>CM042009.1:93672865-96316615 GCA_023525715.1 Cichorium intybus
AAGGCACCGTGCCATAAACTGACCTATGGACGACTAGGTGAACAAGGCACTGTGCCATACACAGACCTATGGACCACCAGTTGAACAAGGCACCGTCCCATACACAGACCCATGAACAACCCGGGGATACAAGGCACTGTGCCATACACAGACCCATGGATGACCAGGTGAACAAGGCACCGTGCCATACACAGACCCATGAACGACCCGGGGAAACAAGGCATGGTGCCATACACATACCCATGGACGACCAGGTGAAAAAGGCACCATGCCATACACAGACCCATGGACGACCAGGTGAACAACGCACCGTGCCATACACAGACCCATGAATGACCTGGGGAAACAAGGCACCGTGCCATACACAGACCACCAGGTGAATAAGGCACCATGCCATACACAAACCCATGGACAACCAAGTGAACAAGGCATCGTGCCATACACAGACTCATGAACGACCCGGAGAAACAAGGCACCGTGCCATTGACAGACCTATGAATGACCCGTGGAAACAAGGAACCATGACATACACAGACCCATGAACGACCTGGGGAAACAAGGCACCATGCCATACACAGACCCATGGACGACCAGGTGAACAAGGCACCATGCCATACACAGACCACCAGGTGAACAAGGGACCGTGCCATATATAGACCCATGAACGACCTGGGAAAACAAGGCACTGTGCCATACACAGACCCATGAACGATCAGGGGAATCAAGGCACCATGCCATATACAGACCCATGAAGGAAAACCCCAAGCATGAACTTCTTGTATTGCAACATCCTTCATTCGTGTTAAAAGGGACTCACACAAAATCTCATGCGAATCCGACTCCATTTGATCTAGTTTTTAAGAACAGTGGTACCGAAGCCTTCTAGGCTCTGATAAAACCAGGCGATGGAAAACTACAAACCGATCATGGTTTTTCCTTATTGAAATGCCTTTTATTTATCTTGTAAAGGAGTCGCACAAAATTTCATGCCAATCCGTCTTGATTCGAGCCAGTAACGAAGAGTTACGGCACCGCAGGCTTTTCGGATCGACTAACAGGTAGGCCACAGAAAATTACGACCCGATCACGGGATGTTTTAACTGCAATCCCTTAATTACATGTTAAAAAGGCCTCACATAAAATTTCGTGTCAATCTGACTTGAACCGAGCAAGTTATGTGCAATTATGCCGCCTCACCAAAATCAATATCAGTTCCTGTCACTTTGTTTTTTGTGTAATATGTATATATAGGGGGTACCATGGGGACTGCACTCCATCAGTGCTCGACACGGGTGCCCAGCGACCAAGACGTGTGAGGCTTGCACGACCATGGCAAGGCCAACACAGGCCAAGGATGCCCAACGACCACGAGAACAAGGTTCCTTCCCACGCACGCCGCCTCGCTTCCTCGCATAACGACCCGTGCACGACCCTCCCCGGCTTGTTTCCTCGCACAGCGACCCGTGTCCCCAGCCCACCCCATGCGAGATTCCCCAAGTCGCGACCAACTTTTGCCCAGACGTCGTGCCCGATCTCGAAATTATGCCGCCTCACCAAAATCAACATCTGTTCCTGTCACTTTGCTTTTTGTGCAATACGTATATATAGGGGGTACGATAGGGACTGCACTCCACTGGTGCCCGACATGGGGATGTGGCGACCAAGCCCCGTGTGGTTGGATCGAGCACAGGGAACAAAGGCCAACCATGCCCAACGATCGTGGGAACAAGGCCACGGCCCACACGCCTTGCCTTGTTTCCCCGTGAGGCTGGATCGAGCATGGGGAACAACACTGCTACAAATCAAAAAGTAAGGGTTAAACGTGTAAAAAAATTGAAAAGTAATAGTTAAAGGAGTCAAAATATAAAAATAATGACTAGATGTGTAGAAAAGAATTAGGGGTAGAGAATACATTGAAAACTAATAGTTAAGGGAGTCAAAATATAAAAATAACGACTAGATGTGTAGAAAACTAATAGTTAAGGGAGTCGAAATATGAAAATAATGACTAGATGTGTAGAAAAGAATTGGGAGAAGAGAAAACATTGAAAACTAATAGTTAAGGGAGTCAAAATATAAAAATAACAACTAGATGTGTAGAAAACTAATAGTTAAGGGAGTCGAAATATGAAAATAATGACTAGATGTGTAGAAAAAAATTGGGGGTAGAGAAAACGTCATCAGCAAGACTTGAACATGGTCCATAACCCATCACAACCCTTCATAATGGTCCTTAACCCATCACAACCCTTCATAATTGAGCATAACCCATCACAACCCTTCATAATGGTCCATAACCCAACACAACCTTTTCTATTGACCATAACCCATAACAACCCTTCTTAATTGACCATAAACTATCACAACCCTTCATAAAGGTCAATAAACCATCATGATCCTTCATAATGGTTCATAACCCATCACAACCTTCATAATAGTACATAACCCATACAACCCATCATAACCGTTTCTATGGTCAATAACCCATCGCAACCCTACATAATGGTCCATAAACATAACAACCCTTCATAATGGTCCATAATCCATACAAACCTTCATAACAGTCCGTAACCCATCACAATCCTTAATAATTGACTATAACCCATCACAACCCTTCATAATTGACCATAACCCATCACAATCCTTCCTATGGTCCATAACCCAACACAAACCTTTCTATGGTCCATAACACCATCACAACCTTTCATAACTAACCATAACCAATCACAACACTTCATAATGGTCCATCACCCATCGCAACCCTGCATACCATAACCATAACAACCCTTCATAATTGTCCATAACGTATACAAACCATCATCATGGTCTATAACCCATCACAACCCTTCATAATGGTCCATAACCCGTCACAACCCTTCATAATGGTCCATAACCCGTTACAACCCTTCATAATGGTCCATAACCCAATACAACCCTTTCTATGGTCCATAACCCATCACAACTCTTTATAATTGACCATAACCTATCAAAACCCTTATAATGGTCCATAGCTGTTAGTTCTATATGCCCAATGATGATTATAAAATGATATTGCTAATAATATATGATCCTATAGGGTCACACCAATAACAAGTTAGACACCAATTTGATCATTTGATACAATGAATTTGATTTATTATCAAATGATATAATACTTGCAATTTGTTTTGAGAATTATTATTTTATGGAAATTAAAGTAATAATTCATATGAGATGAATTAATTTGAGAGTGTATAAGATTATTTATATCATTTAATTGTTAAATGATTTAAATGATAATAATTTACCTCTTTTATTATTTTAAGTGTTAAAATAAAATTCACATGTATGTATAAATGTATATGTGTATATATAATTTATGAAATATATATATGTATATATATAAATACATAATATGAACATATATTTATACAAACATATACATGAGTATATATGTTAATTATAAGTGTATATATATGTTTATATATGTGTGAATAAATAAAGGAGTTAAATTGTGAAATGGAAGTTTATTATTTATAAGCATTTTGAAAAAAAAACTTTATAAATAATAAAATTAAGGGAATTTAACTCCCCAATGCTCAAAACCACGTCCACCACACACCAAGAAAGGTGTGTGGGCATGCCAAACACAACATGGGAATATTCTTTATGTTTCCTAGGTTGACCATGGGAGTTTGCACTCATGCATGCTACATAAGGAAGCTAGTCTCTCACTAGTTCTTTCCTTGATCTTCTTGGACGATTTTGACACCATTCTAACACTCTCCTACTTGCTAAAACTCAGTCAAAAACAAAACATAAACACCTTGACCTTGCATGCAAAATTCGGATTTGGCATCAAGCTACAAAAGGTTGATATTTGCAATTGAAGACTAGCATCTTCTTGGTGTTGTCAAGCTTGTTGGTGGATCAACTATAGAGGGAAGCTTTTTGGTTCCTCTTTATCATCAACATCACCATATTCATCATCCATTTCGTGGTCAAGGCAAAAGGTTGTAATCTTGAACTTAATCTATGCTTGTTCTTCATCTTATCTTTACATGCATGTAGCATGATCCTCTTGGAATGAAATTCATGTTCATGATTTTTGCTTCCGTTGCAACTTCAAGTTTTTGAAACTCATAACTTGAACATGGATTTCCAACAATTGGTATCAGAGCCATGGCTATATTGCATGTCTAGATAATAAGTTTATTTGGATAAACTTGGTTTTTGGAAGCCATGAATGTTCATCTTCTTGAATGCAATGTTCATGCATGGCTTCTTTGGCAACATGCATATGTTTAATCAATGATTTTATGTAACCAACTATATTTTATGTTTGCATGCATTTGGTTACATAATTGTTGCCTTAGAAAAACAAAGTGTTGATTTTCTTATGCTTTTATGTGATAAAATGGTGCATAAACAAGCCAAGGACCATGTGTTGCATGTTTTGTGTTAAAATTTGATATGGTTGTAATCTATTCTTTTATTCAAATGGGTTGTAATAATAATTAGTTATTTACTTTTTTTTATTCATTTTGTAAGTATTAGAATAGTTGTATTTTATTTCTTTATAAAATGTAATAAAAGAAGAAGCAAGAGAGAAAACCATGAGAAGCAACACCAAGAACTTGCAACGAATTTCCTGCCCTCCTGCTGTCCATTTCAAATATGTTTTGGGGCCCAAAATAAATTCATATCTCGATGTTTTGATGCTATACTTGTTACTAACTATAATATCTAGTATATACAAGTAGTTTTGGCAAGTATGTGCATCGTTATCATCAAGAATGAAGTCAAGAAAGCTCCAAAACCTCCTGTTAAGGGCTGTTGCTGTTCGGATCTGTTTTGGGGCACAAGAAATATTCATAGCTCATGCCATAGTGCCAAGAAAGGGTGGTTCAAGTGTCATTTGATGATATAAGAAGATTGGCAAGTTTGTAGCTCAATTGAAGATCATTTGGATGAATTTTTGGTCACCTTTTGTCCCTAGGAATGGACTTGATATTTCATGTATGGCTCACATGCAATATCAAATTAGTTGGCTTGTGTTTATGCACCCCATGCATGCATGTGATGATTGAATGTTTTGTTATTTTATGTTGTGGATGAAAATAAGATTTTGCATGATAGACAACCTAGATAATTAAACATAATCATCAAGGAGTTTGTAATTTTCAAATTGACATATATAACATAAGATGTAATACAATTGGTTTTATTAAAATGGGTTTTGTTATAAAACCTATAAAGTCAAGTTTTGAGAATAAATGAAACAAATAAAATGGAGATTTTATGAATTCTTACAAACTCCAACCCTAAGTAATAATGGTAATTATTTAGGATTAAAATTGGTTCTCATGTATGTGATCAAACTCAAACTTAATATTGGATATTAATTGTAATCTTGACCATAAACAAAGAATCAATAAAATGGAGATTTTATGATTAAGGAACCAATTAACAAAATATGATTTTAATGGTACCATGTTCATTGGATGCATGCAAATCAATGTCGTCCCTCTTAAAGACACTCATGTATCACTTGAATATCCTTGTGGGATAAAGGTTACCTAACCACTTAGAGTCTTCTTGTGATACAAGAGGTAGTTTTGCAATATTGATGGGATAAAGGACACCTAACCATTGATAGTTGTCAAAACTACACGTCCGTTTAAGTGGGATGATTTGTTTGGAAATCTTTTGTGATAAAGGTCACCTAAGCATTAGAAATCCAAGGCATAGATGGGATCAAACATGCCAAACTTATAAATGTTATAATAGGATCCCATAACTCTAGAAATTATATTTGGATATAATTGGTAAACCGTTACCTACCTTGTTGATTTGAATAGGCGGGATAAAGGATACCTAACCGCTTGTTTGTATTGCAACTTGGATTCTAGACCTTAATCAATTAAAGTTTATGAAACAAAAGGGTATTAATTATTAAGGACTTAATATCATAAATTACTAAATTGAACCTTGTTAAAATTTTGTAGATGGCACCAAACACAACAAACCCGGCTCCAAACAAAACATCACTATGGTCTCTCCTTGAAGGAGAAAAACTTAACCACACCAACTTCTTGGATTGGTACCGTAGTGTGAGAATAGTTCTCAAACAAGAAAAGAAAGAATATGTTCTTAATGAACCACTTCCTGAAGAGCCCCCTGCCATTCCTAAGCCTGCACACGATGCATGGCTTAACAAGATGGATGACTCCATTGATGCATCATGTCTAATGTTGGAAACTATGATTCCTGACCTTCAGAAGGATTTAGAGAATCATTCGGCCTATGACATGATTAATCAATTGAAGGAAATGTTCCAACAACTTGCAAGAACGGAAAGGTTCGAAACTGTTCGGGCTTTCCATGCTTGCAAGATGGAGGATGGACAGTCGGTTAGCTCTTATGTGCTTAAAATGAAGAGTCACATTGATCATTTGGCACGTCTTGGAGTTGTGATGCCCGAAGAGCTAGCAACGGATATGATCCTTAACTCCTTGACAAAGTCTTTTGATCCCTTCGTCATGAATTATAACATGAATGGTTTGAACAAAACTATCCCGGAATTGCATGGGATGCTAATTACCGCAGAAAAGAATTTGCCTAAGAAAACCACTCAATTCCTCATGATCAAGGAAGGTGGCACAAAGAGAACTAGACCCGAACACCCCACCAACTCCAAGGGCAAGGGGAAGGAAAAGGTTGTCAAAGGAAAGGGCAAGAAAGTTGTCCAAACATCCCGTCCGCCCAAGAAGAAGGCAAAAGTTGCCAAAGAAGACGCGTGCTTCGAATGTGGCAAGGTTGGGCATTGGAAGAGAAATTGCCCTACCTATCTTGCGGAGTTGAAGAAGTAGAAGGCCGGTGAGGGCACTTCAGGTATCTATGTGATAGACCTAGAACTTTATAATTTATCTCCTAACACATGGGTATTTGATACTGGTTGTGGAACTCACATTTGTAATATGTTGCAGGGGTTCAAAAGGAGTAGCGACTGAAGGCAAACGAGGTAGTACTCCGGGTTGGAAACAGTGCAAGGGTTGCGGTGGATTCAATTGGAAGTTTTGATTTATTACTACCTAGTGGCTTGTATTTGACATTGTTGAATGTTTATTATGTTCCTAGCTTGACTAGGAATATTATTTCGGTTGCTAAGTTGAGACAATGTGGATTTGATCTTTGCTTTATGAATGATGACATTTGTGTTTACAAAAACAATGTGTTCTATTTTGAGGCTAGGCCTTTAAATGGAATTTATGAAGTAAACCTTGATGAAAAGACTAACCATGGCTCATTATACCACACTTTCACCAAGAGACCCAAATGTGATTTGAGTCAAACCTATCTATGGCATTGTCGCCTTGGGCATATAAACAAGAAACGCATATCCCAACTTCAAAAGAGTGGACTTTTGAAGGCAAATGAGAATGAATCATTTGATATATGTGAATCTTGTTTACATGGCAAGATGACTAAAGCTCCTTTCTCGGGAACCAATGAGAGGGCAAAGGACTTGTTAGGAATCATACATACGGATGTATGTGGCCCTTTCAAGCCAATGACTAGATATGGTGAAAGATATTTCATCACCTTCACTGATGACTTTAGTCATTTTGGTTATGTTTATTTAATTAAACATAAACATGAGGCGTTTGAAATGTTCAAAACATTTCAAAGTGAAGTGGAAAATCAACTCAACAAAACAATTAAAGTTCTTTGTTCTGATAGAGGAGGTGAGTACTTAAGTACAAACTTTATGGATCATCTTAAGACTTGTGGAATTGTTTCACAACTTACTCCACCTGGAACACCATAAGATAATGGTGTATCTGAGAGGCGGAACGAACACTATTGGATATGGTTCGATCCATGATGAGTAGAAGTACTCTACCTTTATCATTTTGGGGTTATGCTTTACAAACAGCTGCTCGTCTCCTAAACATGGCACCCACTAAGAAGGTTGATAAAACGCCTTATGAGATATGGCATGGAAGGGTTCCATCTTTATCCTATCTCAAGGTATGGGGTTGTGAAGCTTATGTTAGACAAGAAGCTTCAAACAAACTAGAACCCCGTTCAACTAAGTGTATCTTTGTAGGGTATCCAAAAGATTGTCTTGGATACTACTTCTACAATCCCATAGAGAATAAGATATTTATTTCTCGAAAAGCTGAATTCCTAGAAAACAAGTTTCTGACGGAAGAGGCTAGTGCGAGGTTTGTGGAACTTGAAGAACTTCAGGAACCACAGCCTGATACACAAGAAATTGGACCTAGCATTCAACAAGAAATTGTTGAACCTGAACAAACAGTTGATCAGGAACAAATTGTAACACAAGATGTTCGCAGATCTGGTAGGGTTCGATTTGAACCTGAAAGGTATGGTTACCTTATGATGGAAGAGGAATGTTATACGATAGATTCTGATGAACCCGTCAACTACCAGAGTGCAATGTCAGATCCTGAATCTGACAAATGGCTTAAAGCCATGAACACAGAGATGCAATCCATGCACGATAACCAAGTATGGGACTTGGTTAATCTTCCCACCAATTGTAAGACTGTTGGGAACAAATGGGTTTTCAAGAAGAAAACCGACGTGGATGGAAATGTTCACACTTTTAAGGCAAGACTTGTCGCTAAAGGATACTCACAAACTCATGGTATTGACTATGATGAGACCTTTTCACCAGTGGCAATGATCAAGTCGATTAGGATACTTTTTGCCATAGCCGCATACTTATGGCAAATGGATGTCAAGACCGCTTTCCTCAATGGACACTTATTGGAAGATGTCTATATGGATCAACCTGAAGGTTTTGTCGATCCCAAGCATCCAAACAAAGTGTGCAAGCTTAAGAGATCTATCTATGGATTGAAGCAAGCGTCTCGAACATGGAACATCTGTTTTGATGAAAAGATTACAAATTTTGGATTCATCAAAAATGAGGATGACTCCTGTGTTTACAAGAAAGCTAGTGGAAGCATAGTCATATTCCTAGTATTGTATGTAGATGACATACTTTTATTTGGAAATGACATCCCAACCTTAAAAGGTGTCAAAACATTCCTTGAGAACTGTTTCTCAATGAAGGACTTAGGAGAAGCTGCTTATGTATTAGGCATAAAGATCTATAGAGATAGATCTAAGAGACTTATTGGTCTAAGCCAAAGTGTATATATTGATAAAATCTTGAAAAGGTTCAAGATGCAAGACTCCAAAAGAGGATTCTTGCCAATACTGCATGGCACCATCCTAAGCAAGTCTCAGTGCCCAAGCACTAGGACTGAACTTGAAAGGATGAAACATGTCCCATATGCTTCGGCAATTGGGTCCATCATGTATGCCATGTTATGCACTAGGCCCGACGTCTCATGTGCCTTAAGCATGACAAGTAGGTATCAACAGAACCCAGGTGAAGCCCACTGGACTGCTGTAAAGAACATTCTTAAGTACTTGAGAAGAACTAAAGACATGTTCTTAGTTTACGGTGGTTTGGAAGAAAGCTTAAAGGTAAAGGGTTACACTGACGCAATCTTCCAAACAGATAGGGACGATTCGAGATCTCAATCTGGGTATGTTTTTATTTTAAATGGAGGAGCCGTGTCTTGGAAGAGTTCCAAACAAGAAGTGATTGCACAATCCACTACAGAATCAGAATATGTTGCTGCTTCGGAAGCTGCTCAAGAAGCTGTCTGGATGAGAAAGTTCATGGAAGATCTAGGGGTTGTTCCTTCCATTCGGGACCCTATAGAAATCTTCTGTGACAATCTAGGTGCTATAGCTCAAGCAAAGGAACCTAGATCGCTTCAAAAGACCAAACACATTCACCGAAGGTATAACTACATACGACATGAAGTTAAGAATGGTGAAATAAGTATTCACAAGGTTCATACAGATCAGAATTTGGCAGACCCATTCACAAAGCCTTTACCCCAAGCTAAGCATGAAAGTCATGCTAAGGGTATAGGAGTTCGTTTTTCTAATGAATGGATTTGATTTGTGTTTAGTGTTTTATGAATATAAACTTATGAAAACAACAGGAATTATGTAGTATATGAAAAGTGATGTTTCATTCATAATTTTGTGTTTTAATATTAGCATGTTTAATCCTCGAATAATTTGATTATTCTAAATGTCCATAGTCGATCATAGTTGTGGGAGTAATTATGAAGTAAGACTAATATGAATAGGATTGGTTGACTTTTATGGGTAAAAGTAGCAAAAGGTTGCAGCCAAATTCATAGGTACTTGTCAGTGAACAAGTATTGGACTTGACCCGCTTCAAGATCACTCTATGGATCATCATCATAAGTGATTCTTGAATAAAGGTATTATTATTGTATCCTTAGACCTGAGATGCATATTTGGGACTCAAGTGTAGGGAGTACTATGCTTTGATATGGTTCACCGTTGTTCTTGAAACATAGACAACCGTAAAGGCCATACTCATGTATAGTACTAACTATATGAGGGGCGTATGTAGTCAAGATGGGATTTGTTCCTCTTATGTGTTGAGAGATAGACATCTAAGGCGCCTGATTGAAAGTTGAACATAAAATGAGAATGATTAAGATCCATGTCTCATGTTCAACATGATGTCTGTGACAAAGGGATAATTGATAGATAACCTAGTACATCAATTAGAGCCTCGTGCTTTTGAAGAATTGGATGTTGTTGAATGGCATTATGTCACGTATTATTGGGGGCAGTGAAATGTTGCTAGACGTTCATCACTGTCGGTATCATTCTATGATGCAACCTTGTGCAAGTGGGAGATTGTTAGTTCTATATGTCCAAGGATGATCATAAAATGATATTGCTAATAATATATGATCCTATATGGTCACACCAATAACAAGTTAGACACCAATTTGATCATTTTATACAATGAATTTGATTTATTATCAAATGATATAATACTTGCAATTTGTTTTGAGAATTATTATTTTATGGAAATTAAAGTAATAATTCATATGAGATGAATTAATTTGAGAGTGTATAAGATTATTTATATCATTTAATTGTTAAATGATTTAAATGATAAAAATTTACCTCTTTTATTATTTTAAGTGTTAAAATAAAATTCACATGTATATATAAATGTATATGTGTATATATAATTTATAAAATATATATATGTAGATATACATAAATACATAATATGAACATATATTTATACAAACATATACATGAGTATATATGTTAATTATAAGTGTATATATATGTTTATATATGTGTGAATAAATAAAGGAGTTAAATTGGGAAATGGAAGTTTATTATTTATAAGCATTTTGAAAAAAAAAACTTTATAAATAATAAAATTAAGGGAATTTATCTCCCCAATGCTCAAAACCACGTCCACCACACACCAAGAAAGGTGTGTGGGCATGCCAAACACAACATGGGAATATTCTTTATGTTTCCTAGGTTGACCATGGGAGTTTGCACTCATGCATGCTACATAAGGAAGCTAGTCTCTCACTAGTTCTTTCCTTGATCTTCTTGGACGATTTTGACACCATTCTAACACTCTCCTACTTGCTAAAACTCAGGCAAAAACAAACCATAAACACCTTTACCTTGCATGCAAAATTCAGATTTGGCATCAAGCTACAAAAGGTTGATATTTGCAATTGAAGACTAGCATCTTCTTGGTGTTGTCAAGCTTGTTGGTGGATCAACTATAGAGGGAAGCTTTTTGGTTCCTCTTTATCATCAACATCACCATATTCATCATCCATTTCGTGGTCAAGGCAAAAGGTTGTAATCTTGAACTTAATCTATGCTTGTTCTTCATCTTATCTTTACATGCATGTAGCATGATCCTCTTGGAATGAAATCCGTGTTCATGATTTTTGCTTCCGTTGCAACTTAAAGTAAATAACCCATACAACACTTCATAACTGTCCATAACCCATCACAACCCTTTCTAATGGTGCATAACCCATCATAACCGTTTCTATGGTCCATAACCCATCGCAAACCTACATAATGGTCCATAACCATAACAACCCTTCATAATGGTCCATAACCCATAAAAACCTTCATTACAGTCCATAACCCATCACAACCCTTCATAATTGACCATAACCCATCACAACCCTTCATAATTGTCCATAACCCATCACAATCCTTCCTATGGTCCATAACCCAGCACAACCCTTTCTATGGTCCATAACCCATCACAACCCTTCATTATTAGCCATAACCCATCATAACACTTCATAATGGTCCATAACCTATCACAACCCTACATAATGGTCCATAACCATAACAAACCTTCATAATGTCCATAATACATACAATCCATCATCATGGTCAATAACCCGTCACAACCCTTCATAATGGTCCATAACCCGTCACAACCCTTCATAATGGTCCATAACCCAATACAACCCTTTCTATGGTCCATAACCCATCACAACTCTTCGTACTTGACCATAACCTACCAAAACCACTCATAATGGTCCATAACCCATCATAACCCTTCATAGTGGTCCATAACCCATCACAATCTTTATAATAGTCCATAACCCATCACTACCCTTTATGGTCCATAACCCATAAAACCCTTCATAATGGTCCATAACCCATCATAACCCTTTATAATGGTCCATAACCCAGCACAACCATTCATAATTGAGCATAACCCATCACAGTCCTTCATAATGGTCCATAACCCAACACAACCCTTTCTATCGTTATAACCCATAACAACCCTTCAAAATGGTCAATAACCCATCATAATCCTTGATAATGGTTCATAACCCATCAGAACCTTCATAATAGTACATAACCCATACAACCCTTCATAACAGTCCATAACCCATCACAACCCTTTCTAATGGTCCATAACCCATCACAACCCTTTCTATGGTCCATAACCCATCGCAACCCTGCATAATAGTCCATAACCATAACAACCCTTCATAATGGTCCATAACCCATACAAACCTTCATAACAGTCCATAACCCATCACAACCCATCATAATTAACCATAACCCATCACAACCCTTCATAATTAACCATAACCCATCACATCCCTTCCTATGGTCCATAACATAGCACAACCCTTTCTATGGTCCATAACCCATCACAACCCTTCATAATTAACCATAACCCATCACAACACTTCATAATCGTCCACAACCCATCGCAACCCTACATAATGGTCCATAAACATAACAACCCTTCATGATTGTCCATAATCCATACAAACCTTCATCACGGCCCATAACCCATCACAACCCTTCATAATGGTCCATAGCCCATCACAACCCTTCATAATGATCTATAACCCAACACAACCCTTTCTATGGTCCATAACACATCACAACTCTTCCTAATTGACCTTAACCTATCAAACCCCTCATAATGGTCCATAACTCTTCATAGTGGTACATAACCCATCACAACCTTCATAATGGTCCATAACTCACCACAACCCTTTATAATGGTCCATAACCCATCACAACCTTCGTAATGGTCCATAACCCATCATAACCCATTATAATGGTCTATAACCCATCACAACCCTTCATAATTGAGCATAACCTATCACAACCCTTCATAATGGTCCATAACCCAACACAACCCTTTCTATGGTCCATAACCCATAACAATACTTCATAATTGACCATAACCTATCACAACCCTTCATAATGGTCAATAACCCATCATAATCCTTGATAATTGTTCATAACCCATCACAACCTTCATAATAGTACATAACCCATACAACCTTTGATAACGGTTCATAACCCATAACAACCCTTTCTAATGGTCCATAACCCATCACAACCCTTTCTATGGTCCATAACGCATCGCAACCCTGCATAACGCTCCATAACCATAACAACCCTTCATAATGGTCCATAACCCATACAAACCTTCATAATAGTCAATAACCCATCACAACCCTTCATAATTAACCATAACCCATCACAACACGTGATAATGGTCCATAACACATCGCAACCCTGCGTAATGATCCATAAGCATAACAACGCTTCATAATGGTCCATAACCCAAACAAACCTTCAAAATGGTCCATAACCCATCACAACCCTTCATAATGGTCCATAACCGAACACAACCCTTTCTATGGTCCATAACCCATCACAACTCTTCATAATTGACCATAACCTATGACAACCCCTCATGATGGTCCATAACCTATCATAACCCTTCATAGTGGTCCGTAACCCATCACAACCTTTATAATGGTCTATAACTAATCACAACCCTTTATAATTGTCCATAACCCATCACAACCTTCATAATGGTCCATAACCCATCACAACCCTTTTTAATGGTCCATAACCCACCACAACCCGTCATAATTGAGCATAACCCATCACAACCCTTCATAATGGTCCATAACCCAACACAATCTTTTCTATGGTCCATAACCCATAACAACCCATCATAATTGACCATAACCAATCACAACCCTTCATAATAGTCAATAACCCATCATAATCCTTCATAATGGTTCATAACACGTCACAACCTTCATAATAGTACATAACCTATACAACCCTTCATAACCATCCATAACCCATCACAACCCTTTCTAATGGACCATAACCCATCATAACCGTTTCTATGGTCCATAACCCATCGCAACCCTACATAATGGTCTATAACTATAACAACTCTTCGTAATGGTCAATAACCCATAAAAACCTTCATAACAGTCCATAACCCATCACAACCCTTCATAATTGACCATAGCCCATCACAACCCTTCATAATTGTCCATAACCCATCACAATCCTTCCTATGGTCCATAACCCAATACAACCCTTTCTATGGTCCATAACCCATCACAACCCTCCATTATTAGCCATAACCCATCACAACACTTCATAATGGTCCATAACCCATCACAACCCTGTATAATGGTCCATAACCATAACAAACCTTCATAATGTCCATAATGCATACAAACCATCATCATGGTCAATAACCCGTTACAACCCTTCATAATGGTCCATAACCTGTCACAACCCTTCACAATGGTCCATAACCCAATACAACCCTGTCTATGGTCCATAACCCATCACAACTCTTCGTAATTGACCATAACCTACCAAAACCACTCATAATGGTCCATAACCCATCATAACCCTTCATAGTGGTCCATAACCCATCACAACCTTCATAATGGTCCATAACCCATCACTACCCTTTATGGTCCATAACCTATAAAACCCTTCATAATGGTCCATAACCATCATAACCCTTTATAATGGTCCATTACCCATCACAACCCTTCATAATTAAGCATCACCCATCACAGCCCTTCATAATGGTCCATAACCCAACACAACCCTTTCTATGGTCTATAACCCATAACAACCCTTCGTAATGGTCATAACAACCCTGTGCAGGTTGCTTTCCTTTATGTTCTTGTTTTGCTTCTGGTTCCATATCTTGTTTTGGTTCCTAGTTTAGGCTTGTTGTCCGTTGGGGCCTGTCCCGATGGATTTTCTGTTTTTTAGGTGGGGAGTCCCCAGCCTTATATTGTATTTATTCTTTTTATTAATAAAATTTGCCAGAGGTGCCGCCCTCTTTACCCAAAAAAAATGGTCAATAACCCATCATAATCCTTGATAATGGTTCATAACCCATCAGAACCTTCATAATAGTACATAACCCATACAGCCCTTCATAACAGTCCATAACCCATCACAACCCTTTCTAATGGTCCATAACCCATCACAACCCTTTCTATGGTCCATAACCCATCGCAACCCTGCATAATGGTCCATAACCATAACAACCCTTCATAATGGTCCATAACCTATACAAACCTTCATAACAGTCCATAACACATCACAACCCTTCATAATTAGCCATAACCCATCAAAACCCTTCATAATTAACCATAACCCATCACATCCCTTCCTATGGTCCATAACATAGCACAACCCTTTCTATGGTCCATAACCCTTCACAACCCTTCATAATTAACCATAACCCATCATAACACTTCATAATCGTCCACAACCCATCGCAACACTACATAATGGTCCATAAACATAACAACCCTTCATGATTGTCCATAATCCATACAAACCTTCATCGTGGCCCATAACCCATCACAACCCTTCATAATGGTCCATAACCCATCACAACCCTTCATAATGGTCTATAACCCAACACAACCCTTTCTATGGTCTATAACGCATCACAACTCTTTATAATTGACCATAACCTATCAAACCCCTCATAATGGTCCATAACTCTTCATAGTGGTACATAACCCATCACAACCCTTCATAATGGTCCATAACCCAACACAATCTTTTCTATGGTCCGTATCCCATAACAACCCTTCATAATTGACCATAACCAATCACAACCATTCATAATGGTCAATAACCCATCATAATCCTTCGTAATGGTTCATAACCCATCACAACCTTCATAATAGTACATAACCTATACAACCCTTCATAACCGTCCATAACCCATCACAACCCTTTCTAATGGACCATAACCCATGATAACCGTTTCTATGGTCCATAACCCATCGCAACCATACATAATGGTCTATAACTATAACAACCCTTCATAATGGTCAATAACTCATAAAAACCTTCATAACAGTCCATAACCCATCACCACCCTTCATAATTGACCATAACCCATCACAACCCTTCATAATTGTCCATAACCCATCACAATCCTTCCTATGGTCCATAACACAGCACAACCCTTTCTATGGTCCATAACCCATCACAACCCTCCATTATTAGCCATAACCCATCACAACACTTCATAATGGTCCATAACCCATCACAACCCTGCATAATGGTCCATAACCATAACAAACCTTCATAATGTCCATAATGCATACAAACCATCATCATGGTCAATAACCCATTACAACCCTTCATAATGGTCCATAACCCGTCACAACCCTTCACAATGGTCCATAACCCAATACAGCCCTTTCTATGGTCCATAACCCATCACAACTCTTCGTAATTGACCATAACCTACCAAAACCACTCATAATGGTCCATAACCTATCATAACCCTTCATAGTGGTCCATAACCCATCACAACCTTCATAATGGTCCATAACCCATCACTACCCTTTATGGTGCATAACCTATAAAACCCTTCATAACGGTCCATAACCCATCATAACCCTTTATAATGGTCCATTACCCATCACAACCCTTCATAATTAAGCATAACCCATCACAGCCTTTCATAATGGTCCATAACCCAACACAACCCTTTCTATGGTCTATAACCCATAACAACCCTTCATAATGGTCAATAACCCATCATAATCCTTGTTAATGGTTCATAACCCATCAGAACCTTCATAATAGTACATAACCCATACAGCCCTTCATAACAGTCCATAACCCATCACAACCCTTTCTAATAGTCCATAACCCATCCCAACCCTTTCTATGGTCCATAACCCATCGCAACCCTGCATAATGGTCCATAACCATAACAACTCTTCATAATGGTCCATAACCTATACAAACCTTCATAACAGTCCATAATCCATCACAACCCTTCATAATTAACCATAACCCATCACAACCCTTCATAATCAACCATAACCCATCACATCCCTTCCTATGGTCCATAACATAACACAACCCTTTCTATGGTCCATAACCCATCACAACCCTTCATAATTAACCATAACCCATCATAACACTTCATAATCGTCCACAACCCATCGCAACACTACATAATGGTCCATAAACATAACAACCCTTCATGATTGTCCATAATCCATACAAACCTTCATCGTGGCCCATAACCCATCACAACCCTTCATAATGGTCCATAACCCATCACAACCCTTCATAATGGTCTATAACCCAACACAACCCTTTCTATGGTTAATAACACATCACAACTCTTCATAATTGACCATAACCTATCAAACCCCTCATAATGGTCCATAACTCTTCATAGTTGTACATAACCCATCACAACCTTCATAATGGTCCATAACTCACCACAACCGTTTATAATGGTCCATAACCCATCATAACCTTCATAATGGTCCATAACTGGAAAAAAAAACCTATTTTTCTCTCTAAGAATTTTCTCTCTAAGAATTTTCACATTTTTTGGTTTTAATTTCATAATGGCTGGTGTATCACCAGGCATGATTCCTGGTCCAGATTCATCAAGTGTATTTGGAAATAAAAATCATATGTTTTCTGCACAAAGTTTTATAGATCCTGAAAATACTTTCAATATAGTGGAAAATAGAATGAAAATAATTATCAACAAACAGCCACGTATCTTCAAACAACCTTCTGTTAAGAATACACTTTTGGAAATATCAATTAAAAGAAGTTTACAACAAAGAAAAACTGTTCTTAATCATAAACGGGTTACAAATACAATTCAAGGAAAAGAAACCGATCAATATCCTCAAAATGTTCTACAAAATGAAAACCAATATGTAAGAAATGATGCTGATTCGGTATACTTCAATGATGCTTTGGACAAAGTTCTTGGAGAAGATGGAAAATGTCTCTCAAAAGATAACATGGAATATTCATATTCTGAAAATATGGAAGATGATGAAGATGAATCAAATGGTGTTTCTTTCTTTGAACCGGCTAACAAAAATTCGAACAAGACTGATGGCTTGAGTACGGATTATACTTCATCTGAATACAACGAAGGTGAAGATGAAGATGATGAATCAACCAGGGAGAAGGTGGTAGTCTCGTCTATCAACAACCGTGACTGCTTGTTGCATCACACTTTGCCCGATCGTGAAGATGAAGATTATATGAGCAAGGTGGATAACAACGAAAGTGACTGCATGGTCTACAATCTCACGTATGGTCATGGAGATATAGCTAAGTATAACAACATCACTTCTGGTCATGAAGAACATGCAAACGGAGATGGAGCTTTTGCGACTACCGGACCTTTTGTGACTGCCGGAGTTCATGAAAAAGATACCGGAGCTGAATCTTGTGACTTCCCAACGGCTACCATTAATGCCACTCATGCTACAATGGTCAAAAACACCACCATAGGGGAGGGTACATCTCATTCCTCTCTTTTTAATTCCAGTCGTAACCTTCCTTGCTTAGTTAATGATGGACTTGTTGCTAGAATTGAGAGGAATATACATGTGAATCGGACTATAGGAGAAAATAGAATAATTTATGGGGAGTCTAACCCTCATGCTTCTACTTTTGAGGGAACAAATGGAACCTTTGACCAAAGTCACCCTATTGTGGGAGACAAGGGGACCAACTTTAACTCCACCAATCATGTCAACAACTTGCCTAGTCAATTTGAATTAGATACCATCCGATTTCCCCAATATAATTACTATAATGGATCCACCAAACCCATTTTTGGATCCAAGTCTCATGAACCGTATCCTACCCAACCTTCCTCCCTCTTGGGCCATAAGCTTTCTTCTTCCATATTGGGCTCTCCAAACACAAACCTATCTCTTAACCCAATATGTACTAATAAGCCCACATTAGCTTTTATATCTAAATCTTCCAAGTCTTATAAGACTTCTACAAATAAAATTAATATGAAACCCAAGTCCACAAATCCTAATAATTTTAATCATAATGTTGTTTTTAAACCCAATGTAGTTGATTCCCATGGAATCAACGATCTTCTATGGTCACTCATCCACATCATCCCTTACCTAATTCTAATCAACAAAATCATATTATAGATAACAAAGTGACAGAAAACAAAAATAATAATGCTTGGTCTCGTAAACTCCCTTTACTCGTTAACTCTCAAGCGAACATTTTGAGTGGTTCGCACAAACACTCAAGTGACAATTTTCGCTTCATTCCAAATCTCAGTAATGATGTTGACGTCCCCGTTGACATCCCGGTCACGGTAGTTAATAAGATATGTGAAACTCATGCTAGAACTATTTGTGGTTATTTTGTTGGATGTAAAATGAATTACTCTGATGTTCGTTTTCTCGCGTCTAAGATGTGGTCTCAACATGGGCTAGAGGACGTTCTGTTAAATGGTAATGGTATCTATCTATTTAAATTTAACAATGACCAAGGCCTTCAACATGTTATAACCCACGGACCATGGACTTTTAGGGGTGCCCCCATTGTCATGCAAAAATGGAGACCCGGACTTAGCCTATATAGAAACAACCATGACAAACTTCCTCTTTGGATTAAAATCCATGACATCCCTTATGAGACTTGGAGTGAGGAAGGTTTAAGCCACATTGCTTCTAAAATTGGTAAGCCGCTGGCCATGGACTCTTATACGGCAAATATGTGCACTTATGCTGCGGGTAAAGCAGTTTATGCCCGTGTCCTACTTGACGTTCCCACACGTCCCTCATGGGTGGACAAAGTTATTATCCGTATACCCGATCCTGAAACGCTTGAGTTTTCAACTCATACGCTTAGAGTTGAGTATGAATGGAAACCTCCTATGTGCTCTCATTGTAAGGTTTTTGGTCACGAAACCCATGTATGTATGCATGTAATTTCAAAACCTAATGCTACTTCTATTGCTAAACACTACTCCTACTATTACTACGGATAAACTTGAACAACCAAGTATAGATAAAATTGATGATTTTACAATGGTTTCAAATAAGAAAATTTCTTCAAAACACATTGCTAATAATGACAAGAATAATAATGAATCTTCTAAAAACAATACGAGTAGAAAATTCCAAAACAAGACACAAAATATCACTTTTTCCAAAAATAAAAATAATTTAAAAACAATTACAAATAAAAAACGATTTGAGAACTCGTCGGCTCATAATAATAAACGACCCCCCATATCCACCCAATCTCATAACCCCCCTTGAAAGGTAAGGCGGGTATAGTTGGTTTCCCTAGCCCTATCCTTCACCTTTCTTCCTCCCAGCCTCTAAACCAATCTGAATCCTCCACACCTATATTCAACGCATTCTCCGCTTTAGAAGCTTGCTCCTCTAACTTCATGGATATTCCCTCTACTTCTTCCCCCTGTCCCCTCCAGGTGCTCCCTCCCAACTTACTCCAGGTTTTTTTGATCCGGATGCTGATGAGGTCGATTCTGATAATGGTGAGACTGCACAGTTCATTGTTGATAAGGTTGGATCACATAATGATCACACTATGATAGCTTCGGTGTCCGAGCAGATGGACTCCAACCCCATCCAAGTTTCCATATGACGCACATCGCTGCATGGAATACTCGTGGGCTCTGTAAGCCTTCTCATCAGAAAGCTTTGAGAGATCTTATTCGTGATCAAAATCTCGAAATTTGTGCTTCTATCGAGACTCGTGCTTCCTTCTCTAATCTTCCTCTCTTATGTATGCGGGCTTTTGGATCCTGGTCTTGGTCGTCTAACGGTCTGTTTAGCCCTAGGGGAACTAGAATTGTGGTAGCTTGGGACCCCATTGCTATTGATATGATGCTTCTTGACTTAAATGATCAGGTTATGCATTTCTATGTTAAAATTCGCGCCTCTAATAAATCCTTCTTCTGCTCTTTCGTCTATGCTCGTAATAATCACATCCTTCGTCGGACCCTTTGGCATTCTCTTTCGGCCCATAAAAAATTGGTTAAAGATGCCCCTTGGATCGTCTTGGGTGATTTCAATGTTGTTCTTGATATGAAAGATAGCACCTATGGGACTTCTGGTATTTCACGTGCCATGGAGGATTTCAGGGACTGTGTTAATCACATGGAGATGGAGGACCTTAACTATAAAGGTCTCTTTTACACATGGACAAAGTCTCCTAATGGTACTGGTGGGATTCTCAAAAAAATTGACCGTGTCATGGGAAATCCATATTTCATTGCCTCTTTCCCCTCTGCTTCTGTCAACTTTCTCCCCTATCGTTCTTCTGACCATACCCATGCTGTGCTTTCTCTTCCCAGTAGACCTATGTTCAGACCGAAACCGTTCAAATTCCCTAACTTCCTGACTTATAAGAACGATTTCAAGCAGGTTGTTGCTGATTCTTGGAATTCCAATATCCCCGGATATAGGATGTATAAGGTTTTCCAAAACCTTAAAAACTTGAAAAAACCCTTGCGTCTTCTTCTTCGTAGACAGGGCAACATCTTCTCCAAGGTTATCTCCCTCCGTACTGAACTTGATAGATTTCAGATTGCTCTGGATCGGGACCCTTTCAATAATGATCTTCGTGAAGAACATTGCAGGTATCTCCTCGCTTATAACGAGGCTACCCTTGATGAAGAGAGGTTCCTGAAACAAAAGGCCAAGGTTGACTAGCTGCGTAAGGGAGATAAAAATTCGGGATTTTTTCATAAATCGGTTAGAAGCCGCTTATCTCGTAGTCGTATCGATTCTATCCAGGATGCTCATGGAAACTGGATTTCGGGAATTGACCTTCCAAACCTTTTTGTTTCCCACTTTCAATCTTTCTTAGCTTCTGACTACCCATCCATTCCTATTCGTGACCCTTGTTCCCTTTTCTCTAATAAGCTCTCCCCTATCCAGTCTGCCGACATGCTTACTCCTGTAACGGATGAGGAGGTTTAGGGGTGTCATGTTCCAAATGGGAGATGATAAAGCCCCTGGTCCATATGGCTTATCGGCTAAGTTCTTCAAGTCTGCCTGGGATATTGTGGGTACTGATGTTTGTTTGGCGGTTAAGGAGTTCTTTTCGTCTGGAAAACTCCTTAAGTCTTTCAACAACACCGTACTTGCTCTCATCCCTAAGGTTGACTCCCCTTCCAAAGTCACTGATTTTCATCCGATCGTATGCTGTAATGTTGTTTACAAATGTATCAGCAATATTATTGCAGACCGTATCAAGAATCATCTCTCTTGTTTGGTTGATGATAACCAGTCTGCTTTTATCCCTGGTCGTTTGATCTCCGACAACGTTCTTCTTGTCCACGAGCTCATGCGGGATTATCATCACAACCATGGACCACCAAGATGTGCTTTTAAGGTCGATATTCAAAAATCTTATGACACCGTCGACTAGTCTTTTCTTCGCACCATCTTGTTTGGATTTGGTTTCCCCGATCGTATGATTGACTGGATCATGACATGTGTTTCTACTACGGCTTACTCAGTGAGTATCAATGGTAACATACATGGTTTTTTCGACGGTAATCGGGGCCTTCGCCATGGTGACCCTCTCTCTCCCTATCTCTTCACTATTGTTATGGAGGTTCTTAACCTTATGATCAAGAGAAAAATATCTGAATCCGATTCGTTTAAATTCCACCGTCAATGTGAGGAACAGAATATCACACATCTATGCTTTGCCGATAATCTTCTCCTATTCTCTCATGGGGATAGATCTTCGGTAAGCATCATATGTGATTCCCTTGCTGAATTCTCTGGGGTTTCTGGGCTCCATCCTAATGTTGCGAAAAGCGAAATCTTTTATTGCAATGTTGGTGATACAACTAGGGCTGCTATTGACCATATGGTTGGGTTCCCTGAGGGATCTTTCCCTGTCCGATACCTTGGCATCCCTCTTATCACCACCCGTATAGTCCACAAGGACTGTAAAGGTGTTGTTGATAAAGTCAAATGCAGGATTAATGACTGGAAAAACAAAACTCTCTCCTTTGCTGGCCGTCTTCAGCTTATTCTCTCTGTTCTTTCTTCTATGCAAATCTATTGGGCTTCTGTTTTTATTCACCTAAATCTATTTCTAAAGACATTGAGAAACTCATGAGGGGTTTCCTCTGGTGCCATGGTGAGTTGAAACGTGGTAAAGCAAAAGTTTCCTGGAAAACTGTGTGTCTCCCTAAGGAACATGGTGGACTTAGATTCAGTAATCTTGCTGTTTGGAATGTTGCACTTATGGCTTCACATGTTTGGAGACTCATCTCTAAGAAGGATTCCCTTTGGGTCAAGTAGATCCATTCTTACCGTCTCTGTGGCCGTAACTTTTGGGATGCCCCCAAAAAATACGGTTCAGGTTTTGCTTGGCGAAACATCCTTGATATTCGAAGTAAGATAAGAGATTTTTTTTGGGTAAAGAGGGCGGCACCTCTGGCAAATTTTATTAATAAAAAGAATAAATACAATATAAGGCTGGGGACTCCCCACCAAAAAACAGAAAATCCATCGGGACAGGCCCCAACGGACAACAAGCTAAACTAGGAACCAAAACAAGAGAAGGAACCATAAGCAAACAAGAACATAAAGGAGAGCAACCTGCAAAACAAACAAACCATACAAGCCAAAACAAGCAAAGAAAAAAGAAAGAGCAGAGGAAGAAAATTAAGGGAGGGTCCAAAGAGTTTTAGCCAAATCAACATTAGTGCAAGTTTTCAAAGAAAGACTCAGCAGTCTACAGTGGATATCATCCTTAACAATATTCACGACAGCATGATGAGATCTTTTTATTTTTGTAAAAATGCATAAATTTCTTTCCCTCCAGATATGGTAGATCGCTCCAGCAAAAACAAGTCTTCTAATGATGGACCAAATGGTCTTGTTCTTATTAATGTGGTTGAGTTGACTAATGATATCAGACCAGCTATCAGTGGAGAAGGAGAGATTCATGACATGATGGAGGTCATGCCAAACCAAAGAAGTGAAAGAGCATTCAAAGAAGAGATGGGAAAGGGAATCCGGACAGTCCCCGCAGAACGCACAATTGAGATTGGAATTAGTGTCCCAAATTTTGATTTTATCATGAGTCTTAAGACGATCTTTAAGTGCAACCCATAGAATGAAAGCATGTCTGGGAATGTTCTGGGAGAACCAAACAAGATGAAACCAAAACACCGGTTGGTGATAGGGGCGAATAGACTGCCACACAGATCGAACAGAGAAAGGAGAGGGTTGACTGTCTCTAGATCTCCAAAGTAGTTTATCAGGGACAGACGTGGAAATAGTAGGAGGGTTGTGAGAAAGAAGAGCACCATGGGAATCTCTCCAACAATGAGGCCGAACCCAAGATCCGTTAAGAACCAGGTCAGCAACCTTAGTATCAGGAGTGAAACCCGCATCATGGATGTCACGGACAGACAAGAATTTAGAAAGAGGGCCCGCTGGGTGCCAGTTGTCGAACCAAGCAGAAGTAGAGCAGCCATCACCTATCTGGGAAACTATATACTCCCTTATCTTATCCTGCATATCCAGGATGTTACGCCAGGCAAATCCAGAACCGTATTTTTTAGGGGCATCCCAAAAGTTACGGCCACATAAACGGTATGAGTGGATCCACTTAACCCATAGGGACTCTTTCTTGGAAAGGAGTCTCCAAACATGGGAAGCCATAAGGGCAACATTCCAGATAGCAAGGTTACGTATGCCAAGACCACCATGTTCCTTAGGAAGGCATACAGTTTTCCAAGAGTCTTTAGCTTTACCACGCTTTAAGTCACCATGGCACCAGAGGAAACCTCTCATGAGCTTCTCAATATCGTTAGAGATAGATTTAGGAAGAATAAAAACAGAAGCCCAATAGATTTGAGTAGAAGAAAGGAAAGAGAGGATGAGCTGGAGACGACCAGCAAAGGATAGAGACTTGTTTTTCCAGTCATTAATCCTGCATTTGACTTTATCAACAAGGCCTTTACAGTCTTTGTGGGCAAGACGCGTGGTGATGAGAGGAATGCCAAGGTATCGGACAGGGAAAGAGCCCTCAGGAAAATTAACAATAAGATCAATGGCAGCCCTGGTCCTCTCACCAACATTACAGTAGAAAGCTTCACTCTTTGCAATATTTGGATGGAGGCCAGAAACCCCAGAGAATTCCTCAAGAGAATCACAGATGATTCTAACCGAAGAGCTATCACCATGACAGAAGAGAAGGAGATTGTCGGCAAAGCAGAGATGGGTGATACTTTGATCATCACATTGTCTGTGGAATTTAAAAGAGTCAGAATCATGGATGTTTCTCTTGATCATAAGGTTAAGCACTTCCATGACAAGAGTGAAGAGATAAGGAGAAAGGGGGTCACCCTGCCGAAGGCCCCTTTTACCGTCAAAATATCCGTGAGTATTCCCATTGATACTCACAGAGTAAGCAACCGTGGAAACACATGTCATGATCCAGTCAATCATACGATCGGGGAAACCAAACCCAAACAAGATGGTCCGCAGAAACGACCAGTCAACTGTGTCGTACGCTTTTTGAATACCAACCTTAAAAGCACACCTAGGAGGACCATGATGCCGATGATAATCACGCATAAGTTCATGGACAAGAAGGACGTTGTCGGTGATCAAACGACCAGGGATGAAAGCATTTCTGCACGTTCCATCAGCGCTGCGGGATTGAATCCTGATAATAAGGTTGCTGACCTTGTCATCAACGGATCTTGGGTTCGGCCTGGTCAATGGAGGGACTCCCATCCTAATCTTCTTCCTCAAAACCCTCCTTCTCTATCCCTATCCGTTCCTGATAAACTCCAATGGAGATCTAGTGACGGTAATCTTTCTGATTTTTCTGTACGTTCCGTTTGGCAGTCTATTCGGCCCTATGACCAGCCTGTTGATTGGTATCATCTGGTTTGGTTCTCCCAGAATATCCCTAAACATGCATTCATTCTTTGGGTTGCTCTTAAAAATCGTCTTAAGACTCATGATAAAATCAAAATCTGGGATACTAACTCCAATCTCATTTGTGCCTTCTGCGAGGATTGTGCTGATTCCCTTTCCCATTTTTTCTTCGAGTGTTCTTACCCCTCTATGGTTTGGCATGATCTTCGAGTGTACTAACTCCAATCTCAAACCCGTGTCTAAGATTAAGACCATTTGGTCCATCATTAGAAGACTTGTGCTTGCTGGAGCAGTTTACCACATTTGGCAGGAAAGAAATTTTCGAATTTTCAAAAAAACTAAAAGATCGTATCATGCAGTCGTGAATAGTATTAAGGATGATATCCGTTATAGACTGCTGAGTCTTTCTATGAAACCTTGCACTAATGTTAATTTGGCCAAAAGGATATGGACCATCCCTTAACAAACCTCCTATTTGCTTCTATATTTCTCTTCTTGTATGGTTTGTTTTTTGCAGGTTGTTTTTCCTTTATGTTATTGTTATGTTTCTGTTTCCATGTACTGTTTTGGTTTCTAGTTTAGCTTTGTTGTTGTCCTTTGGGGCCTGTCCCGATGGATTTTCTGTTTTTTCCTTTGGTGGGGAGTCCCCAGCCTCTTATTGTATTTATTCTTTTTATTAATAAATTTTGCCTGAGGTACCGTTCTCTTTACCCAAAAAAAATGGTCCATAACCCATCATAACCCATTATAATGGTCTATAACCCATCACAACCCTTCATAATTGAGCATAACCTATCACAACCCTTCATAATAGTCCATAACCAAACACAACCCTTTCTATGGTCCATAACCCATAACAACACTTCATAATTGACCATAACCTATCACAACCCTTCATAATGGTCAATAACCCATCATAATCCTTGATAATTGTTCATAACCCATCACAACCTTCATAATAGTAGATAACCCATACAACCCTTGATAACGGTTCATAACCCATAACAACCCTTTCTAATGGTCCATAACCCATCACAACCCTTTCTATGGTCCATAACCCATCGCAACCCTGCATAATGGTCCATAACCATAACAACCCTTCATAATGGTCCATAACCCATACAAACCTTCATAATAGTCAATAACCCATCACAACCCTTCATAATTAACCATAACCCATCACAACAGGTGATAATGGTCCATAACACATCGCAACCCTGCGTAATGATCCATAAGCATAACAACGCTTTATAATGGTTCATTACCCATACACACCTTCAAAATGGTCCATAACCCTTCATAATGGTCCATAACCCAACACAAGCCTTTCTATGGTCCATAACCTATCACAACTCTTCATAATTGACCATAACCTATGACAACCCCTCATGATGGTCCATAACCTTTCATAGTGGTCCATAACCCATCACAACCTTTATAATGGTCTATAACCAATCACAACCCTTTATAATTGTCCATAACCCATCACAACCTTCATAATGGTCCAAAACCTATCATAACCCTTTTTAATGGTCCGTAACCCACCACAATCCGTCATAATTGAGCATAACCCATCACAACCCTTCATAATGGTCCATAACCCAACACAACCTTTTCTATGGTCCATAACCCATAACAACACTTCATAATTGACCATAACCAATCACAACCCTTCATAATGGTCAATAACCCATCATAATCCTTCATAATGGTTCATAACCCATCACAACATTCATAATAGTACATAACCCATACAACCCATCATACCGTTTCTATGGTCCATACCCATCGCAACCCTACATAATGGTCCATAACCAAAACAACCCTTCATAATGGTCCATAACCTATAAAAACCTTCATAACAGTCCATAACCCATCACAACCCTTCATAATTGACCATAACCCATCACAACCCTTCATAATTGTCCATAACCTATCACAATCCTTCCTATGGTCCATAACCCAGCACAACCCTTTCTATGGTCCATAACCCATCACAACCCTTCATTATTAGCCATAACCCATCACAACACTTCATAATGGTCCATAACCCATCACAACCCTGCACAATGGTCCATAACCATAACAAACCTTCATAATGTCCATAATGCATACAAACCATCATCATGGTCAATAACCCATCACAACCCTTCACAATGGTCCATAACCCAATACAACCCTTTCTATGGTCCATAACCCATCACAACTCTTCGTAATTGACCATAACCTACCAAAACCACTCATAATGGTCCATAACCCTTCATAGTGGTCCATAACCCATCACAACCTTCATAATGGGCCATAACCCATCACTACCCTTTATGGTCCATAACCCATAAAACCCTTCATAATGGTCCATAACCCATCATAACCCTTTATAATGGTCCATAACCCATCACAACCCTTCATAATTGAGCATAACCCGTCACAACCCTTTATAATGGTCCATTACCCAACACAACCCTTTCTATGGTCTATAACCCATAACAACCCTTCATAATGGTCAATAGCCCATCATAATCCTTGATAATGGTTCATAACCCATCAGAACCTTCATACTAATACATAACCCATACAACCCTTCATAACAGTCCATAACCCATCACAACCCTTTCTAATGGTCCATAACCCATCACAACCCTTTCTATGGTCCATAACATATCGCAACCCTGCACAATGGTCCATAACCATAATAACCCTTTATAATGGTCCATAACCCATACAAACCTTCATAACAGTCCATAACCCATCACAACCCTTCATAATTAACCATAACCCATCACAACCCTTCATAATTAACCATAACCCATCACATCCCTTCCTATGGTCCATAACATAGCACAACCCTTTCTATGGTCCATAACCCATCACAACCCTTCCTAATTAACCATAACCCATCACAACACTTCATAATCGTCCACAACCCATCACAAGCCTACATAATGGTCCATAAACATAACAACCCTTCATGATTGTCCATACTCCATACAAACCTTCATCGTGGTCCATAACCCATCACAACCCTTCATAATGGTCCATAACCCATCACAACCCTTCATAATGGTCTATAACCCAACACAACCCTTTCTGTGGTCCATAACGCATCACAACTCTTCATAATTGACCATAACTTATCAAACCCCTCATAATGGTCCATAACTCTTCATAGTGGTACATAACCCATCAAAACCTTCATAATGGTCCATAACCCACCACAACCCTTTATAATGGTCCATAACCCATCACAACCTTTATAATGGTCCATAACCCATCAAAACCTTTATAATGGTCCATAATAACAAAATTCTCTCAAACTTCTCTCTAGAATTTTCTCTCTCTAGAAAGTTTTTGTTTTTGTGAAAGCTATTTTGTCGTATTTCACCATGGATGATGATTCACCAGGTTGTGATTCCATTTTAATGTCAAATGATGGTGTTATGATGGATCATCAACATCTTTCTAAAGAGTTATCTACTGGAAAAGGTCACAATGTGAATGTTATTACTTTTTCTGAAAATGTTAAACAAGACTTTAAATTTTCATTTAAAGAAAACAATTCAGAAGATCATGGTACTTCGTTCAAATACATTAAAGATCAGAAAGAGAAAAAACTTCATATGGCTTTACGTAATATCAAAGGATCAATATTTCAGAATTATCCATCTTCTTTATTTGAAGCCACGGCTAAACGAAGACACAAATGTAAAACTGATGCTATTCAGCGAAAAAGAGTGCCCACTGATATGATCTCGGCTTTAAACAATGATCAAACGAGGTATGGAATACATGCAGATGAACAGCTTGGCTTGGTAGATGGATTGGTTGAAGATGAATCGTATCATAGTAGCCATGAAGATGATGCAGGATATCAACTTAATTTCAAATCGGTTCATCCTGAAAAAAATAAAAACGGGAAATATGATGAAGTTGTTGCGGATCCATTGGCTGAAACGTCTACAAAAGAGGATGAATACATGCAGTCTAATTCAACGTCCCATGTAGGAGATACGGGCCTGAAAAGAAGTAACTTAATGAATGTATCTCGTGATGAAGATCAACCTCAATCTGTTTATGGAAAAAATATTATCCAAAATGAAGATCACATGAACATCATTTGCGACAATACTACTCACTGCAGCAAGGAAGGTGGCGATTATGCATTCAAATTACGTGAAGCTCACGCACCGTTGTCCTTGAATTCCCTAACGGTTCATTCTTCTAGCTTTCATGAAGATCAAGATGCTAACTTGATGAACACCAAAGGTCACGTGGGAGCTGCTGCATACCATGCTGAATGTGTGCTTCACGCTCCAACGGTCATGATTCCTCAAATATCCACAACGGTCACGAAACCTACAACTTTGTTTACTGAAGGTATGAAACTTGACCAATCTTTTCTTAATTCTAATACTTCCTTTATGAATGGAGAATGTGAGATAATTGATAAAATAATATGGAATGTGGAAGACAACACTCATAACAATAGGCTAGTGGGAGACAAGGACTATCATGCCTCACATGCTACCCATCCCTTTTTACAATTGTTGAAATGTGCTATTAAACTTGCGGAACCTAATGTGAGTGTGCCGATGAGTGTTTGTAATGTGGGACCTAATCATGATAACACTAGGATAGTGGGGGACAAGGAGAACCTTGACTCACTTGATACTCCTCTTGACTTGCCCTTTCCAATTTTGAAATTCCCGTATAGTTCTTCTAGGCATGCGGATCATAGGGTGCCGAGTTGTCAAGGTGTTACAAAGAATTTGGATCATCTTCCTTCTATTTTGGGCCTCCCTAATAGTCCATCCAAGTTGGGCTATCAAAAACAATCTTTTTTTCCCTTTAGACCTAACAACTTCAAGCCCAACAATTATAATAAAACCAAAAATAAGACTTTCAATGCTAAAAAATATGATAATCAAAAAAAGAATAATCATTTCCATGGTAATTCTAGAATTAGTAATGAAGACGAGGTTGTTCATTTACATAATTCCAACGCTTGGTCTAGTAAATTACCTATGCTAGTTAATTCTCAAGCTAACATTTTAAGTGGTCCTAATAAACACTCTAGCGACAAGTTCCGTTTCATTCCTAATCTGAGTAATGATATTGATGTGCCAGTAGATATCCCGATCAATGTTGTTAATAAGATATGTGAGACTCATGCTCGAACCATATGTGGTTATTTTGTGGGTTGTAAAATGAATTATTCTGATGTTCGTTATCTCGCTTCTAAGATGTGGTCTCAACATGGTCTGGAAGATGTTTTGCTAAATGGTAACGGTGTCTATCTTTTTAAATTCAACAATGACCAAGGTCTAAAACATGTAATCACTCACGGACCATGGACTTTTAGGAGTGCCCCCATTGTTATGCAAAAATGGAGACCCGGTCTTAGCATTCATAGAAACAACCATGACAAACTTCCTCTATGGATTAAAATACATGACATCCCTTATGAAACTTGGAGTGAAGAAGGATTAAGTTACATTGCTTCCAAAATTGGTAAACCTCTTGCTATGGACTCTTATACTGCTAACATGTGTACTTATGCTGCGGGTAAGGCAGTCTATGCACGTGTCCTTTTAGAGGTCCCAACTCGTCCCTCATGGGTGGACAAAATTAACATCCGTATCCCAGATCCTGAAACACTTGATTTTTCTTCCCATACGCTTAGAGTGGAGTATGAATGGAAACCACCTATGTGCTCTCATTGTAAGGTGTTTGGTCACGAAACACATGTTTGTATGCATGTTATTACTAAAAATAATGATCCTTCTATTGATAATCATATGGATACTTCTACCATTAATGCTACTTCTACTATAAATAATATTGAGGATTTTACTATGGTTTCAAATAAGAAAAATTCTTCAAAACAAGTTTTTACTAAAGACAATATATATAATGAATCTTCTAAAAGCAATACTAGTAGAAAATACCAAAACAATACCCAAGATAATTTTATTTCAAAAAATAAAAACAATTTAAAAACTAATAGAAATAAAAAACGGTTTGAGAAAATATCGGTCCATAATAATAGTCACCCTTTACCCACCAATCCCCCTAATCCCCCTATGAAGAATAAGTCCGCTACGGTTGGATTCCCTAGCCCTATCATTCATATTTCTTCATCCCAGCCCATTTATCAGTCTGAATCCTCCACCCCTTTATTCAACCCCTTCTCCATTCTAGAAGCTTGTTCCTCTGACGTCACGGATATTCCCTCTACTTCTGTCCCCCTATCCCATCCTGATACGCCACTCCGTTCTAGTCCTGATGATTTTGATACTGATGCTGATGACCTTATCGTTGAGGATAGTATTGAGGTTGATTCTGATAACGGTGACACTGCTCAGTTCATTGTTAATGAGTCTGGATCCTATAATGATCACCCTATGATAGCTCCGGTGTCCGAGTAGATGGACTCCACAACCCTCAAAGTTTCCATATGACGCACATCGCTACATGGAATACTCGCGGTCTCTGTAAGCCTTCTCATCAGAAAGCCTTGAGAGATCTTATCCGCGATCAAAATCTTAATATTTGTGCTTCTCTTGAGACTCGTGCTTCCTTCCATAACCTCCCTCTTATCTGTAGTCGTACTTTTGTCTCTTGGTCGTGGTCGTCCAACGGTCTCTTCTCCCCTAGAGGGACTAGAATTGTGGTTGCCTGGGATCCAATGGCCATTGATATGATGCTTATCGATTTAAATGATCAAGTTATGCATTTCAAAGTTAAAATTCGTGACTCTAATAAATCCTTTTTCTGCTCCTTCGTCTATGCTCATAATGATCACATGATGCGTCGCTCTCTCTGGCATTCTCTTGCGGTCCATAAGAATATGGTTAGAGATACCCCTTGGATTCTTCTGGGTGATTTCAATGTTGCTCTTGATATTAAAGATAGCACCTCAGGGTCGTCTGGGATTTCTCGTGCCATGGAGGACTTCAGGGAATGTGTCAATCTGATGGAAATGGAGGATCTTAACTATAAAGGTCTCTTCTACACCTGGACCAAGTCTCCTAATGGTTCGGGTGGCATCCTCAAGAAGATCGATCGAGTCATTGGAAATACTCACTTCGTTGCTTCTTTCACCTCCTCTACTGTCAATTTTCTCCCTTACCGTTCGTCCGATCATACTCCTGCTGTGCTTTCTCTCCCCCATCGTGTCCCTTTCCAACCTAAGCCTTTCAAGTTCCCTAATTTCCTGACTTATAAGAACGATTTCAAGCATATTGTTGCTTCTTCTTGGAACCCTGATATCACAGGATATCAGATGTATAAGGTTTTCAAAAACCTTAAAAATATGAAAGTCCCGATTCGTAAGATGCTTCGCAACCAAGGAAACCTCTTTTCTAAGGTTATCTCTCTTCGTAATGAGCTTGATAGAGTTCATATTGCTTTGGATCGGGATCCTTTCAATAAGGATCTTCGTGAAGAACAATGCAGGTATCTCCTCGCTTTCAACGAGGCTAGCCTCGATGAAGAGAGGTTCCTGAAACAAAAGGCTAAGGTTAACTGGCTGCGTGAGGGTGATAAAAATTTGGCTTTTTTCCACAAATCGGTTAAAAGTCGTAAATCTCGCAATCGTATTAATTCTATCCAGGATTCTCAAGGTAACTGGATCTCGGGGAATGATCTTCCTAATCTTTTTGTCTCTCACTTTCAAGCTTTCTTGGGTTCTGCTCAGCCTTCCATTGCTATTCGTGATCCTTCTTCCCTCTTCTCTAATAAGCTTTCCCCTATCCAATCTGCCGCCATGCTTACTCCTGTTACTGATGCGGAAGTTAAGTGTGCCTTGTTCCAGATGGGTGATGATAAAGCTCCTGGTTCTGATGGTTTCTCTGCTAAGTTCTTCAAGTCTGCTTGGGATATTGTAGGTCCTGATGTCTGTATGGCTGTTAAGGAATTCTTCTATTCTGGCAAACTTCTTAAGTCCTTCAACAGCACCATCCATGCGCTCATCCCTAAAGTTGATTCCCCTTCCAAAGTCACTGATTTCCGCCCTATAGCTTGTTGTAACGTTGTTTACAAATGTATCAGCAAGATTATTGCGGATCGTATCAAAAACCACCTTTCTTCTCTGGTTGATGAAAACCAATCTGCTTTCATCCCTGGTCGTTTGATCACCGACAACGTCCTTCTTGTCCACGAACTCATGCGTGACTATCATCGTCATCGTGGTCCTCCTAGGTGTGCTTTTAAGGTTGATATTCAAAAAGCCTATGACACTGTTGACTGGTCGTTTCTGCAGAACATCTTGTTTGGGTTTGGCTTCCCCGATCGTATGATTGACTGGATCATGACTTGTGTTTCCACGGTTACTTACTCTGTGAGTATCAATGGGAATACTCATGGTTATTTCGACAGTAAAAGGGGACTTCGGCAGGGAGACCCCCTCTCTCCTTATCTATTCACTCTTGTCATGGAAGTGCTTAACCTTATGATCAAGAGAAACATCCATGATTCTGACTCTTTTAAATTCCACAGACAATGTCATGATCAAAGTATCACCCATCTTTGCTTTGCCGACGATCTCCTCCTCTTCTGTCATGGTGATAGCTCTTCGGTTAAAACCATATGTGATTCTCTTGAGGAATTCTCTGGGGTTTCTGGCCTCCATCCCAATATTGCGAAGAGTGAAGCATTGTACTGTAATGTTGGTGAGAGGACCAGGGCTGCCATTGACCTTATTGTTAAGTTTCCTGAGGGCTCTTTTCCTGTACGATACCTTGGGGTTCCTCTCATCACCACTCGTCTTGCCCACAAAGACTGTAAAGGCCTTGTTGATAAACTCAAATGCAGGATTAATGACTGGAAAAACAAGTCTTTGTCCTTTGCTGGTCGTCTCCAGCTCATCCTCTCTGTCCTTTCTTCTACTCAAATCTATTGGGCTTCTGTTTTTATTCTTCCTAAATCTATCTCTAACGATATTGAGAAGCTCATGAGAGGATTCCTCTGGTGCCAAGGTGATTTGAAGCGTGGTAAATCTAAAGTCTCCTGGAAAACTGTATGCCTTCCTAAGGAACATGGTGGTCTTGGCATACGTAACCTTGATATCTGGAATGTTGCCCTTATGGCTTCCCATGTTTGGAGACTCCTTTCCAAGAAAGAGTCCCTATGGGTTAAGTGGATCCACTCATACCGTTTATGTGGCCGTAATTTTTGGGATGCCCCGAAAAAATACGGTACGGGATTTGCCTGGCGTAACATCCTGGATATGCGGGATAAGATAAGGGAGTATATAGTTTCCCAGATAGGTGATGGATGCTCTACTTCTGCTTGGTTCGATAACTGGCACCCTGCGGGCCCTCTTTCTAAATTATTGTCTGTCCGTGACATCCATGATGCGGGTTTCACTCCTGATACTAAGGTTGCTGACCTGGTTCTTAACGGATCTTGGGTTCGACCTCATTGTTGGAGAGATTCCCATGGTGCTCTTCTTTCTCATAACCCTCCTTCTATTTCCATGTCCGTTCCTGATAAACTCCTTTGGAAAACTAGAGACGGTCAACTCTCCCCTTTCTCTGTTCATTCTGTGTGGCAGTCTATTCGCCCCTATCATCAACTGGTCTTTTGGTTTCATCTGGTTTGGTTCTCCCAGAACATCCCCAGACATGCTTTCATTCTTTGGGTTGCTCTTAAAAATCGTCTTAAGACTCATGATAAAATAAAAATTTGGGACACTAATTCTGATCTCCTTTGTGCTTTCTGCGGGAACTGTCCGGATTCCCTTTCCCATCTCTTCTTTGATTGTTCTTTCACTTCTTTGGTTTGGCAAGACCTCCATCATGTCATGAATCTCTCGTTCTCCACTCATAGCTGGTCTGATATCATTAGTCAGCTCAACCCCATTAATAAGAACAAGACCATTTGGTCCATCATTAGAAGACTTGTTTTTGCTGGAGCTGTCTACCACGTTTGGCGGGAAAGAAATCTAATAATTTTTAAAAAAATAAAAAGATCTCATCATGCTGTTGTGAATAGTGTTAAGGATGATATCCGTTGTAGACTGCTGAGTCTTTCTATGAAAACTTGCACTAATGTTGATTTGGCTAAAACTATTTGGACCCTCCCCTAATTTTTCTTCCTCTAAAATTTCTTTTTTCTCTGCTTGTTTTGGCTTGTATGGTTTGTTTGTTTTGCAGGTGGTTTTCCTTTATGTTATTGTTTGATTCTGGTTCCTTCTTCTTGTTTTGGTACCTAGTTTAGCCTGTTGTCCGTTGGGGTCTGTCCCAATGGATTTTCTGTTTTTTGGTGGGGAGTCCCCAGCCTTATATTGTATTTATTCTTTTTATTAATAAAATTTGCCAGAGGTGCCGCCCTCTTTACCCAAAAAAAACCCATCAAAACCCATTATAATGGTCTATAACCCATCACAATCCTTCATAATTGAGCATAAGCAATCACAACCCTTCATAATGGTCCATAACCAAACACAACCCTTTCTATGGTCCATAACCCATAACAACACTTCATAATTGACCATAACCTATCACAACCCTTCATAATGGTCAATAACCCATCATAATCCTTGATAATTGTTCATAACCCATCACAACCTTCATAATAGTACATAACCCATACAACCCTTGATAACGGTTTATAACCCATAACAACCCTTTCTAATGGTCCATAACCCATCACAACCCTTTCTATGGTCCATAATCCATCACAACCCTACATAATGGTCCATAACCATAACAACCCTTCATAATGGTCCATAACCCATACAAACCTTCATAATAGTCAATAACCTATCACAACCCTTCATAATTAACCAGAACCCATCACAACACGTGATAATGGTCCATAACACATCGCAACCCTGCGTAATGATCCATAAGCATAACAACGTTTCATAATGGTCCATAACCCATACAAACCTTCATAATGGTCCATAACCCATCACAACCCTTCATAATGGTCCATAACCCAACATAACCCTTTTTATGGTCCATAACCCATCACAACTCTTCATAATTGACCATAACCTATGTCAACCCCTCATGATGGTCCATAACCTATCATAACCCTTCATAGTGGTCCATAACCCATCACAACCTGTATAATGGTCTATAACCCATCACAACCCTTTATAATTGTCCATAATCCATCACAACCTTCATAATGGTCCATAACCCATCACAACCCTTTATAATGGTCCATAACCCACCACAACCCGTCATAATTGAGCATAACCCATCATAATTTTTGATAGATGCATAAAAAAACAAATCTGTTATAAACCATCATCGTTTTACAAAATTAGTTGCTGGAAAACAAATAGATATACATTCTCAACATGATCTCGAAAAAGATAAAAATTATCAAGTGTATGTGGCTGCTTCGACTTTAGTCAGTGATGTTTCCGACATAACTGATGACTTGGTGATGCAAGTTAATGAAGATGGTGGCAAAGGTTCAGAGAGAATTGATGGTCTGATCATGGAATACTCTTCTTCTGAAGAGAATGATGATGAAGATGAACACGAAAATGATGATTCTAACGTTGAGCCAATGGTTGACCCGTCTAACAACAAAGGTGAATGCATGCTACACCAAGTCATGGATGATGATGCTGTTAGTGTTAAGTATCTCGGAAATGAAGATGGTGAATATGATGAATGTCCGATCCCAATGGTTACTAATAAACGTGACCACATGATCAACCATATCACATCCGGAGATGGACCGGGTAAAGGTGATATCTCATGTGCAAGTGGAGAAGAAGAAACAATGGCCACCGAGGGAGGTGTCTCTTCTACGAATGGAGAATACAATCGTACGACAAAAATCATTGGACAAGAACAATCTTCAATGGTCTCATTCAGCGGGGAAGGAAGTAAACAACACGGTAGTAAAGATGATGAATCAAATGATGATATGAACATTTACATGTCTTCCAACAACGATGAATGCATGGATCAGCACTTCATGTCGGGTGGTGGAGGTGTGTCTCTATCGGCTACCGGAAAAGTTTCTTCAAACCGTGGACCTCAAGAGGAAACGGTAACAAACACCACTCCTAGAAACAAGAAAGGTATGTCCGATTACTCTTCTTTAAATCATGAAGGTGGGTTTGTTATTGACAATTTAAACTTCAAGATTCATTCAAATGACCAAGTGGGTAGTCAAAAGGCTAGGTCTAGAGTTAACTTTCTTGATATGGACAAAATGGACCATGATGGTCACTCCTTAATGGGAGACAAAGAGACCAACTTTTCTTATTCCCATGATTTGCATCATACCCCATATGTTTCCCCTAGTGATTTTAATATGACATATATTCCTAAGCATAATATCGGATCCAATCCCACACGTTCCACCTTCAATTCCTTTGGTCCGATCATTGAATCCACTTCCATTTTGGGCCTCCCTATGGCTTCTTCCATCTTGGGCACTCCAAAGCCCACCAATCATTTTAATCCTCCTTCACTATTGGACTCTTCTAAACTTAATTCCATAGTAAACCCTTCTAAGCCCACATTGTCTTTAAAGCCTAACTTGCCTAGTAAGCCCTCTTTGGGTATTAAGCCTACTAATCTTACACCTACCTTTAATATGTCCAATAATAAAACTATTAATATGCCCAATAATAAAACTAATTTTAATGGAAAATTAGAATCAGAAAACAAAAAAAATAATGCTTGATCCCGTAAACTTCCGTTGCTCGTTAACTCTCAGGCGAACAACTTGAGTGGTTCTCACAAACACTCAAGTAACAATTTCCGCTTCATTCCTAACTTAAGTCAAGATATTGAAGTACCTGTTGACATACCAGTAACGGTTGTTAATAAGATATGTGAGACTCATGCGCAAACGATATGTGGTTATTTTGTTGGATGTAAAATGAATTATTCGGATGTTCGTTATCTCGAATCTAAGATGTGGTTACAACATGGTCTTGAGGACGTTTTGTTAAATGGTAACGATATATATCTATTTAAATTTAACAATGACCAAGGCCTACAACATGTTATAACCAACGGCCCATGGACCTTTAGGGGTGCCCCCATCGTGATGCAAAAATGGAGACCCGGACTTAGCATTCATAGAAACAAACATGACAAACTCCCACTATGTATTAAAATCCATGACATCCCTTATGAGACTTGGAGTGAGGAAGGGTTAAGCCACATTGCTTCTAAAATTGGTAAGCTGCTTGCCATGGACTCTTATACCGCGAATATGTGCACTTATGCTGCGGGTAAAGCTGTTTATGCAAGGGTCCTGCTAGAAATCCCCTCACGTCCTTCATGGGTGGACAAAATTATCATTCGTGTCCCTGATCCTGAAACTCTTGAATTCTCAACTCATACGCTTAGAGTGGAGTATGAATGGAAACCGCCTATGTGCTCTCATTGTAAGGTTTTTGGTCACGAAACACATGTTTGTATGCATATTATTGCTAAAACTAATGAAACTTCTATTGCTAAACCTAGGGATACTTCTACCATTACTAAGGAAAAACATGAACAACCAATCATAGATAAAAGTGATGATTTTACTAGGGTTTCAAATAAGAAAATTTCATCAAAACATGTTTCTAATAATGCCAAGAAAATTAATGAATCGTCTAAAAGCAATATGACTAGAAAAGACCAAAACAAATTGAAAGATAAATCTTTTTCCAATATGAATAACAATTTAAATACATTTAGAAATAAGAATCGATTTGAGAACCGATCGGTTCATTTAAATAATCGACCTCCTATATCCACCCATTCTCACAATTCCCCTTTCAAGGGTAAGATGGCTATTGCTGGTTTCCCTAGCCCTATCATTCGATTTTCCTCCTCCAAGCCACTAAAACAGTCTAAATCTTCCACACCTACATTTAATGCTTTCTCTATTCTAGAGACTTGTTCCTCTGACGTCACGGATATTCCCTCTACTTCTTTCCCCCTACCCCATCCCAGTGCTCCCTCCCAAATTTGTCCAGATGATTTTGATCCTGATGCCGATGACCTAATCCAAGAGGATAATTGTTTTGAGGTCCACTCTGATGATGGTGACACTGCCCAGATCATTGTTAATGAAACTGGATCCCACAATGATCATCCTATGATAGCTCAGGCGTCCGAGAAGATGGACTCCACCCACACCCCAGTTTCCATATGATGCACATCGCTGCATGGAATACTCGCAGTCTTTGTAAGCCTTCTCATTAGAAAGCTTTGAGAGATCTTATTCGCGATCATAATCTTCAAATTTGTGCTTCTATCGAGACTCGTGCTTCCTTCTCTAATCTCCCTCTTATCTGTACGCGTGCTTTTGGATCCTGGTCTTGGTCGTCTAACGGTCTTTTTAGCCCTCGGGGGACTAGAATTGTGGTAGCATGGGACCCCATTGCTATTGATATGATGCTTCTTGACTTAAATGATCAGGTTATGCATTTCTGCATTAAAATTCATGCCTCTAATAAATCCTTCTTCTGCTCTTTCGTCTATGCTCATAATAATCACATCCTGCGTCGATCCCTTTGGCATTCTCTTTCGGACCATAAAAAAGTGGTTAAAGATGCCTCTTGGATCCTCTTGGGTGATTTCAATGTTGCTCTTGACATGAAAGATAGCACCTATGGGACTTCTATTATCTCTCGTGCCATGGAGGATTTCAGGGACTATGTTAATCAAATGGAGATGGAGGACCTTAATTATAAAGGTATCTTTTACACCTGGACCAAGTCTCCTAATGGTACTGGTGGGATTCTCAAAAAAATTGACCGTGTCATGGGAAATCCTTATTTCATTGCTTCTTTCCCCTCTGCTTCTGTCAATTTTCACCCCTATCGTTCTTCTGACCATACCCTTGCTGTGATTTCTCTTCCTAGTAGATCTACGTTCAGGCCTAAACCGTTCAAATTCCCTAACTTCCTGATTATAAGAACGATTTCAAGCAGGTTGTTGCTGATTCTTGGAATTACAATATTCCAGACTATAGGATGTATAAGGTTTTCCAAAACCTTAAAAACTTGAAAAAACCTTTGCGTCAGCTTCGTCGTAACCAGGGCAACATCTTCTCCAAAGTTATCTCCCTACGTACTGAACTTGATAGAATTCAGATTGCTCTGGATCGGGACCCTTTCAATAATGATCTCCGTGAAGAACAATGCAAGTATCTCATCGCTTATAACGAGGCTACCATTGATGAAGAGAGGTTCCTGAAACAAAAGGCCAAGGTTGACTGGCTGCGCGAGGGAGATAAAAATTCGGGATTTTTCCACAAATCTGTTAGAAGCCGCTTATCTCGTAGTCGTATCGATTCTATCCAGGATGCTCATGGAAACTGGATTTCAGGAAATGACCTTCCTAACCTTTTTGTCTCCCACTTTCAGACTTTCTTAGGATCTGCCTACCCCTCCATTCCTATTCGTGACCCTTGTTCCCTTTTCTCTAATAAGCTCTCCCCTATCCAGTCTGCCGCCATGCTTACTCCTGTTACGGATGAGGAGGTTAGGTGCGTAATGTTCCAAATGGGCGATGATAAAGCCCCTGGTCCTGATGGCTTCTCGGCTAAATTCTTCAAGTCTGCTTGGGATATTGTGGGTACCGATGTTTGTTTGGCGGTTAAGGAGTTCTTTTTGTCTGGAAAACTCCTTAAGTCTTTCAACAACACCGTTCTTGCGCTCATCCCTAAGGTTGACTCCCCTTCCAAAGTCACTGATTTTCATCCTATTGCATGCTGTAATGTTGTTTACAAATGTATCAGCAAGATTCTTGCGGACCGTATAAAGAATCATCTCTCTTGTTTGGTTGATGATAACCAGTCTGCTTTCATCCCTGGTCGTTTGATCTCCGACAACGTTCTTCTTGTCCACGAGCTCATGCGGGATTATCATCGCCACCGTGGACCACCAAGATGTGCTTTTAAAGTCGATATTCAAAAAGCTTATGACATCGTTGACTGGTCTTTTCTTCAAACAATCTTGTTTGGTTTTGGTTTCCCCGATAGTATGATTCAATGGATCATGACATGTGTTTCCACTACGGCTTACTCAGTGAGTATCAATGGTAACATACATGGTTTTTTCAACGGTAAACGAGGCCTTCTCCAAGGTGACCCCCTCTCTCCCTATCTCTTCACTGTTGTTATGGAGGTTCTTAACCTTATGATCAAGAGAAAAATATTTGAATCCGATTCGTTTAAATTCCACCGTCAATGTGAGGAACAGAATATCACACATTTATGCTTTGTCGATGATCTTCTCCTCTTCTCTCATTGGGATAGATCTTCGGTAAGCATCATATGTGATTCCCTTGCTGAATTCTCTGGGGTTTCTGGGCTCCATCCTAATGTTGCAAAAAGCGAAGCCTTTTATTGCAATATTGGTGATACTACTAGGGCTGTTATTGACCATATGGTTGGGTTCCCTGAGGGATCTTTCCCTTTCCGATACCTTGGCAACCCTCTTATCACCACCCGTCTTGCCCACAAGGACTGTAAAGGACTTGTTGATAAAGTCAAATGCAGGATTAATGACTGGAAAAACAAAACTCTCTCCTTTGCTGGCCGTCTTCAGCTAATTCTCTCTGTTCTTTCTTCTATGCAAATCTATTGGGCTTCTGTTTTTATTCTTCCTAAATCTATTTCTAAATATATTGAGAAACTCATGAGGGGTTTCCTCTGGTGCCATGGTGAGTTGAAACGAGGTAAGGCTAGAGTTTCCTAGAAAACTGTGTGTCTCCCTAAGGAACATGGTGGACTTGGAATCCATAATCTTGCTGTTTGGAATGTTGCCCTTATGGCTTCACATGTTTGGAGGCTCCTCTCTAAGAAGGATTCCCTATGGCTCAAGTGGATCCACTCTTACTGTCTCTGTGGACGTAATTTTTGGGATGTCCCCAAAAAATACGGTTCAGGGTTTGCTTGGTGAAACATACTCAATATGCGAAGTAAGATAAGAGAATTTATTGTTTCCCAGATTGGTGATGGGTCTTCTACGTTCGCTTGGTTCGATAACTGGCATCCTGCTGGTCCTCTCTCTAAATTCATTTCTGATTTTTCTGTGCGTTCCGTTTGGCAGTCTATTCGGCCCTATGACCAGCATGTTGATTGGTATCATCTGGTTTGGTTCTCCCAGAATATCCCTAGACATGCATTCATTCTTTGGGTTGCTCTTAAAAATCGTCTTAAGACTCATGATAATATCAAAATCTGGGATACTAACTCCAATCTCATTTGTGCCTTCTGCGGGGTTTTGTGCTGATTCGCTTTCCCATCTTTTCTTCGAGTGTTCTTTCCCCTCTATGGTTTGGCATGATCTTCAACATGTCATGAATCTCTCCGTCCCCACTGATAGCTGGTCCGATATCATTAATCAACTCAAACTCGTGTCTAAGATTAAGACCATTTGGTCCATCATTAGAAGACTTGTGCTTGCTGGAGCAGTTTACCACATTTGGCAGGAAAGAAATTTTCGAATTTTCAAAAAAAAAACTAAAAGATCGTATCATGCAGTCGTGAATAGTATTAAGGATGATATCCGCTGTAGACTGCTGAGTCTTTCTATGAAACCTTGCACTAATGTTTATTTGGCTAAAAGGATATGGACCATCCCTTAACAAACCTCCTATTTGCTTCTAATTATCTCTTCTTCTATGGTTTGTTTTTTGCAGGTTGTTTACCTTTATGTTATTGTTATGTTTCTGGTTCCATGTACTGTTTTGGTTTCTAGTTTAGCTTTGTTGTTGTCCTTTGGGGCCTGTCCCGATGGATTTTCTGTTTTTTCCTTTGGTGGGGAGTCCCCAGCCTCTTATTGTATTTATTCTTTTTATTAATAAAATTTGCTAGAGGTTCCGTCCTCTTTACCCAAAAAAATTAAGCATAACCCATCACAACCCTTCATAATGGTCCATAACCCAACACAATCTTTTCTATGGTCCATAACCCATAACAACCCTTCATAATTGACCATAACAAATCACAACCCTTCAAAATGGTCAATAACCCATCATAATCCTTCATAATGGTTCATAACCCATCACAACCTTCATAATAGTACATAACCCATACAACCCTTCATAACCGTCCATAACCCATCACAACCCTATCTAATGGTCCATAACCCATCATCACCGTTTCTATGGTCCATAACCCATCGCAACCCTACATAATGGTCCCTAACCACAACAACCCTTCATAATGGTCCATAACCCATAAAAACCGTCATAACAGTCCATAACCCATCACAACCGTTAATAATTGACCATAACCCATCACAACCCTTCATAATTGTCCATAACCCATCACAATCCTTCCTATGGTCCATAACCCAGCACAACCCTTTCTATGGTCTATAACCCATCACAACCCTTCATTATTAGCCATAACCCATCACAACACTTCATAATGGTGCATAACCCATCACAACCATGCATAATGGTCCATAACCATAACAAACCTTCATAATGTCCATAATGCATATACACCATCATCATGGTCAATAACCCATCACAACCCTTCATAATGGTCCATAACCCGTCACAACCCTTCATAATGGTCCATAACCCAATACAACCCTTTCTATGGTCCATAACCCATCACAACTCTTCGTAATTGACCATAACCTACCAAAACCACTCATAATTGTCCATAACCCATCACAACCTTCATAATGGTCCATAACCCATCACTACTGTAACGCCCCGGTTTTTCTCGGTACGTTATTTATTTTAATTAATTAATTATGAGACATTATATTAATTTAATTAATTAAGGCATGATTAATTAAAAGATTTGGGCTTATAATTATTCCCATTTTTTAATCATATAATTAAGTCCATGGGTTTATAGCTAAAGCCAATTAAAGCTTAAATGGTCTTCTAGCCCAAAGGCTTTAGGGTTTAGCCCACTAATCTAATATATTAGGGTTCAAAAACCCTAATTCCTCCACTCTACACTCTTTTTCACGCCTCCCTCTCCCTCTCCTCCAACCAAGAACTTTTCTCTTGTGTTCATCCCTAACTTCAATCCTTGGTATGTTTGTAATTTTGATTGTTCTTCAATTCTATCATTTTATGTAGCATCTTATGTTGTTATTTTGATGTAGTAATCTCTCTACTTCTACCCTTTCTTTTAGATGTATGTATCTAAGTGTTAGATCTGAATACACCACCTCATTACATCATCATTGATGTACATATGAGTATGAGTGTATGTGAAAGATCACTACAAAACCCTAAATTGAAAATCATGATCTTAGGGTTTTGTACTTGGATTTATGATTAAGTTCTTCTAGTTTTCATATGGCTAAATGAATCCCTAATGATCTCTAATCCTTTTTAGTACCACAATATTTATGGGGACTAAATAGGATGAGTTGGTACATCCTAGAATGTATCCCAAAGAGAAAAGGGTGGATTGGCCAAGATATGTCATTAAAGGTTATGTTTATGCTTCAATCAGATTCGGTAACCATTTTGTAAAAATCATATCTCGAGTTCTAGAACTCAAATGGACCCCATATCAGTGCCCAAAGTTCACAAATCGAGTTAGGAAACTTTATTAAAAGGCACCCTCGATAAAAAGGACTTTACCTATGGTCAACAACAGCTTCTCTGTTGTTGGGTCTGATCTGGGTCTGCTGTGATATGTCATTTTGTTTTTATCATTACGAGGGTTTAGAAAATGATCCCGAGTGATTCCAAATACCCACATGTACATTACATAGTTAATTTAATATCTGGAGAAAATGGGTCGTTAATTCTCAATATAACTTGGTTAGAATGGACCCACACTACAGGTCAATGGACAGTCACCAGCTCATGCTGATTCTGTGATTGACCAACTTGTGATTTTTATATCTAGAGCCTTGGAAACGTTTTTTTAATCGATTCCAACTCTGAGACTTGTCGTTTTGTGTCTAATGTGCCTCTGATTTTTGGTTGGGGCTAATTCCACCCACAAGTTGGGTAGAATTGGCCAACACCACCTGACTGTCCGTCTGAAGACTGCAGTGACAAGTCTTTTTGTAAAATTCATATCTCTTACATCTTTTGGAGTTATGAGGAGTTCCTTATGGTTCTGGAAACCTAAGCCATTGTAGTTTCTTGCAAAAATTAATTAATCCTATGTTTCTATTGTGCATTTTGGAGTAATTCAGTCCCGATCAGCAGGACTGTTTTAGAGTCCTTGCTGTGATTACTCCCTTCTCATTTCTTAGTTTCACAACTTCACTCTTCTAACCTTTAGTTCTATTTAGGTGAAGCCTTGAAGTTTGCACAAGCTTGGTAGTCTTATATTGACTCCTATCTGTTACTCACTCACTCAAGGTGAGTTCTCTCACACCGTTGTATTAGTATTTATGTTTGCTAGATAGCTCGTGTGTGATTGTTTAGATATAATATTTAAAGCATGCTATATTATTGTTATAAAATCGTACATGTGCACTGTATGTGATTGATTAATACTATGAGGGGTAGTTAGGTAAGATCACCAACGTTATACTCGTTATGAGGTGCGGGGATCGGGGCCAAAGGATACGGGATTTACCCGGTGCGGCTCAAACCTACAAGTCCTCCCTATTAATATAAGCATTGATTTGTTCCTTGCTTATTAATGTAATTATAATTGGAATTGGATTTGAATTAGTAAATGTGAATATTGATATGATGTCTGTGTTTGAATTCACTAAGCTTTATGCTTACGGTTCTCCCTAACATTTTCAGGTATTAATATTAAAGAGGCTGAGGCGTGACTTGGAGCACCGGGATACCACTACTAGAAGAGTTTCCATTTTGGGACATTATTATTATTTTGCTTCCGCACATTATTATGTTTATTTCGTCATAATTTGGTTTTGTGATACTTATCTTTTGTAAACTCATAGCTTCTTTTATAAAAGTTGTTTTAAAAAGTTCAAATATTTTGTGAAAATTTTTGGGTGTGACAAGTTGGTATCAGAGCACACGTTTGAGAGAACTAGGCATTCTTAGGAATGTTCTAGACTCAAATTTGAGGCTCTTAAAATTTTGTTCCCCTTAAAATAAATTTGTAAAGGAATTTTTTTAAAAATTTTGAAGACTAGTAGTGGAAGATCCCAGGGTGTGCCGGTCAGCCAAGTAAGCCTTGTTTCTTACACTTTTATTTTGATAGATTATTGCACCTTGAATTGTTATTAGGAGCTTTGCCTTGAATTGTTATTAGGAGCTTTGCCTTTAGACTTATCATTAGCTAGCCCTAAAATTGTTAAATTTTCACCTAGGCTAGTTATACCATGTGAGAGAGAGTTGTTTAAATAACCGGCTAGAGCGAACTGCAACATTTGAAACTAGACGCGAATGCAAGATTGGAATTTGTGTGGAAGGTAGTAGAAGGGCCCCTACTATTTGAAGCACCGATGCCGATCTCGTGTCGGGGCAAGGTTGAAAATATCCAGTGAGCTGAGTGTTCCGTCTTCATAGAAATATCTAGGACGAATAAATCCTAATAATCTCTTTACTCTGCGAATATAGATGGCTCCGGCTACTCGTCTAAATCAGACCCAAATGGAGCAAGTTAGGGAACTCATCGCTGAAGAATTTAACAATGCCTTCAACGACCTCATTCCGAATGTCACTACTGACATCATTACCCAAGTTCGTGCCCTCTTGGATGAGCATTTCGCAGATGTTCACGGAGGAGCTTTACCCGCGCCTCTTGTTCGCGACTCAGCCTATTACTATGAGAAGTTCTCTAAGTGCCACCCCCCTCAGTGGAATGGTGACTTGAATCCAGTAGAGGCTAAGCACTGGATTGCCGATATTGAAAGCGCCCTCATGACTTGCGGGTGCCCAGACCAGTTCAAGGTTGTTGTTGCGATGAGCCAGCTGAGGAAGAAGGCGAATGCCTGGTGGAAGACTGTTACGACATTGTTTACTGAGGATGAGCTGAGAGCCATGACTTGGGCCAAGTTTGTGGAGAGGTTTGAGAAGCAGTATGTGCCCAAGGTGGAGCAACAGCGGATGCTGCAGCAGTTTATGACCTTTGAGCAGACTTCAGAGTGCGTGTCAGATCTGAATGCCTAGTTCCTGGAGATGATGTCTTTCTGTCCCTCATTTGCCAGAGATGAGGCATGGTTGGTTAGCAGGTATAAGGATGCCCTTCGTACGGAGATACGAGAGTTTGTGAGCATGCAGGAGTTCACAACACTGTCAGCTGTTATGGATGCCGCTAGGAGGAGGGAGATTGAGTTACAGACCCAGCAGCACAAGAGGAAAGCAGACCATGCCCTGACCAAGACGTCCGGTGATGCACATAAGAAGCAGAAGAACGGTGGGAAGACGAGATACGAGTATAGGCCGTCTGCAGGACAGGACGACAAGAGTCGGTTAGTGTGTTACAACTGTAAGAAGCCGGGTCATCATTGGAAGAATTGCAAGTCCTCAGTGGTGGTGGCATCACCACAGGTTCCCTCTTCGGTTCCTACCTGTTTTAACTGCAACGAGAAGGGACACAAAAAGCCTGATTGCCCACTGTTGAAGAATAGTGGTGGAGGCGGGGGTATGAAACCCGCAGGTGCATCGTCATCTTAGGGAACTACCATGGTGACACGAGGACGTGTTCACCAACTGACTGCAGAGGAGCCGGCGATTACCGCGACTGTGGCGGGTAAAATCCCCTTTCCTTCATTCTCCTTCACTCTTGTATTGTTTAAATTTGACGGTAGTTTAAATATTGTTTATATGTTGTGGATCAGGCACTTATTTATTAGACTCCGAGCCCGCTGTTGTCATGTTCGACAGCGGTGCTACTCATTCTTTTGTATCTCGCACATTCATTAATCGTCTGGGTCGTAGTATCGGAAAACTGGCTCGCCCAATGGTTATCGAAGTTGCCGATAACCGTATGATTTATGTCACCGACGTGTATCGGGGCTGTACTCTTGAATTTTCCGGGGTTGAATTCCCTATTGATCTTATTCCCATTGCGATGCGAGATCTTTGTGTTATCGTGGGTATGGATTGGCTTGATCTCTGTCGTAAGAAACAAGCTCGCGTTCGAAACCCTAAGGGCGGAGAACTTATCATTCAGGGAGATACTCCTCGTTTGGCCATCGCTTCTTGTTCTGCTGCCAGGGTACTTAATGGAATTCCGGTTGTTTCCGACTTCAGCGTTGTTTTTCCGGAGGAACTCCCTGGCTTGCCCCATATTCGGCAAGTGGAGTTCCGCATTGATCTATTGCCGGGTGCGACTCCGATAGCTAAAGCTCCATATCGGTTGGCGCCACCCGAAATTAAAGAACTCCAGGAGCAACTTCAAGAGTTAAGTAGTAAGGGATTTATACGGCCTAGCTCTTCGCCATGGGGTGCTCCTATTCTTTTTGTCAAGAAGAAGGATGGCACCCAGCGTATGTGTATCGATTATAGGGAGCTGAACAAGCGCACGATAAAGAACAGATACCCGCTACCACGTATTGACGACCTTTTTGATCAGCTGCAGGGAGCATCTTGGTTCTCCAAGATTGATTTACGGTCCGGTTACCACCAGATGCGAGTCCGAGAAGAAGACATTGAGAAGACCGCATTCCGTACTCGTTATGGGCATTATGAGTTCGTGGTGATGCCTTTTGGGCTCACCAATGCACCCGCTGCTTTTATGGACCTCATGAATCGGGTGTGCAACCCGATGCTTGACCACTCTGTTATTGTGTTTATTGACGACATATTAGTCTACTCTAAGACGAAGGAGGAGCATGAGCAACATCTTCGGGAAGTTTTGGAGACCCTCGCGAGAGAAAAGCTTTATGCTAAGCTCTCTAAGTGTGAGTTTTTGTTAGAAGAGGTTCATTTTTTGGGGCATGTGGTGAACAAAGAAGGTATCAAGGTCGACCAAGTCAAAGTGAAAACCATTAAGCAGTGGGAGGTTCCAAAAACGCCTTCCGAAATTCGTAGCTTTTTGGGTTTGGTTGGTTACTACCGTAGATTCATAGAAAATTTCTCAAAGATTGCGTTACCACTTACCCGACTGACCAAGAAATCAGAGAAATTTGTGTGGGGCCCGGAACAGCAAGCGGCGTTTGATGAATTGAGATCCCGATTATGTGATGCACCAATCTTGGCCCTAATGGATGGGGTGGAGGATATAGTGGTTTGTTGTGACGCATCACTTCTGGGTTTTGGTGCAGTACTGATGCAGCGAGGCAGGGTTATAGCCTACGCCTCCCGACAGCTAAAACCCCACGAGCAAAATTACCCCACTCACGACTTGGAACTTGGAGCTGTGGTATTTGCCCTCAAGATTTGGAGACATTATCTCTATGGGGTAAAGTTTATTGTATATACCGACCATAAGAGCTCGAAGTATTTGTTTGATCAACGAGATCTGAACATGAGGCAGATTAAATGGATGGATGTGGTGAAAGACTATGACTGCGAAATTCACTACCACCCCGGTAAAGCTAATGTGGTGGCTGATGCTCTCAGTCGTAAACCGTCTGCCGAGCCCATTTGAGCTAAGTGCCTCCGTATGACGATGGTGTCACCCTTGCTAGACCTGATTCGTGACGCTCAGAAGACGGCAACGAGCATCAAGCGGGAGAAAATTGAGAATGAACTGCCTAAAATGGAACTCGATAGTCGAGGTTTGTTGACCCGCCATGGTAGAGTTTGGGTTCCATTTACAGGAGGCAACCGTAAAACCTTAATGGAGGAAGCTCACAAGTCTAAATTCTCCATACATCCAGGTGCTACCGAAATGTATCTGGATCTTCGGGAGGGTTACTGGTGGCACGGAATGAAGAATGATGTAGCCCGGTTTGTGGAAGAATGTATGACTTGCCGGAAGGTCAAGGCGGAGCACCAGAAACCGCATGGGAAATTGCAACCTTTGGAGATTCCGGAATGGAAATGGGAGCATTTGACCATGGATTTTATCACTAAGCTGCCTAGGACTGCCCGTGGAGCTGATACAATTTGGGTGATTGTCGACCGTCTAACTAAGAGCGCTCACTTCTTGGCCATAAAGGAGAGTTCACCTGCAAAGAAGTTGGCCGAGATCTTTGATCGTGAGATTGTCTCATTGCATGGTGTGCCCGTTTCTATTGTCTCCGACCGTGACACCCGTTTTACTTCTCGGTTTTGGCGGAAATTTTAGGAAGAGATGGGTACACGATTACACTTTAGCACAGCCTTCCACCCGCAGACGGATGGGCAGAGTGAGAGGACGATTCAGACACTGGAAGACATGCTTCGGGCATGTGCGATCGATTTTGGGGGTAGTTGGGATGATCACTTGCATCTAGCCGAGTTCTCCTATAACAACAGTTATCACTCCAGCATTAAGATGCCCCCGTATGAAGCCTTGTATGGAAGGAAGTGTAGAACGCCTGTTTGTTGGGGCGAGGTAGGGCAGAGGGTACTTGGGAGTACCGAGATCGTGCTGCAAACTACGGAAAAGATTCAGGTGATACGAGACCATTTGGCCACGGCAAGGAGTCGTCAGAAAAGCTATGCCGACAAAAGACGCTCAGACCTTGAATTTCAGGTGGGAGACTTTGTGTTGTTAAAAGTCTCTCCCTGGAAAGGCGTAATCCGTTTCCGAAAGCGGGGAAAGCTAGGACCACGATTCATTGGACCATACAAGGTCATTGCTCGCGTTGGGGAGGTGGCCTATCGTTTAGAGTTACCTGAAGAGCTCAGCCTGATCCATGACACTTTCCACGTTTCTCAACTGCGGAAGTGTGTCATTGATGAGACCACAGTGGTACAATTGGAGGATATCCAGATTGATGAGCGTCTCAACTATGTTGAGCAACCAGTCGCGATTCTAGATCGGGAAACGAAGACCCTTCGGAACAAAACTATAAGCTTGGTTAAGGTTCAGTGGCGACATATACGGGGTTCGGAATGGACGTGGGAACCGGAGGAGGAGATGAGGGCTCATTATCCGGATTTATTTGTTGGCAATGACTTCGAGGACGAAGTCCGTACCTAGTGGGGGAGATTTGTAATGCCCCGGTTTTTCTCGGTACGTTATTTATTTTAATTAATTAATTATGAGACATTATATTAATTTAATTAATTAAGGCATGATTAATTAAAAGATTTGGGCTTATAATTATTCCCATCTTTTAATCATATAATTAAGTCCATGGGTTTATAGCCAAACCCAATTAAAGCTTAAATGGTCTTCTAGCCCAAAGGCTTTAGGGTTTAGCCCACTAATCTAATATATTAGGGTTCAAAAACCCTAATTCCTCCACTCCACACTCTTTTTCACGCCTCCCTCTCCCTCTCCTCCAACCAAGAACTTTTCTCTTGTGTTCATCCCTAACTTCAATCCTTGGTATGTTTGTAATTTTGATTGTTCTTCAATTCTATCATTTTATGTAGCATCTTATGTTGTTATTTTGATGTAGTAATCTCTCTACTTCTACCCTTTCTTTTAGATGTATGTATCTTAGTGTTAGATCTGAATACACCACCTCATTACATCATCATTGATGTACATATGAGTGTGAGTGTATGTGAAAGATCACTACAAAACCCTAAATTGAAAATCATGATCTTAGGGTTTTGTACTTGGATTTATGATTAAGTTCTTCTAGTTTTCATATGGCTAAATGAATCCCTAATGATCTCTAATCCTTTTTAGTACCACAATATTTATGGGGACTAAATAGGATGAGTTGGTACATCCTAGAATGTATCCCAAAGAGAAAAGGGTGGATTGGCCAAGATATGTCATTAAAGGTTATGTTTCTGCTTCAATCAGATTCGGTAACCATTTTGTAAAAATCATATCTCGAGTTATAGACCTCAAATGGACCCCATATCAGTGCCCAAAGTTCACAAATCGAGTTAGGCAACTTTATTAAAAGGAACCCTCGATAAAAAGGACTTTACCTATGGTCAACAACAGCTTCTCTGTTGTTGGGTCTGATCTGGGTCTGCTGTGATATGTCATTTTGTTTTTATCATTACGAGGGTTTGGGAAATGATCCTGAGTGATTCCAAATACCCACATGTACATTACATAGTTAATTTAATATCTGGAGAAAATGGGTCGTTAATTCTCAATATAACTTGGTTAGAATGGACCCACACTCCAGGTCAATGGACAGTCACCAGCTCATGCTGATTCTGTGCTTGACCAACTTGTGATTTTTATATCTAGAGCCTTGGAAACGTTTTTTAATCGATTCCAACTCTGAGACTTGTAGTTTTGTGTCTAATGTGCCTCTGATTTTTGGTTGGGGCTAATTCCACCCACAAGTTGGGTATAATTGGCCAACACCACCTGACTGTCCGTCCAAAGACTGCAGTGACAAGTCTTTTTGTAAAATTCATATCTCTTACATCTTTTGGAGTTATGAGGAGTTCCTTATGGTTCTGGAAACCTAAGCCATTGTTGTTTCTTGCAAAAATTATTTAATCCTATATTTCTATTGTGCATTTTGGAGTAATTCAGTCCCGATCAGCAGGACTGTTTTAGAGTCCTTGCTGTGATTACTCCCTTCTCATTTCTTAGTTTCACAACTTCACTCTTCTAACCTTTAGTTCTATTTAGGTGAAGCCTTGAAGTTTGCACAAGCTTGGTAGTCTTATATTGACTCGTATCTGTTACTCACTCACTCAAGGTGAGTTCTCTCACACCGTTGTATTAGTGTTTATGTTTGCTAGATAGCTCGTGTGTGATTGTTTAGATATAATATTTAAAGCATGCTATATTATTGTTATAAAATCGTACATGTGCACTGTATGTGATTGATTAATACTATGAGGGGTAGTTAGGTAAGATCACCAACGCTATACTCGTTATGAGGTGCGGGGATCGGGGCCAAAGGATACGGGATTTACCAGGTGCGGCTCAAACCTACAAGTCCTCCCTATTAATATAAGCATTGATTTGTTCCTTGCTTATTAATGTAATTATAATTGGAATTGGATTTGAATTAGTAAATGTGAATATTGATATGATTTCTGTGTTTGAATTCACTAAGCTTTATGCTTACGGTTCTCCCTAACATTTTCAGGTATTAAGATTAAAGAGGCTGAGGCGTGACTTGGAGCACCGGGATACCACTACTAGAAGAGTTTCCATTTTGGGACATTATTATTATTTTGCTTCCGCACATTATTATGTTTATTTCGTCATAATTTGGTTTTGTGATACTTATCTTTTGTAAACTCATAGCTTCTTTTATAAAAGTTGTTTTAAAAAGTTCAAATATTTTGTGAAAATATTTGGGTGTGACAACTACCCTTTATGGTCCATAACCTATAAAACCCTAATAATGGTCCCTAACCCATCATAACCTTTTATAATGGTCCATAACCCATCACAACCCTTCATAATTGAGCAAAACCCATCACAGCCCTTCATAATGGTCCATAACCCAACACAACCCTTTCTATGGTCTATAACCCATAACAACCCTTCATAATGGTCAATAACCATCATAATCCTTGATAATGGTTCATAACCCATCAGAACCTTCATAATAGTACATAACCCAAACAACCCTTCATAACAGTCCATAACCCATCACAACCCTTTCTAAAGGTCCATAACCCATCACAACCCTTTCTATGGTCCATAACCCATCGCAACCCTGCATAATGGTCCATAACCATAACAACCCTTCATAATGGTCCATAACCCATACAAACCTTCATAACAGTCCATAACCCATCACAACCCTTCATAATTAACCATAACCCATCACAACCTTTCATAATTAACCATAACCCATCACATCCCTTCCTATGGTCCATAACACAACACAACCCTTTCTATGGTCCATAACCCATCACAACCCTTCATAATTAACCATAACCCATCACAACACTTCATAATCGTCCACAACCCATCGCAACCCTACATAATGGTCCATAAACATAACAACCCTTCATGATTGTCCATAATCCATACAAACCTTCATCATGGTCCATAACCCATCACAACCCTTCATAATGGTCCATAACCTATCACAACCCATCATAATGGTCTATAACCCAACACAACCCTTTCTATGGTCCATAACGCATCACAACTCTTCATAATTAACCATAACCTATCAAACCCCTCATAATGGTCCATAAGTCTTCATAGTGGTACATAACCCATCACAACCTTCATAATGGTCCATAACCCACCACAACCCTTTATAATGGTCCATAACCCATCATAACCTTCATAATGGTCGATAACCCATCATGACCCATTATAATGGTCTATAACCCATCACAACCCTTCATAATTGAGCATAACCTATCACAACCCTTTATAACGGTCCATAAACAAACACAACCCTTTCTATGGTCCATAACCCATAACAACACTTCATAATTGACCATAACCTATCACAAGCCTTCATAATGGTCAATAGCCCAACGTAATCTTTGATAATTGTTCATAACCCATCACAACCTTCATAATAGTAGATAACCCATACAACCCTTGGGAACGGTTCATAACCCATAACAACCCTTTCTAATGGTCCATAACCCATCACAACCCTTTCTATGGTCCATAACCCATCGCAACCCTGCATAATGGTCCATAACCATAACAACCCTTTATAATGGTCCATAACCCATACAAACCTTCATAATAGTCAATAACCCATCACAACCCTTCATAATTAACCATAACGCATCATAAAATGTGATAATGGTCCATAACACATCGCAACCCTACGTAATGATCCATAAGCATAACAACGCTTCATAATGGTCCATAACCCATACAAACCTTCATAATGGTCCATAACCCATCACAACCCTTCATAATGGTCCATAACCTAACACAACCCTTTCTATGGTCCATAACCCATCACAACTCGAAAACCACCCATAATTCTCTCTCTAAGCAATCTTTACGTTTCACCTTACATTTTTAAGCAATTTTTAAGTTTTTGTATTTTTGTATTTATTTTTATTATGGCTGATGTTTCACCAGGCAGAGTTCCTAGTTCAGATCAATGCTTGGAAATAGAAAACGTATTAGAAAATCAAAATTCAATATTTTCATCAGATAGTTTTATAGATCATGACATTACTATCAATTTGGTTGAAAAAAGATTAAAAAACATAAAAACAAAACAGCCATGTTTCTTCAAACAACTTGATAGAGGCATACAAAAAAAGAAATCTTTTATAAATCCTAAACAAATTACAGATTTAGCTGCTACAAAAGAAATAAATTTACAATCAAAAAATTATCTTGAAAAAGATAACCAATATGGAGTGTATGATACTGTTTTGGAGAAGGGTGCCTCGACCCATGGGGTTAACACTTTCAAACCGGTTACTAAAGCTTCAGGAGAAGAAATTGGTGAAGTTGATTATCTTGACATGAACGAAGATACATCTATATCAGTTGAAGGAAACTATCCTACCGCACCTATTCTCCTTGATGAACGTGAAATTCATGCAACAAAGGTGACGAACACCATCAGCAAAACAACATTTGGCATCGGAGAAGGTGGCGAGCCTGCTTTCCATGTTGATCATGATGCTCAAGCACAAAACATAAAGAACATCATCGGGCAAAGAAGTGAAGATCATGGCAAGTCAACTAGTGGATACAAGTTCCAAACGGTAATCAATTCAACCGAACCAACAGCAAATGGTCTAGAAGATGCAGCAAATCCGAATGGAAAGCTTCATGATGCAAGTTGTCTTGAACAAGCTCCAACGGTCAGGTATGATGAAGGTGTTAATGCTATGGATCTTGAAGATGAAGATGGTGAACATCATGAAAGTCCGATCACTTACGGTCATGGAGCTATAGCACCGATCATTGGTGAAGGAGATGGAATTTCACAAGATCATGATGAAGGCAACGGTTTTTCTTCCTCCATAGGAGCCGAGATATTGAAAAATAAGGGAGGTAATTCCTTTATTCCTTCCTCAAATGAGCCTAATGATTCTTGTCCCCTAAGTGGTTTTCCTTTAAGAGAATCCTATGTATCTTATGATTATTGTCCCCCACTCTATCATGTTGACTTTCCTCCTCTTTTGGCGAAGGAATCGGATCACCCTAAGAAGCCGATTACTTCTAAATCTAGGATTGGATCACTCATTAATCACTTAGCCCATGATAAAACAATATCCTCTAGTTCTATTCTTGGACCAAGCCCACAACATGTAGCCCATAAAAATAATAATCAACCAATTGGAAATAATATAGAAGCCCAAGAGTATATTATAGCCCAAAACTCTAGCCCTTTAACACATATGAAAACCCATGGCACTAATGATAAAATTTCTAATGCTTTTGAGTATAAATCCAATGACAATAATTTTAATTTAAATCATCAAAATAAAAATAAAGACAAAAATGTTTGGACTCGCAAATTACCTTTTCTTAATAACTCTCATGCTAGTATCATTACTGGTTCACATAAACACGCTAACGATAAATTTCGTTTTATTCCTAATTTATGTAATGATATTAATGTTCCAGTAGATATTCCTTTACAGTCCGTTACTAAAGTTTGTCAAACATTTGCTAGGACTATCTGTGGTTACTTTGTTGGAAAAAAAATGAATTACTCTGATGTTCGTTATCTAGCTTCCAAAATGTGGTCTATTCATGGCCTTCAAGATGTCCTCCTAAATGGAAAAGGAGTTTATCTTTTTAAATTTAGTGACGACAATGGTCTGCATCATGTTATAACCCATGGACCCTAGACTTTTAAGGGTGTCCCGATGGTCATTCAAAAATGGCGTCCCGGACTGAGTATTCATAAGAAAAATCACGACAAGCTTCCTCTCTGGATTAAAATTCATGATATTCCCTATGAGGCTTGGAGTGATGATGGACTTAGTCATATTGCATCTAAAATTGGTAAGCCTCTTGCTATGGACTCCTATACGGCTAATATATGCAAATATGCGGCTGGTAAATCTGTATATGCCCGTGTCTCCTTGAGGTTCCTACTAAATCTACTTGGGTGGATAAAGTGAATATACGTATTCCTGATCCGGATACGCTTGAATATTCCATCCACACTCTTAATATTGAATATGAATGGAAACCCCCTATGTGCTCTCATTGCATGGTTTATGGACATGAAACTAACAACTATATGCATGTCATCTCTAAGACTAATGAAGCTAAGCCCAAAGATAAAATGCCTATTGATCAGGTGATAGTTACCTCTCCTTTGAAACTTGATGATAGATTTACGGTGGTTACTAAAAAGAAATCTTTAATGAAACAAGGGCCAAATTATGAAAATACTAATAATGATATTTCACAAGGTAAGTCTATTGGAAATACCCAAACGGGTGGGATGGATAAAGAAATTGCTAAAAATTATGTCAATAATAAAAATATTAAAAGTAAAATTCAATTAAGAACTGATAATCACCCTGTTCCTAAAAAAATTAGTCCTTCAACTCGCCATGTCCCTTACAAGAAAAGCCCTCCCATTATCCCTAATTCTAGTAATACCTCTCACAAGAATTCTATAGATGTTGTTGGTTTCCCTAGCCCCATCCTACGGCTCTCATCCTCTACACCCCTAAAAATATCTAAGCTCTCCACTCCTATTTTCAAATGCTTTTCCATTCTAGAGTCTTGTTCTAACGATATGATGGATCTTCCTGCTCCCTCTACCCAACTTCCACCTAGTCATGTACCATCCCCTCTTATTGCTGATGATTTTGATCCAGATTCTGTTGACCTTTCCGATGGGGATGATCTAATTGAGGTTGAATCTGATGATGGTGAAACGGCCAAATTTATTAATGATGATGATATTGAATCACCTAATGACCAAATCAGAATAGCTCAGGCATCCGAGCAGATGGGTTCCACCAACAACACAGTTTCCATATGACGTACATCGCTGCATGGAATACTCGCGGTCTATGTAAGCCTTCGCATCAGAAAGCTTTAAGAGATCTTATTCGCGATCAAAATCTCAATATTTGTGCTTCCATCGAGACTCGTGGTGACTTCTCTAATCTTCCTCTTATCTGTACGCGTGCTTTTGGCTCCTGGTCTTGGTCGTCTAACGGTCTTTTTAGCCCTAGGGGGACCTAGGGGGACTAGAGTTGTGGTAGCTTGGGACCCCATTGCTATTGATATGATGCTTCTTGAATTAAATGATCAGGTTATGCATTTCTACGTTAAAATTCGTGCCTCTAATAAATCCTTCTTCTGCTTTTTCGTCTATGCTCATAATAATCACATCCTGCGTCGCTCCCTTTGGCATTCTCTTTCAGCCCATAAGAAAGTGGTTAAAATGCCCCTTGGATCCTTTTGAGTGATTTCAATGTTGCTCTTGACATGAAAGATAGCACCTATGGGACTTCTGTTATCTCTCGTGCCATGGAGGATTTTAGGGACTGTGTTAATCGCATGGAAATGGAGGACCTTAACTATAAAGGTCTCTATTACACCTGGACCAAGTCTCCTTATGGTACTGGTGGGATTCTCAAAAAAATTGACCGTGTCATGGGAAATCCTAGTTTCGTTGCATCTTTCCCCTCTGCTTCTATCAATTTTCTCCCCTATCGTTCTTCTGACCATACTCTTGCGGTGGTTTCTCTTCCCAGTAGATCTACGTTCAGGGCGAAACCGTTCAAATTCCCTAACTTCCTGACTTATAAGAAAGATTTCAAGCAGGTTGTTGCTGATTCTTGGAATTCCAATATCCCTAGATATAGGATGTATAAGGTTTTCCAAAACCTTAAAAACTTGAAAAAACCCTTGCATCTTCTTCTTCGTAGACAGGGCAACATCTTCTCCAAGGTTATCTCCCTCCGTACTGAATTTGATAGAATTCAGATTGCTCTGGATCGGGACCCTTTCAATAATAATCTACGTGAAGAACATTGCAGGTATCTCCTTGCTTATAACGAGGTTACCCTTGATGAAGAGAGGTTTCTGAAACAAAAGGCAAATGTTGACTGGCTGCGTGAGGGAGATAAAAATTCTGGATTTTTCCACAAATCGGTTAGAAGCCGCTTATCTCGTAGTCGTATCGATTCTATCCAGGATGCTCATGGAAACTGGATATCGGGGAATGACCTTCCTAACCCTTTTGTTTCACACTTTCAAACTTTCTTAGGTTCTGCCTACCCTTCCATTCCTATTCGTGACCCTTGTTCCCTTTTCTCTAATAAGCTCTCCCCTATCCAGTCTGCCGCCATGCTTACTCCTGTTACGGATGAGGAGGTTAGGGGTGTCATGTTCCAAATCGGAGATGAGAAAGCCCCTGGTCCAGATGGCTTCTCGGCTAAGTTCTTCAAGTCTGCTTGGGATATTGGGGGTACTGATGTTTGTTTGGCGGTTAAGGAGTTGTTTTCGTCTGGAAAACTCCTTATGTCTTTCAACAACACCGTACTTGCTCTCATCCCTAAGGTTGACGCCCCTTCCAAAGTCACTGATTTTCGTCCTATAGCATGCTGTAATGTTGTTTACAAATGTATCAGCAAGATTATTACGGACCATATCAAGAATCATCTCTCTTGTTTGGTTGATGATAACCAGTCTGCTTTCATTCCTGGTCGTTTGATCTCCGACAACGTTCTTCTTGTCCACGAGCTCATGCGGGATTATCATCGCCATCGGGGACCACCAAGGTGTGCTTTTAAAGTCGATATTCAAAAAGCTTATGACACCGTCCACTGGTCTTTTCTCCGCACCATCTTGTTTGGATTTGGTTTCCCCGATCGTATGATTGACTGGATCATGACATGTGTTTCCACTACGGCTTACTCAGTGAGTATCAATGGTAACATACATGGGTTTTTCGATGGTAATCAGGGCCTTCGCCAAGGTGACCCTCTTTCTCCCTATCTCTTCACTCTTGTTATGGAGGTTCTTAACCTTATGATCAAGAGAAAAATATCTGAATCCGATTCGTTTAAATTCCACCGTCAATGTGAGGAACAGAATATCACACATCTATGCTTTGCCGATGATCTTCTCCTCTTCTCTCATGGGGATAGATCTTCGGTAAGCATCATATGTGATTCCCTTGCTGAATTCTATGGGGTTTCTGGCCTCCATCCTAATGTTGCGAAAAGCGAAGCCTTTTATTGCAATGTTGGTGATACTACTAGGGCTGCTATTGTCCATATGGTTGGGTTCCCTGAGGAATCTTTCCCTGTCCGATACCTTGGCATCCCTCTTATCACCACCCGTCTTGCCCACAAGGACTGTAAAGGTCTTGTTGATAAAGTCAAATGCAGGATTAATGACTGGAAAAACAAAACTCTCTCCTTTGCTGGCCGTCTTCACCTTATTCTCTCTGTTCTTTCTTCTATGCAAATCTATTGGGCTTCTGTTTTTATTCTTCCTAAATCTATTTCTAAAGAAATTGAGAAACTCATGAGGGGTTTCCTCTGGTGCCATGGTAAGTTGAAACGTGGTAAAGCTAAAGTTTCCTGGAAAACTGTGTGTCTCCCTAAGGAACATGGTGGACTTGGAATCCGTAATCTTGCTGTTTGGAATGTTGCCCTTATGGCGTCGCATGTTTGGTGACTCCTTTCTAAGAAGGATTCCCTATGGGTCAAGTGGATCCATTCTTACCGTCTCTGTGGCCATAACTTTTGGGATGCCCCCAAAAAATACGGTTCAGGTTTTGCTTGGCGAAACATCCTCGATATGCGAAGTAAGATAAGAGATTTTATTGTTTCCCAAATTGTTGATGGGTCCTTTGCATCCGCTTGGTTCGATAATTGGCATCCTGCTCGTCCCCTCTCTAAATTCATTTCTGCACGTGACATCAGGGATGCAGGTTTCAATCCTGATAGTAAGGTTGTTGACCTTGTCATAAACGGATATTGGGTTATGTCCGGTATATGGAGGGACTCCCATCCTAATCTTCTTCCTCAAAACCCTCCTTCTCTTTCCCCTTACGTTCCTGATAATCTCTAATGGAGATCTAGTGACGGTAATCTTTCTGATTTCTCTGTGCATTCCGTTTGGCAGTCTATTCGGCCCTATGACCAGCCTGTTGATTGGTATCATCTAGTTTGGTTTTCCCAGAATATCCCTAGACATGCATTCATTCTTTGGGTTGCTCTTAAAAATCGTCTTAAGACTCATGATAAAATCAATATCTGGGATACTAACTCCAACCTCATTTGTGCCTTCTGCGGGGATTGTGCTGATTTCCTTTTCCATCTTTTCTTTGAGTGTTCTTTCCCCTCTACGGTTTAGCATGATCTTTAACATGTCATGAATCTCTCAGTCCCCACTGATAGCTGGTCCGATATCATTAATCAACTCAAACCCTTGTCTAAGACTAAGAGCATTTGGTCCATCATTAGAAGACTTGTGCTTGCTGGAGCAGTTTACCACATTTGGCAGGAAAGAAATTTACGAATTTTCAAAAAAACTAAAAGATCGTATCATGCAGTGGTGAATAGTATTAAGGACGATATTCGCTGTAGACTGCTGAGTCTTTCTATGAAACCATGCACTAATGTAAATTTGGCTAAAAGGATATGGACCATCCCTTAACAAACCTCCTATTTGCTTGTATATTTCTCTTCTTGTATGGTTTGTTCTTTGCAGGTTCTTTTCCATTATGTCATTGTTGTGTTTCTGGTTCCATGTACTGTTTTGGTTTCTAGTTTAGCTTTGTTCTTGTCCTTTGGGGCCTATCCCGATGGATTTTCTATTTTTTACTTTGGTGGGGAGTCCCCAGCCTATTATTGTATTTATTGTTTTTATTAATAAAATTTGCCAGAGGTACCGTCCTCTTTACCCAAAAAAACCATCACAACTCTTCATAATTGACCATAACATATGACAACCCCTCATGATGGTCCATAACCTATCATAACCCGTCATAGTGGTCCATAACCCATTACAACCTTTATAATGGTCTATAACCCATCACAACCCTTTATAATTGTCCATAACCCATCACAACCTTCATAATGGTCCATAACCCATCACAACCCTTTAAAATGGTCCATAACCCACCACAACCCGTCATAATTAAGCATAACCCATCACAACCTTTCATAATAGTCCATAACCCACACAATCTTTTCTATGGTCCATAACCCATAACAACCCTTCATAATTGACCATAACCAATCACAACCCTTCATAATGGTCAATAACCCATCATAATCCTTCATAATGGTTCATAACCCATCACAACCTTCATAATAGTACATAACCCAAACAACCCTTCATAACCGTCCATAACCCATCACAACCCTTTCTAATGGTCCATTACCCATCATAACCGTTTCGATGCTCCATAACCCATAGCAACCCTACATAATGGTCCATAACCATAACAACCCTTCATAATGGTCCATAACCCATAAAAACCTTCATAACAGTCCATATCCCATCACAACCCTTAATAATTGACCATAACCCATCACAACCCTTCATAATTGTCCATAACCCATCACAATCGTTCCTATGGTCCATAACCCAGCACAACCCTTTCTATGGTCCATAACCTATCGCAACCCTGCATAATGGTCCATAACCAAAACAACCCTTCATAATGGTCCATAACCCATACAAACCTTCATAACAGTCCATAACCCATCACAACCCTTCATAATTAACCATAACCCATCACAACCCTTCATAATTAACCATAACCCATCACATCCCTTCCTATGGTCCATAACATAGCACAACCCTTTCTATGGTCCATAACCTATCACAACCCTTCATAATTAACCATAACCCATCACAACACTTCATAATCTTCCACAACCCATCGCAAGCCTACATAATGGTCCATAAACATAACAACCCTTCATGATTGTCCATACTCCATACAAACCTTCATCGTGGTCCATAACCCATCACAACCCTTCATAATGGTCCATAACCCATCACAACCCTTCATAATGGTCTATAACCCAACACAACCCTTTCTGTGGTCCATAACGCATCACAACTCTTGATAATTGACCATAACCTATCAAACCCCTCATAATGGTCCATAACTCTTCATAGTGGTACATAACCCATCAAAACCTTCATAATGGTCCATAACCCACCACAACCCTTTATAATGGTCCATAACCCATCACAACCTTCATAATGGTCCATAACCCATCAAAACCCATTATAATGGTCTATAACCCATCTCAACCCTTCATAATTGAGCATAACCTATCACAACCCTTCATAATGGTCCATAACCAAACACAACCCTTTCTATGGTCCATAACCCATAACAACACTTCATAATTGACCATAACCTATCACAACCCTTCATAATGGTCAATAACCCATCATAATCCTTGATAATTGTTCATAACCCATCACAACCTACATAATAGTACATAACCCATACAACCCTTGATAATGGTTTATAACGCATAACAACCCTTTCTAATGGTCCATAACCCATCACAACCCTTTCTATGGTCCATAACCCATCACAACCCTACATAATGGTCCATAACCATAACAACCCTTCATAATGGTCCATAACCCATACAAACCTTCATAATAGTCAATAACCCATCACAACCCTTCATAATTAACCAGAATCCATCACAACACGTGATAATGGTCCATAACACATCGCAACCCTCCATAATGATCCATAAGCATAACAACGTTTCATAATGGTCCATAACCCATACAAACCTTCATAATGGTCCATAACCCATCACAACCCTTCATAATGGTCTATGACCCAATACAACCCTTTCTATGGTCCATAACCCGTCACAACTCATCATAATTGACCATAACCTATGACAACCCCTTATGATGGTCCATAACCTATCATAACCCTTCATAGTAGTCCATAACCCATCACAACCTTTATAATGGTCTATAACCCATCACAACCCTTTATAATTGTCTATAATCCATCACAACCTTCATAATGGTCCATAACCCATCACAACCCTTTATAATTGTCCATAACCCACCACAACCCGTCATAATTAAGCATAACCCATCACAACCCTTCATAATGGTCCATAACCCAACATAATCTTTTCTATGGTCCATAACCCATAACAACCCTTCATAATTGACCATAACCAATCGCAACCCTTCAAAATGGTCAATAACCCATCATAATCCTTCATAACGGTTCATAACCCATCACAACCTTCATAATAGTATATAACCCATACAACCCTTCATAACCGTCCATAACCATCACAACCCTATCTAATGGTCCATAACCCATCATAACCGTTTCTATGGTCCATAACCCATCGCAACCCTACATAATGGTCCATAACCACAACAACCCTTCATAATCGTCCATAACCCATAAAAACCTTCATAACAGTCCATAACCCATCATAACCGTTACTAATTGACCATAACCCATCACAACCCTTCATAATTATCCATAACCCATCACAATCCTTCCTATGGTCCATAACCCAGGACAACCCTTTCTATGGTCTATAACCCATCACAACCCTTCATTATTAGCCATAACCCATCACAACACTTCATAATGGTGCATAACCCATCACAACCCTGCATAATGGTCCATAACCATAACAAACCTTCATAATGTCCATAATGCATACAAACCATCATCATGCTCAATAACCCATCACAACCCTTCATAATGGTCCATAACCCGTCATAACCCTTCATAATGGTCCATAACCCAATACAACCCTTTCTATGGTCCATAACCCATCACAACTCTTCGTAATTGACCATAACCTACCAAAACCACTCATAATTGTCCATAACCCATCACAACCTTCATAATGGTCCAAAACCCATCACTACACTTTATGGTCCATAACCTATAAAACCCTAATAATGGTCCATAACCCATCATAACCGTTTATAATTGTCCATAACCCATCACAACCCTTCATAATTGAGCATAACCCATCACAGCCCTTCATAATGGTCCATAACCCAACACAACCCTTTCTATGGTCTATAACCCATAACAACCCTTCATAATGGTCAATAACCATCATAATCCTTGATAATGGTTCATAACCCATCAGAACCTTCATAATAGTATATAACCCATACAACCCTACAAAAATAGTCCATAACCCATCACAACCCTTTCTATGGTCCATAACCCATCGCAACTCTGCATAATGGTCCATAACCATAACAAACGTTCATAATGGTCCATAACCCATACAAACCTTCATAACAGTCCATAACCCATCACAACCCTTCATAATTAACCATAACCCATCACAACCTTTCATAATTAACCATAACCCATCACATCCCTTCCTATGGTCCATAACACAACACAACCCTTTCTATGGTCCATAACCCATCACAACCCTTCATAATTAACCATAACCCATCACAACACTTCATAATCGTCCACAACCCATCGCAACCCTACATAATGGTCCATAAATATAACAACCCTTCATGATTGTCCATAATCCATACAAACCTTCATCATGGTCCATAACCCATCACAACCCTTCATAATGGTCCATAACCCATCGCAACCCATCATAATGGTCTATCACCCAACACAACCCTTTCTATGGTCCATAACGCATCACAACTCTTCATAATTAACCATAACCTATCAAACCCCTCATAATGATCCATAAGTCTTCATAGTGGTATATAACCCATCACAACCTTCATAATGGTCCATAACCCACCACAACCCTTTATAATGGTCCATAACCCATCATAACCTTCATAATGGTCCATAACCCATCATAACCCATTATAATGGTCTATAACCCATCACAACCCTGCATAATTGAGCATAACCTATCACAACCCTTTATAATGGTCCATAACCAAACACAAACCTTTCTACGGTCCATAACCCATAACAACACTTCATAATTGACCATAACATATCACAACCCTTCATAATGGTCAATAACCCAACATAATCCTTGACAATTATTCATAACCCATCACAACCTTCATAATAGTACATAACCCATACAACCCTTGATAACGGTTCATAACCCATAACAACCCTTTCTAATGGTCCATAACCAATCACAACCCTTTCTATGGTCCATAACCCATCGCAACCCTGCATAATGGTCCATAACCATAACAACCCTTTAGAATGGTCCATAACCCATACAAACCATCATAATAGTCAATAACCCATCACAACCCTTCATAATTAACCATAACGCATCACAAAATGTGATAATGGTCCATAACACATCGCAACCCTGCGTAATGATCCATAAGCATAACAACGCTTCATAATGGTCCATAACCCATACAAACCTTCATAATGGTCCATAACCCATCACAACCCTTCATAATGGTCCATAACCTAACACAACCCTTTCTATGGTCCATAACCCATCACAACTCTTCATAATTGACCATAACCTATGACAACCCCTCATGATGGTCCATAACCTATCATAACCCTTCATAGTGGTCCATAACCCATCACAACCTTTATAATGGTCTATAACCCATCACAACCCTTTATAATTGTCCATAACCCATCACAACCTTCATAATGGTCCATAACCCATCACAACCCTTTATAATGGTCCAAAACCAACCACAACCCGTCATAATTGAGCATAACCCATTACAACCCTTCATAATAGTCCATAACCCACACAATCTTTTCTATGGTCCATAACCCATAACAACCCTTCATAATTGACCATAACCAATCACAACCCTTCATAATGGTCAATAACCCATCATAATCCTTCATAATGGTTTATAACCCATCACAACCTTCATAATAGTACATAACCCAAACAACCCTTCATAACCGTCCATAACCCATCACAACCCTTTCTAATGGTCCATAACCCATCATAACCGTTTCTATGGTCCATAACCCATCGCAACCCTACATAATGGTCCATAACCATAACAACCCTTTATAATGGTCCATAACCTATAAAAACCTTCATAACAGTCCATATCCCATCACAACCCTTAATAATTGACCATAACCCATCACAACCCTTCATAATTGTCCATAACCCATCACAATCCTTCCTATGGTCCATAACCCAGCACAACCCTTTCTATGGTCTATAACCCATCACAACCCTTCATTATTAACCACAACCCATCACAACACTTCATAATGGTCCATAACCCATCACAACCCTGCATAATGGTCCATAACCATAACAAACCTTCATAATGTCCATAATGCATACAAACCATCATCATGGTCAATAACCCATCCCAATCCTTCATAATGGTCCATAACCCGTCACAACCCTTCATAATGGTCCATAACCCAACACAACCCTTTCTATTGTCCATAACCCATCATAACCCTTCATAGTGGTCCATAACCCATCACAACCTTCATAATGGTCCATAACCCATCACTACCCTTTATGGTCCATAACCTATAAAACCCTAATAATGGTCCATAACCCATCATAACCCTTTGTAATGGTCCATAACCCATCACAACCCTTCATAATTAAGCATAACCCATCACAGCCCTTCATAATGGTCCATAACCCAACACAACCCTTTCCATGGTCTATAACCCATAACAACCCTTCATAAAGGTCAATAACCCATCATAATCCTTGATAATGGTTCATAACCCATCAGAACCTTCATAATAGTACATAACCCATACAACCCTTCATAACAGTCCATAACCCATCACAACCCTTTCTAATGGTCCATAACCCATTACAACCCTTTCTATGGTCCATAACCCATCGCAACCCTGCATAATGGTTCATAACCATAACAACCCTTCATAATGGTCCATAACCCATACAAACCTTCATAACAGTTCATAACCCATCACAACCCTTCATAATTAACCATAACCCATCACAACCCTTCAAAATTAACCATAACCCATCACATCCCTTCCTATGGTCCATAACACAGCACAACCCTTTCTATGGTCCATAACCCATTACAACCCTTCATAATTAACCAAAACCCATCACAACACTTCATAATCGTCCACAACCCATCACAACCCTACATAATGGTCCATAAACATAACAACCCTTCATGATTGTCCACAATCCATACAAATCTTCATCATGGTCCATAACCCATCATAACCCTTCATAATGGTCCATAACCCATCACAACCCTTCATAATCGTCTATAACCCAACACAACCCTTTCTATGGTCCATAACGCATCACAAGTCTTCATAATTGACCATAAGCTATCAAACCCCTCATAATGGCCCATAACTCTTCAAAGTGGTACATAAGCCATCATAACCTTCATAATGATCCATAACCCACCACAACCCTTTATAATGGTCCATAACCCATCACAACCTTCATAATGGTCCATAACCCATTATAATGGTCTATAACCCATCACAACCCTTCATAATTGAGCATAACCTATCACAACCCTTCTTAATGGTCCATAACTAAACACAACCCTTTCTATGGTCGATAACCCATAACAACACTTCATAATAGACCATAACCTATCACAACCCTTCATAATGGTCAATAACCCATCATAATCCTTGATAATTGTTCATAACCCATCTTAACCTTCATAATAGTACATAACCCATACAACGCTTGATAACTGTTCATAACCCATAACAACCCTTTATAATGGTCCATAACCCATCACAACCCTTTCTATGGTCCATAACCCATCGCAACCCTGCATAATGGTCCATAACCATAACAAAACTTCATAATGGTCCATAACCCATACAAACCTTCATAATAGTCAATAACCCATCACAACCCTTCATAATTAACCATAACCCATCACAACACGTGATAATGGTCCATAACACATCGCAACCCTGTGTAATGATCCATAAGCATAACAACGCTTCATAATGGTCCATAACCCATACAAACCTTCATAATGGTCCATAACCCATCACAACCCTTCATAATGGTCCATAACCTAATACAACCCTTTCTATGGTCCATAACCCATCACAATTCTTCATAATTGACCATAACCTATAACAACCCCTTATGATGGTCCATAACCTATCATAACCCTTCATAGTGGTCCATAACCCATCACAACCTTTATAATGGTCTATAACCCATCACAACCCTTTATAATCGTCCATAACCCATCACAATCTTCATAATGGTCCATAACCCATCACAACCCTTTATAATGGTCCATAACCCACCACAACTCGTCATAATTGAGCATAACCCTTCACAACCTTTCATAATAGTCCATAACCCACCACAACTCGTCATAATTGAGCATAACCCATAACAACCCTTCATAATTGACCATAACCAATCACAACCCTTCATAATGGTCAATATCCCATCATAATCCTTCATAATGGTTCATAACCCATCACAACCTTCATAATAGTACATAACCCATACAACCCTTCATAACCGTCTATAACCCATCACAACCGTTTCTAATAGTCCATAACCCATCATAACCGTTTCTATGGTCCATAACCCATCGCAACCCAACATAATGGTCCATAACCGTAACAACCCTTCATAATGGTCCATAACCCATAAAAACCTTCATAACAGTTCATAACCCATCACAACCCTTCATAATTGACCATAACCCATCACAACCCTTCGTAATTGTCCATAACCCATCACAATCCTTCCTATGGTCCATAACCCAGCACAACCCTTTCTATGGTCCATAACCCATCACAACCCTTCATTATTAGCCATAACCCATCACAACACTTCATAATGGTCCATAACCCATCACAACCCTACATAATGGTCCATAACCATAACAAAGCTTCATAATGTCCATAATGCATACAAACCATCATCATGGTCAATAACCCATCACAACCCTTCATAATGGTCCATAACCCGTCACGACCCTTCATAATGGTCCATAACCCAATACAACCCTTTCTATGGTCCATAACCCATCACAACTCTTCGTAATTGACCATAACCTACCAAAACCACTCATAATGGTCCATAACCCATCATAACCCTTCATAGTGGTCCATAACCCATCACAACCTTCATAATGGTCCATAACCCATCACTACCCTTTATGGTCCATCACCCATAAAACCCTTCATAATGGTCTGTAACTCATCATAACCCTTTATAATGGTCCATAACCCATCACAACCCTTCATAATTGAGCATAACCCATCACAGCCCTTTATAATGGTCCATAATCCAACACAACCCTTTCTATGGTCTATAACCCATAACAACCCTTCATAATGGTCAATAACCTATCATAATCCTTGAAAATGGTTCATAACCCATCAAAACCTTCATAATAGTACATAACCCATACAACCCTTCATAACAGTCCATAACCCATCACAACCCTTTCTAATGGTCCATAACCCATCACAACCCTTTCTATGGTCCATAACCCATCGCAACCTTGCATAATGGTCCATAACCATAACAACCCTTCATAATGGTCCATAACCCATACAAACCTTCTTAACAGTCCATAACCCATCACAACCCTTCATAATTAACCATAACCCATCACAACCCTTCATAATTAACCATAACCCATCACATCCCTTCCTGTGGTCCATAACCCAGCACAACCCTTTCTATGGTCCATAACCCATCACAACCCTTCATAATTAACCATAACCCATCACAACACTTCATAATCGTCCATAACCCATCGCAACCCTACATAATGGTCCATAAACATAACAACCCTTCATGATTGTCCATAATCCATACAAACCTTCATCAAGGTCCATAACCCATCACAGCACTTCATAATGGTCCGTAACCCATCACAACCCTTCATAATGGTCTATAACCCAACACAACCATCACAACCACAACCAGAAAAACCAGAAAACCCAAACTCTCTCTAAGCAATTTGTAAGTGTTTCATACGATTTTTAAGTTTTTGAGTTTTTTTGTTTTTTTTCATAATGGCTGGTGTATCACCAGGCATTATTCCTGGTTCAGATTCATGTTTGGAAAATGATGAGGTTTTACAAAATCAAAATCATATGTTTTCTGCACAAGGTTTTTTTGATCATGAAAATACGTTCAAATTAGTTGAAAAAAGATTAAAAAATATAAAAATCAAACAGTCATATATTTTCAAACAACATGGTAGAGGCATACAAAAAAGAAAATCTGTTTTAAACCATAAAAAATTTACAGAAATTGTTGCTGGAAAAAAAAGAAATATACATTCTCAAAATAATCTAGAAAAAGAAAAACAATATGGAGTGTTTGCTGCTGCTTCAACCATTGTTAGTGATGACTCGGTTCTACAAGTTCATGGAGATGGTGACATAGCTACGAAGATGATCTGTTTGAGATCGGATGTTGAATCTAGGGCTGAAAATAATACCAACAAAGATACTTCTAATGGAACACGTGAATGCATGACCAATCAACCAACATCCGGTAATAGAACTACAACTATGAATTTCAAAAAACCTCCAATGATCACCGAGGATTACTGCAAAGATGGTATGATCAAGGACTCCTCAATCCTGGAAGATGATGTTGCTGAAGACGATCCAACCTTCAACATTAATACTTCACACATCGAGCAAGGAGATGATGTTGCTGAAGACGATCGTGAAGATGATGTTGCTGAATATATGAACAAAGGAGAAGGCATGCTAACGAAGAAAGGAGATGATGTTGCTGATTACGATCGTGAAGATGATGTTGCTGAAGACGACCCAACCTTCACCATTAATCCTTCGGCTAATCAAGATCCAACCTTCACCATTAATACTTCACACATTCAGCAAGGAGAAGGAACGAGAAAAATTGATGATCAAGAGGAGTTCTCCGGTGACATCCCAAGCAAAACTACCACCGGCAACATATTCTTCTCGAGTGGAGATCAAACCGTTTTGTCTCTTCAAAGTGGCGATACCTTGAATGAATATGGGGGTAAAAGCTTTATTCAACCTTCTCATCATTTAGATAATCATAATTGTCCCCATTATGGCCTTCATGTAGGAGAATCCTATGTGTGTGATGATGAACATTGTCCCACTAGACTTGTTGACCTTCCTTCTAAAGTTCACACATTCACGGATTATACTTCAAAACCGATGCACAACAATTCAATTCTTGGACCTCTTCCAAGTGACTTAGCCCATTTGAAACAAAACTCTTTTAATCCAATTCTTGGACTTCACACAAATAAATTAGCCCATAAAACTATTATTAAGCCCAACATATATACTATAGAAGCCAAAGACTCTTTAATAGGCCAAGTTTCAAACTCGTTAAACAATATGAATCCTCATGTCACTAATGATAAATTTTCTCATGCTATTGATTTTAATCCCCATGTCAAAAATGGTAACTTAAATCATGAAAATAATAATAAAATAAAAAATGCTTGGGATCGTAAGGTTCCTTTACTTAATAACTCTCATGCTAATATCATTACTGGTCCCCAAAAACACTCTAACGATAAGTTTCATTTTATTCCTAATTTATGTAATGATATTAATGTGCCAGTTGATATTCCTTTAAAAGTCGTTACTAAAGTCTGTCAAACTTTTGCGCGGACTATATGTGGTTACTTTGTCGGGAAAAAAATGAATTATTCTGAGGTTCGTTACCTAGCTTCCAAAATGTGGTCTATCCATGGTCTTCAAGATGTCCTTCTAAATGGAAAAGGTGTCTATCTTTTTAAATTTAGTGAAGATAATGGTCTTCATCATGTTATCACACATGGACCTTGGACTTTTAAGGGTGTCCCAATTGTGATTCAAAAATGGCGTCCAGGTCTCAGTATTAATAAGAACAATCATGACAAGCTTCCTCTCTGGATTAAAATCCATGATATTCCCTATGAGGCTTGGAGTGATGATGGTCTTAGCCACATTGCCTCAAAAATTGGTAAGCCTCTTGCTATGGACTCCTATACAGCTAATATGTGCAAGTATACGGTTGGAAAATATGTATATGCACGTGTCCTTCTTGAGGTCCCCACAAAAACTTCTTGGGTGGATAAAGTTATTATCCGTATTCCTGATCCTGATACTCTAGAATTTTCCACCCATACTCTCAGTATTGAATATGAATGGAAACCACCTATGTGCTCTCATTGCATGGTTTATGGTCATGAAACAAACTACTGTATGCATGTCATCTCTAAGACTAATGAAGCTAAGACCAAAGATAAAATACCTATTGATCAGGTTATAGTTTCCTCTCCTATGCAAATTGATGATGGTTTTACGGTGGTTACTAAAAAGAAAATTTTAACGAAACATAGACCTAATAATGAAAATTCTACTAATGATATTAAGCAAAGTAAGTCTAATAGGAATACCCAAAAGGGAAGGATGGCTAAAGAAGTTTCAAATAACTATGTATATAATAAAAATAATAATAGTAAAATTAAGTCGCGAACCCACTTTCACCCTGTCCCTAAAATATTTAATCCTACCACTACACCTGTCCCTAACAAGAAATGCCCTCCCATTAACCCTCAATCTAGTAATCCCTCCCAAAAGGAATCTATAGATGTTGTAGGTTTTCCTAGCCCTATCCTCCACCTCTCATCCTCTACACCTCCTAAAATATCTAAGCTATCCACTCCTATTTTCAACGCCTTTTCTATTCTAGAGTCTTGTTCCAATGATATGACGGATCTTCCTGCTAAATCTTCCCAACTCACTCCTAGACATGTCCCATCCACTCTTATTCCTGATGATTTGGACCCTGATGCTATAGACCTTAAGGATATGGATGAACTCAGTGAGGTCGAATCAGATGATGGTGAAACGGCCAAATTTATCAATGATGATGATATGGAATCTACTAATGACCATATTGGAATAGCTCAGGCGTCCGAGCAAATAGATTCCACCATCAAACCAGTTTCCATATGACGCACATCGCTGCTTGGAATACACGCGGTCTCTGTAAGCCTTCGCATCAGAAAGCGTTGAGAGATCTTATTCGAGAACAAAATCTAAATATTTGTGCTTCCTTAGAGACTCGTGCTGACTTCTCTAAGCTTCCTCCTATATGTAAGCGTGCTTTTGGGTCCTGGTCTTGGTCGTCTAATGGTCTTTTTAGCCCTAGGAGGACTAGAATTGTGGTAGCTTGGGACCCCAATGCTATTGATATGATGCTTCTTGACTTAAATGATCAGGTTATGCATTTCTACGTTAAAATTTGTGCTTCTAGTAAAACGTTTTTCTGCTCTTTCGTCTATGCTCATAATAACCACATCCTTCGTCGGTCACTGTGGCATTCTCTTTCAGCCCATAAGAAAGTGGTTAAAGATGACCCTTGGATCCTTTTGGGTGATTTTAATGTTGCCCTTGACATGAAAGATAGCACCTATGGGACTTCTGTTATCTCTCGTCCCATTGAGGATTTCAGGGACTGTGTTAATCGCTTGGAGATGGAGGACCTTAATTATAAAGGTCTCTTTTACACCTGGACCAAGTCTCCTAATGGTACTGGTGGTATTCTCAAAAAAATTGACCGTGTGATGGGAAATACTAGTTTCATTGCTTCTTTCTCCTCTGCATCTGTCAATTTTCTCCCCTATCGGTCTTCTGACCATACTCCTGCTGTGCTTTCTCTTCCCACTAGATCTACGTTCAGGCCGAATTCGTTTAAATTCCCTAACTTCCTGACCTATAAAAACGATTTCAAGCAGGTGGTTGCTGATTCTTGGAATTCCAATATCCCTGGATATAGGATGTTTAAGGTTTTCCAAAACCTTAAAAACTTGAAAAAAACCCTTGCGTCTTCTTCTTCGTAGACAGGGCAACATCTTCTCCAAGGTTATCTCCCTCCGTACTGAACTTGATAGAATTCAGATTGCTCTAGATCGGGACCCTTTCAATAATGATCTTCGTGAAGAACATTGCAGTTATCTCAGTGCTTATAATGAGGCTATCCTTGATGAAGAGAGATTTCTGAAACAAAAGGCCAAGGTTGACTGGCTGCGTGAGGGAGATAAAAATTCTGGATTTTTCCACAAAACTGTTAGAAGCCGCTTATCTCGTAGTCGTATAGATTCTATCCAGGATGCTCATGGAAAATGGATTTCGGGAAATGACCTTCCGAATCTTTTTGTTTCCCACTTTCAAACTTTCTTAGGTTCTACCCACACATCCATTCCTATTCGTGACCCTTGTTCCCTTTTCTCTAATAAGCTCTCCCCTATCCAGTCTGCCAACATGCTTACTCCTGTTACGGATGAGGAGGTTAGGGGTGTCATGTTCCAAATGGGAGATGATAAAGCCCCTGGTCCAGATGGCTTCTCGGCTAAGTTCTTCAAGTCTGCCTGGGATATTGTGGGTACTGATGTTTGTTTGGCGGTTAAGGAATTTTTTTCGTCTAAAAAACTCCTTAAGTCTTTCAACAACACCGTTCTTGCTCTCATACCTAAGGTTGACTCTCCTTCCAAAGTCACTGATTTTCGTCCGATCGCATGCTGTAATGTTGTTTACAAATGTATCAGCAAGATTATTGCGGACCGTATCAATAATCATCTCTCTTGTTTGGTTGATGATAACCAGTCTGCTTTCATCCCTGGTCGTTTGATCTCCGACAACGTTCTTCTTGTCCATGAGCTCATGCGGGATTATCATCGCCACCGTGGTCCACCAAGATGTGCTTTTATGGTCGATATTCAAAAAGCTTATGACACAGTCGACTGGTCTTTTCTTTGCACCATCTTGTTTGGATTTGGTTTCCCAGTTCGTATGATTGACTGGATCATGACATGTGTTTCTACTCCGGCTTACTCTGTGAGTATCAATGGTAACATACATGGTTTTTTCGATGGTAATCGGGGCCTTCGCCAAGGTGACCCTCTCTCTCCCTATCTCTTCACTCTTGTTATGGAGGTTCTTAACCTTATGATCAGGAGAAAAATATCTGATTCCGATTCGTTTAAATTCCACCGTCAATGTGAGGAACAAAATATCACACATCTATGCTTTGCCGATGATCTTCTCCTCTTCTCTCATGGGGATAGATCTTCGGTAAGCATAATATGTGATTCCCTTGCAGAATTCTCTGGGGTTTCTGGGCTCCATCCTAATGTTGCAAAAAGTGAAGTCTTTTATTGCAATGTTGGTGATACTACTAGGGCTACTATTGACCATATGGTTGGGTTCCCTGAGGGATCTTTCCCTGTTCGATACCTTGGCATACCTCTTATCACTACCCGTCTTACCCGTAAGGACTGTAAAGGTCTTGTTGATAAAGTCAAATGCAGGATTAATGACTGGAAAAAAAAAACTCTCTCCTTTGCTGGGCGTCTTCAGCTTATTCTCTCTGTTCTTTCTTCTATGCAAATCTATTGGGCTTCTGTTTTTATTCTTCCTAAATCTATTTCTAAAGACATTGAGAAACTCATGAGGGGTTTTCTCTGGTGCCATGGTGAGTTGATACGTGGTAAAGCAAAAGTTTCCTGGAAAACTGTGTGTCTCCCTAAGGAACATGGTGGACTTGGAATCCGTAATCTTGCTGTTTGGAATGTTGCTCTTATGGCTTCTCATGTTTGGAGACTCCTCTCTAAGAAGGATTCCTTTTGGGTCAAGTGGATCCATTCTTACCGTCTTTGTGGACGTAACTTTTAGGATGCCCCCAAAAAATACGGTTCAGGTTTTGCTTGGCGAAACATCCTCGATATGCGAAGTAAGATAAGAGATTTTATTGTTTCCCAGATTGGTGATGGGTCCTCTACATCCGCTTGGTTCGATAACTGGCATCCTGCTGGTCCCCTCTCTAAATTCATCTCTGCCCATGCCATCAGGGCTGCGGGATTCAATCCTGATACTAAGGTTGCTGACATTGTCATCAACGGATCTTGGGTTCGGCCAGGTCAATGGAGGCACTCCCATCCTAATCTTCTTCCTCAAAACCCTCCTTCTCTATCCCCAAACGTGCCTGATAAACTCCAATGGAGATCTAGTGATGGTAATCTTTCTGATTTTTCTGTCCGTTCCGTTTGGCAGTCTATTAGGCCCTATGACCAGCCTGTTGATTGGTGTCATCTGGTTTGGTTCTCCCAGAATATCCCTAGACATGCATTCATTCTTTGGGTTGCTCTTAAAAATCGGCTTAAGACTCATGATAAAATCAAAATCTGGGATACTAACTCCAATCTCATTTGTGCCTTCTGTGGGGATTGTGCTGATTCCCTTTCCCATCTTTTCTTCGAATGTTCTTTCCCTTCAATGGTTTGGCATGATCTTCAACATGTCATGAATCTCTCCGTCCCCACTGATAGCTGGTCCGATATCATTAATCATCTCAAACCCGTGTCTAAGATTAAAACCATTTGGTCCATCATTAGAAGACTGGTGCTTGCTGGAGCAGTTTACCACATCTGGCAGGAAAGAAATTTTCGAATTTTCAAAAAAACAAAAAGATCCTATCATGCGGTCGTGAATAGTATTAAGAATGATATCCGTTGTAGACTGCTGAGTCTTTCTATGAAACCTTGTACTAATGTTAATTTGGCTAAAATGATATGGACCATCCATTAACAAATCTCCTTCTCCTTTTTGCTTCTATATTTCTCTTCTTGTATGGTTTGTTTTTTGCAGGCTGTTTTCCTTTATGTTATTGTTATGATTCTGTTTCCATGTACTGTTTTTGGTTTCTAGTTTAGCTTTGTTGTTGTCCTTTGGGGCCTGTCCCAATGGATTTTCTGTTCTTTCCTTTGGTGGGGAGTCCCCAGCCTCTTATTGTATTTATTCTTTTTATTAATAAAATTTGCCAGAGGTACTGTCCTCTTTACCCAAAAAAAAAAACCCAACACAACCCTTTCTATGGTCCAAAACCCATCACAACTCTTCATAATTGACTATAATCTATCAAACCCCTCATAATGGTCTATAACTCTTCATATGGTCAATAGCAGCCCTAGTAGTATCATTCAAATAACCAAGTGGGTAGTCAAAAGGCTAGGTCTAGAATTAACTTTCTTGATATGGACAAAATGGACCATGATGGTCACTCCTTAATGGGAGACAAAGAGACCAACTTTTCTTATTCCCATGATTTGCATCATACCCCATATGTTTCCCCTAGTGATTTTAATATGACATCTATTCCTAAGCATAATATCGGATCCAATCCCACACGTTCCACCTTCAATTCCTTTGGTCCGATTATTGAATCCACTTCCATTTTGGGCCTCTCTATGGCTTCTTCCATCTTGGGCACTCCAAAGCCCACCAATCATTTTAATCCTCCTTCACTATTGGACTCTTCTAAACTTAATTCCATAGTAAACCCTTCTAAGCCCATATTGTCTTTAAAGCCCAACTTGCCTAGTAAGCCCTCTTTGGGTATTAAGCCTAACAATCTTACACCTACATTCAATATGTCCAATAATAAAACTATTAATATGCCCAATAATAAAACTAATTTTAATGGAAAATTAGAATCAGAAAATGTGACATCCCGGAAATTTCTACCTAGAACTATAAACAGTTAATTCACCGCAAACCTCTTTATAACCAAACCTTTTGAGCTTCAATGCATACTTTGGAAAATATAGTGTCATTACGATTAAAATAAGATACGAGATAAAATCTTACTTCCTATAATGGAATATCTCAAGCACAAACTGAAACCCTAGTTAATACGTCTGAAAAACTGAAAATAAGTATTAACCATTTGTGAAACAAAACAAGCAATCTAACCTCAGAGTACATGTTTCCCTGATTCCGTAAATATAAATAGCATTTAAAACGGAGCTCATATGCAAAAGTTACGACTGTTATAAGAAAACAAGCCAAAACAAACCAGTATACCACTGATTTTATTTAACTACATAAATCGTTTCGATGTGTTGAGGCACTTGCGCACCTCATATGGAAATTCCAAGAACATTATTGGACTCAGACTATGGTCTATTATTGGATTCCATACTTGAAATATTTTTAGCAAAAATATTTATAAAAGTCAAACGCTGGATGCTACGGATAATCGAACGCACATATTTAAACACGTTTTCCCAGTGTTCTACAACTCGAAAAATAAATCCGTTTGGGTTTCTGAAACTGGTGCACTCGGCTCGACAATTCTCCGGTCTCGAAAAAATTATTAGACATCGGGATCTTGCGCACGAATTATGTCATCCACGACATCACCTTCACCAACCCCAACTACTCCATAAGACTATAAATAAGAGGCTTTGCATCTCATTTTTCTACACCAATTCACTAAAGCTTCTAGCTTTTTCTTTCTTTCTCCAATTGCTCTCCTTTTGGCCAAGAACACCACCACCATTGGCCATCGCTCCACTACCGTCGCACAATCACTTCGCCGCACAAAACCTTGTTGTTTTGTGGTGTTATTTCGCGGTGCTTCTCAAACACGATCGTTCTTATATCTAAACTGAATTCACGCTTCAAATGTGAGTGTTACGGCCCCTTTGTCTATGTTTTTATATATTATGGGGGAGAATACATGTGCAATATAAACATTTACCAATTTCATATCAAGTTTTATAAATGTTATTATAGCTTTATAAAATGTTTTCAATAAGCGAGTATTGTACACTATTATGTATATACTTATCAACATACTTGGCTTTTATAACAAAAACCATTTTGGGATGAGACTTGTCTATCCTACATTTATCAATGGCTTAGATAGTGAGACACTATTCATAACTAAGTAGAAATACCTAGACCCCACACTACTATAACTGTTAATCAAGCAGAGCGAGATACATATGTATAGATCTATACGGGTTGACACCCCCACCTATGGTTGTTAGCTACAACTTCGACTTGCAAATCGATGTAGGTGATACTTATCTTTTTCATTATTACGACGTCCATAAAGCATTGTAGGGGGTACATTTCAGTCGAATAACTCGGTTATAGGACTCAACTATACGCATTGATGGTTTTCTCATAAACGTACATATCATTTATAAGTATGGTATTACTTATGGTTTTCAAAAACTCTATACAATTCATTTATAAGTATGGTATTACTTACGATTTTCAGCAACTCTTTACAAACTCATTTACAAGTATGATTATACTTACAAAAGGAATACTTTTAGTTATTTTAAAAGTATCAGTGCTGTGTTCAGCATAAAACCTGTAACTCTCACCAACCTTGTGTTGACCCTCAAAACTACATGTATTCTCAGGAAATCAATGAGACTTTCAGAAGATGGAAATCTTCACGGATTTCAGGCAACCTAGTTTTGTTATATCTGTTAAGGCATTTCATGTACTCTACTATTATTATTTGTAAGAACCATGTATTCAAACTTCAAGATGAAATACAACTATCCTTTGGTTTATTGTTGTACTTGTACTGTATATTCAATTGCCTGTGATCCAAGAACTTAGTCGCACAGCCCAGCATGTTCCGCCGCCTCGGTCGGGGATGTGACAGAAAACAAAAAAAATAATGCTTGGTCCCGTAAACTTCCGTTGCTCGTTAACTCTCAGGCGAACATCTTGAGTGGTTCTCACAAACACTAAAGTAACAATTTCCGCTTCATTCCTAACTTAAGTCAAGATATTGAAGTACCTGTTGACATACCGGTAACGGTTGTTAATAAAAGATATGTGAGACTCATGCGCAAACGATATGTGGTTATTTTGTTGGATGTAAAATGAATTATTCGGATGTTCGTTATCTCGCATCTAAGATGTGGTTACAACATGGTCTTGAGGACGTTTTGTTAAATGGTAACGGTATATATCTATTTAAATTTAACAATGACCAAGGCCTACAACATGTTATAACCAACGGCCCATGGACCTTTAGGGGTGCCCCCATGGTGATGCAAAAATGGAGACCCGGACTTAGCATTCATAGAAACAAACATGACAAACTCCCACTATGGATTAAAATCCATGACATCCCTTATGAGACTTGGAGTGAGGAAGGGTTAAGCCACATTGCTCCTAAAATTGGTAAGCCGCTTGCCATGGACTCTTATACCGCGAATATGTGCACTTATGCTGCGGGTAAAGCTGTTTATGCAAGGGTCCTGCTAGAAATCCCCCCACGTCCTTCATGGGTGGACAAAATTATCATTCGTATCCCTGATCCTGAAACTCTTGAATTCTCAACTCATACGCTTAGAGTGGAGTATGAATGGAAACCGCCTATGTGCTCTCATTGTAAGGTTTATGGTCACGAAACACATGTTTGTATGCATGTTATTGCTAAAACTAATGAAACTTCTATTGCTAAACCTAGGGATACTTCTACCATTACTAAGGAAAAACATGAACAACCAATCATAGATAAAAATGATGATTTTACTAGGGTTTCAAATAAGAAAATTTCATCAAAACATGTTTCTAATAATGCCAAGAAAATTAATGAATCTTCTAAAAGCAATATGACTAGAAAAGACCAAAACAATTTGAAAGATAAATCTTTTTCCAATATGAATAACAATTTAAATACATTTACAAATAAGAATCGATTTGAGAACCGATCGGTTCATTTTAATAATCGACATCCTATATCCACCCATTCTCACAATTCCCCTTTCAAGGGTAAGATGGCTATTGCTGGTTTCCCTAGCCCTATCATTCGATTTTCCTCCTCCAAGCCACTAAAACAGTCTAAATCTTCCACACCTACATTTAATGCTTTCTCTATTCTAGAGACTTGTTCCTCTGACGTCACGGATATTCCCTCTACTTCTTTCCCCCTACCCCATCCCAGTGCTCCCTCCCAAATTTGTCCAGATGATTTTGATCCTGATGCCGATGACCTAATCCAAGAGGATAATTGTTTTGAGGTCCACTCTGATGATGGTGACACTACCCAGATCATTGTTAATGAAACTGGATCCCATAATGATCATCCTATGATAGCTCAGGCGTCCGAGAAGATGGACTCCACCCACAACCCAATTTCCATATGACGCACATCGCTGCATGGAATACTCGCGGTCTTTGTAAGCCTTCTCATCAGAAAGCTTTGAGAGATCTTATTCGCGATCATAATCTTCAAATTTGTGCTTCTATCGAGACTCGTGCTTCCTTCTATAATCTCCCTCTTATCTGTACGCATGCTTTTGGATCCTGGTCTTGGTCGTCTAATGGTCTTTTTAGCCCTCGGGGGACTAGAATTGTGGTTGCATGGGACCCCATTGCTATTGATATGATGCTTCTTGACTTAAATGATCAGGTTATGCATTTCTACGTTAAAATTCGTGCCTCTAATAAATCCTTCTTCTGCTCTTTCGTCTATGCTCATAATAATCACATCCTGCGTCGATCCCTTTGGCATTCTCTTTCGGACCATAAGAAAGTGGTTAAAGATGCCCCTTGGATCCTCTTGGGTGATTTCAATGTTGCTCTTGACATGAAAGATAGCACCTATGGGACTTCTGTTATCTCTCGTGCCATGGAGGATTTCAGGGACTGTGTTAATCAAATGGAGATGGAGGACCTTAATTATAAAGGTATCTTTTACACCTGGACCAAGTCTCCTAATGGTACTGGTGGGATTCTTAAAAAAATTGACCGTGTCATGGGAATCCTTATTTTATTGCTTCTTTCCCCTCTGCTTCTGTCAATTTTCTTCCCTATCGTTCTTCTGACCATACCCCTGCTGTGCTTTCTCTTCCCAGTAGGTCTTCGTTCAGGCCGAAACCGTTCAAATTCCCTAACTTCCTGACTTATAAGAAAGATTTCAAGCAGGTAGTTGCTGATTCTTGGAATTCCAATCTCCCCGGATATAGGATGTATAAGGTTTTCCAAAACCTTAAAAACTTAAAAAAAACCCTTACGTCTTCTTCTTCGTAGACAGGGCAACATCTTTTCCAAGGTCATCTCCATCCGTACTGAACTTGATAGAATTCAGATTGCTCTGGATCGGGACCCTTTCAATAATGATCTGCGTGAAGAACATTGCAGTTATCTCCTCGCTTATAACGAGGCTACCCTTGTGAAGAGAGGTTCCTAAAACAAAAGGCCAAGGTTGACTGGCTACGAGAGGGAGATAAAAATTCGGGATTTTTCCACAAATCGGTTAGAAGCCGCTTATCTCGTAGTCGTATCGATTCTATCCAGGATGCTCATGGAAACTGGATTTCGGGAAATGATCTTCCAAACCTTTTTGTATCCCACTTTCAAACTTTCTTAGGTTCTGCCTTCCCATCCATTCCTATTCGTGACCCTTGTTCCCTTTTCTCTAATAAGCTCTCCCCTATCCAGTCTGCCGCCATGCTTACTCCTGTTACGGATAAGGAGATTAAGGGTGTCATGTTCCAAATGGGAGATGATAAAGCCCTTGGTCCTGATGGCTTCTCGGCTAAGTTCTTCAAGTCTGCCTGGGATATTGTGGGTACTGATGTTTGTTTGGCGGTTAAGGAGTTCTTTTCGTCTGGAAAACTCCTTAAGTCTTTCAACAACACTATTCTTGCTCTCATCCCTAAGGTTGACTCCCCTCCCAAAGTCACTGATTTTCGTCCAATAGCATGTTGTAATGTTGTTTACAAATGTATCAGCAAGATTATTGCGGACCGTATCAAGAATCATCTCTCTTGTTTGGTTGATGATAACCAGTCTGCTTTCATTCCTGGTCATTTGAACTCCGACAACGTTCTTCTTGTCCATGAGCTCATGCGGGATTATCATCGACACCGTGGAATTTAAACGAATCGGATTCAGAAAATTTTCTCTTGATCATAAGGTTAAGAACCTCCATAACAAGAGTGAAGAGATAGGGAGAGAGAGGGTCACCTTGTCGAAGGCCCCGTTTACCGTCGAAAAAACCATGTATGTTACCATTGATACTCACAGAGTAAGCCGTAGTAGAAACACATGTCATGATCCAGTCAATCATACGAATGGGGAAACCAAATCCAACCAAGATGGTGCGTTCAAAAGACCAGTCGACGGTGTCATAAGCTTTTTGAATATCCACTTTAAAAGTACATCTTGGTGGGCTCCATCCTAATGTTGCGAAAAGCGATGCCTTTTACTATAATGTTGGTGATACTACTAGGGCTGCTATTAACCATATGGTTGGGTTCCCTGAGGGATCTTTCCCTGTCTGATACCTTGGCATCCCTCTTATCACCACCCGTCTTGCCCACAAGGACTGTAAAGGACTTTTTGATAAAGTCAAATGCAGGATTAATGACTGGAAAAACAAAACTCTCTCCTTTGCTGGCCGTCTTCAGCTTATTCTCTCTGTTCTTTCTTCTATGCAAATCTATTGGGCTTCTGTTTTTATTCTTCCTAAATCTATTTCTAAAGATATCGAGAAACTCATGAGGGGTTTCCTCTGGTGCCATGGTGAGTTAAAACGTGGAAAAGCAAAAGTTTCCTGGAAAACTGTATGTCTCCCTAAGGAACATGGTGGACTTGGAATCCGTAATCTTGCTGTTTGGAATGTTGCTCTTATGGCTTCTCATGTTTGGAGACTTCTCTCTAAGAAGGATTCCCTATGGGTCAAGTGGATCCATTCTTACCGTCTTTGTAGCCGTAACTTTTGGGATGCCCCAAAAAAATACGGTTCAGGTTTTGCTTGGCGAAACATCCTCGATATGTGAAGTAAGATAAGAGACTATATTGTTTCCCAGATTGGTGATGGGTCCTCTACTTCCGCTTGGTTCGATAACTGGCATCCTGCTGGTCCCCTCTCTAAATTCATTTCTGCCTGTGACATCAGGGCTGCGGGATTCAATCCTGATAGTAAGGTTGCTGACCTTGTCATCAACGGATCTTGGGTTCGGCCTGGTCAATGGAGGGACTACCATCCTAATCTTCTTCCTCAAAACCCTCCTTCTCTATCCCTATCCGTTCCTGATAAACTCCAATGTACGTTCCGTTTGGCAGTCTATTCGGCCCTATGACCAGCCTGTTGATTGGTATCATCTGGTTTGGTTCTCCCAGAATATCCCTAGACATGCATTCATTCTTTGGGTTGCTCTTAAAAATCATCTTAAAACTCATGATAACATAAAAATCTGGGATACTAACTCCAATATCATTTGTGCTTTCTGCGGGGATTGTGCTGATTCCCTTTCCCATCTTTTCTTCGAGTGTTCTTTCCCTTCTATGGTTTGGCATGATCTTCAACATGTCATGAATCACTCCGTCCCCACTTATAGCTGGTCCGATATCATTAATCAACTCAAACCCGTGTCTAAAATTAAGACCATTTGGTCCATCATTAGAAGACTTGTGCTTGCTGGAGCAGTTTACCACATTTGGCAAGAAAGAAATTTTCGAATTTTCAAAAAAACTAAAAGATCTTATCATGCAGTCATGAATAGTATTAAGGATGATATACGCTGTAGACTGCTGAGTCTTTCTATGAAATCTTGCACTAATGTTAATTTGGCTAAAAGGATATGGACCATCCCTTAACAAACCTCCTATTTGCTTCTATATTTCTCTTCTTGGATGGTTTGTTTTTTGCAGGTTGTTCACCTTTATGTTATTGTTATGTTTCTGGTTCCATGTATTGTTTTGGTTTCTAGTTTAGCTTTGTTGTTGTCCTTTGGGGCCTGTCCCGATGGATTTTCTGTTTTTCCCTTTGGTGGGGAGTCCCCAGCCTCTTATTATATTTATTCTTTTTATTAATAAAATTTTCCAGAGGTACCGTCCTCTTTAACCAAAAAAAAACTCTTCATAGTGGTACATAACCCATCACAACCTTCATAATGGTCCATAACCCACCACAACCCTTTATAATGGTCCATAACCCATCACAACCTTCATAATGGTCCATAACCCATACAAACCTTGATAACGGTCCATAACCCATAACAACCCTTTCTAATGGTCCATATCCCATCACAACCCTTTCTATGGTCCATAACCCATCGCAACTCTGCATAATGGTCTATAACCATAACAACCCTTCATAATGGTCCATAACCCATACAAACCTTCATAATAGTCAATAACCCATCACAACCCTTCATAATTAAACATAACCCATCACAACACTTGAGAATGGTCCATAACACATTGCAACCCTGTGTAATGATCCATGACCATAACAACGCTTCATAACGGTCCATAACCCATACAAACCTTCATAATGGTCCATAACCTATCACAACCCTTCATAATGGTCCATAACCCAACACAACCCTTTCTATGGTCCATAACCCATCACAACTGTTCATAATTGACCATAACCTATGACAACCCCTCATCATGGTCCATAACCTATCATAACCCTTCATAGTGGTCCATAACCCATCACAACCTTCATAATGGTCCATAACCCATCACAACCCTTTATAATTGTCCATAACCCATCACAACCTTCATAATGGTCCATAACCCTAATAATGGTCCCTAACCCATCATAACCCTTTATAATGGTCCATAACCCATAACAACCCTTCATAATTGACCATAACCAATCACAACCCTTCATAATGGTCAATAACCCATCATAATCCTTCATAATGGTTCATAACCCATCACAACCTTCATAATAGTACATAACCCATACAACCCTTCATAACCGTCCATAACCCATCACAACCCTCTCTAATGGTCCATAACCCATCATAACTGTTTCTATGGTCCATAACCCATCACAAACCTACATAATGGTCCATAACCATAACAATCCTTCATAATGGTCCATAACCCATAAAAACATTCATAACAGTCCATAACCCATCACAACCCTTCATAATTGACCATAACCCATCACAACCCTTCATAATTGTCCATAACCCATCACAATCCTTCCTATGGTCCATAACCCAGTACAACCCTTTCTATGGTCCATAACCCATCACAACCCTTCATTATTAACCATAACCCATCATACCACTTCATAATAGTCCAAAACCCATCGCAACCCTGCATAATGGTCCATAACCATAACAAACCTTCATAATTGTCCATAATGCATTCAAACCATCATCATGGTCAATAACCCATCACAACGCTTCATAATGGTGTATAACCCATCACAACCCTTCATAATGGTCCATAACCCAATACAACCCTTTCTATGGTCCATAACCCATCACAACTCTTCGTAATTGACCAGAACCTACCAAAACCACTCATAATGGTCCATAACCCATCATAACATTTCATAGTGGTCCATAACCCATCACAACCTTCATAATGGTCCATAACCCATCACAACCCTTTATGGTCCATAACCCATAAAACCCTTCATAATGGTCCATAACCCATCACAACCCATTATAATGGTCCATAACCCATCACAACCCTTCATAACTGAGCATAACCTATCACAGCCCTTTATAATGGTCCATAACCCAACACAACCCTTTCTATGGTCTATAACCCAGAACAACCCTTCATAATTGACCATAACCTATCACAACCCTTCATAATGGTCAATAACCCATCATAGTCTTTGATAATGGTTCATAACCCATCACAACCTTGATAATAGTACATAACCCATACAACCCTTCATAACAATCCATAAACCATCACAACCCTTTCTAATGGTCCATAACTCATCACAACCCTTTCTATGGTCCGTAACCCATCGCAACCCTGCATAATGGTCCATAACCATAACAACCCTTCATAATGGTCCATAACCCATACAAACCTTCATAACAATCCATAACCCATCACACCCTTCATAATTAACCATAACCCATCACATCACTTCATAATGGTGCATAACCCAACGCAACCCTGCATAATGGTCCATAACCATAACAACCATTCATAATTGTCCATAACGTATTCTTTCTTACCTCTCTCTAGAATTTTCTCTCTCTATAAAGTTCTTGTGTTTTTTGGTATTTGTTCTGTCGTATTTCACCATGGATGATGATTCACCAGGTTGTGATTCCATTTTAATGTCAAATGATGGTGTTATGATGGATCAGCATCATCATTCTCATGACTTATCTACTGATCCAGATTCATCAATGGTAATTGGAAATAAAAATCATATGTTTTCTGCACAAAGTTTTATTGACCCTGAAAGTACTTTCAATATGGTGGAAAGTAGAATGAAAAGGATTATCAATAAACAACCACGTATCTTCAAAAAACATTCCATTAAGAATACACTCTTGGAAATATCGATTCAAATAAGACTACAACAAAGAAAAGATGTTCTTAATCATAAACGGGTTACAAAACAATATGAAAGGAATGTTGTTGCTTAGGGTTATACAAACGATGCTTTGGATGAAGATGAATCAAATGATGCTTCTCACTTTGATTCATCTAACAACATAGATCAATCGGTTAACCAAGCTTATGGAGAGGGTGGCAAAGAATCCGACAAGATTGATGGCTTGAGTAAGGTTTATTCATCTTCTGAAGACGAAGATGGAGAAGATAAAGATGATGAATCAATTAGGGAGCATGAGGTAGTCTCATCTACCATCAACCGTGACTGCTTGAAGAATCATTCTATGCCCGATGGAGAATATGAAAAATATATAATAGCAGCGGTTAACAAAGAAAATGACTGCATGGATTACAATATCACGTCTGTTCTTGGAGATGTTGATACGCATAAAAAAACCACGTCTGTTCAAGGAAAGGATACCGGAGCTGCTGCACTTCAGTTTCAAACGTCTTCAAATGATCTTCAAACGCCTTACTCAACGTCCGATGGAGGAGATACGGGACTGATTTTCCCGGCGATCCATGGTACATCTGAAGGTGGACTTCAAACGGTAATAACAACCACTTTAAAGCATGGAGAAGACATTTTAAAATCGAGTATGGACAGCACTTCGAAGCATGGAGCTGGATTATTTAAACCGAGCATGGACAACAAAAAGAAAGGGGACACATCTTTATGCGGACACAACCCTTCTAAAAGCTTCTTTGCTGAAGGTATGAATCACGATCACACCTTTTTTAATGCTAATTCTTCTATTTTGAATGTGGAATATGGGTTTAATGATAAACTAGTTGGTCAAAGGTCTAAAGTTACTGGGAAGGTGGGGGACAACAATGATAGCACTAGGTTAGTGGTAGACAAGGAGACACATGCTACACATGCTACCCCATTTGACTTGTCCTTTCCTTCTTTGCATGTGCCGAGGAGTAATACTTATATTGCGGATTCTCAATTGCCGAGCATGGATGCTAACATTTCGGATCCTTTACCTTCTCTTTTGGGCCTCCCTAAATTTTCTTCCCATTTGGGCCATCCAAAACAAACCTATTTTTCTTCTAGGCCTAACAACCATAAGCCCAATGCTTATAATAAAACTAAGTGGTCTAACAAGAATAAGCCATATAATACTAAAAACTATGTAATTCATAAACCGGATAATCATATTCCTGTTAATTCTAGCTTTAGTAATGAAGCCGAGGTTGTTCAGTTTCATAACTCCAACAATCAAAGTAAAATTAATGGTAACTTGAAAGTAAAAGACATAAATTTCAACGCTAGGTCTAGTAAATTACCTATGCTAGTTAACTCTCAAGCGAACATTTTAAGTGGTCCTAAAAAACATTCTAGCGAAAATTTTCGTTTCATTTCTAATCTGAGTAATGATGTTGATGTGCCAGTAGATATACCGATCAATGTTGTTAATAAGATATGTGAGACTCATGCTCAAACCATATGTGGTTATTTCGTTGGATGTAAAATGAATTATTCTGATGTTCGTTATCTCGCCTCTAAGATGTGGTCTCAACAAGGTCTGGAAGATGTTCTGTTAAATGGTAACGATGTCTATCTTTTTAAATTTAACAATGACCAAGGTCTAAAACATGTTATCACTCACGGCCCATGGACATTTAGGAGTGCCCCCATTGTTATGCAAAAATGGAGACCCGGACTTAGCATTCATAGAAACAACAATGACAAACTTCCTCTATGGATTAAAATACATGACATCCCTTATGAGACTTTGAGTGAGGAAGGATTAAGTCACATTGCTTCTAAAATTGGTAAGCCTCTTGCTATGGACTCATATACAGCTAACATGTGTACTTATGCTGCGGGTAAGGCAGTTTATGCACGTGTCCTTTTAGAAGTCCCAACTCGTCCCTCATGGGTTGACAAAATAAACATCCGTATCCCAGATCCTGAAACACTTGAGTTTTCTTCTCATACGCTTAGAGTTGAGTATGAATGGAAACCACCTATGTCCTCTCATTGTAAGGTGTTTGGTCACGAAACACATGTTTGTATGCATGTTATTACTAAAACTAATGCTACTTCTATTGCTAAACATATGGATACTTCTACCATTAATGCTACTTCTATTATAGATAATATTGATGAATTTACTATGGTTTCAAATAAGAAAAACTCTTCAAAACATATTTCTACTAAAGACAATAAAATTAATGAATCATCTAAAAGCAATACAAGTAGAAAATACCAAAACAATACCCAAGATAATTTTTTTTCAAAAAATAAAAACTATTTAAAAAGTATTAGAAATAAGAAACGTGTTGAGAAACTAACGGTTCATATTAATAATAGCCCCCCTTTATCCCCCAATTCTCCTAATCCCCCCTTGAAGGATAAGGCGGCTATTGTTGGATTCCCTAGCCCTATCATTCGTCTTTCTTCTACACAGCCCCTTAATCAGTCTGAATCATCCACACCTTTATTCAACGCCTTCTCCATTCTAGAGGCTTGTTCCTCTGACGTCACGGATATTCCCGCTACTTCTTTCCCCCTGCCCCATCCTGGTGCTCCTTCCTATTCTAGACCTGAAGATTTTGATCCTAATGCTGATGACCTAATAGAAGAGGATAATAGTATTGAGGTTGATTCTGATGATGGTCACACTGCCCAATTCGTTGTTAATGAGTATGGTTCCTATAATGATCACCCTATGATAGTTCCGGTGTCCGAGCAGATAGATTCCACCCCCCTCAACGTTTCCATATGACGCACATCACTGCTTGGAATACTCGCGGTCTCTGTAAGCCTTCTCATCAGAAAGCCTTGAGAGATCTTATCCGCGATCAAAATATTCATATTTGTGCTACCCTTGAGACTCGTGCTTCCTTCTCTAATCTCCCTCTTATCTGTAGTCGTGCGTTTGGCTCCTGGTCGTGGTCTTCCAACGGTCTTTTTTCCCCTAGAGGGACTAGAATTGTGGTTGCCTGGGACCCGCTTGCCATTGATATGATTCTTATTGACTTAAATGATCAGGTTATGCATTTCAAAGTTAATATTCGTGATTCTAATAAATCCTTTTTCTGTTCCTTCGTCTATGCTCATAATAATCACATGTTGCGTCGCTCTCTTTGGCTTTCTCTTGCGGTCCACAAGAATATGGTTAAAGATAACCCTTGGATTCTCTTGGGTGACTTCAATGTTGCTCTTGATATTAAAGATAGCACTTCCGGGTCGTCTGGTTTCTCTCGTGCCATGGAGGACTTCAGGGAATGTGTCAATCTGATGGAAATGGAGGACCTTAACTATAATGGTCTCTTCTACACATGGACCAAGTCTCATAATGGTGCGAGTGGCATCCTTAAGAAAATTGACCGTGTTATGGGAAATACTCACTTCGTTGCTTCATTCCCATCATCTACTGTCAATTTTCTCCCTTACCGCTCGTCCGACCATACTCCGGCTGTGCTTTCTCTCCCCCATCGTGCCCCTTTCAAACCTAAACCTTTCAAGTTTCCTAATTTCCTGACTTATAAGAAGGATTTCAAGCAGATTGTTGCTTCTTCTTGGAACCCCAATATCACTGGATATCGGATGTATAAGGTTTTCCAAAACCTTAAAAATCTGAAAGTTCCTATACGAATGATGCTTCGCAACCAGGGCAACCTCTTTTCTAAGGTTATCTCTCTTCGTAATGAGCTTGATAGAGTTCAAATTGCTTTGGATCGGGACCCTTTCAATAAGGATCTTCGTGAAGAACAATGCAGGTATCTCAGCGCTTATAACGAGGCTAGCCTGGATGAAGAGAGGTTCCTGAAACAAAAGGCTAAAGTTAACTGGTTACGAGAGGGTGATAAAAATTCGGCTTTTTTCCACAAAGCGGTTAAAAGTTGTAAATCTCGCAATCGTATAAATTCTATCCAAGATGGTCTCAGAAACTGGATCTCGGGGAATGATCTTCCCAATCTTTTTGTTTCTCACTTTCAAGCCTTCTTGGGTTCTACCCAGCCTTCCATTGCTATTCGTGATCCTTATTCCCTCTTCTCTAATAAACTCTCCCCCCTCCAGTCTGCCGCCATGCTTACTCCTGTTACTGATGATGAGGTTAAGTGTGTCCTGTTCCAGATGGGTGATGATAAAGCTCCTGGTTCTGATGGTTTCTCTGCTAAGTTCTTCAAGTCTGCTTGGGATATTGTGGGTCCTGATTTCTGTATGGCTGTTAAGGAATTCTTCTATTATGGCAAACTTCTTAAGTCTTTCAACAGCACCATCCTTGCGCTCATCCCTAAAGTTGATTCCCCTTCCAAAGTCACTGATTTCCGCCCTATAGCTTGTTGTAATGTTGTTTACAAATGTATCAGCAAGATTATTGCGGATCGTATCAAAAATCAACTTTCTTCTCTGGTTGATGAAAACCAGTCTGCTTTCATCCATGGTCGCTTGATCACCGACAACGTACTTCTTGTCCATGAACTCATGCGTGATTATCATCGTCATCGTGGTCCTCCTAGGTGTGCTTTTAAGGTTGATATTCAAAAAGCGTACGACACAGTTGACTGGTCGTTTCTGTGTACCATCTTGTTTGGGTTTGGTTTCCCCGATCGTATGATTGACTGGATCATGACATGTGTTTCCACGGTTGCTTACTCTGTGAGTATCAATGGGAATACTCATGGTTATTTCGATGGTAAAAGGGGACTACGGCAGGGTGACCCCCTCTCTCCTTATCTCTTCACTCTTGTCATGGAAGTGCTTAACCTTATGATCAAGAGAAACATCCATGATTCTGACTCTTTTAAATTCCACAGACAATGTGATGATCAAAGTATCACCCATCTCTGCTTTGCGGATGATCTCCTTCTCTTCTGTCATGGTGATAGCTCTTCGGTTAAAATCATCTGTGATTCTCTTAAGGAATTCTCTAGGGTTTCTGGCCTCCATCCCAATACTGCGAAGAGTGAAGCTTTCTACTGTAATGTTGGTGAGAGGACCAGGGCTGCCATTGACCTTATTGTTAACTTTCCTGAGGGCTCTTTCCCTGTCCGATACCTTGGCGTTCCTCTTATCACCACCCGTCTTGCCCACAAAGACTGTAAAGGCCTTGTTGATAAAGTCAAATGCAGGATTAATGACTGGAAAAACAAGTCTCTTTCCTTTGCTGGTCGTCTCCAGCTCATCCTCTCTGTCCTTTCTTCTACTCAAATCTATTGGGCTTCTGTTTTTATTCTTCCTAAATCTATCTCTAACGATATTGAGAAGCTCATGAGAGGTTTCCTCTGGTGCCATGGTGAGTTGAAGTGTGGTAAAGCTAAAGTCTCCTGGAAAACTGTATGCCTTCCTAAGGAACATGGTGGGCTTGGCATACGTAACCTTGCTATCTGGAATGTTGCCCTTATGGCTTCCCATGTTTGGAGACTCCTTTCCAAGAAAGAGTCCCTATGGGTTAAGTGGATCCACTCATACCGTTTATGTGGCCGTAACTTTTGGGATGCACCAAAAAAATACGGTTCTGGATTTGCCTGGCGTAACATCCTGGATATGCGGGATAAGATAAGGGAGTATATAGTTTCCCAGATAGGTGCTGGATGCTCTACTTCTGCTTGGTTCAATAACTGGCACCCTGCGGGCCCTCTTTCTAAATTCTTGTCTGTCCGTGACATCCATGATGCGCGTTTCCCCGCTGATACTAAGGTTGCTAACCTGGTTCTTAACGGATCTTGGGTTCGCCCTCATTGTTGGAGGGATTCCCATGGTGCTCTTCTTTCTCATAACCCTCCTACTATTTCCACGTCCGTCCCTGATAAACTTCTTTGGAGATCTAGAGACGGTCAACTCTCTCCTTTCTCTGTTCGTTCTGTGTGGCAGTCTATTCGCCCCTATCACCAACCGGTCTTTTGGTTTCATCTTGTTTGGTTCTCCCAGAACATCCCCAGACATGCTTTCATTCTTTGGGTTGCTCTTAAAAATCATCTTAAGACTCATGATAAAATCAAAATCTGGGACACTAAATCCAATCTCATTTGTGCGTTCTGCGGGGACTGTTCGGATTCCCTTTCCCATCTCTTCTTTGATTGTTCTTTCACTTCTTTGGTTTGTCATGACCTCCATCATGTCATGAATCTCTCCTTCTCCACTGATAGCTGGTCTGATATCATTAGTCAACTCAACCCCATTAATAAGAACAAGACCATCTGGTCCATCATTAGAAGACTTGTTTTTGCTGGAGCTGTCTACCACATTTGGCGAGAAAGAAATTACGCATCTTTAAAAAAATAAAAAGATCTCATCATGCTGTCGTGAATAGTGTTAAAGATGATATCCGCTGTAGACTGCTGAGTCTTTCTATGAAAACTTGCACTAATGTTGATTTGGCTAAAACTATTTGGACCCTGCCTTAATTATCTTCCTCTGCGCTTTCTTTTTTTCTCTGCTTGTTTTGGCTTGTATGGTTTGTTTTGCAGGTTGCTTTCCTTTATGTTCTTGTTTGCTTCTGGTTCCTTCTCTTGTTTTGGTTCCTAGTTTAGCCTGTTGTCCGTTGGGGCCTGTCCCGATGGATTTTCTGTTTCTTTGTGGGGAGTCCCCAGCCTTATATTATATTTATTCTTTTTATTAATAAAATTTGCCAGAGGTGCCGCCCTCTTTACCCAAAAAAAAAATTGTCCATAACGTATACAAACCATCACCACGGTCCATAACCCATCCCAACCCTTCATAATGGTACATACCGTCACAACCCTTTATAATGGTCCATAAGCCAATACAACCCTTTCTATGGTCCATAACCTATCACAACTCTTCATAATTGACCATAACCTATCAAAACCCCTTATAATGGTCCATAACCCATCATAAAACCTTTATAGTGGTCCATAACCCATCACAACCTTCATAATGGTCCATACCCATCACAACCCTTTATAATGGTCCATAACCCATAAAACACTTCATAATGGTCGATAACCCATCACAACCCTTTATAATGGTCCATAACCCATCACAACCCTTCATAATTTAGTATAACCCATCACAGCCCTTCATAATGGTCCATAACCCAACACAACCCTTTCTATGGTCCATAACCCATAACAACCCTTCATAATTGACCAAAACCTATCACAACCCTTCATAATGGTCAATAACCCATCATAATCCTTGATAATGGTTCATAACCCATTCAACCCTTCATAATAGTCCATAACCTATCACAACCCTTTCTAATGGTCCATAACCCATCACAACCCTTTCTACAGTCCATAACCCATCGCAACCCTGTATAATGGTCCATAACCATAACAACCTTCATAACAGTCCATAACCCATCACAACCCTTCATAATTAACCATAGCCCATCACAACCCTTCATAATTGACCATAACCCATCACAACCCTTCCTATGGTCCATAATCTAGCACAACCCTTTCTATGGTCCATAACCCATCACAACCCTTCATAATTAACTATAATCCATCACAACACTTCATAATGGTCCATAACCCATCGTAACCCTGCATAATGGTCCATAACCGTAACAACGCTTCATAATTGTCCATAACCCATACAAACCTTCATCATGGTCCATAACCCATCACAACCCTTCATAATGGTCCATAACCCATCACAACCCTTCATAATGGTCTATAACCCAACACAACCCTTTCTATGGTCCATAACCCATCATAATTCTTCATAATTGACCATAACTCTTCGTAGTGGTACATAAGCCATCACAACCTAACCATCATCATGATGGCCTAGTGGATAAGGCTTTGGACTCTTTCTCTTCCCCCATAAAGAGGTTCCAAGTTCTAATCCCACTCCCTCCCTTTCCCCATAGGGAGTGTTAGGTTTCAATCAGGGGATGGCCACTGGCCACCTTTCTACCCCCGTAGGTGATTGACCCGGACCACCCTGCTGCCAGGTGTGCGTGGGCCCCGAGGTTGCTTCATCAGGGTCATCCAAAGGATGGGTCGGGTGCGGTCCTCGGTTATCAAAAAAAAGCCATCACAACCTTCATAATGGTCCATAACCCATCACAACCCTTTATAATGGTCCATAACCCATCAAAACCTTCATAATGGTCCATAACCCATCACAACCCTTCATAATTGAGCATAACCCATCACAACCCTTCATAATGGTCCATAACTGAACACAACCCTTTCTATGGTCCATAACCTATAACAACCCTTCATAATTGACCATAACCTATCACAACCTTTCATAATGGTCAATAACCCATCATAATCCCTGATAATTGTTCATAACCCATCACAACCTTCATAATAGTACATAACCCATACAACCCTTGATAACGGTCCATAACCCATAACAACCCTTTCTAATGGTCCATAACCCATCATAACCCTTTCTATGGTCCATAACCCATCGCAACCCTGCATAATGGTCCATAACCATAACAACGCTTCATAATGGTCCATAATCCACACAAACCTTTATAATAGTCAATAACACATCACAACCCTTCATAATTAACCATAACCCATCACAACAATTCATAACCCATCACAACCCTTCATAATGGTCCATAAACCAACACAACCCTTTTTATGGTTCATAACCCATCATAACTCTTCATAATTGACCATAACCTATGACAACCCCTCATAATGGTCCATAACCTATCATAACCCTTCATAGAAGCCATAACCCATCACAACCTTCATAATAGTCCATAACCCATCACAACCCTTTATAATTGTCGATAACCCATCACAACCTTCATAATGGTCCATAACCCATCACAACCCTTTATAATGGTCCATAACCCATCACAACCCGTCATAATTGAGCATAACCCATCACAACCCTTCATAATGGTCCATAACCCAACACAACCTTTTCTAGGGTCCATAACCCAGAACAACCCTTCATAATTAACCATAACCTATGACAACCCTTCATAATGGTCAATAACCCATCATATTCCTTCATAATGGTTCATAAGCCATCACAACCTTCATAATAGTACATAACCCATACAACCCTTCATAACCGTCCATAACCCATCACAACCGTTTCTAATGGTTCATAACCCATCATAACCGTTTCTATGGTCCATAACCCATCGCAACCCTACATAATGGTCCATAACCATAACAACCCTTCATAATGGTCCATAACCCATAAAAATCTTCATAACAGTCCATAACCCATCACAACCCTTCATAATTGACCATAACCCATCACAACCCTTCATAATTGTCCTTAACCCATCGCAATCCTTCCTATGGTCCATAACCCAGAACAACCCTTTCTATGGTCCATAACCCATCACAACCCTTCATAATGGTCCATAACCCATCACAACCCTGCATAATGGTCCATTACCATAACAAACCTTTATAATAGTCGATAATGCATACAAACCATCTTCACGGTCAATAACCCATCACAACCCTTCATAATGGTCCATAACCCGTCACAACCCTTCATAATGGTCCATAACCCAATACAACCCTTTCTATGGTCCATAACCCATCACAACTCTTCATAATTGACCATAACCTACCAAAACCCCTCATAATTGACCATAACCCATCACAACCCTTCCTATGGTCCATAACCCAGCCCAACCCTTTCTATGGTCCATAACTCATCACAACCCTTCATAATTAACTATAATCTATCACAACACATCATAATGGTCCATAACCCATCGCAACCCTGCATAATGGTCCATAACCATAACAACGCTTCATAATTGTCCATAACCCATACAAACATTCATCATGGCCATAACCCATCACAACCCTTCATAATGGTCCATAACCCATCACAACCCTTCATAATGGTCTATAACCCAACACAACCCTTTCTATGGTCCATAACCCATCATAATTCTTCATAATTGACCATAACCTATCAAACCCCTCATAATGGTCCATAACTCCTCATAGTGGTACATAAGCCATCACAACCTTCATAATGGTCCATAACCCATCACAACCCTTTATAATGGTCCATACCCCATCAAAGCCTTCATAATGGTCCATAACCCATCACAACCCTTCATAATTGAGCATAACCCATCACAACCCTTCATAATGGTCCATAACTGAACACAACCCTTTCTATGGTCCATAACCCAAAATAACCCTTCATAATTGACCATAACCTGTCACAACCCTTCATAATGGTCAATAACCCATCATAATCCTTGATAATTGTTCATAACCCATCACAACCTTCATAATAGTACATAACCCATACAACCCTTGATAACGGTCCATAACCCATAACAACCCTTTCTAATGGTCCATAACCCATCACAACCGTTTCTATGGTCCATAACCCATCGCAACCCTGCATAATGGTCCATAACCATAACAACCCTTCATAATGGTCCATAATCCATACAAACCTTCATAATAGTCAATAACCCATCACAACCCTTCATAATTAACCATAACCCATCACAACACTTCATAATGGTCCATAACACATCATAACCCTGCATAATGATCCATAACCATAACAACGCTTCATAATGGTCCATTACCCATACAAACCTTCCTAATGCTCCATTACCCATCACAACCCTTCATAATGGTCGATAACCCAACACAACCCTTTCTATGGTTCATAAACCATCACAACTCTTCATAATTGACCATAACCTATGACAACCCCTCATAATGGTCCATAACCTATCATAACCCTTCATAGTAGCCATAACCCATCACAACCTTCATAATGGTCCATAACCCATCACAACCCTTTATAATTGTCCATAACCCATCACAACCTTCATAATGGTCCATAACCCATCACAACCCTTTATAATGGTCCATAACCTATCACAACTCGTCATAATTCAGCATAACCCATCACAACCCTTCATAATGGTCCATAACCCAACACAACCTTTTCTAGGGTGCATAACCCATAACAACCCTTCATAATTGACCATAACCTATCACAACCCTTCATAATGGTCAATAACCCATCATAATCCTTCATAATGGTTCATAACCGATCACAACCTTCATAATAGTACATAACCCATACAACCCTTCATAACCGTCCATAACCCATCATAACCCTTTCTAATGGTCCATAACCGATCATAACCGTTTCTATGGTCCATAACCCATCACAACCCTACATAATGGTCCATAACCATAACAACCCTTCATAATGGTCCATAACCCATAAAAATATTCATAACAGTCCATAACCCATCACAACCCTTCATAATTTAACCCATCACAACCCTTCATAATTGTCCTTAACCCATCACAATCGTTCCTATGGTCCGTAACCCAGAACAACCCTTTCTATGGTCCATAACCCATCACAACCCTTCATAATTAACCATATCCCATCACAACACTTCATAATGGTCCATAACCCAACGCAACCCTGCATAATGGTCCATAACCATAACAAACCTTCATAATAGTCCATAATGCATACAAACCGTCATCATGGTCAATAACCCATCACAACCCTTCATAATGGTCCATAACCCGTCACAACCCTTCATAATGGTCCATAACCCAATACAACCCTTTCTATGGTCCATAACCCATCACAACTCTTCATAATTGACCATAACTTACCAAAACCCCTCATAAACAAGGGTCAAATTATGAAAACACTACAGATGATATTCTGCAAAGTAATTCTAATAAAAACACACAAGGGACTAGGAAAAGTAAAGATTCATCAATAAACAAGGTTTGGAATAAAAGTAAAAAAAGTTTTAATAAGTCTCGTTTTGAGTTTCGCCCGGATCCTAATGATTCCCGCACCTCCATTCATTCTAGTTCTATTCCTCCCCCCATGAAGGATACTAACGGTTTAGTTGGTTTCCCTAGCCCTATCCTTCGTCTTTCTTCTTCCACGCCACTTAAACAAACTGTTCCCGCCACTCCTTTATTCAATGCTTTCTCCGTTCTTGAGGCTTGTTCCTCTGACGTTCCTGAATTTCCCTCTACTTCTACCCCTCTTCCTCCCCCTAGTGTCCCCTCCCAAATTATTACTGGTGATTTTGATCCTGATGCTGATGACCAACTTGACGAGGACAATTGTATTGAGGTCGACTCTGATGATGGTGAAACTGCCCAGTTCATTGCTGGTGAGAATGGTTCTCATTATGATCAACCTATGATAACTCAGGTGTCCGAGCAGATGGACTCCACCCCCCTCCAAGTTTCCATATGACGCACATCGCTGCATGGAATACTCGCGGTCTCTGTAAGACTTCTCATCAGAAAGCCTTGAGAGATCTTATCCGCGATCAAAATCTCCATATTTGTGCTTCTCTTGAGACTCGTGCTTCCTTCCTTAACCTCCCTCTTTTATGTAGTCGTACTTTTGGCTCTTGGTCGTGGTCGTCCAACGGTCTCTTCTCCCCTAGAGGGACTAGAATTGTGGTTGCCTGGGATCCGCTGGCCATTGATATGATGCTTATCGACTTAAATGATCAAGTTATGCATTTCAAAGTTAATATTCGTGATTCTAATAAATCCTTTTTCTGCTCCTTCGTCTATGCTCATAATGATCACATGATGCGTCGATCTCTCTGGCATTCTCTTGCGGTCCATAAAAATATGGTTAGAGATACCCCTTGGATTATTTTAGGTGATTTCAATGTGGCTCTTGATATTAAAGATAGCACCTCCGGGTCGACTGGGATTTCTCGTGCCATGGAGGACTTCAGGCACTGTGTCAATGTGATAGAAATGGAGGATCTTAACTATAAAGGTCTCTTCTACACATGGACCAAGTCTCCTAATGGTTCGGGTGGCATCCTCAAGAAGATTGATCGTGTCATGGGAAATACTCATTTCGTTGCTTCTTTCCCCTCCTCTACTGTCAATTTTCTCCCTTACCGTTCGTCCGATCATACTCCTGCTGTGCTTTCTCTCCCCCATCGTGCCCATTTCCAACCTAAGCCTTTCAAGTTCCCTAATTTCCTGACTTATAAGAACGATTTCAAGCAGATTGTTGCCTCTTCTTGGAACCCCAATATCACTGGATATCGGATGTATAAGGTTTTCAAAAACCTTAAAAATCTGAAAGTGCCTATACGTAAGATGCTCCGCAACCAGGGAAACCTCTTTTCTAAGGTTATCTCTCTTCGTAATGAGCTTGATAGAGTTCAGATTACTTTGGATCGGGATCCGTTCAATAAGGATCTTCGTGAAGAACATTGCAGGTATCTCCTCGCTTATAACGAGGCTAGCCTGGATGAAGAGAGGTTCCTGAAACAAAAGGCTAAGGTTAACTGGCTGCGTGAGGGTGATAAAAATTCGGCTTTTTTCCACAAAGCGGTTAAAAGTCGTAAATCTCGCAATCGTATTAATTCTATCCAGGATGCTCAAGGTAACTGGATCTCGGGGAACGACCTTCCTAATCTCTTTGTTTCTCACTTTCAAGACTTATTGGGTTCTGCCCAGCCTTCTACTACTATTCGTGATCCTTCTTCCCTCTTCTCTAATAAGCTCTCCCCCCTCCAGTCTGCCGCCATGCTTACTCCTGTTACTGACGCGGAGGTTAAGTGTGTTCTGTTCCAGATGGGTGATGATAAAGCTCCTGGTTCTGATGGTTTCTCTGCTAAGTTCTTCAAGTCTGCTTGGGATATTGTGGGTCCTGATTTCTGTATGGCTGTTAAGGAATTCTTCTATTCTGACAAACTTCTTAAGTCCTTCAACAGCACCATCCTTGCGCACATACCTAAAGTTGATTCCCCTTCCAAAGTCAATGATTTCCGCCCTATAGCTTGTTGTAACGTTGTTTACAAATGTATCAGCAAGCTTATTGCGGATCGTATCAAAAACCATCTTTCTTCTCTGGTTGATGAAAACCAGTCTGCTTTCATCCCTGGTCGTTTAATCACCGACAACGTCCTTCTTGTCCACGAGCTCATGCGTGATTATCATCGTCATCGTGGTCCTCCTAGGTGTGCTTTTAAGGTTGATATTCAAAAAGCCTACGACACGGTTGATTGGACTTTTCTGCGGACCATCTTGTTTGGGTTTGGTTTCCCCGATCGTATGATTGACTGGATCATGACATGTGTTTCCACGGTTGCTTACTCTGTGAGTATCAATGGGAATACTCATGGTTATTTTGACGGTAAAAGGGGCCTTCGGCAGGGTGACCCCCTCTCTCCTTACCTCTTCACTCTTGTCATGGAAGTGCTTAACCTTATGATCAAGAGAAACATCCATGATTCTGATTCTTTTAAATTCCACAGACAATGTCAAGATCAAAATATCACCCATCTCTGCTTTGACGACGATCTCCTTCTCTTCTGCCATGGTGATAGCTCTTCGGTTAAACTCATATGTGAGTCTATTGAGGAATTCTCTGGGGTTTCTGGCCTCCATCCCAATACTGCGAAGAGTGAAGCTTTCTATTGTAATGTTGGTGAGAGGACCAGGGTTGCCATTGACCTTATTGTTAAGTTTCCTGAGGGCTCTTTTCCTGTTCGATACCTTGGCGTTCCTCTCATCACCACTCGTCTTGCCCACAAAGACTGTAAAAGACTTGTTGATAAAGTCAAATGCAGGATTAATGACTGGAAAAACAAGTCTCTTTCCTTTGTTGGTCGTCTCCAGCTGATCCTCTCTGTCCTTTCTTCTACTCAAATCTATTGGGCTTCTGTTTTTATTCTTCCTAAATCTATCTCTAACGATATTGAGAAGCTCATGAGAGGTTTCCTCTGGTGCCATGGTGAGTTGAAGCGTGGTAAAGCTAAAGTCTCATGGAAAACTGTATGCCTTCCTAAGGAACATGGTGGTCTTGGCATACGTAACCTTGCTATCTGGAATGTTGCCCTTATGGCTTCCCATGTTTGGAGACTCCTTTCCAAGAAAGAGTCCCTATGGGTTAAGTGGATCCACTCTTACCGTTTATGTGGCCGTAACTTTTGGGATGCCCCCAAAAAATACGGTTCTGGATTTGCCTGGCGTAACATCCTGGATATGCGGGATAAGATAAGGGAGTATATAGTTTCCCAGATAGGTGATGGATGCTCTACTTCTGCATGGTTCGACAACTGGCACCCTGCGGGCCCTCTTTCTAAGTTCTTGTCTGTCCGTGACATCCATGATGCGGATTTCACTCCTGATACTAAGGTTTCTGACCTGGTTCTTAACGGATCTTGGGTTCGGCCTCATTGTTGGAGAGATTCCCATGATGCTCTTCTTTCTCATAACCCCCCTACTCTTTCCACACTCGTCCCTGATAATCTCCTTTGGAGATCTAGAGACGGTCAACTCTCTCCTTTCTCTATTCGTTCTGTTTGGCAGACTATTCGCCCCTATCACCAACCGGTCTTTTGGTTTCACCATGTTTGGTTCTCCCAGAACATCCCCAGACATGCTTTCATTCGTTGGGTTGCTCTTAAAAATCGCCTTAAGACTCATGATAAAATCAAAATTTGGGACACTAATTCCAATCTCATTTGTGCGTTCTGCGGGGACTGTCCGGATTCCCTTTCCCATCTCTTCTTTGAATGCTCTTTCACTTCTTTGGTTTGGCATGACCTCCATCATGTCATGAATCTCTCTTTCTCCACTGATAGCTGGTCTGATATTATTAGTCAACTCAACCCCAGTAATAAGAACAAGACCATATGGTCCATCATTAGAAGACTTGTGTTTGCTGGAGCTGTATACCACATTTGGCGGGAAAGAAATTTACGCATTTTTAAAAACATAAAAAGATCTCATCATGCTGTCGTGAATAGTGTTAAGGATGATATCCGCTGTAGACTGCTGACTCTATTTATGAAAACTTGCACTAATGTTGATTTGGCTAAAACTATTTGGACCCTCCCTTAATTTTCTTCCTTTGCGCTTTCTTTCGTTATCTGCTTGTTTTGGCTTGTATGGTTTGTTTGTTTTGCAGGTTGTTTTCCTTTATGTTCTTGTTTGCTTCTGGTTCCTTCTCTTGTTTTGGTTCCTAATTTAGCTTGTTGTCCGTTGGGGCCTGTCCCGATGGATTTTCTGTTTTTTGGTGGGGAGTCCCCAGCCTTCTATTGTATTTATTCTTTTTATTAATAAATTTGCCAGAGGTGCCGCCCTCTTTACCCAAAAAAAAAAAAAAAAAAAAAAAAACCCATCATATCCCTTCATAGTGGTCCGTAACCCATCTGATACGTGTATGGGCTTATTATAGTAAGGTTTAGGAGATTTGAGATTGGATTTCGTGTATGGGTGTTTGTTAGGTGAATTGCAGCGGAATTAACAATAAAAATTAAGGATAGAGTGATAAAAAAACCTAGACCTATAGATTGATTATCGTTTGAAGACAAGCTAAGACCTATTAACTTGAATTCGTCTCAAATCAGGAAATCATCCCACAAAGACGAAATTGTGAGTGTAAGCAACAATTCAATGAACAAAGTTCTTGTTTTTCTTGATTAATTTTGTATTCTAGCTATTACAAGCAAAAAAGAAATGGCTATAAAGCCTAAACATAAAGATGGGAGTTACAAAACAACCCAACAGCCAAGTTATTAAAGAAACTACTAACTACTCATCAAAACAAACTTAAATGACTTATTAAATGAAAGAAACCGTGTCAAACTTCAAATTAACTCCAAATGCATCCCAAATGCATCCAAATGTCTCCAAATGTGCAGCACGCACTAATCCATGCAAGTGATCATGCAAACTCCATGGGCCATTGAGCCCAAACAGCCTTCAAATCCATTAAACAAGACCAACCCATCACCTTTTGGACCCTCATTCTCCATGCAAGCATCACCATCACAACCTTCATAATGGTCCATAACCCATCAAAACCCTTTATAATGCCCCATAACCCATAAAACCCTTCATAATGGTCCATAACCCATCACAGCCCTTTATAATGGTCCATAACCCATCACAACCCTTCATAATTTAGCATAACTCATCACACCCCTTTATAATGGTCCAGAACCCAACACAATCCTTTCTATGGTCCATAACCCATAACAACCCTTCATAATTGACCATAAGCTATCACAACCCTTCATAATGGTCAATAACCCATCATAATCCTCGATAATGGTTCATAACCCATCACAACCTTCATAATTGTACATAACCCATACAACCCTTCATAACAGTCCATAACCCATCACAACCCTTTCTAATGGTCCATAACTCATCATAACCCTTTCTATGGTCTATAACCCATCGCAACCCTGCATAATGGTCTATAACCATAACAACCCTTCATAATCGTCCATAACCCATACAAACCTTCATAACAATCCATAACCCATCACAACCCTTCATAATTGACCATAACCCATCACAACCCTTCCTATGGTCCATAACCCAGCACAACCCTTTCTATGGTCCATAACCCATCACAACCCTTCATAATTAACTATAATCCATCACAACACTTCATAATAGTCCATAACCCATCGCAACCCTACATAATGGTCCATAACCATAACAACGCTTCATAATTGTCCATAACCCATACAAACCTTCATCATGGTCCATAACCCATCACAACCCTTCATAATGGTCTATAACCCAACACAACCCTTTCTATGGTCCATAACCCATTATAATTCTTCATAATTGACCATAACCTATCAAACCCCTCATAATGGTCCATAACTCTTCATAGTGGTACATAAGCCATCACAACCTTCATAATGGTCCATAACCCATCACAACCCTTTATAATGGTCCATAAACCATCAAAACCGTCATAATGGTCCATAACCCATCACCACCCTTCATAAGATGCCTGAGCTATTCTAATTTGGTCATTAGGTGATTCAATATCATCATCATTAATAAACTTGGCCGTGTCACCATCATCAGATTCAACCTCAACCAGTTCATCCACATCGGAAAGGTCAACAGAATCTGGATCAAAATCATCAGGAATAAGAGGGGATGGCGCATGACTAGGTGGGAGTTGGGAAGAAGGAGCAGGAAGATCCGTCATATCGTTGGAACAAGACTCTAGAATGGAAAAGGCGTTGAAAATAGGAGTGGAGAGCTTAGATAATTTTGGAGGTGTAGAGGATGAGAGCCGGAGGATGGGGCTAGGGAAACCAACAACATCTATAGAATTCTTGTGAGATGTATTACTAGAATGAGGGATAATGGGAGGGCGTTTCTTGTTAGGAACATGGCGAGTTGAAGGACTAATTTTTTTAGGGACAGGGTGATTCTCAGTTCTTAATTGAATTTTACTTTTAATATATTTATTATTGACATAATTTTTAGCAATTTCTTTATCCATCCTACCCTTTTGGCTATTTCTAATAGACTTACCTTGTGAAATATCATTTTTAGTATTTTCATAATTTGGCCCTTGTTTCATTAAAGATTTCTTTTTAGTAACAACTATAAATCCATCATCAAGTTGCATAGGAGAGGTAACTATCACCTGATCAATAGGCATTTTATCTTTGGGTTTAGCTTCATTAGTCTTAGAGATGACATGCATACAGTTGTTAGTTTCATGACCATAAACCATACAGTGAGAGCACATAGGGGGTTTCCATTCATATTCAATACTAAGAGTGTGGATGGAATATTCAAGAGTATCCGGATCAGGAATACGGATATTAACTTTATCCACCCAAGTTGATTTTGTTGGGACCTCAAGAAGGACACGGGCATATACAGATTTACCAGCCGCATATTTACACATATTAGCCGTATAGGAGTCCATAGCAAGAGGCTTACCAATTTTAGAGGCAATATGACTAAGTCCATCATCACTCCAAGCCTCATATGGAATATCATGGATTTTAATCCAGAGAGGAAGCTTGTCGTGATTTTTCTTATGAATACTCAGTCCGGGACGCCATTTTTGAATGACCATCGGGACACCCTTAAAAGTCCAGGGTCCATGGGTGATAACATGATGCAGACCATTGTCGTCACTAAATTTAAAAAGATAAACTCCTTTTCCATTTAGAATGACATCTTGAAGACCATGTATAGACCACATTTTGGAAGCTAGATAACGAACATCAGAGTAATTCATTTTTTTTCCGACAAAGTAACCGCAGATAGTCCTAGCAAATCTTTGACAAATTTTAGTAACGGACTGTAAAGGAATATCTACTGGTACATTAATATCATTACTTAAATTAGGAATAAAACGAAAGTTATCGCTAGCGTGTTTTTGGGAGCCGGTAATGATATTAGCATGCGAGTTTTTAAGTAGCGGTAAAGATAGATTCCAAGCATTTTTTCCTTTATTTTTATTTTGATGATTGAGATTAAAATTATTGTCATAAGATTTATACTCAAATGCATGAGAAATTTTATCATTTATGCCATGGGTTTTCAAATGGGATAATTGGCTAGTGTCTTGGGCTATAAAAGATTCTTGGGCTTCTACAATGTTTTTAATGGGTTTAATACTATTGTTATAGGCTAAATGTTGTGGGCTAGGTCCAAGAATAGAACTAGAGATTATAGTTTTGTCATGGGCTGAATTATTAAGTAATGGTCCATGCAAAAAATTAGAAGTTATCGGCTTCTTCATGTGTTCCGATTCATTGGCCAAAGGATAAGGAAAGTCAAGGAAGTGTCGGGAACAATAATAATTAGGCACATAGGATTCTCTTAATTGAGAGCCAATTGGGGGACAATAATCATTGGGAGAAGTATTAAAGGAAATACCTCCAACATTATTCAAAGTCTTGGCTCCTTTGGAGGAAACCGATGGGTCTCCTTTTCTTGAAGAATAACCGTTATGTTCTTTGACCATTGGAGTGTGAAGTTCGGTCACCATTGGAGTATCTTCTCCAATCGCACTGGAGCACTGTTCATCAGCCGTACCCATGTTGACTTTCATCTTGTTCACCATGATCATCTTGTTCACCATGTTCATCGCCAAGACCCATGACCGTTTTATTGTGTTCAAGACCTGTAGCTTCCTCATTCTTGGAGATCGTTTTTTTGACCGTTGGAAAGTGATGCAGATTCGCATGTTTGACCTGGCCGTAAGTACCATGCAACTTCAAATTATCTTCATCACCAAACCCGATGCATGAAGGCATGTGGACACCATCGTGTTTGGTCTGTTTTAGGTTTTTGACCGTAGGTTCCTCCTCCACTTGTAGAAGAAACATTTCCTTTTCCATCCATGAAGATGGTCTCCATGCAGTCATCTTTGGCATCTTGAAAAGTTGGCTCGTTAATTCCATAACCGGATCCAAAGTGTGGTATCAAGCATTCACATTTGTTGGTAGATGGGTCTTCTTTATTCTCCCTGTTTGAATCATCTTCATCATCACCATCATTGTCTTTAGATGAAGAATATTCCGAATTCAAGGCATCAAGTTGAGATTGTTTTGAGCAAGTTTCTAGATAATTTTGAGATTGTAGATTGGTTTCTTTTTCAAAATCATTTAGAAAGTGTATACCTATTTCTTTTCCAGCAAATACTTGTGTAAACCGTTTTTGGTTAATAATAGATTATCTTTTTTGAATGTTTCTGTCAATCAAATTATGCAGCAATGTATTTTTAACATAAGGTTTTTGGAAGATCTTTGGTTGTTTGTTTTTTATGTTTTTAATTCTTTTTTCAACCATATTGAAAGTAATTTCAGGATCTATAAAACATTTTGAATAAAAACTATGGATTTGATTTCCTGGTAGCTCATCAGTTTCCAATGATGAATCTGGACTAGGAATTAAGCCTGGTGATACACCAGCCATTTTGAAACAAGAAAAACCAAAACAAAAATCATACAAATTGCTAGAGAGAGAAATTGCTAGAGAGAGAAATTGCTAGGGTTTTCTGGGTTATGGCTCCTGGTTGATAGAATTCAGATTGCTCTGGATCGGGACCCTTTCAATAATGATCTTCGTGAAGAACATTGCAGGTATCTCCTCGCTTATAACGAGGCTACCCTTGATGAAGAGAGGTTCCTAAAACAAAAGGCCAAGGTTGACTGGCTGCGTGAGGGAGATAAAAATTCGGGATTTTTCCACAAATCGGTTAGAAGCCGCTTATCTCGTAGTCGTATCGATTCTATCCAGGATGCTCATGGAAACTGGATTTCGGGAAATGACCTTCCAAACCTTTTTGTATCCCACTTTCAAACTTTCTTAGGTTCTACCTTCCCATCCATTCCTATTCGTGACCCTTGTTTCTTTTTCTCTAATAAGCTCTCCCCTATCCAGTCTGCCGCCATGCTTACTCCTGTTACGGATGAGGAGGTTAAGGGTGTCATGTTCCAAATGGGAGATGATAAAGCCCCTGGTCCTGATTGCTTCTCGGCTAAGTTCTTCAAGTCTGCCTGGGATATTGTGGGTACTGATGTTTGTTTGGCAGTTAAGGAGTTCTTTTCGTCTGGAAAACTCCTTAAGTCTTTCAACAACACTGTTCTTGCTCTCATCCCTAAGGTTGACTCCCCTTCCAAAGTCACTGATTTTCGTCCAATCGCATGCTGTAATGCTGTTTACAAATGTATCAGCAAGATTATTGTGGACCGTATCAATAATCATCTCTCTTGTTTGGTTGATGATAACCAGTCTGCTTTCATCCCTGGTCGTTTGATCTCCGACAACGTTCTTCTTGTCCACGAGCTCATGCGGGATTATCATCGACACCGTGGACCACCAATATGTGCTTTTAAAGTGGATATTCAAAAAGCTTATGACACCGTCGACTGGACTTTTCTTCGCACCATCTTGTTTGGATTTGGTTTCCCCGATCGTATGATTGACTGGATCATGACATGTGTTTCTACTACGGCTTACTCTGTGAGTATCAATGGTAACATACATGGTTTTTTCGACGGTAAACGGGGCCTTCGACAAGGTGACCCTCTCTCTCCCTATCTCTTCACTCTTGTTATGGAGGTTCTTAACCTTATGATCAAGAGAAAAAATTCTGAATCCGATTCGTTTAAATTCCACTGTCAATGTGAGGAAGAGAATATCACACATCTATGCTTTGCCGATGATATTCTCCTCTTCTCTCATGGGGATAGATCTTCGGTAAGGATCATATGTGATTCCCTTGCTGAATTCTCGGGGGTTTCTAGGCTCTACCCTAATGTTGCGAAAAGCGAAGCCTTTTACTGCAATGTTGGTGATACTAGTAGGGCTGCTATTGACCATATGGTTGGGTTCCCTGAGGGATCTTTCCCTGTCCGATACCTTGGCATCCCTCTTATCACCACCCGTCTTACCCAAAAGGATTATAAAGGACTTGTTGATAAAGTCAAATGCAGGATTAATGACTGGAAAAACAAAACTCTCTCCTTTGCTGGCCGTCTTCAGCTTATTCTCTCTGTTCTTTCTTCTATGCAAATCTATTGGGCTTCTATTTTTATTCATCCTAAATCTATTTCTTAAGATATTAAGAAACTCATGAGGGGTTTCCTCTGGTGCCATGGTGAGTTAAAACGTGGTAAAGCAAAAGTTTCCTGGAAAACTTTGTGTCTCCCTAAGGAACATGGTGGACTTGGAATCCGTAATCTTGCTGTTTGGAATGTTGCTCTTATGGCTTCTCATGTTTAGAGACTTCTCTCTAAGAAGGATTCCCTATGGGTCAAGTGGATCCATTCTTACCGTCTCTGTGGCCGTAACTTTTGGGATGCCCCCAAAAAATACGGTTTAGGTTTTGGTTGGCGAAACATCCTCGATATGCGAAGTAAGATAAGAGACTATATTGTTTCCCAGATTGGTGATGGGTCCTCTACATCCGCTTGGTTCGATAACTGGCATCCTGCTAGTCCCCTCTTTAAATTCATTTCTGCCCGTGACATCAGGGTTGCGGGATTCAATCCTAATAGTAAGGTTGCTGACCTTGTCATCAACGGATCTTGGGTTCGGCCTGGTCAATGGAGGGACTCCCATCCTAATCTTCTTCCTCAAAACCCTCCCTCTCTATCCCCATCCGTTCCTGATAAACTCCAATGGAGATCTAGTGACGATAATCTTTCTGATTTTTCTGTACGTTCCGTTTGGCAGTCTATTCGGCCCTATGACCAGCCTGTTGATTGGTATCATCTGGTTTGGTTCTCCCAAAATATCCCTAGACATGCATTCATTCTTTGGGTTGCTCTTAAAAATCGTCTTAAAACTCATGATAACATAAAAATCTGGGATACTAACTCCAATATCATTTGTGCCTTCTGCGGGGATTGTGTTGATTCCTTTTCCCATCTTTTCTTCGAGTGTTCTTTCCCTTCTATGGTTTGGCATGATCTTCAACATGTCATGAATCTCTCCGTCCCCACTTATAGCTGGTCCGATATCATTAATAAACTCAAACCCGTGTCTAAAATTAAGACGATTTGGTCATCATTAGAAGACTTGTGCTTGCTGGAGCAGTTTACCACATTTGGCAAGAAAGAAATTTTCGAATTTTCAAAAAAACTAAAAGATTTTATCATGCAGTCGTGAATAGTATTAAGGATGATATCCGCTGTAGACTGCTGAGTCTTTCTATTAAATCTTGCACTAATGTTAATTTGGCTAAAAGGATGTGGACCATTCCTTAACAAACCTCCTATTTGCTTCTATATTTCTCTTCTAGTATGGTTTTTTTTGCAGGTTGTTTTCCGTTATGTTATTGTTATGTTTCTGGTTCCATGTACTGTTTTGGTTTCTAGTTTAGCTTTGTTGTTTTCCTTTGGGGCCTGTCCTGATGGATTTTCTGTTTTTTCCTTTGGTGGGGAGTCCCCAGCCTCATGTTGTATTTATTCTTTTTATTAATAAAATTTGCCAGAGGTACCGTCCTCTTTACCCAAAAACAAATTGAGCATAACCCATCACAACCCTTCATAATGGTCCATAACTGAACACAACCCTTTCTATGGTCCATAACCCATAACAACCCTTCATAATTGACCGTAACCTATCACAACCCTTCATAATGGTCAATAACCCATCATAAGCCTTGATAATTGTTCATAACCCATCACAACCTTCATAATAGTACATAACCCATACAACCCTTGATAACGGTCCATAACCCATAACAACCCTTTCTAATGGTCCATAACCCATCACAACCCTTTTTATGGTCCATAACCCATCGCAACCCTGCATAATGGTCCATAACCATAACAACCCTCAGGGGGGGAAGAAGTAGAGGGAATATCCGTGAAGTCAGAGGAGCAAGCTTCTAAAGCGGAGAAGGCATTGAATATAGGTGTGGAGGATTCAGATTGTTTTAGAGGCTGGGAGGAAGAAAGGTGAAGGATAGGGCTAGGGAAACCAACTATACCCGCCTTACCTTTCAAGGGGGGGTTATGAGATTGTGTGGATATGGGGGGTCTTTTATTATTATGAGCCGACGAGTTCTCAAATCGTTTTTTATTTGTAATTGTTTTAAATTATTTTTATTTTTGGAAAAAGCGATATTTTGTGTCTTGTTTTGGAATTTTCTACTCGTATTGCTTTTAGAAGATTCATTATTATTCTTCTCATTATTAGCAACGTGTTTTGAAGAAATTTTCTTATTTGAAACCATTGTAAAATCATCAATTTTATCTATACTTGGTTGTTCAATTTTATCCGTAGTAATAGTAGGAGTAGCCATATGTTTAGCAATGGAAGTAGCATTAGGTTTTTGAAATTACATGCATACATACATGGGTTTCGTGACCAAAAACCTTACAATGAGAGCACATAGGAGGTTTCCATTCATACTCAACTCTAAACATATGAGTTGAAAACTCAAGCATTTCAGGATCGGGTATACGGATAATAACTTTGTCCACCCATGAGGGACGTGTGGGAACTTCAAGCAGGACACGGGCATAAACTGCTTTACCCACAGCATAAGTGCACATATTTGCCGTATAAGAGTCCATGGCCAACGGCTTACCAATTTTAGAAGCAATGTGGCTTAAACCTTCCTCACTCCAAGTCTCATAAGGGATGTCATGGATTTTAATCCAAAGAGGAAGTTTGTCATGGTTGTTTCTATGTAGGCTAAGTCCGGGTCTCCATTTTTGCATGACAATGGGGGCACCCCTAAAAGTCCATGGTCCGTGGGTTATAACATGTTGAAGGCCTTGGTCATCGTTAAATTTAAATAGATAGATACCATTACCATTTAACAGAACGTCCTCTAGCCCATGTTGAGACCACATCTTAGACGTGAGAAAACGAACATCAGAGTAATTCATTTTACATCCAACAAAATAACCACAAATAGTTCTAGCATGAGTTTCACATATCTTATTAACTACCGTGACCGGGATGTCAACGGGGACGTCAACATCATTACTGAGATTTGGAATGAAGCGAAAGTTGTCACTTGAGTGTTTGTGCGAACCGCTCAAAATGTTCGCTTTAGAGTTAACGAGTAAAGGGATTTTACGAGACCAAGCATTATTATTTTTGTTTTTTGTCACTTTGTTATCTATAATATGATTTTGTTGATTAGAATTAGGTAAGGGATGATGTGGATAAGTGACCATAGAAGATCGTTTGATTCCATGGAAATCAACTATATTGGGTTTAAAAACAACATTATGATTAAAATTATTAGGATTTGTGGACTTGGGTTTCATAGTAATTTTATTAGTAGAAGGCTTATAAGACTTGGAAGACTTAGATATAAAAGCTAATGTGGGGTTATTAGTACATATTGGGTTAAGAGATAGGTTTGGGTTTGGAGAGCCCAATATGGAAGAAGAAAGCTTAGGGCCCTAGAGGGAGGAAGGTTGGGTAGGATACGGTTCATGAGACTTGGATCCAAAAATGGGTTTGGTGGATCCATTATAGTAATTATCTTGGGGAAATCGGATGGTATCTACTTCAAATTGACTAGGCAAGCTGTTGACATGATTGGTGGAGTTAAAGTTGGTCCCCTTGTCTCCCACAATAGGGTGACTTTGGTCAAAGGTTCCATTTGTTCCCTCAAAAGTAGAAGCATGAGGGTTAGACTCCCCATAAATTATTCTATTGTCTCCTATAGTCCGATTCACATGTATATTCCTCTCAATTCTAGCAACAAGTCCATCATTAACTAAGCAAGGAAGGTTACGGCTGGAATTAAAAAGAGAGGAATGAGATGTACCCTCCCCCATGGTGGTGTTTTTGACCGTTGTAGCATGATTGGCATCAGTGGTAGTCATTGGGAAGTCACAAGATTCAGCTCCGGTATCTTTTTCATGAACTCCAGCAGTCACAAAAGGTCCGGCAGTCGCAAAAGCTCCATCTCCGTTTGCATTTTCTTCATGACCAGAAGTGATGTTGTTATACTTAGCTATATCTCCATGACCATGCGTGAGATTGTAGACCATGCAGTCACTTTCGTTGTTATCCACCTTGCTCATATAATGTTCATCTTCACGATCGGGCAAAGTTTGATGCAACAAGCAGTCACGGTTGTTGATAGACGAGACTACCACCATCTCCCTGGTTGATTCATCATCTTCATCTTCACCTTCGTTGTATTCAGATGAAGTATAATCCATACTCAAGTCATCAGTCTTGTTCGAATCTTATACTGGTGGGATTCTCAAAAAAATTGACCGTGTCATGGGAAATCCATATTTCATTGCCTCTTTCTCCTATGCTTCTGTCAATTTTCTCCCCTATCGTTCTTCTGACCATACCCCTGCTGTGCCTTCTCTTCCCAGTAGACCTACGTTCAGACCGAAACCGTTCAAATTCCCTAACTTCCTGACTTATAAGAACGATTTCAAGCAGGTTGTTGCTGATTCTTGGAATTCCAATATCCCCGGATATAGGATGTATAAGGTTTTCCAAAACCTTAAAAACTTGAAAAAACCCTTGCGTCTTCTTCTTCGTAGACAGGGCAACATCTTCTCTAAGGTTATCTCCCTCCGTACTGAACTTGATAGAATTCAGATTGCTCTGGATCGGGACCCTTTCAATAATGATCTTCGTAAAGAACAGTGCAGGTATCTCATCGCTTATAACGAGGCTACCCTTGATGAAGAGAGGTTCCTGAAACAAAAGGCCAAGGTTGACTGGCTGCGTGAGGGAGATAAAAATTCGGGATTTTTTCACAAATCGGTTAGAAGCCGCTTATCTCGTAGTCGTATCGATTCTATCCAGGATGCTCATGGAAACTGGATTTCGGGAATTGACCTTCCAAACATTTTTGTTTCCCACTTTCAATCTTTCTTAGGTTCTGCCTACCCATCCATTCCTATTCGTGACCCTTGTTCCTTTTTCTCTAATAAGCTCTCCCTATCCAGTCTGCCGCCATGCTTACTCCTGTAACGGATGAGGAGGTTAGGGGTGTCATGTTCCAAATGGGAGATGATAAAGCCCCTGGTCCAGATGGCTTCTCGGGTAAGTTCTTCAAGTCTGCCTGGGATATTTTGGGTACTGATATTTGTTTGGCGGTTAAGGAGTTCTTTTCGTCTGGAAAACTCCTTAAGTCTTTCAACAACACCGTACTTGCTCTCATCCCTAAGGTTGACTCCCCTTCCAAAGTCACTGATTTTCGTCCGATCGCATGCTGTAATGTTGTTTACAAATGTATCAGTAAGATTGTTGCAGACCGTATCAAGAATCATCTCTCTTGTTTGGTTGATGATAAACAGTCTGCTTTTATCCCTGGTCGTTTGATCTCCGACAACGTTCTTCTTGTCCACGAGCTCATGCGGGATTATCATCACAACCGTGGACCACCAAGATGTGCTTTTAAAGTAGATATTCAAAAAGCTTATGACACTGTCGACTGGTCTTTTCTTCGCACCATCTTGTTTGGATTTGGTTTCCCCGATCGTATGATTGACTGGATCATGACATGTGTTTCTACTACGGCTTACTCAGTGAGTATCAATGGTAACATACATGGTTTTTTCGACGGTAATCGGGACCTTCGACAAGGTGACCCTCTCTCTCCCTATCTCTTCACTCTTGTTATGGAGGTTCTTAACCTTATGATCAAGAGAAAAATATCTGAATCGGATTCGTTTAAATTCCACCGTCAATGTGAGGAACAGAATATCACACATCTATGCTTTGCCAATGATCTTCTCCTATTCTCTCATGGGGATAGATCTTCGGTAAGGATCATATGTGATTCCCTTGCTGAATTCTCTGGGGTTTCTGGGCTCCATCCTAATGTTGCGAAAAGCGAAACCTTTTATTGCAATGTTGGTGATACAACTAGGGCTGCTATTGACCATATGGTTGGGTTCCCTGAGAGATCTTTCCTTGTCCGATACCTTGGCATCCCTCTTATCACCACCCGTCTAGTCCACAAGGACTGTAAAGGTCTTGTTGATAAAGTCAAATGCAGGATTAATGACTGGAAAAACAAAACTCTCTCCTTTGCTGGCCATCTTCAGCTTATTCTCTCTGTTCTTTCTTCTATGCAAATCTATTGGGCTTCTGTTTTTATTCTTCCTAAATCTATTTCTAAAGACATTGAGAAACTCATGAGGGGTTTCCTCTGGTGCCATGGTGAGTTGAAACGTGGTAAAGAAAAAGTTTCCTGGAAAACTGTGTGTCTCCCTAAGGAACATGGTGGACTTGGAATCCATAATCTGGCTGTTTGGAATGTTGCACTTATGGCTTCACATGTTTGGAGACTCCTCCCATCCTAATCTTCTTCCTCAAAACCCTCTTTCTCTATCCCCATCCGTTCCTGATAAACTCCAATGGAGATCTAGTGACGGTAGTCTTTCTGATTTTTCTGTACGTTTTGTTTGGCAGTCTATTCGGCCCTATGACCAGCCTGTATCATATGGTTTGGTTGTCCCAGAATATACCAAGACATGCATTCATTCTTTGGGTTGCTCTTAAAAATCGTCTTAAGACTCTTGATAAAATCAAAATCTAGGATACTAACTCCAATCTCATTTGTGCCTTCTGCGGGGATTGTGCTGATTCCCTTTCCCATCTTTTCTTCGAGTGTTCTTATCCCTCTATGGTTTGGCATGATCTTCAACATGTCATGAATCTCTCCGTCCCCAGTGATAGCTGGTCCGATATCATTAATCAACTCAAGCCCGTGTCTAAGATTAAGACCATTTGGTCCATCATTAGAAGACTTGTGCTTGCTGGAGCAGTTTACCACATTTGGCAGGAAAGAAATTTTCGAATTTTCAAAAAAACTAAAAGATCGTATCATGCAATCGTGAATAGTATTAAGGATGATATCCGTTGTAGATTGCTGAGTCTTTCTATGAAACCTTGGACTAATGTTAATTTGGCCAAAAGGATATGGACCATCCCTTAACAAACCTCCTATTTGCTTCTATATTTCTCTGTTTGTATGGTTTATTTTTTGCAGGTTGTTTTTCCTTTATGTTATTGTTATGTTTCTGTTTCCATGTACTGTTTTGGTTTCTAGTTTAGCTTTCTTGTTGTCCTTTGGGGCCTGTCCCGATGGATTTTCTGTTTTTTCCTTTGGTGGGGAGTCCCCAGCCTCTTATTGTATTTATTCTTTTTATTAATAAAATTTGCCAGAGGTACCGTCCTCTTTACCCAAAAAAAAATTAACGACAACCCATCACAACACTTCATAATGGTCCATAACACATCGCAACCCTGCATAATGATCCATAACCATAACAGCGCTTCGTAATGGTCCATTACCCATACAAACCTTCCTAATGGTCCATTACCCATCACAATCCTTCATAATGGTCCATTACCCAACACAAGCCTTTCTATGGTTCATAACCCATCACAACTCTTCATAATTGACCATAACCTATGACAACCCCTCATAATGGTCCATAACCTATCATAACCCTTCATAATAGCCATAACCTATCACAACGTTCATAATGGTCCATAACCCATCACAACCCTTTATAATTGTCCATAACCCATCACAACCTTCATAATGGTCCATAACCCATCACAACCCTTTATAATGGTCCATAACCCATCGCAACCCGTCATAATTGAGCATAACCCATCACCACCCTTCATAATGGTCCATAACCCAACACAACCTTGTCTAGGGTCCATAACCCATAACAACCCTTCATAATTGACCATAACCTATCACAACCCTTCATAATGGTCAATAACCCATCATAATCCTTCATAATGGTTCATAACCCATCGCAACCTTCATAATAGTACATAACCCATACAACCTTCATAACCGTCCATAACCCATCACAACCCTTTCTAATGGTTCATAACCCATCATAACCGTTTCTGTGGTCCATAACCCATCGCAACCCTACATAATGGTCCATAACCATAACAACCCTTCATAATGGTCCATAACCCACAAAAACCTTCGTAACAGTCCATAACCCATCACAACCCTTCATAATTGACCATTACCCATCACAACCCTTCATAATTGTCCTTAACCCATCACAATCCTTCCTATGGTCCGTAACCCAGAACAACCCTTTCTATTGTCCATAACCCATCACAACCCTTCATAATTAACCATAACCCATCACAACACTTCATAATGGTCCATAACCCATCACAACCCTGCATAATGGTCCATAACCATAACAAACCTTCATAATAGTCCATAATGCATACAAACCATCATCGTGGTCAATAACCCATCACAACCCTTCATAATGGTTCATAACCCGTCACAACCCTTCATAATGGTCCATAACCCAATACAACCCTTTCTATGGTCCATAACCCATCACAACTCTTCATAATTGACCATAACCTACCAAAACCCCTCATAATGGTCCATAACCCATCATAACCCTTCATAATGGTTTGTAACCCATCTAATACGTGTATGGGCTTATTATAGTAAGGTTTAGGAGAGTTGAGATTGGATTTCGTGTATGGGTGTTTGTTAGGTGAATTGCAGCGGAATTAACAATAAAAATTAAGGATAGAGTGATAAAAAAACCTAGACCTATAGATTGATTATCGTTTGAAGACAAGTTAAGACCTATTAACTTGAATTCGTGTCAAATCATTCGTGTCAAATCAGGAAATCATCCCACAAAGACGAAATTGTGAGTGTAAGCAACAATTCAATCAACAAAGTTCTTGTTTTTCTTGATTAATTTCGTATTCTAGCTATGTTTTTTTTGGGTAAAGAGGGCGGCACCTCTGGCAAATTTTATTAATAAAAAGAATAAATACAATATAAGGTTGGGGACTCCCCAGCAAAAAACAAGAAATCCATTGGGACAGGCCCCAACGGACAACAGGCTAAACTAGAACCAAAACAAGAGAAGGAACCAGCAGCAAACAATAACATAAAGGAAAAAAGAACCTGCAAAACAAACAAACCATACAAACCAAAACCAGCATAGAAAAAGAAAGCTCAGAGGAAGAAAATTAAGGGAGGGTCCAAATAGTTTTAGCCAAATCAACATTAGAGCAAGTTTTCATAGGAAGACTCAGTAGTCTACAGCGTATATCATCCTTAACACTATTCACTACAGCATGATGAGATTTTTAATTTTTTTAAATATTCGTAAATTTCTTTCCCGCCAGATGTGGTAGACAGCTCCAGCAAAAACAAGTCTTCTAATGATGGACCAAATGGACTTGTTCTTATTAATGGGGTTGAGTCGACTAATGATATCAGACCACCTATCAGTGGAGAAGGAGAGATTCATGACATGATGGAGATCATGCCAAACCAAAGAAGTGAAAGAACAATCAAAGAAGAGATGGGAAAGGGAATCCGGACAGTCCCCGCAGAACGCACAAATGAGATTGGAATTAGTGTCCCAGATTTTCATTTTATCATGAGTTTTAAGACGATTTTTAAGAGCAACCCAAAGTATGAAAGCATGTCTGGGGATGTTCTGGGAGAACCAAACAAGATGAAACCAAAAGACCGGTTGGTGACAGGGGCGAATAGACTGCCACATAGAACGAACAGAGAAAGGAGAGAGTTGACCGTCTCTAGATCTCCAAAGGAGTTTATCAGGGACGGACGTGGAAATAGTAGGAGGGTTATGAGAAATAAGAGCACCATGGGAATCTCTCCAACAATGAGGCCGAACCCAAGATCCGTTAAGAACTAGGTTAACAACCTTAGTATCAGGAGTGAAACCCGCATCATGGATGTCACGGACAGACAAGAATTTAGAAATAGGGCCTGCAGGGTGCCAGTTATCGAACCAAGCAGAAGTAGAGCATCCATCACCTATCTGGGAAACTATATACTCCCTTATCTTATCCCGCATATCCAGGATGTTACGCCAGGCAAATCCAGAACCGTATTTTTTGGGGGCATCCCAAAAGTTACGGCCACATAAACGGTATGAGTGGATCCACTTAACCCATAGGGACTCTTTCTTGGAAAGGAGTCTCCAAACATGGGAAGCCATAAGGGCAACATTCCAGATAGCTAGGTTACGAATACCAAGACCACCATGTTCCTTAGGAAGGCATACAATTTTCCAGGAGACTTTAGCTTTACCACGCTTCAACTCACCATGGCACCAGAGAAAACCTCTCATGAGCTTCTCAATATCGTTAGAGATAGATTTAGGAAGAATAAAAACAGAAGCCCAATAGATTTGAGTAGAAGAAAGGACAGAGAGGATGAGCTGGAGACGACCAGCAAAGGAAAGAGACTTGTTTTTCCAGTCATTAATCCTGCATTTGAATTTATCAACAAGGCCTTTACAGTCTTTGTGGGCAAGACGCGTGGTGATGAGAGGAACGCCGAGGTATCAGACAGGGAAAGAGCCCTCAGGGAACTTAACAACAAGGTCAATGGCAGCCCTGGTCCTCTCACCAACATTACAGTAGAATGCTTCACTCTTCTCAATATTAGGATGTAGGCCAGAAACCCCAGAAAATTGTATTCTAGCTGTTACAAGCAAAAAGAAATGGCTATAAAGCCTAAACATAAATATGGGAGTTACAAAACAACCCAACAGCCAAGTTATTAAAGAAACTACTAATTACTCATCAAAACAAACTTAAATGACTTATTAAATGAAAGAAAACCTTTCAAACTTCAAATTAACTCCAAATGCATCCCAAATGCATCCAAATGTCTTCAAATGTGCAGCACTAATCCATGCAAGTGATCATGCAAACTCCACAGGCCATTGAGCCCAAACAGCCTTCAAATCCATTAAACAAGACCAACCCATCACCTTTTGGGCCCTCATTCTCCATGCATGCATCACCATCACAACCTTTATAATGGTCCATAACCCATCACAACCCTTTATAATGCCCCATAACCTATAAAACCCTTCATAATGGTCCATAACCCATCACAGCCCTTTATAATGGTCCATAACCCATCACAACCCTTCATAATTCAGCATAAGCCATCACACTCCTTTATAATGGTCTAGAACCCAACACAACCCTTTCTATGGTCTATAACCCATAACAACCCTTCATAATTGACCATAACCTATCACCACCCTTCATAATGGTCAATAACCCATCATAATCCTTGATAATGGTTCATAACCCATCACAACCTTTATAATAGTACATAACCCATACCACCCTTCATAACAGTCCATAACCCATCACAGCCCTTTCTAATGGTCCATAACTCATCACAACCCTTTCGATGGTCCATAACCCATCGCAACCCTGCATAACGGTCTATAACCATAACAACCCTTCATAATGGTCCATAACCCATACAAACCTTCATAACAATCCAAAACCCATCACAACCCTTCAAAATTAACCATAACCCATCACAACCCTTCATAATTGACCATAACACATCACAACCCTTTCTATGGTCCATAACCCAGCACAACCCTTTCTATAGTCCATAACCCATCACAACCCTTCGTAATTAACTATAATCCATCACAACACTTCATAATGGTCCATAACCCATCACAACCCTGCATAATGGTCCATAACCATAACAACGCTTCATAATTTTCCATAACCCTTAAAAACCTTTATCATGGTCCATAACCCATCACAACCCTTCATAATGGTCCATAACCCATCACAACCCTTCATAATGGTCTATAACCCAACACAACCCTTTCTATGGTCCATAACCCATCATAATTTTTAATAATTGACCATAACCTATCAAACTCCTCATAATGGTCCATAACTCTTCATAGTGGTACATAAGCCATCACAACCTTCATAATGGTCTATAACCCATCACAACCCTTTATAATGCCCCATAACCCATAAAACCCTTCATAACAGTCCATAACCCATCACAACCATTTCTAATGGTCTATAACTCATCACAACCCTTTCTATGGTCCATAACCCATCGCAAACCTGCATAATGGTCCATAACCATAACAACCCTTCATAATGGTCCATAACCCATCACAACCCTTCATAATTAACCATAACCCATCACAACCCTTCATAATTGACCATAACCCATCACAACCCTTCCTATGGTCCATAACCCAGCACAACCATTTCTATGGTCCATAACCACTCACAACCCTTCATAATTAACCATAATCCATCACAACAATTCATAATAGTCCATAACCCATCGCAACCCTGCATAAAGGTCCATAACCATAACAATGCTTCATAATTGTCCATAACCAATACAAACCTTCATCGCGGTCCATAACCCATCACAACCCTTCATAATGGTCCATAACCCATCACAACCCTTCATAATGGTCTATAACCCAACACAACCCTTTCTATGGTCCATAACCCATCACAAATCTTCATAATTGACCATAACCTATCAAAACCCCTCATAATGGTCCTTAACCCTTCATAGTGGTGCATACCCCATCACAACCTTCATAATGGACTGTAACCCATCACAACCCTTTATAATGGTCAATAACCCATCACAACCTTCATAATGGTCCATAACCCATCACAACCCTTTATAATGGTGCATAACCCATCACAACCTTTCATAATGGTCCATAACCGAACACAAACCCTTTCTATGGTCCATAACCCATAACAACCCTTCATAATTGACCATAACCTATCACAACCCTTCATAATGGTCAATAAGCCATTATAATCCTTGATAATGGTTCATAACCCATCACAACCTTCATAATAGTACTTCACCCATACAACTCTTGATAACGGTCCATAACCCATAACAACCTTTTCTAATGGTCCATAACCCATCACAACCCTTTCTATAGTCCATAACCCATCGTAACCTTGCATAATGGTCCATAACCATTACAACCCTTCATAATGGTCCATAACCCATACAAACCTTCATAATAGTCAATAACCCATCACAACCCTTCAAAATTAACCATAACCCATCACAACACTTAATAATGGTCCATAACACATCGCAACCCTGCATAATGATCCATAACCATAAGAACGCTTCATAATGGACCATAACCCATACAAACCTTCATAATGGTCCATAACCCATCACAACCCTTCATAATGGTCCATAACCCAACACAACCCTTTCTATGGTCTATAAACCATCACAACTCTTCATAATTTACCATAACCCATCACAACCTTCATAATGGTCCATAACCCATCACAACCCTTTATAATGGTCCATAACCCATCCCAACCCTTCATAATTTAGCATAACCCATCACACCCCTTTATAATGGTCCAGAACCCAACACAACCCTTTCTATGGTCCATAACCCATAACAACCCTTCATCATTGACCATAACCCATCACAACCTTCATAATAGAACATAACCCATACAACCCTTCATAACCGTCTATAACCCATCACAACCCTTTCTAATGGTCCATAACCCATCATAATCGTTTCTATTGTCCATAACCCATTGCAACCCTACATAATGGTCCATAACCATAACAACCCTTCATAATGGTCCATAACCCATAAAAACCTTCATAACAGTCCATAACCCATCACAACAACCCATCACAATCCTTCCTATGGTCCATAACCCAGCATAACCCTTTCTATGGTCCATAACCCATCACAACCCTTCATAATTAACCATAACCCATCACAACACTTGATAATGGTCCATAACCCATCACAACCCTGCATAATGGTCCATAACCATAACAACCCTTCATAAATGTCCATAACACATACAAACCATCATCATCGTCCGTAACCCATCACAACCCTTCATAATGGTCCATAACCCGTCACAACCATTCATATCGACCGTGTCATGGGATGTATAAGACCGACTTCAAACAGATTGTTCTTACCTCCTGCTGTTCTTCAAACAGATTATCCAAATCTGGGATACTAACACCAATCTCAGTTGTGCTTTCTGTGGGGATTGTGCGGATTCACTTTCCTATCTCTTCTTTGAATGTTCTTTCCCGTCAATGGTTTGGCATGACCTTCAACATGTCATGAATCTTTCCGTCCACACTGATAGATGGTCCGATATCATTAATCAACTCAAGCCCGTGTCTAAGATTAAGACCATTTGGTCCATCATTAGAAGACTTGTGCTTGCTGGAGCTGTTTACCACATTTGGCAGGAAAGAAATTTTAGAATTTTCAAAAAAACAAAAAGATCGTATCATGCAGTAGTGCATAGTGTTAAGGATGATATACGCTGTAGACTTCTGAGTCTTTCTATGAAAACTTGCACTAATGTTAATTTGGGTAAAAGGATATGGACCATCCCTTAACAATCCTCCTATTGCATCTTTTTCTCTCTGGTTGTATGGTTTGTTTTTTTGCAGGTTGGGTTCCTTTATGTTATTGTTATGTTTCTATTTCCATGTATTATTTATGATTCCTAGTTTACCTTAGTTGTCCTTTGGGGCATGTCCCGAAGGATTTTATGTTTTTTCCTTTGGTGGGGAGTCTCCAGCCTCTTATTGTATTTATTCTTATTATTAATAAAATTTGCCAGAGGTACCGTCCTCTTTACCCAAAAAAAAAGGTCCATAACCCAATACAACCCTTTCTATGGTCCATAGCCGATCACAACTTTTCATAATTGACCATAACCTATCAAAACCCCTCATAATGGTCCATAACCCATCATAAACCTTTATAGTGGTCCGTAACCCATCACAACCTTCATAATGGCCCATAACCCATCACAACCCTTTATAATGGTCCATAACCCATAAAACCCTTCATAATGGTCCTTAACCCATAACAACCCTTCATAATTGACCATAACCGATCGCAAACCTTCCTATGGTCCATAACCTAGCACAACCGTTTCTATGGTCCATAACCCATCACCACCCTTCATAATTAACCATAACCCATCACAATACTTCATAATGGTCCATAACCCATCGCAACCCTGCATAATGGTCCATAACCATAACAACCCTTCATAATTGTCCATAACCCATACAAACCTTCATCATGGTCGATAACCCATCACAACCATTCATAATGGTCCATAACCCATCACAACCTTCATAATGGTCTATAACCCAACACAACCCTTTCTATGGTCCATAACCCATCACAACTCTTCATAATTGACCATAACCTATCAAAACCCCTCATAATGGTCCATAACCCTTCATAGTGGTCCATAACCCATCACAACCTTCATAATGGTCTGTAACCCATCACAACCCTTTATAATGGTCCATAACCCATCACAACTTTTATAATGGTCCATAACCCATCACAACCCTTTATAATGGTCCATAACCCATCATAACCCTTCATAATTGAGCATAACCCATCATAAACCTTCATAATGGTCCATAACTGAACACAACCCTTTCTGTGGTACATAATCCATAACAACCTTTCATAATTGACCATAACCTATCACAACCCTTCATAATGGTCAATAACCCATCATAATCCTTGATAATGGTTCATAACCCATCACAACCTTCATAATAGTACATAACCCAATACAACTCTTGATAACGGTCCATAACCCATAACAACCCTTTCTAATAGTCTGTAACCCATCACAACCCTTTTTATGGTCCATAACCCATCGCAACCCAATGGTCCATGAAAACTAGAAAACCCCTACCAACTTTTTTCTCTCTCTAAAGTGTTCTAAAGTGTTCTTGAGTTCTGGTTACATTTTAGTTTTTATTTTTGTTTTGATTTTCTGGTTGGATTTCAGCATGGCTGGTGATACACCGGGCATGAATCTGGATTCTAATTCTTTTATCTCTAATGATATTGGTGTTACAATGGAGCAACTAAAACAAGATAACAATTTTCTGATATTTTCTGCCCAATCGGATCCACATTCGAATTCTTATTTTACTTCATTTGATGAAATTAAACAAAAGAAACAATCTAAACTACAAAGAAACCATTATCATACAACTGAAAAACCTACATTACTAAATGAAGCTGTTGCTAAAGTAGATCAAAATAGAAATGATCTTCTAATGCAGAAAAGAAATGGTCACGATGGTTTGGTTTTTTCAAAACACGGTTCTTTTTCTGAAAAATTACAAACAAATATCAACGGATCTAGACCCATCCCTGATTTGATCTCCACTGGCTTGATTCAACCGACTGAAATAATGTATCAAGATGGAAAAGGTCTTTGCATTCCAGACTTTATCTCCACGGGACAAAAGAAACCGATCCTGGAAAATTTTCAAAATGGTACGACAAGGGCTCACGGTTTAGAGGAGGGTGATATGGTGGATGAAGCTTGTAAATCTATCAATGAACTCGCTGATCAGGAACATTCCTCAACGGTTATACTAGAGAAATCGGTTCAAGTGCAAGAAAAAAGGGACCTCAAAATACCGTCACATGCTGAAAAAGGAGGAAAGGGAACGATCTTGGAAAAAGTTCTAACGTCTTCAATAATTGTGAACGGTATGGACGAGGATGATATGGTGTCTATCAATGAAGTTCCTGATAAGGAAGAACGCATGGTGGTCAGACAACATATAAAACAACACTTCAATCATGTCAAAGATCAAGGAGATGGCACTGGTAATTCGACTTGCATGGAAGAAGAGGTCACCGGTACAAGGCCATGCACGTCTACAACCAACCATGCTACCACTAAAGCTGCTACTGTGGTTGCCGGTCAAGATCACGACAATGAAAAACATCCTTCAACAGATATGGAAGAGAAAGAAGAAACCGCTCAAGTGCAAGGAAAATGGGGTAAGAACTTTTCTAATTCAATCTTTAAATTTGATACTTCTCATTATTCTAAGGAAAGTAATACCCACTTGCCCACCTTTGGTCTCCACTCTAAAGAATCCAATGTGGATTATGATTACTCTCCCACTAAAGGTGTTGACTATCCCTCTACCTTGTCTCCTTTTCAGCCGATTACTCCATATCCTAAGACAACATATGCCTCTATTTTGGGTACACACCCTAAACAAATATCTTCTAAACCCATGCAAAAAATTTCGGCCAACTCTACCCATTACAAAGCAATCCGTGGACCTCATTACCCACCACCCTCTAAAACTAAGCCCAATGTTTCATCCCCAATTGTAGAAGCCCAAAGGTCTTTAAATGCGCAAGTAAAAACCCATCTTGTTGATATAGGTGAAAAAATTAAGCCCAATGCCTCTAGTGAATATAAAACCCATGACCAAATTTTAATTTTTGATACTCTATATAATGAAAATAAAAATAAAGACAAAAATGCATGGGATCGTTCTTTACCTTTACTTAATAACTCCCATGCTAATATCATTACCGGCTCCCAAAAACACGCCAACGATAAGTTTCGTTTTATTCCTAATTTAAATAATGATATTAATGTGCCGGTTGATATTCCGTTAACGGCCGTTACTAAAGTTTGTGAAACATTCGCGCGTACTATTTGTGGTTATTTTGTCGGAATAAAAATGAATTATTCGGATGTCCGTTATCTAGCATCAAAAATGTGGTCTATACATGGTCTTCAAGATGTGCTTCTAAATGGAAAAGGTGTTTACCTATCTAAGTTTAGTGATGACAAAGGTCTTCATCATGTGATCACTCATGGACCCTGGACTTTTAAGGGTGTCCCAATTGTCATGCAAAAATGGCGTCCTGGTCTCACTATTCATAAGAACAATCACGACAAACTCCTGCTCTGGATTAAAATCCATGACATTCCCTATGAGGCCTGGAGTGATGATGGCCTTAGCCACATTGCTTCGAAAATTGGAAAGCCCCTTGCTATGGACTCCTATACGGCTAATATGTGTAAGTATGCGGCAGGCAAATCTGTTTATGCTTGTGTCCTTCTTGAGATCCCCACTAAACCCTCTTGGGTGGATAAAGTGATTATCCGTATTCCTGATCCTCATACTCTTGAATTTTCCACCCATACTCTACGTATTGAGTATGAATGGAAACCCCCTATGTGCTTTCATTGCATGATTTATGGTCATTAAACTAATAAATGTGTGCAAGCCATTTCTAAAACTAATGAAGTTAATCCCAAATATAATATGCCTCTTAATCATGTAGGAGTTAGTACCCCGATGCAACTAGATGATGGATTTATGCCTGTTTTTAAAACGAAAAGTAGTAAAAACAAGGATCAAGGATGGAAAACACTTCTAATGATATTAACCAAAGATTTAGTAATAGAAATAACGAAAAGATTAGGACGACTAAAGATATTTCAAACACAAATGGCTATAATAAAGTTAATAAGAGTAAAAATAAAACGCGCTTTGAATTTCGCCCAAATCATAACAAGTTACGCCCTCCTTCTTATCCTCAACCTCTTTACCCACCCCATAAGAAATCTGTTGGTCCAGTAGGTTTCCCTAGCCCAATCCTTCACTTATCTACATCCTTACCTCCATTAGAATCTAAGTGCTCCACTCCTATCTTCAACGCCTTTTCCGTTCTTGAGTCTTGTTCCAATGACATTACGGAGCCCAAAGTTTCCTCTTCCCCCCTCTCTCGTTTACATGAACCCTCCCCTTCTATCCCTAATAATTTTGACCCTGAATCTGTTTTCATCGACGATGAAGATGACCTTATTGAGGTGGAATCTGATGAAGGTGACACTGCGCAGTTCATTATTGGTGAGATCGGATCACATGATGATCAACCTATGATAGCTCTGACGTCTGAGCAGATGGACTCCACTCCCCACCCAGTTTCCATATGACGCACATTGCTGCTTGGAATACTCGCGGTATCTGTAAGCCTTCTAATCAGAAAGCATTGAGAGATCTTATCCGCGATCAAAATCTTCAAATATGTGCTTCACTCGAAACTCGAGCTTGCTACTCTAATCTTTCTCATATCTGTAGTCGTTCTTTTGGCCCCTGGTCTTGGTCTTCCAACGGGCTTTTCAGCCCTCGGGGGACTAGAATTGTGGTTGCCTGGGATCCACTTGCTGTTGATATGATGTTGCTCGATTTAAATGATCAGATTATGAATTTCAACGTTAATATTCGTGCCTCTAATAAATCTTTTTTTCTGCTCGTTCGTCTATGCTCATAATAATCACATGTTGCGTAGATCTCTTTGGGACTCTTTGGTGTCCTATAAAAATGTGACTAAAGATACCCCTTGGATTATCTTGGGTGACTTCAATGTTGCTCTTGACATGAAAGATAGCACCTCCGGGACGTCTGTTATCTCACGTCCCATGGAGGATTTCAGGGAATGTGTGAATCGGATGGAAATGGAAGACCTTAACTATAAAGGACCAAGTCTCATAATGCTACTGGTGGCACACTCAAGAAAATGCTACTGGTGGCACACTCAAGAAAATGGACCATGTCATGGGCAATCCTCAATTCGTTGCTTCTTTCCCATCTACTTCTGTCAATTTTCTTCCGTACCGTTCGTCCGATCATACTCCTGTTGTGCTTTCTCTCCCTCATCGTTTCCCTTTTAAGCCTAAACCGTTCAAGTTCCCTAATTTTCTGACCTATAAGACCGAGTTCAAACAGATTGTTGCTTCTTCTTGGAATCCTAATATCCCTGGCTATCGGATGTATAAGGTTTTCCAAAACCTTAAACATCTAAAATCGGCCCTACGTCAACTGTTTCGAAGCCAACCTTTTCACTAAGGTTATCTCCCTTAGTACTGAACTCGATAGAATTCAAATTGCTATAGACCGCGACCCTTTCAATAAAGATCTGCGTGAAGAACAATGAAGGTATCTCATCGCTTATAATGAAGCTAGCCTGGATGAAGAGAGGTTCCTGAAATAAAAGGCTAAGGTTGACTGGCTTCATGAGGGAGATAAAAATTATGCTTTTTTTCACAAGTCGGTTAAGAGCCGTAAGTCACGCAACCGTATCGATTCTATCCAAGATGCTAACGGAAATTGGATCTCACGAAATGACCTTACCAATCTTTTTGTCTCCCACTTTAAAAATTTCTTGGGTTCTGCACAACCCTCCCTTGCTATTCGTGACCCTTGTTCCCTTTTCTCTAATAAGGTCTCCTCTATCTGTCTGCTTCCATGCTTACTCCTGTTACAGATGAGGAGATTAAGTGCGTCATGTTCCAGATGGGAGATGATAAGGCTCCTGGGCCCGATGGTTTCTCGGCTAAGTTCTTCAAATCTGCATGGGATATTGTGGGTCAAGATGTCTGTTTGGTGGTTAAAGAGTTCTTCTCTTCAACAATACTTCTTAAGTCTTTCAACAACACCATGCTTGCTCTCATCCCTAAGGTTGACTCTCCTTCCAAAGTCACTGATTTCCGCCCATTACCTTGCTGTAATGTTATTTACAAATGTATCAGCAAGATTATTGCGGAATGGATCAAAAACCATCTCTCTTATCTGGTTGATGATAACCAGTTTGCTTTCATCCCTGGTCGTTTGATCTCTGACAATGTTCTTCTTGTTCACGAGCTGATGCGGGATTATCATCGTCACCGTGGAACTCCTAGATATGCTTTTAAGGTCGATATTCAAAAAGCGTATGACACGGTTGACTGGTCTTTTCTTCGAACCATCTTATTTGGATTTGGTTTCCCCGATCGTATGATTGACAAGATCATGACATGTGTTTCCACTACTGCTTACTCAGTGAGTATCAATGGTAACATACATGGTTTTTTCGATGGTAAATGAGGCCTTTGCCAAGGTGACCCCCTATCTCCCTATCTCTTCACTCTTGTCATGGAGGTGCTTAACCTTATAATCAAGAGAAAATTTTCTGAATCCAATTCGTTTAAATTCCACCGCCAATGTGAGGAACAAAGTATCATCTATCTCTGCTTTGCCGATGATCTTCTCCTCTTCTCTCATGGGGATAGATCTTCGGTAACCCTCATCTGTGATTCCCTTGCTAAATTCTCTGGGGTTTCTGGGCTCCATCCTAATGTTGCGAAAAGCGAAGCCTTTTACTGCAATGTAGGTGAGAGAAATAGGGCTGCCATAGACCGTATTGTTAGGTTCCCTGAGGGATCTTTACCTGTCTGATACCTTGGCATCCCTCTTATCACCACCCGTCTTACCCAAAAGGACTGTAAAGGACTTGTTGATAAATTCAAATACAGGATTAATGACTGGAAGAACAAGACTCTATCCTTTGCTGGCCGTCTCCAGCTCATCCTCTCTGTTCTCTCTTCTATGCAAATCTATTGGGCTTCTGTTTTTATCCTTCCTAAATCTATTTCTAATGAAATTGAGAAGCTCATGAGGGGTTTCCTCTGGTGCCATGGTGAGTTGAAACGTGGTAAAGCCAAAGTATCCTGGAAAACTGTGTGTCTCCCTAAGGTACATGGTGGACTTGGTATCCGTAATCTTGCTGTTTGGAATGTTGCCCTTATGGCTTCACATGTTTGCAGAGTACTTTCTAAGAAGGATTCCCTTTGGGTCAAGTGGATCCACTCTTACCGTCTCTGTGGCCGTAACTTTTGGGATGCCCCCAAAAAATGCGGTTCAGGGTTTGCTTGGCGAAACATCCTTGATATGCGAAGTAAGATATGAGAGTATATTGTTTCCTAGAGTGGTGATGGGTGCTCTACGTCTGCATGGTTCGATAACTGGCATCCTGCTGGTCCCCTCTCTAAATTCTTGTCTGCCCGCGACATCAAGGCAGCGGGATTCAATCCCGATAGTAAGGTTGCTGACCTTGTCCTCAACGGATCTTGGGTTCGAGCCGGTCAATGGAGGGACTCCCATCCTAATATTCTTCCTCATAACCCTCCTTCTCTATCCCCATCCGTTCCTGATTAACTCCAATGGAGATATAGTGACGGTAATCGTTCTGATTTTTCTATTCGTTCCGTTTGGCAGTCTATTCGCCCGTATGACCAGCCTGTTGATTGGTATCATCTGGTTTGTTTCTCCTAGAATATCCCTAGACATGCATTCATTCTATGGGTTGCTCTTAAAAATCGTCTTAAGACTCATGATAAAATAAAAATCTGGGATACTAACTCCAATCTCAATTGTGCCTTCTGTGGGGATTGTGCGGATTCACTTTCCCATCTCTTCTTTGAATGTTCTTTCCCTTCTATGGTTTGGCATGACCTTCAACATGTCATGAATCTCTCCGTCACCACTGATAGCTGGTCTGATATCATTAATCAACTCAAGCCCGTGTCTAAGATTAAGACCATTTGGTCCATCATTAGAAGACTTGTGCTTGCTGGAGCTGTTTACCACATTTGGCAGGAAAGAAATTTTCGAATTTTCAAAAAAACAAAAAGATCGTATCATGCAATCGTGAATAGTGTTAAGGATGATATACACTGTAGACTGCTGAGTCTTTCTATGAAACCTTGCACTAATGTTAATTTGGCTAAAAGGATATGGACCATGGCTGAACAAACCTCCTATTGCTTCTACTTTTCTCTGCTTGTATGGTTTGTTTTTTGCAGGTTGTGTTCCTTTATGTTATTGTTATGTTTCTGTTTTCATGTATTGTTTTTTTGGTTCCTAGTTTAGTTTCCTTGTCCTTTGGGGCCTGTCCCGATGGATTTTCTGTTTTTTCCTTTGGTGGGGAGTCCCCAGCCTCCTATTCTATTTATTCTTTTTATTAATAAACTTTGCCAGAGGTACCGTCCTCTTTACCCAAAAAAAAAACCCATCGCACCCTTGCATAATGGTCCATAACCATAACAACCCTTCATAATGGTCCATAATCCATACAAACCTTCATAATAGTCAATAACCCATCACAACCCTTCATAATTAACCATAACCCATCACAACACTTCATAATGGTCCATAACACATCGCAACCCTGTATAATGATCCATAACCATAACAACGCTTCTTAATGATCCATAACCCATACAAACATTCATAATGGTCTATAACCCATCACAACCCTTCATAATGGTCCATAACCCAACACATCCTTTCTATGGTCCATAACCCATCACAACTCTTCATAATTGACCATAACCTATCATAACCCTCATAATGGTCCATAACCTATCATAACCCTTCATAGTGGTCCATAACCCATCACAACCTTCATAAAGGTCCATAACCCATCACAACCCTTTATAATTGTCTATAACCCATCACAACCTTCATAATGGTCCATAACCCATCACAACCCTTTATAATGGTCTATAACCCATCACAACCTTCATAATTGAGCATAACCCATCACAACCCTTCATAATGGTCCATAAACCAACACAACCTTTTCTATGGTCCATAACCCATAACAACCCTTCATAATTGACCATAACCTATCACAACCCTTCATAATGCTCAATAACCCATCATAATCCTTCATAATGGTTCATAACCCATCATAACCTTCATAATAGTACATAACCCATACAACCCTTCATAAGCGTCTATAACCCATCACAACCCTTTCTAATGTTCCATAACCCATCATAATCGTTTCTATGGTCCATAACCCATCGCAACCCTACATAATGGTAAATAACCATAACAACCCACCTTTTCTTCGAGTGTTCTTTCCCCTCTGTGGTTTGGCATGATCTTCATCATGTCATGAATCTCTCCGTCCCCACTGATAGTTGGTCCGATATCATTAATCAACTCAAACCAGTGTCTAAGACTAAGACTATTTGGTCCATCATTAGAAGACTTGTGCTTGCTGGAGCTGTTTACCACATTTTGCAGGAAAGAAATTTCCGAGTTTTCAAAAAAACTAAAAGATCCTATCATGCAGTGGTGAATAGTATTAAAGGATGATATCCGTTGTAGACTGCTGAGTCTTTCTATGAAACCATGCACTAATGTTAATTTGGCTAAAAGGATATGGACCATCCCTTAACAAACCTCCTATTTGCTTCTATTTTTCTCTTCTTGTATGGTTTGTTCTTTGCAGGTTGTTTTCCTTTATGTTATTGTTATGTTTCTGGTTCCATGTACTGTTTTGGTTTCTAGTTTAGCTTTGTTGTGGTCCTTTGGGGCCTGTCCCGATGGATTCTCTGTTTTTTCCTTTGGTGGGGAGTCCCCAGCCTCTTATTGTATTTAATCTTTTTATTAATAAAATTTGCCAGAGGTACCGTCCTTTTTACCCAAAAAAACCATAACAACCCTTCATAATGGTCCATAACCCATAAAAACCTTCATAACAGTCCAGAACCCATGACAACCCTTCATAATTGACCATAACCCATCACAATCCTTCCTATGGTCCATAACCCAACACAACCCTTTTTATGGTCCACAACCCATCACTACTTTTAATGTTATTTTACTTATTCCGTGAGTCGGAAGCGGGGCAATGCCCCTCTTTTTGGACCCAAGGCCTGCCATGGCAGGCCAATCCGGCGGAAGACATTGTCAGGTGGGGAGTTTAGCTGGGGCGGCACATGTGTTAAAAGATAACGCAGGTGACCTAAGATGAGCTCAACGAGAACAGAAATCTCGTGTGGCACAAAAGGGTAAAAGCTTGTTTGATTCTGATTTGTAGTACGAATACGAACCGTGAAAGCGTGGCCTAACGATCCTTTATACGTTCGGAATTTGAAGCTAGAGGTGTCAGAAAAGTTACCACAGGGATAACTGGATTGTGGCAGCCAAGCGTTCATAGAGACGTTGCTTTTTGATCCTTCGATGTCGGCTCTTCCTATCATTGTGAAGCAGAATTCACCAAGTGTTGGAATGTTCACCCACCAATAGGGAACGTGAGCTTAATCATTCTTGGTTGAAAAGCCAGTGGCGCGAAGCTACCATGCGCTGGATTATGACTTAACGCCTCTAAGTCAGAATCCGGGCTAGAAGCGACGCCTGTGCCTGCCGCCTGTTTGGCGACCAGCAATAAGGGCCTCGGCCCCCAAAGGCACGTGTCGTTGGCCAAGCCCGTGCGACGGATGAGTCCTGCGGGCCGCCATGAAGTACAATTCCCATCAAGCGGTGGCTAGAATCCTTCGCAGACGACTTAAATACGCGACGGGGTATTGTAAGTGGCAGAGTGGCTTTGCTGCCACGATCCACTGAGATTCAGCCCTGTGTCGCTCAGATTCGTCCCTCCCCCCAAACAATCTCCCTAATTTCCTTTCTATGTGTTTTGTCGAGAGGCTGTCTCCCAACACTTGGTGAAATTTTCCATACTTTGTGTATGAAATTTTCAAACACTTTAGCTTCAATTCCCCAAGCGGTGATGAAATTCTCAGTCATTCCCCCACTTCCAAAAATTTACCAAGTCACATCTATGCAAAGGCCACCACACCTTGACATGAGTATCATTCGTTGATTGAGCGGCTATCGTTGAAGCAAAGAGTCACGTGATTGCGTGCGAAACCAAATTTCAACACTTGGTGAAATTTCCCATACATTGTCGCCTCATCAAAATCAATATCCGTTCCTGTCACATTGCTTTTTGTGCAATATGTATATATACGGGGTACCATGGGTCTATAACCCATTGATGCCCGACACAGGGGTTGGACGACCAAAGGTTGTGAGGCTGCCAAACTAGTCATGCCCATGAACGACCTAGGGAACCAGTGCATCGTGCCACACACCATGAACGACCAGGCTAACAACATGTAAAGGAAGGACCATGGGAACAAGGCATATCGTGCCACACACCGTGAATGATCGGGTGAGTCTGCCTAGGGAACAAGGCATCGTGCCATACACATACCCATGAACGACCTGGGGAAACAAGGCACCATGCCATACACAGACCCATAGACGACCAGGTGAACAAGGCACCGTGCCATACACAGACCCATGGACGACCAGGTGAACAAGGCATCGTGCCATACACAGACCCATGGACGACTAGGTGAACAAGGCATCGTGCCATACCCAGACCCATGACGACCTGGGGAAACAAGGGACCGTGCAATACACAGACCCATGGACGACCAGGTGAATAAGGCATCGTGCCATACACAGACCCATAAACGACCCAGGGAAACAAGGCACCATGCCATAAACAGACCTATGGACGACCAGGTGAACATGGCACCGTGCCATACACAGACCTATGGACGACCAGGTGAACAAGGCACCATGCCATACACAGACCCATGGACGACCAGTTAAACAAGGCACCGTGCCATACACAGACCCATGAACGACCCGGGGATACAAGGCACCGTGCCATACACAAACCCATGGACGACCAGGTGAACAAGGCACCGTGCCATACACAGACCCATGAACGACCCGGGGAAACAAGGCACCGTGCCATACATAGACCTATGGACGACCAGGTGAACAAGGCACCATGCCATACACAGACCCATGGACGACCAGGTGAACAAGGCACCGTGCCATACACAGACCCATGAACGACCTGGGGAAACAAGGCACTGTGCCATACACAGACCACCAGGTGAACAAGGCACCATGCCAAACACAGACCCATCGACAACCAGGTGAACAAGGCACCATGCCATACACAGACCCATGAACGACCCGGGGAAACAAGGCACTGTGCCATACACAGACCCATGAATGACCCCGGGAAACAAGGCACCGTGCCATACACAGACCCATGAATAACCTGGGGAAACAAGGCACCGTGCCATACACAGACCCATGGACGACCAAGTGAATGAGGCACCATGCCATACGCAGACCACCAGGTGAACAAGGCACCATGCCATACACAGACCCATGAACGACCCAGGGAAACAAGACACCGTGCCATACACAGACCCATGAACGATCAGGGGAATCAAGGCACCGTGCCATATACATACCCATGAGAAAACCCCAAGCATGACCTTATTGTATTTCAACATCCTTCATTCGTGTTAAAAGGGTCTCACACAAAATCGAATCCGACTGCATTTGATCTAGTTTTTAAGAACAGCGGTACCGAAGCCTTCTAGGCTCTGATAAAGCCAGGCGATGGAAAACTACAAACCGATCATGGTTTTTCCTTATCGAAACGCCTTTTATTTATCTTGTAAAGGAGTCGCACAAAATTTCATGCCAATCCGTCTTGATTCGAGCCAGTAACGAAGAATTACGGCACTACAGGCTTTTCGGATCGACTAACGGGTAGGCCACGAAAAAGTACGACCCGATCACAGGATTTTTTAAGTGCAATCCCTTACTTACATGTTAAAAAGGCCTCACACAAAATTTCGTGTCAATCCGACTTGATTCGTGCCAGTAACGAAGAACTACGGCACCGCAGGCTTTTCGGATCGACTAACGGGTAGGCCACGGAAAATTACGACTCGATCATGGGATTTTTTAATTGCAATCCCTTACTTACATGTTAAAAAGGCCTCACAAAATTTTGTGTCAATCCGACTTGAATCGAGCAAATTATGAGCAATTATGCCGCCTCACCAAAATCAATATATGTTCCTCTCACTTTGCTTTTTGTGCAATATGTATATATAGGGGGTACCATGGGGACTGCACTCTATCGGTCCCCGACACGGGTGCCCAGCGACCAAGGCGTGCGAGGCTTGCACGACCAAGGATGCCCAACGACCACGAGAACGACCCTCCCCGGCTTGTTTCCTCGCACAACGACCTGTGAACGACCCTCCCCGGCTTGTTTCCTCGCACAGCGACCCGTGTCCCCAGCCCACCCCGTGCGAGATTGCCCAAGTCGTGACCAACTTTTGCCCCGATGCCGTGCCCGATCTCGAAATTATGCCGCCTCACCAAAATCAATATCCGTTCCTGTCACTTTGCTTTTTGTGCAATATGTATATATAGGGGGTACCATGGGGACTGCACTCCACCAGTGCCCGACACATGGATGTGGCAACCAAGCCCCGTGAGGTTGGATCGAGCACGGGGAACAAAGGCCAACCATGCCCAACGATCGTGGGAACAAGGCCACGACCCACACTCCTTGCCTTATTTCCCCATGAGGCTGGATCGAGCATGGGGAACAACATTGCTACAAATCAAAAAGTAAGGGTCAAACGTGTAAAAACATTGAAAAGTAATAGTTAAAGGAGTCAAAATATAAAAATAATGACTAGATGTGTAGAAAAGAATTGGGGGTAGAGAAAACATTGATAACTAATAGTTAAGGGAGTCAAAATATAAAAATAACGACTAGATGTGTAGAAAACTAATAGTTAAGGGAGTCGAAATATGAAAATAATGACTAGATGTGTAGAAAAGAATTGGGGGTAGAGAAAACATTGAAAACTAATAGTTAAGGGAGTCAAAATATAAAAATAACGACTAGATGTGTAGAAAACTAATAGTTAAGGGAGTGGAAATATGAAAATAATGACTAGATGTGTAGAAAAAATTGGGGGTAGAGAAAACGTCATCAGCAAGACTTGAACATGGTCCATAACCCATCACAACCCTTCATAATGGTCCATAACCCATCAGAACCCTTTATAATGGTCCATAACCCATCACAACCCTTCATAATTGAGCATAACCCATCACAACCCTTCATAATGGTCCATAACCCAACACAACCTTTTCTATTGTCCATAACCCATAACAACCCTTCATAATTGACCATAACCTATCACAACCCTTCAAAATGGTCAATAACTCATCATGATCCTTCATAATGGTTCATAACCATCATAACCGTTTCTATGGTCCATAACACATCATAACAATTTCTATGGTCCATAACCCATCGTAACCCTACATAATAGTCCATAACCATAACAACCCTTCATAATGGTCCATAACCCATACAAACCTTCATAACAGTCCATAACCCATCACAACCCTTCATAATTGACCATAACCCATCACAACCCTTCATAATTGACCATCACCCATCACAATCCTTCCTATGGTCCATAACCCAGCACAACCCTTTCTATGGTCCATAACCCATCACAACCCTTCATAATTATCCATAACCCATCACAAAACTTCATAATGGACCATAACCCATCGCAACCCTACATAAGGGTCCATAACCATAACAAACCTTCATAATTGTCCATAACGTATACAAACCATCATCTTGGTCCATAACCCATCACAACCCTTCATAATGGTCCATAACTCGTCACAACCCTTCATAATGGTCCATAACCCAATACAACCCTTTCTATGGTCCATAACCCATCACAACTCTTTATAATTGACCATAACCTATCAAAACCCCTTATAATTGTCCATAACCCATCATAACCCTTCATAGTGGTCCATAACCCATCACAACCTTCATAATGGTCCATAACCCATCACAACCCTTTATAATGGTCCATAACCCATCAAAACCCTTCATAATTGAGCATAACCCATCACAACCATTCATAATGGTCCATAACCCAACACAACCTTTTCTATTGTCCATAACCCATAACAACCCTTCATAATTGACCATAACCTATCACAACCCTTCATAATGGTCAAGAACCCATCATGATCCTTCATAATGGTTCATAACCCATCACAACCTTCATAATAGTACATAACCCATACAACCCTTCATAATCGTCCATAACCCATCACAACCCTTTCTAATGGTCCATAACCCATCATAACCGTTTCTATGGTCCATAACCCATCGTATCCCTACATAATGGTCCATAACCATAACAACCCTTCATAATGGTCCAATCGCATACAAACCTTCATAACAGTCCATAACCCATCAGAACCCTTCATAATTGACCATAACCCATCACAACCCTTCATAATTGACCATAACCTATCACAATCCTTCCTGTGGTCCATAACCCAGCACAACCCTTTCTATGGTCCATAACCCATCACAACCCTTCATAATTAACCATAACCCATCACAAAACTTCATAACGGTTTATAACCCATCGCAACCCTACATAATGGTCCATAACCATAACAACCCTTCATAATTGTCCATAACGTATACAAACCATCATCATGGTCCATAACCCATCGCAACCCTTCATAATGGTCCATAACTCGTCACAACCCTTCATAATGGTCCATAACCCAATACAACCCTTTCTATGGTCCATAACCCATCACAACTCTTCATAATTGACCATAACCTATCAAAACCCCTTATAATGGTCTATAACCCATCATAACCCTTTATAGTGGTCCATAACCCATCACAACCTTCATAATGGTCCATAACCCATCATAACCCTTTATAATGGTCCATAAACCACAAAACCCTTCATAATGGTCCATAACCCATCACAACGCTTTATAATGGTCCATAACCCATCACAACCCTTCATAATTGAGCATAACCCCTCACAGCCCTTCATAATGTTCCATAACCCAACACAACCCTTTCTGTGGTCCATAACCCAAAACAACCCTTCATAATGGTCAATAACCCATCATAATCCTTGATAATGGTTAATAACCCATCAGAACCTTCATAATAGTACATAACCCATACAACCCTTCATAACAGTCCATAACCCATCACAACCACTTCTAATGGTCTATAACCCATCACAACCCTTTCTATGGTCCATAACCCATCACAACCCTGCATAATGGCCCATAACCATAACAAACCTTCAAAATGTTCCATAAACCATACAAACCTTCATAACAGTCAATAACCCATCACAACCCTTTATAATTAACCATAACCCATCACAACCCTTCATAATTAACCATCACCCATCACAACCCTTCATAATTAACCATAACCCATCACAACCCTTTCTATGGTCCATAACCCAGCACAACCCTTTCTATGGTCTATATCCCAACATAACCCTTTCTATGGTCCATAACCCATCACAACCCTTCATAATTAACCATAACCCATCATAACACTTCATAATGGTCCATAACCCATCGCAACCCTGCATAATGGTCTATAACCATAATAACCCTTCATAATTGTCGATAACCCATACAAACCTTCATCATGGTCCAAAACCCATCACAACCCTTCATAATGGTCCATAACCCATCACAACCCTTCATAATGGTCTATTACCCAACACAACCCTTTCTATGGTTCATAACCCATCACAACCTTCATAATGGTCCATAAGCCATCACAGCCCTTTATAATGGTCCATAACCCATCACAACCTTCATAATGGTCCATAACCCATCACAGCCCTTTATAATGGTCCATAACCCATCACAACTCTCATAATTGTGCATAACCCATCACAACCCTTCATAGTGGTCCATAACCGAACACAACCTATTCTATGGTCCATAACCCATAACAACCCTTTATAATTGACCATAACCTATCACAACCCTTCATAATGGTCAATAACCCATGACAACGCCTAGTAATATCAAATATTTTAGTCGTTGTTGAGCCCTATTCTTAGTGAAATTATATCATATATATCGTGGTATTCTCACTTTTCGTGCCAGCACTTGTTTCAAAAGAAATAATGAAAAAGGGACCAAAAGCGTACAATTTGGAAGAAGTTTGAAGATCAAGGCAAAATCAGGCGGATTCGTACGCGCGTCGTGGAATTCATAAAGACGCGACGCGGTGATGAGGCGATGGAGAAAAATTTAAATACCGATAAAACAGGGATAAAACCGCACGCGCGCCGCGGGATTCACCTATGCACGGCGCGGCCTCATGATTTTTGCAACTATAAATAGAGGGTCTTAGGTCAAAAAAAGCAACGAAGACCTGGTGTAAAATCGACTCCAAAGGGTCTTTGACTCCGAGTTTTTGCTTCAGCAACCATCATTTGGTATTTTATGTTTATTCTCTTTAATTTTCAATTAGTTTAATAGTTAGTAGAAATTGGCTAGTGTCTTTGGGAGTGACAACTATTGATATTTAGTCTTAGTTTCTGTTTTTTGATATTGGGTTACTGTTTTGGACCCTTCGGATCTGAGTTTGTTAATGATAATCATTCGGTTATGATAATTGCTTAGTTTTTCGGTGTTTATGCTTTGAATGAGTTTTTTGGATGTTTGGATTGTGTTTGATGTTTGGTTTGACCTTGATTGCTTCTAATTTGGAGATGTACTTTTGAATTCAGTAGGTAACAAGGTTTAGTTTTTAGTTTTAGTTAGTTGATGTTTGAGTTGGATTTTTGGAATTTATGATTTTTGGAATTGTTTGGCAAAAGTTAGGAACTAGATCCTCTGACTGTAGCGTGACACTGCAGTTGGTAATCTGTCACCTGTCTCGACCATGTAACTCCTGTGGATCGACCCTGACTACCACTATACTAGAGAGTGTTAGGTATTTTCTTATTTTTGACCGCACGACGACCTAGGCGAGTCAAATTTTGGCGCCGTTGCTGGGGAGTTGTGAGCTTGAGAATAGGTGATCTGTAGGTCTTTTAGTTTCTGATTTTTTTTGTTTTGATTTTGAGTTTTCAGTTGGTTAGTAATTTTGTTTTTTGATTTCTCGGGCGTGTTGCACTAGTGCATGCATACCCGTCGGGGTGAGCAATTATCCCCTTTGCGTTTTGACTCAGAGATTGAGCGAACTGCATGCAAGATCCGTGCATATAGGCGTTTAAATACAATGAGTTTTAGTAATGTCAGTAGTAGCTTAGAGCATGTTTCCCAGGAACCCTCGGGTGAGGCAACGGGGATGTCATTTATTCCCCCAGTTTCAGAATTTCACATTGGGAGCACGAGTGCTACTGGTGGTGCAACTTCAGCCCCTGCACCTATACCATCATGCACTCCGCCGTCGATTCCACCATTTCAACCTTTATCCCAACCACAATCCACAAACCCGTTTACATCTGTCATGTCTTGGGGAGCGCCGACCAGTGATGGCACCCCAGTATTTAGACAGCAGATACCCATTTCTCAACCACCACCAGTACTTTTTAAATCACAAACCACATTCCAACCTATATCACTACAACAACAATACCAACAACAACCACCTCAGCAGCAGTACCAGTATCAAGAGACTGAGGATAGATATGAGGATGAAGACGAAGGATGGGTTCCACCAGCACCACAACAACCATGAAACCGACGTCGGGGACCTCCAAGCAGACCACAGCAACACCAACCACTACAAGGTCAGTAGGGATATAATGATCATCACTTTTACGGTAATCCTGCTCAACCCTTGTATTTTGCACAACCGAGGGGGCAATCGGTTGCATCACACTTCCAGCCACGGGAGTATGATGACTCGTCGCCCATTTACATTCCAGAAAACATCGAATCACAAGTAGAAATTAGGCCTCAATTGTTAGGAATATTACCGGAATTTAGGGGATACAAACAGGATGACCCATATAATCACTTGTATGAGTTTATAGCAACAGCCAACGCTAACACCCCTAGGAACACCAATAAGAACATTTTTAGATTAAGATTGTTCCCATTTACTATGAAAGACAAAGCCAAATATTGGTTCACGTCTTTGCCATCGAATAGCATTACTACATGGGACCAACTCAAAGATAAGTTCTTACAAGAGTTTATCCGGCAAGCAAGACGACGGAGATCAGGAGGGCCATTCAGGATTTTCAGCAGAAGTCTGGAGAAGCTTTTCATGAAGCATGGGATCGTCTAAAGGAGTTGATGAGGTCGTGCCCTCATCATGATATTCCAAAGTAGCAACTGGTTAAGGTATTCTTTGAAGGAGCAAGTGAGACGAACCAAGCCATGATCAATGCATCATCTAGTACTATTATGATGCAAGACCCAGAGGAGGCTTGGCAATTTTTGGAACAGTTAAGTAATGGCTCCAAGGCGAATTTCTCCACAAGAAAGACGGTAGGCGCAGCTGCAGCAATGGGAGCTGATGCCGATTGGAAAAAGGATGTAAAGAAGGAGGACCAAAGACTCAAGAAGGTCAAGGAGGACCAAAGACTCAAGAAGCGAATCAAGTCTATGATCAGGGTCAAGGTCAACATAACAACGGACGACCCTATAGACCATATAACCAAGGCCAGCAGAATTTCAACAATCAAAGGCAGAACAACTATCAGGGCCAATCATCTAATCAGCCTAGGCAATATCAACCCGCAAACAACAATGGCAATACAAGTGGGAGCGGTAACAGCAACAATAGGGGCCCCAACAATTCTATCAACAATGCCCCAGGGACTCAGGAGGATCTAGTCGCGAAGATGTATGAGATGTTCAACACAACACAGCAGCAGTCTCAAGCCAATACAAAAGCTATCGCCAAAATGGCTGAAGACCAATGAAAAAGAGATAATGGGAAGCTGTCAAGTACCACAGAAGTCAATCCAACCCATGGTCAGCGGGCCGGGAAGGAACATGTCAACACTGTCGAGGTTGAATGGAGGAAAGTCACCCTGGAAGATTTGCTAGAATCAGGAAGTGAGGCTGAGAGTGAAAAGGAAGAAGAGGTTAAGAAAAAGGTGGAAAGTGAAGAGGAGAATAAGAAAGAAGAGGAAGAAGTAAATGTTGAGAAGGAGCCTCAACCAAAAGAGGACAAGGAGGTCCAAGAGGAAAAGCAGCCAATAATAGCTGGAATTAAACAAAGGAAGAAGGATAAGAAGGAAAAGAAAACACAGGAAGTGCCCAAATCAACGGGGCCATCAATGAACCAACCCTTGTGGGACGAGCTTAAGAACGCTCCTGAGGATACAAGAATTCTTCAGGAGATGTGTGAGAAAAATGGAAAAAGCAAGACTCCCATACCTGACACCGTGAGGTTAACAATCAAAGCTAGTGAGGCACTGTTGGGAACACTGCCCAAGAAAGATAGGGATCCTGGATCACCACTGATTACTGCTACCGTAGGAGATGTGGTCATTAGGAACACCTTGCTGGATTTGGGGACAAGTGTGAATGTGCTACCGGGATATTTGTATGATAAATACAAAAATGAGGAATTAGAGCCGGCAAAGACCGTATTACAGCTGGCTGATCAGTCAACCAAAGTATCCCGAGGTAAGTTGACCAATGTCGTAGTGAAGGTTGGGGATTTCTTTTACCCAGTAGAGTTTTAGTTATGGAATATGAGAGTCTGGAGGACGCGCCTGCGCTAATATTAGGACGTCCATTTTTGGTTACGACCGTCGCCGTTATTAATTGCAAAACAGGAGACTTGGATATCTTCTTTGGGTCGAGGAAAAGAAGGTTTAATATGTTTGGAAGTCCCATATCTCTACCTCAAGGGTATGATGACAAGCATTTGGACAGCAATATGCTGATGGAACCAGGGATTAGGGACAAAAGCAAAATATAGACCCGAACAGGAGAAGGAGGAAAAGAGGAAGTTTTGAAGGAAACAAAAGAGCATCCGTTGTCCACCATTGACAAAGAGCAGCTGCTGGACATGATGGAAATGTTGGAGACAAGGCATCAGCAATACGAGAAAGATGCAAGGGAAAGAGAAGCCAAGGTCTTTCAGCTTCTGGAAGCCCATCAACAATGGATTAGCGGAGTTAGTGACAGGATGACTCAACTCACTTCATTGCTGTCAATGATGGCCCACAATTTCGCACCAGATCACAAGAAGATGCCATCAGGAACTCAAGAAGAGTAGGAGTATGAATAGTACGTCTGGCTGAAGACGTGAAACTTAGCGCCTGTTGGGAGGCAACCCATCTTTCATAAGTAGGTACTGTATTTCTTAGTAAGTAGGAAGATTATATCATCGTCATTTGTAGGTATTATTGGTCCAAGGCAAGTGTGGGGGTTGTTTGGAAGAAAAATTGAATTTTTGATAACCGCGTCGTGGTCAGGAAAATTACGCGTCGCGGGATCGTAAACCAACCTGATACGCAGGGGTAGATTTGGGGACACGCGTGCCGCGGTTCGCTCATATCCGCGCCGCGGGAAACGATCGATCGGTTTCCCTAGTTAAATAGGTAAGCCGCGAGACTATTCACACACCCACGCCGCAGAGCTCTGATCATTGAAAATTTTCTCGTGTTTTTCTTGCTCATTTCATTCACGCTATCGAGGTACGTCATTCTAACTAGTTTTTACTTGTTTAAACTAGCAATTAGGCAGCTGATTTGGTTGATTTCTAAAAAAACTCAAAAACTTAGAAATCTGCAATGCTGACTCGTAGGGTGTTTATTTTGCCAAATAATGACCCTAGATGAATTAGTCGGTGCTTAGGCTATCTTGTAGTGTATTTGGATTGAGATTAAACAGGTTAGATCGTAATCTTGGATTTGGAATTTGAAACAGCCGCTCGCCACGCCGCGCCCTGGTTCTTGGGCCGCGCCGCAGTGCGGTGGGGAAGACAAGGACTAAATTTGAAAAAAACATTTGTGGCTATTTTATTTTGTGCAGATGTCTTTCAGACTTGACCACCAGTTCCTCCAGTTTCCTGAGGGATTAGATACCTCTGTTGAGTTTGCTGCCAAGAGGGATGCACTCATAGGTCGCCGGGTTCTCGAGGCGACGATCATTGACCGAGATATCCTCAGAGACACGGGGCTTTAAGGCGAGATCAAGCCGTTTCTCCACTGCACATGGACCCAAGGGGATGCTTCATTCATGTGTCCAGGTTGGGACAGGCTTATGGCCAACCAGGATGACATCGTGTACACCGAGCTTCTGTTAGAGTTCCTGTCCATGATCCGTTTCTCACCGGGTTCGACAGAGGCCCGTTCCAGACTTGTACGATTTCGATTAGGGGGAGCCCACAGGGAGTGTAGTCTCCGGGAGTTTGGGAGACGCACGGGTATCTATATAGAGACGGACCTCCAGCACCAGCACTTCACGCCTTTTCTTCGGGAGTGTATTCAGGGGCAGCCCGCCAGGGATGCCAACACAGACATTTGGGCACCTTTGTCCAATGTATTTTATGAGGCGGGGACGTCCAGGGAGAGCCATCTCCGTGATCCACTTCACCGGCTCATGCACCGCATCGTCTCCACCTCCATCATGCACATGGAGGGGGGCGAGAAGGTGTCCGCTGAGGACATGACGTATCTCTGGGTGCTCCTTGACCCCTCCAGGTTCCTTCACCTCCCGTTTGCCCTAGCCGTCTCTCTATCCACCCGTACGACGGGTGCATCTTCCAGCAGTCCTCTGGCCCGCGGGCATTACATCACCCACCTGGCCCGTTCTTACCGGATCCTTACTGCTGCGACCGTAGCTTCTTTGACTGCTTTACCTCTAGTTCGCACTACGGCGCGAGCCCTGAAGAACATGGGGCTGATCGAGCAGCAGCGCCCAGGCCAGTTTGTGAGGGTGGCGACCGAGGCACCCCAGGACCCTCGGCCAGCTTACGCCCAGCCGGGCAGGAGACGCTCGAGACCGGCAGCACCAGCAGAGCCAACGCCACAGCCACAGCAGGAGGATCCATCGGCCATCCACCGATTGGAGGCCAGGGTGGCGAGGATGGAGGAGTAGTTGGAGTGGATCGGGGAGGTACTTTTGGAGTTAGCCACACAGTAAGGACGCCGCTCCCGACCATTTCCAGCCCGGGCCCACGATCATGAGGCTGGTTCTTCCAGGCCACCAAGTGGCAATTGATGTATTTTTCTTCTTTTTCTTTTGGGATATATTTGTATTGTACTTATGACACTACTATCTTTTGTTTGTTTATATTTTTGTTTGTTTGCATTTAATCTTTTTGTGAGTTATGCATGTGATACCAAAATGGAGGAGTTGTTTCAAGCAAGTGTGGGGTCACCGTGCCCCTCCACTTGTCTTGACCACCGGCGTGTTCACTGTTGCACTACAACTCCAGAATGCTAAATCGAGGACCTTTTTGTTCGTATTTTGTACCTGTGACACCTAGTACCAATCAAGCGATCTACCGTTCGAAGGGGTAACTCTTTCTCCCTTGTTTTGAATAATTTTTGTACAACGGGGACGTTGTACGGTTTTAAGTGTGGGGTGTGGACGGTCGAAAGAGTAGTGTTTTGTGAAATTTTTGCGGAAAAGACCAATTATCAAAATTTTAGCAACTTTTTCAAAATTTTTCATAGATTATAATTTTGAAACGAATAGTTTATGATTGTTTATAGCATTGGTATTTTTTGAGAAATACTATTTAGTTGTGATCATGCTATTAGTTTAGTCAAATAAGTTGAGTTTTATGAGTTTAGAAGATTGGACCGTTTGATGTTTGGGATTTAGGAAGGAATTGTCAATCTGTGGCATTTGTTGTTCGAGCCGGTAAGTCTAAAATGGGTGGGGCTTATGCACCTTGCCACCTAAGATCATCTGGTCTGGGATGGTATTTCTGAAAGCTCGTTACACGGACAACATCGAAAGTCATGGACAATTCTTTAATGGCCTTTAGAATCTGAATGAGTACGTACACTTCACTGTGGACTGAAAATTTGTAATCAAGGGTTCTTTAGAAAGCCATGAATTCCAAAGAACATTCCAATTATGTTTTCACGAACTATTTCACTCTAACTCATAATGAAATAAGCTTTGAAACTAAACATATTCAAAAATTGTTTGACTCTTAGTTAAATTCTATTAAAAACTCTCTTGCTTGGGGACAAGCAAGGCACAAGTGTGGGGTGTTTGACAACGCCTAGTAATATCAAATATTTTAGTCGTTGTTGAGCTCTATTCTTAGTGAAATTATATCATATATATCGTGGTATTCTCACTTTTCGTGCCAATACTTGTTTGGAAAGAAATAATGAAAGCAGGGACCAAAAGCATACAATTTGGAAAAAATTTGAAGATCAAGGCAAAATCAGGCGGATTAGTACGCGCGCCGCGGAATTCATAAAGACGCGACACGGTGATGAGGCGGTGGAGAAAAATTCAAATGCCGATAAAACGGGGATAAACTCGCACGCGCGCTGCGGGATTCACCTATACGTGGCGCGGCCTCGTGATTTTTGCAACTATAAATAGAGGGTCTTAGGTCGAAAAAAGCAGCGAAGACCTGGTGTAAAATCGACTCCCAAGGCTCTTTGAGTCCGAGTTTTAGCTTTAGCAACCATCATTTGGTATTTTATGTTTTTTTCTTTAATTTTCAATTAGTTTAATAGTTACTAGTAATTCGCTAGTGTATTTGGGAGTGACAACCATTGATATTTAGTCTTAGTTTCTGTTTTGGATATTGGGTTACTGTTTTGGACCCTTGGGATCTGAGTTTGTTAATGATAACCATTCGGTTATGATAATTGCTCAGTTTTTCGGTGTTTATGCTTTGAATGAGTTTTTTGGATGTTTGGATTGTGTTTGACGTGTGGTTTGACCTTGATTGCTTCTGATTTAGAGATGTACTTCTGATTTCAGTAGGTAACAAGGTTTAGTTTTTAGTTTTAGTTAGTTGATGTTTGAGTTGGATTTTTGGAATTTATGATTTTTGGAATTGTTTGGCAAAAGTTAGGAACTAGATCCTATGACTGTAGCGTGACACTGTAATTGGTAATCTGTCTCCTGTCTCGACCATGTAACTCCTGTGGATCGACCCTGACTACCACTATGCTAGAGAGTGTTAGGTATTTTCTTATTTTTGACCGCACGACGACCTAGGCGAGTCAACCCATCATAATCCTTGATAATTGTACATAACCCATCACAACCTACATAATAGTACATAACCCATACAACCCTTGAAAACGGTCCATAACCCATAACAACCCTTTCTAATGGTTAATAACCCATCACAACCCTTTCTATGGTCCATAACCCGTCGCAACCCTGCATAATGGTCCATAACCATAACAACCCTTCATAATGGTCCATAACCCATACAAACCTTCATAATAGTCAGTAACCCATCACAAGCCTTCATAATTAACCATAACCCATCACAACACTTCATAATGGTCCATATCACATCGCAACCCTGCGTAATCATCCATAACCATAAAAACGCTTCATAATGGTCCATAACCCATACAAACCTTCATAATGGTCCATAACCCATCACAACCCGTCATAATGGTCCATAACCCAACACAACCCTTTCTATGGTCCATAAACCATCACAACTCTTCATAACTGACCATAACCTATGACAACCCCTCATAATGGTCCATAACCTATCATAACCCTTCGTAGTAGTCCATAACCCATCACAACCTTCATAATGGTCCATAACCCATCACAACCCTTTATAAGTGTCCATAACCCATCACAACCATCATAATGGTCCATAACCCATCACAACCCTTTATAATGGTCCATAACCCATCATAACCCGTCATAATTGAGCATAACCCATCACAACCCTTCATAATGGTCCATAACCTAACACAACCTTTTCTATGGTCCATAACCCATAACAACCCTTCATCATTGACCATAACCTATCACAACCCTTCGGACTGGTCAATAACCCATCATAATCCATCATAATGGTTTATAACCCATCACAACCTTCATAATAGTACATAACCCATACAACCCTTCATAACCGTCCATAACCCATCACAACCCTTTCTAGTGGTCCATAACCCATCATAACCGTTTCTATGGTCCATAACTCATCGCAACCCTACATAATGGTCCATAACCATAACAACCCTTCATAATGGTCCATTACCCATAAAAACCTTCATAACAGTCCATAACCCATCACAACCCTTCATAATTGACCATAACCCATCACAACCCTTCATAATTGACCATAACCCATCACATTCCTTCATATGGTCCATAACCCAGCACAACTCTTTCTATGGTCCATAACCCATCACAACCCTTCATAATTAACTATAACCTATCACTACACTTCATAATGGTCCATAACCCATCGCAACCCTGCATAATGGTCCATAACCATAACAACCCTTCATACTTGTCCATAACGCATACAAACCATCATCATGGTCCATAACCCATCACAACCCTTCATAATGGTCCATAACCCGTCACAACCCTTCAAAATGGTCCATAACCCAATACAACCCTTTCTATGGTCCATAACCCATCACAACTCTTTATAATTGACCATAACCTACCAAAACCCCTCACAATGGTCCATAACCCATCATAACCCTTCATAGTGGTCCATAACCCATCACAACCTTCATAATGGTCCATAACCCATCACAACCCTTTATAATGGTCCATAAATCATCACCCTAATGACCTAGTGGATAAGGCTTAGGACTCCTTCTCTTTCATCATAAGGAGGTTCCAAGTTCAAATCCCACTCCCTCCCTTTACCCATAGGGAGTGTTAGGTTTCAATCAGGGGATGGCCACTGGCCACCTCTCTACCCCCGTAGGTGATTGACCCGGACCACCCTGCTGCCAGGTGTGCGTAGACCCCAAGGTTGCTTCATCAGGGTCATCCAAAGGATGGGTCGGGTGGGGTCCTCGGTTATCCAAAAAAAAACCATGAAACCCTTCATAATGGTCCATAACCCAACACAACCCTTTCTATGGTCCATAACCCATAACAACCCTTCATAATTGACCATAACCTATCACAACCCTTCATAATGGTCAATAACCCATCATAATCCTTGATAATGGTTCATAACCCACCACAACCTTCATAATAATACATAACCCATACAACCCTTCATAACAGTCCATAACCCATCACAACCCTTTCTAATGGTCCATAACTCATCACAACCCATTTTATGGTCCATAACCCATCGCAATCCTGCATAATGTTCCCTAAGCATAACAACCCTTCATAATGGTCCATAACCCAGACAAACCTACATAACAGTCCATAACTCATCACAACCCTTCATAATTAACAATAACCCATCACAACCCTTCATAATTGACCATAACCAATCACAACCCTTCCTGTGGTCCAAAACCTAGCACAACCCTTTCTATGGTTCATAACACATCATAACCCTTCATAATTCACCATAATCCATCACAACACTTCATAATGGTCCATAACCCATCGCAACGCTACATAATGGTCCATAACCATAACAACGCTTCATAATTGTCCATAACCCATACAAACCTTCATAATGGTCCATTACCCATCACAACCCTTCATAATTGTCCATAACCCATCACAACCCTTTATAATAGTCTATAACCCAACACAACCTTTTCTATGGTCCATAACCTATCAGAACTCTTCATAATTGACCAAAACCTATCAAAACCCCTCATAATGGTCCATAACCCTTCATAGTGGTCCATAACCCATAACCACCTTCATAATGGTCTGTAACCCATCACAACCCTTTATAATGATCCATAACCCATCACAACCTTCATAATGGTCCATAACCCATCACAACCATTTATAATGGTCCATAACCCAACACAACCCATTCTATGGTCCATAAACCATAACAACTCTTCATAATTGACCATAACCTATCACAACCCTTCATAATGGTCAATAACCCATCATAATCCTTGATAATTATTCATAACCCTTCACAACCTTCATAATAGTACATAACCCATACAACCCTTGATGACGGTCCATAACCCATAACAACCCTTTCTAATGGTCCATAACCAATCACAACCCTTTCTATAGTCCATAACCCATCGCAACCCTACATAATGGTCCATAACCATAACAACCTTTCATAATGGTCCATAACCCATACAAACCTTCATAATAGTCAATAACCCATCACAACCCTTCATAATTAACCATAACCCATCACAACACTTCATAATGGTCCATAACACATCACAACCCTGCGTGATGATCCATAACCATAACTACGCTTCATAATGATCCAGAACCCATACAAACCTTCATAATAGTCAATAACCCATCACAACCCTTTATAATTGTCCATAACCCATCACAACCTTCATAATGGTCCATAACCCATCACAACCCGTCATAAATGAGCATAACCCATCACAACCCTTCATAATGGTCTATAACCCAACAGAACCTTTTCTATGGTCCATAACCCATCCCAACCCTTCATAATGGTTAATAACCCATCATAATCCTTTATAATGGTTGATAACCCATCATAACCTTCATAATAGTACATAACCCATACAACCCTTCATAACCGTCCATAACCCATCACAACGCTTTCTAGTGGTCCATAACCCATCATAACCGTTTTTATGGTCCATAACCGATCGCAACCCTACATAATGGTCCATATCATAACAACCCTTCATAATGGTCCATAACCCATAAAAACCTTCATAACAGTCCATAACCCGTCATAACCCTTCATAATTGACCATAACCCATCACAACCCTTCATAATTGACCATAACCCATCACAATCCTTCCAATGGTCCATAACCCAACACAACCCTTTCTATGGTCCATAACCCATCACAACCCTTCATAATTAACCATAACCCATCACAACACTTCATAATGGTCCATAACCCATCGCAACTATGAATAATTGTCCATAACCATAACAACCCTTCATAATTGTCCATAACGCATACAAACCATCATCATGGTCCAAAACCCATCACAACCCTTCATAATGGTCCATAACCTTATTAATAAAAAGAATAAATACAATAGTGGTTTTCTTTTATGTTCTTGTTTGCTTCTGGTTCCTTCTCTTGTTTTGGTACCTACTTTAGCCTGTTGTCCGTTGGGGCCTGTCCCAAAGGATTTTCTGTTTTTTGGTGGGGAGTCCCCAGCCTTATATTGTATTTATTCTTTTTATTAATAAAATTTGCCAGAGGTGTCGCCCTCTTTACCCAAAAAAACCTGTCACAACCCTTCAAAATGGTCCAGAACCCAATACAACCCTTTCTATGGTCCATAACCCATCACAACACTTCATAATTGACCATAACCTACCAAAACCCCTCATAATGGTCCATAACCCATCATAACCCAAGAAAACCAAAACCTAAGATTCCTCCCCAAGAAAACCATTTTCCCTTTCTCTCTAAGCAAGCTATACGATTTTTTGCAATTTTTAAAGTTTTTATATTTTTTTTTACTTTAATTATGGCTGGTGTTTCACCAGGCATAATTCCTGGTTCTGATCAATCTTTGGATAATGAAAATGTTTTAGAAAATCATAATATTATATTTCCTGCACATGGTATTATAGATCATGAAATTACTTTGAATTTGGTTGAAAAAAGATTAAAAAACATAAAAATAAAACAGCCATATTTCTTCAAACATCTTGATAGAGCCATACAAAAAAAAGAAATCTGTTATAAACCATAAACATATTACAGATTTTAATGAAATACATCTTTATTCTAAAAATAATCCAGAAAAATATACACATTACAGAGTGATTGATGCAGCTACGACTGAATTAAATGACACATTTAAATCAGTTTCAAAAGCTTATGCAAAAGATGATGTTGAAGTTGTTGGTCTTGAGATGAACCAAGGAACCCTCACGGATTACTCCTCTGAAGAAGAAGATGGTGAAGATGGCGAATCTGCTTTAATTGAAGGAAGTAAAGCTCATGCTAACCGTGAAACTAATGCTACAAATATGATGAACACCATCACCAACTATACATCTTGCAGCGGTGAAAGTCAAGATCACGAAAAATATATCAAGAACATGACCAACCATGAATACGAACATAAAGGTGATGGAGTGCATTCCCCAACCGTCTCCTCCTCTTGCATCAATGAAGGTGAAACACTTTTGGACATGGCAGATGGTGTCCTCATCAATTCAAGCTACGGGATTGCTAGTCAACATACATTCACGTCAGTTACGAATGCTTTTCAATATCCATCGGTCAACAATACAATTTCCAGCAATGGGGAAGGAACAACTAACAATACACGTGACTGCATGTTCAACTTACCTTATGGTCATGGACGTACGGATGCTAGAATCTCTTCTTGTGCAAGTGGAGAAGATACGAACGATAATCACACCTCAACGGTCAAAGAACCCAACGGTTCTTCTTCAAAGAAAAGTGCACCTTTGGCCTTCTCCAAGAATTTCGATCATTTGAATAAAAGTGGAGGTATCTCTTTTACTCCCTCTCCCAATGTGTTTAATGATAAGTGTCCCCTTAGTGCCTTTCAATTAAAAGAATCATATGCTCCTAATTATGAATGTCCCCCACAAATTATTGACTTTGTCTCTCTTTGTGCCAAGAATTCGGATGGTTTGAATTTGAACAAGCCGATGGCTTCTAATTCCATGAATGGTCCATGCCTAAATCCTTTAGCCCATCCATGCTTAAATCCATTAGCCCATGAGAAAAAAAATACCTATAATTCTATTCTTGGACCAAGCCCACACAATCTAGCCCATACTAATAATATTTAACCCATTGAAAATATGGAAGAAGCCCAAAACTCTATTATAGACAAAAATACTAGCAATTTAACACATAGAAAATCCTTTGCCAATAATGATATAATTTCACATGAATTTGATTATAAATCCCATGACAATAATTTAAATTTCAATCATCAAATTAAAAATAAAGAAAAAAATGTTTGGACTAGAAAATTACCTTTACTTAATAACTCTCATGCTAATATCATTACTGGATCACAAAAACACGCTAACGATAACTTCCGTTTTATTCCGAACTTATGTAATGATATTAATGTACCAGTAGATATTTCTTTACAGTCCGTTACTAAAGTTTGTCAAAATTTTGCAAGGACTATATGTGGTTACTTTGTTGGAAAAAAAATGAATTACTCAGATGTTAGTTATCTAGCTTCCAAAATGTGGTCTATACATGGCCTTCAAGATGTCCTTCTAAATGGAAAAGGAATTTATCTTTTTAAATTTAGTGATGACAATGGTCTGCATCATGTTATCACCCATGGACCCTGGACTTTTAAGGGTGTCCCGATGGTCATTCAAAAATGGCGCCCCGGACTGAGTATCCATAAGAATAATCACGACAAGCTTCCTCTCTGGATTAAAATCCATGATATTCCCTATGAGGCTTGGAGTGATGATGGACTTAGTCATATTGCCTCTAAAATTGGAAAGCCTCTTGCTATGGACTCATATACGGCTAATATGTGCAAGTATGCGGCTGGTAAATCTGTATATGCACGTGTTCTTCTTGAGGTCCCAACAAAATCTACTTGGGTGGATAAAGTTAATATCCGAATCCCTGATCCGGATACTCTTGAATATTCAATCCACACTCTTAGTATTGAATATGAATGGAAACCTCCTATGTGCTCTAATTGCATGGTTTATGGTCATGAAACTAACAACTGTATGCATGTCATCTCTAAGAATAATGAAGCTAAGCCCAAAGATAAAATGCCTATTGATCAGGTGATTGTTACCTCTCCTATGCAACCTGATGATGCATTTACGGTGGTTACTAAAAAGAAATCTTTAAGGAAACAAAGACCAAATTATGAAAATACTAATAATGATATTTCACAAGGTAAGTCTATTAGAAATACCCAAACGGGTGGGATGGATAAACAAATTGGAAAAAATAATGTAAATAATAAAAATATAAAAAGTCAAATTCAATTAAGAAATGTGTATCACCCTGTTCCAAAAACATTTTGTCCCGCTTCAAGCCATGTCCCTTACAAGAAACGCCCTCCCATTATCCATCATTTTGGTAATAAATCTCACAAAAATTCTATAGATGTTGTTGGTTTCCCTAGCCCTATCATACGAATCTCATCCCCTTCTTCCCCAAAAATATCTAAGATATCCACTCCTATTTTCAACGCCTTTTCCATTCTTGAGTCTTGTCCCAATGATATGACGGATCTTCCTGACCCCTCCTCCCATCTTCCACCCATTCATGTCCCATCCCCTCTTATTCCTGATGGTACTGATCCAGATTCTGTTAACCTTTCTGATGTGGATAAACTCATTGAGGTTGAATCTGATAATGGTGACACTGCCAAGTTTATTAATGATGATGAATTTGAATCACCTAAGGACCAATTTATAATAGCTCAGGCATCCGAGCAGATGGACTCCACCCACACCCCAGTTTCCATATGACTCACATCGCTGCATGGAATACTCGAGGACTCTGTAAGCCTTCTCATCAGAAAGCTTTGAGAGATCTTATTCGCGATCATAATCTCCAAATTTGTGCTTCTATCGAGACTCGTGTTTCTTTCTCTAATCTTCCTCTCATCTATACTCGGGCTTTTGGATCCTGGTCTTGGTCGTCTACGTTAAAATTCGTGCCTCTAATAAATCTTTCTTCTGCTCTTTCGTCTATGCTCATAATAATCACATCATGCGTCCCTCCCTTTGGCATTCTCTTTCAGACCATAAGAAAGTGGTAAAAGATACCCCCTGGATCATCCTGGGGGATTTCAATGTTGCTCTTGACATGAAAGATAGCACCTACGGGACTTCTATTATCTCACGTCCCATGGAGGATTTCAGGGACTGTGTTAATCACATGGAGATGGAGGACCTTAACTATAAAGGTCTCTTTTACACCTGGACAAAATCTCCTAATGGTACTAATGGGCTTCTCAAAAATATTGACCGTGTCATGGGAAATCCTTTTTTCTTTGCCTCTTTCCCCTCTGCTTCTGTCAATTTTCTCCCATATCGTTCTTCTGACCATACCCCTGCTGTGCTTTCTATTCCCAATAGATCTACGTTCAGGCCGAAACCGTTCAAATTCCCTAACTTCCTGACTTATAAGAACGATTTCAAGCAGGTTGTTGCTGATTCTTGGAATTCCAATATCCCTGGATATAGGATGTTTAAGGTTTTCCAAAACCTTAAAAACTTGAAAAAACCATTGCGTCTTCTTCTTCGTAAACAGGGCAACATCTTTTCAAAGGTATCTTCTTGCTTATAACGAGGCTACCCTTGATGAAGAGAGGTTTCTGAAACAAAAGGCAAAGGTTGACTGGCTGCGTGAAGGAGATAAAAATTCTGGTTTTTTCCACAAATCGGTTAGAAGCCGCTTATCACGTAGTCGTATCGTATCCAGGATGCTCATGGAAAATGGATATCGGAGAATGAACTTCCAAACCTTTTTGTTTCCCACTTTCAAACTTTCTTAGGTTCTGCCTACCCTTCCATCCCTATTGGTGACCCTTGCTCCCTTTTCTCTAATAAGCTCTCCCCTATCCAGTCAGCCGCCATGCTTACTCCTGTTACGAATGAGGAGGTTAGGGGTGTCATGTTCCAAATGGGAGATGATAAAGCCCCTGGTCCAGATGGCTTCTCGGCTAAGTTCTTCAAGTCTGCTTGGGATATTGTGGGTAATGATGTTTGTTTGGCGGTTAAAGAGTTCTTTTCCTCTGGAAAACTCCTTAAATCTTTCAACCACACCGTTCTTGCTCTCATCCCTAAGGTTGACTCCCCTTCCAAAGTCACTGATTTTCGTCCTATAGCATGCTGTAATGTTGTTTACAAATGTATCAGCAAGATTATTGCCGACCGTATCAAGAATCATCTCTCTTGTTTGGTTGATGAAAACCAGTCTGCTTTCATCCCTAGTCGTTTGATCTCCGACAATGTTCTTCTTGTCCATGAGCTCATGCGGGACTATCATCGCCACCGTGGTCCACCAAGGTGTTCTTTTAAAGTAGATATTCAAAAGGCTTATGACACCGTCGACTGGTCTTTCCTTCGCAACATCTTGGTTGGATTTGGTTTCCATATTCGTATGATTAACTGGATCATGACATGTTTTTCCACTACGGCTTACTCAGTAAGTATCAATGGCAACATACATGGTTTTTTCTACGGTAATCGGGGCCTTCGACAAGGTGACCCTCTCTCTCCTTATCTCTTCACTCTTGTTATGGAGGTTCTTAACCTTATGATCAAGAGAAAAATTTCTGAATCCGATTCGTTTAAATTCCATCGTCAATGTGAGGAACAAAATATCACACATCTATGTTTTGCAGATGATCTTCTATTATTCTCTCATGGGGATAGATCTTCGGTAAGCATAATTTGTGAATCCCTTGCTGAATTCTCTGGGGTTTCTGGGCTCCATCCTAATGTTGCGAAAAGCGAAGCCTTTTATTGCAATGTTGGTGATGGAACTAGGGCTGCTATTCACCATATGGTTGGGTTCCCTAAGGGGTCTTTCCCTGTTGGATACCTTGGCATCCCTCTTATCACCACCCGTCTTGCCCACAAGGACTGTAAAGGACTTGTTGATAAAGTCAAATGCAGGATTAATGACTGGAAGAACAAGACTCTCTCCTTTGCTGGCCGTCTACAGCTAATTCTCTCTGTTCTTTCGTCTATGCAAATCTATTGGGCTTTTGTTTTTATTCTTCCTAAATCTATTTCTAAAGATATTGAGAAACTCATTAGGGGTTTCCTCTAGTGCCATGGTGAGTTGAAACGTGGTAAAGCCAAAGTCTCCTGGAAAACTGTGTGTCTCCCTAAAGAACATGGTGGACTTGGAATCCGTAATCTTGCTGTTTGGAATGTTGCCCTTATGGCTTCGCATGTTTGGAGACTCCTCTCTAAGAAGGATTCCCTATGGGTCAAGTGGATCCATTCTTACCGTCTCTGTGGACAAAACTTTTGGGATGTCCCAAAAAAGTACGGTTCAGGTTTTGCTTGGATTAACATCCTTGATATGCGAAGTAAGATAAGAAATTTTATTGTTTCCAAGATAGGTAATGGGTCTTCTACATCCGCTTGGTTTGATAACTGGCATCCTGCTGGTCCCCTATTTAAATTCATTTCTGCCCGTCAAATCAGGGCAGCGGGATTCAATCCGGATAGTAAGGTTGCAGACCTTGTCAACAATGGAGCTTGGGAAAGCCACGGTCCATTAAGGGACACCGTTTTTAATCTTCTTCATCAAAACCTTCCTTCTCTATCCCCATCCATTCCTGATAAACTCCAATGGAGATCTAGTGACGGTAATCTTTCAGATTTTACTGTGCGCTCCGTTTGGCAGTCTATTCGCCCCTATGACCAGCCTGTAGATTGGTATCATCTGGTTTGGTTCTCCCAGAATATCCCTAGACATGCATTCATTCTATGGGTTGCTCTTAAAAATCGTCTTAAGACTCATGACAAAATCAAAATCTGGGATACTAACTCCAATCTCATTTGTGCCTTTTGCGGGGATTGTGCTGATTCCCTTTCCCATCTTTTCTTTGAGTGTTCTTTCCCCTCTATGGTTTGGCATGATCTTCAACATGTCATGAATCTTTCCATCACCACTGATAGCTGGTCCGATATCATTAATCAATTCAAACCCGTGTCTAAGATTAAGACCATTTGGTCCATCATTAGAAGACTTGTGCTTGCTGGAGCAGTTTACCATTTTTGGCAGGAAAGAAATTTCCGAATTTTCAAAAAAACAAAAAGATCGTATCAAACAGTCCTTAATAATGTTAAGGATGATATCCGCTATAGACTGCTAAGTCTTTCTATGAAACAATGCAACAATGTTAATTTGGCTAAAACAATTTGGACCATCCCTTAACAAACCTCATATTGCTTCTATTTTTCTCTTCTTGTATGGCTTGTTTTTTGCAGGTTGTGTTCATTTATGTTTTAGTTATGTTCCTTTTCCCATGTATTGTTTTTGGTTTTTAGTTTAGCTTTGATGTCCTTTGGGGCCTGTCCCGATGGATTTTATGTTTTTTACTTTGGTAGGGAGTCCCCAGCCTCTTATTGTATTTATTTTTTTTATTAATAAAATTTGCCTGAGGTACCGTCCTCTTTACCCAAAAAAACCCATCATAACCCTTCATAGTGGTCCATAACCCATCACAACCTTCATAATGGTGATGGGTCCTCTACATCCGCTTGGTTCGATAACTGGCATCCTGCTGGTCCCCTCTCTAAATTCATTTCTGCTCGTGACATCAGGAATGCGGGATTCAATCCTGATACTAAGGTTGCTGACCTTGTCATCAACGGATCTTGGGTTTTGCCTGCTCGATGGATGGACTCCCATCCTAATCTTCTTCCTCAAAACCCTCCCTCTCTATCCCCATACGTTCCAGATAAACTCAAATGGAGATCTAGTGATGGTAATCTTTCTGATTTTTCTGTGCGTTCCGTTTGGCAGACTATTTGGCCCTATGACCAGACTGTTGATTGGTATCATCTGGTTTGGTTCTCCCAGAATATCCCTATACATGCATTCATTCTTTGGGTTACTCTTAAAAATCATCTTAAAACTCATGATAAAATAAAAATCTAGGATACTAACTCCAATATCATTTGTGCCTTCTGCGGGGATTGTCCTGATTCCCTTTCACATCTTTTCTTCGAGTGTTCTTTCCCTTCTATGGTTTGGCATGATCTTCAACATGTCATGAATCTCTCCGTTACCATTGATAGCTGGTCCGATATCATTAACCAACTCAAAACAGTGTCTAAGATTAAGACCATTTGGTCCATCATTAGAAGACTTGTGTTTGCTGGAGCAGTTTACCACATTTGGCAGGAAAGAAATTTACGAATTTTCAAAAAAACTAAAAGATCCTATCATGCTGTGGTGAATAGTACTAAAGATGATATACGATGTAGACTGATGAGTCTTTCTATGAAACCATGCCCTAATGTTAATTTGGCTAAAAGGATATGGACCATCACTTAACAAACCTCCGATTGCTTCTTTCTTCTCTGCTTGTATGGTTTGTTTTATGTTGCAGGATGTGTTCCTTTATGTTATTGTGATGACTATGTTTCCATGTATTGGTTTTGATTCCTAGTTTTCCTTTGTTTTCCATTGGGGCCTGTCCCGATGGATTTTATGTTTTTCCTTTGGTGGGGAGTCCCCAGCCTCTTATTGTATTTATTCTTTTTATTAATAAAATTTGCCAGAGGTACCGTCCTCTTTAACCAAAAAAAATGGTCCATAACCCTTCACAACCCTTTATAATGGTCCATAACCCATAAAACACTTCATAATGGTCCATAACCCATCACAACCCTTTATAATGGTCCATAACCCATCATAACCCTTCATCATTGAGCATAACCCATCACAGTCCTTCATAATGGTCCATAACCCAACACAACCCTTTCTATGGTCCATAACCCATAACAACCCTTCATAATTGACCATAACCTATCACAACCCTTCATAATGGTCAATAACCCATCATAATCCTTGATAATGGTTCATAACCCATCACAACCTTCATAATAGTACATAACCCATATAACCCTTCATAACAGTCCATAACCCATCACAACCCTTTCTAATGGTCCATAACTCATCACAACCCTTTCTATGGTCAATAACCGATAGCAACCCTGCATAATGGTCCATAACCATAACAACCCTTCATAATGGTCCATAACCCAGACAAACCTTCATAACAGTCCATAACCTTAAAAATCTAAACCTTTCAAGTTCCCTAATTTCCTGACTTATAAGAACGATTTCAAGCAGATTGTTGCATCTTCTTGGAACCCCAATATCACTGGATATCGGATGTATAAGGTTTTCAAAAACCTTAAAAATCTGAAAGTGCCTATACGTAAGATGCTTCGCAACCAGGGAAACCTCTTTTCTAAGTTTATCTCTCTTCGTAATGAGCTTGATAGAGTTCAGATTGCTTTGGATCGGGATCCTTTCAATAAGGATCTTCGTGAAGAACAATGCAGGTATCTCCTCGCTTATAACGAGGCTAGCCTGGATGAAGAGAGGTTCCTAAAACAAAAGGCTAAGGTTAACTGGCTGCGTGAGGGTGATAAAAATTCGGCTTTTTTCCACAAAGCGGTTAAAAGTCGTAAATCTCGCAATTGTATTAATTCTATCCAGGATGCTCAAGGTAACTGGATCTCAGGGAACGATCTTCCTAATCTTTTTGTTTCTCACTTTCAAGCCTTCTTGGGTACTGCCCAGCCTTCCACTACTATTCGTGATCCTTCTTCCCTCTTCTCTAATAAGCTTTCCCCCCTCCAATCTCCTGCCATGCTTACTCCTGTTACTGACGCGGAGGTTAAGTGTGTCCTGTTCCAGATGGGTGATGATAAAGCTCCTGGTTCTGATGGTTTTTCTGCTAAATTCTTCAAGTCTGCTTGGGATATTGTGGGTCATGATTTCTGTATGGCTGTTAAGGAATTTTTCTTTTCTGGCAAACTTCTTAAGTCCTTCAACAGCACCATCCTTGCGCTCATCCCTAAAGTTGATTCCCCCTCCAAAGTCACTGATTTCCGCCCTATAGCTTGTTGTAACGTTGTTTACAAATGTATCAGCAAGCTTATTGCGGATCGTATCAAAAACTATCTTTCTTCTCTGGTTGATGAAAACCAGTCTGCTTTCATCCCTGGTCGTTAGATCACCGACAACGTCCTTCTTGTCCACGAGCTCATGCGGGATTATCATCGTCATCGTGGTCCTCCTAGGTGTGCTTTTAAGGTTGATATTCAAAAAGCATACGACACGGTTGACTGGACGTTTCTGCGGACCATCTTGTTTGGGTTTGGTTTTCCTGATCGTATGATTGACTGGATCATGACATGTGTTTCCACGGTTGCTTACTCTGTGAGTATCAATGGGAATACTCATGGTTATTTCGACGGTAAAAGGGGCCTTCGGCAGGGTGACCCCCTCTCTCCTTATCTCTTCACTCTTGTCATGGAAGTGCTTAACCTTATGATCAAGAGAAACATCCATGATTCTGATTCTTTTAAATACCACAGACAATGTGATGATCAAAATATCACCCATCTCTGCTTTGCCGACGATCTCCTTCTCTTCTGCCATGGTGATAGTTCCTCGGTTAAACTCATATGTGATTCTCTTGAGGAATTCTCTGGGGTTTCTGGCCTCCATCCCAATACTGCGAAGAGTGAAGCTTTCTACTGTAATGTTGGTGAGAGGACCAGGGCTGCCATTGACCTTATTGTTAAATTTCCTGAGGGCTCTTTTCCTGTCCGATACCTTGGCATTCCTCTCATCACCACGCGTCTTGCACACAAAGACTGTAAAGGCCTTGTTGATAAAGTCAAATGCAGGATTAATGACTGGAAAAACAAGTCTCTTTCCTTTGCTGGTCGTCTCCAGCTCATCCTCTCTGTCCTTTCTTCTACTCAAATCTATTGGGCTTCTGTTTTTATTCTTCCTAAATCTATCTCTAACGATATTGAGAAGCTCATGAGAGGTTTCCTCTGGTGCCATGGTGAGTTGAAACGTGGTAAAGCTAAAGTCTCCTGGAAAACTGTTTGCCTTCCTAAGGAACATGGTGGTCTTGGCATACGTAATCTTGCTATTTGGAATGTTGCCCTTATGGCTTCCCATGTTTGGAGACTCCTTTCCAAGAAAGAGTCCCTATGGGTTAAGTGGATCCACTCTTACCGTTTATGTGGCCGTAACTTTTGGGATGCCCCCAAAAAATACGGTACTGGATTTGCCTGGCGTAACATCCTGGATATGCGGGATAAGATAAGGGAGTATATAGTTTCCCAGATTGGTGATGGATGCTCTACTTCTGCTTGGTTTGATAACTGGCACCCAGCGGGCCCTCTTTCTAAATTCTTATCTGCCCGTGACATCCATGATGCGGGTTTCACTCCTGATACAAAGGTTGCTGACCTGGTTCTTAACAGATCTTGGGTTCGGCCTCATTGTTGGAGAGATTCCCATACTGCTCTTCTTTCTCATAACCCCCCTACTCTTTCCACATTTGTCCCTGATAATCTCCTTTGGGGATCTAGAGACGGTCAACTCTCTCCTTTCTCTGTTCGTTCTGTTTGGCAGACTATTCGCCCCTATCATCAACCGGTCGTTTGGTTTCATCTTGTTTGGTTCTCTCAGAACATCCCCAGACATGCTTTCATTCGTTGGGTTGCTCTTAAAAATCGCCTTAAGACTCATGATAAAATCAAAATTTGGGACACTAATTCCAATCTCATTTGTGCGTTCTGCGGTGACTGTCCGGATTCCCTTTCCCATCTCTTCTTTGAATGTTCTTTCACTTCTTTGGTTTGGCATGACCTCCATCATGTCATGAATCTCTCCTTCTCCACTGATAGCTGGTCTGATATCATTAGCCAACTCAACCCCAGTAATAAGAACAAGACCATATGGTCCATCATTAGAAGACTTGTTTTTGCTGGAGCTGTCTACCACATTTGGCGGGAAAGAAATTTACGTATTTTTAAAAAAATAAAAAGATCCCATCAGGCTGTCGTGAATAGTGTTAAGGATGATATCCGCTGTAGACTGCTGAGTCTATCTATGAAAACTTGCACTAATGTTGTTTTGGCTAAAACTATTTGGACCCTCCCTTAATTTTCTTCATTTGCGCTTTCTCTCTTTTTATGCTTGTTTTGGCTTGTATGGTTTGTTTGTTTTGCAGGTTGTTTTCCTTTATGTTCTGTTTTCTTCTGGTTCCTTCTCTTGTTTTGGTTCCTAGTTTAGCTTGTTGTCCGTTGGGGCCTGTCCCGATGGATTTTCTGTTTTTTGGTGGGGAGTCCCCAGCCTTATATTGTATTTATTCTTTTTATTAATAAATTTGCCAGAGGTGCCGCCCTCTTTACCCAAAAAAACAGTCCATAACCCATCACAACCCTTCATTATTAACCATAACCCATCACAACCCTTCATAATTGACCATAATCCATCACAACCCTTCCTATGGTCCATAACCCAGCACAACCCTTTCTATGGTCCATAACACATCAAAACCCTTCATAATTAACCATAATCCATCACAACACTTCATAATGGTCCATAACCCATCACAACCCTGCATAATGGTCCTTAACCATAACAACGCTTCATAATTGTCCATAACCCATACAAACTTTCATCATGGTCCATAACCCATCATAGCCCTTCATAATGGTCCATAACCCATCACAACCCTTCATAATGGTCTATAACCCAACACAACCCTTTCTATGGTCCATAACCCATCACAACACTTCATAATTGACCATAACCTATCAAAACCCCTGATAATGGTCCATAACCCTTCATAGTGGTCCATAACCCATCACCACCTTTATAATGGTCTGTAACCCATCAATACCCTTTTTAATGGTCCATAACCCATCACAACCTTCATAATGGTCCATAACCCATCACAACCATTTATAATGGTCCATAACCTATCACAACCCTTCATAACTGAGCATAACCCATCACAACCCTTCATACTGGTCCATAACCGAACACAACCCTTTCTATGGTCCATAAGCCATAACGACCCTTCATAATTGACCATAACCTATCACAACCCTTCATAATGGTCAATAACCCATCATAATCCTTGATAATAGTACATAACACATACAACTCTTGATAACGGTCCATAACCCATAACAACCCTTTCTAATGGTCCATAACCCATCACAACCCTTTCTATGGTCCATAAACCATCGTAACACTGCATAATGGTCCATAACCATAACAACCCTTCATAATGGTCTATAACCCATACAAACCTTCATAATAGTCAATAACCCATCAGAACCCTTCATAATTAACCATAACCCATCACAACACTTCATTATGGTCCATAACACATCGCAACCCTGCGTAATGATCCATAACCATAACAACGGTTCATAATGGTCCATAACCCATACAAACCTTCATAATGGTCCATAACCCAGCACAACCCTTCATAATGGTCCATAACCCAACACAACCCTTTCTATGGTCCATAACCCATCACAACTCTTCATAATTAACCTTAACCTATCATAACCCCTTATAATGGTCCACAACCTATCATAACCCTTCATAGTGGTCCATAACCGATCACAACGTTCATTATGGTCCACAACCCATCACAACCCTTTATAATTGTCCATAACCCATCACAACATTCATAATGGTCCATAACCCATCACAACCCTTTATAATGGTCCATAACCCATCATAACCGTTTCTATGGTCCATAACCCATGCAACCCTACATAATGGTCGATAACCATAACAACCCTTCATAATGGTCCATAACCCATAAAAACCTTCATAACAGTCCATTACCCATCACAACCCTTCATAATTGACCATAACCATCACAACCCTTCATAATTGACCATAACCCATCAAAATCCTTCCTATGGTCCATAACCTAGCACAACCCTTTCTATGGTCCATAACCCATCACAACCCTTCATAATTAACCATAACCCATGACAACACTTCATAATGGTCCATAAACCATCGCAACCCTGCATAATGGTCCATAACCATAACAACCGTTCATAATTGTCCATAACGCATACAAACCATCATCATGGTCCATAACCCATCACAACCCCTCAAAATGGTCCATAACCCATGACAACCCTTCATAATGGTCCATAACCTAATACAACCCTTTCTATGGTCCATAACCCATCACAACTCTTCATAATTGACCACAACCTACCAAAACCCCTCATAATAGTCCATAACCTATTATAACCCTTCATAGTGGTCCATAACCCATCACAACCTTCATAATGGTCCATAACCCATCACAACCCTTTATATTGGTCCATATCCTTCATAATGGTCCATAACCCATCACAACCCTTTATAATGGTCCATAACCCAACATAATTGAGCATAACCCATCACAGCCCTTTATCATGGTTCATAACCCAACACAACCCTTTCTATGGTCCATAACCCATAACAACCCTTCATAACTGACCATAACCTATCACAACCCTTCATAATGGTATATAACCTATCATAATCCTTGATAATTGTTCATAACCCATCACAACCTTCATAATAGTACATAACCTATACAACCCTTGATAACGGTCCATAACCCATAAAAACCCTTTCCAATGTTCCATAACCTATCACAACCCTTTCTATGGTCCATAACCCATCGCAACCCTGCATAATGGTACATACCATAACACCCCTTCATAATGGTCCATAAACCATACAAACCTTTATAATAGTCAATAATCCATCACAACCCTACGTAATGATCCATAACCATAACTATGCTTCATAATGGTCTAGAAACCATACAAACCTTCATAATGGTCATAACCCATCACAACCCTTCATAATGGTCCATAACCCAACACAACCCTTTCTATGGTCCATAATCCATCACAACTCTTCATAATTGACCATAACCTATGACAACCCCTCATAATGGTCCATTACCTATCATAACCCTTCATAGTGGTCCATAACCCATCACAACCTTCATAATGGTCCATAACCCATCACAACCCTTTATAATTGTCCATAACCCATCACAACCTTCATAATGGTCCATAACCTATCACAACCCTTCATAATGGTCCATAACCCAACACAACCTTTTCTATGGTCTATAACCCATTCCAACCCTTCATAATGGTCAATAACCCATCATAATCCTTCATAATGGTTCATAACCCATCACAACCTTCATAATAGTACATAACCCATACAACCCTTCATAACCGTCCATAACCCATCACAACCCTTTCTAGTGGTCCATAACCCATCATACCGTTTCTATGGTCCATAACTCATCGCAACCCTACATAATGGTCCATACCGTAACAACCCTTCATAATGGTCCATAACCCATAAAACCTTCATAACAGTCCATAACCGGTCACAATCCTTCATAATTGACCATAACCCATCACAACCCTTCATAATTGACCATAACCCATCACAATCCTTCCAATGGTCCATAACCCAACACAACCCTTTCTATGGTCCATAACCCATAACAACCATTCAAAATAACCATAACCCATCACAACACTTCATAATGGTCCATAACCCATCGCAACCGTGCATAATGGTCCATAACCAAAACAACCCTTCATAATTGTCCATAACGCATACAAGCCATCATCATGGTCCATAACCCATCACAACCCTTCATAACGGTCCATAACCCGTCATAGCCCTTCAAAATGGTCAATAACCCAATACAACCCTTTCTATGGTCCATAACCAATCACAACTCTTCATAATTGACCATAACCTACCAAAACCCCTCATAATGGTACATAACCCATCATAACCCTTCATAGTGGTCAATAAACTATCACAACCTTCATAATGGTCCATAACCCATCACAACCCTTTATAATGGTCCATAACCCATAAAACACTTCATAATGGTCCATAACACATCACAACCCTTTATAATGGTCCATAACCCATCATAACCATTCATAATTGAGCATAACCCATCACAGTCCTTCATAATGGTCCATAACCCAACACAACCCTTTCTATGGTCTATAACCCATAACAACCCTTCATAATTGACCATAACCTATCACAATCCTTCATAATGGTCAATAACCTATCATAATCCTTGATAATGGTTCATAACCCATCACAACCTTCATAATAGTACATAACCCATACAACCCTTCATAACAGTCCATAACCCATCACAACCCTTTCTAATGGTCCATAATTCATCACAACCCTTTATATGGTCCATAACCTATCGCAACCCTGTATAATGGTCCATAACCATAACAACCCTTCATAATGGTCCATAACCCAGACAAACCTTCATAACAATCCATAACCCATCACAACCCTTCATTATTAACCATAACCCATCACAACCCTTTCTATGGTCCATAACACATCACAACCCTTCATAATTAACCATAATCCATCACAACACTTCATAATGGTCCATAACCCATCACAACCCTGCATAATGGTCTATAACCATAACAACGCTTCATAATTATCCATAACCCATACAAACCTTCATCATGGTCCATAACCCATCATAGCCCTTCATAATGGTCCATAACCCATCACAACCCTTCATAATGGTCTATAACCCAACACAACCCTTTCTATGGTCCATAACCCATCGTAACTCTTCATAATTAACCAAAACCTATCAAAACCCCTCATAATGGTCCATAACCCTTCATAGTGGTCCATAACCCATCACCACCTTCATAATGGTCTGTAACCCATCACAACCCTTTATAATGATCCATAACCCATCACAACCTTCATAATGGTCCATAACCCATCAAAACCATTTATAATGGTCCATAACCCATCACAACCCTTCATAACTGAGCATAACCCATCAGCCCTTCATAATGGTCCATAACCGAACACAACCCTTTCTATGGTCCATAAACCATCGCAACCCTGCATAATGGTCCATAACCAAAACAACCCTTCATAATGGTCTATAACCCAAACAAACCTTCATAATAGTCAATAACCCATCACAACCCTTCATAATTAACCATAACCCATCACAACACTTCATTATGGTCCATAACACATCGCGACCCTACGTAATGATCTATAACCATAACAACGCTTCATAATGGTCCATAACCAACCATCACCCTGATGGCCTAGTGGATAAGGCTTAGGACTCTTTCTCTTCCCCCATAAAGAGGTTCCAAGTTCTAATCCCACTCCCTCCCTTTCCCTATAGGGAGTGTTAGGTTTCAATCAGGGGATGGCCACTAGCCACCTCTCTACCCCCGTAGGTGATTGACCCGGACCACCCTGCTGCCAGGTGTGCGTGGGCCCCGAGGTTGCTTCATCAGGGTCATCCAAAGGATGGGTCGGGTGGGGTCCTCGGTTACCAAAAAAAAAAGGTCTATAACCTATACAAACCTTCATAATGGTCCATAACCCATCACAACCTTTCATAATGGTCCATAACCCAACACAACCCTTTCTATGGTCCATAACCCATCACAACTCTTTATAATTGACCTTAACCTATCACAACCCCTTATAATGGTCCACAACCTATCATAACCCTTCATAGTGGTCCATAACCCATCACAACCTTCATAATGGTCCATAACCCATCACAACCCTTTATAATTGTCCATAACCCATCACAACATTCATAATGGTCCATAACCCATCACAACCCTTTATAATGATCCATAACCCATCACAACCCCTCATAATTGAGCATAACCCATCACAACCCTTCATAATGGTTCATAACCCAACACAACCTATTTTATGGTCCATAACCCATAACAACCCTTCATAATTGACCATAACCTATCACAACCCTTCATAGTGGTCAATAACCCATCATAATCCTTCATAATGGTTCATAACCCATCACAACCTTCATAATAGTACATAACCCATACAACCCTTCAAAACCGTCCATAACCCATCACAACCGTTTCTAATGGTCCATAACCCATCATAACCGTTTCTATGGTCCATAATCCATTGCAACCCTACATAATGGTCCATAACCATAACAACCCTTCATAATGGTCCATAACCCATCAAAACCTTCATAACAGTCCATTACCCATCACAGCCCTTCATAATTGACCATAACCCATCACAACCCTTCATAATCGACCATAACCCATCAAAATCTTTCCTATGGTCCATAACCTAGCACAACCCTTTCTATGGTCTATAACCCATCACAACACTTCATAATGGTCCATAACCCATCGCAACCCAGCATAATGGTCCATAACCATAACAACCGTTCATAATTGTCCATAACGCATACAAACCATCATCATGGTCCATAACCCATCACAACCCTTCAAAATGGTCCATAACCAGTCACAACCCTTCATAATGGTCCATAACCCAATACAACCCTTTCTATGGTCCATAACCCATCACAACTCTTCATAATTGACCATAACCTACCAAAACCCCTCATAATGGTCCATAACCCATCATAACCCTTCATAGTGGTCCATAACCTATCACAACCTTCATAATGGTCCATAACCCATCACAACTCGTTATAATGGTCCACAACCCATCACAACCCTTTATAATGGTCCATAACCTTCATAATTGAGCATAACCAATCACAGCCCTTCATAATGGTCCATAACCTAACACAACCCTTTCTATGGTCCATAACCCATAACAACCCTTCATAATTGACCAAAACCTATCATAACCCTTTATAATGGTCAATAACCCACCCTAATCCTTGATAATGGTTCATAACCCATCACAACCTTCATAATAGTACATAACCTATACAACCCTTCATAACAATCCATAACCCATCACAACCCTTTCTAATGGTCCATAACTCATCAAAACCCTTTTTATGGTCCATATCCCATCGTAACCCTGCATAATGGTCCATAACCATAACAACCCTTCATAATGGTCGATAACCCATAGAAACCATCATAACAGTCCATAACCCATCACAACACTTCATAATTAACCATAACCCATCACAACCCTTCATAATTGACCATAACCCATCACAACCCTTCCTATTATCTATAACCCAGCACAACCCTTTCTATGGTCCATAACCCATCAGAACCCTTCATAATTAACCATAATCCATCACAACACTTCATAATGGTCGATAACCCATTGCAACCCTGCATAATGGTCCATAACCATAACAACGCTTCGTAATTGTCCATAACCCATACAAACCTTCATCATGGTCCATAACCCAAAACAACCCTTCATAATGGTCCATAACCCATCACAACCCTTTCTATGGTCCATAACCCATCATAACCCTTCATAATTGAGCATAACCCATCACAACCCTTCATAATGGTCCATAACCGAACACAACCCTTTTTATGGTCCGTAACCGATAATAACCCTTCATAATTGACCATAATCTATCACAACCCTTCATAATGGTAAATAACCCATCATTATCCTTGATAATGGTTCATAACCCATCACAACCTTCATAATAGTACATAACCCATACAACCCTTTAGAACTGTCCATAACCCATCACAACCCTTTCTAATGGTCCATAACCCATCATAACCGTTTCTATGGTCCATAACCCATCGCAACCCTACATAATGGTCCATAACCATAACAACTCTTCATAATGGTCCATAACCCATAAAAAGCTTCATAACAGTCCATTACCCATCACAACCCTTCATAATTGACCATAACCCATCACAACCCTTCATAATTGACCATAACCCGTCAAAATCCTTCCTATGGTCCATAACCTAGAACAACCCTTTCTATGGTCCATAACCCATCACAACCCTTCATAATTAACCATAACCCATCACAACACTTCATAATGATCCATAACCCATCGCAACCCTACATAATGGTCCATAACCATAACAACCGTTTATAATTGTCCATAACGCATACAAACCATCATGATGGTCCATAACCCATCAAAATGGTCCATAACCCATCACAACCCTTCATAATGGTCCATAACCTAATACAACCCTTTCTATGGTCCATAACCCATCACAACTCTTCATAATTGACCATAACCTACCAAAACCCCTCATAATGGTCCATAACCCATCATAACCCTTCATAGTGGTCCATAACCCATCACAACCTTCATGATGGTCCATAACCCATCACAACCCTTTATAATGGTCCATATCTTTCATAATGGTCCATAACCCATCACAACCCTTTATAATGGTCCATAACCCATCATAACCCTTCATAATTGAGCATAACCCATCACAGCCCTTCATAATGGTCCATAACCCAACATAACCCTTTCTATAGTCCATAACCCATAACAACCCTTCATAATTGACCATAACCTATCACAACCCTTCACAATGGTCAATAACCCATCATAATCCTTGATAATGGTTCATAACCCATCACAACCTTCATAATAGTACATAACCCATACAACCCTTCATAACAGTCCGTAACCCATCACAACCCTTTCTAATGGTCCATAACTCATAATGGTCCATAACCATAACAACCCTTCATAATGGTCCATAACCCATACAAACCTTCATAACAGTCCATAACCCATCACAACCCTTCATAATTAACCATAACCCATCACAACCCTTCATAATTGACCATAACCCATCACAACCCTTCCTATGGTCCATAACCCAGCACAACCCTTTCTATGGTCCATAACCCATCACAACCCTTCATAATTAACCATAATTCATCACAACACTTCATAATGGTCCATAACCCATTGCAACCCTGCATAATGGTCCATAACCATAACAACGCTTCATAATTGTCCATAACCCATACAAACCGTCATCATGGTCCATAACCCATAACAACCCTTCATAATGGTCTATAACCCAACACAACCCTTTCTATGTTCCATAACCCATCACAACTCTTCATAATATACCATAACCTATCAAAACCCCTCATAATGGTCCATAACCCTTCATAGTGGTCCATAACCCATCACAACCTTCATAATGGTCTCTAACCCATTATAACCCTTTATAATGGTCCATAACCCATCACAACCTTCATAATGGTCCATAACCTATCACAACCCTTTATAATGGTCCATAACCCATCACAACCCTTCATAATTGAGCATAACCCATCACAACCCTTCATAATGGTCCATAACCAAACACAACCCTTTCTATGGTCCATAACCCATAATAACCCTTCATAATTGACCATATTCTATCACAACCCTTCATAATGGTCAATAACCCATCATAATCCTTTATAATGGTTCATAACCCATCATAACCTTCGTAATAGTATATAACCCATAAAACTCTTGATAACGGTCCATAACCCATAACAACCCTTTCTAATGGTTCATAACCCGTCACAACTCTTTCTATGGTCCATAACCCATCGCAACCATGCATAATGGTCCTTAACCATAACAACCCTTCATAATGGTCTATAACCCATACAAACCTAGATAATAGTCAATAAACCATCACAACCCTTCATAATTAACCATAACCCATCACAACATTTCATAATGGTCCATAACACATCGCAACCCTACATAATGGTCCATGACCATAACAACGCTTCATAATGGTCCACAACCCATACAAACCTTCATAATGGTCCATAACCTATCACAACTCTTCACAATGGTCCATAACCCAACACAACCCTTTCTATGGTCCATAACACATCACAACTCTTCATAATTAACCATAAGCTATCACAACCCCTCATAATGGTCCATAACCCATCACAACCTTCATAATGGTCCATAACCCATCACAACCCTTTATAATTGTCCATAACCCATCACAACCTTCATAATGGTCCATAACCCATCACAACCCTTTATAATGGTCCATAACCCATCACAACCCTTCATAATTGAGCATAACCCATCACAACCCTTCATAATGGTCCATAACCCAACATAACCTTTTCTATGGTCCATAACCCATAACAACCCTTCATAATTGACCATAACCTATCACAACCCTTCATAATGGTCAATAACCCATCATAGTCCTTCATAATGGTTCATAACCCATCACAACCTTTCATAACCGTCCATAACCCCTCACAACCCTTTCTAATGGTCCATAACCCATCATAATCGTTTCTATGGTCCATAACCCATCGTAACCCTACATAATGGTCCATAACCATAACAACCCTTCATAATGGTCCATAACCCATAAAAACATTCATAATAGTCCATAACCCATCACAACCCTTCATAATTGACTATAACCCATCACAACCCTTCATAATTGACCATAACCCATCACAATCCTTCCTATGGTCCATAACCCAGCACAACCCTTTCTATAGTCCATAACTAATCACAACCCTTCATAATTAACCATAACCCATCACAACACTTGATAATGGTCCATAACCCATCGTAATCCTACATAATAGTCCATAATCATAACAACCTCATATGAAGGTTGTGATGGGTTATGGACCATTATGAAGGTTGTGAAAGGTTATGGACCATTATAATGGGTTGTGATGGGTTATGGATCATTATGAAGGTTGTGATGGGTTATGGACCACTATGAATGGTTATGATGGGTTATGGACATTTATGAAGTGTTGTGATGGGTTATGGTTAATTATGAAGGGTTGTGATGGGTTATAGATCATAGAAAGGGTTATGCTAGGTTATGGACCATAGAAAGGGTTGTGATGGGTTATGGTCAATTATGAAGGGTTGTCATGGGTTATGGTAATGAAGCATTATGATGGGGTATGGACTATTATAAAGGTGTGTATGGGTTATGGCCCATTATGAAGGGTTGTTATGGTTATGGACCAGTACGCAGGGTTGCGATGGGTTATGGACCATAGAAAGGGTGGTGATGCGTTATGGAGCATTACAAAGGGTTATGATGGGTTATTAACCATTATTAAGGGTTGTGATAGGTTATGGTCAATTATGAAGGGTTTTATGGTTTATGGACCATAGAAATGGTTGTGTTGGGTCATGGACCATTATGAAGGGTTGTGATAGGTTATGCTTAATTATGAAGGGTTGTGATGGGTTATAGACCATTATAAAGGGTTGTGATTGGCTATGGACAATTATGAGGGGTTGTGAAAGGTTATTAATTATGAAGAGTTGTGATGGTTTTTTTTTGGGTAAAGAGGGCGGCACCTTTGGCAAATTTATTAATAAAAAGAATAAATACAATATAAGGATGGGGACTCCCCACCAAAAAACAGAAAATCCATCGGGATAGGCCCCAACGGACAACATGCTAAACTAGCAACCAAAACAATAGAAGGAACCATAAACAAACAAGAACATAAAGGAAAACAACCTGCAAAACAAACAAACCATACAAGCCAAAACAAGCAGAGAAAAAAAGAAAGATTAGAGGAAGAAAATTAAGGGATGGTCCAAATAGTTTTAGCTAAATCAACATTAGTGCAAGTTTTCATAGAAAGACTCAGCAGTCTACATCGGATATCATCCTTAACACTATTCACGACAGCATGATGAGATCTTTTTATTTTTTTAAAAATGCGTAAATTTCTTTCCCGCCATATGTGGTAGACAGCTCCAGCAAAAACAAGTCTTTTAATGATGGACCAAATGTTCTTGTTCTTATTAATGGGGCTTAGTTGACTAATAATATCAGACCAGCTATCAGTGGAGAAGGAGAGATTCATGACATGATGGAGGTCATGCCAAACCAAAGAAGTGAAATAACAATCAAAGAAGAGATGCGAAAGGGAATCCGGACAGTCCCCGCAGAACGCACAGATGAGATTGGAGTTAGTGTCCCAAATTTTGATTTTATCATGAGTCTTAAGGCGATTTTTAAGAGCAACCCAAAGAATGAAAGCATGTATGGGGATGTTCTGGGAGAACCAAACAAGATGAAACCAAAATACTGGTTGGTGGTATGGGCGAATAGACTGCCACACAGAACGAACAGAGAAAGGAGAGAGTTGACCGTCTCTAGATCTCCAAAGGAGTTTATCAGGGACGGACGTGGAAATAGTAGGAGGGTTATGAGAAAGAAGAGCACCATAGGAATCCCTCCAACAATGAGGTCGAACCCAAGATCCGTTAAGAACCAGGTCCGCAACCTTAGTATCAGGAGTGAAGCCCGCATCATGAATGTCACGGACAGACAAGAATTTAGAAAGAGGGCCCGCAGGGTGCCAGTTATCGAACCAAGCAGAAGTAGAGCATCCATCACCTATCTGGGAAACTATATACTCCCTTATCTTATCCCGCATATCCAGGATGTTACGCCAGGCAAAACCAGAACCGTATTTTTTGGGTGCATCCCAAAAATTACGGCCACATAAACGGTATGAGTGGATCCACTTAACCCATAGGGACTCTTTCTTGGAAAGGAGTCTCCAAACATGGGAAGCCATAAGGGCAACATTCCAGATAGCAAGGTTACGTATGCCAAGACCACCATGTTCCTTAGGAAGGCATACAGTTTTCCAGGAGACTTTAGCTTTACCATGCTTCAACTCACCATGGCACCAGAGGAAACCTCTCATGAGCTTCTCAATATCGTTAGAGATAGATTTAGGAAGAATAAAAACAGAAGCCCAATAGATTTGAGAAGAAGAAAGGACAGAGAGGATGAGCTGGAGACGACCAGCAAAGGAAAGAGACTTGTTTTTCCAGTCATTAATCCTGCATTTGACTTTATCAACAAGGCCTTTACAGTCTTTGTGGGCAAGACGCGTGGTGATGAGAGGAACGCCAAGGTATCGGACAGGGAAAGAGCCCTCAGGAAACTTAACAATAAGATCAATGGCAGCCCTGGTCCTCTCACCAACATTACAGTAGAAAGCTTCACTCTTCGCAATATTTGGATGGAGGCCAGAAACCCCAGAGAATTCCTCAAGAGAATCACAGATGATTCTAACCGAAGAGCTATCACCATGACAGAAGAGAAGGAGATCGTCGGCAAAGCAGAGATGGGTGATACTTTGATCATCACATTGTTTGTGGAATTTAAAAGAGTCAGAATCATGGATGTTTCTCTTGATCATAAGGTTAAGCACATCCATGACAAGAGTGAAGAGATAAGGAGAGAGGGGGTCACCCTGCCGAAGGCCCCTTTTACCATCGAAATAACCATGAGTATTCCCATTGATACTCACAGAGTAAGCAACCGTGGAAACACATGTCATGATCCAGTCAATCATACGATCGGGGAAACCAAACCCAAACAAGATGGTCCGCAGAAACGACCAGTCAACTGTGTCGTACGCTTTTTGAATATCAACCTTAAAAGCACACCTAGGAGGACCACGATGACGATGATAATCACGCATGAGTTCGTGGACAAGAAGGACGTTGTTAGTGATCAAACGACCAGGGATGAAAGCAGACTGGTTTTCATCAACCAGAGAAGAAAGATGGTTTTTGATACGATCCGCAATAATCTTGCTGATACATTTGTAAACAACATTACAACAAGCTATAGGGCGGAAATCAGTGACTTTGGAAGGGGAATCAACTTTAGGGATGAGCGCAAGGATGGTGCTGTTGAAAGAGTTAAGAAGTTTGCTAGAATAGAAGAATTCCTTAACAGCCATACAGAAATCAGGACCCACAATATCCCAAGCAGATTTGAAGAACTTAGCAGAGAAACCATCAGAACCAGGAGCTTTATCATCACCCATCTGGAACAGGACACCCTTAACCTCATCATCAGTAACAGGAGTAAGCATGGCGGCAGACTGGAGGGGGAGAGCTTATTAGAGAAGAGGGAATAAGGATCACGAATAGCAATGGAAGGCTGGGCAGAACCCAAGAAGGCTTGAAAGTGAGAAACAAAAAGATTGGGAAGATCATTCCCCGAGATCTAGTTTTCGAGACCATCCTGGATAGAATTTATACGATTGCGAGATTTACGACTTTTAACTGCTTTGTGGAAAAAAGCCGAATTTTTATCACCCTCTCGTAACCAGTTAACCTTAGCCTTTTGTTTCAGGAACCTCTCTTCATCCAGGCTAGCCTCGTTATAAGCGAGGAGAAACCTGCATTGTTCTTCACGAAGATCCTTATTGAAAGGGTCCCGATCCAACGCAATCTGAACTCTATCAAGCTCATTACGAAGAGAGATAACCTTAGAAAAAAGGTTTCCTAGGTTGCGAAGCATCTTACGTATAGGAACTTTCAGATTTTTAAGGTTTTGGAAAACCTTATACATCCGATATCCAGTGATATTAGGGTTCCAAGAAGAAGCAACAATCTGCTTGAAATCCTTCTTATAAGTCAGGAAATTAGGGAACTTGAAAGGTTTAGGTTTGAAAGGGGTACGATGGGGGAGAGAAAGCACAGCAGGAGTATGGTCGGACGAACGGTAAGGGAGAAAATTGACAGTAGATGAAGGGAAAGAAGCAACGAAGTGATCATTTCCCATGACACGGTCAATTTTCTTAAGGATGCCACTCACACCATTAGGAGATTTGGTCCATGTGTAGAAGAGACCTTTATAGTTAAGATCCTCCATTTCCATCTGATTGACACAGTCCCTGAAGTCTTCCATGGCACGAGAAACCCCAGACGACCCGGAGGTGCTATCTTTAATATCAAGAGCAACATTGAAATCACCCAAAAGAATCCAAGGGGTATCTCTAACCATATTCTTATGTACCGCAAGAGAATGCCAAAGAGAGCGACGCATCATGTGATCATTATGAGCATAGACGAAGGAGCAGAAAAAAGATTTATTAGAATCACGAAGATTAACTTTGAAATGCATAACCTGATCATTTAAGTCGATAAGAATCATATCAATGGCTATCGGGTCCCAGGAAACCACAATTCTAGTCCCTCTAGGGAAAAAAAGACCGTTGGACGCCCACGACCAGGAGGCAAACGCACGACTACAGATAAGAGGGAGGTTATAGAAGGACGCACGAGTCTCAAGGGTAGCACAAATATGAAGATTTTGATCGCGGATAAGATCTCTCACGGCTATCTGATGAGAAGGCTTACAGAGACCGCGGGTATTCCATGCAGCGATGTGCGTCATATGGAAACTTGGAGGGGGTGGAGTCCATCTGCTCGGACACCTGAGTTAACATAGGTTGATCAGATTGTGATCCATTCTTATCAACAATAAACATGGCAGTCTCACCATCATCAGAGTCGACCTCAATACAATTGTCCTCGTCAAGAAGGTTATCAGTATCAGGATTAAAATCACCAGTATTAATATGGGGGGAACACTAGGAAGAGGAAGAGGGGGAGCAGTAGAGGGAAGATCAGTAATGTCTGAGGAACAAGCCTCAAGAATGGAGAAAGCATTGAATAAAGGTGTGGGGGATACAGATTGTTTAAGGGGCATGGAAGAAGAGAGACGAATGATAGGGCTCGGGAAACCAACTAAGTCGTTAGTATCCTTGATAAGGGGAGGAATAGAAGTAGGAGGAATGGAGGTGTGGGAATCATTAGCAACCGGTCGAAACTCGTAACGAGACTTATTAATAGTTTTTTTACTTTTATTCCAAAACTTGTTTATAGAAGAATCCTTACTCTTCCTAATTCCTTGTGTGTTTTTATTAGAATTACTATACAGAATATCATTATTAGTGTTTTCAGAATTAGACCCATTTTTAGAGCGATTTTTCTTTTTATTGACGACCATAAATCCATCATCAAGTTGCATAGGAGTAGTCACTATACCATGATCAAGAGGTATTTTATCTTTGGAATTACCTTCATTAGTATTAGAAATGACATGCATACATTTTATAGTTTCATGACCAAAGACCATGCAATGAGAGCACATAGGAGGTTTCCATTAATACTCAATACGAAGAGTATGGGTATAAAACTCAAGAGTATCAGGATCAGGAATACGGATAATCACTTTATCCACCCAAGAGGATTTAGTTGGTATCTCAAGAAGGACACGAGCATAAACAGATTTTCCTGCCGCATATTTGCACATATTAGCAGTATAGGAGTCCATAGCAAGAGACTTTCCAATTTTAGAAGCAATGTTGGCTGAGACCATCATCACTCCATGCCTCATAGGGAATATCATGGATTTTAATCCATAAAGGGAGCTTGTCATGATTATTTTTATGTATATTGGGACCGGGACGCCATTTTTGCATGACAATAGGGACACCTTTAAAAGTCCAGGGTCCATGAGTGACAACATGATGAAGACCATTATCGTCACTAAATTTAAATAGGTAAACACCTTTTCCATTTAGAAGGACATCTTGGAGACCATGTATAGACCACATTTTTGAAGCTAGATATCTAACATCAGAGTAATTCATTTTTATACCGACAAAATAACCATATATAGTCCTAGCAAATGTTTCACACACTTTATGAAGGGTTGTGATGGGTTATGGACCATAGAAAGGGTTGTGTTGGGTTATGGACCATTATGAAGGGTTGTGATGGCTTATGGACCATTATGAAGGTTTGTATGGGTTATGGACCATTATGAAGGGTTGTTATGGTTATGGACCATTATGCAGGGTTGCGATGTGTTATGGACCATTATGAAGTGTTGTGATGGGTTATGGTCAATTATGAACGGTTGTGATGGGTTATGGAACATAGAAAGGGTTGTCCTGGGATATGGACTATAGGAAGGGTTGTGATGCGTTATGGTCAATTATGAAGGGTTGTGATGGTTTATGGTCAAATTATGTAGGGTTGTGATGGGTTATTGAATATTTTAAAGGTTTGTATGGGTTGCGGACCATTAGGAAGGGTTGTTATTGTTATGGACGATTATGCACGCTTGCGATGGGTTATGGACCATAGAAAGGGTTGTGATGGGTTATGAACCATTAGAAAGGGTTATGATGGGTTATGGACTGTTATGAAGGGTTGATAGGGTTATGTACTATTATGAAGGTTGTGATAGGTTATGAACGATTATCAAGGATTATGATAGGTTATTGCCCATTATGAAGGGTTGTGATAGGTTATGGTCAATTATGAAGAGTTGTTATGGTTTATGGACCATAGAAAGGGTTGTGTTGGGTTATGGACCATTATGAAGGGTTGTGATGGGTTATGCTCAATTATGAAAGGTTGTGACGGGTTATGGTCCATTATAAAGGGTTGTGATGGGATATGGACCATTATGAAGGTTGTGATGGGTTATGGACCTTTATAATGGGTTATGATGGGTTATGGACCATTTTGAAGGTTGTGATGGGTTATGGACCACTATGAAGGGTTATGATGGGATATGGACTATTATGAGGGGTTTTGATAGGTTATGGTCAATTATGAAGAGTTGTGATGGGTTATGGACCATAGAAAGGGTTATGTTCGGTTATGGACCATTACGAAGGGTTATGATGGGTTATGGACCATTATGACATTTTGCATGGGTTATGGACCATTATCAATGGTTGTTATGGTTATAGACCATTATCCAAGGTTACGATAGGTTATGGACCATAGAAAGGGTTGTGATGGGTTATGGACCATTAGAAAGGGTTGTGATGGGTTATGGACCGTTATGATGGTTTGTATGGGTTATATACTATTATGAAGGTTGTGATGGGTTATAAACCATTATCAAGGACTATGATGGGTTATTGACCATTATGAAGGGTTGTGATAGGTTATGGCCAATTATGAAGGGTTGTTATTGGTTATGCACCATAGAAAGGGTTGTGTTGGGTTATGGACCATTATGAAGGGTTGTGATGGGTTATGCTCAATTATTAAGGGTTGTGATGGGTTATGGACCATTATAAAGGGTTGTGATGGGTTATGGACCATTATGAAGGTTATGATGGGTTCTGGACCACTATGAAAGGTTATAATGGGTTATGGACCATTATAAGGGGTTGTGATTGGTTATAGTCAATTATGAAGAGTTGTGATTGGTTATGGACCATAGAAAGGGTTGTGTTGGGTTATGGACCATTATGAATGGTTGAGATGGGTTATGGACCATTATGAAGGGTTGTTATAGTTATAGACCATTATCCAGGGTTGCGATGTGTTATGGAGCATTATGAAGTGTTATGATGGGTTGTGGTTAATTATGAGGGGTTGTGATGGGTTATTAAGGTTTGTATGGGTTATGGCCCATTATGAATGGTTGTTATGGTTATAGACCATTATGCAGGGTTGCACTGGGTTATGGACCATAGAAAGGGTTATGATGGGTTATGGACCATTAGAAAGGGTTGTGATGGCTTATGGACCGTTATGAAGGATTGTATGGGTTATGTACTATTATGAAGGTTGTGATGGGTTAGGAACCATTATGAAGGATTATGATGGGTTATTGACCATTATGAAGGGTTGTGATAGGTTATGGTCAATTATGAAGGGTTGTTATGGGTTATCGACTATAGAAATGGTTGTGATGGGTTATGGACCATTATAAAGGGTTGTGATGGGTTATGGACCATTATAAAGGGTTATGATGGGTTATGGACCATTTTGAAGGTTGTGATGGGTTATGGACCACTATGAAGGGTTATGATGGGATATAGACTATTATGAGGGGTTTTGATAGGTTATGGTCAATTATGAAGAGTTGTGATGGGTTATGGACCATAGAAAGGGTTATGTTGGGTTATGGACCATTACGAAGGGTTATGATGGGTTATGGACCATTATGAAGCTTTGTATGGGTAATCGACCATTATGAAGGGTTGTTATGGTTATAGACCATTATCGAGGGTTACGATGGGTTATGGACTATAGAAAGGGTTGTGGTGGGTTATGGACCATTAGAAAGGGTTGTGATGGGTTATGGACCGTTATGAAGGGTTGTATGGGTTATGTACTATTATGAATGTTGTGATGGGTTATGAACTATTATCAAGGACTATGATGCGTTATTGACCATTATGAAGGGTTGTGATAGGCTATGGGCAATTATGAAGGGTTGTTATGGGTTATGCACCATAGAAAGGGTTGTGTTTGGTTATGGACCATTATGAAGGGTTGTGATGGGTTATGCTTAATTATTAAGGGTTGTGATGGGTTATGGACCATTATAAAGGGTTGTGATGGGTTATGAACCATTATGAAGGTTATGAAGGGTTATGGACCATTAAAATGGGTTGTGACGGGTTATAGATCATTATGAAGGTTGTGATGGGTTATGGACCATTATGAAGGTTGAGAAGGGTTATGGACCATTATAGTGGGTTGTGATGGGTTATGGATCATTATGAATGTTGTGATGGGTTATGGACCACTATGAAGGGTTATGATGGGTTATGGACATTTATGAAGTGTTGTGATAGGTTATGGTTATTTATGAAGGGTTGTGATGGGTTATAGATCATAGAAAGGGTTGTGTTGGGTTATGGAGCATAGAAAGGGTTGTGATGGGTTATGGTCAATTATGAAGTGTTGTGATGGGTTATAGATCATAGAAAGGGTTGTGTTGGGTTATGGACCATAGAAAGGGTTGTGATGGGTTAAGGTGAATTATGAGGGGTTGTGATGGATTATGGTAATGAAGCGTTATGATGGGGTATGGACTGTTATGAAGGGTTGTATGGGTTATGGACCGTTATGAAGGGTTGTTATGGTTATGGACCATTACGCAGGGTTGCGATGGGTTATGGACCATAGAAAGGGTGGTGATGCGTTATGAAGCATTAGAAAGCGTTATGATGGGTTATTGACCATTATTAAGGGTTGTGATAGGTTATGGTCAATTATGAAGGGTTTTATGGTTTATGGACCATAGAAATGGTTGTGATGGGTTATGGACCATTATAAAGGGTTGTGATGGGTTATGGATCATTATGAAGGTTGTGAAGGGTTATGGACCATTAAAATGCGCTGTGATGGGTTATAGATCATTATGAAGGTTGTGATGGGTTATGGACCATTATGAAGGTTGTGAAGGGTTATGGATCATTATGAAGGTTGTGATGGGTTATGGACCATTATGAAGGTTGTGAAGGGTTATGGACCATTATAATGGGTTGTGATGGGTTATGGATCATTATGAAGGTTGTGATGGGTTATGGACCACTATGAAGGGTTATGATGGGTTATGGACATTTATGAAGTGTTGTGTAGGGTTATGGTTAATTATGAAGGGTTGTGATGGGTTATAGATCATAGAAAGGGTTGTGGGCCGAATAGACTGCCAAACGGAACGCACAGAAAAATCAGAAAGATTACCGTCACTAGATCTCCATTGGAGTTTATCAGGAACTGATGGGGATAGAGAAGGAGGGTTTTGAGGAAGAAGATTAGGATGGGAGTCCCTCCATTGACCAGGCCGAACCCAAGATCCGTTGATGACAAGGTCATCAACCTTACTATCAGGATTGAATCCCGCAGCCCTGATGTCACGGGCAGAAAAGAATTTAGAGAGGGGACCAGCAGGATGCCAGTTATCGAACCAAGCGGATGTAGAGGACCCATCACCAATCTGGGAAACAATATAGTCTCTTATCTTACTTCGCATATCGAGGATGTTTCGCCAAGCAAAACCTGAACCGTATTTTTTGGGGGCATCCCAAAAGTTACGTCCATAGAGACGGTAAGAATGGATCCACTTGACCCATAGGGAATCCTTCTTAGAGAGGAGTCTCCACACATGTGAAGCCATAAGAGCAACATTCCAAACAGCAAGATTACGGATTCCAAGACCACCATGTTCCTTAGGGAGACACTCAGTTTTCCAGGAAACTTTTGCTTTACCTCGTTTCAACTCACCATGGCACCAGAGGAAACCCCTCATGAGTTTCTCAATATGTTTAGAAATAGATTTAGGAAGAATAAAAACAGAAGCCCAATAGATTTGCATAGAAGAAAGAACAGAGAGAATAAGCTGAAGACGGCCAGCAAAGGAGAGAGTTTTGTTTTTCCAGTCATTAATCCTGCATTTGACCTTATCAACAAGACCTTTACAATCCTTGTGGGCAAGACGGGTGGTGATAAGAGGGATGCCAAGGTATCGGACAGGGAAAGATCCCTCAGGGAATCCAACCATATGGTCAATAGCAGCCTTAGTAGTATTACCAACATTGCAGTAAAATGCTTCGCTTTTCGCAACATTAGGATGGAGCCCAGAAACCCCAGAGAATTCAGCAAGGGAATCATATATGATCCTTACCGAAGATCTATCCCCATGAGAGAAGAGGAGGAGATCATCGGCAAAGCATAGATGTGTGATATTCTGTTCCTCACATTGACAGTGGAATTTAAACGAGTCGGATTCAGAAATTTTTCTCTTGATCATAAGGTTAAGAACCTCCATAACAAGAGTGAAGAGATAGGGAGAGAGAGGGTCATCTTGTCGAAGGCCGCGTTTACCTTCAAAAAAACCATGTATGTTACCATTGATACTCACAGAGTAAGCCGTAGTAGAAACACATGTCATGATCCAGCCAATCATACGATCGGGGAAACCAAATCCAAACAAGATGTTGCGAAGAAATGACCAATCGACGGTGTCATAAGCTTTTAGAATATCCACTTTAAAAGCACATCTTGGTGTTGTCGGACAAGAAGAACGTTGTCGGAGATCAAACGACCAGGGATGAAAGCAGACTAGTTATCATCAACCAAACAAGAGAGATGATTCTTGATACGGTCCGCAATAATCTTGCTGATACATTTGTAAACAACATTACAGCATGCGATTGGATGAAAATCAGTGACTTTGGAAGGGGAGTCAACCTTAGGGATGAGAGCAAGAACAGTGTTGTTGAAAGACTTAAGGAGTTTTCCTGACGAAAAGAACTCCTTAACCGCCAAACAAACATCAGTACCCACAATATCCTAGGCAGACTTGAAGAACCTAGCCGAGAAGCCATCAGGGCCAGGAGCTTTATCATCTCCCAATTGGAACATGACACCCTTAACCTCATCATCCGTAACAGGAGTAAGCATGGCGGCAGACTGGATATGGGAAAGCTTATTAGAGAAGAGGGAACAAGGGTCACGAATAGGAATGGAAGGGAAGGCAGAACTTAAGAAAGTTTGAAAGTGGGATACAAAAAGGTTTGGAAGGTCATTTCCCGAAATCCAGTTACCATGAGCATCTTGGATAGAATCGATACGACTACGAGATAAGCGGCTTCTAACCGATTTGTGGAAAAATCCCGAATTTTTATCTCCCTCACGCAGCCAGTCAACCTTGGCCTTTTGTTTTAGAAACCTCTCTTCATCAAGGGTAGCCTCGTTATAAGCGAGGAGATACCTGCAATGTTCTTCACGAAGATCATTATTGAAAGGGTCCCGATCCAGAGCAATCTGAATTCTATCAAGTTCAGTACAGAGGGAGATAACCTTGGAAAAGATGTTGCCCTGTCTACGAAGAAGAAGACGCAAGGGTTTTTTTAAGTTTTTAAGGTTTTGGAAAACCTTATACATCTTATATCCGGGGAGATTGGAATTCCAAGAATCAGCAACTACCTTCTTGAAATCGTTCTTATAAGTAAGGAAGTTAGGGAATTTAAACGGTTTCGGCCTGAATGTAGATCTACTGGGAAGAGAAAGCACCGCTGGAGTATGGTCAGAAGAACGATAGGGGAGAAAATTGACAGAAGCAGAGGGGAAAGATGCAATGAAACTAGGATTACCCATGACACGGTCAATTTTTTTGAGAATACCACCAGTACCATTAGGAGACTTGGTACATGTGTAAAAGAGACCTTTATAGTTAAGATCCTCCATCTCCATGCGATTAACACAGTCCCTGAAATCCTCCATGGCACGCGAAATAACAGAAGTCCCATAGGTGCTATCTTTCATGTCCAGGGCAACATTGAAATCACCCAAAAGGATCCAAGGGGCATCTTTAACCACTTTCTTATGGGCTGAAAGAGAATGCCAAAGGGAGCGACGCAGGATGTGATTATTATGAGCATAGACAAAAGAACAGAAGAGAGTTTTATTAGAAGCACGAATTTTAACATAGAAATGCATAACCTGATCATTTAAGTCAAGAAGCATCATATCAATAGCTTTGGGGTCCCAAGCTACCACAATTCTAGTCCCCCTAGGGCTAAAAAGACCGTTAGACGACCAAGACCAGGACCCAAAAGCACGCGAACAGATAAGAGGAAGTTTAGAGAAGTCTGCACGAGTCTCGATGGAAGCACAAATATTGAGATTTTGATCGCGAATAAGATCTCTCAAGGCATTCTGATGCGAAGGCTTACATAGACCGCGAGAATTCCATGCAGCGATGTGCGTCATATGGAAACTGGGTTGTTGGTGGAATCCATCTGCTCGGACGCCTGAACTGTTCTTATTTGGTCATTAGGAGATTCCATATCATCATCATTAATAAACTTGGCCGTTTCACCATCATCAGATTCAACCTCAATGAGTTCATCCACATCCGGAAGGTCAACAGAATCTGGATCAAAATCATCAGAAATAATATGGGAAGGGGCATGACTAGGAGGGAGTTGTGAAGAGGGAGCAGGAAGATCCGTCTTATCATTGGAACAAGTCTATAGAATGGAAAAGGCGTTGAAAATAGGAGTGGATAGCTTAGATATTTTTGGAAGTGTAGAGGATGAGAGCCGGATGATGGGGTTAGGGAAACCAAGAACATCTGTAGATTGAGGTATAATGGGGGGGGGGGGGTTTTCTTGTTAGGGATATGGCGAGTAGAACTAATTTTTTTAGGGACAGGGTTATTCTCATTTCTTAAATGAATTTTACTTTTAATAAATTTATTATTGACATAATTTTTAGCAATTTTAGTATCCTTCGTACCCGAATGGGTATTTCTAATAGACTTACCTTGTGAAATATCATTATTAGTATTTTCATAATTTTGCCCTTGTTTCATTATATATTTCTTTTTCGTAACAACCTTAAATCCATCATCAAGTTGCATAGGAGATGTAGCTATCACCTGATCAGTATGCATTTTATCTTTGGGCTTAGCTTCATTGGTCTTAGAAATAACATGCATACAGTTGTTAGTTTCATGACCATAAACCATGCAATGAGAGCACATAGGGGGTTTCCATTCATATTCAATACTAAGGGTATGGGTTTAGTATTCAAGAGTATTTGGGTCAGGAATACGAATATGCACTTTGTCGACCCAAGTAGATTTAGTTGGGACTTCAAGAAGGACACGGGCATATACCGATTTACCAGCTGGATATTTGCACATATTAGCCGTATATGAGTCCATAGCAAGAGGCTTACCAATTTTAGAGGCAATATGACTAAGTCCATCATCACTCCATGCCTCATATGGAATATCATGGATTTTAATCCAGAGTGGAAGCTTGTCGTGATTATTCTTATGAATACTCAGACCAGGGCGCCATTTTTGAATGACCATCGGGACACCCTTAAAAGTCCATGGTCCATGGGTGATAACATGATGTAGACCATTGACGTCATTAAATTTAAAAAGATAAATTCCTTTTCCATTTAGGAGGACATCTTGAAGGCCATGTATAGACCACATTTTGGAAGCTAGATAACGAACATCAGAGTAATTCATTTTTTTTCCAACAAAGTAACCACAGATAGTCGTAGCAAAAGTTTGACAAATTTTAGTAACGGATTGTAAAGGAATATCTACTGGAACATTAATATCATTACATAAATTAGGAATAAAACGAAACTCTTCGTTTGCGTGTTTTTGTGAACCAGTAATGATATTAGCATGGGAGTTATTTAGTATAGGTAATTTGCGATTCCAAACATTTTTATCTTTATATTTATTATGATGATTGAACTTAACATTATTTTCATGGGATTTATACTCAAATGCTTGAGAAAATTTATCATTTATGCCATGGTTATTCAAATGTGTTAATAGGCTAGGATCTTGGGCTAAATTAGAGTGTTGGACTTCTACCATAGGTTTTAAAGGGCTAGTATTATGTGGGCTTGGTCCAAGAATAGAAGTAGATGACATGGATTTATCATGGGCTAAATTATTAAAGGTTTTACCATACAAAGAATGAGAAGCCATCGGCTTCTTCAATGCATCCGATTTCAAACATCCCATGGGCAAAATAGGTGGAAAGTCAAGGTATTGTGGGGAACATAGTTGATTAGCTCCATAGGATTCTATTATTTGAAAGCCACTAGGGGGACAAACTTTATTAAGCACATTAGGTGGATGTTTAAAGTAGGTACCTTTCATGTTTTCCACATTCACGTATCTTTGAGAAGAGTCCGATTGCAATTGTTGTCCATTCGCACAAGAAGGAATTCCATCAGCCGTACCCCATCTTCCTTTCACATGATTATGTTCCTCTTTCTCTTCCATATCCGTTGAAGGAGCATTTGCTTTGTTGTGTTCTTGCCCAGCAACCATATTAGTAGCTTTTACGTTAGCCTTGTTTGTCGGAGTTGTAAACGGCCTTGTTTTACCGGTGATCTCATCATCCATGCATTTGGATTTATCGTAGGCATCTCGTTGATCTTTAACATGATTGGGATGTTTGTCATTGTTGTGTGTTACACCAGCAACCATAAAGGGAGAAGTAACATTAGCCTCGATGCCCATTTCAATATTTTCTCCATTCGCGAAATGATAAATGCCGTTTACACCTTCCTGCTCTTCTTCGTGATTAATTGATTTAGTAGCACCTTCCTGATCATATTCTTTGACGTGATTACTAGCTTTAGTTGCAACTTCCTGACCATATTCTTCTATAATTGGGTACGATTGTTGTGTTAGAATGTGGTCATCTTTTTCTTGTAAACTTCCTCTTCATCTTGATATTCGGCCTCCTCATTTATAGTATCATCTTCATCATCAGAACCAGAAGAATAATCCGTGGTCATACCATCTTTGCAAGTATTACCACCATCTTCATGAGATAAAGCATCGGATTCATTACCATGTTCATGAGTTAAAGCAGGAACAAAGACTCCAAGGGTTTTTTCTTTTGCTAGAAATTGATTAGGAAGAAGATCTCTTTCTTTTACATTAAAATTTTGTTTTTTTCTTTTAGAAGAATTTTTTTGTATACATCTATCTAGTATTTTGAAGATGCATGGCTGTTTTTTTTAATGTTTTTTAATCTTTTTTCAACAATATTGAATGTAATTTCAGGATTTGTAAAAGCTTGTGTAAAAATAAAATTATTATGATTTGCCAGCATGTTATCAGATTCCAAAGTTAAATCTGGACCAGGAACTATACCTGGTGAAACACCAGCCATAATAAAAATTAAAATACAGAAATACAAAAACTTAAAGATTGCTTAAAGAATGCTTAACGATTATTGAGAGAGAAAAAAGAAGGGGAATGCTTTTAGGTTTTTTTGGTTATGGTTAATTATGAAGGGTTGTGATGGGTTATAGATCATAGAAAGCGTTATGCTGGGTTATGCACCATAGAAAGGGTTGTGATGGGTTATGGTCAATTATGAAGGGTTGTCATGGGTTATGGTAATGAAGCATTATGATGGGGTATGGACTGTTATAAAGGTGTGTATGGGTTATGGACCATTATGAAGGGTTGTTATGGTTATGGACGAGTACGTAGGGTTGCGATGGGTTATGAACCATAGAAAGGGTGGTGATGCGTTATGGAGCATTACAAAGGGTTATGATGGGTTATTAACCATTATTAAGGGTTGTGATAGGTTATGGTCAATTATGAAGGGTTTTATGGTTTATGGACCATAGAAATGGTTGTGTTGCGTCATGGACCAATATGAAGGGTTGTGATGGGTTATGCTCAATTATGAAGGGTTATGATGGGTTATAGACCATTATAAAGGGTTGTGATGGGCTATTGACCATTATGAAGGTTGTGATGGGTAATGGACCACTATGAAGGGTTATGATGGGTTATGGACCATTATGAGGGGTTGTGAAAGGTTATGAATTATGAAGAGTTGTGATGGGTTATGGACCATAGAAAGGGTTGTGTTGGGTTACGGACCATTATGAAGGGTTGTGATGGGTTATGGACCATTATGAAGGTTTGTATGGGTTATGGACCATTATGAAGGGTTGTTATGGTTATGGACCATTGTGCGGGGTTGCGATGTGTTATGGACCATTATGAAGTGTTGTGATGGGTTATGGTCAATTATGAACGGTTGTGATGGGTTATGGAACATAGAAAGGGTTGTCCTGGGATATGGACTATAGGAAGGGTTGTGATGCGTTATGGTCAATTATGAAGGGTTGTGATGGTTTATGGTTAATTATGAAGAGTTGTGATGGGTTATGGACCTTAGAAAGGGTTATGTTGGGTTATGGACCATTACGAAGGGTTATGATGGGTTATGGACCATTATGAAGCTTTGCTTGGGTAATCGACCATTATGAAGGGTTGTTATGGTTATAGACCATTATCGAGGGTTACGATGGGTTATAGACCATAGAAAGGGTTGTGGTGGGTTGTGGACCATTAGAAAGGGTTGTGATGGGTTATGGACCGTTTTGAAGGGTTGTATGGGTTATGTACTATTATGAAGGCTGTGATGGGTTATGAACCATTATCAAGGACTATGATGCGTTATTGACCATTATGAAGGGTTGTGATAGGTTATGGGCAATTATGAAGGGTTGTTATGGGTTATGCACCATAGAAAGGGTTGTGTTTGGTTATGGACCATTATGAAGGGTTGTGATGGGTTATGCTCAATTATGAAGGGTTGTGATGAGTTATGGACCATTATAAAGGGTTGTGATGGGTTATGGACCATTATGAAGGTTGTGAAGGGTTATGGACCATTATAATAGGTTGTGATGGGTTATGGATCATTATGAAGGTTGTGATGGGTTATGGACAACTATGAAGGGTTATGATAGGTTATGGACATTTATGAAGTGTTGTGATGGGTTATGGTTAATTATGAAGGGTTGTGATGGGTTATAGATCATAGAAAGGGTTGTGATGGGTTATGGTCAATTATGAAGGGTTGTCATAGGTTATGGTAATGAAGCGTTATGATGGGGTATGGACTGTTATAAAGGTGTGTATGGGTTATGGACCATTATGAAGGGTTGTTATGGTTATGGACCAGTACGTAGGGTTGCGATGGGTTATGGACCATAGGAAGGGTGGTGATGCGTTATGGAGCATTACAAAGGGTTATGATGGGTTATTAACCATTATTAAGGGTTATGATAGGTTATGGTCAATTATGAAGGGTTTTATGGTTTATGGACCATAGAAATGGTTGTGTTGGGTCATGGACCAATATGAAGGGTTGTGATGGGTTATGCTCAATTTTGAAGGGTTGTGATGGGTTATAGACCATTATAAAGGGTTGTGATGGGCTATTGACCATTCTGAAGGTTGTGATGGGTAATGGACCACTACGAAGGGTTATGATGGGTTATGGACCATTATGAGGGGTTGTGAAAGGTTATGAATTATGAAGAGTTGTGATGGGTTATGGACCATAGAAAGGGTTGTGTTGGGTTATGGACCATTATGAAGGGTTGTGATGGGTTATGGACCATTATGAAAGATTGTATGGGTTATGGACCATTATGAAGGGTTGTTATGGTTATGGACCATTGTGCAGGGTTGCGATGTGTTATGGACCATTATGAAGTGTTGTGATGGGTTATGGATAATTATGAATGGTTGTGATGGGTTATGGAATATAGAAAGGGTTGTCCTGGGATATGGACTATAGGAAGGGTTGTGATGCGTTATGGTCAATTATGAAGGGTTGTGATGGTTTATGGTCAAATTATGTAGGGTTGTGATGGATTATTGACTATTTTAAAGGTTTGTATGGGTTGCGGACCATTAGGAAGGGTTGTTATTGTTATGGGCCATTATGCACGCTTGCGATGGGTTATGGACCATAGAAAGGGTTGTTATGGGTTATGGACCATTAGAAAGGGTTATGATGGGTTATGGACTGTTATGAAGGGTTGATAGGGTTATGTACTGTTATGAAGGTTGTGATAGGTTATGAACGATTATAAAGGATTATGATAGGTTATTGCCCATTATCAAGGGTTGTGATAGGTTATGGTCAATTATGAAGGGTTGTTATGGTTTATGGACCATAGAAAGGGTTGTGTTGGGTTATGGACCATTATGAAGGGTTGTGATGGGTTATGCTCAATTATGAAAGGTTGTGACGGGTTATGGACCATTATAAAGGGTTGTGATGGGTTATGGACCATTATGAAGGTTGTGATGGGTTATGGACCATTATAAAAGGTTATGATGGGTTATGGACCATTTTAAAGGTTGTGATGGGTTATGGACCACTATGATGGGTTATGATGGGATATGGACTATTATGAGGGGTTTTCATAGGTTATGGTTAATTATGAAGAGTTGTGATGGGTTATGGACCATAGAAAGGGTTATGTTGGGTTATGGACCATTACGAAGGGTTATGATGGGTTATGGACCATTATGAAGCTTTGCATGGGTAATCGACATTATAAAGGGTTGTTATGGTTATAGACCATTATCGAGGGTTACGATGGGTTATGGACCATAGAAAGGGTTGTGTTGGGTTGTGGACCATTAGAAAGGGTTGTGATGGCTTATGGACCGTTATGAAGGGTTATATGGGTTATGTACTATTATGAAGGTTGTGATGGGTTATGAACCATTATCAAGGATTATGATGCGTTATTGACCATTATGAAGGGTTGTGATAGGTTATGGGCAATTATGAAGGGTTGTTATGGGTTATGCACCATAGAAAGGGTTGTGTTTGGTTATGGACCATTATGAAGGGTTGTGATGGGTTATGCTCAATTATGATGGGTTGTGATGAGTTATGGACCATTATAAAGGGTTGTGATGGGTTATGGACAATTATGAAGGTTGTGAAGGGTTATGGACCATTAAAATGGGCTGTGATGGGTTATAGATCATTATGAAGGTTGTGATGGGTTATGGACCATTATGAAGGTTGTGAAGGGTTATGGACCATTACAATGGGTTGTGATGGGTTATGGATCATTATGAAGGTTGTGATGAGTTATGGACCACTATGAAGGGTTATGATGGGTTATGGACATTTATGAAGTGTTGTGATGGGTTATGGTTAATTATGAAGGGTTGTGATGGGTTATAGATCATAGAAAGGGTTGTGATGGGTTATGGTCAATTATGAAGGGTTGTCATAGGTTATGGTAATGAAGCGTTATGATGGGGTATGGACTGCTATAAAGGTGTGTATGGGTTATGGACCATTATGAACGGTTGTTATGGTTATGGACCAGTACGTAGGGTAGCGATGGGTTATGGACCATAGGAAGGGTGGTGATGCGTTATGGAGCATTACAAAGGGTTATGATGGGTTATTAACCATTATTAAGGGTTGTGATAGGTTATGGTCAATTATGAAGGGTTTTATGGTTTATGGACCATAGAAATGGTTGTGTTGGGTCATGGACCAATATGAAGGGTTGTGATGGGTTATGCTCAATTATGAAGGGTTGTGATGGGTTATAGACCATTATAAAGGGTTGTGATGGGCTATTGACCATTCTGAAGGTTGTGATGGGTAATGGACCACTATGAAGGGTTATGATGGGTTATGGACCATTATGAGGGGTTGTGAAAGGTTATGAATTATGAAGAGTTGTGATGGGTTATGGACCATAGAAAGGGTTGTGTTGGGTTATGGACCATTATGAAGGGTTGTGATGGGTTATGGACCATTATGAAGGTTTGTATGAGTTATGGACCATTATGAAGGGTTGTTATGGTTATGGACCATTGTGCAGGGTTGCGATGTGTTATGGACCATTATGAAGTGTTGTGATGGGTTATGGATAATTATGAATGGTTGTGATGGGTTATGGAACATAGAAAGGGTTGTCCTGGGATATGGACTATAGGAAGGGTTGTGATGCGTTATGGTCAATTATGAAGGGTTGTGATGGTTTATGGTCAAATTATGTAGGGTTGTGATGGATTATTGACTATTTTAAAGGTTTGTATGGGTTGCGGACCATTAGGAAGGGTTGTTATTGTTATGGACCATTATGCACGCTTGCGATGGGTTATGGACCATAGAAAGGGTTGTTATGGGTTATGGACCATTAAAAAGGGTTATGATGGGTTATGGACTGTTATGAAGGGTTGATAGGGTTATGTACTATTATGAAGGTTGTGATAGGTTATGAACGATTATCAAGGATTATGATAGGGTATTGCCCATTATGAAGGGTTGTGATAGGTTATGGTCAATTATGAAGGGTTGTTATGGTTTATGGACCATAGAAAGGGTTGTGTTGGGTTATGGACCATTATGAAGGGATGTGATGGGTTATGCTCAATTATGAAAGGTTGTGACGGGTTATGGACCATTATAAAGGGTTGTGATGGGTTATGGACCATTATGAAGGTTGTGATAGGTTATGGACCATTATAAAGGGTTATGATGGGTTATGGACCATTTTGAAGGTTGTGATGGGTTATGGACCACTATGAAGGGTTATGATGGGATATGGACTATTATGAGGGGTTTTGATAGGTTATGGTTAATTATGAAGAGTTGTGATGGGTTATGGACCATAGAAAGGGTTATGGTGGGTTTTTTTTTGGGTAAAGAGGGCGGTACCTCTGGCAATTTTATTAATAAAAAGAATAAATACAATATAAGGCTGGGGACTCCCCACCTAAAAAACAGAAAATCCATCGGGACAGACCCCAACAGACAACAAGGCTAAACTAGGAACCAAAAAAGAGAAGGAACTAGAAGCAAGCAAGAACATAAAGGAAAGCAACCTGCAAAACGAAACAAACCATACAAGCAGAGAAAAATAGCATAGCGAAGAGGAAGAAGGTTAAGGGATGGTCCATATAGTTTTAGCCGGATCAACATTAGTGCAAGTTTTCATAGATAGACTCAGCAGTCTACAGCGGATATCATCCTTAACACTATTCACTACAACATGATGAGATCTTTTAGTTTTTTTAAAAATGCGTAAATTTCTTTCCCGCCAGATGTGGTAAACAGCTCCAGCAAGAACAAGTCTTCTAATGATGGACCAAATGGTTTTGTTCTTATAAATGGGGTTGAGTTGATTAATGATATCACACCAGCTATTAGTGGAGAAGGAGAGATTCATGACATGATGGAGGTCACGCCAAACCATAGAAGTGAAAGACCAATCAAAGAAGAGATGTGAAAGGGAATCCGGACAATCCCCACAGAACGCACAAATGAGGTTGGAGTTAGTGTCCCAGATTTTGATTTTGTCATGAGTTTTAAGATGATTTTTAAGAGCAACCCAGAGGATGAAAGCATGGCTTGGAATATTTTGGGAAAACCAAACAAGATTACACAAAACGACCGGTTGGTGATAGGGGCGAATAGACTGCCAAACAGAACTTACAGAGAAAGGAGAGAGTTGACCGTCTCTAGATCTCCAAAGTAGTTTATCAGGGACGGACGTGGAAAGAGTAGGAGGGTTATGATATAGAAGAGGAGCGTGGTAGTCCCTCCAACAATGTGGTCGAACCCAAGATCCGTTAAGGACCAGGTCAGCAACCTTAGTATCAGGAGCGAAACCCGCATCATGGATGTCACGGACAGTCAAGTATTTAGAAAGAGGGCCCGCAGGATGACAGTTATCGAACCAAGCAGAAGTAGAGCATCCATCACCTATCTGGGAAACTATATACTCCCTTATCTTATCCCGCATATCAAGGATGTTACGCCAGGCAAATCCAGAACCGTACTTTTTGGGGGCATCCCAAAAGTTGCGACCACATAAACGGTATGAGTGGATCCACTTAACCCATAGGGACTCTTTCTTGGAAAGTAGTCTCCAGACATGGGAAGCCATAAGGGCAACATTCCAGATTGCAAGATTACGGATGCCGAGACCACCATGTTCCTTAGGAAGGCATACAGTTTTCCAGAAGACTTAGCTTTACCACGTTTCAACTCACCATGGCACCAGAGGAAACCTCTCATGAGCTTCTCAATATCGTTAGAGATAGATTTAGGAAGAATAAAAACAGAAGCCCAATAGATTTGTGTAGAAGAAAGAACAGAGAGGATGAGCTGGAGACGAGCAGCAAAGGAAAGAGACTTGTTTTTCCAGTCATTAATCCTGCATTTGACTTTATCAACAAGGCCTTTACAGTCTTTGTGGGCAAGACGCGTGGTGATGAGAGGAACGCCAAGGTATCGGACAGGGAAAGAGCCCTCTACAAACTTAACAATAAGATCAATGGCAGCCCTGGTCCTCTCATGGATGTTTCTGTTGATCATAAGGTTTAGCACTTCCATAACAAGAGTGAATAGATAAGGAGAGAGGGGGTCACCCTTTTACCATCGAAATATCCATATGTATTCCCATTGATACTCACAGAGTAAGTAACCGTGGAAACATATGTCATGATCCAGTCAATCATACGCTCGGGGAAGCCAAATCCAAATAAGATGGTCCGCAGAAACGTCCAGTAAACAGTGTCGTATGCTTTTTGAATATCAACCTTAAAAGCACACCTAGGCGGACCACGAAGACGATGATAATCACGCATGAGCTCGTGAACTAGAAGGACGTTGTCAGTGATCAAACGACCAGGGATGAAAGCAGACTGGTTATCATCAACCAAAGAAGAAAGATGGTTTTTGATACGATCCGCAATAATCTTGCTGATACATTTGTAAACAACATTACAACAAGCGATAGGGCGGAAATCAGTGATTTGGAAGGGGAATCAACTTTAGGGATGAGAGCAAGGATGGTGCTGTTGAAAGACTTAAGAAGTTTTCCAGAATAGAAGAATTCCTTAACAGCCATACAGAAATCAGGACCCACAATATCCCAAGCAGATTTGAAGAACTTAGCAGAGAAACCATCAGAACCAGGAGCTTTATCATCACCCATCTGGAACAGGACACACTTAACCTCCTCATCAGTAACAGGAGTAAGCATGGCGGCAGCCTGGACGGGGGAGAGCTTATTAGAGAAGAGGGAACAAGGTTCACGAATAGCAATGGAAGGCTGGGCAGAACCCAAGAAGGCTTGAAAGTGTGAGACAAAAAGATTGGGAAGATCATTCCCCGAGATCCAGTTACCTAGAGCATCCTGGATAGAATTAATACGATTGCGTGATTTTCGAATTTTAACTGCTTTGTGGAAAAAAGCCGAATTTTTATCACCTTCACGCAGCCAGTTAACCTTAGCCTTTTGTTTCAGGAATCTCTCTTCATCCAGGCTAGCCTCATTATAAGCGAGGAGATACCTGCATTGTTCTTCACAAAGGTCTTTATTGAATGGGTCCCGATCCAGAGCAATCTGAACTCTATCAAGCTCATTACGAAGAGAGATAACCTTAGAAAAAAGGTTGCCCTGGTTTCGAAGCATCTTACGAATGGGCACTTTTAGATTATTAAGGTTTTTGAAAACCTTATACATCCGATATCTAGTGATATTGGGGTTCCAAGAAGAGGCAACAATCTGCTTGAAATCGTTCTTATAAGTCAGAAAATTAGGGAACTTGAAAGGTTTAGGTTTGAAAGGGGCACGATGGGGAAGAGAAAGCACAGCAGGAGTATGATCGGACGAACGGTATGGGAGAAAATTGACAGTAGAAGAGGGGAAAGAAGCAACAAATTGAGTATTTCCCATGACACGATCAATTTTCTTCAGGATGCCACCCGAACCATTAGGAGACTTGGTCCATGTGTAGAAGAGACCTTTATAGTTAAGGTCCTCCATTTCCATCAGATTGATACAGTCCCTAAAGTCCTCCATGGCACGAGAAAGCCCAGACGCCCCGGAGGTGCTATCTTTAATATCAAGAGCAACATTGAAATCACCCAAGAGAATCCAAGGGTTATCTTTAACCATATTCTTATGGACCTCAAGAGAATTCCAAAGAGAGCGACGCATAATGTGATTGTTATGAGCATAGACGAAAGAGCAGAAAAAGGATTTGTTAGAATCACGAATTTTAACTTTGAAATGCATAACCTGATCATTTAAGTCGATAAGCATCATATCAATGGCAATCGGATCCCAGGCAACCACAATTCTAGTCCCTCTAGGGGAAAAAAGACAGTTTGACGACCACGACCAGGAGCCAAAGACACGACTACAGATAAGAGGGAGGTTAGAGAAGGAAGCACGAGTCTCAAGGGTAGCACAAATATGCAGATTTTGATCGCGGATAAGATCTCTCAAGGCATTCTGATGAGAAGGCTTACAGAGACCGCGAGTATTCCATGCTGCGATGTGCGTCATATGGAGACTTTGAGGGGGGTGGAGTCCATCTGCTCAGACACCGGAGCTATCATAGGGTGATCATTATATGATCCAGACTCATTTACAATGAACTGGGCAGTGTCACCATCATCAGAATCAACCTCAATACTATTATCCTCTTCGATAAGGTCATCGGCATCAGGATCAAAATTATCAGGTCTAATATGGGAAGGAGCATCAGGAGGGGGTAGGGGGAAGGAAGTAGAGGGAGTATCCGTGGCATCAGAGGAACAAGCCTCTAGAATGGAGAATGCGTTGAATAAAGGTGTGGAGGATTCAGACTGATTTATGGCCTGGGAGGGAGATAGACGTATGATAGGGCTAGGGAAACCTACTACACCTATTGAATCCTTCTGGGAGGGAATAGTAGAATGAGGTAGAATGGGAGGGCGTTTCTTTAAAAGGGCAGGGCGAAACTCGGATCGTGACTTATTATTACTTTTATAATTTTTATTATAAACTTTGTTTTTTGAAGATTCTTTAGCCATCCTAACCCTTTGGGTATTTATCTTAGAATTACTTTGTGGAATATCATTAGAGGTATTTTCATTATTTGGGCCTTTTTTCGATATATTTTTCTTTTTAGTAACCGCCGTAAATCCATCATCAAGTTGTATAGGAGAATCTACTATAACATGATCAATAGGCATTTTATCTTTGGTCTTAGCTTCATTAATCTTAGAGATAACATGCATACAGTTGTTCATTTCATGACCATAAACCATACAATGAGAGCACATAGGGGGTTTCCATTCATACTCAATACGAAGAGTATGGGTGGAAAATTCTAGAGTATCCGGATCAGGAATTCAGATAATCACTTTATCCACCCAAGAGGATTTTGTGGGGATCTCAAGAAGGACACGTGCATAAATAGATTTGCCAGCCGCATACTTGCACATATTAGCCGTATAAGAGTCCATAGCAAGAGGCTTACCAATTTTTGAAGCAATGTGGCTAAGACCATCATCACTCCAAGCCTCATATGGAATATCATGGATTTTAATCCAGAGAGGAAGCTTGTCGTGATTGTTTTTATGTATACTAAGTCTGGGCCGCCATTTTTGCATGACAATCGGGACACCCTTAAAAGTCTAGGGTCCATGGGTAATAACATGATGAAGACCATTATCATCACTAAATTTAAAAAGATAAACACCTTTTCCATTTAGAAGGACATCTTGAAGACCATGGATAGACCACATTTTGGAAGCTAGATAACGAACATCAGAGTAGTTCATTTTTTTTCCGAAAAAATAACCATAGATAGTCCTAGGAATGGTTTCACAAACTTTGGTAACGGCCTTTAAAGGAATATCAACAGGCACATTAACATCATTACATAAATTAGGAATAAAACGAAAATTATCGTTAGCGTGTTTTTGGGAGCCAGTAATGATATTAGCATGAGAGTTATTAAGTAAAGGTAACATACGAGTCCAAGCATTTTTGTTTCTTATTTTATTTTCATTATTTAAATTATGAGAATTTAAATTTTGTTCATGGGGTTTATACTCAAATGTCCGTGAATTATTGTCATCTATGACATGTGGTTGCATATGGGCTAACGGGATATTGACTTGGCCATTTAAAGACTGTTGGGCTTTTACAATATAATCCTTGGGCTGAATATTATTCATAGGTCCACTAATTGCATTAGATTGGGTAAATTGGGCTGATCTTTTAGCCAAATGGGTTAAGGGTTTCAAATTGGCTAAATGTATTGGGAAAGGCCCAAGAAGAGAAGGGGAGTCTCTCTTCCCATCCGTAACTAGTGTGGAGATATGAGATGGATAGTCAACATTTCTAGCATAGGATCCTTTGAATTGAACACCACTAGGGGAACATTCATCATTAGGATTAGACAAATTATTATTAGCATGCATAAAGAAATTACCCCTCATTTTCTTCAAATGGACGGTTCCATGAGGCAAGTCCGTTGGAGTTCTTTCATCATTGTCAGACTTGGCATAAGCTTGATCTGAATTATTGTTTGCCGGAGGCTTGCATGGATTCAAACCGGAGTTGCATCTTGTTTTGCCGGCGATCAGTCCTTGAACGTATTCACGATCAACTACCATTTCATCCTCCAAGATCAGGCCCTTTTCAGCAATCATTCTCTTCTCCTGATCAGCGAATTTACCCTCCAAAAACCCTTCGTATTCAGCATTTGCGTGAGGTGCAGGCTCATCAGCTATAACCGACTCGTATTCAGCATGGCCTATGGTGTTCTTCATCTTAGTTGCTTGAGCTTCACGATCAGCAACCAAAGGAGAATGATCTTCATCACCGTGCATGTTCATGATCTTTTGTTTTTCTTCCCCATAGATCATAGTTAACGCTGCATTAGCATGTTCCTGATGGTATTTTGTAGCTGTATCATCGAGACCATGTGATGCTTTTATAGTGTTTTCCATGCAGTCACGTTTGTAGGGGTACGGTTGCTCAAGTTGATCATCTTTTTGTTGTAATATTGGGTACGGTTTTTGGGGTAGTATTTGATCATCTTTGTTCTTGTACTCTCCCTCTTCATCATCATGTTGGGTATCATCATTTTTAGCAACATCTTCATTATCATATCCCCAAGAAGTATAATCCGTGGACATACCATCTTTGCAAGTATCACCATCATCTTCATGAGTGAAAGCATCTGGTTCATCACCATGTTCATGAGATAAAGCAGGAACATAGACTCTTAGGGGTTTTTCTTTTTCTAGAAAATTTTTAGAAGAAATATCTCTTTCTTGTACAATAAATTTAGGTTTTTTTCTTTTAGAAGTTTTTTTTTGTATACTTCTGTCAAGTATTTTGAAAATGCATGGCTGTTTTTTTTGTATGTTTTTTAATCTTTTTTCAACAATATTGAATGTAATTTCAGGATTTGTAAAACCTTGTGTATAAATAACATGATTATGATTTGCTAGAAAATCATCAGATTCCAAAGATAAATCTGGACCAGGAACTATACCTGGTGAAACACCAGCCATAATAAAATTAAAATACAAAAATACAAAAACTTAAAAATTGCTTAAAAACGTAAAGATTGCTTAAAGATTGCTTAGAGAGAGAAATGGACCATTACGAAGGGTTATGATCGGTTATGGACCATTATGAAGCTTTGCATGGGTAATCGACATTATGAAGGGTTGTTATGGTTATAGACCATTATCGAGGGTTACGATGGGTTATGGACCATAGAAAGGGTTGTGGTGGGTTGTGGACCATTAGAAAGGGTTGTGATGGGTTATGGATCGTTATGAAGGGTTATATGGGTTATGTACTATTATGAAGGTTGTGATGGGTTATGAACCATTATCAAGGACTATGATGCGTTATTGACCATTATGAAGGGTTGTGATAGGTTATGGGCAATTATGAAGGGTTGTTATGGGTCATGCACCATAGAAAGGGTTGTGTTTGGTTATGGACCATTATGAAGGGTTGTGATGGGTTATGCTCAATTATGAAGGGTTGTGATGAGTTATGGACCATTATAAAGGGTTGTGATGGGTTATGGACCATTATGAAGGTTGTGAAGGGTTATCGATCATTAAAATGGGCTGTGATGGGTTATAGATCATTATGAAGGTTGTGATGGGTTATGGACCATTATGAAGGTTGTGAAGGGTTATGGACCATTACAATGGGTTGTAATGGGTTATGCCATTATGAAGGTTGTGATGGGTTATGGACCACTATGAAGGGTTATGATAGGTTATGGACATTTATGAAGTGTTGTGATGGGTTATAGTTAATTATGAAGAGTTGTGATGGGTTATAGATCATAGAAAGGGTTATGCTGGGTTATGGACCATAGAAAGGGTTGTGATGGGTTATGGTCAATTATGAAGGGTTGTCATAGGTTATGGTAATGAAGCGTTATGATGGGGTATGGACTGTTATAAAGGTGTGTATGGGTTATGGACCATTATGAAGGGTTGTTATGGTTATGGACCAGTACGTAGGGTTGCGATGGGTTATGGACCACAGAAAGGGTGGTGATGCGTTATGGAGCATTACAAAGGGATATGATGGGTTATTAACCATTATTAAGGGTTGTGATAGGTTATGGTCAATTATGAAGGGTTTTATGGTTTATGGACCATAGAAATGGTTGTGTTGGGTCATGGACCAATATGAAGGGTTGTGATGGGTTATGCTCAATTATGAAGGGTTGTGATGGGTTATAGACCATCATAAAGGGTTGTGATGGGCTATTGACCATTATGAACGTTGTGATGGGTAATGGACCCCTATGAAAGGTTATGATGGGTTATGGACCATTATGAGGGGTTGTGAAAGGTTATGAATTATGAAGAGTTGTGATGGGTTATGGACCATAGAAAGGGTTGTGTTGGGTTATGGACCATTATGAAGGGTTGTGATGGGTTATGCACCATTATGAAGGTTTGTATGGGTTATGGACTATTACGAAGGGTTGTTATGGTTATGGACCATTGTGCAGGGTTGCGATGTGTTATGGACCATTATGAAGTGTTGTGATGGGTTATGGTCAATTATGAACGGTTGTGATGGGTTATGGAACATAGAAAGGGTTTTCCTGGGATATGGACTATAGGAAGGGTTGTGATGCGTTATGGTCAATTATGAAGGGTTGTGATGGTTTATGGTCAAATTATGTAGGGTTGTGATGGGTTATTGACTATTTTAAAGGTTTGTATGGGTTGCGGACCATTAGGAAGGTTTGTTATTGTTATGGACCATTATGCACGCTTGCGATAGGTTATGGACCATAGAAAGGGTTGTGATGGGTTATGGACCATTACAAAGGGTTATGATGGGTTATGGACTGTTATGAAGGGTTGATAGGGTTATGTACTATTATGAAGGTTGTGATAGGTTATGAACGATTATCAAGGATTATGATAGGTTATTGCCTATTATGAAGGGTTGTGATAGGTTATGGTCAATTATGAAGGGTTGTTATGGTTTATGGACCATAGAAACGGTTGTGTTGGGTTATGGACCATTATGAAGGGTTGTGATGGGTTATGCTCAATTATGAAAGGTTGTGACGGGTTATGGACCATTATAAAGGGTTGTGATGGGTTATGGACCATTATGAAGGTTGTGATGGGTTATGGACCACTATAAAGGGTTATGATGGGTTATGGACCATTTTGAAGGTTGTGATGGGTTATAGACCACTATGAAGGGTTATGATGGGATATGGACTATTATGAGGGGTTTTGATAGGTTATGGTTAATTATGAAGAGTTGTGATGGGTTATGGACCATAGAAAGGGTTATGTTCGGTTATGGACCATTACGAAGGGTTATGATGGGTTCTGGACCATTATGATGCTTTGCATGGGTTATGGACCATTATGAATGGTTGTTATGGTTATAGACCATTATCCACGGTTACGATAGGTTATGGACCATAGAAAGGGTTGTGATGGGTTATGGACCATTAGAAAGGGTTGTGATGGGTTATGGACCGTTATGAAGGGTTGTATGGGTTATATACTATTATGAAGGTTGTGATGGGTTATGAACCATTATCAAGGACTATGATGGGTTATTGACCATTATGAAGGGTTGTGATAGGTTATGGCCAATTATGAAGGGTTGTTATGGGTTATGCACCATAAAAAGGGTTGTGTGGGTTATGGAGCATTATGAAGGGTTGTGATGGGTTATGCTCAATTATTAAGGGTTGTGATGGGTTATGGACCATTATAAAGGGTTGTGATGGGTTATGGACCATTATGAAGGTTATGATAGGTTATAGTCAATTATGAAGAGTTGTGATTGGTTATGGACCATAGAAAGGGTTGTGTTGGGTTATGGACCATTATGAATGGTTGTGATGGGTTATGGACCATTATGAAGGGTTGTTATAGTTATAGACCATTATGCAGGGTTGCGATGTGTTATAGAGCATTATGAAGTGTTATGATGGGTTATGGTTAATTTTTTGGGTAAAGAGGGCGGCACCTCTGGCAAATTTTATTAATAAAAAGAATAAATACAATATAAGGCTGGGGACTCCCCACCTAAAAAACAGAAAATCCATCGGGACAGGCCCCAACGGACAACAAGGCTAAACTAGGAACCAAAACAAGAGATGGAACCAGAAGCAAACAAGAACTTAAAGGAAAGCAACCTGCAAAACAAACAAACCATACAAGCAGAGAAAAATAACATAGCATAGCAAAGAGAAAGAAAGTTAAGGGAGGGTCCATATAGTTTTAGCCAAATCAACATTAGTGCAAGTTTTCATAGATAGACTCAGCAGTCTACAGCGGATATCATCCTTAACACTATTCACGACACCATGATGAGATCTTCTAATTTTTTTTTAAAATGCGTAAATTTCTTTCCCGCCAAATGTGGTAAACAGCGCCAGCAAGAACAAGTCTTCTAATGATGGACCAAATGGTCTTGTTCTTAGAAATGGGGTTGAGTTGATTAATGATATCAGACCAGCTATCAGTGGAGAGGGATAGATTCATGACATGATGGAGGTCATGCCAAACCAAAGAAGTGAAAGAACAATCAAAGAAGAGACGGGAAAGGGAATCCGGACAATCCCCGCAGAACGCACAAATGAGATTGGCGTTCGTGTCCCAGATTTTGATTTTATCATGAGTCTTAAGACGATTTTTAAGAGCAACCCAGAGAATGAAAGCATGTCTGGGGATATTCTGGGAGAACCAAACAAGATGAAACCAATAGACCGGTTGGTGATAAGGGCGAATAGATTGCCAAACAGAACGAACAGAGAAAGGAGAGAGTTGATCGTCTCTAGATCTCCAAAGGAGTTTATCATGGACGGACGTGAAAAGAGTAGGAGGGTTATGATAAAGAAGAGCAGCATGGGAGTCTCTCCAACAATGTGGGCGAACCCAAGATCCATTTAGGACCAGGTCAGCAACCTTAGTATCAGTAGTGAAACCCGCATCATGGATGTCACGGACAGACAAGAAATTAGAAAGAGGGCCCGCATGGTGCCAGTTATCGAACCAAGGAGAAGTAGAGCATCCATCACCTATCTGGGAAACTATATACTCCCTTATCTTATCCCGCATATCAAGGATGTTATGCCAGGCAAATCCAGAACCATATTTTTTGGGGGCATCCCAAAAGTTACGGCCACATAAACGGTATGAGTGGATCCACTTAACCCATAGGGACTCTTTCTTGGAAAGGAGTCTCCAAACATGGGAAGCCATAAGGGCAACATTCCAGATTGCAAGGTTACGTATGCCAAGACCACCATGTTCCTTAGGAAGGCATACAGTTTTCCAGGAGACTTTAGCTTTACCACGTTTCAACTCACCATGGCACCAGAGGAAACCTCTCATGAGCTTCTCAATATCGCTAGAGATAGATTTAGGAAGAATAAAAACAGAAGCCCAATAGATTTGAGTAGAAGAAAGAACAGAGAGGATGAGCTGGAGACGACCAGCAAAGGAAAGAGATCTTTTTTTTCCAGTCATTAATTCTGCATTTGACTTTATCAACAAGGCCTTTACAATCTTTATGGGCAAGGGGGGTGGTGATAAGAGGAACGCCAAGGTATCAGACAGGGAAAGAGCCCTCAGGAAACTTAACAATAAGGTCAATGGCAGCCCTGGTCCTGTCACCAACATTACAGTAGAAGGCTTCACTTTTCGCAGTATTAGGATGGAGGCCAGAAACCCCAGAGAATTCCTCAAGATAATCACAGATGATTCTAACCGAATAGCTATCACCATGACAGAAGAGAAGGAGATCATCAGCAAAGCAGAGATGGGTGATACTTTGATCATCACATTGCCTGTGGAATTTAAAAGAGTCCGAATCATGGATGTTTCTCTTGATCATAAGGTTAAGCACTTCCATGACAAGAGTGAAGAGATAAGGAGAGAGGGGGTCACCCTGCCGAAGGCCCCTTTTACCGTCGAAATATCCGTGAGTATTTCCGTTGATACTTACAGAGTAAGGAACCGTGGAAACACATGTCATTATCCAGTCAATCATACGATCTGGGAAACCAAACCCAAACAAGATGGTCCTCAGAAATGACCAGTCAACAGTGTCGTACGCTTTTTGAATATCAACTTTAAAAGCACACCTAGGAGGGCCACGATGACGATGATAATCACGCATGATCTCATGGACAAGAAGGACGTTGTCGGTGATCAAACGACCAGGGATGAAAGCAGACTGGTTATCATCAACCAGAGAAGAAAGATGGTTTTTGATACGATCCGCAATAATCTTGCTGATACATTTGTAAACAACATTACAACAAGCTATAGGGCGGAAATCAGTGACTTTGGAAGGGGAATCAACTTTAGGGATGAGGGCAAGGATGGTGCTGTTGAAAGACTTAAGAAGTTTACCAGAATAGAAGAATTCCTTAACAGCCATACAGAAATCAGGACCCACAATATCCCAAGCAGATTTGAAGAACTTTGCAGAGAAACCATCAGAACCAGGAGCTTTATCATCACCCATCTGGAACAGGACACACTTAACCTCCTCATCAGTAACAGGAGTAAGCATGGCGGCAGACTGGAGGGGGGAGAGCTTATTAGAGAAGAGGGAATAAGGATCACGAATAGCAATGGAAGGCTGGGGCAGAACCCAAGAAGGCTTGAAAGTGAGAAACAAAAAGATTGGGAAGATCATTCCCCGAGATCCAGTTTCCAATTGCATCCTGGATAGAATTAATACGATTGCGAGATTTACGACATTTAACCGCTTTGTGGAAAGAAGCCAAATTTTTATCACCCTCACGCAGCCAGTTAACCTTAGCCTTTTGTTTCAGGAACCTCTCTTCATCCAGGCTAGCCTTGTTATAAGCGAGGAGATACCTGCAATGTTCTTCACGAAGATCCTTATTGAAAGGATCCCGATCCAAAGCAATCTAAACTCTATCAAGCTCATTACGAAGAGAGATAACCTTAGAAAAGAGGTTGCCCTGGTTGCGAAGCATCTTTCGTATAGGCACTTTCAGATTTTTAAGGTTTTTGAAAACCTTATACATCCGATATCCAGTGATATTGGGGTTCCAAGAAGAGGCAACAATCTCCTTGAAATCGTTCTTATAAGTCAGGAAATTAGGGAACTTGAAAGGTTTAGGTTGGAAAGGGGCACGATGGGGGAGAGAAAGCACAGCAGGGGTATGATCAGACGAACGGTAAGGGAGAAAATTGACAGTAGATGAGGGGAAAGAAGCAACGAAGTGAGTATTTCCCATGACACGATCAATTTTCTTGAGGATGCCACTCGAACCATTAGGAGACTTGGTCCATGTGTAGAAGAGACCTTTATAGTTAAGATCCTCCATTTCCATCAGATTGACACAGTCCTTGAAGTCTTCCATGGCACGAGAAACCCCAGACGACCCGGAGGTGCTATCTTTAATATCAAGAGCAACATTGAAATCACCCAAAAGAATCCAAGGGGTATCTCTAACCATATTCTTATGGACCGCAAGAGAATGCCAGAGAGATCGACGCATCATGTGATCATTATGAGCATAGACGAAGAAGCAGAAAAAAGATTTATTAGAATCACGAATATTAACTTTGAAATGCATAACCTGGTCATTTTAGTCGATAAGCATCATATCAATAGCGATTGGGTCCCAAGCAACAACAATTCTAGTCCCTCTCGGGGAAAAAAGACCGTTGGACGACCATGACCAGGAGCCAAAAGTACGACTACAGATAAGAGGGAGGTTAGGGAAGGAAACACGAGTCTCCAGAGAAGCACAAATATGAAGATTTTGATCGCGGATAAGCTCTCTCAAGGCTTTCTGATGAGAAGGCTTACAGAGACCGCGAGTATTCCATGCACCGATGTGCGTCATATGGAAACTTGGAGGGGTGTGGAGTCCATCTGCTCGGACACCAGAGTTATCATAGGTTGATCAGGATGTGATCCATTCTTATCAACAATGAACTTGGCAGTCTCACCATCATCAGAGTCGACCTCAATACAATTGTCCTTGTCAAGAAGGTTATCAGCATCATGATCAAAATCACCTGTAATAATTTGGGGGGGAACACTAGGAAGAGGAAGAAGAGGAGCAGTAGAAGGTAAAATAGTAGCGTCCGAGGAACAATCCTCAAGAACGGAGAAGGCGTTGAATAAAGGAGTGGGGGATACAGATTGTTTAAGGGGGGTGGAAGTAGAAAGACGAATGATAGGGCTTGGGAAACCAACTAAAACGTTTGTATCCTTTATAGGGGGAGGAATAGAACTAGGAGGACTGGATGTGCGTTGATCATTAGGAACCGGGCGAAACTCGAAGCGAGACTTATTAAAACTTTTTTTACTTTTATTCCAAAACCTGTTTATTGAAGATTCTTTATTCTTCCTAATCCCTTGTGTGTTTTTATTAGAATTACTTTGCAGAATATCATCAGTAGTGTTTTCAGAATTTGACCCTTGTTTTGTGCGATTATTCTTTTTATAGACGACCGTAAATCCATCATCAAGTTGCATAGGAGATGTCACTATACCCTTATCAAGAGGCATTTTAACTTTATGATTACCTTCATTAGTTTTAGAGATTACATGCATACAGTTTTTATTTTCATGACCAAAAACCATGCAATGAGAGCACATTGGAGGTTTCCATTCATACTCAATACGAAGAGTATGTGTATAAAACTCAAGAGTATCAAGATCAGGAATACGGATAATCACTTTATCCACCCAAGAGGATTTAGTGGGTATCTCAAGAAGGACACGAGCATAAACATATTTTCCTGCCGTATATTTGCACATATTAGCAATATAGGAGTCCATAGCAAGAGGCTTTCCAATTTTTGAAGCAATGTGGCTAAGACCATCATCACTCCATGCCTCATAGGGAATATAATGGATTTTAATCCATAAAGGGAGCTTGTCATGATTATTCTTATGAATATTTAGACCGGGACGCCATTTTTGCATGACAATAGGGACACCTTTAAAAGTCCATGGTCCATGAGTGATAACATGATGAAGACCATTATCGTCACTAAATTTAAAAAGGTAAACACCTTTTCCATTTAGAAGAACATCTTGGAGACGATGGATAGACCACATTTTGGATGCTAGATACCTAACATCAGAGTAATTCATTTTTATTCCGACAAAATAACCGCATATAGTCCTAGCAAATGTTTCACAAACTTTATTAACGGACGTTAAAGGAATATCAACAGGCACATTATTGTCATTACTTAAATTAGGAATAAAACGAAACTTATCATTGGCATGTTTTTGGGATCCAGTAATAATATTGGCATGAGAGTTATTAAGCAAGGGTAAAGATCGATGCCAAGCATTATTTAATTTTTTTTATTTTTGTTATTTCTAGTATCATAAATTAAATTTTGGTTATTGGTTTTAAAATCACTAGAAGTATTTGGCTTAATTTTTTCATTTATGTCAACAATATTGGAAATAACTTGGGCATTTAAAGACATATGTGTTTCAACAAGTGGGGTTTGGTCAATGGGCATTAATTCACGTGTAGCTTTGATAAGGGATGCATTGGCCGAATTATTCAGAATGAATTTAGGTGATATTTGTGTGGGATGTGGACCCAATAGAGAAGGACATGTAGTCTTTGCCATTGAAAGAATCGGTTGACAAGGGGACAAGCATGATGAGTTGTTGACTACTTTAGTGTGTGAGCTAGTAGTGGGCAAGTGGTTATTGTTTTCTAAAGAGCATGCATCATCATTATCTAGGATAAAGTTGGAATAAGAAAAGGTTTTACCCCATAAGTGAGATGTCTCCACTAGCTTTTCCTTGGCCATGTTCGGTTTTATATTGGCTTGTCCATGCGTAGAATGATTGTATATTACCATTGGATTAGCACCTCCATGTGCAGAAGTTGTACCTTTTTTTGCCGTAATGTTCAGACCCGGTTTTCCTCCATCGGCCGATGAGTAAGAATGCATGCAATCATCAACTTTAGTGGACGGTTTAGCCAAAGGATCTACACCAGATTCATCATCTTTCCCGTTGTAATTTTGATCAGAATCAACCGTTAGAAAGTTAACTTGGTGTCCCGACTTGTAAGCATCACTTCCACGTGCTGAAGGTGTGCCTTGGTTTGCCGGAGAGTTGATTCTCGTATCTCCTCCATCAGCCGATGAGTAAGAGTGCATGCAATCATACACTTTTGTGGACGGTTCAGCCATAAGTTCCACATCAGATTCATCAGCTTTCCCATTGTTATTTTGATCAGAATCAGGCGTTTGTACTTTCCATTGGTGGCCCGACATGTTTACAATCTGATCTGGACTTTCTTCTACATCGATATTCTTGTTTATACCATGAATAATATCAGTATTTTGTTTTTCCGATATGTAAGCATTATCATTATCTTCCTCAGCTTTGTATGTGTCGTCATCTTCATGGATACTTTCATACGGTTCATCTTCAACCATTCCATCGACCACGCCAGTCTGACCATCTGCATCTAAACCATTGCACACTTGAGCATCTTTTGAATACGAGATCCCATCAATGGACTTTCTTTTTCGTTGAATAGTGTAATTTTTGCATTTGTTTCTTCGTTCTTCAGTGGCCTCAAATAAAGAAGATGAGAAATTCTTGAATATTGATCCTTTGATATTGCGTAAAGCCATATGAACTTTTTTCTCTTTCTGATCTTTATTGTAATTATGAGGGGTTGTGATGGGTTATTAAGGTTTGTATGGGTTATGGACCATTATGAATGGTTGTTATGGTTATAGACCATTATGCAGGGTTGCGTTGGGTTATGGACCATAGAAAGGTTTATGATGGGTTATGGACCATTAGAAAGGGTTGTGATGGCTTATGGACCGTTATGAAGGATTGTATGGGTTATGTACTATTTTTTTTTTGATAACCGAGGACCCCACCCGACCCATCCTTTGGATGACCCTGATGAAGCAACCTCGGGGCCCACGCACACCTGGCAGCAGGGTGGTCCGGGTCAATCACCTACGGGGGTAGAGAGGTGGCCAGTGGCCATCCCCTGATTGAAACCTAACACTCCCTATGGGGAAAGGGAGGGAGTGAGATTAGAATTTGAAACCTCTTTATGGGGGAAGAGAAACAGGTTGTGATGGGTTAGGAACCATTATGAAGGATTATGATGGGTTATTCACCATTATGAAGGGTTGTGATAGGTTATGGTCAATTATGAAGGGTTGTTATGGGTTATGGACTATAGAAATGGTTGTGATGAGTTATGGACCATTATAAAGGGTTGTGATGGGTTATGGACCATTATAAAGGGTTATGATGGGTTATGGACCATTTTGAAGGTTGTGATGGGTTATGGACCACTATGAAGGGTTATGATGGGATATAGACTATTATGAGGGGTTTTGATAGGTTATGGTCAATTATGAAGAGTTGTGATGGGTTATGGACCATAGAAAGGGTTATGTTGGTTTATGGACCATTACGAAGGCTTATGATGGGTTATGGACCATTATGAAGATTTGCATGGGTTATCGACCATTATGAAGGGTTGTTATGGTTATAGACCATTATCGAGGGTTACGATGGGTTATGGACCATAGAAAGGGTTGTGGTGGGTTTTTTTTTGGGTAAAGAGGACGGTACCTCTGGTAAATTTTATTAATAAAAAGAATAAATACAATAAGAGGCTGGGGACTCCCCACCAAAGGAAAAAATAGAAAACCCGTCGGGACTGGCCCCAAAGGACAACAACAAAGCTAAACTAGAAACCAAAGCAGTACATGGAACCAGAAACATAACAATAACATAAAGGAAACAACCTGCAAAGAACAAACCATACAAGAAGAGAAATATAGAAGCAAATAGGAGGATTGTTAAGGGATGGTCCATATCCTTTTAGCCAAATTAACATTAGTGCATGGTTTCATAGTAAGACTCAGCAGTCTACAGCGGATATCATCTTTAATACTATTCACCACTGCATGATACGATCTTTTAGTTTTTTTGAAAATTCGAAGATTTCTTTCCTGCCAAATGTGGTAAACTGCTCCAGCAAGCACTAGTCTTCTAATGATGAACCAAATGGTATTAGTCTTAGACACAGGTTTGATTTGATTAACGATATCGGACCAGCTATCAGTGGGGACGTAGAGATTCATGACATGTTGAAGATCATGCCAAACCATAGAGGGGAAAGAACACTCGAAGAAAAGATGGGAAAGGGAATCAGCACAATCCCCGCAGAAGGCACAAATGAGGTTGGAGTTAGTATCCCAGCTTTTGATTTTATCATGAGTCTTAAGACGATTTTTAAGAGCAACCCAAAGAATGTATGCATGTCTAGGGATATTCTGGGAGAACCAAACCAGATGATACCAATCAACAGGGTGGTCATAGGGCCGAATAGACTGCCAAACGGAACGCACAGAAAAATCAGAAAGATTACCGTGACTAGATCTCCATTGGAGTTTATCAGGAAAGTTATGTTAGTTCTATATGCCCAAGGATGATCATAAAATGATATTACTAATAACACATGATCCTATAGGGTCACACCAACAACAAGTTTGACACCAATTGATCATTTAGAATGTTAAATTTGATTTAATATCAAATGATACTAAACTTGCAATTTAATCTTGTAAGTTATTATTATTTGAGGCAAATAATAATAACTCCAAAAATTAAAAGGTTGATCACTAATTCATATATGATGAATTAGTCAAATGTAACAATTAAATTGTCTAAGTTGTTAAATGATTTAATTGAATTATACTTAAACCTCTTATTTAATTTAATTGGTAAATTAAATAAGATAAGTATATTGTAATATATATATATATATATATATATATATATATATATATATATATATATATATATATATATGTATATATATATATATATATATATATATATATATATATATATGTATGTTTATAACATTAATGATGCATAATTAATTGATTTATGTATATAAGTAATGGTTTAAATGTTAATCCATTAATCATAAATATGAAGGTTTATTATTTAAAACTTTGTAATATAAGTTTATAAACTATAAAATTTGAAAAATTATATTTTGAAATTGCCCTTGAATGGCCGGATCTACATGTCCCAAGACATGTGTGGAAAGTTGTTAAAAGCATGGGATTATTCTCTCTTTGACCAAGGAAAGGTGCATGCTCTTGATTTTAATAATAAACCACTTTCACTCTTCCTTCTTTTAAGCTTACAATCCGGCCATTATGTGGGGTAAGAGAGACCTTTCATGCTTGTTTTGATCAGCCAAAAACTCACTTAAAACTCTCTCTTGAAAGCTTGAAAAATCGTTTTTGGTTTCAAGAGAAAAGGAAGTTTGTTTTGCAAGTTTTGAAGACTAGCATCTTGGGTGTTCAAGCTTGTGGTGGACTAAGATATAGAGGGATTCTAACTTGATTCCTAGCCTCATCAAAATCGTACAAACAAGGTCAAGAAGAAAGGTTATGTTCTTGTACTCTATCTATGCTTCTTCTTCATCTTATCTCTACATGCAAGTAGCATGATCCTCTTGGAAGTGAAATTTGTGTTCATGTTTTTGCTTCCGTTGCAACTTCAAGGTTTTAAAAATAATCACATGAACATATGATTTCCAACAATTGGTATCAGAGCCATGGCTACATTGCATGTTTAGATAGTAAGTTTATTTGGATAAACTTGGTTTTTGGAAGCCATGAATGTTCATCTCCTTGAATGAAAGTTTCATGCATGGCTTCTTTGGCAACATGCAAGTATATTATCTATGATTTTATGTAACCAACTAAAATTTATGTTTGCATGCATTTGGTTACATATTTGTTGCCTTAGAAAAACAAAGTGTTGATTTTCTTATGATTTTATGTGATAAAATGGTGCATAAACAAGCCAAGGACCTTGTGTTGCATGTCTTGTGTTTAAATTCGATTTGGTTGTAATCTATTCTTTTATTCAAATGGTTTGTAATAATAATTAGTTATTTCCTTCTTATATTCATTTTGTAAGTAGTAGAATAGTTGTATTTTATATCTTTCACAAAATGTAACAAGAGAATGAGATAAAGACATGAGAAGATTACACCCAACAGCAATGTTTTTCCTGCTTTCCTGCTGTCCATTTTCGGACCTGTTAAGGTGGTGAAAATAAATTCATATCTTGGTATTTTGATGCTATACTTGTTGATAACTTTAATATCTAGAATATACAATAAGTGTTGGCATGTATAAGCATCTATATGACCAAGAATGAAGTCAAGAAAGCAACAAAAACACACAAAGTGCTCCTGTTGTCCCTGTTCCTGTCGCAATTTTTTGAGAGGCCAAAGAAAATTCACAATCTCTTCCATGATATCAAGAAATGGTGGTTCAAGTGTCATTTGATGTTATAAGAAGCTTGGCAAAATTGTAGCCAAATCGAAGATCATTTGGTTGAGTTTTTGTCACCTTTTTGTCCCTAGGTTTGGACTTGATATTTCATGTATGGCTCACATGAAATATCAAACTAGTTGGCTTGTGTTTATGCACCCATGCATGCATGTGATGATTGAATGTTTTATGATTTTATGTTGCGGATGAAAATAAGATTTTGCATGCTAGACAACCTAGATAATTAAACATAATCATCCAGGAGTTTGTAATTTTCAAATTGACATATAAAACATAAGATATAATACAATTGGTTTTATTAAAAATGGGTTTTGTTATAAAACCTATAAAGTCATGTTTTGAAAATAAATGAAACAAATAAAATGGAGATTTTATGAATTCTTACAAACTCCAACCCTAAGTAATAATGGTAATTATTTAGGATTAAAATTGGTTCTCATGTATGTGATCAAACTCAAACTTAATATTGGATATTAATTGTAATCTTGACCACAAACAAAGAATCAATAAAATGGAGATTTTATGATTAAGGAACCAATTAACAAAATAAGATTTAATGGTACCATGTTCATTGGATGCATGCAATCTACATGATACCATATGTTTTTCAAAATTAGAATTGTAAAACATACAAAATCCCTTTCGAAATACAAATCAATGCCGTCCCTCTTAAAGACACTCATGTATCACTTGTATATCCTTGTAGGATAAAGGTTACCTAACCACTTGGAGTCTTCTTGTGATACAAGAGGTAGTTTTGTAATATTGATAGGATAAAGGACACCTAACCATTAATAGTTGTCAAAACTACATGTCCGTTTAAGTGGGATGATTTGTTTGGAAATCTTTGTGATAAAGGTCACCTAAGCATTAGAAATCCAAGGCATAGATGGGATCAAACATGCCAAACTTATAAATGTTATAATCGGATCCCATAACTCTAGAAATTATATATGGATATAATTGGTAAACTGTTACCTACCTTGTTGATTCGAATAGGCGGGATAAAGGATACCTAACCGCTTGTTTGTATTGCAACTTGGATTCTAGACCTTAATCGATTAAAGTTTATGAAACAAAGAAAGGGTATTAATTATTAAGGACTTAATATCATAATTTACTAAATCAAACCTTATGAAAATTTTGTAGATGGCACCAAACACAACAAACCCGGCCCCTAACAAAACCTCACTACGGTCACTCCTTGAGGGAGAAAAACTTAACCACACCAACTTCTTGGATTGGTACCGTAGTGTGAGAATAGTTCTCAAACAAGAAAAGAAAGAATATGTTCTCAATGAACCACTTCCTGAAGAGCCCCCTGCCATCCCTAAGCCCGCACACGATGCATGGCTTAAAAAGATAGATGACTCCATTGATGCATCATGTCTAATGTTGGAAACTATGATTCCTGACCTTCAGAAGGATTTAGAGAATCATTCAGCCTATGATATGATTAATCAGTTGAAGGAAATGTTCCAACAACTTGCAAGAACTGAAAGGTTCGAAACTGTTCGAGCTTTCCATGCTTGCAAGATGGAGGATGGGCAGTCGGTTAGCTCTTATGTGCTCAAAATGAAGAGTCACATTGATCATTTGGCACGTCTTGGAGTTGTGATGCCCGAAGAGCTAGCAACGGATATGATCCTTAACTCCTTGACAAAGTCTTTTAATCCCTTCGTCATGAACTATAACATGAATGGTTTGAACAAGAGTATCCCGGAATTGCATGGGATGCTAATTACCACGGAAAAGAATTTGCCTAAGAAAACCACTCAAGTTCTCATGATCAAGGAATGTGGCACAAAGAGAACTAGACCCGAACACCCCACACCAACTCCAAGGGCAAGGGGAAGGCAAAGGTTGTCAAAGGAAAGGGCAAGAAAGTTTTCCAAACATCCCGTCCGCCCAAGAAGAAGGCAAAAGTTGCCAAAGAAGACGCATGCTTCGAATGTGGCAAAGTTGGGCATTGGAAGAGGAATTGCCCTACCTATCTTGCGGAGTTGAAGAAGAAGAAGGCCGGTGAGGGCACTTCAGGTATCTATGTGATAGACCTAGAACTTTATAATTTATCTCCTAACACATGGGTATTTGATACTGGTTGTGGAACTCATATTTGTAATATGTTGCTGGGGTTCAAAAGGAGTAGGCGACTGAAGGCAAACGAGGTAGTACTCCGGGTTGGAAACAGTGCAAGGGCTGCGGTGGATTCAATTGGAAGTTTTGATTTATTACTACCTAGTGGCTTGTATTTGACATTGTTGAATGTTTATTATGTTCCTAGCTTGACTAGGAATATTATTTCGGTTGTTAAGTTGAGACAATGTGGATTTGATCTTTCCTTTATGAATGATGACATTTGTGTTTACAAAAACAATGTGTTCTATTTTGAGGCTAGGCCTTTAAATGGAATTTATGAAGTAAACCATGGCTCTTTATACCACACTTTCACCAAGAGACCCAAATGTGATTTGAGTCAAACCTATCTATGGCATTGTCGCCTTGGGCATATAAACAAGAAACGCATATCCCAACTTCAAAAGAGTGGACTTTTGAAGGCAAATGAGAATGACTCATTTCATATATGTGAATCTTGTTTACATGGCAAGATGACTAAAGCTCCTTTCTCGGGAACCAACGAGAGGGCAAAGGACTTGTTAGGAATCATACATACGGATGTATGTGGTCCTTTCAAGCCAATGACTAGATATGGTGAAAAATATTTCATCACCTTCACTGATGACTTTAGTCATTTTGGATATGTTTATTTGATTAAACATAAACATGAGGCGTTTGAAATATTCAAAACGTTTCAAAGTGAAGTGGAAAATCAACTCAACAAAACAATTAAAGTTCTATGTTCTGATAGAGGAGGTGAGTACTTAACTACAAACTTTATGGATCATCTTAAGACTTGTGGAATTGTTTCACAACTTACTCCACCTGGAACACCACAACATAATGGTGTATCTGAGAGGCGGAACCGAACACTATTGGATATGGTTCGATCCATGATGAGTAGAAGTACTTTACCTTTATCATTTTGGGGTTATGCTTTACAAACAGCTGCTCGTCTCCTAAACATGGCACCTACTAAGAAGGTAGATAAAACGCCTTATGAGATATGGCATGGAAGGGTTCCATCTTTATCCTATCTCAAGGTATGGGGTTGTGAAGCTTATGTTAGACAAGAAGCTTCAAACAAACTAGAACCCCGTTCAATCAAGTGTATCTTTGTAGGGTATCCGAAAGATTGTCTTGGATACTACTTCTACAATCCCGTAGAGAATAAGATATTTATTTCTCGAAAAGCTGAATTCCTAGAAAACAAGTTTTTGACGGAAGAGGCTAGTGGGAGGTTTGTGGAACTTGAAGAACTTTAGGAACCACAGCCTGATACACGAGAAATTGGATCTAGCATTCAACAAGAAATTGTTGAACCTGAATAAACAGTTGATCAGGAACAAATTGTAACACAAGGTGTTCACAGATCTGGTAGGATTCGATTTGAACCTGAAAGGTATGGTTACCTAATGATGGAAGAGGAATGTTATACGATAGATTCTGATGAACCCGTCAACTACCAGAGTACAATGTCAGATCCTGAATCTGATAAATGGCTTGAAGCCATGAACACTGAGATGCAATCCATGCACGATAACCAAGTATGGGACTTGGTTAATCTTCCCACCAATTGTAAGACTGTTGGGAACAAATGGGTTTTCAAGAAGAAAACCGACGTGGATGGAAATGTTCACACTTTTAAGGCAAGACTTGTCGCTAAAGGATACTCACAAACTCATGGTATTGACTATGATGAGACCTTTTCACCAGTGGCAATGATCAAGTCAATTAGGATACTTTTTGCCATAGCCACATACTGTGATTATGAGATATGGCAAATGGATGTCAAGACCGCTTTCCTTAATAGACACTTATTGGAAGATGTCTATATGGATCAACCTGAAGGTTTTGTCGATCCCAAGCATCCAAGCAAAGTTTGCAAGCTTAAAAGATCTATCTATGGATTGAAGCAAGCATCTCGAACATGGAACATGCGTTTTGATGAAAAGATTACAAATTTTGGATTCATCAAAAATGAGGATGACTCCTGTGTTTACAAGAAAGTTAGTGGGAGCATAGTCATATTCCTAGTATTGTATGTAGATGACATACTTCTATTTGGAAATGACATCCCAACCTTGAAAGGTGTCAAAACGTTCCTTGAGAACTGTTTCTCAATGAAGGACATAGGAGAAGCTGCTTATGTATTAGGCATAAAGATCTATAGAAATAGATCTAAGAGACTTATTGGTCTAAGCCAAAGTGTATTCATTGATAAAATCTTGAAAAGGTTCAAGATGCAAGACTCCAAAAGAGGATTCTTGCCAATACCACATGGCACCATCCTAAGTAAGTCCCAGTGCCCAAGCACTAGGACTGAACTTGAAAGGATGAAACATGTCTCATATGCTTCGGCAATTGGGTCTATCATGTATGCCATGTTGTGCACTAGGCCCGACGTCTCATGTGCCTTAAGCATGACTAGTAGATATCAACAGAACCCAGGTGAAGCCCACTGGACTGCTGTAAAGAACATTCTTAAGTACTTGAGAAGAACCAAAGATATGTTCTTAGTTTATGGTGGTTTGGAAGAAAGCTTAAAAGTAAAGGGTTACACTGATGCAAGCTTCCAAACAGATAGGGACGATTCGAGATCTCAATCTGGGTATGTCTTTATTTTAAATGGAGGAGCCGTGTCTTGGAAGAGTTCCAAACAGGAAGTGATTGCACAATCCACTACAGAATCAGAATATGTTGCTGCTTCGGAAGCTGCTCAAGAAGCTGTCTGGATGAGAAAGTTCATTGAAGATCTAGGGGTTGTTCCTTCCATTCGGGACCCTATAGAAATCTTATGTGATAATCTAGGTGCTATAGCTCAAGCAAAGGAACCTAGATCGCATCAAAAGACCAAACACATTCACCGAAGGTATAACTACATAAGACATGAAGTTAAGAATGGTGAAATAAGTATTCACAAGGTTCATATAGATCAGAATTTAGCAGATCCATTCACGAAGCCTTTACCCCAAGCTAAGCATGAAAGTCACGCTAAGGGTATAGGACTTCGTTTTTCTGATGAATGGATTTGATTTTTGTTTAGTGTTTTATGAATATGAACTTATGTAAACAACAAGAATTATGTAATATATAAAAAGTGATGTTTCATTCATAATTTGTGTTTTAATATTAGCATGTTTAATCCTCGAATAATCTGATTATTCTAAATGTCCATAGTCGATCATAGTTGTGGGAACAATTATGAAGTAAGACTAATATGAATTGGAATGGTTGACTTTTTGAGTAAAAGTAGCAAAAGGTTGCAACCAAATTCATAGGTACTTGTCAGTGAACAAGTATTGGACTTGACCCGTTTCAAGATCACTTCATGGATCATAATCATAAGTGATTCTTGAACAAAGGTATTATCATTGTATCCTTAGACCTGAGATACATATTTGGGACTCAAGTGTAAGGAGTGTTGTTCTTTGATATGGTTCACCGTTGTTCTTGAAATATAGACAACCGTACAGACCATACTCAAGTATAGTACAAACTACATAAGAGGCGTATGTAGTCAATACGGTATTTGTTCCTCTTATGTGTTGAGAGTTAGACATCTAAGGCGCCTGATTGAAAGTTGAACATAAAACGAGAATGATTAAGATCCATGTCTCATGTTCAACATGATGTCTGCAGCAAAGGGATAATTGATAGATAACCTTATACATCAATTAGAGTCTCGTGCTTTTGAAGAATTGGATGTTGTTGAATGGCATTATGTCATGCATTATTGGGGGCGGTGAAATGTTGCTAGACGTTCATCACTGTCGGTATCATTCTATGATGCAACCTTGTGCAAGTGGGAGATTGTTAGTTCTATATGCCCAAGGATGATCATAAAATGATATTACTAATAACACATGATCCTATAGGGTCACACCAACAACAAGTTTGACACCAATTGATCATTTAGAATGTTAAATTTGATTTAATATCAAATGATACTAAACTTGCAATTTAATCTTGTAAGTTACTATTATTTGAGGCAAATAATAATAACTCCAAAAATTAAAAGGTTGATCACTAATTCATATATGATGAATTAGTCAAATGTAACAATTAAATTGTTTAAGTTGTTAAATGATTTAATTGAATTATACTTAAAACTCTTATTTAATTTAATTGGTAAATTAAATAAGATAAGTATATTGTAATATATATATATATATATATATATATATATATATATATATATATATATATAGATAGATATGTATATATATATATATATATATATATATATATATATATATATGTATGTTTATAACATTAATGATGCATAATTAATTGATTTATATATATAAGTAATGGTTTAAATGTTAATCCATTAATCACAAGTATGAAGGTTTATTATTTATAAACTTTGTAATATAAGTTTATAAACTATAAAATTTGAAAAATTATATTTTGAAATTCCCCTTGAATGGCCGGATCTACATGTCCCAAGACATGTGTGGAAAGTTGTTAAAAGCATGGGATTATTCTCTCATTGACCAAGGAAAGGTGCATGCTCTTGATTTTAATAATAAACCACTTTCACTCTTCCTTCTTTTAAGCTTACAATCTGGCCATTATGTGGGGCAAGAGAGACCTTTCATGCTTGTTTTGATCAGCCAAAAACTCACTTAAAACTCTCTCTTGAAAGCTTGAAAAATCGTTTTTGGTTTCAAGAGAAAAGGAAGTTTGTTTTGCAAGTTTTGAAGACTAGCATCTTGGGTGTTCAAGCTTGTGGTGGACTAAGCTATAGAGGGATTCTAACTTGATTCCTAGCCTCATCAAAATCGTCCAAACAAGGTCAAGAAGAAAGGTTATGTTCTTGTACTCTATCTATGCTTCTTCTTCATCTTATCTCTATATGCATGTAGCATGATCCTCTTGGAAGTGAAATTTGTGTTCATGTTTTTGCTTCCGTTGCAACTTCAAGGTTTTGAAACTAATCACATGAACATATGATTTCCAACAAGTTAGGGGAAAGTGAAAGAGGGTTTTAAGTAAGAATATTAGGATGAGAGTCCCTCCAGGGACCGAGCCGAACCCAATTTTCGTTGATGACAAGGTCAGCAACCTTACTATCAGAATTGAATCTCGCAGCCCTGATGTCACGGGCAGAAATGAATTTAGATAGGGGACCAGCAGGATGCCAGTTATCGAACCAAGCGGATGTAGAGGACCCATCACCAATCTGGGAAAAAATAAAATCTCTTATCTTACTTCGTATATCAAGGATGTTTCGCCAAGAAAAACCTAAGCCGTACTTTGTTGGGGCATCCCAAAAATTACGGCCACAGAGTCGGTAAGAATGGATCCACTTGACCCATAGGGAATCCTTCTTACAGAGGAGTCTCCAAACATGGGAAGCCATAAGAGCAACATTCCAAACATCCAGATTACGGATTCCAAGTCCACCATGTTCCTTAGGGAGACACACAGTTTTCCAGGAAACTTTAGCTTTACCACGTTTCAACTCACCATGGCACGAGAGGAAACCCCTCATGAGTTTCTCAATTTCGTTAGAAATAGATTTAGGAAGAATAAACACAGAAGCCCAGTAGATTTGCATAAAAGAAAGAACAGAGAGAATAAGCTGAAGACGGCCAGCAAAGGAGAGAGTTTTGTTTTTCCAGTCATTAATCCTGCATTTGACTTTATCAACAAGACCTTTACAGTCCTTGTGGGCAAGACGGGTGGTGATAAGAGGGATGCCAAGGTATCAGACAGGGAAAGAACCCTCAGGGAACCCAACCATATGGTCAATAGCAGCTCTAGTAGTATCACCAACATTGCAATAAAAGGCTTCGCTTTTTGCAACATTAGGATGGAGCCCAGAAACCCCAGAGAATTCAGCAAGGGAATCACATATGATGCTTACCGAAGATCTATCCCCATGAGAGAAGAGTAGAAGATCATCGGCAAAGCATAGATGTGTGATATTCTGTTCCTCCCATTGACGGAGGAATTTAAACGAATCAGATTCAGATATTTTTCTCTTGATCATAAGGTTAAGAACCTCCATAACAAGAGTGAAGAGATAGGGAGAAAGAGGGTCACCTTGGCGTAGGCCCCGATTACCATCGAAAAAACCATGTAAGTTACCATTGATACTCACTGAGTAAGCCGTAGTGGAAACACATGTCATGATCCAGTTAATCATACGATCCGGGAAACCAAAACCAAACAAGATGGTGCGGAGAAAAGACCAGTCGACGGTGTCATAAGCTTTTTGAATATCGACTTTAAAAGCACACCTTGGTGGTCCACGATGTCGATGACAATCCCGCATGAGCTCGTGGACAAGAAGAACGTTGTCGGAGATCAAACGACCAGGGATGAAAGCAGACTGGTTATCATCAACCAAACAAGAGAGATTATTTTTGATACGGTCTGCAATAATCTTGTTGATACATTTGTAAACAACATTACAGCAAGCTATAGGACGAAAATCAGTGACTTTTTGTAACACCCGGCTTTTAAAACAAAAACACCCCTGAAAAATTTTCATTTAAAACAAAGGTTTCAATACATAAAACCATAACCAGAGGGGTATATTTTATTAAAACGGGTACAAGTGTATCAAGGAGAGTATAAAATACCATAGTCTCCTTTGAAGCCGGGCCTGCTACTGACAGCATCTATAAGTCCCACTTCTTTAGTCACGGACTCTATCTTTTCCCTTATCAGGATCATGCTAACCTGCAGGGACATTTAACAAATAACGTGAGCTATAAAGCTCAGTGAGTAATCGTATCTGCAAATAACATGTATAAAAATAAAATCATATATCTATCTGGATATCGAATCCAAACTCCTAGCCTTACTGGCTGACCACATATCTCCTAGGATTTCACATCCTAATCTGTAGCCTTACAAGCTGAATCACAATAACCTGTAATTATCAAGCCACGTCAGTTATTTGCACATATAATCATGTCTAACCATTTCTGTCCCATGTTTCTTAGTCACAATGGACTGCATCATATGTCATGGCTATATAAGCCGCACCATGTGTCATAACTATATACAAGCTGCACCAAAACATTTTTAATATACAAATCATAGCCAAAAGACCGCACCATTTGGACTTAAAGTCAAATATCATAATCATTTATGGCTCACGAGTTTGTCCCGCTTTTGCCTAGACTCACGGCTCCGTTCTTGTCATTTCAATGACTCACGGCTTATCCGGTATTGTCTTTTTATTGACTCACAGCTCCGTTCTTGTCATTTCATTGACTCACGGCTTATCTGGTATTGTCATATTATTTATTTATTTATCGACTCACAGCTCCGTTCTTGTCTATCGTAGACTCACGGCTTATCTGGTATTGTCATATCATTGACTCACAGCTTCGTTCTTGTCTATCGCAGACTCACGGCTTATCTGGTATTGTCTTTTTAACGCATCTGTCAACTATCAATTTTTGTCCCCCAAAGCAGTTTCAATCTGTAACAATTCAATCATCATATATCATATATGATATCAGTGAGATTACTCACCTGGATATTAGCTGCATTTAAATCCCGGTTGTTTCTTGCCTTCGCATGCACCACAACCATTTGTCCCGTACATATATATTCATTTTTATACCAAATGATAATAGGTTAATAACCATTTCAGTTGACTCTACTAGACAAGAGTCCTATACAATACAATTGGGGACCATTTCCAATCATTTTTGAGCAATAACAATCATTATAAAAATTTAATACACTTCCCGAAATACACGTATTCTACTACAGTACTTTCGGGAGGTCGTATTCGTATTCCGATAATTTTCCATGAAGTTTCACAACATATTAGACATATGTTTAAAATTTCAGGTCAATCGGATAAGCCTAGCATCGAATTCCAAATTCCAAAACCCTCTGTCAGGTGGGCGCACCGTGCCAGGATCTGGGCGCACCGCGCCTGGCGCCTGGGCAGATTCCAGATCAGTCGCGATTTTGTACTGTAGCATGCAGTTTTGGGGTATTAAGCACTTATTGCTGTTCTTAATCATTTGGGGTTTATTCCCTGACTAAAACCCTCCAATAATACAAGGTTTTAATCCAATGAAACAAACTCAATCAATCAAAAGGAAGGATTAGGGTTCTTAGTTCCAAAAACCCCAAAACTTCAAATTCATCAATTTCTATGGTTTCATTGTCATGTGCTTATCTAATGAACATGTATAAGTGCAGAAATCATATACAAACTACATAGACTTCACTGAAATTGCAAATTTTAGTTTACCCACAAAAATCCACCAAGAACAAATCAAGCTAGAACTTGAAATACTTACTTTCAAAGATTCCAAACCTTCAATTCCAAGGCTATAATCCGATTTCTAGCTTTATATCTTCAAGATCATTCCAATTTCTGCAACATCCACAAAACGAGAACCCTCCCGTAGCTCTCAAAAATCTGCTCATATGGGAGAAGCTTCTCTCCTTTTATACTTCTAGAAATTACAAACTAGTCCCTGGAGTTGCATTTCTTGGACTTTTGCCACAACTAACAAAGTTTATGACCAAAAATCAGTTTTTATAACATTTTAAGTCCAACACTCAAAATATTATTACAAGGAAAATCCTTTTCTGTCCAAAAGACCAAATTACCCTTCTAAGGTAAAATGTCCAATTTACCCTTTTTATTATAATTACATAATAAAACATGTATTGGCGTTACAAATTCTCCCCTCCTTCAAGAGATTTCGTCCCCGAAATCATACAAACAAGCGAGAGTATTTTTATCCCGTTAAAATTTTGGTTTCCCATATCATATGGAAACATTTATGGTATTGCCAAAGTACTTTTACCGTACTAGTCTTCTTATTTCTTAATTATATCACTGTTTACCTATCATTCCTCCGGTTGTCTCGGGTACCTTAACTACTTATCTACCTTCATTTCAACATGAGGTATTCGTTGAAATTTATCAATCCATGTTCACAGAACTATGAGACCCATAGAAAACATTATAAATATCTTGATGTTTATCAAGAAACTTCAATCAGTATACCACAATTCTTACTCTTTGGGACACCTGGAAAAGTCCAATAAATGAGGGCTTGACTTCCTTTTCGTCCCAAGCAGATTTTTAGTCTTTCCAAGGAACATTTTGAGTACCACCATCTTCCTTCACTTGGAGTTTCAACGGTCTTACTCGATGATCCACATACTACTTTTACTGATTCTTAAATATTTTCAAATTTTCTCGTATTTATCAAGTCTTCTTTTTAACTTATACCACCGTCTAGGATCTAGCCAACGGCTTTTCCACATCTTCAATCCTATAAATCGAAGGATAACACGGTACTCCGTACAACACTTCATACAAGTCTGTAGAATACTAGTATGTAAGCTATTATTTTCTACGAATTCCACCGACGACAGACGATTTTCTCATCTTCCACCAGGGTTTGTTATGCAAATTTCGGGCATATCTTCTAGAGTCTGCGTCATTATTTCACCTTGTTTATCAATCTGCAAATCTTATACAGTACTTACTAGTACTTTTGAGCTAATTATTCTTGAAATTTATGTCAAAATCAACGAATAATTCGATTATCTCGGCTTGATACAATCCGTGCCGATAACTCACGTCGACAATTTATTCTTCCTGTGTAGTTTTCACTACTTTTCGATATTAATTTCTTCCTTAGTCGGTATAAATTTACGCTAGTTTCATCAATCAAGCTGCAATTACCCAAATGGTGTCATACCCATGCGGTACTTGCAAAGATTTTATTACAAAGTCTATAATAATATCGTCCCATTTCTTCTTTGGGACCGGCAATGGCTAAATTCTTCCGTATGCTTCTGATGGTTTTGGCTTTATTTTCACACAAGTCAAACACTTTTCACACGTCTTTCAATGTCTTTCTTTAGTCCCGGCCACCAATACATAGGTTATATCTCCCTACTCAGTTTGGTACTGCCACGGGCATTTTGCATATCTACCCCAATATACATCTTTTAGGGGTAAATTTCATATCTCGCTTTGTTTTGGAACTCACATACACAACCACCAAGGGTTTTTAATCACCGTGAGTTTCTATATAGCTTCTTTCAATAGCTATTTATTCATTCACTTTTCACGTTTTCAGACTTGCACACTTCTTCTTGTGCTACTCGAATCAACTCAGGTAATCAATTCGCCACACTCACGTATGTGGTTGTATCTTTCAAAAGATACTCTTTCTAATTCAAGGCATCTATAATCACATCCGCCTTTCCAAGATGGTACAAGATTTCATAACCAAAATCTTTAAGTAACCCATCTACCTTTGCTATCTCATATTTGGCTTCTTTTTGATTAATTAAGTATTTCAAACTTTTATGATCCGTATAAACAGTAAGCTTTACACCATATAAGTAGTGTCTCCCAAGCTTAAATGCCAAATCATAATTACTACTGCAATATCATGTATCCAAAGTCAACTCTGGATGCATTTCTATAATCCAGTTTATCTTCTCCGCTTAGCGATAATGCTAACACCGAAGCTTCACACAAGGTTTATTTCAACCTTTGAAAAGTTACTTGGGGTCTTTCTACCCACTCCAACTTTTCACCTTTCTTGGTCAACTTTAGTCAACTAGACAGCAATCAAGGAGCAGTTTTCTACAACTCTCCTATAATAATCCGTCAGTTTAAGGAAACTACAATTTTAGTCAGATTCCTCAGGCGGTTCCCGTTTTATCACAGTATCATTTTCACTGGATTTACTTTATCTTCTTTGGCACCGTTAACATGCCCAAAGAATTAAAACTTCTTTTAGCCAAATTTCATACTTGGAAAACTTCGCATATTCCTTTTTCTCTACGAAGTAACTCCAATTTTTAGCACGACTATACATCATATTCAATCTGGTTTCAAAATATCAGATTCTCGGTAGTCAATGCACATACACATCAACTTATCTTTCTTCTTTTCAAACACGATAGGGCTCCACACGATGACACATTCGGCCATATGAGACCCCAATTCAAAAATAATTTCTTCTAATTGTTTTCCCACTCTGCCATCTCTGCAGATGCTAATCAGTTTAGAGCCTAAATATCAGGAACGGCTCCCAAGACCAGTTTAATCATAAACTTTTCTCATCGATCTGGCGGTAATTCTGGAAGTTCTTTCAGAAGAAACATCCGAGAATTCATTTTAAAGTTTTACACTTCTATCGCCACTTTATTTAGCTTGGCCTATACTGCATATGCCAACTAAAACATCCTTATTTTACTAACTCCTATCAGAGTTTAAGCAAAGAAAAATAACTGGTATTCTCAACAACTGTTATTTCCCGTGGATTTTTATCTATTTCACTTCTGATTTTTAGAACCATGATGTTCATATTTCTACAATTCATGTTAGCATCATTCATTGCTAACCAATTCATATGTACAATTTCTTCGAATTCACTGGTAGTCATCGGCTTCAGATTTATAGGGAAAAATGGTCCCGTAAATCCTAAGCAAACTACCTTCCAGGTGTTCAATATCTTGAACATATTGGCTATCTGCTATAGCTACTTTCAACATTTCATCCATAATCGTTGATGAAATATTCAAACATGACATCAAAGTCACCGATCCAAAGCATAGCTCCATGGATCAAATATAACGTATACGGGGAGTATATTCAAAACAATTATATTTGAGACCATATCAGTCTACTCACGAGCTTTTTCCACAGTCTGCTGGAATGGTCATGGTATCACTGGTCCTTTTCGACCGTTCATTTCTTTTTTTCTTTCCTCCCCGTTCTTTCCTGGGTTCATCACCCTTTACTCCACATTTAGCATGTGAGTATTTCATAAGAAAGTGATCTATAATTTCACGCTGGAAACACTTCCGTTCCATACACAAACTCGAGCAATATGCTCCCTTTTCCTGCAATTTCAATAATTCAGCGGTAGAGTCAAAACTCTACAAATTTTCTTAGTGCTTTTCGTGCACTTCTTACATCGCATCGCCTTTTTCATTTTGGTCCCTTCCCTTTAAGGTTGGGCCTAAATCGTGGTAACTTCTCCTGAAGCGTGCACTAACATTTTTCTGCTTTTCTTGTAGTCTCAGCTACTTTTCTTTCACCTTGAATATCAGTCAAGGTGAGCACCCAATTTCTTTCTCTGACCACAGCATCTACTATTGCTTGTCATGTGGATTTTCTGCTACTTGTCTCTTTGCCCCTCGTTCAATGGAGCCTTGAGAAAGGGCTGGTCCACCAGTAGAAGCTCCACGCCCTAAATTTTTCCAAATAAGGTTTGCTGCTCATACTTCTTAGACGTTAGAAGTCAGCAACAGTTAGGTTATATATGTATAATATCAACTTATATACACCTAACTATATATCATGTCTACTATCTCAAGGTTTAAGTCCAGGAATCTACTCTATAGACACCTAGTTCACTTAAACCACGGCTCTGATACCAACTTGTATCACCCGGCTTTTAAAACAAAAACACCCTTGAAAATTTTTCATTTAAAACAAATGTTTCAATACATAAAACCATAACCAGAGGGGTATATTTTATTAAAACGGGTACAAGTGTTTCAAGGAGAGTATAAAATACCATAGTCTCCTTTGAAGCCGGGCTGCTACTGACAGCATCTATAAGTCCCACTTCTTTAGTCAGGGACTCTATCTTTTCCCTTATCAGGATCATGCTAACCTGCAGGGACATTTAACAAATAACGTGAGCTATAAAGCTCAGTGAGTAATCGTATCTGCAAATAACATGTATAAAAATACAATCATATATCTATCTGGATATCGAATCCAAACTCCTAGCCTTACTGGCTGACCACATATCTCCTAGGATTTCACATCCTAATCTGTAGCCTTACAAGCTGAATCACAATAACCTGTAATTATGAAGCCACGTCAGTTATTTGCACATATAAGCATGTCTAACCATTTCTGTCCCATGTTTCTTAGTCACAATGGACTGCATCATATGTCATGGCTATATAAGCCGCACCATGTGTCATAACTATATACAAGCTGCACCAAAACATTTTTAATATACAAATCATAGCCAAAAGACCGCACCATTTGGACTTAAAGTCAAATATCATAATCATTTATGGCTCACGAGTTTGTCCCGCTTTTGCGTAGACTCACGGCTCCGTTCTTGTCATTTCAATGACTCACGGCTTATCCGGTATTGTCTTTTTATTGACTCACAGCTCCGTTCTTGTCATTTCATTGACTCACGGCTTATCTGGTATTGTTATATTATTTATTTATTTATCGACTCACAGCTCCGTTCTTGTCTATCGTAGACTCACGACTTATCTGGTATTGTCATATCATTGACTCACAGCTCCGTTCTTGTCTATCGCAGACTCACGGCTTATCTGGTATTGTCTTTTTAACGCATCTGTCAACTGTCAATTTTTGTCCCCCAAAGCAGTTTCAATCTGTAACAATTCAATCATCATATATCATATATGATATCAGTGAGATTACTCACCTGGATATTAGCTGCATTTAAATCCCGGTTGTTTCTTGCCTTCGCATGCACCACAACCATTTGTCCCGTACCTATATATTCATTTTTATACCAAATGATAATAGGTTAATAACCATTTCAGTTGACTCTACTACACAAGAGTCCTATACAATACAATTGGGGACCATTTCCAATCATTTTTGAGCAATAACAATCATTATAAAAATTTAATACACTTCCCGAAATACACGTATTCTACTACAGTACTTTCGGGAGGTCGTATTCGTATTCCGATAATTTTCCATGAAGTTTCACAACATATTAGACATATATTTAAAATTGCAGGTCAATCGGATAAGCCTAGCATTGAATTCCAAATTCCAAAACCCCCTGTCAGGTGGGCGCACCGCGCCAGGATCTAGGCGCACCGCGCCTGGCGCCTGGGCAGATTCCAGATCAGTCGCGATTTTGTACTATAGCATGCAGTTTTGGGGTATTAAGCTCTTATTGCTGTTCTTAATCATTTGGGGTTTATTCCCTGACTAAAACCCTCCAATAATACAAGGTTTTAATCCAATGAAACAAACTCAATCAATCAAAAGGAAGGATTAGGGTTCTTAGTTCCAAAAACCCCAAAACTTCAAATTCATCAATTTCTATGGTTTCATTGTCATGTGCTTATCTAATGAACATGTATAAGTGCAGAAATCATATACAAACTACATAGACTTCACTGAAATTGCAAATTTTAGTTTACCCACAAAAATCCACCAAGAACAAATCAAGCTAGAACTTGAAATACTTACTTTCAAAGCTTCCAAACCTTCAATTCCAAGGCTATAATCCGATTTCTAGCATTATATCTTCAAGATCATTCCAATTTCTGCAACATCCACAAAACGAGAACCCTCCCGTAGCTCTCAAAAATATGCACATATGGGAGAAGCTTCTCTCCTTTTATACTTCAAGAAATTACAAACTAGTCCCTGGAGTTGCATTTCTTGGACTTTTGCCACAACTAACAAAGTTTATGACCAAAAATCAGTTTTTATAACATTTTAAGTCCAACACTCAAAATATTATTACAAGGAAAATCCTTTTCTGTCCAAAAGACCAAATTACCCTTCTAAGGTAAAATGTCCAATTTACCCTTTTTATTATAATTACATAATAAAACATGTATTGGCGTTACACTTTTGAAGGGGAGTCAACCTTAGGGATGAGAGCAAGTACGGTGTTGTTGAAAGATTTAAGGAGTTTTCCAGACGAAAAAAAATCCTTAACCGCCAAACAAACATCAGTACCCACAATATCACAAGCAGACTTGAAGAACTTAGCCGAGAAGCCATCAGGACCAGGGGCTTTATCATCTCCCAGTTGGAACATGACACCCCGAACCTCCTCATCCGTAACAGGGGTAAGCATGGCAGCAGACTGGATAAGGGAGAGCTTATTAGAGAAAAGGGAACAGGGGTCATGAATAGGAATAGAAAGGTAGGCAGAACCTAAGAAAGTTTGAAAGTATGAAACAAAAAGGTTAGGAAGGTCATCCCCCGATATCCAGTTTCCATGCGCATCTTGGATAGAATCAATACGACTACGAGATAAGCGGCTTCTAACCGTTTTGTGGAAAAATCCAGAATTTTTATCTCCCTTACGGAGCCACTCAACCATGGCCTTTTGTTTCACAAACCTCTCTTCATCAAGGATAGCCTCGTTATAGGCAAGAAGATACCTGCAATGTTCTTCACGAAGATCATTATTGAAAGGGTCCCGATCCAGAGCAATGTAAATTCTATCAAGTTCAGTACGGAGGGAGATAACCTTGGAGAAGATGTTGCCCTGTCTACGAAGAAGAAGACGTAAGGGTTTTTTCAAGTTTTTAAGGTTTTGGAAAACCTTAAACATCCTATATCCGGGGATATTGGAATCCCAAGAATCAGCAATAACCTGCTTGAAATCGTTCTTATAAGTCAGGAAGTTAGGGAATTTGAACGGTTTCGGCCTGAACGTAGATCTACTGGGAAGAGAAAGCACCGCAGGAGTATGGTTAGAAGAACGATAGGGGAGAAAATTGATAGAAGCAGAGGGGAAAGAGGCAATGAAACTAGGATTTCCCATGACACGGTCAATTTTTTTGAGAATCCCAGCAGTACCATTAGGAGACTTGGTCCAGGTGTAAAAGAGACCTTTATAGTTAAGGTCCTCCATCTTCATGTAATTAACACATTCCCTGAAATCCTCCATGGCACGAGAGATAACAGAAGTCCCATAGGTGCTATCTTTCATGTCAAGGGCAACATTGAAATCGCCCAAAAGGATCCAAGGGGCATCTTTAACCACTTTCTTAAGGGCTGAAAGAGAATGCCAAAGGGAGCGACGAAGGATGTGATTATTATGAGCATAGACGAAAGAGCAGAAGAAAGATTTATTAGAAGCACGAATTTTAATGTAGAAATGCATAACCTGATCATTTAAGTCAAGAAGCATCATATCAATAGCAATGGGGTCCCAAGGTACCACAATTCTAGTCCCCCTAGGGCTAAAAAGACCGTTAGACGACCAAGACCAGGACCCAAAAGCACGCGTACAGATAATAGGAAGATTAGAGAAGTCAGCACGAGTCTCGATGGAAGCACAAATTTTGAGATTTTGATCGCGAATAAGATCTCTCAAAGCTTTCTGATGCGAAGGCTTACAAAGACCGCGAGTATTCCATGCAGCGATGTACGTCATATGGAAACTGGTTGTTTGGTGGAATCCATCTGCTCGGACGCCTGAGCTATTCTAATTTGGTCATTAGGTGATTCCATATCATCATCATTAATAAACTTGGCCGTGTCACCATCATCAGATTCGACCTCAATGAGTTCATCCACATCCGAAAGGGCAACAGAATCTGGATCAAAATCATCAGGAATAAGAGGGGATGGGGCATGAGTAGAAGGGAGTTGGGAAGAGGGAGCAGGAAGATCCATCATATTGTTGGAACAAGACTCTAGAATGGAAAAGGCGTTGAAAATAGGAGTCGATAGGTTAGATATTTTTGGAGGTGTGGAGGTTGAGAGCCGGAGGATGGGGCTAGGGAAACCAACAACATCTCTAGATTGAAGGATAATGGGAGGGCGTTTCTTGTTAGGGACTTGGCGAGTTGAAGGACTAATTTTTTTAGGGACAGGGTGATTAACATTTTTAATTGAATTTTACTTTAAATATATTTATTATTGACATAATTTTTAGCAATTTCAGTATCCTTTGCACCCGATTGGGTATTTCTAATAGACTTACCTTGTGAAATATCCTTGTTAGTATTTTCATAATTTCCCCTTTGTTTCATTAAAAATTTCTTTTTAGTAACAACCGTAAATCCATCATCATCAAGTTGCATAGGAGATGTAACTATCACCTGATCAATAGGCATTTTATCTTTGGGCTTAGCTTCATTGGTTTTAGAGATAACATGCAAACAGTTGTTAGTTTCATGACCATAAACCATGCAATGAGAGCACATAGGGGGTTTCCATTCATATTCAATACTAAGGGTATGGGTGGAGTATTCAAGAGTATCCGGATCAGGAATACGTATATTAACTTTATCCACCCAAGTTGATTTTGTTGGGACCTCAAGAAGGACACAGGCATATACAGATTTTCCAGCTGCATATTTGCACATATTAGCTGTATAGGAGTCCATAGCAAGAGGCTTACCAATTTTAGAGGCAATATGACTAAGTCCATCATCACTCCATGCCTCATAGGGAATATCATGGATTTTAATCCAGAGAGGAAGCTTGTCGTGATTTTTCTTATGAATACTCAGACCGGGACGCCATTTTTGAATGACCATCGGGACACCCTTAAAAGTCCAGGGTCCATGGGTGATAACATGATTTAGACCATTGTCGTCACTAAATTTAAAAAGATAACTCCTTTTCTATTTAGGAGGACATCTTGAAGGCCATGTATAGACCACATTTTGGAAGCTAGATAACGAACATCAGAGTAATTCATTTTTTTTCTGACAAAGTAACCACAAATAGTCCTAGCTAATGTTTGACAAATTTTTGTAACGGACTGTAAAGGAATATCTACTAGAACATTAATATCATTACATAAATTAGGAATAAAACGAAACTTATCATTAGCGTGTTTTTGTGAACCAGTAATGATATTAGCATGAGAGTTATTAAGTAAAGGTAATTTGCGGGTCCAAACATTTATGTCTTTATTTTTATTTTGATGATTTAAATTAAAATTATTGTCATGTGATTTTTACACAAATGCATTAGAAATATTATCATTATTGCCATGGGTTTTCATATGAATTAAAGGGCTATTATCTTGGGCTAAAAAAGAGACTTGGGCTTCTTCCATATTTCCAATGGGTTGAATTTTAATTTTATGGGTTAGGTGATGTGGTCTTGGACCAAGAATAGAACAAGAGGTTTTAGTATTTTCATGGGCTAATTGATGGCCCAATATTGAAGAAGGCTTAGGTAGGCCCAATATGGAAGTATTGTGATGCATTGGCTTATTTCCTTGACAATTCACGTAAGGTATAGATAAATCTTGGGGAATGGGAAAGTGTGTTCCCTTGTCTACCAAAGTGGAGTCGCTATCAAGCTTAGGATTCTCTTTTCCATGAAAAAACCCACCCAATTGTCTCTTAGTCAAAGGCTTTAATAAAAACTTATTATTATCTAACACGCTTTCAACAATTAATGGAGCTTATGTCCGTTAGAGTTGTTTCTTGTGTATTCCGGTAATCTTTTTCCAACCGGCCTTGACATGTGGGTCGGCCTTGGCTTGGTGAAGAATCTAGAGAATCATTTCCGGTCACCTTTTGCCCATCGGCCTTGATGTGTTGCTCCAAGCATTCACCGGATGTGGTTATGTTGTTAAAAGTTGGAGAATACCGTGGGAGCATGCATTCATCTTTGTTGGTCGCTGGATCATGTAATGCTTCATCTTGTTCACGTTGGTTCTCTTCCCCATTGCTCATTGTGACCGTTGGAGCATGTTGAGTACTCGAAGATATGCCTTTTCCGTGCATGGAGGCTGTTTGAAAGTGACTTTTCCTTGTCTTTGTTCCATGGCCTTAATCTCCCTGCATAGTCTCTATTTCTTCTCCATCTTGGCCGGAAGCTTGCTGCATAGTCTCTATATCTTCACCACCATACCCGTAGCTTGGAGGGAAGTGTTCATCTTCCACATTTATCAGTTTTAAGTCCTTTATCGTGTGGTCCTGTTATCCTATGATCTTGATAGTGTCACCTTGTAGAGGAGCTTTAGAATAATTTTCTTGACCATCAACTTCTTCTGATGATGAGTAGTCGGTACTCATACCATCTTTGCATCCAATGTGCTCGTTTTCTTTGCAGCCATCTTCAGAAAGATTCAAATTGTTGTTCATCTCCAAAGCTTTGCCTTCATCTCCATGAATTTTCAAACCCGAATGAAGATTAAAATCAGTTGGAGTAGCAGCAAAGACTTCACATTGTTTTTCTTTTTCCTGATAATTATGAGAAAATAAATGTATTTTTTTTCCATTAAGTAAATCTTTAACTCGTTTATGGTTTAAAATAGATTTTCTTTTTTGTATGTTTCTGTCAAGATGTTTGAAAATACATGGCTATTTTTTTATGTTTTTTAATCTTTTTTAAACCATTTTGAAAGTATTTTCATGATCTATAAAATCTTGTTTATCAGTTTCCAAATAAGAATATGGATCATGATTTATGCCTGGTGATACACCAGCCATTATGCAATACAAAAACCCAGAAATGTAAAAAATTCAAGAGAGAAAATTCTAGAGAGAAAATTGATGTTGGGTTGTGGTGGGTTATGGACCATTAGAAAGGGTTGTGATGGGTTATGGACCGTTATGAAAGGTTGTATGGGTTATGTACTATTATGAATGTTGTGATGGGTTATGAACTATTATCAAGGACTATGATGCGTTATTGACCATTATGAAGGGTTGTGATAGGTTATGGCAATTATGAAGGGTTGTTATGGGTTATGCACCATAGAAAGGGTTGTGTTTGGTTATGGACCATTATGAAGGGTTGTGATGGGTTATGCTCAATTATGAAGGGTTGTGATGGGTTATGGACCATTATAAAGGGTTGTGATGGGTTATAGACCATTATGAAGGTTGTTAAGGGTTATGGGCCATTAAAATGGACTGTGATGGGTTATAGATCATTATGAAGGTTGTGATGGGTTATGGACCATTATGAAGGTTGTGAAGGGTTATGGACCATTATAATGGGTTGTGATGGGTTATGGATCATTATGAAGGTTGTGATGGGTTATGCACCACTATGAAGGGTTATGATGGGTTATGGACATTTATGAAGTGTTGTGATGCGTTATGGTTAATTATGAAGGGTTGTGATGGGTTATAGATCATAGAAAGGGTTGTGCTGGGTTATGGACCATAGAAAGGGTTGTGATGGGTTATGGTCAATTATGAACGGTTGTGATGGGTTATGGTAATGAAGCGATATGATGGGGTATGGACTGTTATGAAGGTTTGTATGGGTTATGGACCATTATGAAGGGTTGTTATGGTTATGGACCATTACGCAGGGTTGCGATGGGTTATGGACCATAGAAAGGGTGGTGATGCGTTATGGAGCATTAGAAAGGGTTATGATGGGTTATTGACCATTATTAAGGGTTGTGATAGGTTATGGTCAATTATGAAGAGTAGTGATGGGTTATAGACCATAGAAAGGATTATGTTGGGTTATGGACCATTACGAAGGGTTATGATGGGTTATGGACCATTATGAAGCTTTGCATGGGTAATCGACCATTATAAAGGGTTGTTATGGTTATAGACCATTATCGAGGATTACGATGGGTTATGGACCATAGAAAGGGTTGTGGTGGGTTATGGACCATTAGAAAGGGTTGTGATGGGTTATGGACCGTTATGAAGGGTTGTATGGGTTATGTACTATTATGAATGTTGTGATGGGTTATGAACCATTATCAAGGACTATGATGCGTTATTGACCATTATGAAGGGTTGTGATTGGTTATGGGCAATTATGAAGGGTTGTTATGGGTTATGCACCATAGAAAGGGTTGTGTTTGGTTATGGACCATTATGAAGGGTTGTGATGGGTTATGCTCAATTATGAAGGGTTGGGATGGGTTATGGACCATTATAAAGGGTTGTGAAGGGTTATGGACCATTATGAAGGTTGTGAAGGGTTATGGACCATTAAAATGGGCTGTGATGGGTTATAGATCATTATGAAGGTTGTGATGGGTTACGGACCATTATGAAGGTTGTGACGGGTTATGGACCATTATAATGGGTTGTGATGGTTTATGGATCATTATGAAGGTTGTGATGGGTTATAGACCACTATGAAGGGTTATGATGAGTTATGGACATTTATGAACTGTTGTGATGGGTTATGGTTAATTATGAAGGGTTGTGATGGGTTATAGATCATAGAAAGGGTTGTGCTGGGTTATGGACCATAGAACGGGTTGTGATGGGTTATGGTCAATTATGAAGGGTTGTGATGGGTTATGATAATGAAGCGTTATGATGGGGTATGGACTGTTATGAAGGTTTGTATGTGTTATGGACCATTATGAAGGGTTGTTATGGTTATAGACCATTACGCAGGGTTGCGATGGGTTATGGACCATAGAAAGGGTGGTGATGCGTTATGGAGCATTAGAAAGGGTTATGATGGGTTATTAACCATTATTAAGGGTTGTGATAGCTTATGGTCAATTATGAAGGGTTTTATGGTTTATGGACCATAGAAATGGTTGTGTTGGGTCATGGACCATTATGAAGGGTTGTGATGGGTTATGCTCAATTATAAAGGGTTGTGATGAGTTATAGACCATTATAAAGGGTTGTGATGGGCTATTGACCATTATGAAGGTTGTGATGGGTGATGGACCACTATGAAGGGTTATGATGGGTTATGGAACATTATGAGGGGTTGTGAAAGGTTATAAATTATGAAGAGTTATGATGAGTTATGGACTATAGAAAGGGTTGTGTTGGGTTATGGACCATTATGAGGGGTTGTGATGGGTTATGGACCATTATGAAGGTTTGTATGGGTTATGGACCATTATGAAGGGTTGTTCTGGTTATGGACCATTATGCAGGGTTGTGATGTGTTATGGACCATTATGAAGTGTTGTGATGGGTTATGGTCAATTATGAACGGTTGTGATGGGTTATGGACCATAGAAAGGGTTGTCCTGGGATATGGAGTATAGGAAGGGTTGTGATGCGTTATGGTCAATTATGAAGGGTTGTGATGGTTTATGGTCAAATTATGTAGGGTTGTGATGGGTTATTGACTATTTTGAAGGTTTGTATGGGTTGCGGACCATTAGGAAGGGTTGTTATTGTTATGGACCATTATGCACGCTTGTGATGGGTTATGTACCACAGAAAGGGTTGTGATGGGTTATGGACCATTAGAAAGGGTTATGATGGGTTATAGACTATTATGAAGGGTTGTTAGGGTTATGTACTATTATGAAGGTTGTGATAGGTTATGAACGATTATCAAGGATTATGATAGGTTATTGCCCATCATGAAGGGTTGTGATAGGTTATGGTCAATTATGAAGGGTTGTTATGGTTTATGGACCAAAGAAAGGGTTGTGTTGGGTTATAGACCATTATGAAGGGTTGTGATGGGTTATGCTCAATAATGAAAGGTTGTGACGGGTTATGGACCATTATAAAGGGTTGTGATGGGTTATAGACCATTATGAAGGTTGTGATGGGTTATGGACCATTATAAAGGGTTATGATGGGTTATGGACCATTTTGAAGGTTGTGATGGGTTATGGACCATAGAAAGGGTTATGTTGGGTTATGGACCATTACGAAGGGTTATGATGGGTTATGGACCATTATGAAGCTTTGCATGGGTTATGGACCATTATGAAGGGTTGTTATGGTTATAGACCATTATCCAGGGTTATGATAGGTTATGGACCATAGAAAGGGTTGTGATGGGTTATGGACCATTAGAAAGGGTTGTGATGGGTTATGGACCGTTATGAAGGGTTGTATGGGTTATGTACTATTATGAAGGTTGTGATGGGTTATGAACCATTATCAAGGACTATGATGGGTTATTGACCATTATGAAGGGTTGTGATAGGTTATGGCAATTATGAAGGGTTGTTTTGGGTTATGCACCATAGAAAGGGTTGTGTTGGGTTATGGACCATTATGAAGGGTGGTGATGGGTTATGCTCAATTATGAAGGGTTGTGATAGGTTGTGGACCATTATAAAGGGTTGTGATGGGTGATGGACCATTATGAAGGTTATGATGGGTTCTGGACCACTATGAAAGGTTATAATGGGTTATGGACCATTATGAGGGGTTGTGATAGGTTATGGTCAATTATGAAGGGTTGTGATTGGTTGTGGACCAGAGAAAGGGTTGTGTTGGGTTACGGACCATTATGAATGGTTGTCACACCCCAAACCACGATGATGGAAACGTCTGAGGGTGGATGACTTCATGAACAGTATCACAACAACGTTTGTACAATAGTGATCAAAGCAAACATATCCATCATATACATAATCGTAAATGTTACAAGAGTTCAAAAGATTGTATGTTTTAAATACAATTACAATATGATATCAAAATACATAGTATGACGCAATAGCGACCCATCGTCAAAGGTTGTAGTTACCTTATCAATTTCCTGAGAATACAAGTAGTTTGAAAGAGTGTCAACATTACGTTGGTGAGTTCATAAGATTTTTGTATGAGAAAATCCATAATCATTTTTCCTTGTAAAAGGATAGTGTTTGAAACCAGAAAATCCAATATTTTCTAATAAATGAGTCGTAGTCTTAAAACCCAAAGACCGAGAATGTATAAGTATTTCTATACTTGAAAATAGTATTACGTAGTTTTATTCTTGTATGAAACAGTGTAAATAGATGTTTACTGGTAGACCAATCGTAGATTTAATTCTGTAAAACTCATATGTATAAGTAAACCATACTTATATTTATATAATTGATAAAACGTAGTTTTAATTTCCATAGAACCAGTGTGTATAAGTAAAAACCATACTTATAGTTGTAACTTGTTAAAATGTAGTTTTAATACCATAAAACTTGTATGCGGAGTCTCTTTCCTTGTAAAAGGTAGTATTGTAATCCAAGAAAATCCAATATTTTCTTATGAATGTATCCAAGTCTTAAAAACCCAAAGACTAAAATATATAGCGTAGTTTGTAGTAAAGGCATTGAAATGTATATTTCTACGTAAACAATTTATAAAGTTGATTTCCCATGCGAGACGCCCTATAACCATACTGTGACAATGTAGGCCTGCTTCGACGTTCTTCAGGTGTCGGACTGTTATGACATTTGTCACCTCAGACCCGTCGGTCTAGCTGTACCTAGCAGCTCAGGTGCGGGGTTGTCAATCCCGTATAGATCTATACACAAATATCACGTTCTCTTACCGAGACTCTGCTTATAAATTTCAGGACTTATAGTATGTACTTAAATAAGCACTGTGAAGACCCGTCTCAAAAAAATGTATGTACCAATCAACTTGTTTGCGTAAAGTTTGTATATGAAAAACCCTTGTATTTGCCCGTTATCAGTTTTCCCATGATAATATAGTAATGTATAATAATTATATATTTTTATATAATTATTTTGTCTTGTTCAAAATGTCATAGTAACATTGTGTCCATAAACTATTCCTATAATAGTCTATTTTTAGTATTCCGTCGTAAAAAGCGTATATTTACAAATATATGTGAAATAACTTTTTTGGTTAAAGAGGACGGTACCTCTGGCAAATTTATTAATAAAGAGAATAAATACAATAGAAGGCTGGGGACTCCCCACCAAAGAAACAACAGAGACCATTAGGACAGGCCCCAATGGACAACAAGGCTAAACTAGGAACCAAAACAGGATTTGGAACCAGGAAACAAAACAAGAACAAAACCAAACAACCTGCAAAAAAAACAAACCAAACAAGCAGACAGAAAAAGCAGAAAAGAGGAGAAAGGAGAGAAAAAAGGACCAAAGTGCATAGAACATTAGCATTAAGGAATGTACCAGATCCTTTTAGCCAAATTAACATTAGCAGAAGGTTTCATAGATAGACTCACCAGTCTACATCTAACATCATCTATAACATTATTCCTTACTGCATGATAAGTTAATTTTTTATTTTTGAAAATCCGATTATTTCTTTCCTTCCAAATGTGGTAAATAGCAGCAGCAAACACAATTCTTCGAATGATGGACCAAATGGTCTTACTCTTAGATTTGGGGTTCAGAAGATTAATAATATCAGACCAGCTATCAGTAGTGAAGGAGAGATTGATGACATGCTGAAGGTCATGCCAAACCATAGAAGGGTATGAACATTCAAAGAAGAGATGGGGAATGGAATCAGAGCAATCACCACAGAAGGCACAAATGAGATTGGAGTTATGGTCCCAAGTTTTAATTTTCTCATGAGTATTGAGACGAATTTTAAGATCAACCCAGAGAATGAAAGCATGTCTAGGAATATTCTGAGAAAACCAAACAAGATGATACCAATCGATAGGCTGATTATAGGGGCGGATAGAGTTCCAAACAGAACGAACAGAAAAAGGAGAAAGATGACCATTGGATGATCTCCAAAGCGGTTTATCAGGAATAGACGACGATAGGGAAGGCGGGTTATGAGAAAACATATTAGTATGGGAGTCCCTCCAGCTTTGGGGGCAATCCCAACATCCGTTACGGACAAGGTCAGAAACCTTAGAATCAGGATTGAAACCCGTAGCATGGATGTTACGGGCAGAAAAGAAGTGAGAAAGAGGACCAGCAGGATGCCAATTATCAAACCAAGCCGATGTAGTGCAGCCATCACCCACTTGGGAGCCTATATACTCCCGTATCTTACCCCGCATGTCAAGGATGTTTCGCCAGGCATACCCCGAACCGTATTTTTTGGGTGCATCCCAGAAGTTACGGCCACAAAGACGGTACGAGTGGATCCACTTGACCCATAAAGACACTTTCTTAGAAAGGATTCTCCAAGCATGGGAAGCCATAAGGGCAACATTCCAGACCGCCAGGTTACGAATACCAAGGCCACCATGAGCCTTAGGGAGACACACAGTCTTCCAGGAGACTTTGGCTTTTCCACGTTTCAGCTCACCATGGCACCAGAGGAAACCCCTCATCAGCTTCTCAATCTCGTTAGAGATAGATTTGGGAAGAATAAAAACAGAAGCCCAATAGATTTGCATAGAAGAAAGAACAAAGAGGATGAGCTGGAGACGCCCAGTAAATGAAAGAGACTTGTTTTTCCAGTTATTAATTCTGCATTTGATTTTATCAACAAGCCCTTTACAATCCTTATGGGCGAGACGTGTGGTGATAAGAGGGACCCCAAGGTATCTGATAGGGAAAGATCCCTCAGGAAACCTAACAATACGATCAATGGCCGCCCTGGTCCTTTCACCAACATTGCAGTAAAAGGCTTCGCTTTTCGCTTCATTAGGATAGAGACCAGAGACCCCAGAGAATTCAGCAAGAGAGTCAAAGATGATACTAGCCGAAGAGCTATCGCCATGACAGAAGAGAAGAAGATCATCGGCAAAACAGAGATGGGTGATACTTTGCTCATCACAATGCCTGTGGAATTTAAAAGAATTGGAGACCGAGATGTTTCTCTTGATCATAAGGTTGAGCACCTCCATGACTAGAGTGAAGAGATAGGGAGAGAGGGGGTCACCCTGACGGAGGCCCCTTTTGCCATCGAAAAAACCATGAGTATTACCATTGATACTCACAGAGTAAGCAGGAGTAGAAACACAAGTCATTATCCAGTCAATCATACGGTTGGGGAACCCAAATCCAAACAAGATTGTTCGAAGAAAGAACCAGTCCACCGTATCATATGCTTTTTGAATATCAACTTTGAAAGCACACCTGGGAGGACCACGATGATGATGATAATCACGCATAAGCTCATGGACAAGAAGAACGTTGTCGGTGATCAGCCGACCAGGGATGAAAGCAGATTGGTTTTCATCAACCAAGGAGGAGAGATGGTTCTTGATACGTTCCGCAATAATCTTACTGATACATTTGTAAACAACATTACAACAAGCTATAGGGCAGAAATCAGTGACTTTGGAAGGGGAGTCAACCTTAGGGATGAGAGCAAGCACGGTGTTGTTGAAAGACTTAAGCAGTTTTCCAGAATTGAAGAACTCCTTAACCGCTAAACAGAAATCAGTGCCCACAATATCCCAAGCAGACTTGAAGAACTTGGCCGTGAAACCATCGGGGCCAGGGGCTTTATCATCACCCATCTGGAACAAGACACACTTAACCTCCTCATCCGTAACAGGAGCAAGCATGGAGGCAGACTGGATATGGGAGAGTTTATTAGCAAAGAGGGAACAAGGGTCACGAATAGGAAGGGAGGGGTGGGCAGATCCCAAGAAAGTTTGAAAGTGGGAGACAAAAAGATTAGGGAGGGCATCCCCAGAGATCCAGTTGCCCTGAGCATCCTGGATAGAGTCGATCCGATTGCGAGACTTATTGCTTTTAACCGACTTGTGGAAAAAAGCAGAATTTTTATCGCCCTCACGAAGCCAGTCAACCTTAGCCTTTTGTTTTAGGAACCTCTCTTCATCGAGGCTAGCCTCGTTATACGCCAGAAGATACCTGCATTGTTCTTCACGAAGATCCCTATTAGAAGGGTCCCGATCCAGAGCAATTTGAATTCTATCAAGCTCAGTATGAAGGGAGATAACCTTAGAGAAGAGATTGCCCTGGCTGCGAAGCAGCAGACGCATGGGTTTTTTCAGATTTTTAAGATTTTGGAAAACCTTATACATCTGATGGCCGGGAATATTGGGATCCCAAGAAAAAGCAACGGATTGCTTGAATTCGGTCTTATAGGTCAAGAAATTAGGGAATTTGAACGGTTTAGGCTTGAATGGGAGACGTTGGGGGAGAGAAAGCACAGCAGGGGTATGGTCGGACGAACGGTAAGGGAGAAAAGTGACAGAAGCAGAGGGGAAAGAATCAACGAAGTTCGTATTACCCATGACGCGGTCAATCTTTTTTAGAATGCCACTGGATCCATTAGGAGACTTGGTCTAAGTGTAAAAGATACCTTTATAATTAAGGTCCTCCATCTCCATCTGATTGACACAATCCCTGAAATCTTCCATGGCACGAGAGATACCAGACGTCCCGGAGGTGCTATCTTTCATGTCAAGAGCAACATTGAAGGAAGGGGCATCCTTAACCACATTCTTATTGGCAGCAAGAGACTCCCAAAGAGAGCGACGCATCATGTAATTGTTATGAGCATAGACGAAAGAGCAGAAGAAGGATTTATTAGAGGCACGAATTTTAACGCTGAAGTGCATAACCTGATCATTTAAGTCAAGAAGCATCATATCCACAGCCATCGGGTCCCATGCAACCACAATTCTAGTTCCACGATTGCAAAAAAGGCCGTTAGACGACAGGCATAGAAGGAAGGGGGTAGAGGCAGTGGGAAGATCCGTAATGTCGTTGGAACAAGACTCAAGGAAGGGGGCTAGAGGCAGTGGGAAGATCCGTAATGTCGTTGGAACAAGACTCAAGGAAGGGGGGTAGAGGCAGTGGGAAGATCCACAGCCATCGGGTCCCATGCAACCACAGGCATAGAAGGAAGGGGGGTAGAGGCAGTGGGAAGATCCGTAATGTCGTTGGAACAAGACTCAAGGACGGAAAAGGCGTTGAAGATAGGAGTGGAGATCTTAGAATGTTTTGGTGGTGTAGAGGAAGAGAGGCGTAGGATTGGGCTAGGGAAACCAACTACACCTATAGAATCCTTCTTAGAGGGATTAATAGAATGAGTGGGAATGGGAGGGCGGTTGTCGTTTCTCGTTTTATTAATACTTTTATTATTTTTATTATAGACGTAATTTTTTGAAGTTTCTTTAGCCATCCTACCCCTATGGCTATTTCTATTAGAATTACTTTGCGGAATATCATTAGTAGAATTTTCATTATTTGGCCCTTGTTTCGTTAAAGTTTTCTTTTTAGTGACCACCGTAAATCCATCATCAAGTTGCATAGGAGAGGTAACTATAACCTGATCAATAGGCATTTTATCTTTGGGCTTAGGTTCATTAGTCTTGGAGATGACATGCATACATTTGTTAGTTTCATGACCATAAACCATGCAATGAGAGCACATAGGTGGTTTCCATTCATACTCAATGCGAAGAGTATGGGTGGAAAACTCAAGAGTATCAGGATCAGAAATACGAATAATCACTTTATCGTCCCAAGAAGATTTAGTGGGGACCTCAAGAAGGACACGCGCATATACAGATTTCCCAGCCGCATACTTGCACATATTAGCCGTATAGGAGTCCATAGCAAGGGGCTTACCAATTTTCGAAGCAATGTGGCTAAGACCATCATCACTCCAAGCCTCATAGGGAATATCATGGATTTTAATCCATAGAGGAAGCTTGTCATGATTGTTCTTATGAATAGTCAATCCGGGACGCCATTTTTGCATGACAATTGGGACCCCCTTAAAAGTCCAGGGTCCATGTGTGATAACATGGTCAAGGCCATTGTCATCACTAAATTTAAAAAGATAAACACCTTTTCCATTTAGAAGGACATCTTGAAGACCATGGATAGACCACATTTTGGAAGCTAGATAACGAACATCAGAGTAATTCATTTTTTTTCCGACAAAGTAACCACAGATAGTCTGCGCAAATGTTTCACAAACTTTAGTAACGGCCGTTAAAGGAATATCGACTGGGACATTAATATTATTACATAAATTAGGGATAAAACGAAAGTTATCGTTAGCGTGTTTTTGGGAACCAGTAATGATATTAGCATGAGAGTTATTAAGTAAAGGTAACTTGCGAGCCCATGCATTCTTTTCTTTGTTTTTATTTTCATGATTTAAGTTTTGTGAATTAACATTTTGGTCAAGGGATTTAGCATCAATACAGTAATTGGGCTTAATTTTTTCACCTATGTCATCAAAATGGGTTTTCATTTGGCCTTTTACATAGTTTTGGTCTTCAACAATTGGATAAGAGGAATTGGGATGCATTTGATAGATTGGTGGAAAAGAAGGTCCACGAATAGTTTTAAAGTTTGTACGTTTACCCGTAGCTTTAGACATAGGATTGGAAGACATTGGATGAGGGAGTGGACCCAAAAGAGAAGGATAGTTATTCTTATTAGATGGAATAATCGGCTGAAAAGTGGAAGTGGGGGAAAGAGGGTCAACAAGATGAGTGGGAATGTGATCATTATCCACATTGGATGCTTTAAAGTGAACACCATCTTTAACATAATTAGAACTTGCAAAGTTAAAGGTAGAGTTAGTAAATTTCTTACCCCATTTGTCTTGCATTTGAACCGAGTCTTCAGCTTTATCATTGTCGGGTTTGTCACCAGCATGAGCTGTAGTAGGAGTAACGGTAATGTTCTTGATCGGAAAAGTGCTTGGCCCTGTACCGGTTACTTCTTCTTCCATGGATTGCGGTTTACCGGTTACATTTTCTTGATCGTATAGCCGAGTGGACTGTTTTTTCAAATGTTTTTCGACCACCTTGCTCCTTTCAGCGTCGACTTGATCAACTTCCTCCATCATGGACGGAACATTGCATGGGGTATGATCGGAGGTACATGTCATCAGGCCCGTGGACGTAAAGTTGGAATTGGCTTGATTGAATGTACAAGTTTTTTTACCGGGGATCTCTCCTTCATCATATACGTGTCCAACTTCATCCACCATATCATCCTCCAAGACGTGACCCACTTCCTTCACCATGACATTCTTCATCAAATCTTCCTCCAAGATCATGTCCTTATTTCGGTTTTCACCATTCATTGTCTCGATCTCCAAATCACCATGATTCATATTTTTAGATGGTTGAATTAATCCAGTGGATATCAGATCTGGGATGTGTAATGATCCGATGATCACATTGGTTTGTAACTTCTGAGAAGCAGATCCGAGCTTGGAAGAAATCACATCATCAAGACTAGTTCTTTTCTGCATTAGACTATCTCTTCTAGCTTGATCTTCTTTAACAACCGATTCATTTAGAAGTGTGGTTTTTTCAGAAGTATGATAATGGTTCCTTTGTTTGGATTGTTTGTTTTCTTTAATTTCATTATAAGACTTGAAATAAAAATTGGAATTTTGAGCCGATTGAGCTGAAAAAATCAGAAACTTGTTATCATGTTTTTGTTGCACCACTCTAGCACCAATGTCATTAGCAAGAAATGGATTGGTATCAGGAGTCTTTCCCGGTGTATCACTAGCCATGCTAAAATTCACCCAGAAAAAACAAAAATGCTAAAATTCAACCAGAACTCAAGAACACTATAGAGAGAGAGAAGGTTGTGGAACGAGTTTTGTATTTCTATGTGAAATAACTTATTTAGATGGTTATAAAGAATTTCTTTTAAGATATATTATCCACAATAGTGGTGTAATAAATTGGTTATACCCATTATTAATTTCAATATAATATTTCATGACTATCAAATAAAGAACGGCCAGGTATAAGATCAAATAGGGAGGCAGGACCCTTTCAGCATATAAGCCTTTCGGAAATCCAACAACCTAGCCCAAATGATCGGCCTAGACACCGCCCTCGTAAGTAGATCATTCGATATTATTTTTGAAATTATAATTGAATTGTTTAATGATGTTTACAAAATTCGCATTTCGTTTACTATTGTTATAAATGAGTATAAATAACTATTTTTATAGTATAACTTGTATTCTCCCCCTTAAAAACTTGAATAAAGATAAAAAGAAGGGGTAAGAACTCACCTCAATGTCGACTAGGATCTTATCGCCAATTGTTGTTAGATCGTCCGACTCTTCGTGCTTCTAACTCAAGTTCACTATATTTATAACTGAAATATCTACTTCTAACGCTCATTCTTCGTATATATATCAATATATATCGAAGAATCTTCTAACAATACTATCTAGTGATATAGAGATCGAGATATGAGTTGTGAGAAAATGAGAGGATTTGAGCCTCTATTTATAGTAGGTTTATTTTTGTATAGCGGCCCTCAAGATACGGATATTTGATAATTATAGCTTTTAAAATTTGTTTATGACAAAACATACCCTTAAAATACTCTTTAAATAGATTTAATAGTTTTTATATAAAATAAATGATTTTTGTTTATAAAAATATAATCTACGAAAATCGTAGTTTAATAATATCAACTTTTTAACAAAAAGTTGATATCGAATTAACGAAAATGTATTAATTGTAAGTTTAATAAAAATATAGGGTTTAAATGTAAATACAATTTCATTTTAAAGAAAAAGGAAATATTAAATATAGAACTAATATCAATAATATTAAATTTTGATGTCAGATTGTTCGTATCGACGATACCGTTTTGACGGTAATTTTTCCGTATTATAAAACGTCATAATATTATTGATAAATTTAAAAATACGTATTGAATACGTAGTGTTCGAAATGAAAATACAAATTCTTTGAGGATAAAATATGTAAAATTGATTAAATAATGAAGTGGGGCCCACTTTATATAATAATAATAATAATAATAATAATAATAATAAATATATTTTAAAAAAACCAATTTTTTCAAACCCACCGTTAGGTGGAGATCAATTTTTTTTCAACACTTTTGACATTTTTTTTTATAAATATTTTAATAACCAAATGTCGCTTTCAAGTTACATTAAACGTTTTTCAATAATAACTTTTTATATATAACGTTTGGTAAAAATATAAATATATATTCGGAACCGTTGTATTTTTATCTACATTTTGTTATAAAATTTGTAATATTCCGAAGAGTTTTAAACTTTTACCATTCACTATTCACGCCGGTTACTATTCATGCCATTTTTTTTATTAAAAACATCTAGCTCAGCATGGTTTGTTCGTATAATTGACTTAAATTAGCATACATAATATTATAATATCAAATAATACAACGTAGAGATTATGAAATTTACATTTCACATATTGACTTTAACGTACATTTTGGTTTACTTAAGTTGACTTTTGTTGACTAATTTGACAGTTGTCACATTATCTACCCGTTAGAAGGAATTTCGTCCCGAAATCTGGTACTTTGAATATATTCTCAAGGTTTGGGAAGAGATGTGGGTATTTTTGTTTGATCTAGTCCTCACGTTCCTAGGTAAATTCAGGTCTTCGCTTGGCGCTTCCCAGTTTTCAATTGCTTTGGTTTTGGGGTGTAATACTGTAATATTTTTGGTAAGTAAACTTGAGTTTAACAAGAGTTACTAGGTTGTTATATGACTTAAGAGGATTAGAAACTCATTTAGAAAGAGCTTAAACCTTAAAGATATCAAAGAGAAGTTATACGGGTCCTCCCGGGTCGTGTATTGAAACTGTTTTTGCCTTGTAGGACTTACATGGGTCGGATTTCGTAGTATGGGTTGGATTTTTTTTAACAGTTAACGATGCTAATTTTAAAGGTTAGTGTCGCTAATCTGCTTTAGTGGGGTTATTCGGGCAGCGAATCAAAAATCCCCTAGGCGAATTTCAGAGCAAAAGATGTGAAATTTTGTCATTTTGATCAGGGGTTTTGCGTAAAAAAAGTTTGGGAAGGTCGGATTTAATCCCGAAATGCATTCTCGAGTTCTTAATTCACAAGTTTAGTGATTTTGAGTATTAGGGTTTCAACCCCTAGATGTCCAAATCTGAAAGTATGATTTGATTCATCTTATGTGTTGTTAATAGATTGTTAATATGTGTTGTATTGAGTACTTGTTGCAAATATCGTGATGTTCTAACGGTTGATTTGGTAAAATCACGGAATTCGGGGTTTCGGGTTGATAGCATATGATATTCTCTAATTGTGATTTGTATTTGCTATTGATTTCTTAATCATTTGAGTTAAGTATTATGGAAATGCCTGAGGATGTTTAAGATAAAATATGTGATTTCATTTTACAGTTGATACTCGTAGGATGGAAGGAAACATATAAGATACATGTGAAACACGAGCTCTACAGATGCTAGATGAGTAGGTTCTAATTCATTATTTATGACTAGATTATTATATAATTGAATTAACTATTCTTTAAACTATTTCTGTTATCAGAAGATATATATATTAAAAAAATGTCTTTTCGTTATCCCGTCCTCATCGGAGTCAAGCCGCGAATCTGGAAAAGGATATCAATTAGGGTAGTGAAAAGATTGCACCTACTGTAGATATTTTGAATTTCGGTAATAAGAACGTAGGTTGTCCTTTCAGTTCCAGCTATAAGATACTATATAAACGGGTATGTAGTATCATCCATATCTACATCTTTTCAGTCTCATTCTTTCCTACTATCAGTTTATTCTTATATAATCTCATATTTCTATATCGAGGTATGGAAAACAGATCTCCTATGGATAAATTGTCAGACTCTGAGCTGAATTTCTTAAAGGAAGAGGGTACCTCCATATCGTTTAATCAGATACCTCCACTGGGGTTTGGTAATTATAGTATCCTAAACTCCTTTTATTTCTTATTCCTTTTTCTAGCATTTTGATTTTTGTTTTAAATTATGTGAGGTATAGATTTTCCAGATATATTACCGCTGGATCAACCTCAAGATGATCTTGAAGTTTTTCCTCTGATGAGTATTCTTCCTGAAGATCCACTGCCTTTAAATCAAGACATCGTTGTTGGACAATCTCAATATATACTTCCAGGTTAAGTCATTTTGTTAAGCTTTATGTTTACTTTGCTTAATTGTCTAACATACGTTATACACAGATCCATTTGTAGATGATGGTAATCTAAGCATGGACGTGCCCATACTGCATAGTGGAGTAGATCTAGCAAATTAGAGGTTTCAAACTGATATTCAAATTCAGGATCAAATACAGTCGATCCACGATGACACTATCGGGCTTGCTTCAGCGAATTCTGAGTCCGTGGGTGGTTTTCAATATCAGGATCATTTTCAATTGATCCAAAGTAACTTAGAAAGTTTCAAGAATCGGAATTTTGGGTTTATGGTTGATTCTGGAAATCAAAAACTATTACCCATAATAGGTAACAATGAAAGTGTTAGTGATCAGGATCATACACAATTGATCCAAAATAAAAACGTTTCAACCTCGATTCCAAGAACCTTTGAAATTCGTAGACAAAGGGGTTCTAGTCATGCGTTGAGTAAGGAAACAATATCCATGCATTTTGACAAGCTGATTTTGGAAGCTGCAAGGAAACTCAACGTTGGATCAACACAGTTGAAGCAACGCTGTAGGAAGTTAGGCATCAAAAGTTGGCCTCGACGAAAGATTAAGAGTCTACAAACTCTTATTAACCATACTCAGGTTAAGAATTGTATTTATTTTCCCCAATTTTAATACCATGAGATTGTAATGACTGAAAGTATTTATGCAACAGGAATTGGATAATAATCCTAGTAAAGCAGACGTAATACTTGGTCAAGAGAACGAGAAAAGAGCAATAATCGAGGGTTCCAGTTCGAAGATAACTGATACCACAAAGAGATTGAGGCAAGCTGCCTTTAAAGCTGTTTACAAGAAAAGAAAGGTTCAGAAGAGGGAGGAAGCTTCATCAGGGACCTATACACAGCAACAATCTCTGCCTTTTGTTTCGGCTATGAGTGGTTTTAACCATGATTTTCTCAAGATCGCAAGTGAAGAGAACCCAGAAGACTTGGCAGGTGACATAGCCCGCCTTCGGCTTTCAGATTGAATTTATGCCAATATTAGTTTAATGGAGCTGTTGGTAGGGATGATGGTAGGTTTTCGATAATAGTTATTGGTCAAGTATTATCGAATTTTCAGGTCTACTATGTAAGGATAGGGGTATAAGAGGTACATAGAGTGTCTAGATGTATGGTTCTATAGTATTATAAAATACTCCTGTAGTATTTTAGCTTTATATTTTGTTTTAGAGTTTCTTTGTATATGGTTCTTGGTAAGTTTTTAGACTTGTTGTTCACTACGACTATTTGTAAGTACATGTTAGTCATACCTTGGACAAATACAGTTGATCAGGCTCTATTTGTCCTAGGTATGATTACATAACTACCTAGGCCTACTCGTAGTGTTCAAGTCATCTTATTACTCTTGTATTATTCTAGTTATGACACCGTTCTAGTATGTATGTACTTGTACTTATACTTTATAAAAATATCATTGTATTTTAAAGTATATTTTGTACAGATTGTTTTAGAGAGTTTTAGTCCCATTGTATTTATAGTTGTATATCTTAAATGGATTGATATACTTAGTTCACTATAAACAATGCTCTGATACCAATCTGTCACACCCCCAAACCACGATGATGGAAACGTCTGAGGGTGGATGACTTCATGAACAGTATCACAACAACGTTTGTACAATAGTGATCAAAGCAAACATATCCATCATATACATAATCGTAAATGTTACAAGAGTTCAAAAGATTGTATGTTTTAAATACAATTACAATATGATATCAAAATACATAGTATGACGCAATAGCGACCCATCGTCAAAGGTTGTAGTTACCTTATCAATTTCCTGAGAATACAAGTAGTTTGAAAGAGTGTCAACATTACGTTGGTGAGTTCATAAGATTTTTGTATGAGAAAATCCATAATCATTTTTCCTTGTAAAAGGATAGTGTTTGAAACCAAAAAATCCAATATTTTCTAATAAATGAGTCGTAGTCTTAAAACCCAAAGACCGAGAATGTATAAGTATTTCTATACTTGAAAATAGTATTACGTAGTTTTATTCTTGTATGAAACAGTGTAAATAGATGTTTACTGGTAGACCAATCGTAGATTTAATTCTGTAAAACTCATATGTATAAGTAAACCATACTTATATTTATATAATTGATAAAACGTAGTTTTAATTTCCATAGAACTAGTGTGTATAAGTAAAAACCATACTTATAGTTGTAACTTGTTAAAATGTAGTTTTAATACCATAAAACTTGTATGCGGAGTCTCTTTCCTTGTAAAAGGTAGTATTGTAATCCAAGAAAATCCAATATTTTCTTATGAATGTATCCAAGTCTTAAAAACCCAAAGACTAAAATGTATAGCGTAGTTTATAGTATAAAGGCATTGAAAATGTATATTTCTACGTAAACAATTTATAAAGTTGATTTCCCATGCGAGACGCCCTATAACCATACTGTGACCATGTAGGCCTGTTTCGACGTTCTTCAGGCGTCGGACTGTTATGACATTTGTCACCTCAGACCCGTCGGTCTAGCTGTAGCTAGCAGCTCAGGTGCGGGGTTGTCAATCCCGTATACATCTATACACAAATATCACGTTCTCTTACCGAGACTCTGGTTATAAATTTCAAGACTTATAGTATGTACTTAAATAAGCACTGTGAAGACCCGTCTCATAAAAATGTATGTATCAATCAACTTGTTTACGTAAAGTTTGTATATGAAAAACCCTTGTATTTGCCCGTTATCATTTGTCCCATGATAATATAGTAATGTATAATAATTATATATTTTTATATAATTATTTTGTCTTGTTCAAAATATCATAGTAACCTTGTGTCCATAAACTATTCCTATAATATTCTATTTTTAGTATTCCGTCGTAAAAAGCGTATATTTACAAATATATGTGAAATAACTTATTTAGATGGTTATAAAGAATTTCTTTTAAGATATATTATCCACAATAGTGGTGTAATAAATTGGTTATACCCATTATTAATTCCAATATAATATTTCATGACTATCAAATAAAGAACGGCCAGGTAGAAGATCAAATAGGGAGGCAGGACCCTTTCAGCGTATAAGCCTTTCGGAAATCCAACAACCTAGCCCAAATGATCGGCCTAGACACCGCCCTCGTAAGTAGATCATTCGATATTATTTTTGGAATTATAATTGAATTGTTTAATGATGTTTACAAAATTCGCATTTCGTTTACTATTGTTATAAATGAGTATAAATAACTATTTTTATAGTATAAATTGTATTATCCCCCTTAAAAACTTGAATAAAGATAAAAAGAAGGGGTATGAACTCACCTCAATGTCGACTAGGATCTTATCGCCAATTGTTGTTAGATCGTCCGACTCTTCGTGCTTCTAACTCGAGTTCACTATATTTATAACTGAAATATCTATTTCTAACGCTCATTCTTCGTATATATATCAATATATATCGAAGAATCTTCTAACAATACTATCTAGTGATATAGAGATCGAGATATGAGTTGTGAGAAAATGAGAGTATTTGAGCCTCTATTTATAGTAGGTTTATTTTTGTATAGCGGCCCTCAAGATACGGATATTTGATAATTATAGCTTTTAAAATTTGTTTATGACAAAACATACCCTTAAAATACTCTTTAAATAGATTTAATAGTTTTTATATAAAATAAATGATTTTTGTTTATAAAAATATAATCTACGAAAATCGTAATAATATCAACTTTTTAACTAAAAGTCTTTAACGAATTAACGAAAGGGTATTAATTGTAAGTTTAATAAAAATATAGGGTTTAAATGTAAATACAATTTCATTTTAAAGAAAAAGAAAATATTAAATATAGAACTAATATCAATAATATTAAATTTTGACGTCAGATTGTTCGTATCAACGATACCGTTTTGACGGTAATTTTTCCGTTTTATAAAACGTCATAATATTATTGATAAATTTAAAAATACGTATTGAATACGTAGTGTTCGAAATGAAAATACAATTTCTTTGAGGGTAAAATATGTAAAATTGATTAAATAATGAAGTGGGGCCCACTTTATATAATAATAATAATAAATATATTTAAAAAAAAACCAATTTTTTCAAACTCACCGTTAGGTGGAGATCAATTTTTTTTCAACACCTTTGACATTTTTTTTATAAATATTTTAATAACCGAATGTCGCTTTCAAGTTAAATTAAACGTTTTTCTATCATAAATTTTTATATATAACGTTTGGTAAAAATATAAATATATATTCGGAACCGTCGTATTCTTATCTATATTTTGATATAAAATTTGTAATATTCCGAAGAGTTTTAAACTTTTACCGTTCACTATTCACACCGGTTACTATTCATGCCATTTTTTTTATTAAAAATATCTAGCTCAGCATGGTTTGTTCGTATAATTGACTTAAATTAGCATACGTAATATTATAATATCAAATAATACAACGTAGAGATTATGAAATTTACATTTCACATATTGACTTTAACGTACGCTTTGGTTGACTTAAGTTGACTTTCGTTGACTAATTTGACAGTTGTCACAATGGTTGTGATGGGTTATGGACCGTTATGAAGGTTTGTATGGGTTATGGACCATTATGAAGGGTTGTTATAGTTATAGACCATTATGCAGTGTTGCGATGTGTTATGGAGCATTATGAAGTGTTGTGATGGGTTATGGTTAATTATGAGGGGTTGTGATGGGTTATTGACTATTATTAAGGTTTGTATGGGTTATGGACCATTATGAATGGTTGTAATGGTTATAGACCATTATGCAGGGTTGCGCTGGGTTATGGACTATAGAAAGGGTTATGATGGGTTATGGACCATTAGAAAGAGTTGTGATGGCTTATGGACCGTTATGAAGGATTGTATGGGTTTTTTTTGGGTAATGAGGACGGTACCTCTGGCAAATTTTATTAATAAAAAGAATAAATACAATAAGAGGCTGGGGACTCCCCACCAAAGGAAGAAATAGAAAATCCATCGGGACAAGCCCCAAAGGACAACAAAGCTAAACTAGGAACCAAAAACAATACATGGAAATAGAAACATAACAATAACATAAAGGAACACAACCTGCAAAAAACAAACCATACAAGCAGAGAAAAATAGAAGAAGAATGAGAAGAAATAGAAGAAATAGGTGGTTTGTTAAGGGATGGTCCATATCCTTTTAGCCAAATTAACATTAGTGCAACGTTTCATAGAAAGACTCAGCAGTCTACAGCGGATATCATTCTTAACACTATTAACGACTGCATGATACGATCTTTTTGTTTTTTTGAAAATTCGAGAATTTCTTTCCTACAAAATGTGGTAAACAACTCCAGCAAGCACAAGTCTTCTAATGATGGACCAAATGGTCTTAATCTTAGACATGGGGTTGAGTTGATTAATGATATCGGACCAGCTATCAGTGGGGACGGAGAGATTCATGACATGTTGAAGATCATGCCAAACCATAGAGGGGAAAGAACATTCAAAGAAAAGATGGGAAAGTGAATCAGCACAATCCCCGCAGAAGGCACAAATGAGATTGGAGTTGGTATCCCAGATTTTTATTTTATCATGAGTCTTAAGACGATTTTTAAGAGCAACCCATAGAATGAATGCATGTCTAGGGATATTCTGGGAGAACCAAACCAGATGATACCAATCAACAGGCTGGTCATAGGGACGAATAGACTGCCAAACTGAACGAACAGAAAAATCAGAAAGATTACCGTCACTAGATCTCCATTGGAGTTTATCAGGAACCAATGGAGATAGAGAAGGAGGGTTATGAGGAAGAAGATTAGGATGGGAGTCCCTCCATTGACCGGGCCTTACCCAAGATCCGTTGAGGACAAGGTCAGCAACCTTACTATCGGGGTTGAATCCCGCTGCCCTGATGTCGCGGGCAGACAAGAATTTAGAGAGGGGACCAGCAGAATGCCAGTTATCGAACCAAGCGGACGTAGAGGACCCATCACCAATCTGGGAAACAATAAATTCTCTTATCTTACTTCGCATATCAAGGATGTTTTGCCAAGCAAACCCTGAACCGCATTTTTTGGGGGCATCCCAAAAGTTACGTCCATAGAGACGGTAAGAGTGGATCCAGTTGACCCAAAGGGAATCCTTCTTGGAAAGGAGTCTCCAAACATGTGAAGCCATAAGGGCAACATTCCAAACAGCAAGATTACGGATACCAAGTCCACCATGTTCCTTAGGGAGACACACAGTTTTCCAGGATACTTTGGCTTTACCACGTTTCAACTCACCATGGCACCAGAGGAAACCCCTCATGGGTTTCTCAATTTCTTTAGAAATAGATTTAGGAAGAATAAAAACAGAAGCCCAATAGATTTGCATAGAAGAAAGAACAGAGAGAATGAGCTAGAGACGGCCAGCAAAGGAGAGAGTCTTGTTTTTCCAGTCATTAATCCTGCATTTGACTTTATCAACAAGACCTTTACAGTCCTTGTGGGCAAGACGAGTGGTGATAAGAGGGATGCCAAGGTATCAGACAGGGAAAGATCCCTCAGGGAACCCAACAATACGGTCAATGGCAGCCCTATTTCTCTCACCAACATTGCAGTAAAAGGCTTTGCTTTTCGCAACATTAGGATGGAGCCCAGAGACCCCAGAGAATATGGGTTATGTACTATTATGAAGGTTGTGATGGGTTATGAACCATTATGAAGGATTATGATGGGTTATTGACCATTATGAAGGGTTGTTATAGGTTATGGTCAATTATGAAGGGTTGTTATGGGTTATGGACTATAGAAATGGTTGTGATGGGTTATGGACCATTATAAAGGGTTGTGATGGGTTATGGACCATTATAAAGGGTTCTGATGGGTTATGGACCATTTTGAAGGTTGTGATGGGTTATGGACCACTATGAAGGGTTATGATGGGATACGGACTATTATGAGGGGTTTTGATAGGTTATGGTCAATTATGAAGAGTTGTGATGGGTTATGGACCATACAAAGGGTTATGTTAGGTTATGGACCATTACGAAGGGTTATGATGGGTTATTGACCATTATGAAGCTTTGCATGGGTAATCGACCATTATGAAGGGTTGTTATGGTTATAAACCATTATCGAGGGTTACGATGGGTTATGGACCTTAGAAAGGGTTGTGGTGGGTTGTGGACCATTAGAAAGGGTTGTGATGGGTTATCGACCGTTATGAAGGGTTGTATGGGTTATGTACTATTATGAAGGTTGTGATGGGTTATAAACCATTATCAAGGACTATGATGCTTGACCATTATGAAGAGTTGTGATAGGTTATGGGCAATTATGAAGGGTTGTTATGGGTTATGCACCATAGAAAGGGTTGTGTTTGGTTATGGACCATTATGAAGGATTGTGATGGGTTATGGACCATTATAAAGGGTTGTGATGGGTTATGGACCATTATGAAGGTTGTGAAGGGTTATAGACCACTAAAATGGGCTGTGATGGGTTATAGATCATTATGAAGGTTGTGATGGGTTATGGACCATTATGAAGGTTGTGAAGGGTTATGGACCATTATAATGGGCTGTGCTGGGTTATGGATCATTATGAAGGTTGTGATGGGTTATGGACCACTATGAAGGGTTATGATGGGTTATGGACATTTATGAAGTGTTGTGATGGGTTATGGTTAATTATGAAGGGTTGTGATGGGTTATAGATGATAGAAAGGGTTGTGCTGGGTTATGAACCATAGAAAGGGTTGTGATGGGTTATGGTCAATTAGGAAGGGTTGTGCTGGGTTATGGTAATGAAGCGTTATGATGGGGTATGGACTGTTATGAAGGTTTGTATGGGTTATGGACCATTATGAAGGGTTGTTATGGTTATGGACCATTACGCAGGGTTGCAATGGGTTATGGACCATAGAAGGGGTGGTGATGCGTTATGGAGCATTAAAAAGGGTTATGATGGGTTATTGACCATTATTAAGGGTTGTGATAGGTTATGGTCAATTATGAAGGGTTTTATGTTTTTTTTTTGATAACCGAGGACCCCACCCGACCCATCCTTTGGGTGACCCTGATGAAGCAACCTCGGGGCCCACGCACACCTGGCAGCAGGGTGGTCCGGGTCAATCACCTACGGGGGTAGAGAGGCGGTCAGTGGCCATCCCCTGATTGAAACCTAACACTCCCTATGGGGAAAGGGAGTGAGTGAAATTAGAACTTGGAACCTCTTTATGGGGGAAGAGAAAGAGTCTGGGTTTTATGGTTTATAGACCATAGAAATGGCTGTGTTGGGTCATGGACCATTATGAAGGGTTGTGATGGGTTATGCTCAATTATGAAGGGTTGTGATGGGTTATAGACCATTATAAAGGGTTGTGGGCTATTGACCATTATGAAGGTTGTGATGGGTGATGGACCACTATGAAGGGTTATGATGGGTTATGGACCATTATGAGGGGTAGTGAAAGGTTATGAATTATGAAGAGTTGTGATGGGTTATGGACCATAGAAAGGGTTGTGTTGTGTTATGGACCATTATGAAGGGTTGTGATGGGTTATGGACCATTATGAAGGTTTCTATGGGTTATGGACCATTATGAAGGGTTGTTATGGTTATGGACCATTATGCAGGGTTGCGATGTGTTATGCACCATTATGAAGTGTTGTGATGGGTTATGGTCAATTATGAACGGTTGTGATGGGTTATGGAACATAGAAAGGGTTGTCCTGGGATATGGACTATATGAAGGGTTGTTATGGTTTATGGACCATAGAACGGGTTGTGTTGGGTTATGGACCATTATGAAGGGTTGTGATAGGTTATGCTCAATTATGAAAGGTTGTGACGGGTTATGGACCATTATAAAGGGTTGTGATGGGTTATGGACCATTATGAAGGTTGTGATGGGTTATGGACCATTATAAAGGGTTATGATGGGTTATGGACCATTTTGAAGGTTGTGATGGGTTATGGACCACTATGAAGGGTTATGATGGGATATGGACTATTATAAGGGGTTTTGATAGGTTATGGTCAATTATGAAGAGTTGTGATGGGTTATGAACCATAGAAAGGGTTATATTGGGTTATGGACCATTACGAAGGGTTATGATGGGTTATGGACCATTATGAAGCTTTGCATGGGTTATGGACCATTATGAATTGTTGTTATGGTTATAGACCATTATCCAGGGTCACGATAGGTTATGGACCATAGAAAGGGTTGTGATGGGTTATGGACCATTAGAAAGGGTTGTGATGGGTTATGGATCGTTATGAAGGGTTGTATGGGTTATGTACTATTATGAAGGTTGTGATGGGTTATGAACCATTATCAAGGACTATGATGGGTTATTGACCATTATGAAGGGTTGTGATAGGTTATGGCCAATTATGAAGGGTTGTTATGGGTTATGCACCATAGAAAGGGTTGTGTTGGGTTATGGACCATTATGAAGGGTTGTGATGGGTTATGCTCAATTATTAAGGGTTGTGATGGGTTATGGACCATTATAAAGGGTTGTGATGGGTTATGGCCCATTATGAAGGTTATGATGGGTTTTGGACCACTATGAAAGGTTATAATGGGTTATGGACCATTATGAGGGGTTGTGATAGGTTATAGTCAATTATGAAGAGTTGTGATTGGTTATGGACCATAGAAAGGGTTGTGTTGGGTTATGGACCATTATGAATGGTTGTGATGGGTTATGGACAATTATGAAGGGTTGTTATAGTTATAGACCATTGTGCAGGGTTGCGATGTGTTATGGAGCATTATGAAGTGTTATGATGGGTTATGGTTAATTATGAGGGGTTGTGATGGGTTATTGACTATTATTAAGGTTTGTATAGGTTATAAACCATTATGAATGGTTGTTATGGTTATAGACCATTATGCAGGGTTGTGCTGGGTTATGGACCATAGAAAGGGTTATGATGGGTTATGGACCATTGGAAAGGGTTGTGATGGGTTATGGACCGTTATGAAGGGTTGTATGGGTTATGTACTATTATGAATGTTGTGATGGGTTATTGTCACACCCCCGACCGAGGCGGCTGAACATGTCGGGCTGTGCGACTAAGTTCTTGGATCACAGGCAATTGAATATACAGTACAAGTACAACAAGAAACCAAAGGATAGTTGGGCAATCTCAATATATACTTCCAGGTTAAGTCATTTTGTGAAGCTTTATGTTTGTTTTGCTTGATTATCTAACATACGTTATACACAGATCCATTCGTAGATGATCTTACTAATGATAATCTAAGCATGAACGTGCCCATACTGCATAGTGGAGTAGATCTAACAAATCAGGGGTTTCTAACTCACATTCAAAATCAGGATCAAATACAGTCGATCCATGATGACACTATCGGGTTCGCTTCAGCGAATCCTGAGTTTAAGGGTGGTTTTCAATATCAGGATCACCTTCAGATTATTCAAATAAATCTAGAGGGATTTAAAGATCTTGGGTTCATGGTTGAAAATCAACCATTACTACCGACAACAAGTACTAATTTTACTGAACCAAAGTTTATCTTTGGATCAGCAAATCAGGATCATGCTCAAATGATCCCGAATTATAATAGTACAACCGCATTTAATTCTTTGAGTCAAAGAACCATAGTAATTGGCAGTGGAAGTGGTTCTAGACATGCGTTGAGTAAGGAAACAATATCCATGCATTTTGACAAGCCCATTTTGCAAGCTGCAATGGAACTCAACGTTGGATCAACACAGTTGAAGCAACGTTGTAGGAAGTTAGGCATCAAAAGTTGGCCTCGACGACAGATTATGAGTCTACAAACTCTTATTAACCATACTCAGGTTAAGAATTGTATTTCTTTCTCCACAATTTTAATACCATGAGATTGTAATGACTGAAAGTATTTATGCAACAGGAATTTGATAATAATCCTAGTAGAGCAGACGTAATACTTGGTCTAGAGAACGAGAAAAGAGCAATAGTCGAGGGTTCCAGTTCGAAAATAACTGATACCACAAAGAGATTGAGGCAAGCTGCCTTTAAGGCTATTTACAAGAAAAGAAAGGTTCAGAAGAGGGAAGAAGCTTCATCAGGGACCCATACACAGCAGCAATCTCTGCCTTCTGTTTCTGCTATGAGTGGTTTTAACCATAATTTTCTCAAGACCATAAGTGAAGAGAACCCAGAAGACTTGGCAGGTGACATAGCCCGCCTTCGGCTTTCAGATTGAATTTCTACCAATATTAGTTTAATGGAACTGTTGGTAGGAATGATGGTAGGTTTTCGATAATAGTTATTGGTCAGGTATTATCAAAATATCAGGTTGACTGTGCAAGGATAGGGGCATATAAAGTGTCTAAATGTATGGTTCTATCGTATTATAAAATATTCCTATAGTATTTTAGCTTCATATTCTATTTTAGAGTTTCTTTGTATATGAATCTTGGTAAGTTTTTAGACTTGTTGTTCACTACGATTATTCCTAAGTACATGCTAGTCACACATTGGACCAATATAGTTGATCAGGCTCTATCTATCCTAGGTATGATTACATAATTACCTAGGCCTACTCGTAGTGTTCAACTCATCTTATTACTTTTGTATTGTTCTGATTATGACACTGTTCTACTATGTATGTACTTATACTTTATAACAATATCATTGTATGTTAAAAGTATACTTTGTACGAAATGTTTTAGAGAGTTTTAGTCTCATTGTATTTATAGTTGTATATAGTGTTCTCATCGCGGGTCAGAGTATATATATAACTCCTATATATATTGTTGGTGGGGTTTGTAGTATTATTAGTTTTTGTTTTGTACCTCAAGACTATCAAATAAGGATCGGCCAGATGAGAAGTACCGGTGGGCAGGATCATTTTGGCATTAAAGCTGTTCTGAATCCAAAACCCAAGCGATAGTTCAAACTAGACACCTCACTCGTAAGTAGTCGAGAAGTAGTGTAATTAATAATAATACTTTTATTAGAAGCCTGTTGCTATAGTTGTATTCCTCTTTCGAGGATACGAGTTCTCTATAGCCAATTTAGCTCTGATACCATTCTGTCACACCCCCGACCGAGGCGGCGGAACATGCCGGGCTATGCGACTAAGTTCTTGGATCATAGTAAATTGAATATACAGTACAAGTACAACAATAAACCAAAGGATAGTTTTATTTCATCTTGAAGTTTGAATATATGGTTCTTACAAATAATAATAGTAGAGTACATGAAATGCCTTAACAAATATAACAAAACTAGGTTGCCTGAAATCCGTGAAGATTTCCATCTTCTGAAAGTCTCATTGATTTCCTGAGAATACATGTAGTTTTGAGGATCAACACAAGGTTGGTGAGAGTTACAGGTTTTCTGCTAAACACAGCACTGATACTTTTAAAATAACTAAAAGTATTCCTTTTGTAAGTATAATCATACTTGTAAATGAGTTTGTAAAGAGTTGCTGAAAATCGTAAGTAATACCATACTTATAAATGAATTGTATAGAGTTTTTGAAAACCATAAGTAATACCATACTTATAAATGACATGTACGTTTATGAGAAAACCATCAATGCTTATAGTCGAGTCCTATAACCGAGCTATTCGACTGAAATATACCCCCTTCAACGCTTCATGGACGTCGTAGTAATGAAAAAGATAAGTATCACCTACATCGATTTGCAAGTCGAAGTTGTAGCTAACAACCATAGGTGGGGGTGTCAACCCGTATAGATCTATACATATGTATCTCGCTCTGCTTGATTAACGGTTATAGTAGTGTGGGGTCTAGGTATTTCTACTTAGTTATGAATAGTGTCTCACTATCTAAGCCATTGATAAATGTAGGATAGACAAGTCTCATCCCAAAATGGTTTTTGTTATAAAAGCCAAGTATGTTGATAAGTATATACGTAATAGCGTACAGTACTCGCTTATTGAAAACATTTTATAAAGCTATAATAACATTTATAAAACTTGATATGAAATTGGTAAATGTTTATATTGCACATGTATTCTCCCCAATAATATATAAAAACATAGACAAAGGGGCCGTAACACTCACTTTTGAAGCGTGATTTCAGCTTAGATTCGAGAATAATCGCGTTCGAGAAACACCGCGAAATAACACCAACGAAGACTTAAGCGGCAAAGGGGCAAAGGGAGAGAGGAAGAAAGCTAGATGCTTGGTGAATTGGTGAAAATAAACGAAGAAGATGCATCTTATTTATAGGGTTGAAAATCACTATTCGTCACTATTCACGTCACTATTCACGAGGTAAGCGCTTACATAATCATTACGCTATGCTTTCCGATTTTATAATTAGTATTATTTTTTAGACCGGAGAATTGTTGAGCCGAGTGCACTGATTCTAGAAACCAAAACAGATAATTTTTTCGAGTTGCAGAACATCGGGAAATCGCGTTTAAATATTGCGTTCATTTATCCGCAGTATCCGATTAGTTGACTTTTATAAATATTTTTACTAAAAATATTTCGAGTATGGAATCCAATAATAGACCATAGTCTGAGTCCAATAATGTTCTCGGAATTTCCATATGAGGTGCGCAAGTGCCTCAACGGATCGAAACGATTTATGTAGTTAAAGAAAATCAGTGTTACACTGGTTTGTTTTGGCTTGTTTTCTTATAACAGTCGTAACTTTTGCATATGAGCTCCGTTTTGAATGTTATTTATATTTCCAGAATCAGGGAAACATGTACTCTGAGGTTAGATTGCTTGTTTTGTTTCACAAATGGTTAATACTTATTTTCAGTTTTTCAGACGTATTAACTAGGGTTTCAGTTTGTGCTTGAGATATTCCATTATAGGAAGTAAGATTTCATCTCGTATCTTATTTTAATCGCAATGACACTATATTTTCCAAAGTATGCATTGAAGCTCAAAAGGTTTGGTTATAAAGTGGTTTGCGGTGAATTAACTGTTTATAGTTCTACGTATAAATTTCCGAGATGTCATAGTTATGAACCATTATCAAGGACTATGATGCGTTATTGACCATTATGAAAGGTTGTGATAGGTTATGGGCAATTATGAAGGGTTGTTATGGGTTATGCACCGTAGAAAGGGTTGTGTGTGGTTATGGACCATTATGAAGGGTTGTGATGGGTTATGCTCAATTATAAAGGGTTGTGATGGGTTATGGACCATTATAATGGGTTGTGATGGGTTATGGACCATTATGAAGGTTGTAAAGGGTTATGGACCATTAAAATGGGTTGTGATGTGTTATAGATCATTATGAAGGTTGTGATGGGTTATGGACCATTATGAAGGTTGTGAAGGGTTATAGACCATTATAATGGGTTGTGATGGGTTATGGATCATTATGAAGGTTGTGATGGGTTATGGACCACTATGAAGGGTTATGATGGGTTTTGGACATTTATGAAGTGTTGTGATGGGTTATGGTTAATTATGAAGGGTTGTTATGGGTTATAGATCATAGAAAGGGTTGTGCTGGGTTATGGACCATAGAAAGGGTTGTGATGGGTTATGGTCAATTATGAAGGGTTGTGATGGGTTATGGTAATGAAGCGTTATGATGGGGTATGGACTGTTATGAAGGTTTGTATGGGTTATGGACCATTATGAAGGGTTGTTATGGTTATGGACCATTACGCAGGGTTGCGATGGGTTATGGACCATAGAAAGGGTGGTGATGCGTTATGGAGCATTACAAAGGGTTATGATGGGTTATTGACCATTATTAAGGGTTGTGATAGGTTATGGTCAATTATGAAGGGTTTTACGGTTTATGGACCATAGAAATGGTTGTGTTGGGTCATGGACCATTATGAAGGGTTGTGATGGGTTATGCTCAATTATGAAGGGTTGTGATGGGTTATAGACCATTATAAAGGGTTGTGGGCTGTTGACCATTATGAAGGTTGTGATGGGTGATGGACCACTATGAAGGGTTATGATGGGTTATGGACCATTATTAGGGGTTGTGAAAAGTTATGAATTATGAAGAGTTGTGATGGGTTATGGACCATAGAAACGGTTATGTTGGGTTATGGACCATTATGAAGGGTTGTGAGTGGTTATGGACCATTATGAAGGTTTGTATGGGTTATGGACCATTATCAAGGGTTGTTATGGTTATGGACCATTATACAGCGTTGTGATGTGTTATGGACCATTATGAAGTGTTGTGATGGGTTATGGTCAATTATGAACGGTTGTGATGGGTTATGGAACATAGAAAGGGTTGTCTTAGGATATGGACTATAAGAAGGGTTGTGATGCGTTATGGTCAATTATGAAGGGTTGTGATGGTTTATGGTCAAATTATGTAGGCTTGTGATGGGTTATTGACTATTTTTTTGGGTAAAGAGGGCGGCACCTCTTGCAAATTTTATTAATAAAAAGAATAAATACAATATAAGGCTGGGGACTCCCCACCAAAAAATAGAAAATCCATCGGGACAGGCCCCAAAGGACAACAAGCTAAACTAGGAACCACAACAAGAGAAGGAACCATAAGCAAACAAGAACATAAAGGAGAGCAACCTGCAAAACAAACAAACCATACAAGCCAAAACAAGTAGAGAAAAAAGAAAGCTTAGAGGAAGAAAATTAAGGGAGGGTCCAAAGAGTTTTAGCCAAATCAACATTAGTGCAAGTTTTCAAAGAAAGACTCAGCAGTCTACAGCGGATATCATCCTTAACAATATTCACGACAGCATGATGAGATCTTTTTATTTTTGTAAAAATGCGTAAATTTCTTTCCCGCCAGATGTGGTAGACCGCTCCAGCAAAAACAAGTCTTCTAATGATGGACCAAATGGTCTTATTCTTATTAATGGGGTTGAGTTGACTAATGATATCAGACCAGCTATCAGTGGAGAAGGAAAGATTCATGACATGATGGAGGTCATGCCAAACCAAAGAAGTGAAAGAGCATTCAAAGAAGAGATGGGAAAGGGAATCCGGACAGTCCCCGCAGAACGCACAAATGAGATTGGAATTAGTGTCCCAAATTTTGATTTTATCATGAGTCTTAAGACGATCTTTAAGAGCAACCCAAAGGATGAAAGCATGTTTGGGGATGTTCTGGGAGAACCAAACAAGATGAAGCCAAAAGACCGGTTGGTGATAGGGGCGAATAGACTGCCACACAGATCGAACAGAGAAAGGAGAGAGTTGACCATATCTAGATTTCCAAAGGAGTTTATCAGGGACGGACGTGGAAATAGTAGGAGGGTTATGGGAAAGAAGAGCACCATGGGAATCTCTCCAACAATGAGGCCGAACCCATGATCCGTTAAGAACCAGGTCAGCAACCTTAGTATCTGGAGTGAAACCCGCATTATGGATGTCACGGACATACAAGAATTTAGAAAGAGGGCCCGCAGGATGCCAGATGTCGAACCAAGCAGAAGTAGAGCATCCATCACCTATCTGGGAAACTATATACTCCCTTATCTTATCCCGCATATCCAGGATGTTACGCCAGGCAAATCCAGAACCGTATTTTTTGGGGGCATCCCAAAAGTTACGGCCACATAAACGGTATGAGTGGATCCACTTAACCCATAGGTACTCTTTCTTGGAAAGGAGTCTCCAAACATGGGAAGCCATAAGGGCAACATTCCAGATAGCAAGGTTACGTATGCCAAGACCACCATGTTCCTTAGGAAGGCATACAGTTTTCCAGGAGACTTTAGCTTTACCACGCTTCAGCTCACCATGGCACCAGAGGAAACCTCTCATGAGCTTCTCAATATCGTTAGAGATAGATTTAGGAAGAATAAAAACAGAAGCCCAATAGATTTGAGTAGAAGAAAGGACAGAGAGGATGAGTTGAAGACGACCAGCAAAGGAAAGAGACTTGTTTTTCCAGTCATTAATCCTGCATTTGACTTTATCAACAAGGCCTTTACAGTCTTTGTGGGCCAGACGCATGGTGATGAGAGGAATGCCAAGGTATCAGACAGGGAAAGAGCCCTCAGGAAACTTAACAATAAGATCAATGGCAGCCCTGGTCCTCTCACCAACATTACAGTAGAAAGCTTCACTCTTTGCAATATTTGGATGGAGGCCAGAAACCCTAGAGAATTCCTCAAGAGAATCACAGATGATTCTAACCGAAGAGCTATCACCATGACAGAAGAGAAGGAGATCGTCGGCAAAGCAGAGATGGGTGATACTTTGATCATCACATTGTCTGTGGAATTTAAAAGAGTCAGAATCATGGATGTTTCTCTTAATCATAAGGTTAAGCACTTCCATGACAAGAGTGAAGAGATAAGGAGAAAGGGGGTCACCCTGCCGAAGGCCCCTTTTACCGTCAAAATATCCGTGAGTATTCCCATTGATACTCACAGAGTAAGCAACCGTGGAAACACATGTCATAATCCAGTCAATCATACGATCGGGGAAACTAAACCCAAACAAGATGGTCCGCAGAAACGGCCAGTCAACTGTGTCGTACGCTTTTTGAATATCAACCATAAAAGCACACCTAGGAGGACCACGATGACGATGATAATCACGCATGAGTTCATGGACAAGAAGGACGTTGTCGGTGATCAAACGACCAGGGATGAAAGCAGACTGGTTTTCATCAACCAGAGAAGAAAGATGGTTTTTGATACGATCCGCAATAATCTTGCTGATACATTTGTAAACAACGTTACAACAAGCTATAGGGCGGAAATCAGTGACTTTGGAAGGGGACTCAACTTTAGGGATGAGCGCAAGGATGGTGCTGTTGAAATACTTAAGAAGTTTGCCAGAATAGAAGAATTCCTTAATAGCCATACAGAAATCAGGACCCACAATATCCCAAGCAGACTTGAAGAACTTAGCAGAGAAACCATCAGAACCAGGAGCTTTATCATCACCCATCTGGAACAGGACACACTTAACCTCCGCGTCAGTAATAGGAGTAAGCATGGCGGCAGATTGGAGGGGGGAGAGCTTATTAGAGAAGAGGGAAGAAGGATCACGAATAGCAGTGGAAGGCTGGGCAGAACCCAAGAAGGTTTGAAAGTGAGAAACAAACAGATTAGGAAGATCATTCCCCGAGATCCAGTTACCTTGAGCATCCTGGATAGAATTAATACGATTGCGAGATTTACGGCTTTTAACCGCTTTGTGGAAAAAAGCCGAATTTTTATCACCCTCACGCAGCCAGTTAACCTTAGCCTTTTGTTTTAGGAACCTCTCTTCATCCAGGCTAGCCTCGTTATAAGCGAGGAGATACCTGCATTGTTCTTCACGAAGATCCTTATTGAAAGGATCCCGATCCAAAGCAATCTGAACTCTATCAAGTTCATTACGAAGAGAGATAACCTTAGAAAATAGGTTTCCCTGGTTGCGAAGCATTTTACGTATAGGCACTTTCAGATTTTTAAGGTTTTTGAAAACCTTATACATCCGATATCCAGTGATATTGGGGTTCCAAGAAGAGGCAACAATATGCTTGAAATCGTTCTTATAAGTCAGAAAATTAGGGAACTTGAAAGGTTTAGGATGGAAAGGGGCACGATGGGGGAGAGAAAGCACAGCAGGAGTATGATCGGACGAACGGTAAGGGAGAAAATTGACAGTAGATGAGGGGAAAGAAGCAACGAAATAAATATTTCCCATGACACGATCGATCTTTTTGAGGATGCCACCCGAACCATTAGGAGACTTGGTCCATGTGTAGAAGAGACCTTTATAGTTAAGATCTTCCATTTCCATCAGATTGACACAGTCCCTGAAGTCCTCCATGGCACGAGAAATCCCAGACGACCCGGAGGTGCTATCTTTAATATCAAGAGCAACATTGAAATCACCCAAAATAATCCAAGGGGTATCTCTAACCATATTCTTATGGACCGCAAGAGAATGCCAGAGAGAGCGACGCATCATGTGATCATTATGAGCATAGACGAAGGAGCAGAAAAAGGATTTATTAGAATCACGAATATTAACTTTGAAATGCATAACCTGATCATTTAAGTCGATAAGCATCATATCAATGGCAAGCGGATCCCAGGCAACCACAATTCTAGTCCCTCTAGGGGAGAAGAGACCGTTGGACGACCACGACCAAGAGCCAAAAGCACGACTACAGATAAGAGGGAGGTTATGGAAGGAAGCACGAGTCTCAAGAGAAGCACAAATATGAAGATTTTGATCGCAGATAAGATCTCTCAAGGCTTTCTGATGAGAAGGCTTACAGAGACCTCGAGTATTCCATGCAGCGATGTGCGTCATATGGAAACTTGGAGGGGGGGGTGGAGTCCATCTGCTCGGACACCAGAGTTATCATAGGTTGATCAGAATGTGATCCATTCTTATCAACAATGAACTTTGCAGTCTCACCATCATCAGAGTCGACCTCATCAAGATCATCATCATCGGTGATATAAATAGAATCCGGGTCCAAGTAATCCGGAATAGAAGGGGAGGAGACATGTATACTTGGGAGGGAGGAGGAGGAAGTGGGAAGATCCGTAATGTCATTGGAACAGGACTCAAGAACAGAAAAGGCGTTGAAGATAGGAGTGGAGCACTTGGATTGTTTAGGAGGTTTGGTATGAGATAAGTGAATTATGGGGCTAGGGAATCCTACAGGACGGTCATAATGTTTCTGGGGGGGATTAAGAGATATTGAATGAGTGGTGGGGCGGCACTTGTTATTAATAGGTTTAAACTCGAAACGAGACTTATTATTACCTTTTTTATTATTATTATGAACTTTGTTTTTAGGAAAATCTTTAGCCATGTTACCCCTTTGCGTATTTTTATTAGAATTACTTTGCGAAATATCATTAGTAGTATTTTCGTTTAAAGATTCTTGAATGGAACACCTTTTATTGTTAGAGACGACCGTAAATCCATCATCAAGTTGTATAGGAGTGGTCGCTTTCATATGATCAAGAGGCATTTTATCTTTGGGATTAGCCTCATTAGTCTTAGAGATGACATGCATACATTTGCTAGTTTCGTGACCATAGACCATGCAATGAGAGCACATAGGGGGTTTCCATTCATATTCAATACTAAGAGTATGGGTAGAATACTCAAGAGTATCAGGATCAGGAATACGAATAATCACTTTATCCACCCACGAAGATTTAGTGGGGATCTCAAGAAGGACACGAGCATAGACAGATTTGCCTGCAGTATACTTACACATATTAGCTGTATAAGAGTCCATAGCAAGGGGCTTTCCAATTTTTGAGGCAATGTGGCTAAGCCCGTCATCACTCCAGGCCTCATAGGGAATATCATGGATTTTAATCCATAGAGGAAGTTTGTTGTGATTGTTTTTATGAATAGCAAGACCAGGACGCCATTTTTGCATGACAATTGGGACACCCCTAAAAGTCCAGGGTCCATGGGTGATAACATGTTGAAGTCCCATGTCGTCACTAAATTTAAAAAGATAAACACCTTTTCCATTTAGAAGGACATCTTGAAGACCATGTATAGACCACATTTTGGAAGCTAGATATCGCACATCGGAATAATTCATTTTTGTTCCAACAAAGTAACCACAAATAGTGCGCGCAAATGTTTCACATACTTTAGTAACGGCCGTTAAAGGGATATCAACAGGCACATTAATATCATTACTTAAATTAGGAATAAAACGAAACTTATCATTAGTATGTTTTTGAGGGCCGCTAATGATATTAGCATGAGAGTTAATAAGTAAAGGTAAATTTCTAGCCCAAGCATTATTGTTGTTAATTTTATTTTCATTATATAAATTAACAGATTTAGAATTTTGATCATATTGTTTAGAATCATAGACATTTGGGCTTGGGCTAAGGTCTTGGGGTTTAATTTGGTTATTTAATGACCTTTGGGCTTCTTTATTAGTATTGGTGGGCTTAGTATTAGGAATATGGGTGATTTGTGGTCCACGAATAGGTTTAAACTTACTAGCCGTATAATGCAATTCTTTGGAACACAAAGTGTTTGGAAGTGGGCCCAAAAGTGAAGGAGTATGATGTGTGTTCGGAAGATCACAATTTGAAATATGTGAAAGGTGGTCAACAAGACAACTTGTGGGGTGTGTGTTATCATGATGCTCATAGGATTCACTTAAAAGCACATAGGGTTCCTTAAAATGTAGACCAAAAGATGTGGGTTCATGATTAAAGCTAGGAGGATTAGGATTGATAAGAAAGTTACCCATTTGTTCTTGCATTTGATTAGAATCTTTAGGCAAACCCGTTGAGGAATGATCTTCATTGTCTACATTGCAACCGGCAACCACATAGGGAGAATTAACGTTCATGTCTTGTGTATCTCCGGCAAGCATAGTAGCGGCTGTAGACGACGTGCATGGTTGTTTACCGGCGAATTCTACCCCCATGCATGGAGCTTTGTCGTTGTCCTCTTGAAGATCGTCTACGTTAGTGGTTTGATGTTTTCCATGTTTACCGACCACACTTTCTTCCTGATCAGCAAGATCATTGATCGGTTTACACAGAATCTTCTCCATACCATCCTCATTGATCGGTTTACACATAATCTTCTCCAAAACATCCTCCTCCATACCGTCCTCATTGACCGAAACCTTTTGAAGTTTTTCCCACATCGAATTGTTTCCTTCTTCTTCAGCATGGTTAGATTGAATATGACCTGTGGAGATCAAATCTGGAATGTGTTGATCTTTTCCTCCTTGTATCGTTAATCTCTCTTTCCTAATTTCTGATGAGACATCGACAATTAAGGAGTGGTCGGAGATCATGTCACATAGAATTCCACCTCCAGCCTTGTTTTTCAATCTACAATTTTTTTCATCAGAAAAATCATCCTTCTCCACCATACCTCTAGAATTGTTTTTGAAACTACAAATGTTTTCATTTGACAAGTTACTCTCCTCCCCCATACCGTGAGTTATGTCCTTAACGAGAAGACATGTAGGATTGGAGACCACATCATTGGAGTACCGTCTTCTAAGTAGAGTTTCAGTCTTGCCTTTGTTCCTACGGTCATCCGTTGCATTGATCAAAGTTGTAGAATAATTCTTGAACATAGTACCTTTGTGGTTACGAGGAAATTTTTGTAACTTCTTACTATTCCGATCTACAGAAGAGATGTAATGAGCTTCAGACTTTTTTGTATCTTGAGAAGAAAATTTCATATATTGTTTGTTTTGAAATCCCAAATCTACAGCTTCATTTGTATGATCATTATGACTATTTTTTAGTGGTTGTTGTTCATCAGATTTTAAAGAATAACCCGAATCTTGAAAGTTTTCATTTGCAAAATTTTGAGTTTGAGGTTGTTGATCCATCATAACACCATCATTAGATAGGATGATTGAATCACAACACTGTGAAGCACCCTCCATGAAAAAAATTCAGCAAAAAATTACAAAATGCAAAAAACACTTAGAGAGAATTGGTTGTGGGGTTTTAAGTTTTGGAATAGGGTTTTTAGGGTTTTCTAGTTTTCATATGATGGATTAGGAATTTTGGTTATGATGGGTTATGGACCATTGGGTTATTGACTATTTTGAAGGTTTGTATGGGTTGCGGACCATTCGGAAGGGTTGTTATTGTTATGGACCATTATGCACGCTTGCGATGGGTTATGGACCATAGAAAGGGTTGTGATGGGTTATGGACCATTAGAAAGGGTTATGATGGGTTATGGACAGCTATGAAGGGTTGATAGGGTTATGTACTATTATGAAGGTTGTGATAGGTTATGAACGATTATCAAGGATTATGATAGGTTATTGCCCATTATGAAGGGTTGTGATAGGTTATGGTCAATTATGAAGGGTTGTTATGGTTTATGGACCATAGAAAGGGTTGTGTTGGGTTATGGACCATTATGAAGGGTTGTGATGGGTTATGCTCAATTATGAAAGGTTGTGACGGGTTATGGACCATTATAAAGGGTTGTGATGGGTTATGGACCATTATGAAGGTTGTGATGGGTTATGGACCATTATAAAGGGTTATGATGGGTTATGGACCATTTTGAAGGTTGTGAAGTGTTATGGACCACTATGAAGGGTTATGATGGGATATGGACTATTATGAGGGGTTTTGATAGGTTATGGTCAATTATGAAGAGTTGTGATGGGTTATGAACCATAGAAAGGGTTATGTTGGGTTATGGACCATTACGAAGGGTTATGATGGGTTATGGACCATTATGAAGCTTTGCATGGGTTATGGACCATTATGAATGGTTGTTATGGTTATAGACCATTATCCAGGGTAACGATAGGTTATGGACCATAGAAAGGGTTGTGATGGGTTATGGACCATTAGAAAGGGTTGTGATGGGATATGGACCGTTATGAAGGGTTGTATGGGTTATGTACTATTATGAAGGTTGTGATGGGTTATGAACCATCATCAAGGACTATGATGGGTTATTGACCATTATGAAGGGTTGTGATAGGTTATGGCCAATTATGAAGCGTTGTTATGGGTTATGCACCATAGAAAGGGTTGTGTTGGGTTATGTACCATTATGAAGGGTTGTGATGGGTTATGCTCAATTATAAAGGGTTGTGATGGGTTATGGACCATTATAAAGGGTTGTGATGGGTTATGGACCATTATGAAGGTTATGATGGGTTCGGGACCACTATGAAAGGTTATAATGAGTTATGGACCATTATGAGGGGTTGTTATAGGTTATAGTCAATTATGAAGAGTTGTGATTGGTTATGGACCATAGTAAGGGTTTTGTTGGGTTATGGACCATTATGAATGGTTGTGATGGGTTATGGACCATTATGAAGGGTTGTTATAGTTATAGACCATTTTACAGGGTTGTGATGTGTTATGGAGCATTATGAAGTGTTATGATGGGTTATGGTTAATTATGAGGGGTTGTGATGGGTTATTGACTATTATTAAGGTTTGTATGGGTTATGGACCATTATGAATTGTTGTTATGGTTATAGACCATTATGCAGGGTTGCGTTGGGTTATGGACCATAGAAAGGGTTATGATGGGTTATGGACCATTAGAAAGGGTTGTGATGGCTTATGGACCGTTATGAAGGATTGTATAGGTTATGTACTATTATGAAGGTTGTGATGGGTTAGGAACCATTATAAAGGATTATGATGGGTTATTGACCATTATGAAGGGTTGTGATAGGTTATTGTTTAATTATGAAGGGTTTTTATGGGTTATGGACTATAGAAATGTTTGTGATGGGTTGTAGACAATTATAAAGGGTTGTGATGGGTTATGGACCATTATAAAGGGTTATGATGGGTTATGGACCATTTTGAAGGTTGTGATGGGTTATGGACCACTATGAAGGGTTATGAAAGAATATAGACTATTATGAGGGGTTTTGATAGGTTATGGTCAATTATGAAGAGTTGTGATGGGTTATGGACCATAGAAATGGTTATGTTGGGTTATGGACCATTACGAAGGGTTATGGACCATTATGAAGCTTTGCATGGCTAATCGACCATTATGAAGGGTTGTTATGGTTATAGACGATTATCGAGGGTTATGATGGGTTATGGACCATAGAAAGGGTTGTGCTGGGTTATGGACCATTAGAAAGGGTTGTGATGGGTTATGGACCGTTATGAAGGGTTGTATGGGTTATGTACTATTATGAATGTTGTGATGGGTTATGAACCATTACTAATGACTATGATGCGTTATTGACCATTATGAAGGGTTGTGATAGGTTCTGGGCAATTATGAAGGGTTGTTATGGGCTATGCACCATAGAAAGGGTTGTGTTTGGTTATGCTCAATTATGAAGGGTTGTGATGGGTTATGGACCATTATAAAGGGTTGTGATGGGTTATGGACCATTATGAAGGTTGTGAAGGGTTATGGACCATTAAAATGGGCTGTGATGGGTTATAGATCATTATGAAGGTGGTGATAGGTTATCGACCATTATGAAGGTTGTGAAGGGTTATGGACCATTATAATGGGTTGTGATGGGTTATGGATCATTATGAAGGTTGTGATGGGTTATGGACCACTATGAGGGGTTATGATGGGTTATGGACATTTATGAAGTGTTGTGATGGGTTATGTTTAGTTATGAAGGTTTGTGATGGGTTATAGATCATAGAAAGGGTTGTGCTGGGTTATAGACCATAGAAAGGGTTGAGATGTGTTATGTTCAATTATGAAGGGTTGTGATGGGTTATGGTAATGAAGCGTTATGATGGGGTATGGACTGTTATGAAGGTTTGTATGGGTAATGGAACATTATGAAGGGTTGTTATGGTTATGGACCATTACGCAGGGTTGCGATGGGTTATGGACCATAGAAAGGGTGGTGATGCATTATGGAGCATTAGAAAGGGTTATTGACCATTATTAAGGGTTGTGATAGGTTATGGTCAATTATGAAGAGTTGTGATGGGTTATGGACCATAGAAAAGGTTATGTTGGGTTATGGACCATTACGAAGGGTTATGATGGGTTATGGACCATTATGAAGCTTTGTATGGGTAATCGACGATTATGAAGGGTTGTTATGGTTATAGACCATTTTCGAGGGTTACGATGGGTTATGGACCATAGAAAGGGTTGTGGTGGGTTATGGACCGTTATGAAGGTTGTATGGGTTATGTACTATTATGAATGTTGTGATGGGTTATGAACCATTATCAAGGACTATGATGCGTTATTGACCATTATGAAGGGTTGTGATAGGTTATGGGCAATTATGAAGGGTTGTTATGGGTTATGCACCATAGAAAGGGTTGTGTTTGGTTATGGACCATTATGAAGGGTTGTGATGGGTTACGTTCAATTGTGAAGGGTTGTGATGGGTTATGGACCATTATAAAGGGTTGTGATGGGTTATGGACCATTATGAAGGTTGTGAAGGGTTATGGACCATTAAAATGGGCTGTGATGGGTTATAGATCATTATGAAGGTTGTGATGGGTTATGGACCATTATGATGGTTGTGAAGAGTTATAGACCATTATAATGGGTTGTGATGGGTTATGGATCATTATGAAGGTGTTGATGGGTTATGGACCACTATCAAGGGTAATGATGGGTTATGGACATTTATGAAGTGTTGTGATGGGTTATGGTTAATTATGAAGGGTTGTGATGGGTTATGGATCATAGAAAGGGTTGTGCTGGGTTATGGACCATAGAAAGGGTTGTGATTGGTTATGGTCAATTATGAAGGTTTGTGATGGGTTATGGTAATGAAGCGTTATGATGGGGTATGGACTGTTTTGAAGGTTTGTATGGGTTATGGACCATTATGAAAGGTTGTTATGGTTATGGACCATTACGCAGGGTTGCGATGGGTTATGGACCATAGAAAGGGTGGTGATGCGTAATGGAGCATTAGAAAGGGTTATGATGGGTTATTGACCATTATTAAGGGTTGTGATAGGTTATGGTTAATTATTAAGCGTTTTATGGTTTATAGACCTTAGAAATGGTTGTGTTGGGCCATGGACCATTATAAAGGGTTGTGATGGGTTATGCTCAATTATGAAGGGTTGTGATGGGTTATAGACCATTATAAAGGATTGTGATGGGCTATTGACCATTATGAAGGTTGTGATGGGTGATGGACCACTATGAAGGGTTATGATGGGTTATGGACCATTATTAGGGGTTGTGAAAAGTTATGAATTATGAAGAGTTGTGATGGGTTATGGACCATAGAAAGGGTTATGTTGGGTTATGGACCATTGTGAAGGGTTGTGAGTGGTTATGGACCATTATGAAGGTTTGTATGGGTTATGGACCATTATAAAGGGTTGTTATGGTTATGGACCATTATACAGGGTTGTGATGTGTTATGGACCATTATGAAGTGTTGTGATGGGTTATGGTCAATTATGAACGGTTGTGATGTGTTATGGAACATAGAAAGGGTTGTCTTGGGATATGGACTATAGGAAGGGATGTGATGCGTTATGGTCAATTATGAAGGGTTGTGATGGTTTATGGTCAAATTATGTAGGCTTGTGATGGGTTATTGACTATTTTGAAGGTTTGTATGTGTTGCAGACCATTAGGAAGGGTTGTTATTGTTATGGACCATTATGCACGCTTGCGATGGGTTATGGACCATAGAAAGGGTTGTGATGGGTTATGGACCATTTGAAAGGGTTATGATGGGTTATGGACAGCTATGAAGGGTTGATAGGGTTATGTACTATTATGAAGGTTGTGGTAGGTTATGAACGATTATCAAGGATTATGATAGGTTATTGCCCATTATGAAGGGTTGTGATAGGTTATGGTCAATTATGAAGGGTTGTTATGGTTTATGGACCATAGAAAGGGTTGTGTTGGGTTATGGACCATTATGAAGGGTTGTGATGGGTTACGCTCAATTATGAAAGGTTGTGACGGGTTATGGACCATTATAAAGGGTTGTGATGGGTTATGGACCATTATGAAGGTTGTGATGGGTTATGGACCATTATAAAGGGTTATGATGGGTTATGGACCATTTTGAAGGTTGTGAAGTGTTATGGACCACTATGAAGGGTTATGATGGGATATGGACTATTATGAGGGGTTTTGATAGGTTATGGTCAATTATTAAGAGTTATGATGGGTTATGAACCATAGAAAGGGTTATGTTGGGTTATGGACCATTATGAAGCTTTGCATGGGTTATGGACCATTATGAATGGTTGTTATGGTTATAGACCATTATCCATGGTAACGATAGGTTATGGAACATAGAAAGGGTTGTGATGGGTTATGGACCATTAGAAAGGGTTGTGATGGGTTATGGACCGTTATGAAGGGTTGTATGGGTTATGTACTATTATGAAGGTTGTGATGGGTTATGAACCATTATCAAGGACTATGATGGGTTATTGACCATTATGAAGGGTTGTGATAGGTTATGGCCAATTATGAAGCGTTGTTATGGGTTATGCACCATAGAAAGGGTTGTGTTGGGTTATGGACCATTATGAAGGGTTGTGATGGGTTATGCTCAATTATTAAGGGTTGTGATGGGTTATGGACCATTATAAAGGGTTGTGATGGGTTATGGACCATTATGAAGGTTATGATGGGTTCGGGACCACTATGAAAGGTTATAATGGGTTATGGACCATTATGAGGGGTTGTGATAGGTTATAGTCAATTATGAAGAGTTGGATTGGTTATGGACCATAGTAAGGGTTTTGTTGGGTTATGGACCATTATGAATGGTTGTGATCGGTTATATGGACCATTATGAAGGGTTGTTATAGTTATAGACAGGGTTGTGATGTGTTATGGAGCATTATGAAGTGTTATGATGGGTTATGGTTAATTATGAGGGGTTGTGATGGGTTATTGACTATTATTAAGGTTTGTATGGGTTATGGACCATTATGAATTGTTGTTATGGTTATAGACCATTATGCAGGGTTGCGTTGGGTTATGGACCATAGAAAGGGTTATGATGGGTTATGGACCATTAGAAAGGGTTGTGATGGCTTATGGACCGTTATGAAGGATTGTATGGGTTATGTACTATTATGAAGGTTGTGATGGGTTATGAACCATTATGAAGGATTATGATGGGTTATTGACCATTATGAAGGGTTGTGATAGGTTATTGTTTAATTATGAAGGGTTGTTATGGGTTATGGACTATAGAAATGTTTGTGATGGGTTGTAGACAATTATAAAGAGTTATGATAGGTTTTTTTTTTTTTTTTTTTTGGTAACCGAGGACCCCACCCGACCCATCCTTTGGATGACCCTGATGAAGCAACCTCGAGGCCCACGCACACCTGGCAGCAGGGTGGTCCGGGTCAATCACCTACGGGGGTAGAGAGGTGGCCAGTGGCCATCCCCTGATTGAAACCTAACACTCCCTATGGGGAAAGGGAGGGAGTAGGATTAGAACTTGGAACCTCTTTATGGGGGAAGAGAAAGAGTCCTAAGCCTTATCCACTAGGCCATCAGGGTGATGGTTATGCTTTGCTGATGATCTTCTCCTCTTCTCTCATGGGGATAGCTCTTCGGTAAGCATCATATGTGATTCACTTCATGAATTCTCTGGGGCTTCTGGGCTACATCCTAATGTTTCGAAATGCGAAGCCTTTTACTGCAATGTTGGTGATACAACTAGGGCTGCTATTGAACATATGGTTGGGTTCCCTGAGGGATCTTTCCCTGTTCGATACCTTGGCATCCCTCTTATCACCACACGTCTTGCCCACAAGGACTGTAAAGGTCTTGTTGATAAAGTCAAATGCAGGATTAATGACTGGAAAAACAAATCTCTCTCCTTTGCTGGCCGTCTTCAACTTATTCTCTCTGTCCTTTCTTCTATGCAAATCTATTGGGCTTCTGTTTTTATTAATCCTAAATCTATTTCTAAAGAAATTGAGAAACTCATGAGGGGTTTTCTCTGGTGCCATGGTGAGTTGAAACGCGGTAAAGCTAAAGTTTCCTGGAAAACTGTGTGTCTCCCTAAGGAACATGGTGGACTTGGAATCCGTAATCTTGCTATTTGGAATGTTGCACTTATGGCTTCGCATGTTTGGAGACTCCTCTCTAAGAAGGATTCTCTTTGGGTCAAGTGGATCCATTCTTACCGTCTCTGTGGACGTAACTTTTGGGATGCCCCCAAAAAATACGGTTCAGGTTTTGCTTGGCGAAACATACTCGATATGCGAAGTAAGATAAGACATTTTATTGTTTCAAAGATTGGTGATGGGTCCTCTACATCCGCATGGTTCGATAACTGGCACCCTGCTGGTCCCCTCTCTAAATTCATTTCTGCACGTCACATCAGGGCTGCGGGATTCTATCCTGATAGTAAGGTTGCTGATCTTGTCATAAATGGATATTGGGTTCGGAACGGTCAATGGAGGGACTCCCATCCTAATCTTCTTCCTCACAACCCTCCTTCTCTTTCCCATTACATTCCTGATAAACTCCAATGGAGATCTAGAGATGGTAATCTTTCTAATTTTTCTGTGCGTTCTGTTTGGCAGTCTATTCGACCCTATGACCAGCCTGTTGATTGGTATCATCTGGTTTGGTTCACCCAGAATATCCCTAGACATGCATTCATTCTTTGGGTGGCTCTTAAAAACCGTCTTAAGACTCATGATAAAATCAAAATTTGGGATACTAACTCCAACCTCATTTGTCCCTTCTGCGGGGATTCTCCTGATTCCCTTTCCCACCTTTTCTTCGAGTGTTCTTTCCCCTCTATGGTTTGGCATGATCTTTAACATGTCATGAATCTCTCCGTCCCCACTAATAGCTAGTCCGATATAATTAATCAACTCAAACCCGTGTCTAAGACTAAAACCATTTGGTCCATCATTAGAAGACTTGTGCTTGCTGGAGCAGTTTACCACATTTGGCAGGAAAGAAATTTTCGAATTTTCAAAAAAATTAAAAGATCGTATCATGCCGTGGTGAATAGTATTAAGGATGACATTCGATGTAGACTGTTGAGTCTTTCTATGAAACCTTGCACTAATGTTAATATGGCTAAAAGGATATGGACCATCCCTTAAAAATACTCCTATTTGCTTCTATATTTCTCTTCTTGTATGGTTTGTTCTTTGCACGTGGTTTTCCTTTATGTTATTGTATGTTTCTGGTCCTATGTACTGTTTTGGTTCCTAGTTTAGCTTTGTTGTCCCTTTGGGGCCTGTCCCGATGGATTTTCTGTTTTTTCCTTTGGTGGGGAGTCCCCAGCCTCTTATTGTATTTATTCTTTTTATTAATAAAATTTGCCAGAGTTACCGTCCTCTTTACCCAAAAAAATAAACCATCACAAGAACCATCACCCTGATTAGTGTATAAAGCTTTGGACTCTTTCTCTTCCCCCATAAAGAGGTTCCAAGTTCTAATCCCACTCCCTCCCTTTCCCCATAGCGAGTGTTAGGTTTCAATCAGGGGATGGCCACTGGCCACCTCTCTACCCCATAGGTGATTGACCCGGACCACCCTGCTGCCAGGTGTGCGTGGGCACCGAGGTTGCTTCATCAGGGTCATCCAAAGGATGGGTCGGGTGGGGTCCTCGGTTATAAAAAAAAAAAACATCACAACCCTTTATAATGGTCCATAACCAATCACAACCCTTCATAATTGAGCATAACCCATCACAGCCCTTCATAATGGTCCATAACCCATAACAACCCTTCATAATTGACCATAACCTATTACAACCCTTCATAATGGTCAATAACCCATCATAATCCTTGATAACGGTTCATAACCCATCACAACCTTCATAATAGTACAAAACCCATACAACCCTTCATAACAGTCCATAACCCATCACAATGCTTTCTAAGGGTCCATAACTCATCACAACACTTTCTATGGTCCATAACCCAACGCAACTCTGCATAATGGTCCATAACCATAATAACCCTTCATAATGGTCCATAACCCATACAAACCTTCATAACAGTCCATAACCCATCACAACCCTTCATAATTGACCATAACCGATCACAAGCCATCATAATTGACCATAACCCATCACAATCCTTCCTATGGTCCATAACCCAGCACAACCCTTTCTATGGTCCATAACCCATCACAACCCTTCATAATTAACCAAAACCCATCACAACACTTCATAATGGTCTATAACCCATCGCAACCCTACATAATGGTCCATAACCATAACAACCCTTCATAATTGTCCATAACGCATCCAAACCATTATCATAGTCCATAACCCATCAGAACCCTTCATAATGGTCCATAACCCGTCACAACCCTTCATAATGGCCCATAACCCAATACAACCCTTTCTATGGTCCATAACCCATCACAACTCTTCATAATTGACCATAACCTACCAAAACCCCTCATAATGGTCCATAACCCATCATACCCCTTCAAAGTGGTCCATAACTCATCACAACCTTTATAATGGTCCATAACCCATCACAACCCTTTATAATGGTCCATAACCCATAAAACCTTTCATAATGATCCACAACCCATCACAACCCTTTATAATGGTCCATAACCCATCACAACCATTCATAATTGAGCATAACCCATTACAGCCCTTCATAATGGTCCATAACCCAGCACAACCCTTTCTATGGTCCATAACCCATAACAACTCTTCATAATTTACCATAACCTATCACAACCCTTCATAATGGTCAATAACCCATCAAAATCCTTGATAACGGTTCATAACCCATCACAACCTTCATAATAGTACATAACCCATACAACCATTTATAATAGTCCGTAACCCATCACAACCCTTTCTAATGGTCCATAACTCATCACAACCCTTTGTATGGTCCATAACCCATCGCAACCCTGCATAATGGTCCATAACCCATACAAACCTTCATAACTATCCATAACCCATCACAACCCTTCATAATTAACCATAATCAATCATAACACTTCATACTGGTCCATAACCCATCGTAACCCTGCATAATGGTCCATAATCATAACAACACTTCATAATTATCCATAACCCATACAAACCTTCATCATGGTCCATAACCCATCACAACCCTTTGTAATGGTCCATAACCCATCACAACCCTTCATAATGGTCTATAACCCAGCACAAGCCTTTCTATGGTCCATAACCCATCACAACTCTTCATAATTGACCATAACCTATCAAAACCCCTCATAATTGTCCATAACCCTTCATAGTGGTCCATAACCCATCACAACCCTTCATAATGGTCTATAACCCAACATAACCCTTTATAATTGTCCATAACCCATCACAACCCTTCATAATTGAGCATAATCCATCACAACCCTTCATAATAGTACATAATCCATACAACCCTTCATAACCGACCATAACCCATCACAACCCTTTTAATGGTCCATAACCCATCACAACCGTTTCTATGGTCCATAACCCATCGCAACCCTGCGTAATATTCCATAACCATAACAACCCTTCATAATGGTCCATAACCCATACAAACCTTCATAACAGTCCATAACCCATCACAACCTTTCATAATTAACCATAAACCATCATAACCCTTCATAATTGACCATAACCTATCACAACCCTTCCTATGGTCCATAACCCAGGACAACCCTTTCTATGGTCCATAACCCATTACAACCCTTCATAAGTAAGTATAACCCATCACAACATTTCATAATGGTTCATAACCCATCGCAACCCTACATAATGGTCCATAACCATAACGACCCTTCATAATTGTCCATAACCCATACAAACCTTCATCATGGTCCATAACCCATCACAACCCTTCATAATGGTCCATAACCCATCACAACCCTTTATAATGGTCTATAACCCAACACAACCCTTTTTATGGTCCATAACCCATCACAACTCTTCATAAATGACCATAACCCATCAAACCCTCATAATGGTCCATAACTCTTCATAGTAGTCCATAACCCATCACAACCTCTAGTTTAGCTTCGTTGTCCTTTGGGGCCTGTCCCGATGGATTTTCTGTTTTTTCCTTTGGTGGGGATTCCCCAGCCTCTTATTGTATTTATTCTTTTTATTAATAAAATATGCCAGAGGTACCGTTCTCTTTACCCAAAAAAAACCTATCACAACCTTCATAATGGTCCATAACCCATCACAACCCTTTATAATGGTCCATAACCCATCACAACCTTCATAATGGTCCATAACCCATCACAACCCTTTATAATGGTCCATAACCCATGACAACCCTTCATAATTGAGCATAACCCATCACAACCCTTCATAATGGTCTCGAACCGAACACAACCCTTTCTATGGTTCATAACCCATAACAACCCTTCATAATTGACCATAACCTATCACAGCCCTTCATAATGGTCAATAACCCATCATAATCCTTGATAATTGTTCATAACCCATCATAACCTTCATAATAGTACATAACCCATACAACCCTTGATAACGGTCCATTACCCATAACAACCCTTTCTAATGGTCCATAACCTATCACAACCTTTTCTATGGTTCATAACCCATCGCAACCCTGTATAATGGCCCATAACCATAACAACCCTTCATAATGGTCCATAAGCCATAAAAACCTTCATAATAGTCAATAACCCATCACAACCCTTCATAATTAACCATAACCCATCACAACACTTGATAATGGTCCATAACACATCGCAACCCTGCGTAATGATCCATAACCATAACAACGCTTCATAATGGTCCATAACCCATACAAACCTTCATAATGGTCCATAACCCATCACAACCGTTCATAATGGCCCATAACCTAACAAAACCCTTTCTATGGTCCATAAGCCATCACAACTTAAAATAACAATGGTCCATAACGGTAACTGATTTTCTCTCTAACCTCTCTCTAGCATTTTCTCTCTCTAGAAAGTTTTTGTGTTTTTTGGTTCTTGTTCTGTCGTATTTTACAATGGATAATGATTCAATAGGTTGTGATTCCATTTTAATGTCAAATGATGGTGTTATAATGGATCAGCAACATCATTCTCATATTTTATCTACTGGAAAAGGTCAACATGTGAATGCTATATCTGAGAATTGTGAAAACATTCTACCAAATCATAATGATATTATTTCTTCAAAATGTTTCACAGATCCTCAAATTACTTTCAAAACTGTTGAAAAAAGATTAAAAAACATAAAAAAAAAAACAGGCATGTATGTTCAAACAACTTGATAGAAACATACAAAAAAGATCAACCAAAACAAAAAAACCAAATTTTAATGTCAAAGCTACAGATTTTATTTCTAAACATTTTCTAGCAAAAGATAAAACCCATGGAAACTTTGTTAATGCTTTAGCTCATACACATGAAGATGATTCTGGTATTCAACCGATTGAAGAGGGGGGCATTCATATGATCACTCGAACACCATCTAATGGAGATGATGATATCAACTTAACATTCAAAACTTCTGGATAGGATTTGGATCCGGATGATGCTTGTAAAGATGGTATGATCACGGACTATACTTCCGAATCTGATGATGAAGATAATGCTGAATTTTATGAAAACGAATCTGATGATGAAGATGTTGATACTATGCGTATACAACAAGAAGATGATGAACAAGAACAACAACCTTACCCAAGGCCTAAAAACAGCCGTGAATGCATGATCAACATTAAAGAATCAACATATGATGGAAATGTTATAGCAAGTCCACACGGTCAAGAAGTTGCAGGAAAAAAGAATGAAAACAATCACGGTAAACAACATCACACGAGCAAGAATTTACACCAAGACAACATGCAGCAAAAAACATCACAAGATCAAGATGTGGCAGCGAGTGAATATCACGATCCTCTAGCTCATGAAAAGGCTTCAACGGTCTTCAAGGAGCATGGAGTTACCGGCGATCAAAGCTATAAGAGTGGAGCAAAAACAGTACGGTATTCAAGGAGCATGGAGTCGGTTAGAGCTAATGAGCCTGCACCTCATGCAGTTGCTGAATACGGAGGGTTTTTAGAGAATAAATTCGCTGATCAGGAGGAGAGATTGATTGCTGAAAAGGGCTTCATCTTGGAGGATGAAATGGTAGGTGATCGTGAACACGTCCAAGGTTTGATCAACGGTAAAACAACCTGCAATTCCGGTCTGAATCCTTGCAAATCTCCGGCAAACAATTTTCCAGATCATGCTCATGCCAAGTCCGACAATGATGAAAGAAATCAAACGGCTTTGTCTAGTGAAACGGCATTGTCTAGAGAATCCGTCCCTTTGAAGAAAATAAGGGGTAATCTCTTTATGCATGCTCATAATAACTTGTCTAAGACTAATCATGAATGTTCCCCTAGTGGTGTTCAACTCATAGGATCCTATGCTAGAAGTGTTGACTATCTAGCTCATAACTCCAATCTAGTTACGGATGGGAAGAGAGATTCACATTCTCTTCTTGGGCCTTTCCCAATACAATTAGCTAATAATGGTCTAATTAATAATAATGGCCCAATGAATAATATTCAGCCCAAGATTTATAACCTACAAGCCCAACAGTCTTTAAATGGCCATATGGCTAAAAGATTAGCCCAAGATACCCAATCTTATGCAATTAATGGTCCAATGAATAATATTCAGCCCAAGGAGTATAATGTACAAGCCCAACAGTCTTTAGTTGGCCTAGTCGATATCCCGTTAGCCCATTTGCAACCACATGTCATAGATGACATTAATTCTAATTTAAATAACGATAATAAAATTAGAAACAAAAATGCTTGGACTCGTATGTTACCTTTACTTCATAACTCTCATGCTAATATCATTACTGGCTCCCAAAAACATGCTAACGATAATTTTCGTTTTAATCCAAATTTATGTAATGATGTTAATATGCCTGTTGATATTCCTTTAAAGGCCGTTACAAAAGTTTGTGAAACCTTTGCTAGGACTATCTGTGGTTATTTTGTCGGAAAAAAATGAACTACTCTGATGTTCGTTATCTAGCTTCTAAAATGTGGTCTATCCATGGTCTTCAAGATGTCCTTCTAAATGGAAAAGGTGTTTATCTTTTTAAATTTAGTGATGATAATGGTCTTCATCATGTTATTACCCATGGACCCTGGACTTTTAAGGGTGTCCCGATTGTCATGCAAAAATGGCGGCCAGGTCTTAGTATACATAAAAACAATCACGACAAGCTTCCTCTGTGGATTAAAATCCATGATATTCCATATGAGGCTTGGAGTGATGATGGTCTTAGCCACATTGCTTCAAAAATTGGTAAGCCTCTTGCTATGGACTCTTATACGGCTAATATGTGCAAGTATGCGGCTGGAAAATCTGTTTATGCACGTGTCCTTCTTGAGATCCCCACAAAATCCTCTTGGGTGGATAAAGTGATTATCCGAATTCCGGATCCGGATACTCTAGAATTTTCCACCCATACTTTACGTATTGAGTATGAATGGAAACCTCCTATGTGCTCTCATTGTATGGTTTATGGTCATGAAACGAACAACTGTATGCATGTCATCTCTAAGATTAATGAAGCTAAGACCAAAGATAAAATGCCTATTGATCATGTAATAGTTGATTCTACTACACAACCTGAGGATGGATTTACGCAGGTTACTAAAAAGAAAAATATATCGAAAAAAGGCCAAACTAATGAAAATACCTCTAATGATTTTCCACAAAGTAATTCTAAGATAAATAACCAAAGGGTTAGGATGGCCAAAGAATCTTCAAAAAATAAAGTTTATAATAAAATTTATAAAAGTAATAATAAGTCTCGATACGAGTTTCGACCTGCCCTTTTAAAGAAAGGCAATCCCATTCTACCTCAATCTACTATTCCCTCCCAGAAGGATTCAATAGGTGTTGTAGGTTTCCCTAGCCCTATCATACGTCTATCTCCCTCCCAGTCCATAAATCAGTCTGAATCCTTCACTCCTTTATTCAACGCCTTCTCCGTTCTAGAGGCTTGTTCCTCTGATGCCACGGATACTCCTTCTACTTCCTTCCCCATACCCCCTCCTGATGCTCGTTCCTATACTAGACCTGATGATTTTGATCCTGATGATGATAACCTTCTTGACGACGACAATTGTATTGAGGTCGACTCTGATGATGGTGAGACTGCCAAGTTCATTGTTGATAAGAATAGATCATTTAATGATCAAGCTATGATAGCTCCGGTGCCCGAGCAGATGGACTCCACCCCCCTCCAAGTTTCCATATGACGCACATTGCTGCATGGAATACTCGCGGTCTCTGTAAGCCTTCTCATCAGAAAGCCTTGAGAGATCTTATCCGCGATCAAAATCTTCAGATTTGTGCTTCTCTTGAAACTCGTGCTTCCTTCCCTAACCTCCCCCTTATCTGTACTCGTACTTTTGGGTCTTGGTCGTGGTCGTCCAACGGTCTTTTCTCCCCTAGAGGGACTAGAATCGTGGTTGGCTGGGATCCAGTGGCCATTGATATGATGCTTATCGACTTAAATGATCAGGTTATGCATTTCAAAGTTAATATTCGTGATTCTAATAAATCCTTTTTCTGCTCCTTCGTCTATGCTCACAATGATCACATGATGCGTCGTTCTCTATGGCATTCGCTTGCGGTCCATAAGAATGTGGTTAGAGATACCCCTTGGATTCTTTTGGGTGATTTCAATGTTGCTCTTGATATCAAAGATAGCACCTCCGGGTCGTCTGGGATTTCTCGTGCCATGGAGGACTTCAGGGACTGTGTCAATCTGATGGAAATGGAGGATCTTAACTATAAAGGTCTCTTCTACACATGGACCAAGTCTCCTAATGGTTCGGGTGGCATCCTCAAGAAGATCGATCGTGTCATGGGAAATACTCACTTCGTTGCTTCTTTCCCCTCCTCTACTGTCAATTTTCTCCCTTACCGTTCGTCCGATCATACTCCTGCTGTGCTTACTCTCCCCCATCGTGCCCCTTTCAAACCTAAGCCCTTCAAGTTCCCTAATTTCCTGACTTGTAAAAACGATTTCAAGCAGATTGTTGCCTCTTCTTGGAACCCCAATATCACTGGATATCGGATGTATAAGGTTTTCAAAAACCTTAAAAATCTGAAAGTGCCGATACGTAAGATGCTTCGCAACCAGGGAAACCTCTTTTCTAAGGTTATCTCTCTTCGTAATGAGCTTGATAGAGTTCAGATTGCTTTGGATCGGGATCCTTTCAATAAGGATCTTCGTGAAGAACAATGCAGATATCTCATCGCTTATAACGAGGCTAGCCTGGATGAAGAGAGGTTCCTGAAACAAAAGGCTAAGGTTAACTGGCTGCGTGAGGGTGATAAAAATTCAGCTTTTTTCCACAAAACGGTTAAAAGTCGTAAATCTCGCAATCGTATTAATTCTATCCAGGATGCTCATGGTAACTGGATCTCGGGGAACGAACTTCCTAATCTTTTTGTTTCTCACTTTCAAGCCTTCTTGGGTTCTGCCCAGCCTTCTCCTGCTATTCATGATCCTTCTTCCCTCTTCTCTAATAAGCTCTCCCCCCTCCAGTCTGCCGCCATGCTTACTCCTGTTACTGACGCGGAGGTTAAGTGTGTTCTGTTCCAGATGGGTGATGATAAAGCTCCTGGATCCGATGGTTTCACTGCTAAGTTCTTCAAGTCTGCTTGGAATATTGTGGGTCCTGATTTCTGTATGGCTGTTAAGGAATTCTTCTATTCTGGCAAACTTCTTAAGTCCTTCAACAGCACCATCCTTGCGCTCATTCCTAAAGTTGATTCCCCTTCCAAAGTCACTGATTTCCGCCCTATAGCTTGTTGTAACGTTGTTTACAAATGTATCAGCAAGCTTATTGCGGACCGTATCAAAAACCATCTTTCCTCTCTGGTTGATGAAAACCAGTCTGCTTTCATCCCTGGTCGTTTGATCACCGACAACGTCCTTCTTGTTCACGAGCTCATGCGTGATTATCATCGTCATCGTGGTCCTCCTAGGTGTGCTTTTAAGGTTGATATTCAAAAAGCATACGACACGGTTGACTGGATTTTTCTGCGAACCACCTTGTTTGGTTTTGGTTTCCCCGATCGTATGATTGACTGGATCATGACATGTGTTTCCACGGTTGCTTACTCTGTGAGTATCAATGGGAATACTCATGGTTATTTCGACGGTAAAAGGGGCCTTCGGCAGGGTGACCCCCTCTCGCCTTATCTCTTCACTCTTGTCATGGAAGTGCTTAACCTTATGATCAAGAGAAACATCCATGATTCTGATTCGTTTAAATTCCACAGACAATGTGACGATCATAATATCACCCATCTCTGCTTTGCCGACGATCTCCTTCTCTTCTGCCATGGTGATAGCTCTTCGGTTAAACTCATATGTGACTTTATTGAGGAATTCTCTGGGGTTTCTGGCCTCCATCCCAACATTGCGAAGAGTGAAGCTTTCTATTGTAATGTTGGTGAGAGGACCAGGGCTGCCATTGATCTTTTTGTTAAGTTTCCGGAGGGCTCTTTTCCTGTTCGATACCTTGGCGTTCCTCTCATCACCACGCGTCTTGCCCACAAAGACTGTAAAGGACTTGTTGATAAAGTCAAATGCAGGATTAATGACTGGAAAAACAAGTCTCTTTCCTTTGCTGGTCGTCTTCAGCTGATCCTCTCTGTCCTTTCTTCTACTCAAATCTATTGGGCTTCTGTTTTTATTCTTCCTAAATCTATCTCTAACGATATTGAGAAGCTCATGAGAGGTTTCCTCTGGTGCCATGGTGAGTTGAAGCGTGGTAAAGCTAAAGTCTCCTGGAAAACTGTTTGCCTTCCTAAGGAACATGGTGGGCTTGGCATACGTAACCTTGCTATCTGGAATGTTGCCCTTATGGCTTCCCATGTTTGGAGACTCCTTTCCAAGAAAGAGTCCCTATGGGTTAAGTGGATCCACTCTTACCGTTTATGTGGCCGTAACTTTTGGGATGCTCCCAAAAAATACGGTTCTGGATTTGCCTGGCGTAACATCCTGGATATGAGGGATAAGATAAGGGAGTATATAGTTTCCCAGATTGGTGATGGATGCTCTACTTCTGCTTGGTTCGATAACTGGCACCCAGCGGGCCCTTTTTCTAAATTCTTGTCTGCCCGTGACATCCATGATGCGGGTTTCACTCCTGATACAAAGGTTGCTGACCTGGTTCTTAACGGATCTTGGGTTCGGCCTCATTGTTGGAGAGATTCCCATACTGCTCTTCTTTCTCATAACCCCCTACTCTTTCCACATTCGTCCCTGATAATCTCCTTTGGAGATCTAGAGACGGTCAACTCTCTCCTTTCTCTGTACGTTCGGTTTGGAAGACTATTCGCCCCTATCATCAACCGGTCTTTTGGTTTCATCTTGTTTGGTTCTCCCAGAACATCCCCAGACATGCTTTCATTCTTTGGGTTGCTCTTAAAAATCGCCTTAAGACTCATGATAAAATCAAAATTTGGGACACTAATTCCAATCTCATTTGTGCGTTCTGCGGGGACTGTCCGGATTCCCTTTCCCATCTCTTCTTTGAATGTTCTTTCACTTCTTTGGTTTGGCATGACCTCCATCACGTCATGAATCTCTCCTTCTCCCCTAATAGCTGGTCTGATATCATTAGTCAACTCAACCCCAGTAATAAGAACAAGACCATATGGTCCATCATTAGAAGACTTGTTTTTGCTGGAGCTGTATATCACATATGGCGGGAAAGAAATTTACGCATTTTTAAAAACATAAAAAGATCCCATCATGCTGTCGTGAATAGTGTTAAGGATGATATCCGCTGTAGACTGCTGAGTCTATCTATGAAAACTTGCACTAATGTTGATTTGGCTAAAACTATTTGGACCCTCCCTTAATTTCCTTCCTTTGTGCTTTCTTTCTTTTTCTCCTTGTTTTGGCTTGTATGGTTTGTTTGTTTTGCAGGTTGTTTTCCTTTATGTTCTTGTTTGCTTCTGGTTCCTTCTCTTGTTTTGGTTCCTAGTTTAGCTTGTTGTCCGTTGGGGCCTGTCCCGATGGATTTTCTGTTTTTTGGTGGGGAGTCCCCAGCCTTATATTGTATTTATTCTTTTTATTAATAAATTTGCCAGAGGTGCCGCCCTCTTTACCCAAAAAAAAAAAAGCCATCACAACTCTTCATAATTGACCATAACCTATCACAACCCCTCATAATGGTCCATAACCTATCATAACCCTTCATAGTGGTCCATAACCCATCACATCCTTCATAATGGTCCATAACCCATCATAACCATTTATAATTGTCCATAACCCATCACAACCTTCATAATGGTCTATAACCCATCACAACCCTTTATAAAGGTCCATAACCCATCATAACCTGTCATAACTGAGCATAACCCATCACAACCTTTCATAATGTTCCATAACCCAACACAACCTTTTCTATGGTCCATCACCCATAAAAACCCTTCATAATTGACCATAACCTATCACAACCCTTCAAAATGGTCAATAACCCATCATGATCCTTCATAATGGTTCATAACCCATCACAACCTTCATAATAGTACATAACCCATACAACCCTACATAACCGTCCATAACCCATCATAACCCTTTCTAATGGTCCATAACCCATCATAACCCTTTCTATGGTCCATAACCCATCGCAACCCAACATAATGGTCCATAACCCATAACAACCCTTCATAATTGACAATAACCCATCAAAAGCCTTCATAATTGACCATAACCCTTCACAATCCTTCCTATAGTCCACAACCCAGCACAACCCTTTCTATAGTCCATAACCCATCACAACCCTTCATAATTAACCATAACCCATCACAACACTTCATAATGGTCTGTAACCCATCGCAACCCTGCATAACGGTTCATAACCATAACAACCCATCATAAAACTATCCATAACGCATACAAACCATCATCATGGTCCATAACCCATCACAACCCTTCATAATGGTCCATAACCCGTCACAACCCTTCATAATGGTCCATAACCCAATACAACCCTTTCTATGGTCCTTAACCCATCACAACTCTTCATAATTAACCATAACCTACCAAAACCCCTCATAATGGTCCATAACCCATCATAACCCTTCGTAGTGGTCCATAACCCATCACAACCTTCATAATGGTTCATAACCCATCACAACTGTTTATAATGGTCCATAACCCATAAAACCAACAACCATTTCTCTCTAGAATCTCTCTCTCTTGAAATCTTTAAGTTTTTGAAAACTATTTTCATAATAGCTGGTGTATCACCAGGCATAATTCTTGATCCAGATTCATCTTTGGAAACTGATGAGGTACTAGGAAATCAAAATCATTTCTGTTCTGCACAAGGTATTATAGCTCCTGAATAAGTGTTTAATATGGTTGAAAAAAGATTAAAAAACATAAAAACAAAACAGCCATGTATCTTCAAACAACTTGACAGAAACATACAAAAAAGGAAATCTGTCACAAACCATAAACGATTTTCAGAATTACTTGCTGGAAAAAAAAAAGAGATACATTCTCAAATTTATCACGAAAAAGAAAAACAATATGAAGTCCATGTTGCTGCTTCAACTGTTCTTAGTGACTCGGATATGCAAGCTCATGGAGATGGAGACAAAGATTTGGAGATGATCCACGGTTTAAATTTCTCTAAAGATGGCTGCAAAGAAAACGAAATCTGTGGGAAATCCCATCTCATTTCTACACCTATGTTCACGGTTGATGGATACAAAGAGGGTATGAGTACCGACTACTCATCCTCGGAAGAAGATGATGGTGAAGAAGATGAAACTAGTGATGCTCCTAAAGTAGACACTACCATGAACAAAAGTCACTGCATGGAGTCCAACTTCACGATTGCTAAACAAGATATTTCTTCTACAAGTCATGGAGAAGAAGCACCCACGGTCAATATCTTAAAACCGAACAACGAGGAAGATGAAGACGTGATTCCAAACAACGTTTATGATGGTGAAGATAGAGAACCAAAGCAACAAACTTCCGGCCAAAACAGTGCGGCGATTGCATCTCACTCTCCGACGGTCACCGAATTGAATTTTCCAACGGTCATCAAAATGAACTCGACCATGGAGGAAGGTATCTCCGAAAATCCCATGCTTTTTCATTTGAATCGGAAGTCTATAGGTGGTGATAACATCCCTTTTTCATTAAAGCAACAATTGAATATTCATGATAATGATAGATTGGACCAATGTGACACAACAATGGGGGACATAGAAACACACTTTTCTAATATGGGGGACATAAAAACCCACTTTTCTAGACCCCATATTGACTCCAATCCGATGCAAAGTTACGGAAATTATATTCCTATGCTCAATATGGATCCTATTGAATCCAATTCCCCTTTGATGGAACCGACCCATCCCCCTCTTCCTCCTATTGTGGGCCTTCATAAAACTACTACTCAATTGGGCTATCAAAATACTCCTTCAATTTTGGGCCTTCCTAAGTCCACCATATCTATTAAGTCTAAATATCCACCCAAGCTCAATAATTCTATATCTTCTAAGGCTATTAGGCATTTTAATAACAATGATAGTTTGAACTCTAGGCCCGCTAATACTAAAAATGTCCTTAATCCCAGATTAATTCCTAAGCTCAATGTCGTTTTATCCAACGGTTTAGATACTTTAACTAATTCTAATAAACAAAGAAATATTATTCATAATATGGATTCAAAAAATATAAATAATAATGCTTGGTCCCGTAAACTTCCGTTACTCGTTAACTCTCAGGCGCACATCTTGAGTGGTTCTCACAAACACTCAAGTAACAGTTTTCGCTTCATTCCTAACTTAAGTCTTGACATACCGGTAACGGTAGTTAATAAAATATGTGAGACTCATGCGCGCACGATATGTGGTTATTTGTTGGATGTAAAATGAATTATTCGGATGTTCGTTATCTCGCTTCTAAGATGTGGTTACAACATGGTCTAGAGGACGTTTTGTTAAATGGTAATGGTATCTATCTATTTAAATTTAACAACGACCAAGGACTACAACATGTTATAACCCACGGCCCATGGACTTTTAGGAGTGCACCCATTATCATGCAAAAATGGAGACCCGGACTTAGCATTCATAGAAACAAACATGACAAACTTCCGCTATGGATTAAAATCCATGACATCCCTTATGAGACTTGGAGTGAGGAAGGATTAAGCCACATTGCCTCTAAAATTGGAAAGCCACTTGCCATGGACTCTTGTACGGCTAATATGTGCACTTATGCGGCTGGTAAAGCCGTTTTATGCACGTGTCCTTCTAGAAGTCCCCACCCGTCCCACCTGGGTTGACAAAGTGATTATCCGAATTCCTGATCCAGAAACTCTAGAGTTTTCTACTCATACGCTTAGAGTCGAGTATGAATGGAAACCACCTATGTGCTCTCATTGTAAGGTGTTTGGTCATGAAACACATGTATGTATGCATGTTATTGCTAAACCTAATACTACTTCTATTGCTAAACATATGGATACTTCTACCATTAATAAGGAAAACCATGAACAACCAATTATAGATAAAAATGATGACTTTACTATGGTTTCAAATAAGAAAAATTCATCAAAAAATGTTTCTAATAATGGTAAGAAAAATAATGAATATTCTAAAAGCAATACGATTAGAAAATACCAAAACAAGACGAAAGATAACTCTTTTTCCAATATTAATTACAATTTAAAAAATTTTAGAAATAAAAATCGATATGAGAACAGCACGGTTCATTATAATAATCGACTCCCTATGTCCCCCCATTCTCCTAATCCAACCTTCAAGGGTAAGGAGGCTTTTGTTGGTTTCCCTAGCCCTATCCTTCGAATTTCTTCCTCCAAGCCCCTAAAACAGTCTGAATCTTCCACACCTATTTTTAACGCGTTCTCCATTCTAGAGGCTTGTTCATCTGACGTCACGGATATTCCCTCTACATCTTTCCCCTTGACCCCTACTGGTGATCATTCCTATTTTAGTCCTGATGATTTTGATCCTGATGCCGATGACCTAATCAAAAAGGATAATTGTTTTGAGGTCGAATCTGATGAAGGTGACACTGCACAGTTCATTGTTGATGAAATGGGATCCCATCTTGATCAACCTATGATAGCTCTGACGTCCGAGCGAATGGATTCCACCCCCTCCCAGTTTCCATATGACGCACATCGCGGCGTGGAATACTCGCGGTCTCTGTAAGCCCTCTCATCAGAAAGCTATGAGAGATCTAATTCGCGATCATATCTCCAAATATGTGCTTCTCTCGAAACTCCTGCTTCCTTCCCTAATCTTTCTCATATCTGTAGTCGTGCTTTTGGCCCCTTGTCTTGGTCTTCCAACGGGCTTTTTAGCCCTCGGGGGACTAGAATTGTGGTTGCCTGGGATCCACTTGCTGTTGATATGATGTTGCTCGACTTAAATGATCAGATTATGCATTTCAACATTAATATTTATGCCTCTAATAAATCTTTTTTCTGCTCGTTAGTCTATGCTCATAATAATCACATGTTACGTCGCTCTCTTTGGGACTCTTTGAAGTCCCATAAGAATGTGACTAAAGATACCCCTTGGATTATCTTGGGTGACTTCAATTTTGCTCTTGACATGAAAGATAGCACCTCCGGGACGTATGTTATCTCACGTGCCATGGAGGATTTCAGGGAATGTGTGAATCGGATGGAAATAGAAGACCTTAACTATAAAGGTCTCTTCTACACATGGACCAAGTCTCCTATTGGTACTGGTGGCACACTCAAGAAAATCGACCGTGTCATGGGTAATCCTCATTTCGTTGCTTCTTTTCCATCTGCTTCTGTCAATTTTCTACCGTACCGTTCGTCCGATCATACTCCTGCTGTGCTTTCTCTACCTCATCGATCCCCTTACAAGCCTAAACCATTCAAGTTCCCTAATTTTCTGACCTATAAGACCGAGTTCAAACAGATTGTTGCTTCTTCTTGGAATCCTAATATCCCTGGCTATCGGATGTATAAGGTTTTCCAAAACCTTAAACATCTAAATTCGCCCCTTCGTCACCTGTTTCGCAGCCAGGGCAACCTTTTCACTAAGGTTATCTCCCTTCGTATTGAACTAGATAGAATTCAGATTGCTCTGGACCGGGACCCTTTCAATAAAGATCTTCGTGAAGAACAATGCATGTATCTCATTGCTTACAATGAAGCTAGCCTGGATGAAGAGAGGTTCCTGAAACAAAAGGCTAAGGTTGACTGGCTTCGTGAGGGAGATAAAAACTCTGCTTTTTTTAACAAGTCGGTTAAGAGCCGTAAGTCACGTAACCGTATCGATTCTATCCAAGATGCTAACAGTAATTGGATCTCGAGGAATGACCTTACCAATCTTTTTATCTCCCACTTTCAAAATTTCTTGGGTTCTGCCCAACCCTCCCTTGCTATGCGTGACCCTTGTTCCCTTTTCTCTAATAAGCTCTCCTCTATCCAGTCTACCGCCATGCTTACTCCTGTTACAGATGAGGAGGTTAAGTGCGTCCTGTTCCAGATGGGAGATGATAAAGCTCCTGGGCCCGATGGTTACAGGCTAAGTTCTTCAAGTCTGCTTGGGATATTGTGGGTCACGATGTCTGTTTGGCGGTTAAGGAGTTCTTCTCTTCCGGAAAACTTCTTAAGTCTTTCAACAACACAGTGCTAGCTCTCATCCCTAAAGTTGACTCACCTTCCAAAGTCACTGATTTACGCCCAATAGCTTGTTGTAATGTTATTTACAAATGTATCAGCAAGATTATTGCTGAACGGATCAAAAACCATCTCTCTTATCTGGTTGATGATAACCAGTCTGCTTTCATCCCTGGTCGTTTGATCTCTGACAACGTTCTTCTTGTTCATGAGCTGATGCGGGATTATCATCGTCATCGTGGAACTCCTAGATGTGCTTTTAAGGTCGATATTCAAAAAGCGTATGACAATGTTGACTGGTCTTTTCTTCGCACCATCTTGTTTGGATTTGGTTTCCCCGATCGTATGATTGACTGGATCATGACATGTGTTTCCACTACTGCTTACTCAGTGAGTATTAATGGTAACATACATGGTTTTTTTCGACGGTAAACGGGGCCTTCGCCAAGGTGACCCCCTCTCTCCCTATCTCTTCACTCTTGTCATGGAGGTGCTTAACCTTATGATCAAGAGAAAAATATCTGAATGCGATTCGTTTAAATTCCACCGCCAATGTGAAGAACAAAGTATGACCCATCTCTGCTTTGCTGATGATCTTCTCCTGTTCTCTCATGGGGATAGATCTTCGGTAAGCATCATCTGTGATTCCCTTGCTGAATTCTCTGGGGTATCTGGGCTCCATCCTAATATGGCGAAAAGCGAAGCCTTTTACTGCAATGTGGGTGAGAGGAATAGGGCTGCCATTGACCATATTGTTAGGTTCCCTAAGGGATCTTTACCTGTCTGATACCTTGGCATCCCTCTTATCACCACCCGTCTTGCCCACAATGACTGTAAAGGACTTGTTGATAAAGTCAAATGCAGGATTAATGACTGGAAGAACAAGACTCTCTCCTTTGCTGGCCGTCTCCAGCTCATCCTCTCTGTTCTTTCTTCTATGCAAATCTATTGGGATTCTGTTTTTATTCTTCCTAAATCTATTTCTAACGAAATTGAGAAACTCATGAGGGGTTTCCTCTGGTGCCATAGTGAGTTGAAACGTGGTAAAGCCAAAGTCTCTTGGAAAACTGTGTGTCTCCCTATGGAACATGGTGGACTTGGTATCCGTAATCTTGCTGTTTGGAATGTTGCCCTTATGGCTTTACACGTATGGAGTCTCCTTTCTAAGAAGGAGTCCCTTTGGGTCAAGTGGATCCACTCTTACCGTCTCTATGGCCGTAACTTTTGGGATGCACCCAAAAAATGCAGTTCAGGTTTTGCTTGGCGAAACATCCTCGATATGCGAGTTAAGATAAGAGAGTATATTGTTTCCCAGATTGGTGATGGGTGCTCTACATCCGCATGGTTCGATAACTGGCATCCTACTGGTCCCCTCTCTAAATTCTTGTCTGCCCGTGACATCAGGACTGCGGGTTTCAATCCCGATACTAAGGTTGCAGACCTTGTCCTCAACGGATCTTGGGTTGGGTAGGTCAATGGAGGGACTCCCATTCTAATCTTCTTCCTTATAACCCTCATTCCCTATCCCCATCCGTTCCTGATAAACTCCAATGGAGATCTAGTGACGGTAATCTTTCTGATTTTTCTGTTCGTTCCGTTTGGAAGTCTATTCGCCCCTATGACCAGCCTGTTGATTGGTATCATCTGGTTTGGTTCTCCCAGAATATCCCTAGACATGCATTCATTCTATGGGTTGCTCTTAAAAATCGTCTTAAGACTCATGATTAAAATCAAAATCTGGGATACTAACTCCAATCTCAATTGTGCCTTTTGTGGGGATTGTGCGGATTCACTTTCGCATATCTTCTTTGAATGTTCTTTCCCTTCTATGGTTTGGCATGAACTTCAACATGTCATGAATCTCTCCGTCCCCACTGATAGCTGGTCCGATATCATTAATCAACTCAAGCCTGTGTCTAAGATTAAGACCATTTGGTCCATCATTAGAAGACTTGTGCTTGCTGGAGCTGTTTACCACATTTGGCAGGAAAGAAATTTTCGAATTTTCAAAAAAACAAAAAGATCGTATCATGCAGTCGTGAATAGTATTAAGGATGATATCCGCTGTAGACTGCTGAGTCTTCCTATGAAACCTTGCACTAATGTTAATTTGGCTAAAAGGATATGGACCATCCCTTAACTAACCACCTATTGCTTATATTTTTCTGTGCTGGTATGGTTTGTTTTTTGCAGGTTGTCTTCCTTTATATTTTTGTTATGTTTCTGTTTCCATGTATTGTTTTTGGTTCCTAGTTTAGCTTCGTTGTCCTTTGGGGCCTGTCCCGATGGATTTTCTGTTTTTTCCTTTGGTGGGGAGTCCCCAGCCTCTTATTGTATTTATTCTTTTTATTAATAAAATTTGCCAGAGGTACCGTCCTCTTTACCCAAAAAAAACCCATAAAACCCTTCATAATGGTCCATAACCCCGCACAACGCTTTATAATGGTCCATAACCCATCACAACCCTTCGTAATTGAGCATAACCCATCACAGCCCTTCATAAGGGTCCATAACCCACCACAACCCTTTATGTGGTCCATAACCCATAACAACCCTTCATAATTGACCATAACCTATCACAACCCTTCATAATGATCAATAACCCATCATAATCCTTGATAATGGTTCATAACCCATCACGACCTTCATAATAGTACATAACCCATACAAGCCTTCATAACAGTCCATAACCCATCACAACCCTTTCTAATGGTCCATAACTGATCACAACCCTTTCTATAGTCACAACCCATCGCAACCCTGCATAATGGTCCATAACCATAACAACCCTTCATAATGGTCCATAACCCATACAAACCTTCATAACAGTCCATAACCCATCACAACCCTTCATAATTAACCATAACCCATCACAAGCCTTCATAATTGACCATAACCCATCACAACCCTTCATAATGGTCTATAACATAACACAACCCTTTCTATGGTCTATAACCCATCACAACTCTTTATCAATGACCATAGCCTATCAAAACCCCTCATAATGGTCCATAACCATTCATAGTGGTCCATAACCCATCACAACCTTCATAATGGTCTGTAACCCATCACAACCCTTTATAATGGTCCATAACCCATCACAACCTTTATATTGGTCCATAACCCATCACAACCCTTTATAATGGTCCATAACCCATCACAACCCTTCATAATTGAGCTTAACCCATCACAACCCTTCATAATGTTACATAACCGAACATAACCCTTTCTATGGTCCATAACCCATCACAACCCTTCATAATTGACCATAACCTAGCACAACCCTTCATAATGGTCAATAACCCATCATAATCCTTGATAATGGTTCATAACCCATCACGACCCTGTCTATGGTCCATAACCCATCGCAACCCTGCATAATGGTCCATAACCATAACAACCCTTCATAATGGTCCATAACCCATACAAACCCTCATAATAGTCAATAACCCATCACAACCCTTCATAATTAACCATAACTTATCACAACACTTCATAATGGTCCATAACACATTGCAACCCTGCATAATAATCCATAACCATAACAACGCTTCATAATGGTCCATAACCCATACAAACCTTCATAATGGTCCATAACCCATCATAACCCTTCATATTGGTCCATAACCCAACACAACCCTTTCTATGGTCCATAACCCATCACAACTCTTCATAATTAACCATAACCTATCACAACCCCTCATAATGGTCCATAACCATGGGAGCAGCCTTATTTGAGATTCCAGGCTTCTATAGGATATTTTTTCCAACAAAAATGTTATACTCTCGTCGTCTATATGTATAATAACCTTTCGATGGGTCGACAATCGCCACTTTGAACCCATGGTTGGTATTGCTTTATACCCCAATTTGATACAGATTGGAAGCGGAAGTGAAATAACCTATCAGAGCCCTTCATAATGGTCCATAACCCAACACAAACTTCATAATGGTCCATAACCCTACACAACCTTTTCTATGGTCCATAACCCATAACAACCCTTCATAATTAACCATAACCTATCACAACCCTTCATAATAGTCCATAACCCATCACAACCCTTTCTAATGGTCGATAACCCATCACAACCCTTTCTAATGGTTGATAATCCATCGCAACCATGAATAATGGTCCATAACCATAACAACCCTTCATAATGGTCCATAACCCATACAAACCTTCATAACAGTCCATAAGCCATCACAACCCTTCATAGTTAACCATAACCCATCACAACCCTTCATAATTGACCATAACCCATCACAACCCTTCCTATGGCCCATAACCCATCACAACCCTTTCTATGGCCCATAACCCATCACAACCCTTCATAATTAACCATAACCCATCACAACACTTCATAATGGTCCATAACCTATCGCAACCTTGCATAATGGTCCATAACCATAACAACCCTTCATAATTGTCCATAACCCATACAACCCTTCATAATGGTCCATAACCCATCACAACCCTTCATAATGGTCCATAACCCATCAAAACCCTTCATAATGTTCTATAACCCAACACAACCCTTTCTATGGTCCATAACCCATCACAATTCTTCATAATTGACCATAACCTATCAAAACCACTCATAATGGTCCATAACCATTCATAGTGGTCCATAACACATCACAACCTTCACAATGGTCTGTAACCCATCACAACCCTTTATAATGGTCCATAACCCATCACAACCTTCATAATGGTCCATAACCCATCACAACCCTTAGTAATGGTCCATAACCCATCACAACCCTTTATAATTGAGCATAACTCATCACAACCCTTCATAATGGTCCATGACCGAACACAACCCTTAGTAATTGACCATAACCTATCACAACCCTTCATAATGGTCAATAATGTTGGAAGTCCATGTTCATGTTATGAGTTTCAAAAACTAGAAGTTGCAACGGAAGCATAAAATCATGAACACGAATTTCACTTCAAGAGGATCATGCTACATGCATGTAGAGATAAGATGAAGAAGAAGCATAGATAGAGTTCAAGATCATACCCCTTCTTCTTGACCTTAGTTTGGACGATTTTGATGACAAGGAATCAAGCTAGAAACCCTCTATAGCTTAGTCCACCACAAGTAAGATCACCTTAGATGCTAGTCTTCAAAACTTGCAAGATGAACACCTTTAATCCTTGAGCTTGAAAAACGATTTTTGCATGCAACAAAGGAGTGTTCTTGGCTGGTGTTTAGAGCATGAAAGTGAAGGTTATCCTCTTTCCAAAATGGCCGAGAATGAGTGTAGTCAAGTGTGGAGTATGAAGAGTTATTTTAAACAAAAGAGCCTAGTCAATTCTTGGAGACATAAAGCATCTTGTATACTTTTAATGTTCAAACTCATGCTCCTTGGGGAGACCATGAGAAGGCCGGCCATATGGGTCAAAAAGGCAAGAGAATCATGCTTTTATTATTTATAAAGAATTGTCAAAAGTTCTTATAAATAATAAACCTTCATTTCCAAATCTACCTTTTATTTATTCACTTATATATATACTTATAACTAACATATATATAATTATATATATATGTTTATATAAATATATATATCTTCTATAATGTATTATATGTATTCAAATATATATATTTTCATAAAATATAAATATTTATACATTTATACACACATGTGAAATTCATTTTAACACTTAAAATAAGAAAAGGGTTAGATGGTTATCATTTAAACCATCTAACAATTAAATGATATAAATGATCATATACATACTCATATTGATTCATCTCATATGAATCATAACTTAGAGTAATTATTAATTTCCATAAAATAATAATTCTCTGAATAAATTGCAAGTATTATATCATTTGACGATAAATCAAATTCATTGTATCAAATGATCAAATTGGTGTCTAACTTGTTATTGGTGTGACCCTATAGGATCATGTGTTATTAGTAATATTATTTTATGATCATCCTTGGGCATACAGAACTAACAATCTCCCACTTGCACAAGGTTGCATCATAGAATGACATTGACAGTTATAGACGTCTAGCAACACTTTACTGTCCCCAATAACACATGACTTAATGCCATTCAACAACATCCAATTCTTTAGAAAGCTCGAGGCTCTAATTGATGTACAAGGTTATCTATCAACTATCCCTTTGTCACAGACATCATATTGAACGTGAGACATGGATCTTAATCATTCTCATTTCATGTTCAACTTTCAATCAGGCGCCTTAGATGTCTAACTCTCAACACATAAGATGGACAAATCCCGTCTTGACTACATACGCCCCTTATGTAGTTTGTACTATACTTGAGTATGGTCTGTATGGTTGTCTATATTTCAAGAACAACGGTGAACCATATCAAAGCACAGCACTCTCTACACTTGAGTCCCAGATATGTATCTCAGGTCTAAGGATGCAATGATAATACCTTTGTTCAAGAATCACTTATGATAATGATCCATGAAGTGATCTCGAAACGGGTCAAGTCCAATACTTGTTCTCTGACAAGTACCTATGAATTTGGTTGCAACCTTTTGCTACTTTTACCCATAAAAGTCAACCAATCCAATTCATATTAGTCTTACTTCATAATTGCTCCCACAACTATGATCGACTATGGACATTTAGAATAATTAAATTATTCAAGGATTAAACATGCTAATATTTAAAACACAATATTATGAATGAAACATCACGTCACATATATCACATAATTATTGTTGTTTACATAGTTTCATATTCATAAAACACTAAACACAAATCAAATCCATTCATTAGAAAAACGAAGTCCTATACCCTTAGCGTGACTTTCATGCTTAGCTTGGGGTAAAGGCTTCGTGAATGGGTCTGCCAAATTCTGATCTGTATGAACCTTGTGAATACTTATTTCACCTTTCTTAACTTCATGTCGTATGTAGTTATACCTTCGGTGAATATGTTTGGTCTTTTGATGTGATCTAGGTTCCTTTGCTTGAGCTATAGCACCTAGATTATCACAGAAGATTTCTATAGGGTCCCGAATGGAAGGAACAACCCCTAGATCTTCAATGAACTTTCTCATCCAGACAGCTTCTTGAGCAGCTTCCGAAGCAGCAACATATTCTGATTCTGTAGTGGATTGTGCAATCACTTCTTGTTTGGAACTCTTCCAAGACACGGCTCCTCCATTTAAAATAAAGACATACCCAGATTGAGACCTCGAATCATCCCTATCTGTTTGGAAACTTGCATCAGTGTAACCCTTTACCTTCAAGCTTTCTTCTAAACCACCGTAAACTAAGAACATATCTTTAGTTCTTCTCAAGTACTTAAGAATGTTCTTTACAGCAGTCCAGTGGGCTTCACCTGGGTTCTGTTGATATCTACTAGTCATGCTTAAGGCACATGAGACGTCGGGCCTAGTGCACAGCATGGCATACATGATAGACCCAATTGTCGAAGCATATGGGACATGTTTCATCCTTTCAAGTTCAGTCCTAGTGTTTGGGCACTGAGACTTACTTAGGATGGTGTCATGTGGTATTGGCAAGAATCCTCTTTTGGAGTCTTGCATCTTGAACCTTTTCAAGATTTTATCAATATATGCACTTTAGCTTAGACCAATAAGTCTCTTAGATCTATCTCTATAGATCTTTATGCCTAATACATAAGCAGCCTCTCCTAAGTCCTTCATTGAGAAACAATTCTCAAGGAATGCTTTGACACCTTTTAAGGTTGGGATGTCATTTCCAAATAAAAGTATGTCATCTACATACAATACTAGGAATATGACTATGCTCCCACTAGCTTTCTTGTAAACACAGGAGTCATCCTCATTTTTGATGAATCCAAAATTTGTAATCTTTTCATCAAAACGGATGTTCCCTGTTCGAGACGCTTGCTTCAATCCATAGATAGATCTTTTAAGCTTGCACACTTTGTTTGAATGCTTGGGATCGACAAAACCTTTAGGTTGATCCATATAGACATCTTCCAATAAGTGTCCATTAAGGAAAGCGGTCTTGACATCCATTTGCCATATCTCATAATCATAGTATGCGGCTATGGCAAAAAGTATCCTAATCGACTTGATCATAGCCACTGGTGAAAAGGTCTCATCATAGTCAATACCATGAGTTTGTGAGTATCCTTTAGCGACAAGTCTAGCCTTAAAAGTGTGTACATTTCCATCCACGTCGGTTTTCTTCTTGAAAACCCATTTGTTCCCAACAGTCTTACAATTGGTGGGAAGATTAACCAAGTCCCATACTTGGTTATCGTGCATGGATTGCATCTCAGTGTTCATGGCTTCAAGCCATTTATCAGATTCAGGATCTGACATTGCACTCTGGTAGTTGACGGGTTCATCAGAATCTATCGTATAACATTCCTCTTCCATCATTAGGTAACCATACCTTTCAGGTTCAAATCGAACTCTACCAGATCTGCGAACATCTTGTGTTACAATTTGTTCCTGATCAATTGTTTGTTCAGGTTCAACAATTTCTTGTTGAATGTTAGATCCAATTTCTTGTGTATCATGCTGTGGTTCCTGAAGTTCTTCAAGTTCCACAAACCTCCCACTAGCCTCTTCCGTCAGAAACTTGTTTTCTAGGAATTCAGCTTTTCGAGAAATAAATATCTTATTCTCTACGGGATTGTAGAAGTAGTATCCAAGACAATCTTTCGAATACCCTACAAAGATACACTTGATTGAACGGGGTTCTAGTTTTTTTGAAGCTTCTTGTCTAACATAAGCTTCACAACCCCATACCTTGAGATAGGATAAAGATGGAACCCTTCCATGCCATATCTCATAAGGCGTTTTGTCTACCTTCTTAGTAGGTGCCATGTTTAGGAGACGAGCAGCTGTTTGTAAAGCATAACCCCAAAATGATAAAGGTAGAGTACTTCTACTCATCATGGATCGAACCATATCCAATAGTGTTCGGTTTCGCCTCTCAAATACACCATTATGTTGTGGTGTTCCAGGTGGAGTTAGTTGTGAAACAATTCCACAAGTCTTAAGATGATCCATAAAGTTTGTAGTTAAGTACTCACCTCCTCTATCAGAACGAAGAACTTTAATTGTTTTGTTGAGTTGATTTTCCACTTCACTTTGAAACGTTTTGAACATTTCAAACGCCTCATGTTTATGTTTAATCAAATAAACATATCCAAAACGACTAAAGTCATCAGTGAAGGTGATGAAATATCTTTCACCATATCTAGTCATTGGCTTGAAAGGACCACATACATCCGTATGTATGATTCCTAACAAGTCCTTTGCCCTCTCGTTGGTTCCCGAGAAAGGGGCTTTAGTCATCTTGCCATGTAAACAAGATTCACATATATCAAATGAGTCATTCTCATTTGCCTTCAAAAGTCCACTCTTTTGAAGTTAGGATATGTGATTCTTGTTTATATGCCCAAGTCGACAATGCCATAGATAAATTTGACTCAAATCACATTTGGGTCTCTTGGTGAAAGTGTGGTATAAAGAGCCATGGTTAGTCTTTTCATCAAGGTTTACCTCATAAATTCCATTTAAAGGCCTAGCCTCAAAATAGAACACATTGTTTTTGTAAACACAAATATCATCATTCATAAAGGAAAGATCAAATCCACATTGTCTCAACTTAGCAACTGAAATAATATTCCTAGTCAAGCTAGGAACATAATAAACATTCAACAATGTCAAATACAAGCCACTAGGTAGTAATAAATCAAAACTTCCAATTGAATCCACCGCAACCCTTGCACTGTTTCCAACCCGGAGTACTACCTCGTTTGCCTTCAGTCGCCTACTCCTTTTGAACCCCTGCAACATATTACAAATGTGAGTTCCACAACCAGTATCAAATACCCATGTGTTAGGAGATAAATTATAAAGTTCTAGGTCTATCACATAGATACCTGAAGTGCCCTCACCGGCCTTCTTCTTCTTCAACTCCGCAAGATAGGTAGGGCAATTCCTCTTCCAATGCCCAATTTTGCCACATTCGAAGCACGCGTCTTCTTTGGCAATTTTTGCCTTCTTCTTGGGCGGACGGGGTGTTTGGACAACTTTCTTGCGCTTTCCTTTGACAACCTTTGCCTTCCCCTTGCCCTTGGAGTTGGTGGGGTGTTCGGGTCTAGTTCTCTTTGTGCCACCTTCCTTGATCATGAGAACTTGAGTGGTTTTCTTAGGCAGATTCTTTTCCGCGGTAATTAGCATCCCATGCAATTCCGGGATAGTCTTGTTCAAACCATTCATGTTATAATTCATGACAAAGGGATCAAAAGACTTTGTCAAGGAGTTAAGGATCATATCCGTTGCTAGCTCTTCGGGCATCACAACTCCAAGACGTGCCAAATGATCAATGTGACTCTTCATCTTGAGCACATAAGAGCTAACCGACTGCCCATCCTCCATCTTGCAAGCATGGAAAGCCCGAACAGTTTCGAACCTTTCCATTCTTGCAAGTTGTTGGAACATTTCCTTCAACTGATTAATCATGTCATAGGCCGAATGATTCTCTAAATCCTTCTGAAGGTCAGGAATCATAGTTGCCAACATTAGACATGATGCATCAATGGAGTCATCCATCTTTTTGAGCCATGCATCGTGTGCAGGCTTAGGGATGGCAGGGGGCTCTTCAGGAAGTGGTTCATTGAGAACATATTCTTTCTTTTCTTGTTTGAGAACTATTCTCACACTACGGTACCAATCTAAGAAGTTGGTGTGGTTTAGTTTTTCTCCCTCAAGGAGAGACCGTAGTGATGTTTTGTTTGGAGCCGGGTTTGTTGTGTTTGGTTCCATCTACAAAATTTTAACAAGGTTCAATTTAGTAATTTATGATATTAAGTCCTTAATAATTAATACCCTTTTGTTTCATAAACTTTAATTGATTAAGGTCTAGAATCCAAGTTGCAATACAAACAAGCGGTTAGGTATCCTTTATCCCGCCTATTCGAATCAACAAGGTAGGTAACAGTTTACCAATTATATCCAAATATAATTTCTAGAGTTATGGGATCCCATTATAACATTTATAAGTTTGGCATGTTTGATCCCATCTATGCCTTGGATTTCTAATGCTTAGGTGACCTTTATCACAAAAGATTTCCAAACAAATCATCCCACTTAAACGGACGTGTAGTTTTCACAACTATTAATGGTTAGGTGTCCTTTATCCCATAAATATTGCAAAAAATACCTCTTATATCACAAGAAGACTCCAAGTGGTTAGGTAACCTTTATCCCACAAGGATATACAAGTGATACATGAGTGTCTTTAAGAGGGACGGCATTGATTTGTGTTTCGAAAGGGATTTGTATGTTTTACAATTCTAATTTTGAAAACATATTGTATCATGTAGATTGCATGCATCCAATGAACATGGTACCATTTAAAATCTTATTTTGTTTAATTGGTTCTTTAATCATAAAATCTCCATTTTATTGATTCTTTGTTTGTGGTCAAGATTACAATTAATATCCAATATTAAGTTTGAGTTTGATCACATAGATGAGAACCAATTTTAATCCTAAATAATTACCATTATTACTTAGGGTTGGAGTTTGTAAGAATTCATAAAATCTCCATTTTATTTGTTTCATTTATTTTCAAAACTTGACTTTGTAGGTTTTATAACAAAACCCATTTTTAATAAAACCAATTGTATTACATCTTATGTTTTTAAATGTCAATTTGAAAATTACAAACTCCTTGATGATTATGTTTAATTATCTAGGTTGTCTAGCATGCAAAATCTTATTTTCATCCATAACATAAAATAACAAAACATTCAATCATCACATGCATGCATGGGTGCATAAACACAAGCCAACTAGTTGATATTTCATGTGAGCCATACATGAAATATCAAGTCCAATCCTAAGGACAAAAGGTGACCAAAAACTCATCCAAATGATCTCCGATTTAGCTACAACTTTGCCAATCTTCTTGTATCATCAAATAAGACTTGAACCACCCTTTCTTGGCACCATGGAATGAGGTTAAGAATTTTTTTGAGCCCCCAAACAGATTCGAAATTGGCAGCAGGAATGCAGGAAAAATCGTTGCTGTTGGGTGCAATCTTCTTATGTCTTTATCTCCTTCTCTTCTTACATTTTGTGAAAGATATAAAATACAACTATTCTAATACTTACAAAATGAATATAAGAAGGAAATAACTAATTATTATTACAAACCATTTGAATAAAAGAATAGATTACAACCATATCGAATTTAAACACAAAACATGCAACACATGGTCCTTGGCTTGTTTATGCACCATTTTATCACATAAAATCATAAGAAAATCAACACTTTGTTTTTCTAAGGCAACAATTATGTAACCAAATGCATGCAAATATAAATTTTAGTTGGTTACATAAAATAATAGATAATATACTTGCATGTTGCCAAAGAAGCCATGCATGAAACTTTCATTCAAGAAGATGAACATTCATGGCTTCCAAAAACCAAGTTTATCCAAATAAACTTATTATCTAAACATGCAATATAGCCATGTCTCTGATACCAATTGTTGGAAATCCATGTTCATGTTATGAGTTTCAAAAACTAGAAGTTGCAACGGAAGCATAAAATCATGAACACGAATTTCACTTCAAGAGGATCATACTACATGCATGTAGAGATAAGATGAAGAAGAAGCATAGATAGAGTTCAAGATCATACCCCTTCTTCTTGACCTTAGTTTGGACGATTTTGATGACAAGGAATCAAGCTAGAAACCCTCTATAGCTTAGTCCACCACAAGTAAGATCACCTTAGATGCTAGTCTTCAAAACTTGCAAGATGAACACCATTAATCCTTGAGCTTGAAAAACGATTTTTGCATGCAACAAAGGAGTGTTCTTGGCTGGTGTTTAGAGCATGAAAGTGAAGGTTATCCTCTCTCCAAAATGGCCGAGAATGAGTGTAGTCAAGTGTGGAGTATGAAGAGTTATTTTAAACAAAAGAGCCTAGTCAATTCTTTGAGACATAAAGCATCTTGTATACTTTTAATGTTCAAACTCATGCTCCTTGGGGAGACCATGAGAAGGCCGGCCATATGGGTCAAAAAGGCAAGAGAATCATGCTTTTATTATTTATAAAGAATTGTCAAAAGTTCTTATAAATAATAAACCTTCATTTCCAAATCTAACCCTTTTATTTATTCACTTATATATATACTTATAACTAACATATATATAATTATATATATATGTTTATATAAATATATATATCTTCTATAATGTATTATATGTATTCAAATATATATATTTTCATAAAATATAAATATTTATACATTTATACACACATGTGAAATTCATTTTAACACTTAAAATAAGAAAAGGGTTAGATGGTTATCATTTAAACCATCTAACAATTAAATGATATAAATGATCATATACATACTCATATTGATTCATCTCATATGAATCATAACTTAGAGTAATTATTAATTTCCATAAAATAATAATTCTCTGAATAAATTGCAAGTATTATATCATTTGACGATAAATCAAATTCATTGTATCAAATGATCAAATTGGTGTCTAACTTGTTATTGGTGTGACCCTATAGGATCATGTGTTATTAGTAATATTATTTTATGATCATCCTTGGGCATACAGAACTAACAAATAACCCATCATAATCCTTGATAATGGTTCATAACCCATCACAACCTTCATAATAGTACATAACCCATGATAAAAGTATGGAGAGAGTTGTTTTGAGTGTTTGGCGATTTGGTAAGAATAGGGCAGTAATGGAACTGTTTTTGGTATTTTTATAAGAGAATAAACGAACAAACTAAGTAACCAAGGATAGTGTGAAAATCATGTTAGACCTATAACCTAATAATCGATGAAAACAAACCAAGACCTATTGATTTGAATTCGTATCAAGATTAGAATCACGTCCTAAAATTGATAAGGTTTGAATTATGCTCGACAATTCAGAGAATGAACAAAGTGTTCTTGGATTAAACTACAATTGTATGCTTATTACAAAGAGCAAAACGTTTTTATAAGGCCTTAACTACTAAATGGCCGTTACAAAAACAACATTAATGGGAAATAAACAGCAATAAAGGAAACGGTTACACTAATGTCATTAATCGACTTATTCAATGGAAAAAAATGCTTCGTAAAAGCTGTATGCACCATCAATATTGCTGACACGTCACCATACACACAAATTTGGCCATGTCACCAGCCACGTCATCAATCTTCCAAGTCAGCAACAAATTGTCATCATTTGCAGAGCTCGAATCATCCGTGCATGCATCATCCCCTCCCCCTTTGAAAGGAATTGACCTCAATTCAGCGAGGCCATCATCATCAAGGTAAGGTGAAAGATCTCCCACGTTAAATGTTGCATGTACCCCATAACCTCCCGGTAACTCCACCTTGTATGCATTGTCATTCACCCGCGCAATGATCTTGTAAGGACCTTCTGCTCTTGGCATCAACTTGTTCTTCCTCTTGCTAGGAAAACGTTCTTTCCTCATGTGCACCCAAACCAAATCACCTTCATCAAACACGCTTGCCTTCTTGTTCTTGTTGGACTTTTGCTTGTAAGCTGCATTGGCAGCCTCAATCTTGTCGCGAACTTGTTCATGTAACTTCATCATGGACTTGAGCTTATCATTGGCATATTTATGAACCAACTCCTCCTTTGGCAATGGGATCAGATCCAAAGGCATGTAAGGATTCACCCCATAAACAACTTCAAAAGGAGAACGACCTGTAGCATGAGTAGGGGAACGATTATAAGCAAATTCAGCATGTGCAAGTTTGACATCCCAATCCTTTTGAGTCTTGCTAACGAACCCCCTCAACAATGTACCCAAAGTTCTGTTTGTCACTTCAGTTTGACCATCCGTTTGAGGATGATGTGACATGCTAAACAGCAACTTGGTACCTACTTTTCTCCATAATATATTCCAAAAGTAGCTCAAGAACTTAGAATCCCGATCAGAAACAATGGTCTTTGGTATGCCATGCAAACGAACGATTTCTTTGTAGTACAAATCCGCCACATTGATAGCATCATCCGTCTTGTGGCATGCAATAAAAGGAGCCATCTTTGAGAACCTGTCAACCACCACCATGATAGCATCCTTACCTCTTTGAGTTCGGGGCAAAGCAACTATGAAGTCCATAGACACATCTTCCCATGGACGAACAGGCACGGGTAACGGAGTATACAAACCAGGCTTGAAAGAAGTCTTAGCCATATGACATGTCACACACTTACCCACAATTTTGGTTACATCCCCCAACATTTTATGCCAAAAGAAATGTTCTTTTAACACCTCGAACGTCTTAGTCACACCAAAATGACCTGCCAAGCCTCCACCATGAGCCTCGCGAACTAGTAATTCACGAATTGCATGTTTTGGAACACAAAGACGATTGCCTTTAAAGAGGAATCCATTTTGCACCACATATTCACCATGGGAACCACCTGCACATTTTCCAAACACATCCCCAAAATCAACATCAGTTTCATAGTAGTCTTTCAAAGTCTCAAACCCCAAGAAACGAACATCCAAAGTAGCAAGCAAAGTATAACGCCTTGAAAGTGCATCGGCCACCACATTGCTTTTACCATCCTTATACTTTGCTGAAAAGTGAAAGGATTGTAAAAACTCCACCCATTTGGCATGTCTTGTGCTCAACTTTTGCTGCCCATTAATGTATTTCAAAGATTCATGATCTGAATGCAAAATGAAATGATTTGCACGCAAATAATGACTCCAATGATCCAATGCACGAACAATAGCATAAAACTCCTTATCATAAGTACAATAATTCAACCGTGCACCTCCCAACTTTTCAGAAAAAATAAGCTATAGGACATTTGGCTTGAATCAAAACAGCACCAATACCTACACCACTTGCATCACATTCAACCTCAAAAGGTTGAGAGAAATCTGGTAATGCCAAGATAGGAGCAGCACACAAACACTCCTTGATTTTTTCAAATGCCTTTTGAGCATCTTCTCCCCATATGAAAGCACCTTTCTTCAAACAATTAGTAATGGGACTAGTGAGAGTGCTGAAATCACGAATGAAACGCCTATAGAATGAGGCCAAGCCATGAAACGAACGCACTTCACTTATGTTTTTAGGACAAGGCCATGACTTGATCGCTTGAATCTTGGACTGATCCACGGACACGCCACCCTTGGAAACCACATATCCCAAGAATTTTACTTCCTCCACCAAGAATGAACACTTCTCCAGTTTTCCATAGAGCTTTTGAGCTCTAAGAGTTTCAAAGACCTGTTTCAAGTGTACCAAATGCTCCTCTCTGCTTTTGCTATACACTAAAATATCATCAAGGTAGACAACAACAAACCTGCCCAAAAAAGACTTAAGCACTTCATTCATAAGTCTCATGAAAGTACTTGGTGCATTAGTAAAGCCAAATGGCATCACGGTCCGTTCGTACAACCCATGCTTGGTTTTAAAGGCTGTCTTCCATTCATCACCCTCACGCATACGAATCTGGTGATAACCACTTCTCAAATCAATTTTTGAGAACACAATAGATCCATGGAGTTCATCCAACATGTCATCAAGCCTTGGCATAGGAAAACGATACTTGATGGTGATGTTGTTCACGGCCCTACTATCAACACACATTCTCCATGATCCATCCTTCTTTGGAACAAGTAACACGGGAACAGCACAAGGACTTAAACTCTCACAGACATAACCTTTGCTCATGAGTTCATCAATCTGTTTTTGCAACTCCTTTGTCTCCTTCGGATTGCAACGATAAGCGGCCTTATTAGGCAAAGGAGCACCTAGAATAAGGTCAATTTGATGTTCAATACCACGGATTGGAGGCAAACCTGGTGGCAAATCGGTAGGAAACACATCCATGTACTCCACAAGCAATTCTGCAATTGGGCCGTTTTCTTTCACAATCTGCCCCTCCTTCGGATCCTCCTTAGCCACGAGCATATACACCATATCCCCATGGTCTAGAGCCTGCTCCACCTCCCTTTCACTAGCCAACATAGTGAGATTCGGCTTCTTACTTTGTTTGTTACCCAAAGACTTCACGGCTGTTGAGGACATAGGCTTCAACGCAATCTTCTTGCCATTGTGCCTCAACTCATACTCATTACTCCTTCCTTTATGCACCACATCCCTATCAAACTGCCAAGGACGTCCCAAAAGAATATGACAAGCATCCATGGGAATAACATCACAAAGAATTTCATCTTCATACGATCCCATGGTCAATCCCACCTTCACTTGCTTTGATACCTTCACCTTATTACCATCATCTAACTAGTGGAGCGCATATGGCTTAGGATGGGCTGTAGTAATTAAGCCCAACTTTGTAACCATCTCACTAGAAGCAACGTTGGTGCAGCTTCCGCCATCAATAATCAAACTACACCACTTGTCCTTAACCAAACATTTGGTGTGGAACAACTGGTCACGTTGATCGACATCAGCTTGTACAAGCTGTGTTTGTAAAGTTCTAAGTACTAAGGTTGTATCGTATACCGGGGCCTCATACTTCTCCTCTTCCTCTTCTTCTTCTTCTTCTTCATGATCATTATTGAAAATGCCACCCAACCTCTCTTCTTCTTCCAACAATTCATCACGGATCTCAACAGCCTCCCTTAATGTCACCACCCTCCTGTTTGGACAAGCATTTTGATAATGCCCAAACCCTTGACACTTGAAACAACGAACCTTGGACAAACTGGTCTCCTTATTTGCATTATTCAACTTTGGGGCTGCTGTGGAACTACTAGCACTAACGGGACTAGATGTTGCGGCTGACTCATGCTAGATTTGGGCTTGGACCAAGATTTGGACTTGGCAGATTCCAAGCTAGAGCTTGATCCTCCTCCATACTTTGTCTTCACTTGGGCTTCCAATTTTAGATAAAGACTACAAAGTGTCTCAAAATTAGCATAAGGGTAGAGTTCTACCGTGTTTGCAACATTGTAATTCAGGCCACGTAGAAAACATGCCATCTTTTGCTCTTCTATCTCCTCAATATCACCCATCAATGACAACTTCTCGAATTCATCAATGTACTCCCCCACACTCATCTTCCCTTGCTTCAAATCAGCAATCTTCCTATAGGTGGTGATCCTATAGTTTGTTGGCACATACCTCTTCCGGAGTTTTCGTTTCAGTGACTCCCAAGAAGTGATTTTTTCTTTTCCTACACGGGTTCTCTTGTCTTTCAGCCCTTCAAACCAAAGTGAAGCTCCTCCACTTAATTTCAGAATTGCATACTTGCATCGCTTGTCATCTTCTACTTCTTTGAACTCAAACATACGTTCAATCTTCCTTTCCCAATCCAAATATCTTTCCGGATCAGTTCCACCACCAAATTCAAGCAATTCCGTCACTTTGAATTCATCCACACCTTGCAAGTCACGTCTTGGCTGCCTTCTATTTGCACCTTCTGGTAAGTTTCTTAATGCTTCACGGAGTTTTTGAAGGAAATCAGGGTCTTCCCACTCCATCTAAACCTTGCTCTGATACCACAAATGATACAAGTATGGAGAGAGTTGTTTTGAGTGTTTGGCGATTTGGTAAGAATAGGGCAGAAATGGAACTGTTTTTGGTATTTTTATAAGAGAATAAACGAACAAACTAAGTAACCAACGATAGTGTGAAAATCGGGTTAGACCTATAACCTAATAATCGTTGAAAACAAACCAAGACCTATTGATTTGAATTCGTATCAAGATTAGAATCACGTCCTAAAATTGATAAGGTTTGAATTATGCTCGACAATTCAGGGAATGAACAAAGTGTTCTTGGATTAAACTACAATTGTATGCTTATTACAAAGAGCAAAACGTTTTTATAAGGCCTTAACTACTAAATGGCCGTTACAAAAACAACATTAAAGGGAAATAAACAGCAATAAAGGAAACGGTTACACTAATGTCATTAATCGACTTATTCAATGGAAATAAATGCTTCGTAACAGCTGTATGCACCATCAATATTGCTGCCACGTCACCATACACACAAATTTGGCCATGTCACCAGCCACGTCATCAATCTTCCAAGTCAGCAACAAATTATCATCATTTGCAGAGCTCGAATCATCCGTGCATGCATCAACCCATACAACCCTTGATAACGGTCCACAATCCATAACAACCCTTTCTAATGGTCCATAACCCATCACAACCCTTTCTATGGTCCATAACCCATCGCAACCCTGCATAATGGTCCATAACCATAACAACGCTTCATAATGGTCCATAACCCAAACAAACCTTCATAATAGTCAATAACCCATCACAACCCTTCATAATTAACCATAATCCATCACAACACTTCATAATGTTCCATAACACATCGCAACCCTACGTAATGATCAATAACCATTACAACGCTTCATAATGGTCCATAACCCATACAAACCTTCATAATGGTCCATAACCCATCACAACCCTTCATAATGGTCCATAACAAAACACAATCCTTTCCATGGTCCATAACCCATCACAACTCTTCATAATTGACCATAACCTAACACAACCCCTCATAATGGTCCATAACATATCATAACCCTTCATAGTGGTCTATAACCCATCAAAACTTTCATAATGGTCCATAACCCATCACAACCCTTTCTATGGTCCATAACCCATAACAACCCTTCATAATTGACCATAACCTATCACAACCCTTCATAATGGTCAATAACCCTTTATAATCCTTCATAATGGTTCATAACCCATTACAAACTTCATAATAGTACATAACCCATACAGCCCTTCATAACCATCCATAACCCATCACAACCCTTTCTAATGGTCCATAACCCATCATAATCGTTTCTATGGTCCATAACCCATCGCAACCGTGCATAATGGTCCATAACGATAACAACCCTTCATAATTGTCCATAACCCATACAAACCTTCATTGTGGTCCAAAACCCATCACAACCCTTCATAAGGGTCCATAACCCATCACAACCCTTCATAATGGTCCATAACGCAACACTACGCTTTCTATGGTCCATAACCCATCACAACTCTTCATAATTGAGCATAACCTATCAATACCCCCCATAATGGTCCATAACCCTTCATAGTGGTCTATAACCCATCACAACCATCATAATGGTCATTAACCCATCACAACCCTTTATAATGGTCCGTAACCCATCACAACCTTGATAATGGTCCGTGACCCATCACAACGCTTTATAATGGTCCATAACCCATCACAACCCTTCATTATTGAGCATAACCCATCACAACCCTTCATAATGGTCCCTAACCGAACACAACCCTTTCTATGGTCCATAACCCATAACAACCCTTCATAGTTGACCATAACCTATCATAACCCTTCATAATGGTCATTAACCCATCATAATCCTTGATAATGGTTCATAACCCATCACAACCTCCCTCTTATCTGTAGTCGTACTTTTGGCTTTTGGTCGTGGTCGTCCAACGGTCTCTTCTCCCCTAGAGGGACTAGAATCGTGGTTGCCTGGGATCCGCTTGCCATTGATATGATGCTCATCGACTTAAATGATCAGGTTATGCATTTCAAAGTTAATATTCGTGATTCTAATAAATCCTTTTTCTGCTCCTTCGTCTATGCTCATAATGATCACATGACTCGTCGATCTCTCTGGCATTCTCTTGCGGTTCACAATAATGTGGTTAGAGATATCCCTTGGATTCTTTTGGGTGATTTCAATGTTGCTCTTGATATCAAAGATAGCACCTCCGGATCGTCTGGGATTTCTCGTGCCATGGAGGACTTCAGGGACTGTGTCAATCTGATGGAAATGGAGGATCTTAACTATAAAGGTCTCTTCTACACATGGACCAAGTCTCCTAATGGTTCGGGTGGCATCCTCAAAAAGATCGATCGTGTCATGGGAAATACTCACTTCGTTGCTTCTTTCCCCTCCTCTACTGTCAATTTTCTCCCTTACCGTTCATCCGATCATACTCCTGCTGTGCTTTCTCTCCCCCAACGTACCCCTTTCCAGCCTAAGCCTTTCAAGTTCCCTAATTTCCTGACTTATAAGAACGATTTCAAGCAGATTGTTGCCTCCTCTTGGAACCCCAATATCACTGGATATCGGATGTATAAGGTTTTAAAAAACCTTAAAAATCTGAAAGTGCCGATACGTAAGATGCTTCGCAACCAGGGAAACCTCTTTTCTAAGGTTATCTCTCTTCGTAATGAGCTTGATAGAGTTCAGATTGCTTTGGATCGTGATCCTTTCAATAAGGATCTTCGTGAAGAACAATGCAGGTATCTCCTCGCTTATAACGAGGCTAGCCTGGATGAAGAGAGGTTCCTGAAACAAAAGGCTAAGGTTAACTGGCTGCGTGAGGGTGATAAAAATTCGGCTTTTTTCCACAAAGCGGTTAAAAGTCGTAAATCTCGCTATCTTATTAATTCTATCCAGGATGCTCATGGTAACTGGATCTCGGGGAACGATCTTCCTAATCTTTTTGTTTCTCACTTTCAAGCCTTCTTGGGTTCTGCCCAGCCTTCCACTGCTATTCGTGATCCTTCTTCCCTCTTCTCTAATAAGCTCTCCCCCCTCCAGTCTGCCGCCATGCTTACTCCTGTTACTAACGCGGAGGTTAAGTGTGTCCTGTTCCAAATGGGTGATGATAAAGCTCCTGGTTCTGATGGTTTCTCTGCTAAGTTCTTCAAGTCGGCTTGGGATATTGTGGGTCCTGATTTCTGTATGGCTGTTAAGGAATTCTTCTATTCTGGCAAACTTCTTAAGTCCTTCAACAGCACCATCCTTGTGCTCATCCCTAAAGTTGATTCCCCCTCCAAAGTCACTGATTTCCGCCCTATAGCCTGTTGTAACGTTGTTTACAAATGTATCAGCAAGCTTATTGCGGATCGTATCAAAAACCATCTTTCTTCTCTGGTTGATGAAAACCAGTCTGCTTTCATCCCTGGTCGTTTGATCACCGAAAACGTCCTTCTTGTCCATGAACTCATGCGTGATTACCATCGTCATCGTGGTCCTCCTAGGTGTGCTTTTAAGGTTGATATTCAAAAAGCCTACGACACGGTTGACTGGACGTTTCTGCGGACCATCTTGTTTGGGTTTGGATTCCCCGATCGTATGATTGACTGGATCATGACATGTGTTTCCACGGTTACTTACTCTGTGAGTATCAATGGGAATACTCATGGTTATTTCGACGGTAATAGGGGCCTTTGGCAAGGTGACCCCCTCTCTCCTTATCTCTTCACTCTTGTCATGGAAGTGCTTAACCTTATGATCAAGAGAAACATTCATGATTCTGATTCTTTTAAATTCCACAGACAATGTGATGATCAAAATATCACCCATCTCTGCTTTGCCGACGATCTCCTTCTCTTCTGCCATGGTGATAGCTCTTCGGTTAAACTCTTATGTGATTCTCTTGACGAATTCTCTGGGGTTTCTGGCCTCCATCCCAATACTACGAAGAGTGAAGCCTTCTACTGTAATGTTGGTGAGAGGACGAGGGCTGCCATTGACCTTATTGTTAAGTTTCCTGAGGGCTCTTTCCCTGTCTGATACCTTGGCGTTCCTCTTATCACCACCCGTCTTGCCCACAAAGACTGTAAGGGTCTGGTTGACAAAGTTAAATGCAGGATTAATGACTGGAAAAACAAGTCTCTTTCCTTTGCTGGGCGTCTCCAGCTCATCCTCTCTGTCCTTTCTTCTACTCAAATCTATTGGGCTTCTGTCTTTATTCTTCCTAAATCTATCTCTAACGATATTGAGAAGCTCATGAGAGGTTTCCTCTGGTGCCATGGTGAGTTGAAGCGTGGTAAAGCTAAAGTCTCCTGGAAAACTGTATGCCTTCCTAAGGAACATGGTGGTCTTGGCATTCGTAATCTTGCTATCTGGAATGTTGCACTTATGGCTTCCCATGTTTGGAGACTTCTTTCCAAGAAAGAGTCACTATGGGTTAAGTGGATCCACTCATACCGTTTATGTGGTCGTAACTTTTGGGATGCCCCCAAAAAATACGGTACTGGATTTTCCTGGCGTAACATCCTGGATATGCGGGATAAGATAAGGGAGTATATAGTTTCCCAGATAGGTGATGGATGCTCTACTTCAGCTTGGTTCGATAACTGGCACCCTGCGGGCCCTCTTTCTAAATTCTTGTCTGTCCGTGACATCCATGACGCGGGTTTCTCTACTGATACTAAGGTTGTTGACCTGGTTCTTAACGGATCTTGGGTACGCCCTCAGTGTTGGAGGGATTCCCAAGGTGCTCTTCTTTCTCATAACCCTCCTACTATTTCCACGTCCGTCCCTGATAAACTCCTTTGGAGATCAAGAGACGGTCAACTCTCTCCTTTCTCTGTTCGATCTGTGTGGCAGTCTATTCGCCCTTATCACCAACCGGTCATTTGGTTTCATCTTGTTTGGTTCTCCCAGAACATCCCCAGACATGCTTTCATTCTTTGGGTTACTCTTAAAGATCGTCTTAAGACTCATGATAAAATCAAAATTTGGGACACAAATTCCAATCTCATTTGTGCGTTCTGCGGGGATTATCCGGATTCCCTTTCCCATCTCTTCTTTGAATGTTCTTTCACTTCTTTGGTTTGGCATGACCTCCATCATGTCATGAATCTCTCCTTCTCCACTGATAGCTGGTCTGATATCATTAGTCAACTCAACCCCTTTAATAAAAACAAGACCATTTGGTCCATCATTAGAAGACTTGTTTTTGCTGGAGCAGTCTACCACATCTGGCGGGAAAGAAATTTACGCATTTTTAAAAAAATCAAAAGATCTCATCATGCTGTCGTGAATTGTGTTAAGGATGATATCCGATGTAGACTGCTGAGTCTTTCTTTGAAAACTTGCACTAATGTTGATTTGGCTAAAACTATTTGGACCCTCCCTTAATTTTCCCCCTCTGCGCTTTCATTTTTTTCTCTGCTTGTTTTGGCTTGTATGGTTTGTTTGTTTTGCAGGTTGCTTTCCTTTATGTTCTTCTTTGCTTATGGTTCCTTCTCTTGGTTTGGTTCCTAGTTTAGCTTGTTGTCCGTTGGGGCCTGTCCCGATGGATTTTCTGTTTTTTGGTGGGGAGTCCCCAGCCTTATATTGTATTTATTCTTTTTATTAATAAAATTTGCCAGAGGTGCCGCCCTCTTTACCCAAAAAAAAAAATAGTACATAACCCATACAACCATTCATAATGGTCAATAACCCATCACAACCCTTTCTAGTGGTCCATAACCCATCACAACCCTTTCTATGGTCCATAACCCATCGCAACCCTGCATAATGGTCCATAACTATTACAACCCTTCATAATTGTCCATAACCCATACAAACCTTTATAACAGTCCATAACCCATCACAACCCTTCATGATTGACCATAACCCATCACAATCCTTCATAATTAACCATAGCCCATCACAACCCTTCCTATGGTCCATAACCCAGCATAACCCGTTCTATGGTCTATAACCCATCACAACCCTTCATAATTAACCATAACCCAGGACAACACTTCATAATGGTCCATAACCCATCGCAACCCTTCATAATGGTTGATAACAATAACAACCCTTCATAATTGTTCATAACCCATACAAACCATCATCATGGTCAATAACCCATAACAACCCTTCATAATGGTCTATAACCCATCACAACCCTTCATAATGGTGTTAGTTCTATATGCCCAAGGATGCTCATAAATTGATATTGCTAATAATATATGATCCTAGGTCCGAGTCAAATGATATCACCACGACGTAGATATCGAAAAAGTATGCACCTTTTAAAAAACGACACCTCGATCTGAGGTCCGAGTTAAAAGATATGACCTTTTAAAGTTTTAAAGAACAAACATATAACTTTCCATACTTGCTTGCAACTTCGCTAATAACCCAAAATCACCAACCGATGCCCTCTGTAATGTAGTTTCCTTTTCTACCTTTTGACTTAAAATATCTACATCTCCTTATACTAATACGTCAAAATATGTGGGCATTCAAATTAAGCGATAAGACCACACAGGTCATAACCCTTTTTATCCCTCCTTTGGTTCTCGCTTAGCGTCTTCATCATTCCTAGAGGTTGCAGAGGTTTTTTCATAAACGACCAGGTGAACAAAGACAATACGTGTTCCAGGTTTCTTTTCTACCCATATATACGTGTTCCAGGTTTCTTTTCTACCAATAAAAGAACAGCAAAAGTGGGAGCAGCCTTATTCGAGATTCCAGGCTTCTATAGGATATTTTTCCAATAAAAATGTTATACTCTCTTGGTCTGTATGTATAATAACCTTTCGATGGGTCGACAATCACCATTTTGAACCCATTGTTGGTACTGCTTTATACCCCAATTTGATACAGATTGGAAGCAGAAGTGAAATAACCTATCAGAGCCCTTCATAATGGTCCATAACACAACACAACCTTCATAATGGTCCATAACCAAACACAACCTTTTCTATGGTCCATAACCCATAATCACCCTTCATAATTGACCATAACCTATCATAACCCTTCATTATGGTCAATAACCCATCATAATCCTTGATAATGGTTCATAACCCATCACAACCTTCATAATAGTACATAACCCATACAATCCTTCATAACAGTCCATAACCCATAACAACCCTTTCTAATGGTCCATAACCCATCACAACCCTTTCTATGGTCCATAACCCATCGCAACCATGCATAATGGTCCATAACCATAACAACCCTTCATAATGGTCCATAACCCATACAAACCTTCATAATAGTCCATAAGCCATCACAACCCTTCATAATTAACCATAACCCATCACAACCCTTCATAATCATCACAACCCTTCCTATGGCCCATAACCCAGCACAACCCTTTCTATGTTCCATAACCCATCACAACCCTTCATAATTAACCATAACCCATCACAACACTTCATAATGGTCCATAACCCATCACAACCCTGCATAATGGTCCATAACCATAACAACCCTTCATAATTATCCATAACCCATACAAACCTTCATCATGGTCCATAACCCATCACAACCCTTCATAATAGTCCATAACCCATCAAAACCCTTCATAATGGTCTATAACCCAACACAACCCTTTCTATGGTCCATAACCCATCACAATTCTTCATAATTAACCATAACCTATCAAAATCACTCATAATGGTCCATAACCATTCATAGTGGTCGATAACCCATCACAACCTTCACAATGGTCTGTAACCCATCACAACCCTTTATAATGGTCCTTAACCCATCACAACCTTCATAATGGTCCATAACCCATCACAACCCTTAATAATGGTCCATACCCATCACAACCCTTTATAATTGAGCATAACTCATCACAACCCTTCATAATGGTCCATGACCGAACACAACCATTTATATGGTCCATAACCCATAACAACCCTTAGTAATTTACCATAACCTATCACAACCCTTCATAATGGTCAATAACCCATCATAATCCTTGATAATGGTTCATAACCCATCACAACCTTCATAATAGTACATAACCCATACAACCCTTGATAACGGTCCACAATCCATAACAACCCTTCCTAATGGTCCATAACCCATCACAACCCTTTCAATGGTCCATAACCTATCGCAACCCTGCATAATGGTCCATAACCATAACAACGCTTCATAATGGTCCATAACCCATACAAACCTTCATAATAGTCAATAACCCATCACAACCCTTCATAATTAACCATAACCCATCACAACACTTCATAATGGTCCATAACACATCGCAACCCTGCGTAATGATCCATAACCATTACAACGCTTCATAATGGTCCATAACCCATACAAACCTTCATAGTGCTCCATAACCCATCACAACCCTTCATAATGGTCCATATCCCAACACAACCTTTTCTATGGTCCATAACCCATAACAACCCTTCATAAAGAGGTTCCAAGTTCAAATCCCACTCCCTCCCTTTCCCCATAGGGAGTGTTAGGTTTCAAGTTCAAAAAAAAACCCATCACAATTCTTCATAATTGACAACAACCTATCAAAACCCCTCATAATGGTCCATAACCCATCGTAACCCTTCATAGTGATCCATAACCCATCACAACCTTCATAATGGTCCATAACCCATCACAACATTTTTATAATGGTCCATAACCCATCACAACCCTTTATAATTGAGCATAACCCATCACAACCATTTATAATGGTCCATAACCCAGCACAACCCTTTGTATGGTCCATAACCCATCACAACCCTTCATAATTAACCATAACCCATCACAACACTTCATAATGGTCCATAACCCATCATAACCTTACATAATGGTCCATAACCATAACAACCCTTCATAATTGTCCATAACCCATACAAACCTTCATCATGGTCCATAATCTATCACAACCCTTCATAATGGTCTATAACCTATGAAAACCCTTCATAATGGTCTACAACCCAACACAACCCTTTCTATGGTCCATAACCCATCACAATTCTTCATAATTGACCATAACCTATCAAAACCCCTCATAATGGTCCATAACACTTCATAGTGGTCCATAACCCATCACAACCTTCATAATGGTCTGTAACCCATCACAAGCCTTTATAATGGTCCATAACCCATCCCAACCTTCATAATGGTCCATAACCCATCACAACCCTTTATAATGGTCCATAACCCATCACAACCCTTTATAATTGAGCATAACCCATCACAACCCTTCATAATGGTCCATAACCGAACACAACCATTTCTATGGTCCATAACCCATAACAACCCCTGTTACGGATGAGGAGGTTAAGTGCGTCATGTTTCAGATGGGAGATGATAAGGCTCCTGGGCCCGATGGTTACACGGCTAAGTTCTTCAAGTCTGCTTGGGATATTGTGGGTCACGATGTCTGTTTGGCGGTGAAAGAGTTCTTCTCTTCAGGAAAACTTCTTAAGTCTTTCAATAACACCGTGCTTGCCCTCATACCTAAGGTTGACTCTCCTTCCAAAGTCACTGATTTCCGCCCAATAGCTTGCTGTAATGTTATTTACAAATGTATCAGCAAGATTATTGCGGAACGGATCAAAAACCATCTCTCTTATCTGGTTGATGATAACCAGTCTGCTTTCATCCCTGGTCGTTTGATCTCCGACAATGTTCTTCTGTTTCACGAGCTGATGCGGGATTATCATCGTCATCGTGGAACCCTAGATGTGCTTTTAAGGTCGATATTCAAAAAGCTTATGACATAGTTGACTGGTCTTTTCTTCGCACCATCTTGTTTGGATTCGGTTTCCCCGATCGTATGATTGACTGGATCATGACATGTGTTTCCACTACTGCTTACTCTGTGAGTATCAATGGTAACATACATGGTTTTTTCGACGGAAAACGAGGCCTTCGCCAAGGTGACCCCCTCTCTCCCTATCTCTTCACTCTTGTCATGGAGGTGCTTAACCTTATGATCAAGAGAAAAATATCTGAATCCGATTCGTTTAAATTCCACCGCCAATGTGAGGAACAAAGTATCACCCATCTCTGCTTTGCCGATGATCTCCTCCTCTTCTCTCATGGGGATAGACCTTCGGTAAGCATCATCTGTGATTCCCTTGCTGAATTCTCTGGGGTTTCTGGCCTCCATCCTAATGTTGCGAAAAGCGAAGCCTTTTTTACTGCAATGTCGGTGAGAGGAATAGGGCTGCCATAGACCGTATTATTAGGTTCCCTGAGGGATCTTTACCTGTCCGATACCATGGCATCCCTCTTATCACTACCCGTCTTACCCACAAGGACTGTAAAGGACTTGTTGATAAAGTCAAATGCAAGATTAATGACTGGAAGAACAAGACTCTCTCCTTTGCTGGCCGTCTACAGCTCATCCTTTCTGTTCTTTCTTCTATGCAAATATATTGGGCTTCTGTTTTTATTCTTCCTAAGTCTATTTCTAACAAAATTGAGAAACTCATGAGGGGTTTCCTTTGGTGCCATGGGGAATTGAAACGTGGTAAAGCCAAAGTCTCCTGGAAAACTGTGTGTCTCCCTAAGGATCATGGTGGACTTGGTATTTGTAATCTTGCGGTGTGGAATGTTGCCCTTATGGCTTCTCACGTCTGGAGACTCCTTTCTAAGAAGGAGTCCCTTTAGGTCAAGTGGATCCACTCTTACCGTCTCTGTGGACGTAACTTTTGGGATGCCCCCAAAAAATACGGTTCTGGTTTTGCTTGGCGAAACATCCTCGATATGCGAGTTAAGATAAGAGAGTATATTGTTTCCCAGATTGGTGATGGGTGCTCTACGTCCGCATGGTTTGATAACTGGCATCCTGCTGGTCCCCTCTCTAAATTCTTGTCTGCCCGTGACATTAGGTCGGCGGGTTTTAATCCCGAAAGTAAGGTTGCAGACCTTGTCCTCAACGGATCTTGGGTTCGGGCCGGTCAATGGAGGGACTCACATCCTAATATTCTTCCTCATAACCCTCCTTCCCTTTCCCCATCTGTCCCTGATAAACTCCAATGGAGATCTGATGACGGTAATCTTTCTGATTTTTCTGTTCGTTGCGTTTGGCAGTCTATTCGTACTATGACCAGCCAGTTGATTGGTATCATCTGGTTTGGTTCTCCTAGAATATCCCTAGACATGCATTCATTCTATGGGTTGCTCTTAAAAATCGTCTTAAGACTCATGCTAAAATCAAAATCTGGGATACTAACTCCAATCTCAACTGTGCCTTTTGTGGGGATTGTGCGGATTGTGCAGATTCACTCTCCCATCTATTCTTTGAATGTTCTTTCCCTTCTATGGTTTGGCATGACCTTCAACATGTCATGAATCTCTCAGTTCCCACTAATAGCTGGCCCGATATCATTAATCAACTCAAGCCCGTGTCTAAGATTAAGACCATTTGGTCCATCATTAGAAGACTTGTGCTTGCTGGAGCTGTTTACCACATTTGGCAGGAAAGAAATTTTCGAATCTTCAAAAAAAACAAAAAGATCGTATCATGCAGTCGTGAATAGTGTTAAGGATGATATCCGTTGTAGACTGCTGAGTCTTTCTATGAAACATTGCACTAATGTAAATTTGGCTAAAAGGATATGGACCATCCCTTAACAAACCCCTTTTGCTTCTATTTTTCTATGCTTGTATGGTTTGTTTTTTTGCAGGTTGTGTTCCTTTATGTTATTGTTATGTTTTTGTCTCCATGTATTGTTTTTGGTTCCTAGTTTAGCTTCATTGTCCTTTGGGGCCTGTCCCGATGGATCTTCTGTTTTTTCCTTTGGAGGGGAGTCCCCTGCCTCTTATTGTATTTGTTCTTTTTATTAATAAAATTTGCCAGAGGTATCGTCCTCTTTACCTAAAAAACCCATAACAACCCTTTGTAATTGACAATAACCTATCACAACCCTTCGTAATGGTCAATAACCCATCATAATCCTTGATAATGGTTCATAACCCATCACAACCTTCATAATAGTACATAACCCATACAACCCTTGATAACGGTCCATAATCCATAACAACCCTTTCTAATGGTCCACAACCCATCACAACCCTTTCTATAGTCCATAAGCCATCGCAACCCTGAATAATGGTCCATAACCATAACAACGATTCATAATGGTCCATAACCCACACAAACCTTCATAATTGTCAATAACCCATCACAACCCTTCATAATTAACCATAACCCTTCACAACACTTCATAATGGTCTATAACACATCGCAACCCTGTGTAAGGATCCATAACCATTACAATGCTTCATAATGGTCCATAACCTATACAAACTTTCATAATGGTCCATAACCCATCACAACCCTTTATAATGATCCATAACCAAACACAATCCTTTCCATGGTCCATAACCCATCACAACTCTTCATAATTGACCATAACCTATCACAACCCCTCATAATGGTCCATAACATATCATAACCCTTCATAGTGGTCCAAAACCCATCAGAACTTTCATAATGGTCCATAACCCATCACAACCCTTTAAAATTGTCCATAACCCATCACAAACTTCATAATGGTCCATAACCCATCACAACCCTTTATATTGGTCCATAACCCATCACAACCCTTCATAATTGAGCATAACCTATCACAACCCTTCATAATGGTCCATATCCCAACACAACCTTTTCTATGGTCCATAACCCATAACAACCCTTCATAATTGACCATAACCAATCACAACCCTTCATAATGGTCCATAACCTATCATAACCCTTTCTAATGGTCCATAACCCATCACAACCGTTTCAATGGTCCATAACCCATCACAACCCTATATAATGGTCCATAACCATAACAAGCCTTCATAATGGTCCATAACCCATAAAAACCTTCATAACAGTCCATAACCCATCACAACCCTTCATAATTGACTATAACCTATCAAAAGCCTTCATAATGACCATAACCCAATACAATCCTTCTTATGGTCTATAACCCATCGCAACCCTTCATAATTAACCATAACCCATCACAACACTTCATAATGGTCTATAACCCATCGCAACCCTGCATAATGGTCCATAACCATAACAACCCATCATAATTGTCCATAACGCATACAAACCATCATAATGGTGAATAACCCATCACAATCCTTCATAATGGTCCATAATCCGTCAGATCCGTTCATAATGGTCCATAACCCAACACAACCCTTTCTATGGTCCACAACCCATCACAATTCTTCATAATTGACCATAACCTATCAAAACCCCTCATAATGGTCCATAAGCAATCGCAACCCTTCATAGTGATCCATAACCCATCACAACCTTCAAAATGGTCCATAACCCATCACAACCCTTTATAATGGTCCATAACCCATAAAACCCTTCATGGTCCATAACCCATCACAAACCTTCATAATGGTCCATAACACATAACAACACTTCATAATTGACCATAACCTATCACAACCCTTCATAATGGTCAATAATAACCCATCATAATCCTTGATAATGGTTCATAACCCATCACAACCTTCATAATTATACATAACCCATACAACCCTTCATAACAGTCCATAACCCATCACAACCCTTTCTAAGGGTGCATAACCCATCACAACCCTTTCTATGGTTCATAACCCATCGCAACCCTGTATAATGGTCCATACCCATAACAACCCTTCATAATGGTCCATAACCTATACAAACAGTCCATAACCCATCACAACCCTTCATAATTAACCATAACCCATCACAACCCTTCATAATTGACCATAACCCATCACAACCCTTCCTATGGTCCATAACCCAGCACAACCATATCTCTGATCCATAACCCATCACAACCCTTCATAATTAAACATAACCCGTCACAACACTTCATAATGGTCCATAACCCATCGTAACCCTGCATAGTGGTCCATAACTATAACAACCCTTCATAATTGTCCATAACCTATACAAACCTTCATCATGGTCTATAACCCATCACAACCTTTCATAATGGTCCATAACCCATCACAACCCTTTATAATGGTCTATAACCCAACACAACCCTTTTTATGGTCCATAACCCATCACAACTCTTCATATTTGACCATAACCTATCAAAACCCCACATAATGGTCCATAACCCTTCATACTGGTCCATAACCCATCACAACCTTCATAATGGTCCATAACCCATCATAACCCTTTATAATGATCCATAACGCATCACAACCCTTCACAATTGAGCATAACCCATCACAACCCTTCATAATGGTCCATAACCCATAACAACCCTTCATAATTGACCATAACCCATACAACCGTTCATAATGGTCAATAACCCATCACAACCCTTTCTAGTGGTCCATAACCCATCACAACCCTTTTTATGGTCCATAACCAATACAACCCTTCATAATGGTCCATAACCCATACAAACCTTTATAACAGTCCATAACCCATCACAACCCTTCATAATTGAGCATAACCCATCACAATCATTCATAATTAACCATAACCCATCACAACCCTTCCTATGGTCCATAAACCAGCATAACCCTTTCTATGGTCTATAACCCATCACAACCCTTCATAATTAACCATAACCCAGGACAACACTTCATAATGGTCCATAAGCCATCGCAACCCTTCATAATGGTTGATAACCATAACAACCCTTCATAATTGTTCATAACCCATACAAACCTTCATCATGGTCAATAACCCATAACAACCCTTCATAATGGTCCATAACCCATCACAACCCTTCATAATGGTGTTAGTTCTATATGCCCAAGGATGGTCATAAATTGATATTGCTAATAATATATGATCCTAGGTCCGAGTCATATGATATTGCCACGATGTAGATCTCGAAAAAGTATGCACCTTTAAAAAACGACACCTCGATCCGAGGTCCGAGTTAAAAGATATGACCTTTTAAAGTTTTAAAGAAAAAACATATAACTTTCCATACTTGCTTGCAACTTCGCTTATAACCCAAAATCACCAACCGATGCCCTCTGTAATGTAATTTCCTTTTCTACACTTTGACTTAAAATATCTACATCTCCTTATACTAATATGTCAAAATATGTGGGCATTCAAATTAAGCAATAAGACCACACATGTCATAACCCTTTTTATCCCTCCTTTGGTTCTCGCTTAGCGTCTTCATCATTCCTCGAGGTTGCGGAGGTTTTTTCATAAACGACCAGGTGAACAAAGACAATATGTGTTCCAGGTTTCTTTTCTACCCATATATACGTGTTCCAGGTTTCTTTTCTACCAATAAAAGAACAGCAACAATGGGAGCAGACTTATTTGAGATTCCAGGCTTCTATAGGATATTTTTTCCAACAAAAATGTTATACTCTCTTGGTCTGTATGTATAATAACCTTTGGATGGGTCGACAATCACCACTTTGAACCCATGGTTGGTACTGCTTTATACCCCAATTTGATACAGATTGGAAGCGGAAGTGAAATAACCTATCAGAGCCCTTCCTAATGGTCCATAACCCAACACAACCTTTTCTATGGTCCTTAACCCATAACAACCCTTCATAATTGACCATAACCTATCACAACCCTTCATAATGGTCAATAACCCATCAAAATCCTTGATAATGGTTCATAACCCATCACAACCTTGATAATAGTACATAACCCATACAACCCTTCATAACAGTCCATAACCCATCACAACCCTTTCTAATGGTCCATAACCCATCACAACCCTTTCTATGGTCTATAACCCATCGCAACCATGCATAATGGTCCATAACCATAACAACCCTTCATAATGGTCCATAACCCATACAAACCTTCATAACACTCCATAAGCCATCACAACCCTTCATAATTAACCATAACCCATCACAACCCTTCATAATTGACCATAACCCATCACAACCCTTCCTATGGCCCATAACCTAGCATAACCTTTTCTATGGTCCATAACCCATCACAGCCCTTCATAATTAACCATAACCCATCACAACACATCATAATGGTCCATAACCCATCGCAACCCTACATAATGGTCCATAACCATAACAACACTAATAATTATCCATAACCCATACAAACCTTCATCATGGTCCATAACCCATCACAACCCGTCATAATGGTCCATAACCCATCAAAACCCTTCATAATGGTCTATAACCCAACACAACCCTTTCTATGGTCCATAACACATCACAATTCTTCATAATTGACCATAACCTATCAAAACCCCTCATAATGGTCCATAGCAATCGTAACCCTTCATAGTGATCCATAACCCATCACAACCTTCAAAATGGTCCATAACCCATCACAACCCTTTATAATGGTCCATAACCCATAAAACCCTTCATAGTGGTCCATAACCCATCACAAACCTTCATAATGGTCCATAACACATAACAACACTTCATAATTGACCATAACCTATCACAACCCTTCATAATGGTCAATAATAACCCATCATAATCCTTGATAATAGTTCATAACTCATCACAACCTTCATAATTGTACATAACCCATACAACCCTTCATAACAGTCCATAACCCATCACAACCCTTTCTAAGGGTCCATAACCCATCACAACCCTTTCTATGGTTCATAACCCATCGCAACCCTGTATAATGGTCCATAACCATAACAACCCTTCATAATGGTCCATAACCTATACAAACAGTCCATAACCCATCACAACCCTTCATAATTAACCATAACCCATCACAACCCTTCATAATTGACCATAACCCATCACAACCCTTCCTATGGTCCATAACCTAGCACAACCATATCTCTGATCCATAACCCATCACAACCCTTCATAATTAAACATAACCCGTCACAACACTTCATAATGGTCCATAACCCATCGTAACCCTGCATAGTGGTCCATAACTATAACAACCCTTCATAATTGTCCATAACCCATACAAACCTTCATCATGGTCTATAACCCATCACAACCCTTCATAATGGTCCATAACCCATCACAACCCTTTATAATGGTCTATAACCCAACACAACCCTTTTTATGGTCCATAACCCATCATAACTCTTCATAATTGACCATAACCTATCAAAACCCCACATAATGGTCCATACCTCTTCATACTGGTCCATAACCCATCACAACCTTCATAATGGTCCATAACCCATCATAACCCTTTATAATGATCCATAACACATCACAACCCTTCACAATTGAGCATAACCCATCACAACCCTTCATAATGGTCCATAACCCATAACAACCCTTCATAATTGACCATAACCCATACAACCGTTCATAATGGTCAATAACCCATCACAACCCTTTCTAGTGGTCCATAACCCATCACAACCCTTTCTATGGTCCATAACCATTACAACCCTTCATAATGGTCCATAACCCATACAAACCTTTATAACAGTCCATAACCCATCACAACCCTTCATAATTGAGCATAACCTATCACAATCATTCATAATTAACCATAACCCATCACAACCCTTCCTATGGTCCATAAACCAGCATAACCCTTTCTATGGTCTATAACCCATCACAACCCTTCATAATTAACCATAACCCAGGACAACACTTCATAATGGTCCATAACCCATCGCAACCCTTCATAATGGTTGATAACCATAACAACCCTTCATAATTGTTCATAACCCATACAAACCTTCATCATGGTCAATAACCCATAACAACCCTTCATAATGGTCCATAACGCATCACAACCCTTCATAATGGTGTTAGTTCTATATGCCCAAGGATGGTCATAAATTGATATTGCTAATAATATATGATCCTAGGTCCGAGTCATATGATATTGCCACGACGTAGATCTCGAAAAAGTATGCACCTTTAAAAACGACACCTCGATCCGAGGTCCGAGTTAAAAGATATGACCTTTTAAAGTTTTAAAGAAAAAACATATAACTTTCCATACTTGCTTGCAACTTCGCTTATAACCCAAAATCACCAACCGATGCCCTCTGTAATGTAATTTCCTTTTCTACCCTTTGACTTAAAATATCTACATCTCCTTATACTAATATGTCAAAATATGTGGGCATTCAAATTAAGCGATAAGACCACACAGGTCATAACCCTTTTTATCCCTCCTTTGGTTCTCGCTTAGCGTCTTCATCATTCCTCGGGGTTGCGGAGGTTTTTTCATAAACGACCAGGTGAACAAAGACAATATGTGTTCCAGGTTTCTTTTCTACCCATATATACGTGTTCCAGGTTTCTTTTCTACTAATAAAATAACAGCAACAGTGGGAGCAGACTTATTTGAGATTCCAGGCTTCTATAGGATATTTTTTCCAACAAAAATGTTATACTCCCTTGGTCTGTATGTATAATAACCTTTGGATGGGTCGACAATCACCACTTTGAACCCATGGTTGGTACTGCTTTATACCCCAATTTGATACAGATTGGAAGCGGAAGTGAAATAACCTATCAGAGCCCTTCATAATGGTCCATAACCCAACACAACCTTCATAATGGTCCATAACCCAACACAACCTTTTCTATGGTCCTTAACCCATAACAACCCTTCATAATTGACCATAACCTATCACAACCCTTTATAATGGTCAATAACCCATCATAATCCTTGATAATGATTCATAACCCATCACAACCTTGATAATAGTACATAACCCATACAACCCTTCATAACAGTCCATAACCCATCACAACCCTTTCTAATGGTCCATAACCTATCACAACCCTTTCTATGGTCTATAACCCATCGCAACCATGCATAATCGTCCATAACCATAACAACCCTTTATAATGGTCCATAACCCATACAAACCTTCATAACACTCCATAAGCCATCACAACCCTACATAATTAACCATAACCCATCACAACCCTTCATAATTGACCATCACCCATCACAACCCTTCCTATAGGCCCATAACCCAACATAACCCTTTCTATGGTCCATAACCCATCACAACCCTTCATAATTAACCATAACCCATCACAACACATCATAATGGTCCATAACCCATCGCAACCCTGCATAATGGTCCATAACCATAAGAACACTAATAATTGTCCATAACCCATACAAACCTTCATCATGGTCCATAACCCATCACAACCCTTCATAATGGTCCATAACCCATCAAAACCCTTCATAATGGTCTATAACCCAACACAACCCTTTCTATGGTCCATAACACATCACAATTCTTCATAATTGACCATAACCTATCAAAACCCCTCATAATGGTCCATAAGCAATCGTAACCCTTCATAGTGATCCATAACCCATCACAACCTTCAAAATGGTCCATAACCCATCACAACCCTTTATAATGGTCCATAACCCATAAAACCCTTCATAATGGTCCATAACCCATCACAAACCTTCATAATGGTCCATAACACATAACAACACTTCATAATTGACCATAACCTATCACAACCCTTCATAATGGTCAATAATAACCCATCATAATCCTTGATAATGGTTCATAACCCATCACAACCTTCATAATTATACATAACCCATACAACCCTTCATAACAATCCATAACCCATCACAACCCTTTCTAAGGGTCCATAACCCATCACAACCCTTTCTATGGTTCATAACCCATCGCAACCCTGTATGATGGTCCATAACTATAACAACCCTTCATAATGGTCAATAACCTATACAAACAGTCCATAACCCATCACAACCCTTCATAATTAACCATAACCCATCATAACCCTTCATAATTGACCATAACCCATCACAACCCTTCCTATGGTCCATAACCCAGCACAGCCATTTCTCTGATCCATAACCCATCACAACCCTTCATAATTAAACATAACCCATCACAACACTTCATAATGGTCCATAACCCATCGTAACCCTGCATAGTGGTCCATAACTATAACAACCCTTCATAATTGTCCATAACCCATACAAACCTTCATCATGGTGTATAACCCATCACAACCCTTCATAATGGTCCATAACCCATCACAACCCTTTATAATGGTTTATAACCCAGCACAACCCTTTTTATGGTCCATAACCCATCACAACTCTTCATAATTGACCATAACCTATCAAAACCCCACATAATGGTCCATAACCCTTCATACTGGTCCATAACCCATCACATCCAGAAAACCCAAACGGAAAAAAACCATTTTCTCTCTAGAATTTTCTCTAAATTTTTCACATTTCTGGGTTTTTGTATTGCATAATGGCTGGTGTATCACCAGGCATAAATCATGATCTAGATTCTTATTTGGAAACTGATAAAGTGCTAGGAATTCATAATCATATATGTTTTGCACAATATTTTATAGATCATGAAAATACTTTCAAAATGGTTGAAAAAAGATTAAAAAACATAAAAAACAAACAGCCATGTATTTTCAAGCATCTTGACAGAAACATACAAAAAAAATCTATTTTAAACCATAAACGAGTTACAGATTTACTTAATGGAAAAAAATACATTTATCTTCTCATAATTCTCTGGAAAAAGAAAAACAATGTGAAGTATTTGCTGCTACTCCAACTGATTTTAATCTTCATTTGAGTTTGCAAACTCATGGAGATGAAGGCAAAGCTTTGGAGATGAACAACAATTTGAATCTTCCTGAAGATGGCTGCAAAGAAAACGAGCACATTGGATGCAAAGATGGTATTAGTACCGACTACTCATCATCAAAAGAAGTTGATGGTCAAGAAAATTATTCTAAAGCTCCTCTACAAGGTGACACTATCAAGATCATAGGACAACAGGACCATACGGTAAAGGACTTAAAAATGATAAATGTGGAAGATGAACACTTCCCTCCAAGCTACGGGTATGGTGGTGAACATATAGAGATTATGCAGCAAGCTTCCGGCCAAGATGGTGAAGAAATAGAGACTATGCAGGGAGATTACGGCCAAGGAACAAAGACAAGGAAAAGTCACTTTCAAACAGCCTCCATGCACGGCAAAGGCATATCTTCGAGTACTCAACATGCTCCAACAGTCAAAATGAGCAATAGGGAAGAGAACCAACGTGAACAAGATGAAGCATTACATGATCCAGCGACCAACAAAGATGAATGCATGCTGCCACGGTATTCTCCAACTTTCAACAACATAACCACATCCAGTGAATGCTTGGAGCAACACATCAAGGCCGATGGGCAAAAGGTGACCGGAAATGATTCTCTAGATTCTTCACCAAGCCAAGGCCGACCCACATGTCAAGGCCGGTTGGAAAAAGATTACCGGAATACACAAGAAACAACTCTAACGGACATAAGCTCCACTAATTTCATCGGCCAAGGTATCACAATTTCTTCTCCTTTAATTGTTGAAAGTGTGTTAGATAATGATAAGTTTTTATTAAAGCCTTTGACTAAGAGACAATTGGGTGGGTTTTTTCATGGAAAAGAGAATCCTAAGCTTGATAGTGACTCCAATTTGGTAGACAAGGGAACACACTTTCCTATTCCCCAAGATTTATCTATACCTTGTGTCTATAATTCTTCTAGTAATCTGATCGGCTCATATCCTTCTCATTTGAACGTGAATTGTCAAGGAAATAAGCCAATGCATCACAATACATCCATATTGGGCCTACCTAAGCCTTCTTCAATATTGGGCCATCAATTAGCCCATGAAAATACTAAAATCTCTTGTTCTATTCTTGGTCCAAGCCCACATCACATAGCCCATAAAATTAATATTCAACCCATTGAAAATATGGAAGAAGCCCAAGTCTCTTTTTTAGCCCAAGATAATAGCCCTTTAATTCATATGAAAACCCATGGCAATAATGATAATATTTCTAATGCATTTGTGTATAAATCACATGACAATAATTTTAATTTAAATCATCAAAATAAAAATAAAAACATAAATGTTTGGACTTGCAAATTACCTTTACTTAATAACTCTCATGCTAATATCATTACTGGTTCACAAAAACACGCTAATGATAAGTTTCGTTTTATTCCTAATTTATGTAATGATATTAATGTTCCAGTAGATATTCCTTTACAGTCCATTACGAAAGTTTGTCAAACATTAGCTAGGACTATCTGTGGTTACTTTGTCAGAAAAAAAATGAATTACTCTGATGTTCGTTATCTAGCTTCCAAAATGTGGTCTATACATGGCCTTCAAGATGTCCGCCTAAATGGAAAAGGAGTTTATCCTTTTAAATTTAGTGACGACAATGGTCTGAATCATGTTATCACCCATGGACCCTAGACTTTTAAGGGTGTCCCGATGGTCATTCAAAAATGGCGTCCCGGTCTGAGTATTCATAAGAAAAATCACGACAAGCTTCCTCTCTGGATTAAAATCCATGATATTCCCTATGAGGCATGGAGTGATGATGGACTTAGTCATATTGCCTCTAAAATTGGTAAGCCTCTTGCTATGGACTCCTATACAGCTAATATGTGCAAATATGCAGCTGGAAAATCTGTATATGCCCGTGTCCTTCTTGAGGTCCCAACAAAATCAACTTGGGTGGATAAAGTTAATATACGTATTCCTGATCCGGATACTCTTGAATACTCCACCCATACCCTTAGTATTGAATATGAATGGAAACCCCCTATGTGCTCTCATTGCATGGTTTATGGTCATGAAACTAACAACTGTATGCATGTTATCTCTAAAACCAATGAAGCTAAGCCCATAGATAAAATGCCTATTGATCATGTGATAGTTACATCTCCTATGCAACTTGATGATGGATTTACGGTTGTTACTAAAAAGAAATATTTAATGAAACAGGGGGAAATTATGAAAATACTAATAAGGATATTTCACAAAGTAAGTATATTAGAAATACCCAATCGGGTGCGAAGGATACTGAAATAGCTAAAAATTATGTCAATAATAAATATATTAAAAGTAAAATTCAATTAAAAAATATTAATCACCCTGTCACTAAAAAAATTAGTCCTTCAAATCGCCAAGTCCCTAACAAGAAACGCCCTCCCATTATCCCTCAATCTAGAGATGTTGTTGGTTTCCCTAGCCCCATCCTCCGGCTCTCAACCTCCACACCTCCAAAAATATCTAACCTATCCACTCCTATTTTCAACGCCTTTTCCATTCTGGAGTCTTGTTCCAATAATATGACGGATCTTCCTGCTCCCTCTTCCCAACTCCCTCCTACTCATGCCCCATCCCCTCTTATTCCTGATGATTTTGATCCAGATTCTGTTGACCTTTCGGATGTGGATGAACTCATTGAGGTCAAATCTGATGATGGTGACACGGCCAAGTTTATTAATGATGATGATATGGAATCACCTAATGACCAAATTAGAATAGCTCAGGCGTCCAAGCAGATGGATTCCACCAAACAACCAGTTTCCATATGACGCACATCGCTGCATGGAATACTCGCGGTCTCTATAAGCCTTCGCATCAGAAAGCTTTGAGAGATCTTATTCGCGATCAAAATCTCAAAATTTGTGCTTCCATCGAGACTCGTGCTGACTTCTCTAATCTTCCTATTATCTGTACGCGTGCTTTTGGGTCCTGGTCTTGGTCATCTAACGATCTTTTTAGCCCTAGGGGGACTAGAATTGTGGTAGCTTGGGACCCCATTGCTATTGATATGATGCTTCTTGACTTAAATGATCAGGTTATGCATTTCTACGTTAAAATTCGTGCTTCTAATAAATCTTTCTTCTGCTCTTTCGTCTATGCACATAATAATCACATCCTTCGTCGCTCCCTTTGGCATTCTCTTTCAGCCCATAAGAAAGTGGTTAAAGATGCCCCTTGGATCCTTTTGGGTGATTTCAATGTTGCCCTTGACATGAAAGATAGCACCTATGGGACTTCTGTTATCTCTCGTGCCATGGAGGATTTCAGGGAATGTGTTAATCGCATGGAGATGGAGGACCTTAACTATAAAGGTCTCTTTTACACCTGGACCAAGTCTCCTAATGGTACTGCTGGGATTCTCAAAAAAATTGACCGTGTCATGGGAAACCCTAGTTTCATTGCCTCTTTCCCCTCTGCTTCTGTCAAATTTCTCCCCTATCGTTCTTCTGACCATACTCCTGCGGTGCTTTCTCTTCCTAGTAGATCTACGTTCAGGCCGAAACCGTTCAAATTCCCTAACTTCCTGACTTATAAGAACAATTTCAAGCAGGTTGTTGCTGATTCTTGGGATTCCAATATCCCCGGATATAGGATGTTTAAGGTTTTCCAAAACCTTAAAAACTTGAAAAAACCCTTCTGTCTTCTTCTTCGTAGACAGGGCAACATCTTCTCCAAGGTTATCTCCCTCCGTACTGAACTTGATAGAATTCAGATTGCTCTAGATCGGGACCCTTTCAATAATGATCTTCGTGAAGAACATTGCAGGTATCTTCTTGCTTATAACGAGGCTATCCTTGATGAAGAGAGGTTTCTGAAACAAAAGGCCAAGGTTGACTGGCTCCGTGAGGGAGATAAAAATTCTGGATTTTTCCACAAAACGGTTAGAAGCCGCTTATCACGTAGTTGTATTGATTCTATCCAAGATGCTCATGGAAACTGGATATTGGGGAATGACCTTCCTAACATTTTTGTTTTACACTTTCAAACTTTCTTAGGTTCTGCCTACCCTTCTATTCCTATTCATGACCCCTGTTCCCTTTTCTCTAATAAGCTCTCCCCTATCCAGTCTGCCGCCATGCTTACCCCTGTTACGGATGAGGAGGTTCGGGGTGTCATGTTCCAACTGGGAGATGATAAAGCCCCTGGTCCTGATGGCTTCTTGGCTAAGTTCTTCAAGTCTGCTTGGGATATTGTGGGTACTGATATTTGTTTGGCGGTTAAGGAATTTTTTTCGTCTGGAAAACTCCTTATATCTTTCAACAACACCGTACTTGCTCTCATCCCTAAGGTTGACTCCCCTTCCAAAGTCACTGATTTTCGTCCTATAGCTTGCTGTAATGTTGTTTACAAATGTATCAACAAGATTATTGCGGACCGTATCAAAAATCATCTCTCTTGTTTGGTTGATGATAACCAGTCTGCTTTCATCCCTGACCGTTTGATCTCCGACAACGTTCTTCTTGTCCACGAGCTCATGCGGGATTATCATCGCCATCGTGGACCACCAAGGTGTGCTTTTAAAGTCGATATTCAAAAAGCTTATGACACCGTCGACTGGTCTTTTCTCCGCACCATCTTGTTTGGTTTTGGTTTCCCGGATCGTATGATTGACTGGATCATGACATGTGTTTCCACTACGGCTTACTCAGTGAGTATCAATGGTAACTTACATGGTTTTTTCGATGGTAATCGGGGCCTACGCCAAGGTGACCCTCTTTCTCCCTATCTCTTCACTCTTGTTATGGAGGTTCTTAACCTTATGATCAAGAGAAAAATATCTGAATCCGATTCGTTTAAATTCCACCGTCAATGTGAGGAACAAAATATCACACATCTATGCTTTGCCGATGATCTTCTACTCTTCTCTCATGGGGATAGATCTTCGGTAAGCATCATATGTGATTCCCTTGCTGAATTCTCTGGGTTTCTAGGCTCCATCCTAATGTTGCGAAAAGCGAAGCCTTTTATTGCAATGTTGGTGATACTACTAGAGCTGCTATTGACCATATGGTTGGGTTCCCTGAGGGTTCTTTCCCTGTCCGATACCTTGGCATCCCTCTTATCACCACCCGTCTTGCCTACAAGGACTGTAAAGGTCTTGTTGATAAAGTCAAATGCAGGATTATTGACTGGAAAAACAAAACTCTCTCCTTTGCTGGCCGTCTTCAGCTTATTCTCTCTGTTCTTTCTTCTATGCAAATCTATTGGGCATCTGTGTTTATTCTTCCGAAATCTATTTCTAAAGAAATTGAGAAACTCATGAGGGGTTTCCTCTGGTGCCATGGTGAGTTGAAACGTGGTAAAGCTAAAGTTTCCTAGAAAACTGTGTGTCTCCCTAAGGAACATGGTGGTCTTGGAATCCGTAATCTGGCTGTTTGGAATGTTCCCCTTATGGCTTCGCATGTTTGGAGACTCCTCTCTAAGAAGGATTCCCTATGGGTCAAGTGGATCCATTCTTACCGTCTCTGTGGTCGTAATTTTTAGGATGCCCCAAAAAAGTACGGCTCAGGTTTTGTTTGGCGAAACATCCTTGATATGCGAAGTAAGATAAGATATTTTATTTTTTCCCAGATTGGTGATGGGTCCTCTATATCCGCTTGGTTCGATAACTGGCATCCTGCTGGTCCCCTATCTAAATTCATTTCTGCCCGTGACATCAGGGCTGCGGGATTCAATTCTGATAGTAAGGTTGCTGACCTTGTCATCAACGGAAATTGGGTTCGGCTCGGTCCCTGGAGGGACTCTCATCCTAATATTCTTACTCAAAACCCTCCTTCACTTTCCCCTAACTTTCCTGATAAACTCCAATGGAGATCTAGTGACGGTAATCTTTCTGATTTTTCTGTGCGTTCTGTTTGGCAGTCTATTCGGCCCTATGACCACCCTGTTGATTGGTATCATCTGGTTTGGTTCTCCCAGAATATCCCTAGACATGCATTCATTCTTTGGGTTGCTCTTAAAAATCGTCTTAAGACTCATGATAAAATCAAAAGATGGGATACTAACTCCAACCTCATTTGTGCCTTCTGCGGGGATTGTGCTGATTCCCTTTCCCATCTTTTCTTTGAGTGTTCTTTCCCCTCTATGGTTTGGCATGATCTTCAACATGTCATGAATCTCTACGTCCCCACTGATAGCTGGTCCGATATCGTTAATCAAATCAAACATGTGTCTAAGACTAAGACCATTTGGTCCATCATTAGAAGACTAGTGCTTGCTGGAGCAGTTTACCACATTTGGCAGGAAAGAAATCTTCGAATTTTCAAAAAAACTAAAAGATTGTATCATGCAGTGGTGAATAGTATTAAGGATGATATCCGCTGTAGACTGCTGAGTCTTACTATGAAACCATGCACTAATGTTGATTTGGCTAAAACGATATGGACCATCCCTTAACAATCCTCCTATTTGCTTCTATATATCTCTTCTTGTATGGTTTGTTCTTTGCAGGTTGTTTCCTTTATGTTATTGTTATGTTTCTGGTTCCATGTACTGTTTTGGTTTCTAGTTTAGCTTTGTTGTTGTCCTTTGGGGCCTGTCCCGATGGATTTTCTGTTTTTTCCTTTGGTGGGGAGTCCCCAGCCTCTTGTTGTATTTATTCTTTTTATTAATAAAATTTGCCAGAGGTACCGTCCTCTTTACCCAAAAAACCCATCACAACCTTCATAATGGTCCATAACCCATCATAACCCTTTATAATGATCCATAACGCATCACAACCCTTCACAATTGAGCATAACCCATCACAACCCTTCATAATTGTCCATAACCCATAACAACCCTTCATAATTGACCATAACCCATACAACCGTTCATAATGGTCAATAACCCATCACAACCCTTTCTAGTGGTCCATAACCCATCACAACCCTTTTTATGGTCCATAACCCATCGCACCCCTGTATAATGGTCCATAACCATTACAACCCTTCATAATGGTCCATAACCCATACAAACCTTTATAATAGTCCATAACCCATCACCTATAAAAAAGGACCCCAGCCCTAGGGTTCGTGTTTTTGGAGAGTTTCTAGAGCAGAGGTGTCTGGTTTCGGCACATACTCTTTGGTCTCGAGGTGTTGAAGGTTTTGGGAGATTAGAAGAAGGAGATCCACGCGGGAGAAGGTTTAGAATGGATCGTGGGCATCACTCCGTCCTTCAGAAGTAAGGTAAGAAGATTTACTCTTCTGACTTTACTTTTTATCCCGTCATATGGTGTTACTCGTTGGTTTGTAGCTTTAGACGATTGTAGCCCTTAGGGTTTGAACCAAGGACATGCATGGACTTGCATGTCCATAAGGAAGTGACCTTAGGGTAGTTTCTGATCCCAGGAAGGGTGTAGAAAGGAACCCTAGCCGATTGATGTACTGTTAATCGCTGAAAAACATTTTGGAATGTTACGAGCCGCGACGCGGACTGGCTAAGTCAGCGGCGCGGACTCGGCTGAAACCCCGTAATTGTGCAATGGTAGCCGCGGCGCGTAGGGCGAGCAGCCACGCCGCGGCGAGCGACTGTTTGACCAGAAATTTAGTTTTGACCACGGTTTGATGGCAAATAGTGAGTCTAACCTTTAGGCAGGTTTGTAAGAGCCTGGTCAGTAATTGATATGTTGTATGTGTGTGGGATTTAGGTGTGGACGAGCTAAGTAGGGATATTAGAGAATATATGTGCGGTTTCGAATCAGGTGAGTATCCTCACCTTACTATATGATGTTGCATGTTAGGCATCTTGTGTGTTATTTACGGTTATATGATTTGCTCTATATCTGTGGTTATTTGTTATTGGGCTCAGTACTGATGCGTGTCCCCTCGTAGCTGTTGTATGGCGAGTTGGACTATTGCCTTGTCCCATAGCTGTTGTATGATGGGCTGGGCCATAACCGGGAACCCATAGCTGTTGTATGATGGGTAGAACCTTCCCGTGTCCATAGCTGTTGTATGATGGACGCCCGTAGCTGTTGTATGGCGGGTAGGGTCGGGTCGTTCTCGAGGACGGGTTGTTTAATGTGTGGGCATGTATGGTAACTTGTGGACTCACTAAGCTTTAAGCTTACCCGTTGTTTTGTAACATTTCAGGTATTTCAAAGGACAAAGGGAAGGGCAAGGTTTGACGGCAGCGCATCGCATTCCAAGGATTGACGTCAATGAACTATATTTAGTATTTTCAAATGTTTCCGCTGTTAAATTTAAGTATTATGTTGAATAGTTTTACGTTTTGGAATAAATGTTTATTTGGAACCTTGGTAATAAATGATTTTTAAAATTTTTGAAATTGGGGCGTTACAAATTGGTATCAGAGCCTTGGTTTGAGGGATTTGGATGAACTGTATTGGGAATCCAAACTCAAACTTAGGACTGAGCGATTTTGTTAAGAAAATGGTTTTGGAAGGTTAAGTTAAAGTAAAAGAAGATGCGATGCGAACCGTCAGCCGAGCTCAAGTAAGTTTTGTGATTCCCAGTTACCCATGCCAAGTTTGTGTTATGTGATAAAATTTATTTTGCTAGGATGTAAAGTTATCTGGATAATATGCTCTGTAGACTGTTTTGTGCCATATGTGCTGCTTTGGAATTTTATGCTACTGTCGTTAGGTTGCTTAGTGAATGCTGGTAGGTTATATACAATTAGGGAAGATAGCCCGAGAATTCTTGGTCTGGCCTTACTGGCTGTTCCTTGTTTGGTTGTGACTTTAGGGTAGAACAGTTATTCAAACGTCTATCTTATTCCGATTGTATACGGCTGTGCGTCCGCGAGGCAACTCGACGACATTAGCAGTAGTTCTCTTAGGCACGTGTGAGATGGAGAGTTAGATCAAAAGATTTGGCACCACGGTGCCTGACCGCAGGAGTCATAGAAAATGGTTTAGTATGAGTGTGACATTTTAGGAAGATGATTGACGAACTTGGAACAAGGGCGAATAGGTGTGGAAGGTAGTACCAGGCCAGTATTACCGAAAACACAGGATTCACGCTTGAGTCAAGAGTAGTCAGCCAAAATCCTAGAAAGTCAAGTAGTTGGGAAGATAGGAGTGACCCGGGTATTGATATTGAAACTGTTGCGCATTTCAGAATAGCAGTCACTCGAAGTAACGGTGGACCAAGTGGGGGAGGACCGACTGATGAAAATCTCCGCAACCTGATAGCGGAGGAGGTTTCGCGAGAAGTGCTGGCTGCGATAACTCAGTTCTTTGGTACGATTAAGGCTGAGCTATGGGCAATGCTCGAGGAACGACTGGCTACTCAGGGCACATCTCGTGCTAGGGATGCAAGTTATAAGGACTTTTCGGCTTGTTCGCCTCCGATGTTCGATGGGGGCAGGGATCCGATTGTTAGCATGCGGTGGATTTCCGCGGTGGAGGGTGCTTTCCGCACATGTTCCTGTCCTGAGAACTCCAAGGTAACGTTTGCGGTGAATCTTTTAAGAGATGGTGCGAAGGATTGGTGGGAGATATGAACGAAAGATCTCACCCCTGCTCAGTTGGATGCCATTACATGGCCGCAGTTTAAGGAACAATTCAAACTGGAGTATGTTCCACAGGTGGAAATGGAACGCTTGGCGCAGGAATACCTGAATCTGACTCAGACCACTGAAACGGTGACGGAGATCACCAAAAAGTTTAATGAACGCAAACTCTTCTGTCCAGAGTTTGCGGCAACCGAGCGAATGAGGATGACACGATACTTGGCGATGCTTCGCACAGACATTCGAGAATTTGTGTCTGCTGCTAGGCATCAAACTCTTACTGATATGATAGCGGCCGCTCGGGCCCGAGAGTTGGAACTGGAAACCCAACAAAAGCAGAAGCGTCCGGCGCCTACTCAGACTCAGCAGGTGTCGAAGAAGTTTCGAGGGGCAGATCAGGGAAAGCAAGGGCAAAGGAGCCAGGGTAAGTGTGGTAAATGTGGAAGGAATCATGAGGGGCATTGCTGGGTGTTAATATGCCATAAGTGTGGAAAGGAGGGCCACTATGCTAAAGATTGTCGGCAAGAGGTCAAGATTTGTTTTAATTGTAATCAGGTAGGCCACTTCAAGGCCTAGTGTCCCCGTCTGACTCAGGGAGTGGTTCAGAATCCAGCACCCACTACACTCCGGATTACCGATGGTAGGCAGGGGAAAGGGGAAGCCCCTAAGACCAAGGGTCGAGCATTCGTCATGACCGCCGAGGAGGCACAGGATGCGCCCGACGTCGTCACGGGTACTCTTTCTTTACTTGCCTCGTGTTGTGGTGTGTGTAATTAATATGTCTATTATGCTTTGATTAGGAACATTCTTAGTCAACTCTACACCTACCTTTGCACTATTTGATTCGGGTGCTAGTCATTCTTTTGTGTCTGCCGCGTTGGGAAAAAGTTTCGGTATTGCTTTAGGAACTCTTCATCAGCCGTTAGAAGTGGAAATTGCGGATGATAAAACCGTGCAAGCGACTAGTGTTTATCGGGGATGCGAGGTAGTGATTCAAGGAATAAAGTTTCCGATCGATCTCATCCCTATACCGTTGAGTGACTCTCGAGTCATCATCGGTATGGATTGGATGGGTCAGCATGAATCATGGATCGATTGTAAGAACAAGCGAGTGTGGATTCAAACCCCAAGTGGGGGAGAGCTGGTTGTGCAGGGCGAAAGAAAGAATCGAGGTGCAGTTTTCTGTTCAGCTGCTAGAGCACGTAGACATTTTCAACATGGAGGTTCGGGATTTGTGGCTTATGTTGTAGACACACGAGAAAGGAAGCCACAGCAGAAAGCAGGTGATATACCAGTGGTTCGGGATTTTCCTGATGTTTTTCCCGAGGACCTGCCTGGTGTACCGCCAGAGAGACAGGTGGAATTTAAGATTGACTTAACTCCCGGTGCAGCTCCGGTAGCTAAAGCACAGTATCGTCTTGCGCCTCCAGAAATGCTGGAGTTGTCTATTCAACTTCGGGAATTGTTAGATAAGGGATTTATTCGACCCAGTTGCTCACCGTGGGGAGCGCCTATTTTGTTTGTTAAGAAGAAGGATGGATCCAATAGGATGTGCATAGATTATCGTGAGCTAAATAAGCTTACGGTGAAGAATCGATATCCATTGCCTCGCATCGACGACTTATTCGATCAATTGCAGGGCGCTTCGTGGTTTTCGAAAATTGATTTGAGGTCAGGATATCATCAAATGCGGGTTCAGGAGGAAGACATCCCGAAGACGGCTTTTCGGACGAGGTACGGCCACTTCGAGTTTGTAGTGATGCCGTTTGGACTGACCAATGCCCCTGCAGCTTTTATGGACTTAATGAATCGGGTGTGTCGACCGATGTTGGATCGGTCGGTTATAGTTTTCATTGACGATATCTTAGTTTACTCTCGGAGCAGGGAGCAACATGAACAGCATTTAAAGGAAGTATTGGAGACCTTAAGGAAGGAGAAGCTTTATGCAAAGTTATCCAAGTGTGACTTTTGGGTACGGGAGGTTCAGTTTTTGGGTCACATTGTAAGTGAGAAAGGAATTATGGTAGACCCGGCTAAGGTGGAGGCCGTGATGCGGTGGGAGGTTCCGAAGACTCCCTCTGAAATTAGAAGTTTCTTGGGTCTGGCTGGTTATTATCGTCGTTTCATCCAAGACTTCTCAAAGGTTGCGGTACCTTTGACTCGGCTAACTAAGAAAAACGCTGCTTTTCGGTGGGGTGAGGAGCAGCAGCAAGCTTTTGAGACTTTGCGGCGGAAATTGTGTGAAGCTCCGGTTTTGACGTTGCATGAAGGCATGGAAGACATGGTAGTTTATTGCGATGCATCTATCACGGGATTGGGGGCAGTCTTGATGCAACGAGGCAGGGTGATTGCTTACGCCTCGCGACAGTTGAAGCCCCATGAAGCTAACTACCCTACTCATGATTTGGAATTGGGAGCGGTGGTCTTCGCTCTCAAGATTTGGAGACACTATTTGTATGGAGTAAAGTGCACCATCTTCACGGACCACAAGAGTTTGAAGTACCTGATGGATCAGGCAAACCTCAATATGAGACAGAGAAGATGGTTGGATGTATTGAAAGACTATGATTGTGAGATACACTACCACCCTGGAAAGGCCAATGTGGTAGCGGATGCGTTAAGTCGGAAGGCTTCGGGTGCACCCTTTCGGGGCATTTGTCTAAGGATGACAATTGTGACACCGCTGTTTGAGCTGATTAGGAAAGCCCATGTGGAAGCATGCAAGAGCGAGAATCAGAAAGGTGAGAGAATTGTGGGTCAGTTGGCAGCTATGGTCAAAGATAGTAGGGATTTGTTAACTCGCCACGAGAGAATTTGGGTACCGAAGCTGGGCAGGGTTCGTCAAACTCTATTGGAGGAGGCACATAAATCCAGGTTCTCTATCCACCCTGGAGCAACTAAAATGTATAGGGATCTGCGTGAATATTATTGGTGGCCAGGCATGAAGAAGGAAGTAGCTTGGTTTGTCGAAAGATGCATGACCTGTCGTAAGGTCAAGGCCGAGCACCAACGGCCTCATGGTAAGTTGCAGCCTCTTGAGATCCCAGAATGGAAATGGGAGCATATCACAATGGATTTCATCACGAAGTTGCCAAGAACCCCTCGACGTATGGACACTATTTGGGTTATCGTGGATAGGTTGACTAAAAGTGCTCATTTCCTCCCCATCCAAGAGACATACTCTGCAAAGGAATTGGCTAAGGTCTACACAGATGAGATTATCTCTCGGCATGGTATACCGGTCTCGGTGATATCCGAGGGATGTCCGATTTACGTCTAGGTTTTGGAAGAAGTTTCATGAGGAACTAGGCACTCGCCTTCATTTCAGTACAGCATATCATCCTCAGACGGATGGGCAGAGTGAAAGGACGATTCAAACGCTGGAGGATATGCTTAGGGCATGTGTTATCGATTTTGGCGGGAGTTGGGATTCCCACCTCCCTTTAGCTGAGTTTTCTTACAATAACAGTTATCACGCGAGCATTGGCAGGGCTCCCTTTGAAATGTTGTATGGAAGAAAATGTCGGACACCTATTTGCTGGGGCGAGGTTGGCCAGCAGGTTTTGGGTAGTACTGAGGTGGTGCTCAAGACAACTGAGTTAATTCAGAAGGTTCGGGAGAGATTGTTAACCGCTCAAAGTCGACAGAAAAGTTATGCGGATAGGCGACGGTCTGATCTCGAGTTTCAAGTTGGGGATTATGTTCTTCTTAAGGTGTCACCTTAGAAGGGAGTTATTCGTTTTAGGAAGCGAGGAAAGCTTGGCCCTAGGTACATTGGACCATATCGAATTGTCGCCCGTGTAGGTAAGGTAGCTTACCGGTTGGAGCTGCCCGAGCAGCTTAGTCAGATTCACGACACGTTCCATGTTTCGCAGCTCAGAAAGTGCGTTACTGAGGAATCCACAATAGTACCTTTGGAGGATATTCAATTAGATGAATGCCTAAATTATGTGGAGCGACCAATTGTCATCATTGAAAGGAAGATAAAGACTTTGCGGAATAAAACAATAGGATTAGTTAAGGTTCAGTGGCAGCATCGAAAAGGGTCCGAATGGACTTGGGAACCGGAGGAGGAAATGCGAAGGCATTATCCAGAATTATTTACCGGCACGGATTTCAGGGACGAAATCCAGTTAAGTGGGGGAGAATTGTAAGACCCGGTCCGCCGAGTCGCGGCCCGGAGGAATCCGCGGCGCGGCTTTTGGAAGAATCTAGAATCGCGTAGGATTTGTACGCGCGGCGCGGTTCTAAAGAATCCGCGGCGCGGTGCGCCGCAGTCATGAAAAACCCTAATTCGGATTTAAACGCCTATAAAAAAGGACCCCAGCCCTAGGGTTCGTGTTTTTGGAGAGTTTCTAGAGCAGAGGTGTCTGGTTTCGGCATATACTCTTTGGTCTTGAGGTGTTGAAGGTTTTGGGAGATTAGAAGAAGGAGATCCACGCGGGAGAAGGTTTAGAACGGATCGTGGGCATCACTCCGTCCTTCAGAAGTAAGGTAAGAAGATTTACTCTTCTAACTTTACTTTTTATCCCGTCATATGGTGTTACTCGTTGGTTTGTAGCTTTAGACGATTGTAGCCCTTAGGGTTTGAACCAAGGACATGCATGGACTTGCATGTCCATAAGGAAGTGACCTTAGGGTAGTTTCTGATCCCAGGAAGGGTGTAGAAAGGAACCCTAGCCGATTGATGTACTGTTAATCGCTGAAAAACATTTTGGAATGTTACGAGCCGCGACGCGGACTGGCTAAGTCAGCGGCGCGGACTCGGCTGAAACCCCATAATTGTGCAATGGTAGCTGCGGCGCGTAGGGCGAGGAGCCACGCCGCGGCGAGCGACTGTTTGACCAGAAATTTAGTTTTGACCACGGTTTGATGGCAAATAGTGAGTCTAACCTTTAGGCAGGTTTGTAAGAGCCTGGTCAGTAATTGATATGTTGTATGTGTGTGGGATTTAGGTGTGGACGAGCTAAGTGGGGATATTAGAGAATATCTGTGCGGTTTCGAATCAGGTGAGTATCCTCACCTTACTATATGATGTTGCATGTTAGGCATCTTGTGTGTTATTTACAGTTATATGATTTGCTCTATATCTGTGGTTATTTGTTGTTGGGCTCAGTACTGATGCGTGTCCCCTCGTAGCTGTTGTATGGCGAGTTGGACTATTGCCTTGTCCCATAGCTGTTGTATGATGGGCTGGGCCATAACCGGGAACCCATAGCTGTTGTATGATGGGTAGAACCTTCCCGTGTCCATAGCTGTTGTATGATGGACGCCCGTAGCTGTTGTATAGCGGGTAGGGTCGGGTCGTTCTCGAGGACGGGTTGTTTAATGTGTGGGCATGTATGGTAACTTGTGGACTCACTAAGCTTTAAGCTTACCCGTTGTTTTATAACATTTCAGGTATTTCAAAGGACAAAGGGAAGGGCAAGGTTTGACGGCAGCGCATCGCATTCCAAGGATTGACGTCAATGAACTATATTTAGTATTTTCAAATGTTTCCGCTGTTAAATTTAAGTATTATGTTGAATAGTTTTATGTTTTGGAATAAATGTTTATTTGGAACCTTGGTAATAAATGATTTTTAAAATTTTTGAAATTGGGGCGTTACAGATCCATAACCCATCACAACCTTCATAATGGTCCATAACCCATCACAACCTTTTATAATGGTCCATAACCCATCACAACCCTTTATAATTGAGCATAACCCATCAAAACCCTTTATAATGGTCCATAACCCAGCACAACCCTTTCTATGGTCCATAACTCATCACAACCTTTTATAATGGTCCATAACCCATCACAACCCTTTATAATTGAGCATAACCCATCAAAACCCTTTAAAGATGCCCCTTGAATCCTTTTGGGTGATTTCAATGTTGCCCTTGACATGAAAGATAGCACCTTTGGGACTTCTGTTATCTCTCGTGCCATGGAGGATTTCAGGGGCTGTGTTAATCGCATGGAGATGGAGGGCCTTAACTATAAAGGTCTCTTTTACACCTGGACCAAATCTCCTAATGGTACTGGTGGGATTCTCAAAAAAATTGACCGAGTAATGGGAAATCCTAGTTTCGTTGCTTCTTTCCCCTCTGCTTCTGTCAATTTTCTCCCCTATCGTTCTTCTGACCATACTCCTGCGGTGCTTTCTCTTCTAGTAGATCTACGTTCAGGCCAAAACCGTTCAAATTCCCTAACTTCTTGACTTACAAAAACGATTTCAAGCAGGTTGTCGCTGATTCTTGGAATTCCAATATCACCGGATATAGGATGTTTAAGGTTTTCCAAAACCTTAAAAACTTGAACAAACCTTTGCGTCTTCTTCTGCGTAGACAGGGCAATATCTTCTCCAAGGTTATCTCCATCCGTACTGAACTTGATAAAATTCAAATTGCTCTGGATCGGGACCCTTTCAACAATGATCTTCGTGAAGAACATTGCAGGTATCTCCTTGCTTATAACGAGGCTACCCTTGATGAAACAAAATGCCAAGGTTGACTGGCTGCGTGAGGGAGATAAAAATTCTGGATTTTTCCACAAATCGGTTAGAAGCCGCGTATCTCGTAGTCATATCGATTCTATCCAGGATGCTCATGGAAACTGGATATCGGGGAATGAACTTCCTAACCTTTTTGTTTCCCACTTTCAAACTTTCTGAGGTTCTGCCTACCCTTCCATCCCTATTCGTGACCCTTGTTCCCTTTTCTCTAATAAGCTCTCTCCTATCCAGTCTGCCGCTATGCTTACTACTGTTACGGATGAGGAGGTTAGGGGTGTCATGTTCCAAATGGGAGATGATAAAGCCCCTGGTCCTGATGGCTTTTCAGCTAAGTTCTTCAAGTCTGCTTGGGATATTGTGCGTACTGATGTTTGTTTGGCAGTTAAGGAGTTCTTTTCGTCTGGAAAACTTCTTAAGTCTTTCAACAACACTGTTCTTGCTCTCATCCCTAATGTTGACTCCCCTTCCAAAGTCACTGATTTTCGTCCTATAGCATGTTGTAATGTTGTTTACAAATATATCAGCAAGATTATTGCAGACCGTATCAAAAATCATCTCTCTTGTTTGGTTAATGATAACCAGTCTGCTTTCATCCCTGGTCGTTTGATCTCCGATAACATTCTTCTTGTCCACGAGCTCATGAGGGATTATCATCGCCATCGAGGAACGCCTAGGTGTGCTTTTAAAGTCGATATTCAAAAGGCTTATGACACTGTCGACTGGTCTTTTCTCCGCAACACCTTGTTTGGATTTGGTTTCCCCGAACGTATGATTGACTGGATCATGACATGTGTTTCCACTACGGCTTACTCAGTAAGTATCAATGGTAACATACATGGTTTTTTCGATGGTAAACGGGGCCTCTGCCAAGGTGACCCTCTTTCTCCCTATCTCTTCACTCTTGTTATGGAGGTTCTTAATCTTATGATCAAGAGAAAAATATCTGATTCCAATTCGTTTAAATTCCACCGTCAGTGTGAGGAACAGAATATCACACATCTATGCTTTGCCGATGATCTTCTCCTCTTCTCTCATGGAGATAGCTCTTCGGTAAGCATCATATGTGATTCCCTTGCTGAATTCTCGGGGGTTTCTGGACTCCATCCTAATGTTGCAAAAAGTGAAGCCTTTTATTGCAATGTTGGTGATACTACTAGGGCTGCTATTGAACGTATGGTTGGGTTCCCTGAGGGTTCTTTCCCTGTCCGTTACCTTGGCATCCCTCTTATCACCACCTGTCTTGCCCACAAGGACTGTAAAGGTCTTGTTGATAAAGTCAAATGCAGGATTAATGACTGGAAAAACAAAACTCTATCCTTTGCTGACCGTCTTCAGCTTATTCTCTCTGTTCTTTCTTCTATGCAAGTCAATTGGGCGTCTGTGTTTATTCTTCCTAAATCTATTTCTAAAGAAATTGAGAAACTAATGAGGGGTTTCCTCTGGTGCCATGGTGAGTTGAAACGTGGTAAAGCTAAAGTTTCCTGGAAAACTGTGTGTCTCCCTAAGGAACATGGTGGACTTGGAATCCGTAATCTTGCTGTTTGGAATGTTGCCCTTATGGCTTCACATGTTTGGAGACTCATCTCTAAGAAGGATTCACTATGGGTCAAGTGGATCCATTCTTACCGTCTATGTGGACGTAACTTTTGGGATGCCCCCAAAAAATACGGTTCAGGTTTTGCTTGGCGAAACATCCTTGATATGCGAAGTAAGATAAGAGATTTTATTGTTTCCCAGATTGGGGATGGGTCCTCTACATCCGCATGGTTCGATAACTGGCATCCTGCTGGTCCCCTCTCTAAATTCATTTCTGCACGTCGCATCAGGGCTTCGGGATTCAATCCTGATAGTAAGGTTGCTGATCTTGTCATCAACGGATATTGGGTTCGGCCCGGTCAATGGAGGGACTCCCATCCTAATCTTCTTATGCAAAACCATCCTTCTCTTTCCCCTTACGTTCCTGATAAACTCCAATGGAGATCTAGAGACGGTAATCTTTCTGATTTTTCTGTGCGTTCCGTTTGGCAGTCTATTCGGCCCTATAACCAGCCTGTTGATTGGTATCATTTGGTTTGGTTCACCCAGAATATCCCTAGACATGCATTCATTCTTTGGGTTGCTCTTAAAAATCGTCTTAAGACTCATGATAAAATCAAAATTTGGGATACTAACTCGAACCTCATTTGTGCCTTCTGCGGGGATTGTCCTGATTCCCTTTCCCACCTTTTCTTCGAGTGTTCTTTCCCTTCTATGGTTTGGCATGATCTTCATCATGTCATGAATCTCTCCGTCCCTACTGATAGCTGGTCCAATATCATTAATCAACTTCAAACCCGTGTCTAAGACTAAGACCATTTGGTCTATCATTAGAAGACTTGTGCTGGCTGGAGCAGTTTACCACATTTGGCAAGAAAGAAATTTTCGAATTTTCAAAAAAAACAAAAAAATCGTATCATGCTGTGGTGAATAGTATTAAGGATGATATCCGCTGTAGACTGCTGAGTCTTTCTATGAAACCATGCACTAATGTTAATATGGCTAAAAGGATATGGACCATCCCTTAACAAACCTCCTATTTGCTTCTATATTTCTCTACTTGTATGGTTTGTTCTTTGCAGGTAGTTTTCCTTTATGTTATTGTTATGTTTCTGATCCCATGTACTGTTTTGGTTCCTAGTTTAGCTTTGTTGTTGTCCTTAGGGGCCTGTCCCGATGGATTTTCTGTTTTTTCCATTGGTGGGGAGTCCCCAGCCTCTTATTGTATTTATTCTTTTTATTAATAAAATTTGCCAGAGGTACCGTCCTCTTTACCCAAAATTAACCATAACCCATCACAACACTTCATAATGGTCCATAACCCATCGCAACCTAGCATAATGGTCCATAACCATAACAACCCTTCATAATTGTCCATAACCCATACAAACCTTCATCATGGTCCATAATCCATCACAACCCTTCATAATGGTCCAAAACCCATAAAAACCCTTCATAATGGTCTACAACCCAACACAACCCTTTCTATGGTCCATAACCCGTCACAATTCTTCATAATTGACCATAACCTATCAAAACCCCTCATAAAAGTATCACCCATCTCTGCTTTGCTGATGACCTCCTTCTCTTCTATCATGGTGATAGCTCTTCGGTTAAAATCATCTGTGATTCTCTTGAGGAATTCTCTGGGGTTTCTGGCCTCCTTCCTAATACTGCGAAAAGTGAAGCCTTCTACTGTAATGTTGGTGAGAGGACCAGGGCTGCCATTGACCTTATTGTTAAGTTTCCTGAGGGCTCTTTCCCTGTCCGATACCTTGGCATTCCTCTTATCACCACACGTCTTGCCCACAAAGACTGTAAAGGCCTTGTTGATAAAGTCAAATGCAGGATTAATGACTGGAAAAACAAATCTCTTTCCTTTGCTGGTCATCTCCAGCTCATCCTCTCTGTTCTTTCTTCTACTCAAATCTATTGGGCTTCTGTTTTTATTCTTCCTAAATCTATCTCTAACGATATTGAGAAGCTCATGAGAGGTTTCCTCTGGTGCCATGGTGAGTTGAAACGTGGTAAAGCTAAAGTCTCCTGGAAAACTGTATGCCTTCCTAAGGAACATGGTGGTCTTGGCATACGTAACCTTGCAATCTGGAATGTTGCCCTTATGGCTTCCCATGTTTGGAGACTCCTTTCCAAGAAAGAGTCCCTATGGGTTAAGTGGATCCACTCATACCGTTTATGTGGCCGTAACTTTTGGGATACCCCCAAAAAATACGGTTCTGGATTTGCCTGGCGTAACATCCTGGATATGCGGGATAAGATAAGGGAGTATATAGTTTCCCAGATAGGTGATGGATGCTCTACTTCTGCTTGGTTCGATAACTGGCACCCTGCGGGCCCTCTTTCTAAATTCTTGTCTGTCCGTGACATCCATGATGCGGGTTTCACTCCTGATACTAAGGTTGCTGACCTGGTTCTTAACGGATATTGGGTTCGGCTTCATTGTTGGAGAGATTCCCATAGTGCTCTTCTTTCTCATAACCCTCCTACTATTTCCACGTCCGTCCCTGATAAACTCCTTTGGAGATCTAGAGACGGTCAACTATCTCCTATCTCTGTTCGTTCTGTGTGGCAGTCTATTCGCCCCTATCACCAACCGGTCCTTTGGTTTCATCTCGTTTGGTTCTCCCAGAACATCCCCAGACATGCTTTCATTCTTTGGGTTGCTCTTAAAAATCGTCTTTAGACTCATGATAAAATCAAAATTTGGGACACTAATTCCAATCTCTTTTGTGCGTTCTGCCGGGACTGTCCGGATTCCCTTTCCCATCTCTTCTTTGATTGTTCTTTCACTTCTTTGGTTTGGCATGACCTCCATCATGTCATGAATCTCTCCTTCTCCACTGATAGCTAGTCTGATATCATTAGTCAACTCAACCCCATTAATAAGAACAAGACCATTTGGTCCATCATCAGAAGACTTGTTTTTGCTGGAGCTGTCTACCACATTTGGCGGGAAAGAAATTTACGCATTTTTAAAAAAATAAAAAGATCTCATCATGCTGTCGTGAATAGTGTTAAGGATGATATCCGCTGTAGACTGCTGAGTCTTTCTATGAAAACTTGCACTAATGTTGATTTGGCTATTTGGACCCTCCCTTAATTTTCTTCCTCTGTGCTTTCTTTTTTTCTCTGCTTGTTTTGGCTTGTATGGTTTGTTTGTTTTGCAGGTTGCTTTCCTTTATGTTTTTGTTTGCTTCTGGTTCCTTCTCTTGTTTTGGTTCCTAGTTTAGCCTGTTGTCCGTTGGGGCCTGTCCCGATGGATTTTCTGTTTTTTGGTTGGGAGTCCCCAGCCTTATATTGTATTTATTTTTTTATTAATAAATTTACCAGAGGTGCCGCCCTCTTTACCCAAAAAAAAAAAATACCCTTCATAGTGGTCCATAACCCATCACAACCTTCATAATGGTCTGTAACCCATCACAAGCCTTTATAATGGTCCATAACCCATCACAACCTTCATAATGGTCCATAACCCATCACAACCCTTTATAATGGTCCATAACCCATCACAACCATTCATAATGGTCCATAACCGAACACAACCATTTCTGTGGTCCATAACCCATAACAACCCTTCGTAATTGACCATAACCTATCAAAACCCTTCATAATGGTCAATAACCCATCATAATCATTGATAATGGTTCATAACCCATCACAACCTTCATAATAGTACATAACCCATACAACTCTTGATAACGGTCCATAATCCATAACAACCCTTTCTAATGGTCCACAACCCATCACAACCCTTTCTATGGTCCATAAGCCATCACAACCCTGCATAATGGTCCATAACCATAACAACGATTCATAATGGTCCATAACCCATACAAACTTTCATAATTGTCAATAACCTATCACAACCCTTCATAATTAACCATAACCCTTCACAACACTTCATAATGTTCTATAACACATCGCAACCCTGTGTAAGGATCCTTAACCATTACAACGCTTCATAATGGTCCATAACTCATACAAACTTTCATAATGGTCCATAACCCATCACAACCCTTCATAATGGTCCATAACCAAACACAATCCTTTCCATGGTCCATAACCCATCACAACTCTTCATAATTGACCATAACCTATCACATCCCCTCATAATGGTCCATAACATATCATAACCCTTCATAGTGGTCCAAAACCCATCAGAACTTTCATAATGGTCCATAACCCATCACAACCCTTTAAAATTGTCCATAACCCATCACAAACTTCATAATGGTCCATAACCCATCACAACCCTTTATATTGGTCCATAACCCATCACAACCCTTCATAATTGAGCATAACCTATCACAACCCTTCATAATGGTCCATATCCCAACACAACCTTTTCTATGGTCCATAACCCATAACAACCCTTCATAATTGACCATAACCAATCACAACCCTTCATAATGGTCCATAATCTATCATAACCCTTTCTAATGATCCATAACCCATCACAACCGTTTCAATGGTCCATAACCCATCGCAACCCTACATAATGGTCCATAACCATAACAAGCCTTCATAATGGTCCATAACCTATAGAAACCTTCATAACAGTCAATAACCCATCACAACCCTTCATAATTGACCATAACCTATCAAAAGCCTTCATAATTGACCATAACCCAATACAATCCTTCCTATGGTCCATAACCCAACACAACCCTTTCTATGGTCCATAACCCATCACAACCCTTCATAATTAACCATAACCCATCACAACACTTCATAATGGTCCATAACCCATCGCAACCCTGTATAATGGTACATAACCATAACAACCCATCATAATTGTCCATAACGCATACAAACCATCATCATGGTCAATAACCCATCACAATCCTTCATAATTGTCCATAACCCGTCACAACCCTTCATAATGGTCCATAACCCAACACAACCCTTTCTATGGTCCATAACCCATCACAATTCTTCATAATTGACCATAACCTATCAAAACACCTCATAATGGTCCATAAGCAATCCTAACCCTTCATAGTGATCCATAACCCATCACAACCTTCAAAATGGTCCATTTCAAAATGGTCCATAACCCATCACAATAACATAAAGGAAAACCACCTGCAAAGAACAAACCATACAAGAAGAGAAATATAGAAGCAAATAGGAGTATTTTTAAGGGATGGTCCATATCCTTTTAATATGGCTAAAAGGATATGGACCATCCCTTAAAAATACTCCTATTTGCTTCTATATTTCTCTTCTTGTATGGTTTGTTCTTTGCAGATGGTTTTCCTTTATGTTATTGTTATGTTTCTGGTCCTATGTACTGTTTTGGTTCCTAGTTTAGCTTTGTTGTCCTTTGGGGCCTGTCCCGATGGATTTTCTGTTTTTTCCTTTGGTGGGGAGTTCCCAGCCTCTTATTGTATTTATTCTTTTTATTAATAAAATTTGCCAGAGGTACCATCCTCTTTACCCAAAAAAAACCCATCACAACCCTTTATAATGGTCCATAACCCATAAAACCCTTCATAATGGTCCATAACCCATCACAAACCTTCATAATGGTCCATAACACATAACAACACTTCATAATTGACCATAACCTATCACAACCCTTCATAATGGTCAATAATAACCCATCATAATTCTTGATAATGGTTCATAACCAATCACAACCTTCATAATTGTACATAACCCATACAACCCTTCATAACAGTCCATAACCCATCACAACCCATTCAAAGGGTCCATAACCCATCACAGCCCTCTCTATGGTTCATAACCCATTGCAACCCTGTATAATGGTCCATAACCATAACAACCCTTCATAATGGTCCATAACCTATACAAACAGTCTATAACCCATCACAACCCTTCATAATTAACCATAACCCATCACAACCTTTCATAATTGACCATAACCCATCACAACCCTTCCTATGGTCCATAACCCAGCACAACCATTTCTCTGATCCATAACCCATCACAACCATTCATAATTAAACATAACCCATCACAACACTTCATAATGGTCCATAACCCATCGTAACCCTGAATAGTGGTCCATAACTATAACAACCCTTCATAATTGTCCATAACCCATACAAACCTTCATCATGGTCTATAACCCATCACAGCCCTTCATAATGGTCCATAACCCATCACAACCCTTTATAATGGTCTATAAGCCAACACAACCCTTTTTATGGTCCATAACCCATCACAACTTTTCATAATTGACCATAACCTATCAAAACCCCACATAATGGTCCATAACCCTTCATACTGGGATAACAGTCCATAACCCATCACAACCGGAAAACCCAGAAAACCCGGAAGCAGTTTTTCTCTCTAAGCAAGCTATACGATTTTTTGCAATCTTTAAAGTTTTGTTCTTTATTTTAATTATGGCTGGTGTTTCACCAGGCATAATACCTGGTTCAGATCAATCTCTGGATAATGAAAATGTTTTACAAAATCATAAACTTATATTTCCTGCACATGGTCTTATAGATCATGAAATTACTTTGAATTTGGTTGAAAAAAGATTAAAAAACATAAAAACAAAACAGCCATATTTTTTCAAACAACTTGATAGAACCATTCACAAAAATAAATCTGTTATTAACCAAAAATATATTACAGATTTAGCTGCTGAAAATAAATTACATTTTCATTCTCATAATAATCCTGAAACATATAACGATTATGGAGTGAATCATGTTTTTGAGAAGAATGACTCGTTTCAGTCAGGTGACTCTTTTAAATCCTTTACACAAGCAGCTCCTGAAGATGTTGTTGAAGATGTTGATCTTGAGATGCACCAAGGAAGGCTCACGGATTACTCCTCTGAAGAAGAAGATGGTGAAGATGTCGAATATACAAAGATAAAGAACACCTCTGAAGAAGGATCTCATACTAACCGTGAAGCTCATGCTACAAATTTAAAGAACACTATCGAATCTGCATTCAAGGGAGTAAGTGAATACGAACATAAAGGTGATGAAGGGCTTGAAGGTCGCACACTTACGGACAAGGAACATGATGTCATCATCAATTCAAGCATCGGTTTTCCTGGTCTACATAAAATCACGACACAAATTTCAAAAGGCCAGCCAAAACTTAAAAAATCGATCAACAATAGAATTTCCAGCAATGGTGAAGGGGGAGAAGTTAATATAGCATCGATAAACTTGAAGAGTGGGGAAGAAATTAATATGCTCAATCTATACAGTAATGAAGATAATCCTCTTCCTCTTCACGGTAACTACAATATCCTACCTACTAGCCATGGTGAACGACAATCACAACCTGCAAACGTGATCAATGACAAAGGGCAAGACGGAGTTGCTGCATCCCATGCTGAAAGTGTACTCCACGCTCCAACTCCACGCTCCAACTCCACAACAGTCAATAACTCTAGATGCATTCTTGCTGAAGGTATGATTGCCGATTACTCTTTATTAAATGCAAATCCTTACATTTCGAATATGTTAGGTTGTTTAAACAATAAACATGTAAGTCAAAAGTTTAAAGTTAGGGGTGAGTGGGGAGACAACATTGATGGCATTAGGTTAGTGGGAGACAAGGAGACAAAAGATTCACATGCCACACCTTTTGATATGTCCTCCTCTTTTGTGAATGACCCGATGACCTCTTCCTCTTCTTTGTGTGCGGATCATAATGTGTCGATAATGGGTAATAAGATTAATGATCCTCAACCTTCCATTTTGGGCCTCCCTAAATCTCATTCCAATTTGGGCCACCAAAAACAAACCTTTGCTTATTCTAGAGTTAACAACCATAAGCCCATTGATAATAATAAAACAAAGTGGGCTAACTATAATAAGCCTTCTAATACCAAAAAAAAATGTAATTCATAAATCGGATAATCATATTCCTGTTATTTCTAGCTTTAGTAATGAAGCAGAGGTTATTAAATTACATAATTCCAATAAGCAAAGTAAAATTAATGGTAACTTGGAAGTAAAAGACATAAATTACAATGCTTGGTCTAGTAAATTACCTATGCTTGTTAACTCTCTCAAGCGAACATTTTAAGTGGTCCTAATAAACATTCCAGCGAAAATTTTCATTTCATTCCTAATCTGAGTAATGATATTGATGTGCCAGTAGATATACCGATAAATGTTGTTAATAAGATATGTGAGACTCATGCTAGAACCATATGTGGTTATTTCGTGGGATGTAAATTGAATTATTCCGATGTTCGTTATCTAGCCTCTAAGATGTGGTCTAAACATGGTCTGGAAGATGTTCTGTTAAATGGTAACGGTGTCTATCTTTTTAAATTTAACAATGACCAAGGTCTAAAACATGTTATCACTCACGGCCCTTGGACATTTAGAAGTGCCCCCATTGTTATGCAAAAATGGAGACCCGGACTTAGCATTCATAGAAACAACCATGACAAACTTCCTCTATGGATTAAAATACATGACATCCCTTATGAGACTTGGAGTGAGGAAGGATTAAGTCACATTGCCTCTAAAATTGGTAAGCCTTTTGCTATGGACTCTTATACAGCTAACATGTGTACTTATGCTGCGGGTAAGGCAGTTTATGCTTGTGTCCTTTTAGAAGTCCCAACTCGTCCCTCATGGGTGGAAAAAATTAATATCCGTATCCCAGATCCTGAAACATTGGAATTCTCTTCCCATACACTTAGAGTTGAGTATGAATGGAAACCTCCTATGTGCTCTCATTGTAAGGTGTTCGGTCACGAAACACATGTCTGTATGCATGTCATTACTAAAACTAATACTCCTTCTATTGCTAAAAATATGGATACTTCTACCATTAATGCTACTTCTATTATAGATAATATTGATGATTTTACTATGGTTTCAAATAAGAAAAAATCTTCAAAACATGTTTTTACTAAAGACAATAAAAATAATGAACCTTCTAAAAGCAATACCTGTAGAAAATACCAAAACAATAAACAAGATAATGTTTCTTCCAAAAATAAAAACTATTTAAAAACTATTAGAAATAAGAAACGTTCTGAGAAGCTTACGATTCATATTAATAATAGCCCCCTTTTATTCCCCAATTCCCCTAAACCCCAAACAAAGGATAAGTCCCCTATTGTTGGATTCCCTAGCCCTATCATTAGTCTTTCTTCCTCCCAGCCCCAAAATCAGTCTGAATCCTCCACTCCTTTATTCAACGCCTTCTCTATTCTAGAGGCTTGTTCCTCTGACGTCACGGATATTCCCTCTACTTCTGTCCCCTTGCCCCATCCTGTTGCTCCTTCCCATTCTAGTCCTGATGATTTTGTTCCTGATGCTGATGACCTTATCGTCGAGGATAATACTATTGAGGTTGATTCTGATGATGGTGACACTGCCCAGTTCATTGTTAATGAGTCTGGATCCTATAATGAACAACCTATGATAGCTCCGGTGTCGGAGCAGATGGACTCCACCCCCCTCAAAGTTTCCATATGACGCACATCGCTGCATGGAATACTCGCGGTCTCTGTAAGCCTTCTCATCAGAAAGCCTTGAGGGATCTTATACGCGATCAAAATCTTCATATTTGTGCTTCTCTTGAGACTCGTGCTTCCTTCCCTAACCTCCCTCTTATCTGTAGTCGTACTTTTGGCTCTTGGTCGTGGTCATCCAACGGTCTCTTCTCCCCTAGAGGGACTAGAATTGTGGTTGCCTGGGATCCGCTTGCCATTGATATGATGCTTATCGACTTAAATGATCAGGTTATGCATTTCAAAGTTAATATTCGTGATTCTAATAAATCTTTTTACTGCTCTTTCGTCTATGCTCATAATGATCACATGATGCGTCGCTCTCTCTGGCATTCTCTTGCGGTTCATAAGAATATGGTTAGAGATACCCTTGGATTATTTTGGGTGATTTCAATGTTGCTCTTGATAATAAAGATAGCACCTCCGGGTCGTCTGGGATTTCTCGTGCCATGGAGGACTTCAGGGACTGTGTCAATCTGATGGAAATGGAGGATCTTAACTATAAAGGTCTCTTCTACACATGGACCAAGTCTCCTAATGGTTTGGGTGGCATCCTCAAGAAGATCGATCGTGTCATGGGAAATACTCAATTCGTTGCTTCTTTCCCCTCCTCGACTGTCAATTTTCTCCCTTACCGTTCGTCCGATCATACTCCTGCTGTGCTTTCTCTCCCCTATCGTGCCCCTTTCCATCCTAAGCCTTTCAAATTCCCTAATTTCCTTACTTATAAGAACGATTTCAAGGAGATTGTAGCCTCTTCTTGGAACAAAAATATCACTGGATATCGGATGTATAAGGTTTTCAAAAACCTTAAAAATCTGAAAGTGCCTATTCGTAAGATGCTTCGCAACCAGGGAAACCTTTTTTCTAAGGTTATCTCTCTTCGTAATGAGCTTGATAGAGTTCAGATTGCTTTGGATCGGGATCCTTTCAATAAGGATCTTCGTGAAGAACAATGCAGGTATCTCCTCGCTTATAACGAGGCTAGCCTGGATGAAGAGAGGTTCCTGAAACAAAAGGCTAAGGTTAACTGGCTGCGTGAAGGTGATAAAAATTCGGCTTTTTTCCACAAAACGGTTAAAAGTCGTAAATCTCGCAATCGTATTAATTCTATCCAGGATGCTCAAGGTAACTGGATCTCGGGGAATGATCTTCCTAATCTGTTTGTTTCTCACTTTCAAGCCTTCTTGGGTTCTACCCAGCCTTCCACTGCTATTCGTGATCCTTCTTCCCTCTTCTCTAATAAGCTCTCCCCCTCCAGTCTGCCGCCATGCTTACTCCTGTTACTGACGCGGAGGTTAAGTGTGTCCTGTTCCAGATGGGTGATGATAAAGCTCCTGGTTCTAATGGTTTCTCTGCTAAGTTCTTCAAGTCTGCTTGGGATATTGTGGGTCCTGATTTCTGTATGGCAGTTAAGGAATTCTTCTATTCTGGCAAACTTCTTAAGGCTTTCAACAGCACCATCCTTGCGCTCATCCCTAAAGTTGATTCCCCTTCCAAAGTCACTGATTTCCGCCCTATAGCTTGTTGTAACGTTGTTTACAAATGTATCAGCAAGATTATTGCGGATCGTATCAAAAACCATCTTTCTTCTCTGGTTGATGAAAACCAGTCTGCTTTCATCCCTGGTCGTTTGATCACCGACAACGTCCTTCTTGTCCATGAACTCATGCGTGATTATCATCGGAATCGTGGCCCTCCTAGGTGTGCTTTTAAGGTTGATATTCAAAAAGCATACGACACAGTTGACTGGTCTTTTCTGCGGACCATCTTGTTTGGGTTTGGTTTCCCCGATCGTATGATTGACTGGATCATGACATGTGTTTCCACGGTGGCTTACTCTGTGAGTATCAATGGGAATACTCACGGATATTTTGACGGTAAAAGGGGCCTTCGGCAGGGTGACCCCCTTTCTCCCTATCTCTTCACTCTTGTCATGGAAGTGCTTAACCTTATGATCAAGAGAAACATCCATGATTCTGACTCTTTTAAATTCCACAGACAATGTGATGATCAAAGTATCACCCATCTCTGTTTTGCCGACGATCTCCTTCTTTTCTGTCATGGTGATAGCTCTTCGGTTAGAATCATCTGTGATTCTCTTGAGGAATTCTCTAGGGTTTCTGGCCTCCATCCAAATATTGCAAAGAGTGAAACTTTCTACTGTAATGTTGGTGAGAGGACCAGGGCTGCCATTGATCTTATTGTTAAGTTTGCTAAGGGCTCTTTCCCTATCCGATACCTTGGCATTCCTCTCATCACCACGCGTCTTGCCCACAAAGACTGTAAAGGCCTTGTTGATAAAGTTAAATGCAGGATTAATGACTGGAAAAACAAGTCTCTTTCCTTTGCTGGTCGTCTCCAGCTCATCCTCTCTGTCCTTTCTTCTACTCAAATCTATTGGGCTTCTGTTTTTATTCTTCCTAAATCTATCTCTAACGATATTGAGAAGCTCATGATAGGTTTCCTCTGGTGCCATGGTGAGTTAAAACGTGGTAAATCTAAAGTCTCCTGGAAAACTGTATGCCTTCCTAAGGAACATGGTGGTCTTGGCATACGTAATCTTGCTATCTGGAATGTTGCCCTTATGGCTTCCCATGTTTGGAGACTCCTTTCTAAGAAAGAGTCCCTATGGGTTAAGTGGTTCCACTCATACCGTTTATGTGGCCGTAACTTTTGGGATGCCCCCAAAAAATACGATTCTGGTTTTTCCTGGCGTAACATCCTGGATATGCGGGAGAAGATAAGGGAGTATATAGTTTCCCAGATAGGTGATGGATGCTCTACTTCTGCTTGGTACGACAACTGGCACCCTGCGGGCCCTCTTTCTAAATTCTTGTCTGTCCGTGACATCCATGATGCGGGATTCACTCCTGATACTAAGGTTGCTGACCTGGTTCTTAACGGATCTTGGGTTCGGCCTCATTGTTGGAGACATTCCCATGGTGCTCTTCTTTCTCATAACCCTCCTACTATTTCCACGTCCGTCCCTGATAAACTCCTTTGGAGATCTAGAGACGGTCAACTATCTCCTTTCTCTGTTCGATCTGTGTGGCAGTCTATTCGCCCCTATCACCAACCGGTGTTTTGGTTTCATCTTGTTTGGTTCTCCCAGAACATCCCCAGACATGCTTTCATTCTTTGGGTTGCTCTTAAAGATCGTCTTAAGACTCATGATAAAATCAAAATTTGGGACACTAATTCCAATCTCATTTGTGCGTTCTGCGGGGACTGTCCGGATTCCCTTTCACATCTCTTCTTTAAATGCTCTTTCACTTCTTTGGTTTGGCATGACCTTCATCATGTCATGAATCTCTCCTTCTCCACTAATAGCTGGTCTAATATCATTAGTCAACTAAACCCCATTAATAAAAACAAGACCATTTGGTCCATCATTAGAAGACTTGTTTTTGCTGGAGCGGTATACCATATCCGGAGGGAAAGAAATTTACGCATTTTTACAAAAATAAAAAGATCTCATCATGCTGTCGTGAATCTTGTTAAGGATGATATCCGCTGTAGACTGCTGAGTCTTTCTTTGAAAACTTGCACTAATGTTGATTTGGCTAAAACTCTTTGGACCCTCCCTTAATTTTCTTCCTCTGCTCTTTCTTTTTTCTCTACTTGTTTTGGCTTGTATGGTTTGTTTGTTTTGCAGGTTGCTCTTCTTTATGTTATTGTTTGCTTATGGTTCCTTCTCTTGTTTTGGTTCCTAGTTTAGCTTGTTGTCCGTTGGGGCCTGTCCCGATGGATTTTCTGTTTTTTGGTGGGGAGTCCCCAGCCTTATATTGTATTTATTCTTTTTATTAATAAAATTTAACAGAGGTGCCGCCCTCTTTACCCAAAAAAAAACCCTTCATACTGGTCCATAACCCATCACAACCTTCATAATGGTTCATAACCCATCATAACCCTTTATAATGATCCATAACCCATCACAACCCTTCACAATTTAGCATAACCCATCACAACCCTTCATAATGGTCCATAACCCATAACAACCCTTCATAATTGACCATAACCTATCACAACCCTTCATAATGGGCAATAACCTATTATAATCCATGATAATGGTTCATAACCTTCATAATACTACAAAACCCTTACAACCCTTCATAACAGTCCATAACCCATCATAACCCTTTCTAATGGTCCATAACTCATCACAACCCTTTCTATGGTCCATAACCCATCGCAACCGTGCATAATGGTCCATAACAATAACAACCCTTCCTAATGGTCCGCAACCCATACAAACCTTCAAAATATTCAATCACCCATCACAACCCTACATAATTGACTATAAACCATCACAACCCTTCATAATTGACCATAACGCATCACAACCCTTCCTATAGTCCATATCCCGGGACAACCCTTTCTATGGTCCATAACCGATCACAACCATTCATAATTAACCATAACCCGTCACAACACTTCATAATGGTCCATAACGCATCACAACCCTGTATAATGGTCCATAACCATAACAACCCATCATAGTGGTCCATAACACATACAAACCTTCATAATGGTCCATAACCCATCACAACCCTTTATAGTGGTCTATAACCCAACACAACCCTTTCTATGGTCCATAACCCATCACAACTCTTCATAATTGACCATAACCATTCATAACCCCTCATAATGGTCCATAACCCATCATAACCCTTCATAGTGGTCCATCACCCATCACAACCTTCATGATGGTCAATAGCCCATCACAACCCTTTATAATGGTCCATAACCCATCACAACCCTTCATAATTGAGCATAACCCATCACAACCCTTCATAATGGTCCATAACCCAACACAACCATTTCTGTGGTCCATAAACCATAGAACCCTTCATAATTAACCATTACCTATCACAACCAAGAAAACCAGAAAACCCAAAACCCTAGTTTCTCTCTCTAGTTTCTCTCTATAGTATTTTCTCTCTCATTTTTCATGGTTTGCGACTTTGATTTTTCCGGCTGCTGGATTGATTTTTCCGGTGGCTTTTGGTTCGATTTACTACTTATTGAGTGCTGGTAATTGATTGTTGAAGATAATCGATGTTTCACACTCACTTATCAGACCCACCAGATCTAAACTCGTCAAGCTCATCTAGTAAAGAAAGGCTCTAAGGAATATGAGGAACCAAAGGAAGGCTCTAAGGAATCATCCATTTAGAGATGCTAATTCATCCCGTTTTAGCGGAATTAGAAGCTATTGCAAATAGATTAGAGAATGTTCCAGTCAATTTCTTCTCTTCCGTTAAAGTTACGGGAAAGATTTTGGCGATGAAAAATGGTAAAAGCGGGATTGAATCTTCAATAGTGCAAAATGGAACTAATGGAACGAACTCAAAAGAAGATGGCTTTGATTTGACTTCGAAATCAAGTCTAATGTTGGAGTCTATAGAGCCGTTTTCCCCTGATTTGAAATTGGAAGCTGAATCTCACGAAATTCATTCTTCAGATGGTCACAATTCCTCCAAAATGGTTAATGAAATCAGCATTGCTGATGAATCGATTCAGATACAACATTTTGGTGCTCATGAAATGAATTTTCTAGGTATTTTGATTCATTCGGAAGCTGATAATAGAACTGTGACAGGAATCAGATTATCTGATGTTGTTTACGCTAACAATGGTCATGATTTCACCAATAATTCTGGGATTGTTGGTTATGATTCGATTATTGATGTGGATAATCCTGAATTTGTTCATTTGTCTATCGAAAATTCTATTGTTCCTGATAAGAATTTGAAAGTCGATGATGATTTAATGGATTCCGATTGTGATAACGTAATGGAAAAAAGCATTGAGAAAAAGAAATTTGGGCCTGATTGTTCTGATATGGTGCGTGAAGAATCAAAAAACAGGGATAAGCTGGTTGACTGCATTAATATCGATCCTAATGTGGTCTTGGATTCTGATTCAGTCGATGAGAACAGAAGGAAGGATAAGGGTCTGAATTTGAAAGCAGGTGAGTTTTCTTTCAATTCGTCTGTTGACCAAGGTACTAATGGGAGTGTTTTACATGGAACTTGTAACCAAACTGATTTTGGTATTGATTATGGGCCAGATCAACAAGCAATTCGTGATCAAATTAAAATGGGAAACGAAGATATGACAGATTCAAGTATTGTAAAGCACTTTCCTGTTCTTAATTCTTCTTCTGATTTAGCTAACAAGCATGTTAATTTCCTGAATTTGGATTGAAAAGGAAACAAAAGTAAATTTGTGACCATGGATATTGATAAAAAGAAACCTATTGTCAATTCTAAGCAAACCAATGACACAAAATCTTTTGCTGAAACAGTGAACACAAATCATAATTCTATTAGTGCCAACATAAAACTTATTCCAAAATTATTTGGTACTAAGGTTGGACAGGTTGAGATGCCATATTCTAATTTAATGTTGGGAAGTGCTCCTTACCATTCAACCTTATAAAGTTTTTTCATTGAAAAACCTCCTAGTTTTAATAGGGTTTGTTACTTTGTTTCTTTGATGTGGAAGCAATTTGGATTAGAATATTTGATGGTAAATGGTGAAGGTTTTTTCTATTTTCGTTTTAGCACTAAAGAAGGTATGATGAAAGTTATTGAAAATGGCCTGGCCCTTGGTTAATTAATGATGTTCCGATTTTTGTTAAAAGATGGAAACCCGGTCTTGTTTTAGCTAAACCCAATTTTGAGTAGGTTCCGGTTTAGGTTAAGATTTATAGTGTTCCTTTGGAATATTGGAATGAAACCGGTGTTCTTATATTGCCAATGAACTTGGAAAGCCAATCATTATGGATAGAATGACTTTAAATATGTGTGATCATCATTGGGGAAGACCGGGTTATATGAGATTACTCATTGAGATGTCGGCCGGTTCGGAATGGCTTAAAAGGTTGGATATAGTGTCTCGTGATATGGAAACCGGGGAAAGAGTTGTTTCTCATTGTCATGTGGATTATGCTTGGTACCCTTCAAGATGTTCTCATTGTAAAATGTATGGTCATGATGATGCTAAATGTGCTATTTTAGCTAGTTTGACTAGCAAAAAAGAAGTGAATTCCAAAAACGTGAATGAAGGCAAAGGCATTAATAAAGAAAAAGAAGATACAAGTTCAAGCGATAGAATGGAGGAAGATGGATTTACTTTGGTTACTATAAAGAATAATAAAGGAAAGCAAAAGGTTTCGAGCAATAAAGATTTGGAATCGGGTAAAGTTGATTTGATTGATTTATTAAAGAAAAAATCTTCTCTTGTGGATTCAAAAGAAATTAAAAGTCAAGTTAATGTGGGGAAAATGCAAAATGGTTCAAAAATTTACAATCAAGGAAACAAAAAGGAAGTTAATGCGGCTAATAGTAAAGGAAGGTTGGGATCTTTTGGGAATAATTTGGATAGATTTCTGGTTGGAGCATTGAAAAAGAATGGTAATAGTGTGAATTTTAATGGAAAGGAAAATTTTGTCAAATCCGGAAATGGATTGGCCAATTCTAGTGCTCAAAATGAAGTTTTAAAAGTGAAAAAAGAGAATAGACATGATGGTAATGGTGGTTTAGAACTTTCTTGTAATACTAATCGGTTTGATGTTCTTAGTTATTTTATTGAACATGAAGGCGATGATGGTAGGAAAGAAGATGATCTTCATAAAGATATTGGTAAAATTCCGGAAATTGGAAAGGATAACTCTTTGGTGATGAGTTGATGGACACCCACCAAAATTCTTTGGTTTTATGATAGTTTTTTGGGATAATCTTGGTTTATTCAAGTTCAAGATTGGCATGGATTTGGATAACATTGTTAGTCATTGGACTTTCAAGTATTGGGCCGAAGATTTAATGGGTTTGATTTTCATCTTTGGTTTGGATTGCAAGGGGAATATTTGGTTCCATTCCATTAATTGGAATTGGATTTGGGTTTGGATAGGTTGGCATGTTTTAGATTAATAGTTATTGGATTTGTCTTTTTATTTTTTTAGATGTTAGTTTTTTTGGGCTCATGGCCTTTTCTTTTTCTTGTAAGTTCTTTTTTATCAATAATATTTGCCAGAGGATAATCTCCACTTTATCAAAAAAAAAAACCTATCACAACCCTTAATAATGGTCAATAACCCATCATAACCCTTTCTAATGGTCCATAACCCATCACCACCCTTTCTATGGTCCATAACACATCGCAACCCAACGTAATGGTCCATAACCATAACAACCCTTCATAATGGTCCATAACCCATACAAACCATCATAATAGTCCATAATCCATCAAAACGCTTCATTACCATGACCCATCACAACCCTTCATAATTGAGCATAACCCATCACAACCCTTCCTACGGTCCATAACCCAGCACAACCCTTTCTATGATCCATAACCCATCACAACCCTTCATAACTAACCATAATCCATCACAACACTTCATAATTGTCCGTAACCCATCACAACACTTTCTATGGTCCATAACCCATCACAACTCTTCATAATTGACCATAACCTATCAAAACCCCGAATAATTGTCCATAACCCATCATAACCTTTCATAGTGATCCATAACCGATCACAACCTTCATAATGATCCATAACCCATCACAACCCATTATAATGGTCCATAACCCTTCACCACCTTCGTAATGGTCCATAACCCATCACAACCCTTTATAATGGTCCATAACCCATCACAACCCTTCGTAATTGAGCATAACCCATCACAACCCTTCATAATGGTCCATAACCCATAACAACCCTTCATAATTGGCCATAACCTATCACAACCCTTCATAATGGTCAATAACCCACCATAGTCCTTGATAATGGTTCATAACCCATCACAACCTTCATAATAGTACATAACCCATACAACCCTTCATAACGGTCCATAACTCATCACAACCCTTTCTAATGGTCCATAACCTATCATTACCCTTTCTATGGTCCATAACCTATCGTAACCCTAGATAATGGCCTATAACCATAACAACCCTTCATAATGGTCGATAACCCATGCAAAGCTTCATAATGGTCCATAAACCATCATAACCCTTCGTAATCGTCCATAACCCAACATAACCCTTTCTATGGTCCATAACCCATCACAACTCTTCATAATTGACCATGACCTATCAAAACCCCTCATAATAGTCTATATCCCATCATAACCCTTCATAGTGGTCCATAACCCATCACAACCTTCAAAATGGTCCATAACCCATCACAAACTTCATAATGGTCCATAAACCATCACAACCCTTTATAATGGTCCATAACCCGTCACAACCCTTCATAATTGAGCATAACCCGTTACAACCCTTCATAATGGTCCATAACCCAACACAACCCTTTCTATGGTCCATAACCCATAACAACCTTTTATAATTGACCATAACCTATCACAACCCTTCATAATGGGCAATAACCTATCATAATCCTTGATAATGGTTCATAACCTATAACAACCTTCATAATAGTACATAACCCTACCAACCCTTCATAACAGTCCATAACCCATCATAACCCTTTCTAATGGTCCAACCCATCACAAGCCTTTCTATGGTCCATAACCCATCGCAACCGTGCATAATGGTCCATAACAATAACAACCCTTCCTAATGGTCCGCAACCCATACAAACCTTCAAAATAGTCAATAACCCATCACTACCCTACATAATTGACCATAAACCATCACAACCCTTCATAATTGACCATAACGCATCACAACCCTTCCTATAGTCCATATCCCAGGACAACCCTTTCTATGGTCCATAACCCATCACAACCGTTCATAATTAACCATAACCCACGACAACACTTCAAAATGGTCCATAACACATCGCAACCCTACATAATGGTCCATAACCATAACAACCCTTCATAATGGTCCATAACCCATACAACCTTCATAATGGTCCATAACCCATCACAACCCTTCATAATGGTCCATAACCCAACACAACTCTTTCTATGGTCCATAACCCATCACAACTCTTCATAATTGACCATAACCTTTCACAACCCCTCATAATGGTCCATAACCCATCATAACCCTTCATAGTGGTCCATCACCTATCACAACCTTCATAATGGTCAATAGCCCATCACAACCCTTTATAACGGTCCATAACCCATCACAACCCTTCATAATTGAGCATAACCCATCACAACCCTTCATAATGGTCCATAACCCAACACAACCATAATTGACCATAACCTATCACAACCCTTAATAATGGTCAATAACCCATCATAACCCTTTCTAATGCTCCATAACCCATCACCACCCTTTCTATGGTCCATAACCCATCGCAACCCTGCGTAATGGTCCATAAACATAACAACCCTTTATAATGGTCCATAACCCATAGAAACCTTCATAACAGTCCATACCCCATCATAACGCTTCATTACCATAACCCATCACAACCCTTCATAATTGACAATAACCCATCACAACCCTTCCTATGGTCCATAACCCAGCACAACCCTTTCTATGATCTATAACACATCACAACCATTCATAATTAACCATAACCCATCACAACACTTCATATTTGTCCATAAACCATCACAACCCTGCATAATGGTTCATAACTCATCATAACCCTTCATAATGGTCGATAACCCAACACAACCCTTTCTATGGTCCATAACCCATCACAACTCTTCATAATTGACCATAACCTTTCAAAACCCCTAATAATTGTCCATTACCCATCTGTGACAACTGTCAAATTAGTCAATGAAAGTCAACTCAAGTCAACCAGAGCGTACGTTAGGTCAATATATTGAAATGTAAATTTTATAATGTCTACGATGTATTATTTGATATTATAATACTAAGTATGTTAATTCAAGTCAATTATACGACCAAACACTGCTAAGCTAGATGTTTTTAATATATATAAAAAAAATTTACCTCGTGAATAGTGACCAACGTGAATAGTGAACGGTAAAAAGTCAAAACTCTTCGGAATGTTATAAATTTTATATCGAAACGTAGATAAAAATATGACGGATCCGAATATGTATTCATATATTTACCAAACGTTTTATATAAAAAGTTATGATAGAAAAACGGTAAAAATGTAAAACTATTCGGAATATTACAAATTTTATATCGAAACGTAGATAAAATTACGACGATTCCAAATATATATTTATATTTTTACCAAACGTTATATATAAAATGTTATGATAAATAAACGTTTAATTTAACTTGAAAGCGACGTTTGATTATATATATATATATATATATATATATATATATATATATATCTATACCATTTATAAAGCATATATAACTTACAACATTTCAATGCACAAAGTCTTAAAATTAAGACAGTACAACATCTAATGCCAAAGAGAAATTTGAGCGGGATTATGAATTATTTAAAAAACGTGAACAGGGAGCCAGCTACATCCTTGATTGCATATGTCTAAAACCACAGGAGAATATCCTCACCATTAATTTATTATAAAGCAATCTGGACCTTACATTAATTTAGTGATCCATACGAACACATTTCAGCCAATAGAAATGCAACTTGTCATGTATAAATAAAGTTGTTCACACAACCATTCTCTTACACCTCCTTACCACATCTCTCTCTGGGGCAGCAAAAGATGATGTGATTTAACACCTCATGAACCAACCTCATGAACCAACTATTGGCTGGTCAGCTTAAACGTGATCCAATGTTAACTCTATGTTTGCACATTTCCTGCTAATTTTTTTGCAGATCCAGCATCTATTTGTACCTCCATTAACGCCTTTCTGTCACAAATAAGCACAATTTAGAAGTTCTTGATCATGTAATTACAAAATATACGTATTTGATATTTCTAAGTTTGTATCCTAGCAGAGTGGTCCTGGTGTGATTTGTATTGTTTTTATATTTATATTCATGTATCCTTGCATATTTTAAATTTAGGGCCAATTATAAATGTAAAACTTATTTTAATGTAAATACCATATTATCAAAATCAATAATCAAAAAACCGATACTTTTAAAGATGAATCTGATAATAAACTATCACAAAGCCGATTTGCAATTATCAGCACAAATCGTTTGCAATTATCAGGCTCTATATCGTAATAAATCGATTTGCAATTATCAGCCCAAATCAATACCAATATCATAATAAATAAAATCTAGATCTAGCGAAAGGGTGCAACTGTTTTTAGATGCTATCCGTTTGGAATTTGGAACCGATTGTAGCATGTAGTCGGAGAGAGGCAGAGCTATCAGCTTACCGTAACATGTTGCCTGAGAAGACGGTTCCAGATTGGAGTAAGTGCATCAGGTTTCAGATCGGAGTGAGAAGTCGGTTCCAGATTAGAGTGCATCAGGTTTTCATCAAAGTTCTAGCAACACAGCCGTCAGATCAAGTTGAGAATCTGGTTTTCATCAAAGTTCTAGCAACACCGCCTTCATCAGATCGGGGTGAGAAGTCGGTTCCAGATCGTGGTGAGAAGGATGTCGATGGCACCAACACGGCCTTCATCAGATAGAGCCCAGCTCATTTATAAATTTAACCAACGTAAGGGAGCGGATACGAAGGGTTGCAGGTCAGATTTTTGGAGCTTTGCAGGTCGGATTTTTGGAAGCCGGAAGAGGGGAGTCGGTGGTCACAGGGAGAAAGAGAGCTTCAATCGGAGAAGCTGAGTCGGTCGGAGGGGAGCCGGTGGTCACCGGGAGAAGGAGAGCTTCGATCGGAGGAGATGGTTTGCGATCTGTAGGGTTTTCGGATGGTCGGGTAACAGCAAGATGGTGCCGCGTAGAGTGACAGCGAGATGGTGCCGCGTAGAGTGACTGCGAGATCGTGCGTTGGTGGTTGGTGACCATGGCGGAGAAGGGTGGGTGACAGCAGCAAAGAGATATTGTTAGGGTTTGTAGAAAAAGGGGACGGAGAAGGCCAGGTCGATACGTTTGGGACTTTGGGCGAATTGGTTCTTAAAGAATGGGCAAGCATGTGACTCTCATACGCATGCCGGACTCTTGTACGCATGTTGTCTGAAAGATTGGGAGCTTTTTCTGTAGTATGTAGTGGAAAAAAACAAATTAATTATAAAAAGATAGGGGGAAAAGAGATAAATAATGAGATGTAGTTGTCAAAAGGCAAAGTGACAAGCTTTTTGAGGGACCATTTCATTTAACGGCATTATTTTGTTTTGGTGGTATAGTTGTCTGCTTTGTCGATGGAATAATCTATTACATAAAGATATGTACTATAAATATATGTACAAGAATATGAACAGCTTTTGGCTCCATATAAACAATAACAGATGCACCGATGTCCAAGTGGATACGCCGTTTAAAAAATTAGTAAAAGTCGACCATAACAAAAATGAATTAAGAATTGAAGTAGAATTTGACAAAAAAAACGAAAAAAATAATATTAACCCATTCAAATTTTAGATTTTATAATTGCATTTTACGTGAGTTTATATATTAATTATCGTGTCTGGATATCAGATAGAGAAAAAAATTGAGGTTATAGAACAAATTATTATCACTTATGTAAAAACTAAAAAATATAAATCGTTTATATCCTTAATCATTGTATTTAGTTTTTATAATTACATTTTTCAAGGACAAATCATAAATCTTCTACAGTTACTATTCGAAATCCGGCGAAAAGAATATGGCACAAACATGTTTGTATGTATAAATATTATTACAAATAAAAATTCAGATAATGATTTTTTTCCAAAATTGTGTAATTGTTTCAAAACTTAAAATTTTAAAATTTTTGACGAAAACAAGTTGACGTTCCCTGAAAGGAAATTTGCTGAAATGTCCGACGTAGATAAACTGAAATGTCCGACGTAGTTAAACTATTCCTCGAACGAAAACAAGTTGACGTTCGCTGAAAGGAAATTAATCGCCGCTCGAAAACTAATTGTCGAAACGAACTATCGTCACCCGCCGCATTTTTTTAAATTTCTCGATCATTGATATATAAACTTGCTTATTAAACTTATGATAAGACATGTGTTATGTGTATAACGTCTATTTTCTTATACTATTGATGATTTCTATAGACATACCTCAATTAAAATCACGTGTAAAAGTTAATTTCATGGATCTAGACTTGATATTAGAACTACAACCAATGTAGATGAGTTTTTATAGAGACCTAATTTGTCAAAACACCATGCTAAGTCAAGGGGAAAAAATGCTATAAAAATCAATGAATCTGATTGCATAAAATTCTCAACGTTAACTCACTGTGGTTCCAAATGTTATTTTACTCATTTACGACAATATCAATTCTTGAATAGAATCGAAAAAACCGAACCAAAACCAGAAAAATAAAATTCATAGAATCGAACGAAACCGAATTGCTTATTCGTTTTCGAGGCGGTTCCGGTTTACAATATAACAGATACGTTTCGCCGCTAGAAACAAAAACGTACATATATTTGCATACCGAAAATTATTCGTCGAAATGAAACTAATGTTCGCCACCGATAGTAATTAATCGCCAAAAATAAACTATTCTCCGCCGCCGCATTGCGCGGGTACGCAGCTAGTATATATATATATATATATATATATATATATATATATATATATATATATATATATATATATATATATATATATATATATATATATATATATTCTTTGGTCAAATGATGCATTGAAACACACGGCTTTGCCGTTGTGTTTTCAAAATGTTTGAAAAAAATATTATTATTATTATATAAAGTGGGCCCCACTTCATTATTTATTCAATTTACAGATTTTACCCTTAAGAAATCATATATTCATTTTGAACCCTACAATACGTATTGTTAAGTTTATCAAAAATATTATGTCGTTTTATAAAACGAAAAATTTATCATCAGAACCGTATCGTCGACACGAACAACCTGACGTCAAAATGTAATATTATTGAAATTAGTTTTATATTTAATATTTTCTTTTTCTTTAAAATGAAATTGTATTTTCATTTAAACCCTATATTTTCATTAAACTTACAATTAATGCCCTTTCGTTAATTCATTAAAGAATTCTAGTTAACAAGTTGATATTATTAAACTACGATTTTCGTAGATTATATTTTAATAAAAAAAATCATTTATTTTATATAAAAACTATTAAATCTATTTAGAGAGTATTTTAAGGGTATGTTTTGTCATAAACAAATTCTAAAAGCCATAAAAGTCATATATCTGTATCTTGAGGGCCGCAATACGAAAATAAATCTACTATAAATATAGCCTCATTCTAGTCATTCAAATCACACAAACAAGTTCTTCGATACGTATAGAGAGATATACGAAGAATGAGCGTTAGAAGTAGATATTTCAGTTATACATATAGTGAGTTCGAGTTAGAAGCACGAAAAGTCGGACGATCTAACAACAATTGGCGATAAGATTCTAGTCGACATTGAGGTGAGTTCATACCCCTTCTTTTTATCTTTATTCATGTTTTAAGGGGGTGAATACAAGTTATACTATAAAAATAGTTATTTATACTCATTTATAACAATAGTAAACGAAATGCGAATTTTGTAAACATCATTAATTCAATTATAATTCCAAAAATAATATCAAATGATCTACTTACGAGGCCGGTGTCTAGGCCGATCATTTGGGCTAAGTTGTTGGATTTCCGAAAGGGTTATACGCTGAAAGGGTCCTGCCTCCCCATTTGATCTTCTACCTGGTCGTTCTTTATTTGATAGTCATGAAATATTATATTGGAATTAATAAAGGGTATAACCAATTTATTACACCACTATCGTGGAGAATATATCTTAAAAGAAGTTCTTTATAACCATCAAAATAAGTTATTTCACATATATTTGTATATATATGCTTTTCACAACGGAATACTAAAAATAAACTATTATAGGAATAGTTTGTTGATACAAATGTTACTATGACGTTTTAAAGAATACAAATAATTATATAAAATTTATAATTATTATATATTACTATATTATCATGGGAAAAATGATAATGGACAAATACAAAGGTTTTTCATATACAAACTTTAACAAGTTGATTGATACATACATTTTTGTGAGACGGGTCTTCACAGTACTTATTTAAGTACATACTATAAGTCCTAAAATTTATAGCCAGAGTCTCGGTAAGAGAGCGTGATATTTGTGTATAGATCTATACGGGATTGACAACCCCACACCTGAGCTGCTAGCTACAGCTAGACCGACGGGTCTGAGGTGACAAATGTCATAACAGTCCGACGCCTGAAGAACGTCGAAACAGGCCTACATGGTCACAGTATGGTTATAGGACGTCTCGCATGGGATATCAACTTTATTAAATTGTTACGTGGAAATATACATTTTCAATGGCTTTGTACTACAAACTATGTTATACATTTTAGTCCTTGGCTTTTAAGGACTTGGATACATTCATAAGAAAATATTTGATTTTCTTGGATTACAATACTACATTTTACAAGGAAAGAGATTCCTCATACAAGTTTTATGGTATTAAAACTACATTTTAACAAGTTACAAATATAAGTATGGTTTTACTTATACACACTGATTCTATGGGAATTAAAACTATGTTTTATCAAAGATATAAATATAAGTACGGTTTACTTATACATACGACTTTTGTGGAATTAAATCTATTCGACTACCAGTAAACACCTATTTACACGGTTTTATACAAGAATAAAACTACGTAATACTATTTTCAAGTATACAAATACCTATACATTTTTGGTCTTTGGGTTTTAAGACTACAACTCATTTATAAGAAAATATTGGATTTTCTGGTTTCAAACACTATCTTTCTACAAGGAAAAAAGATTATGGATTTTCTCATACAAAAATCTTATGAACACACCAACGTAATGTTGACACTCTTTCAAACTACTTGTATTCTCAGGAAATTGATAGGGTAACTACAACCTTTGACGATGGGTCGCTATGGCGTCATACTATGTATTTTGATATCATATTGTAATTGTATTCAAAACATACAATCTTTTGAACTATTGTAACATTTACAATTATGTATATGATGGATGTGTTTGCTTTGATCGCTATTGTACAAATGTTTTTGTGATACTGTTCATGAAGTCATCCACCCTTAGACGTTTCCGCCATCGTGGTTTGGGGGTGTGACAGATTGGTATCAGAGCATAGTTTATATTGAACTAAGTATATCAATCCATTTAAGATATACAACTATAAACACAATGGGACTAAAACTCTCTAAAACAATCTGTAGAAAGTATACTTTAAAATACAATGGTATTTTTATAAAGTATAAGTACAAGTACATACATACTAGAACAGTGTCATAACCAGAACAATACAAGAGTAATAAGATGAGTTGAACACTACGAATAGGCCTAGGTAGTTATGTAATCAAACCTAGGACAAATAGAGCCTGATCAACTGTATTTGTCCAAGGTATGACTAACATGTACTTAGAAATAGTCGTAGTGAACAACAAGTCTAAAAACTTACCAAGAACCATATACAAAGAAAACACTAAAACAAAATATAAAGCTAAAATACTATAGGAGTATTTTATAATACTATATAACCATACATCTAGACACTTTATGTACCTCTTATACCCATATCCTTACGTAGTAGACCTGGCAATTCAATAATACCCGACCAATAACTATTATCGAAAACCTACCATCATTCCTACCAACAGTTCCATTAAACTAATACTGGTAGAAATTCAATCTGAAAGCCGAAAGCGGGCTAAGTCACCTGCCAAGTCTTCTGGGCCCTCTTCACTTTTGATATTGAGAAAATCATGTTTAAAACTACTCATAGCCGAAACAGAAGGCAGAGATTGCTGCTGTGTATGGGTCCCTGATGAAGCTTCCTCCCTCTTTTGAACCTTTCTTTTCTTGTAAACAGCCTTAATGGCAGCTTGCCTCAATCTCTTTGTGGTATCAGTTATCTCCGAACTAGAACCCTCGATTATTGCTCTTTTCTCGTTCTCTAGACCAAGTATTACGTCTGCTTTACTAGGATTATTATTCAATTCCTGTTGCATAAATACTTTCAGTCATTGCAACCTCATGGTATTAAAATTTGGGAAAAGAAATACAATTCTTAACCTGAGTATGGTTAATAAGAGTTTGTAGACTCTTAATCTTTCGTCGAGGCCAACTTTTGATGCCTAACTTCCTATAGCGTTGCTTTAACTGTGCTGATCCAACGTTGAGTTCCCTTGCAGCTTGCATAAAGTGGCTTGTTAAAGTGCTGAGCTATCGCTTCCTTACTTAATGGCTGTCTAGAACCACTTCCACCACCAATTACTGTGGTTCTTGGATTCAAAGAATCAAACCCGGTTGTACTATTGTCATTCTGGATCATTTGAGCATGATCCTGATTTGTTAAACCAAAGATAAAATTTGGTGCAATAACATTAGAATCTGCCGTCGGCAGTAACTGTTGATTTTCAGCTATGAACTCAGGGTTTTGAAATCCCTCCAGATTCCTTTGAATCATCTGAAGGTGATCCTGGTATTGAAAACCTCCCTCAAACTCAGGATTCATTCCAACACTGTCGTTATGAATCACCTGTAGTTGATCATCGTTCTGCATGCCAGCCATGAATCCTCGATTCATGGGGATAATCTCACTGTTCGTTATGTACTCATCCATAAATAGATCTTTAAAAAAAATTGTTAGAAAATAAAAACCAAACTGACATAAAATTACTAAAATTCAACCTAAAAGTAAGTTTTGAGATTTCTCATAAGCAAAGCCCAAAGATGAAGGTCCTGGATCTTCTAAGATAATACTCATCGGAGGAAGAACTTCAGGATCATTTTGAAGCTGGTCCAGCGGTAATATATCTGGAAAATCTATACCTCACATAGTTTAAAATAAAATCAAAACGCTAGAGAAATGAATAAGAAATAAAAGGAGTTAGGGATATTATAATTACCAGACTCTAGTAGAGGTATCTGATTAAACGATAGGGAGGTACCCTCTTCCCTTAGGAAATTCCGCTCAGCGTCTGACAAGTTTTCCATATAAGATCTGTTTTCCATGCCTCGATTGGAAATCTGAGATTATATAAGAATAAACTAGTAGTAGGAAAGAATGAGACTGAAAAGATCTTAGATACAAATGATGATACATACCTGTTTATATAGCATCTTACAGCAGGAACTGAAAGGACAACTCACGTCCTTAATACCGAAATTCAAAATATCTACAGTAGATGCAATCTTTTCACCACCCTAAGTGATATCTTTTCCAAATTCGCGGCTTGACCCCGATGAGGACGGGATAACGAAAATACATTTTATATATATATATATATATATATATATATATATATATATATATATATATATATATATATATATATATATATATATATATATATATATATATATATCTTCTGATAACGGAAATAGTTCAATGAACAGTTAATTCAATAATAGTTTATTCATAAATAATGAACTAGAACCTACTCATCTGACATCGGTACAGCTCATGGTTCATCTGTATCTTACATGTTTCCTTCCATCCTACTAGTATCTTGTAAAATGACATCACGTATCATATCTTTAACATGTTTAGGCATTTCCATAATACTTAACTCAAATGATTAAGAAATCAATAGCTAATACAAATCACAATTAGAGAATTCCATATGTTATCAAAGCGAAACTCCTAATTTCATGATTTTACCAAATCAACTGTTAAAACATCACGATATTGTAACAAGGACTCGATACGACATATATTAGCAACCTACATATAAGGTGAACCAATGCATGACATCTAGGGTTTGAAACTCTAACACTCAATATTTCTAACCTTGTGAATTAAGAACTCGAGGACGCGTTTCGGGCGTTAAACCCAACCTTCCCAAAACTTCTCCTACACAAAACTCTTGATCAAAATAACCAAATTTGGCACCTTTTACTTTGAAAATAACCTAAGAGGATTTTTGATTTGTAAATAGGGTAAATAAGAAAAGCTACCCAAATAACCCTGCTAACACAGGTTAGCGACGGTAACCAGTAAAGTTAGCATTGTTAACTTCTAAAAATCCGAACCGTACTTCGAAACCCAACCCGTGTAATTCTGCTGGATGCTACAGTAACTAGAACACGCCCCGTGTAACTCCTGTAAAGCTAAACAGTTTCGAAAATGTGTACTACACGAGCCGAGTGACTCCTACACGACCCATGTAACTCCTTTATACTATTTTTAAGGTTTAAACTCCTTCTAAATGAATTTCTAATTCTCCTAACTCACATAACAACCTAGTAACTCTTATTTATACTAGGATTAACTCAAGTTACTTATCGAAAATATTACATCATTACACCCCAAAACCAAAGCAATTGAAAACTGGGAAGCGCCAAGCAAGGACCTGAATTTACCTAGGAACGTGAGGACCAGATCAAACAAAAATACCCACATCTCTTTCCAAACCCTTGAGGATCCATTCAAAGTGCTAAATTTTGGGACGAAATTCCTTCTAACGGGTAGATAATGTGACAACTGTCAAATTAGTCAATGAAAGTCAACTCAAGTCAACCAGAGCGTACGTTAGGTCAATATATTGAAATGTAAATTTTATAATGTCTACGATGTATTATTTGATATTATAATACTAAGTATGTTAATTCAAGTCAATTATACGACCAAACACTGCTAAGCTAGATGTTTTTAATATAAAAAAAAAATTACGTCGTGAATAGTGACCGACGTGAATAGTGAACGGTAAAAAGTCAAAACTCTTCGGAATGTTATAAATTTTATATCGAAACGTAGATAAAAATATGACGGATCCGAATATGTATTCATATATTTACCAAACGTTTTATATAAAAAGTTATGATAGAAAAACGGTAAAAATGTAAAACTATTCGGAATATTACAAATTTTATATCGAAACGTAGATAAAATTACGACGATTCCAAATATATATTTATATTTTTACCAAACGTTATATATAAAAAGTTATGATAAATAAACGTTTAATTTAACTTGAAAGCGACGTTTGATTATATATATATATATATATATATATATATATATATATATATATATATATATATATATATATATATATATATATATATATATATTCTTTGGTCAAATGATGCATTGAAACACACGGCTTTGCCGTTGTGTTTTCAAAATGTTCGAAAAAAATATTATTATTATTATATAAAATGGGCCCCACTTCATTATTTATTCAATTTACAGATTTTACCCTTAAGAAATCATATATTCATTTTGAACCCTACAATACGTATTGTTAAGTTTATCAAAAATATTATGTCGTTTTATAAAACGAATAATTTACCATCAGAACCGTATCGTCGACACGAACAACCTGACGTCAAAATGTAATATTATTGAAATTAGTTTTATATTTAATATTTTCTTTTTCTTTAAAATGAAATTGTATTTTCATTTAAACCCTATATTTTCATTAAACTTACAATTAATGCCCTTTCGTTAATTCATTAAAGAATTCTAGTTAAAAAATTGATATTATTAAACTACGATTTTCGTAGATTATATTTTAATAAACAAAAATCATTTATTTTATATAAAAACTATTAAATCTATTTAGAGAGTATTTTAAGGGTATGTTTTGTCATAAACAAATTCTAAAAGTCATATATCTGTATCTTGAGGGCCGCAATACGAAAATAAATCTACTATAAATATAGCCTCATTCTAGTCATTCAAATCACACAAACAAGTTCTTCGATACGTATAGAGAGATATACGAAGAATGAGCGTTAGAAGTAGATATTTCAGTTATACATATAGTGAGTTCGAGTTAGAAGCACGAAAATTCGGGCGATCTAACAACAATTGGCGATAAGATTCTAGTCGACATTGAGGTGAGTTCATACCCCTTCTTTTTATCTTTATTCATGTTTTAAGGGGGAGAATACAAGTTATACTATAAAAATAGTTATTTATACTCATTTATAACAATAGTAAACGAAATGCGAATTTTGTAAACATCATTAATTCAATTATAATTCCAAAAATAATATCGAATGATCTACTTACGAGGGCGGTGTCTAGGCCGGTCATTGGGGCTAGGTTGTTGGATTTCCGAGAGGCTTATACGCTGAAAGGGTCCTGCCTCCCCATTTGATCTTCTACCTGGCCGTTCTTTATTTGATAGTCATGAAATATTGTATTGGAATTAATAAAGGGTATAACCAATTTATTACACCACTATCGTGGAGAATATATCTTAAAAGAAGTTCTTTATAACCATCAAAATAAGTTATTTCACATATATTTGTATATATATGCTTTTCACAACGGAATACTAAAAATAAACTATTATAGGAATAGTTTGTTGATACAAATGTTACTATGACGTTTTAAAGAATACAAATAATTATATAAAATTTATAATTATTATATATTACTATATTATCATGGGAAAAATGATAATGGACAAATACAAAGGTTTTTCATATACAAACTTTAACAAGTTGATTGATACATATATTTTTGTGAGACGGGTCTTCACAGTACTTATTTAAGTACATACTATAAGTCCTAAAATTTATAGCCAGAGTCTCGGTAAGAGAGCGTGATATTTGTGTATAGATCTATACGGGATTGACAACCCCACACCTGAGCTGCTAGCTACAGCTAGACCGACGGGTCTGAGGTGACAAATGTCATAACAGTCCGACGCCTGAAGAACGTCGAAGCAGGCCTACATGGTCACAGTATGGTTATAGGACGTCTCGCATGGGATATCAACTTTATTAAATTGTTACGTGGAAATATACATTTTCAATGGCTTTATACTACAAACTATGCTATACATTTTAGTCCTTGGCTTTTAAGGACTTGGATACATTCATAATAAAATATTGGATTTTCTTGGATTACAATACTACATTTTCCAAGGAAAGAGATTCCTCATACAAGTTTTATGGTATTAAAACTACATTTTAACAAGTTACAAATATAAGTATGGTTTTACTTATACACACTGATTCTATGGGAATTAAAACTATGTTTTATCAAAGATATAAATATAAGTACGGTTTACTTATACATACGACTTTTGTGGAATTATATCTACGATTCGACTACCAGTAAACACCTATTTACACGGTTTATACAAGAATAAAACTACGTAATACTATTTTCAAGTATACAAATACCTATACATTTTCGGTCTTTGGGTTTTAAGACTACAACGCATTTATAAGAAAATATTGGATTTTCTGGTTTCAAACACTATCTTTCTACAAGGAAAAAGATTATGGATTTTCTCATACAAAAATCTTATGAACTCACCAACGTAATGTTGACACTCTTTCAAACTACTTGTATTCTCAGGAAATTGATAGGGTAACTACAACCTTTGACGATGGGTCGCTATGGCGTCATACTATGTATTTTGATATCATATTGTAATTGTATTCAAAACATACAATCTTTTGAACTATTGTAACATTTACAATTATGTATATGATTGATGTGTTTGCTTTGATCACTATTGTACAAACGTTGTTCTGATACTGTTCATGAAGTCATCCACCCTCAGACGTTTCCGCCATCGAGGTTTGGGGGTGTGACACCATCATAACCCTTCAAAGTGGTCCATAACCCATCACAACCTTCATAATGATCCATAACCCATCACAACCCATTATAATGGTCCATAACCCTTTACAACCTTCATAATGGTCCATAACCCATCACAACCCTTTATAATGGTCCATAACCCATCACAACCCTTCATAATTGAGCATAACCCATCACAACCCTTCATAATGGTCCATAACCCAACACAACCCTTTCTATGGTGCATAACCCATAACAACCCTTCATAATTGGCCATAACCTATCACAACCCTTCATAATGGTCAATAACCCATCATAGTCCTTGATAATAGTTCATAACCCATCACAACCTTCATAATAGTACATAACCCATACAACCCTTCATAACGGTCCATAACCCATCACAACCCTTTCTAATGGTCCATAACCCATCACAACCCTTTCTATGGTCCATAACCTATCGTAACCCTGGATAATGGTCTATAACCATAACAACCCTTCATAATGTTCCATAACCCATGCAAAGCTTCATAATGGTCCATAACCCATCATAACCCTTCGTAATGGTCCATAAGCCAACATAACCCTTTTTATGGTCCATAACCCATCATAACTCTTCATAATTGACCATAACCTATCAAAACCTCTCATAATAGTCCATATCCCATCATAACCCTTCATAGTGGTCCATAACCCATCACAACCTTCAAAATGGTCCATAACCCATCATAACACTTTATAATTGTCCATAACCCATCATAACCTTCATAATGGTCCATAACCGAACACAATCTTTTATAATGGTCCATAACCCGTCACAACCCTTCATAATTGAGCATAACCCGTCACAACCCTTCATAATGGTCCATAACTCAACACAACCCTTTCTATGGTCCATAACCCATAACAACCCTTCATAATTGACCATAACCTATCACAACCCTTCATAATTGGCAATAACCTATCATAATCCTTGATAATGGTTCATAACCTATCACAACCTTCATAATAGTACATAACCCTAACAACCCTTCATAATAGTCCATAACCCATCATAACCCTTTCTAATGGTCCATAACCCATCACAACCCTTTCTATGGTCCATAACCCATTGCAACCGTGCATAATGGTCCATAACAATAACAACTCTTCCTTATGGTCCGCAACCCATAGAAACCTTCAAAATAGTTAATAACCCATCACAACCCTAAATAATTGACCATAAACTATCACAACCCTTCATAATTGACTATAACGCATCACAACCCTTCCTATAGTCCACATCCCAGGACAACCCTTTCTATGGTCCATAACCCATCACAATCGTTCATAATTAACCATAACCCATCACAACACTTCATAATGGTCCATAACCCATCACAACTCTTCATAATTGACCATAACCTTTGACAACCCCTCATAATGGTCCATAACCCTTCATAGTGGTCCATCACCTATCTCAACCTTCACAATGGTCAATAGCCCATCACAACCCTTTATAATAACCCATCAAAACCCTTCATAATTGAGCATAACGCATCACAACATTTCATAGTGGTCCATAACCCAACATAAACATTTTTATGGTCCATTAACCATAAAACTCTTCATAATTGACCATAACCTATCACAACCCTTAATAATGGTCAATAACCCATCATAACCCTTTCTAATGCTCCATAACCCATGACCACCCTTTTTATGGTCCATAACCCATCGTAACCCTGCGTAATGGTCCATAACCATAACAACCCTTCATAATGGTCCATAACCCATACAAACCTTCATAACAGTCCATACCCCATCATAACGCTTCATTACCATAACCCATCACAACCCTTCATAACTGAAAATAACCCATCACAACCCTTCTTATGGTCCATAACCCAGCACAACCCTTTCTATGATCTATAACCCATCATAACCCTTCATAATTAACCTTAACCCATCACAACACTTCATAATTGTCCATAACCCATCACAACCCTGCATAATGGTCCATAACTCATCACAACCCTTCATAATGGTCGATAACCCAACACAACCCTTTCTATGGTCCATAACCCATCACAACTCTTCATAATTGACCATAACGTATCAAAACCTCTAATAATTGTCTATAATCCATGATAACCCTTCATAGTGGTCCATAACCCATCACAACCTTCATAATGATCCAGAACCCATCACAACCCATTATAATGGTCTATAACCCATCACAACCCTTCATAGTGGTCCATAACCCAACACAACCATTTTTATGGTCCATAAACCATTAAACCCTTCATAATTGACCATAACCTATCACAACCCTTAATAATGGTCCATAACCCATGACCACCCTTTTTATGGTCCATAACCTATTGCAACCCTGTGAAATGGTCCATAACCATAACAACCCTTCATAATGGTCCATAACCCATACAAACCTTCATAACAGTCCATACCCCATCATCACGCTTCAGTACCATAACCCATCACAAACCTTCATAACTGAAAATAACCAATCACAACCCTTCCTATGGTCCATAACCCAGCACAACCCTTTCTATGATCTATAACCTATCACAACCCTTCATAATTAACCATAACCCATCACAACACTTCAGAATTGTCCATAACCCATCACAACCCTGCATAATGGTCCATAACTCATCACAACCCTTCATAATGGTCGATAACCCAACATAACCCTTTCTATGGTCCATAAACCATCACAACTCTTCATAATTGACCATAACCTATCAAAACCTCTAATAATTGTCTATAATCCATAATAACCCTTCATAGTGGTCCATAACCCATCACAACCTTCATAATGATCCAGAACCCATCACAACCCATTATAATGGTCCATAACCCTTTACAACCTTTATAATGGTCCATAACCCATCACAAGCCTTTATAATGGTCCATAACCCATCACAACCCTTCATAATTGAGCATAACCCATCACAACCCTTCATAATGGTCCATAACCCAACACAACCCTTTCTATGGTGCATAACCCATAACAACCCTTCATAATTAAACATAACCTATCACAACCCTTCATAATGGTCAATAACCCATCATAGTCCTTGATAATGGTTCATAACCCATCATAACCTTCATAATAGTACATAACCTATACAACCCTTCATAACGGTCCATAACCCATCATAACCCTTTCTAATGGTCCATAACCCATCACAACCCTTTCTATGGTCCATAACCTATCGTAACCCTGGATAATGGCCTATAACCATAACAACCCTTCATAATTGTCCATAACCCATGCAAAGCTTCATAGTGGTCCATAACCCATCATAACCCTTCGAAATGGTCCATAACCCAACATAACCCTTTCTATGGTCCATAACCCATCACAACTCTTCATAATTGACCATAACCTATCAAAACCCCTCATAATAGTCTATATCCCATCATAACCCTTCATAATGGTCCATAGCCCATCACAACCTTCAAAATGGCCCATAACCCATCATAACCCTTTATAATGGTCCATAACCCATCACAACCTTCATAATGGTCTATAACCCATCACAACCCTTTATAATGGTCCATAACCCGTCACAACCCTTCATAATTATGCATAACCCGTTACAACCCTTCATAATGGTCCATGACCCAACACAACCCTTCATAATTGACCATAACATATCACAACCCTTCATAATTAGCAATAACCTATCATAATCCTTGATAATGGTTCATAACGTATCACAACCTTCATAATAGTACATGATCCTAACAACCCTTCATAACAGTTCATAACCCATCATAACCCTTTCTAATGGTCCATAACCCATCATAACCCTTTCTATGGTCCATAACCGATCGCAACCGTGCATAATGGTCCATAACAATAACAACCCTTCCTAATGGTCCGCAACCCATAGATAATTGACCATAAACCATCACAACCCTTCATAAGTGACCATAACGCATCAGAACCCTTCATAATGGTCCATAACGCATCACAACCCAGCATAACCCTTTCTATGGTCAATAACCCATCATAATCGTTCATAATTAACCATAACCCATCACAACACTTCATAATGGTCTATAACCCATCACAAATCTTCATAATTGACCATAACCTTTTACAACCCCTCATAATGGTCCATAACCCATTTTAACCCTTCAAATGGTCCATCACCTATCACAACCTTCATAATGGTCAATAGCCCATCACAACCCTTTATAATAACCCATCACAACACTTCATAATTGAGCATAACCCATCACAACACTTCATAGTGGTCCATAACCCAACACAACCATTTTTATTTTCCATAAACCATAAAACCCTTCATAATTGACCATAACCTAGCACAACCCTTAATAATGGTCAATAACCCATCATAACCCTTTCTAATGCTCCATAACCCATGACCACCCTTTTTATGATCCTTAACCAATTGCAACCCCGTGTAATGGTCCATAACCATAACAACACTTCATAATGGTCAATAACCTATCACAAAACTTCATAACTGAAAATAACCAATCACAACCCTTCCTATGGTCCATAACCCAGCACAACCCTTTCTATGATCTATAACCCATCACAACCCTTCATGATTAACCATAACCCATCACAACACTTCATAAGTGTCCAAAACCTATCACAACCCTGCATAATGGTCTATAACTCCTCACATCCCTTCATAATGGTCTATGACCCAACACAACTATTTCTATGGTCCATAAACCATAAAACCCTTCATAATTGACCATAACCCATCACAACCTTCATAATGATCCAGAACCCATCACAACCCATTATAATGGTCCATAACCCTTTACAACCTTCATAATGGTCCATAACCCATCACAACCCTTTATAATGGTCCATAACCCAACACAACCCTTCATAATTAAGCATAACCCATCACATCCCTTCATAATGGTCCATAACCCAACACAACCCTTTCTATGGTGCATAACGCATAACAACCCTTCATAATTAAACATAACCTATCACAACCCTTCATAATGGTCAATAACCCATCATAGTCCTTGATAATGGTTCATAACCCATCACAACCTTCATAATAGTACATAACCCATACAACCCTTCATAACGGTCCATAACCCATCACAACCCTTTCTAATGGTCCATAACCCATCACAACCCTTTCTATGGTCCATAACCTATCGTAACCCTGGATAATGGTCTATAACCATAGCAACCCTTCATAATGGTCCATAAACCATGCAAAGCTTCATAATGGTCCATAACCCATCATAACCCTTCGTAATGGTCAATAACACAACATAACCCTTTTTATGGTCCATAACCCATCACATCTCTTCATAATTGACCATAACCTATCAAAACCTCTTATAATAGTCCATATCCCATCATAACACTTCATAGTGGTCCATAACCCATCACAACCTTCAAAATGGTCCATAACCCTTCATAATGGTCCATAACCCATCACAACCTTCATAATGGTCCAAAACCCATCACAACCCTTTATAATGGTCCATAACCAGTCACAACCCTTCATAATTGAGCATAATCCGTCACAACCCTTCATAATGGTCCATAACCCAACACAACCCTTTCTATGGTCCATAACCCAAAACAATCCTTCATAATTGACCATAACCTATCACAACCCTTTATAATTTGCAATAACCTATCATAATCCTTGATAATGGTTCATAACCTATCAAAACCTTCATAATAGTACATAACCCTAACAACCCTTCATAACAGTCCATAACCCATCATAAACCCTTTCTAATGGTCCATAACCCATCACAACCCTTTCTATGGTCCATAACCCATCGCAACCGTGCATAATGGTCCATAACAATAACAACCCTTCCTAATGGTCCGCAACCCATAGAAACCTTCAAAATAGTCAATAACCCATCACAACCCTACATAATTGACCATAAACCATCACAACCCTTCATAATTGACTATAACGCATCACAACCCTTCCTATAGTCCATATCCCAGAACAACCCTTTCTATGGTCCATAACCTATATCAATCGTTCATAATTAACCATAACCCATCACAACACTTCATAATGGTCCATAACCCATCACAACTCTTCATAATTGACCATAACCTTTCACAACCCCTCATAATGGTCCATAACCCATCATAACCCTTTATAGTGGTCCATCACCTATCACAACCTTCATAATGGTCAATAGCCCGTCACAACCCTTTATAATAACCTATCAAAACCCTTCATAATTGAGCATAACCCATCACAACCCTTCATAGTGGTCCATAACCCAACACAACCATTTTTATGGTCCATAAACCATAGAACCCTTCATAATTTACCATAACCTATCACAACCCTTGATAATGGTCAATAACCCATCATAACCCATTCTAATGCTCCATAACCCATGACCACCCTTTTTATGGTCGATAACCCATCACAACCCTGCATAATGGTCCATAACCATAACAACCCTTCATAATAGTCCATAACCCATGCAAACCTTCATAACAGTCTATACCCCATCATAACGCTTCATTACCATAACCCATCACAAGCCTTCATAACTGAAAATAACCCATCACAACCCTTCCTATTCCATAACCCAGCACAACCCTTTCTATGATCTATAACCCATCACAACCCTTCATAATTAACCATAACCCATCACAACCCGTCATAATGGTCGATAACCCAACACAACCCGTTCTATGGTCCATAACCCATCACAACTCTTCATAATTGACCATAACCTATCAAAAGCCCTAATAATTGTCCATAACCCATCATAACCCTTCATAGTGGTCCATAACCCATCACAACCTTCATAATGATCCATAACCCATAACATCCCATTATAATCGTCTATAACCCTTTACAACCTTCATAATGGTCCATAACCCATTACAACCCTTTATAATGGTCCATAAACCATCACAACCCTTCATAATTGAGCATAACCCATCACAACCCTTCATAATGGTCCATAACCCAACACAACCCTTTCTATGGTGCATAACCCATAACAACCCTTCATAATTAAACATAACCTATCACAACCCTTCATAATGGTCAATAACCCATCATAGTCCTTGATAATGGTTCATAACCCATCGCAACCTTCATAATAGTACATAACCTATACAACCCTTCATAACCTATCGTAACCCTGGATAATGGTCTATAACCATAACAACCCTTCATAATGGTCGATAACCCATGCAAAGCTTCATAATGGTCCATAACCCATCATAACCCTTCGTAATGGTCCATAACCCAACATAACCCTTTCTATGGTCCATAACCCATCACAACTCTTCATAATTGACCATAACCTATCAAAACCCCTCATAATAGTCTATATCCCATCACAACCTTCAAAATGGTCCATAACCCATCATAACCCTTTATAATGGTGCATAACCCATCACAACCTTCATAATGGTCCATAACCCATCACAACCCTTTATAATGGTCCATAACCCATCACAACCCTTCATAATTAAGCATAACCCGTCACAACCCTTCATAATGGTCCATAACCCAACACAACACTTTCTATGCTCCATAACCCATTACAACCCTTCATAATTAAACATAACCTATCACAACCCTTCATAATGGTCAATAACCCATCATAGTCCTTGATAATGGTTCATAACCCATCACAACCTTCATAATAGTACATAACCCATACAACCCTTCTTAACTGTCCATAACCCATCACAACCCTTTCTAATGGTCCATAACCCATCACAACCCTTTCTATGGTCCATAACCTATCGTAACCCTGGATAATGGTCTATAACCATAACAACCCTTCATAATGGTCTATAAACCATGCAAAGCTTCATAATGGTCCATAACCCATCATAACCCTTCGTAATGCTCCATAACCTAACATAACCCTTTTTATGGTCCATAACCCATCACAACTCTTCATAATTGACCATAACCTATCAAAACCTCTCATAATAGTCCATATCCCATCATAACCCTTCACAGTGGTCCATAAACCATCACAACCTTCAAAATGGTCCATAACCCATCATAACCCTTTCTAATGGTCCATAACCCATCACAACCCTTTCTATGGTCCATAACCCATCGCAACCGTGCATAATGGTCCATAACAATAACAACCCTTCCTAATGGTCCGCAACCTATAGAAACCTTCAAAATAGTCAATAACCCATCACAACCCTACATAATTGACCATAAACCATCACAACCCTTCATAATTGACCATAACGCATCACAACCCTTCCTATAGTCCATATCCCAGGACAACCCTTTCTATGGTCCATAACCCATCACAATCGTTCATAATTAACCATAACCCATCGCAACACTTCATAATGGTCCATAACTCATCACAACTCTTCACAATTGACCATAACCTTTCACAACTCCTCATAATGGTCCATAACCCATCATAACCCTTCATAGTGGTCCATTACCTATCACAACCTTCATAATGGTCAATAGCCCATCACAACCCTTTATAATAACCCATCAAAACCCTTCATAATTGAGCATAACCCTTCACAACCCTTCATAGTGCTCCATAACCCAACACAACCATTTTTATGGTCCATAAACCATAAAACCCTTCATAATTGACCATAACCTATCACAACCCTTAATAATGGTCAATAACCCATCATAACCCTTTCTAATGCTCCATAACCCATGACCACCCTTTTTATGGTCCATAACCCATCGTAACACTGCGTAATGGTCCATAACCATAACAACCCTTCATAAAGGTCCATAACCCATACAAACCTTCATAACAGTCCATACCTCATCATAACGCTTCATTACCATAACCCATCACAACCCTTCATAACTGAAAATAACCCATCACTACCCTTCCTATGGTCCATAACCCAGCACAACCCTTTCTATGATCTATTACCCATCACAACCCTTCATAATGGTCCATAACTCATCACAACCCTTCATAATGGTCGATAACCCAACACAACCATTTCTATGGTCCATAACCCATCATAACTCTTCATAGTTGACCATAACCTATCAAAACCCCTAATAATTATCCATAACCCATCATAACCCTTCATAGTGGTCCATAACCCATCACAACCTTCATAATGATCCATAACCCATCACAACCCATTATAATCGTCCATAACCCTTGACAACCTTCATAATGGTCCATAACCCATCACAACCCTTTATAATGGTCCATAACCCATCACAACCCATCATAATTGAGCATAACCCATCACAACCCTTCATAATGGTCCATAACCCACCCATCACAACCCTTCTTAATGGTCCATAAACCACCTATCACAACCCCTCATAATGGTCAATAACCCATCATAATCCTTGATAATGGTTCATAACCCATCACAACCTTCATAATAGTACATAACCCAAACAACCCTTCATAACGGTCCATAACCCATCACAACCCTTTCTAATGGTCCATAACCCATCACAACCCTTTCTATGGTCCATAACCTATCGTAACCCTGGATAATGGTCTATAACCATAACAACCCTTCATAATGGTCCATAACCCATGCAAAGCTTCATAATGGTCCATAACCCATCATAACCCTTCGTAATGGTCCATAACCCAACATAACCATTTCTATGGTCCATAACCCATCACAACTCTTCATAATTGACCATAACCTATCAAAACCTCTCATAATAGTCCATATCCCATCATAACCCTTCATAGTGGTCCATAACCCATCACAACCTTCAAAATGGTCCATAACCCATCATAACCCTTTATAATGGTCCATAACCCATCACAACCTTCATAATGGTCCATAACCCAACACAACCCTTTATAATGGTCCATAACCCGTCACAACCCTTCATAATTGAGCATAACCCATCACAACCCTTCATAATGGTCTATAACCCAACACAACCTTTTCTATGGTCCATAACCCATAACAACCCTTCATAATTGACCATAACCTATCACAACCCTTCATAATAGGCAATAACCTATCATAATCCTTGATAATGGTTCATAACCTATCAAAACCTTCATAATAGTACATAACCCTAACAACCCTTCATAACAGTCCATAACCCATCATAACCCTTTATAATGGTCCATAACCCATCACAACCCTTTCTATGGTCCATAACCCATTGCAACCGTGCATAATGGTCCATGACAATAACAACCCTTCCAAATGGTCCGCAACCCATACAAACCTTCAAAATAGTCAATAACCCATCACAACCCTACATAATTTGACCATAAACCATCACAACCCTTCATAATTGACCATAACGCATCACAACCCTTCCTATAGTCCATATCCCAGGACAATCCATTCTATGGTCCATTACCCATCACAACCGTTCATAATTGACCATAACCCATCACAACACTTCATAATGGTCCATAACACATCGCAACCCTGCATAATGGTCCATAACCATAACAACCCTTCATAATGGTTCATAACCCATACAAACCTTCATAATGGTCCATAACCCATCACAACCCCTCATAATGGTCCATAACCCAACACGACCCTTTCTATGGTCCATAACCCATCACAACTCTTCATAATTCATAACCTTTCACAACCCCTCATAATGGTCCATAACCCATCATAACCCTTCATAGTGGTCCATCACCCATCACAACCTTCATAATGGTCAATAGCCCATCACAACCCTTTATAATGGTCTATAACCCATCACAACCCTTCATAATTGAGCATAACCCATCACAACCCTTTATAATGGTCCATGACCCAACACAACCATTTCTATGGTCCATAAACCATAAAACCCATCATAATTGACCATAACCTATCACAACCCTTAATAATGGTCAATAACCCATCATAACCCTTTCTAAAGCTCTATAACGCATCACCACCCTTTCTATGGTCCATAACCCATCGCAACCCTGCGTAATGGTCCATAACCATAACAACCCTTCATAATGGTCCATAATCCATACAAACCTTCATAACAGTCCATACCCCATCATAACGCTTCATTACCATAACCCATCACAACCCTTCATAATTGACCATAACCCATCACAACCCTTTCTATGGTCCATAACACAGCACAACCCTTTCTATGATCTATAACCCATCACAACCCTTCATAATTAACCATAACCCATCACAACACTTCATAAATGTCCATAACCCTTTATAATGGTCCATAACCCATCACAACCTTCATAATGATCCATAACCCATCACAACCCATTATAATGGTCCATAACCCTTCACAACCTTGATAATGGTCCATAACCCATCACAACCTTCATAATGATCTATAACCCATCACAGCCCATTTTAATGGTCCATAATCCTTCACAACCTTCATAATGATCCATAACCCATCATAACCCTTTATAATGGTCCATAACCCATCACAACCCTTCATAATTGAGCATAACCCGTCACAACCCTTCATAATGGTCCACAACCAAACACAACCATTTCTATGGTGCATAACCCATAACAACCCTTCATAATTGCCCATAACCTATCATAACCCTTCATAATGGTCAATAACGCATCATAGTCCATGATAATGGTTCATAACCCATCACAACATTCATAATAGTACATAACCCATACAACCCTTCATAACGGTCCATAAGCTATCACAACCCTTTCTAATGGTCCATAACCCACCACAACCCTTTCCATGGTTCATAACCCATCGTAACCCTCGATAATGGTCTATAACCATAACAACCCTTCATAATGGTCGATTACACATGCAAAGCTTCATAATGGTCCATAACCCATCATAACCCTTCGTAATGGTCCATAACCCAACATAACCCTTTCTATGGTCCATACCCCATCACAACTCTTCATAATTGACCATAACCTATCACAACCCTTAATAATGGTCAATAACCCATCATAACCCTTTCTAATGCTCCATAACACATCACCACCCTTTCTATGGTCCATAACCCATCGCAACCCTGCGTAATAGTCCATAACCATAACAACCCTTCATAATGGTCCATAACCCATACAAACCTTCATAACAGTCCATACCCCATCATAATGCTTCATTCCCATAACCCATCACAACCCTTCATAATTGACCATAACCCATCATAACCCTTTCTATGGTCCATAACCCAGCACAACCCTTTCTATGATCTATAACCCATCACAACCCTTCATAATTAACCATAACCCATCACAACACTTCATAAATGTCCATAACCCATCATAACCCTTTATAGTGGTCCATAACCCATCACAACCTTCATAATGACCCATAACCCATCACAACCCATTATAATGGTCCATAACCCTTCACAACCTTGATAATGGTCCATAACCCATCACAACCTTCATAATGATCTATAACCCACCACAGCCCATTTTAATGGTCCATAACCCTTCACAACCTTCATAATGATCCATAACCCATCACAACCCTTTATAATGGTCCATAACCCATCACAACCATAACCATCACCCTGATGGCCTAGTGGATAAGGCTTTGGACTCTTTCTCTTCCCCCATAAAGAGGTTTCCAAGTTCTAATCCCACTCCCTCCCTTTCCCCATAAGGAGTGTTAGGTTTCAATCAGGGGATGGCCACTGGCCACCTCTCTACCCCCGTAGGTGATTGACCCGGACCACCCTGCTGCCAGGTGTGCATGGGCCCCGAGGTTGCTTCATCAGGGTCATCCAAAGGATGGGTCGGGTGGGGTCCTCAGTTATCAAAAAAAAAACCCATCACAACCCTTCATAATTGAGAATAACCCATCACAACCCATCATAATGGTCCATAACCAAACACAACCCTTTCTATGGTGCATAACCCATAACAACCCTTCATAATTGCCCATAACCTATCACAACTCTTCATAATTGACCATAACCTATCACAACCTTCATAATGATCTATAACCCATCACAGCCCATTTTAATAGTCCATAACCCTTCACAACCTTCATAATGGTCCATAACCCATCACAATCCTTTATAATGGTCCATAACCCATCACAACCCTTCATAATTGAGCATAACCCATCACAACCCTTCATAATGGTCCATAACCAAACACAACCCTTTCTATGGTGCATAACCCATAACAACCGTTCATAATTGCCCATAACCTATCACAACCCTTCATAATGGTCAATAACGCATCATAGTCCTTGATAATGGTTCATAACCCATCACAACATTCATAATAGTACATAACCCATACAACCCTTCATAACGGTCCATAACCTATCACAACCCTTTCTAATGGTCCATAACCTACCACAACCCTTTCTATGGTCCATAACCCATCGTAACCCTCGATAATGGTCTATAACCATAACAACCCTTCATAATGGTCGATTACACATGCAAAGCTTCATAATGGTCCATAACCCATCATAACCCTTCGTAATGGTCCATAACCCAACATAACCCTTTCTATGGTCCATAACCCATCACAACTCTTCATAATTGACCATAACCTATAACAACCCTTAATAATTGTCAATAACCCATCATAACCCTTTCTAATGCTCCATAACGCATCACCACCCTTTCTATGGTCCATAACCCATCGCAACCCTGCGTAATGGTCCATAACCATAACAACCCTTCATAATGGTCCATAATCCATACAAACCTTTATAACAGTCCATACCCCATCATAACGCTTCATTACCATAACCCATCACAACCCTTCATAATTGACCATAACCCATCACAACCCTTTCTATGGTCCATATCCCAGTACAACCCTTTCTATGATCTATAACCCATCACAACCCATCATAATTAAGCATAACCCATCACAACACTTCATAAATGTCCATAACCCTGTATAGTGGTCCAAAACCCATCACAACCTTCATAATGATCCATAACCCATCATAACCCATTATAATGGTCCATAACCCTTCACAACCTTGATAATGGTCCATAACCCATCACAACCTTCATAATGATCTATAACCCATCATAGCCCATTTTAATGGTCCATTAACCTTCACAACCTTCATAATGGTCCATAACCCATCACAACCCTTTATAATGGTCCATAACCCATCACAACCCTTCATAATTGAGCATAACCCATCACAACCCTTCATAATGGTCCATAACCAAACACAACCCTTTCTATGGTGCATAACCCATAACAACCCTTCATAATTGCCCATAACCTATGCGGGATAAGATAAGGGAGTATATAGTTTCCCAGATAGGTGATGGATGCTCTACTTCTGCTTGGTTCGATAATTGGCATCCTGCGGGACCTCTTTCTAAATTCTTGTCTGTCTGTGACATCCATGATGCGGGTTTCGCTCCTGATACTAAGGTTGCTGACCTGGTCCTAAACGGATCTTGGGTTCGCCCTCATTGTTGGAGGGACTCCCACGCTGCTCTTCTTTCTCATAACCCTCCTACTCTTTCCACGTCCGTCCCTGATAAACTCCTTTGGAGATCTAGAGACGGTCAATTCTCTCCTTTCTCTGTTCGTTCTGTTTGGCAGTCTATTCGCCCCTATCACCAACCGGTCTTTTGGTGTCATCTTGTTTGGTTTTCCCAGAATATTCCCAGACATGCTTTCATTCTTTGGGTTGCTCTTAAAAATTGTCTTAAGACTCATGACTAAATCAAAATCTGGGACACTAACTCTTACCTCATTTTTGCGTTCTGCGGGGATTGTCCGGATTCCCTTTCCCATCTCTTCTTTGATTGTTCTTTCACTTCTATGGTTTGGCATGACCTCCATCATGTCATGAATCTCTCCTTCTCCACTAATAGCTGGTCTGATATCATTAATCAACTCAACCCCATTTCTAAGAACAAGACCATTTGGTCCATCATTAGAAGACTTGTTCTTGCTGGAACTGTTTACCACATTTGGCGGGAAAGAAATTTACGCATTTTTAAAAAAACTAAAAGATCTCATCATGCTGTCATGAATAGTGTTAAGGATGATATCCGTTGTAGACTGCTGAGTCTATCTATGAAAACTTGCACTAATGTTGATTTGGCTAAAACTATATGGACCATCCCTTAACTTTCTTCCTCTTCGCTATGTTATTTTTCTCTGCTTGTATGGTTTGTTTGTTTTGCAGGTTGCTTTCCTTTAGGTTCTTGTTTGCTTCTGGTTCCATCTCTTGTTTTGGTTCCTAGTTTAGCCTTGTTGTCCGTTGGGGCCTGTCCCGATGGATTTTCTGTTTTTTAGGAGGGGAGTCCCTAGCCTTATATTGTATTTATTCTTTTTATTAATAAAATTGCCAGAGGTGCCGCCCTCTTTACCTAAAAAAATTGCCCATAACCTATCTGATACGAATTGGAATGGCTCAAGCTTTATAATTGAATACAAGGGAATCTTGGTTGTTTGGAATAAAAATATGGTGCAAAATGATGGGAGTTTGGGCTGTAACAACACATGGGGAATGACTTGGCATTGGTGCATGCAAGCATGGATTCAAATCAAGATCAGGCAAGTTAGGGTTGGTAATGGAAAGATTGTTAAGCTAGCGGATGTGGCTGTCATGGAGATGATGTATGGATGCATGGGAGAGGTGTATGATGGATTGCATGATGAAGGGATGATACTCCAAGGTGTGGGGACCAAGAAAAACATATTTAAAGCTTCATTTATTTAGTTATTATGGTGAAATAAAGGCCCTTATAATGGCCCTATATTTAGTAACGTTTTTCTAGTTTAAATAGGATGTTTAATTCGTTTTTAGGCCTTTTATAAGCCATTTTTATCATTGTAATCAAATAATGAATGATTTGAAGAACTTGAGCCTTGTGTTCTTGAGTTGCATACTCACAATTTCGTCTTTTGAAGGATGATTTCCTGATTTTGACTCGAATTCCAGTTAATAGGTCTTAGCTTGTCTTCAAACGATAATCAATCAATAGGTCTTGGTTGATCATCACACTATCTTTCATTTTCATTCTTATATCTCCAAAACACCAAAAATATCCATTCTTTCTGTTCAGACCCTCTTTTGCTCTCAAAACTCCATATCTTCAATAAAATCCGCATTTGGAGCTGTTTTGAGAGAGTTAGAGCCTGTTTTCATTTTACAAGCTCCAAACACCATACAAACCATCCATATTCAGTTTCAACCTATTCTAAGCCATACCAAACCCTAACCACACGAAGACCAGACCCTAAACCCTAGTTTACACGTCCAAACCCTTCCCAAAAAACCCTTAAACAGCCATTTTGCTCCAGATATGTTCATTCACTTATCCAAACCCTAATCCCAGTTCTTGATCAGACCCAAACCCCTCCATATTCGTATCACCATCACAGCCCATTTTAATGGTCCATAACCCTTCACAACCTTCATAATGGTCCATAACCCATCACAACCCTTTATAATGGTCCATAACCCATCAAAACCCTTCATAATTGAGCATAACCCATCACAACCCTTCATAATGGTCCATAACCAAACACAACCCTTTCTATGGTGCATAACCCATAACAACCCTTCATAATTGCCCATAACCTATCACAACCCTTAATAATGGTCAATAACGCATCATAGTCCTTGATAATGGTTCACAACCCATCACAACATTCATAATAGTACATAACCCATACAACCTTTCATAACGGTCCATAACCTATCACAACTCTTTCTAATGGTCCATAACCCACCACAACCCTTTCTATGGTCCATAACCCATCGTAACCCTCGATAATGGTCTATAACCATAACAACCCTTCATAATGGTCGATTACACATGCAAAGCTTCATAATGGTCCATAACCCATCATAACCCTTCGTAATGGTCCATAACCCAACATAACCCTTTCTATGGTCCATAATCCATCACAACTCTTCATAATTGACCATAACCTATCACAACCCTTAATAATGGTCAATACCCCATCATAACCCTTTCTAATGCTCCATAACGCATCACCACCCTTTCTATGGTCCATAACCCATCGCAACCCTGCGTAATGGTCCATAACCATAACAACCCTTCATAATGGTCCATAATCCATACAAACCTTTATAACAGTCCATACCCCATCATAACGCTTCATTACCATAACCCATCACAACCCTTCGTAATTGACCATAACCCATCACAACCATTTCTATGGTCGATAACCCAGCACAACCCTTTCTATGATTTATAACCCATCACAACCCTTCATAATTAACCATAACCCATCACAACACTTCATAAATGTCCATAACCCTTCATAGTGGTCCATAACCCATCACAACCTTCATAATGATCCATAACCCATCACAACCTATTATAATGGTCCATAACCCTTCACAACCTTGATAATGGTCCGTAACCCATCACAACCTTCATAATTATCTATAAACCATTACAGCCCATTTTAATGGTCCATAACCCTTCACAAGCTTCATAATGGTCCATAACCCATCACAACCCTATATAATGGTTCTTAACCCATCACAACCCTTCATAATTGAGCATAACCCATCACAACCCATCATAATGGTCCATAACCAAACACAACCCTTTCTATGGTGCATAACCCATAACAACCCTTCATAATTACCCATAACCTATCATAACCCTTCATAATGGTCAATAACGCATCATAGTCCTTGATAATGGTTCATAACCCATCACAAAATTCATAATAGTACATAACCCATACAACCCTTCATAACGGTCCATAACCTATCACAACCCTTTCTAATGGTCCATAACCCAACACAACCCTTTTTATGGTCCATAACCCATCGTAACCCTCGATAATGGTCTATAACCATAACAACCCTTCATAATGCTCGATTACACATGCAAAGCTTCATAATGGTCCATAACCCATCATAACCCTTCGTAATGGTCCATAACCCAACATAACCCTTTCTGTGGTCCATACCCTATCACAACTCTTCATAATTGACCATAACCTATCACAACCCTTAATAATGGTCAATAACCCATCATAACTCTTTCTAATGGTCCATAACGCATCACCACCCTTTCTATGGTCCATAATCCATCATAACCCTGCGTAATGGTCCATAACCATAACAACCCTTCATAATGGTCCATAACCCATACAAACCTTCATAACAGTCCATACCCCATCATAACGCTTCATTACCATAACCCATCACAACCCTTCATAATTGACCACAACTGATACGAATTGGAATGGCTCAAGCTTTATAATTGAATACAAGGGAATCTTGGTTGTTTGGAATAAAAATATGGTGCAAAATGATGGGAGTTTGGGCTATAACAACACATGGGGAATGACTTGGCATTGGTGGATGCAAGCATGGATTCAAATCAAGATCAGGCAAGTTAGGGTTATTAATGGAAAGATTGTTAAGCTAGCGGATGTGGCTGTCATGGAGATGATGTATGGATGCATGGGAGAGGTGTATGATGGATTGCATGATGAAGGGATGATACTCCAAGGTGTGGGGACCAAGAAAAACATATTTAAAGCTTCATTTATTTAGTTATTATGGTGAAATAAAGGCCCTTATAATGGCCCTATATTTAGTAACGTTTTTCTAGTTTAAATAGGATGTTTAATTCGTTTTTAGGCCTTTTATAAGCCACGTTTATCATTGTAATCAAATAATGAATGATTTGAAGAACTTGAGCCTTGTGTTCTTGAGTTGCATACTCACAATTTCGTCTTTTGAAGGATGATTTCCTGATTTTGACTCGAATTCAAGTTAATAGGTCTTAGCTTGTCTTCAAACGATAATCAATCAATAGGTCTTGGTTGATCATCACACTATCTTTCATTTTCATTCTTATATCTCCAAAACACCAAAAATATCCATTCTTTCTGTTCAGATCCTCTTTTGCTCTCAAAACTCCATATCTTCAATAAAATCCGCATTTGGAGCTGTTTTGAGAGAGTTAGAGCCTGTTTTCGTTTTACAAGCTCCAAACACCATACAAACCATCCATATTATGTTTCAACCTATTCTAAGCCATACCAAACCCTAACCACACGAAGACCAGACCCTAAACCCTAGTTTACACGTCTAAACCCTTCCCAAAAAACCCTTAAACAGCCATTTTGCTCCAGATATGTTCATTCACTTATCCAAACCCTAATCCCAGTTCTTGATCAGACCCAAACCCCTCCATATTCGTATCACTATCAAAACCCTTCATAATGGTCAATAACGCATCATAGTCCTTCATAATGGTTCATAACCCATCACAACATTCATAATAGTACATAACCCATACAACCCTTCATAACGGTCCATAACCTATCACAACCCTTTCTAATGTGGTCCATAACCCACCACAACCCTTTCTACGGTCCATAACCCATCGTAACCCTCGATAATGGTCTATAACCATAACAACCCTTCATAATGGTCGATTACACATGCAAAGCTTCATAATGGTCCATAACCCATCATAACCCTTCGTAATGGTCCATAACCCAACATAACCCTTTCTATGGTCCATAACCCATCACAACTCTTCATAATTGACCATAACCTATCACAATCCTTAATAATGGTCAATAACCCATCATAACCCTTTCTAATGCTCCATAACGCATCACCACCCTTTCTATGGTCCATAACCCATCGCAACCCTGCGTAATGGTCCATAACCATAACAACCCTTCATAATGGTCCATAATCCATACAAACCTTTATAACAGTCCATACCCCATCATAACGCTTCATTACCATAACCCATCACAACCCTTCATAATTGACCATAACCCATCACAACCCTTTCTATGGTCCATAACCCAGCACAACCATTTCTATGATCTATAACCCATCACAACCCTTCATAATTAACCATAACCCATCACAACACTTCATAAATGTCCATAACCCTTTATAGTGGTCCATAACCCATCACAACCTTGATAATGATCCATAACCCATCACAACCCATTATAATGGTCAATAACCCTTCACAACCTTGATAATGGTCCATAACCCATCACAACCTTCAAAATGATCTATAACCCAACCATCACCCTGATGGCCTAGTGGATAAGGCTTAGGACTCTTTCTCTTCCCCCATAAAGAGGTTCCAAGTTCTAATCCCACTCCCTCCCTTTCCCCATAGGGAGTGTTAGGTTTCAATCAGGAGATGGCCACTGGCCACCTCTCTACCCTCGTAGGTGATTGACCCGGACCACCCTGCTGCCAGGTGTGTGTGGGCCCCGAGGTTGCTTCATCAGGGTCATCCAAAGGATGGGTCGGGTGGGGTCCTCGGTTACCAAAAAAAAAAGAAAGATCTATAAGCCATCTGATATGAATTGGAATGGCTCAAGCTTTATAATTGAATACAAGGGAATCTTGGTTGTTTGGAATAAAAATATGGTGCAAAATGACGGGAGTTTGGGCTGTAACAACACATGGGGAATGACTTGGCATTGGTGCATGCAAGCATGGATTCAAATCAAGATCAGGCAAGTTAGGGTTGTTAATGGAAAGATTGTTAAGCTAGCGGATGTGGCTGTCATGGAGATGATGTATGGATGCATGGGAGAGGTGTATGATGGATTGCATGATGAAGGGATGATACTCCAAGGTGTGGGGACCAAGAAAAACATATTTAAAGCTTCATTTATTTAGTTATTATGGTGAAATAAAGGCCCTTATAATGGCCCTATATTTAGTAACGTTTTTCTAGTTTAAATAGGATGTTTAATTCGTTTTTAGGCCTTTTATAAGCCACTTTTATCATTGTAATCAAATAATGAATGATTTGAAGAACTTGAGCCTTGTGTTCTTGAGTTGCATACTCACAATTTCGTCTTTTGAAGGATGATTTCCTGATTTTGACTCAAATTCAAGTTAATAGGTCTTAGCTTGTCTTCAAACGATAATCAATCAATAGGTCTTGGTTGATCATCACACTATCTTTCATTTTCATTCTTATATCTCCAAAACACCAAAAATATCCATTCTTTCTGTTCAGATCCTCTTTTGCTCTCAAAACTCCATATCTTCAATAAAATCCGCATTTGGAGCTGTTTTGAGAGAGTTAGAGCCTGTTTTCGTTTTACAAGCTCCAAACACCATACAAACCATCCATATTCAGTTTCAACCTATTCTAAGCCATACCAAACCCTAACCACACGAAGACCAGACCCTAAACCCTAGTTTACACGTCCAAACCCTTCCCAAAAAACCCTTAAACAGCCATTTTGCTCCAGATATGTTCATTCACTTATCCAAACCCTAATCCCAGTTCTTGATCAGACCCAAACCCCTCCATATTCGTATCATAAGTGGTATCAGAGCCCAAGTTTCGATTGGGCACGAGTTACACAAGAATTATGTTTGGTTCACAAACCCTAATGGGATGGCTAGAGAAATAAAGAGAAGTGGCAGCCAAGGCTACAAATAAGGCAATCAAAGAGTGGATGGCTATGATGCGATCATATGTGGCTCAAGACATTGAGGAGATGTCATTTTCTGAGTTGGAAGAAGAAGATGAAGATTCAGGTCCTATATATGATACCTATGATGAAGAAGACGAGTTCCTTGATGAAATTGAAGAACGAGTTGCTAAAAACGAAATTGAAGATGAAGTTGCTGAAGAAGTGATTTTTGCTGAATCACAAAGATCAACCCAAGAACAAAGGATCATGAGGTCAAATGATGCTAGGTACCAAAAAAATTCAGATTCTCTCATCTTCAATGATTATTTTTCTAAAGATCTTATGGATATCACAAGTAGAAGCTTTTTTGATAAAGAGAACTTATTAATTTGTTACACTCACATTCGTTTCAGAGTGTGGGAACTTATAGCACCTTGGAAACCATGGGATACTTACTTCTTTATTAAAACTGAGGGTTGTAACAAATGCTTTATGGATCTGAAAAGGGAGTGTGGTGGTGGATTAGATCATGATGTTTATAATCCTATTGGTTATGATCTTGTTAATTATGAGCTTAGAAATGGTGTTGCTGAATTTGAAGATCAAGCTAAGGGGCTGAATTCAGCAAGTGGTTTGAAGATGAGCATGTGTGTGGATGAAGGCCATAAAGGTCTGATTGAAACAAGCCAGGAACGTGTAGTTGCTGCTCCTAAAATGGTAACACCTAATCCGATACATTTTCAGCCTCTCAAGATGAAAAACGATGCTAGTACTGAAGGCCAAAGGCAAGGGAAATCTTGTGCTTATTATTTGCATTTTCTACAAGCACTTGATTTCAAAGGAAGGGGTTTTAAGCAATTTTATTGGCATTGGTTAAAAGGGGAGTTAGTATTAATTAACCATGCTAAAAAGATTACTTATGGGTTAAATTGGAAACCAAGTTCCATGTGGCATCTCAATCTGAACCAATGCTTGAATACGGCCATTAAAAGATTCTTGAAGTGGATTGCTAAGAAAGATTGCAAACTCTTTTCTTACAGAACAGCCCAAGGAGTTGCAAAAAGGGTGATGACTAAACTTGTTTGTCACATCTTTGAAGTGGGGTTGTTATTAACTAACCATACACAAGAAAAGGGGTTGATGTTAGTTAATCATGTCAAAAGAATCACCATGGGCTGGAGTTGGGAATCAAGGATCATGTGGAGTCCCAATCATGATCTTTTCTTGAAGGTGGAGGCTATGAAAGTTTTGTGTAAAGTGATAGAACAAGCTAAGCTAAGTTTTGATATTGAAGGGAGAATAGCGATGTTTAGACTTGCTGGTTGCAACAATCAAGCTAAAGATGTCAAGATCGCATTTGGGAGAATGTTGGGGCTTGCAATCATGGATGGCATCAACCATGATTTAATTCTGACTTTTTTGTTTGGCAATTATTTAAACAGGTACACAACAGATGTAGGGCTTCTCAATGCTCTCAAAACCAATCCAAATGAAGGAAGGACTGAAGTTGGTAAAGAAAAGGTTGTTTATGATGGTGGAGGACATGATGAAAGTGTTTTGAACAATATTCTGCCCAAGGTAGCTAATGGAGAAGAAAGTGGTGTCAAAGGGGTGCAAGATGTGTTAAAATGCTTGGAGATAAAGATCTTTCAAGAAAGGAAGTCAAAAGAGACCTTGGGAACATATTTCATGTCATTTGTGTGTTCAAACCCAAAGATTGAGTTGTTTTTGAAGCCAAGCCAAGACTATACTTCTAAGAGGGAGGGATGGAAGGAAATAAGAGGCATAGGGCTGCATTGTGTACCAAGAGAATTGAAAGGAGCTAAGGGAGTCTTTGTTACAAATCTTTATGATGATGGCTTAGCAGAATTGAGGACAATTCCTTTTCAAGAGGGAGGGAATGATACGAATTGGAATGGCTCAAGCTTTATAATTGAATACAAGGGAATCTTGGTTGTTTGGAATAAAAATATGGTGCAAAATGATGGGAGTTTGGGCTGTAACAACACATGGGGAATGACTTGGCATTGGTGCATGCAAGCATGGATTCAAATCAAGATCAGGCAAGTTAGGGTTGTTAATGGAAAGATTGTTAAGCTAGCGGATGTGGCTGTCATGGAGATGATGCATGGATGCATGGGAGAGGTGTATGATGGATTGCATGATGAAGGGATGATACTCCAAGGTGTGGGGACCAAGAAAAACATATTTAAAGCTTCATTTATTTAGTTATTATGGTGAAATAAAGGCCCTTATAATGGCCCTATATTTAGTAACGTTTTTCTAGTTTAAATAGGATGTTTAATTCGTTTTTAGGCCTTTTATAAGCCACTTTTATCATCGTAATCAAATAATGAATGATTTGAAGAACTTGAGCCTTGTGTTCTTGAGTTGCATACTCACAATTTCGTCTTTTGAAGGATGATTTCCTGATTTTGACTCGAATTCAAGTTAATAGGTCTTAGCTTGTCTTCAAACGATAATCAATCAATAGGTCTTGGTTGATCATCACACTATCTTTCATTTTCATTCTTATATCTCCAAAACACCAAAAATATCCATTCTTTCTGTTCAGATCCTCTTTTGCTCTCAAAACTCCACATCTTCAATAAAATCCGCATTTGGAGCTGTTTTGAGAGAGTTAGAGCCTGTTTTCGTTTTACAAGCTCCAAACACCATACAAACCATCCATATTCAGTTTCAACCTATTCTAAGCCATACCAAACCCTAACCACACGAAGACCAGACCCTAAACCCTAGTTTACACGTCCAAACCCTTCCCAAAAAACCCATAAACAGCCATTTTGCTCCAGATATGTTCATTCACTTATCCAAACCCTAATCCCAGTTCTTGATCAGACCCAAACCCCTCCATATTTGTATCAATAACCCATGACAACCCTTTCTATGGTCCATAACCCAGCACAACCCTTTCTATGATCTATAACCCATCACAACCCTTCATAATTAACCATAACCCATCACAACACTTCATAAATGTCCATAACCCATCATAACCCTTCATAGTGGACCATAACCCATCACAACCTTCATAGTGATCCATAACCCATCACAACCCATTATAATGGTCCATAACCCTTCATAACCTTGATAATGGTCAATAACCCATCACAACCTTCATAATGATCTATAACCCATCACAGCCTATTTTAATGGTCCATAACCCTTCACAAGCTTCATAATGGTCCATAACCCATCACAACCCTTTATAATGGTCCATAACCCATCACAACCCTTCATAATTGAGCATAACCCATCACAACCCATCATAATGGTCCATAACCAAACACAACCCTTTCTATGGTGCATAACCCATAACAACCCTTCATAATTGCCCATAACCTATCACAACCCTTCATAATGGTCAATAACGCATCATAGTCCTTGATAATGGTTCATAACCCATCACAACATTCATAATAGTACATAACCCATACAACCCTTCATAACGGTCCATAACCTATCACAACCCTTTCTAATGGTCCATAACCCACCACAACCCTTTCTATGGTCCATAACCCATCGTAACCCTCGATAATGGTCTATAACCATAACAACCCTTCATAATGGTCGATTACACATGCAAAGCTTCATAATGGTCCATACCTCATCATAACCCTTCGTAATGGTCCATAACCCAACATAACCCTTTCTATGGTCCATAACCCATCACAACTATTCATAATTGACCATAACCTATCACAACCCTTAATAATGGTCAATAACCCGTCATAACCCTTTCTAATGCTCCATAACGCAACACCACCCTGTCTATGGTCCATAACCCATCGCAACCTTGCGTAATGGTCCATAACCATAACAACCCTGCATAATGGTCCATAATCCATACAAACCTTTATAACAGTCCATACCCCATCATAACGCTTCATTACCATAACCCATCACAACCCTTTCTGTGGTCCATAACCCAACACAACCCTTTCTATGATCTATAACCCATCACAACCCTTCATAATTAAACATAACCCATCACAACACTTCATAAATGTCTATAACCCTTCATAGTGGTCCATAACCCATCACAACCTTCATAATGATCCATAACCCATCACAACCCATTATAATGGTCCATAACCCTTCATAACCTTAATAATGGTCCATAACCCATCACAACCTTCATAATGATCTATAACCCATCACAGCCCATTTTAATGGTCCATAACCCTTCACAACCCTTCATAATGGTCCATAACCCATCACAACCCTTTATAATGGTCCATAACCCATCACAACCCTTCATAATTGAGCATAACCCATCACAACCCATCATAATGGTCCATAACCAAACACAACCCTTTCTATGGTGCATAACCCATAACAACCCTTCATAATTGCCCATAACCTATCACAACCCTTCATAATGGTCAATAACGCATCATAGTCCTTGATAATGGTTCATAACCCATCACAACATTCATAATAGTACATAACCCATACAACCCTTCATAACGGTCCATAACCTATCACAACCCTTTCTAATGGTCCATAACCCACCACAACCCTTTCTATGGTCCATAACCCATCGCAACCTTGCGTAATGGTCCATAACCATAACAACCCTACATAATGGTCCATAATCCATACAAACCTTTATAACAGTCCATACCCCATCATAACGCTTCATTACCATAACCCATCACCATAACCCATCACAACCCTTTCTATGGTCCATAACCCAGCACAACCCTTTCTATGATCTATAACCCATCACAACCCTTCATAATTAAACATAACCCATCACAACACTTCATAAATGTCCATAACCCTTCATAGTTGTCCATAACCCATCACAACCTTCATAATGATCCATAACCCATCACAACCCATTATAATGGTCCATAACCCTTCATAACCTTGATAATGGTCCATAACCATCTCTCTCTAGAAAACTCTAATCTCTCTCTAGAAGTTTATTGTGTTTCTTGGGTTCAGTTCTGTCGAAATTCATCATGGATCATGATTCTCCAGGAGGTGATTCAATTTTACTGTCAAATGATGGTGTAATGATGGATCAGCAAATTCATTCTCATGATTTAGCTACAACAGGCATGATACCTGGTCCAGATGCATCAAATGCTACTGGAAATAAAAATCATATGTTGTTTGCTCAAAGTTTTTTGGACCCTGAAAGGACTTTCAATATGGTGGAAAGAAGAATGAAAAGGATCATCAACAAACAACCACGTATATACAAAAAACATTCTATTAAGAATACTCTTTTGGATATATCGATTCAAAGAAGGTTACATCAAAAAAAATCTTTTCTGAATCATAAACGGGTTACATTACAATCTGAAAGAAATGGTGTTGCTACGGTTATTTCAAACGATAATATGGTTGAAGATGATTCAAATGATACTTTTATCGTTGAACCATCTATCAACATAGATCAATCGGTCAATCTAGATTATGGAGAAGGTGGCAAACAGTCCGCAAAATTTGATGGTATTGAGATATTCGATGGTACGCTCACTGATTACTCATCTGAAGAGGAAGAAGTTGAAGATGGTGCATCTTTTGACAATAATATTGATCAAGTATCTTCCAAGAATGATGATAAGGGTGGCGAATCTGTAATCATTGATCAAAGTGAAGCACACGCACAAATGTCTATGCATACGATCGAGCAAGGGAAGAATGATAAAGGTGATGAGGCACGTCTTTTCAATGCTCAAACGGTTTCTTCTTCTTACATCCATGAAGCTTTAGGTGCTGAAAAAAATCTACATTATGAAGATAACCATCTTTTAGTTCACGGCAACTATAATATTAATACTTCTATACATGGTGATCGTGAAAAACAATCTACAAACCTCATGAATCAATCAGACGTGATGAACACCAAAGGGAAAGAGGCCGATGATGCGTGCCATGTTGTACGTCAACCACACGCTCCAACGGTCAAGAACTCAACCACATACTCCACAACGGTCGCGAACTCAACCAGCTTTTGTGCTGAAGGTATGATGGCCGAAAATCACTTATTTAATGATAATTCCTCCAATTTGAATGTGGTATGTGGCTTTAATAATAATCTAGTTGGTCATAGGACAAAAGGCATGTGTATGGTGGGAGACATCATTGATAACACTAAGGTAGTGGTAAACAAGGAAACACCCACTTCACATGCTACTCCCAATGTTTTGTCCTACTCTACTTTACATGTGCCGAGTAACAATTCTTCCATTGTGGATCCTTTAGTTCAATCGGCCATTCACTTTAAGAATTCTTCCAAGGAACCGATTCATTCTATGGCCATGACCAATTGTCCTTCTCTCTTGGGACCACTTCCCAAACAATTGTCCCCTAGTTTCATAATTAATAAATCACCCAAAGACCTCCATTTAAAAGATACACGTGAAGTTATGTCAATTGACCATCATCCACTTGTTGAAACACCCATGTCTTTTAATGTCCAAAATAAAACCAACATTATTGACATAAGTGAAACAATTAAGCCTCATACCTCTAGTGAATTTAAAACCAATGACAAAAAATTATCTTTTGATTCTAGAAATAACGAAAATAAAAAAAATAATAATAATGCTTGGCACCGATCTTTACCCTTGCTCAATAATTCTCATGCTAATATTATTACTGGATCACAAAAACACGCCAATGATAAATTTCGTTTTATTCTGAATCTAAGTAATGACAATAATGTCCCTGTTGATATTCCTTTAACGGCCGTCACTAAAGTGTGTGAAACATTTGCTAGGACTATCTGTGGTTATTTTGTAGGAATTAAAATGAATTACTCTGATGTTCGATATCTTGCTTCAAAAATGTGGTCTATCCATGGTCTCCAAGATGTTCTTCTAAATGGTAAAGGTGTTTACCTGTTTAAATTTAGTGACGACAATGGTCTTCATCATGTTATCACTCATGGACCCTGGACTTTTAAAGGTGCTCCTATTGTTATGCAAAAATGGCGTCCCGGTCTAGATATTCATAAGAACAATCATGACAAGCTCCCTCTATGGATTAAAATCCATGATATTCCCTATGAGGCATGGAGTGATGATGGTCTTAGCCACATTGCTTCAAAAATTGGAAAGCCTCTTGCAATGGACTCCTATACTGCTAATATGTGCAAATATGCGGCAGGAAAATCTGTTTATGCTCGTGTCCTTCTTGAGATACCTACTAAACCCTCTTGGGTGGATAAAGTGATTATACGTATTCCTGATCCTGATACTCTTGAGTTTTACACCCATACTCTTCGCATTGAATATGAATGGAAACCCCCTATGTGCTCTCATTGCATGGTGTTTGGTCATGAAAATAAAAATTGTATGCATGTCATCTCTAAGACTAATGAAGATAATCACAAAGATAAAATGCATCTTGATCATAGTATAGTGTCTACCCCTATGCAACTTGATGATGGATTTACGACCGTCTATAATAAGAAAAATCGTGCCAAACAAGGGTCTAATTCTGTTAACACTACTAATGATAATTTGCAAAGTAATTCTAATAGAAATAGTCAAGGGATTAGGAAGAGTAAAGATTTTTCGATGAACAAGTTTTGGAATAAAAGTAAAAATAGTATTAATAAATCTCGTTTCGAGTCTCGCCCGGTTCCTAATGATTCCCGCACCTCCTTTCCTCCTACTTCTATTCCTCCCCCTATAAAGGAGACTAACAACTTAGTTGGTTTTCCGAGCCCTATCACTCGCCTCTCTTCTTCCATGCCCCTTAAACAATCGGTATCCCCCACACCTTTATCCAATGCTTTCTCCGTTCTTGAGGCCTGTTCCTCAGACATTACTGATCTTCCCTCTACTGCTCCCCCTCTTCCTCCTCCTAGTGGTCCCCCCCATTTTAATACTGGTGATTTTAATCCTGTTACTGATAACCTTCTTGACGAGGACAATTGTATTGAGGTCGACTCGGATGATGGTGAGACTGCCATGTTTATTGTTGATAAGAATGGACCACATTCTGATCAACCTATGATAACTCAGGTGTCCGAGCAGATGGACTCCACCCCCATCCAAGTTTCCATATGACGCACATCGCCGCTTGGAATACTCGCGGTCTCTGTAAGCCTTCTCATCAGAAAGCCTTGAGAGATCTTATCCGCGATCAAAATCTTCATATTTGTGCTTCTCTTGAGACTCGTGCTTCCTTCCCTAACCTCCCTCTTATCTGTAGTCGTACTTTTGGCTCTTGGTCGTGGTCTTCAAACGGTCTCTTCTCCCCTAGAGGGACTAGAATCGTGGTTGCCTGGGATCCAATGGCCATTGATATGATGCTTATTGACTTAAATGATCAGGTTATGCATTTCAAAGTTAATATTCGTGACTCTAATAAATCCTTTTTCTGCTCCTTCGTCTATGCTCATAATGATCACATGATGCGTCGATCTCTCTGGCATTCTCTTGTGGTCCATAAGAATGTGGTTAGAGATGCCCCTTGGATTCTTTTGGGTGATTTCAATGTTGCTCTTGATATCAAAGATAGCACCTCCGGGTCGTCTGGGATTTCTCGTGCAATGGAGGACTTCAGGGACTGTGTCAATCTGATGGAAATGGAGGATCTTAACTATAAAGGTCTCTTCTATACATGGACCAAGTCTCCTAATGGTTCGGGTGGCATTCTCAAGAAGATCGATCGTGTCATGGGAAATACTCACTTCGTTGCTTCTTTCCCCTCCTCTACTGTCAATTTTCTCCCTTACCGTTCGTCCGATCATACTCCTGCTGTGCTTTCTCTCCCCCAACGTGCCCCTTTCCAACCTAAGCCTTTCAAGTTCCCTAATTTCCTGACTTATAAGGAAGATTTCAAACAGATTGTTGCCTCTTCTTGGAACCCTAACATCACTGGATATCGGATGTATAAGGTTTTCAAAAACCTTCAAAAATCTGAAATTGCCTATACGTAAGATGCTTCGCAACCAGGGAAACCTCTTTTCTAAGGTTATCTCTCTTCGTAATGAGCTTGATAGAGTTCAGATTGCTTTGGATCGGGATCCTTTCAATAAGGATCTTCGTGAAGAACAATGCAGGTATCTCCTCGCTTATAACGAGGCTAGCCTAGATGAAGAGAGGTTCTTGAAACAAAAGGCTAAGGTTAACTGGCTTCGTGAAGGTGATAAAAATTCGGCTTTTTTCCACAAAGCGGTTAAAAGTCGTAAATCTCGCAATCGTATTAATTCTATCCAGGATGCTCAAGGTAACTGGATCTCGGGGAACGATCTTCATAATCTTTTTGTTTCTCACTTTCAAGCCTTCTTGGGTTCTGCCCAGCCTTCTACTGCTATTCGTGATCCTTCTTCCCTCTTCTCTAATAAGCTCTCCCCCCTCCAGTCTGCCGCCATGCTTACTCCTGTTACTGACGCGGAGGTTAAGTGTGTTCTGTTCCAGATGGGTGATGATAAAGCTCCTGGTTCTGATGGTTTCTCTGCTAAGTTCTTCAAATCTGCTTGGGATATTGTGGGTCCTGATTTCTGTATGGCTGTTAAGGAATTCTTCTATTCTGGAAAACTTCTTAAGTCCTTCAACAGCACCATCGTTGCGCTCATTCCTAAAGTTGATTCCCCTTCCAAAGTCACTGATTTCCGCCCCATAGCTTGTTGTAACGTTGTTTACAAATGTATCAGCAAGCTTATTGCGGATCGTATCAAAAACCATCTTTCTTCTCTGGTTGATGAAAACCAGTCTGCCTTCATCCCTGGTCGTTTGATCACCGACAACGTCCTTCTTGTTCACGAGCTCATGCGTGATTATCATCGTCATCGTGGACCTCCGAGGGGTGCTTTTAAGGTTGATATTCAAAAAGCCTACGACACGGTTGACTGGACTTTTCTGCGTACCATCTTGTTTGGGTTTGGTTTCCCCGATCGTATGATTGACTGGATCATGACTTGTGTTTCCACGGTTGCTTACTCTGTGAGTATCAATGGGAATACTCATGGTTATTTCGACGGTAAAAGGGGTCTTCGGCAGGGTGACCCCCTCTCTCCTTATCTCTTCACTCTTGTCATGGAAGTGCTTAACCTTATGATCAAGAGAAACATCCATGATTCTGATTCTTTTAAATTCCACAGACAATATGACGATCAAAATATCACCCATCTCTGCTTTGCCGACGATCTCCTTCTCTTCTGCCATGGTGATAGCTCTTCGGTTAAAATCATATGTGACTCTCTTGAGGAATTCTCTGGGGTTTCTGGCCTCCATCCTAACATTGCGAAGAGTGAAGCTTTTTATTGTAATGTTGGTGAGAGGACCAGGGCTCCCATTGATCTTATTGTTAAGTTTCCGGAAGGCTCTTTTCCTGTTCGATACCTTGGCGTTCCTCTCATCACCACGCGTCTTGCCCACAAAGACTGTAAAGGACTTGTTGATAAAGTCAAATGCAGGATTAATGACTGGAAAAACAAGTCTCTTTCCTTTGCTGGTCGTCTCCAGCTGATCCTCTCGGTCGTTTCTTCTACTCAAATCTATTGGGCTTCTGTTTTTATTCTTCCTAAATCTATCTCTAACGATATTGAGAAGCTCATGAGAGGTTTCCTCTGGTGCCATGGTGAGTTGAAACGTGGTAAAGCTAAAGTATCCTGGAAAACTGTTTGCCTTCCTAAGGAACATGGTGGGCTTGGCATACGTAACCTTGCTATCTGGAATGTTGCCCTTATGGCTTCCCATGTTTGGAGACTCCTTTCCAAGAAAGAGTCCCTATGGGTTAAGTGGATCCACTCTTACCGTTTATGTGGCCGTAACTTTTGGGATGCCCCCAAAAAATACGGATCTGGATTTGCCTGGCGTAACATCCTGGATATGAGGGATACGATAAGGGAGTATATAGTTTCCCAGATTGGTGATGGATGCTCTACTTCTGCTTGGTTCGATAACTGGCACCCCGCGGGCCCTCTTTCTAAATTCTTGTCTGCCCGTGACATCCATGATGCGGGTTTCACTCCTGATACAAAGGTTGCTGACCTGGTTCTTAACGGATCTTGGGTTCGGCCTCATTGTTGGAGAGATTCCCATACTGCTCTTCTTTCTCATAACCCCCCTACTCTTTCCACATTCGTCCCTGATAATCTCCTTTGGAGATCTAGAGACGGTCAACTCTCTCCTTTCTCTGTTCGTTCTGTTTGGAAGACTATTCGCCCCTATCATCAACCGGTCTTTTGGTTTCATCTTGTTTGGTTCTCCCAGAACATCCCCAGACATGGTTTCATTCTTTGGGTTGCTCTTAAAAATCGCCTTAAGACTCATGATAAAATCAAAATTTGGGACACTAATTCCAATCTCATTTGTGCGTTCTGCGGGGACTGTCCGGATTCCCTTTCCCATCTCTTCTTTGAATGTTCTTTCACTTCTTTGGTTTGGCATGACCTCCATCACGTCATGAATCTCTCCTTCTCCCCTGATAGCTGGTCTGATATCATTAGTCAACTCAACCCCAGTAATAAGAACAAGACCATATGGTCCATCATTAGAAGACTTGTTTTTGCTGGAGCTGTATATCACATATGGCGGGAAAGAAATTTACGCATTTTTAAAAACATAAAAAGATCCCATCATGCTGTCGTGAATAGTGTTAAGGATGATATCCGCTGTAGACTGCTGAGTCTATCTATGAAAACTTGCACTAATGTTGATTTGGCTAAAACTATTTGGACCCTCCCTTAATTTCATTCCTTTGTGCTTTCTTTCTTTTTCTTTTTTTTCTGCTTGTTTTGGCTTGTATGGTTTGTTTGTTTTGCAGGTTGTTTTCCTTTATGTTCTTGTTTGCTTCTGGTTCCTTATCTTGTTTTGGTTCCTAGTTTAGCTTGTTGTCCGTTGGGGCCTGTCCCGATGGATTTTCTGTTTTTTGGTGGGGAGTCCCCAGCCTTATATTGTATTTATTCTTTTTATTAATAAATTTGCAGGAGGTGCCGCCCTCTTTACCCAAAAAAAATGGTCCATAACCCATCACAACCTTCATAATGATCCATAACCCATCACAGCCCATTTTCATGGTCCATAACCCTTCACAACCTTCATAATGGTCCGTAACCCATCACAACCCTTTATAATGGTCCATAACCCATCACAACCCTTCATAATTGAGCATAACCCATCACAACCCTTCATAATGGTCCATAACCAAACACAACCCTTTCTATGGTGCATAACCCATAACAACCTTTCATAATTGCCCATAACCTATCACAACCCTTCATAATGGTCAATAACGCATCATAGTCCTTGATAATGGTTTACAACCCATCACAACATTCATAATAGTACATAACCCATACACCCCTTCATAACGGTCCATAACCTATCACAACCCTTTCTAATGGTCCATAACCCACCACAACCCTTTCTATGGTCCATAACCCATTGTAACCCTCGATAATGGTCTATAACCTTAACAACCCTTCATAATGGTCGATTACACATGCAAAGCTTCATAATGGTCCATAACCCATCATAACCCTTTGTAATGGTCCATAACCCAACATAACCCTTTCTATGGTCCATAACCCATCACAACTCTTCATAATTGACCATACCTATCACAACCCTTAATAACGGTCAATAACCCATCATAACCCTTTCTAATGCTCCATAACGCATCACCACCCTTTCTATGGTCCATAACCCATCGCAACCCTGCGTAATGGTCCATAACCATAACAACCCTTCATAATGGTCCATAATCTATACAAACCTTCATAACAGTCCATACCCCATCATAACGCTTCATTACCATAACCCATCACAACCCTTCATAATTAACCATAACCCATCACAACCCTTTCTATGGTCCATAACCCAACACAACCCTTTCTATGATCTATAACCCATCACAACCCTTCATAATTAACCATAACCCATCACAACACTTCATAAATGTCCATAACCCATCATAACCCTTCATAGTGGTCCATAACCCATCACAACCTTCATAATGATCCATAACCCATCACAACCCATTATAATTGTCCATAACCCTTCACAACCTTGATAATGGTCCGTAACCCATCACAACCTTCATAATTATCTATAACCCATCACATCCCATTTTAATGGTCCATAACCCTTCACAAGCTTCATAATGGTCCATAACCCATCACAACCCTTTATAATGGTCCATAAACCATCACAACCCTTCATAATTGAGCATAACCCATCACAACCCATCATAATGGTCCATAACCAAACACAACCCTTTCTATGGTGCATAACCCATAACAACCCTTCATAATTGCCCATAACCTATCACAACCCTTCATAATGGTCAATAACGCATCATAGTCCTTGATAATGGTTCATAACCCATCACAACATTCATAATAGTACATAACCCATACAACCCTTCATAACGGTCCATAACCTATCACAACCCTTTCTAATGGTCCATAACCCACCACAACCCTTTCTATGGTCCATAACCCATCGTAACCCTCGATAATGGTCTATAACCATAACAACCCTTCATAATGGTCGATTACACATGCAAAGCTTCATAATGGTCCATAACCCTTCGTAATGGTCCATAACCCAACATAACCCTTTTTATGGTCCATAACCCATCACAACTCTTCATAATTGACCATAACCGATCACAACCCTTAATAACGGTCAATAACCCATCATGACCCTTTCTAATGCTCCATAACGCATCACCACCCTTTCTATGGTCCATAACCCATCGCAACCCTGCGTAATGGTCCATAACCATAACAACCCTTCATAATGGTCCATAATCCATACAAACCTTCATAACAGTCCATACCCCATCATAACGCTTCATTACCATAACCCATCACAACCCTTCATAATTAACCATAACCCATCACAACCCTTTCTATGGTCCATAACCCAGCACAACCCTTTCTATGATATATAACCCATCACAAGCGTTCATAATTAACCATAACCCATCACAACACTTCATAAATGTCCATAACCCTTCATAGTGGTCCATAACCCATCACAACCTTCATAATGATCCATAACCCATCACAACCCATTATAATGGTCCATAACCCTTCACAACCTTGATAATGGTCCATAACCCATCACAACCTTCATAATGATCTATAACCCATCACAGCCCATTTTAATGGTCCATAACCCTTCACAACCTACATAATGGTCCATAACCCATCACAACCCTTTATAATGGTCCATAACCCATCACAACCCTTCATAATTGAGCATAATCCATCACAACCCATCATAATGGTCCATAACCAAACACAACCCTTTCTATGGTGCATAACCCATAACAACCCTTCATAATTGCCCATAACCTATCACAACCCTTTTTATGGTCTATAACCCATCACAACTCTTCATAATTGACCATAACCGATCACAACCCTTAATAACGGTCAATAACCCATCATGACCCTTTCTAATGCTCCATAACGCATCACCACCCTTTCTATGGTCCATAACCCATCGCAACCCTGCGTAATGGTCCATAACCATAACAACCCTTCATAATGGTCCATAATCCATACAAACCTTCATAACAGTCCATACCCCATCATAACGCTTCATTACCATAACCCATCACAACCCTTCATAATTAACCATAACCCATCACAACCCTTTCTATGGTCCATAACCCAACACAACCCTTTCTATGATCTATAACCCATCACAACCCTTCATAATTAACCATAACCCATCACAACACTTCATAAATGTCCATAACCCATCATAACCCTTCATAGTGGTCCATAACCCATCACAACCTTCATAATGATCCATAACCCATTACAACCCATTATAATGGTCCATAACCCTTCACAACCTTGATAATGGTCTGTAACCCATCACAACCTTCATAATTATCTATAACCCATCACAGCCCATTTTAATGGTCCATAACCCTTCACAAGCTTCATAATGGTCCATAACCCATCACAACCCTTTATAATGGTCCATAACCCATCACAACCCTTCATAATTGAGCATAACCCATCACAACCCATCATAATGGTCCATAACCAAACCCAACCCTTTCTATGGTGCATAACCCATAACAACCCTTCATAATTGCCCATAACCTATCACAACCCTTCATAATGGTCAATAACGCATCATAGTCAGAAAACCGAAAAACCCGAAAAAACCCAATTTTTTCTCTCTCTAGAAGTTTCTTGTGTTTCTTGGGTTTAGTTCTGTCGAATTTCATCATGGATGAGGATTCTCCAGGTGGTGATTCAATTTTAATGTCAAATGATGGTGTCATAATGGATCAGCAAAATCATTCTCATGAGTTAGCTACAACAGTCATGATACCTGGTCCAGATGCATCATATGCAATTGGAAATAAAAATCATATGTTTTCTGCTCAAAGTTTTATGGACCCTGAAAGGACTTTCAATATGGTGGAAAGTAGAATGAAAATGATCATCAACAAACAGCCACGTATATACAAAAAAACATTCTATTAAGAATACACTTTTGGATATATCGATTCAAAGAAGGTTACAACAAAAACAATCTTTTCTGAATCATAAACGGGTTACAATACAATCTGAAAGGAATGATGTTGCTGCGGTTATTTCAAACGATAATATGGATGAAGATGAATCAAATGATACTTCTATCTCTAAACCATCTATCAACATAGATCAATCGGTCAACCTAGATTATGGAGAAGGTGGCAAACAATCCGAAAAAATTGATGGTCTTGAGATGTACGATGGTAGGCTCACGGATTACTCATCTGAAGAAGAAGAAGTTGAAGATGTGGCATCATTTGACTATAATATAGCATCTTCCAAGAATGATGATGAAGGTGGCGAATCTGCAATCAATGGTCAAAGTGAAGCACACGCACAAATGTCTATGCATATGATCGAGCAAGGGAACAATGATAAAGGTGATGAAGCTCGTGCTTTCAATGCCTAATCGGTTTCTTCTTCTTACATCCATGGAGCTTTAGATGCTGGAAAAGAAATACATTATGAAGATAACCCTCTTTTAGTTCATGGCAATTATAATCTCACTACTACTATACATGGTGATCGTGAAAATCAACCTACAAACCTGATGAACACCAAAGAGGATGAGGCTGCTTTCCATGCTGACCGTGCTGACCGTGCATAAAACGCTCCAACGGTCATGAGCTCTCACTTCACAACGGCTAAGACTTCTAAAATCTGCATTAACAAAGGTATGATGGCCGATCCCTCTTTTAATATTGATAGTTCCTCTTTATTGAATGTGGAGTGTGGGTTAATTGATAATATAAATGGTCAAAGGTCTAAAGTTATAGGGTTAGTGGGAGACAACAATCATAGCACTTGCTTAATGGGATGTCACATGACACATGCTCCCACTTTTGAGTTCTCCCAACCCCTTTTGCATGTCACGAGAAATGAGTCTTCTAATTTGAATATGCCGAATTGTGACTTATCATTTGCTTGTTCGGATCCTACTAAGTTGAATGTGCATAATGTGGATACTAATGTTAAGGTTACGGATCAAATACCCTCTCTTTTGGGCCTCCCTAAAAGTTCTTCCCTCTTGGGCCAACCAAAACTAACCTATCATTCTAAAAGATCATACAACCATAAGCCCAATGTTTATAATAAATCTAATTGGGCTAACTATAATAAGCCTTCTAATACCAAAAATTATGTATTTCAAAATACAGATAATCATGTTCCTGTTAATTCTAGCTTAAGTAATGAAGCCGAGATTGTTCATTTACATAACTCCAACAAGCAAGGTAAGATTAATAGTAACGTGAAAGTAAAAGAAAAAAATTACAACGCTTGGTCTAGTAAATTACCTATGCTAGTTAACTCTCAAGCGAACATTTTAAGTGGTCCTAAAAAACATTCTAGCGATAATTTCTGTTTCATTCCTAATCTGAGTAATGATATTGATGTGCCAGTAGATATCCCGATCAATGTTGTTAATAAGATATGTGAGACTCATGCTAGAACCATTTGTGGCTATTTCGTTGGATGTAAAATGAATTATTCAGATGTTCGTTATCTCGCCTCTAAGATGTGGTCTCAACATGGTCTGGAAGATGTTCTTTTAAATGGTAACGGTGTCTATCTTTTTAAATTTAATAATGACCAAGGTCTAAAACATGTTATCACTCACGGACCATGGACATTTAGGAGTGCCCCCATTGTTATGCAAAAATGGAGACCCGGACTTAGCATTCATAGAAACAACCATGACAAACTTCCTCTATGGATTAAAATTCATGACATCCCTTATGATACTTGGAGTGAGGAAGGATTAAGTCACATTGCTTCTAAAATAGGTAAACCTCTTGCTATGGACTCTTATACAGCTAACATGTGTACTTATGTTGCGGGTAAGGCAGTCTATGCACGTGTCCTTTTAGAAGTCCCAACTCGTCCCTCATGGGTGGACAAAATTAACATCCGCATCCCAGATCCTGAAACACTTGAATTTTCTTCCCATACGCTTAGAGTTGAGTATGAATGGAAACCTCCTATGTGCTCTCATTGTAACGTGTTTGGTCACGAAACACATGTTTGTATGCATGTCATTACTAAAACTAATGCTTCTTCTATTGCTAATCATATGGATACCTCTACCATTAATGCTACTTCTATTATAGATAATAATGATGATTTTACTGTGGTTTCTAATAAGAAAAATTCTTCAAAACATGTTTTTACTAAAGACAATAAAAATAATGATTCTTCTAAAAGCAATACAAGTAGAAAATACCAAAACAATACCCAAGTTAATTTTTATTCTAAAAATAAAAACTTTTTAAAAACTATTAGAAATAAGAAACCATTTGAGAAACTTCCGGTTCATATTAATAATAGCCCCCCTTTATCCACCAATCCCCCTAATCCCTCATTGAAGGATAAGTCGACTATTATTGGATTCCCTAGCCCTATCATTCGTCTTTCTTCCTCCCAGCCCCTAAATCAGTCTGAATCTTCCACCCCTTTATTCAACGCTTTCTCCATTCTAGACGCTTGTTCCTCTGATGTCACGGATATTCCCTCTACTTCTGTTCCCCTGCCCCATTCTGGTGCTCCTTCCCATTCTTGTCCTGATGATTTTGATCCTGATGCTGATGACCTAATCGTTGAGGATAATAGTATTGAGGTTGATTCTGAAGATGGTGACACTGCCCAGTTCATTGTTAATGAATCTGGATCCTATAATGATCACCCTATGATAGCTCCGGTGTCCGAGCAGATGGACTCCACCCCCCTCCAAGTTTCCATATGACGCACATCGGTGCATGGAATACTCGCGGTCTCTGTAAGCCTTCTCATTAGAAAGCCTTGAGAGATCTTATCCGCGATCAAAATCTTCATATTTGTGCTTCTCTTGAGACTCGTGCTTCCTTCCCTAACCTCCCTCTTATCTGTAGTCGTACTTTTGGCTCCTGGTCTTGGTCGTCCAATGGTCTTTTTTCCCCTAGAGGGACTAGAATTGTGGTTGCCTGGGATCCGCTTGCCATTGATATGATGCTTATCGACTTAAATGATCAGGTTATGCATTTCAAAGTTAATATTCGTGATTCTAATAAATCTATTTTCTGCTCCTTCGTCTATGCTCATAATGATCACATGATGCGTCGCTCTCTCTGGAATTCTCTGGCGGTCCATAACAATATGGTTAGAGATTCCCCTTGGATTCTTTTGGGTGATTTCAATGTTGCTCTTGATATTAAAGATAGCACCTCCGGGTCGTCTGGGATTTCTCGTGCCATGGAGGACTTCAGGGTCTGTGTCAATCTGATGGAATTGGAGGATCTTAACTATAAAGGTCTCTTCTACACATGGACCAAGTCTCCTAATGGTTCGGGTGGAATCCTCAAGAAGATCGATCGTGTCATGGGAAATACTCACTTCGTTGCTTCTTTCCCCTCCTCTACTGTCAATTTTCTCCCTTACCGTTCGTCCGATCATACTCCTGCTGTGCTTTCTCTCCCCCATCGTGCCCCTTTCCAACCTAAACCTTTCAAGTTCCCTAATTTCCTGACATATAAGAACGATTTCAAGCAGATTGTTGCCTCTTCTTGGAACCCCAATATCACTGGATATCGGATGTATAAGGTTTTCAAAAACCTTAAAAATCTGAAAGTGCCTATACGTAAGATGCTTCGCAACCAGGGAAACCTCTTTTCTAAGGTTATCTCTCTTCGTAATGAGCTTGATAGAGTTCAAATTGCTTTGGATCGGGACCCTTTCAATAAGGATCTTCGTGAAGAACAATGCAGGTATCTCCTCGCTTATAGCGAGGCTAGCCTGGATGAAGAGAGGTTCCTGAAACAAAAGGCTAAGGTTAACTGGCTGCGTGAGGGTGATAAAAATTCGGCTTTTTTCCACAAAGCGGTTAAAAGTCGTAAATCTCGCAATCGTATTAATTCTATCCAGGATGCTCAAGGTAACTGGATCTCGGGGAATGATCTTCCTAATCTTTTTGTTTCTCACTTTCAAGACTTCTTGGGTTCTGCCCAGCCTTCCACTGCTATTCGTGATTCTTCTTCCCTTTTCTCTAATAAGCTCTCTCCCCTCTAGTCTGCCGCCATGCTTACTCCTGTTACTGACGCAGATGTTAAGTGTGTCCTGTTCCAGATGGGTGATGATAAAGCTCCTGGTTCTGATGGTTTCTCTGCTAAGTTCTTCAAGTCTGCTTGGGATATTGTGGGTCCTGATTTCTATATGGCTGTTAAGGAATTCTTCTATTCTGGCAAACTTCTTAAGTCTTTCAACAGCACCATACTTGCGCTCATCCCTAAAGTTGATTCCCCTTCCAAAGTGATGGAAATCATGTGTTCATGTAATTAGTTTCAAAAACCTGAAGTCGCAACGGAAGCATAAAATCATGAACATAAGTTTCACTTTCAAGAGGATCATGCTACATGCATGTAGAGATAAGATGAAGAAGAAGCATAGATTAACTTCAAGATCATAACCTTTCTTCTTGAGCTTGGTTTGGACGATTTTGATAGCTAGGAATCAAGTTAGAATCCCTCTATAGTTGATCCACCCACAAGCAAGAACACCTTTGAATGCTAGTTCCACAACTTGCAATGTAAGCCTCTTTTCTTCTTGAAACAAAAAACGATTTTCTAGTCTTCAAGAGAGAGTTTTGAGAGTAATTTTGGCTGATCAAAAACAACTATGAAAAGTGTCTAAACACCCTTCAAATGTCGGACTACTTACACAAGAAAGAAAGAGAAAAGTGGCCTAGTATTCTATGTAAGAGCATGCTTCCTTTTCTTGGTCAAAGAGAGAATATTGCAAGCTTTTACAACTTTCCACTTATGCCATGTGAGGCATGTAGGATCCGGCCATTTGATGGCTTTTATAAATCAACATTTATAAATTCCATTATTTATAAACTTATATCACAAAGTTTATAAATAATAAACCTTCAAACTTGTGATTAATGGGTTAACATTTAAACCATTACTTATATACATAAATCAATTAATTATGCATCATAAATATATATATATATATATATATATATATATATATATATATATATATATATATATATATATATATATATATATATGTATATATATATATATATATATTACATTATGCATATCTTATTTAATTTACCAATTAAATTAAATAAGAGATTTAACTATAATTCAATTAAATCATTTAAGAACTTAAACAATTTAATTGTTACATTTGATTGATTCATCAAATATAAATTAGTGATCAACCTTTAATTTTGGAGTTATTATTATTTACTTCAAGTAATAATAACTTACAAGATTAAATTGCAAGTTTAGTATCATTTAATGTTAAATCAAATTTAACATTCCAAATGAGCAATTGGTGTCAAAATTGTTGTTGGTGTGACCCTATAGGATCATGTATTATTAGTAATATTATTTTATGATCATCCTTGGGCATATAGAACTAACAATCTCCCACTTGCACAAGGTTGCATCATAGAATGATATCGACAGTGGTAAACGTCTAGCAACATTTCACTGCCCCCAATAAGACATGATATAATGCCATTCAACAACATCCAATTCTTCATAAGCACGAGGCTCTAATTGATGTATAAGGTTATCTATCAATTATCCCTTTGTCTCAGACATCATGTTGAACGTGAGACATGGATTTTAATCATTCTCATTTTATGTTCAACTTTTAATCAGGCGCCTTAGATGTCTAACTCTCAACACATAAGAGGAACAAATCCCATCTTGACTACATATGCCCCTTATGTAGTTGGTACTATACTTGAGTATGGTCTGTATGGTTGTCTATATTTCAAGAACAACGGTGAACCATATCAAAGCATAGCACTCCCTACACTTGAGTCCCAAATATGCATCTCAGGTCTAAGGATACAATGATAATACCTTTATTCAAGAATCACTTATGACGATGATCCATGGAGTGATCTTGAAGCGGGTCAAGTCCAATACTTGATCACTGACAAGTACCTATGAATTTGGTTGCAACCTTTTGCTACTTTTACCCATAAAAGTCAACCAATCCAATTCATATTAGTCTTACTTCATAATTGCTCCCACAACTATGATCGACTATGGACATTTAGAATAATTAAATTATTCAAGGATTAAACATGCTAATATTTAAAACACAAAATTATGAATGAAACATCATGTAACATATATTACATAATAATTTTTGTTTACATAGTTTCATATTCATAAAACACTAAACACAAATCAGATCCATTCATTAGAAAAACGAAGTCCTATACCCTTAGCATGACTTTCATGCTTAGCTTGGGGTAAAGGCTTCGTGAATGGGTCTGCCAAATTCTGATCCGTATGAACCTTGTGAATACTTATTTCACCATTCTTAACTTCATGTCTTATGTAGTTATACCTTCGGTGAATGTGTTTGGTCTTTTGATGCGATCTAGGTTCCTTTGCTTGAGCTATAGCACCTAGATTGTCACAGAAGAGTTCTATGGGGTCCCGAATGGAAGGAACAACCCCTAGATCTTCAATGAACTTTCTCATCCAGACAGCTTCTTGAGCAGCTTCCGAAGCAGCAACATATTCTGATTCTGTAGTGGATTGCGCAATCACTTCTTGTTTGGAACTCTTCCAAGACACGGCTCCTCCATTTAAAATAAAGACATACCCAGATTGAGATCTCGAATCGTCCCTATCTGTTTGGAAGCTTGCGTCAGTGTAACCCTTTACTTTTAAGCTTTCTTCCAAACCACCGTAAACTAAGAACATATCTTTAGTCCTTCTCAAGTACTTAAGGATGTTCTTTACAGCTGTCCAGTGGGCTTCACCTGGGTTCTGTTGATATCTACTAGTCATGCTTAAGGCACATGAGACGTCGGGCCTAGTGCATAACATGGCATACATGATGGACCCAATTGCCGAAGCATATGGCACATGTTTCATCCTTTCAAGTTCAGTCCTAGTGCTTGGTCACTGAGACTTACTTAGGATGGTGCCATGTGGTATTGGCAAGAATCCTCTTTTGGAGTCTTGCATCTTGAACCTTTTCAAGATTTTATCAATATATACACTTTGGCTTACACCAATAAGTCTCTTAGATCTATCTCTATAGATCTTTATGCCTAATACATAAGCAGCTTCTCCTAAGTCCTTCATTGAGAAACAGTTCTCAAGGAACGTTTTGACACCTTTCAAGGTTGGGATGTCATTTCCAAATAGAAGTATGTCATATACATACAATACTAGGAATATGACTATGCCCCCACTAGCTTTCTTGTAAACACAGGAGTCATCCTCATTTTTGATGAATCCAAAATTTGTAATCTTTTCATCAAAACGGATGTTCCATGTTCGAGACGCTTGCTTCAATCCATAGATAGATCTTTTAAGCTTGCACACTTTGTTTGGATGCTTAGGATCGACAAAACCTTCAGGTTGATCCATATAGACATCTTCCAATAAGTGTCCATTTAGGAAAGCGGTCTTGACATCCATTTGCCATATCTCATAATCATAGTATGCGGCTATGGCAAAAAGTATCCTAATTGACTTGATCATTGCCACTGGTGAAAAGGTCTCATCATAGTCTATACAATGAGTTTGTGAGTATCCTTTAGCGACAAGTCTAGCCTTAAAAGTGTGAACATTTCCATCCACGTCGGTTTTCTTCTTGAAAACCCATTTGTTCCCAACAGTCTTACAATTGGTGGGAAGATTAACCAAGTCCCATACTTGGTTATCGTGCATGTATTGCATCTCTGTGTTCATGGCTTCAAGCCATTTATCAGATTTAGGATCTGATATTGCACTCTGGTAGTTGATGGGTTTATCAGAATCTATCGTATAACATTCCTCTTCCATCATAAGGTAACCATACCCTTCAGGTTCAAATCGAACCCTACCAGATTTGCGAACATCTTGTGTTACAATTTGTTCCTGATCAACTGTTTGTTCAGGTTCAACAATTTCTTGTTGAATGCTAGATCCAATTTCTTGTGTATCAGGCTGTGGTTCCTGAAGTTCCTCAAGTTCCACAAACCTCCCACTAGCCTCTTCCGACAGAAACTTGTTTTCTAGGAATTCAGCTTTTCGAGAAATAAATATTTTATTCTCTACGGGATTGTAGAAGTAGTATCCAAGACAATCTTTCGGATACCCTACAAAGATACACTTGATTGAATGGGGTTCTAGTTTGTTTGAAGCTTCTTGTCTAACATAAGCTTCACAACCCCATACCTTGAGATAGGATAAAGATGGAACCCTTCCATGCCATATCTCATAAGGTGTTTTATCTACCTTCTTAGTAGGTGCCATGTTTAGGAGACGAGCAGCTGTTTGTAAAGCATAACCCCAAAATGATAAAGGTAGAGTACTTCTACTCATCATGGATCGAACCATATCCAATAGTGTTCGGTTCTGCCTCTCAGATACACCATTATGTTGTGGTGTTCCAGGTGGAGTAAGTTGTGACACAATTCCACATGTCTTAAGATGATCCATAAAGTTTGTAGTTAAGTACTCACCTCCTCTATCAGAACGTAGAACTTTAATTGTTTTGTTGAGTTGATTTTCCACTTCACTTTGAAACGTTTTGAACATTTCAAACGCCTCATGTTTATGTTTAATCAAATAAACATAACCAAAACGACTAAAGTCATCAGTGAAGGTGATGAAATATCTTTCACCATATTTAGTCATTGGCTTGAAAGGGCCACATACATCCGTATGTATGATTCCTAACAAGTCCTTTGCCCTTTCATTGGTTCACGAGAAAGGAGCTTTAGTCATCTTGCCATGTAAACAAGATTCACATATATCAAATGAGTCATTCTCATTTGCCTTCAAAAGTCCATTCTTTTGAAGTTGGGATATGCGATTCTTGTTTATATGCCCAAGTCGACAATGCCATAGATAAATTTGACTCAAATCACATTTGGGTCTCTTGGTGAAAGTGTGGTATAAAGAGCCATGATTAGTCTTTTCATCAAGGTTTACTTCATAAATTCCATTTAAAGGCCTAGCCTCAAAATAGAATACATTATTTCTGTAAACACAAATATCATCATTCATAAAGGAAAGATCAAATCCACATTGTCTCAACTTAGCAACCGAAATAATATTCCTAGTCAAGCTAGGAACATAATAAACATTCGTTAATGTCAAATACAAGCCATTAGGTAGTAACAAATCAAAATTTCATATTGAATCCACCGCAACCCTTGCACTGTTTCCAACTCGGAGTACTACCTCGTTTGCCTTCAGTCGCCTACTCCTTTTGAACCCCTGCAACATATTACAAATGTGAGTTCCACAACCAGTATCAAATACCCATGTGTTAGGAGATAAATTATAAAGTTCTAGGTCTATCACATAGATACCTGAAGTGCCCTCACCGGCCTTCTTCTTCTTCAACTCCGCAAGATAGGTAGGGCAATTTCTCTTCCAATGCCCAACTTTGCCACATTCGAAGCACGCGTCTTCTTTGGCAACCTTTGCCTTCTTCTTGGGCGGACGAGATGTTTGGACAACTTTCTTGCCCTTTCCTTTGACAACCTTTGCCTTCCCCTTGCCCTTGGAGTTGGTGGGGTGTTCGGGTCTAGTTCTCTTTGTGCCACCTTCCTTGATCATGAGAACTTGAGTGGTTTTCTTAGGCAGATTCTTTTCCGCGGTAATTAGCATCCCATGCAATTCCGGGATAGTCTTGATCAAACCATTCATGTTATAGTTCATGACAAAGGGATCAAAAGACTTTGTCAAGGAGTTAAGGATCATATCCGTTGCTAGCTCTTCGGGCATCACAACTCCAAGACGTGCCAAATGATCAATGTGACTCTTCATTTTGAGCACATAAGAGCTTATCGTTTGTCCATCCTCCATCTTGCAAGCATGGAAAGCCCGAACAGTTTCGAACCTTTCCGTTCTTGCAAGTTGTTGGAACATTTCCTTTAATTGATTGATCATGTCATAGGCTGAATGATTCTCTAAGTCCTTCTGAAGGTCAGGAATCATGGTGGCCAGCATAAGACATGATGCATCAATGGAATCATCCATCTTTTTAAGCCATGCATCGTGTGCGGGCTTAGGGATGGCAGGGGGCTCTTCAGGAAGTGGTTCATTGAGAACATATTCTTTCTTTTCTTGTTTGAGAACTATTCTCACACTACGGTACCAATCCAAGAAGTTGGTGTGGTTAAGTTTTTCTCCCTCAAGGAGAGACCGTAGTGAGGTTTTGTTAGGAGCCGGGTTTGTTGTGTTTGGTGCCATCTACAAAATTTTAACAATGTTCGATTTAGTAAATTATGATATTAAGTCCTTAATAATTAATACCCTTTCTTGTTTCATAAACTTTAATTAATTAAGGTCTAGAATCCAAGTTGCAATACGAATAAGTGGTTAGGTATCCTTTATCCCGTCTATTCGAATCAACAAGGTAGGTAACGGTTTACCAATTATATCCAAATATAATTTCTAGAGTTATGGGATCCCATTATAACATTTATAAGTTTGGCATGTTTGATCCCATCTATGCCTTGGAATTCTAATGCTTAGGTGACCTTTATCACAAGATATTTCCAAACGAATCATCCCACTTAAACGGACGTGTAGTTTTGACAACTATTAATGGTTAGGTGTCCTTTATCCCATCAATATTGCAAAACTACCTCTTGTATCACAAGATGACTCCAAGTGGTTAGGTATCCTTTATCCCATAAGGAAATACAAGTGATACATGAGTGTCTTTAAGAGGGACGGCATTGATTCGTATTTCGAAAGGGATTTGCATGCATCCAATGAACATGGTACCATTAAAATCTTATTTTCTCAATTGATTCCTTTAATCATAAAATCTCCATTTTATTAATTCTTTGTTTGTGGTCAAGATTACAATTAATATCCAATATTAAGTTTGAGTTTGATCACATACATAAGAACCAATTTTAATCCTAAATAATTACCATTATTATTTAGGGTTGGAGTTTGTAAGAGTTCATAAAATCTCCATTTTATTTCTTGTTTCATTCATTTTCAAAACTTGACTTTATAGGTTTTATAACAAAACCCATTTTAATAAAACCAATTGTATTACATCATATGTTTTATATGTCAATTTGAAAATTACAAACTCCTTGATGATTATGTTTAATTATCTAGGTTTTCTAGCATGCAAAATCTTATTTTCATCCACAACATAAAATAACAAAACATTCAATCATCACATGCATGCATGGGTGCATAAACACAAGCCAACTAATTTGATATTTCATGTGAGCCATACATGAAATATCAAGTCCAAACCTAGGGACAAAAAGGTGACAAAAACTCAACCAAATGATCTTCGATTTGGCTACAATTTTGCCAAGCCTTTTATAACATCAAATGATACTTGAACCGTCATTTCTTGACACCATGTAATGAGTTGTGATTTTTCTTTGGGCCCCTCAAAAATCTCGACAGAAACAGCCTCTAACAGGAGGTTTTTGTGATTTTTGTTGCTTCCTTCACTTCATTCTTGGCCATATTGATGCTAATACTTGTTAAAACTTAATGTATATACTAGATATTAAAGTTACCAACAAGTATATCACCAAATGACCAAGATATGAATTTTTAAATCCTTCCTTGACAGATTCGAAATTGGCAGCCATGGCAGGAAAAGTGTTGCTGTTTGGTAGTTGCTTCTCATGCCTTTATCTCCTTCTCTTGTTACATTTTATAAAGATATACAAGAATACAACTATTCTAATGCTTACAAAAATGAATAAAAGAAGGAAATAACTAATTATTATTACAAACCATTTGAATAAAAGAATAGATTACAACCATATCGAATATAAACACACAACATGCATCATATGGTCCTTGGCTTGTTTATGCACCATTTTATCACATAAAATCATAAGAAAATCAACACTTTGTTTTTCTAAGGCAACAATTATGTAACCAAATGCATGCAATCATAAAATATAGTTGGTTACATAAAATCATAGATTAAACACTTGCATGTTGCCAAAGAAGCCATGCATGAAACTTTCATTCAAGAAGATGAACATTCATGGCTTCTAAAAACCAAGTTTATCCAAATAAACTCATTATCTAAACATGCAATATAGCCATGGCTCTGATACCAATTGATGGAAATCATGTGTTCATTTAATTAGTTTCAAAAACCTGAAGTCGCAACGGAAGCATAAAATCATGAACACAAGTTTCACTTTCAAGAGGATCATGCTACATGCATGTAGAGATAAGATGAAGAAGAAGCATAGATTAAGTTCAAGATCACAACCTTTCTTCTTGAGCTTGGTTTGGACGATTTTGATAGCTAGGAATCAAGTTAGAATCCCTCTATAGTTGATCCACCCACAAGCAAGAACACCTTTGAATGCTAGTTCCACAACTTGCAATGTAAGCCTCTTTTCTTCTTGAAACAAAAAACGATTTTCTAGTCTTCAAGAGAGAGTTTTGAGAGTAATTTTGGCTGATCAAAAACAACTATGAAAAGTGTCTAAACACCCTTCAAATGTCGGACTACTTACACAAGAAAGAAAGAGAAAAGTGGCCTAGTATTCTATGTAAGAGCATGCTTCCTTTTCTTGGTCAAAGAGAGAATATTGCAAGCTTTTACAACTTTCCACTTATGCCATGTGAGGCATGTAGGATCAGGCCATTTGATGGCTTTTATAAATCAACATTTATAAATTCAATTATTTATAAACTTATATCACAAAGTTTATAAATAATAAACCTTCAAACTTGTGATTAATGGGTTAACATTTAAACCATTACTTATATACATAAATCAATTAATTATGCATCATATATATATATATATATATATATATATATATATATATATATATATATATATATATATATATATATATAGATATATATTACATTATGCATATCTTATTTAATTTACCAATTAAATTAAATAAGAGATTTAACTATAATTCAATTAAATCATTTAACAACTTAAACAATTTAATTGTTACATTTGATTAATTCATCACATATGAATTAGTGATCAACCTTTAATTTTGGAGTTATTATTATTTACTTCAAATAATAATAACTTACAAGATTAAATTGGAAGTTTAGTATCATTTAATGTTAAATCAAATTTAACATTCCAAATGATCAATTGGTGTCAAACTTGTTGTTGGTGTGACCCTATAGGATCATGTATTATTAGTAATATTATTTTATGATCATCCTTGGGCATATAGAACTAACACAAAGTCACTAATTTCCGCCCTATAGCTTGTTGTAACGTTGTTTACAAATGTATCAGCAAGATTTTTGCGGATCGTATCAAAAACCATCTTTCTTCTCTGGTTGATGAAAACCAATCTGCTTTCATTCCTGGTCGTTTGATCACCGACAACGTCCTTCTTGTCCATGAACTCATGCATGATTATCATCGTCATCGTGGTCCTCCTAGGTGTGCCTTTAAGGTTGATATTCAAAAAGCGTACGACACAGTTGACTGGTCGTTTTTGCGGACAATCTTGTTTGGGTTTGGTTTCCCCGATCGTATGATTGACTGGATCATGACTTGTGTTTCCACGGTTGCTTACTCTGTGAGTATCAATGGGAATACTCACGGATATTTCGACGGTAAAAGGGGCCTTCGGCAGGGTGACCCCCTTTCTCCTTATCTCTTCACTATTGTCATGGAAGTGCTTAACCTTATGATCAAGAGAAACATCCATGATTCTGACTCTTTTAAATTCCACAGACAATGTGATGATCAAAGTATCACCCATCTCTATTTTGCCGACGATCTCCTTCTCTTCTGTCATGGTGATAGCTCTTCGGTTAGAATTATCTGTGATTCTCTTGAGGAATTCTCTGGGGTTTCTGGCCTCCACCCTAATATTGCGAAGAGTGAAGCTTTCTACTGTAATGTTGGTGAAAGGACCAGGGCTGCCATTGATCTTATTGTTAAGTTTCCTGAGGGCTGTTTCCCTGTCCGATACCTTGGCGTTCCTCTCATCACCACGCGTCTTGCCCACAAAGACTGTAAAGGCCTTGTTGATAAAGTCAAATGCAGGATTAATGACTGGAAAAACAAGTCTCTTTCCTTTGTTGGTCGTCTCCAGCTCATCCTCTCATAACCCTCCTACTATTTCCACGTCTGTCCCTGATAAACTCCTTTGGAGATCTAGAGACGGTCAACTCTATCCTTTCTCTGTTCGTTCTGTGTGGTAGTCTATTCGTCCCTATAACCAACCGGTCTTTTGGTTTCATCTTGTTTGGTTCTCCCAGAACATCCCCAGACATGCTTTCATTCTTTGGGTTGCTCTTAAAAATCGTCTTAAGACTCATGATAAAATCAAAATCTGGGAGACTAACTCCAATCTCATTTGTGCTTTCTGCGGGGACTGTCCGGATTCCCTATCCCATCTTCTTTGATTGTCCTTTCACTTCTTTGGTTTGGCATGACCTCCATCATGTCATGAATCTCTCCTTCTCCACTGATAGCTGGTCTGATATCATTAGTCAAATCAACCCCATTAATAAGAACAAGACCATTTGGTCCATCATTAGAAGACTTGTTTTTGCTGGAGCAGTCTACCACATTTGGCGGGAAAGAAATTTACGCATTTTTAAAAAAATAAAAAGATCTCATCATTCTGTAGTGAATAGTGTTAAGGATGATATCCGCTGTAGACTGCTCAGTCTTTCTATGAAAACTTGCACTAATGTTGATTTGGCTAAAACTATTTGGACCCTCCCTTAATTTTCTTCCTCTACGCTTTCTTTTTTCTCTGCTTGTTTTGGCTTGTATGGTTTGTTTGTTTTGCAGGTTGCTTTCCTTTATGTTCTTGTTTGTTTCTGGTTCCTTCTCTTGTTCCTGGTTCCTTCTCTTGTTTTGGTTCCTAGTTTTTTGGTGGGGAGTCCCCAGCCTTATATTGTATTTATTCTTTTTATTAATAAAATTTGCCAGAGGTGCCGCCATCTTTACCCAAAAAAAAACGCATCATAGTCCTTGATAATGGTTCATAACCCATCACAACATTCATAATATTACATAACCCATACAACCCTTCATAACGGTCCATAACCTATCACAACCCTTTCTAATGGTCCATAACCCACCACAACCCTTTCTATGGTCCATAACCCATCGTAACCCTCGATAATGGTCTATAACCATAACAACCCTTCATAATTGTCGATTATACATGCAAAGCTTCATAATGGTCCATAACCCTTCGTAATGGTCCATAACCCAACATAACCCTTTCTATGGTCCATAACCCATCACAACTCTTCATAATTGACCATAACCGATCACAACCCTTAATAACGGTCAATAACCCATCATAACCCTTTCTAATGCTCCATAACGCATCACCACCCTTTCTATGGTCCATAACCCATCGCAACCCTGTGTAATGGTCCATAACCATAACAACCCTTCATAATGGTCCATAATCCATACAAACCTTCATAACAGTCCATACCCCATCATAACGCTTCATTACCATAACCCATCACAACCCTTCATAATTAACCATAACCCATCACAACCCTTTCTATGGTCCATAACCCAACACAACCCTTTCTATGATCTATAACCCATCACAACCCTTCATAATTTACCATAACCCATCACAACACTTCATAAATGTCCATAACCCATCATAACCCTTCATAGTGGTCCATAACCCATCACAACCTTCATAATGATCCATAACCCATCACAACCCATTATAATGGTCCATAACCCTTCACAACCTTGATAATGGTCCGTAACCCATCACAACCTTCATAATTATCTATAACCCATCACATCCTATTTTAATGGTCCATAACCCTTCACAAGCTTCATAATGGTCCATAACCCATCACAACCCTTTATAATGGTCCATAACCCATCACAACCCTTCATAATTGACCATAACCCATCACAACCCATCATAATGGTCTATAACCAAACACAACCCTTTCTATGGTGCATAACCCATAACAACCCTTCATAATTGCCCATAACCTATCATAACCCTTCATAATGGTCAATAACGCATCATAGTCCTTGATAATGGTTCATAACCCATCACAACATTCATAATAGTACATAACCCATACAACCCTTCATAACGGTCCATAACCTATCACAACCCTTTCTAATGGTCCATAACCCACCACAACCCTTTCTATGGTCCATAACCCATCGTAACCCTCGATAATGGTCTATAACCATAACAACCCTTCATAATGGTCGATTACACATGCAAAGCTTCATAATGGTCCATAACTCATCATAACCCTTCGTAATGGTCCATAACCCAACATAACCCTTTCTATGGTCCATAACCCATCACAACTCTTCATAATTGACCATAACCTATCACAACCCTTAATAATGGTCAATAAGCCATCATAACCCTTTCTAATGCTCCATAACGCATCACCACCCTTTCTATGGTCCATAACCCATCGCAACGCTTCATTACCATAACCCATCATAACGCTTCATTACCATAACCCATCACCATAACCCATCACAACCCTTTCTATGGTCCATAACCCAGCACAACCCTTTCTATGATCTATAACCCATCACAACCCTTCATAATTAACCATAACCCATCACAACACTTCATAAATGTCCATAACCCTTTATAGTGGTCCATAACCCATCACAACCTTCATAATGATCCATAACCCATCACAACCCATTATAATGGTCCATAACCCTTCACAACCTTGATAATGGTCCATAATGTTAGTTCTATATGCCCAATCACCCTGATGGCCTAGTGGATAAGGCTTAGGACTCTTTCTCTTCCTCCATAAAGAGGTTCCAAGTTCTAATCCCACTCCCTCCCTTTCCCCATAGGGAGTGTTAGGTTTCAATCAGGGGATGGCCACTGGCCACCTCTCTACCCCCGTAGGTGATTGACCCGGACCACCCTGCTGCCAGGTGTGCGTGGGCCCCGAGGTTGCTTCATCAGGGTCATCCAAAGGATGGGTCGGGTGGGGTCCTCGGTTACCAAAAAAAAAAAAAACCCATCACAACCTTCATAATGATCCATAACCCATCACAACCCATTATAATGGTGCATAACCCTTCACAACCTTGATAATGGTCCATAATGTTAGTTCTATATGCCCAAGGATGATCATAAAATGATATTACTAATAATACATGATCCTATAGGGTCACACCAACAACAAGTTTGACACCAATTGATCATTTGGAATGTTAAATTCGATTTAACATCAAATGATACTAAACTTGCAATTTAATCTTGTAAGTTATTATTATTTAAGGTAAATAATAATAACTCCAATATTAGAGGTTGATTACTAATTCCTATGTGATGAATTAATTAAGCATGATAATTAAATTGTTTAAATTGTTAAATGATTTAATTAATTTATAAGTAGGCCTTTTATTTAATTTAATTGGTAAATTAAATAAAATATGCATATTATATATATGTATATATATATATAATTATACAATTAATAATGCATGTTTAATTGGTTTATTTATGTTATTTATGGTTTAAATGTTATTCCATTAATCAAATGTATAAAGGCTTATTATTTATAAGACTTATGAGATGATTTTTATAAATAATAAAATGATGTCTCTAATTGTTTATTCCCCCTTGGAATGGCCGGCCATACATGCTAGAAAAGCATGTGTTTGAAAGTAGCAAAAGGCATGAAGGAATCTTGGTATTTCCTATGCTTTGACCATGGGAACCACCACCTTATAATATACTTTCTTCTCTTCCTTTTGCTACTAGTCTTGGCCGAGATTTTAGAGTGCAAATCAACCATCTTTTGACAAAATGAAATCAGCCATAATACTCCAAAAACTCTCTCAAGAGTTCAAGCAAAAAATCGTTTTTTGCTTCAAGGATGTAAGAGCTTCAATTTGCAAGTTAACAAGACTAGCATCAAAGGTGTTCAAGCTTGTGGTGGACTAAGCTATAGAGGGATTCTATCTTGATTCCTTGTCATCATTTTCGTCCAAACTAAGCTCACTAAGAAGGGTATGATCTTGAACTCAATCTATTCTTCTTCTTCATCTTATCTCTACATGCATGTAGCATGATCCTCTTGAAGAGAAATTCGTGTTCATGATTCTTGCTTCCGTTGCAACTTCAAGTTTTTGAAACTCATAACATGAACATGGATATCCAACAATTGGTATCAGAGCCATGGCTATATTGCATGTTTAGATAATAAGTTTATTTGGATAAACTTGGTTTTTGGAAGCCATGAATGTTTATCTTCTTGAATGAAAGTTTCATGCATGGCTTCTTTGGCAACATACAAGTATATTATCTATGATTTTATGTAACCAACTATAATTTATATTTGCATGCATTTGGTTACATAATTGTTGCCTTAGAAAAACAAAGTGTTGATTTTCTTATGATTTTATGTGATAAAATGGTGCATAAACAAGCCAAGGACCATGTGTTGCATGTTTTGTGTTTAAATTCGATATGGTTGTAATCTATTCTTTTATTCAAATGGTTTGTAATAATAATTAGTTATTTCCTTCTTATATTCATTTTGTAAGTATTAGAATAGTTGTATTTTATATCTTTCACAAAATGTAACAAGAGAAGGAGATAAAGACATAAGAAGATTGCACCCAACAGCAACGATTTTTCCTGCATTCCTGCTGCCAATTTCGAATCTGTTTGGGGGCTCAAAAAAAATTCTTAACCTCATTACATGGTGCCAAGAAAGGGTGGTTCAAGTCTTATTTGATGATACAAGAAGATTGGCAAAGTTGTAGCTAAATCGGAGATCATTTGGATGAGTTTTTGGTCACCTTTTTGTCCCTAGGTTTGGACTTGATATTTCATGTATGGCTCACATGAAATATCAAACTAGTTGGCTTGTGTTTATGCACCCATGCATGCATGTGATGATTGAATGTTTTATGATTTTATGTTGTGGATAAAAATAAGATTTTGCATGCTAGACAACCTAGATAATTAAACATAATCATCAAGGAGTTTGTAATTTCAAATTGACATATTTAAAACATAAGATGTAAAACAAATGGTTTTATTAAAAATGGGTTTTATTATAAAACCTATAAAGTCAAGTTTTGAAAATAAATGAAACAAATAAAATGGAGATTTTATGATTTCTTACAAACTCCACCCCTAAATAATAATGGTAATTATTTAGGATTAAAATTGGTTCTATTGTATGTGATCAAACTCAAACTTAATATTGGATATTAATTGTAATCTTGGCCACAATCAAAGAATTAATAAAATGGAGATTTTATGATTAAAGGAACCAATTGACAAAATAAGATTTTAATGATACCATGTTCATTGGATGCATGCAATGTACATGATACCATATGTTTTTCAAAATTAGAATTGTGAAACATACAAATCCCTTTCGAAATACGAATCAATGCCGTCCCTCTTAAAGACACTCATGTATCACTTGTATTTCCTTATGGGATAAAGGATACCTAACCACTTGGAGTCTTCTTGTGATACAAGAGGTAGTTTTGCAATATTGATGGGATAAAGGACACCTAACCATTAATAGTTGTCAAAACTACACATCCGTTTAAGTGGGATGATTCGTTTGGAAATCTCTTGTGATAAAGGTCACCTAAGCATTAGAATTCCAAGGCATAGATGGGATCAAACATGCCAAACTTATAAATGTTATAATGGGATCCCATAACTCTAGAAATTATATTTGGATATAATTGGTAAACCGTTACCAACCTTGTTGATTCGAATAGGCGGGATAAAGGATACCTAACCACTTATTCGTATTGCAACTTGGATTCTAGACCTTAATTAATTAAAGTTTATGAAACAAGAAAGGGTATTAATTATTAAGGACTTAATATCATAATTTACTAAATCGAACCTTGTTAAAATTTTGTAGATGGCACCAAACACAACAAACCCGGCTCCTAACAAAACCTCACTACGGTCTCTCCTTGAGGGAGAAAAACTTAACCACACCAACTTCTTGGATTGGTACCGTAGTGTGAGAATAGTTCTCAAACAAGAAAAGAAAGAATATGTTCTCAATGAACCACTTCCTGAAGAGCCCCCTGCCATCCCTAAGCCCGCACACGATGCATGGCTTAAAAAGATGGATGATTCCATTGATGCATCATGTCTTATGCTGGCCACCATGATTCCTGACCTTCAGAAGGACTTAGAGAATCATTCAGCCTATGACATGATCAATCAATTAAAGGAAATGTTCCAACAACTTGCAAGAACGGAAAGGTTCGAAACTGTCCGGGCTTTCCATGCTTGCAAGATGGAGGATGGACAGACGGTAAGCTCTTATGTGCTCAAAATGAAGAGTCACATTGATCATTTGGCACGTCTTGGAGTTGTGATGCCCGAAGAGCTAGCAACGGATATGATCCTTAACTCCTTGACAAAGTCTTTTGATCCCTTTGTCATGAACTATAACATGAATGGTTTGAACAAGACTATCCCGGAATTGCATGGGATGCTAATTACCGCGGAAAAGAATCTGCCTAAGAAAACCACTCAAGTTCTCATGATCAAGGAAGGTGGCACAAAGAGAACTAGACCCGAACACCCCCACCAACTCCAAGGGCAAGGGGAAGGCAAAGGTTGTCAAAGGAAAGGGCAAGAAAGTTGTCCAACCATCCCGTCCGCCCAAGAAGAAGGCAAAGGTTGCCAAGGAAGACGCGTGCTTCGAATGTGGCAAAGTTAGGCATTGGAAGAGAAATTGCCCTACCTATCTTGCGGAGTTGAAGAAGAAGAAGGCTGGTGAGGGCACTTCAGGTATCTATGTGATAGACCTAGAACTTTATAATTTATCTCCTAACACATGGGTATTTGATACTGGTTGTGGAACTCACATATGTAATATGTTGCAGGGGTTCAAAAGGAGTAGGCGACTGAAGGCAAACGAGGTAGTACTCTGGGTTGGAAACAGTGCAAGGGTTGCGGTGGATTCAATAGGAAATTTTGATTTGTTACTACCTAATGGCTTGTATTTGACATTAACGAATGTTTATTATGTTCCTAGCTTAACTAGGAATATTATTTCGGTTGCTAAGTTGAGACAATGTGGTTTTAATCTTTCCTTTATGAATGATGACATTTGTGTTTACAAGAACAATGTGTTCTATTTTGAGGCTAGGCCTTTAAATGGAATTTATGAAGTAAACCTTGATGAAAAGACTAACCATGGCTCTTTATACCACACTTTCACCAAGAGGCCCAAATATGATTTGAGTCAAATTTATCTATGGCATTGTCGCCTTGGGCATATAAACAAGAATCGCATATCCCAACTTCAAAAGAGTGGACTTTTGAAGGCAAATGAGAATGACTCATTTGATATATGTGAATCTTGTTTACATGGCAAGATGACTAAAGCTCCTTTCTCGGGAACCAATGAGAGGGCAAAGGACTTGTTAGGAATCATACATACTGATGTATGTGGTCCTTTCAAGCCAATGACTAGATATAGTGAAAGATATTTCATCACCTTCACTGATGACTTTAGTCATTTTGGTTATGTTTATTTAATTAAACATAAACATGAGGCATTTGAAATGTTCAAAACGTTTCAAAGTGAAGTGGAAAATCAACTCAACAAAACAATTAAAGTTCTACGCTCTGATAGAGGAGGTGAGTACTTAACTACAAACTTTATGGATCATCTTAAGACTTGTGGAATTGTTTCACAACTTACTCCACCTGGAACACCACAACATAATGGTGTATCTGAAAGGCGGAACCGAACACTATTGTATATGGTTCGGTCTATGATGAGTAGAAGTACTCTACCTTTATCATTTTGGGGTTATGCTTTACAAACAGCTGCTCGTCTCCTAAACATGGCACCTACTAAGAAGTTTGATAAAACGCCTTATGAGATATGGCATGGAAGGGTTCCATCTTTATCCTATCTCAAGGTATGGGGTTGTGAAGCTTATGTAAGACAAGAAGCTTCAAACAAACTAGAACCCCGTTCAACTAAGTGTATCTTTGTAGGGTATCCAAAAGATTGTCTTGGATACTACTTCTACAATCCCATAGAGAATAAGATATTTATTTCTCGAAAAGCTGAATTCCTAGAAAACAAGTTTCTGTCAGAAGAGGCTTGTGGGAGGTTTGTGGAACTTGAAGAACTTCAGGAACCACAACTTGATACACAAGAAATTGGATCTAGCATTCAACAAGAAATTGTTGAACCTGAACAAACAGTTGATCAGGAACAAATTGTAACACAAGATGTTCGCAGATCTAGTAGGGTTCGATTTGAACCTGAAAGGTATGGTTACCTAATGATGGAAGAGGAATGTTATACGATAGATTCTGATGAACCCATCAACTACCAGAGTGCAATGTCAGATCCTGAATCTGATAAATGGCTAGAAGCCATGAACACAGAGATGCAATCCATGCACGATAACCAAGTTTGGGAATTGGTTAATCTTCCCACCAATTGTAAGACTGTTGGGAACAAATGGGTTTTCAAGAAGAAAACCGACGTGGATGGAAATGTTCACACTTTTAAGGCAAGACTTGTCGCTAAAGGATACTCACAAACTCATGGTATTGACTATGATGAGACCTTTTCACCAGTGGCAATGATCAAGTCAATTAGGATACTTTTTGCCATAGCCACATACTATGATTATGAGATATGGCAAATGGATGTCAAGACCGCTTTCCTTAATGGACACTTATTGGAAGATGTCTATATGGATCAACCTGAAGGTTTTGTCGATCCCAAGCATCCTAGCAAAGTGTGCAAGCTTAAAAGATCTATCTATGGATTGAAGCAAGCGTCTCGAACATGGAACATCCGCTTTGATGAAAAGATTACAAATTTTGGATTCATCAAAAATGAGGATGACTCCTGTGTTTACAAGAAAGCTAGTGGGAGCATAGTCATATTCCTAGTATTGTATGTAGATGACATACTTCTATTTGGAAATGACATCCCAACCTTGAAAGGTGCCAAAGCGTTCCTTGAGAACTGTTTCTCAATGAAGGACTTAGGAGAAGCTGCTTATGTATTAGGCATAAAGATCTATAGAGATAGATCTAAGAGACTTATTGGTCTAAGCCAAAGTGCATATATTGATAAAATCTTGAAAAGGTTCAAGATGCAAGACTCCAAAAGAGGATTCTTGCCAATATCGCATGGCACCATCCTAAGCAAGTCTCAGTCCCTAAGCACTAGGACTGAACTTGAAAGGATGAAACATGTCCCATATGCCTCGGCAATTGGCTCTATCATGTATGCCATGTTATGCACTAGGCCCGATGTCTCATGTGCCTTAAGCATGACTAGTAGGTATCAACAGAACCCAGGTGAAGCCCACTGGACTGCTGTAAAGAATATTCTTAAGTACTTAAGAAGAACTAAAGACATGTTCTTAGTTTACGGTGGTTTGGAAGAAAGCTTAAAAGTAAAGGGTTACACTGACGCAAGCTTCCAAACAGATAGGGACGATTCGAGATCTCAGTCTGGGTATGTCTTTATTTTAAATGGAGGAGCTGTGTCTTGGAAGAGTTCCAAACAAGAAGTGATTGCACAATCCACTACAGAATCAGAATATGTTGCTGCTTCGGAAGCTGCTCAAGAAGCTGTCTGGATGAGAAAGTTCATTGAAGATCTAGGGGTTGTTCCTTCCATTCGGGACCCTATAGAAATCTTCTATGACAATCTAGGTGCTATAGCTCAAGCAAAGGAACCTAGATCGCATCAAAAGACCAAACACATTCACCGAAGATATAACTACATACGACATGAAGTTAAGAATGGTGAAATAAGTATTCACAAGGTTCATACAGATCAGAATTTGGCAGACCCATTCATGAAGCCTTTACCCCAAGCTAAGCATGAAAGTCACGCTAAGGGTATAGGACTTCGTTTTTCTAATGAATGGATTTGATTTGTGTTTAGTGTTTTATGAATATGAAATTATGTAAACAACAAGAATTATGTAATATATGTGACGTGATGTTTCATTCATAATTTTGTGTCTTAATATTAGCATGTTTAATCCTTGAATAATTTAATTATTCTAAATGTCCATAGTCGATCATAATTGTGGGAGCAATTATGAAGTAAGACTAATATGAATTGGATTGGTTGACTTTTATGGGTAAAAGTAGCAAAAGGTTGCAACCAAATTCATAGGTACTTGTCAGTGAACAAGTATTGGACTTGACCCGTTTCAAGATCACTCCATGGATCATTATCATAAGTGATTCTTGAATAAAGGTATTATCATTGTATCCTTAGACCTGAGATGCATATTTGGGACTCAAGTGTAGGGAGTGCCATGCTTTGATATGGTTCACCGTTGTTCTTGAAATATAGACAACCATACAAACCATACTCAAGTATAGTACCAACTACATAAGGGGCATATGTAGTCAAGATGGGATTTGTTCCTCTTATGTGTTGAGAGTTAGACATCTAAGGCGCCTGATTGAAAGTTGAACATAAAATGAGAATGATTAAGATCCATGTCTCATGTTTAACATGATGTTTGTGACAAAGGGATAATTGATAGATAACCTTATACATCAATTAGAGCCTCGTGCTTTTGAAGAATTGGATGTTGTTGAATGGCATTATGTCATGTGTTATTGGGGGCAGTGAAATGTTGCTAGACGTTTATCACTGTCGGTATCATTCTATGATGCAACCTTGTGCAAGTGGGAGATTGTTAGTTCTATATGCCCAAGGATGATCATAAAATGATATTACTAATAATACATGATCCTATAGGGTCACACCAACAACAAGTTTGACACCAATTGATCATTTGGAATGTTAAATTCGATTTAACATCAAATGATACTAAACTTGCAATTTAATCTTGTAAGTTATTATTATTTAAGGTAAATAATAATAACTCCAATATTAGAGGTTGATTACTAATTCATATGTGATGAATTAATTAAGCATGATAATTAAATTGTTTAAATTGTTAAATGATTTAATTAATTTATAAGTAGGCCTTTTATTTAATTTAATTGGTAAATTAAATAAAATATGCATATTATATATATGTATATATATATATTTATATATATATATATATATATATATATATATATATATATATATATATATATATATATATATATAATTATACAATTAATAATGCATGTTTAATTGGTTTATTTATGTTATTTATGGTTTAAATGTTATTCCATTAATCAAAAGTATAAAGGCTTATTATTTATAAGACTTATGAGATGATTTTTATAAATAATAAAATGATGTCTCTAATTGTTTATTCCCCCTTGGAATGGCCGGCCATACATGCTAGAAAAGCATGTGTTTGAAAGTAGCAAAAGGCATGAAGGAATCTTGGTATTTCCTATGCTTTGACCATGGGAACCACCACCTTATAATATACTTTCTTCTCTTCCTTTTGCTACTAGTCTTGGCCGAGATTTTAGAGTGCAAATCAACCATCTTTTGACAAAAGGAAATCAGCCATAATACTCCAAAAACTCTCTCAAGAGTTCAAGCAAAAAATCGTTTTTTGCTTCAAGGAAGTAAGAGCTTCAATTTGCAAGTTAACAAGACTAGCATCAAAGGTGTTCAAGCTTGTGGTGGACTAAGCTATAGAGGGATTCTATCTTGATTCCTTGTCATCATTTTCGTCCAAACTAAGCTCACTAAGAAGGGTATGATCTTGAACTCAATCTATGCTTCTTCTTCATCTTATCTCTACATGCATGTAGCATGATCCTCTTGAAGAGAAATTCGTGTTCATGATTCTTGCTTCCGTTGCAACTTCAAGTTTTTGAAACTCATAACATGAACATGGATATCCAACACATAACCCATCACAACCTTCATAATGATCTATAACCCATCACAGCCCATTTTAATGGTCCATAACCCTTCACAACCTTCATAATGGTCCATAACCCATCACAACCTTTTATAATGGTCCATAACCCATCACAACCCTTCATAATTGAGCATAACCCATCACAACCCTTCATAATGGTCCATAACCAAACACAACCCTTTCTATGGTGCATAACCCATAACAACCCTTCATAATTGCCCATAACCTATCACAACCCTTCATAATGGTCAATAACGCATCATAGTCCTTGATAATGGTTCATAACCCATCACAACTTTCATAATAGTACATAACCCATACAACCCTTCATAACGGTCCATAACCTATCACAACCCTTTCTAATGGTCCATAAACCATCACAACCCTTTCTATGGTCCATAACCCATCGTAACCCTCGATAATGGTCTATAACCATAACAACCCTTCATAATGGTCGATTACACATGCAAAGCTTCATAATGGTCCATAACCCATCATAACCCTTCGTAATGGTCCATAACCCAACATAACCCTTTCTATGGTCCATAACCCATCACAACTCTTCATAATTGACCATAACCTATCACAACCCTTAATAACGGTCAATAACCCATCATAACCCTTTCTAACGCTCCATAACGCATCACCACCCTTTCTATATGGTCCATAACCCATCGCAACCCTGCGTAATGGTCCATAACCATAACAACCCTTCATAATGGTCCATAATCCATACAAACCTTCATAACAGTCCATACCCCATCATAACGCTTCATTACCATAACCCATCACAACCCTTCATAATTGACCATATAACCCATCACAACCCTTTCTATGGTCCATAACCCAACATAACCCTTTCTATGATCTATAACCCATCACAACCCTTCATAATTAACCATAACCCATCACAACACTTCATAAATGTCCATAACCCATCATAACCCTTCATAATGGTCCATAACCCATCACAACCCATTATAATGGTCCATAACCCTTTATAACCATGATAATGGTCCATAACCCATCACAACCTTCATAATGATCTATAACCCATCACAGCCCATTTTAATGGTCCATAACCCTTCACAACCTTCATAATGGTCCATAACCCATCACAACCCATTATAATGGTCCATAACCCATCACAACCCTTCATAATTGAGCATAACCCATCACAACCCATCATAATGGTTCATAACCAAACACAACACTTTCTATGGTGCATAACCCATAACAACCCTTCATAATTGCCCATAACCTATCACAACCCTTCATAATGGTCAATAACGCATCATAGTCCTTGATAATGGTTTATAACCCATCACAACATTCATAATAGTACATAACGCATACAACCCTTCATAACGGTCCATAACCTATCACAACCCTTTCTAATGGTCCATAACCCACCACAACCCTTTCTATGGTCCATAACCCATCGTAACCCTCGATAATGTTCTATAACCATAACAACCCTTCATAATGGTCGATTACACATGCAAAGCTTCATAATGGTCCATAACCCCACATAACCCTTTCTATGGTCAATAACCCATCACAACTCTTCATAATTGACCATAACCTATCACAACCCTTAATAATGGTCAATAACCGATCATAACCCTTTCTAATGCTCCATAACGCATCACCACCCTTTCTATGGTCCATAACCCATCGCAACCCTGCGTAATGGTCCATAACCATAACAACCCTTCATAATGGTCCATAATCCACACAAACCTTTATAACAGTCCATACCCAATCATAACGCTTCATTACCATAACCCATCACAACCCTTTCTATAGTCCATAACCCAGCACAACCCTTTCTATGATCTATAACCCATCACAACCCTTCATAATTAACCATAACCCATCACAACACTTCATAAATGTCCATAACCCTTCATAGTGGTCCATAACCCATCACAACCTTCATAATGATCTATAACCCATCACACCCCATTTTAATGGTCCATAACCCTTCACAACCTTCATAATGGTTCATATCCCATCACAACCCTTTATAATGGTCCATAACCCATCACAACCCTTCATAATTGAGCATAACCCATCACAACCCTTCATAATGGTCCATAACCAAACACAACCCTTTCTATGGTGCATAACCCATAACAACCCTTCATAATTGCCCATAACCTATCACAACCCTTCATAATGGTCAATAACACATCATAGTCCTTAATAATGGTTCATAACCCATCACAACATTCATAATAATACATAACCCATACAACCCTTCATAACGGTCCATAACCTATCACAACCCTTTCTAATGGTCCATAGCCCACCACAACCCTTTCTATGGTCCATAACCCATCGTAACCCTCGATAATGGTCTATAACCATAACAACCCTGCATAATGGTCGATTACACATACAAAGCTTCATAATGGTCCATAACCCATCATAACCCTTCGTAATGAACGTATAGAAAAATCAGAAAGATTACCGTCACTAGATCTCCATTGGAGTTTATCAGGAACGGATGGGGATAGAGAAGGAGGGTTTTGAGGAAGAAGATTAGGATCGTAGTCCCTGGTCAATGGAGGGACTACCATCCTAATCTTCTTCCTCAAAACCATCCTTCTCTATCCCCATCCGTTCCTGATAAACTCCAATGGAGATCTAGTGACGGTAATCTTTCTGATTTTTCTGTACGTTCCGTTTGGCAGTCTATTCGGCCATATGACTAGCCTGTTGATTGGTATCATCTGGTTTGGTTCTCCCAGAATATCCCTAGACATGCATTCATTCTTTGGGTTGCTCTTAAAAATCGTCTTAAAACTCATGATAACATAAAAATCTGGGATAATAACTCTAATATCATTTGTGCTTTCTGCGGGGATTGTGCTGATTCCCTTTCCCATCTTTTCTTCGAGTGTTCTTTCCCTTCTATGGTTTGGCATGATCTTCAACATGTCATGAATCTCTCCGTCCCCACTTATAGCTGGTCCGATATCATTAATCAACTCAAACCCGTGTCTAAAATTAAGACCATTTGGTCCATCATTAGAAGACTTGTGCTTGCTGGAGCAGTTTACCACATTTGGCAAGAAAGAAATTTTCGAATTTTCAAAAAAACTAAAAGATCTTATCATGCAGTCGTGAATAGTATTAAGGATGATATACACTGTAGACTGCTGAGTCTTTCTATGAAATCTTGCACTAATGTTAATTTGGCTAAAAGGATATGGACCATCCCTTAACAAACCTCTTATTTGCTTCTATATTTCTCTTCTTGTATGGTTTGTTTTTTGCAGGTTGTTCTCCTTTATGTTATTGTTATGTTTCTGGTTCCATGTACTGTTTTGGTTTCTAGTTTAGCTTTGTTGTTGTCTTTTGGGGCCTGTCCCGATGGATTTTCTGTTTTTCCCTTTGGTGGGGAGTCCCCAGCCTTTTATTGTATTTATTCTTTTTATTAATAAAATTTGCCAGAGGTACCGTCCTCTTTACCCAAAAAAAACCCAACATAACCCTTTCTATGGTCCATACCCTATCACAACTCTTCATGATTGACCATAACCAATCACAACCCTTAATAATGGTCAATAACCCATCATAACCCTTTCTAATGCTCCATAACGCATCACCACCCTTTCTATGGTCCATAACCTATCGCAACCCTGCGTAATGGTCCATAACCATAACAACCCTTCATAATGGTCCATAACCCATAAAACCTTCATAACAGTCCATACCCCATCATAACGCTTCATTACCATAACCCATCACAACCCTTTCTATGGTCCATAACCCAGCACAACCCTTTCTATGATCTATAACCCATCACAACCCTTCATAATTAACCATAACCCATCACAACACTTCATAAATGTCCATAACCCTTCATAGTGGTCCATAACCTATCACAACCTTCATAATGATCCATAACCCATCACAACCCATTATAATGGTCCATAACCCTTCACAACCTTGATAATGGTCCATAACCCATCACAACCTTCATAATGATCTATAACCCATCACAGCCCATTTTAATGGTCCATAACCCTTCACAACCTTCATAATGGTTCATAACCCATCATAACCGTTTATAATGGTCCATAACCCATCACAACCCTTCATAATTGATCATAACCCATCACAACCCTTCATAATGGTCCATAACCAAACACACCCCTTTCTATGGTGCATAACCCATAACAACCCCTTATAATTGCCCATAACCTATCACAACCCTTCATAATGGTCAATAACACATCATAGTCCATAGTTAACACAACCAAAAAACCCCAACGATTTTCTCTCTCTAAGCAAGCTATACAATTTTTTGCAATCTTTTAAGTTTTTGTATCTTAATTTTAATTATGGCTGGTGTTTCACCAGGCATAATTCCTGGTTCTGATCAATCTTTGGATAATGAAAATGTTTTACAAAATCATAAACTTATATTTCCTGAAAATGGTCTTATAGATCATGAAACTACTTTGAATCTGGTTGAAAAAAGATTGAAAAATATTAAAACAAAACAGCCATATTTCTTCAAACAACTTGATAGAGCCATACAAAAAAATAAATCTGTTATAAACCATAAACTTTTTACAGATTTAACTGCTAGAAATGAAATATATCTTCATTCTCAAAATAATCCCAAAAAATATAAGCATTATGGTGTGAATGATAAACAAGCATCAGCAGAAGATATTGGTGAAGATGATGGTCTAGATGGCGAATCTCCACTCATTGGAGTCCGTGAAGCTCATGTTACAAACATAATGAACACCATTGAATCTGCATTCAAGGGAGTTTGTGAACCTCACGAACCAAATATCAGGAAAATGTCCGACATTGAATACCAACATAAAGGTGATGGAGTGCAATTCCCAACGGCTCCTTCCTCTTGCATCAATGAAGGTGGTACTCTATTAGTCTTGGCAGATGGTGTCCACTTCAATTAAAGCATCGGGTTTGCTGGTAATCACACTTTCACGTCGCATCAAGCAGTGGGTTTGAAGAGTGGGGAAGAAAATAATTACCTCATAAATAAATCCGGTCATGAAGATCATCCTATTTTAGTTCAACGTGAAGATCAAGATGCAAACTTGATGAACACCAAAGGGCAGGAGGGAGTTGCTGCATCCCATGCTGAACGTGTGCTACACGCTCCAACGGTCATGAATCCTCACATGTCCACAACGGTCACGAACTCTACAAGCTCATTTGCTGAAGGTATGAAGCTCGACCACTCATTTGTTAATTCTAATCCTTCCTTTATGAATGTAGAATGTGGGTTAATTGATAACTAGTGGGGAATGTGGGAGACAACAATGATAACACTAGGTTAGTGGGAGACAAGGACAAACATGCCTCACATGCTACCCCATTTGAATTGTCCTCTCCCTTTTTACAATTGCCGAGAAGCTCTACTAAAATTGCGGAACCTAGTGTGCCGAGAAGTGAATGTAATGTGGGACATAACAATGATAACACTAGGATAGTGGGAGACAAGGAGACACATGACTCACATGATACCCCTTTTGACTTGTCCTTTCCCTCTTTGCAATTGCCGAAAACTTCTACTAATCGTGTGTATCCAAGTGTGCCGAGTAGTCAATGTGTAACCAACAAATTGGATCATCTACCTTCTCTTTTGGGCCTCCCTAAAAGTTCATCCCATTTGGGCTACCAAAAACAAACCTATTTTCCTTATAGACCTAACAAAATTAAGCCCAACAAATATAATAAAACTAATTGGGCTAACAAAAATAAGCCTTTTAATACTAAAAACTATGAAATTCAAAAACTGGATAATCATATTCATGTTAATTCTAGAATTAGTAATGAAGCCGAGGTTGTTCATTTACATAATTCCAACAAGCAAGATAAGATTAATGGTAACTTGGAAGCAAAAGACTTAAATTACAACGCTTGGTCTAGTAAATTACCTATGCTAGTTAACTCTCAAGCTAACATTATAAGTGGTCCTAAAAAACACTCTAGCGACAAGTTTCGTTTCATTCCTAATCTAAGTAATGATGTTGATGTGCCAGTAGACATCCCGATCAATGTTTTTAATAAGATATGTGAGACTCATGCTCGAACCATATGTGGTTATTTGGTGGGATGTAAAATGAATTATTCTGATGTTTGTTATCTTGCCTCTAAGATGTGGTCTCAACATGGTCTGGAAGATGTTCTGTTAAATGGTAACGGTGTCTATCTTTTTAAATTTAACAATGACCAAGGTCTAAAACATGTTATCACCCACGGACCTTGGACATTTAGGAGTGCCCCCATTGTTATGCAAAAATGGAGACCCAGACTTAGCATTCATAGAAACAAGCATGACAAACTTCCTCTATGGATTAAAATACATGACATCCCTTATGAGACTTGGAGTGAGGAAGGATTAAGTCACATTGCTTCTAAAATTGGTAAACCTCTTGCTATGGACTCTTATACAGCTAACATGTGTACTTATGCTGCGGGTAAGGCAGTCTATGCACGTGTCCTTTTAGAGGTCCCAACTCGTCCCTCATGGGTGGACAAAATTAACATCCGTATCCCAGATCCTGAAACACTTGACTTTTCTTCCCATACGCTTAGAGTTGAGTATGAATGGAAACCACCTATGTGCTCTCATTGTAAGGTGTTTGGTCACGAAACACATGTTTGTATGCATGTTATTACTAAAACTAATGATCATTCTATTGCTAATCATATGGATACTTCTACCATTAATGCTACTTCTATTATAGATAATATTGATGATTTTACTATGGTTTCAAATAAGAAATATTCTTCAAAACATGTTTTTACTAAAGACAATAAATATAATGAATCTTCTAAAAGCAATACTAGTAGAAAATACCAAAACAATACCCAAGATAATTTTCTTTCAAAAAATAAAAACTTTTTAAAAACTAGTAGAAATAAAAAACGGTTTGAGCAAATTTCGGTTCATAGTATTAATAGTCCCCCTTTATCCACCAATCCCCCTAATCCCCCAATGAAGGATAAATCCGCTATTGTTGGATTCCCTAGCCCTATCATTCATATTTCTTCCTCCCAGCCCATTTATTAGTCTGAATCCTCCACCCCTTTATTTAACGCCTTCTCCATTCTAGAGCCTTGTTCCTCTGACGTCACGGATATTCCCTCTACTTCTGTCCCCCTGCCCCATCCTAGTGCTCCTTCCCATTCTAGTCCTGATGATTTTGATCCTGATGCTGAAGACCTTATCGTAGAGGATAGTATTGAGGTTGATTCTAATGATGGTGACACTGCCCAGTTCATTGTTAATGAGTCTGGATCCTATTATGATCACCCTAGGATAGCTCTGGTGCCCGAGCAGATGGACTCCACCACCCTCAATGTTTCCATATGACGCACATCGATGCATGGAATACTCGCGGTCTCTGTAAGCCTTCTCATCAGAAGGCAGTGAAAGATCTTATACGCGATCAAAATCTTAATATTTGTGCTTCTCTTGAGACTTGTGCTTCATTCACTAACCTCCCTCTTATCTGTAGCCGTACTTTTGGTTCCTGGTCTTGGTCGTCCAACGGTCTTTTTTCCCCAAGAGGGACTAGAATTGTTGTTGCTTGGGACCCAATCGCTATTGATATGATTCTTATCGACTTAAATGACCAGGTTATGCATTTCAAAGTTAATATTCGTGATTCGAATAAATCTTTTTTCTGCTCTTTCGTCTATGCTCATAATGATCACATGATGCGTCGCTCTCTCTGGCATTCTCTTGCGGTCCATAAGAATATGGTTAGAGATACCCCTTGGATTCTTTTGGGTGATTTCAATGTTGCTCTTGATATTAAAGATAGCACCTCCGGGTCGTTTGGGATTTCTCGTGCCATGGAGGACTTCAGGGACTGTGTCAATCTGATGGAAATGGAGGATCTTAACTATAAAGGTCTCTTCTACACATGGACCAAGTCTCCTAATGGTTCGGGTGGCATCCTCAAAAAGATCCATCGGGTCATGGGAAATACTCACTTCGTTGCTTCTTTCCCCTCCTCTACTGTCAATTTTCTCCCTTACCGTTCGTCCGATCATACTCCTGCTGTGCTTTCTCTCCCCCATCATGCCCCTTTCCAACCTAAACCTTTCAAGTTCCCTAATTTCCTGACTTATAAGAACGATTTCAAGCAGATTGTTGCCTCTTCTTGGAACCCCAATATCACTGGATATCGGATGTATAAGGTTTTCAAAAACCTTAAAAATCTGAAAGTGCCTATACGTAAGATGCTTCGCAACCAGGGAAACCTCTTTTCTAAGGTTATCTCTCTTCGTAATGAGCTTGATAGAGTTCAGATTGCTTTGGATCGGGATCCTTTCAATAAGGATCTTCGTGAAGAACAATGCAGGTATCTCCTTGCTTATAACGAGGCTAGCCTGGATGAAGAGAGGTTCCTAAAACAAAAGGCTAAGGTTAACTGGCTGCGTGAGGGTGATAAAAATTCGGCTTTTTTCCACAAAGTGGTTAAAAGCCGTAAATCTCGCAATCGTATTAATTCTATCCAGGATGCTCAAGGTAACTGGATCTCGGGGAATGATCTTCCTAATCTGTTTGTTTCTCACTTTCAAGCCTTCTTGGGTTCTGCCCAGCCTTCCACTGCTATTCGTGATCCTTCTTCCCTCTTCTCTAATAAGCTCTCCCTCCTCCAGTCTGCCGCCATGCTTACTCCTGTTACTGACGCGGAGGTTAAGTGTGTCCTGTTCCAGATGGGTGATGATAAAGCTCCTGGTTCTGATGGTTTCTCTGCTAAGTTCTTCAAGTCTGCTTGGGAGATTGTGGGTCCTGATTTCTGTATGGCTGTTAAGGAATTCTTCTATTCTGGCAAACTTCTTAAGTATTTCAACAGCACCATCCTTGCGCTCATCCCTAAAGTTGATTCCCCTTCCAAAGTCACTGATTTCCGCCCTATAGCTTGTTGTAACGTTGTTTACAAATGTATCAGCAAGATTATTGCGGATCGTATCAAAAACCATCTTTCTTCTCTGGTTGATGAAAACCAGTCTGCTTTCATCCCTGGTCGTTTGATCACCGACAACGTCCTTCTTGTCCATGAACTCATGCGTGATTATCATCGTCATCGTGGTCCTCCTAGGTGTGCTTTTAAGGTTGATATTCAAAAAGCGTACGACATAGTTGACTGGTCGTTTCTGCGGACCATCTTGTTTGGGTTTGGTTTCCCCGATCGTATGATTGACTGGATCATGACATGTGTTTCCACGGTTGCTTACTCTGTGAGTATCAATGGGAATACTCACGGATATTTTGACGGTAAAAGGGGCCTTCGGCAGGGTGACCCCCTTTCTCCTTATCTCTTCACTCTTGTCATGGAAGTGTTTAACCTTATGATCAAGAGAAACATCCATGATTCTGACTCTTTTAAATTCCACAGACAATGTGATGATCAAAGTATCACCCATCTCTGCTTTGTCGACGATCTCCTTCTCTTCTGTCATGGTGATAGCTCTTCGGTTAGAATCATCTGTGATTCTCTTGAGGAATTCTCTGGGGTTTCTGCCCTCCATCCAAATATTGCAAAGAGTGAAGCTTTCTACTGTAATGTTTGTAAGAGGACCAGGGCTGCCATTGATCTTATTGTTAAGTTTGTAGAGGGCTCTTTCCCTGTCCGATACCTTGGCGTTCCTCTCATCACCACGCGTCTTGCCCATAAAGACTGTAAAGGCCTTGTTGATAAAGTCAAATGCAGGATTAATGACTGGAAAAACAAGTCTCTTTCCTTTGCTGGTCGTCTCCAGCTCATCCTCTCTGTCCTTTCTTCTACTCAAATCTATTGGGCTTCTGTTTTTATTCTTCCTAAATCTATCTCTAACGATATTGAGAAGCTCATGAGAGGTTTCCTCTGGTGCCATGGTGAGTTAAAGCGTGGTAAAGCTAAAGACTTATGGAAAACTGTATGCCTTCCTAAGGAACATGGTGGTCTTGGCATACGTAACCTTGCTATCTGGAATGTTGCCCTTATGGCTTCCCATGTTTGCAGACTCCTTTCCAAGAAAGAGTCCCTATGGGTTAAGTGGATCCACTCATACCGTTTATGTGGCCGTAACTTTTGGGATGCCCCTAAAAAATAAGGTTCAGCATTTGCCTGGCGTAACATCCTGGATATGCGGGATAAGATAAGGGAGTATATAGTTTCCCAGATAGGTGATGGATGCTCTACTTCTGCTTGGTTCGACAACTGGCACCCTGCGGGCCCTCTTTCTAAATTCTTGTCTGTCCGTGACATCCATGATGCGAGTTTCACTCCTGATACTAAGGTTGCTGACCTGGTTCTTAACGGATCTTGGGTTCGGCCTCATTGTTGGAGAGATTCCCATGGTGCTCTTCTTTCTCATAACCCTCCTACTATTTCCACGTCCGTCCCTGATAAACTCCTTTGGAGATCTAGAGACGTTCAACTCTCTCCTTTCTCTGTTCGATCTGTGTGTCAGTCTATTCGCCCCTATCACCAACCGGTCTTTTGGTTTCATCTTGTTTGGTTCTCCCAGAACATCCCCAGACATGCTTTCATTCTTTGGGTTGCTCTTAAAGATCGTTTTAAGACTCATGATAAAATCAAAATTTGGGACACTAATTCCAATCTCATTTGTACGTTCTGCGGGGACTGTCCGGATTCCCTTTCCCATCTCTTCTTTGAATGCTCTTTCACTTCTTTGGTTTGGCATGACCTTCATCATGTCATGAATCTCTCCTTCTCCACTGATAGCTGGTCTGATATCATTAGTCAACTCAACCCCATTAATAAGAACAAGACCATTTGGTCCATCATTAGAAGACTTGTTTTTGCTGGAGCGGTCTACCACATCTGGCGGGAAAGAAATTTACGCATTTTTACAAAAATAAAAAGATCTCATCATGCTGTCGTGAATATTGTTACGGATGATATCCGCTGTAGACTGATGAGTCTTTCTTTGAAAACTTTCACTAATGTTGATTTGGCTAAAACTCTTTGGACCCTCCCTTAATTTTCTTCCTCTGCGCTTTCTTTTTTCTCTGCTTGTTTTGGCTTGTATGGATTGTTTGTTTGCTCTCCTTTATGTTCTTGTTTGCTTATGGTTCCTTCTCTTGTTTTGGTTCCTAGTTTAGCTTGTTGTCCGTTGGGGCCTGTCCCGATGGATTTTCTGTTTTTTGGTGGGGAGTCCCCAGCCTTATATTGTATTTATTCTTTTTATTAACAAAATTTGCCAGAGGTGCCGCCCTCTATACCCAAAAAAACACATCATAGTCCTTGATAATGGTTCATAACCCATCACAACATTCATAATAGTACATAACCCATACAACCCTTCATAACGGTCCATAACCTATGACAACCCTTTCTAATGGTCCATAACCCACCACAACCCTTTCTATGATCCATAACCCATCGTAACCCTCGATAATGGTCTATAACCATAACAACCCTTCATAATGGTCGATTACACATGCAAAGCTTCATAATGATCCATAACCCATCATAACCCTTCGTAATGGTCCATAACCCAACATAACACTTTCTATGGTCCATACCCTATCACAACTCTTCATAATTGACCATAACCTATCACAACCATTAATAATGGTCAATAACCCATCATAACCCTTTCTAATGCTACATAACGCATCACCACCCTTTCTATGGACCATAACCCATTGCAACCCTGCTTAATGGTCCATAACCATAACAACCCTTCATAATGGTCCATAACCCCTTCAAACCTTCATAACAGTCCATACCCCATCATAACGCTTCAATACCATAACCATCACAACCCTTCATAATTGACCATAACCCATCACAACCCTTTCTATGGTCCATAACCCAGCACAACCCTTTCTATGATCTATAACCCATCACAACCCTTCATAATTAACCATAATCCATCACAACACTTCATAAATGTCCATAACCCATCATAACCCTTCATAGTGGTCCATAACCCATCGCAAGCTTCATAATGATCCATAACCCATCACAACCCATTATAATGGTCCATAACCCTTCATAACCTTGATAATGGTCCATAACCCATCACAACCTTCATAATGATCTATAACCCATCACAGTCCATTTTAATGGTCCATAACCCTTCACAACCTTCATAATGGTCCATAACCCATCACAACCCTTTATAATGGTCCATAATCCATCACAACCCTTTCTATGGTCCATAACCCAGCACAACGCTTTCTATGATCTATAACCCATCACAACCCTTCATAATTAACCATAACCCATCACAACACTTCATACATGTCCATAACCCATCATAACCCTTCATAGTGGTCCATAACCCATCACAACCTTCATAATGATCCATAACCCATCACAACCCATTATAATGGTCCATAACCCTTCATAACCTTGATAATGGTCCATAACCCATCACAACCTTCATAATGATCTATAACCCATCACAGCCCATTTTAATGGTCCATAACCCTTCACAACCTTCATAATGGTCCATAACCCATCACAACCCTTTATAATGGTCCATAACCCATCACAACCCTTCATAATTAAGCATAACCCATCACAACCCATCATAATGGTCCATAACCAAACACAACCCTTTCTATGGTGCATAACCAAACACAACCCTTCATAATTGCCCATAACCTATCACAACCCTTCATAATGGTCAATAACGCATCATAGTCCTTGATAATGGTTCATAACCCATCACAACATTCATAATAGTACATAACCCATACAACCCTTCATAACGGTCCATAACCTATCACAACCCTTTCTAATGGTCCATAACCCACCACAACCCTTTCTATGGTCCATAACCCATCGTAACCCTCGATAATGGTGTATAACCATAACAACCCTTCATAATGGTCGATTACACATGCAAAGCTTCATAATGGTCCATAACCCATCATAACCCTTCGTAATGGTCCATAACCCAACATAACCCTTTCTATGGTCCATAACCCATCACAACTCTTCATAATTGACCATAACCTATCACAACCCTTAATAATGGTCAATAACCCATCATAACCCTTTCTAATGCTCCATAACGCATCACCACCCTTTCTATGGTCCATAACCCATCGCAACCCTGCATAATGGTCCATAACCATAACAACCCTTCATAATGGTCCATAACCCATACAAACCTTCATAACAGTCCATACCCCATCATAACGCTTCATTACCATAACCCATCACAACCCTTCATAATTGACCATAACCCATCACAACCCTTTCTATGGTCCATAACCCAGCACAACCCTTTCTATGATCTATAACCCATCACAACCCTTCATAATTAACCATAACCCATCACAACACTTCATAAATGTCCATAACCCATCATAAGCCTTCATAGTGGTCCATAACCCATCACAACCTTCATAATGATCGATAACCCATCACAACCCATTATAATGGTCCATAACCCTTCATAACCTTGATAATGGTTCATAACCCATCACAACCTTCATAATGATCTATAACCCATCACAGCCCATTTTAATGGTCCATAACCCTTCATAACCTTCATAATGGTCCATAACCCATCACAACCCTTTATAATGGTCCATAACCCAACACAACCCTTCATAATTGAGCATAACCCATCACAACCCATCATAATGGTCCATAACCAAACACAACCCTTTCTATGGTGCATAACCCATAACAACCCTTCATAATTGCCCATAACCTATCACAACCCTTCATAATGGTCAATAACGCATCATAGTCCTTGATAATTCTTCATAACCCATCACAACATTCATAATAGTACATAACCCATACAACCCTTCATAAGGTCCATAACCTATCACAACCCTTTCTAATGGTCCATAACCCACCACAACCCTTTCTATGGTCCATAACCCATCGTAACGCTCGATAATGGTCTATAACCATAACAACCCTTCATAATGGTCGATTACACATGCAAAGCTTCATAATGGTCCATAACCCATCATAACCCTTCGTAATGGTCCATAACCCAACATAACCCTTTCTATGGTCCATAACCCATCACAACTCTTCATAATTAACCATAACCTATCACAACCCTTAATAATGGTCAATAACCCATCATAACCCTTTCTAATGCTCCATAACGCATCACCACCCTTTCTATGGTCCATAACCCATCGCAACCCTGCGTAATGGTCCATAACCATAACAACCCTTCATAATGGTCCATAATCCATACAAACCTTTATAACAGTCCATACCCAATCATAACGCTTCATTACCATAACCCATCACAACCCTTCACAATTGACCATAACCCATCACAACCCTTTCTATGGTCCATAACCCAGCACAACCCTTTCTATGATCTATAACCCATCACAACCCTTCATAATTAACCGTAACCCATTACAACACTTCATAAATGTCCATAACCCTTCATAGTGGTCCATAACCCATCACAACCTTCATAATGATCCATAACCCATCACAACCCATTATAATGGTCCATAACCCTTCACAACCTTGATAATGGTCCATAACCCATCACAACCTTCATAATGATCTATAACCCATCACAGCCCATTTTAATGGTCCATAACCCTTCACAACCTTCATAATGGTTCATAACCCATCACAACCCTTTATAATGGTCTATAACTCATCACAACCCTTCATAATTGAGCATAACCCATCACAACCCTTCATAATGGTCCATAACCAAACACAACCCTTTCTATGGTGCATAACCCATAACAACCCTTCATAATTGCCCATAACCTATCACAACCCTTCATAATGGTCAATAACACATCAAAGTCCTTGATAATGGTTCATAACCCATCACAACATTCATAATAGTACATAACCCATACAACCCTTCATAACGGTCCATAACCTATCACAACCCTTTCTTATGGTCCATAACCCACCACAACCTTTTCTATGGTCCATAACCCATCGTAACCCTCGATAATGGTCTATAACCATAACAACCCTTCATAATGGTCGATTACACATGCAAAGCTTCATAATGGTCCATAACCCATCATAACCCTTCGTAATGGTCCATAACCAAACATAACCCTTTCTATGGTCCATACCCTATCACAACTCTTCATAATTGACCATAACCTATCACAACCCTTAATAATGGTCAATAACCCATCATAACCCTTTCTAATGCTCCATAACGCATCACCACCCTTTTTATGGTCCATAACCCATCACAACCCTGCATAATGGTCCATAACCATAACAACCGTTCATAATGGTCCATAACCCATACAAACCTTCATAACAGTCCATACCCCATCATAACGCTTCATTACCATAACCCATCACAACCCTTTATAATCGACCATAACCTATCACAACCCTTTCTATGGTCCATAACCCAGCACAACCCTTTCTATGATCTATAACCCATCACAACCCTTAACCATAACCCATAACAACACTTCATAAATGTCCATAACCCATCATAACCCTTCATAGTGGTCATAACCCATCACAACCTTCATAACGATCCATAACCCATCACAACCCATTATAATGGTCCATAACCCTTCATAACCTTGATAATGGTCCAGAACCCATCACAACCTTCATAATGATCTATAACCCATCACAGCCCATTTTAATGGTCCATAACCCTTCACAACCTTCATAATGGTCCATAACCCATCACAACCCTTTATAATGGTCCATAACCCATCACAACCCTTCATAATTGAGCATAACCCATCACAACCCATCATAATGGTCTATACCAAACACAACCCTTTCTATGGTGCATAACCCATAACAACCCTTCATAATTGCCCATAACCTATCACAACCCTTCATAATGGTCAATAACGCATCATAGTCCTTGATAATGGTTCATAACCCATCACAACATTCATAATAGTACATAACCCATAAAACCCTTCATAACGGTCCATAACCTTTCACAACCCTTTCTAATGGTCCATAACCCGCCACAACCCTTTCTATGGTCCATAACCCATCGTAACCCTCGATAATGGTCTATAACCATAACCACCCTTCATAATGGTCGATTACACATGCAAAGCTTCATAATGGTCCATAACCCATCATAACCTTCGTAATGGTCCATAACCCAACATAACCCTTTCTATGGTCCATAACCCATCACAACTCTTCATAATTGACCATAACCTATCACAACCCTTAATAATGGTCAATAACCCATAATAACCCTTTCTAATGCTCCATAACGCATCACCACCCTTTCTGTGGTCCGTAACCCATCGCAACCCTGTATAATGGTCCATAACCATAAGAACCCTTCATAATGGTCCATAATCCATACAAACCATCATAACAGTCCATACCCCATCATAACGCTTCATTACCATAACCCATCACAACCCTTCATAATTAACCATAACCCATCACAACCTTTTCTATGGTCCATAACCTAGCACAACCCTTTCTATCATAACCCTTCATAGTGGTCCATAACCCATCACAACCCATAATAATGGTCCATAACCCTTCACAACCTAGATAATGGTCTGTAACCCATCACAACCTTCATAATGATATATAACCCATCACAGCCCATTTTAATGGTCCATAACCCTTCACAACCTTCATAATGGTCCATAACCCTTCACAACCCTTTATAATGGTTAATAACCCATCAGAACCCTTCATAATTGAGCATAACCCATCACAACCCATCATAATGGTCCATAACCAAACACAACCCTTTCTGTGGTGCATAACCCATAACAAATAACAACCCTTCATAATGGTCGATTGCACATGCAAAGCTTCATAATGGTCCATAACCCATCATAACCTTCGTAATGGTCCATAACCCAACATAACCCTTTCTATGGTCCATAACCCATCACAACTCTTCATAATTGACCATAACCTATCACAACCCTTAATAATGGTCAATAACCCATCATAACCCTTTCTAATGCTCCATAACGCATCACCACCCTTTCTATGGTCCATAACCCATTGCAACCCTGCGTAATGGTCCATAACCATAACAACCCTTCATAATGGTCCATAACCCATACAAACCTTCATAACAGTCCATACCCCATCATAACGCTTCATTACCATCACCCATCACAACCCTTCATAATTGACCATAACCCATCACAATCCTTTCTATGGTCCATAACCCAGCACAACCCTTTCTATGATCTATAACCCATCACAACCCTTCATAATTAACCATAACCCATCACAACACTTCATAAATGTCCATAACCCATCATAAGCCTTCATAGTGGTCCATAACCCATCACAACCTTCATAATGATCCATAACCCATCACAACCCATTATAATGGTCCATAACCCTTCACAACCTTCATAATGGTCCATAACCTATCACAACCTTCATAATGATCTATAACCATCACAGCCTATTTTAATGGTCCATAACCCTTCACAACCTTCATAAAGGTCCATAACCCATCACAACCCTTTATAATGGTCCATAACCCATCACAACTCTTCATAATTGAGCATAACTCATCACAACCCTTTATAATGGTCCATAACCCAACACAACCCTTTCTATGGTGCATAACCCATAACAACCCTTCATAATTGGCCATAACCTATCACAACCCTACATAATGGTCAATAACCCATCAAAGTCCTTGATAATGGTTCATAACCCATCACAACCTTCATAATAGTACATAACCCATACAACCCTTCATAACGGTCCGTAACCCATCACAACCCTTTCTAATGGTCCATAAACCATCACAACCCTTTTTATGGTCCATAACGTATCGTAACCCTGGATAATGGTCTATAACCATAACAACCCTTCATAATGGTCCATAACCCATGCAAAGCTTCATAATGGTCCATAACCCATCATAACCCTTCGTAATGGTCCATAACCCAACATAACCCTTTCTATGGTCCATAACCCATCACAACCTTCAAAATGGTCCATAACCCTTTATAATGGTCCATAACCCATCACAACCTTCATAATGGTCCATAACCCATCACAACCCTTTATAATGGTCCATAACCCGTCACAACCTTTCATAATTGATCATAACCCATCACAAACCTTCATAGTGGTCCATAACCCAACACAACCCTTTCTATGGTCCATAAACAATAACAACCCTTGATAATTGACCATAACCTATCAGAACCCTTTATAATTGACCATAACCTATCACAACCCTTCATAATGGGCAATAACCTTTCATAATCCTTGATAATCGTTCATAACCTATCACAACCTTCATAATAGTACATAACCCTAACAACCCTTCATAACAGTCCATAACCCATCATAACCCTTTCTAATGGTCCATAACCCATTACAACCCTTTCTATGGTCCACAACCCATCGCAAGCGTGCATAATTGTCCATAACAATAACAACCCTTCCTTATGGTCCGCAACCCATACAAACATTCAAAATAGTCAATAACCCATCACAACCCTACATAATTTGACCATAAACCATCACAACCCTTCATAATTGACCATAATGCATCACAACCCTTCCTATAGTCCATATCTCAGAACAACCCTTTCTATGGTCCATAACCTATCACAACTGTTCATAATTGACCATAACCCATCACAACACTTTATAATGGTCCATAACACATCGCAACCCTGCATAATGGTCCATAACCATAAAAACCCTTCATAATGGTCCATAACCCATACAAACCTTCATAATGGTCCATAACCCATCACAACCCCTCATAATGGTCCATAACCCAACACAACCCTTTCTATGGTCCATAACCCATCATAACTCTTCATAATTCATAACCTTTCATAACATCTCATAATGGTCCATAACCCATCATAACCCTTCATAGTGGTCCATCACCCATCACAACCTTCATAATGGTCAATAGCCCATCACAACCCTTTATAATGGTCTATAACCCATTACAACCCTTCATAATTGAGCATAACCCATCACAACCCTTCATAATGGTCCATGACCCAACACAATTTCTATGGTCCATAAACCATAAAACCCTTCATAATTGACCATAACCTATCACAACCCTTAATAATGGTCAATAACCCATCATAACCCATTCTAATGCTCCATAACGCATCACCACCCTTTTTATGGTCCATAAACCATCGCAACCCTGCGTAATGGTCGATAACCATAACAACCCTTCATAATGGTCCATAATCCATACAAACCTTCATAACAGTCCATACCCCATCATAACGCTTCATTACCATAACCCATCACAACCCTTCATAATTGACCATAACCCATCACAACCCTTTCTATGGTCCATAACCCAGCACAACCCTTTCTATGATCTATAACCCATTACAACCCTTCATAATTAACCATAACCCATCACAACACTTCATAAATATTCGTAACCCATCATAACCCTTTATAATGGTCCATAACCCGTCACAACCTTTCATAATTGAGCATAACCCATCACAACCCTTCATAATGGTCCATAACCCAACACAACACTTTCTATGGTCCATAAACAGTAACAACCCTTCATAATTGACCATAACCTATCACAACCCTTCATAATTGACCATAACCTATCACAACCCTTCATAAAGGGCAATAACCTTTCCTAATCCTTGATAATCGTTCATAACCTATCACAACCTTCATAATAGTACATAACCCTAACAACCCTTCATAACAGTCCATAACCCATCATAACCCTTTCTAATGGTCCATAACCATCACAACCCTTTCTATGGTCCATAACCCATCGCAAGCGTGCATAATTGTCCATAACAATAACAACCCTTCCTAATGGTCCGCAACCCATACAAACCTTCAAAATAGTCAATAACCCATCACAACCCTACATAATTTGACCATAAACTATCACAACCCTTCATAATTGACCATAATGCATCACAACCCTTCCTATAGTCCATATCCCAGGACAACCCTTTCTATGGTCCATAACCTATCACAACCGTTCATAATTGACCATAACCCATCACAACACTTTATAATGGTCCATAACACGTCGCAACCCTACATAATGGTCCATAACCATAACAACCCTTCATAATGGTCCATAACCCATACAAACCTTCATAATGGTCCATAACCCATCACAACCCCTCATAATGGTCCATAACCCAACACAACCCTTTCTATGGTCCATAACCCATCATAACTCTTCATAATTCATAACCTTTCACAACATCTCATAAGGGTCCATAACCCATCATATCCCTTCATAGTGGTCCATCACCCATCACAACCTTCATAATGGTCAATAGCCCATCACAACCCTTTATAATGGTCTATAACCCATTACAACCCCTTCATAATTGAGCATAACCCATCACAACCCTTCATAATGGTCCATGACCCAACACAACCATTTCTATGGTCCATAAACCATAAAACCCTTCATAATTGACCATAACCTATCACAACCCTTAATAATGGTCAATAACCCATCATAACCCATTCTAATGCTCCATAACGCATCACCACCCTTTTTATGGTCCATAAACCATCGCAACCCTGCGTAATGGTCGATAACCATAACAACCCTTCATAATGGTCCATAATCCATACAAACCTTCATAACAGTCCATACCCCATCATAACGCTTCATTACCATAACCCATCACAAACCTTCATAATTGACCATAACCCATCACAACCCTTTCTATGGTCCATAACCCAGCACAACCCTTTCTATGATCTATAACCCATTACAACCCTTCATAATTAACCATAACCCATCACAACACTTCATAAATGTTCGTAACCCATTATAACCCTTCATAGTGGTCCATAACCCATCACAACCTTCATAATGAACCATAACCCATCACAACCCATTATAATGGTCCATAACCCTTCACAACCTTGATAATGGTCCGTAACCCATCACAACCTTCATAATGATCTATAACCCATCACAGCCAATTTTAATGGTCCATAACCCTTCACAACCTTCATAATGGTCCATAAACCATCACAACCCTTTATAATGGTCCATAACCCATCACAACCCTTCATAATTGAGCATAACTCATCACAACCCTTTATAATGGTCCATAACCCAACACAACCCTTTCTATGGTGCATAACCCATAACAAACCTTCATAATTGGCCATAACCTATCACAACCCTACATAATGGTCAATAACCATCATAGTCCTTGATAATGGTTCATAACCCATCACAACCTTCATAATAGTACATAACCCATACAACCCTTCATAACGGTCCATAACCCATCACAACCCTTTCTAATGGTCCATAACCCATCACAACCCTTTCTATGGTCCATAACCTATCGTAACCCTGGATAATGGTCTATAACCATAACAACCCTTCATAATGGTCCATAACCCATCATAACCCTTCGTAATGGTCCATAACCCAACATAACCCTTTCTATGGTCCATAACCCATCACAACGTTCAAAATGGTCCATAACCCTTTATAATGGTCCATAACCCATCACAACATTCATAATAGTCCATAACCCATCACAACCCTTTATATTGGTCCATAACCCGTCACAACCTTTCATAATTGAGCATAACCCATCACAACCCTTCATAATGGTCCATAACCCAACACAACCATTTCTATGGTACATAAACAATAACAACCCTTCATAATTGACCATAACCTATCACAACCCTTCATAATTGACCATAACCTATCACAACCCTTCATAAAGGGCAATAACCTTTCATAATCCATGATAATCGTTCATAACCTATCACAACCTTCATAATAGTACATAACCCTAACAACCCTTCATAATAGTCCATAACCCATCATAACCCTTTCTAATGGTTCATAACCCATCACAACCCTTTCTATGGTCCATAACCCATCGCAAGCGTGCATAATTGTCCATAACAATAACAACCCTTCCTAATGGTCCGCAACCCATACAAACCTTCAAAATAGTCAATAACCCATCACAACCCTACATAATTTGACCATAAACTATCACAACCCTTCATAATTGACCATAATGCATCACAACCCTTCCTATAGTCCATATCCCAGGACAACCCTTTCTATGGTCCATAACCTATCACAACCGTTCATAATTGACCATAACCCATCACAACACTTTATAATGGTCCATAACACGTCGCAACCCTACATAATGGTCCATAACCATAACAACCCTTCATAATGGTCCATAACCCATACAAACCTTCATAATGGTCCATAACCCATCACAACCCCTCATAATGGTCCATAACCCAACACAACCCTTTCTATGGTCCATAACCCATCATAACTCTTCATAATTCATAACCTTTCACAACATCTCATAATGGTCCATAACCCATCATAACCCTTCATAGTGGTCCATCACCCATCACAACCTTCATAATGGTCAATAGCCCATCACAACCCTTTATAATGGTCTATAACCCATTACAACCCTTCATAATTGAGCATAACCCATCACAACCCTTCATAATAGTCCATGACCCAACACAACCATTTCTATGGTCCATAAACCATAAAACCCTTCATAATTGACCATAACCTATCACAACCCTTAATAATGGTCAATAACCCATCATAACCCATTCTAATGCTCCATAACGCATCACCACCCTTTTTATGGTCCATAAACCATCGCAACCCTGCGTAATGGTCGATAACCATAACAACCCTTCATAATGGTCCATAATCCATACAAACCTTCATAACAGTCCATACCCCATCATAACGCTTCATTACCATAACCCATCACAACCCTTCATAATTGACCATAACCCATCACAACCCTTTCTATGGTCCATAAACCAGCACAACCCTTTCTATGATCTATAACCCATTACAACCCTTCATAATTAACCATAACCCATCACAACACTTCATAAATGTTCGTAACCCATCATAACCCTTCATAGTGGTCCATAACCCATCACAACCTTCATAATGAACCATAACCCATCACAACCCATTATAATGGTCCATAACCCTTCACAACCTTGATAATGGTCCGTAACCCATCACAACCTTCATAATGATCTATAACCCATCACAGCCAATTTTAATGGTCCATAACCCTTCACAACCTTCATAATGGTCCATAAACCATCACAACCCTTTATAATGGTCCATAACCCATCACAACCCTTCATAATTGAGCATAACTCATCACAACCCTTTATAATGGTCCATAACCCAACACAACCCTTTCTATGGTGCATAACCCATAACAAACCTTCATAATTGGCCATAACCTATCACAACCCTACATAATGGTCAATAACCATCATAGTCCTTGATAATGGTTCATAACCCATCACAACCTTCATAATAGTACATAACCCATACAACCCTTCATAACGGTCCATAACCCATCACAACCCTTTCTAATGGTCCATAACCCATCACAACCCTTTCTATGGTCCATAACCTATCGTAACCCTGGATAATGGTCTATAACCATAACAACCCTTCATAATGGTCCATAACCCATCATAACCCTTCGTAATGGTCCATAACCCAACATAACCCTTTCTATGGTCCATAACCCATCACAACCTTCAAAATGGTCCATAACCCTTTATAATGGTCCATAACCCATCACAACATTCATAATAGTCCATAACCCATCACAACCCTTTATAATGGTCCATAACCCGTCACAACCTTTCATAATTGAGCATAACCCATCACAACCCTTCATAATGGTCCATAACCCAACACAACCCTTTCTATGGTCCATAAACAATAACAACACTTCATAATTGACCATAACCTATCACAACCCTTCATAATTGACCATAACCTATCACAACCCTTCATAATGGGCAATAACCTTTCATAATCCTTGATAATCGTTCATAACCTATCACAACCTTCATAATAGTACATAACCCTAACAACCCTTCATAACAGTCCATAACCCATCATAACCCTTTCTAATGGTCCATAATCCATCACAACCCTTTCTATGGTCCATAACCCATCGCAAGCGTGCATAATTGTCCATAACAATAACAACCCTTCCTAATGGTCCGCAACCCATACAAACCTTCAAAATAGTCAATAACCCATCACAACCCTACATAATTTGACCATAAACTATCACAACCCTTCATAATTGACCATAATGCATCACAACCCTTCCTATAGTCCATATCCCAGGACAACCCTTTCTATGGTCCATAACCTATCACAACCGTTCATAATTGACCATAACCCATCACAACACTTTATAATGGTCCATAACACGTCGCAACCCTACATAATGGTCCATAACCATAACAACCCTTCATAATGGTCCATAACCCATACAAACCTTCATAATGGTCCATAACCCATCACAACCCCTCATAATGGTCCATAACCCAACACAACCCTTTCTATGGTCCATAACCCATCATAACTCTTCATAATTCATAACCTTTCACAACATCTCATAATGGTCCGAAACCCATCATAACCCTTCATAGTGGTCCATCACCCATCACAACCTTCATAATGGTCAATAGCCCATCACAACCATTTATAATGGTCTATAACCCATTACAACCCTTCATAATTTAGCATAACCCATCACAACCCTTCATAATGTTCCATGACCCAACACAACCATTTCTATGGTCCATAAACCATAAAACCCTTCATAATTGACCATAACCTATCACAACCCTTAATAATGGTCAATAACCCATCATAACCCATTCTAATGCTCCATAACGCATCACCACCCTTTTTATGGTCCATAAACCATCGCAACCCTGCGTAATGGTCGATAACCATAACAACCCTTCATAATGGTCCATAATCCATACAAACCTTCATAACAGTCCATACCCCATCATAACGCTTCATTACCATAACCCATAACAACCCTTCATAATGGTCCATAATCCATACAAACCTTCATAACAGTCCATACCCCATCATAACGCTTCATTACCATAACCCCATCACAACCCTTCATAATTGACCATAACCCATCACAACCCTTTCTATGGTCCATAACCCAGCACAACCCTTTCTATGATCTATAACCCTTACAACCCTTCATAATTAACCATAACCCATCACAACACTTCATAAATGTTCGTAACCCATCATAACCCTTCATAGTGGTCCATAACCCATCACAACCTTCATAATGAACCATAACCCATCACAACCAATTATAATGGTCCATAACCCTTCACAACCTTGATAATGGTCTGTAACCCATCACAACCTTCATAATGATCTATAACCCATCACAGCCCATTTTAATGGTCCATAACCCTTCACAACCTTCATAATGGTCCATAAACCATCACAACCCTTTATAATGGTCCATAACCCATCACAACCCTTCATAATTGAGCATAACTCATCACAACCCTTTATAATCGTCCATAACCCAACACAACCCTTTCTATGGTGCATAACCCATAACAAACCTTCATAATTGGCCATAACCTATCACAACCTCCATTCTTACCGTCTCTGTGGTCGTAACTTTTGGGATGCCCCCAAAAAATACGGTTCAGGTTTTGCTTGGCGAAACATCCTAGATTTGCGAAGTAAAATAAGAGAATATATTGTTTCATAGATTGGTGATGGGTCCTCTACATCCGCTTGGTTCGATAACTAGCATCCTGCTGGTCCCCTCTCTAAATTCTTTTCTGCATGTGACATCAGGACTGCGGGATTCAATCCTGATAGTAAGGTTGCGGACCTTGTCATCAACAGATCTTGGGTGTGGCCTGGTCAATGGATGGACTCCCATCCTAATCTTCTTGCTCAAAACACTCCTTCTCTATCTCCATCCATTCTAGATAAACTCAAATGGAGATCTAGTGATGGTAATCTTTCTGATTTTTCTGTGCATTCTGTTTGGCAGTCTATTCGGACCTATGACCAGACTGTTGATTGGTATCATCTGGTTTGGTTCTCCCAGAATATCCCTAGACATGCATTCATTCTTTGGGTTGCTCTTAAAAATCGTCTTAAAACTCATGATAAAATAAAAATCTGGGATAATAACTCCAATATCATTTGTGCCTTCTGCGGGGATTGTCCTGATTCCCTTTCCCATCTTTTCTTCGAGGGTTCTTTCCCTTCTATGGTTTGGCATGATCTTCAACATGTCATGAATCTCTCCGTTCCCACTGATAGCTGGTCCGATATCATTAACCAACTCAAAACACCGTCTAAGATTAAGACCATTTGGTCCATCATTAGAAGACTTGTGTTTGCTGGAGCAGTTTACCATATTTGGCAGGAAAGAAGTTTACGAATTTTCAAAAAAACTATAAGATCCTATCATGCTGTGGTGAATAGTATTAAAGATGATATACGCTATAGACTGCTGAGTCTTTCTATGAAACCGTGCCCTAATGTTAATTTGGCTAAAAGGATATGGACCATAACTTAACAAACCTCCTTTTGCTTCTTTCTTCTATGCTTGTATGGTTTGTTTTATTTTGCAGGTTGTTTTCCTTTATGTTATTGATATGTTTCTGTTTCCATGTATTGTTTTTGATTCCTAGTTTACCTTTGTTGTCCATTGGGGCCTGTCCCGATGGATTTTCTGTTATTTCTTTTGGTGGGAAGTCCCCAGCCTCTTATTTTATTTATTCTTTTTATTAATAAAATTTGCCAGAGGTACCGTCCTCTTTACCCAAAAAAAACCTATCACAACCCTACATAATGGTCAATAACCATCATAGTCCTTGATAATGGTTCATAACCCATCACAACCTTCATAATAGTACATAACCTATACAACCCTTCATAACGGTCCATAACCCATCACAACCCTTTCTATAGTCCATAACCTATCGTAACCCTGGATAATGGTCTATAACCATAACAACCCTTCATAATGGTCCATAACCCATGCAAAGCTTCATAATGGTCCATAACCCATCATAACCCTTCGTAATGGTCCATAACCCAACATAACCCTTTCTATGGTCCATAACCCATCACAACCTTCAAAATGGTCCATAACCCTTTATAATGGTCCATAACCCATCAAAACCTTCATAATGGTCCATAACCCATCACAACCCTTTATAATGGTCCATAACCCGTCACAACCTTTCATAATTGAGAATAACCCATCACAACCCTTCATAATGGTCCATAACCCAACACAACCCTTTCTATGGTCCATAAACGATAACAACCCTTCATAATTGACCATAACCTATCACAACCCTTCATAATGGGCAATAACCTTTCATAATCCTTGATAATCGTTCATAACCTATCACAACCTTCATAATAGTACATACCCCTAACAACCCTTCATAACAGTCCATAACCCATCATAACCCTTTCTAATGGTCCATAACCCATCACAACCCTTTCTATGGTCCATAACCCATCGCAAGCGTGCATAATTGTCCATAACAGTAACAACCCTTCCTAATGGTCCGCAACCCATACAAACCTTCAAAATAGTCAATAACCCATCACAACCCTACATAATTTGACCATAATCCATCACAACCATTCATAATTGACCATAACGCATCACAACCCTTCCTATAGTCCATATCTCAGAACAACCCTTTCTATGGTCCATAACCCATCACAACCGTTCATAATTGACCATAACCCATCACAACACTTTATAATGGTCCATAACACATCGCAACCCTATATAATGGTCCATAACCATAACAACCCTTCATAATGGTCCATAACCCATACAAACCTTCATAATGGTCCATAACCCATCACAACCCCTCATAATGGTCCATAACCCAACATAACCCTTTCTATGGTCCATAACCCATCATAACTCTTCATAATTCATAACCTTTCACAACATCTCATAATGGTCCATAACCCATCATAACCCTTCATAGTGGTCCATCACCCATCACAACCTTCATAATGGTCAATAGCCCATCACAACCCTTTATAATGGTCTATAACCCATCACAACCCTTCATAATTGAGCATAACCCATCACAACCCTTCATAATGGTCCATGACCCAACACAACCATATCTATGGTCCATAAACCACAAAACCCTTCATAATTGACCATAACCTATCACAACCCTTAATAATGGTCAATAACCCATCATAACCCTTTCTAATGATCCATAACGCATCACCACCCTTTTTATGGTCCATAACCCATCGCAACCCTGTGTAATGGTCCATAACCATAACAACCCTTCATAATGGTCCATAATCCATACACACCTTCATAACAGTCCATACCCTATCATAACGCTTCATTACCATAACCCATCACAACCCTTCATAATTGACCATAACCCATCACAACCCTTTCTATGGTCCATAACCCAGCACAACCCTTTCTATGATCTATAACCCATCATAACCCTTCATAATTAACCATAACCCATCACAACACTGTTGGAAATCATGTAATTAGTTTCAAAAACGGAAGCATATGTTCATGTAATTAGTTCAAGATCATACCCTTCTTAATGAGCTTAGTTTGGACGAAATTGATGACAAGGAATCAAGTTAGAATCCCTCTATAGTTTAGTCCACCACAAGCTTGAACACCTTTGAATGCTAGTTCCACAACTTGCAAGATGAACACCTTAAACTCTTGTGCTTGAAAACGATTTTTGGCTAGATGTTAAGAGGTGTTCTTGGCTGATTTTAGAACATGAAAGTGATGTGTATCTTACTCCAAAATGGCCGATGATAATGTGTGTAAGAGAAAAGAGCAAGAAAGATTATATTTAAACAAAAGCACATGGTCCATCCTTGGAGACATAAAGCATCTTGTCTAGTTTCTATGTTTCAAAGCATGCTCTTTGGGAGAAGCATTGAGGGTCCGGCCATCTAGAGTCAAAAGGTGAAGATACCATCTTTTATTATTTATAAACTTATCCCATAAGTTTTTATAAATAATAAACTTTCATATTTTGCTTAATGAAATAACATTTAAATTCATTATCAAGCAAATAAACCATTTTAAACATATTTTATGATTGCATAAATATATACATATATTTTATTATTTATAAACTTATCCCATAAGTTTATATATATATATATATATATATATAAAAGGTTTACTTATAAGTCAATTAAATTATTTAACAACTTAAACAATTTAATTGTTATACTTAATTAATTCATCATATATGAATTATTAATCAACCATTAATTTTTGGAGTTATTATTATTTACCTCAAATAATAATAACTTACAAAATTAAATTGCAAGTCTAGTATCATTTGATGTTAAATCAAATTTAACATTCCAAATGATCAATTGGTGTTAAACTTGTTGTTGGTGTGACCCTATAGGATCATGTATTATTAGTAATATTATTTTTATGATCATCCTTGGGCATATAGAACTAACAATCTCCCACTTGCACAAGGTTGCATCATAGAATGATACCGACAGTGATGAATGTCTAGCAACATTTCACTGCCCCCAATAATTCATGACATAATGCCATTCAACAACATCCAATTCTTCAAAAGCACGAGGCTCTAATTGATGTACAAGGTTATCTATCAATTATCCCTTTGTTAAAGACATCATGTTGATCATGAGACATGGATCTTAATCATTCTCATTTTATGTTCTACTTTCAATCAGGCGCCTTAGATGTCTAACTCTCAACACATAAGAGGAACAAATCCCGTTTTGACTACATATGCCCCTCATGTAGTCAGTACTATACTTAAGTATGGTCTGTATGGTTGTCTATATTTCAAGAACAACGGTGAACCATATCAAAGCACAGCACTCTCTACACTTGAGTCCCAAATATGCATCTCAGGTCCAAGGAAACAATGATAATACCTTTGTTCAAGAATCACTTATGATAATGATCCATGAAGTGATCTTGAAACGGGTCAAGTCTAGTACTTGTTCACAGACAAGTACCTATGAATTTGGTTGCAACCTTTTGCTACTTTTACCCATAAAAGTCAACCAATCCAATTCATATTAGTCTTACTTCATAATTGCTCCCACAACTATGATCGACTATGGACATTTAGAATAATTAGATTATTCAAGGATTAAACATTTTAATAAAACACAAAATTATGTATGAAATATCACGTCACATATATTACATAACTATTGTTGTTTACATAGTTTCATATTCATAAAACACTAAACACAAATCAAATCCATTCATTAGAAAAACGAAGTCCTATACCCTTAGCGTGACTTTCATGCTTAGCTTGGGGTAAAGGCTTCGTGAATGGGTCTGCCAAATTCTGATCTGTATGAACCTTGTGAATACTTATTTCACCATTCTTAACTTCATGTCTTATGTAGTTATACCTTCGATGAATGTGTTTGGTCTTTTGATGCGATCTAGGTTCCTTTGCTTGAGCTATAGCACCTAGATTATCACAGAAGATTTCTATGGGGTCCCGAATGGAAGGAACAACCCCTAGATCTTCAATGAACTTTCTCATCCAAACAGCTTCTTGAGCAGCTTCCAAAGCAGCAACATATTCTGATTCTGTAGTGGATTGTGCAATCACTTCTTGTTTGGAACTCTTCCGAGACACAGCTCCTCCATTTAATATAAAGACATACCCAGATTGAGATCTTGAATCGTCCCTATCTGTTTGGAAGCTTGCGTCAGTGTAACCCTTTACCTTCAAGCTTTCTTCCAAACCACCGTAAACTAAGAACATATCTTTAGTTCTTCTCAAGTACTTAAGAATGGCATGGCATACATGATAGATCCAATTGCCGAAGCATATGGGACATGTTTCATCCTTTCAAGTTCAGTCTTAGTGCTTGGGCACTGAGACTTACTTAGGATGGTGCCATGTGGTATTGGCAAGAATCCTCTTTTGGAGTCTTGCATCTTGAACCTTTTCAAGATTTTATCAATATATACACTTTGGCTTAGACCAATAAGTCTCTTAGATCTATCTCTATAGATCATTATGCCTAATACATAAGCAGCTTCTCCTAAGTCCTTCATTGAGAAACAGTTCTCAAGGAATGTTTTGACACCTTTCAAGGTTGGGATGTCATTTCCAAATAGAAGTATGTCATCAACATACAATACTAGGAATATAACTATGCTCCCACTAGCTTTCACTACTAGAAAATAGGCTTTTAATGACATACGAACTATGACACTCGCTATTTTAATGACTTACAAAATTGTATGTCATAAAAAAATGTCATCTTTTTTAAAAATTTGAAGAACTTACGACATACATAACTGTATGTCATAAATTTATGTCATCTTTCTATAACATTAATGACATACAAAGTTGCATGTCATGTTTCTATGTCATAATAGGAAAAAAAATAAAAACACGGGAGGCAGTTTGTGAATATGTATGTCGTCTTAAAAAAAATTAAGGTGTCCTTTTATTTTATCATCCCGCTTCTATTTTCCCTGCTCATTCAAATCACCCGCTTCAACCATGAATGATTGTCGAACTAGGGTTTTGTGCGCACAAAATCGTACCAAGCCTTACAAACACGCTTCCGCCCAATCTCTCCTTTTCCACCCAAACATCAGACTCTAATGGAAGCTAGGTTTCTTAAATCATGGATACGGCGCCTCCTTCCTCCTCGCTTCTTCTTTAATCATTCTCTCGGGTTATCTCTCATCACTATCCTAGAAATCACTCTCTTTGTCGACCACTACCGGTTGATTAAGAGTTTGTAGGAAGAATTTTGTGGGATTCAGAGATGATTAAGTTAAAGGCCGCTTATTTGAAGTCAAAAGAGGAAGGCCGGTAATTCGAAGTCAAAACAAATTCAAAATAGTTTGGCTTGAAATATTACAGAATGTTCTTTAGAACTTCTCGCTGCTCTAGGTATGTTAGAGAATGTTCTTTAGATCTTGAAAAAAAACCTTACTCTTACTTATTGACTATGTGTTTTGGTTTGTTTCTTCCCTTACATGTATCTTGCCAATATCGTATTTCGATGTTTCTTACCTGTCAATCATTTTGAATACATTCAGATTTGTGATGGTTCGTTTAGGTAAAACTTATATCCTTAAATCAATAATTATATATAAGTGATTTTTTCTTGTGGAATTTCTTATTTTGGTCATGTGCAACAGCTGTCATCAATAATTCAGGTCACTGAAACTTCAGAATCCCAAGCAACAGTCGGCAATATTGCCGATGTCTCAAATATAAACAACTTGCAGCAACACTTGCCCTCAAGTATGTTTATCGACACCATGTTCTTTTTTCTTTTGACTATATATTTATATTTTGGAGTTTCCCAAGTAGTATTGACATGATATGGGTTATGTTTTATCTTGTTTTAGTTTTGTAACACTTATGATTTGGGAGTACTTAATTAGATTGATTTTTTGTACAATAGATATTTGCATAGATGAGAGTTAGATGTTGCTTTGGATGTTCTCAATATGTGTCACTGTCACTTGCTGGAAGCCGACCCATCTAAGAATCAGGTATCTAGTTTGGTGTTTATTAGCAATATCAATTGTCCCTGTTTATATGTTTTTGCTACATTCAACACCTAATGGAATTTTATTCTATAAAAGTTCCTTTAAGATCGATATATATATATTTGACGTCCTTTAAAACCGATATTTATCAATCTAGCTTCTATTATTCTCATTCTATATTTGAGTTGTCATTTACTTAACCACTAACATATGTTAATATATTATTATTCATAATATATTAAGTTGTGATTTAGTTAACCACTAACATCAATGAATATACTATTGTTCATAATATATTTGAGTTGGTATATAATTATCCAAAATATTGACATTCATTAAGTGAAGTCGTGAAGCTTTACAAAGTCAATGCTATCCTGCTTCAATCTCCCACATTGCTGGCTATAGGGAAAGCGATAGCGAGTGGCCTATTTAAAAACGCCAAGTGACTGTGTAGTTCAGCCAAGGCCGTTAATCCAGTTTTAAGGTATGCCCAGTCCGGTTTTCCAGGTTTTTGATTGAACCGTCCGGTTCGTAGCAGTTTTATTACCGCCGGTTTTTTTAATAGACCAAATCGGTGACTTCAGCGGTTCCTGGTTGAACCGGTCCGGTTTTCAAAATAGTGCTTGGAACGCTACCTCGTGATAAGGACAATAAGATTCCATTACGGGTTGGACCTAGCAAGTATGTATAAACAGGGGAAGCATTCTTGAGGTTTGGTCTTTTATCAACTCATGATATAACTGAATTATGTTGATGGTTGAGACTGACAATGACGTTAGATACATGTATGTGGTGCAGGTTGTTCTTAGAAGACAAGCTTTGATGCTAATAGAAGGAAATCAAGATGCTTAATTCAGGAAACGATATCATCTTTTTTATTATCTGTTTGATAGTAGATTTTTTATTATCTGTTTGATAATAACATGCTATTCACAGCTTGATGTTTCATTTATGACAGGGCTTCAATAGATGGTATCAACAATCACTCCAACACATCAAGTGGCAGAATTTTTTATAACTTTCTTTGGTTAAATTCAAGGATTAGTAATCTACTTTCATTTGTTTTGGTTATTGTAGCATTGTACTTTCAGTTATTTTGGTTATTATTTTGTATTTGACATACCACATTGATGTGACAATGAATTGCATTTGTAGTGATAATTTATTTTATATTATGTAACACTAAATTTAACGTATGATTTTAGTTTAATATTATTAAATCTAATATATATATATATATATATATATATATATATATATATATATATATGTATGTATATATATATATATATATATATATATATATATATATATATATATATATATATATATATATATATATATATTGTAAATATAGATTATTTGTTTAAAAAAAATTTATGACGTACATTGTAAGTCATAAAGGTTTGTCATAAATGTATGTCATAAATTTATGACACACAAATGTGTGTCATCTTTTATTTATGACAGGGGCTTCCTTGACATACATTTGTATGTCATCTGTACCCTTTAATGACACGCAATGCGTGTCATTAAAGGCCTTTTTTCTAGTAGTGTTTCTTGTAAACACAGGAGTCATCCTCATTCTTAATGAATCCAAAATTCGTAATCTTTTCATCAAAGTGGATGTTCCATGTTTGAGATGCTTGCTTCAATCCATAAATAGATCTTTTAAGCTTGCACACTTTGTTTGGATGCTTAGGATCGACAAAACCTTCAGGTTGATCCATATAGACATCTTCCAATAAGTGACCATTTAGGAAAGCGGTCTTAACATCTATTTGCCATATCTCATAATCATAGTATGCGGCTATGGCAAAAAGTATCCTAATCGACTTGATCATTCCCACTGGTGAAAAGGTCTCATCATAGTCAATACCATGAGTTTGTGAGTATCCTTTAGCGACAAGTCTTGCCTTAAAAGTGTGAACATTTCCATCCACGTCGGTTTTCTTCTTGAAAACCCATTTGTTCCCAACAGTCTTACAATTGGTGGGAAGATTAACCAAGTCCCATACTTGGTTATCGTGCATGGATTGCATCTCAGTGTTCATGGCTTCAAGCCATTTATCAGATTCAGATCTGACATTGCACTCTGGTAGTTGACGGGTTCATCAGAATCTATCGTATAACATTCCTCTTCCATCATTAGGTAACCATACCTTTCAGGTTCAAATCGAACTCTACCAGATCTGCGAACATCTTGTGTTACAATTAGTTCCTGATCAACTGTTTGTTCAGGTTCAACAATTTCTTGTTGAATGCTAGATCCAATTTATTGTGTATCAGGCTGTGGTTCCTGAATTTCTTCAAGTTCCACAAACCTCCCACTAGCCTCTTCCGTCAGAAACTTGTTTTCTAGGAATTCAGCTTTTCGAGAAATAAATATCTTATTCTCTACGGGATTGTAGAAGTAGTATCCAAGACAATCTTTCGGATACCCTACAAAGATACACTTTATTGAACGGGGTTCTAGTTTGTTTGAAGCTTCTTGTCTAACATAAGCTTCACAACCCCATACCTTGAGATAGGGTAAAGATGGAACCCTTCCATGCCATATCTCATAAGGCGTTTTATCTACCTTTTTAGTAGGTGCCATGTTTAGGAGACGAGCAGCTGTTTGTAAAGCATAACCCCAAAATGATAAGGGTAAAGTACTTCTACTCATCATGGATCGAACCATATCCAATAGTGTTCGGTTCCGCCTTTCAGATACACCATTATGTTGTGGTGTTCCAGGTGGAATAAGTTGTGAAACAATTCCACAAGTCTTAAGATGATCCATAAAGTTTGTAGTTAAGTATTCACCTCCTCTATCTGATCGAAGAACTTTAATTGTTTTGTTGAGTTGATTTTCCACTTCACTTTGAAACGTTTTGAACATTTCAAACGCCTCATGTTTATGTTTAATTAAATAAACATAACCAAAATGACTAAAGTCATCAGTGAAGGTAATGAAATATCTTTCACCATATCTAGTCATTGGCTTGAAAGGACCACATACATCCGTATGTATGATTCCTAACAAGTCCTTTGCCCTCTCGTTGGTTCCCGAGAAAGGAGCTTTAGTCATCATGCCATGTAAACAAGATTCGCATATATCAAATGAGTCATTCTCATTTGCCTTCAAAAGTCCACTCTTTTGAAGTTGGGATATGCGTTTCTTGTTTATATGCCCAAGGCGACAATGCCATAGATAGGTTTGACTCAAATCACATTTGGGTCTCTTGGGGAAAGTGTGGTATAAAGAGCCATGGTTAGTCTTTTCATCAAGGTTTACTTCATAAATTCCATTTAAAGGCCTAGCCTCGAAATAGAATACATTGTTTTTCGAAACACAAATGTCATCATTTATAAAGCAAAGATTAAAACCACATTGTCTCAACTTAGCAACCGAAATAATATTCCTAGTCTAGCTAGGAACATAATAAACATTTGTTAATGTTAAATACAGGCCATTTGGTAGTAACAAATCAAAATTTCCTATTGAATCCACCGCAACCCTTGCACTGTTTCCAACCCGGAGTACTACCTCGTTTGCCTTCAGTCGCCTACTCCTTTTGAACCCCTGCAACATATTACAAATGTGAGTTCCACAACCAGTATCAAATACCCATGTGTTAGGAGATAAATTATAAAGTTCTAGGTCTATCACATAGATACCTGAAGTGCCCTCACCGGCCTTCTTCTTCTTCAACTCTGCAAGATAGGTAGGGCAATTTCTCTTCCAATGCCCAACTTTGCCACATTCGAAGCACGCGTCTTCTTTGGCAACTTTAGCCTTCTTCTTGGGCGGACGGGATGGTTGGACAACTTTCTTGCCCTTTCCTTTGACAACCTTTGCCTTTCCCTTGCCCTTGGAGTTGTTGGGGTGTTCGGGTCTAGTTCTCTTTGTGCCACCTTCCTTGATCATGAGAACTTGAGTGGTTTTCTTAGGCAGATTCTTTTCCGCAGTAATTAGCATCCCATGCAATTCCGGATAGTCTTGTTCAAACCATTCATGTTATAATTCATGACGAAGGGATCAAAAGACTTTGTCAAGGAGTTAGGGATCATATCCGTTGCTAGCTCTTCCGGCATCACAACTCCAATACGTGCCAGATGATCAATGTGACTCTTCATCTTGAGCACATAAGAGCTAACCGACTGCCCATCCTCCATCTTGCAAGCATGGAAAGCCCGAACAGTTTCGAACCTTTCCGTTCTTGCAAGTTATTGGAACATTTCCTTTAATTGATTAATCATGTCATAGGCAGAATGATTCTCCAAATCCTTCTGAAGGTCAGGAATCATGGTTGCCAACATTAGACATGATGCATCAATGGAGTCATCCATCTTTTTAAGCCATGCATCGTGTGCTGGCTTAGGAATGGCAGGGGGCTCTTCAGGAAGTGGTTCATTGAGAACATATTCTTTCTTTTCTTGTTTGAGAACTATTCTCACACTACGGTACCAATCCAAGAAGTTGGTATGGTTAAGTTTTTCTCCCTCAAGGAGGGACCGTAGTGAGGTTTTGTTAGGAGCCGGGTTTGTTGCGTTTGGTGCCATCTACAAAATTTTAACAAGGTTCAATTTAGTAATTTATGATATTAAGTCCTTAATAATTAATACCCTTTCTTGTTTCATAAACTTTAATTGATTAAGGTCTAGAATCCAAGTTGCAATGCAAACAAGCGGTTAGGTATCCTTTATCCCGCCTATTCGAATCAACAAGGTAGGTAACGATTTACCAATTATATCCAAATATAATTTCTAGAGTTATGGGATCCCATTATAACATTTATAAGTTTGGCATGTTTGATCCCATCTATGCCTTGGATTTCTAATGCTTAGGTGACCTTTATCACAAAATATTTCCAAACAAATCATCCCACTTAAACGGACGTGTAGTTTTGACAACTATTAATGGTTAGGTGTCCTTTATCCCATCAATATTGCAAAACTTCCTCTTGTATCACAAGAAGACTCCATGTGGTTAGGTGACCTTTATCCCACAAGGATATTCAAGTGATATATGAGTGTCTTTAAGAGGGACGGCATTGATTTGTATTTCGGAAGGGATTTGTATGTTTTACAATTCTAATTTTGAAGAACATATGGTATCATGTACATTGCATGCATCCAATGAACATGGTACCATTAAAATCTTATTTTGTCAATTGGTTTCTTTAATTATAAAATCTCCATTTTATTAATTCTTTGTTTGTGGTCAAGATTACAATTAATATCCAATATTAAGTTTGAGTTTGATCACATACATGAGAACCAATTTTAATCCTAAATAATTACCATTATTACTTAGGGTTGGAGTTTGTAAGAATTCATAAAATCTCCATTTTATTTGTTTCATTCATTTTCAAATCTTGACTTTTAAAGTTTTATAATAAAACCCATTTTAATAAAACCAATTGTATCACATCTTATGTTTTAAATGTCAATTTTGAAAATTACAAACTCCTTGATGATTATGTTTAATTATCTAGGTTGTCTAGCATGCAAAATCTTATTTTCATCCACAACATAAAATAATAAAACATTCAATCATCACATGCATGCATGGGTGCATAAACACAAGCCAACTAATTTGATATTTCATGTGAGCCATACATGAAATATCAAGTCCAAACCTAGGGACAAAAAGATGACAAAAAACTCAACCAAATGATCTTCGATTCGGCTACAATTTTGCCAAGCTTCTTATATCATCAAATGACACTTGAACCACCATTTCTTGACACCATAGCATAAGTTGTGAATTTTCTTTTCCCTCTCCAATACTTGCGACAGAAACAGTGGCAGGAACGGTTTTTGTTGTGATTTTTGTTGCTTTCCTCACTTCATTCTTGGTCATATTGATGCTAATACTTGTCAAAACTTAATGTATATACTAGATATAAAAGTTACCAACAAGTATATCACCAAAGGACCAAGATATGAATTTTTAAACCCCTCCTTAACAGATTCAAAATCTGGACAACAGCTATGCAGAAAGTGTTGCTGTTGGGTGCATTCTTCTTTTGGCCTTTTACTTCATTCTCTTGTTACATTTTGTAAAATATATAAAATACAACTATTCTAATACTTACAAAATGAATAAAAGTGATGAAATAACTAATTATTATTACAAATCATTTGAATAAAAGAATAGATTACAACCATATCGAATTTGAACACACAACATGCATCATATGGTCCTTGCCTTGTTTATGCACCATTTTATCACATAAAATCATAAGAAAATCAACACTTTGTTTTTCTAAGGCAACAATTATGTAACTAAATGCATGCAAACTTAAAATATAGTTGTTTACATAAAATCATAGATTATACATATGCATGTTGCCAAAGAAGCCATGCATGAACATTGCATTCAAGAAGATGAACATTCATGGCTTCCAAAAACCAAGTTTATCCAAATAAACTTATTATCTAGACATGCAATGTAGCCATGGCTCTGATACCAATTGTTGGAAATCATATGTTCATGTAATTGGTTTCAAAAACTTGAAGTTGCAATGGAAGCATAAAATCATGAACACAAATTTCACTTCCAAGAGGATCATGCTACATGCATGTTGAGATAAGATGAAGAACAAGCATAGATAGAGTTCAAGATCATACCCTTCTTAATGAGCTTAGTTTGGACGAAATTGATGACAAGGAATCAAGTTAGAATCCCTCTATAGTTTAGTCCACCACAAGCTTGAACACCTTTGAATGCTAGTTCCACAACTTGCAAGATGAACACCTTAAACTCTTGTGCTTGAAAACGATTTTTGGCTAGATGTTAAGAGGTGTTCTTGGCTGATTTTAGAACATGAAAGTGATGTGTATCTTACTCCAAAATGGCCGATGTTAATGTGTGTAAGAGAAAAGAGCAAGAAAGATTATATTTAAACAAAAGCACATGGTCCATCCTTGGAGACATAAAGCATATTGTCTAGTTTCTATGTTTCAAAGCATGCTCTTTGGGAGAAGCATTGAGGGTCCGGCCATCTAGAGTCAAAAGGTGAAGATACCATATTTTATTATTTATAAACTTATCCCATAAGTTTTTATAAATAATAAACTTTCATATTTTGCTTAATGAAATAACATTTAAATTCATTATCAAGCAAATAAACCATTTTAAACATGTTTTATGATTGCATATATATATATATATATATATATATATATATATATATATATATATATATATATATATATATATATATATATACTAGCGGCATACCCGCGCGATGCGGCGGTGATGATTAATTCGCTACGATGAATAATTTTCGAGCGGCTTTTAGTTTATTTTGGGAAATGTGTACCCGCGTAATGCAGCGGGCGGCGATTAATTTCATCTACACGAATTGTTCCCGAACAGCGATTAGTTTCCTTTCGTCAGACCTCAAATAATAACTTTTTACCAACTGTTTTTTTTATTATGGATAGTTTTTTTAACGGCGTATAGTTTCGTATCGATGAGTATTTTCTGATTATGGATAGTTTTTTTTTTCAGTGAATAGTTTCGTTTTAAAGATAAGTTTCTTTTGAAGGACCACAATTGTATTCTTATAAACATCCACATGAATTTAACAACCGTTTTATTAACAATTTAAACAAATACCACAACTTAATGTATAATTCGTAAAATAGATACTTGAGCATTTTGATTTTTTTCTAGAACTCATGTTATTATTTTCGACGGGCAATAAATATTTTCCTATTGGCTAATTATAGTTTTGAGTATATGGCCTACCAAGGGGTATTATTCAAACTTTCAAATTTTAAAAAATTTAAACTATTCAAAAATTTCAAAATTATTCAAACTTTTTAAAATATTTTAATTTTTCAAAAATTTTAAAATTTCACATTATTCAACCTTTTCAAAATTTTCAAATTTTGATGAGATAAAAAAGATAGGCAGGAAGTAAGCTTCAAACTTTTATAACTTAATCAAAGCTTCAAGCATTTTTGTACATTAAGAATCATAATATGCTTTTAGGAGTTTTGGTTAAATTCGTAAAACTTGATTAAAAATAAATATTATTAATAAAATTAGATAATTGTAATTGATAAAAAATATTCGGTCGTCAGATATCTAGGAATTAGGTATGAAGCTTTCGATATGATGAAACTAATTTAATAGCAACACTCAAATCAATTATCTAGACATGCAAATTACCTATGTCTACCATAGTAAAGTGTACCACCATACCTAGACGTGCAAGTTAACTGTGTCTACGATAATAAAGTGAACCACCACACATGGTCAATACATTATTAAGTAAAATTATATAACAATATCTATAAAAGTAAAAAAGCAAAGTGACTATTCTAATTTCTTCACTTAATAAAACAAAATCTTATATAAACATATACAAATCAATAAAAATAGTTACCAAACAACCCATCAGCATACATTGAGATCCAACATGTAAATTACAAACACCATATCAAACTACGCAAAAATCAACAAAAATAATTTATATTCCAACAAAAAGATAATAAATGTGCTCAGCTTTTAACATCTTCAGATACAACGGAGTCACCTGAAATAATATTTTATACAAATCAATATAGGTCTTAAACTTTTAGTTAATATCAGAAAGTAAATAACTAATAACTTAAAAAGTATTGAAACATTGAGATGTTTTACCTGATCCCATTAGTCTAAATCCATAACCAAATAACCTTCACAAAATTAGAAACAAAATCAGAAATAGGATTATTGGAAGAAAAAGAGAAGATTTATTCTATTACTTTGTAATTACTATAATGTACAGATCGAGGTACATCTGATCATCAAATGTCATATTCAAAACCACGCAGATCTGGCTATCAAATGCAATACTTAGATCTGTTCTTCAAACCATTCAAAGTAAAAACCTCGAACCCAAAGCAAACTCAAACACAAATCTGACCATCAAATTCACATCAACCTACCTGCACCTTTCAATTGAATGAAGGATCGCTTGAACGATAGTGATTCCTACGACACCCTTCAACACCTTTATCCCGCTTGAAAGATATCGATTCCAGGTTCGCTGATGCTTGATCCGTACTCGGTATTCAATTTGATAGGATACTGGGTTTTAGAAAAACGACGACTCAATGTGGGTTATAGAGTTTTAGAAAAACGACGACTCAGTGCGTGCTTAGAGAGATATATTTTGACAGACGTCATGGTTAAGGATGACGGTGGGGAGGATGTCGGCTTTGTTCACAGAAGATGGGGGTGTTGAGTAGCGGTGGTGCGTGCTTGGTGGTGGTGACAGGACAACGATTAATTTCTTTAAGGGTAAAGGGGATCGACAGGCTATTTTAGAGATTTTGAAAAAAAAAATATATATGTACCAAAGATCGAGGATGATGAAGCAGCCATGATTGATATCTGGTTTCTTCCAACCTTTTCTCAATATTGTTCATCTGCACCAAGTATTTAGACGGAAGATATTGATTTTTTAGACAGGTTAGAGCAAAAGGGTAGCTGTTGGTGGTAGACATCGGTGGTTGTAGCCTGGGATTTCTGTCTTTGGAAAAGGAAAATGAAGGGGTAGTGGTGCGTCTGTAAAGCTGCGTAGTAGTGGCGTACGTTTTCATGGATGCACACACATATTTATGTCAACAAAGGAGGAAGATGAAAGGGATTAGGTTTAGAGAATGAGAGAAATTGTAGTTATCAAGCGTGTATTTATGGGGAGGCAAGGTTGTGCATAGCCTTTGGATTAAATTAAAGAATAAACATTGTAATCAAGGGTTAGCAACCAATCCCTCCCAATCTGTGCGTATGTAAATATTTTTGGTTTTCTCCGATTCAAATTTTGAAAGAACCGCCCAAAACAATTCAGCCGCCCAAAATAATTACAATGCCTTAAAGACTTGTACCTCTTAATTTTAAGACATTGATGCAATAAAAACTTGTACATATAAGTCAATTAAATTATTTAACAACTTAAACAATTTAATTGTTATACTTAATTAATTCATCATATATGAATTATTAATCAACCATTAATTTTGGAGTTATTATTATTTACCTCAAATAATAATAACTTACAAAATTAAATTGCAAGTCTAGTATCATTTGATGTTAAATCAAATTTAACATTCCAAATGATCAATTGGTGTTAAACTTGTTGTTGGTGTGACCCTATAGGATCATGTATTATTAGTAATATCATTTTTATGATCATCCTTGGGCATATAGAACTAACAAACACTTCATAAATATCCATAACCCATCATAACCCTTCATAGTGGCCCATAACCCATCACAACCTTCATAATGATCCATAACCCATCACAACCCATTATAATGGTCCATAACCCTTCACAACCTTGATAATGGTCCATAACCCATCACAACCTTCATAATGATCTATAACCCATCACAGCCCATTTTAATGGTCCATAAACCTTCACAACCTTCATAATGGTCCAAAACCCATCACAACCTTCATAGTGGTCCATAACCCATCACAACCTTCATTATAAAAAAACCCTTCATAACCTTGATAATGGTCCATAACCCATCACAACCTTCATAATGATCTATAACCCATCACAGCCCATTTTAATGGTCCATAACCCTTCACAACCTTCATAATGGTCCATAACCCATCACAACCCTTTATAATGGTCCATAACACATCACAACCCTTTATAATTGAGCATAACCCATCACAACCCATCATAATGGTCCATAACCAAACACAACCCTTTCTATAGTGCATAACCCATAACAACCCTTCAAAATTGCCCATAACCTATCACAACCCTTCATAATGGTCAATAACGCATCATAGTCCTTGATAACGGTTCATAACCCATCACAACATTCATAATAGTAAATAACCCATACAACCCTTCATAACGGTCCATAACCTATCACAACCCTTTCTAATGGTCCATAACCCACCACAACCCTTTCTATGGTCCATAACCCATCGTAACCCTCGATAATGGTCTATAACCATAACAACCCTTCATAATGGTCGATTACACATGCAAAGCTTCATAATGGTCCATAACCCATCATAACCCTTCGTAATGGTCCATAACCCAACATAACCCTTTCTATGGTCCATAACCCATCACAACTCTTCATAATTGACCATAACCTATCACAACCCTTAATAATGGTCAATAACCCATCATAACCCTTTCTAATGCTCCATAGCGCATCACCACCCTTTCTATGGTCCATAACCCATCGCAACCCTGCGTAATGGTCCATAACCATAACAACCCTTGATAATGGTCTATAATCCATACAAACCTTCATAACAGTCCATACCCGACTATAACGCTTCATTACCATAACCCATCACAACCCTTCATAATTGACCATAACCCATCACAACCCTTTCTATGGTCCATAACCCAGCACAACCCTTTCTATGATCTATAACCCATCTTCCCTTCATAATTAACCATAACCCATCACAACACTTCATAAATGTCCATAACCCTTCATAGTGGTCCATAACCCATCACAACCTTCATAATGATCCATAACCCATCACAACCCATTATAATGGTCCATAACCCTTCACAACCTTGATAATGGTCCGTAACCCATCATAACCTTCATAATGATCTATAACCCATCACAGCCCATTTTAATGGTCCATAACCCTTCACAACCTTCATAATGGTCCATAAACCATCACAACCCTTTATAATGGTCCATAACCCATCACAACCCTTCATAATTGAGCATAACCCATCACAACCCTTCATAATGGTCCATAACCAAACACAACCCTTTCTATGGTGCATAACCCATAACAACCCTTCATAATTGTCCATAACCTATCACAACCCTTCATAATGGTCAATAACGCATCATAGTCCTTGATAATGGTTCATAACCCATCATAATATTCATAATAGTACATAACCCATACAACCCTTCATAACGGTCCATAACCTATCACAACCCTTTCTAATGGTCCATAACCCACCACAACCCTTTCTATGGTCCATAACCCATCGTAACCCTCGATAATGGTCTATAACCATAACAACCCTTCATAATGGTCGATTACACATGCAAAGCTTCATAATGGTCCATAACCCATCATAACCCTTTCTAATGCTCCATAACGCATCACCACCCTTTCTATGGTCCATAACCCATCGCAACACTGCGTAATGGTCCATAACCATAACAACCCTTCATAATGGTCCATAACCCATACAAACCTTCATAACAGTCCATACCCCATCATAACGCTTCATTACCATAACCCATCACAACCCTTCATAATTGACCATAACCCATCACAACCCTTTCTATGGTCCATAACCCAGCACAACCCTTTCTATGATATATAACCCATCACAACCCTTCATAATTAACCATAACCCATCACAACACTTCATAAATGTCCATAACCCATCATAACCCTTCATAGTGGTCCATAACCCATCACAACCTTCATAATGATCCATAACCCATCACAACCCATTATAATGGTCCATAACCCTTCACAACCTTGATAATGATCTATAACCCATCACAACCTTCATAATGATCTATAACCCATCACAGCCCATTTTAATGGTCCATAACCCTTCACAACCTTCATAATGGTCCATAACCCATCACAACCCTTTATAATGGTCCATAACCCATCACAACCCTTCATAATCGAGCATACTCATTCACAACCCATCATAATGGTCCATAACCAAACACAACCCTTTCTATGGTGCATAACCCATAACAACCCTTCATAATTGCCCATAACCTATCACAACCCTTCATAATGGTCAATAACGCATCATAGTCCTTGATAATGGTTCATAACCCATTACAACATTCATAATAGTACATAACCCATACAACCCTTCATAACGGTCCATAACCTATCACAACCCTTTCTAATAGTCCATAACCCACCACAACCCTTTCTATGGTCCATAACCCATCGTAACCCTCGATAATGGTCTATAACCATAACAACCCTTCATAATGGTCGATTACACATGCAAAGCTTCATAATGGTCCATAACCCATCATAACCCTTCGTAATGGTCCATAACCCAACATAACCCTTTCTATGGTCCATAACCCATCACAACTCTTCATAATTGACCATAACCTATCACAACCCTTAATAATGGTCAATAACCCATCATAACCCTTTCTAATGCTCCATAACGCATCACCACCATTTCTATGGTCCATAACCCATCGCAACCCTGCGTAATGGTCCATAAGCATAACAACCCTTCATAATGGTCTATAATCCATACAAACCTTCATAACAGTCCATACCCCATCATAACGCTTCATTACCATAACCCATATCACAACCCTTCATAATTGACCATAACCCATCACAACCCTTTCTATGGTCCATAACCCAGCACAACCCTTTCTATGATATATAACCCATCTTCCCTTCATAATTAACCATAACCCATCACAACACTTCATAAATGTCCATAACCCTTCATAGTGGTCCATAACACATCACAACCTTCATAATGATCCATAACCCATCACAACCCATTATAATGGTCCATAACCCTTCATAACCTTGATAATGGTCCGTAACCCATCATAACCTTCATAATGATCTATAACCCATCACAGCCCATTTTAATGGTCCATAACCCTTCACAACCTTCATAATGGTCCATAACCCACAACCCTTTATAATGGTCCATAACCCATCACAACATGCTTTCATTCTTTGGGTTGCTCTTAAAGATCGTCTTAAGACTCATGATAAAATAAAATTTTGGGACACTAATTCCAATCTCATTTGTGCGTTTTGCGGGGAATGTCCGGATTCCCTTTCCCATCTATTCTTTGAATGCTCTTTCACTTCTTTGGTTTGGCGTGACCTACATCATGTCATGAATCTCTCCTTCTCCACTGATAGCTGGTCTGATATCATTAGTCAACTCAACCCCATTAATAAGAACAAGACCATTTGGTCCATTATTAGAAGACTTGTTTTTGCTGGAGCGGTCTACCACATCTGGCAGGAAAGAAATTTACGCATTTTTACAAAAATAAAAAGATCTCATCATGCTGTCGTGAATATTGTTAAGGATGATATTCGCTGTAGACTGCTGAGTCTTTCTTTGAAAACTTGCACTAATGTTGATTTGGCTAAAACTCTTTGGACCCTCCCTTAATTTCCTTCCTCTGCGCTTTCTTTTTTCTCTACTTGTTTTGGCTTGTATGGTTTGTTTGTTTTGCAGGTTGCTCTCCTTTAAGTTATTTTTTTGCTATGGTTCCTTCTCTTGTTTTGGTTCCTAGTTTAGTTTGTTGTCCGTTGGGGCCTGTCCCGATGGCTTTTCTGTTTTTTGGTGGGGAGTCCCCAGGCTTATATTGTATTTATTCTTTTTATTAATAAAATTTGCCAGAGGTAAAGCCCTCTTTACCCAAAAAAAAAACCATCACAACCCTTCATAATTGAGCATAACCCATCACAACCCTTCATAATGGTCCATAACCAAACACAACACTTTCTATGGTGCGTAACCCATAACAACCCTTCATAATTGCCCATAACCTATCACAACCCTTCATAATGGTCAATAACGCATCATAGTCCTTGATAATGGTTCATAACCCATCACAATATTCATAATAGTACATAACCCATACAACCCTTCATAACGGTCCATAACCTATCACAACCCTTTCTAATGGTACATAACCCACCACAACCCTTTATATGGTCCATAACCCATCGTAACCCTCGATAATGGTCTATAACCATAACAACCCTTCATAATGATCAATTACACATGCAAAGCTTCATAATGGTCCATAACCCATCATAACCCTTCGTAATGGTCCATAACCCAACATAACCCTTTCTATGGTCCATACCCCATCACAACTCTTCATAATTGACCATAACCTATCACAACCCTTAATAATGGTCAATAACCCTTTCTAATGCTCCATAACGCATCACCACCCTTTCTATGGTCCATAACCCATCGCAACCCTACGTAATGGTCCATAACCATAACAACCCTTCATAATGGTCCATAACCCATACAAACCTTCATAACAGTCCATACCCCATCATAACGCTTCATAATTGTCCATAACCCATCACAACCCTTTCTATGGTCCATAACCCAGCACAACCCTTTCTATGATATATAACCCATCACAACCGTTCATAATTAACCATAACCCATCACAACACTTCATAAATGTCCATAACCCTTCATAGTGGTCCATAACCCATCACAACCTTCATAATGATCCATAACCCATCACAACCCATTATAATGGTCCATAACCCTTCACAACCTTGATAATGGTCCATAACCCATCACAACCTTCATAATGATCTATAACCCATCACAGCCCATTTTAATGGTCCATAACCCTTCACAACCTTCATAATGGTCCATAACCCATCACAACCCTTTATAATGGTCCATAACCCATCACAACCCTTCATAATTGAGCATAATCCATCACAACCCATCATAATGGTCCATAACCAAACACAACCCTTTCTATGGTGCATAACCCATAACAACCCTTCATAATTGCCCATAACCTATCACAACCCTTCATAATGGTCAATAACGCATCATAGTCCTTGATAATGGTTCATAACCCATCACAACATTCATAATAGTACATAACCCATACAACCCTTCATAACGGTCCATAACCTATCACAACCCTTTCTAATGGTCCATAACCTACCACAACCCTTTCTATGGTCCATAACCCATCGTAACCCTCGATAATGGTCTATAACCATAACAACCCTTCATAATGGTCGATTACACATGCAAAGCTTCATAATGGTCCATAACCCATCATAACCCTTCGTAATGGTCCATAACCCAACATAACCCTTTCTATAGTCCATAACCCATCACAACTCTTCATAATTGACCATAACCTATCACAACCCTTAATAATGGTCAATAACCCATCATAACCCTTTCTAATGCTCCATAACGCATCACCACCCTTTCTATGGTCTATAACCCATCGCAACCCTGCGTAATGGTCCATAACCATAACAACCCTTCATAATGGTCCTTAACCCATACAAATCTTCATAACAGTCCATACCCCATCATAACACTTCATTACCATCACCCATCACAACCCTTCATAATTAACCATAACCCATCACAACCCTTTCTATGGTCCATAACCCAGCACAACCCTTTCTATGATCTATAACCCATCACAACCCTTCATAATTAACCATAACCCATCACAACACTTCATAAATGTCCATAACCCATCATAACTCTTCATAGTGGTCCATAACCCATCACAACCTTCATAATGATCCATAACCCATCACAACCCATTATAATGGTCCATAACCCTTCACAACCTTCATAATGGTCCATAACCCATCACAACCTTCATAATGATCTATAACCCATCACAACCCATTTTAATGGTCCATAACCCTTCACAACCTTCATAATGGTCCATAACCCATCACAACCTTTTATAATGGTCCATAACCCATCACAACCCTTCATAGTTGAGCATAACTCATCACAACCCTTTATAATGGTCCATAACCCAACACAACCCTTTCTATGGTGCATAACCCAAAACAACCCTTCATAATTGCCCATAACCTATCACAACCCTACATAATGGTCAATAACCCATCATAGTCGTTGATAATGGTTCATAACCCATCACAACCTTCATAATAGTACATAACCCATACAACCCTTCATAACGGTCCATAACCCATCACAACCCTTTCTAATGGTCCATAACCCATCACAACCCTTTCTATGGTCCATAACCTATCGTAACCCTGGATAATGGTCTATAACAATAACAACCCTTCATAATGGTCCATAACCCATGCAAAGCTTCATAATGGTCCATAACCCATCATAACCCTTCGTAATGGTCCATAACCCAACATAACCCTTTCTATGGTCCATAACACATCACAACCTTCAAAATGGTCCATAACCCATCATAACCCTTTATAATGGTCCATAACCCATTACAGCCTTCATAATGGTCCATAACCCAACACAACCCTTTATAATGGTCCATAACTCGTCACAACCTTTCATAATTGAGCATAACCCATCACAACCCTTCATAATGGTCCATAACCCAACACAACCCTTTCTATGGTCCATAAACCATAACAACCCATCATAATTAACCATAACCTATCACAACCCTTCATAATGGGCAATAACCTTTCATAATCCTTGATAATCGTTCATAACCTATCACAACCTTCATAATAGTACATTACCCTAACAACCCTTCATAACAGTCCATAACCCATCATAACCCTTTCTAATGGTCCATAACCCATCACAACCCTTTTAATGGTCCATAACCCATCGCAAGCGTGCATAATTGTCCATAACAATAACAACCCTTCGTAATGGTCCGCAACCCATACAAACCTTCAAAATAGTCAATAACCCATCACAACCCTACATAATTTGACCATAAACCATCACAACCCTTCATAATTGACCATAACGCATCACAACCCTTCCTATAGTCCATATCCCAGGACAACCCTTTCTATGGTCCATAACCCATCACAACCGTTCATAATTGACAATAACCTATCACAACACTTTATAATGGTCCATAACACATCGCAACCCTGCATAATGGTCCACAACCATAACAACCCTTCATAATGGTCCATAACCCATACAAACCTTCATAACAGTCCATACCCCATCATAATGCTTCATTACCATAACCCATCACAACCCTTCATAATTGACCATAACCCATCACAGCCCTTTCTATAGTCCATAACCCAGCACAACCCTTTCTATGATATATAACCCATCACAACCCTTCATAATTAACCATAACCCATCACAACACTTCATAAATGTCCATAACCCATCATAACCCTTCATAGTGGTCCATAACCCATCACAACCTTCATAATGATCAATAACCCATCACAACCCATTATAATGGTCCATAACCCATCACAACCCTTTATAATGGTCCATAACCCATCACAGCCCTTCATAATTGAGCATAACCCATCACAACCCATCATAATGGTCTATAACCAAACACAACCCTTTCTATGGTGCATAACCCATAACAACCCTTCATAATTGCTCATAACCTATCACAACCCTTCATAATGGTCAATAACGCATCATAGTCCTTGATAATGGTTCATAACCCATCACAACATTCATAATAGTACATAACCCATACAACCCTTCATAACGGTCCATAACCTATCACAACCCTTTCTAATGGTTCATAACCCACCACAACCCTTTCTATGGTCCATAACCCATCGTAACCCTCGATAATGGTCTATAACCATAACAACCCTTCATAATGGTTGATTACACATGCAAAGCTTCATAATGGTCCATAACCCATCATAACCCTTCGTAATGGTCCATAACCCAACATAACCCTTTCTAAGGTCCATACCCTATCACAACTCTTCATAATTGACCATAACCTATCACAACCCTTAATAATGGTTAATAACCCATCATAACCCTTTCTAATGCTCCATAACGCATCACCAACCTTTCTATGGTCCAGAACCCATCACAACCCTGCGTAATGGTCCATAACCATAACAACCCTTCATAATGGTCCTTAACCCATACAAACCTTCATAACAGTCCATACCCCATCATAACGCTTCATTACCATCACCCATCACAACCCTTCATAATTGACCATAACCCATCACAACCCTTTCTATGGTCCATAACCCAGCACAACACTTTCTATGATCTATAACCCATTACAACCCTTCATAATTAACCATAACCCATCACAACACTTCATAAATGTCCATAACCCTTCATGGTGGTCCATAACCCATCACAACCTTCATAATGATCCATAACCAATCACAACCCATTATAATGGTCCATAACCCTTCACAACCTTCATAATGGTCCATAACCCATCACAACCTTCATAATGATCTATAACCCATCACAACCCATTTTAATGGTCCATAACCCTTCACAACATAATGGTCCACAACCCATCACAACCCTTTATAATGGTCCATAACCCATCACAACCCTTCAGAGTTGAGCATAACTCATCACAACCCTTTATAATGGTCCATAACCCAACACAACCCTTTCTATGGTGCATAACCCATAACAACCCTTCATAATTGGCCATAACATATCACAACCCTACATAATGGTCAATAACCCATCATAGTCCTTGATAATGGTTCATAACCCATCACAACCTTCATAATAGTACATAACCCATACAACCCTTCATAACGGTCCATAACCCATCACAACCCTTTCTAATGACACCGTCGACTGGTCTTTCCTTCGCACCATATTGGTTGGATTTGGTTTCCCCATTCGTATGATTGACTGGATCATGACATGTGTTTCCACTACGGCTTACTCAGTAAGTATCAATGGTAACATACATGGTTTTTTCGACGGTAATCGGGGCCTTCGACAAGGTGACCCTCTCACTCCCTATCTCTTCACTCTTGTTATGGAGGTTCTTAACCTTATGATCAAGAGAAAAATTTCTGAATCTGATTCGTTTAAATTCCATCGTCAATGTGAGGAACAAAACATCACACATCTATGTTTTGCAGATGATCTTCTACTCTTCTCTCATGGGGATAGATATTCGGTAAGCATAATTTGTGACTCTCTTGCTGAATTCTCTGGGGTTTCGGGGCTCCATCCTAATGTTGCGAAAAGCGAAGCCTTTTATTGCAATGTTGGTGATAGAACTAGGGCTGCTATTCACCATATGGTTGGGTTCCCTGAGGGGTCTTTCCCTGTACGATACCTTGGCATCCCTCTTATCACCACCCGTCTTGCCTACAAGGACTGTAAAGGACTTGTTGATAAAGTCAAATGCAGGATTAATGACTGGAAGAACAAGACTCTCTCCTTTGCTGGCCGTCTGCAGCTAATTCTCTCTGTTCTTTCGTCTATGCAAATCTATTGGGCTTCTGTTTTTATTCATCCTAAATCTATTTCTAAAGATATTGAGAAACTCATGAGGGGTTTCCTCTGGTGCCATGGTGAGTTGAAACGTGGTAAAGCCAAAGTCTCCTGGAAAACTGTGTGTCTCCCTAAGAAACATGGTGGACTTGGAATCCGTAATCTTGCTGTTTGGAATGTTGCCCTTATGGCTTCACATGTTTAGAGACTCCTCTCTAAGAAGGATTCCCTATGGGTCAAGTGGATCCATTCTTACCGTCTCTGTGGACTAAACTTTTTGGATGTCCCAAAAAAGTACGGTTCAGGTTTTGCTTGGAGAAACATCCTTGATATGCGAAGTAAGATAAGAGATTTTATTGTTTCCAAGATTGGTGATGGGTCTTCTACATCCGCTTGGTTCGATAACTGGCATCCTGCTGGTCCCTTATTTAAATTCATTTCTGCCCGTCAAATCAGGGCAGCGAGATTCAATCCAGATAGTAAGGTTGCAGACCTTGTCAACAATGGAGCTTGGGAAAGCCACGGTCCATTGAGGGACACCGTTTTTAATCTTCTTCATCAAAACCTTCCTTCTCTATCCCATCCATTCCTGATAAACACCAATGGAGATCTAGTGATGGTAATCTTTCAGATTTTACTGTGCGCTCTGTTTGGCAGTCTATTCGCCCCTATGACCAGCCTGTAGATTGGTATCATCTGGTTTGGTTATCCCAGAATATCCCTAGACATGCATTCATTCTATGGGTTGCTCTTAAAAATCGTCTTAAGACTCATGACAAAATCAAAATCTGGGATACTAACTCCAATCTCATTTGTGCCTTCTGCGGGGATTGTGCTGATTCCCTTTCCCATCTTTTCTTTGAGTGTTCTTTCCCCTCTATGGTTTGGCATGATCTTCAACATGTCATGAATCTTTCCATCACCACTGATAGCTGGTCTGATATCATTAATCAACTCAAGCACGTGTCTAAGATTAAGACCATTTGGTCCATCATTAGAAGACTTGTGCTTGCTGGAGCAGTTTACCATATTTGGCAGGAAAGAAATTTCCGAATTTTCAAAAAAACAAAAAGATCGTATCAAGCAGTCGTTAATAATATTAAGGATGATATCCGCTGTAGACTGCTAAGTCTTTCTATAAAACAATGCAATAATGTTAATTTGGCTAAAACGATATGGACCATCCCTTAACAAACCTCATATTGCTTCTATTTTTCTCTTCTTGTATGGCTTGTTTTTTGCAGGTTGTGTTCATTTATGTTTTTGTTATGTTCCTTTTCCCATGTATTGTTTTTGGTTTTTAGTTTCCATAACCCATCGCAAGCGTGCATAATGGTCCATAACAATAACAACCCTTCCTAATGCTCTGCAACCCATACAAACCTTCAAAATAGTCGATAACCCATCACAACCCAACATAATTTGACCATAAACCATCACAACCCTTCATAATTGACCATAACGCATCACAACCCTTCCTATAGTCCATATCCCAAGACAACCCTTTTTATGTTCCATAACCATCACAACCTTTCATAATTGACCATAACCCATCACAACACTTCATAATGGTCCATAACACATCGCAACCCTGCATAATGGTCCATAACCATAACAACCCGTCATAATGGTCCATAACCCATACAAACCTTCATAATGGTCCATAACCCATCACAACCCCTCATAATGGTCCATAACCCAACACAACTCTTTCTATGGTTCATAACCCATCACAAGTCTTCATAATTCAAAACCTTTCACAACCCCTCATAATGGTCCATAACCCTTCATAGTGGTCCATCACCCATCACAACCTTCATAATGGTCAATAGCCCATAACAATCCTTTATAATGGTCTATAACCCATCACAACCCTTCATAATTGAGCATAACCCATAACAACCTTTCATAATGGTCCATGACCCAACACAACCATTTCTATGGTCCATAAACCATAAAACCCTTCATAATTGACTATAACCTATCACAACCCTTAATAATGGTCAATAACCCATCATAACCCTTTGTAATGCTCCATAACGCATCACCACCCTTTCTATGGTCCATAACCCATCGCAACCCTGCATAATGGTGCATAACCATAACAACCCTTCATAATGGTCCATAACCCATACAAACCTTGATAACAGTCCATACCCCATCATAACGCTTCATTACCATAACCCATCACAACCCTTCATAATTGACCATAACCCATCACAACCCTTTCTATGGTCCATAACCCAGCACAACCCTTTCTATGATCTATAACCCATCACAACCCTTCATAATTAACCATAACCCATCACAACACTTCATAAATGTCCATAACCCATCATAACCCTTCATAGTGGTCCATAACCCATCACAACCTTCATAATGATCCATAACCCATCACAACCCATTATAATGGTCCATAACCATTCACAACCTTCATAAAGGTCCATAACCCATCACAACCTTCATAATGATCTATGACCCATCACAACCAATTTTAATGGTCCATAACCCTTCACAACCTTCATAATGGTCCATAACCCATCACAACCCTTTATAACGGTCCATAACCCATCACAACCCTTCATTATTGAGCATAACCCATCACAACCCTTCATAATGGTCCATAACCCAACACAACCCTTTCTATGGTGCATAACCCATAACAACCTTTCATAATTGGCCATAACCTATCACAACCCTTCATAATGGTCAATAACCCATCATAGTCCTTGATAATGGTTCAGAACCTATCACAACCTTCATAATAGTACATAACCCATACAACCCTTCATAACGGTCCATAACCCATCACAACCCTTTCTAATGGTCCATAACCCATCACAACCCTTTCTATGGTCCATAACCTATCGTAACCTTGGATAATGGTCTATAACCATAACAACCCTTCATAATGGTCCACAACCCATGCAAAGCTTCATAATGGTCCATAACCCATCATAACCCTTCGTAATTGTCCATAACCCAACATAACCATTTCTATGGTCCATAACCCATCACAACCTTCAAAATGGTCCATAACCCATCATAACCCTTTATAATGGTCCATAACCCATCACAACCTTCATAATGGTCCATCACCTATCACAACCCTTTATAATGGTCCATAACCCGTCACAACCTTTCATAATTGAGCATAATCCATCACAACCCTTCATAATGGTCTATAACCCAACACAACCCTTTCTATGGTCCATAAACCATAACAACCCTTTATAATTGACCATAACCTATCACAACCCTTCATAATGGGCAATAACCTATCATAATCCTTGATAATCGTTCATAACCTATCACAACCTTCATAATAGTACATAACCCTAACAACCCTTCATAACAGCCCATAACCCATCATAACCCTTTCTAATGGTCCATAACCCATCACAACCATTTCTATGGTCCATAACCCATCGCAAGCGTGCATAATGGTCCATAACAATAACAACCCTTCCTAATGCTCTGCAACCCATACAAACCTTCAAAATAGTCGATAACCCATCACAACCCAACATAATTTGACCATAAACCATCACAACCCTTCATAATTGACCATAACGCATCACAACCCTTCCTATAGTCCATATCCCAAGACAACCCTTTTTATGTTCCATAACCATCACAGCCTTTCATAATTGACCATAACCCATCACAACACTTCATAATGGTCCATAACACATCGCAACCCTGCATAATGGTCCATAACCATAACAACCCGTCATAATGGTCCATAACCCATACAAACCTTCATAATGGTCCATAACCCATCACAACCCCTCATAATGGTCCATAACCCAACACAACTCTTTCTATGGTTCATAACCCATCACAAGTCTTCATAATTCAAAACGTTTCACAACCCCTCATAATGGTCCATAACCCATCATAACCCTTCATAGTGGTCCATCACCCATAACAACCTTCATAATGGTCAATAGCCCATAACAATCCTTTATAATGGTCTATAACCCATCACAACCCTTCATAATTGAGCATAACCCATCACAACCTTTAATAATGGTCCATGACCCAACACAACCATTTCTATGGTCCATAAACCATAAAACCCTTCATAATTGACTATAACCTATCACAACCCTTAATAATGGTCAATAACCCATCATAACCCTTTGTAATGCTCCATAACGCATCACCACCATTTCTATGGTCCATAACCCGTCGCAACCCTGTGTAATGGTGCATAACCATAACAACCCTTCATAATGGTCCATAACCCATACACACCTTCATAACAATCCATACCCCATCATAACGCTTCATTACCATAACCCATCACAACCCTTCATAATTGACCATAACCCATCACAACCCTTTCTATGGTCCATAACCCAGCACAACCCTTTCTATGATCTATAACCCATCACAACCCTTCATAATTAACCATAACCCATCACAACACTTCATAAATGTCCATAACCCATCATAACCCTTCATAGTGGTCCATAACCCATCACAACCTTCATAATGATCCATAACCCATCACAACCCATTATAATGGTCCATAACCATTCACAACCTTCATAATGGTCCATAACCCATCACAACCTTCATAATGATCTATAACCCATCACAGCCCATTTTAATGGTCCATAACCCTTCACAACCTTCATAATGGTCCATAACCCATCACAACCCTTTATAATGGTCCATAACCATCACAACCCTTCATTATTGAGCATAACCCATCACAACCCTTCATAATGGTCCATAACCCAACACAACCCTTTCTATGGTGCATAACCCATAACAACCTTTCATAATTGGCCATAACCTATCACAACCCTTCATAATGGTCAATAACCCATCATAGTCCTTGATAATGGTTCATAACCCATCACAACCTTCATAATAGTACATAACCCATACAACCCTTCATAACGGTCCATAACCCATCACAACCCTTTCTAATGGTCCATAACCCATCACAACCCTTTCTATGTTCCATAACCTATCGTAACCTTGGATAATGGTCTATAACCATAACAACCCTTCATAATGGTCCATAACCCATCACAACCTTCATAATGGTCTATCACCCATCACAACCCTTTATAATGGTCCATAACCCGTCACAACCTTTCATAATTGAGCATAATCCATCACAACCCTTCATAATGGTCCATAACCCAACACAACCCTTTCTATGGTCCATAAACCATAACAACCCTTTATAATTGACCATAACCTATCACAACCCTTCATAATGGGCAATAACCTATCATAATCCTTGATAATCGTTCATAACCTATCACAACCTTCATAATAGTACATAACCCTAACAACCCTTCATAACAGCCCATAACCCATCATAACCCTTTCTAATGGTCCATAACCCATCACAACCATTTCTATGGTCCATAACCCATCGCAAGCGTGCATAATGGTCCATAACAATAACAACCCTTCCTAACGGTCTGCAACCCATACAAACCTTCAAAATAGTCGATAACCCATCACAACCCAATATAATTTGACCATAAACCATCACAACCCTTCTTAATTGACCATAACGCATCACAACCCTTCCTATAGTCCATATCCCAAGACAACCCTTTCTATGTTCCATAACCATCACAACCTTTCATAATTGACCATAACCCATCACAACACTTCATAATGGTCCATAACACATCGCAACCCTGCATAATGGTCCATAACCATAACAACCCGTCATAATGGTCCATAACCCATACAAACCTTCATAATGGTCCATAACCCATCACAACCCCTCATAATGGTCCATAACCCAACACAACTCTTTCTATGGTTCATAACCCATCACAAGTCTTCATAATTCAAAACCTTTCACAACCCCTCATAATGGTCCATAACCCATCATAACCCTTCATAGTGGTCCATCACCCATCACAACCTTCATAATGGTCAATAGCCCATAACAATCCTTTATAATGGTCTATAACCCATCACAACCCTTCATAATTGAGCATAACCCATCACAACCCTTAATAATGGTCCATGACCCAACACAACCATTTCTATGGTCCATAAACCATAAAACCCTTCATAATTGACTATAACCTATCACAACCCTTAATAATGGTCAATAACCCATCATAACCCTTTGTAATGCTCTATAACGCATCACCACCCTTTCTATGGTCCATAACCCGTCGCAACCCTGCGTAATGGTGCATAACCATAACAACCCTTCATAATGGTCCATAACCCATACACACCTTCATAACAATCCATACCCCATCATAACGCTTCATTACCATAACCCATCACAACCCTTCATAATTGACCATAACCCATCACAACCCTTTCTATGGTCCATAACCCAGCACAACCCTTTCTATGATCTATAACCCATCACAACCCTTCATAATTAACCATAACCCATCACAACACTTCATAAATGTCCATAACCCATCATAACCCTTCATAGTGGTCCATAACCCATCACAACCTTCATAATGATCCATAACCCATCACAACCCATTATAATGGTCCATAACCATTCGCAACCTTCATAATGGTCCATAACCCATCACAACCTTCATAATGATCTATAACCCATCACAGTCCATTTTAATGGTCCATAACCCTTCACAACCTTCATAATGGTCCATAACCCATCACAACCCTTTATAATGGTCCATAACCATCACAACCCTTCATTATTGAGCATAACCCATCACAACCAACCATCACCCTGATGGCCTAGTGGATAAGGCGTATGACTCTTTCTCTTCCCCCATAAAGAGGTTCCAAGTTCTAATCCCACTCCCTCCCTTTCCCCATAGGGAGTGTTAGGTTTCAATCAGGGGATGGCCACTTGCCACCTCTCTACCCCCGTAGGTGATTGACCCGGACCACCCTGCTGCCAGGTGTGCGTGGGCCCCGAGGTTGCTTCATTAGGGTCATCCAAAGGATGGGTCGGGTGGGGTCCTCGGTTACCAAAAAAAAAAAAAAAAAAAAAACATCACAACCCTTCATAATGGTCCATAACCCAACACAACCCTTTCTATGGTGCATAACCCATAACAACCTTTCATAATTGGCCATAACCTATCACAACCCTTCATAATGGTCAATAACCCATCATAGTCCTTGATAATGGTTCATAACCCATCACAACCTTCATAATAGTACATAACCCATACAACCCTTCATAACTGTCCATAACCCATCACAACCCTTTCTAATGGTCCATAACCCATCACAACCCTTTCTATGGTCCATAACCTATCGTAACCTTGGATAATGGTCTATAACCATAACAACCCTTCATAATGGTCCATAACCCATGCAAAGCTTCATAATGGTCCATAACCCATCATAACCCTTCGTAATTGTCCATAACCCAACATAACCCTTTCTATGGTCCATAACCCATCACAACCTTCAAAATGGTCCATAACCCATCATAACCCTTTATAATGGTCCATAACCCATCACAACCCTTTATAATGGTCCATAACCCATCACAACCTTTCATAATTTAGCATAATCCATCACAACCCTTCATAATGGTCCATAACCCAACACAACCAACCCTTTCTATGGTCCATAAACCATAACAACCCTTTATAATTGACCATAACCTATCACAACCCTTCATAATGGGCAATAACCTATCATAATCCTTGATAATCGTTCATAACCTATCACAACCTTCATAATAGTACATAACCCTAACAAACCTTCATAACAGCCCATAACCCATCATAAGCCTTTCTAATGGTCCATAACCCATCACAACCATTTCTATGGTCCATAACCCATCGCAAGCGTGCATAATGGTCCATAACAATAACAACCCTTCCTAATGGTCCGCAACCCATACAAACCTTCAAAATAGTCGATAACCCATCACAACCCAACACAATTTGACCATAAACCATCACAACCCTTCATAATTGACCATAACGCATCACAACCCTTCCTATAGTCCATATCCCAAGACAACCCTTTCTATGTTCCATAACCATCACAACCTTTCATAATTGACCATAACCCATCATAACACTTCATAATGGTCCATAACACATCGCAACCCTGCATAATGGTCCATAACCATAACAACCTTTCATAATGGTCCATAACCCATACAAACCCTAGTTCGAATCCTCTCTCTAGAATTATTTACGTTTTTTGGTTTTTCTTGTTTCCATTATGGCTGGTGTATCACCAGGTATAATTCCTGGCACAGATTTATCTTTGGAATCTGATGACACACTAGCAATTCATAATCATATTTTTGCTACACAATGTTTTACAAATCCTGTAATTACATTCAATATTGTTGAAAAAAGATTAAAAAACATACAAAAAAAAACAGCCATGCATTTCAAAATTTCTTGACAGAAGTATTCAAAAGAGATCTACAAAAAGAAAAAAACAAAATTTTAATGTAAAACAAAGAGATATTCTGTCTAAAATATTTCTAGCAAAAGATAAAGACATTGGAGACTATGTTGCTGCCTTAAATCACGAACATGGTGATGAAGCCCTTGCTTTAACTCATGATGATGGTTGCCTACATATGATCCCTCGAATATCATCTAATGAGGATGATAATATCAACTCAACATGCAAACCCTCTGGAGATGTTTATGATCATGGAGATACTTGCAAAGAGGGTATGACCACGGATTATAGCTCATCGGAATCTGATGCTGAAGATGATGCTAAAAATGATGATACAGAAGATGATGATGAAGAGGAAAAATACAAGAACAAAGATGACTGCATTCTATTCCAAGAACCGTACCAAATGCTAGAAGAAGAAGATGCTTATGAAGAGAAACAACCGTACCAAATGCTAAACAAAAAACGTGACTGCATAATAAATAATATGCAATATTCCAATGATCACGATGCTACATCTACAGATTTCGATCAGGAACAAGCAGCAATATCGAGTAAATACCCTACAATGGGCACCCAACGAGCTTCAGGAACAAAAACCAAACTTCCTCTTTTTCCGAGTGGAGAAAACAACCCTATGATCATCGAGGAAAACATTACATCTGCCATTATGGTTCACGGTGTCACTCCTAACAATGATAAACACTTCGAACATGTCAAAGATCAAGGAGATGGAAGCAGTAAATCGACATGCATGGAAGATAATATCAGCGGTAAAACCCCATGCACAGCTCAGAACAACATAGCCACCGTTAATCATCCTTCTGTGGTTGCTGGTCAAGAACACGACAATGGAAAAGCAAGTGCAACGGATTTGGAAGAGATTGAGGAACCGACTCAAGTGCAAGGAATATGGGGTACAAACTTTTCTAATCCCTCCTTTAATTATGATAATTCTAATTATTCAAATAAAAGTATGTCCAACTTGCATTGCTTTAGTCTTCACTTTAATGGATCCAATGAGAATAATTATCACTCCCCAAATAAAGTAGTTGACTACCCTCCCCATTTGTCCCCTCTTCAGCCGATTAACACAATTCAAAATACTACTTTTCCTTCTATTTTGGGTACACACCCAACACAAGTGATGCCTAAACCTTTGCATAAAATTTCGGCCAAAAATACCCATCACAATGAATTTCATGGACCTCATTACCCAACATACTCCAAATCTAAGCCCAATGCTTCAACCCAAAATGTAGAAGCCCAAATGCATTTAAAAGCCCAAGTGAAAACCCATCTTGTTGATATAAGTGAAAAGATTAAGCCCAATACCTCTAGTGATCATAAAACCCAAGACCATAATTTAATTTTTGATACTCTATATAATGAAAACAAAAATAAAGTAAAAAATGCTTGGAATCGATCATTACCATTACTTAAAAACTCGATGCTAATATCATTACAGGCTCCCAAAAACACGTGAACGATAACTTTCGTTTTATTCATAATTTAAGTAATGATATTAATGTGCCAGTTGATATTCCTTTAACGGCTGTTACTAAAGTTTGTGAAACATTTGATAGTACTATATGTGGTTACTTTGTCTGAAAAAATGAATTACTCTGATGTTCGTTATCTAGTTTCCCAAATGTGGTCTATACATGGCCTTCAAGATGTCCTCCTAAATGGAAAAGGAGTTTATCTTTTTAAATTTAGTGACGACAATGGTCTGCATCATGTTATCACCCACGGACCCTGGACTTTTAAGGGTGTCCCGATGGTCATTCAAAAATGGCGTCCCGGTTTGAGTATTCATAAGAATAATCATGACAAGCTTCCTCTCTGGATTAAAATCCATGATATTCCCTATGAGGCTTGGAGTGATGATAGACTTAGTCATATTGCCTCTAAAATTGGTAAGCCTCTTGCTATGGACTCCTATACGGCTAATATGTGCAAATATGCAGCTGGTAAATCTGTATATGCCCATGTCCTTCTTGAGGTACCAACAAAATCTACTTGGGTGGATAAAGTGTATATACGTATTCCTGATCCAGATACTCTTGAATACTCCATCCATACCCTTAGTATTGAAGATGAATGGAAACCCCCTATGTGCTCTCATTGCATGGTTTATGGTCATGAAACTAACAACTGTATGCATGTAATCTCTAAGACAGTTGAAGCTAAGACCAAAGATAAAATGCCTATTGATCAGATGAGAGTTACCTCTCCTATGCAACTTGATGATGGATTTACGGTTGTTACTAAAAAGAAATCTTTAATGAAACATAGGCCAAATTATGAAAATAATAATAAGGATATTTCACAAGGTAAGTCTATTAGAAATAGCCAAACGGGTGGAATGGATAAAGAAAATGCAAAAAAATCATGTCAATAATAAAGTTATTAAAAGTAAAATTCAATTAATAAATAATAAACACCCTAACCCTAAAAAAACTAGTCCTTCTACTGGCCTTGTCCCTAACAAGAAACGCCTTCCAATTATCCCTCATTCTGGTAATACCTCTATCAAAAATTCTATAGATGTTGTTGGTTTCCCTAGCCCCATCCTACGGCTCTCATCCACTACTCCTCCAAAAATATATAAGCTCTCCACTCCTATTTTCTACGCCTTTTCCATTCTAGAGTCTTGTTCCAACGATATGACGGATCTTCCTGGTCCCTCTTCCCAACCCCCACCTAGTCATGCCCCTTCCCCTCTTATTCCTGATGATTTTGATCCAGATTCTGTTGACCTTTCCGATATAGATGAACTCATTGAGGTTGAATCTGATGATGGTCAAACAGCCAAGTTTATTAATGATGATGATATTGAATCACCTAATGACCAAATTAGAATAGCTCAGGCGTCCGAGCAGATGGATTCCACAAACAACCAAATTTCCATATGACGCACATCGCTGCATGGAATACTCGCGGTCTATGTAAGCCTTCGCATCAGAAAGCTTTGAGAGATCTTATTCGCGATCAAAATCTCAATATTTGTGCTTCCATCGAGACTCGTGCTGACTTCTCTAATCTTCCTCTTATCTGTTCACGTGCTTTTGGCTCCTGGGCTTGGTCGTCTAACGGTCTTTTTAGCCCTAGGGGGACTAGAATTGTGGTAGCTTGGGACCCCAGTGCTATTGATATGATGCTACTTGACTTAAATGATCAGGTTATGCATTTCTACGTTAAAATTCGTGCTTCTAATAAATCTTTCTTCTACTCTTTCTTCTATGCTCATAATAATCACATCCTCCGACGCTCACTTTGGCATTCTCTTTCAGCCCATAAGAAAGTGGTTAAAAATGATCCTTGGATCCTTTTGGGGGATTTCAATGTTGCTCTTGACATGAAAGATAGCACCTATGGGACTTCTGTTATCTCTCGTGCCATGGAGGATTTCAGGGAATGTGTTAATCGCATGGAGATGGAGGACCTTAACTATAAAGGTCTATTTTACACCTGGACCAAGTCTCCTAATGGTACTGGTGGGATTCTCAAAAAAATTGACCGTGTCATGGGAAATCCTAATTTCGTTGCATCTTTTCCCTCTGCTTCTGTCAATTTTCTCCCCTATCGTTCTTCTGACCATACTCCTGTGGTGCTTTCTCTTCCCAATAGATCTACGTTCAGTCCGAAACCGTTCAAATTCCCTAACTTCCTGACTTATAAAAACGATTTCAAGGAGGTGGTTGCTGATTCTTGGAATTCCGATATCCATGGATATAGGATGTATAAGGTTTTCCAAAACCTTAGAAACTTGAAAAAAGCCTTGCGTCTTCTTCTTCGTAAACAGGGAAACATCTTCTCCAAGGTTATCTCCCTCCGTAACGAACTTGATAGAATTCATATGGCTCTGGATCGGGACCCATTCGATAATGATCTTCGTGAAGAACATTGCAGGTATCTCCTTTCTTATAACGAGGCTACCCTTGATGAAGAGAGGTTTCTGAAACAAAAGGCCAAGGTTGACTGGCTGCGTGAGGGAGATAAAAATTCTGCATTTTTCCAGAAATCGGTTAGAAGCCGCTTATCTCGTAGTCGTATTGATTCTATCCAGGATGATCATGGAAACTGGATATCGGGGAATGACCTTCCTAACCTTTTTGTTTCCCACTTTCAAACTTTCTTAGGTTCTTCCTACCATTCCACCCCTATTCGTGACCCTTGTTCCCTTTTCTCTAATAAGCTCTCCCCTATCCAGTCTGCCGCTATGCTTACTCCTGTTACGGATGAGGAGGTTAGGGGTGTCATGTTCCAAATGGGAGATGATAAAGCCCCTGGTCCTGATGGCTTCTCGGCTAAGTTCTTCAAGTCTGCTTGGGATATTGTGGGTAATGATGTTTGTTTGGCGGTTAAGGAGTTCTTTTCGTCTGGAAAACTCCTTAAGTCTTTCAACAACACTGTACTTGCTCTCATCCCTAAGGTTGACTCACCTTCCAAAGTCACTGATTTTCGTCCTATAGCATGCTGTAATGTTGTTTACAAATATATTAGTAAGATTATTGCGGACCGTATCAAAAATCATCTATCTTGTTTGGTTGATGATAACCAGTTTGCTTTCATCCCTGGTCGTTTGATCTACGACAACGTTCTTCTTGTCCACGATCTCATGAGGGATTATCACCGCCATCGAGGAACACCTAGGTGTGCTTTTAAAGTCGATATTCAAAAAGCTTATGACACCGTCGACTGGTCTTTTCTACGCAACATCTTATTTGGATTTGGTTTCCCCGAGCGTATGATTGAATGGATCATGACATGTGTTTCCACTACAACTTACTCAGTGAGTATCAATGGTAACATACATGGTTTTTTCGATGGTAAACGGGGCCTCCGCCAAGGTAACCCTCTTTCTCCCTATCTCTTCACTCTTGTTATGGAGGTTCTTAATCTTATGATCAAGAGAAAAATATCTGATTCTGATTCGTTTAAATTCCACCGTCAATGTGAGGAACAAAATATCACACATCTATGCTTTGCCGATGATCTTCTCCTCTTCTCTCATGGGGATAGATCTTCGGTAAGCATCATATGTGATTCCCTTGCTGAATTCTCTGGGGTTTCTGGGCTCCATCCTAATGTTACGAAAAGCGAAGCCTTTTATTGCAATGTTGGTGATACTACTAAGGCTGCTATTGAAAGTATGGTTGGGTTCACTGAGGGATCTTTCCCTGTCCGATACCTTGGCATCCCTCTAATCACCACCCGTCTTGCCCACAAGGACTGTAAAGGTCTTGTTGATAAAGTCAAATGCAGGATTAATGACTGGAAAAACAAATCTCTCTCCTTTGCTGGCCGTCTTCAACTTATTCTCTCTGTTCTTTCTTCTATGCAAATCTATTGGGCTTCTGTTTTTGTTCTTCCTAAATCTATTTCTAAAGAAATTGATAAACTCGTGAGGGGTTTCCTCTGGTGCCATGGTGAGTTGAAACGTGGTAAAGCTAAAGTTTCCTGGAAAACTGTGTGTCTCCCTAAGGAACATGGTGGACTTGGAATCCGTAATCTTGCTGTTTGGAATGTTGCCCTTATGGCTTCGCATGTTTGGAGACTCCTCTCTAAGAAGGATTCACTATGGGTCAAGTGGATCCATTCTTACCGTCTCTGTGGACGTAACTTTTGGGATGCCCCCAAAAAATACAGTTCAGGTTTTGCTTGGCGAAACATCCTAGATATGCGAAGTAAGATAAGAGATTTTATTGTTTCCCAGATTGGTGATGGGTCCTCTACATCCACATGGTTCGATAACTGGCATCCTGCTGGTCCCCTCTCTAAATTCATTTCTGCACGACACATCAGGGATGCGGGATTCAATCCTGATAGTAAGGTTGCTGATCTTGTCATCAACGGATATTGGGTTCGGCACGGTCAATGGAGGGAATCCCATCCTAATCTTCTTCATCAAAACCCTCCTTCTCTTTCCCCTCTCGTTCCTGATAAACTCCAATAGAGATCTAGTGACGGTAATCTTTCTGATTTTTCTGTTCGTTCCGTTTGGCAGTCTATTCGGCCCTATGACCAGCCTGTTGATTGGTATCATCTGGTTTGGTTCACCCAGAATATCCCTAGACATGCATTCATTCTTTGGGTTGCTCTTAAAAATCGTCTTAAGACTCATGATAAAATCAAAATTTGGGATACTAATTCGAACCTCATTTGTGCCTTCTATGGGGATTGTCCTGATTCCCTTTCCCACCTTTTCTTCGAGTGTTCTTTCCCCTCTATGATATGGCATGATCTTCAACATGTCATGAATCTCTCCATCCCCACTAATAGTTGGTCTGATATCATTAATCAACTAAAACATGTGTCTAAGACTAAGACCATTTGGTCCATCATTAGAAGACTTGTGCTTGCTGGAGCAGTTTACCATATTTGGCAGGAAAGAAATTTTCGAATTTTCAAAAAAACTAAAAGATCGTATAATGTCGTGGTGAATAGCATTAAGGATGATATACGCTGTAGACTGCTGAGCCTTTCTATGAAACCATGCACTAATGTTAATATGGTTAAAAGGATATGGACCATCCCTTAACAAACCTCATATTTGCTTCTATATTTCTCTTCTTGTATGGTTTGTTCTTTGCAGGTGGTTTTCCTTTATGGTATTGTTATGTCTCTGGTCCCATGTACTGTTTTGGTTCCTAGTTTAGCTTTGTTGTTGCCCTTTGGGGCATGTCCCGATGGATTTTATGTTTTTTCCTTTGGTGGGGAGTCCCCAGCCTCTTATTGTATTTATTATTTTTATTAATAAAATTTGCCAGAGGTACCGTCCTCTTTACCCAAAAAAAAACCCATACAAACCTTCATAATGGTCCATAACCCATCACAACCCCTCATAATGGTCCATAACCCAACACAACTCTTTCTATGGTCCATAACCCATCACAAGTCTTCATAATTCAAAAACTTTCACAACCCCTCATAATGGTCCATAACCCATCATAACCCTTCATAGTGGTCCATCACCCATCACAACCTTCATAATGGTCAATAGCCCATAACAATCCTTTATAATGGTCTATAACCCATCACAACCCTTCATAATTGAGCATAACCCATCACAACCCTTCATAATGGTCCATGACCCAACACAACCATTTCTATGGTCCATAAACCATAAAACCCTTCATAATTGACTATAACCTATCACAACCCTTAATAATGGTCAATAACCCATCATAACCCTTTGTAATGCTCCATAACGCATCACCACCCTTTCTATGGTCCATAACCCATCGCAACCCTGCGTAATGGTGCATAACCATAACAACCCTTCATAATGGTCCATAACCCATACAAACCTTCATAACAGTCCATACCCCATCATAACGCTTCATTACCATAACCCATCACAACCCTTCATAATTAACCATAACCCATCACAACCCTTTCTATGGTCCATAACCCAGCACAACCCTTTCTATGATCTATAACCCATCACAACCCTTCATAATTAACCATAACCCATCACAACACTTCATAAATGTCCATAACCCATCATAACCCTTCATAGTGGTCCATAACCCATCACAACCTTCATAATGATCCATAACCCATCACAACCCATTATAATGGTCCATAACCCTTCACAACCTTCATAATGGTCCATAACCCATCACAACCTTCATAATGATCTATAACCCATCACAACCCATTATAATGGTCTATAACCCTTCACAACCTTCATAATGGTCCATAACCCTTCACAACCCTTTATAATGGTCTATAACCCATCACAACCCTTCATTATTGAGCATAACCCATCACAACCCTTCATAATGGTCCATAACCCAACACAACCCTTTCTATGGTGCATAACCCATAACAACCCTTCATAATTAGCCATAACCTATCAGAACCCTTCATAATGGTCAATAACCCATCATAGTCCTTGATAATGGTTCATAACCCATCACAACCATAATAATAGTACATAACCCATACAACCCTTCATAACGGTCCATAACCCATCACAACCCTTTCTAATGGTCCATAACCCATCACAACCGTTTCTATGGTCCATAACCTATCGTAACCTTGGATAATGGTCTATAACCATAACAACCCTTCATAATGGTCCATAACCCATGCAAAGCTTCATAATGGTCCATAACCCATCATAAACCTTCGTAATGGTCCATAACCCATCATAACCCTTCGTAATGGTCCATAACACAACCTAACCCTTTCTATGGTCCATAACCCATCACAACCTTCAAAATGGTCCATAACCCATCATAACCCTTTATAATGGTCCATAACCCATCACAACCTTCATAATGGTCCATAACCCATCACAACCCTTTATAATGGTCCATAACCCGTCACAACCTTTCATAATTGAGCATAACCCATCACCACCCTTCATAATGGTCCATAACCCAACACAACCCTTTCTATGGTCCATAAACCATAACAACCCTTCATAATTGACCATAACCTATCACAACCCTTCATAATGGGCAATAACCTATCATAATCCTTGATAATCGTTCATAACCTATCACAAACTTCATAATAGTACATAACCCTAACAACCCTTCATAACAGTCCATAACCCATCATAACCCTTTCTAATGGTCCATAACCCATCACAACCATTTCTATGGTCTATAACCCATCGCAAGCGTGCATAATGGTCCATAACAATAACAACCCTTCCTAGTGGTCCGCAACCCATACAAACCTTCAAAATAGTCAATAACCCATCACAACCCAACATAATTTGACCATAACCCAAAACAACCCTTCATAAATGACCATAACGCATCACAACCCTTCGTATAGTCTATATCCCAAGAAAACCCTTTCTATGTTCCATAAACCATCACAACCGTTCATAATTGACCATAACCCATCACAACACTTCATAATGGTACATAACACATTGCAACCCTGCATAATGGTCCATAACCATAACAACCCTTCATAATTGTCCATAACCCAAACAAACCTTCATAATGGTCCATAACCCATCACAACCCCTCATAATGGTCCATAACCCAACACAACTCTTTCTATGGTCCATAACCCATCACAAGTCTTCATAATTCAAAACCTTTTACAACCCCTCATAATGGTCCATAACCCATCATAACCCTTCCTAGTGGTCCATCAACCATCACAACCTTCATAATGGTCAATAGCCCATCACAATCCTTTATAATGGTCTATAACCCATCACAACCCTTCATAATTGAGCATAACCCATCACAACCCTTCATAATGGTCCATGACCCAACACAACCATTTCTATGGTCCATAAACCATAAAACACTTCATAATTGACTATAACCTATCACAACCCTTAATAATGGTCAATAACCCATCATAACCCTTTGTAATGCTCCATAACGCATCACCACCCTTTCTATGGTACATAACACATCGCAACCCTACGTAATGGTGCATAACCATAACAACCTTTCATAATGGACCATAACCCATACAAACATTCATAACAGTCCATACCCCATCATAACGCTTCATTACCATAACCCATCACAACCCTTCATAATTGACCATAACCCATCACAACCCTTTCTATAGTCCATAACCCAGCACAACCCTTTCTATGATCTATAACCCAACCATCACCCTGATGGCCTAGTGGATAAGGCTTAGGACTCTTTCTCTTCCCCCATAAAGAGGTTCCAAGTTCTAATCCCACTCCCTCCCTTTCCCCATAGGGAGTGTTAGGTTTCAATCAAGGGATGGCCACTGGTCACCTCTCTACCCCCATAGGTGATTGACCCGGACCACCCTGCTGCCAGGTGTGTGTGGGCCCCGAGGTTGCTTCATCAGGGTCATCCAAAGGATGGGTCGGGTGGGGTCCTCGGTTATCAAAAAAAATGATCTATAACCCATCACAACCCTTCATAATTAACCATAACCCATCACAACACTTCATAAATGTCCATAACCCATCATAACCCTTCATAGTGATCCATAACCCATCACAACCTTCATAATGATCCATAACCCATCACAACCCATTATAATGGTCCATAACCCTTCACAACCTTCATAATGGTCCATAACCCATCACAACCTTCATAATGATCTATAAACCATCACAGCCCATTTTAATGGTCCATAACCCTTCACAACCTTCATAATGGTCCATAGCCCATCACAACCCTTTATAATGGTCCATAACCCATCACAACCCTTCATTATTGAGCATAACCCATCACAACCCTTCATAATGGTCCATAACCCAACACAACCCTTTCTATGATGCATAACCCATAACAACCCTTCATAATTAGCCATAACCTATCACAACCCTTCATAATGGTCAATAACCCATCATAGTCCTTGATAATGGTTCATAACCCATCACAACCTTCATAATAGTGCATAACCCATACAACCCTTCATAACGGTCCATAACCCATCACAACCCATTCTAATGGTCCATGACCCATCACAACCGTTTCTATGGTCCATAACCTATCGTAACCTTGGATAATGGTCTATAACCATAACAACCCTTCATAATGGTCCATAACCCATGCAAAGGTTCATAATGGTCCATAACCCATCATAAACCTCCGTAATGGTCCATAACCCATCATAACCCTTCGTAATGGTCCATAAACCAACATAACCCATTCTATGGTCCATAACCCATCGTAACCTTCAAAATGGTCCATAACCCATCATAACCCTTTATAATGGTCCATAACCCATCACAACCATCATAATGGTCCATAACCCATCACAACCCTTTATAATGGTCCATAACCCGTCACAACCTTTCATAATTGAGCATAACCCATCACAACCCTTCATAATGGTCCATAACCCAACACAACCCTTTCTATGGTCCATAAACCATAACAACCCTTCATAATTAACCATAACCTATCACAACCCTTCATAATGGGCAATAACCTATCATAATCCTTGATAATCGTTCATAACCTATCACAACCTTCATAATAGTACATAACCCAAAAAAAAACCGATTTTTGTTCTTGCATCCCAAACCTTTAGAAAACTCTCTCTTGAATTTCTCTTGAATTATTTACGTTTTTTCTTTTTTTCAATATTTTGATTTCCATTATGGCTGGTGTATCACCAGGTATAATCCTTGGTCCAGATTTATCTGAGAAATTTGAAAACATTCTACCAAATCATTGTCATATTAGTTCTACAAAAAGTTTTACAGATCCTCAAATTACATTCAATATTGTTGAAAAAAGATTAAAAAACATAAAAAAAAACAGGCATGTATGTTCAAATTTCTTGATAAAAACATACAAAAAAGATCTACTAAAACAAAAAAACAAAATTTTAATGTAAAAGCTACAGAATTTATTTCTAAACATTTTCTAGCAAAAGAAAAAACCCTTGGAGTCTTTGCTGATGCTTTAGCTCATACACATGAAGATGAATCTGTTATACAACCGATTGAAGATGGTGACATCCATAAGATCACTCGAATACCATCTAATGGGGCTGATGATATCAACTCGACTTGTAAAACTTTTGGACATGCCTTGGATCGGGATGATGCTTGTAAAGAAGGTATGATCACGGAGTATAACTCATCTGAATCTGAAGATGAAGACTGCATGTTCCACTTTCAACAATCAACACATGGTGAAGATATTATAGCAACACCTCAACGTCAAGATGATGCAGAAAAACTTAATGGAAAAAGACACGGGAAAGAACATGCAGCGAATGATCTTCATACGGTCAAGAGCTTCAAGCGAGTGAACATGCAACAAAACAGATTGGAAACTCCACATACGGGAAAGAATTCGCACAAAACGGTCAACAAGAAATTGCAGCGACTGAACATCACGCTCCTAACGGTCAAGAAGGAGCTTCAACGGTCAGCAAGGGTGAGTCTTCTTCTCTTCAAAATGCCGATGATATTCACTCATCTAATCTTAATTTGAATCATTTTAATTATGCTTATAGTATTAGTGGGGAGAAAAAGGGTTGTATGAATGCTTTTGACCAACTTTTGGTTTCCAAAGTGGGAGACCAAGGGACAAGCTTTCTCTCCTCCCAAAATGTTGACTCTCCCAATGACCATGCTTTGAACGATTACTTCCCTTCTCACATTCACGGTTCATTGAAACCAAGTAAAGATTTGGATAGCCTATATGGATCCACAAAACCCATCATCCATACCAACTCTCTTTTGGGCCTTCATCCTTCTATTGTCATCAAACCTAACCCAAACCATACTAAACCCAATTACCCTTATAAGCCCAATGTATTATTAGTCCATAATAATACAAAGCCTTCTAAACCTACTAGTAAATACATCCATAAGCCCAATGCTTATAATAAAACTAATTGGGCTAATAATAATAAACCTTTTAATAATAAAAAATATGTAAGTCATAAACCGGATAATCATTTTCTTGTTAACTCTAAATTTAATAATGATGCCGAGGATGTTCATTTACATAATTCCAACAAGAAAATTAATATTAATGGTAAAATGGAAGTTAAAGACATAAATTACAACGCTTGGTCTAGTAAATTACCTTTGCTTGTTAACTCTCAAGCAAACATTTTAAGTGGTCCTAAAAAACATTCTAGCGACAATTTTCGTTTCATTCCTAATATGAGTAATGATATTGATGTGCCAGTAGATATCCCGATCAATGTTGTTAATAAGATATGTGAGACTCATGCTCGAACCATATGTGGTTATTTCGTTGGATGTAAAATGAATTATTCAGATGTTCGTTATCTTGCCTCTAAGATGTGGTCTCAACATGGGCTGGAGGATGTTCTGTTAAATGGTAACGGTGTCTATCTTTTTAAATTTAACAATGACCAAGGTCTAAACCATGTTATCACTCACGGACCATGGACATTTAGGAGTGCCCCCATTGTTATGCAAAAATGGAGACCCGGACTTAGCATTCATAGAAACAACCATGACAAACTTCCTCTATGGATTAAAATACATGACATCCCTTATGAGACTTGGAGTGAGGAAGGATTAAGTCACATAGCTTCTAAAATAGGTAAACCGCTTGCTATGGACTCTTATACAGCTAACATGTGTACTTATGCTGCGGGTAAGGCAGTCTATGCTCGTGTCCTTTTAGAAGTCCCAACTCGTCCCTCATGGGTGGACAAAATTAACATCCGTATCCCAGATCCTGAAACACTTGAATTTTCTTGCCATACGCTTAGAGTTGAGTATGAATGGAAACCACCTATGTGCTCTCATTGTAAGCTGTTTGGTCACGAAACACATGTTTGTATGCATGTCATTACTAAAACTAATGCTCCGTCTATTGCTAATCATATGGATACCTCTACCATTAATGTTACTTCTATTATAGATAATAATGATGATTTTACTATGGTTTCAAATAAGAAAAATTCTTCAAAACATGTTTTTACTAAAGACAATAAAAATAATGAATCTTCTAAAAGTAATTCAAGTAGAAAATACCAAAACAATACCCAAGTTAATTTTTACTCAAAAAATAAAAACTTTTTAAAATCTATTAGAAATAATAAACGGTTTGAGAAACTTCCAGTTCATATTAATATTAGCCCCCGTTTATCCACCACTCCCCCTAATCCCCCAATGAAGGATAAGTCGCCTATTATTGGATTCCCTAGCCCTATCATTCGTCTTTCTTCCTCCCAGCCCCTAAATCAATCTGTCCCCCTGCCCCATTCTGGTACTCATTCCCATTCTAGTCCTGATGATTTTGATCCTGATGCCCATGACCTAATCGTAGAGGATAATAGTATTGAGGTTGATTCTGATAATGGTGACACTGCCCAGTTCATTGTTAATGAATCTGGATCTTATAATGATCAACCTATGTTAACTCTGGTGTCCAAGAAGATGGACTCCACCCCCCTCCAGGTTTCCATATGACGCACATCGCTGCATGGAATACTCGCGGTCTTTGTAAGCCTTCTCATCAGAAAGCCTTGAGAGATCTTATCCGCGATCAAAATCTTCATATTTGTGCTTCTCTTGAGACTCGTGCTTCCTTCCCTAACCTCCCTCTTATCTGTAGTCGTACTTTTGGTTCTTGGTCGAGGTCGTCCAACGGTCTTTTCTCCCCTAGAGGGACAAGAATTGTTGTTGCCTGGGATCCACTTGCCATTGATATGATGCTTATTGACTTAAATGATCAGGTTATGCATTTCAAAGTTAATATTCGTGATTCTAATAAATCTTTTTTCTGCTCTTTCGTCTATGCTCAAAATGATCACATGATGCGTCGCTCTCTCTGGCATTCTCTTGCGGTTCATAAGAATATGGTTAGAGATACCCCTTGGATTCTTTTGGGTTATTTCAATGTTGCTCTTGATATTAAAGATAGCACCTCCGGGTCGTCTGGGATTTCTCGTGCCATGGAGGACTTCAGGGACTGTGTCAATCTGATGGAAATGGAGGATCTTAACTATAAAGGTCTCTTCTACACATGGACCAAGTCTCCTAATGGTTCGGGTGGCATCCTCAAGAAGATCGATCGTGTCATGGGAAATACTCACTTCGTTGCTTCTTTCCCCTCCTCTACTGTCAATTTTCTCCCTTACCGTTCATCCGATCATACTCCTGCTGTGCTTACTCTCCCCCATCGTGCCCCTTTCCATCTTAAGCCTTTCAAGTTCCCTAATTTCCTTACTTATAAGAACGATTTCAAGCAGATTGTTGCCTCTTCTTGGAACCCCAATATCACTGGATATCGGATGTATAAGGTTTTCAAAAACCTTAAAAATCTGAAAGTGCCGATACGTAAGATGCTTCGAAATCAGGGAAACCTCTTTTCTAAGGTTATCTCTCTTCGTAATGAGCTTGATAGAGTTCAGATTGCTTTGGATCGGGATCCTTTCAACAAGGATCTTCGTGAAGAACAATGCAGGTATCTCCTCGCTTATAACGAGGCTAGCCTGGATGAAGAGAGGTTCCTGAAACAAAAGGCTAAGGTTAACTGGCTGCGTGAGGGTGATAAAAATTCGGCTTTTTTCCATAAAGCGGTTAAAAGTCGTAAATCTTGCAATCGTATTAACTCTATCCAAGATGCTCATGGTAACTGGATCTCGGGAAAAGATCTTCCTAATCTGTTTGTTTCTCACTTCCAAGCCTTCTTGGGTTCTGCCTAGCCTTCCACTACTATTCGTGATCCTTCTTCCCTCTTCTCTAATAAGCTCTCCCCCCCCTCCAGTCTGCCGCCATGCTTACTCCTGTTACTGACGCGGAGGTTAAGTGTGTCCTGTTCCAGATGGGTGATGATAAAGCTCCTGGTTCTGATGGTTTTTCTGCTAAGTTCTTCAAGTCTGCTTGGGATATTGTGGGTCCTGATTTCTGTATGGCGGTTAAGGAATTCTTCTATTCTGGCAAACTTCTTAAGTCCTTCAACAACACCATCCTTGCTCTCATCCCTAAAGTTGATTCCCCCTCAAAAGTCACTGATTTCCGTCCTATAGCTTGTTGTAACGTTGTTTACAAATGTATCAGCAAGATTATTGCGGATCGTATCAAAAACCATCTTTCTTCTCTGGTTGATGAAAACCAGTCTGCTTTCATCCCTGGTCGTTTGATCACCGACAACGTCCTTCTTGTCCATGAACTCATGCGTGATTATCATCGTCATCGTGGTCCTCCTAGGTGTGCTTTTAAGGTTGATATTCAAAAAGCCTACGATACGGTTGACTGGACGTTTCTGCAGACCATCTTGCTTGGGTTTGGATTCCCCGATCGTATGATTGACTGGATCAATGGGAATACTCATGGTTATTTCGACGGTAAAAGGGGCCTTCGGCAGGGTGACCCCTTCTCTCCTTATCTCTTCACTCTTGTCATGGAAGTGCTTAACCTTATGATCAAGAGAAACATCCATTATTCTAATTCTTTTAAATTCCAAAGACAACGTGATGATCAAAATATCACCCATCTCTGCTTTGCCGACGATCTCCTTCTCTTCTGTCATGGTGATAGCTCTTCGGTTAGAATCATCTGTGATTCTCTTGAGGAATTCTCTGGGGTTTCTGGCCTCCATCCAAATATTGCAAAGAGTGAAGCTTTCTACTGTAATTTTGGTGAGAGGACCAGGGCTGCCATTGATCTTATTGTTAAGTTTCCTGAGGGATCTTTCCTTGTCCGATACCTAGGCGTTCCTCTCATCACCACGCGTCTTGCCCACAAAGACTGTAAAGGCCTTGTTGATAAAGTCAAATGCAGGCTTAATGACTGGAAAAACAAGTCTCTTTCCTTTGCTGGTCGTCTCCAGCTCATCCTCTCTGTCCTTTCTTCTACTCAAATATATTGGGCTTCTGTTTTTATTCTTCCTAAATCTATCTCTAACGATATTGAGAAGCTCATGAGAGGTTTCCTCTGGTGCCATGGTGAGTTGAAGCGTGGTAAAGCTAAAGTCTCATGGAAAAATGTATGCCTTCCTAAGGAACATGGTGGTCTTGGCATTCGGAACCTTGCTATCTGGAATGTTGCCCTTATGGCTTCCCATGTTTGGAGACTCCTTTCCAAGAAAGAGTCCCTATGGGTTAAGTGGATCCACTCATACCGTTTATGTGGCCGTAACTTTTGGGATGCCCCCAAAAAATACGGTTCGGGTTTTGCTTGGCGTAACATCCTGGATATGCGGGATAAGATAAGGGAGTATATAGTTTCCCAGATAAGTGATGGATGCTCTACTTCTGCTTGGTTCGACAACTGGCACCCTGCGGGACCTCTTTCTAAATTCTTGTCTGTCCGTGACATCCATGATGCGGGTTTCACTCCTGATACTAAGGTTGCTGACCTGGTTCATAACGGATCTTGGGTTAGGCCTCAATGTGGAGAGATTCCCATGGTGCTCTTCTTTCTCATAACCCTCCTACTATTTCCACGTCCGTCCCTGATAAACTCCTTTGGAGAACTAGAGACGGTTAACTCTCTCCTTTCTCTGTTCGATCTGTGTGGCAGTCTATTCGTCCCTATCACCAACCGGTCTTTTGGTTTCATCTTGTTTGGTTCTCCCAGAACATCCCCAGACATGCTTTCATTCTTTGGGTCGCTCTTAAAGATCGGCTTAAGACTTATGATAAAATAAAAATTTGGGACACTAATTCCAATCTCATTTGTGCGTTCTGCGGGGACTGTCCGGATTCCCTTTCCCATCTCTTCTTTGAATGCTCTTTCACTTCTTTGGTTTGGCATGACCTCCATCATGTCATGAATCTCTCCTTCTCCTATGATAGCTGGTCTGATATCATTAGTCAACTCAACCCCATTAATAAGAACAAGACCATTTGGTCCATCATTAGAAGACTTGTTTTTGCTGGAGCAGTCTACCACATCTGGCGGGAAAGAAATTTACGCATTTTTACAAAAATAAAAAGATCTCATCATGCTGTAGTGAATATTATTAAGGATGATATCCGCTGTAGACTGCTGAGTCTTTCTTTGAAAACTTGCACTAATGTTGATTTGGCTAAAACTCTTTGGACCCTCACTTAAATTTCTTACTATGAGCCTTCTTTTTCTCTGCTTGTTTTGGCTTGTATGGTTTGTTTGTTTTGCAGGTTGATCTCCTTTATGTTCTTGTTTGTTTATGGTTCCTTCTCTTGTTTTGGTTCCTACTTTAGCTTGTTGTCCGTTGGGGCCTGTCCCGATGGATTTTCTGTTTTTTGGTGGGGAGTCCCCAGCCTTATATTGTATTTATTCTTTTTATTAATAAAATTTGCCAGAGGTGCCGCCCTCTTTACCCAAAAAAAAAAGTACATAACCCTAACAACCCTTCATAACAGTCCATAACCCATCATAACCCTTTCTAATGGTCCATAACCCATCACAATTATTTCTATGGTGTATAACCCATCGCAAGCGTGCATAATGGTCCATAACAATAACAACCCTTCCTAGTGGTCCGCAACCCATACAAACCTTCAAAATAGTCAATAACCCATCACAACCCAACATAATTTGACCATAAACCATCACAACCCTTCATAATTGACCATAACGCATCACAACCCTTCGTATAGTCTATATCCCAAGACAAGCCTTTCTATGTTCCATAAACCATCACAACCGTTCATAATTGACCATAACCCATCACAACACTTCATAATGGTCCATAACACATTGCAACCCTGCATAATGGTCCATAACCATAACAACCCTTCATAATGGTCCATAACCCACACAAACCTTCATAATGGTCCATAACCCATCACAACCCCTCATAATGGTCTGTAACCCAACACATTCTTTCTATGATCCATAACCCATCACAAGTCTTCATAATTCAAAACCTTTCACAACCCCTCATAATGGTCCATAACCCATCATAACCCTTCATAGTGGTCCATCACCCATCACAACCTTCATAATGGTCAATAGCCCATCACAATCCTTTATAATGGTCAATAACCCATCACAACCCTTCATAATTGAGCATAACCCATCACAACCCTTCATAATGGTCCATGACCCAACACAACCATTTCTATAGTCCATAAACCATAAAACCCTTCATAATTGACTATAACCTATCACAACCCTTAATAATGGTCAATAACCCATCATAACCCTTTGTAATGTTCCATAACGCATCACCACCCTTTCTATGGTCCATAACACATCGCAACCCTGCGTAATGGTGCATAACCATAACAACCCTTCATAATGGACCATAACCCATACAAACCTTCATAACAGTCCATACCCCATCATAACGCTTCATTCTAATAACCCATCACAACCATTCATAATTGACCATAACCCATCACAACCCTTTCTATAGTCCATAACCCAGCACAACCCTTTCTATGATCTATAACCCATCACAACCCTTCATAATTAACCATAACCCATCACAACACTTCATAAATGTCCATAACCCATCATAACCCTTCATAGTGGTCCATAACCCATCACAACCTTCATAATGATCCATAACCCATCACAACCCATTATAATTGTCCATAACCCTTCACAACCTTCATAATGGTCCATAACCCATCCCAACCTTCATAATGATCTATAAACCATCACAGCCTATTTTAATGGTCCATAACCCTTCACAACCTTCATAATGGTCCATAACCCATCACAACCCTTTATAATGATCCATAACCCATCACAACCCTTCATTATTGAGCATAACCCATCACAACCCTTCATAATGGTCCATAACCCAACACAACCGTTTCTATGGTGCATAACCCATAACAACCCTTCATAATTAGCCATAACCTATCACAACCCTTCATAATGGTCAATAACCCATCATAGTCCTTGATAATGGTTCATAACCCATCACAACCTTCATAATAGTACATAACCCATACAACCCTTCATAACGGTCCATAACCCATCACAACACTTTCTAATGGTCTATAACCCATCACAACCGTTTCTATGGTCCATAACCTATCGTAACCTTGGATAGTGGTCTATAACCATAACAACCCTTCATAATGGTCCATAACCCATGCAAAGCTTCATAATGGTCCATAACCCATCATAAACCTTCGTAATGGTCCATAACCCATCATAACCCTTCGTAATGGTCCATAAACCAACATAACCCATTCTATGGTTCATAACCCATCACAACCTTCAAAATGGTCCATAACCCATCATAACCCTTTATAATGGTCCATAACCCATCACAACCATCATAATTGTAACGCCCCGGATTTTCCCGGTACATTTATTTATTTTATTTAATTTATTTTGCAACATTATATTTATTTTATTTAATTTATTTTGTAACATTATATTAATTTAATTAATTAAAATCTTAATTAATTTAATTAATTAAGATCTGATCATTTCTACCTAAACCTTATTATCATTTCTACCTAAACCTATAGGAACACTAGAAGCCAAACAATCATACATCTAGCTTTCCTTTTCCCGTTTTTGAAGATACAACCCCAGAGTTCGACCATTTCAGGGAGATTCAGACTTTGGATCGTCACGAAATTTTAACTGAAGGTTCCCAAGACATATATGAAGGTTCTGACCGAAGGAATTATGTTTTCAAGGTATAGATTTTGAGTTATGAATTTCGCAATATAACCTAGAGTTTCTGTCAGATTTCACTGCTGAGTCTCCTTTCTTGTAAAATTCATATCTCGAGTTATAGGACTCAAATGGACCCAATACCAGTGCCCAAAGTTCCCAAATTTAGTTGGATAACTTTCTTAAAAGGCACTCTCGCTGAAAAATGACTTTACCTACGGGCAACAACAGCTTCTCTGCTGTTGGGTCTGATCCGGGTCTGCTGGGATATGTCATTTTTTTTTTATCATTACTAGGGTTTAGGAGATGATCCTGAGTGATTCCAATTACCCACATGTACATTACATAGTTAATTTAATATCTGGAGAATATGGGTCGTTAATTCTTATTATAATTTGGTTAGAATGGACCCACACTCCAGGTCAATGGACAGTCACCAGCTAATGCTGATTCTGTGATTGACCACCTTGTGATTTTTATATCTAGAGCTTGGGAAACCCTTTTTAATCAATTCCAACTCTGAGAATTGTATTTGTGTGTCTAATGTTCCTCTTAGTTTTGGTTGGGGCTAATTCCACCCACAAGTTGGGTAGAATTGGCCAACACCACCTGACTGTCCGTCCAAAGACTGCAGTGACAAGTCTTTTTGTAAAATTCATATCTCTTACATCCTTTGGAGTTATGAGGAGTTCTTTATGGTTCTGGAAACCTAAGTCATTGAAGTTTATTGTAAAAATTATTTAAACCTATCCTTATATTTTATATTTTGGAGTAATTCAGTCTTAAATAGCAGGTCTGTTTTAGGGACTTTGCTGTGATTACTCCTTTCTCATTCATTAGCGTCACAACTTCATCATTCTAACCTTTAGTCTTAATTAGGTGAAGTGTTGAAGTTTGCACAAGCTTGGTAGCCATATATTGACTTCTATCTATTATATCACTCACTCAAGGTGAGTTCTCTCACACCGTTGTATTGATGTTTGTGTTTGCTAGTTAGCTCGTGTGTGATTGTTTAGATTTATTATTTAAAGCATGCTATATTATTATTATAAATCGTACATGTGCACTATATGTAATTGATTATTACTATGAGGGGTAGTTAGGTAAGATCACCAACGTTATACTCTTTATGAGGTGCGGGGATCGGGGCCAAAGGATACGGGATTTATCCGGTTCGGCTCAAACCTACAAGTCCGCCCTATTTTATATAAGCACTGATTCGTTCTTTGCTTAGTTTTTATAATTATAATTGGAAATGGATTAGGGCTGGTAAATGTGAATATTAATATGATGTTTGTGTTTGAATTCACTAAGCTTTTGCTTACGGTTTCCCTAAACATTTTTCAGGTGTTAAGATCAAGGAGGCTCAGGCTTGATTGGAGCACCGGGATTGCCACTACTAGGAGTTTTATTTATTTGGGACTATGACATGTTATGCTTCCGCACTTTACTTTAGTATTTTGCCATGTTTTGGGTTTGAGCTACTTATTTATTTTGGAAACTTATAACTATTTTTATAAAAGTTATCTTTGAAAGTTAAAATATTTTGCGAAAAATTTTGGGTGTTACAAGTTGGTATCAGAGCACACATTTGAGGGAACTAGGCATTCTTAGGAATGTTCTAGACTCAAATTTGAGGCTCGTAAAAAATATATATATATATATATATTATTTTCTTTAAAAATATTTTCCTTAAAAGAATTTCTTAAGACTTTTGAGGACTAGTAGTGGAAGATCCTATGGTGCGCCAGTTAGCCAAGTAAGCCTTGTTTCTTAAATTCTTATTTCGATAGATTGTTATATCTTGAGTTGTTTATTATAAGTTTTATCTGCAAACATACCTTTAATTATCTTTAAATTGTTAGATTTCACCCATGTTAGTAATATCATGTGAGAGAGTTGTTTAAATAAACGGCTAGAGCAAACTGGAACATTTGAAACTAGACACGAATGCGAGATTGGAACTTGTGTGGAAGGTAGTAGAAGGGCCCCTACTATTTGAAGCACCGGTGCCGATCTCGGGTCGGGGCAAGGTTGAAAATGTCTGGTGAGCTGAGTGTTTCAGTCTTCCTAGGAAAATCTAGGGCGAATAACTCCTAATAGTCTCTTTATTCTGCGAATCTAGATGGCTCCGACAACTCGTCTTAATCAGACCCAATTGGGGCAAGTTAGGGAACTCATCGCTGAAGAATTCAACAATGCCTTTAACGAGCTCATTCCGAATGTCACTTCTGACATAATTACCCAATTCCGTGCTCTCTTGGATGAGCGCCTCGCAGCTGTTAACGGAGGAGCTTTACCCGCTCCGCCTGTTCGCGACTCAGCCTATTATTTCGAGAAGTTCTCTAAGTGCCACCCTCCACAGTGGAATGGTGACTTGAATCCAGTGGAGGCTAAACACTGGATTGCCGATATCGAAAGCGCTCTCATGACTTGCGGGTGCCCAGATCAATTCAAGGTTGTTGTTACTATGAGCCAACTTAGGAAGAAAGCAAATACCTGGTGGAAAACTGTTACGACACCAATGACTGAGGAGGAGCTGAGAGCCATGACTTGGACCCAGTTTGTGGAGAGGTTTGAGAGGCAGTATGTGCCCCAGGTGGAGCAGCAGCGGATGCAGCAACAGTTTATGACCTTTGAGCAGACTACGGAGTGCGTGTCGGATCTGAATGCTAAGTTCCTGGAGATGATGTCCTTCTGTCCCTCATTTGCCGGAGATGAGGAGTGGTTGGTTAGTAGGTATAAAGATTCCCTACGTACAGAGATACGGGAGTTCGTGAGCATGCAGGAGTTCACGACATTGTCAGCTATCATGGATGCCGCTAGGAGGAGGGAGATTGAGCTACAGACCCAGCAGCACAAGAGAAAGGCAGAAAACGCCCTGACCAAGACGTCCGGGGATGCACATAAGAAGCAGAAGAACGGTGGGAAGACGAGATACGAGTACAGGCCGTTTGCGGGACAGGACGATAAGAGTCGGTTAGTATGTTACAATTGCAAGAAGCCGGGTCATAATTGGAAGCATTGTAAGTCCTCAGTAGTGGTGGCATCACCACAGGTTCCTTCTACGATTCCTACCTGCTTTCACTGCAACGAGAAGGGACACAAGAAGCCTGATTGCCCGCAGTTGAAGAATGGTGGTGGAGGCGGGGGTATGAAACCCCCGAGTGCATCGTCCTCTAAAGGACCTCCCATGGTGACACGAGGACGTGCTCACCAGCTGACTGCGGAGGAGCCGGCTATTACAGCAACTGTGGCGGGTAAATTTCACTTTTCTTCATTCTCCTTCACTCTTGTATTGTTTAATTTGATGATAGTTTTAAAGTTTGTCTATGTATTTATATGTTGTGAATTAGGCACTTATCTGTTAGACACCGAGCCCGCTGCTGTTATGTTCGACAGCGGTGCTACTCATTCTTTCGTATCTCGCACATTCATTAATCGTTTGGGGCGTAGTATCGGAAAATTGGCTCGCCCAATGGTTATCGAAAATTGACTGCGGAGGAGCCGGCTATTACAGCAACTGTGGCGGGTAAATTTCACTTTTCTTCATTCTCCTTCACTCTTGTATTGTTTAATTTGATGATAGTTTTAAAGTTTGTCTATGTATTTATATGTTGTGAATTAGGCACTTATCTGTTAGACACCGAGCCCGCTGCTGTTATGTTCGACAGCGGTGCTACTCATTCTTTCGTATCTCGCACATTCATTAATCGTTTGGGGCGTAGTATCGGAAAATTGGCTCGCCCAATGGTTATCGAGGTTGCCGATAACCGTATGATTTATGTCACCGACGTGTATCGGGGTTGTACTCTCGAATTTTCCGGGGTTGAATTCCCTATTGATCTTATCCCCATTGCGATGCGGGATCTTTGTGTTATCGTGGGTATGGATTGGCTGGACGCGTTTGATGCGGAGATCCATTGTCGTAAGAAACAAATCCGTGTTCAAAACCCTAAGGGTGGAGAACTTATCATTCAGGGAGATACTCCTTGCATGGCTATCGCTTCTTGTTCTTCTGCCAAAGTACTTAATGATGTTTCGGTCGTTTCAGACTTCAGCGATGTTTTTCCGGAGGAACTTCCTGGTTTGCCCCCTATTCGTCAAGTGGAGTTCCGCATTGAATTATTGCCAGGTGCGACTCCGATAGCTAAGGCCCCATACCGGTTGGCGCCACCCGAAATGAAAGAACTCCATGAACAACTTCATGAATTAAGTAATAAGGGTTTTATACGGCCTAGCTCTTCACCATGGGGAGCTCCTATTCTATTTGTCAAGAAGAAAGATGGCACCCAGCGTATGTGTATCGATTACAGGGAACTGAACAAGCGCACGATAAAGAATAGATATCCGCTACCACGTATTGACGATCTTTTTGATCAGCTACAGGGAGCATCGTGGTTCTCCAAGATTGATTTACGGTCCGGTTACCACCAGATGCGAGTTCGGGAAGAAGACATTGAGAAGAGCGCATTTCGTACTCGCTATGGGCATTATGAGTTCGTGGTAATGCCTTTTGGGCTCACCAATGCACCCGCTGCTTTTATGGACCTCATGAATCGGGTGTGTAGTCCGATGCTTGACCGCTCTGTTATTGTGTTCATTGATGACATATTAGTGTACTCTAAGACCAAGGAGGAGCATGAGCGACATCTTCGGGAAATTTTAGAGACTCTTGCGAGAGAAAAACTTTATGCTAAATTCTCGAAGTGTGAATTCTGGTTAGATGAGGTTCAGTTTTTGGGGCATGTGGTGAACAAAGAAGGTATCAAGGTCGATCAAGCCAAAGTGGAAACAGTTAAGCAGTGGGAGGTTCCAAAAACGCCTTCCGAAATTCGTAGCTTTTTGGGTTTGGCCGGTTACTACCGTAGATTCATAGAAAATTTCTCAAAGATTGCGTTACCACTTACCCGACTAACCAAGAAGTCAGAGAAGTTTGTGTGGGGTCCGGAGCAACAAGCGGCATTTGATGAGTTGAGATCACGATTGAGTGATGCACCGATCTTGGCCCTAATAGATGGAATGGAAGATATAGTAGTTTACTGTGACGCATCACTTCGGGGCTTTGGTGCAGTGTTGATGCAGCGAGACAGGGTTATAGCCTACGCCTCCCGACAACTAAAACCCCACGAGCAAAACTACCCCACTCATGACTTGGAGCTGGGGGCTGTTGTATTTGCCCTCAAGATTTGGAGACATTATCTCTATGGGGTAAAGTTTATTATATATACCGACCATAAGAGCTTGAAGTATCTGTTCGATCAGCGGGATCTGAACATGAGGCAGATTAGATGGCTGGATGTGGTGAAAGACTATGACTGCGAAATTCACTACCACCCCGGTAAAGCTAATGTGGTGGCTGATGCTCTCAGTCGCAAACCGACTACTGAGCCTATTCGAGCCAAGTGCCTCCGTATGACGATGATGTCGCCCTTGCTAGACCTGATTCGTGACGCTCAAAAGACGGCAATAAACATCAAGCGGGAGAAAATCGAGAATGAACTGCCTAAGATGGAAGTAGATGGGCGGGGTTTGCTGACTCGCCATGGTAGAGTTTGGGTTCCATATACAGGAGGCAACCGGAAAACCCTAATGGAGGAAGCTCACAAGTCTAAATTCTCCATATGTATCTAGATCTACGAGAGGGTTACTGGTGGCATGGAATGAAGAATGATGTAGCCCAGTATGTGGAAGAATGTATGACCTGCCGGAAGGTCAAGGCAGAGCACCAGAAACCGCATGGGAAATTGCAACCTTTGGAGATTCCGGAATGGAAATGGGAGCATCTGACCATGGATTTCATCACTAAGCTTCCTAGGACTGCCCGTGGAGCTGATACTATTTGGGTGATTGTCGACCGTCTGACAAAGAGCGCTCACTTTTTGGCCATAAAGGAGAGCTCACCTGCGAAGAAGTTGGCCGAAATCTTTGATCGAGAGATTGTCTCATTGCATGGTGTGCCCGTTTCTATTATCTCCGACCGTGACACTCGATTTACTTCTCGGTTTTGGCGGAAATTTCAGGAAGAGATGGGTACACGATTACACTTTAGCACAGCCTTCCACCCACAGACAGACGGACAGAGTGAGAGGACGATTCAGACACTGGAAGACATGCTTCGGGCATGTGCGATCGATTTTGGGGGTAGCTGGGATGATCACCTGCATCTAGCCGAGTTCTCCTATAACAACAGTTATCACTCAAGCATTAAAATGCCCCCGTATGAAGCTTTGTATGGAAGGAAGTGTAGAACGCCTGTTTGTTGGGGCGAGGTAGGGCAGAGGATACTTGGGAGTACCGAAATCGTGCGGCAAACTACGGAGAAGATACAGGTGATACGAGACAATTTGGCCACGGCGAGGAGTCGTCAGAAAAGCTATGCCGACAAAAGACGCTCCGACCTTGAATTTCAGGTGGGAGATTCTGTGTTGTTAAAGGTCTCTCCCTGGAAAGGCGTGATTCGTTTCCGGAAGCGGGGAAAGCTAGGACCACGATTCATTGGACCTTACAAGGTCATTGCTCGCGTTGGGGGAGGTCGCCTATCGCTTGGAGTTACCTGATGAGCTTAGCCTGATCCATGACACTTTCCACGTCTCTCAGCTACGGAAATGTGTTGTTGATGATACCATGGTGGTACCTTTGGAGGATATCCAGATTGATGAGCGTCTCAACTATGTTGAGCAACCAGTTGCAATTTTAGATCGGGAAACAAAGACTCTTCGGAACAAAACTATAAATTTGGTTAAGGTTCAATGGCGACATAGACGGGGTTCGGAATGGACGTGGGAACCGGAAGACGAGATGAGGGCTCATTATCCGAATTTATTTGTTGGTGATGACTTCGAGGACGAAGTCCGTTCCTAGTGGGGGAGAGTTGTAACGCCCCGGATTTTCCCGGTACATTTATTTATTTTATTTAATTTATTTTGCAACATTATATTTATTTTATTTAATTTATTTTGTAACATTATATTAATTTAATTAATTAAAATCTTAATTAATTTAATTAATTAAGATCTGATCATTTCTACCTAAACCTTATTATCATTTCTACCTAAACCTATAGGAACACTAGAAGCCAAACAATCATACATCTAGCTTTCCTTTTCCCGTTTTTGAAGATACAACCCCAGAGTTCGACCATTTCAGGGAGATTCAGACTTTGGATCGTCACGAAATTTTAACTGAAGGTTCCCAAGACATATATGAAGGTTCTGACCGAAGGAATTGTGTTTTCAAGGTATAGATTTTGAGTTATGAATTTCGCAATATAACCTAGAGTTTCTGTCAGATTTCACTGCTGAGTCTCCTTTCTTGTAAAATTCATATCTCGAGTTATAGGACTCAAATGGACCCAATACCAGTGCCCAAAGTTCCCAAATTTAGTTGGATAACTTTCTTAAAAGGCACTCTCGCTGAAAAATGACTTTACCTATGGGCAACAACAGCTTCTCTGCTGTTGGGTCTGATCCGGGTTTGCTGGGATATGTCATTTTGTTTTTATCATTACTAGGGTTTAGGAGATGATCCTGAGTGATTCCAATTACCCACATGTACATTACATAGTTAATTTAATATCTGGAGAATATGGGTTGTTAATTCTTATTATAATTTGGTTAGAATGGACCCACACTCCAGGTCAATGGACAGTCACCAGCTAATGCTGATTCTGTGATTGACCACCTTGTGATTTTTATATCTAGAGCTTGGGAAACCCTTTTTAATCAATTCCAACTCTGAGAATTGTATTTGTGTGTCTAATGTTCCTCTTAGTTTTGGTTGGGGCTAATTCCACCCACAAGTTGGGTAGAATTGGCCAACACCACCTGACTGTCCGTCCAAAGACTGCAGTGACAAGTCTTTTTGTAAAATTCATATCTCTTACATCCTTTGGAGTTATGAGGAGTTCTTTATGGTTCTGGAAACCTAAGTCATTGAAGTTTATTGTAAAAATTATTTAAACCTATCCTTATATTTTATATTTTGGAGTAATTCAGTCTTAAATAGCAGGTCTGTTTTAGGGACTTTGCTGTGATTACTCCTTTCTCATTCATTAGCGTCACAACTTCATCATTCTAACCTTTAGTCTTAATTAGGTGAAGTGTTGAAGTTTGCACAAGCTTGGTAGCCATATATTGACTTCTATCTATTATATCACTCACTCAAGGTGAGTTCTCTCACACCGTTGTATTGATGTTTGTGTTTGCTAGTTAGCTCGTGTGTGATTGTTTAGATTTATTATTTAAAGCATGCTATATTATTATTATAAATCGTACATGTGCACTGTATGTAATTGATTATTACTATGAGGGGTAGTTAGGTAAGATCACCAACGTTATACTCTTTATGAGGTGCGGGGATCGGGGCCAAAGGATACGGGATTTATCCGGTGCGGCTCAAACCTACAAGTCCGCCCTATTTTATATAAGCACTGATTCGTTCTTTGCTTAGTTTTTATAATTATAATTGGAAATGGATTAGGGCTGGTAAATGTGAATATTAATATGATGTTTGTGTTTGAATTCACTAAGCTTTTGCTTACGGTTTCCCTAAACATTTTTCACGTGTTAAGATCAAGGAGGCTCAGGCTTGATTGGAGCACCGGGATTGCCACTACTAGGAGTTTTATTTATTTGGGACTATGACATGTTATGCTTCCGCACTTTACTTTAGTATTTTGCCATGTTTTGGGTTTGAGCTACTTATTTATTTTGGAAACTTATAACTATTTTTATAAAAGTTATCTTTGAAAGTTAAAATATTTTGTGAAAAATTTTGGGTGTTACAATAATGGTCCATAACCCATCACAACCCTTTATAATGGTCCATAACCCGTCACAACCTTTCATAATTGAGCATAACCCATCACAACCCTTCATAATGGTCCATAACCCAACACAACCCTTTCTATGGTCCATAAACCATAACAACCCTTCATAATTGACCATAACCTATCACAACCCTTCATAATGGGCAATAACCTATCATAATCCTTGATAATCGTTCATAACCTATCACAACCTTCATAATAGTACATAACCCTAACAACCCTTCATAACAGTCCATAACCCATCATAACCCTTTCTAATGGTCCATAACCCATCATAATTATTTATTTGGTCTATAACCCATCGCAAGCGTGCATAATGGTCCATAACAATAACAACCCTTCCTAGTGGTCCGCAACCCATACAAACCTTCAAAATAGTCAATAACCCATCACAACCCAACATAATTTGATCATAAACCATCACAACCCTTCATAATAGACCATAACGCATCACAACCCTTCGTATAGTCTATATCCCAAGACAACCCTTTCTATGTTCCATAAACCATCACAACCGTTCATAATTGACCATAACCCATCACAACACTTCATAATGGTCCATAACACATTGCAACCTTGTATAATGGTCCATAACCGTAACAACCCTTCATAATGGTCCATAACCCATACAAACCAAAAAGTTTAATTTCCAAGTTCTAATCCCACTCACTCCCTTTCCCCATAGGGAGTGTTAGGTTTCAATCAGGGGATGGCCACTGGCCACCTCTCTACCCCCGTAGGTGATTGACCCGGACCACCCTGCTGCCAGGTGTGCGTGGGCCCCGAGGTTGCTTCATCAGGGTCATCCAAAGGATGGGTCGGGTGGGGTCCTCGGTTACCAAAAAAAAATAATAATAATAATAAATAAAAAAAAACCCATACAAACCTTCATAATGGTCCATAACCCATCACAACCCTTCATAATGGTCCATAACCCAACACAACTCTTTCTATGGTCCATAACCCATCACAAGTCTTCATAATTCAAAACCTTTCACAACCCCTCATAATGGTCCATAACCCATCATAACCCTTCATAGTGGTCCATCACCCATCACAACCTTCATAATGGTCAATAGCCCATCACAATCCTTTATAATGGTCTATAACCCATCACAACCCTTCATAATTGAGCATAACCCATCACAACCCTTCATAATGGTCCATGACCCAACACAACCATTTCTATGGTCCATAAACCATAAAACCCTTCATAATTGACTATAACCTCTCACAACCCTTAATAATGGTCAATAACCCATCATAACCCTTTGTAACGCTCCATAACGCATCACCACCCTTTCTATGGTCCATAACCCATCGCAACCCTGCGTAATGGTGCATAACCATAACAACCCTTCATAATGGTCCATAACCCATACAAACCTTCATAACAGTCCATACCCCATCATAACGCTTCATTACCATAACCCATCACAACCCTTCATAATTGACCATAACCCATCACAACCCTTTCTATGGTCCATAACCCAGCACAACCCTTTCTATGATCTATAACCCATCACAACCCTTCATAATTAACCATAACCCATCATAACACTTCATAAATGTCCATAACCCATCATAACCCTTCATAGTGGTCCATAACCCATCACAACCTTCATAATGATCCATAACCCATCACAACCCATTATAATGGTCCATAACCCTTCACAACCTTCATAATGGTCCATAACCCATCACAACCTTCATAATGATCTATAAACCATCACAGCCCATTTTAATGGTCCATAACCCTTCACAACCTTTATAATGGTCCATAACCCATCACAACCCTTTATAATGGTCCATAACCCATCACAACCCTTCATTATTGAGCATAACCCATCACAACCCTTCATAATGGTCCATAACCCAACACAACCCTTTCTATGGTGCATAACCCATAACAACCCTTCATAATTAGCCATAACCTATCACAACCCTTCATAATGGTCAATAACCCATCATAGTCCTTGATAATGGTTCATAACCCATCACAACCTTCATAATAGTACATAACCCATACAACCCTTCATAACGGTCCATAACCCATCACAACCCTTTCTAATGGTCCATAACCCATCACAACCGTTTCTATGGTCCATAACCTATCGTAACCTTGGATAATGGTCTATAAAATAACAACCCTTCATAATGGTCCATAACCCATGCAAAGCTTCATAATGGTCCATAACCCATCATAAACCTTCGTAATGGTCCATAACCCATCCCATCCCCTCTTATTCCTGATGGTACTGATCCTGATTCTGCTAACCTTTCTGATGTGGATAAACTCATTGAGGTTGAATCTGATGATGGTGACACTGCCAAGTTTATTAATGATGATGAATTGGAATCACCTAAGGACCAATTTATAATAACTCAGGCGTCCGAGCAGATGGACTCCACCCACACCCCAGTTTCCATATGACACACTTCGCTGCATGGAATACTCGAGGCCTCTGTAAGCCTTCCCATCAGAAAGCTTTAAGAGATCTTATTCGCGATCATAATCTCCAAATTTGTGCTTCCATCGAGACTCGTGCTGACTTCTCTAATCTTCCTCCTATTTGTACGCGTGCTTTTGGATCCTGGTCTTGGTCTTCTAACGGTCTTTTTAGCCCTAGGGGGACTAGAATTGTGGTAGCTTGGGACCCAATTGCTATTGATATGATGCTTCTTGACTTAAATGATCAGGTTATGTATTTCTATGTTAAAATTCGTGCTTCTAATAAATCTTTCTTCTGCTCTTTCGTCTATGCTCATAATAATCACATCCTTCGTCGCTCCCTTTGGCATTCTCTTTCAGTCCATAAGAAAGTGGTTAAAGATGCCCCTTGGATCCTCTTGGGTGATTTTAATGTTGCTCTTGACATGAAAGATAGCACCTATGGGACTTCTGTTATCTCTCGTGCCATGGAGGATTTTAGGGACTGTGTTAATCGCATGGAAATGGAGGACCTTAACTATAAAGGTCTCTATTACATCTGGACAAAATCTCCTAATGGTACTGGTGGGATTCTCAAAAAATTGACCGTGTCATGGGAAATCCTAGTTTCGTTGCTTCTTTCCCCTCTGCTTCTGTCAACTTTCTTCCCTATCGTTCTTCTGACCACACACCAGCGGTGGTTTCTCTTCCCAGTAGATCTACGTTCAGGGCGAAACCGTTCAAATTCCCTAACTTCCTGACTTATAAGAAAGACTTCACGCAGGTTGTTGCTGATTCTTGGAATTCCAATATCCCTGGATATAGGATGTATAAGGTTTTCCAAAACCTTAAAAACTTGAAAAAACCCTTGCGTCTTCTTCTTCGTAGTGAAGGCAACATCTTTTCCAAGGTTATCTCCCTTCGTACTGAACTTGATAGAATTCAGATTGCTCTGGATCGGGACCCTTTCAATAATGATCTTCGTGAAGAACATTGCAGGTATCTCCTTGCTTATAACGAGGCTACCCTTGATGAAGAGAGGTTTCTGAAACAAAAGGCCAAGGTTGACTGGCTGCGTGAGGGAGATAAAAATTCTGGATTTTTCCACAAATCGGTTAGAAGCCGCTTATCTCGTAGTCATATCGATTCGATCCAGGATTCTCATGGAAACTGGATATCGGGGAATGATCTTCCTAACCTTTTTGTTTCCCACTTTCAAACTTTCTTAGGCTCTGCCTACCCTTCCATCCCTATTCGTGACCCTTGTTCCCTTTTCTCTAATAAGCTCTCCCCTATCCAGTCTGCCACCATGATTACTCCTGTTACGGATGAGGAAATTAGGGGTGTCATGTTTCAAATGGGAGATGATAAAGCCCCTGGTCCAGATGGCTACTCGGCTAAGTTCTTCAAGTCTGCTTGGGATATTGTGGGTAATGATGTTTGTTTGGCGGTTAAGGAGTTCTTTTCGTCTGGAAAACTCCTTAAGTCTCTCAACAACACTGTTCTTGCTCTCATCCCTAAGGTTGACTCCCCTTCCAAAGTCACTGATTTTCGTCTTATAGCATGCTGTAATGTTGTTTAGAAATGTATCAGCAAGATTATTGCGGACCGTATCAAAAATCATCTCTCTTGTTTGGTTGATGATAACCAGTCTGCTTTCATCCCTGGTCGTTTGATCTTCGACAACGTTCTTCTTGTCCACGAGCTCATGCGGGACTATCATCGCCACCGGGGACCACCGAGGTGTGCTTTTAAAGTCGATATTCAAAAAGCTTATGACACCGTCGACTGGACTTTTGTCCGCACCATCTTGTTTGGATTTGGTTTCCCTATTCGTATGATTGACTGGATCATGACATGTGTTTCCACGACGGCTTACTTAGTGAGTATCAATGGTAACATACATGGTTTTTCGATGGTAATCGGGGCCTCCGCCAAGGTGACCCTCTTTCTCCTATCTCTTCACTCTTATTATGGAGGTTCTTAATCTTATGATCAAGAGAAAAATATCTGATTCCGATTCGTTTAAATTCCACCGTGAATGTGAGGAACAGAATATCACACATCTATGCTTTGCCGATGATCTTCTCCTCTTCTCTCATGGGGATAGATCTTTGGTAAGCATCATATGTGATTCACTTGCTGAATTCTCTGGGGCTTCTGGTCTCTATCCTAATGTTTCGAAAAGCGAAGCCTTTTACTGCAATGTTGGTGATACTACTAGGGATGCAATTGAACATATGGTTGGGTTCCCTAAGGGATCTTTCCCTGTTCGATACCTTGTCATCCCTCTTATCACCACCCGTCTTGCCCACAAGGACTGTAAAGGTCTTGTTGATAAAGTCAAATGCAGGATTAATGACTGGAAAAACAAATCTCTCTCCTTTGCTGGCCGTCTTCAGCGTATTCTCTCTATTCTTTCTTCTATGCAAATCTATTGGGCTTCTGTTTTTATTCTTCCTAAATCTATATCTAAAGAAATTGAGAAACTCATGAGGGGTTTTCTCTGGTGCCATGGTGAGTTGAAACGTGGTAAAGCTAAAGTTTCCTGGAAAACTGTGTGTCTCCCTAAGGAACATGGTGGACTTGGAATCCGTAATCTTGATGTTTGGAATGTTGCCCTTATGGCTTCGCATGTTTGGAGACTCCTCTCTAAGAAGGATTCACTTTGGGTTAAGTGGATCCATTCTTACCGTCTCTGTGGACGTAACTTTTGGGATGCGCCCAAAAAATACGGTTCAGGTTATGCTTGGCGAAACATCCTCGATATGCGAAGTAAGATAAGAGATTTTATTATTTCCCAGATAGGAGATGGGTCCTCTACATCCGCATGGTTCGATAATTGGCATCCTGCTGGTCCCCTCTCTAAATTCACTCTGCTCGTCACATCAGGGCTGCTGGATTCAATCCTGATAGTAAGGTTGCTGATCTTGTCATCAACGGATATTGGGTAAGGAACGGTCAATGGAGGGACTCCCATCCTAATCTTCTTCCTCAAAACCCTCCTTCTATTTCCCCTTACGTTCCTGATAAACTCCAATGGAGATCTAGTGACGGTAATCTTTCTGATTTTTCTGTTCGTTCCGTTTGGCAGTCTATTTGGCCATATGACCAACCTGGTGATTGGTATCATCTGGTTTGGTTCACCCAGAATATCCCTAGACATGCATTCATTCTTTGGGTTGCTCTTAAAAACCGTCTTAAGACTCATGATAAAATCAAAATTTGGGATACTAACTCCAGCCTCATTTGTGCCTTCTACGGGGATTCTCCTGATTCCCTTTCCCACCTTTTCTTCGAGTGTTCTTTCCCCTCTATGGTTTGGCATGATCTTCAACATGTCATGAATCTCTCCGCCCCCACTAATAGCTGGTCCGATATCATTAATCAACTCAAACCCGTGAATAAGACTAAGACCATTTGGTCCATCATTAGAAGACTTGTGCTTGCTGGAGAAGTTTACCACATCTGGCAGGAAAGAAATTTTCGAATTTTCAAAAAAACTAAAAGATCGTTTCATGCCGTGGTGAATAGTATTAAGGATGATATCCGTTGTAGACTGCTGAGTCTTTCTATGAAACCATGCACTGATGTTAATATGGCTAAAAGGATATGGACCATCCCTTGAATACTCCTATTTGCTTCTATATTTCTCTTCTTGTATGGTTTGTTCTTGCAGGTGGTTTTCCTTTATGTTATTGTTATGTTTATGGTCCTTTGTACTGTTTTGTTTCCTAGTTTAGCTTTGTTGTCCTTTGGGGCCTGTCCCGATGGATTTTCTGTTTTTTCCTTTGGTGGGGAGTCCCCAGCCTCTTATTGTATTTATTCTTTTTATTAATAAAATTTGCCAGAGGTACCGTCCTCTTTACCTAAAAAAAAACCAACATAACCCATTCTATGGTCCATAACCCATCACAACCTTCAAAATGGTCCATAACCCATCATAACCCTTTATAATGGTCCATAACCCATCACAACCATCATAATGGTCCATAACCCATCACAACCCTTTATAATGGTCCATAACCCGTCACAACCTTTCATAATTGAGCATAACCCATCACAACCCTTCATAATGGTCCATAACCCAACACAACCTTTCTATGGTCCATAAACCATAACAACCCTTCATAATTGACCATAACCTATCACAACCCTTCATAATGGGCAATAACCTATCATAATCCTTGATAATCGTTCATAACCTATCACAACCTTCATAATAGTACATAACCCTAACAACCCTTCATAACAGTCCATAACCCATCATAACCCTTTCTAATGGTCCATAACCCATCACAATTATTTATTTGGTCTATAACCCATCGCAAGCGTGCATAATGGTCCATAACAATAACAACCCTTCCTTATGGTCCGTAACCCATACAAACCTTCAAAATAGTCAATAACCCATCACAACCCAACATAATTTGACCATAAACCATCACAACCCTTCATAATAGACCATAACGCATCACAACCCTTCGTATAGTCTATATCCCAAGATAACCCTTTCTATGTTCCATAAACAATCACAACCGTTCATAATTGACCATAACCCATCACAACACTTCATAATGGTCCATAACACATTGCAACCCTGCATAATGGTCCATAACCATAACAACCCTTCATAATAGTCCATAACCCATAAAAACCTTCATAATGGTCCATAATCCATCACAACCCCTCATAATGGTCCATAACCCAACACAACTCTTTCTATGGTCCATAACCCATCACAAGTCTTCATAATTCAAAACCTTTCACAACCCCTCATAATGGTCCATAACCCATCATAACCCTTCATAGTGGTCCATCACCCATCACAACCTTTATAATGGTCAATAGCCCATCACAATCCTTTATAATGGTCTATAACCCATCACAACCCTTCATAATTGAGCATAACCCATCACAACCCTTCATAATGGTCCATGACCCAACACAACCATTTCTATGGTCCATAAACCATAAAACCCTTCATAATTGACTATAACCTATCACAACCCTTAATAATGGTCAATAACCCATCATAACCCTTTGTAATGCTCCATAACGCATCACCACCCTTTCTATGGTCCATAACCCATCGCAACCCTGCGTAATGGTGCATAACCATAACAACCCTTCATAATGGTCCATAACCAATACAAACCTTCATAACAGTCAATACCCCATCATAACGCTTCATTACCATAACCCTTCACAACCCTTCATAATTGACCATAACCCATCACAACCCTTTCTATGGTCCATAACCCAGCACAACCCTTTCTATGATCTATAACCCATCACAACCCTTCATAATTAACCATAACCCATCACAACACTTCATAAATGTCCATAACCCATCATAACCCTTCATAGTGGTCCATAACCCATCACAACCTTATAATGATCCATAACCCATCATAACCCATTATAATGGTCCATAACCCTTCACAACCTTCATAATGGTCCATAACCCATCACAACCTTCATAATGATCTATAAACCATCACAGCCCATTTTAATGGTCCATAACCCTTCACAACCTTCATAATGGTCCATAACCCATCACAACCCTTTATAATGGTCCATAACCCATCACAACCCTTCATTATTGAGCATAACCCATCACAACCCTTCATAATGGTCCATAACCCAACACAACCCTTTCTATGGTGCATAACCCATAACAACCCTTCATAATTAGCCATAACCTATCACAACCCTTCATAATGGTCAATAACCCATCATAGTCCTTGATAATGGTTCATAACCCATCACAACCTTCATAATAGTACATAACCCATACAACCCTTCATAACGGTCCATAACCCATCACAACCCTTTCTAATGGTCCATAACCCATCACAACCGTTTCTATGGTCCATAACCTATCGTAACCTTGGATAATGGTCTATAACCATAACAACCCTTCATAATGGTCCATAACCCATGCAAAGCTTCATAATGGTCCATAACCCATCATAAACCTTCGTAATGGTCCATAACCCATCATAACCCTTCGTAATGGTCCATAAACCAACATAACCCATTCTATGGTCCATAACCCATCACTACCTTCAAAATGGTCCATAACCCATCATAACCCTTTATAATGGTCCATAACCCATCACAACCATCATAATGGTCCATAACACATCACAACCCTTTATAATGGTCCATAACCCGTCACAACCTTTCATAATTGAGCATAACCCATCACAACCCTTCATAATGGTCCATAACCCAACACAACCCTTTCTATGGTCCATAAACCATAACAACCCTTCATAATTGACCATAACCTATCACAACCCTTCATAATGGGCAATAACCTATCATAATCCTTGATAATCGTTCATAACCTATCACAACCTTCATAATAGTACATAACCCTAACAACCCTTCATAACAGTCCATAACCCATCATAACCCTTTCTAATGGTCCATAACCCATCACAACCATTTCTATGGTCTATAACCCATCGCAAGCGTGCATAATGGTCCATAACAATAACAACCCTTCCTAGTGGTCCGCAACCCATACAAACCTTCAAAATAGTCAATAACCCATCACAACCCTACATAATTTGACCATAAACCATCACAACCCTTCATAATTGACCATAACGCATCACAACCCTTCGTATAGTCTATATCGCAAGACAACCCTTTCTTTGTTCCATAAACCATCACAACCGTTCAAAATTGACCATAACCCATCACAACACTTCATAATGGTCCATAACACATTGCAACCCTGCATAATGGTCCATAACCATAACAACCCTTCATAATAGTCCATAACCCATACAAACCTTCATAATGGTCCATAACCCATCACAACCCCTCATAATGGTCCATAACCCAACACAACTCTTTCTATGGTCCATAACCCATCACAAGTCTTCATAATTCAAAACCTTTCACAACCCCTCATAATGGTCCATAACCCATCATAACCCTTCATAGTGGTCCATCACCCATCACAACCTTCATAATGGTCAATAGCCCATCACAATCCTTTATAATGGTCTATAACCCATCACAACCCTTCATAATTGAGCATAACCCATCACAACCCTTCATAATGGTCCATGACCCAACACAACCAATTCTATGGTCCATAAACCATAAAACCCTTCATAATTGACTATAACCTATCACAACCCTTAATAATGGTCAATAACCCATCATAACCCTTTGTAATGCTCCATAACGCATCACCACCCTTTCTATGGTCCATAACCCATCGCAACCCTGCGTAATGGTGCATAACCATAACAACCCTTTATCATAACCCATACAAACCTTCATAACAGTCCATACCCCATCATAACGCTTCATTACCATAACCCATCACAACCCTTCATAATTGACCATAACCCATCACAACCCTTTCTATGGTCCATAACCCAGCACAACCCTTTCTATGATCTATAACCCATCACAACCCTTCAAAATTAACCATAACCCATCACAACACTTCATAATTACTTTGTCGGAAAAAAAATGAATTACTCTGATGTTCGATATCTAGCATCCAAAATGTGGTCTAAACATGGCCTTCAAGATGTCCTTCTAAATGGAAAAGGAGTTTATCTCTTTAAATTTAGTGACGACAACGGTCTTCATCATGTTATCACCCATGGACCCTGGACTTTTAAGGGTGTTCCGATTGTCATTCAAAAATGGCGTCCTGGACTGAGTATTCATAAGAACAATCATGACAAGCTTCCTCTATGGATTAAAATCCATGATATTCCCTATGAGGCTTGGAGTGATGATGGACTTAGTCATATTGCCTCTAAAATTGGTAAGCCTCTTGCTATAGACTCATATACGGCTAATATGTGCAAATATGCGGCAGGAAAATCTGTATATGCTCGTGTCCTGATTGAGGTCCCAACAAAATCATCTTGGGTTGATAAAGTGATTATCCGTATTCCTGACCCGGATACCCTTGAATACTCCATCCATACTCTTAATATTGAATATGAATGGAAACCCCCTATGTGCTCTTCTTGCATGGTTTATGGTCATGAAACTAACAACTGTATTCATGCAATCTCTAAAACTAATGAAGCTATGTCCAAAGATAAAATGCCTATTGATCAGGTGATACCTAAATCTCCTATGCAACTTGATGATGGATTTACGGTTGTTACTAAAAAGAAATCTTTTACGAAACAAGGGTCAAATTATGAAAATACTAATAAAGATATCTCGCAAGGTAAGTCAATTAGAAATACTCAAAATTATGGGATGGTTAAAGAACATGCAAAAGATTATGACAATAACAAAAATATTAATAGTAAAATTCATTTGCGAACCAAATATCACCATGTTCCTAAAACAATTAGTCCCTCTACTAGCCATGTCTCTAACAAGTATCGGCCTCCTCCCACTATCCCTCATTCTAGTAATCCCTCTCACAAAAATTCTATAGATGTTGTTGGTTTCCCTAGCCCCATCCTCCGCCTCTCATCCTCTACACCCCCAAAAATATCAAAGATCTCCACTCCTATTTTCAACGCTTTTTCCATTCTTGAGTCTTGTTCCAACGATATCACGGATCGTCCTGCTCCCTCTCCAAATCTTCCACCCATTCATGTTCCATCTCCCCTTATTCCTGATGGTTTTGATCCAGATTCTGTTGACCTTTCTGATGTGGATGAACTCATTGAGGTTGAATCTGATTATGGTGACACTGCCAAGTTTATTAATGATGATGATCTTAAATTACCAAATAACCAAATCAGAATAGCTCAGGCGTCCGAGCAGATGGACTCCACAAACACACCAGTTTCCATATGACGCACATCGCTGCATGGAATACTAGGGGTCTCTGTAAGCCTTCTCATCAGAAAGCTTTGAGAGATCTTATTCGTGATCATAATCTTCAAATTTGTGCTTCTATCGAGACTCGTGCTTCATTCTCTAATCTTTCTCTCATCTATACACGGGTTTTTGGTTCTTGGTCTTGGTCGTCTAACGGGCTTTTTAGTCCCAGGGGGACTAGAATTGTCGTAGCCTGGGACCCCATTGCGATTGATATGATGCTTCTTGACTTAAATGATCAGGTTATGCATTTCTACGTTAAAATTCGTGCCTCTAATAAATCTTTCTTCTGCTCTTTCTTCTATGCTCATAATAATCACATCCAGCGTTGCTCCTTTTGGCACTCTCTTTCGGCCCATAAAAAATTGTTTAAAGATGCCCCCTGGATCCTTTTGGGTGATTTCAATGTTGCTCTTGACATGAAAGATAGCACCTATGGGACTTCTATTAGCTCTCGTGCTATGGAGGATTTCAGGGAATGTGTGAATCACATGGAGATGGAGGACCTTAACTATAAAGGTCTCTTTTACACCTGGACTAAGTCTCCTAATTGGACTGGTGGGATTCTAAAAAAAATTGACCGTGTCATGGGAAATCCCTATTTCATTGCCTCTTTCCCCTCTGCTTCTGTGAATTTTCTCCCCTATCGTTCTTCTGACCATACCCCTGCTGTGCTTTCTCTTCCAAGTAGATCTACATTCAGGCCGAAACCGTTCAAATTCCCTAACTTCCTGACTTATAAGAACGATTTCAAGCAGGTTGTTGCTGATTCTTGGAATACCAATATACCCGGCTATAGGATGTATAAGGTATTCCAAAAACTTAAAAACTTGAAAAAACCATTGCGTCTTCTTCTTCGTAGTCAGGGCAACATCTTCTCCAAGGTTATCTCCCTACGTAATGAACTTGATAGAATTCAGATTGCTCTCGATCGGGACCCTTTCAATAATGATCTTCGTGAAGAACATTGCAGGTATCTCCTCGCATATAACGAGGCTACCCTTGATGAAGAGAGGTTCCTGAAACAAAAGGCCAAGATTGACTGGCTGCGTGAGGGAGATAAAAATTCGGGATTTTTCCACAAATCGGTTAGAAGCCGCTTATCTCGTAGTCGTATTGATTCTATCCAGGATGCTCATGGAAACTGGATTTCGGGAAATGACCTTCCTAACCTTTTTGTTTCCCACTTTCAAACTTTCTTAGGTTCTGTCTACCCTTCCATTCCTATTCATGACCCTTGTTCCCTTTTCTCTAATAAGCTCTCCCCTATCCAGTCTTCCGCCATGCTTACTCCTGTTACGGATGAGGAGGTTAGGGGTGTCATGTTCCAAATGGGAGATGATAAAGCCCCTGGTCCAGATGGCTTCTCGGCTAAGTTCTGCAAGTCTGCCTGGGATATTGTGGGTCCAGATGTTTGTTTGGAGGTTAAGGAGTTCTTTTCGTTTGGAAAACTCCTTAAGTCTTTCAACAACACCGTACTTGCTCTTATCCCTAAGGTTGACTCCCCTTCCAAAGTCACTGATTATCGTCCGATCGCTTGCTGTAATGTTATTTACAAATGTATCAGCAAGATTATTACGGACCGTATCAAAAATCATCTCTCTTGTTTGGTTGATGATAACCAGTCTGCTTTCATCCTGGTCGTTTGATCTCCGACAACGTTCTTCTTGTCCACGAGCTCATGCGGGATTATCATCGCCATCGTGGACAACCATGGTGTGCGTTTAAAATCGATATTCAAAAAGCTTATTACACCGTCGACTGGTCTTTTCTCCGCACCATCTTGTTTGGATTTGGTTTCCCTGATCGTATGATTGACTGGATCATGATATGTGTTTCCACTACGGCTTACTCAGTGAGTGTCAATGGTAACATACATGGTTTTTTCGATGCTAAAAGGGGCCTTCGACAAGGTGACCCTCTTTCTCCCTACCTCTTCACTCTTGTTATGGAGGTTCTTAACCTTATGATCAAGAGAAAAATATCTGAATCCGATTCGTTTAAATTCCACCGTCAATGTGAGGAACAGAATATCACACATCTATGCTTTGCCGATGATCTTCTCTTTTTCTCTCATGGGGATAGATCTTCGGTAAGCATCATATGTGATTCCCTTTCTGAATTCTCTGCGGTTTCTGGGCTCCATCCTAATGTTGCGAAAAGTGAAGCCTTTTATTGCAATGTTGGTGATACTACTAGAGCTGCTATTGACCATATGGTTGGGTTCCCTGAGGGTTCTTTCCCTGTCCGATACCTTGGCATCCCTCTTATCACCACTCGTCTTGCCCACAAGGACTGTAAAGGTCTTGCTGATAAAGTCAAATGCAGGATTAATGACTGGAAAAACAAATCTCTCTCCTTTGCTGGACGTCTTCAGCTTATTCTCTCTGTTCTTTCTTCTATGCAAATCTATTGGGCTTCTGTGTTTATTCTTCCAAAATCTATTTCTAAAGAAATTGAGAAACTCATGAGGGGTTTCCTCTGGTGCCATGGTGAGTTGAAACGTGGTAAAGCTAAAGTTTCCTGGAAAACTGTGTGTCTCCCTAAGGAACATGGTGGACTTGGAATCCGTAATCTTGCTATTTGGAATGTTGCCTTTATGGCTTCGCATGTTTGGAAACTCCTCTCTAAGAAGGATTCCCTATGGGTCAAGTGGATCCATTCTTACCGTCTCCGTGGCCGTAACTTTTGGGATGCCCCCAAAAAATACGGTTCAGGTTTTGCTTGGCGAAACATCCTCGATATGAGAAGTAAGATAAGAGATTTTATTTTTTCCCAGATTGGTGATGGGTCCTCTACATCCGCTTGGTTCGATAACTGGCATCCTGCTGGACCCCTATCTAATTTCATTTCTGCACGTGACATCAGGGATGCGGGATTCAATCCTGATAGTAAGGTTGCTGACCTTGTCATCAATGGATATTGGGTCCGGCACGGTCACTGGAGGGACTCCCATCCTAATCTTCTTTCTCAAAACCCTCCTTCCCTTTCACCTTCCGTTCCTGATAAACTCCAATGGAGATCTAGTGACGGTAATCTTTCTGATTTTTCTGTGCATTCCGTTTGGCAGTCTATTCGGCCCTATGACCAGCCTGTTGATTGGTATCATCTGGTTTGGTTCACCCAGAATATCCCTAGACATGCATTCATTATTTGGGTTGCTCTTAAAAATCGTCTTAAGACTCATGATAAAATCAAAATTTGGGATACTAATTCGAACCTCATTTGTGCCTTCTACGGGGATTGTCCTGATTCCCTTTCCCATCTTTTCTTCGAGTGTTCTTTCCCTTCTATGGTTTGGCATGATCTTCAACATGTCATGAATCTCTCCATCCCCACTAATAGCTGGTCCGATATCATTAATCAACTAAAACCTGTGTCTAAGACTAAAACCATTTGGTCCATCATTAGAAGACTTGTGCTTGCTGGAGCAGTTTACCACATTTGGCAGGAAAGAAATTTCCGAATTTTCAAAAAAACTAAAAGATCATATCATGCTGTGGTGAATAGCATTAAGGATGATATACGTTGTAGACTGCTGAGCCTTTCTATGAAACCATGCACTAATGTTAATATGGTTAAAAGGATATGGACCATCCCTTAACAAACCTCATCTTTGTTTCTATATTTCTCTTCTTGTATGGTTTGTTCTTTGCAGGTGGTTTTCCTTTATGGTATTGTTATGTCTCTGGTCCCATGTACTGTTTTTTGGTTCCTAGTTTAGCTTTGTTGTAGTCCTTTGGGGCATGTCCCAATGGATTTTATGTTTTTTCCTTGGTAGGGAGTCCCCAGCCTCTTATTGTATTTATTCTTATTATTAATAAAATTTTCCAGAGGTACCGTCCTCTTTACCCCAAAAAAAATGTCCATAACCCATCATAACCCTTCATAGTGGTCCATAACCCATCACAACCTTCATAATGATCCATAACCCATCACAACCCATTATAATGGTCCATAACCCTTCACAACCTTCATAATAGTCCATAACCCATCACAACCTTCATAATGATCTATAACCCATCACAGCCCATTTTAATGGTCCATAACCATTCACAACCTTCATAATGGTCCATAACCCATCACAACCCTTTATAATGGTCCATAACCCATCACAACCCTTCATTATTGAGCGTAACCCATCACAACCCTTCATAATTGTCCATAACCCAACACAACCCTTTCTATGGTGCATAACCCATAACAACCCTTCATAATTAGCCATAACCTATCACAACCCTTCAAAATGGTCAATAACCCATCATAGTCCTTGATAATGGTTCATAACCCATCACAACCTTCATAATAGTACATAACCCATACAACCCTTCATAACGGTCCATAACCCATCACAACCCTTTCTATGGTCCATAACCTATCGTAACCTTGGATAATGGTCTATAACCATAACAACCTTTCATAATGGTCCATAACCTATGCAAAGCTTCATAATGGTCCATAACCCATCATAAACCTTCGTAATGGTCCATAACCCATCATAACCCTTCGTAATGGTCCATAAACCAACATAACCCATTCTATGGTCCATAACCCATCACAACCTTCAAAATGGTCCATAACCCATCATAACCCTTTATAATGGTCCATAACCCATCACAACCATCATAATGGTCCATAACCCATCACAACCCTTTATAATGGTCCATAACCCATCACAAACTTTCATAATTGAGCATAACCCATCACAACCCTTCATAATGGTCCATAACTCAACACAACCCTTTCTATGGTCCATAAACCATAACAACCCTTCATAATTGACCATAACCTATCACAACCCTTCATAATGGGCAATAACCTATCATAATCCTTGATAATCGTTCATAACCTATCACAACCTTCATAATAGTACATAACCCTAACAACCCTTCATAACAGTCCATAACCCATCATAACCCTTTCTAATGGTCCATAACCCATCACAACCATTTCTATGGTCTATAACCCATCGCAAGCGTGCATAATGGTCCATAACAATAACAACCCTTCCTACTGGTCCGCAACCCATACAAACCTTCAAAATAGTCTATACCCATCACAACCCAACATAATTTGACCATAAACCATCACAACCCTTCATAATTGACCATAACGCATCACAACCCTTCGTATAGTCTATATCCCAAGACAACCCTTTCTATGTTCCATAAACCATCACAACCGTTCATAATTTACCATAACCCATCACAACACTTCATAATGATCCATAACACATTGCAACCCTGCATAATGGTCCATAACCATAACAACCCTTCATAATGGTCCATAACCCATACAAACCTTCATAATGGTCCATAACCGATCACAACCCCTCATAATGGTCCATAACCCAACACAACTCTTTCTATGGTCCATAACCCATCACAAGTCTTCATAATTCAAAACCTTTCACAACCCCTCATAATGGTCCATAACCCATCATAACCCTTCATAGTGGTCCATCACCCATCACAACCTTCATAATGGTCAATAGCCCATCACAATCCTTTATAATGGTCAATAACCCATCACAACCCTTCATAATTGAGCATAACCCATCACAACCCTTCATAATGGTCCATGACCCAACACAACCATTTCTATGGTCCATAAACCATAAAACCCTTCATAATTGACTATAACCTATCACAACCCTTAATAATGGTCAATAACCCATCATAACCCTTTGTAACGCTCCATAACGCATCACCACCCTTTCTATGGTCCATAACCCATCGCAAGCCTGCGTAATGGTGCATAACCATAACAACCCTTCATAATGGTCCATAACCCATACAAACCTTCATAACAGTCCATACCCCATCATAACGCTTTATTACCATAACCCATCACAACCCTTCATAATTGACCATAACCCATCACAACCCTTTCTATGGTCCATAACCCAGCACAACCCTTTCTATGATCTATAACCCATCACAACTCTTCATAATTAACCATAACCCATCACAACACTTCATAAATGTCCATAACCCATCATAACCCTTCATAGTGGTCCATAACCCATCACAACCTTCATAATGATCCATAACCCATCACAACCCATTATAATGGTCCATAACCCTTCACAACCTTCATAATGGTCCATAACCCATCACAACCTTCATAATGATCTATAACCCATCACAGCCCATTTTAATGGTCCATAACCCTTCACAACCTTCATAATGGTCCATAACCCATCACAACCCTTTATAATGGTCCATAAACCATCACAACCCTTCATTATTGAGCATAACCCATCACAACCCTTCATAATGGTCCATAACCCAACACAACCCTTTCTATGGTGCATAACCCATAACAACCCTTCATAATTAGCCATAACCTATCACAACCCTTCATAATGGTCAATAACCCATCATAGTCGTTGATAATGGTTCATAACCCATCACAACCTTCATAATAGTACATAACCCATACAACCCTTCATAACGGTCCATAACCCATCACAACCCTTTCTAATGGTCCATAACCCATCACAACCGTTTCTATGGTCCATAACCTATCGTAACCTTGGATAATGGTCTATAACCATAACAACACTTCATAATGGTCCATAACCCATTCAAAGCTTCATAATGGTCCATAACCCATCATAAACCTTCATAATGGTCCATAACCCATCATAACCCTTCGTAATGGTCCATAACCCTTTCTATGGTCCATAACCCATCACAACCTTCAAAATGGTCCATAACCCATCATAACCCTTTATAATGGTCCATAACCCATCACAACCTTCATAATGATCCATAACCCATCACAACCCTTTATAATGGTCCATAACCCGTCACAACCTTTCATAATTGAGCATAACCCATCACAACCCTTCATAATGGTCCATAACCCAACACAACCCTTTCTATGGTCCATAAACCATAACAACCCTTCATAATTGACCATAACCTATCACAAGCCTTCATAATGGGCAATAACCTATCATAATCCTTGATAATCGTTCATAACCTATCACAACCTTCATAATAGTACATAACCCTAACAACCCTTCATAACAGTCCATAACCCATCATAACCCTTTCTAATGGTCCATAACCCATCATAACCATTTCTATGGTCTATAACCCATCGCAAGCGTGCATAATGGTCCATAACAATAACAACCCTTCCTAGTGGTCCGCAACCCATACAAACCTTCAAAATAGTCAATAACCCATCACAACCCAACATAATTTGACCATAAACCATCACAACCCTTCATAAATGACCATAACGCATCACAACCCTTCGTATAGTATATATCCCAAGAAAACCCTTTCTATGTTCCATAAACCATCACAACCGTTCATAATTGACCATAACCCATCACAACACTTCATAATGGTCCATAACACATTGCAATCCTGCATAATGGTCCATAACCATAACAACCCTTCATAATGGTCCATAACCCATACAAACCTTCATAATGGTCCATAACCCATCACAACCCCTCATAATGGTCCATAACCCAACACAACTCTTTCTATGGTCCATAACCCATCACAAGTCTTAATAATTCATAACCTTTCACAACCCCTCATAATGGTCCATAACCCATCATAACCCTTCATAGTGGTCCATCACCCATCACAACCTTCATAATGGTCAATAGCCCATCACAATTCTTTATAATGGTCTATAACCCATCACAACCCTTCATAATTGAGCATAACCCATCACAACCCTTCATAATGGTCCATGACCCAACACAACCATTTCTATGGTCCATAAACCGTAAAACCCTTCATAATTGACCATAACCTATCACAACCCTTAATAATGGTCAATAACCCATCATAACCCTTTGTAATGCTCCAGAACGCATCACCACCCTTTCTATGGTCCATAACCCATCGCAACCCTGCGTAATGGTCCATAACCATAACAACCCTTCATAATGGTCTATAACCCATACAAACCCATTTATAACAGTCCATACCCCATCATAACGCTTCATTACCATAACCCATCACAACCCTTCATAATTGACCATAACCCATCACAACCCTTTCTATTGTCCATAACCCAGCACTACCCTTTCTATGATCTATAACCCATCACAACCCTTCATAATTAACCATAACCAATCACAACACTTCATAAATGTCCATAACCCATCATAACCCTTCATAGTGAGTGGTCCATAACCCATCACAACCTTCATAATGATCCATAACCCATCACAACCCATTATAATGGTCCATAACCCTTCACAACCTTTATAATGGTCCATAACCCATCACAACCTTCATAATGATCTATAACCCATCACAGCCCATTTTAATGGTCCATAACCCTTCACCACCTTCATAATGGTCCATAACCCATCACAACCCTTCATTATTGAGCATAACCCATCACAACCCTTCATAATGGTCCATAACCCAACACAACCCTTTCTATGGTCCATAAACCATAACAACCCTTCATAATTGACCATAACCTATCACAACCCTTCATAATGGGCAATAACCTATCATAATCCTTGATAATCGTTCATAACCTATCACAACCTTCATAATAGTACATAACCCTAACAACCCTTCATAACAGTCCATAACCCATCATAACCCTTTCTAATGGTCCATAACCCATCACAACCATTTCTATGGTCTATAACCCATCGCAAGCGTGCATAATGGTCCATAACAATAACAACCCTTCCTAGTGGTCCGCAACCCATACAAACCTTCAAAATAGTCAATAACCCATCACAACCCAACATAATTTGACCATAAACCATCACAACCCTTCATAAATGACCATAACGCATCACAACCCTTCGTATAGTCTATATCCCAAGAAAACCCTTTCTATGTTCCATAAACCATCACAACCGTTCATAATTGACCATAACCCATCACAACACTTCATAATGCTCCATAACACATTGCAACCCTGCATAATGGTCTATAACCATAACAACCCTTCATAATGGTCCATAACCCATACAAACCTTCATAATGGTCCATAACCCATCACAACCCCTCATAATGGTCCATAACCCAACACAACTCTTTCTATGGTCAATAACCCATCACAAGTCTTAATAATTCATAACCTGTCACAACCCCTCATAATGGTCCATAACCCATCATAACCCTTCATAGTGGTCCATCACCCATCACAACCTTCATAATGGTCAATAGCCCATCACAATTCTTTATAATGGTCTATAACCCATCACAACCCTTCATAATTGAGCATAACCCATCACAACCCTTCATAATGGTCCATGACCCAACACAACCATTTCTATGGTCCATAAACCGTAAAACCCTTCATAATTGACCATAACCTATCACAACCCTTAATAATGGTCAATAACCCATCATAACCCTTTGTAATGCTCCATAACGCATCACCACCCTTTCTATGGTCCATAACCCATCGAAACCCTGCGTAATGGTCCATAACCATAACAACCCTTCATAATGGTCTATAACCCATACAAACCTTCATAACAGTCCATACCCCATCATAACGCTTCATTACCATAACCCATCATAACCCTTTCTATTGTCCATAACCCAGCACAACCCTTTCTATGATCTATAACCCATCACAACCCTTCATAATTAACCATAACCAATCACAACACTTCATAAATGTCCATAACCCATCATAACCCTTCATAGTGAGTGGTCCATAACCCATCACAACGTTCATAATGATCCATAACCCATCACAACCCATTATAATGGTCCATAACCCTTCACAACCTTTATAATGGTCCATAACCCATCACAACCTTCATAATGATCTATAACCCATCACAGCCCATTTTAATGGTCCATAACCCTTCACCACCTTCATAATGGTCCATAACCCATCACAACCCTTCATAATTGAGCATAACCCATCACAACCCTTCATAATGGTCCATAACCCAACACAACCCTTTCTATGGTCCATAAACCATAACAACCCTTCATAATTGACCATAACCTATCACAACCCTTCATAATGGGCAATAACCTATCATAATCCTTGATAATCGTTCATAACCTATCACAACCTTCATAATAGTACATAACCCTAACAACCCTTCATAACAGTCCATAACCCATCATAACCCTTTCTAATGGTCCATAACCCATCACAACCATTTCTATGGTCTATAACCCATCGCAAGCGTGCATAATGGTCCATAACAATAACAACCCTTCCTAGTGGTCCGTAACCCATGCAAACCTTCAAAATAGTCAATAACCCATCACAACCCAACATAACTTGACCATAAACCATCACAACCCTTCATAAATGACCATAACGCATCACAACCCTTCGTATAGTCTATATCCCAAGAAAACCCTTTCTATGTTCCATAAACCATCACAACCATTCATAATTGACCATAACCCATCACAACACTTCATAATGGTCCATAACACATTGCAACCCAGCATAATGGTCCATAACCATAACAACCCTTCATAATGATCCATAACCCATACAAACCTTCATAATGGTCCATAACCCATCACAACCCCTCATAATGGTCCATAACCTAACACAACTCTTTCTATGGTCCATAACCCATCACAAGTCTTCATAATTCATAACCTTTCACAACCCCTCATAATGGTCCATAACCCATCATAACCCTTTATAGTGGTCCATCACCCATCACAAACTTCATAATGGTCAATAGCCCATCATAATTCTTTATAATGGTCTATAACCCATCACAACCCTTCATAATTGAGCATAACCCATCACAACCCTTCATAATGGTCCATGACCCAACACAACCATTTCTATGGTCCATAAACCGTAAAACCCTTCATAATTGACCATAACCTATCACAACCCTTAATAATGGTCAATAACCCATCATAACCCTTTGTAATGCTCCATAACGCATCACCAACCTTTCTATGGTCCATAACCCATCGCAACCCTGCGTAATGGTCCATAACCATAACAACCCTTCATAATGGTCTATAACCCATACAAACCCATTTATAACAGTCCATACCCCATCATAACGCTTTATTACCATAACCCATCACAACCCTTCATAATTGACCATAACCCATCACAACCCTTTCTATTGTCCATAACCCAGCACTACCCTTTCTATGATCTATAACCCATCACAACCCTTCATAATTAACCATAACCAATCACAACACTTCATAAATGTCCATAACCCATCATAACCCTTCAAAGTGAGTGGTCCATAACCCATCACAACCTTCATAATGATCCATAACCCATCACAACCCATTATAATGGTCCATAACCCTTCACAACCTTTATAATGGTCCATAACCCATCACAACCTTCATAATGATCTATAACCCATCACAGCCCATTTTAATGGTCCATAACCCTTCACCACCTTCATAATGGTCCATAACCCATCACAACCCTATATAATGGTCCATAACCCATCACAACCCTTCATAATTGAGCATAACCCATCACAACCCTTCATAATGGTCCATAACCAAACACAACCCTTTCTATTATGCATAACCCAAAACAACTCTTCATAATTGCCCATAACCTATCACAACCCGTCATAATGGTCAATAACGCATCATAGTCCCTGATAATGGTTCATAATCCATCACAAAATTCATAATAGTACATAACCCATACAACCCTTCATAACGGTCCATAACCCATCACAACCCTTTCTAATGGTCCAAAACCCACCACAACCCTTTCTATGGTCCATAACCCATCGTAACCCTTGATAATGGTCTATAACCATAACAACCCTTCATAATGGTCTATTACCCATACAAAGCTTCATAATGGTCCATAACCCGTCATAACCCTTCGTAATGGTTCATAACCCAACATAACCCTTTCTATGGTCCATCACCCACCACAACTCTTCATAATTGACTATAACCTATCACAACCCTTAATAATGGTCAATAACCCATCATAACCCTTTCTAATGCTCCATAACGCATCACCACCCTTTCTATGGTCCATAACCCATCGCAACCCTGCGTAATGGTCCATAACCATAACAACCCTTCATAATGGTCCATAACGCATACAACGCTTCATAACAGTCCATACCCCATCATAACGCTTCATTACCATAACCTATCACAACCCTTTATAATTGACCATAACCCATCACTACCCTTTCTAAGGTCCATAACCCAGCACAACCCTTTCTATGATCTATAACCCATCACAACCCTTCATAATTAACCATAACCCATCACAACACTTCATAAATGTCTATAACCCATCATAACCCTTCATAGTGGTCCATAACCCATCACAACCTTCATAATGATCCAAAATCCATCACAACCCATTATAACGGTCCATAACCATTTACAACCTTCATAATGGTCCATAACTCATCACAACCTTCATAATGATCTATAACCCATCACAGCCCATTTTAATGGTCTATAACCCTTCACAACCTTCATAATGGTCCATAACCCATCACAACCCTTTATAATGGTCCATAACCCATCACAACCCTTCATAATTGAGCATAACCCATCACAACCCTTCATAATGGTCCATAACCACACACAACCCTTTCTATGGTGCATTACCCATAACAACCCTTCATAATAACCCATAACGTATCACAACCCTTCATAATGGTCAATAACGCATCATAGTCCTTGATAATGGTTCATAACCCATCACAACATTCATAATAGTAGATAACCCATACAACCCTTCATAACGGTCCATAACCCATCACAACCCTTTCTAATGGTCTATAACCCACCACAACCCTTTCTATGGTCCATAACCCATCGTAACCCTCGTTAATGGTCTATAACCATAACAACCCGTCATAATGGTCGATTACCCATGCAAAGCTTCATAATGGTCCATAACCCATCATAACCCTTCATAGTGGCCCATAACCCATCACAACCTTCAAAATGGTCCATAACCCATCATAACCCTTTATAATGGTCCATAACCCATCACAACCCTTTATAATGGTCCATAACCCATCACAACCATTTCTATAGTCCATAACCCATAACAACCCTTCATAGTTGACCATAACCTATCACAACCCTTCATAATGGTCAATAACCCATCATAATATGAAAACTAGAAAACCAAAACCCAAAACCCAATTTCTCTCTAGCAATTTGTACGTTTTTTGTTTTGGTTTTTATTTTTAAAAATGGCTGGTGTATCACCAGGCTTAATTCCTGATCCAGATTTATCATTAGAAACTAATGAGCTATCAGGAAATCAAACCCATAGTTTTTATTCAAAAAGTTTTATAGATCCTGAAATTACTTTCAATATGGTTGAAAAAAGAATTAAAAACATAAAAAAAAACAACCAAGGATCTTCAAAAAACCTTATGTTAAAAATACTTTGCTGCATACTTTAATTGACAGAAACATTCAAAAAAAATCTATTATTAATCAAAAACGGGTTACAGAGGTATTTGCTGGAAAAGAAATAGGTATACACTATCTAAATGATCTCCAAAAGGAAACCAATCTACAATCTCAAATTTATCGAGAAGCTTGCTCAAAACAATCTCAACTTGATGGCTTGAATACGGATCTTTCTTCCTCTAAAGACAATATTGGTAAACATGAAGATGATTCATACATGGAGAATAAAGAAGAACCAACAACCAACAATTGTCAATGCTTGATACAACAATCTAGATCCGGTAGTGGAATTAACGAAACAGCTTCTCAAAATGGCAATCATGACTGCATGGAGACCATCTTCATGGATGGAAAACGACATGTTTCTTCTACAAATGGTGGAGAAGAACCCCATACGGTCAACAAAATTATATCCAGCAATGAAGATGATACAAGCCGTGAACAAACCCAAGCAGGCATATATAATAAACGTACAAATACTATGGCTCTTGGAGATACAACCCGCGAACAAACGACTACGGGACTTGGAGAAGAAGATATTCACGATCAAGAAACTATTGCTGATGGAAAATGCTCTCGTGTAAATGGAGAAGAAATCCCAAGGGTCCACGAGCTTCACACTCCAACGGCTATTCTTCTTGGAAAGTTGGTCAAAGAACACAACGGTTTTTCTTCTTGGAAAGGTGGTCCATCGGCTTCATTCTATACAACCGATGCTTTGAAAAATAGAGGAGGTATATCATTTTCTAATTGGGTTATTGTCACATTAGCCCTATAAACTTTTATCAAAAATTTTAAAAGGCCCCTGAATAAATATTCGGGTCTCATAAGTCACTAAAGTCGAAAAAACCGTGTCTCTTAAACCATTATTGGAAGGGTAACCGGTTAAAATGGTTTGAAAGCTGACTTGGAATTTATTTATTAAACAAGTAGATGACGTGGCATTAACAACCCTACAACAACACAACAACAATAAAAAATAATACACCCCTCTCATTGACTTTGCAAAGCTTAAAGATTGCCCGGAGATCATCGGGTGTTATGGTGATTCAATGACAATTGAAAACGGTTATGTGGCGTTGGAGTATGGTTCTGATGGAGCTTTATCAAACAAGGTGTAATATTTTATTCTCGATCCAGACCTGCAACTAAAGAGATACCTGAAAGAAGATTGATCCTAGTCATACTCGTGCTCGGTTTTCTGGTTCACGTAACCCGCAAGAGAGGTGTGTACGGTGGTGTTCGTCGGCTAGAAAAGAGAGGAGAATGGTGAAGGAAGAAGGTGGGTCTAAGACCCACTTGCGTTTTCAGGTGGTGTTCTCCGGCAAGAGCTCCGACAAGTTCTAGAAGGTGAACTGGAGGTTAAATCAATAATACCGAGGGCTCAGATCTAAAGTGATATTTGACATTGTTGACCCACAATAATACTGCATTTTCACGGAGGAAGCCGCTATGGCTTATGACGGTGATGCCCCTCAACCGTTGTCGGCAAGCTTGGAGGCTCCGGCGACTTCCCAGAAGCTGTTGGCTCTGAAGTGAAAACGACGAGGTTTATTAGGATTGTGAGGCGTGGTTTGGGTATAGATTTGAATAAGCCTCCACCCATTTAAAAAGTACGGTTTCGTCTCAGACTGCAACTATAGATAAGTTAAGAATTTATAACGATAAATACATAGCCACCCCAAGCAGACCATATACAAGTATCCAAATGCCCCAAGAAAGGGACCCAACAACCCACCTCGAAATGTACCCAGGGCAAATTGCGATCAATGCAGCAGCAACAAGACCAGCACCGGAATCCCATAACTCTTTTCCAAAGAAATAAGCGACGACGGTAGTATTAGAAGCACAAACAGGAGCAGTTAGCTCACAGACCTCGCGAATGTAAACAGCAAAACGTACAAGTTTCAGAGCCCTGTAAATGATGGCAGCGGTGACCATTATTCCAGGGTAAAGTGTTCCACCGATGATTCGGTTTCTGCCAAGTGGATGCCAACTCTCTAAGTCGAACCAGTTCCAAAACGCATGGAAACCTTTTTCTGTTAAGTAAAGAGTGGTACGGAAGTTAAAATAAGGATCAAATTCATGGATCATGCTCTCATACCGAAGAACACTGAAGAGACGAGTGATGAAAGCTAAAATGTAGACGAGACCAAGGATGCTGACTTGGATCAAGAGCTCTTGTTGCTTGGTTTTTAGATTTAGGGTTTTGAATGAAAATGTTGGGAACAGAGAACATAGATCAGGCTTTGTGCTTTCTTGATTTACCGGTGTCGGCGAAGGCTGTGTGCTTACATTCTTCGTGCTTGAATTTATAACGGGGAACTTCAAACACAAATTTAAAAGTTGGAAGGTGAGTTCAGAAGAAGCAGCTTTCAAGAGGTAGAAATCCCTAGCACGAAGAATGATGATGTCAAGTCCACGTAAGCACCATGTGGCATTATTATTTTATCCCATTTAATTAAAATAACCGGGTAATCTTTTAAAAACACGATGACTGGTATAAAACACAAGTCATTTTCGACTTTAATGACTTATGAGGCCCGAAATTTTCTTAAGGGACCTTTTAAAATTTTTGCAGAAAGTTTATAGGGCCAATATCACAATACCCTTTCTAATTCTCCTAGTGTGATTAATGATGAGTGTCCCCTAAGTGGCATTCTACTAGAAGAATCCTATGTATCTAATCATCATTGTTCCCCACTCCATCTTGACTTTCCCTCTCTTTTACCCAAGGATTCGGATCATGCCCCTATTTCTTTGAAAATGCCAATGGAGTATAATGCTAAGTATGGATCAAACTCTAATCAATTAGCCCATGACAATACTAAAACATCTTGTTCTATTCTTGGTCCAAGCCCACATAATTTAGCCCATAATTTTAATACTCAACCCATTGGAAATATGGAAGAAGCCCAAGTCTCTATTTTAGCCTAAGATAATAGCCCTTTAATTCATATGAAAACCCATGCCAATAATGATAATATTTCTAATGCATTTAGGAATAAATCCAATGGAAATAATTTTAATTTAAATCATCAAAATAAAAATAAAGACAAAAATGTTTGGACTCGCAAATTACCTTTACTTAATAACTCCCATGCTAATATCATTACTGGTTCACAAAAACACGCTAATGGTAACTTTCGTTTTATTCCTAATTTATGTAATGATATTAATGTTCCAGTGAATCTTTACAGTCTGTTAATAAAGTTTGTCAAACATTTGCTAGGACTATCTGCGGTTACTTTGTCGGAAAAAAATGAATTACTCTGATGTTCGTTATCTAGCTTCCAAAATGTGGTCTATACATGGCCTTCAAGATGTCCTCCTAAATGGAAAAGGAGTTTATCTTTTTAAATTTAGTGAAGACAATGGTCTGAATCATGTTATCACCCATGGACCCTGGACTTTTAAGGGTGTCCCAATGGTCATTCAAAAATGGCGTCCCGGTCTGAGTATTCATAAGGAAAATCACGACAAGCTTCCTCTTTGGATTAAAATCCATGATATTCCCTATGAGGCATGGAGTGATGATGGTCTTAGTCATATTGCCTCTAAAATTGGTAAGCCTCTTGCTATGGACTCCTATACGGCTAATATGTGTAAATATGCAGCTGGTAAATCTGTATATGCCCGTGTCCTTCTTGAGGTCCCAACAAAATCTACTTGGGTGGATACAGTTAATATACGTATTCCTGATCCGGATACTCTTGAATACTCCACCCATACCCTTAGTATTGAATATGAATGGAAACCCCCTATGTGCTCTCATTGCATGGTCTATGGTCATGAAAATAACAACTGTATGCATGTTATCTCTAAGACCAATGAAGCTAAACCCAAAGATAAAATGCCTATTGATCAGGTGATAGTTACATCTCCTATGCAACTTGATGATGGATTTACGGTTGTTACTAAAAAGAAATCTTTAATGAAACAAGGGCCAAATTATGAAAATACTAAAAAGGATATTTCACAAGGTAAGTCTATTAGAAATACCCAATCGGGTGCGAAGGATACTGAAATTGCTAAAAATTATGTCAATAATAAATATGTTAAAAGTAAAATTCAATTAAGAAATGAAATTCGCCCTGTCCCTAAAAAATTTAGTCCTTCAACTCGACTTGGTCCTAACAACAAACGCCCTCCCATTATCCCTCATTCTAGAGATGTTGTTGGTTTCCCTAGCCCCATCCTCCGGGTCTCATCCTCTATACATCCAAAAATATCTAAGCTATCCACTCCTATTTTCAACGCCTTTTCTATTCTAGAGTCTTGTTCCAACGATATGACTGATCTTCCTGCTCCCTCTTCCCAACTCCCTCCTAGTCATACCCCATCCCATCTTATTCCTGATGATTTTGATGCAGATACTGTAGACCTTTCGGATGTGGATGAACTCATTGAGGTCGAATCAGATGATGGTGAAACGGCCAAGTTTATCAATGATCATGATATGGAAATCACCTAATGACCAAATTAGAATAGCTCAGGCGTCCGAGCAGATGGATTCCACCAACAACCCAGTTTCCATATGACGCACATCGCTGCATGGAATACTCGCGGTCTCTGTAAGCCTTCGCATCAGAAAGCTTTGAGAGATCTTATTCGAGAACAAAATCTCAATATTTGTGCTTCCATCGAGACTCGTGTTGACTTCTCTAATCTTCCTCTTATATGTATGAGTGCTTTTAGGTCCTGGTCTTGGTCGTCTAGCGGTCTCTTTAGCCCTAGGGGGACTAGAATTGTGGTAGCTTGGGACCCCATAGCTATTGATATGATGCTTCTTGACTTAAATGATCAGGTTATGCATTTCTACGTTAAAATTCGTGCTTCTAATAAATCTTTCTTCTGCTCTTTTGTCTATGCTCATAATAATCACATCCTACGTCGCTCCCTTTGGCATTCTCTTTCAGCCCATAAGAAAGTGGTTAAAGATGCCCCTTGGATCCTTTTAGGTGATTTCAATGTTGCCTTTGACATGAAAGATAGCACCTATGGGACTTCTGTTATCTCTCGTGCCATGGAGGCTTTCAGGGACTGTGTTAATCGCATGGAGATGGAGGACCTTAACTATAAAGGTCTCTTTTACACCTGGACCATGTCTCCTAATGGTACTGGTGGGATTCTCAAAAAATTGACCGAGTCATGGGAAATCCTAGTTTCGTTGCCTCTTTCCAATCCGCTTCTGTCAATTTTCTCCCCTATCGTTCTTCTGACCATACTCCTGTGGTGCTTTCTCTTCCCAGTAGATCTACGTTCAGGCCGAAACCGTTCAAATTCCCTAACTTCTTGACTTATAAGAACGATTTCAAGCAGGTTGTTGCAGATTCTTGGAATTCCAATATCCCCGGATATAGGATGTTTAAGGTTTTCCAAAACCTTAAAAACTTGAAAAAACCATTGCGTCTTCTTCTTCGTGGACAGGGCAACATCTTCTCCAAGGTTATCTCCCTCCGTACTGAACTTGATAGAATTCAGATTGCTCTGGATCGGGACCCCTTCAATAATGATCTTCGTGAAGAACATTGCAGGTATCTCCTTGCTTATAACGAGGCTATCCTTGATGAAGAGAGGTTTCTGAAACAAAAGGCCAAGGTTGACTGGCTGCGTGAAGGAGATAAAAATTCTGGATTTTTCCACAAAACGGTTAGAAGCCGCTTATCTCATAGCCGTATCGATTCTATCCAAGATGTTCATGGAAACAGGATATCGGGGAATCACCTTCCTAACCTTTTTGTTTCCCACTTTCAAACTTTCTTAGGTTCTGCATACCCTTCCATTCCTATTCGTGACCCTTATTCCATTTTCTCTAATAAGCTCTCCCCTATCCAGTCTGCCGCCATGCTTACCCCTGTTACGGATGAGGAGGTTCGGGGTGTCATGTTCCAAATGGGAGATGATAAAGCCCCTGGTCCTGATGGCTACTCGGCTAAGTTCTTTAAGTCTGCCTGGGATATTGTGGGTACTGATGTTTGTTTGGCGGTTAAGGAATTCTTTTCGTCTAGAAAACTCCTTAAGTCTTTCAACAACACCGTTCTTGCTCTCATCCCTAAGGTTGACTCCCCTTCCAAAGTCACTGATTTTCGTCCTATAGCTTGCTGTAATGTTGTTTACAAATGTATCAGCAAGATTATTGCGGACCGTATCAAAAATCATCTCTCTTGTTTGGTTGATGATAACCAGTCTTCTTTCATCCCTGGTCGTTTGATCTCCGACAACGTTCTTCTTGTCCACGAGCTCATGAGGGATTATCATCGCCATCGTGGACCACCAAGATGTGCTTTTAAAGTGGATATTCAAAAAGCTTATTACACCGTCGACTGGTCTTTTCTCCGCACCATCTTGTTTGGATTTGGTTTCCCTGATCGTATGATTGACTGGATCATGACATGTGTTTCCACTACGGCTTACTCAGTGAGTGTCAATGGTAACATACATGGTTTTTTCGATGCTAAAAGGGGCCTTCGACAAGGTGACCCTCTTTCTCCCTACCTCTTCACTCTTGTTATGGAGGTTCTTAACCTTATGATCAAGAGAAAAATATTTGAATCCGATTCGTTTAAATTCCACCGTCAATGTGAGGAACAGAATATCACACATCTATGCTTTGCCGATGATCTTCTCCTTTTCTCTCATGGGGATAGATCTTCGGTAAGCATCATATGTGATTCCCTTGCTGAATTCTCTGCGGTTTCTGGGCTCCATCCTAATGTTGCGAAAAGTGAAGCCTTTTATTGCAATGTTGGTGATACTACTAGAGCTGCTATTGACCATATGGTTGGGTTCCCTGAGGGTTCTTTCCCTGTCCGATACCTTGGCATCCCTCTTATCACCACCCATCTTGCCCACAAGGACTGCAAAGGTCTTGTTGATAAAGTCAAATGCAGGATTAATGACTGGAAAAACAAAACTCTCTCCTTTGCTGGCCGTCTTCAGCTTATTCTCTCTGTTCTTTCTTCTATGCAATTCTATTGGGCTTTTGTGTTTATTCTCCCTAAATATATTTCTAAAGAAATTGAGAAACTCATGAGGGGTTTCCTCTGGTGCCATGGTGAGTTGAAACGTGGTAAAGCAAAAGTTTCTTGGAAAACTGTGTGTCTCCCTAAGGAACATGGTGGACTTGGAATCCGTAATCTTGCTGTTTGGAATGTTGCCCTTATGGCTTCGCATGTTTGGAGACTCCTCTCTAAGAAGGATTCCTTATGGGTCAAGTGGATCCATTCTTACCGTCTCTGTGGCCGTAACTTTTGGGATGCACCCAAAAAATACGGTTCGGGTTTTGCATGGCGAAACATCCTCGATATGCGAAGTAAGATAAGAGTTTTATTTTTTCCAAGATTGGTGATGGGTCCTCTACATCCGCTTGGTTCGATAATTGGCATCCTGCTGGTCCCCTTTCTAAATTCATTTCTGCCCATGACATCAGGGATGCGGGATTCAATCCTGATAGTAAGGTTTCTGACCTTGTCATCAACGGATATTGGGTTCGGCCCGGTCTCTGGAGGGACTCCCATCCTAATTTTCTTCAAAACCCTCCTTCCCTCTCCCCTTCTGTTCCTGATAAACGTTTTTGGAGATCTAGTGACGGTATTCTTTTTGATTTTTCTGTACGTTACGTTTGGCAGTCTATTCGGTCCTATGACCAGCGTGTTGATTGGTATCATCTGGTTTGGTTCTCCCAGAATATCCCTAGACATGCATTCATTCTTTGGGTTGCTCTTAAAAATCGTCTTAAGACTCATGATAAAATCAAAATCTGGGATACTAACTCCAACCTCATTTGTGTCTTCTGCGGGGATTATGCTGATTCCCTTTCCCATCTTTTCTTCAAGTGTTCTTTCCCCTCTATGGTTTGGCATGATCTTCAACATGTCATGAATCTCTACGTCCCCACTGATAGTTGGTCCGATATCATTAATTAATTCAAACCCTTTTCTAAGACTAAGACAATTTGGTCCATCATTAGAAGACTTGTGCTTGCTGGAGCAGTTTACCACATTTGGCAGGAAAGAAATTTTCGAATTTTCAAAAAAACTAAAAGATCGTATCATGCAGTGGTGAATAGTATTAAGGATGATATCCGCTGTAGACTGTTGAGTCTTTCTATGAAACCATGATCTAATGTTAATTTGGCTAAAAGGATATGGACCATCCCTTAACAATCCTCCTATTTGCTTCTATATTTCTCTTCTTGTATGGTTGTTCTTTGCAGGTTTTTCCTTTATGTTATTCTTATGTTTCTGGTTCCATGTTCTGTTTTGGTTTCTAGTTTAGCTTTGTTATTGTCCTTTGGGGCCTGTCCCGATGAATTTTTGGTTTTTTCATTTGGTGGGGAGTCCCCAGCCTCTTATTGTATTTATTCTTTTTTTTTAATAAAATTTACCAGAGGTACCGTCGTCTTTACCCAAAAAAACCCATCATAATCCTTCATAATGGTTCCTAACCCATCACAACCTTCATAATAGTACATAACCCATACAATCCTTTATAACGGTCCATAAGCCATCACAACCCTTTCTAATGGTCCATAACCCATCATAACCCTTTCTATGGTCCATAACCCAGCGCAACCCTGCATAATGGTCTATAAACATAACAACCATTCATAATGGTCCATAACCCATACAAAACTTAATAATACTCAATAACCCATCACAGCCCCTCATAATTTACCATAACCCATCATAACACTTCATAAAGCTCCATAACACATCGCAACCCTGCATAATGGTATATAACCATAACAACCCTTCATAATGGTCCATAACCCATCACGACCATTCATAATGGTCCATAACCCAACACAACCCTTTCTATGGTCCATAACCAATCACAACTCTTCATAATTGACTATAACCTATCACAACCCCTCATAATGGTCCATAACCCATTATAACCTTTCATAGTGGTCCAGAACCCATCATAACCTTCATAATGGTCCATAACCCATCACAACCCTTTACAATGGTCCATAACCCATAACAACCCTTAATAATTGAGCATAACCCATCACAACCCTTCATAATGGTCCATAACCCAACACAACCCTTTCTATGGTGCATAACCCATAACAACCCTTCATAATTGGCCATAACCTATCACAACCCTTCATAATGGTCAATAACCCATCATAGTCCTTGATAATGGTTCATAACCCATCACAACCTTCATAATAGTACATAACCCATACAACCCTTCATAACGGTCCATAACCCATCACAACCCTTTCTAATGGTTCATAACCCATCACAACCCTTTCTATGGTCCATAACCTATCGTAACCCTGGATAATGGTCTATAACCATAACAACCATTCATAATGGTCCATAACCCATGCAAAGCTTCATAATGGTCCATAACCCATCATAACCCTTCGTAATGGTCCATAAGCCAACATAACCCTTTCTATGGTTCATAACCCATCACAACTCTTCATAATTGACCATACCTATCAAAACCCCTCATAATAGTCCATATCCCATCATAACCCTTCATAGTGGTCCATAACCCATCACAACCTTTATAATGGTCCATAACCCATCACAACCCTTTATAATGGTCCATAACCCGTCACAACCTTTCATAATTGAGCATAACCCATCACAACCCTTTATAATGGTCCATAACCCGTCACAACCTTTCATAATTGAGCATAACCCATCACAACCCTTTATAATGGTCCATAACCCAACACAACACTTTCTATGGTCCATAAACCATAACAACCCTTCATAATTGACCATAACCTATCACAACCCTTCATAATGGGTAATATCCTATCATAATCCTTGATAATCGTTCATAACCTATCACAACCTTCATAATAGTACATAACCCTATCAACCCTTCATAACTGTCCATAACCCATCATAACCCTTTCTAATGGTCCATAACCCATCACAACCCTTTCTATGGTCCACAACCCATCGCAAGCGTGCATAATGGTCCATAACAATAACAACCCTTCCTAATGGTCCGCAACCCATACAAACATTCAAAATAGTCAATAACCCATCACAACCCTACATAATTTGACCATAAACCATCACAACCCTTCATAATTGACCATAACGCATCACAACCCTTCCTATAGTCCATATCCCAGGACAACCCTTTCTATGTTCCATAACCCATCACAACGGTTCATAATTGAACATAACCCATCACAACACTTCATAATGGTCCATAACACATCGCAACCCTGCATAATAGTCCATAACCATAACAACCCTTCATAATGGTCCATAACCTATACAAACCTTCATAATGGTCCATAACCCATCACAACCCCTCATAATGGTCCATAACCCATCACAACTATTCATAATTCATAACCTTTCACAACCCCTCATAATGGTCCATAACCCATCATAACCCTTCATAGTGGTCCATCACCCATCACAACCTTCATAATGGTTAATAGCCTATCACAATCCTTTATAATGGTCTATAACCCATCACAACCCTTCATAATTGAGCATAACCCATCACAACCCTTCATAATGGTCCATGACCCAACACAACCATTTCTATGGTCCATAAACCATAAAACCCTTCATAATTGACCATAACCTATCACAACCCTTAATAATGGTCAATAACCCATCATAACCCTTTCTAATGCTCCATAACGCATCACCACCCTTTCTATGGTCCATAACTCATCGCAACCCTGCGTAATGGTCCATAACCATAACAACCCTTCATAATGGTCCATAACCCATAGAAACCTTCATAACAGTCCATACCCCATCATAACGCTTCATTACCATAACCCATCACAACCCTTCATAATTGACCATAACCCATCACAACCCTTTGTATGGTTCATAACCCAGCACAACCCTTTCTATGATCTATAACCCATCACAACCCTTCATAATTAACCATAACCCATCACAACACTTCATAAATGTCCATAACCCATCATAACCGTTCATAGTGGTCCATAACCCATCACAACCTTCATAATGATCCATAACCCATCACAACCCATTATAATAGTCCATAACCCTTCACAACCTTCACCAGAATTTTCTCTCTAACCTCTCTCTAGAATTTTCTCTCTCTAGAAAGTTCTTGTGTTTTGTTCTGTAGTATTTCACCATGGATGATGATTCACCAGGTTGTGATTCTCTCTTAATGTCAAATGATGGTGTTATGATGGATCAGCAACATCATTATCATGAGTTATCTACTGGTCCAAATCCATCAAAAGTAATTGGTAATAAAAATCATATGTTTTCTGCTCAAAGTTTTATTGCTCCTGAAAGTACTTTTAATATGGTGGAAAAAAGAATGAAAAAATTTATCAATAATCAGCCACGTATTTTCAAAGCTCCTTCTGTTAAAAATACACTTTTGGAAATATCAACTCAAAGAAGTTTACAACAGAGAAAAAATGTTCTTAATCATAAACGGGTTACAAATACAATCCAAGGAAAAGAAACACATCAATATTCTAAAAATGATCTTCAAAATGATAAACAAGATCAAAGGAATGCTGCTGCCTCGGTTTATTCCAACGATGGAGGAAGATCGAAATTGTTTCTCAAATGATGGAATGGTTGAAGATGAATTGTTTCAAAGTAGCCATGAAGATGATGCCGGCCATCAACTTAAATTCCTAAAGGCTGATTCTGTTCAGAATAAAGATGGAAAAGATGATGAAGCTAGTATGGATCCATTGGGTGAACCGTCTTCAAAAGTATAGGAATACATGCAGCTGTATTCAACGTCAAGTGGAGGAGATACGGGCCTAAAAATGACTTAAAAGTACAGGAATACATGCAGCTTTATTCAACGCCAAATGGAGGAAATACGTGCCTGAAAAATGACCGTGAAGCTCAACCTACGAAGGGGATGAACATCATTAGCAAAACTACACAATGCAGCGGTGAAGGTGGCAAATCTGCTCTCCATGGTGAACGTCAAGCCCACACTCCAACAGTCACGAACTTGATCGGGCAAGGGAACGAAGAGAATGATGATGCAGTGCGTGGTTTGAACTCCCCAACGGCTTCTTCTTCTTGCATTCTTCAAGGTATGGCCGATAATTCCTTATTGTCTCTTAAATCTAGTCTTTTAAATGTTAAAGGTGGGTTGGTGGATGAAAAAGATGGTCATAAGCATATAACAAATAAGAGAGTGGGAGACAACATTACTTTATCTAGTTTAGTGGGAGACAAGGAGACACATGCCTTCCCTTTTGGATTTTCTAATCCTTGTGTTCCCCCATGCTCAATTGATTTGGCCGATGACTTTAACACTACTATCAATGACCCGATTCCTAGTTGTTATTTGCACAAGACTTCATGTCCTTCTTTGTTGGGACCACATCCTACACATTTATTCCCTAAATCCAAGCCTAATATTTCGGCCAATTCTCCTCAAATCAAAGGTTTACATGGACCTAATTACCCACCAATTATAGAAGACAATATGTCTTTAAAAGCCCAAATGAAAACCCATATGGTTGACATTAGTGAAAATATTAAGCCTAATACTTCTAGTGATTTTAAAACTAATGACCAAAATTTAATTTATGATACTAGAAATATCGAAAATAAAAAAATATTAATAATGCTTGGCATCGATCTTTACCCTTGCTTAATAACTCCCATGCCAATATTATTACCGGATCCCAAAAACATGCCAATGATAAGTTTCGTTTTATTCCTAATTTAAGTAATGACAATAATGTGCCTGTTGATATTCCTTTAACGGCCGTTACTAAAGTGTGTGAAACATTTGCTAGGACTATCTGTGGTTATTTTGTGGGAATTAAAATGAATTACTCTGATGTTCGATATCTTGCTTCCAAAATGTGGTCTATCCATGGTCTCCAAGATGTTCTTCTAAATAGAAAAGGTGTTTACCTTTTTAAATTTAGTGACGACAATGGTCTTCATCATGTTATCACTCATGGACCCTGGACTTTTAAAGGTGCCCCTATTATCATGCAAAAATGGCGTCCCGGTCTCAATATTCATAAAAATAATCATGACAAGCTCCCTTTATGGATTAAAATCCATGATATTCCCTATAAGGCTTGGAGTGATGATGGTCTTAGCCACATTGCTTCCAAAATTGGAAAACCTCTTGCTATGGACTCTTATACTGCTAATATGTGCAAATATGCGGCATGAAAATCTGTTTATGCTCGTGTACTTCTTGAGATACCCACTAAATCCTCTTGGGTGGATAAAGTGATTATCCGTATTCCTGATCCTGATACTCTTGAGTTTTACACCCATACTCTTCGTATTGAGTATGAATGGAAACCTCCTATGTGCTCTCATTGCATGGTTTTTGGTCATGAAAATAGAAACTGTATGCATGTCATCTCTAAGACTAATGAAAGTAATCATAAAGATAAAATGCCTCTTGATCATGGTATAGTGAATTCTACTATGCAACTTGATGATGGTTTTACAGTCGTCTATAAAAAGAAAAATCGCACCAAACAAGGGTCAAATTCTGAAAACACTACTGATGATAATTTGCAAAGTAATTCTAATAGAAACACTCAAGGGATTAGGAAGAGTAAAGATTCTTCAATGAACAAAATTTGGAATAAAACTAAAAAAGTATTAATAAGTCTCGTTTCGAGTTTCGCCCGGTTCCTAATGAGTCCCGCTCCTCCATTCCTCCTAGTTCTATTCATCCCCCTATGAAAGATACTAACGGTTTAGTTGGTTTCCCTAGCCCTATCCTTCGTCCTTCTTCTTCCATGCCCCTTAAACAAACTGTTTCCACCACTCCTTTATTCAACGCCTTCGCCGTTCTTGAGGCTTGTTCCTCTGACGTTACTGATTTTCCCTCTACTTCTACCCCTCTTCCTCCCCCTAGTGTCCCCTCCCAAATTATTACTGGTGATTTTGATCCTGATGCTGATGACCAACTTGACGAGGATAATTGTATTGAGGTCGACTCTGATGATGGTGAGACTGCCCAGTTCATTGTTGGTGAGAATGGTTCTCATTATGATCAACCTATGATAACTCTGGTGTCCGAGCAGATGGACTCCACCCCCCTCCAAGTTTCCATATGACGCACATCGCTGCATGGAATACACGCGGTCTCTGTAAGCCTTCTCATCAGAAAGCCTTGAGAGATCTTATCCGCGATCAAAATCTTCATATTTGTGCTTCTCTTGAAACTCGTGCTTCCTTCCCTAACCTCCCTCTTATCTGTAGTCGTACTTTTGGCTCTTGGTCGTGGTCGTCCAACGGTCTCTTCTCCCCTAGAGGGACTAGAATTGTGGTTGCCTGGGATGCACTTGCCATTGATATGATGCTTATCGACTTAAATGATCAGGTTATGTATTTCAAAGTTAATATTCGTGATTCTAATAAATCCTTTTTCTGCTCCTTCGTCTATGCTCATAATGATCACATGATGCGTCGCTCTCTTTGGCATTCTCTTGCGGTCCATAAGAATATGGTTAGAGATACCCCTTGCATTCTTTTGGGTGATTTCAATGTTGCTCTTGATATTAAAGATAGCACCTCCGGATCGTCTGGGATTTCTCGTGCCATGGAGGACTTCAGGGACTGTGTCAATCTGATGGAAATGGAGGATCTTAACTAAAAAGGTCTCTTCTACACATGGACCAAGTCTCCTAATGGTTCGGGTGGCATCCTCAAGAAGATCGACCGTGTCATGGGAAATACTCACTTCGTTGCTTCTTTCCCCTCCTCTTCTGTCAATTTTCTCCCTTACCGTTCGTCCGATCATACTCCTGCTATGCTTTCTCTCCCTCATCGTACCCCTTTCCAACCTAAACCTTTCAAGTTCCCTAATTTCCTGACTTATAAGAACGATTTCAAGCAGATTGTTGCCTCTTATTGGAACCCCAATATCACTGGATATCGGATGTATAAGGTTTTCAAAAACCTTAAAAATCTGAAAGTGCCCATATGTAAGATGCTTCGCAACCAGGGAAACCTATTTTATAAGGTTATCTCTCTTCATAATGAGCTTGATAGAGTTCAGATTGCTTTGGATCGGGATCCTTTCAATAAGGATCTTCGTGAAGAACAATGCAGGTATCTCCTCGCTTATAATGAGGCTAGCCTGGATGAAGAGAGGTTCCTGAAACAAAAGGCTAAGGTTAACTAGTTGCGTGAGAGTGATAAAAATTCGGCTTTTTTCCACAAAGCGGTTAAAAGCCGTAAATCTCGCAATCGTATTAATTCTATCCAGGATGCTCAAGGTAACTGGATCTCGGGGAATGATCTTCCTAATCTTTTTGTTTCTCACTTTCAAGACTTCTTGGGTTCTGCCCAGCCTTCCACTGCTATTCGTGATCCTTCTTCCCTCTTCTCTAATAAGCTCTCCCCCCTCCAATCTGCCGCCATGCTTACTCCTGTTACTGACGAGGAGGTTAAGTGTGTCCTATTCCAGATGGGTGATGATAAAGCTCCTGGTTCTGATGGTTTCTCTGCTAAGTTCTTCAAGTCTGCTTGGGATATTGTTGGTCCTGATTTTTGTATGGCTGTTAAGGAATTTTTCTATTCTGGCAAACTTCTTAAGTCTTTCAACAGCACCATCCTTGCGCTCATCCCTAAAGTTGATTCCCCTTCCAAAGTCACTGATTTCCGCCCTATAGCTTGTTGTAACGTGGTTTACAAATGTATCAGCAAGATTATTGCGGATCGTATCAAAAACCATCTTTCTTCTCTGGTTGATGAAAACCAGTCTGCTTTCATCCATGGTCGTTTGATCACCGACAACGTCCTTCTTGTCCACGAACTCATGGGTGATTATCATCGTCATCGTGGTCCTCCTAGGTGTGCTTTTAAGGTTGATATTCAAAAAGCATACGACACAGTTGACTGGTCGTTTCTGCGGACCATCTTGTTTGGGTTTGGTTTCCCCGATCGTATGATTGACTGGATCATGACATGTGTTTCCACGGTTGCTTACTCTGTGAGTATCAATGGGAATCCTCATGGTTATTTCGACGGTAAAAGGGGACTTCGGCAGGGTGACCCCCTCTCTCCTTATCTCTTCACGCTTGTCATGGAAGTGCTTAACCTTATGATCAAGAGAAACATCCATGATTCTGACTCTTTTAAATTCCATAGACAATGTGATGACCAAAGTATCACCCATCTCTGCTTTGCCGACGACCTCCTTCTCTTCTGTCATGGTGATAGCTCTTCGGTTAGAATCATCTGTGATTCACTTGAGGAATTCTCTTGGGTTTCTGGCCTCCATCCTAATATTGCGAAGAGTGAAGGTTTCTACTGTAATGTTGGTGAGAGGACCAGGGCTGTCATTGACATTATTGTTAAGTTTCCTGAGGGCTCTTTCCCTGTCCGATACCTTGGCGTTCCTCTCATCACCACGCGTCTTGCCCACAAAGACTGTAAAGGCCTTGTTGATAAAGTCAAATGCAGGATTAATGACTGGAAAAACAAGTCTCTTTCCTTTGCTGGTCGTCTCCAGCTCATCCTCTCTGTTCTTTCTTCTACTCAAATATATTGGGCTTCTATTTTTATTCTTCCTAAGTCTATCTCTAACGATATTGAGAAGCTCATGAGAGGTTTCCTCTGGTGCCATGGTGAGTTGAAGCGTGGTAAGGCTAAAGTCTCCTAGAAAACTGTATGCCTTCCTAAGGAACATGGTGGTCTTGGTATACTTAATCTTGCTATCTGGAATGTTGCCCTTATGGCTTCCCATGTTTGGAGACTCCTTTCCAAGAAAGAGTCCCTATGGGTTAAGTGGATCCACTCTTACCGTTTATGTATCCGTAACTTTTGGGATGCCCCCAAAAAATACGGTACTGGATTTGCCTGGCGTAACATCCTGGATATGCGGGATAAGATAAGGGAGTATATAGTTTCCCAGATTGGTGATGGATGCTCTACTTCTGCTTGGTTCGATAACTGGCACCCCGCGGGCCCTCTTTCTAAATTCTTGTCTCTCCGTGACATCCATGATGCGGGTTTCAATCCTGATACAAAGGTTGCTGAGCTGGTTCTTAACGGATCTTGGGTTCGGCCTCATTGTTGGAGAGATTCCCATGCTGCTCTTCTTTCTCATAACCCTCCTACTATTTCAACGTCCGTCCCTGATAAAATCCTTTGGAGATCTAGAGACGGTCAACTCTCTCCTTTCTCTGTTCGATCTGTGTAGCAGTCTATTCGCCCCTATCACCAACCGGTCTTTTGGTTTCATCTTGTTTGGTTCTCCCAGAACATACCCAGACATGCTTTCATTCTTCGGGTTGCTCTTAAAGATCGTCTTAAGACTCATGATAAAATCAAAATTTGGGACACTAATTCCAATCTCATTTGTGTGTTTTGCGGGGACTGCCCGGATTCCCTTTCCCATCTCTTTTTTGAATACTCTTTCACTTCTTTGGTTTGGCATGACCTCCATCATGTCATGAATCTCTCCTTCTCCACTGATAGCTGGTCTGATATCATTAGTCAACTTAACCCCGTTAATAAGAACAAGACCATCTGGTCCATCATTAGAAGACTTGTTTTCGCTGGAGCGGTCTACCACATCTGGCGGGAAAGAAATTTACGCATTTTTACAAAAATAAAAAAATCCCATCATGCTGTCGTGAATATTGTTAAGGATGATATCCGCTGTAGACTGCTGAGTCTTTCTTTGAAAACTTGCACTAATGTTAATTTGGCTAAAACTCTTTGGACCCTCCCTTAATTTTTTTCCTCAGCACTTTCTTTTTTCTCTGCTTGTTTTGGCTTGTATGGTTTGTTTGTTTTGCAGGTTGCTCTCCTTTATGTTCTTGTTTGCTTATGGTTCTTTCTCTTGTTTTGGTTCCTAGTTTAGCTTGTTGTCCGTTGGGGCCTGTCCCGATGGATTTTCTGTTTTTTGGTGGGGAGTCCCCAGCCTTATATTGTATTTATTCTTTTTATTAATAAAATTTGCCAGAGGTGCCGCCCTCTTTACCCAAAAAAAAAAAACTAGAAAACCCTAATCCATCATATGAAAACTAGAAAACCCTAATAACATCATTTCTAACATTCAAAAACCCTAATCCATCATATGAAAACTAGAAAACCCTAATCCATCATATGAAAACTAGAAAATCCTAATAACATCATTTGAAACATTCAAAAACCCTAATCCATCATATGAAAACTAGAAATCCCTAATAACAACATTTGCAACATTCAAAAACCCTAATCCATCATATGAAAACTAGAAAACCCTAATCCATCATATGAAAACAAGAAAACCCTAATAACATCATTTGCAACATTTAAAAAACTTTAATCGATCATATGAAAACTAGAAAACCCTAATAACATCATTTCCAACATTCAAAAATGATACGAATTGGAACGGCTCAAGCTTTATAATTGAATACAAGCGAAGCTTGGTTGTTTGGAATAAAAATATGGTGCAAAATGATGGGAGTTTGGGCTATAACAACACATGGGGAATGACTTGGCATTGGTGCATGCAAGCATGGATTCAAATCAAGATCAGGCAAGTTAGGGCTGTTAATGGAAAGATTGTTAAGCTAGCGGATGTGGCTGTCATGGAGATGTTGTATGGATGCATGGGAGAGGTGTATGATGGATTGCATGATGAAGGGATGATACTCCAAGGTGTGGGGACCAAGAAAAACATATTTAAAGCTTCATTTATTTAGTTATTATGGTGAAATAAAGGCCCTTATAATGGCCCTATATTTAGTAATGTTTTTCTAGTTTAAATAGGATGTTTAATTCGTTTTTAGGCCTTTTATAAGCCACTTTTATCATTGTAATCAAATAATGAATGATTTGAAGAAATTGAGCCTTGTGTTCTTGAGTTGCGTACTCACAAAACCCAGCAAACCCTAGGCTGTGTGTTTAGGCTTGCTAGAATTCAGTTCAATAGGTCTTGGGCTGTCTTCAACGGTGATTCAATCAATAGGTCTTGGTTGATCATCACACTATCTTTCATTTTTCGTTCTTATATCTCCAAAACACCAAAAATATCCATTCTTTCTGTTCAGATTCTCTTTTGCTCTCAAAACTCCATATCTTCAATAAAATCCGCATTTGGAGCTGTTTTGAGAGAGTTAGAGCCTGTTTTCGTTTTACAAGCTCCAAACACCGTACAAACCATCCATATTCAGTTTCAACATATTCTAAGCCATACCAGACCCTAACCCCACAAAGACCAGTCCCTAAACCCTAGTTCACATGTCTAAACCCTTCCCAAAAAAACATTAAACAACCATTTTGCTCCAGATCTGTTCATTTACTTATCCAAACCCTAACCCTAGTTCTTGATCAGACCCAAACCCCTCCATATTCGTATCATAAGTGGTATCAGAGCCCAAGTTTCGATTGGGTACGAGTTACACAAGAATTATGTTTGGTTCACAAACCCAAATGGGATGGCTAGAGAAAGAAAGAGAAGTGGCAGCCAAGGCTACAAATAAGGCAATCAAAGAGTGGATGGCTATGATGCGATCAGATGTGGCACAAGACATTGAGGAGATGTCATTTTCGGATTTGGAAGAAGAAGATGAAGATTCAGGCCCTATATATGATACCTATGATGAAGAAGACGAGTTTCTTGATGAAATTGAAGAACGAGTGGCTAAAAACGAAATTGAAGATGAAGTTGCTGAAAGAAGGAGTTTTGTTGGTGACAAAATTGGCTTTGTTGGTGAAAACAAGAGTAATGAAGAAGTGATTTTTGCTGAATCACAAAGATCAACCCAAGAACAAAGGATCATGAGGTCAAATGATGCTAGGTACCAAAAAAATTCAGATTCTCTCATCTTCAATGATTATTTTTCTAACGATCTTATGGATATCACAAGTAGAAGCTTTGTTGATAAAGAGGACTTATTCGTTTGTTACACTCACATTCGTTTCAAAGTGTGGGAACTTATAGCACCTTGGAAACCATGGGATAGTTACTTCTTTATTAAAATTGAGGACTGTAACAAATGCTTTATGGATCTGAAAAGGGAGTGTGGTGGTGGATTAGATCATGTTGTTTATAATCCCATTGATTATGATCTTGTTAATTATGAGCTTAGAAATGGTGTCGCTGAATTTGAAGATCAAGCTAAGGGGCCGAATTCAACAAGTGGTTTGAAGATGAGCATGTGTGTGGATGAAGGCCATAAAGGTCTGATTGAAACAAGCCAGGAACGTGTGGTTGCTGCTCCTAAAATGGTAACACCTAATCCGATACATTTTCAGCCTCTCAAGATGAAAAACGATGCTAGTAGTGAAGGCCAAAGGCAAGGGAAATCTTGTGCTTATTATTTGCATTTTCCACAAGCACTTGATTTCAAAGGAAGGGGTTTTAAGCAATTTTATTGGCATTGGTTAAAAGGGGAGTTAGTATTATTTAACCATGCTAAAAAGATTACTTATGTGTTAAATTGGGAACCAAGTTCCATGTGGCATCTCAATCTAAACCAATGCTTGAATATGGCCATTAAAAGATTCTTGAAGTGGATTGCTAAGAAATATTGCAAACTCTTTTCTTACAGAACAACCCAAGGAGATGCAAAAAGGGTGATGACTAAACTTGTTTGTCACATCTTTGAAGTGGGGTTGTTATTAACTAACCATACACAAGAAAAGGGGTTGATGTTAGTTAATCATGTCAAAAGAATCACCATGGGCTGGAATTGGGAATCAAGGATCGTGTGGAGTCCCAATCATGATCTTTTCTTGAAGGTGGAGGCTATGAAAGTTTTGTGTAAAGTGATAGAACAAGCTAAGCTAAGTTTTGATATTGAAGGGAGAATAGCAATGTTTATACTTGCTGGTTGCAACAATCAAGCTAAAGATGTCAAGATCGCATTTGGGAGAATGTTGGGGCTTGCAATCATGGATGGCATCAACCATGATTTAATTCTGACTTTTTTGTTTGGCAATTATTTAAACAGGTACACAACAGATGTAGGGCTTCTCAATGCTCTCAAAACCAATCCAAATGAAGGAAGGATTGAAGTTGGTAAAGAAAAGGTTGTTTATGATGGTGGAGGACATGATGAAAGTGTTTTGAATAATATTCTGCCCAAGGTAGCTAATGGAGAAGAAAGTGGTGTCAAAGGGGTGCAAGATGTGTTAAAATGCTTGGAGATAAAGATCTTTCAAGAAAGGAAGTCAAAAGAGACCTTGGGAACATATTTCATGTCATTTGTGTGTTCAAACCCAAAGATTGAGTTGTTTTTGAAGCCAAGCCAAGACTATACTTCTAAGAGGGAGGGATGGAAGGAAATAAGAGGCATAGGGCTGCATTGTGTACCAAGGGAATTGAAAGGAGCAAAGGGAGTCTTTGTTACAAATCTTTATGATGATGGCTTAGCGGAATTGAGGACAATTCCTTTTCAAGTAGGAGGGAATGATACGAATTGGAACGGCTCAAGCTTTATAATTGAATACAAGCGAAGCTTGGTTGTTTGGAATAAAAATATGGTGCAAAATGATGGGAGTTTGGGCTGTAACAACACATGGGGAATGACTTGGCGTTGGTGCATGCAAGCATGGATTCAAATCAAGATCAGGCAAGTTAGGGCTGTTAATGGAAAGATTGTTAAGCTAGCGGATGTGGCTGTCATGGAGATGTTGTATGGATGCATGGGAGAGGTGTATGATGGATTGCATGATGAAGGGATGATACTCCAAGGTGTGGGGACCAAGAAAAACATATTTAAAGCTTCATTTATTTAGTTATTATGGTGAAATAAAGGCCCTTATAATGGCCCTATATTTAGTAACGTTTTTCTAGTTTAAATAGGATGTTTAATTCGTTTTTAGGCCTTTTATAAGCCACTTTTATCATTGTAATCAAATAATGATGATTTGAAGAAATTGAGCCTTGTGTTCTTGAGTTGCGTACTCACAAAACCCAGCAAACCCTAGGCTGTGTGTTTAGGCTTGCTAGAATTCAGTTCAATAGGTCTTGGGCTGTCTTCAACGGTGATTCAATCAATAGGTCTTGGTTGATCATCACACTATCTTTCATTTTTCGTTCTTATATCTCCAAAACACCAAAAATATCCATTCTTTCTGTTCAGATTCTCTTTTGCTCTCAAAACTCCATATCTTCAATAAAATCCGCATTTGGAGCAGTTTTGAGAGAGTTAGAGCCTGTTTTCGTTTTACAAGCTCCAAACACCGTACAAACCATCCATATTCAGTTTCAACATATTCTAAGCCATACCAGACCCTAACCCCACAAAGACCAGTCCCTAAACCCTAGTTCACACGTCTAAACCCTTCCCAAAAAAACATTAAACAACCATTTTGCTCCAGATCTGTTCATTTACTTATCCAAACCCTAACCCCAGTTCTTGATCAGACCCAAACCCCTCCATATTCGTATCAAAAAACCTTAATCCATCAGATGAAAACAAGAAAACCCTAATCCATCATATGAAAACTAGAAAACCCTAATAACATCATTTACAACAATCAAAAACCCTAATCCATCGTATGAAAACTAGAAAACCCTAATAACATCATTTGCGACATTCAAATACCCTAATCCATCATATAAAAACTAGAAAACCCTAATAACATCATTTGCAACATTAAAAAACCCTAATCCATCATATGAAAACTAGAAACCCTAATATTATCATTTGCAACATTCAAAAACCCTAATCCATCATATGAAAACTAGAAAACCCTAATCCATCATACGAAAACTAGAAAACCCTAATAACATCATTTGCAACATTCAAAAACCCTAATCCATCATATGAAAACTAGAAAACCCTAATCCATCATATGAAAACTAAAAAACCCTAATAACATCATTTGCAACATTCAAAAACACTATTCCATCATATGAAAACTAGAAAACCCTAATTCATCATATGCAACATTCAAAAACCCTAATCCATCATATGAAAACTATATAACCCTAATCGATCGTATGAAAACTAGAAAACCCTAATAACATCATTTGCAACATTCAAAAATCCTAATCCAACATATGAAAACTAGAAAACCCTAATCCATCATATGAAAACAAGAAAACCCTAATAACAACATTTGCAACATTCAAAAACTTTAATCGATCATATGAAAACAAGAAAACCCTAATAACATCATTTGCAACATTCAAAAACTTTAATCGATCATATGAAAACTAGAAAACCCTAATAACATTATTTGCAACATTCAAAAACCCTAATTCGTCATATGAAAACTAGAAAACCCTAATAACATCATTTGAAACATTAAAAAACCCTAATCCATCATATGAATACTAGAAAACCCTAATAACATCATTTACAACAATCAAAAACCCTAATCCATCATATGAAAACTAAAAAACCCTAATAACATCATTTGCAACATTCAAAAACCCTAATCCATCATGTGAAAACTAGAAAACCCTAATAACATCATTTGCAACATTAAAAAACCCTAATCCATCATATAAAAACTAGAAAACCCTAATAACATCATTTGCAACATTCAAATACCCTAATCCATCATATGAAAACTAGAAAACCCTAATCCATCATAAGAAAACTAGAAAACCCTAATAACATCATTTGCAACATTCAAAAACCCTAATCGATCATATGAAAACTAGAAAACCCTAATCCATCATATGAAAACTAGAAAATCCTATTAACATCATTTGCAACATTCAAAAACCCTAATCCATCATATGAAAACTAGAAAACCCAAATAACATCATTTGCAACATTCAAAAACCCTAATCCATCATATGAAAACAAGAAACCCCTAATAACATCATTTGCAACATTAAAAAACCCTAATTCGTCATATGAAAACTAGAAAACCGTAATAACATCATTTGAAACATTAGAAAACCCTAATCCATCATATGAAAACTAGAAAACCCTAATAACATCATTTGCAACAATCAAAAACTCTAATCCATCATATGAAAACTAGAAAACCCTAATAACATCATCTGCAACATTCAAAAAACCTAATCCATCATATGAAAACTAGAAAACCCTAATAACAGCATTTGCAACATTAAAAAACCCTAATCCATCATATAAAAACTAGAAAACCCTAATAACATCATTTGCAACATTCAAATACCCTAATCTATCATATGAAAACTAGAAAACCCTAATCCATCATATGAAAACTAAAAAACCCTAATAACATCATTTGCAACATTCAAAAACACTATTCCATCATATGAAAACTAGAAAACCCTAATTCATCATATGCAACATTCAAAAACCCTAATCCATCATATGAAAACTATATAACCCTAATCGATCGTATGAAAACTAGAAAACCCTAATAACATCATTTGCAACATTCAAAAATCCTAATCCAACATATGAAAACTAGAAAACCCTAATCCATCATATGAAAACAAGAAAACCCTAATAACAACATTTGCAACATTCAAAAACTTTAATCGATCATATGAAAACAAGAAAACCCTAATAACATCATTTGCAACATTCAAAAACTTTAATCGATCATATGAAAACTAGAAAACCCTAATAACATTATTTGCAACATTCAAAAACCCTAATTCGTCATATGAAAACTAGAAAACCCTAATAACATCATTTGAAACATTAAAAAACCCTAATCCATCATATGAATACTAGAAAACCCTAATAACATCATTTACAACAATCAAAAACCCTAATCCATCATATGAAAACTAAAAAACCCTAATAACATCATTTGCAACATTCAAAAACCCTAATCCATCATGTGAAAACTAGAAAACCCTAATAACATCATTTGCAACATTAAAAAACCCTAATCCATCATATAAAAACTAGAAAACCCTAATAACATCATTTGCAACATTCAAATACCCTAATCCATCATATGAAAACTAGAAAACCCTAATCCATCATAAGAAAACTAGAAAACCCTAATAACATCATTTGCAACATTCAAAAACCCTAATCGATCATATGAAAACTAGAAAACCCTAATCCATCATATGAAAACTAGAAAACCCTAATAACATCATTTGCAACAATCAAAAACTCTAATCCATCATAAGAAAACTAGAAAACCCTAATAACATCATCTGCAACATTCAAAAAACCTAATCCATCATATGAAAACTAGAAAACCCTAATAACAGCATTTGCAACATTAAAAAACCCTAATCCATCATATAAAAACTAGAAAACCCTAATAACATCATTTGCAACATTCAAATACCCTAATCTATCATATGAAAACTAGAAAACCCTAATCCATCATATGAAAACTAAAAAACCCTAATAACATCATTTGCAACATTCAAAAACACTATTCCATCATATGAAAACTAGAAAACCCTAATTCATCATATGCAACATTCAAAAACCCTAATCCATCATATGAAAACTATATAACCCTAATCGATCGTATGAAAACTAGAAAACCCTAATAACATCATTTGCAACATTCAAAAATCCTAATCCAACATATGAAAACTAGAAAACCCTAATCCATCATATGAAAACAAGAAAACCCTAATAACAACATTTGCAACATTCAAAAACTTTAATCGATCATATGAAAACAAGAAAACCCTAATAACATCATTTGCAACATTCAAAAACTTTAATCGATCATATGAAAACTAGAAAACCCTAATAACATTATTTGCAACATTCAAAAACCCTAATTCGTCATATGAAAACTAGAAAACCCTAATAACATCATTTGAAACATTAAAAAACCCTAATCCATCATATGAATACTAGAAAACCCTAATAACATCATTTACAACAATCAAAAACCCTAATCCATCATATGAAAACTAAAAAACCCTAATAACATCATTTGCAACATTCAAAAACCCTAATCCATCATGTGAAAACTAGAAAACCCTAATAACATCATTTGCAACATTAAAAAACCCTAATCCATCATATAAAAACTAGAAAACCCTAATAACATCATTTGCAACATTCAAATACCCTAATCCATCATATGAAAACTAGAAAACCCTAATCCATCATAAGAAAACTAGAAAACCCTAATAACATCATTTGCAACATTCAAAAACCCTAATCGATCATATGAAAACTAGAAAACCCTAATCCATCATATGAAAACTAGAAAATCCTATTAACATCATTTGCAACATTCAAAAACCCTAATCCATCATATGAAAACTAGAAAACCCAAATAACATCATTTGCAACATTCAAAAACCCTAATCCATCATATGAAAACAAGAAACCCCTAATAACATCATTTGCAACATTAAAAAACCCTAATTCGTCATATGAAAACTAGAAAACCGTAATAACATCATTTGAAACATTAGAAAACCCTAATCCATCATATGAAAACTAGAAAACCCTAATAACATCATTTGCAACAATCAAAAACTCTAATCCATCATATGAAAACTAGAAAACCCTAATAACATCATCTGCAACATTCAAAAAACCTAATCCATCATATGAAAACTAGAAAACCCTAATAACAGCATTTGCAACATTAAAAAACCCTAATCCATCATATAAAAACTAGAAAACCCTAATAACATCATTTGCAACATTCAAATACCCTAATCTATCATATGAAAACTAGAAAACCCGAATCCATCATATGAAAACTAGAAAACCTAATAACATCATTTGCAACATTCAAAAACCCTAATCCATCATATGAAAACTAGAAACCCTAATCCATCATACAAAACTAGAAAACACTAATAACATCATTTGCATCATTCAAAAACCCTAATCCATCATATGAAAACTAGAAAACCCTAATCCATCATATGAAAACTAGAAAACCCTAATCCATCATCTGAAAACTAGAAAACCTTAATAACATCATTTGTAACATTCAAAAACCCTAATCCATCATATGAAAAATAGAAAACGCTAACAACATCATTTGCAACATTCAAAATCCCTAATCCATTATATGAAAACAAGAACACCTTAATAACATCATTTGCAACATTCAAAAACCCTAATCCATCATATAAAAACTAGAAAACCCTAATCCATCATATGAAAACTAGAAAACCCTAATAAAATCATTTGTAACATTCAAAAAACCCTAATCCATCATATGAAAACTAGAAAACCCTAATAACGTCATTTGCAACATTCAAAAACCCTAATCCATCATATGAAACAAGAAAACCCTAATACATCATTTGCCACATTCAAAAACCCTAATCCATCATATGAAAACTAGAAAACCCTAATCCATCATATAAAAACTAGAAAATCCTACTCCATCATATGAAAGCTAGAAAACCCTAATAACATCATTTGCAACATTCAAAAACCCTAATCCATCATATGAAAACTAGAAAACCCTAATCCATCATATGAAAACTAGAAAATCCTATTAACATCATTTGCAACATTCAAAAACCCTAATCCATCATATGAAAACTAGAAATCCCTAATAACATCATTTGCAGCATTCAAAAACCCTAATCCATCATACGAAACTAGACAACCGTAATCCATCATATGAAAACAAGAAAACCCTAATAACACCATTTGCAACATTCAAAAACTTTAATCGATCTTATGAAAGCTAGAAAACCCAAATAACATCATTTGCAACATTCAAAAACCCTAATCCGTGATATGAAAACAAGAAACCCCTAATAACATCATTTGCAACATTAAAAAACCCTAATTCGTCATATGAAAACTAGAAAACCGTAATAACATCATTTGAAACATTAAAAAACCCTAATCCATCATATGAAAACTAGAAAACCCTAATAACATCATTTGCAACAATCAAAAACTCTAATCCATCATATGAAAACTAGAAAACCCTAATAACATCATTTGCAACACTCAAAAACCCTAATCCATCATATGAAAACTAGAAAACCCTAATAACATCATTTGCAACATTAAAAAACCGTAATCCATCATATAAAAACTAGAAAACCCTAATAACATCATTTGCAACATTCAAATACCCTAATCTATCATATGAAAACTAGAAAACCCGAATCCATCATATGAAAACTAGAAAACCTAATAACATCATTTGCAACATTCAAAAATCCTAATCCATCATATGAAAACTAGAAACCCTAATCCATCATACGAAAACTAGAAAACTCTAATAACATCATTTGCATCATTCAAAAACCCTAATCCATCATATGAAAACTAGAAAACCCTAATCCATCATATGAAAACTAGAAAACCCTAATCCATCATCTGAAAACTAGAAAACCCTAATAACATCATTTGTAACATTCAAAAACCCTAATCCATCATATGGAAAATAGAAAACGCTAACAACATCATTTGCAACAATCAAAATCCCTAATCCATTATATGAAAACAAGAACACCTTAATAACATCATTTGCAACATACAAAAACCCTAATCCATCATATGAAAACTAGAAAACCCTAATCCATCATATGAAAACTAGAAAACCCTAATAAAATCATTTGTAACATTCAAAAACCCTAATCCATCATATGAAAACTAGAAAACCCTAATAACGTCATTTGCAACATTCAAAAGCCCTAATCCATCATATGAAACAAGAAAACCATAATACATCATTTGCCACATTCAAAAACCCTAATCCATCATATGAAAACTAGAAAACCCTAATCCATCATGTAAAAACTATAAAACCCTACTCCATCATATGAAAACTAGAAAACCCAATCCCACTCTCTCCTGAACAAAGTTTTGATATTCAAGGTTTTTTAGTATTTTTTGATTTTCTGTTGGGATTCTAACATGGCTGGTGATACACCGGGCATGAATCTGGATTCTGAATCAGTTCTTACTAATGATATTCGTGTTAGAGTGGAGCAACAACAACATGTGAACAAGGTTATGATATTTTCTGCCCAATCGGATAATTATGCGAATTCTTTTTTCAAATCTAATGATGAAATTAAAGAAAAGAAACAATCCAAACAACAAAGGAATCATTATCATACTTCTGGAAAAACTACATTACTAAATGAATATGTGGCTAAAGTAGATCAAGATAGAAGACATCATCTAATGCAGAAGAGAAGTGGTCTCGATGGCTTGAATTTTTCCAAGTACAAATCAGATTCAGATAATGTTCCAACCAATGTGGTCATCGGCTCTACTTACATCCCTGATTTGATCTCCACTGGTATGCTTAAACACGATGAAATAATGGTACAAAGTGGGAAGGGTATTCCTGATGAGGCTAAGAATTATTTGATTTCCATTGGTTTGGAAAAAGTTCAAAACGATCAGATCTTCATGGATGGTATGGAGCCGAGGATGAAAGATAGCATGCTGAACGTAAATAGCTTGGTGGTGGAGAATAGCTTGGTGGTGGAGAAAGACCGTTTTTCTGTCAATGATGTCGAGGATGATCAAGATAGCATGCTGAACGAAAATAGCTTGGTGGTCGATAATAGCTTGGTGGTGGAGAAAGACCGTTTTTCTGTCAATGATACCGAGGATGATCAAAATACCAGCGTGCTCGGAAATGACAGGAAAAATCAATATAATCACGTCCTTAATTCCATCAATGAAGCCGATGATCAAGAAGATAACTCCATACACGTAAACCTTGAAGGAGAAGTCAACGGTTCTACCCCATGCACGTCTAGGATCAACAACATAACCGTTAAAGCTCCAAATCTGATTGCCGGCTTCTCTCTAGACAATGATATTCAACAAGCCTACAAGTTTAAAGCTTTTTCATCGGATATTAGAGAGGATTCAGCCGATATTCAAATGAAAGGGGGTAATATCTTTTCTAACTCTTGCTTTAAGTGTGATTGCCCTACATATTCTATAGAAAAAAACACAAAAAGGCACAACTTGGCCACTCAATTTAAAGAATCCAATGTACATAATGATCACACACCCACTTTGCTTGTTGACTCTACTTCCTTGTCCCTTGATCAGCCGAATTTCACTCCTAATAAATTGAAAATAGCTTCTCTTTTGGGTCCACTCCCTAAACCTTTGTTCCCTCCTTTTTTGCCTAAACATTCGGCCACTTCCTCCAAGATTAAACCTACCCGTGGACTTTCATTCCCTCAAAACTATAATATTAAACCCAAGTCTTCTATTAAGCCCAAGTCTTCTAATCCAATTGTAGAAGCCCAAAACCCTTTTAATGTCTAACCCAATACACACAAATCTTTTATTAAGCCAAAGTCTTCTAATCCAATTGTAGAAGCCCAAAAACCATTTAATGTCCAACCCAATACCCACAATGGTGACAAAGGTGATAATATTAAGCCCAATTACCCATTTGATCCTAAACACCATGGTAATTTTAATCTTAATAATATAATTCATGGTAATAACAAAAAAGATAAAAATGCTTGGGTTAGATCTTTACCTATACTTAATAATTCTCATGCTAATATCATTACCGACTCCCAAAAACATGCTAACGATAACTTCAAGTTTATTCCTAATTTAAGTAATGATATTAATATGCCAGTTGATATCCCTTTACTGGCAGTTACTAAAGTGTGTGAAACATTTGCGCGTACTATATGTGGTTATTTTGTAGGAAAAAATATGAACTATTCGGATGTTAGTTATCTAGCATCCAAAATGTGGGCTATCCATGGTCTTCAAGATGTCCTTCAAAATGGAAAAGGTGTTTACCTTTTTAAATTTAGAGATGACATAGGTCTACATCATGTTATAACTCATGGACCCTGGACTTTTAAGGGTGTCCCTATTGTCATGCAAAAATGGCGTCCTGGTCTTACTATTCATAAGAATAATCATGACAAACTTCCTCTATGGATTAAAATCCATGACATTCCCTATGAGGCTTGGAGTGATGATGGTCTTAGCCACATTGCCTCAAAAATTGGAAAGCCCCTTGCTATGGACTCCTATACGGCTAATATGTGCAAGTATGCGGCAGGGAAATCTGTTTATGCTCGTGTCCTTCTTGAAATCCCCACTAAATCTTCATGGGTGGACAAAGTTATTATACATATTCCTAATCCTAATACTCTTGAGTTATCTACTCATACTTTACGTATTGAATATGAATGGAAACCCCCTATGTGCTCTCATTGCATGATTTATGGACATGAAACTAATAAATGTGGGCAAGCCATCTCTAAAACGGATGAAGTTAATCACAAAGATAAAATGCCTCTTGATCATTTAGGAGTTAGTACCCCGATACAACTTGATGATGGATTTACGCCTGTTCTTAAAAAGAAAAGTAGTCAAAAACAAGGGTCTAAGATGGAAAACACTTCTAATGATATTAAGCAAAGGTTTACTAATAGAAATAACGAAAAGGTTAGGACGACTAAAGATGTTTCAAATACAAATGTCTATAATAAAGTTAATAGAAGTAATAATAAAACGAGGTTTGAATTAAACCAAAAACAAAAAAATTTACGCCCACCTTCTTCTCGTCAACCTCTTTACACACCCAATAAGAAATATGTTGGTCCAGTAGGTTTCCCTAGCCCAATCATTCACTTATCTACCTCCTTACCTCCATTAGAATCTAAGTGCTCTACTCCTATTTTCAATGCATTCTCCGTTCTTGAGGCCTGTTCCTCAGACGTTACTGATTTACCCTCTACTTCTACCCCTCTTCCTCCCCTAGTGTCCCCTCCCAAATGATTCCTGGTATTTTTGATCCTCATGCTGATGACCAACTTGACGAGGACAATTGTATTGAGGTCGATTCTGATGATGGTGAGACTGCCCAGTTCATTGTTGGTGAGAATGGTTCTCATTATGATCAACCTATGATAACTCTGGTGTCCGAGCAGATGGACCCCACCCCCCTCCAAGTTTCCATATGACGCACATCGCTGCATGGAATACTCACGGTCTCTGTAAGCCTTCTCATCAGAAAGCCTTGAGAGATCTTATCCGCGATCAAAATCTTCATATTTGTGCTTCCCTTGAGACTCGTGCTGCCTTCACCTAACCTCCCTCTTATCTGTAGTCGTACTTTTGGCTCTTGGTCGTGGTCCTCCAACGGTCTATTCTCCCCTAGAGGGACTAGAATTGTCGTTGCCTGGGACCCGCTTGCCATTGATATGATGCTTATCGACTTAAATGATCAGGTTATGCATTTCAAAGTTAATATTCGTGATTCTAATAAATCCTTTTTCTGCTCCTTCGTCTATGCTCATAATGATCACATGATGCGTCGCTCTCTATGGAAGTCTCTTGCGGTCCATAAGAATATGGTTAGAGATACCCCTTGGATTCTTTTGGGTGATTTCAATGTTGCTCTTGATATTAAATATAGCACCTCCGGGTCGTCTGGGAATTCTCGTGCTATGGAGGACTTCAGGGACTGTGTCAATCTGATGGAAATGGAGGATCTTAACTATAAAGGTCTCTTCTATACATGGACCAAGTCTCCTAATGGTTCGGGTGGCATCCTCAAAAAGATCGATCGTGTCATGGGAAATACTCAGTTCGTTGCTTCTTTCCCCTCCTCTACTGTCAATTTTCTCCCTTACCGTTCGTCCGATCATACTCCTGCTGTGCTTTCTCTCCCCCATCGTGCCCCTTTCCAACCTAAACCTTTCAAGTTCCCTAATTTCCTGACTTATAAGAATGATTTCAAGCAGATTGTTGCCTCATCTTGGAACCCCAATATCTCTGGATATCGGATGTATAAGGTTTTCATAAACCTTAAAAATCTGAAAGTGCCTATTCGTAAGATGCTTCGCAACCAGGGAAACCTATTTTCTAAGGTTATCTATCTTCGTAATAAGCTCGATAGAGTTCAGATTGCTTTGGATCGGGATCCTTTCAATAAGGATCTTCGTGAAGAACAATGCAGGTATCTCCTCGCTTATAACGAGGCTAGCCTGGATGAAGAGAGGTTCCTAAAACAAAAGGCTAAGGTTAACTGGCTGCGTGAGGGTGATAAAAATTCGGCTTTTTTCCACAAAGCGGTTAAAAGCCGTAAATCTCGCAATCGTATTAATTCTATTCAGGATGCTCATGGTAACTGGATCTCGGGGAATGATCTTTCTAATCTGTTTGTTTCTCACTTTCAAGCCTTCTTGGGTTCTGCTCAGCCTTCCACTGCTATTCGTGATCCTTCTTCCCTCTTCTCTAATAAGCTCTCCCCCATTCAGTCTGCCGCCATGCTTACTCCTGTTACTGACGCTGAGGTTAAGTGTGTCCTGTTCCAGATGGGTGATGATAAAGCTCCTGGTTCTGATGGTTTCTCTGCTAAGTTCTTCAAGTCTGCTTGGGATATCGTGGGTCCTGATTTCTGTATGGCTGTTAAGGAATTCTTTTATTCTGGCAAACTTCTTAAGTCTTTCAACAGCACCATCCTTGCGCTCATCCCTAAAGTTGATTCCCCTTCCAAAGTCACTGATTTCCGCCCTATAGCTTGTTGTAACGTTGTTTACAAATGTATCAGCAAGATTATTGCGGATCGTATCAAAAACCATCTTTCTTCTCTGGTTGATGAAAACCAGTCTGCCTTCATTCCTGGTCGTTTGATCACCGACAACGTCCTTCTTGTCCATGAACTCATGCGTGATTATCATCGTCATCGTGGTCCTCCTAGGTGTGCTTTTAAGGTTGATATTCAAAAAGCATACGACACAGTTGACTGGTCGTTTCTGCGGACCATCTTGTTTGGGTTTGGTTTCCCCGATCGTATGATTGACTGGATCATGACATGTGTTTCCACGGTTGCTTACTCTGTGAGTATCAATGGGAATACTCACGGATATTTTGACGGTAACAGGGGCCTTCGGCAGGGTGACCCCCTTTCTCCTTATCTCTTCACTCTTGTCATGGAAGTGCTTAACCTTATAATCAAGAGAAACATCCATGATTCTGACTCTTTTAAATTCCACAGACAATGTGATGATCAAAGTATCACCCATCTCTGCTTTGCAGACGATCTCCTTCTCTTCTGTCATGGTGATAGCTCTTCGGTTAGAATCATCTGTGATTCTCTTGAGGAATTCTCTGGGGTTTCTGGCCTCCATCCAAATATTGCAAAGAGTGAAGCTTTCTACTGTAATGTTGGTGAGAGGACCAGGGCTGTCATTTATCTTATTGTTAAGTTTGCTGAGGGCTCTTTCCCTGTCCGATACCTTGGCGTTCCTCTCATAACCACGCGTCTTGCCCACAAAGACTGTAAAGGCCTTGTTGATAAAGTCAAATGCAGGATTAATGACTGGAAAAACAAGTCTCTTTCCTTTGCTGGTCGTCTCCAGCTCATCCTCTCTGTCCTTTCTTCTACTCAAATCTATTGGGCTTCTGTTTTTATTCTTCCTAAATCTCTAACGATATTGAGAAGCTCATGAGAGGTTTCCTCTGGTGCCATGGTGAGTTAAAACGTGGTAAAGCTAAAGTCTCTTGGAAAACTGTATGCCTTCCTAAGGAACATGGTGGTCTTGGCATACGTAACCTTGCTATCTGGAATGTTGCCCTTATGGCTTCCCATGTTTGGAGACTCCTTTCCAAGAAAGAGTCCCTATGGGTTAAGTGGATCCACTCATACCGTTTATGTGGCCGTAACTTTTGGGATGCCCCCAAAAAATACGGTTCGGGATTTGCCTGGCGTAACATCCTGGATATGCGGGATAAGATAAGGGAGTATATAGTTTCCCAGATAGGTGATGGATGCTCTACTTCTGCTTGGTTCGACAATTGGCACCCTGCGGGCCCTCTTTCTAAATTCTTGTCTGTCCGTGACATCCACGATGCGGGTTTCACACCTGATACTAAGGTTGCTGACCTGGTTCTTAACGGATCTTGGGTGCGGCCTCATTGTTGGAGAGATTCCCATGGTGCTCTTCTTTCTCATAACCCTCCTACTATTTCCACGTCTGTCCCTGATAAACTCCTTTGGAGATCTAGAGACGGTCAACTCTCTCCTTTCTCTGTTCGATCTGTGTGGCAGTCTATTCGCCCCTATCACCAACCGGTCTTTTGGTTTCATCTTGTTTGGTTCTCCCAGAACATCCCCAGACATGGTTTCATTCTTTGGGTTGCTCTTAAAGATCATCTTAAGACTCATGATAAAATAAAAATTTGGGACACTAATTCCAATCTCATTTGTGCGTTCTGCGGGGACTGTCCGGATTCCCTTTCCCATCTCTTCTTTGAATGCTCTTTCACTTCTTTGGTTTGGCATGACCTCCATCATGTCATGAATCTCTCCTTCTCCACTGATAGCTGGTCTGATATCATTAGTCAACTCAACCCCATTAATAAGAACAAGACCATTTGGTCCATCATTCGAAGACTTGTTTTTGCTGGAGCGGTCTACCACATCTGGCGGGAAAGAAATTTACGCATTTTTACAAAAATAAAAAGATCTCATCATGCTGTCATGAATATTGTTAAGGATGATATCCGCTGTAGATTGCTGAGTCTTTCTTTGAAAACTTGACCTAATGTTGATTTGGCTAAAACTAGGTGGACCCTCCATTAATTTTCTTCCTCTGCGCTTTCTTTTTTCTCTGCTTGTTTTGGCTTGTATGGTTTGTTTGTTTTGCAGGTTGCTCTCCTTTATGTTCTTGTTTGCTTATGGTTCCCTCTCTTGTATTGGTTCCTAGTTTAGCTTGTTGTTCGTTGGGGCCTGTCCCGATGGATTTTCTGTTTTTTGGTGGGGACTCCCCAGCCTTATATTGTATTTATTCTTTTTATTAATAAAATTTGCCAGAGGTGCCGCCCTCTTTACCCAAAAAAAAACTAGAAAACCCTAATAACATCATTTCCAACATTCAAAAACCCTAATACATCATATGAAAACTAGAAAACCCTAATCCATCATATGAAAACTAGAAAATCCTAATAACATCATTTGAAACATTCAAAACCCTAATCCATCATATGAAAACTAGAAAACCCTAATAACATCATTTGCAACATTCAAAAACCCTAATCCATCATATGAAAACTAGAAAACCCTAATCCATCATATGAAAACAAGAAAACCCTAATAACATCATTTGCAACATTTAAAAACTTTAATCGATCATATGAAAACTAGAAAACCCTAATAACATCATTTCCAACATTTAAAAAACCTTAATCCATCATATGAAAACAAGAAAACCCTAATCCATCATATGAAAACTAGAAAACCCTAATAACATCATATGCAACATTCAAAAACCCTAATTCGTCATATGAACACTAGAAAACCCTAATAACATCATTTGAAACATTAAAAAACCCTAATCCATCATATGAAAACTAGAAAACCCTAATAACATCATTTACAACAATCAAAAACCCTAATCCATCATATGAAAACTAGAAAACCCTAATCCATCATATGAAAACTAGAAACCCCTACTAACATCATTTGCAACATTCAAAAACCCTAATCTATTATATGAAAACCAGAAAACCTTAATAACATCATTTGCAACATTCAAAAACCCTAATCCATCATATGAACACTAGAAAACCCTAATCCATCATATGAAAACTAGAAAATACTAATCCACCATATGAAAACTAGAAACCCCTAATAACATCATTTGCAACATTCAAAAACCCTAATCCATTAATTGAAAACAAGAAAACCTTAATAACATCATTTGCAACATTCAAAAACCCTAATCCATCATATGAAAACTAGAAAACCCTAATGATATCATTTGCAACATTTAAAAACCCTAATCCATCGTACAAAAACTAGCAACCCCTAATCCATCATTTGAAAACTAGAAAACCCTAATCCATCATATGAAAACTAGAAAACCCTAATAACATCATTTGTAACATTCAAAAACCCTAATCCATCATATGAAAACTAGAAAACCCTAATAACATCATTTGCAACATTCAAAAACCCTAATCCATCATATGAAAACTAGAAAAACCTAATCCATCATATGAAAACTAGAAAACCCTAATCCATCATATGAAAACTAGATAACCCTAATAACATCATTTGCAACATTCAAAAACCCTAATCCATCATATGAAAACTAGAAAACCCTAATCCATCATATGAAAACCAGAAAATCCTAATCCATCATATGAAAACTAGGAACCCCTAATAACATCATTTGCAACATTCAAAAACCCTAATCCATTATATGAAAACCAGAAAACGTTAATAACATCATTTGCAACATTCAAAAACCCTAATCCATCATATGAGAACTAGAAAACCCTAATCCATCATATGAAAACTAGAAAATCCTAATCCATCATATGAAAACTAGAAACCCATAATAACATCATTTGCAACATTCAAAAACCCTAATCCATTATTTGAAAACAAGAAAACCTTAATAACATCGTTTGCAACATTCAAAAACCCTAATCTATCATATGAAAACTAGAAAACCCTAATAATATCATTTGCAACATCTAAAAACCCTTATCCATCGTATGAAAACTAGCAACCCCTAATCCATCATTTGAAAACTAGAAAACCCTAATCCATCATATGAAAACTAGAAAACCCAAATAACATCATTTGTAACATTCAAAAACCCTAATCCATCATATGAAAACTAGAAAACCCAAATAACATCATTTGCAACATTCAAAAACCCTAATCCATCATATGAAAACAAGAAACCCCTAATAACATCATTTGCAACATTAAAAAACCCTAATTCTTCATATGAAAACTAGAAAACCGTAATAACATCATTTGAAACATTAAAAAACCCTAATCCATAATATAAAAACTAGAAAACGCTAATAACATCATTTGCAACAATCAAAAACTCTAATCCATCATATGAAAACTAGAAAACCCTAATAACATCATTTGCAACATTCAAAAACCCTAATCCATCATATGAAAACTAGAAAACCCTAATAACATCATTTGCAACATTAAAAAACCCTAATCCATCATATAAAAACTAGAAAACCCTAATAACATCATTTGCAACATTCAAATACCCTAATCTATCATATGAAAACTAGAAAACCCGAATCCATCATATGAAAACTAGAAAACCTAATAACATCATTTGCAACATTCAAAAACCCTAATCCATCATATGAAAACTAGAAACCCTAATCCATCATACGAAAACTAGAAAACCCTAATAACATCATTTGCATCATTCAAAAACCCTAATCCATCATATGAAAACTAGAAAACCCTAATCCATCATATGAAAACTAGAAAACCCTAATCCATCATCTGAAAACTAGAAAACCCTAATAACATCATTTGTAACATTCAAAAACCCTAATCCATCATATGAAAAATAGAAAACGCTAACAACATCATTTGCAACATTTATAATCCCTAATCCATTATATGAAAACAAGAACACCTTAATAACATCATTTGCAACATTCAAAAACCCTAATCCATCATATGAAAACTAGAAAACCCTAATCCATCATATGAAAACTAGAAAACCCTAATAAAATCATTTGTAACATTCAAAAACCCTAATCCATCATATGAAAACTAGAAAACCCTAATAACGTCATTTGCAACATTCAAAAACCCTAATCCATCATATGAAACAAGAAAACCCTAATACATCATTTGCCACATTCAAAAACCCTAATCCATCATATGAAAACTAGAAAACCCTAATCCATCATATGAAAACTAGAAAATCCTAATAACATCATTTGAAACATTCAAAACCCTAATCCATCATATGAAAACTAGAAAACCCTAATAACATCATTTGCAACATTCAAAAACCCTAATCCATCATATGAAAACTAGAAAACCCTAATCCATCATATGAAAACAAGAAAACCCTAATAACATCATTTGCAACATTTAAAAACTTTAATCGATTATATGAAAACTAGAAAACCCTAATAACATCATTTCCAATATTAAAAAAACCTTAATCCATCATATGAAAACAAGAAAACCCTAATCCATCATATGAAACTAGAAAACCCTAATAACATCATATGCAACATTCAAAAACCCTAATTCGTCATATTAAAACTAGAAAACCCTAATAACATCATTTGAAACATTCAAAAACCCTAATCCATCATATGAAAACTAGAAAACCCAAATAACATCATTTACAACAATCAAAAACCCTAATCCATCATATGAAAACTAGAAAACCCTAATCCACCATATGAAAACTAGAAAATCCTAATCCATCATATGAAAACTAGAAACTTCTAATAACATCATTTGCAACATTCAAAAACCCTAATCCATCATATGAACACTAGAAAACCCTAATCCATCCTATGAAAACAAGAAAATCCTAATCCATCATATGAAAACTAGAAAACCCTAATGATATCATTTGCAACATTTAAAAACCCTAATCCATCGTACAAAAACTAGCAACCCCTAATCCATCATTTGAAAACTAGAAAACCCTAATCCATCATATGAAAACTAGAAAACCCTAATAACATCATTTGTAACATTCAAAAACCCTAATCCATCATATGAAAACTAGAAAACCCTAATAACATCATTTGCAACATTCAAAAACCCTAATCCATCATATGAAAACTAGAAAAACCTAATCCATCATATGAAAACTAGAAAACCCTAATCCATCATATGAAAACTAGATAACCCTAATAACATCATTTGCAACATTCAAAAACCCTAATCCATCATATGAAAACTAGAAAATCCTAATCCATCATATAAAAACTGGAAACCCCTAATAACATCATTTGCAACATTCAAAAACCCTAATCTATTTTATAAAAACTAGAAAACCTTAATAACATCATTTGCAACATTCAAAAACCCTAATACATCATATGAAAACTAGAAACCCCTAATAACATCATTTGCAACATTCAAAAACCCTAATCCATTATTTGAAAACAAGAAAACCTTAATAACATCATTTGCAACATTCAAAAACCCTAATCTATCATATGAAAACTAGAAAACCCTAATAATATCATTTGCAACATTTAAAAACCCTTATCCATCGTATGAAAACTAGCAAACCCTAATCCATCATTTGAAAACTAGAAAACCCTAATCCATCATATGAAAACTAGAAAACCCAAATAACATCATTTGTAACATTCAAAAACCCTAATCCATCATGTGAAAACTAGAAAACCCTAATAACATCATTTGCAACATTCAAAAACCCTAATCCATCATATGAAACTAGAAAACCCTAATAACATCATTTGCCACATTAAAAAACCCTAATCCATCATATGAAAACTAGAAAAACCTAATCCATCATATGAAAACTAGAAAACCCTAATCGATCATATGAAAACTAGAAAACCCTAATCCATCATCTAAAAACTAGAAAACCCTAATAACATCATTTGTAACATTCAAAAACCCTAATCCATCATTTGAAAAATAGAAAACGCTAATAACATCATTTGCAACATTCAAAAACCCTAATCCATCAAATGAAAACTAGAAAACCCTAATAACATCATTTGCAAAATTCAAAAACCCTAATGCATTATATGAAAACAAGAAAACCTTAATAACAACATTTGCAACATTCAAAAACCCTAATCCATCATATGAAAACTAGAAAACCCTAATAATATCATTTGCAACATTTAAAAACCCTAATCCATCGTATGAAAACTAGCAAACCCTAATCCAACATATGAAAACTAGAAAACCCTAATCCATCATATGAAAACTAGAAATCCCTAATAACATAATTTGTAACATTCAAAAACCCTAATCCATCAGATGAAAACTAGAAAATCCTAATAACATCATTTGCAACATTCAAAAACCCTAATCCATCATATGAAACTAGAAAACCCTAATAACATCATTTGGCACATTCAAAAACCCTAATCCATCATATGAAAACTAGAAAACCCTAATCCATCATCCGAAAACTAGAAAACCCTAATAACATCATTTGCAACATTCAAAAACCCGAATCCATCATATGAAAACTAGAAAACCCTAATCCATTATATGAAAACTAGAAAACCCTAATCCATCATCTGAAAACTAGAAAACCAACCATCACCCTGATGGCCTAGTGGATAAGGCTTAGGACTCTTTCTCTTCCCCCATAAAGAGGTTCCAAGTTCTAATCCCACTCCCTCCCTTTCCCCATAGGGAGTGTTAGGTTTCAATCAGGGGAAGGCCACTGGCCACCTCTCTACCCCCTTAGGTGATTGACCCGGACCACCCTGCTGCCAGGTGTGCGTGGGCCCCGAGGTTGCTTCATCAGGGTCATCCAAAGGATGGGTCGGGTGGGGTCCTCGGTTACCAAAAAAAAAAAAAAAAAAAAAAACTAGAAAACCCTAATAACATCATTTGCAACATTCAAAAACCCTAATCCATCATATGAAAACTAGAAAACCCTAATCCATCATATGAAAACTAGAAACTCCTATTAACATCATTTGCAACATTCAAAAACCCTAATCCATCATATGAAAACTAGAAAACCCTAATAACATCATTTGCAACATTCAAAAACCCTAATCCATCATATGAAAAGTAGAAAACCCTAATCCATCATATGAAAACAAGAAAACCCTAATAACATCATTTGCAACATTCAAAAACTTTAAGCGATCTTATGAAAACTAGAAAACCCAAATAACATCATTTGCAACATTCAAAAACCCTAATCCATCATATGAAAACAAGAAACCCCTAATCCATCATATGAAAACTAGAAAACCCTAATAACATCATTTGCAACATTAAAAAACCCTAATTCGTCATATGAAAACTAGAAAACCGTAATAACATCATTTGAAACATTAAAAAACCCTAATCCATCATATAAAAACTAGAAAACCCTAATAACATCATTTGCAACAATCAAAAACTCTAATCCATCATATGAAAACTAGAAAACCCTAATAACATCATTTGCAACATTCAAAAACCCTAATCCATCATATGAAAACTAGAAAACCCTAATAACATCATTTGCAACATTAAAAAACCCTAATCCATCATATAAAAACTAGAAAACCCTAATAACATCATTTGCAACATTCAAATACCCTAATCTATCATATGAAAACTAGAAAACCCGAATCCATCATATGAAAACAAGAAAACGTAATAACATCATTTGCAACATTCAAAAACCCTAATCCATCATATGAAAACTAGAAACCCTAATCCATCATACGAAAACGAGAAAACCCTAATAACATCATTTGCATCATTCAAAAACCCTAATCCATCATACGAAAACTAGAAAACCCTAATCCATCATATGAAAACTAGAAAACCCTAATCCATCATTTGAAAACTAGAAAACCCTAATAACATCATCTGTAACATTCAAAAACCTTAATCCATCATATGAAAAATAGAAAACGCTAACAACATCATTTGCAACATTCAAAATCCCTAATCTATTATATGAAAACAAGAACACCTTAATAACATCATTTGCAACATACAAAAACCCTAATCCATCATATGAAAACTAGAAAACCCTAATCCATCATATGAAAACTAGAAAACCCTAATAAAATCATTTGTAACATTCAAAAACCCTTATCCATCATATGAAAACTAGAAAACCCTAATAACGTCATTTGCAACATTCAAAAACCCTAATCCATCATATGAAACTAGAACACCCTAATACATCATTTGCTACATTCAAAAACCCTAATCCATCATATGAAAACTAGAAAACCCTAATCCATCATATAAAAACTAGAAAACCCTAATCCATCATATGAAAACTAGAAAACCCTAATAACATCATTTCCAACATTCAAAAACCCTAATCCATCATGTGAAAACTAGAAAACCCTAATCCATCATAAGTAAACTAGAAAATCCTAATAACATCATTTTAAACATTCAAAAACCCTAATCCATCATATGAAAACTAGAAAACCCTAATAACATCGTTTGCAACATTCAAAAACCCTAATCAATCATATGAAAACTAGAAAACCCTAATCGATCATATGAAAACAAGAAAACCCTAATAACATCATTTGCAACATTTAAAAACTTTAATCGATCATATGAAAACTAGAAAACCCTAATAACATCATTTCCAGCATTCAAAAAACCTTAATCCATCAAATGAAAACAAGAAAACCCTAATCCATCTTATGAAAACTAGAAAACCCTAATAACATCATATGCAACATTCAAAAACCCTAATTCGTCATATGAAAACTAGAAAACCCTAATAACATCATTTGAAGCATTAAAAAACCCTAATCCATCATATGAAAACTAGAAAACCCTAATAACATCATTTATAACAATCAAAAACCCTAATCCATCGTATTAAAACTAGAAAACCCTAATAACATCATTTGCAACATTCAAGTACCCTAATCCATCATATGAACACTAGAAAACCTAATATTATCATTTGCAACATTCAAATACCCTAATCTATCATATGAAAACCAGAAAACCCGAATCCATCATATGAAAACTAGAAAACCTAATAACATCATTTGCAACATTCAAAAACCCTAATCCATCATATGAAACTAGAAAACCCTAATCCATCATCTGAAAACTTGAAAACCCTAATAACATCATTTGTAACATTCAAAAACCCTAATCCATCATATGAAAAATAGAAAACGCTAACAACATCATTTGCAACATTCAAAATCCCTAATCCATTATATGAAAACAAGAACACCTTAATAACATCATTTGCAACATTCAAAAACCCTAATCCATCATATGAAAACTAGAAAACCCTAATAACATCGTTTGCAACATTCAAAAACCCTAATCAATCATACGAAAACTAGAAAACCCTAATCCATCATATGAAAACAAGAAAACCCTAATAACATCATTTGCAACATTTAAAAACTTTAATCGATCATATGAAAACTAGAAAACCCTAATAACATCATTTCCAACATTCAAAAAACCTTAATCCATCAAATGAAAACAAGAAAACCCTAATCCATCTTATGAAAACTAGAAAACCCTAATAACATCATATGCAACATTCAAAAACCCTAATTCGTCATATGAAAACTAGAAAACCCTAATAACATCATTTGAAGCATTAAAAAACCCTAATCCATCATATGAAAACTAGAAAACCCTAATAACATCATTTACAACAATCAAAAACCCTAATCCATCGTATTAAAACTAGAAAACCCTAATAACATCATTTGCAACATTCAAGTACCCTAATCCATCATATGAACACTAGAAAACCTAATATTATCATTTGCAACATTCAAAAACCCTAATCCATCATATGAAAACTAGAAAACCATAATCCATCATATGAAAACTAAAAAACCCTAATAACATCATTTGCAACATTCAAAAACACTAATCCATCATATGAAAACTAGAAAACCCTAATTCATCATATGCAACATTCAAAAACCCTAATCCATCATATGAAAACTAGATAACCCTAATCGATCGTATAAAAACTAGAAAACCCTAATAACATCATTTGCAACATTCAAAAACCCTAATCCATCATATGAAAACTAGAAAAACCTAATCCATCATATGAAAAATAGAAAACCCTAATCCATCATATGAAAACTAGATAACCCTAATAACATCATTTGCAACATTCAAAAACCCTAATCCATCATTTGAAAACTAGAAAACCCTAATCCATCATATGAAAACTAGAAAATCCTAATCCATCATATGAAATATAGAAACCCCTAATAACATCATTTGCAACATTCAAAAACCCTAATCCATTATATGAAAACCAGGAAAACTTAATAACATCATTTGCAACATTCAAAAACCCTAATCCATCATATGAGAACTAGAAAACCCTAATCCATCATATGAAAACTAGAAAATCCTAATCCATCATATGAAAACTAGAAACCCCTAATAACATCATTTGCAACATTCAAAAACCCTAATCCATTATTTGAAAACAAGAAAACCTAAATAACATCATTTGCAACATTCAAAAACCCTAATCTATCATATGAAAACTAGAAAACCCTAATAATATCATTTGCAACATTTAAAAAGCCTTATCCATCGTATGAAAACTAGCAACCCCTAATCCATCATTTGAAAACTAGAAAACCCTAATCCATCATATGAAAACTAGAAAACCCAAATAACATCATTTGTAACATTCAAAAACCCTAATCCATCATATGAAAACTAGAAAACCCAAATAACATCATTTGCAACATTCAAAAACCCTAATCCATCATATGAAAACAAGAAACCCCTAATAACATTATTTGCAACATTAAAAAACCCTAATTCGTCATATAAAAACTAGAAAACCGTAATAACATCATTTGAAACATTAAAAAACCCTAATCCATCATATGAAAACTAGAAAACCCTAATAACATCATTTGCAACAATCAAAAACGCTAATCCATCATATGAAAACTAGAAAACCCTAATAACATCATTTGCAACATTCAAAAACCCTAATCCATCATATGAAAACTAGAAAACCCTAATAACATCATTTGCAACATTAAAAAACCCTAATCCATCATATAAAAACTAGAAAACCCTAATAACATCATTTGCAACATTCAAATACCCTAATCTATCATATGAAAACCAGAAAACCCGAATACATCATATGAAAACTAGAAAACCTAATAACATCATTTGCAACATTCAAAAACCCTAATCCATCATATGAAAACTAGAAACCCTAATCCATCATACGAAAACTAGAAAACCCTAATAACATCATTTGCATCATTCAAAAACCCTAATCCATCATATGAAAACTAAAAAACCCTAATCCATCATATGAAAACTAGAAAACCCTAATCCATCATCTGAAAACTTGAAAAACCTAAAAACATCATTTGTAACATTCAAAAACCCTAATCCATCATATGAAAAATAGAAAACGCTAACAACATCATTTGCAACATTCAAAATCCCTAATCCATTATATGAAAACAAGAACACCTTAATAACATCATTTGCAACATTCAAAAACCCTAATCCATCATATGAAAACTAGAAAACCCTAATAACATCGTTTGCAACATTCAAAAACCCTAATCAATCATATGAAAACTAGAAAACCCTAATCCATCATATGAAAACAAGAAAACCCTAATAACATCATTTGCAACATTTAAAAACTTTAATCGATCATATGAAAACTAGAAAACCCTAATAACATCATTTCCAACATTCAAAAAACCTTAATCCATCAAATGAAAACAAGAAAACCCTAATCCATCTTATGAAAACTATAAAACCCTAATAACATCATATGCAACATTCAAAAACCCTAATTCGTCATATGAAAACTAGAAAACCCTAATAACATCATTTGAAGCATTAAAAAACCCTAATCCATCATATGAAAACTAGAAAACTCTAATAACATCATTTACAACAATCAAAAACCCTAATCCATCGTATTAAAACTAGAAAACCCTAATAACATCATTTGCAACATTCAAGTACCCTAATCCATCATATGAACACTAGAAAACCTAATATTATCATTTGCAACATTCAAAAACCCTAATCCATCATATGAAAACTAGAAAACCATAATCCATCATATGAAAACTAAAAAACCCTAATAACATCATTTGCAACATTCAAAAACACTAATCCATCATATGAAAACTAGAAAAACCTAATCCATCATATGCAACATTCAAAAACCCTAATCCATCATATGAAAACTAGATAACCCTAATCGATCGTATAAAAACTAGAAAACCCTAATAACATCATTTGCAACATTCAAAAACCCTAATCCATCATATGAAAACTAGAAAAACCTAATCCATCATATGAAAAATAGAAAACCCTAATCCATCATATGAAAACTAGATAACCCTAATAACATCATTTGCAACATTCAAAAACCCTAATCCATCATTTGAAAACTAGAAAACCCTAATCCATCATATGAAAACTAGAAAATCCTAATCCATCATATGAAATATAGAAACCCCTAATAACATCATTTGCAACATTCAAAAACCCTAATCCATTATATGAAAACCAGGAAAACTTAATAACATCATTTGCAACATTCAAAAACCCTAATCCATCATATGAGAACTAGAAAACCCTAATCCATCATATGAAAACTAGAAAATCCTAAGCCATCATATGAAAACTAGAAACCCCTAATAACATCATTTGCAACATTCAAAAACCCTAATCCATTATTTGAAAACAAGAAAACCTTAATAACATCATTTGCAACATTCAAAAACCCTAATCTATCATATGAAAACTAGAAAACCCTAATAATATCATTTGCAACATTTAAAAAGCCTTATCCATCGTATGAAAACTAGCAACCCCTAATCCATCATTTGAAAACTAGAAAACCCTAATCCATCATATGAAAACTAGAAAACCCAAATAACATCACTTGTAACATTCAAAAACCCTAATGCATCATATGAAAACTAGAAATCCGAAATAACATCATTTGCAACATTCAAAAAACCCTAATCCATCATATGAAAACAAGAAACCCCTAATAACATTATTTGCAACATTAAAAAACCCTAATTCGTCATTTAAAAACTAGAAAACCGTAATAACATCATTTGAAACATTAAAAAACCCTAATCCATCATATGAAAACTAGAAAACCCTAATAACATCATTTGCAACAATCAAAAATGCTAATCCATCATATGAAAACTAGAAAACCCTAATAACATCATTTGCAACATTCAAAAACCCTAATCCATCATATGAAAACTAGAAAACCCTAATAACATCATTTGCAACATTAAAAAACCCTAATCCATCATATAAAAACTAGAAAACCCTAATAACATCATTTGCAACATTCAAATACCCTAATCTATCATATGAAAACCAAAAAACCCGAATCCATCATATGAAAACTAGAAAACCTAATAACATCATTTGCAACATTCAAAAACCCTAATACCATCATATGAAAACTAGAAACCCTAATCCATCATACGAAAACTAGAAAACCCTAATAACATCATTTGCATCATTCAAAAACCCTAATCCATCATATGAAAACTAGAAAACCCTAATCCATCATATGAAAACTAGAAAACCCTAATCCATCATCTGAAAACTTGAAAACCCTAATAACATCATTTGTAACATTCAAAAACCCTAATCCATCATATGAAAAATAGAAAACGCTAACAACATCATTTGCAACATTCAAAATCCCTAATCCATTATATGAAAACAAGAACACCTTAATAACATCATTTGCAACATTCAAAAACCCTAATCCATCATATGAAAACTAGAAAACCCTAATCCATCATATGAAAACTAGAAAACCCTAATAAAATCATTTGTAACATTCAAAAACCCTAATCCATCATATGAAAACTAGAAAACCCTAATAACGTCATTTGCAACATTCAAAAACCCTAATCTATCTTATGAAACAAGAAAACCCTAATACATCATTTGCCACATACAAAAACCCTAATCCATCATATGAAAACTAGAAAACCCTAATCCATCATCTAAAAACTAGAAAACCCTACTCCATCATATGAAAACTAGAAAACCCTAATAACATCATTTCCAACATTCAAAAACCCTAATCCATCATATGAAAACTAGAAAACCCTAATAACATCATTTCCAACATTTAAAAAACCTTAATCCATCATATGAAAACAAGAAAACCCTAATAACATCATATGCAACATTCAAAAACCTTAATTCGTCATATGAAAACTAGAACACCCTAATAACATCATTTGAAACATTAAAAAACCCTAATCCATCATATGAAAACTAGAAAACCCTAATAACATCATTTGAAACATTAAAAAACCCTAGTCCATCGTATTAAAACTAGAAAACCCTAATAACATCATTTGCAACATTCAAATACCCTAATCCATCATATGAAAACTAGAAAACCTAATATTATCATTTGCAACATTCAAAAACCCTAATCCATCATATGAAAACTAGAAAACCCTAATCCATCATACGAAAACTAGAAAACCCTAATAACATCATTTGCAACATTCAAAAACCCTAATCCATCATATAAAAACTAGAAAACCATAATCCATCATATGAAAACTAAAAAACCCTAATAACATCATTTGCAACATTCAAAAACACTAATCCATCATATGAAAACTAGAAAACCCTAATCCATCATATGCAACATTCAAAAACCCTAATCCATCATATGAAAACTAGATAACCCTAATCCATCGTATGAAAACTAGAAAACCCTAATAACATCATTTGCAACATTCAAAAACCTTAATCCATCATTTGAAAACTAGAAAACCCTAATCCATCATATGAAAACTAGAAAATCCTAATCCATCATATGAAATATAGAAACCCCTAATAACATCATTTGCAACATTCAAAAACCCTAATCCATTATATGAAAACCAAGAAAACTTAATAACATCATTTGCCATATTCAAAAACCCTAATCCATCATATGAGAACTAGAAAACCCTAATCCATCATATGAAAACTAGAAAATCCTAATCCATCATATGAAAACTAGAAACCCCTAATAACATCATTTGCAACATTCAAAAACCCTAATCCATTATTTGAAAACAAGAAAACCTTAATAACATCATTTGCAACATTCAAAAACCCTAATCTATCATATGAAAACTAGAAAACCCTAATAATATCATTTGCAACATTTAAAAACCCTTATCCATCGTATGAAAACTAGCAACCCCTAATCCATCATTTGAAAACTAGAAAACCCTAATCCATCATATGAAAACTAGAAAACCCAAATAACATCATTTGTAACATTCAAAAACCCTAATCCATCATATGAAAACTAGAAAACCCAAATAACATCATTTGCAACATTCAACAACCCTAATCCATCATATGAAAACAAGAAACCCCTAATAACATTATTTGCAACATTAAAAAACCCTAATTCGTCATATAAAAACTAGAAAACCGTAATAACATCATTTGAAACATTAAAAAAACCCTAATCCATCATATGAAAACTAGAAAACCCTAATAACATCATTTGCAACAATCAAAAACTCTAATCCATCATATGAAAGCTAGAAAACCCTAATAACATCATTTGCAACATTCAAAAACCCTAATCCATCATATGAAAACTAGAAAACCCTAATAACATCATTTGCAACATTAAAAACCCTAATCCATCATATAAAAACTAGAAAACCCTAATAACATCATTTGCAACATTCAAATACCCTAATCTATCATATGAAAACCAAAAAACCCGAATCCATCATATGAAAACTAGAAAACCTAATAACATCATTTGCAACATTTAAAAACCCTAATCCATCATATGAAAACTAGAAACCCTAATCCATCATACGAAAACTAGAAAACCCTAATAACATCATTTGCATCATTCAAAAACCCTAATCCATCATATGAAAACTATAAAACCCTAATCCATCATATGAAAACTAGAAAACCCTAATCCATCATCTGAAAACTTGAAAACCCTAATAACATCATTTGTAACATTCAAAAACACTAATCCATCATATGAAAAATAGAAAACCCTAATCCATCATATGAAAACAAGAAACCCCTAATAACATTATTTGCAACATTAAAAAACCCTAATTCGTCATTTAAAAACTAGAAAACCGTAATAACATCATTTGAAACATTAAAAAACCCTAATCCATCATATGAAAACTAGAAAACCCTAATAACATCATTTGCAACAATCAAAAACGCTAATCCATCATATGAAAACTAGAAAACCCTAATAACATCATTTGCAACATTCAAAAACCCTAATCCATCATATGAAAACTAGAAAACCCTAATAACATCATTTGCAACATTAAAAAACCCTAATCCATCATATAAAAACTAGAAAACCCTAATAACATCATTTGCAACATTCAAATACCCTAATCTATCATATGAAAACCAGAAAACCCGAATCCATCATATGAAAACTAGAAAACCTAATAACATCATTTGCAACATTAAAAAACCCTAATCCATCATATGAAAACTAGAAACCCTAATCCATCATACGAAAACTAGAAAACCCTAATAACATCATTTGCATCATTCAAAAACCCTAATCCATCATATGAAAACTAGAAAACCCTAATCCATCATATGAAAACTAGAAAACCCTAATCCATCATCTGAAAACTTGAAAACCATAATAACATCATTTGTAACATTCAAAAACCCTAATCCATCATATGAAAAATAGAAAACGCTAACAACATCATTTGCAACATTCAAAATCCCGAATCCATTATATGAAAACAAGAACACCTTAATAACATCATTTGCAACATTCAAAAACCCTAATCCATCATATGAAAACTAGAAAACCCTAATCCATCATATGAAAACTAGAAAACCCTAATAAAATCATTTGTAACATTCAAAAACCCTAATCCATCATATGAAAACTAGAAAACCCTAATAACGTCATTTGCAACATTCAAAAACCCTAATTTATCTTATGAAACAAGAAAACCCTAATACATCATTTGCCACATACAAAAACCCTAATCCATCATATGAAAACTAGAAAACCCTAATCCATCATCTAAAAACTAGAAAACCCTACTCCATCATATGAAAACTAGAAAACCCTAATAACATCATTTGCAACATTCAAATACCCTAATCTATCATATGAAAACCAAAAAACCCGAATCCATCATATGAAAACTAGAAAACCTAATAACATCATTTGCAACATTTAAAAACCCTAATCCATCATATGAAAACTAGAAACCCTAATCCATCATACGAAAACTAGAAAACCCTAATAACATCATTTGCATCATTCAAAAACCCTAATCCATCATATGAAAACTAGAAAACCCTAATCCATCATATGAAAACTAGAAAACCCTAATCCATCATCTGAAAACTTGAAAACCCTAATAACATCATTTGTAACATTCAAAAACACTAATCCATCATATGAAAAATAGAAAACCCTAATCCATCATATGAAAACAAGAAACCCCTAATAACATTATTTGCAACATTAAAAAACCCTAATTCGTCATTTAAAAAGTAGAAAACCGTAATAACATCATTTGAAACATTAAAAAACCCTAATCCATCATATGAAAACTAGAAAACCCTAATAACATCATTTGCAACAATCAAAAACGCTAATCCATCATATGAAAACTAGAAAACCCTAATAACATCATTTGCAACATTCAAAAACCCTAATCCATCATATGAAAACTAGAAAACCCTAATAACATCATTTGCAACATTAAAAAACCCTAATCCATCATATAAAAACTAGAAAACCCTAATAACATCATTTGCAACATTCAAATACCCTAATCTATCATATGAAAACCAGAAAACCCGAATCCATCATATGAAAACTAGAAAACCTAATAACATCATTTGCAACATTAAAAAACCCTAATCCATCATATGAAAACTAGAAACCCTAATCCATCATACGAAAACTAGAAAACCCTAATAACATCATTTGCATCATTCAAAAACCCTAATCCATCATATGAAAACTAGAAAACCCTAATCCATCATCTGAAAACTTGAAAACCATAATAACATCATTTGTAACATTCAAAAACCCTAATCCATCATATGAAAAATAGAAAACGCTAACAACATCATTTGCAACATTCAAAATCCCTAATCCATTATATGAAAACAAGAACACCTTAATAACATCATTTGCAACATTCAAAAACCCTAATCCATCATTTGAAAACTAGAAAACCCTAATCCATCATATGAAAACTAGATAACCCTAATCCATCGTATGAAAACTAGAAAACCCTAATAACATCATTTGCAACATTCAAAAACCCTAATCCATCATTTGAAAACTAGAAAACCCTAATCCATCATATGAAAACTAGAAAATCCTAATCCATCATATGAAATATAGAAACCCCTAATAACATCATTTGCAACAATCAAAAACGCTAATCCATCATATGAAAACTAGAAAACCCTAATAACATCATTTGCAACATTCAAAAACCCTAATCCATCATATGAAAACTAGAAAACCCTAATAACATCATTTGCAACATTAAAAAACCCTAATCCATCATATAAAAACTAGAAAACCCTAATAACATCATTTGCAACATTCAAATACCCTAATCTATCATATGAAAACCAGAAAACCCGAATCCGTCATATGAAAACTAGAAAACCTAATAACATCATTTGCAACATTAAAAAACCCTAATCCATCATATGAAAACTAGAAACCCTAATCCATCATACGAAAACTAGAAAACCCTAATAACATCATTTGCATCATTCAAAAACCCTAATCCATCATATGAAAACTAGAAAACCCTAATCCATCATATGAAAACAAGAAAACCCTAATCCATCATCTGAAAACTTGAAAACCATAATAACATCATTTGTAACATTCAAAAACCCTAATCCATCATATGAAAAATAGAAAACGCTAACAACATCATTTGCAACATTCAAAATCCCTAATCCATTATATGAAAACAAGAACACCTTAATAACATCATTTGCAACATTCAAAAACCCTAATCCATCATTTGAAAACTAGAAAACCCTAATCCATCATATGAAAACTAGATAACCCTAATCCATCGTATGAAAACTAGAAAACCCTAATAACATCATTTGCAACATTCAAAAACCCTAATCCATCATTTGAAAACTAGAAAACCCTAATCCATCATATGAAAACTAGAAAATCCTAATCCATCATATGAAATATAGAAACCCCTAATAACATCATTTGCAACATTCAAAAACCCTAATCCATTATATGAAAACCAAGAAAACTTAATAACATCATTTGCCATATTCAAAAACCCTAATCCATCATATGAGAACTAGAAAACCCTAATCCATCATATGAAAACTAGAAAATCCTAATCCATCATATGAAAACTAGAAACCCCTAATAACATCATTTGCAACATTCAAAAACCCTAATCCATTATTTGAAAACAAGAAAACCTTAATAACATCATTTGCAACATTCAAAAACCCTAATCTATCATATGAAAACTAGAAAACCCTAATAATATCATTTGCAACATTTAAAAACCCTTATCCATCGTATGAAAACTAGCAACCCCTAATCCATCATTTGAAAACTAGAAAACCCTAATCCATCATATGAAAACTAGAAAACCCAAATAACATCATTTGTAACATTCAAAAACCCTAATCCATCATATGAAAACTAGAAAACCCAAATAACATCATTTGCAACATTCAACAACCCTAATCCATCATATGAAAACAAGAAACCCCTAATAACATTATTTGCAACATTAAAAAACCCTAATTCGTCATATAAAAACTAGAAAACCGTAATAACATCATTTGAAACATTAAAAAAACCCTAATCCATCATATGAAAACTAGAAAACCCTAATAACATCATTTGCAACAATCAAAAACTCTAATCCATCATATGAAAACTAGAAAACCCTAATAACATTATTTGCAACATTCAAAAACCCTAATCCATCATATGAAAACTAGAAAACCCTAATAACATCATTTGCAACATTAAAAACCCTAATCCATCATATAAAAACTAGAAAACCCTAATAACATCATTTGCAACATTCAAATACCCTAATCTATCATATGAAAACCAAAAAACCCGAATCCATCATATGAAAACTAGAAAACCTAATAACATCATTTGCAACATTTAAAAACCCTAATCCATCATATGAAAACTAGAAACCCTAATCCATCATACGAAAACTAGAAAACCCTAATAACATCATTTGCATCATTCAAAAACCCTAATCCATCATATGAAAACTAGAAAACCCTAATCCATCATATGAAAACTAGAAAACCCTAATCCATCATCTGAAAACTTGAAAACCCTAATAACATCATTTGTAACATTCAAAAACACTAATCCATCATATGAAAAATAGAAAACCCTAATCCATCATATGAAAACAAGAAACCCCTAATAACATTATTTGCAACATTAAAAAACCCTAATTCGTCATTTAAAAACTAGAAAACCGTAATAACATCATTTGAAACATTAAAAAACCCTAATCCATCATATGAAAACTAGAAAACCCTAATAACATCATTTGCAACAATCAAAAACGCTAATCCATCATATGAAAACTAGAAAACCCTAATAACATCATTTGCAACATTCAAAAACCCTAATCCATCATATGAAAACTAGAAAACCCTAATAACATCATTTGCAACATTAAAAAACCCTAATCCATCATATAAAAACTAGAAAACCCTAATAACATCATTTGCAACATTCAAATACCCTAATCTATCATATGAAAACTAGAAAACCCGAATCCATCATATGAAAACTAGAAAACCTAATAACATCATTTGCAACATTAAAAAACCCTAATCCATCATATGAAAACTAGAAACCCTAATCCATCATACGAAAACTAGAAAACCCTAATAACATCATTTGCATCATTCAAAAACCCTAATCCATCATATGAAAACTAGAAAACCCTAATCCATCATATGAAAACTAGAAAACCCTAATCCATCATCTGAAAACTTGAAAACCATAATAACATCATTTGTAACATTCAAAAACCCTAATCCATCATATGAAAAATAGAAAACGCTAACAACATCATTTGCAACATTCAAAATCCCTAATCCATTATATGAAAACAAGAACACCTTAATAACATCATTTGCAACATTCAAAAACCCTAATCCATCATATGAAAACTAGAAAACCCTAATCCATCATATGAAAACTAGAAAACCCTAATAAAATCATTTGTAACATTCAAAAACCCTAATCCATCATATGAAAACTAGAAAACCCTAATAACGTCATTTGCAACATTCAAAAACCCTAATTTATCTTATGAAACAAGAAAACCCTAATACATCATTTGCCACATACAAAAACCCTAATCCATCATATGAAAACTAGAAAACCCTAATCCATCATCTAAAAACTAGAAAACCCTACTCCATCATATGAAAACTAGAAAACCCTAATAACATCATTTCCAACATTCAAAAACCCTAATCCATCATATGAAAACTAGAAAACCCTAATCCATCATATGAAAACTAGAAAATCCTAATAACATCATTTGAAACATTCAAAACCCTAGTCCATAATATGAAAACTAGAAAACCCTAATAACATCATTTGCAACATTCAAAAACCCTAATCCATCATATGAAAACTAGAAAACCCTAATCCATCATATGAAAACAAGAAAACCCTAATAACATCATTTGCAACATTTAAAAACTTTAATCGATTATATGAAAACTAGAAAACCCTAATAACATCATTTCCAACATTTAAAAAACCTTAATCCATCATATGAAAACAAGAAAACCCTAATAACATCATATGCAACATTCAAAAACCTTAATTCGTCATATGAAAACTAGAACACCCTAATAACATCATTTGAAACATTAAAAAACCCTAATCCATCATATGAAAACTAGAAAACCCTAATAACATCATTTACAACAATCAAAAACCCTAGTCCATCGTATTAAAACTAGAAAACCCTAATAACATCATTTGCAACATTCAAATACCCTAATCCATCATATGAAAACTAGAAAACCTAATATTATCATTTGCAACATTCAAAAACCCTAATCCATCATATGAAAACTAGAAAACCCTAATCCATCATACGAAAACTAGAAAACCCTAATAACATCATTTGCAACATTCAAAAACCCTAATCCATCATATAAAAACTAGAAAACCATAATCCATCATATGAAAACTAAAAAACCCTAATAACATCATTTGCAACATTCAAAAACACTAATCCATCATATGAAAACTAGAAAACCCTAATCCATCATATGCAACATTCAAAAACCCTAATCCATCATATGAAAACTAGATAACCATAATCAATCGTATGAAAACTAGAAAACCCTAATAACATCATTTGCAACATTCAAAAACCCTAATCCATCATTTGAAAACTAGAAAACCCTAATCCATCATATGAAAACTAGAAAATCCTAATCCATCATATGAAATATAGAAACCCCTAATAACATCATTTGCAACATTCAAAAACCCTAATCCATTATATGAAAACCAGGAAAACTTAATAACATCATTTGCCATATTCAAAAACCCTAATCCATCATATGAGAACTAGAAAACCCTAATCCATCATATGAAAACTAGAAAATCCTAATCCATCATATGAAAACTAGAAACCCCTAATAACATCATTTGCAACATTCAAAAACCCTAATCCATTATTTGAAAACAAGAAAACCTTAATAACATCATTTGCAACATTCAAAAACCCTAATCTATCATATGAAAACTAGAAAACCCTAATAATATCATTTGCAACATTTAAAAACCCTTATCCATCGTATGAAATCTAGCAACCCCTAATCCATCATTTGAAAACTAGAAAACCCTAATCCATCATATGAAAACTAGAAAACCCAAATAACATCATTTGTAACATTCAAAAACCCTAGTCCATCATATGAAAACTAGAAAACCCAAATAACATCATTTGCAACATTCAACAACCCTAATCCATCATATGAAAACAAGAAACCCCTAATAACATTATTTGCAACATTAAAAAACCCTAATTCGTCATATAAAAACTAGAAAACCGTAATAACATCATTTGAAACATTAAAAAACCCTAATCCATCATATGAAAACTAGAAAACCCTAATAACATCATTTGCAACAATCAAAAACTCTAATCCATCATATGAAAACTAGAAAACCCTAATAACATCATTTGCAACATTCAAAAACCCTAATCCATCATATGAAAACTAGAAAACCCTAATAACATCATTTGCAACATTAAAAAACCCTAATCCATCATATAAAAACTAGAAAACCCTAATAACATCATTTGCAACATTCAAATACCCTAATCTATCATATGAAAACCAGAAAACCCGAATCCATCATATGAAAACTAGAAAACTTAATAACATCATTTGCAACATTTAAAAACCCTAATCCATCATATGAAAACTAGAAACCCTAATCCATCATACGAAAACTAGAAAACCCTAATAACATCATTTGCATCATTCAAAAACCCTAATCCATCATATGAAAACTAGAAAACCCTAATCCATCATATGAAAACTAGAAAACCCTAATCCATCATCTGAAAACTTGAAAACCCTAATAACATCATTTGTAACATTCAAAAACACTAATCCATCATATGAAAAATAGAAAACGCTAACAACATCATTTGCAACATTCAAAATCCCTAATTCATTATATGAAAACAAGAACACCTTAATAACATCATTTGCAACATTCAAAAACCCTAATCCATCATATGAAAACTAGAAAACCCTAATCCATCATATGAAAACTAGAAAACCCTAGTAAAATCATTTGTAACATTCAAAAACCCTAATCCATCATATGAAAACTAGAAAACCCTAATAACGTCATTTGCAACATTCAAAAACCCTAATCTATCTTATGAAACAAGAAAACCCTAATAACATCATTTGCAACATTAAAAAACCCTAATCCATCATATAAAAACTAGAAAACCCTAATAACATCATTTGCAACATTCAAATACCCTAATCTATCATATGAAAACTAGAAAACCCGAATCCATCATATGAAAACTAGAAAACCTAATAACATCATTTGCAACATTAAAAAACCCTAATCCATCATATGAAAACTAGAAACCCTAATCCATCATACGAAAACTAGAAAACCCTAATAACATCATTTGCATCATTCAAAAACCCTAATCCATCATATGAAAACTAGAAAACCCTAATCCATCATATGAAAACTAGAAAACCCTAATCCATCATCTGAAAACTTGAAAACCATAATAACATCATTTGTAACATTCAAAAACCCTAATCCATCATATGAAAAATAGAAAACGCTAACAACATCATTTGCAACATTCAAAATCCCTAATCCATTATATGAAAACAAGAACACCTTAATAACATCATTTGCAACATTCAAAAACCCTAATCCATCATATGAAAACTAGAAAACCCTAATCCATCATATGAAAACTAGAAAACCCTAATAAAATCATTTGTAACATTCAAAAACCCTAATCCATCATATGAAAACTAGAAAACCCTAATAACGTCATTTGCAACATTCAAAAACCCTAATTTATCTTATGAAACAAGAAAACCCTAATACATCATTTGCCACATACAAAAACCCTAATCCATCATATGAAAACTAGAAAACCCTAATCCATCATCTAAAAACTAGAAAACCCTACTCCATCATATGAAAACTAGAAAACCCTAATAACATCATTTCCAACATTCAAAAACCCTAATCCATCATATGAAAACTAGAAAACCCTAATCCATCATATGAAAACTAGAAAATCCTAATAACATCATTTGAAACATTCAAAACCCTAGTCCATAATATGAAAACTAGAAAACCCTAATAACATCATTTGCAACATTCAAAAACCCTAATCCATCATATGAAAACTAGAAAACCCTAATCCATCATATGAAAACAAGAAAACCCTAATAACATCATTTGCAACATTTAAAAACTTTAATCGATTATATGAAAACTAGAAAACCCTAATAACATCATTTCCAACATTTAAAAAACCTTAATCCATCATATGAAAACAAGAAAACCCTAATAACATCATATGCAACATTCAAAAACCTTAATTCGTCATATGAAAACTAGAACACCCTAATAACATCATTTGAAACATTAAAAAACCCTAATCCATCATATGAAAACTAGAAAACCCTAATAACATCATTTACAACAATCAAAAACCCTAGTCCATCGTATTAAAACTAGAAAACCCTAATAACATCATTTGCAACATTCAAATACCCTAATCCATCATATGAAAACTAGAAAACCTAATATTATCATTTGCAACATTCAAAAACCCTAATCCATCATATGAAAACTAGAAAACCCTAATCCATCATACGAAAACTAGAAAACCCTAATAACATCATTTGCAACATTCAAAAACCCTAATCCATCATATAAAAACTAGAAAACCATAATCCATCATATGAAAACTAAAAAACCCTAATAACATCATTTGCAACATTCAAAAACACTAATCCATCATATGAAAACTAGAAAACCCTAATCCATCATATGCAACATTCAAAAACCCTAATCCATCATATGAAAACTAGATAACCATAATCAATCGTATGAAAACTAGAAAACCCTAATAACATCATTTGCAACATTCAAAAACCCTAATCCATCATTTGAAAACTAGAAAACCCTAATCCATCATATGAAAACTAGAAAATCCTAATCCATCATATGAAATATAGAAACCCCTAATAACATCATTTGCAACATTCAAAAACCCTAATCCATTATATGAAAACCAGGAAAACTTAATAACATCATTTGCCATATTCAAAAACCCTAATCCATCATATGAGAACTAGAAAACCCTAATCCATCATATGAAAACTAGAAAATCCTAATCCATCATATGAAAACTAGAAACCCCTAATAACATCATTTGCAACATTCAAAAACCCTAATCCATTATTTGAAAACAAGAAAACCTTAATAACATCATTTGCAACATTCAAAAACCCTAATCTATCATATGAAAACTAGAAAACCCTAATAATATCATTTGCAACATTTAAAAACCCTTATCCATCGTATGAAATCTAGCAACCCCTAATCCATCATTTGAAAACTAGAAAACCCTAATCCATCATATGAAAACTAGAAAACCCAAATAACATCATTTGTAACATTCAAAAACCCTAGTCCATCATATGAAAACTAGAAAACCCAAATAACATCATTTGCAACATTCAACAACCCTAATCCATCATATGAAAACAAGAAACCCCTAATAACATTATTTGCAACATTAAAAAACCCTAATTCGTCATATAAAAACTAGAAAACCGTAATAACATCATTTGAAACATTAAAAAACCCTAATCCATCATATGAAAACTAGAAAACCCTAATAACATCATTTGCAACAATCAAAAACTCTAATCCATCATATGAAAACTAGAAAACCCTAATAACATCATTTGCAACATTCAAAAACCCTAATCCATCATATGAAAACTAGAAAACCCTAATAACATCATTTGCAACATTAAAAAACCCTAATCCATCATATAAAAACTAGAAAACCCTAATAACATCATTTGCAACATTCAAATACCCTAATCTATCATATGAAAACCAGAAAACCCGAATCCATCATATGAAAACTAGAAAACTTAATAACATCATTTGCAACATTTAAAAACCCTAATCCATCATATGAAAACTAGAAACCCTAATCCATCATACGAAAACTAGAAAACCCTAATAACATCATTTGCATCATTCAAAAACCCTAATCCATCATATGAAAACTAGAAAACCCTAATCCATCATATGAAAACTAGAAAACCCTAATCCATCATCTGAAAACTTGAAAACCCTAATAACATCATTTGTAACATTCAAAAACACTAATCCATCATATGAAAAATAGAAAACGCTAACAACATCATTTGCAACATTCAAAATCCCTAATTCATTATATGAAAACAAGAACACCTTAATAACATCATTTGCAACATTCAAAAACCCTAATCCATCATATGAAAACTAGAAAACCCTAATCCATCATATGAAAACTAGAAAACCCTAGTAAAATCATTTGTAACATTCAAAAACCCTAATCCATCATATGAAAACTAGAAAACCCTAATAACGTCATTTGCAACATTCAAAAACCCTAATCTATCTTATGAAACAAGAAAACCCTAATACATCATTTGCCACATTCAAAAACCCTAATCCATCATATGAAAACTAGAAAACCCTACTCCATCATATGAAAACTAGAAAACCCTAATAACATCATTTCCAACATTCAAAAACCCTAATCCATCATATGAAAACTAGAAAACCCTAATCCATCATATGAAAACTAGAAAATCCTAATAACATCATTTGAAACATTCAAAACCCTAGTCCATAATATGAAAACTAGAAAACCCTAATAACATCATTTGCAACATTCAAAAACCCTAATCCATCATATGAAAACTAGAAAACCCGAATCCATCATATGAATACAGAAAACCCTAATAACATCATTTGCAACATTTAAAAACTTTAATCGATCATATGAAAACTAGAAAACCCTAATAACATCATTTCCAACATTTAAAAAACCTTAATCCATCATATGAAAACAAGAAAACCCTAATAACATCATATGCAACATTCAAAAACCCTAATCCATCATATGAAAACTAGAAAACCCTAATAACATCATTTACAACAATCAAAAACCCTAATCCATCGTATTAAAACTAGAAAACCCGAATAACATCATTTGCAACATTCAAATACCCTAATCCATCATATGAAAACTAGAAAACCAAATATTATCATTTGCAACATTCAAAAACCCTAATCCATCATATGAAAACTAGAAAACCCTAATCCATCATACGAAAACTAGAAAACCCTAATAACATCATTTGCAACATTCAAAAACCCTAATCCATCATATAAAAACTAGAAAACCATAATCCATCATATGAAAACTAAAAAACCCTAATAACATCATTTGCAACATTCAAAAACACTAATCCATCATATGAAAACTAGAAAACCCTAATCCATCATATGCAACATTCAAAAACCCTAATCCATCATATGAAAACTAGATAACCCTAATCGATCGTAAGAAAACTAGAAAACCCTAGTAACATCATTTGCAACATTCAAAAACCCTAATCCATCATATGAAAACTAGAAAAGCCTAATCCATCATATTAAAAATAGAAAACCCTAATCCATCATATGAAAACTAGATAACCCTAATAACATCATTTGCAACATTCAAAAACCCTAATCCATCATTTGAAAACTAGAAAACCCTAATCCATCATATTAAAACTAGAAAATCCTAATCCATCATATGAAATATAGAAACCCCTAATAACATCATTTGCAACATTCAAAAACCCTAATCCATTATATGAAAACCAGGAAAACTTAATAACATCATTTGCAACATTCAAAAACCCTAATCCATCATATGAGAACTAGAAAACCCTAATCCATCATATGAAAACTAGAAAATCCTAATCCATCATATGAAAACTAGAAACCCCTAATAACATCATTTGCAACATTCAAAAACCCTAATCCATTATTTGAAAACAAGAAAACCTTAATAACATCATTTGCAACATTCAAAAACCCTAATCTATCATATGAAAACTAGAAAACCCTAATAATATCATTTGCAACACTTAAAAACCTTTATCCATCGTATGAAAACTAGCAACCCCTAATCCATCATTTGAAAACTAGAAAACCCTAATCCATCATAAGAAAACTAGAAAACCCAAATAACATCATTTGTAACATTCAAAAACCCTAATCCATCATATGAAAACTAGAAAACCCAAATAACATCATTTGCAAAATTCAAAAACCCTAATCCATCATATGAAAACAAGAAACCCATAATAACATTATTTGCAACATTAAAAAACCCTAATTCGTCATATAAAAACTAGAAAACCGTAATAACATCATTTGAAACATTAAAAAACCCTAATCCATCATATGAAAACTAGAAAACCCTAATAACATCATTTGCAACAATCAAAAACTCTAATCCATCATATGAAAACTAGAAAACCCTAATAACATCATTTGCAACATTCAAAAACCCTAATCCATCATATGAAAACTAGAAAACCTAATAACATCATTTGCAACATTAAAAAACCCTAATCCATCATATAAAAACTAGAAAACCCTAATAACATCATTTGCAACATTCAAATACCCTAATCTATCATATGAAAACCAGAAAACCCGAATCCATCATATGAAGACTAGAAAACCTAATAACATCATTTGCAACATTCAAAAACCCTAATCCATCATATGAAAACTAGAAACCCTAATCCATCATACGAAAACTAGAAAACCCTAATAACATCATTTGCATCATTCAAAAACCCTAATCCATCATATGAAAACTAAGAAACCCTAATCCATCCTATGAAAACTAGAAAACCCTAATCCATCATCTGAAAACTGGAAAACCCTAATAACATCATTTGTAACATTCAAAAACCCTAATCCATCATATGAAAAATAGAAAACGCTAACAACATCATTTGCAACATTCAAAATCCCTAATCCATTATATGAAAACAAGAACACCTTAATATCATCATTTGCACATTCAAAAACCCTAATCCATCATATGAAAACTAGAAAACCCTAATCCATCATATGAAAACTAGAAAACCCTAATAAAATCATTTGTAACATTCAAAAACCCTAATCTATCATATGAAAACTAGAAAACCCTAATAACGTCATTTGGAACATTCAAAAACCCTAATCTATCTTATGAAACAAGAAAACCCTAATACATCATTTGCCACATTTAAAAACCCTAATCCATCATATGAAAACTAGAAAACCCTAATCCATCATCTAAAAACTAGAAAACCCTACTCCATCATATGAAAACTAGAAAACCCTAATAACATCATTTCCAACATTCAAAAACCCTAATCCATCATATGAAAACTAGAAAACCCTAATCCATCATATGAAAACTAGAAAATCCTAATAACATCATTTGAAACATTCAAAACCCTAGTCCATAATACGAAAACTAGAAAACCCTAATAACATCATTTGCAACATTCAAAAACCCTAATCCATCATATGAAAACTAGAAAACCCTAATCCATCATATGAAAACAAGAAAACCCTAATAACATCATTTGCAACATTTCAAAACTTTAATCGATCATATGAAAACTAGAAAACCCTAATAACATCATTTCCAACATTTAAAAAACCTTAATCCGTCATATGAAAACAAGAAAACCCTAATAACATCATATGCAACATTCAAAAACCTCAATTCGTCATATGAAAACTAGAAAACCCTAATAACATCATTTGAAACATTAAAAAACCCTAATCCATCATATGAAAACTAGAAAACCCTAATAACATCATTTACAACAATCAAAAACCCTAATCCATCGTATTAAAACTAGAAAACCCTAATAACATCATTTGCAACATTCAAATACCCTAATCCATCATATGAAAACTAGAAAACCTAATATTATCATTTGCAACATTCAAAAACCCTAATCCATCATATGAAAACTAGAAAACCCTAATCCATCATACGAAAACTAGAAAACCCTAATAACATCATTTGCAACATTCAAAAACCCTAATCCATCATATAAAAACTAGAAAACCATAATCCATCATATGAAAACTAAAAAACCCTAATAACATCATTTGCAACATTCAAAAACCCTAATCCATCATATGAAAACTAGAAAAACCTAATCCATCATATGAAAAATAGAAAACCCTAATCCATCCTATGAAAACTAGATAACCCTAATAACATCATTTGCAACATTCAAAAACCCTAATCCATCATTTGAAAACTAGAAAACCCTAATCCATCATATGAAAACTAGAAAATCCTTATCCATCATATGAAATATAGAAACCCCTAATAACATCATTTGCAACATTCAAAAACCCTAATCCATTATATGAAAACCAGGAAAACTTAATAACATCATTTGCAACATTAAAAAACCCTAATCCATCATATGAGAACTAGAAAACCCTAATCCATCATATGAAAACTAGAAAATCCTAATCCATCATATGAAAACTAGAAACCCCTAATAACATCATTTGCAACATTCAAAAACCCTAATCCATTATTTGAAAACAAGAAAACCTTAATAACATCATTTGCAACATTCAAAAACCCTAATCTATCATATGAAAACTAGAAAACCCTAATAATATCATTTGCAACATTTAAAAACCCTTATCCATCGTATGAAAACTAGCAACCCCTAATCCATCATTTGAAAACTAGAAAACCCTAATCCATCATATGAAAACTAGAAAACCCAAATAACATCATTTGTAACATTCAAAAACCCTAATCCATCATATGAAAACTAGAAAACCCAAATAACATCATTTGCAACATTCAAAAACCCTAATCCATCATATGAAAACAAGAAACCCCTAATAACATTATTTGCAAAATTAAAAAACCCTAATTCGTCATATAAAAACTAGAAAACCGTAATAACTTCATTTGACACATTAAAAAACCCTAATCCATCATATGAAAACTAGAAAACCCTAATAACATCATTTGCAACAATCAAAAACTCTAATCCATCATATGAAAACTAGAAAACCCTAATAACATCATTTGCAACATTCAAAAACCCTAATCCATCATATGAAAACTAGAAAACCCTAATAACATCATTTGCAACATTAAAAAACCCTAATCCATCATATAAAAACTAGAAAACCCTAATAACATCATTTGCAACATTCAAATACCCTAATCTATCATATGAAAACCAGAAAACCCGAATCCATCATATGAAAACTAGAAAACCTAATAACATCATTTGCAACATTCAAAAACCCTAATCCATCATATGAAAACTAGAAACCCTAATCCATCATACGAAAACTAGAAAACCCTAATAACATCATTTGCATCATTCAAAAACCCTAATCCATCATATGAAAACTAGAAAACCCTAATCCATCATATGAAAACTAGAAAACCCTAATCCATCTTCTAAAAACTTGAAAACCCTAATAACATCATTTGTAACATTCAAAAACCCTAATCCATCATATGAAAAATAGAAAACGCTAACAACATCATTTGCAACGTTCAAAATCCCTAATCCATTATATGAAAACAAGAACACCTTAATAACATCATTTGCAACATTCAAAAACCCTAATCCATCATATGAAAACTAGAAAACCCTAATCCATCATATGAAAACTAGAAAACCCTAATAAAATCATTTGTAACATTCAAAAACCCTAATCCATCATATGAAAACTAGAAATCCCTAATAACGTCATTTGCAACATTCAAAAACCCTAATCTATCTTATGAAACAAGAAAACCCTAATACATCATTTGCCACATTCAAAAACCCTAATCCATCATATGAAAACTTGAAAACCCTAATCCATCATCTAAAAACTAGAAAACCCTACTCCATCATATGAAAACTAGAAAACCCTAATAACATCATTTCCAACATTCAAAAACCCTAATCCATCATATGAAAACTAGAAAACCCTAATCCATCATATGAAAACTAGAAAATCCTAATAACATCATTTGAAACATTCAAAACCCTAGTCCATAATATGAAAACTAGAAAACCCTAATAACATCATTTGCAACATTCAAAAACCCTAATCCATCATATGAAAACTAGAAAACCCTAATCCATCATATGAAAACAAGAAAACCCTAATAACATCATTTGCAACATTTAAAAACTTTAATCGATCATATGAAAACTAGAAAACCCTAATAACATCATTTCCAACATTTAAAAAACCTTAATCCATCATATGAAAACAAGAAAACCCTAATAACATCATATGCAACATTCAAAAACCTTAATTCGTCATATGAAAACTAGAAAACCCTAATAACATCATTTGAAACATTAAAAAACCCTAATCCATCATATGAAAACTAGAAAACCCTAATAACATCATTTACAACAATCAAAAACCCTAATCCATAGTATTAAAACTAGAAAACCCTAATAACATCATTTGCAACATTCAAATACCCTAATCCATCATATGAAAACTAGAAAACCTAATATTATCATTTGCAACATTCAAAAACCCTAATCCATCATATGAAAACTAGAAAACCCTAATCCATCATACGAAAACTAGAAAACCCTAATAACATCATTTGCAACATTCAAAAACCCTAATCCATTATATAAAAACTAGAAAACCATAATCCATCATATGAAAACTAAAAAACCCTAATAACATCATTTGCAACATTCAAAAACACTAATCCATCATATCAAAACTAGAAAACCCTAATCCATCATATGCAACATTCAAAAACCCTAATCCATCATATGAAAACTAGATAACCCTAATCGATCGTATGAAAACTAGAAAACCCTAATAACATCATTTGCAACATTCAAAAACCCTAATCCATCATATGAAAACTAGAAAAGCCTAATCCATCATATGAAAAATAGAAAACCCTAATCCATCATATGAAAACTAGATAACCCTAATAACATCATTTGCAACATTCAAAAACCCTAATCCATCATTTGAAAACTAGAAAACCCTAATCCATCATATTAAAACTAGAAAATCCTAATCCATCATATGAAATATAGAAACCCCTAATAACATCATTTGCAACATTCAAAAACCCTAATCCATTATATGAAAACCAGGAAACCTTAATAACATCATTTGCAACATTCAAAAACCCTAATCCATCATATGAGAACTAGAAAACCCTAATTCATCATATGAAAACTAAAAAATCCTAATCCATCATATGAAAACTAGAAACCCCTAATAACATCATTTGCAACATTCAAAAACCCTAATCCATTATTTGAAAACAAGAAAACCTTAATAACATCATTTGCAACATTCAAAAACCCTAATCTATCATATGAAAACTAGAAAACCCTAATAATATCATTTGTAACATTTAAAAACCCTTATCCATCGTATGAAAACTAGCAACCCCTAATCCATCATTTGAAAACTAGAAAACCCTAATCCATCATATGAAAACTAGAAAACGCAAATAACATCATTTGTAACATTCAAAAACCCTAATCCATCATATGAAAACTAGAAAACCACAATCTGGTATTACAGCAAAACAGATAAAAACAAAACCCTCCAGCTTCTCTCTAGAATTTTCTCTCACTAGAAAGTTTTTGTGCTTCTTTGGGTTTAGTTCTGTCGAATTTAACCATGGATGATGATTCACCATGTTGTGATTCCATTTTAATGTCTAATGATGGTGTTATAATGGATCAGCAACATCATTCTCATGAGTTATCATCTGGAAAAGGTCAAAATCTGAATTCTATTACGGCATTTGATTATTTGAAACAAGACTTTAAATTTTCATTTAAAGAAAACAAATCAGAAGATATTGGTACTGCAATCAATTACAATAAAGATCAGAAAGAGAAAAAACTTCATATGGCTTTGCGTAATATCAACGGTTCAAGATTCAAGAATTTCTCATCTTCTTTATTTGAGGCTACTGATAAACGAAGAAACAAATGCAAAAATTACACTATTCAACGAAAAAGAATGTCCATTGATGGGATCTCGTATCTAAAAGATGCTCAACCGTGCAATGGATTAGATGCAGATGGTCAAAGTAACCATGAAGATGATGACACATACAAAGCTGAGGAAGAGAATGATAATGCTTACATATCGAAAAAAAGAAATACTGATAATATTCATGGTATAAACAAGAGTATCGATGCAGAAAAAAGTCCAGATCAGACTGTTAACATGTCCGGCCAACAACTGAAAGTTCTAACGGCTCATTCTGATCAAAATAACCACGGGAAAGCTGATGAATCTGATGTGGAACTTATGGCTGAAACGTCCACAAAAGTGTATGATTGCATGCACTCTTTTTCATCGGTTGATGGAGGAGATACGAGAATCAACTCTAAGGCAAACCAAGGCTCAAATCCAGCACGTGGAAGTGATGTTTACTTGTCGGGACACCAACTTAACATTTGCAACGGGAAAGAAGATGAATCTGGTGTGGATCATTTGGCTATACCGTCCACTAAAGTTGATGATTGCAAACACTCTTACTCATCGGCCGATGAAGGAAATCCGGGACTGAACATTCCGGCAAAAAAAGTTATAACTTCTGCACATGGAGGTGCTACTCCAACGGTATTACGCAATGATTCTACGCATGGACAAGTAAATATAAAACTCAACATGGACAAGGAAAAGCTAGTGGAGACATCTCACTTATGGGGTAAAACATTTTCTAATTCAAACTTTACCCTAGATAATGATGTTGCTTGTTCTTTAGTAAACAATAACCACTTGCCCACTAGCTCACACACTAAAGTAATTGACCACTCATCATGCTTGACTCCTTGTGATCAGCCGATTCTTTCAATGGCAAAGACCTCATGTGCTTCTCTCTTGGGCCCACATCCCAAACAAATATCACCTAAAAACATTCCAAACAATTCGGCCAATGCTCCCTTTATCAAAGCTAATCGTGAATTAATGACTATTGACCAATCCCCTCTAGTAGAAAATAATATGTCTTTAAAAGCACAAGTTATATCCAATATCGTTGACATAAATGAAAAAAATGAGCCAAAAACTTCTAGTGATTTTAAATCCATTGACCAAAATTTAATTTATGATACTAGAAGTAACGAAAATAAAAAATTTATTAATAATGCTTGGCATCGATCTTTACCCCTGCTTAATAATTCTCATGCCAATATTATTACTGGATCCCAAAAACACGCCAATGATAAGTTTCGTTTTATTCCTAATTTAAGTAATGACAATAATGTGCCTGTTGGTATTCCTTTAACGGCTATTAATAAAGTGTGTGAAACATTTGCTAGGACTATATGTGGTTATTTTGTCGGAATAAAAATGAATTACTCTGACGTTAGATATTTCGCATCTAAAATGTGGTCTATTCATGGTCTCCAAGATGTCCTTCTTAATGGAAAAGGTGTTTACCTATTTAAGTTTAGTGACGATAATGGTCTTCATCATGTTATCACTCACGGACCGTGGACTTTTAAAGGTGCCCCTATTGTCATGCAAAAATGGCGTCCCGGTCTCAATATTCATAAGAACAATCATGACAAGCTTCCTCTATGGATTAAAATCCACGATATTCCCTATGAGGCATGGAGTGATGATGGTCTTAGCCACATTGCCTCCAAAATTGGAAAGCCTCTTGCTATGGACTCTTATACTGCTAATATGTGCAAATATGCGGCAGGAAAATCTGTTTATGCCCGTGTCCTTCTTGAGATACCTACTAAATCCTCTTGGGTGGATAAAGTGATTATCCGTATTCCTGATCCTGATACTCTTGAGTTTTACACCCATACTCTTCGTATTGAGTATGAATGGAAACCTCCTATGTGCTCTCATTGCATGGTTTTTGGTCATGAAAATAGAAACTGTATGCATGTCATCTCTAAGAATAATGAAAGTAATCATAAAGATAAAATGCCTATTGATCATGGTATAGTGTATTCTCCTATGCAACTTGATGATGGTTTTAAGGCCGTCTATAAGAAGAAAAGTCGTGCCAAACAAGGGTCAAATTCTGAAAACACTACTGATGATATTTTGCAAAGTAATTCTAATAGAAACAATCAAGGGATTAGGAAGAGTAAAGATTCTTCAATGAACAAAATTTGGTATAAAAGTAAAAAAAATATTAATAAGTCTTGTTTCGAGTTGCGCTCCGTTCCTAATGTGTCCCGCACATCCATTCCTCCTAGTTCTATTCCTCCCCCTATGAAGGATACTAACGGTTCAGTTGGTTTCCCCAGCCCTATCCTTCGTCCTTCTTCTTCCACGCCCCTTAAACAAACTGCTTCCACCACTCCTTTATTCAACGCCTTCGCCGTTCTTGAGGCTTGTTCATCTGACGTTACTGATTTTCCCTCTACTTCTACCCCTCTTCCTCCCCCTAGTGTCCCATCCCAAAATATTACTGAAGATTTTGATCCTGATGCTGATGACCAACTTGACGAGGACAACTGTATTGAGGTTGATTCTGATGATGGTGATACTGCCCAGTTCATTGTTAATGAGTTCGGATCCTATAATGATCAACCTATGATAGCTCCGGTGTCCGAGCAGATGGACTCCACCCCCTCCAAGTTTCCATATGACGCACATCGCTGCATGGAATACTCGCGGTCTCTGTAAGCCTTCTCATCAGAAAGCCTTGAGAGATCTTATCCGCAATCAAAATCTTCATATCTGTGCTTCTCTTGAGACTCGTGCTTCCTTCTCTAACCTCCCTCTTATATGCAGTCGTACTTTTGGCTCTTGGTCGTGGTCGTCTAACGGTCTCTTCTCCCCTAGAGGGACTAGAATCGTGGTTGCCTGGGATCCAATGGCCATTGATATGATGCTTATCGACTTAAGTGATCAGGTTATGCATTTCAAAGTTAATATTCGTGATTCTAATAAATCCTTTTTCTGCTCCTTCGTCTATGCTCATAATGATCACATGATGCGTCGTTCTCTCTGGCATTCTCTTGCGGTCCATAAGAATGTGGTTAGAGATTCCCCTTGGATTCTTTTGGGTGATTTCAATGTTGCTCTTGATATCAAAGATAGCACCTCCGGATCGTCTGGGATTTCTCGTGCTATGCAGGACTTCAGGGACTGTGTCAATCTGATGGAAATGGAGGATCTTAACTATAAAGGTCTCTTCTACACATGGACCAAGTCTCCTAATGGTTCGGGTGGCATTCTCAAGAAGATCGATTGTGTCATGGGAAATACTCACTTCGTTGCTTCTTTCCCATCCTCTACTGTCAATTTTCTCCCTTACCGTTCGTCCGATCATACTCCTGCTGTGCTTTCTCTCCCCCAACGTGCCCCTTTCCAACCTAAGCCTTTCAAGTTCCCTAATTTCCTGACTTATAAGGAAGATTTCAAACAGATTGTTGCCTCTTCTTGGAACCCTAACATCACTGGATATCGGATGTATAAGGTTTTCAAAAACCTTAAAAATCTGAAAGTGCCTATACGTAAGATGCTTCGCAACCAGGGAAACCTCTTTTCTAAGGTTATCTCTCTTCGTAATGAGCTTGATAGAGTTCAGATTGCTTTGGATCGGGATCCTTTCAATAAGGATCTTCGTGAAGAACAATGCAGGTATCTCCTCGCTTATAACGAGGCTAGCCTGGATGAATAGAGGTTCTTGAAACAAAAGGCTAAGGTTAACTGGCTTCGTGAAGGTGATAAAAATTCGGCTTTTTTCCACAAAGCGGTTAAAAGTCGTAAATCTCGCAATCGTATTAATTCTATCCAGGATGTTCAAGGTAACTGGATCTCGGGGAACGATCTTCCTAATCTTTTTGTTTCTCACTTTCAAGCCTTCTTGGGTTCTGCCCAGCCTTCTACTGCTATTCGTGATCCTTCTTCCCTCTTCTCTAATAAGCTCTCCCCCCTCCAGTCTGCCGCCATGCTTACTCCTGTTACTGACGCGGAGGTTAAGTGTGTTCTGTTCCAGATGGGTGATGATAAAGCTCCTGGTTCTGATGGTTTCTCTGCTAAGTTCTTCAAGTCTGCTTGGGATATTGTGGGTCCTGATTTCTGTATGGCTGTTAAGGAATTCTTCTATTCTGGCAAACTTCTTAAGTCATTCAACAGCACCATCCTTGCGCTCATTCCTAAAGTTGATTCCCCTTCCAAAGTCACTGATTTCCGCCCTATAGCTTGTTGTAACGTTGTTTACAAATGTATCAGCAAGCTTATTGCGGATCGTATCAAAAACCATCTTTCTTCTCTGGTTGATGAAAACCAGTCTGCTTTCATCCCTGGTCGTTTGATCACAGACAACGTCCTTCTTGTTCACGAGCTCATGCGTGATTATCATCGTCATCGTGGTCCTCCGAGGTGTGCTTTTAAGGTTGATATTCAAAAAGCCTACGACACGGTTGACTGGACTTTTCTGCGAACCATCTTGTTTGGGTTTGGTTTCCCCGATCGTATGATTGACTGGATCATGACTTGTGTTTCCACGGTTGCTTACTCTGTGAGTATCAATGGGAATACTCATGGTTATTTCGACGGTAAAAGGGGCCTTCGGCAGGGTGACCCCCTCTCCCCTTATCTCTTCACTCTTGTCATGGAAGTGCTTAACCTTATGATCAAGAGAAACATCCATGATTCTGATTCTTTTAAATTCCACAGACAATGTGACGATCAAAATATCACCCATCTCTGCTTTGCCGACGATCTCCTTCTCTTCTGCCATGGTGATAGCTCTTCGGTTAAACTCATATGTGACTCTCTTGAGGAATTCTCTGGGGTTTCTGGCCTCCATCCCAACATTGCGAAGAGTGAAGCTTTCTATTGTAATGTTGGTGAGAGGACCAGGGCTGCCATTGATCTTATTGTTAAGTTTCCGGAAGGCTCTTTTCCTGTTCGATACCTTGGCGTTCCTCTCATCACCACGCGTCTTGCCCACAAAGACTGTAAAGGACTTGTTGATAAAGTCAAATGCAGGATTAATGACTGGAAAAACAAGTCTCTTTCCTTTGCAGGTCGACTCCAGCTGATCCTCTCTGTCATTTCTTCTACTCAAATCTATTGGGCTTCTGCTTTTATTCTTCCTAAATCTATCTCTAACGATATTGAGAACCTCATGAGAGGTTTCCTCTGGTGCCATGGTGAGTTGAAGCGTGGTAAAGCTAAAGTCTCCTGGAAAACTGTTTGCCTTCCTAAGGAACATGGTGGGCTTGGCATACGTAACCTTGCTATCTCCATAGGGACTCTTTCTTGGAAAGGAGTCTCCAAACATGGGAAGCCATAAGGGCAACATTCGTCCCTGATAATCTCCTTTGGAGATCTAGAGACGGTAAACTCTCTCCTTTCTCTGTTCGTTCTGTTTGGAATACTATTCGCCCCTATCATCAACCGGTCTTTTGGTTTCATCTTGTTTGGTTCTCCCAGAACATCCCCATACATGCTTTCATTCTTTGGGTTGCTCTTAAAAATCGCCTTAAGACTCATGATAAAATCAAAATTTGGGACACTAATACCAATCTCATTTGTGCGTTCTGCGGGGACTGTCCGGATTCCCTTTCCCATCTCTTCTTTGAATGTTCTTTCACTTCTTTGGTTTGGCATGACCTCCATCACGTCATGAATCTCTCCTTCTCCCCTGATAGCTGGTCTGATATCATTAGTCAACTCAACCCCAGTAATAAGAACAAGACCATATGGTCCATCATTAGAAGAGTTGTTTTTGCTGGAGCTGTATATCATAACATATGGCGGGAAAGAAATTTACGCATTTTTAAAAACATAAAAAGATCCCATCATGCTGTGGTGAATAGTGTTAAGGATGATATCCGCTGTAGACTGCTGAGTCTATCTATGAAAACTTGCACTAATGTTGATTTGGCTAAAACTATTTGGACCCTCCCTTAATTTCCTTCCTTTGTGCTTTCTTTCTTTTTCTGCTTGTTTTGGCTTGTATGGTTTGTTTGTTTTGAAGGTTGTTTTCCTTTATGTTCTTGTTTGATTCTAGTTCCTTATCTTGTTTTGGTTCCTAGTTTAGCTTGTTGTCCGTTGGGGCCTGTCCCGACGGATTTTCTGTTTTTTGGTGGGGAGTCCCCAGCCTTATATTGTATTTATTCTTTTTATTAATAAATTTGACAGAGGTGCCGCCCTCTTTACCCAAAAAAAACTAGAAAACCCAAATAACATCATTTGCAACATTCAAAAACCCTAATCCATCATATGAAAACAAGAAACCCCTAATAACATTATTTTCAACATTAAAAAACCCTAATTCGTCATATGAAAACTAGAAAACCGTAATAACATCATTTGAAACATTAAAAAACCCTAATCCATCATATGAAAACTAGAAAACCCTAATAACATCATTTGCAACAATTAAAAACTCTAATCCATCATATGAAAACTAGAAAACCCTAATAACATCATTTGCAACATTCAAAAACCCTAATCCATCATATGAAAACTAGAAAACCCTAATAACATCATTTGCAACATTAAAAAACCCTAATCCATCATATAAAAACTAGAAAACCCTAATAACATCATTTGTAACATTCAAATACACTATTCTATCATATGAAAACTAGAAAACCCGAATCCATCATATGAAAACTAGAAAACCTAATAACATCATTTGCAACATTCAAAAACCCTAATCCATCATATGAAAACTAGAAACCCTAATCCATCATACGAAAACTAGAAAACCCTAATAACATCATTTGCATCATTCAAAAACCCTAATCCATCATATGAAAACTAGAAAACCCCAATCCATCATATGAAAAGTAGAAAACCCTAATCCATCATCTGAAAACTTGAAAACCCTAATAACATCATTTGTAACATTCAAAAACCCTAATCCATCATATGAAAAATAGAAAACGCTAACAACATCTTTTGCAACATTCAAAATCCCTAATCCATTATATGAAAACAAGAACACCTTAATAACATCATTTGCAACATTCAAAAACCCTAATCCATCATATGAAAACTAGAAAACCCTAATCCATCATATGAAAACTAGAAAACCCTAATAAAATCATTTGTAACATTCAAAAACCCTAATCCATCATATGAAAACTAGAAAACCCTAATCACGTCATTTGCAACATTCAAAAACCCTAATCTATCTTATGAAACAAGAAAACCCTAATACATCATTTGCCACATTCAAAAAAAAAAACTAGAAAACCCTAATCCATCATCTAAAAATTAGAAAACCCTACTCCATCATATGAAAACTAGAAAACCCTAATAACATCATTTCCAACATTCAAAAACCCTAATCCATCATATGAAAACTAGAAAACCCTAATCCATCATATGAAAACTAGAAAATCCTAATAACATCATTTGAAACATTCAAAACCCTAGTCCATCATATGAAAACTAGAAAACCCTAATAACATCATTTGCAACATTCAAAAACCCTAATCCATCATATGAAAACTAGAAAACCCTAATCCATCATATGAAAACAAGAAAACCCTAATAACATCATTTGCAACATTTAAAAACTTTAATCGATCATATGAAAACTAGAAAACCCTAATAACATCATTTCCAACATTTAAAAAACCTTAATCCATCATATGAAAACAAGAAAACCCTAATAACATCATATGCAACATTCAAAATCCTTAATTCATCATATGAAAACTAGAAAACCCTAATAACATCATTTGAAACATTAAAAAACCCTAATCCATCATATGAAAACTAGAAAACCCTAATAACATCATTTACAACAATCAAAAACCCTAATCCATCATATGAAAACTAGAAAACCCTAATCCATCATATGAAAATTAGAAAATCCTAATCCATCATATGAAAACTAGAAACCCCTATTACATCATTTGCAACATTCAAAAACCCTAATCCATTATATGAAAACCAGAACACCTTAATAACATCATTTGCAACATTCAAAAACCCTAATCCATCATATGAACACAAGAAAACCCTAATCCATCATATGAAAACTAGAAAATCCTAATCCATCATATGAAAACTAGAAACCCCTAATAACATCATTTACAACATTCAAAAACCCTAATCTATTATTTGAAAACAAGAAAACCTTAATAACATCATTTGCAACATTCAAAAACCCTAATCCATCATATGAAAACTAGAAAATCCTAATGATATCATTTGCAACATTTAACAACCCTAATCCATCGTATAAAAACTAGCAACCCCTAATCCATCATTTGAAAACTAGAAAACCCTAATCCATCATATGAAAACTAAAAAACCCTAATAACATCATTTGTAACATTCAAAAACCATAATCCATCATATGAAAACTAGAAAACCCTAATAACATCATTTGCAACATTCAAAAACCCTAATCCATCATATGAAAACTAGAAAAACCTAATCCATCATATGAAAACTAGTAAACCCTAATCCATCATATGAAAACTAGATAACCCTAATAACATCATTTGCAACATTCAAAAACCCTAATCCATCATATGAAAACTAGAAACCCAAATCCATCATATGAAAACTAGAAAATCCTAATCCATCATATGAAAACTAGAAACCCCTAATAACATCATTTGCAACATTCAAAAACCCTAATCCATTATATGAAAACCAGAAAACCTTAATAACATCATTTGCAACATTCAAAAACCCTAATCCATCATATGAGAACTAGAAAACCCTAATCCATCATATGAAAACTAGAAAATCCTAATCCATCATATGAAAACTAGAAACCCCTAATAACATCATTTGCAACATTCAAAAACCCTAATCTATTATTTGAAAACAAGAAAACCTTAATAACATGATTTGCAACATTCAAAAACCCTAATCTATCATATGAAAACTAGAAAACCCTAATAATATCATTTGTAACATTTAAAAACCCTTATCCATCGTTTGAAAACTAGCAACCCCTAATCCATCATTTGAAAACTAGAAAACCCTAATCCATCATATGAAAACTAGAAAACCCAAATAACATCATTTGTAACATTCAAAAACCCTAATCCATCATATGAAAACTAGAAAACCCAAATAACTTCATTTGCAACATTCAAAAACCCTAATCCATCATATGAAAACAAGAAACCCCTAATAACATTATTTGCAACATTAAAAAACCCTAATTCGTCATATGAAAACTAGAAAACCGTAATAACATCATTTGAAACATTAAAAAACCCTAATCCATCATATGAAAACTAGAAAACCCTAATAACATCATTTGCAACAATCAAAAACTCTAATCCATCATATGAAAACTAGAAAACCCTAATAACATCATTTGCAACATTCAAAAACCCTAATCCATCATATGAAAACTAGAAAACCTTAATAACATCATTTGCAACATTAAAAAACCCTATTCCATCATATAAAAACTAGAAAACCCTAATAACATCATTTGCAACATTCAAATACCCTAATCTATCATATGAAAACTAGAAAACCTAATAACATCATTTGCAACATTCAAAAACTCTAATCCATCATATGAAAACTAGAAACCCTAATCCATCATACGAAAACTAGAAAACCCTAATAACATCATTTGCATCATTCAAAAACCCTAATCCATCATATGAAAACTAGAAAACCCTAATCCATCATATGAAGACTACAAAACCAATCCATCATCTGAAAACTTGAAAACCCTAATAACATCATTTGTAACATTCAAAAACCCTAATCCATCATATGAAAAATAGAAAACGCTAACAACATCATTTGCAACATTCAAAATCCCTAATCCATTATATGAAAACAAGAACACCTTAATAACATCATTTGCAACATTCAAAAACCCTAATCCATCATATGAAAACTAGAAAACCCTAATCCATCATATGAAAACTAGAAAACCCTAATAAAATCATTTGTAACATTCAAAAACCCTAATCTATCATATGAAAACTAGAAAACCCAAATAACGTCATTTGCAACATTCAAAAACCCTAATCTATCTTATGAAACAAGAAAACCCTAATACATAATTTGCCACATTCAAAAACCCTAATCCATCATATGAAAACTAGAAAACCCTAATCCAACATCTAAAAACTAGAAAACCCTACTCCATCATATGAAAACTAGAAAACCCTAATAACATCATTTCCAACATTCAAAAACCCTAATCCATCATATGAAAACTAGAAAATCCTAATAACATCATTTGAAACATTCAAAACCCTAGTCCATCATATGAAAACTAGAAAACCCTAATAACATCATTTGCAACATTCAAAAACCCTAATCCATCATATGAAAACTAGAAAACCCTAATCCATCATATGAAAACAAGAAAACCCTAATAACATCATTTGCAACATTTAAAAACTTTAATCGATCATATGAAAACTAGAAAACCCTAATAACATCATTTCCAACATTTAAAAAACCTTAATCCATCATATGAAAACAAGAAAACCCTAATAACATCATATGCAACATTCAAAAACCTTAATTCGTCATATGAAAACTAGAAAACCCTAATAACATCATTTGAAACATTAAAAAACCCTAATCCATCAAATGAAAACTAGAAAACCCTAATAACATCATTTACAACAATCAAAAACCCTAATCCATCATATGAAAACTAGAAAACCCTAATCCATCATATGAAAACTAGAAAATCCTAATCCATCATATGAAAACTAGAAACCCCTATTACATCATTTGCAACATTCAAAAACCCTAATCCATTATATGAAAACCAGAAAACCTTAATAACATCATTTGGAACATTCAAAAACCCTAATCCATCATATGAACACAAGAAAACCCTAATCCATCATATGAAAACTAGAAAATCCTAATCCATCATATGAAAACTAGAAACCCCTAATAACATCATTTGCAACATTCAAAAACCCTAATCTATTATTTGAAAACAAGAAAACCTTAATAACATCATTTGCAACATTCAAAAACCCTAATCCATCATATGAAAACTAGAAAACCCTAATGATATCATTTGCAACATTTAAAAACCTTAATCCATCGTACAAAAACTAGCAACCCCTAATCCATCATTTGAAAACTAGAAAACCCTAATCCATCATATGAAAACTAAAAAACCCTAATAACATCATTTGTAACATTCATAAACCATAATCCATCAGATGAAAACTAGAAAACCCTAATAACATCATTTGCAACATTCAAAAACCCTAATCCATCATATGAAAACTAGAAAAACCTAATCCATCATATGAAAACTAGTAAACCCTAATCCATCATATGAAAACTAGATAACCCTAATAACATCATTTGCAACATTCAAAAACCCTAATCCATCATATGAAAACTAGAAAACCCTAATCCATCATATGAAAACTAGAAAATCCTAATCCATCATATGAAAACTAGAAACCCCTAATAACATTATTTGCAACATTCAAAAACCCTAATCCATTATATGAAAACCAGAAAACCTTAATAACATCATTTGCAACATTCAAAAACCCTAATCCATCATATGAGAACTAGAAAACCCTAATCCATCATATGAAAACTAGAAAATCCTAATCCATCATATGAAAACTAGAAACCCCTAATAACATCATTTGCAACATTCAAAAACCCTAATCCATTATTTGAAAACAAGAAAACCTTAATAACATCATTTGCAACATTCAAAAACCCTAATCTATCATATGAAAACTAGAAAACCCTAATAATATCATTTGCAACATTTAAAAACCCTTATCCATCGTTTGAAAACTAGCAACCCCTAATCCATCATTTGAAAACTAGAAAACCCTAATCCATCATATGAAAACTAGAAAACCCAAATAACATCATTTGTAACATTCAAAAACCCTAATCCATCATATGAAAACTAGAAAACTCTATTAACATCATTTGCAACATTCAAAAACCCTAATCCATCATATGAAACTGGAAAACCCTAATAACATCATTTGCCACATTAAAAAACCCTAATCCATCATATGAAAACTAGAAAAACCTAATCCATCATATGAAAACTAGAAAACCCTAATCCATCATATGAAAACTAGAAAACCCTAATAACATCATTTGCAACATTCAAAAACCCTAATCCATCATATGAAAACTAGAAAACCCTAATCCATCATATGAAAACTAGAAACTCCTATTAACATCATTTGCAACATTCAAAAACCCTAATCCATCATATGAAAACTAGAAAACCCTAATAACATCATTTGCAACATTCAAAAACCCTAATCCATCATATGAAAACTAGAAACCCCTAATATCATCATTTGCAACATTCAAAAACCCTAATCCATTATATGAAAACCAGAAAACCTTAATAACATCATTTGCAACAGTCAAAAACCCTAATCCATCATATGAGAACTAGAAAACCCTAATCCATCATATGAAAACTAGAAAATCCTAATCCATCATATGAAAACTAGAAACCCCTAATAACATCATTTGCAACATTCAAAAACCCTAATCCATTATTTGAAAACAAGAAAACCTTAATAACATCATTTGCAACATTCAAAAACCGTAATCTATCATATGAAAACTAGAAAACCCTAATAATATCATTTGCAACATTTAAAAACCCTTATCCATCGTTTGAAAACTAGCAACCCCTAATCCATCATTTGAAAACTAGAAAACCCTAATCCATCATATGAAAACTAGAAAACCCAAATAACATCATTTGTAACATTCAAAAACCCTAATCCATCATATGAAAACTAGAAAACTCTATTAACATCATTTGCAACATTCAAAAACCCTAATCCATCATATGAAACTGGAAAACCCTAATAACATCATTTGCCACATTAAAAAACCCTAATCCATCATATGAAAAATAGAAAAACCTAATCCATCATATGAAAACTAGAAAACCCTAATCCATCATATGAAAACTAGAAAACCCTAATAACATCATTTGCAACATTCAAAAACCCTAATCCATCATATGAAAACTAGAAAACCCTAATCCATCATATGAAAACTAGAAACTCCTATTAACATCATTTGCAACATTCAAAAACCCTAATCCATCATATGAAAACTAGAAAACCCTAATAACATCATTTGCAACATTCAAAAACCCTAATCCATCATATGAAAACTAGAAAACCCTAATCCATCATATGAAAACAAGAAAACCCTAAAACATCATTTGCAACATTCAAAAACTTTAATCGATCTTATGAAAACTAGAAAACCCAAATAACATCATTTGCAACATTCAAAAACCTTAATCCATCATATGAAAACAAGAAACCCCTAATCCATCATATGAAAATTAGAAAACCCAAATAACATCATTTGCAACATTAAAAAACCCTAATTCGTCATATGAAAACTAGAAAACCCTAATAACATCATTTGCAACATTAAAAATACCTAATCCATCATATAAAAACTAGAAACCCTAATAACATCATTTGCAACATTCAGATACCCTAATCTATCATATGAAAACTAGAAAACCCGAATCCATCATATGAAAACTAGAAAACCTAATAACATCATTTGCAACATTCAAAAACCCTAATCCATCATATGAAAACTAGAAACCCTAATCCATCATACGAAAACTAGAAAACCCTAATAACATCATTTGCATCATTCAAAAACCCTAATCCATCATACGAAAACTAGAAAACCCTAATCCATCATATGAAAACTAGAAAACCCTAATCCATCATTTGAAAACTAGAAAACCCTAATAACATCATCTGTAACATTCAAAAACCCTAATCCATCATATGAAAAATAGAAAACGCTAACAACATCATTTGCAACATTCAAAATCCCTAATCCATTATATGAAAACAAGAACACCTTAATAACATCATTTGCAACATTCAAAAACCCTAATCCATCATATGAAAACTAGAAAACCCTAATCCATCATATGAAAATTAGAAAACCCTAATCCATCATATGAAAACTAGAAAACCCTAATCCATCATATGAAAACAAGAAAACCCTAAAACATCATTTGCAACATTCAAAAACTTTAATCGATCTTATGAAAACTAGAAACCCCAAATAACATCATTTGCAACATTCAAAAACCTTAATCCATCATATGAAAACAAGAAACCCCTAATCCATCATATGAAAATTAGAAAACCCAAATAACATCATTTGCAACATTAAAAAACCCTAATTCGTCATATGAAAACTAGAAAACCCTAATAACATCATTTGCAACATTAAAAAACCCTAATCCATCATATAAAAACTAGAAACCCTAATAACATCATTTGCAACATTCAGATACCCTAATCTATCATATGAAAACTAGAAAACCCGAATCCATCATATGAAAACTAGAAAACCTAATAACATCATTTGCAACATTCAAAAACCCTAATCCATCATATGAAAACTAGAAAGCCTAATCCATCATACGAAAACTAGAAAACCCAACCATCACTCTGATGGCCTAGTGGATAAGGCTTAGGACTCTTTCTCTTCCCCCATAAAGAGGTTCCAAGTTCTAATCTCACTCCCTCCCTTTCCCCATAGGGAGTGTTAGGTTTCAATCAGGGGATGGCCACTGGCCACCTCTCTACCCCCGTAGGTGATTGACCCGGACCACCCTGCTGCCAGGTGTGCGTGGGCCCCGAGGTTGCTTCATCAGGGTCATCCAAAGGATGGATCGGGTGGGGTCCTCGGTTACCAAAAAAAAAAAAAAAAAAAAAAAAAAAAAAACTAGAAAACCCTAATAACATCATTTGCATCATTCAAAAACCCTAATCCATCATACGAAAACTAGAAAACCCTAATCCATCATATGAAAACTAGAAAACCCTAATCCATCATTTGAAAACTAGAAAACCCTAATAACATCATCTGTAACATTCAAAAACCCTAATCCATCATATGAAAAATAGAAAACGCTAACAACATCATTTGCAACATTCAAAATCCCTAATCCATTATATGAAAACAAGAACACCTTAATAACATCATTTGCAACATTCAAAAACCCTAATCCATCATATGAAAACTAGAAAACCCTAATCCATCATATGAAAATTAGAAAACCCTAATCCATCATATGAAAACTAGAAAACCCTAATCCATCATATGAAAACAAGAAAACCCTAAAACATCATTTGCAACATTCAAAAACTTTAATCGATCTTATGAAATCTAGAAACCCCAAATAACATCATTTGCAACATTCAAAAACCTTAATCCATCATATGAAAACAAGAAACCCCTAATCCATCATATGAAAATTAGAAAACCCAAATAACATCATTTGCAACATTAAAAAACCCTAATTCGTCATATGAAAACTAGAAAACCCTAATAACATCATTTGCAACATTAAAAAACCCTAATCCATCATATAAAAACTAGAAACCCTAATAACATCATTTGCAACATTCAGATACCCTAATCTATCATATGAAAACTAGAAAACCCGAATCCATCATATGAAAACTAGAAAACCTAATAACATCATTTGCAACATTCAAAAACCCTAATCCATCATATGAAAACTAGAAAGCCTAATCCATCATACGAAAACTAGAAAACCCAACCATCACTCTGATGGCCTAGTGGATAAGGCTTAGGACTCTTTCTCTTCCCCCATAAAGAGGTTCCAAGTTCTAATCTCACTCCCTCCCTTTCCCCATAGGGAGTGTTAGGTTTCAATCAGGGGATGGCCACTGGCCACCTCTCTACCCCCGTAGGTGATTGACCCGGACCACCCTGCTGCCAGGTGTGCGTGGGCCCCGAGGTTGCTTCATCAGGGTCATCCAAAGGATGGATCGGGTGGGGTCCTCGGTTACCAAAAAAAAAAAAAAAAAAAAAAAAAAAAAAAAAAAAAACTAGAAAACCCTAATAACATCATTTGCATCATTCAAAAACCCTAATCCATCATACGAAAACTAGAAAACCCTAATCCATCATATGAAAACTAGAAAACCCTAATCCATCATTTGAAAACTAGAAAACCCTAATAACATCATCTGTAACATTCAAAAACCCTAATCCATCATATGAAAAATAGAAAACGCTAACAACATCATTTGCAACATTCAAAATCCCTAATCCATTATATGAAAACAAGAACACCTTAATAACATCATTTGCAACATTCAAAAACCCTAATCCATCATATGAAAACTAGAAAACCCTAATCCATCATATGAAAATTAGAAAACCCTAATCCATCATATGAAAACTAGAAAACCCTAATCCATCATATGAAAACAAGAAAACCCTAAAACATCATTTGCAACATTCAAAAACTTTAATCGATCTTATGAAAACTAGAAACCCCAAATAACATCATTTGCAACATTCAAAAACCTTAATCCATCATATGAAAACAAGAAACCCCTAATCCATCATATGAAAATTAGAAAACCCAAATAACATCATTTGCAACATTAAAAAACCCTAATTCGTCATATGAAAACTAGAAAACCCTAATAACATCATTTGCAACATTAAAAAACCCTAATCCATCATATAAAAACTAGAAACCCTAATAACATCATTTGCAACATTCAGATACCCTAATCTATCATATGAAAACTAGAAAACCCGAATCCATCATATGAAAACTAGAAAACCTAATAACATCATTTGCAACATTCAAAAACCCTAATCCATCATATGAAAACTAGAAAGCCTAATCCATCATACGAAAACTAGAAAACCCAACCATCACTCTGATGGCCTAGTGGATAAGGCTTAGGACTCTTTCTCTTCCCCCATAAAGAGGTTCCAAGTTCTAATCTCACTCCCTCCCTTTCCCCATAGGGAGTGTTAGGTTTCAATCAGGGGATGGCCACTGGCCACCTCTCTACCCCCGTAGGTGATTGACCCGGACCACCCTGCTGCCAGGTGTGCGTGGGCCCCGAGGTTGCTTCATCAGGGTCATCCAAAGGATGGATCGGGTGGGGTCCTCGGTTACCAAAAAAAAAAAAAAAAAAAAAAAAAAAAAAAAAAAAACTAGAAAACCCTAATAACATCATTTGCATCATTCAAAAACCCTAATCCATCATACGAAAACTAGAAAACCCTAATCCATCAAATGAAAACTAGAAAACCCTAATCCATCATTTGAAAACTAGAAAACCCTAATAACATCATCTGTAACATTCAAAAACCCTAATCCATCATATGAAAAATAGAAAACGCTAACAACATCATTTGCAACATTCAAAATCCCTAATCCATTATATGAAAACAAGAACACCTTAATAACATCATTTGCAACATTCAAAAACCCTAATCCATCATATGAAAACTAGAAAACCCTAATCCATCATATGAAAACTAGAAAACCCTAATCCATCATATGAAAACTAGAAAACCCTAATAAAATCATTTGGAACATTCAAAAACCCTAATCCATCAAATGAAAACTAGAAAACCCTAATAACGTCATTTGCAACATTCAAAAACCCTAATCCATCATATGAAACTAGAAAACCCTAATACATCATTTGCTATATTCAAAAACCCTAATCCATCATATGAAAACTAGAAAACCCTAATCCATCATATAAAAACTAGAAAACCCTAATCCATCATATGAAAACTAGAAAACCCGGGAGTGTTAGGTTTCAATCAGGGGATGGCCACTGGCCACCTCTCTACCCCCCGTAGGTGATTGACCCGGACCACCCTGCTGCCAGGTGTGCGTGGGCCCCGAGGTTGCTTCATCAGGGTCATCCAAAGGATGGGTCGGGTGGGGTCCTCGGTTACCAAAAAAAAAAAAAAAAAAAAAAAAAAAAAAAAAAAAAAAACTAGAAAACCCTAATAACATCATTTCCAACATTCAAAAACCCTAATCCACCATATGAAAACTAGAAAACCCTAATCCATCATATGAAAACTAAAAAATCCTAATAACATCATTTGAAACATTCAAAAACCCTAATCCATCATATGAAAACTAGATAACCCTAATAACATCATTTGCAACATTCAAAAACCCTAATCCATCATATGAAAACTAGAAAACCCTAATCCATCATATGAAAACAAGAAAACCCTAATAACATCATTTGGAACATTTAAAAACTTTAATCGATCATATGAAAACTAGAAAACCCTAATAACATCATTTCCAACATTCAAACAACCTTAATCCATCATATGAAAACAAGAAAACCCTAATCCATCATATGAAAATTAGAAAACCCTAATAACATCATATGCACCATTCAAAAACCCTAATTCGTCATATGAAAACTAGAAAACCCTAATAACATCATTTGAAACATTAAAAAACCCTAATCCATCATATGAAAACTAGAAAACCCTAATAACATCATTTACAACAATCAAAAACCCTAATCAATCGTATGAAAACTAGAAACCCCTAATAACATCATTTGCAACATTCAAATACCCTAATCCATCATATGAAAACTAGAAAACCTAATATTATCATTTGCAACATTCAAAAACCCTAATCCATCATATGAAAACTAGAAAACCCTAATCCATCATACGAAAACTAGAAAACCCTAATAACATCATTTGCAACATTCAAAAACCCTAATCCATCATATGAAAACTAGAAAACCCTAATCCATCATATGAAAACTAGAAAACCCTAATCCATCATTTGCAACATTAAAAAACACTAATCCATCATATGAAAACTAGAAAACCCTAATTCATCATACGCAACATTCAAAAACCCTAATCCATCATATGAAAACTAGATAACCCTAATCGATCGTATGAAAACTACAAAACCCTAATAACATCATTTGCAACATTCAAAAATCCTAATCCAACATATGAAAACCCTAATCCATCATATGAAAACAAGAAAACCCTAATAACATCATTTGCAACATTCAAAAACTTTAATCGATCATATGAAAACAAGAAAACCCTAATAACATCATTTGCAACATTCAAAAACTTTAATCGATCATATGAAAACTAGAAAACCCTAACAACATCATTTGCAACATTCAAAAACCCTAATGCATCAGATGAAAACAAGAAAACCCTAATCCATCATTTGAAAACTAGAAAACCCTAATAACATTATTTGCAACATTCAAAAACCCTAATCCATCATATGAATACTAGAAAACCCTAATAACATCATTTGCAACGATCAAAAACCTAATCCATCATATGAAAATTAGAAAACCCTAATAACATCATTTGCAACATTCAAAAACCCTCATCCATCATATGAAAACTAGAAAACCCTAATAACATCATTTGCAACATTAAAAAACCCTAATCCATCATATAAAAACTAGAAAACCCTAATAACATCATTTGCAACATTCAAATACCCTAATCCATCATAAGAAAACTAGAAAACCCGAATCCAACATATGAAAACTAGAAAACCTATTAACATCATTTGCAATATTCAAAAACCCTAATCTATCATATGAAAAGTAGAAAACCCTAATCCATCATACGAAAACTAGAAAACGCTAATAACATCATTTGCAATATTAAAAAACTCTAATCCATCATATGAAAACTAGAAAACCCTAATCCATCATATGAAAACTAGAAAACCCTAATCCATCATCTGAAAACTAGAAAACCCAAATAACATTATTTGTAACATTATAAAACCCTAATCCATCATATGAAAAATAGAAAACGCTAATAACATCATTTGCAACATTCAAAAACCCTAATCCATCAAATGAAAACTAGAAAACCCTAATAACTTCATTTGCAAATTTCAAAAACCCTAATCCATTATATGAAAACAAGAAAACCTTAATAACAACATTTGCAACATTCAAAAAACCTAATCCATTATATGAAAAGTAGAAAACCCTAATAATATCATTTGCAACATTTAAAAACCCTAATCCATCGTATGAAAACTAGCAAACCCTAATCCAACATATGAAAACTAGAAAACCCTAATCCATCATATGAAAACTAGAAATCCCTAATAACATAATTTGTAACATTCAAAAACCCTAATCCATCAGATGAAAACTAGAAAATCCTAATAACATCATTTGCAACATTCAAAAACCCTAATCCATCATATGAAACTAGAAAACCCTAATAACATCATTTGGCACATTCAAAAACCATAATCCATCATATGAAAACTAGAAAACCCTAATCCATCATCCGAAAACTAGAAAACCCTAATAACATCATTTGCAACATTCAAAAACCCGAATCCATCATATGAAAACTAGAAAACCCTAATCCATCATATGAAAACTAGAAAACCCTAATCCATCATCTGAAAACTAGAAAACCAACCATCACCCTGATGGCCTAGTGGATAAGGCTTAGGACTCTTTCTTTTCCCCTATAAAGAGGTTCCAAGTTCTAATCCCACTCCATCCCTTTCCCCATATGGAGTGATAGGTTTCAATCAGGGGATGGCCACTGGCCACCTCTCTACCCCCGTAGGTGATTGACCCGGACCACCCTGCTGCCAGGTGTGCGTGGGCCCCGAGGTTGCTTCATCAGGGTCATCCAAAGGATGGGTCGGGTGGGATCCTCGGTTACCAAAAAAAAAATAGAAAACCCTAATAACATCATTTGTAACATTCAAAAACCCTAATCCATCATATGAAAAATAGAAAACGCTAATAACATCATTTGCAACATTCAAAAACCCTAATCCATCAAATGAAAACTAGAAAACCCTAATAACATCATTTGCAACATTCAAAAACCCTAATCCATCATATGAAAACTAGAAAACCCTAACAACATCATATGCAACATTCAAAAATCCTAATCCATCATATGAAACCTATAAAACCCTAGTCCATCATATGAAAACTAGAAAATCCTAATAACATCATTTGCAACATTCAAAAACCTTAATCCATTATATGAAAACTTGAAAACCCCTAATAACATTATTTGCAACATTCAAAAACCCTAATCCTTCATATGAAAACTAGATAACCCTAATCCATCATACGAAAACTAGAAAACGCTAATAACATCATTTGCAACATTAAAAAACTCTAATCCATCATATGAAAACTAGAAAACCCTAATCCATCATATGAAAACTAGAAAACCCTAATCTATCGTCTGAAAACTAGAAAACCCTAATAACATCATTTGTAACATTCAAAAACCCTAATCCATCATATGAAAAATAGAAAACGCTAATAACATCATTTGCAACATTCAAAAACCCAAATCCATCAAATGAAAACTAGAAAACCCTAATAACATCATTTGCAAATTTCAAAAACACTAATCCATTATATGAAAACAAGAAAACCTTAATAACAACATTTGCAACATTCAAAAACCCTAATCCATCATATGAAAACTAGAAAACCCTAATAATATCATTTGCAACATTTAAAAACCCTAATCCATCAGATGAAAACTAAAAATCCTAATAACTTAATTTGTAACATTCAAAAACCCTAATCCATCAGTTGAAAACTAGAAAATCCTAATAACATCATTTGCAACATTCAAAAGCCCTAATCCATCATATGAAACTAGAAAACCCTAATAACATCATTTGGCACATTCAAAAACCCTAATCCATCATATGAAAACTAGAAAACCCTAATCCATCATCCGAAAACTAGAAAACCCTAATAACATCATTTGCAACATTCAAAAATCCTAAGCCAACATATGAAAACCCTAATCCATCATATGAAAACAAGAAAACCCTAATAACATCATCTGCAACATTCAAAAACTTTAATCGATCATATGAAAACAAGAAAACCATAATAACATCATTTGCAACATTCAAAAACTTTAATCGATCATATGAAAACTAGAAAACCCTAATAACATCATTTGCAACATTCAAAAACCCTAATCCATCAGATGAAAACAAGAAAACCCTAATCCATCATATGAAAACTAGAAAACCCTAATAACATTATTTGCAACATTCAAAAACCCTAATTCGTCATATGAAAACTAGAAAACCCTAATAACATCATTTGAAACATTAAAAAACCCTAATCCATCATATGAATACTAGAAAACCCTAATAACATCATTTGCAACAATTAAAAACCCTAATCCATCATATGAAAACTAGAAAACCTTAATAACAGCATTTGCAACATTCAAAAACCCTAATCCATCATATGAAAACTAGAAAACCCTAATAACATCATTTGCAACATTTAAAAATCCTAATCCAACATATAAAAACTAGAAAACCCTAATAACATCATTTGCAACATTCAAATACCCTAATCCATCATATGAAAACTAGAAAACCCGAATCCATCATATGAAAACTAGAAAACCTAATAACATCATTTGCAACATTCAAAAACAATAATCCATCATATGAAAACTAGAAAACCCTAATCCATCATACGAAAACTAGAAAATGCTAATAACATCATTTGCAACATTAAAAAACTCTAATCCATCATATGAAAACTAGAAAACCCTAATCCATCATATGAAAACTAGAAAACCCTAATCCATCATCTAAAAACTAGAAATCCCTAATAACATCATTTGTAACATTCAAAAACCCCAATCCATCATATGAAAAATAGAAAACGCTAATAATATCATTTGCAACATTCAAAAACCCTAATCCATCATATGAAAACTAGAAAACCCTAATAATATCATTTGCAACATTTAAAAACCCTAATCCATCAGATGAAAACTAGAAAATCCTAATAACATAATTTGTAACATTCAAAAACCCTAATCCATCAGATGAAAACTAGAAAATCCTAATAACATCATTTGCAACATTCAAAAACCCTAATCCATCATATGAAACTGGAAAACCCTAATAACATCATTTGGCACATTCAAAAACCCTAATCCATCATCTGAAAACTAGAAAACCCTAATCCATCATCCGAAAAGTAAAAAACCCTAATAACATCATTTGCAACATTCAAAAACCCGAATCCATCATATGAAAACTAGAAAACCCTAATCCATCATATGAAAACTAGATAACCCTAATCGATCGTATGAAAACTAGAAAACCCTAATAACATCATTTGCAACATTCAAAAATCCTAATCCAACATATGAAAACCCTAATCCATCATATGAAAACAAGAAAACCCTAATAACATCATTTGCAACATTCAAAAACATTAATCGATCATATGAAAACAAGAAAACGCTAATAACATCATTTGCAACATTCAAAAACTTTAATCGATCATATGAAAACTAGAAAACCCTAATAACATCATTTGCAACATTCAAAAACCCTAATCCATCACATGAAAACAAGAAAACCCTAATCCATCATATGAAAACTAGAAAACCCTAATAACATTATTTGCAACATTCAAAAACCCTAATTCGTCATATGAAAACTAGAAAACCCTAATAACATCATTTGAAACATTAAAAAAACCTAATCCATCATATGAATACTAGAAAACCCTAATAACATCATTTGCAACAATTAAAAACCCTAATCCATCGTATAAAAACTAGAAAACCCTAATAACATCATTTGCAACATTCAAAAACCCTAATTCATCATATGACAACTAGAAAACCCTAATAACATCATTTGCAACATTAAAAATACTAATCCATCATATAAAACCTAGAAAACCCTAATAACATCATTTGGAACATTCAAATACCCTAATCCATCATATGAAAACTAGAAAACCCTAATCCATCATACGAAAACTAGAAAACAATAATAACATCATTTGCAACATTAAAAAACTCTAATCCATCATATGAAAACTAGAAAACCCTAATCCATCATATGAAAACTAGAAAACCCTAATCCATCATCTGAAAACTAGAAAACCCTAATACATCATTTGTAACATTCAAAAACCCTAATCCATCATATGAAAAATAGAAAACGCTAATAACATCATTTGCAACATCCAAAAACCCTAATCCATCAAATGAAAACTAGAAAACTCTAATAACATCATTTGCAAATTTCAAAAACCCTAATCCATTATATGAAAACAAGAAAACCTTAATAACAACATTTGCAACATTCAAAAACCCTAATCCATCATATGAAAACTAGAAAACCCTAATAATATCATTTGCAACAGTTAAAAACCCTAATCCATCGTATGAAAACTAGCAAACCCTAATCCAACATATGAAAACTAGAAAACCCTAATCCATCATATGAAAACTAGAAAACCCTAATAACATAATTTGTAACATTCAAAAACCCTAATCCATCATATGAAAACTAGAAAATCCTAATAACATCATTTGCAACATTCAAAAACACTAATCCATCATATGAAACTAGAAAACCCTAATAACATTATTTGGCACATTCAAAAACCCTAATCCATCATATGAAAACTAGAAAACCCTAATCCATCATCCGAAAACTAGAAAACCCTAATAACATCATTTGCAACATTCAAAAACACGAATCCATCATATGAAAACTAGAAAACCCTAATCCATCATATGAAAACTAGAAAACCCTAATCCATCATCTGAAAACTAAAAAACCCTAATAACATCATTTGTAACTTTCAAAAACCCTAATCCATCATATGAAAAATAGAAAACGCTAATAACATCATTTGCAAAATTCAAAAACCCTAATTCATCAAATGAAAACTAGAAAACCCTAATAACATCATTTGCAACATTCAAAAACCCTAATCCATCAAATGAAAACTAGAAAACCCTAATAACATCATTTGCAACATTCAAAAACCCTAATCCATCATATGAAAACTAGAAAACCCTAATAACATCATATGCAACATTCAAAAATCCTAATCCATCATATGAAACCTATAAAACCCTAGTCCATCATATGAAAACTAGAAAATCCTAATAACATCATTTGCAACATTCAAAAACCTTAATCCATTATATGAAAACTTGAAAACCCCTAATAACATTATTTGCAACATTCAAAAACCCTAATCCTTCATATGAAAACTAGATAACCCTAATCCATCATACGAAAACTAGAAAACGCTAATAACATCATTTGCAACATTAAAAAACTCTAATCCATCATATGAAAACTAGAAAACCCTAATCCATCATATGAAAACTAGAAAACCCTAATCCATCATCTGAAAACTAGAAAACCCTAATAACATCATTTGTAACATTCAAAAACCCTAATCCATCATATGAAAAATAGAAAACGCTAATAACATCATTTGCAACATTCAAAAACCCTAATCCATCAAATGAAAACTAGAAAACCCTAATAACATCATTTGCAAATTTCAAAAACACTAATCCATTATATGAAAACAAGAAAACCTTAATAACAACATTTGCAACATTCAAAAACCCTAATCCATCATATGAAAACTAGAAAAACCTAATAATATCATTTGCAACATTTAAAAACCCTAATCCATCAGATGAAAACTAAAAAATCCTAATAACATAATTTGAAACATTCAAAAACCCTAATCCATCAGTTGAAAACTAGAAAATCCTAATAACATCATTTGCAACATTCAAAAACCCTAATCCATCATATGAAACTAGAAAACCCTAATAACATCATTTGGCACATTCAAAAACCCTAATCCAGCATATGAAAACTAGAAAACCCTAATCCATCATCCGAAAACTAGAAAACCCTAATAACATCATTTGCAACATTCAAAAACCCGAATCCATCATATGAAAACTAGAAAACCCTAATCCATCATATGAAAACTAGATAACCCTAATCGATCGTATGAAAACTAGAAAACCCTAATAACATCATTTGCAACATTCAAAAATCCTAAGCCAACATATGAAAACCCTAATTCATCATATGAAAATAAGAAAACCCTAATAAAATCATTTGCAACATTCAAAAACTTTAATCGATCATATGAAAACAAGAAAACCATAATAACATCATTTGCAACATTCAAAAACTTTAATCGATCATATGAAAACTAGAAAACCCTAATAACATCATTTGCAACATTCAAAAACCCTAATCCATCAGATGAAAACAAGAAAACCCAAATCCATCTTATGAAAACTAGAAAACCCTAATAACATTATTTGCAACATTCAAAAACCCTAATTCGTCATATGAAAACTAGAAAACCCTAATAGCATCATTTGAAACATTAAAAAACCCTAATCCATCATATGAATACTAGAAAACCCTAATAACATCATTTGCAACAATTAAAAACCCTAATCCATCATATGAAAACTAGAAAACCCTAATAACAGCATTTGCAACATTCAAAAACCCTAATCCATCATATGAAAACTAGAAAACCCTAATAACATCATTTGCAACATTAAAAAACCCTAATCCATCATATAAAAACTAGAAAACCCTAATAACATCATTTGCAACATTCAAATACCCTAATCCATCATATGAAAACTAGAAAACCCGAATCCATCATATGAAAACTAGAAAACCTAATAACATCATTTGCAACATTCAAAAACCCTAATCCATCATATGAAAACTAGAAAACCCTAATCCATCATACGAAAACTAGAAAATGCTAATAACATCATTTGCAACATTAAAAAACTCTAATCCATCATATGAAAACTAGAAAACCCTAATCCATCATATGAAAACTAGAAAACCCTAATCCATCATCTAAAAACTAGAAAACCCTAATAACATCATTTGTAACATTCAAAAACCCTAATCCATCATATGAAAAATAGAAAACGCTAATAATATCATTTGCAATATTTAAAAACCCTAATCCATCAAATGAAAACTAGAAAACCCTAATAACATCATTTGCAAATTTCAAAAACACTAATCCATTATATGAAAACAAGAAAACCTTAATAACAACATTTGCAACATTCAAAAACCCTAATCCATCATATGAAAACTAGAAAACCCTAATAATATCATTTGCAACATTTAAAAACCCTAATCCATCAGATGAAAACTAAAAAATCCTAATAACATAATTTGAAACATTCAAAAACCCTAATCCATCAGTTGAAAACTAGAAAATCCTAATAACATCATTTGCAACATTCAAAAACCCTAATCCATCATATGAAACTAGAAAACCCTAATAACATCATTTGGCACATTCAAAAACCCTAATCCATCATATGAAAACTAGAAAACCCTAATCCATCATCCGAAAACTAGAAAACCCTAATAACATCATTTGCAACATTCAAAAACCCGAATCCATCATATGAAAACTAGAAAACCCTAATAACATCATTTGCAACATTAAAAAACCCTAATCCATCATATAAAACCTAGAAAACCCTAATAACATCATTTGGAACATTCAAATACCCTAATCCATCATATGAAAACTAGAAAACCCTAATCCATCATACGAAAACTAGAAAACAATAATAACATCATTTGCAACATTAAAAAACTCTAATCCATCATATGAAAACTAGAAAACCCTAATCCATCATATGAAAACTAGAAAACCCTAATCCATCATCTGAAAACTAGAAAACCCTAATAACATCATTTGTAACATTCAAAAACCCTAATCCATCATATGAAAAATAGAAAACGCTAATAACATCATTTGCAACATTCAAAAACCCTAATCCATCAAATGAAAACTAGAAAACCCTAATAACATCATTTGCAAATTTCAAAAACCCTAATCTATTATATGAAAACAAGAAAACCTTAATAACAACATTTGCAACATTCAAAAACCCTAATCCATCATATGAAAACTAGAAAACCCTAATAATATCATTTGCAACATTTAAAAACCCTAATCCATCGTATGAAAACTAGCAAACCCTAATCCAACATATGAAAACTAGAAAACCCAAATCCATCATATGAAAACTAGAAAACCTTAATAACATAATTTGTAACATTCAAAAACCCTAATCCATCAGATGAAAACTAGAAAATCCTAATAACATCATTTGCAACATTCAAAAACCCTAATCCATCATATGAAACTAGAAAACCCTAATAACATTATTTGGCACATTCAAAAACCCTAATCCATCATATGAAAACTAGAAAACCCTAATCCATCATCCGAAAACTAGAAAACCCTAATAACATCATTTGCAACATTCAAAAACACGAATCCATCATATGAAAACTAGAAAACCCTAATCCATCATATGAAAACTAGAAAACCCTAATTCATCATCTGAAAACTAGAAAACCCTAATAACATCATTTGTAACATTCAAAAACCCTAATCCATCATATGAAAAATAGAAAACGCTAATAACATCATTTGCAACATTCAAAAACCCTAATTCATCAAATGAAAACTAGAAAACCCTAATAACATCATTTGCAACATTCAAAAACCCTAATCCATCAAATGAAAACTAGAAAACCCTAATAACATCATTTGCAACATTCAAAAACCCTAATTCATCATATGAAAACTAGAAAACCCTAATAACATCATATGCAACATTCAAAAATCCTAATCCATCATATGAAACCTATAAAACCCTAGTCCATCATATGAAAACTAGAAAATCCTAATAACATCATTTGCAACATTCAAAAACCTTAATCCATTATATGAAAACTTGAAAACTCCTAATAACATTATTTGCAACATTCAAAAACCCTAATCCTTTATATGAAAACTAGATAACCCTAATCCATCATACGAAAACTAGAAAACGCTAATAACATCATTTGCAACATTAAAAAACTCTAATCCATCATATGAAAACTAGAAAACCCTAATCCATCATATGAAAACTAGAAAACCCTAATCCATCATCTGAAAACTAGAAAACCCTAATAACATCATTTGTAACATTCAAAAACCCTAATCCATCATATGAAAAATAGAAAACGCTAATAACATCATTTGCAACATTCAAAAACACTAATCCATCAAATGAAAACTAGAAAACCCTAATAACATCATTTGCAAATTTCAAAAACACTAATCCATTATATGAAAACAAGAAAACCTTAATAACAACATTTGCAACATTCAAAAACCCTAATCCATCATATGAAAACTAGAAAACCCTAATAATATCATTAGCAACATTTAAAAAGCCTAATCCATCAGTTGAAAACTAGAAAATCCTAATAACATCATTTGCAACATTCAAAAACCCTAATCCATCATATGAAAACTAGAAAACCCTAATCCATCATCCGAAAACTAGAAAACACTAATAACATCATTTGCAACATTCAAAAACCCGAATCCATCATATGAAAACTAGAAAACCCTAATCCATCATATGAAAACTAGATAACCCTAATCGATCGTATGAAAACTAGAAAACCCTAATAACATCATTTGCAACATTCAAAAATCCTAAGCCAACATATGAAAACCCTAATTCATCATATGAAAACAAGAAAACCCTAATAACATCATTTGCAACATTCAAAAACTTTAATCGATCATATGAAAACAAGAAAACCATAATAACATCATTTGCAACATTCAAAAACTTTAATCGATCATATGAAAACTAGAAAACCCTAATAACATCATTTGCAACATTCAAAAACCCTAATCCATCAGATGAAAACAAGAAAACCCAAATCCATCATATGAAAACTAGAAAACCCTAATAACATTATTTGCAACATTCAAAAACCCTAATTCGTCATATGAAAACTAGAAAACCCTAATAACATCATTTGAAACATTAAAAAATCCTAATCCATCATATGAATACTAGAAAACCCTAATAACATCATTTGCAACAATTAAAAACCCTAATCCATCATATGAAAACTAGAAAACCCTAATAACAGCATTTGCAACATTCAAAAACCCTAATCCATCATATGAAAACTAGAAAACCCTAATAACATCATTTGCAACATTAAAAAACCCTAATCCATCATATAAAAACTAGAAAACCCTAATAACATCATTTGCAACATTCAAATACCCTAATCCATCATATGAAATCTAGAAAACCCGAATCCATCATATGAAAACTAGAAAACCTAATAACATCATTTGCAACATTCAAAAACCCTAATCCATCAGATGAAAACAAGAAAACCCAAATCCATCATATGAAAACTAGAAAACCCTAATAACATTATTTGCAACATTCAAAAACCCTAATTCGTCATATGAAAACTAGAAAACCCTAATAACATCATTTGAAACATTAAAAAACCCTAATCCATCATATGAATACTAGAAAACCCTAATAACATCATTTGCAACAATTAAAAACCCTAATCCATCATATGAAAACTAGAAAACCTTAATAACAGCATTTGCAACATTCAAAAACCCTAATCCATCATATGAAAACTAGAAAACCCTAATAACATCATTTGCAACATTAAAAAACCCTAATCCATCATATAAAAACTAGAAAACCCTAATAACATCATTTGCAACATTCAAATACCCTAATCCATCATATGAAATCTAGAAAACCCGAATCCATCATATGAAAACTAGAAAACCTAATAACATCATTTGCAACATTCAAAAACCCTAATCCATCAGATGAAAACAAGAAAACCCAAATCCATCATATGAAAACTAGAAAACCCTAATAACATTATTTGCAACATTCAAAAACCCTAATTCGTCATATGAAAACTAGAAAACCCTAATAACATCATTTGAAACATTAAAAAACCCTAATCCATCATATGAATACTAGAAAACCCTAATAACATCATTTGCAACAATTAAAAACCCTAATCCATCATATGAAAACTAGAAAACCCTAATAACAGCATTTGCAACATTCAAAAACCCTAATCCATCATATGAAAACTAGAAAACCCTAATAACATCATTTGCAACATTAAAAAACCCTAATCCATCATATAAAAACTAGAAAACCCTAATAACATCATTTGCAACATTCAAATACCCTAATCCATCATATGAAAACTAGAAAACCCGAATCCATCATATGAAAACTAGAAAACCTAATAACATCATTTGCAACATTCAAAAACCCTAATCCATCATATGAAAACTAGAAAACCCTAATCCATCATACGAAAACTAGAAAATGCTAATAACATCATTTGGAACATTAAAAAACTCTAATCCATCATATGAAAACTAGAAAACCCTAATCCATCATATGAAAACTAGAAAACCCTAATCCATCATCTGAAAACTAGAAAACCCTAATAACATCATTTGTAACATTCAAAAACCCTAATCCATCATATGAAAAATAGAAAACGCTAATAACATCATTTGCAATATTTAAAAACCCTAATCCATCAAATGAAAACTAGAAAACCCTAATAACATCATTTGCAAATTTCAAAAACACTAATCCATTATATGAAAACAAGAAAACCTTAATAACAACATTTGCAACATTCAAAAACCCTAATCCATCATATGAAAACTAGAAAACCCTAATAATATCATTTGCAACATTTAAAAACCCTAATCCATCAGATGAAAACTAAAAAATCCTAATAACATAATTTGAAACATTCAAAAACCCTAATCCATCAGTTGAAAACTAGAAAATCCTAATAACATCATTTGCAACATTCAAAAACCCTAATCCATCATATGAAACTAGAAAACCCTAATAACATCATTTGGCACATTCAAAAACCCTAATCCATCATATGAAAACTAGAAAACCCTAATCCATCATCCGAAAACTAGAAAACCCTAATAACATCATTTGCAACATTCAAAAACCCGAATCCATCATATGAAAACTAGAAAACCCTAATAACATCATTTGCAACATTAAAAAACCCTAATCCTTCATATAAAACCTAGAAAACCCTAATAACATCATTTGGAACATTCAAATACCCTAATCCATCATATGAAAACTAGAAAACCCTAATCCATCATACGAAAACTAGAAAACAATAATAACATCATTTGCAACATTAAAAAACTCTAATCCATCATATGAAAACTAGAAAACCCTAATCCATCATATGAAAACTAGAAAACCCTAATCCATCATCTGAAAACTAGAAAACCCTAATAACATCATTTGTAACATTCAAAAACCCTAATCCATCATATGAAAAATAGAAAACGCTAATAACATCATTTGCAACATTCAAAAACCCTAATCCATCAAATGAAAACTAGAAAACCCTAATAACATCATTTGCAAATTTCAAAAACCCTAATCCATTATATGAAAACAAGAAAACCTTAATAACAACATTTGCAACATTCAAAAACCCTAATCCATCATATGAAAACTAGAAAACCCTAATAATATCATTTGCAACATTTAAAAACCCTAATCCATCGTATGAAAACTAGCAAACCCTAATCCAACATATGAAAACTAGAAAACCCTAATCCATCATATGAAAACTAGAAAACCTTAATAACATAATTTGTAACATTCAAAAACCCTAATCCATCAGATGAAAACTAGAAAATCCTAATAACATCATTTGCAACATTCAAAAACCCTAATTACATTATTTGGCACATTCAAAAACCCTAATCCATCATATGAAAACTAGAAAACCCTAATCCATCATCCGAAAACTAGAAAACCCTAATAACATCATTTGCAACATTCAAAAACACGAATCCATCATATGAAAACTAGAAAACCCTAATCCATCATATGAAAACTAGAAAACCCTAATCCATCATCTGAAAACTAGAAAACCCTAATAACATCATTTGTAACATTCAAAAACCCTAATCCATCATATGAAAAATAGAAAACGCTAATAACATCATTTGCAACATTCAAAAACCCTAATTCATCAAATGAAAACTAGAAAACCCTACTAACATCATTTGCAACATTCAAAAACCCTAATCCATCAAATGAAAACTAGAAAACCCTAATAACATCATTTGCAACATTCAAAAACCCTAATCCATCATATGAAAACTAGAAAACCCTAATAACATCATATGCAACATTCAAAAATCCTAATCCATCATATGAAACCTATAAAACCCTAGTCCATCATATGAAAACTAGAAAATCCTAATAACATCATTTGCAACATTCAAAAACCTTAATCCATTATATGAAAACTTGAAAACTCCTAATAACATTATTTGCAACATTCAAAAACCCTAATCCTTCATATGAAAACTAGATAACCCTAATCCATCATACGAAAACTAGAAAACGCTAATAACATCATTTGCAACATTAAAAAACTCTAATCCATCATATGAAAACTAGAAAACCCTAATCCATCATATGAAAACTAGAAAACCCTAATCCATCATCTGAAAACTAGAAAACCCTAATAACATCATTTGTAACATTCAAAAACCCTAATCCATCATATGAAAAATAGAAAACGCTAATAACATCATTTGCAACATTCAAAAACAGTAATCCATCAAATGAAAACTAGAAAACCCTAATAACATCATTTGCAAATTTCAAAAACACTAATCCATTATATGAAAACAAGAAAACCTTAATAACAACATTTGCAACATTCAAAAATCCTAATCCATCATAAGAAAACTAGAAAACCCTAATAATATCATTTGCAACATTTAAAAAGCCTAATCCATCAGTTGAAAACTAGAAACTCCTAATAACATCATTTGCAACATTCAAAAACCCTAATCCATCATATGAAACTAGAAAACCCTAATAACATCATTTGGCACATTCAAAAACCCTAATCCATCATATGAAAACTAGAAAACCCTAATCCATCATCCGAAAACTAGAAAACCCTAATAACATCATTTGCAACATTCAAAAACCCGAATCCATCACATGAAAACTAGAAAACCCTAATCCATCATATGAAAACTAGATAACCCTAATCGACCGTATGAAAACTAGAAAACCCTAATAACATCATTTGCAACATTCAAAAATCCTAAGCCAACATATGAAAACCCTAATTCATCATATGAAAACAAGAAAACCCTAATAACATCATTTGCAACATTCAAAAACTTTAATCGATCATATGAAAACAAGAAAACCATAATAACATCATTTGCAACATTCAAAAACTTTAATCGATCATATGAAAACTAGAAAACCCTAATAACATCATTTGCAACATTCAAAAACCCTAATCCATCAGATGAACACAAGAAAACCCAAATCCATCATATGAAAACTAGAAAACCCTAATAACATTATTTGCAACATTCAAAAACCCTAATTCGTCATATGAAAACTAGAAAACCCTAATAACATCATTTGAAACATTAAAAAACCCTAATCCATCATATGAATACTAGAAAACCCTAATAACATCATTTGCAACAATTAAAAACCCTAATCCATCATATGAAAACTAGAAAACCCTAATAACAGCATTTGCAACATTCAAAAACCCTAATCCATCATATGAAAACTAGAAAACCCTAATAACATCATTTGCAACATTAAAAAACCCTAATCCATCATATAAAAACTAGAAAACCCTAATAACATCATTTGCAACATTCAAATACCCTAATCCATCATATGAAATCTAGAAAACCCGAATCCATCATATGAAAACTAGAAAACCTAATAACATCATTTGCAACATTCAAAAACCCTAATCCATCATATGAAAACTAGAAAACCCTAATCCATCATACGAAAACTAGAAAATGCTAATAACATCATTTGCAACATTAAAAAACTCTAATCCATCATATGAAAACTAGAAAACCCTAATCCATCGTATGAAAACTAGAAAACCCCAATCCATCATATGAAAAATAGAAAACGCTAATAACATCATTTGCAACATTCAAAAACCCTAATCCATCATATGAAAACTAGAAAACCCTAATAATATCATTTGCAACATTTAAAAACCCTAATCTATCAGATGAAAACTAGAAAATCCTAATAACATAATTTGTAACATTCAAAAACCCTAATCCATCAGATGAAAACTAGAAAATCCTAATAACATCATTTGCAACATTCAAAAACCCTAATCCATCATATGAAACTGGAAAACCCTAATAACATCATTTGGCACATTAAAAAACCCTAATCCATCATCTGAAAACTAGAATACCCTAATCCATCATCCGATAACTAAAAAACCCTAATAACATCATTTGCAACATTCAAAAACCCGAATCCATCATATGAAAACTAGAAAACCCTAATCCATCATATGAAAACTAGATATGTGAGACTCATGCTCGAACCATTTGTGGTTATTTCGTTGGATGTAAAATGAATTACTCGGATGTTCGTTATCTTGCATCTAAGATGTGGTCTCAACATGGTTTGGAAGATGTTCTGTTAAATGGAAACGGAGTCTATCTTTTCAAATTTAACAATGACCAAGGTCTTCAACATGTAATTACTCACGGCCCTTGGACATTTAGAAGTGCCCCCATTGTTATGCAAAAATGGAGACCCGGGCTTAGTATTCATAAAAACAACCATGACAAACTTCCTCTATGGATTAAAATACATGACATCCCTTATGAGACTTGGAGTGAGGAAGGATTAAGTCACATTGCTTCTAAAATTGGTAAACCTCTTGCTATGGACTCTTATACTGCTAACATGTGTGCTTATGCTACGGGTAAGGCAGTCTATGCTCGTGTCCTGTTAGAGGTCCCATCTCGTCCCTCATGGGTGGACAAAATTAACATCCGTATCCCTGATCCTGAAACTCTTGAATTTACTCCCCATACGCTTAGAGTTGAGTATGAATGGAAACCACCTATGTGCTCTCATTGTAAGGTGTTTGGTCACGAAACACATGTCTGCATGCATACCATTACTAAAAGTAATGCTCCTTCTATTGATAATAATATGGATACCTCTACTATTAATGCTACTTCTATTATAGATAATATTGATGATTTTACTATGGTTTCAAATAAGAAAAATTCTTCAAAAAATGTTTTTACTAAAGACAATAAAAATAATGAATCTTCTAAAAGCAAAACCAGTAGAAAATACCAAATCAATACCCAAGATAATTTTCTTTCAAAAAATAAAAACTTTTTAAAAAATAATAGAAATAAGAAAAGGTTTGAGAAACTTCCGGTTCATATAAATATTAGACCCCCTTTATCCACCAATCCCCCTAATCCCCCAATGAAGGACAAGGCACCTTGTGTTGGTTTTCCTAGCCCTGTCATTCGTCTTTCTTCCTCCCAACCCCTTAATCAGTCTGATTCCTCCACACCTTTATTCAATGCCTTCTCCATTCTTGAGGGTTGTTCCTCTGACGTAACGGATATTCCCTCTACTTTTGCCCCTCTTCCCCATCCTGGTGCTCCTTCCTTTTCTAGTCCTGATGATTTTAATCCTGATGCTGATGACCTTATTGAGGTTGATTCTGATGATGGTGACACTGCCCAGTTCATTGTTAATGAATCTGGTTCCTTACTGATCACCCTATGATAGCTCTGGTGTCCGAGCAGATGGACTCCACCCCCCTCCAAGTTTCCATATGACGCACATCGTTGCATGGAATACTCGCGGTCTCTGTAAGCCTTCTCATCAGAAAGCCTTGAGAGATCTTATCCGCGATCAAAATCTTCATATTTGTGCTTCTCTTGAGACTCGTGCTTCCTTCCCTAACCTCCCTCTTATCTGTAGTCGTACTTTTGGCTCTTGGTCGTGGTCGTCCAACGGTCTCTTCTCCCCTAGAGGGACTAGAATCGTGGTAGCCTGGGATCCAATGGCCATTGATATGATGCTTATTGACTTAAATGATCAGGTTATGCATTTCAAAGTTAATATCTGTGATTCTAATAAATCCTTTTTCTGCTCCTTCGTCTATGCTCATAATTATCACATGATGCGTCGATCTCTCTGGCATTCTCTTGTGGTCCATAAGAATGTGGTTAGAGATGCCCCTTGGATTGTTTTGGGTGATTTCAATGTTGCTCTTGATATCAAAGATAGCACCTCCGGGTCATCTGGGATTTCTCGAGCTATGGAGGACTTCAGGGACTGTGTTAATCTGATGGAAATGGAGGATCTTAACTATAAAGGTCTCTTCTACACATGGACCAAGTCTCATAATGGTTCGGGTGGTATCCTCAAGAAGATCGATCGTGTCATGGGAAATTCTCACTTCGTTGCTTCTTTCCCCTCCTCTACTGTCAATTTTCTCCCTTACCGTTCGTCCGATCATACTCCTGCTGTGCTTTCTCTCCCCCATCGTGCCCCTTTCCATCCTAAGCCTTTCAAGTTCCCTAATTTCCTGACTTATAAGGAAGATTTCAAACAGATTGTTGCCTCTTCTTGGAACCCCAACATCACTGGATATCGGATGTATAAGGTTTTCAAAAACCTTAAAAATCTGAAAGTGCCTATACGTAAGATGCTTCGCAACCAGGGAAACCTCTTTTCTAAGGTTATCTCTCTTCGTAATGAGCTTGATAGAGTTCAGATTGCTTTGGATCGGGATCCTTTCAATAAGGATCTTCGTGAAGAACAATGCAGGTATCTTCTCGCTTATAACGAGGCTAGCCTGGATGAAGAGAGGTTCCTGAAACAAAAGGCTAAGGTTAACTGGCTTCGTGAGGGTGATAAAAATTCGGCTTTTTTCCACAAAGCGGTTAAAAGTCGTAAATCTCGCAACCGTATTAATTCTATCCAGGATGTTCATGGTAACTGGATCTCGGGGAACGATCTTCCTAATCTTTTTGTTTCTCACTTTCAAGCCTTCTTGGGTTCTGCCCATCCTTCTACTGCTATTCGTGATCCTTCTTCCCTCTTCTCTAATAAGCTCTCCCCCCTCCAGTCTGCTGCCATGCTTACTCCTGTTACTGACGCGGAGGTTAAGTGTGTTCTGTTCCAGATGGGTGATGATAAAGCTCCTGGTTCTGATGGTTTCTCTACTAAGTTCTTCAAGTCTGCTTGGGATATTGTGGGTCCTGATTTCTGTATGGCTGTTAAGGAATTCTTCTATTCTGGCAAACTTCTTAAGTCCTTCAACAGCACCATCCTTGCGCTCATTCCTAAAGTTGATTCCCCTTCCAAAGTCACTGATTTCCGCCCTATTGCTTGTTGTAATGTTGTTTACAAATGTATCAGCAAGCTTATTGCGGATCGTATCAAAAACCATCTTTCTTCTCTGGTTGATGAAAACCAGTCTGCTTTCATCCCTGGTCGTTTGATCACCGACAACGTCCTTCTTGTTCACGAGCTCATGCGTGATTATCATCGTCATCGTGGTCCTCCTAGGTGTGCTTTTAAGGTTGATATTCAAAAAGCCTACGATACGGTTGACTGGACTTTTCTGCGGACCATCTTGTTTGGGTTTGGTTTCCCCGAGCGTATGATTGACTGGATCATGACATGTGTATCCACGGTTGCTTACTCGGTGAGTATCAATGGGAATACTCATGGTTATTTCGACGGTAAAAGGGGCCTTCGGCAGGGCGACCCCTTTCTCCTTATCTCTTCACTCTTGTCATGGAAGTGCTTAACCTTATGATCAAGAGAAACATCCATGATTCTGATTCTTTTAAATTCCACAGACAATGTGACGATCAAAATATCACCCATCTCTGCTTTGCCGACGATCTCCTTCTCTTCTGCCATGGTGATAGCTCTTCGGTTAAACTCATATGTGACTCTCTTGAGGAATTCTCTGGGGTTTCGGGACTCCATCCCAACATTGCGAAGAGTGAAGCTTTCTATTGTAATGTTGGTGAGAGGACCAGGGCTGCCATTGATCTTATTGTTAAGTTTCCGGAATGCTCTTTTCCTGTTCGATACCTTGGCGTTCCTCTCATCACCACGCGTCTTGCCCACAAAGACTGTAAAGGACTTGTTGATAAAGTCAAATGTAGGATTAATGACTGGAAAAACAAGTCTCTTTCCTTTGCAGGTCGTCTCCAGTTGATCCTCTCTGTCCTTTCTTCTACTCAAATCTATTGGGCTTCTGTTTTTATTCTTCCTAAATCTATCTCTAACGATATTGAGAAACTCATGAGAGGTTTCCTCTGGTGCCATGGTGAGTTGAAGCGTGGTAAAGCTAAAGTCTCCTGGAAAACTGTTTGCCTTCCTAAGGAACATGGTGGGCTTGGCATACGTAACCTTGCTATCTGGAATGTTGCCCTTATGGCTTCCCATGTTTGGAGACTTCTTTCCAAGAAAGAGTCTCTATGGGTTAAGTGGATCCACTCTTACCGTTTATGTGGCCGTAACTTTTGGGATGCCCCCAAAAAATACGGTTCTGGATTTGCCTGGCGTAACATCCTGGATATGCGGGATAAGATAAGGGAGTATATAGTTTCCCAGATAGGTGATGGATGTTCTACTTCTGCTTGGTTCGATAACTGGCACCCCGCGGGCCCTCTTTCTAAATTCTTGTCTGTCTGTGACATCCATGATGTGGGTTTCACTCCTGATACAAAGGTTGCTGACCTGGTTCTTAACGGTTCTTGGGTTCGGCCTCATTGTTGGAGAGATTCTCATACTGCTCTTCTTCCTCATAACCCCCTACTCTTTCCACATTCGTCCCTGATAATCTCCTTTGGAGATCTAGAGACGGTCAACTCTCTCCTTTCTCTGTTCGTTCTGTTTGGAAGACTATTCGCCCCTATCATCAACCGGTCTTTTGGTTTCATCTTGTTTGGTTCTCCCAGAACATTCCCAGACATGCTTTCATTCTTTGGGTTGCTCTTAAAAATCGCCTTAAGACTCATGATAAAATCAAAATTTGGGACACTAATTCCAATCTCATTTGTGCGTTCTGCGGGGACTGTCCGGATTCCCTTTCCCATCTCTTCTTTGAATGTTCTTTCACTTCTTTGGTTTGGCATGACCTCCATCACGTCATGAATCTCTCCTTCTCCCCTGACAGCTGGTCTGATATCATTAGTCAACTCAACCCCAGTAATAAGAACAAGACCATATGGTCCATCATTAGAAGACTTGTTTTTGCTGGAGCTGTATATCACATATGGCGGGAAAGAAATTTACGCATTTTTAAAAACATAAAAAGATCCCATCATGCTGTCGTGAATAGTGTTAAGGATGATATCCGCTGTAGACTGCTGAGTCTATCTATGAAAACGTGCACTAATGTTGATTTGGCTAAAACTATTTGGACCCTCCCTTAATTTCCTTCCTTTGCGTCTTCTTTCTTTTTCTGCTTGTTTTGGCTTGTATGGTTTGTTTGTTTTGCAGGTTGTTTTCAATTATGTTCTTGTTTGCTTCTGGTTCCTTATCTTGTTTTGGTTCCTAGTTTAGCTTGATTGTCCGTTGGGGCCTGTCCCGATGGATTTTCTGTTTTTTGGTGGGGAGTCCCCAGCCTTATATTGTATTTATTCTTTTTATTAATAAATTTGCCAGAGGTGCCGCCCTCTTTACCCAACAAAAAACTAGATAACCCTAATCGATCGTATGAAAACTAGAAAACCCTAATAACATCATTTGCTACATTCAAAAATCCTAATCCAACATATGAAAACCCTAATCCATCATATGAAAACAAGAAAACCCTAATAACATCATTTGCAACATTCAAAAACTTTAATCGATCATATGAAAACAAGAAAACCCTAATAACATCATTTGCAACATTCAAAAACTTTAATCGATCATATGAAAACTAGAAAACCCTAATAACATCATTTGCAACATTCAAAAACCCTAATCCATCAGATGAAAACAAGAAAACCCTAATCCATCATATGAAAACTAGAAAACCCTAATAACATTATTTGCAACATTCAAAAACCCTAATTCGTCATATGAAAACTAGAAAACCCTAATAACATCATTTGAAACATTAAAAAACCCTAATCCATCATATGAATACTAGAAAACCCTAATAACATCATTTGCAACAATTAAAAACCCTAATCCATCATATAAAAACTAGAAAACCCTAATAACATCATTTGCAACATTCAAAAACCCTAATCCATCATATGAAAACTAGAAAACCCTAATAACATCATTTGCAACATTAAAAAACCCTAATCCATCATATAAAAACTAGAAAACCCTAATAACATCATTTGCAACATTCAAATACCCTAATCCATCATATGAAAACTAGAAAACCCGAATCCATCATATAAAAACTAGAAAACCTAATAACATCATTTGGAACATTCAAAAACCCTAATGCATCATATGAAAACTAGAAAACCCTAATCCATCATACGAAAACTAGAAAACAATAATAACATCATTTGCAACATTAAAAAACTCTAATCCATCATATGAAAACTAGAAAACCCTAATCCATCATATGAAAACTAGAAAACCCTAATCCATCATCTGAAAACTAGAAAACCCTAATAACATCATTTGTAACATTCAAAAACCCTAATCCATCATATGAAAAATAGAAAACGCTAATAACATCAGTTGCAACATTCAAAAACCCTAATCCATCAAATGAAAACTAGAAAACCCTAATAACATCATTTGCAAATTTCAAAAACCCTAATCCATTATATGAAAACAAGAAAACCTTAATAACAACATTTGCAACATTCAAAAACCCTAATCCATCATATGAAAACTAGAAAACCCTAATAATATCATTTGCAACATTTAAAATCCCTAATCCATCGTATGAAAACTAGCAAACCCTAATCTAACATATGAAAACTAGAAAACCCTAATCCATCATATGAAAACTAGAAAACCCTAATAACATAATTTGTAACATTCAAAAACCCTAATCCATCAGATGAAAACTAGAAAATCCTAATAACATCATTTGCAACATTCAAAAACCCTAATCCATCATATGAAACTAGAAAACCCTAATAACATTATTTGGCACATTCAAAAACCCTAATCCATCATATGAAAACTAGAAAACCCTAATCCATCATCCGAAAACTAGAAAACCCTAATAACATCATTTGCAACATTCAAAAACACGAATCCATCATATGAAAACTAGAAAACCCTAATCCATCATATGAAAACTAGAAAACCCTAATCCATCATATGAAAAATAGAAAACGCTAATAACATCATTTGCAACATTCAAAAACCCTAATTCATCAAATAAAAACTAGAAAACCCTAATAACATCATTTGCAACATTCAAAAACCCTAATCCATCATATGAAAACTAGAAAACCCTAATAACATCATATGCAACATTCAAAAATCCTAATCCATCATATGAAACCTATAAAACCCTAATCCATCATATGAAAACTAGAAAATCCTAATAACATCAGTTGCAACATTCAAAAACCTTAATCCATTATATGAAAACTTGAAAACCCTAATAACATCATTTGCAACATTCAAAAACCCTAATCCTTCATATGAAAACTAGATAACCCTAATCCATCATTTGAAAACTAGAAAACCCTAATAACATCATTTGCAACATTCAAAAACCCTAATCCAACATATGAAAACTAGAAAACCCTAATCCATCATATGAAAACAAGAAAACCCTAATAACATCATTTGCAACATTCAAAAACTTTAATCGATCATATCAAAACAAGAAAACCCTAATAACATCATTTGCAACATTCAAAAACTTTAATCGATCATATGAAAACTAGAAAACCCTAATAACATCATTTGCAACATTCAAAAACCCTAATCCATCATGTGAAAACAAGAAAACCCTAATCCATCATATGAAAACTAGAACACCCTAATAACATCATTTGCAACATTAAAAAACCCTAATCCATCATATAAAACAAGAAAACCCTAATAACATCATTTGCAACATTCAAATACCCTAATCCATCATATGAAAACTAGAAAACCCGAATCCATCATATGAAAACTAGAAAACCTAATAACATCATTTGCAACATTCAAAAACCCTAATCCATCATATGAAAACTAGAAAACCCTAATCCATCATACGAAAACTAGAAAACAATAATAACATCATTTGCAACATTAAAAAACTCTAATCCATCATATGAAAACTAGAAAACCCTAATCCATCATATGAAAACTAGAAAACCCTAATCCATCATCTGAAAACTAGAAAACCCTAATAACATCATTTGTAACATTCAAAAACCCTAATCCATCATATGAAAAATAGAAAACGCTAATAACTTCATTTGCAACATTCAAAAACCCTAATCTATCAAATGAAAACTAGAAAACCCTAATAACATCATTTGCAAATTTCAAAAACCCTAATCCATTATATGAAAACAAGAAAACCTTAATAACAACATTTGCAACATTCAAAAACCCTAATCCATCATATGAAAACTAGAAAACCCTAATAATATCATTTGCAACATTTAAAAACCCTAATCCATCGTATGAAAACTAGCAAACCCTAATCCAACATATGAAAACTAGAAAACCCTAATCCATCATATGAAAACTAGAAAACCCTAATAACATAATTTGTAACATTCAAAAACCCTAATCCATCAGATGAAAACTAGAAAATCCTAATAACATCATTTGCAACATTCAAAAACCCTAATCCATCATATGAAACTAGAAAACCCTAATAACATTATTTGGCACATTCAAAAACCCTAATCCATCATATGAAAACTAGAAAACCCTAATCCATCATCCGAAAACTAGAAAACCCTAATAACATCATTTGCAACATTCAAAAACACGAATCCATCATATGAAAACTAGAAAACCCTAATCCATCATATGAAAACTAGAAAACCCTAATCTATCATCTGAAAACTAGAAAACCCTAATAACATCATTTGTAACATTCAAAAACACTAATCCATCATATGAAAAATAGAAAACGCTAATAACATCATTTACAACATTCAAAAACCCTAATTCATCAAAAGAAAACTAGAAAACCCTAATAACATCATTTGCAACATTCAAAAACCCTAATCCATCATATGAAAACTAGAAAACCCTAATAACATCATATGCAACATTCAAAAATCCTAATCCATCATATGAAACCTATAAAACCCTAATCCATCATATGAAAACTAGAAAATCCTAATAACATCAGTTGCAACATTCAAAAACCTTAATCCATTATATGAAATCTTGAAAACCCTAATAACATCATTTGCAACATTCAAAAACCCTAATCCTTCATATGAAAACTAGATAACCCTAATCCATCATTTGAAAACTAGAAAACCCTAATAACATAATCTGCAACATTCAAAAACCCTAATCCATCATATGAAAACAAGAAAACCCTAATAACATCATTTGCAACATTCAAAAACTTTAATCGATCATATCAAAACAAGAAAACCCTAATAACATCATTTGCAACATTCAAAAACTTTAATCGATCATATAAAAACTAGAAAACCCTAATAACATCATTTGCAACATTCAAAAACCCTAATCCATCATATGAAAACTAGAAAACCCTAATCCATCATACGAAAACTAGAAAACAATAATAACATCATTTGCAACATTAAAAAACTCTAATCCATCATATGAAAACTAGAGAACCCTAATCCATCATATGAAAACTAGAAAACCCTAATCCATCATCTGAAAACTAGAAAACCCTAATAACATCATTTGTAACATTCAAAAACCCTAATCCATCATATGAAAAATAGAAAACGCTAATAACTTCATTTGCAACATTCAAAAACCCTAATCTATCAAATGAAAACTAGAAAACCCTAATAACATCATTTGAAAATTTCAAAAACCCTAATCCATTATATGAAAACAAGAAAACCTTAATAACAACATTTGCAACATTCAAAAACCCTAATCCATCATATGAAAACTAGAAAACCCTAATAATATCATTTGCAATATTTAAAAACCCTAATCCATCGTATGAAAACTAGCAAACCCTAATCCAACATATGAAAACTAGAAAACCCTAATCCATCATATGAAAACTAGAAAACCCTAATAACATAATTTGTAACATTCAAAAACCCTAATCCATCAGATGAAAACTAGAAAATCCTAATAACATCATTTGCAACATTCAAAAACCCTAATCCATCATATGAAACTAGAAAACCCTAATAACATTATTTGGCACATTCAAAAACCCTAATCCATCATATGAAAACTAGAAAACCCTAATCCATCATCCGAAAACTAGAAAACCCTAATAACATCATTTGCAACATTCAAAAACACGAATCCATCATATGAAAACTAGAAAACCCTAATCCATCATATGAAAACTAGAAAACCATAATCTATCATCTGAAAACTAGAAAACCCTAATAACATCATTTGTAACATTCAAAAACCCTAATCCATCATATGAAAAATAGAAAACGCTAATAACATCATTTACAACATTCAAAAACCCTAATTCATCAAATGAAAACTAGAAAACCCTAATAACATCATTTGCAACATTCAAAAACCCTAATCCATCATATGAAAACTAGAAAACCCTAATAACATCATATGTAACATTCAAAAATCCTAATCCATCATATGAAACCTATAAAACCCTAATCCATCATATGAAAACTAGAAAATCCTAATAACATCAGTTGCAACATTCAAAAACCTTAATCCATTATATGAAAACTTGAAAACCCTAATAACATCATTTGCAACATTCAAAAACCCTAATCCTTCATATGAAAACTAGATAACCCTAATCCATCATTTGAAAACTAGAAAACCCTAATAACATAATTTGCAACATTCAAAAACCCTAATCCAACATATGAAAACTAGAAAACCCTAATCCATCATATGAAAACAAGAAAACCCTAATAACATCATTTGCAACACTCAAAAACTTTAATCGATCATATCAAAACAAGAAAACCCTAATAACATCATTTGCAACATTCAAAAACTTTAATCGATCATATAAAAACTAGAAAACCCTAATAACATCATTTGCAACATTCAAAAACCCTAATCCATCATGTGAAAACAAGAAAACCCTAATCCATCATATGAAAACTAGAAAACCCTACTTTGCATGTGAAAGCTACCAATTCTTCTCTTGTTTTGTTTTGTCCTACCCTACTTTGCATGTGAAAACTACCAATTCTTCTCTTGTTTTGTTTTGTCCGATTCCCATGCTCAACCTTTTGTTTTGTCCTACCCTACTTTGCATGTGAAAACTACCAATTCTTCTCTTGCGGATCCTATAGAGCCGATGATAACCATTGACATGTGCAAATCGGACCAACAACCCTCTCTCTTGGGCCTCCCTAAATCCTCTTCCAATTTGGGCCTCCCTAAACAAAGCTATTTTCCTTCTAGACCTAATAACCATAAGCCCAATACTTATAATACAACTAAGTGGGCTAACTATAATAAACCTTCTAATACTAAAAACTATGGTCTTCAAAAACGGGATAATCATTTTATTGTTAATTCTAGCCTTAGTAATGAACACGAGGTTGTCCATTTACATAACTCAAACAAACAAGATAAAATTAATGGTAAATTGGACATACAAACCATAAATCACAACGCTTGGTCAAGTAAATTACCTATGCTAGTTAACTCTCAAGCTAATATTTTAAGTGGTCCTAAAAAACATTCTAGCGACAAGTTCCGTTTCATTCCTAATCTGAGTAATGATATTGATGTGCCTGTAGATATCCCGATCAATGTTGTTAATAAGATATGTGAGACTCATGCTAGAACAATATGTGGTTATTTCGTGGGTTGTAAAATGAATTACTCCGATGTTCGTTATCTCGCCTCTAAGATGTGGTCTCAACATGGTCTGGAAGATGTTCTGTTAAATGGTAATGGTGTCTATCTGTTTAAATTTAACAATGACCAAGGTCTAAAACATGTTATCACTCACGGTCCATGGACATTTAGAAGTGCCCCCATTGTTATGCAAAAATGGAGACCAGGACTTAGCATTCATAGAAACAACCATGACAAACTTCCTCTATGGATTAAAATTCATGACATCCCTTATGAGACTTGGAGTGAGGAAGGATTAAGTCACATTGCTTCTAAAATTGGTAAACCTCTTGCTATGGACTCGTATACTGCTAACATGTGTACTTATGCTGCGGGTAAGGCAGTCTATACTCGTGTCCTTTTAGAAGTCCCATCTCGACCCTCGTGGGTGGACAAAATTAACATCCGTATCCCAGATCCTGAAACCCTTGAATTTTCTTCCCATACGCTTAGAGTTGAGTATGAATGGAAACCACCTATGTGCTCTCATTGTAAGGTTTTTGGTCACGAAACACATGTTTGTATGCATGTCATTACTAAAACTAATGCTCCTTATTTGGCTAATCAGATGGATACCTCTACCATTAATGGTACTTCTATTATAGATAATACTGATGATTTTACTATGGTTTCGAATAAGAAAAATGCTTCGAAAAATGTTTTTACTAAAGACAATAACAATAATGAATCTTCTAAAAGAAATAATAGCAGAAAATACAAAAACAATACCCAAGATAATTTTTTTTCAAAAAATAAATCCTTTTTAAAAACTATTAGAAATAAAAATCGTTCTGAGATACTTCCGGTTCATATTAATAATAGAACCCCTTTATCCACCATTCCCCCTATTCCCCCAATGAAGGATAAGCCCGTTATTGTTGGATTCCCTAGCCCTATCATTCGCGTTCCTTCCTCCCAGCCCCTTAATCAGTCTGAATCCTCCACCCCTTTATTCAACGCCTTCTCCATCCTTGAAACCTGTTCTTCTGATGTCACGGATATTCCCTCTACTTCTGTCCCCCTGCCCCATTCTGGTGCTCCTTCCCATTCTAGTCCTGATGATTTTGATCCTGATGCTGATGACCTTATTGAGGTTGATTCTGATGATGGTGACACTGCCCAGTTCATTGTTAATGAATCTGGTTCCCTTAATGATCACCCTATGATAGCTCTGGTGTCCGAGCAGATGGACTCCACCCCTCTCCAAGTTTCCATATGACGCACATCGCTGCTTGGAATACTCGCGGTCTCTGTAAGCCTTCTCATCAGAAAGCCTTGAGAGATCTTATACGCGATCAAAACCTTCATATTTGTGCTTCTCTTGAGACTCGTGCTTCCTTCCCTAACCTCCCTATTATCTGTAGTCGTACTTTTGGCTCTTGGTCGTGGTCGTCCAACGGTCTCTTCTCCCCTAGAGGGACTAGAATCGTGGTTGCCTGGGATCCAATGGCCATTGATATGATGCTTATTGACTTAAATGATCAGGTTATGCATTTCAAAGTTAATATTCGTGATTCTAATAAATCCTTTTTCTGCTCCTTCGTCTATGCTCATAATGATGACATGATGCGTCGATCTCTCTGGCATTCTCTTGTGGTCCATAAGAATGTGGTTAGAGATGCCCCTTGGATTCTTTTAGGTGATTTCAATGCTGCTCTTGATATCAAAGATAGCACATCCGGGTCGTCTGGGATTTCTCGTGCTATGGAAGACTTCAGGGACTGTGTTAATCTGATGGAAATGGAGGATCTTAACTATAAAGGTCTCTTCTACACATGGACCAAGTCGCCTAATGGTTCGGGTGGTATCCTCAAGAAGATCGATCATGTCATGGGAAATACTCATTTTGTTGCTTCTTTCCCCTCCTCTACTGTCAATTTTCTCCCTTACCGTTCGTCCGATCATACCCCTGCTGTGCTTTCTATCCCCCATCGTGCCCCTTTCCATCCTAAGCCTTTCAAGTTCCCTAATTTCCTGACTTATAAGGAAGATTTCAAACAGATTGTTGCCTCTTCTTGGAACCCCAACATCACTGGATATCGGATGTATAAGTTTTTCAAAAACCTTAAAAATCTGAAAGTGCCTATACGTAAGATGCTTCGCAACCAGGGAAACCTTTTTTCTAAGGTTATCTCTCTTCGTAATGAGCTTGATAGAGTTCAGATTGCTTTGGATCGGGATCCTTTCAATAAGGATCTTCGTGAAGAACAATGCAGGTATCTCCTAGCTTATAACGAGGCTAGCCTGGATGAAGAGAGGTTCCTAAAACAAAAGGCTAAGGTTAACTGGCTTCGTGAGGGTGATAAAAATTCGGCTTTTTTCCACAAAACGGTTAAAAGTCGTAAATCTCGCAATCGTATTAATTCTATCCAGGATGTTCATGGTAACTGGATCTCGGGGAACAATCTTCCTAATCTTATTGTTTCTCACTTTCAAGCCTTCTTGGGTTCTGCCCAGCCTTCTACTGCTATTCGTGATCCTTCTTCTCTCTTCTCTAATAAGCTCTCCCCCCTCCAGTCTACCGCCATGCTTACTCCTGTTACTGACGCGGAGGTTAAGTGTGTTCTGTTCCAGATGGGTGATGATAAAGCTCCCGGTCCTGATGGTTTCTCTGCTAAGTTCTTCAAGTCTGCTTGGGATATTGTGGGTCCTGATTTCTGTATGGCTGTTAAGGAATTCTTCTATTCTGGCAAACTTCTTAAGTCCTTCAACAGCACCATCCTTGCGCTCATTCCTAAAGTTGATTCCCCTTCCAAAGTTACTGATTTACGCCCTATAGCTTGTTGTAACGTTGTATACAAATGTATCAGCAAGCTTATTGCAGACCGTATCAAAAACCATCTTTCTTCTCTGGTTGATGAAAACCAGTCTGCTTTCATCCCTGGTTGTTTGATCACTGACAACGTCCTTCTTGTTCACGAGCTCATGCGTGATTATCATCGTCATCGTGGTCCTCTTAGGTGTGCTTTTAAGGTTGATATTCAAAAAGCCTACGACACGGTTGACTGGACTTTTCTGCGGAACATCTTGTTTGGGTTTGGTTTCCCCGATCGTATGATTGAATGGATCATGACTTGTGTTTCCACGGTTGCTTACTCGGTGAGTATCAATGGGAACACGCATGGTTATTTCGACGGTAAAAGGGGCCTTCGGCAGGGTGACCCCCTCTCTCCTTATCTTTTCACTCTTGTCATGGAAGTGCTTAACCTTATGATCAAGAGAAACATCCATGATTCTGACTCTTTCAAATTCCACAGACAATGTGACGATCAAAATATCACCCATCTCTGCTTTGCCGACGATCTCCTTCTTTTCTGCCATGGTGATAGCTCTTCGGTTAAACTCATATGTGACTCTCTTGAGGAATTCTCTGGGGTTTCTGGCCTCCATCCCAATACTGCGAAGAGTGAAGCTTTCTACTGTAATGTTGGTGAGAGGACCAGGGCTGCCATTGACCTTATTGTTACATTTCCTGAGGGCTCTTTTCCTGTCCGATACCTTGGCGTTCCTCTCATCACCACGCGTCTTGCCCACAAAGACTGTAAAGGCCTTGTTGATAAAGTCAAATGCAGGATTAATGACTGGAAAAACAAGTCTCTTTCCTTTGCTGGTCGTCTCCAGCTCATCATCTCTGTCCTTTCTTCTACACAAATCTATTAGGCTTCTGTTTTTATTCTTCCTAAATCTATCTCTAATGATATTGAGAAGCTCATGAGAGGTTTCTTCTGGTGCCATGGTGAGTTGAAGCGTGGTAAAGCTAAAGTCTCCTGGAAAACTGTATGCCTTCCTAAGGAACATGGTGGTCTTGGCATACGTAATCTTGCTATCTGGAATGTGGCCCTTATGGCTTCCCATGTTTGGAGACTCCTTTCCAAAAAAGAGTCCCTATGGGTTAAGTGGATCCACTCTTACCGTTTATGTGGCCGTAACTTTTGGGATGCCCCCAAAAAATACGATTCTGGATTTGCCTGGCGTAACATCCTGGATATGCGGGATAAGATAAGGGAGTATATAGTTTCCCAGATAGGTGATGGATGCACTACTTCTGCTTGGTTCGATAACTGGCACCCCGCGGGCCCTCTTTCTAAATTCTTGTCTGCCCGTGACATCCATGATGCGGGTTTCACTCCTGATACTAAGGTTGCTGACCTGGTTCTTAACGGATCTTGGGTTAGGCCTCATTGTTGGAGAGATTCCCATCCTCTCTTCTTTCCCATAACCCCCCTAATCTTTCCACATTCGTCCCTGATAATCTCCTTTGGAGATCTAGAGACGGTCAACTTTCTCCTTTCTCTGTTCGTTCTGTTTGGCAGACTATTCGCCCCTATCACCAACCGGTCTTTTGGTTTCATCTTGTTTGGTTCTCCCAGAACATCCCCAGACATGCCTTCATTCTTTGGGTTGCTCTTAAAAATCACCTTAAGACTCATGATAAGATCAAAATTTGGGACACTACTTCCAATCTCATTTGTGCGTTCTGCGGAGACTGTCCGGATTCCCTTTCCCATCTCTTCTTTGAATGTTCTTTCACTTCTTTGGTTTGGCATGACCTCCGTCACGTCATGAATCTCTCCTTCTCCCCTGATAGCTGGTCTGATATCATTAGTCAACTCAACCCCAGTAATAAGAACAAGACCATTTGGTCCATCATTAGAAGACTTGTTTTTGCTGGAGCTGTATATAACATATGTCACATATGGCGGGAAAGAAATTTACGCATTTTTAAAAACATAAAAAGATCCCATCATGCTGTCGTGAATAGTGTTAAGGATGATATCCGCTGTAGACTGTTGAGTCTATCTATGAAAACTTGCACTAATGTTGATTTGGCTAAAACTATTTGGACACTCCCTTAATTCCCTTCCTTTGTGCTTTCTTTCTTTTTCTGCTTGTTTTGGCTTGTATGGTTTGTTGGTTTTGCAGGTTGTTTTCCTTTATGTTCTTGTTTGCTTCTGGTTCCTTATCTTGTTTTGGTTCCTAGTTTAGCTTGTTGTCCGTTGGGGCCTGTCCTGATGGATTTTCTGTTTTTTGGTGGGGAGTCCCCAGCCTTATATTGTATTTATTCTTTTTATTAATAAATTTGCCAGAGGTGCCGCCCTCTTTACCCAAAAAAAAAACTAGAAAACCCTAATAACATCATTTTCAAAATTCAAAAACCCTAATCCATCATATAAAACTAGAAAACCCTAATAACATCATTTGAAACATTCAAATACCCTAATCCATCATATGAAAACTAGAAAACCCGAATCCATCATATGAAAACTAGAAAACCTAATAACATCATTTGCAACATTCAAAAACCCTAATCCATCATATGAAAACTAGAAAACCCTAATCCATCATACGAAAACTATAAAACAATAATAACATCATTTGCAACATTAAAAAACTCTAATCCATCATATGAAAACTAGAAAACCCTAATCCATCATATGAAAACTAGAAAACCCTAATCCATCATCTGAAAACTAGAAAACCCTAATAACATCATTTGTAACATTCAAAAACCCTAATCCATCATATGAAAAATAGAAAACGCTAATAACATCATTTACAACATTCAAAAACCCTAATTCATCAAATGAAAACTAGAAAACCCTAATAACATCATTTGCAACATTCAAAAACCCTAATCCATCATATGAAAACTAGAAAACCCTAATAACATCATATGCAACATTCAAAAATCCTAATCCATCATATGAAACCTATAAAACCCTAATCCATCATATGAAAACTAGAAAATCCTAATAACATCAGTTGCAACATTCAAAAACCTTAATCCATTATATGAAAACTTGAAAACCCTAATAACATCATTTGCAACATTCAAAAACCCTAATCCTTCATATGAAAACTAGATAACCCTAATCCATCATTTGAAAACTAGAAAACCCTAATAACATAATTTGCAACATTCAAAAACCCTAATCCAACATATGAAAACTAGAAAACCCTAATCCATCATATGAAAACAAGAAAACCCTAATAACATCATTTGCAACATTCAAAAACTTTAATCGATCATATGAAAACTAGAAAACCCTAATAACATCATTTGCAACATTCAAAAACCCTAATCCATCATGTGAAAACAAGAAAACCCTAATCCATCATATGAAAACTAGAAAACCCTAATAACATCATTTTCAAAATTCAAAAACCCTAATTCGTCATATGAAAACTAGAAAACCCTAATAACATCATTTGAAACATTAATAAACCCTAATCCATCATATGAAAACTAGAAAACCCTAATAACATCATTTGCAACAATCAAAAACCTAATCCATCATATGAAAACTAGAAAACCCTAATAACATCATTTGCAACATTAAAAAACCCTAATCCATCATATAAAAACTAGAAAACCCTAATAACATCATTTGCAACATTCAAATACCCTAATCCATCATATCAAAACTAGAAAACCCGAATCCATCATATGAAAACTAGAAAACCTAATAACATCATTTGCAACATTCAAAAATCCTAATCCATCATATGAAAACTAGAAAACCCTAATCCATTATACGAAAACTAGAAAACCCTAATAACATCATTTGCAACATTCAAAAACTCTAATCCATCATATGAAAACTAGAAAACCCTAATCCATCATATGAAAACTAGAAAACCCTAATCCATCATCTGAAAACTAGAAAACCCTAATAACATCATTTGTAACATTCAAAAACCTTAATCCATCATATGAAAAATAGAAAACGCTAATAACATTATTTGCAACATTCAAAAACGCTAATCCATCAAATGCAAACTAGAAAACCCTAATAACATCATTTGCAACATTCTAAAATCCTAATCCATTATATGAAAACAAGAAAACCTTAATAACATCATTTGCAACATTCAAAAACACTAATCCATCATATGAAAACTAGAAAACCCTAATAATATCATTTGCAACATTTAAAAACCCTAATCCATTGTATGAAAACTAGCTGTAACACCCCAATGTCAAAAATTTTAAAAATCATTTATTACCAAGGTTCCAATAAAACATTTATTCTAGAACATAAAAACTATTCAACATAATACTTAAATTTAACAGCGGAAACATTTGAAAATGCTAAATATAGTTCATTGACGTCAATCCTTGGAATGCGATGCGCTGCCGTCAAACCTTGCCCTTCCCTTTGTCCTTTGAAATACCTGAAATGTTATAAAACAACGGGTAAGCTTAAAGCTTAGTGAGTCCACAAGTTACCATACATGCCCACACATTAAACAACCCGTCCTCGAGAACGACCCGACCCTACCCGCCATACAACAGCTACGGGCGTCCATCATACAACAGCTATGGACACGGGAAGGTTCTACCCATCATACAACAGCTATGGGTTCCCGGTTATGGCCCAGCCCATCATACAACAGCTATGGGACAAGGCAATAGTCCAACTCGCCATACTACAGCTACGAGGGGACACGCATCAGTACTGAGCCCAACAACAAATAACCACAGATATAGAGCAAATCATATAGCTGTAAACAACACACAAGATGCCTAACATGCAACATCATATAGTAAGGTGAGGATACTCACCTGATTCGAAACCGCACAGATATTCTCTAATATCCCCACTTAGCTCGTCCACACCTAAATCCCACACACATACAACATATCAATTACTGACCAGGCTCTTACAAACCTGCCTAAAGGTTAAACTCACTATTTGCCATCAAACCGTGGTGAAACTAAATTTTTGGTCAAACAGTCGCTCGCCGCGGCGTGGCTCCTCGCCCTACGCGCCGCGGCTACCATTGCACAATTACGGGGTTTCAGCCGAGTCCGCGCCGCTGACTTAGCCAGTCCGCGTCGCGGCTCGTAACATTCCAAAATGTTTTTCACCGATTAACAGTACATCAATCGGCTAGGGTTCCTTTCTACACCCTTCCTGGGATCAGAAACTACCCTAAGGTCACTTCCTTATAGACATGCAAGTCCATGTATGTCCTTGGTTCAAACCCTTAGGGCTACAATCGTCTAAAGCTACAAACCAACGAGTAACACCATATGACGGGATAAAAAGGAAAGTCAGAAGAGTAAATCTTCTTACCTTACTTCTGAAGGACGGAGTGATGCCCACGATCCGTTCTTAAACCTTCTCCTGCGTGAATCTCCTTCTTATAATCTCCCAAAACCTTCAACAGCTCGAGACCAAAGAGTATCTACCGAAACCAGACACCTTTGCTCTAGAAACTCTCCAAAAACACGAACCCTAGGGCTGGGGTCCTTTATATAGGCGTTTAAATCCGAATTAGGGTTTTTCATGACTGCGGCGCACCGCGCCGCGGATTCTTTAGAACCGCGCCGCGCGTACAAATCCTACGCGATTCTAGATTCTTCCAAAAGCCGCGCCGCGGATTCCTTCGGGCCGCGACTCGGCGGACCGGGTCTTACAATTCTCCCCTACTTAACTGGATTTCGTCCCCGAAATCCGTGCCGGTAAATAATTCTGGATAATGCCTCCGCATTTCCTCCTCCGGTTCCCAAGTCCATTCGGACCCTTTTCGATGCTGCCACTGAACCTTAACTAATCCTATTGTTTTATTTCGCAAAGTCTTTATCTTCTTTTCAATGATGGCAATTGGTCGCTCCACATAATTTAGACGTTCATCTAATTGAATATCCTCCAAAGGTATTATTGTGGATTCCTCAGTCATGCACTTTCTGAGCTGCGAAACGTGAAACGTGTCGTGAATCTGACTAAGCTGCTCGGGCAGCTCCAACCGATAAGCTACCTTACCTACACGAGCGACAATTCGATATGGTCCAATGTACCTAGGGCCAAGTTTTCCTCGCTTCCTAAAACGAATAACTCCCTTCCAAGGTGACACCTTAAGAAGAACATAATCCCCAACTTGAAACTCGAGATCGGACCGTCGCCTATCCGCATAACTTTTCTGTCGACTTTGAGCGGTTAACAATCTCTCCCGAACCTTCTGAATTAACTCTGTTGTCTTGAGCACCACCTCAGTACTACCCAAAACCTGCTGGCCTACCTCGCCCCAGCAAATAGGTGTCCGACATTTTCTTCCATACAACATTTCAAAGGGAGCCCTGCCAATGCTCGCGTGATAACTGTTATTGTAAGAAAACTCAGCTAAAGGGAGGTGGGAATCCCAACTCCTGCCAAAATCGATAACACATGCCCTAAGCATATCCTCCAGCGTTTGAATCGTCCTTTCACTCTGCCCATCCGTCTGAGGATGATATGCTGTGCTGAAATGAAGGCGAGTGCCTAGTTCCTCATGAAACTTCTTCCAAAACCTAGACGTAAATCGGACATCCCGGTCGGATATCACCGAGACCGGTATACCATGCCGAGAGATAATCTCATCTGTGTAAACCTTAGCCAATTCCTTTGCAGAGTATGTCTCTTGGATGGGGAGGAAATGAGCACTTTTAGTCAACCTATCCACGATAACCCAAATAGTGTCCATACGTCGAGGGGTTCTTGGCAACTTCGTGATGAAATCCATTGTGATATGCTCCCATTTCCATTCTGGAATCTCAAGAGGCTGCAATTTACCATGAGGCCGTTGGTGCTCGGCCTTGACCCTACGACAGGTCATGCATCTTTCGACAAACCAAGCTACTTCCCTCTTCATGTCTGGCCACCAATAATATTCGCGCAGATCCCTATACATTTTAGTTGCTCTAGGGTGGATGGAGAACCTGGATTTATGTGCCTCCTCCAATAGGGTTTGACGAACCCCGCCCAGCTTCGGTACCCAAATTCCCTCATGGCAAGTTAACAAATCCCTACTATCTTTGACCATAGCTGCCAACTGACCCACAATTCTCTCACCTTTCTGATTCTCATTCTTGCTTGCTTCCACCTGGGCTTTCCTAATTAGCTCAAACAACGGTGTCACAATTGTCATCCTTAGACAAATGCCCCGAAGGGGAGCACCCGAAGCCTTCCGACTTAACGCATCCGCTACCACATTGGCCTTTCCAGGGTGGTAGTGTATCTCACAATCATAGTCTTTCAATACATCCAACCATCTTCTCTGTCTCATATTGAGGTTTGCCTGATCCATCAGGTACTTCAAACTCTTGTGGTCCGTGAAGATGGTGCACTTCACTCCATACAAATAGTGTCTCCAAATCTTGAGAGCGAAGACCACCGCTCCCAATTCCAAATCATGAGTAGGGTAGTTAGCTTCATGGGGCTTCAACTGTCGCGAGGCGTAAGCAATCACCCTGCCTCGTTGCATCAAGACTACCCCCAATCCCGTGATAGATGCATCGCAATAAACTACCATGTCTTCCATGCCTTCAGGCAACGTCAAAACCAGAGCTTCACACAATTTCCGCCGCAAAGTCTCAAAAGCCTGCTGCTGCTCCTCACCCCACTGAAAAGCAGCGTTTTTCTTAGTTAGCCGAGTCAAAGGTACCGCAACCTTTGAGAAGTCTTGGATGAAACGACGATAATAACCAGCCAGACCCAAGAAACTTCTAATTTCAGAGGGAGTCTTCGGAACCTCCCACCGCATCACGGCCTCAACCTTAGCCGGGTCTACCATAATTCCTTTCTCATTGACAATGTGACCCAAAAACTGGACCTCCCGAAGCCAAAAGTCACACTTGGATAATTTTGCATAAAGCTTCTCCTTCCTTAAGGTCTCCAATACCTCTCTTAAATGATGCTCATGTTGCTCCCTGCTCCGAGAGTAAACTAAGATATCGTCAATGAAAACTATAACCGACCGATCCAACATCGGTCGACACACCCGATTCATTAAATCCATAAAAGCTGCAGGGGCATTGGTCAGTCCAAACGGCATCACTACAAACTCGAAGTGGCCGTACCTCGTCCGAAAAGCCGTCTTCGGGATGTCTTCCTCCCGAACCCGCATTTGATGATATCCTGACCGCAAATCAATTTTCGAGAACCACGAAGCGCCCTGCAATTGATCGAATAAGTCGTCGATGCGAGGCAATGGATATCGGTTCTTCACCGTAAGCTTATTCAGCTCACGATAATCTATGCACATCCTATTGGAACCATCCTTCTTCTTAACAAACAAAATAGGCGCTCCCCATGGTGAGCAACTGGGTCGAATAAATCCCTTATCTAACAATTCCCGAAGTTGAATAGACAACTCCAGCATTTCTGGAGGCGCAAGACGATACGGTGCTTTAGCTATCGGAGCTGCACCGGGAGTTAAGTCAATCTTAAATTCCACCTGTCTCTCTGGCGGTACACCAGGCAGGTCGTCGGGAAAAACATCAGGAAAATCCCGAACTACTGGTATATCACCTGCTTTCTGCTGTGGCTTCTTTTCTCGTGTGTCTACAACATAAGCCACAAATCCCGAACCTCCATGTTGAAAATGTCTACGTGCTCTAGCAGCTGAACAGAAAACTGCACCTCGATTCTTTCTCTCGCCCTGCACAACCAGCTCTCCCCCACTTGGGGTTTGAATCCACACTCGCTTGTTCTTACAATCGATCCATGATTCATGCTGACCCATCCAATCCATACCGATGATGACTCGAGAGTCACTCAACGGTATAGGGATGAGATCGATCGGAAACTTTATTCCTTGAATCACTACCTCGCATCCCCGATAAACACTAGTCGCTTGCACGGTTTTATCATCCGCAATTTCCACTTCTAACGGCTAATGAAGAGTTCCTAAAGCAATACCGAAACTCTTTCCCAACGCGGCAGACACAAAAGAATGACTAGCACCCGAATCAAATAGTGCAAAGGTAGGTGTAGAGTTGACTAAGAATGTTCCTAATCAAAGCATAATAGACATATTAATTACACACACCACAACACGAGGCAAGTAAAGAAAGAGTACCCGTGACGACATCGGGCGCATCCTGTGCCTCCTCGGCAGTCATGACGAATGCTCGACCCTTGGTCTTAGGGGCTTCCCCTTTCCCCTGCCTACCATCGGTAATCCGTAGTGTAGTGGGTGCCGGATTCTGAACCACTCCCTGAGTCAGACGGGGACATTGGGCCTTGAAGTGGCCCACCTGATTACAATTAAAGCAAATCTTGACCTCTTGCCGACAATCTTTAGCATAGTGGCCCTCCTTCCCCCACTTATGGCATATTAACACCCAGCAACGCCCCTCATGATTCCTTCCACATTTACCACACTTACCCTGGCTCCTTTGCCCTTGCTTTCCCTGATCTGCCCCTCGAAACTTCTTCGACACCTGCTGAGTCTGAGTAGGCGCCGGACGCTTCTGCTTTTGTTGGGTTTCCAATTCCAACTCTCGGGCCCGAGCGGCCGCTATCATATCAGTAAGAGTTTGGTGCCTAGCAGCAGACACAAATTCTCGAATGTCTGTGCGAAGCATCGCCAAGTATCGTGTCATCCTCATTCCCTCGGTCGCCGCAAACTCTGGACAGAAGAGTGCTCGTTCATTAAACTTTTTGGTGATCTCCGTCACCGTTTCAGTGGTCTGAGTCAGATTCAGGTATTCCTGCGCCAAGCGTTCCATTTCCACCTGTGGAACATACTCCAGTTTGAACTGTTCCTTAAACTGCGGCCATGTAATGGCATCCAACTGAGCAGGGGTGAGATCTTTCGTTCGTATTTCCCACCAATCCTTCGCACCATCTCTTAAAAGATTTGCCGCAAACGTTACCTTGGAGTTCTCAGGACAGGAACATGTGCAGAAAGCACCCTCCACCGCGGAAATCCACCGCATGCTAACAATCGGATCCCTGCCCCCATCGAACATCGGGGGCGAACAAGCCGAAAAGTCCTTATAACTTGCATCCCTAGCACGAGATGTGCCCTGAGTAGCCAGTCGTTACTCGAGCATTGCCCATAACTCAGCCTTAATCGTACCAAAGAACTGAGGTATCGCAGCCAGCACTTCTCGCGAAACCTCCTCCGCTATTAGGTTGCGGAGATTTTCATCAGTCGGTCCTCCCCCACTCGAGGCACCCGCATCTGGTCCACCGTTACTTCGAGTGACTGCCATTCTGAAATGCGCAACAGTTTCAATATCAATACCCGGATCACTCCTATCTACCCAACTACTTAACTTTCTAGGATTTTGGTTGACTACTCTTGACTCAAGCGTGAATCCTGTGCTTTCGGTAATACTGGCCAGGTACTACCTTCCACACCTATTCGCCCTTGTTCCAAGTTCGTCAATCATCCTCCCAAAATGTCACACACATACTAAACCATTTTCTATGATTCCTGCGGTCAGGCACCGTGGTGTCTAATCTTTTGATCTAACTCTTCATCTCATACGCGCCTAAGAGAACTACTGCTAATGTCGTCAAGTCGCCTCACGGACGCACAGCCGTATACAATCGGGAATAAGATAGACGTTTGAATAACTGATCCTACCCTAGAGTCACAACCAAACAAGGAACAGCCAGTAAGGCCAGACCAAGAATTCTCAGGCTACCTTCCCTAATTGTATATAACCTACCAGCATTCACTAAGCAACCTAACGACAGTAGCATAAAATTCCAAAGCAGTACATGTGGCACAAAACAGTCTACAGAGCATATTATCTAGATAACTTTACATCCTAGCACAATAAATTTTATCACATAACACAAACTTGGCATGGGTAACTGGGAATCACAAAACTTACTTGAGCTCGGCTGACGGTTCACATCGCATCTTCTTTTACTTTAACTTGACCTTCCAAAAACATTTTCTTAACAAAATCGCTCAGTCCTAAGTTTGAGTTTGGATTCCCAATACAGTTCATCCAAATCCCTCAAACCTGGCTCTGATACCAATTTGTAACACCCCAATGTCAAAAATTTTAAAAATCATTTATTACCAAGGTTCCAATAAAACATTTATTCTAGAACATAAAAACTATTCAACATAATACTTAAATTTAACAGCGGAAACATTTGAAAATGCTAAATATAGTTCATTGACGTCAATCCTTGGAATGCGATGCGCTGCCGTCAAACCTTGCCCTTCCCTTTGTCCTTTGAAATACCTGAAATGTTATAAAACAACGGGTAAGCTTAAAGCTTAGTGAGTCCACAAGTTACCATACATGCCCACACATTAAACAACCCGTCCTCGAGAACGACCCGACCCTACCCGCCATACAACAGCTACGGGCGTCCATCATACAACAGCTATGGACACGGGAAGGTTCTACCCATCATACAACAGCTATGGGTTCCCGGTTATGGCCCAGCCCATCATACAACAGCTATGGGACAAGGCAATAGTCCAACTCGCCATACTACAGCTACGAGGGGACACGCATCAGTACTGAGCCCAACAACAAATAACCACAGATATAGAGCAAATCATATAGCTGTAAACAACACACAAGATGCCTAACATGCAACATCATATAGTAAGGTGAGGATACTCACCTGATTCGAAACCGCACAGATATTCTCTAATATCCCCACTTAGCTCGTCCACACCTAAATCCCACACACATACAACATATCAATTACTGACCAGGCTCTTACAAACCTGCCTAAAGGTTAAACTCACTATTTGCCATCAAACCGTGGTCAAACTAAATTTTTGGTCAAACAGTCGCTCGCCGCGGCGTGGCTCCTCGCCCTACGCGCCGCGGCTACCATTGCACAATTACGGGGTTTCAGCCGAGTCCGCGCCGCTGACTTAGCCAGTCCGCGTCGCGGCTCGTAACATTCCAAAATGTATTTCAGCGATTAACAGTACATCAATCGGCTAGGGTTCCTTTCTACACCCTTCCTGGGATCAGAAACTACCCTAAGGTCACTTCCTTATGCACATGCAAGTCCATGCATGTCCTTGGTTCAAACCCTAAGGGCTACAATCGTCTAAAGCTACAAACCAACGAGTAACACCATATGACGGGATAAAAAGGAAAGTCAGAAGAGTAAATCTTCTTACCTTACTTCTGAAGGACGGAGTGATGCCCACGATCCGTTCTTAAACCTTCTCCCGCGTGAATCTCCTTCTTTTAATCTCCCAAAACCTTCAACACCTCGAGACCAAAGAGTATCTGCCGAAACCAGACACCTTTGCTCTAGAAACTCTCCAAAAACACGAACCCTAGGGCTGGGGTCCTTTATATAGGCGTTTAAATCCGAATTAGGGTTTTTCATGACTGCGGCGCACCGCGCCGCGGATTCTTTAGAACCGCGCCGCGCGTACAAATCCTACGCGATTCTAGATTCTTCCAAAAGCCGCGCCGCGGATTCCTTCGGGCCGCGACTCGGCGGACCGGGTCTTACACTTCTCCCCCACTTAACTGGATTTCGTCCCCGAAATCCGTGCCGGTAAATAATTCTGGATAATGCCTCCGCATTTCCTCCTCCGGTTCCCAAGTCCATTCGGACCCTTTTCGATGCTGCCACTGAACCTTAACTAATCCTATTGTTTTATTTCGCAAAGTCTTTATCTTCTTTTCAATGATGGCAATTGGTCGCTCCACATAATTTAGACGTTCATCTAATTGAATATCCTCCAAAGGTATTATTGTGGATTCCTCAGTCATGCACTTTCTGAGCTGCGAAACGTGAAACGTGTCGTGAATCTGACTAAGCTGCTCGGGCAGCTCCAACCGATAAGCTACCTTACCTACACGAGCGACAATTCGATATGGTCCAATGTACCTAGGGCCAAGTTTTCCTCGCTTCCTAAAACGAATAACTCCCTTCCAAGGTGACACCTTAAGAAGAACATAATCCCCAACTTGAAACTCGAGATCGGACCGTCGCCTATCCGCATAACTTTTCTGTCGACTTTGAGCGGTTAACAATCTCTCCCGAACCTTCTGAATTAACTCTGTTGTCTTGAGCACCACCTCAGTACTACCCAAAACCTGCTGGCCTACCTCGCCCCAGCAAATAGGTGTCCGACATTTTCTTCCATACAACATTTCAAAGGGAGCCCTGCCAATGCTCGCGTGATAACTGTTATTGTAAGAAAACTCAGCTAAAGGGAGGTGGGAATCCGAACTCCTGCCAAAATCGATAACACATGCCCTAAGCATATCCTCCAGCGTTTGAATCGTCCTTTCACTCTACCCATCCGTCTGAGGATGATATGCTGTGCTGAAATGAAGGCGAGTGCCTAGTTCCTCATGAAACTTCTTCCAAAACCTAGACGTAAATCGGACATCCCGGTCGGATATCACCGAGACCGGTATACCATGCCGAGAGATAATCTCATCTGTGTAAACCTTAGCCAATTCCTTTGCAGAGTATGTCTCTTGGATGGGGAGGAAATGAGCACTTTTAGTCAACCTATCCACGATAACCCAAATAGTGTCCATACGTCGAGGGGTTCTTGGCAACTTCGTGATGAAATCCATTGTGATATGCTCCCATTTCCATTCTGGAATCTCAAGAGGCTGCAATTTACCATGAGGCCGTTGGTGCTCGGCCTTGACCCTACGACAGGTCATGCATCTTTCGACAAACCAAGCTACTTCCCTCTTCATGTCTGGCCACCAATAATATTCGCGCAGATCCCTATACATTTTAGTTGCTCTAGGGTGGATGGAGAACCTGGATTTATGTGCCTCCTCCAATAGGGTTTGACGAACCCCGCCCAGCTTCGGTACCCAAATTCCCTCATGGCAAGTTAACAAATCCCTACTATCTTTGACCATAGCTGCCAACTGACCCACAATTCTCTCACCTTTCTGATTCTCATTCTTGCTTGCTTCCACCTGGGCTTTCCTAATTAGCTCAAACAACGGTGTCACAATTGTCATCCTTAGACAAATGCCCCGAAGGGGAGCACCCGAAGCCTTCCGACTTAACGCATCCGCTACCACATTGGCCTTTCCAGGGTGGTAGTGTATCTCACAATCATAGTCTTTCAATACATCCAACCATCTTCTCTGTCTCATATTGAGGTTTGCCTGATCCATCAGGTACTTCAAACTCTTGTGGTCCGTGAAGATGGTGCACTTCACTCCATACAAATAGTGTCTCCAAATCTTGAGAGCGAAGACCACCGCTCCCAATTCCAAATCATGAGTAGGGTAGTTAGCTTCATGGGGCTTCAACTGTCGCGAGGCGTAAGCAATCACCCTGCCTCGTTGCATCAAGACTGCCCCCAATCCCGTGATAGATGCATCGCAATAAACTACCATGTCTTCCATGCCTTCAGGCAACGTCAAAACCGGAGCTTCACACAATTTCCGCCGCAAAGTCTCAAAAGCCTGCTGCTGCTCCTCACCCCACTGAAAAGCAGCGTTTTTCTTAGTTAGCCGAGTCAAAGGTACCGCAACCTTTGAGAAGTCTTGGATGAAACGACGATAATAACCAGCCAGACCCAAGAAACTTCTAATTTCAGAGGGAGTCTTCGGAACCTCCCACCGCATCACGGCCTCAACCTTAGCCGGGTCTACCATAATTCCTTTCTCATTGACAATGTGACCCAATAACTGGACCTCCCGAAGCCAAAAGTCACACTTGGATAATTTTGCATAAAGCTTCTCCTTCCTTAAGGTCTCCAATACCTCTCTTAAATGATGCTCATGTTGCTCCCTGCTCCGAGAGTAAACTAAGATATCGTCAATGAAAACTATAACCGACCGATCCAACATCGGTCGACACACCCGATTCATTAAATCCATAAAAGCTGCAGGGGCATTGGTCAGTCCAAACGGCATCACTACAAACTCGAAGTGGCCGTACCTTGTCCGAAAAGCCGTCTTCGGGATGTCTTCCTCCCGAACCCGCATTTGATGATATCCTGACCGCAAATCAATTTTCGAGAACCACGAAGCGCCCTGCAATTGATCGAATAAGTCGTCGATGCGAGGCAATGGATATCGGTTCTTCACCGTAAGCTTATTCAGCTCACGATAATCTATGCACATCCTATTGGAACCATCCTTCTTCTTAACAAACAAAATAGGCGCTCCCCATGGTGAGCAACTGGGTCGAATAAATCCCTTATCTAACAATTCCCGAAGTTGAATAGACAACTCCAGCATTTCTGGAGGCGCAAGACGATACGGTGCTTTAGCTATCGGAGCTGCACCGGGAGTTAAGTCAATCTTAAATTCCACCTGTCTCTCTGGCGGTACACCAGGCAGGTCCTCGGGAAAAACATCAGGAAAATCCCGAACTACTGGTATATCACCTGCTTTCTGCTGTGGCTTCTTTTCTCGTGTGTCTACAACATAAGCCACAAATCCCGAACCTCCATGTTGAAAATGTCTACGTGCTCTAGCAGCTGAACAGAAAACTGCACCTCGATTCTTTCTCTCGCCCTGCACAACCAGCTCTCCCCCACTTGGGGTTTGAATCCACACTCGCTTGTTCTTACAATCGATCCATGATTCATGCTGACCCATCCAATCCATACCGATGATGACTCGAGAGTCACTCAACGGTATAGGGATGAGATCGATCGGAAACTTTATTCCTTGAATCACTACCTCGCATCCCCGATAAACACTAGTCGCTTGCACGGTTTTATCATCCGCAATTTCCACTTCTAACGGCTAATGAAGAGTTCCTAAAGCAATACCGAAACTCTTTCCCAACGCGGCAGACACAAAAGAATGACTAGCACCCGAATCAAATAGTGCAAAGGTAGGTGTAGAGTTGACTAAGAATGTTCCTAATCAAAGCATAATAGACATATTAATTACACACACCACAACACGAGGCAAGTAAAGAAAGAGTACCCGTGACGACATCGGGCGCATCCTGTGCCTCCTCGGCAGTCATGACGAATGCTCGACCCTTGGTCTTAGGGGCTTCCCCTTTCCCCTGCCTACCATCGGTAATCCGTAGTGTAGTGGGTGCCGGATTCTGAACCACTCCCTGAGTCAGACGGGGACATTGGGCCTTGAAGTGGCCCACCTGATTACAATTAAAGCAAATCTTGACCTCTTGCCGACAATCTTTAGCATAGTGGCCCTCCTTCCCACACTTATGGCATATTAACACCCAGCAACGCCCCTCATGATTCCTTCCACATTTACCACACTTACCCTGGCTCCTTTGCCCTTGCTTTCCCTGATCTGCCCCTCGAAACTTCTTCGACACCTGCTGAGTCTGAGTAGGCGCCGGACGCTTCTGCTTTTGTTGGGTTTCCAATTCCAACTCTCGGGCCCGAGCGGCCGCTATCATATCAGTAAGAGTTTGGTGCCTAGCAGCAGACACAAATTCTCGAATGTCTGTGCGAAGCATCGCCAAGTATCGTGTCATCCTCATTCCCTCGGTCGCCGCAAACTCTGGACAGAAGAGTGCTCGTTCATTAAACTTTTTGGTGATCTCCGTCACCGTTTCAGTGGTCTGAGTCAGATTCAGGTATTCCTGCGCCAAGCGTTCCATTTCCACCTGTGGAACATACTCCAGTTTGAACTGTTCCTTAAACTGCGGCCATGTAATGGCATCCAACTGAGCAGGGGTGAGATCTTTCGTTCGTATTTCCCACCAATCCTTCGCACCATCTCTTAAAAGATTTGCCGCAAACGTTACCTTGGAGTTCTCAGGACAGGAACATGTGCGGAAAGCACCCTCCACCGCGGAAATCCACCGCATGCTAACAATCGGATCCCTGCCCCCATCGAACATCGGGGGCGAACAAGCCGAAAAGTCCTTATAACTTGCATCCCTAGCACGAGATGTGCCCTGAGTAGCCAGTCGTTCCTCGAGCATTGCCCATAACTCAGCCTTAATCGTACCAAAGAACTGAGGTATCGCAGCCAGCACTTCTCGCGAAACCTCCTCCGCTATCAGGTTGCGGAGATTTTCATCAGTCGGTCCTCCCCCACTCGAGGCACCCGCATCTGGTCCACCGTTACTTCGAGTGACTGCCATTCTGAAATGCGCAACAGTTTCAATATCAATACCCGGATCACTCCTATCTACCCAACTACTTAACTTTCTAGGATTTTGGTTGACTACTCTTGACTCAAGCGTGAATCCTGTGCTTTCGGTAATACTGGCCAGGTACTACCTTCCACACCTATTCGCCCTTGTTCCAAGTTCGTCAATCATCCTCCCAAAATGTCACACACATACTAAACCATTTTCTATGATTCCTGCGGTCAGGCACCGTGGTGTCTAATCTTTTGATCTAACTCTTCATCTCATACGCGCCTAAGAGAACTACTGCTAATGTCGTCAAGTCGCCTCACGGACGCACAGCCGTATACAATCGGGAATAAGATAGACGTTTGAATAACTGATCCTACCCTAGAGTCACAACCAAACAAGGAACAGCCAGTAAGGCCAGACCAAGAATTCTCAGGCTACCTTCCCTAATTGTATATAACCTACCAGCATTCACTAAGCAACCTAACGACAGTAGCATAAAATTCCAAAGCAGTACATGTGGCACAAAACAGTCTACAGAGCATATTATCTAGATAACTTTACATCCTAGCACAATAAATTTTATCACATAACACAAACTTGGCATGGGTAACTGGGAATCACAAAACTTACTTGAGCTCGGCTGACGGTTCACATCGCATCTTCTTTTACTTTAACTTGACCTTCCAAAAACATTTTCTTAACAAAATCGCTCAGTCCTAAGTTTGAGTTTGGATTCCCAATACAGTTCATCCAAATCCCTCAAACCTGGCTCTGATACCAATTTGTAACACCCCAATGTCAAAAATTTTAAAAATCATTTATTACCAAGGTTCCAATAAAACATTTATTCTAGAACATAAAAACTATTCAACATAATACTTAAATTTAACAGCGGAAACATTTGAAAATGCTAAATATAGTTCATTGACGTTAATCCTTGGAATGCGATGCGCTGCCGTCAAACCTTGCCCTTCCCTTTGTCCTTTGAAATACCTGAAATGTTATAAAACAACGGGTAAGCTTAAAGCTTAGTGAGTCCACAAGTTACCATACATGCCCACACATTAAACAACCCGTCCTCGAGAACGACCCGACCCTACCCGCCATACAACAGCTACGGGCGTCCATCATACAACAGCTATGGACACGGGAAGGTTCTACCCATCATACAACAGCTATGGGTTCCCGGTTATGGCCCAGCCCATCATACAACAGCTATGGGACAAGGCAATAGTCCAACTCGCCATACTACAGCTACGAGGGGACACGCATCAGTACTGAGCCCAACAACAAATAACCACAGATATAGAGCAAATCATATAGCTGTAAACAACACACAAGATGCCTAACATGCAACATCATATAGTAAGGTGAGGATACTCACCTGATTCGAAACCGCACAGATATTCTCTAATATCCCCACTTAGCTCGTCCACACCTAAATCCCACACACATACAACATATCAATTACTGACCAGGCTCTTACAAACCTGCCTAAAGGTTAAACTCACTATTTGCCATCAAACCGTGGTCAAACTAAATTTTTGGTCAAACAGTCGCTCGCCGCGGCGTGGCTCCTCGCCCTACGCGCCGCGGCTACCATTGCACAATTACGGGGTTTCAGCCGAGTCCGCGCCGCTGACTTAGCCAGTCCGCGTCGCGGCTCGTAACATTCCAAAATGTATTTCAGCGATTAACAGTACATCAATCGGCTAGGGTTCCTTTCTACACCCTTCCTGGGATCAGAAACTACCCTAAGGTCACTTCCTTATGCACATGCAAGTCCATGCATGTCCTTGGTTCAAACCCTAAGGGTTACAATCGTCTAAAGCTACAAACCAACGAGTAACACCATATGACGGGATAAAAAGGAAAGTCAGAAGAGTAAATCTTCTTACCTTACTTCTGAAGGACGGAGTGATGCCCACGATCCGTTCTTAAACCTTCTCCCGCGTGAATCTCCTTCTTTTAATCTCCCAAAACCTTCAACACCTCGAGACCAAAGAGTATCTGCCGAAACCAGACACCTTTGCTCTAGAAACTCTCCAAAAACACGAACCCTAGGGCTGGGGTCCTTTATATAGGCGTTTAAATCCGAATTAGGGTTTTTCATGACTGCGGCGCACCGCGCCGCGGATTCTTTAGAACCGCGCCGCGCGTACAAATCCTACGCGATTCTAGATTCTTCCAAAAGCCGCGCCGCGGATTCCTTCGGGCCGCGACTCGGCGGACCGGGTCTTACACTAGCAAACCCTAATCCATCATATGAAAACTAGAAAACGCTGATCCATGATATTAAAACTAGAAAACCCTAATAACATCATTTGTAACATTCAAAAACCCTAATCCATCATATGAAAACTAGAAAACCCTAATAACATCATTTGCAACATTAAAAAACCCTAATCCATCATATAAAAACTAGAAAACCCTAATAACATCATTTGCAACATTCAAAACCCTGATCCATCATATGAAACTAGAAAACCATAATAACATCATTTGCCACATTCAAAAACCCAAATCTATCATTTGAAAACTAGAAAACCCTAATCCATCATATGAAAACTAGTAAACCCTAATCCATCATATGAAAACTAGAAAACCCTAATAACATCATTTCCAACATTCAAAAACCCTAATCCATCATATGAAAACTAGAAAACCCTAATAACATCATTTGAAAAATTCAAAAACCCTAATCCATCATATGAAAACTAGAAAACCTTAATAACATCATTTGCAACATTCAAAAACCCTAATCCATCATATGTAAACTAGAAAACCCTAATCCATCGAAAACAAGAAAACCCTAATAACATCATTTGCAACATTCAAAAACTTTAATCGATCATAAAAAAAACTAGAAAACCCTAATAACATCATTTGAAATATTAAAAAACCGTAATCCATCATATGAAAACTAGAAAACCCTAATAACATCATTTGCAACAATCAAAAACCCTAATCCATCATATGAAAACTAGAAAACCCTAATAACATCATTTTTAACATTCAAAAACCCTAATCCATCATATGAAAACTAGAAAACCCTAATCCATCATATGAAAACAAGAAAACCCTAACAACATCATTTGCAAATTTCAAAAACCCTAATCTATTATATGAAAACAAGAAAACCTTAATAACAACATTTGCAACAATCAAAAACCCTAATCCAACATATGAAAACTAGAAAACCCTAATAATATCATTTGCAACATTTAAATACCCTAATCCATCGTATGAAAACAAGCAAACCCTAATCCAACATATGAAAACTAGAAAACCATGGTGAAACTGCCCAGTTCATTGATGGTAAGAATGGTTGTCATTATGATCAACCTATGATAGCTCCGGTGCCCGAGCAGATGGACTCCACCCCCCTCCAAGTTTCCATATGACGCACATCGCTGCATGGAATACTCGCGGTCTCTGTAAGCCTTCTCATCAGAAAGCCTTGAGAGATCTTATCCGCGATCAAAATCTTCATATTTGTGCTTCTCTTGAAACTCGTGCTTCCTTCCCTAACCTCCCTCTTATCCGTAGTCGTACTTTTGGCTCTTGGTCGTGGTCGTCCAACGGTCTTTTCTCCCCTAGAGGGACTAGAATCTTGGTTGCCTGGGATCCAGTGGCCATTGATATGATGCTTATCGACTTAAATGATCAGGTTATGCATTTCAAAGTTAATATTCGTGATTCTAATAAATCCTTTTTCTGCTCCTTCGTCTATGCTCATAATGATCACATGATGCGTCGATCTCTCTAGCATTCTTTTGCGGTCCATAAGAATGTGGTTAGAGATACCCCTTGGATTCTTTTGGGTGATTTCAATGTTGCTCTTGATATCAAAGATAGCACCTCCGGGTCGTCTGGGATTTCTCGTGCCATGGAGGACTTCAGGGACTGTGTCAATCTGATGGAAATGGAGGATCTTAACTATAAAGGTCTCTTCTACACATGGACCAAGTCTCCTAATGGTTCGGGTGGCATCCTCAAGAAGATCGATCGTGTCATGGGAAATACTCACTTCGTTGCTTCTTTCCCCTCCTCTACTATCAATTTTCTCCCTTACCGTTCGTCCGATCATACTCCTGCTGTGCTTACTCTCCCCCATCGTGCCCCTTTCCAACCAAAGCCCTTCAAGTTCCCTAATTTCCTGACTTATAAGAACGATTTCAAGCAGATTGTTGCCTCCTCTTGGAACCCCAATATCACTGGATATCGGATGTATAAGATTTTCAAAAACCTTAAAAATCTGAAAGTGCCGATACGTAAGATGCTTCGCAACCAGGGAAACCTATTTTCTAAGGTTATCTCTCTTCGTAATGAGCTTGATAGAGTTCAGATTGCTTTGGATCGGGATCCCTTCAATAAGGGTGATAAAAATTCGGCTTTTTTCCACAAAGCGGTTAAAAGTCGTAAATCTCGCAATAGTATTAATTCTATCCAGGATGCTCATGGCAACTGGATCTCGGGGAACGATCTTCCTAATCTTTTTGTTTCTCACTTTCAAGCCTTCTTGGGTTCTGCCCAGCCTTCTACTGCTATTCGTGATCCTTCTTCCCTCTTCTCTAATAAGCTCTCCCCCCTCCAGTGTGCCGCCATGCTTACTCCTGTTACTGACGCGGAGGTTAAGTGTGTCCTGTTCCAGATGGGTGATGATAAAGCTCCTGGTTCTGATGGTTTCTCTGCTAAGTTCTTCAAGTCTGCTTGGGATATTGTGGGTGCTGATTTCTGTATGGCTGTTAAGGAATTCTTCTATTCTGGCAAACTTCTTAAGTCCTTCAACAGCACCATCCTTGCGCTCATACCTAAAGTTGATTCCCCTTCCAAAGTCACTGATTTCCGCCCTATAGCTTGTTGTAACGTTGTTTACAAATGTATCAGCAAGCTTATTGCGGATCGTATCAAAAACCATCTTTCTTCTCTGGTTGATGAAAACCAGTCTGCTTTCATCCCTAGTCATTTGATCACCGACAACGTCCTTCTTGTCCACGAGCTCATGCGTGATTATCATCGTCATCGTGGTCCTCCTAGGTATGCTTTTAAGGTTGATATTCAAAAAGCCTACGACACGGTTGACTGGACGTTTCTGCGGACCATCTTGTTTGGGTTTGGATTTCCCGATCGTATGATTGACTGGATCATGACATGTGTTTCCACGGTTGCTTACTCTGTGAGTATCAATGGGAATACTCATGGTTATTTCAACGGTAAAAGGGGCCTTCGGCAGGGTGACCCCCTCTCTCCTTATCTCTTCACTCTTGTCATGGAAGTGCTTAACCTTATGATCAAGAGAAACATCCATGATTCTGTTTCTTTTAAATTCCACAGACAATGTGACGATCAAAATATCACCCATCTCTGCTTTGCCGACGATCTCCTTATCTTTTGCCATGATGATAGCTCTTCGGTTAAACTCATATGTGATTCTCTTGAGGAATTCTCTGGGGTTTCTGGCCTCTATCCCAATACTGCGAAGAGTGAAGCTTTCTACTGTAATGTTGGTGAGAGGACCAGGGCTGCCATTGACCTTATTGTTAAGTTTCCTGAGGGCCCTTTTCCTGTCCGATACCTTGGCGTTCCTCTCATCACCACGCGTCTTGCCCACAAAGACTGTAAAGGCCTTGTTGATAAAGTCAAATGCATGATTAATGACTGGAAAAACAAGTCTCTTTCCTTTGCTGGTCGTCTCCAGCTGATCCTCTCTGTCCTTTCTTCTACCCAAATCTATTGGGCTTCTGTTTTTATTCTTCCTAAATCTATCTCTAACGATATTGAGAAGCTCATGAGAGGTTTCCTCTGGTGCCATGGTGAGTTGAAGCGTGGTAAAGCTAAAGTCTCCTGGAAAACTGTATGCCTTCCTAAGGAACATGGTTGTCTTGGCATACGTAACCTTGCAATCTGGAATGTTGCCCTTATGGCTTCCCATGTATGGAGACTCCTTTCCAAGAAAGAGTCCCTATGGGTTAAGTGGATCCACTCTTACCGTTTATGTGGCCGTAACTTTTCGGATGCCCCCAAAAAATACGGTTTTAGATTTGCCTGGTGTAACATCCTGGATATGCAGGATAAGATAAGGGAGTATATTGTTTCCCAGATAGGTGATGGATGCTCTACTTCTGCTTGGTTCGATAACTGGCACCCCGCGGGCCCTCTTTCTAAATTCTTGTCTGTCCGTGACATCCATGATGCGGGTTTCACTCCTGATACTAAGGTTGCTGACCTGGTTCTTAACGGATCTTGGGTTCGGCCTCATTATTGGAGAGATTCCCATGGTGCTCTTCTTTCTCATAACCCCCCTACTCTTTCCACATTCGTCCCTGATAATCTCCTTTGGAGATCTAGAGACGGTCAACTCTCTCCTTTCTCTGTTCGTTCTGTTTGGCAGACTATTCGCCCCTATCACCAACCGGTCTTTTGGTTTCATCTTGTTTGGTTCTCCCAAAACATCCCCAGACATGCTTTCATTCTTTGGGTTGCTCTTAAAAATCGCCTTAAGACTCATGATAAGATCAAAATTTGGGACACTACTTCCAATCTTATTTGTGCGTTCTGCGGGGACTGTCCGGATTCCCTTTCCCATCTCTTCTTTGAAAGTTCTTTCACTTCTTTGGTTTGGCATGACCTCCATCATGTCATGAATCTCTCCTTCTCCACTGATACCTGGTCTGATATCATTAGTCAACTCAACCCCAGTAATAAGATCAAGACCATATGGTCCATCATTAGAAGACTTGTTTTTGCTGGAGCTGTCTACCACATTTGGCGGGAAAGAAATTTACGCATTTTTAAAAAAATAAAAAGATCTCATCATGCTATCGTGAATAGTGTTAAGGATGATATCGGCTGTAGACTGCTGAGTCTATCTATGAGAACTTGCACTAATGTTGATTTGGCTAAAACTATTTGGACCCTCCCTTAACTTTCTTCCTTTGCGCTTTCTTTCTTTATCTGCTTGTTTTGGCTTGTATGGTTTGTTTGCTTTGCAGGTTATTTTCCTTTATGTTCTTGTTTGCTTCTGGTTCCTTCTCTTGTTTTGGTTCCTAGTTTAGCTTGTTGTCCGTTGGGGCCTGTCCCGATGGATTTTCTGTTTTTTGGTGGGGAGTCCCCAGCCTTATATTGTATTTATTCTTTTTATTAATAAATTTGCCAGAGGTGCCGCCCTCTTTACCCAAAAAAAAAAAACTAGAAAACCCTAATCCATCATCTAAAAACTAGAAAACCCTAATAACATCATTTGTAACATTCAAAAACCTTAATCCATCATATGAAAAATAGAAAACGCTAATAACATTATTTGCAACATTCAAAAACGATAATCCATCAAATGAAAACTAGAAAACCCTAATAACATCATTTGCAACATTCAAAAATCTTAATCCATTATATGAAAAAAAGAAAACCTTAATAACATCATTTGCTACATTCAAAAACACTAATCCATCATATGAAAACTAGAAAACCCTAATAATATCATTTGCAACATTTCAAAACCCTAATCCATTGTATGAAAACTAGCAAACCCTAATCCATCATATGAAAACTAGAAAACGCTGATCCATGATATTAAAACTAGAAAACCCTAATAACATCATTTGTAACATTCAAAAACCCTAATCCATCATATGAAAACTAGAAAACCCTAATAACATCATTTGCAACATTAAAAACCCTAATCCATCATATAAAAACTTGAAAACCCTAATAACATCATTTGCAACATTCAAAACCCTGATCCATCATATGAAACAAGAAAACCATAATAACATCATTTGCCACATTCAAAAACCCAAATCCATCATATGAAAACTAGAAAACCCTAATCCATCATATGAAAACTAGTAAACCCTAATCCATCATATGAAAACTAGAAAAACCATAATAACATCATTTCCAACATTCAAAAACCCTAATCCATCATATGAAAACTAGAAAACCCTAATCCATCATATGAAAACTAGAAAACCCTAATAACATCATTTGAAAAATTCAAAAACCCTAATCCATCATATGAAAACTAGAAAACCCTAATAACATCATTTGCAACATTCAAAGACCCTAATCCATCATATGAAAAATAGAAAACCTTAATCCATCAAAAACAAGAAAACCCTAATAACATCATTTGTAACATTCAAAAACTTTAATCGATCACAAAAAAGCTAGAAAACCCTAATAACATCATTTGAAATATTAAAAAACCCTAATCCATCATATGAAAACTAGAAAACCCTAATAACATCATTTGCAACAATCAAAAACCATAATCCATCATATGAAAACTAGAAAACCCTAATAACATCATTTGCAACATTCAAAAACCCTAATCCATCATATGAAAACTAGAAAACCCTAATCCATCATATGAAAACAAGAAAACCCTAATAACATCATTTGCAAATTTCGAAAACCCTAATCCATTATATGAAAACAAGAAAACCTTAATAACAACATTTGCAACAATCAAAAACCCTAATCCATCATATGAAAACTAGAAAACCCTAATAATATCATTTGCAACATTTAAATACCCTAATCCATCGTATGAAAACAAGCAAACCCTAATCCAACATATGAAAACTAGAAAACCCTAATCCATCATATGAAAACTAGAAAACCCTAATCCATCATCTGAAAACTAGAAAACCCTAATAACATCATTTGTAACATTCAAAAACCTTAATCCATCATATGAAAAATAGAAAACGCTAATAACATTATTTGCAACATTCAAAAACGCTAATCCATCAAATGAAAACTAGAAAACCCTAATAACATCATTTGCAACATTCAAAAATCCTAATCCATTATATGAAAACAAGAAAACCTTAATAACATCATTTGCAACATTCAAAAACTCTAATCCATCATATGAAAACTAGAAAACCCTAATAATATCATTTGCAACATTTAAAAACCCTAATCCATTGTATGAAAACTAGCAAACCCTAATCCATCATATGAAAACTAGAAAACGCTGATCCATGATATTAAAACTAGAAAACCCTAATAACATCATTTGTAACATTCAAAAACCCTAATCCATCATATGAAAACTAGAAATCCCTAATAAAATCATTTGCAACATTAAAAAACCCTAATCCATCATATAAAAACTAGAAAACCCTAATAACATCATTTGAAACATTCAAAACCCTGATCCATCATATGAAACAAGAAAACCATAATAACATCATTTGCCACATTCAAAAACCCAAATCCATCATATGAAAACTAGAAAACCCTAATCCATCATATGAAAACTAGTAAACCCTAATCCATCATATGAAAACTAGAAAACCCTAATAACATCATTTCCAACATTTAAAAACCCTAATCCATCATATGAAAACTAGAAAACCCTAATCCATCATATGAAAACTAGAAAACCCTAATAACATCATTTGAAAAATTCAAAAACCCTAATCCATCATATGAAAACTAGAAAACCCTAATAACATCATTTGCAACATTCAAAGACCCTAATCCATCATATGAAAACTAGAAAACCCTAATCCATCGAAAACAAGAAAACCCTAATAACATCATTTGCAACATTCAAAAACTTTAATCGATCATAAAAAAACTAGAAAACCCTAATAACATCATTTGAAATATTAAAAAAACCCTAATCAATCATATGAAAACTAGAAAACCCTAATAACATCATTTACAACAATCAAAAACCCTAATCCATCATATGAAAACTAGAAAACCCTAATAACATCATTTGCAACATTCAAAAACCCTAATCCATCATATGAAAACTAGAAACCCTAATCCATCATATGAAAACAAGAAAACCCTAATAACATCAATTGCAAATTTCAAAAACCCTAATCCATTATATGAAAACAAGAAAACCTTAATAACAACATTTGCAACAATCAAAAACCCTAATCCATCATATGAAAACTAGAAAACCCTAATAATATCATTTGCAACATTTAAATACCCTAATCCATCTTATGAAAACAAGCAAACCCTAATCCAACATATGAAAACTAGAAAACCCTAATCCATCATATGAAAACTAGAAAACCCTAATAACATCATTTGTAACATTCAAAAACCCTAATTGATCATATGAAAACTAGAAAATCCTAATAACATCATTTGCAACATTCAAAAACCCTAATCCATCATATGAAACTAGAAAACCCTAATAACATCATTTGCCACATTCAAAAACCCTAATCCATCATATAAAAACAAGAAAACCCTTATCCATCATATGAAAACTTGAAAACCCTAATCCATCATATGAAAACTAGAAAACCCTAATAACATCATTTCCAACATTCCAAAACCCTAATCCATCATATGAAAACTAGAAAACCCTAATCCATCATATGAAAACTAGAAAACCCTAATAACATCATTTGTAACGTTCAAAAACCTTAATCCATCATATGAAAAATAGAAAACGCTAATAACATTATTTGCAACATTCAAAAACGCTAATCCATCAAATGAAAACTAGAAAACCCTAATAACATCATTTGCAACATTCAAAAATCCTAATCCATTATATGAAAACTAGAAAACCTTAATAACATCATTTGCAACATTCAAAAACACTAATCCATCATATGAAAACTAGAAAACCCTAATAATATCATCTGCAACATTTAAAAACCCTAATCCATTGTATGAAAACTAGCAAACCCTAATCCATCATATGAAAACTAGAAAACGCTGATCCATGATATTAAAACTAGAAAACCCTAATAACATCATTTGTAACATTCAAAAACCCTAATCCATCATATGAAAACTAGAAAACCCTAATAACATCATTTGCAACATTAAAAAACCCTAATCCATCATATAAAAATTAGAAAACCCTAATAACATCATTTGCAACATTCAAAACCCTGATCCATCATATGAAACAAGAAAACCATAATAACATCATTTGCCACATTCAAAAACCCAAATCCATCATATGAAAACTAGAAAACCCTAATCCATCATATGAAAACTAGTAAACCCTAATCCATCATATGAAAACTAGAAAACCCTAATAACATCATTTCCAACATTCAAAAACCCTAATCCATCATATGGAAACTAGAAAACCCTAATCCATCATATGAAAACTAGAAAACCCTAATAACATCATTTGAAAAATTCAAAAACCCTAATCCATCATATGAAAACTAGAAAACCCTAATAACATCATTTGCAACATTCAAAGACCCTAATCCATCATATGAAAACTAGAAAACCCTAATCCATCGAAAACAAGAAAACCCTAATAACATCATTTGCAACATTCAAAAACTTTAATCGATCATAAAAAAAACTAGAAAACCCTAATAACATCATTTTAAATATTAAAAAACCCTAATCCATCATATGAAAACTAGAAAACCCTAATAACATCATTTGCAACAATCAAAAACCCTAATCCATCATATGAAAACTAGAAAACCCTAATAACATCATTTGCAACATTCAAAAACCCTAATCCATCATATGAAAACTAGAAAACCCTAATCCATCATATGAAAACAAGAAAACCCTAATAACATCATTTGCAAATTTCAAAAACCCTAATCCATTATATGAAAACAAGAAAACCTTAATAACAACATTTGCAACAATCAAAAACCCTAATCCATCATATGAAAACTAAAAAACCCTAATAATATCATTTGCAACATTTAAATACCCTAATCCATCGTATGAAAACAAGCAAACCCTAATCCAACATATGAAAACTAGAAAACCCTAATCCATCATATGAAAACTAGAAAACCCTAATTCATCATCTGAAAACTAGAAAACCCTAATAACATCATTTGTAACATTCAAAAACCTTAATCCATCATATGAAAAATAGAAAACGCTAATAACATTATTTGCAACATTCAAAAACGCTAATCCATCAAATGAAAACTAGAAAACCCTAATAACATCATTTGCAACATTCAAAAATCCTAATCCATTATATGAAAACAAGAAACCCTTAATAACATCATTTGCAACATTCAAAAACTCTAATCCATCATATGAAAACTAGAAAACCCTAATAATATCATTTGCAACATTTAAAAACCCTAATCTATTGTATGAAAACTAGCAAACCCTAATCCATCATATGAAAACTAGAAAACGCTGATCCATGATATTAAAACTAGAAAACCCTAATAACATCATTTGTAACATTCAAAAACCCTAATCCATCATATGAAAACTAGAAAACCCTAATAACATCATTTGCAACATTAAAAAACCCTAATCCATCATATAAATACTAGAAAACCCTAATAATATCATTTGCAACATTCAAAACCCTGATCCATCATATGTCCTTTCCAAGAAAGAGTCCCTATGGGTTAAGTGGATCCACTCATACCGTTTATGTAGGCGTAACTTTTGGGATGCCCCCAAAAAATACGGTGCAGGATTTGCCTGGCGTAACATCCTAGATATGCGGGATAAGATAAGGGAGTATATAGTTTCCCAGATAGGTGATGGATGCTCTACTTCTGCTTGGTTCGACAATTGGCACCCTGCGGGCCCTCTTTCTAAATTCTTGTCTGTCCGTGACATCTATGATGCGGGTTTCACTCCTGATACTAAGGTTCCTGAACTGGTTCTTAACGGATCTTGGGTTCGGCCTCATTGTTGGAGAGATTACCATGGTGCTCTTCTTTCTCATAACCCTCCGACTATTTCCACGTCCGTCACTGATAAACTCCTTTGGAGATCTAGAGACGGTCAACTCTCTCCTTTCTCTGTTCGATCTGTGTGGCAGTCTATTCGCCCCTATCACCAACCGGTCATTTGGTTTCATCTTGTTTGGTTCTCCCGAAACATCCCTAGACATGCTTTAATTCTTTGGGTTGCTCTTAAAGATCGTCTTAAGACTCATGATAAAATCAAAATTTGGGACACTAATTCCAATCTCATTTGTGCGTTCTGCGGGGACTGTCCGGATTCCCTTTCCTTTCTTTTTTTTGAATGCTCTTTCACTTCTTTGGTTTGGCATGACCTCCATCATGTCATGAATCTCTCCTTCTCCACCGATAGCTGGTCTGATATCATTAGTCAACTCAACCCCATTAATAAGAACAAGACCATTTGGTCCATCATTAGAAGACTTGTTTTTGCTGGAGCGGTATACCACATCTGGCGGGAAAGAAATTTACGCATTTTTACAAAAATTAAAAGATCTCATCATGCTGTCGTGAATATTGTTAAGGATGATATATGCGGTAGACTGCTGAGTCTTTCCTTGAAAACTTGCACTAATGTTGATTTGGCTAAAACTCTTTGGACCCTCCCTTAATTTTCTTCCTCTGCGCTTTCTTTTTTCTATGCTTGTTTTGGCTTGTATGGTTTGTTTGTTTTGCAGGTTGCTATCCTTTATGTTCTTGTTTGCTTATGGTTCCTTCTCCTGTTTTGGTTCCTAGTTTAGCTTGTTGTCCGTTGGGGCCTGTCCCGATGGATTTTCTATTTTTTGGTGGGGAGTCCCCAGCCTTATATTGTATTTATTCTTTTTATTAATAAAATTTGCCAGAGGTGCCGCCCTCTTTACCCAAAAAAAAACTAGAAAACCATAATAACATCATTTGCCACATTCAAAAACCCAAATCCATCATATGAAAACTAGAAAACCCTAATCCATCATATGAAAACTAGTAAACCCTAATCCATCATATGAAAAGTAGAAAACCCTAATAACATCATTTCCAACATTCAAAAACCCTAATCCAACATATGAAAACTAGAAAACCCTAATCCATCATATAAAAACTAGAAAACCCTAATAACATCATTTGAAAACTTCAAAAACCCTAATCCATCATATAAAAACTAGGAAACCCTAATAACATCATTTGCAACATTCAAAGACCCTAATCCATCATATGAAAACTAGAAAACCCTAATCCATCGAAAACAAGAAAACCCTAATAACATCATTTGCAACATTCAAAAACTTTAATCGATCATAAAAAACTAGAAAACCCTAATAACATCATTTGAAATATTAAAAAAACCCTAATCCATCATATGAAAACTAGAAAACCCTAATAACATCATTTGCAACAATCAAAAACCATAATCCATCATACGAAAACTAGAAAACCCTAATAACATCATTTGTAATATTCAAAAACCCTAATCCATCATATGAAAACTAGAAAACCCTAATCCATCATATGAAAACAAGAAAACCCTAATAACATCATTTGCAAATTTCAAAAACCCTAATCCAATATATGAAAATAAGAAAACCTTAATAACAACATTTGCAACAATCAAAAACCCTAATCCATCATATGAAAACTAGAAAACCCTAATAATATCATTTGCAACATTTAAATACCCTAATCCATCGTATGAAAACAAGCAAACCCTAATCCAACATATGAAAACTAGAAAACCCTAATCCATCATATGAAAACTAAAAAACCCTAATAACATCATTTGTAACATTCAAAAACCCTAATTCATCATATGAAAACTAGAACATCCTAATAACATCATTTGCCACATTCAAAAACCCTAATCCATCATATGAAAACTAGAAAAACCCTAATCCATCATATGAAAACTTGAAAACCCTAATCCAACATATGAAAACTAGAAAACCCTAATAACATCATTTCCAACATTCCAAAACCTTAATCCATCATATGAAAACTAGAAAACCCTAATAACATCATTTGTAACATTCAAAAACCTTAATCCATCATATGAAAAATAGAAAACGCTAATAACATTATTTGCAACATTCAAAAACGCTAATCCATCAAATGAAAACTAGAAAACCCTAATAACATCATTTGCAACATTCAAAAATCCTAATCCATTATATGAAAACAAGAAAACCTTAATAACATCATTTGCAACATTCAAAAACACTAATCCATCATATGAAAACTAGAAAACCCTAATAATATCATTTGCAACATTTAAAAACCCTAATCCATTGTATGAAAACTAGCAAACCCTAATCCATCATATGAAAACAAGAAAACGCTGATCCATGATATTAAAACTAGAAAACCCTAATAACATCATTTGTGACATTCAAAAACCCTAATCCATCATATGAAAACTAGAAAACCCTAATAACATCATTTGCAACATTAAAAAAACCATAATCCATCATATAAAAACTAGAAAACCCTAATAACATCATTTGCAACATTCAAAACCCTGATCCATCATATGAAACTAGAAAACCATAATAACATCATTTGCCACATTCAAAAACCCAAATCCATCATATGAAAACTAGAAAACCCTAATCCATCATATGAAAACTAGTAAACCCTAATCCATCATATGAAAACTAGAAAACCCTGATAACATCATTTCCAACATTCAAAAACCCTAATCCATCATATGAAAACTAGAAAACCCTAATCCATCATATGAAAACTAGAAAACCCTAATAACATCATTTGAAAAATTCAAAAACCCTAATCCATCATATGAAAACTAGAAAACCCTAATAACATCATTTGCAACATTCAAAGACCCTAATCCATCATATGAAAACTAGAAAACCCTAATCCATCGAAAACAAGAAAACCCTAATAACATCATTTGCAACATTCAAAAACATTAATCGATCATAAAAAACTAAAAAACCCTAATAACATCATTTGAAATATTAAAAAACCCTAATCCATCATATGAAAACTAGAAAACCCTAATAACATCATTTGCAACAATCAAAAACCCTAATCCATCATATGAAAACTAGAAAACCCTAATAACATCATTTGCAACATTCAAAAACCCTAATCCATCATATGAAAACTAGAAAACCCTAATCCATCATATGAAAACAAGAAAACCCTAATAACATAATTTGCAAATTTCAAAAACCCTAATCCATCATATAAAAACTAGAAAACCCTAATAACATGATTTGCAACATTCAAAACCCTGATCCATCATATGAAACTAGAAAACCATAATAACATCAGTTGCCACATTCAAAAACCCAAATCCATCATATGAAAACTAGAAAACCCTAATCCATCATATGAAAACTAGTAAACCCTAATCCATCATATGAAAACTAGAAAACCCTAATAACATCATTTCCAACATTCAAAAACCCTCATCCATCATATGAAAACTAGAAAACCCTAATCCATCATATGAAAACTAGAAAACCCTAATAACATCATTTGAAAAATTCAAAAACCCTAATCCATCAAATGAAAAATAGAAAACCCTAATAACATCATTTGCAACATTCAAAGACCCTAATCCATCATATGAAAACTAGAAAACCCTAATCCATCGAAAACAAGAAAACCCTAATAACATCATTTGCAACATTCAAAACTTTAATCGATCGTAAAAAAAAACTAGAAAACCCTAATAACATCATTTGAAATATTAAAAAACCCTAATCCATCATATGAAAACTAGAAAACCCTAATAACATCATTTGCAACAATCAAAAACCCTAATCCATCATATGAAAACTAGAAAACCCTAATAACATCATTTGCAACATTCAAAAACCCTAATCCATCATATGAAAACTAGAAAACCCTAATCCATCATATGAAAACAAGAAAACCCTAATAACATCATTTGCAAATTTCAAAAACCCTAATCCATTATATGAAAACAAGAAAACCTTAATAACAACATTTGCAACAATCAAAAACCCTAATCCATCAGATGAAAACTAGAAAACCCTAATAATATCATTTACAACATTTAAATACCCTAATCCATCGTATGAAAACAAGCAAACCCTAATCCAACATATGAAAACTAGAAAACCCTAATCCATCATATGAAAACTAGAATACCCTAATTCATCATCTGAAAACTAGAAAACCCTAATAACATCATTTGTAACATTCAAAAACCTTAATCCATCATATGAAAAATAGAAAACGCTAATAACATTATTTGCAACATTCAAAAACGCTAATCCATCAAATGAAAACTAGAAAACCCTTATAACATCATTTGCAACATTCAAAAATCCTAATCCATTATATGAAAACAAGAAACCCTTAATAACATCATTTGCAACATTCAAAAACTCTAATCCATCATATGAAAACTAGAAAACCCTAATAATATCATTTGCAACATTTAAAAACCCTAATCCATTGTATGAAAACTAGCAAACCCTAATCCATCATATGAAAACTAGAAAACGCTGATCCATGATATTAAAACTAGAAAACCCTAATAACATCATTTGTAACATTCAAAAACCCTAATCCATCATATGAAAACTAGAAAACCCTAATAACATCATTTGCAACATTAAAAAACCCTAATCCATCATATAAATACTAGAAAACCCTAATAACATCATTTGCAACATTCAAAACCCTGATCCATCATATGTCCTTTCCAAGAAAGAGTCCCTATGGGTTAAGTGGATCCACTCATACCGTTTATGTGGGCGTAACTTTTGGGATGCCCCCAAAAAATACGGTGCAGGATTTGCCTGGCGTAACATCCTAGATATGCGGGATAAGATAAGGGAGTATATAGTTTCCCAGATAGGTGATGGATGCTCTACTTCTGCTTGCTTCGACAATTGGCACCCTGCGGGCCCTCTTTCTAAATTCTTGTCTGTCCGTGACATCTATGATGCGGGTTTCACTCCTGATACTAAGGTTGCTGAACTGGTTCTTAACGGATCTTGGGTTCGGCCTCATTGTTGGAGAGATTACCATGGTGCTCTTCTTTCTCATAACCCTCCGACTATTTCCACGTCCGTCACTGATAAACTCCTTTGGAGATCTAGAGACGGTCAACTCTCTCCTTTCTCTGTTCGATCTGTGTGGCAGTCTATTCCCCCCTATCACCAACCGGTCATTTGGTTTCATCTTGTTTGGTTCTCCCGAAACATCCCTAGACATGCTTTCATTCTTTGGGTTGCTCTTAAAGATCGTCTTAAGACTCATGATAAAATCAAAATTTGGGACACTAATTCCAATCTCATTTGTGCGTTCTGCGGGGACTGTCCGGATTCCCTTTCCTTTCTTTTTTTTTGAATGCTCTTTCACTTCTTTGGTTTGGCATGACCTCCATCATGTCATGAATCTCTCCTTCTCCACCGATAGCTGGTCTGATATCATTAGTCAACTCAACCCCATTAATAAGAACAAGACCATTTGGTCCATCATTAGAAGACTTGTTTTTGCTGGAGCGGTATACCACATCTGGCGGGAAAGAAATTTACGCATTTTTACAAAAATTAAAAGATCTCATCATGCTGTCGTGAATATTGTTAAGGATGATATATGCGGTAGACTGCTGAGTCTTTCCTTGAAAACTTGCACTAATGTTGATTTGGCTAAAACTCTTTGGACCCTCCCTTAATTTTCTTCCTCTGCGCTTTCTTTTTTCTATGCTTGTTTTGGCTTGTATGGTTTGTTTGTTTTGCAGGTTGCTATCCTTTATGTTCTTGTTTGCTTATGGTTCCTTCTCCTGTTTTGGTTCCTAGTTTAGCTTGTTGTCCATTGGGGCCTGTCCCGATGGATTTTCTATTTTTTGGTGGGGAGTCCCCAGCCTTATATTGTATTTATTCTTTTTATTAATAAAATTTGCCAGAGGTGCCGCCCTCTTTACCCAAAAAAAAACTAGAAAACCATAATAACATCATTTGCCACATTCAAAAACCCAAATCCATCATATGAAAACTAGAAAACCCTAATCCATCATATGAAAACTAGTAAACCCTAATCCATCATATGAAAAGTAGAAAACCCTAATAACATCATTTCCAACATTCAAAAACCCTAATCCAACATATGAAAACTAGAAAACCCTAATCCATCATATAAAAACTAGAAAACCCTAATAACATCATTTGAAAACTTCAAAAACCCTAATCCATCATATAAAAACTAGGAAACCCTAATAACATCATTTGCAACATTCAAAGACCCTAATCCATCATATGAAAACTAGAAAACCCTAATCCATCGAAAACAAGAAAACCCTAATAACATCATTTGCAACATTCAAAAACTTTAATCGATCATAAAAAACTAGAAAACCCTAATAACATCATTTGAAATATTAAAAAAACCCTAATCCATCATATGAAAACTAGAAAACCCTAATAACATCATTTGCAACAATCAAAAACCATAATCCATCATACGAAAACTAGAAAACCCTAATAACATCATTTGCAATATTCAAAAACCCTAATCCATCATATGAAAACTAGAAAACCCTAATCCATCATATGAAAACAAGAAAACCCTAATAACATCATTTGCAAATTTCAAAAACCCTAATCCAATATATGAAAATAAGAAAACCTTAATAACAACATTTGCAACAATCAAAAACCCTAATCCATCATATGAAAACTAGAAAACCCTAATAATATCATTTGCAACATTTAAATACCCTAATCCATCGTATGAAAACAAGCAAACCCTAATCCAACATATGAAAACTAGAAAACCCTAATCCATCATATGAAAACTAAAAAACCCTAATAACATCATTTGTAACATTCAAAAACCCTAATTCATCATATGAAAACTAGAACATCCTAATAACATCATTTGCCACATTCAAAAACCCTAATCCATCATATGAAAACTAGAAAAACCCTAATCCATCATATGAAAACTTGAAAACCCTAATCCAACATATGAAAACTAGAAAACCCTAATAACATCATTTCCAACATTCCAAAACCTTAATCCATCATATGAAAACTAGAAAACCCTAATAACATCATTTGTAACATTCAAAAACCTTAATCCATCATATGAAAAATAGAAAACGCTAATAACATTATTTGCAACATTCAAAAACGCTAATCCATCAAATGAAAACTAGAAAACCCTAATAACATCATTTGCAACATTCAAAAATCCTAATCCATTATATGAAAACAAGAAAACCTTAATAACATCATTTGCAACATTCAAAAACACTAATCCATCATATGAAAACTAGAAAACCCTAATAATATCATTTGCAACATTTAAAAACCCTAATCCATTGTATGAAAACTAGCAAACCCTAATCCATCATATGAAAACAAGAAAACGCTGATCCATGATATTAAAACTAGAAAACCCTAATAACATCATTTGTGACATTCAAAAACCCTAATCCATCATATGAAAACTAGAAAACCCTAATAACATCATTTGCAACATTAAAAAAACCATAATCCATCATATAAAAACTAGAAAACCCTAATAACATCATTTGCAACATTCAAAACCCTGATCCATCATATGAAACTAGAAAACCATAATAACATCATTTGCCACATTCAAAAACCCAAATCCATCATATGAAAACTAGAAAACCCTAATCCATCATATGAAAACTAGTAAACCCTAATCCATCATATGAAAACTAGAAAACCCTGATAACATCATTTCCAACATTCAAAAACCCTAATCCATCATATGAAAACTAGAAAACCCTAATCCATCATATGAAAACTAGAAAACCCTAATAACATCATTTGAAAAATTCAAAAACCCTAATCCATCATATGAAAACTAGAAAACCCTAATAACATCATTTGCAACATTCAAAGACCCTAATCCATCATATGAAAACTAGAAAACCCTAATCCATCGAAAACAAGAAAACCCTAATCACATCATTTGCAACATTCAAAAACTTTAATCGATCATAAAAAACTAAAAAACCCTAATAACATCATTTGAAATATTAAAAAACCCTAATCCATCATATGAAAACTAGAAAACCCTAATAACATCATTTGCAACAATCAAAAACCCTAATCCATCATATGAAAACTAGAAAACCCTAATAACATCATTTGCAACATTCAAAAACCCTAATCCATCATATGAAAACTAGAAAACCCTAATCCATCATATGAAAACAAGAAAACCCTAATAACATAATTTGCAAATTTCAAAAACCCTAATCCATCATATAAAAACTAGAAAACCCTAATAAAATGATTTGCAACATTCAAAACCCTGATCCATCATATGAAACTAGAAAACCATAATAACATCAGTTGCCACATTCAAAAACCCAAATCCATCATATGAAAACTAGAAAACCCTAATCCATCATATGAAAACTAGTAAACCCTAATCCATCATATGAAAACTAGAAAACCCTAATAACATCATTTCCAACATTCAAAAACCCTAATCCATCATATGAAAACTAGAAAACCCTAATCCATCATATGAAAACTAGAAAACCCTAATAACATCATTTGAAAAATTCAAAAACCCTAATCCATCATATGAAAAATAGAAAACCCTAATAACATCATTTGCAACATTCAAAGACCCTAATCCATCATATGAAAACTAGAAAACCCTAATCCATCGAAAACAAGAAAACCCTAATAACATCATTTGCAACATTCAAAAACTTTAATCGATCATAAAAAAAAACTAGAAAACCCTAATAACATCTTTTGAAATATTAAAAAACCCTAATCCATCATATGAAAACTAGAAAACCCTAATAACATCATTTGCAACAATCAAAAGCCCTAATCCATCATATGAAAACTAGAAAACCCTAATAACATCATTTGCAACATTCAAAAACCCTAATCCATCATATGAAAACTAGAAAACCCTAATCCATCATATGAAAACAAGAAAACCCTAATAACATCATTTGCAAATTTCAAAAACCCTAATCCATTATATGAAAACAAGAAAACCTTAATAACAACATTTGCAACAATCAAAAACCCTAATCCATCATATGAAAACTAGAAAACCCTAATAATATCATTTGCAACATTTAAATACCCTAATCCATCGTATGAAAACAAGCAAACCCTAATCCAACATATGAAAACTAGAAAACCCTAATCCATCATATGAAAACTAGAAAACCCTAATTCATCATCTGAAAACTAGAAAACCCTAATAACATCATTTGTAACATTCAAAAACCCTAATCCATCATATGAAAAATAGAAAACCCTAATAACATCATTTGAAAAATTCAAAAACCCTAATCCATCATATGAAAACTAGAAAACCCTAATAACATCATTTGCAACATTCAAAGACCCTAATCCATCATATGAAAACTAGAAAACCCTAATCCATCGAAAACAAGAAAACCCTAATAACATCATTTGCAACATTCAAAAACTTTAATCGATCATAAAAAAAAACTAGAAAACCCTAATAACATCATTTGAAATATTAAAAAACCCTAATCCATCATATGAAAACTAGAAAACCCTAATAACATCATTTGCAACAATCAAAAACCCTAATCCATCATATGAAAACTAGAAAACCCTAATAACATCATTTGCAACATTCAAAAACCCTAATCCATCATATGAAAACTAGAAAACCCTAATCCATCATATGAAAACAAGAAAACCCTAATAACATCATTTGCAAATTTCAAAAACCCTAATCCATTATATGAAAACAAGAAAACCTTAATAACAACATTTGCAACAATCAAAAACCCTAATCCATCATATGAAACTAGAAAACCCTAATAATATCATTTGCAACATTTAAATACCCTAATCCATCGTATGAAAACAAGCAAACCCTAATCCAACATATGAAAACTAGAAAACCCTAATCCATCATATGAAAACTAGAAAACCCTAATTCATCATCTGAAAACTAGAAAACCCTAATAACATCATTTGTAACATTCAAAAACCTTAATCCATCATATGAAAAATAGAAAACGCTAATAACATTATTTGCAACATTCAAAAACGCTAATCCATCAAATGAAAACTAGAAAACCCTAATAACATCATTTGCAACATTAAAAAATCCTAATCCATTATATGAAAACAAGAAACCCTTAATAACATCATTTGCAACATTCAAAAACTCTAATCCATCATATGAAAACTAGAAAACCCTAATAATATCATTTGCAACATTTAAAAACCCTAATCCATTGTATGAAAACTAGCAAACCCTAATCCATCATATGAAAACTAGAAAACGCTGATCCATGATATTAAAACTAGAAAACCCTAATAACATCATTTGTAACATTCAAAAACCCTAATCCATCATATGAAAACTAGAAAACCCTAATAACATCATTTGCAACATTAAAAAACCCTAATCCATCATATAAATACTAGAAAACCCTAATAACATCATTTGCAACATTCAAAACCCTGATCCATCATATGTCCTTTCCAAGAAAGAGTCCCTATGGGTTAAGTGGATCCACTCATACCGTTTATGTGGGCGTAACTTTTGGGATGCCCCAAAAAAATACGGTGCAGGATTTGCCTGGCGTAACATCCTAGATATGCGGGATAAGATAAGGGAGTATATAGTTTCCCAGATAGTTGATGGATGCTCTACTTCTGCTTGGTTCGACAATTGGCACCCTGCGGGCCCTCTTTCTAAATTCTTGTCTGTCCGTGACATCTATGATGCGGGTTTCACTCCTGATACTAAGGTTGCTGAACTGGTTCTTAACGGATCTTGGGTTCGGCCTCATTGTTGGAGAGATTACCATGGTGCTCTTCTTTCTCATAACCCTCCGACTATTTCCACGTCCGTCACTGATAAACTCCTTTGGAGATCTAGAGACGGTCAACTCTCTCCTTTCTCTGTTCGATCTGTGTGGCAGTCTATTCGCCCATATCACCAACCGGTCATTTGGTTTCATCTTGTTTGGTTCTCCCGAAACATCCCTAGACATGCTTTCATTCTTTGGGTTGCTCTTAAAGATCGTCTTAAGACTCATGATAAAATCAAAATTTGGGACACTAATTCCAATCTCATTTGTGCGTTTTGCGGGGACTGTCCGGATTCCCTTTCCTTTCTTTTTTTTTGAATGCTCTTTCACTTCTTTGGTTTGGCATGACCTCCATCATGTCATGAATCTCTCCTTCTCCACCGATAGCTGGTCTGATATCATTAGTCAACTCAACCCCATTAATAAGAACAAGACCATTTGGTCCATCATTAGAAGACTTGTTTTTGCTGGAGCGGTATACCACATCTGGCGGGAAAGAAATTTACGCATTTTTACAAAAATTAAAAGATCTCATCATGCTGTCGTGAATATTGTTAAGGATGATATCTGCGGTAGACTGCTGAGTCTTTCCTTGAAAACTTGCATTAATGTTGATTTGGCTAAAACTCTTTGGACCCTCCCTTAATTTTCTTCCTCTGCGCTTTCTTTTTTCTATGCTTGTTTTGGCTTGTATGGTTTGTTTGTTTTGCAGGTTGCTATCCTTTATGTTCTTGTTTGCTTATGGTTCCTTCTCCTGTTTTGGTTCCTAGTTTAGCTTGTTGTCCGTTGGGGCCTGTCCCGATGGATTTTCTGTTTTTTGGTGGGGAGTCCCCAGCCTTATATTGTATTTATTCTTTTTATTAATAAAATTTGCCAGAGGTGCCGCCCTCTTTACCCAAAAAAAAACTAGAAAACCATAATAACATCATTTGCCACATTCAAAAACCCAAATCCATCATATGAAAACTAGAAAACCCTAATCCATCATATGAAAACTAGTAAACCCTAATCCATCATATGAAAAGTAGAAAACCCTAATAACATCATTTCCAACATTCAAAAACCCTAATCCAACATATGAAAACTAGAAAACCCTAATCCATCATATAAAAACTAGAAAACCCTAATAACATCATTTGAAAAATTCAAAAACCCTAATCCATCATATAAAAACTAGAAAACCCTAATAACATCATTTGCAACATTCAAAGACCCTAATCCATCATATGAAAACTAGAAAACCCTAATCCATCGAAAACAAGAAAACCCTAATAACATCATTTGCAACATTCAAAAACTTTAATCGATCATAAAAAACTAGAAAACCCTAATAACATCATTTGAAATATTAAAAAAACCCTAATCCATCATATGAAAACTAGAAAACCCTAATAACATCATTTGCAACAATCAAAAACCATAATCCATCATACGAAAACTAGAAAACCCTAATAACATCATTTGCAACATTCAAAAACCCTAATCCATCATATGAAAACTAGAAAACCCTAATCCATCATATGAAAACAAGAAAACCCTAATAACATCATTTGCAAATTTCAAAAACCCTAATCCATTATATGAAAATAAGAAAACCTTAATAACAAAATTTGCAACAATCAAAAACCCTAATCCATCATATGAAAACTAGAAAACCCTAATAATATCATTTGCAACATTTAAATACCCTAATCCATCGTATGAAAACAAGCAAACCCTAATCCAACATATGAAAACTAGAAAACCCTAATCCATCATATGAAAACTAAAAAACCCTAATAACATCATTTGTAACATTCAAAAACCCTAATTCATCATATGAAAACTAGAACATCCTAATAACATCATTTGCAACATTCAAAAACCCTAATCCATCATATGAAACTAGAAAACCCTAATAACATCATTTGCCACATTCAAAAACCCTAATCCATCATATGAAAACTAGAAAAACCCTAATCCATCATATGAAAACTTGAAAACCCTAATCCAACAAATGAAAACTAGAAAACCCTAATAACATCATTTCCAACATTCCAAAACCTTAATCCATCATATGAAAACTAGAAAACCCTAATAACATCATTTGTAACATTCAAAAACCTTAATCCATCATATGAAAAATAGAAAACGCTAATAACATTATTTGCAACATTCAAAAACGCTAATCCATCAAATGAAAACTAGAAAACCCTAATAACATCATTTGCAACATTCAAAAATCCTAATCCATTATATGAAAACAAGAAAACCTTAATAACATCATTTGCAACATTCAAAAACACTAATCCATCATATGAAAACTAGAAAACCCTAATAATATCATTTGCAACATTTAAAAACCCTAATCCATTGTATGAAAACTAGCAAACCCTAATCCATCATATGAAAACTAGAAAACGCTGATCCATGATATTAAAACTAGAAAACCCTAATAACATCATTTGTGACATTCAAAAACCCTAATCCATCATATGTAAACTAGAAAACCCTAATAACATCATTTGCAACATTAAAAAAACCATAATCCATCATATAAAAACTAGAAAACCCTAATAACATCATTTGCAACATTCAAAACCCTGATCCATCATATGAAACTAGAAAACCATAATAACATCATTTGCCACATTCAAAAACCCAAATCCATCATATGAAAACTAGAAAACCCTAATCCATCATATGAAAACTAGTAAACCCTAATCCATCATATGAAAACTAGAAAACCCTGATAACATCATTTCCAACATTCAAAAACCCTAATCCATCATATGAAAACTAGAAAACCCTAATCCATCATATGAAAACTAGAAAACCCTAATAACATCATTTGAAAAATTCAAAAACCCTAATCCATCATATGAAAACTAGAAAACCCTAATAACATCATTTGCAACATTCAAAGACCCTAATCCATCATATGAAAACTAGAAAACCCTAATCCATCGAAAACAAGAAAACCCTAATAACATCATTTGCAACATTCAAAAACTTTAATCGATCATAAAAAACTAAAAAACCCTAATAACATCATTTGAAATATTAAAAAACCCTAATCCATCATATGAAAACTAGAAAACCCTAATAACATCATTTGCAACAATCAAAAACCCTAATCCATCATATGAAAACTAGAAAACCCTAATAACATCATTTGCAACATTCAAAAACCCTAATCCATCATATGAAAACTAGAAAACCCTAATCCATCATATGAAAACAAGAAAACCCTAATAACATAATTTGCAAATTTCAAAAACCCTAATCCATCATATAAAAACTAGAAAACCCTAATAACATGATTTGCAACATTCAAAACCCTGATCCATCATATGAAACTAGAAAACCATAATAACATCAGTTGCCACATTCAAAAACCCAAATCCATCATATGAAAACTAGAAAACCCTAATCCATCATATGAAAACTAGTAAACCCTAATCCATCATATGAAAACTAGAAAACCCTAATAACATCATTTCCAACATTCAAAAACCCTAATCCATCGTATGAAAACTAGAAAACCCTAATCCATCATATGAAAACTAGAAAACCCTAATAACAGCATTTGAAAAATTCGAAAACCCTAATCCATCATATGAAAACTAGAAAACCCTAATAACATCATTTGCAACATTCAAAGACCCTAATCCATCATATGAAAACTAGAAAACTATCCATCGAAAACAAGAAAACCCTAATAACATCATTTGCAACATTCAAAAACTTTAATCGATCATAAAAAACTAGAAAACCCTAATAACATCATTTGAAATATTAAAAAAAATACCCTAATCCATCATATGAAAACTAGAAAACCCTAATAACATCATTTGCAACAATCAATAACCCTAATCCATCATATGAAAACTAGAAAACCCTAATAACATCATTCGCAACATTCAAAAACCCTAATCCATCATATGAAAACTAGAAAACCCTAATCCATCATATGAAAACAAGAAAACCCTAATAACATCATTTGCAAATTTCAAAAACCCTAATCCATTATATGAAAACAAGAAAACCTTAATAACAACATTTGCAACAATCAAAAACCCTAATCCATCATATGAAAACTAGAAAACCCTAATAATATCATTTGCAACATTTAAATACCCTAATCCATCGTATGAAAACAAGCAAATCCTAATCCAACATATGAAAACTAGAAAACCCTAATCCATCATATGAAAACTAGAAAACCCTAATAACATCATTTGTAACATTCAAAAACCCTAATTCATCATATGAAAACTAGAAAATCCTAATAACATCATTTGCAACATTCAAAAACCCTAATCCATCATATGAAACTAGAAAACCCTAATAACATCATTTGCCACATTCAAAAACCCTAATCCATCATATGAAAACTAGAAAAACCCTAATCCATCATATGAAAACTTGAAAACCCTAATCCATCATATGAAAACTAGAAAACCCTAATAACATCATTTCCAACATTCCAAAACCCTAATGCATCATATGAAAACTAGAAAACCCAAATAACATCATTTGTAACATTCAAAAACCTTAATCCATCATATGAAAAATAGAAAACGCTAATAACATTATTTGCAACATTCAAAAACGCTAATTCATCAAATGAAAACTAGAAAACCCTAATAACATCATTTGCAACATTCAAAAATCCTAATCCATTATATGAAAACAAGAAAACCTTAATAACATCATTTGCAACATTCAAAAACACTAATCCATCATATGAAAACTAGAAAACCCTAATAATATCATTTGCAACATTTAAAAACCCTAATCCATTGTATGAAAACTAGCAAACCCTAATCCATCATATAAAAACTAGAAAACGCTGATCCATGATATTAAAACTAGAAAACCCTAATAACATCATTTGTAACACTCAAAAACCCTAATCCATCATATGAAAACTAGAAAACCCTAATAACATCATTTGCAACATTAAAAAACCCTAATCCATCATATAAAAACTAGAAAACCCTAATAACATCATTTGCAACATTCAAAACCCTGATCCATCATATGAAACTAGAAAACCATAATAACATCATTTGCCACATTCCAAAACCCAAATCCATCATATGAAAACTAGAAAACCCTAATCCATCATATGAAAACTAGTAAACCCTAATCCATCATATGAAAACTAGAAAACCCTAATAACATCATTTCCAACATTCAAAAACCCTAATCCATCATATGAAAACTAGAAAACCCTAATCCATCATATGAAAACTAGAAAACCCTAATAACATCATTTGAAAAATTCAAAAACCCTAATCCATCATATGAAAACTAGAAAACCCTATGTTGAGAATACGATAGCTGATCTCCACGAATAAGGTTTTTAAGCCTATTACTGTGTGACAGATATGTATTTTATTTATAATATGCGGAATAAATAAGAGTTGCGGAATAAAATAAAACGGTAAATCTAAACTAGACAGTATTTAAATAGACAGAAAGCGGTAAATCAAGTAAATGTTAGGAGTTAGAGGTTAGATGTAATAAACGCCATTATCAACGATAAAGTGTTTTTACAATAAATAAAAAGGTTAGAAGTTAGAAGTTATAAGTTAGATGTCTCGGTTAAATACAGTCCTCATATGTTTTCGTTGTCAAGGTTCAATTCGGATGTATTGGATATTTGGTAAAGTTGATTTATAACAGTTTGAATAAATCAATAACGACACAAATAATTTCAAAGAACTTATCGATAGCTGATGAAGATGGCGTTTTCTTTGAAGCGTCGATTCTCGTTCTTTACGGTAGGACGAGGTTTGGTAGTTTTTGGTGTTTGGTGAAATGGGTTTTTGGTGTCGGTTTAATTGAGATGCACGGGGTTTTTGTGGTTTAGTTTTCGTGTATGTATTTGGTAGTGGGTGTGTAGGTTTTGTAGTTTAGTATTTGGGTTGAGGTTGTTTAGAGGTTTGAAGTTTGGTGTCGGGTAGAGGTTTTGTTTGGTGTCGGGTAGAGGTTTTGTTTGGTGTCGGGTAGAGGTTTTGTATGGTGTTGGGTAGAGGTTTTGTTTGGTGTCGGGTAGAGTATGGGTGTAGCGGTTTTGTTTGGATGTGGATTTTCTTAGTTTAAAAAGAGTTTTCTTGAGAGTTTTGGTAGGTTTTTTGCTCTTTGGACGTAGGGTAATATTGGTACTTGAAGGGTATGGTGTGGTGTATGATTTTCTGCACAAGAATGACAAGAGGTTTGCATCTTATTTATAGTCACTGAACACAGGCATCGCGTCGCGACCACCCTTGCCGTCGCGTCGCGAGGGTGCATCACCGTGTTGCTTTTGGTCGGCCACTGGTGAGTGCGTTAGGTTGGTAGTCTCGCGATCATGGAGTGGTTGGTGTCGCGTCCAGGCTCTTCGTGTCGGGGGTCTTCGCGTCGCGACCACCATCTCCGTCGCGTCGCAATCGCTGTGTAGTTTTGGTCTTCTGCTTTGCTTCTTCTTCACGTCGCGACCACTATGTCTGTCGCGTCGTGATTGCTGTAGCAGTGTGATATTTTGTATTTTGCTCTTTGGTTTGTAGCGTTACTTCCTCAGGTTTGGATGTTTTCTCAAAGTTTCTCGGGTCTTGATTTATTCTTGTTTTTGATCTTGAATTCATGCAACCTGAAATACTGATAATATTTGTTAAAAAACATTTCGACTTATTTCAGTGATGGTCACATAAAAACATAAAAACATTATTCAACAATTTCCCCCTATGTGATCATTAATGAAATGAGGAGAAAAATGTTTGATTGAAAATTCTTGAGATTTGGATAAGACATTTATAAAACCATATCACTTGTTTTGAAAAAGTGTGACTAGATTTTACTTATGTTTTGAAAAATGTTTGTCAAGAATATTTGTTTCTGAATCAAGGTTTCATGTTCAATTATCAAAAGGTTTTTGTATATGTACTTTCATAATATTCCTTAAGATTTTATAACATTTATAAAGACGACAAGTGATCTTGATAGGTCGATTCAGATGAACTCTCATAGGTATAGCTCACACTTGACTGAGGTGTTTTGGTTGTTCTGGGTGCAGAACGGGTGTATAATCACTAAAGATGAGTGATATCTCTCAGTTTGAAGGTGTTGACTTATGCTTAATGTGGATTTATACCTATATACTTTAGTCACTTGGTCTTCATATTAGATAATCAATCACATAAGACAGGTTTCGGCATTACTCAGAGGGTTTCTTCATTCATGCCATTGATGTTCACTCTCTCTCCGTCGGGAAATACATGTAGAGGGGTTTAGAAATTTTTCATAGTGCAGTTTGCAACTAAGAATATTCAATTATGAAGGCTACAGTATCTCGGTAAATATTTGGTTTTGACAGCTATATTTGATAAAGCATTTTGAGAATCCGTTGCTTGGAAGATTTTGAGAGATGTCTGTCTTGATGGATGTTGTTGTAAATCTTCTTTTTCTTTCTTTGGTGAAGTGTTCACCTTTGTTTTTATCTTTTCTTGATTTGTGCGAATACACATTGTGTAAAAGATATCTGATGTGGTTACCAAATGTGATTTGTTGACAGTATTTGTTGGATGTGACTTTGTCGTTTCTTCATTTGTCAGATTTGTTATGCCAGATGATGAAGCTTTTCTTTGAAGTGGTTTGATTGAGGATAGGGATAGGTGATATAAAAGACAGTTTGTCTAATATATAAGAAAATGATTGTATCGTCCCTGGTCATCTTGATATCTAAGCAAAAATGAGACTAGCATCACAGTATAAGAGTATAAATCCTATAAGTCATAATGAAAACACCTTTGCTCACAGAAATGAATTCCACTTAGCATTTAAAGACGAGGCACAAATTCTCACATGGGTTTGGTTTTCATCTGAATCTCCTAATCTTATGTCCCTTAATAGATAAAATCGTTATAATTGAAATAAATTCAAAGGGAATAGGAGAATGTACATAACACAAATGTTTGAAATTTGAACCTTCTCTTTAATTAAGAATCAATATAACTGAGAACATTCATCGAGCATAAGTATCTGAAAATTTAGTCAAGAAGATATTAATCACATGGTTTTATAAAAACTTTTAAAAGGATAAAACTTTATTCAATTTTTTTTTTTGTGATTTTTGATTTTGTGGATGTTTTTGAAAAATTTGGTTATTTGAATGTTTTTGGTAAATTTCGGTTTGGGGGTGAGAATGGGGTAACGAGAGTTCCCCCATAAATGATGCACTGGGATCATTTTGGATAGGTATATTGGGATTGTTTAAAGAGGAATTTGGTTTTGGTGGTTATCCCATAAATGATGCATTGGGATCATTTGGACAGGTGGATTGGGGTGTTTTAGGAGGGTTCTGGTTTTGGTGGTTCCCCCTCGACTGGATCCGCATCATTTTGGTTTGATTGTGAAGTTTCTGCATCGGAGGTAGTGTGGGTTTGAAGTCTTGTAGAAGGCTATGGTTTGTTGTCATATGCTTGGAACGACCACTATCGATATACCATGTATCATCCTTGGGCTCTCCAGCACAGAGTACCTGCAATTAGACAGAAAGTTTAGGTACCCAAACCATGGTGGGTCCTGATTTGTTAATGGTTTTCGGTGATTTGAAATCATTATGGTTTCTGTTATTTGGACGAAGTGGTTGAGGCTTGATTTGACTTATCAGATTTTCCCAATTTAAGATTTGTTTTTGAAAACCTGTCATTTGAAATGGTCTTTGATTTTGTGAAAGGTATCTTATATGTGAAGATCTGTTTGATAATATTTCTTTGTATCTGGGATTTTGATGATTTTGGAAAACATTATGATGATGGAATGGAGTTTTGTGAAATGATGGTTTCTGAAAGTTCCCTGAGAGATTGAAGTTTATCTCTTGAAAGCGATTTTGAATTGGTTTTTGAAACGGTTTTTGTTTTTGATTAAAGGTTTGTTTTTGTGGCAAGAAGGCTGGTTTCAATGGTTTCTTTTGGGTTTGGTGGGTTGAAGACCTATTAGTGAAAGATCTTTTGGAAACAGTGAAATCAGTATCATCTGGATTACAGTTGATAACTGTTTCGTCGTCTGAATTTTCCTCATTAACAGATGTGGATATATCTGTTAGAGTTGATTCAGAGTTTTCACTGTTAGTCCTGGTTTCTTGTTTGGCTTGTTCGATTTCGAAGGATTCTCTTCCTAATCCAGGTCTGTAATTCGTATCGATTTTGCCAGATCCTAAGGATGTTGCTTTGATGAAAATATCATCACTTAGCTTTCTAGCAAGATTGATAGAATCCAGTTTTCCTTGAAATCTTTGATTCTCGGATTCAAGAAGTTTGATTTGTTTTGAAGAATCATCTAGTTTTAGAATCAAACTAGTGTTTTTGTCAGTTAAATTTTGAATTTTTAGTTTTAACTGAAGGACATCTATTTCTAAGGCATCTTTTATTTCAGATGGAAAAACAGATTGATTTTTTATTTCTAAGTCCTTTTTTTGTTTTTGAGCTTCATTTAATTGATCTAAGACGTGATTATATTCTTCTGATTTTCGTTTGACGTCTCTTTCAAGTTTGTCTCTAGTCATTGTTGATTCTCCAAATCTGAGTTGCAAGGTTTGTAATTCAGATTTGCAGATATCAGATTTGACTATTGTGTCATGATATAGTTTGAGATCAGCTTTCAAACTGTTCTCAATCTTAGTCATGTGGGACTCAAATGGTGTTCTTGAAAGACCAATTTCTGAGATCATAGACCATACCTGATCGATGACATATGGAGCTCTCGAATAGATTGTGGAAGACATTTTTTTTTTTTTAAATTTTTTTTTTTAAAGGATTTTGAACAAGTGATATTAAAATGAAATTTTTAAGGAAAACTTATTGGTGGTCTATAAAAACGCTACACAATAGTTTTCGACAAAAATTTCAGACTAAATCACACGAGCTCTGATACCAATTGTTGAGAATACGATAGCTGATCTCCACGAATAAGGTTTTTAAGCCTATTACTGTGTGACAGATATGTATTTTATTTATAATATGCAGAATAAATAAGAGTTGCGGAATAAAATAAAACGGTAAATCTAAACTAGACAGTATTTAAATAGACAGAAAGCGGTAAATCAAGTAAATGTTAGGAGTTAGAGGTTAGATGTAATAAACGCCATTATCAACGATAAAGTGTTTTTACAATAAATAAAAAGGTTAGAAGTTAGAAGTTAGAAGTTAGATGTCTCGGTTAAATACAGTCCTCATATGTTTTCGTTGTCAAGGTTCAATTCGGATGTATTGGATATTTGGTACAGTTAATTTATAACAGTTTGAATAAATCAATAACGACATAAATAATTTCAAAAGAACTTATCGATAGCTGATGAAGATGGCGTTTTCTTTGAAGCGTCGATTCTCGTTCTCTACGGTAGGATGAGGTTTGGTAGTTTTTGGTGTTTGGTGAAATGGGTTTTTGGTGTCGGTTTAATTGAGATGCACGGGGTTTTTGTGGTTTAGTTTTCGTGTATGTATTTGGTAGTGGGTGTGTAGGTTTTGTAGTTTAGTATTTGGGTTGAGGTTGTTTAGAGGTTTGAAGTTTGGTGTCGGGTAGAGGTTTTGTTTGGTGTCGGGTAGAGGTTTTGTTTGGTGTCGGGTAGAGGTTTTGTATGGTGTTGGGTAGAGGTTTTGTTTCGTGTCGCGTAGAGTATGGGTGTAGCGGTTTTGTTTGGATGTGGATTTTCTTAGTTTAAAAAGAGTTTTCTTGAGAGTTTTGGTAGGTTTTTTGCTCTTTGGACGTAGGGTAATATTGGTGCTTGAAGGGTATGGTGTGGTGTATGATTTTCTGCACAAGAATGGCAAGAGGTTTGCATCTTATTTATAGTCACTGAACACAGGCATCGCGTCGCGACCACCCTTGCCGTCGCGTCGCGAGGGTGCGTCACCGTGTAGCTTTTGGTCGGCCACTGGTTAGTGCGTTAGGTTGGTAGTCTCGCGATCATGGAGTGGTTGGTGTCGCGTCCAGGCTCTTCGCGTCGGGGGTCTTCGCGTCGCGACCACCATCTCCGTCGCGTCGTGATCGCTGTGTAGTTTTGGTCTTCTGCTTTGCTTCTTCTTCACGTCGTGACCACTATGTCTGTCGCGTCGTGATTGCTGTAGCAGTGTGATATTTTGTATTTTGCTCTTTGGTTTGTAGCGTTACTTCCTCAGGTTTTGATGTTTTCTCAAAGTTTCTCGGGTCTTGATTTATTCTTGTTTTTGATCTTGAATTCATGCAACCTGAAATACTGATAATATTTGTTAAAAAACATTTCGACTTATTTCAGTGATGGTCACATAAAAACATAAAAACATTATTCAACACCCTAATAACATCATTTGCAACATTCAAAGACCCTAATCCATCATATGAAAACTAGAAAACCCTAATCCATCGAAAACAAGAAAACCCTAATAACATCATTTGCAACATTCAAAAACTTTAATCGATCATAAAAAACTAGAAAACCCTAATAACATCATTTGAAATATTAAAAAACCCTAATCCATCATATGAAAACTAGAAAACCCTAATAACATCATTTGAAACAATCAAAAACCCTAATCCATCATATGAAAACTAGAAAACCCTAATAACATCATTTGCAACATTCAAAAACCCTAATCCATCATATGAAAACTAGAAAACCCTAATCCATCATATGAAAACAAGAAAACCCTAATAACATCATTTGCAAATTTCAAAAACCCTAATCCATCATATAAAAACTAGAAAACCCTAATAACATGATTTGCAACATTCAAAACCCTGATCCATCATATGAAACTAGAAAACCATAATAACATCATTTGCCACATTCAAAAACCCAAATCCATCATATGAAAACTAGAAAACCCTAATCCATCATATGAAAACTAGTAAACCCTAATCCATCATATGAAAACTAGAAAACCCTAATAACATCATTTCCAACATTCAAAAACCCTAATCCATCGTATGAAAACTAGAAAAACCTAATCCATCATATGAAAACTAGAAAACCCTAATAACAGCATTTGAAAAATTCGAAAACCCTAATCCATCATATGAAAACTAGAAAACCCTAATAACATCATTTGCAACATTCAAAGACCCTAATCCATCATATGAAAACTAGAAAACTTTCCATCGAAAACAAGAAAACCCTAATAACATCATTTGCAACATTCAAAAACTTTAATCGATCATAAAAACCTAGAAAACCCTAATAACATCATTTGAAATATTAAAAAAAACCCTAATCCATCATATGAAAACTAGAAAACCCTAATAACATCATTTGCAACATTCAAAAACCCTAATCCATCATATGAAAACTAGAAAACCCTAATCCATCATATGAAAACAAGAAAACCCTAATAACATCATTTGCAAATTTCAAAAACCCTAATCCATTATATGAAAACAAGAAAACCTTAATAACAACATTTGCAACAATCAAAAACCCTAATCCATCATATGAAAACTAGAAAACCCTAATAATATCATTTGCAACATTTAAATACCCTAATCCATCGTATGAAAACAAGCAAACCCTAATCCAACATATGAAAACTAGAAAACCCTAATCCATCATATGAAAACTAGAAAACCCTAATCCATCATCTAAAAACTAGAAAACCCTAATAACATCATTTGTAACATTCAAAAACCTTAATCCATCATATGAAAAATAGAAAACGCTAATAACATTATTTGCAACATTCAAAAACGCTAATCCATCAAATGACAACTAGAAAACCCTAATAACATCATTTGCAACATTCAAAAATCCTAATCCATTATATGAAAACAAGAAAACCTTAATAACATCATTTGCAACATTCAAAAACTCTAATCCATCATATGAAAACTAGAAAACCCTAATAATATCATTTGCAACATTTAAAAACCCTAATCAATTGTATGAAAACTAGCAAACCCTAATCCATCATATGAAAACTTGAAAACGCTGATCCATGATATTAAAACTAGAAAACCCTAATAACATCATTTTGTAACATTCAAAAACCCTAATCCATCATATGAAAACTAGAAAACCCTAATAACATCATTTGCAACATTAAAAAACCCTAATCCATCATATAAAAACTAGAAAACCCTAATAACATCATTTGCAACATTCAAAACCCTGATCCATCATATGAAACTAGAAAACCATAATAACATCATTTGCCACATTCAAAAACCCAAATCCATCATATGAAAACTAGAAAACCCTAATCCATCATATGAAAACTAGTAAACCCTAATCCATCATATGAAAACTAGAAAACCCTAATAACATCATTTCCAACATTCAAAAACCCTAATCCATCATATGAAAACTAGCCTGGATGAAGAGAGGTTCCTTAAACAAAAGGCTAAGGTTAACTGGCTGCGTGAGGGTGATAAAAATTCGGCTTTTTTCCACAAAGCGGTTAAAAGCCGTAAATCTCGCAATCGTATTAATTCTATCCAGGATGCTCAAGGTAACTGGATCTCGGGAAATGATCTTCCTAATCTGTTTGTTTCTCACTTTCAAGCCTTCTTGGGTTCTGCCCAGCCTTCCACTGCTATTCGTGATCCTTCTTCCCTCTTCTCTAATAAGCTCTCCCCCATCCAGTCTGCCGCCATGCTTACTCCTGTTACTGACGCGGAGGTTATGTGTGTCCTGTTCCAGATGGGTGATGATAAAGCTCCTGGTTCTGATGGTTTCTCTACTAAGTTCTTCAAGTCTGCTTGGGATATTGTGGGTCCTGATTTCTGTATGGCTGTTAAGGAATTCTTCTATTCTGGCAAACTTCTTAAGTCTTTCAACAGCACCATCCTTGCGCTCATCCCTAAAGTTGATTCCACTTCCAAAGTCACTGATTTCCGCCCTATAGCTTGTTGTAACGTTGTTTACAAATTTATCAGCAAGATTATTACGGATCGTATCAAAAACCATCTTTCTTCTCTGGTTGATGAAAACCAGTCTGCTTTCATACCTGGTCGTTTGATCACCGACAACGTCCTTCTTGTCCATGAACTCATACGTGATTATCATCGTCATCGTGGTCCTCCTAGGTGTGCTTTTAAGGTTGATATTCAAAAAGCGTACGACACAGTTGACTGGTCGTTTCTGCGGACCATCTTGTTTGGGTTTGGTTTCCCTGATCGTATGATTGACTGGATCATGACATGTGTTTCCACGGTTGCTTACTCTGTGAGTATCAATGGGAATACTCATGGATATTTTGACGGTAAACGGGGCCTTCGGCAGGGTGACCCCCTTTCTCCTTATCTCTTCACTCTTGTCATGGAAGTGCTTAACCTTATGATCAAGAGAAACATACATGATTCTGACTCTTTTAAATTCCACAGACAATGTGATGAACAAAGTATCACCCATCTCTGCTTTGCCGACGATCTCCTTCTCTTCTGTCATGGTGATAGCTCTTCGGTTAGAATCATCTGTGATTCTCTTGAGGAATTCTCTGGGGTTTCTGGCCTCCATCCAAATATTGCAAAGAGTGAAGCTTTCTACTGTAATGTTGGTGAGAGGACCAGGGCTGCCATTGATCTTATTGTTAAGTTTGCTGAGGGTTCTTTCCCTGTCCGATACCTTGGCGTTCCTCTCATAACCACGCGTCTTGCCCACAAAGACTGTAAAGGCCTAGTTGATAAAGTCAAATGCAGGATTAATGACTGGAAAAACAAGTCTCTTTCCTTTGCTGGTCGTCTCCAGCTCATCCTTTCTGTCCTTTCTTCTACTCAAATCTATTGGGCTTCTGTTTTTATTCTTCCTAAATCTATCTCTAACGATATTGAGAAGCTCATGAGAGGTTTCCTCTGGTGCCATGGTGAGTTAAAGCGTGGTAAAGCTAAAGTCTCCTGGAAAACTGTATGCCTTCCTAAGGAACATGGTGGTCTTGGCATACGTAACCTTGCTATCTGGAATGTTGCTCTTATGGCTTCCCATGTTTGGAGACTCCTTTCCAATAAAGATTCCCTATGGGTTAAGTGGATCCACTCATACCGTTTATGTGGCCGTAACTTTTGGGATGCCCCCAAAAAATACGGTTCGGGATTTGCCTGGCGTAACATCCTGGATATGCGGGATAAGATAAGGGAGTATATAGTTTCCCAGATAGGTGATGGATGCTCTACTTCTGCTTGGTTCGACAATTGGCACCCTGCGGGGCCCTCTTTCTAAATTATTGTCTGTCCGTGACATCCATGATACGGGTTTCACTCCTGATACTAAGGTTGCTGACCTGGTTCTTAACGGATCTTGGGTTCGGCCTCATTGTTGGAGAGATTCCCATGGTGCTCTTCTTTCTCATAACCCTCCGACTATTTCCACGTCCGTCACTGATAAACTCCTTTGGAGATCTAGAGACGGTCAACTCTCTCCTTTCTCTGTTCGATCTGTGTGGCAGTCTATTCGCCCATATCACCAACCGGTCATTTGGTTTCATCTTGTTTGGTTCTCCCAAAACATCCCCAGACATGCTTTCATTCTTTGGGTTGCTCTTAAAGATCGTCTTAAGACTCATGATAAAATCAAAATTTGGGACACTAATTCCAATCTCATTTGTGCGTTCTGCGGGGACTGTCCGGATTCCCTTTCCCATCTTTTTTTTGAATGCTCTTTCACTTCTTTAGTTTGGCATGACCTCCATCATGTCATGAATATCTCCTTCTCCACTGATAGCTGGTCTGATATCATTAGTCAACTCAACCCCATTAATAAGAACAATACCATTTGGTCCATCATTAGAAGACTTGTTTTTGTTGGAGCGGTCTACCACATCTGGCGGGAAAGAAATTTACGCATTTTTACTAGAATAAAACGATCTCATCATGCTGTCGTGAATATTGTTAAGGATGATATCCGCTGTAGACTGTTGAGTCTTTCTTTGAAAGCTTGCACAAATGTTGATTTGGCTAAAACTCTTTGGACCCTCCCTTAATTTTCTTCCTCTGCGCTTTTTTTTTTCTCTGCTTCTTTTGGCTTGTATGGTTTGTTTTGTTTTGCAGGTTGCTCTCCTTTTTGTTCTTGTTTGCTTATGTTTCCTTCTCTTGTTTTGGTTCCTAGTTTAGCTTGTTGTCCGTTGGGTCCTGTCCCGATGGATTTTCTGTTTTTTGGTGGGGAGTCCCCAGCCTTTTATTGTATTTATTCTTTTTATTAATAAAATTTGACAGAGGTGCCGGCCTCTTTACCCAAAAAAAACAAGAAAACCCTAATAACATCATTTGCAAATTTCAAAAACCCTAATCCATTATATGAAAACAAGAAAACCTTAATAACAATATTTGCAACTATCAAAAACCCTAATCCATCATATGAAAACTAGAAAACCCTAATAATATCATTTACAACATTTAAATACCCTAATCCATCGTATGAAAACAAGCAAACCCTAATCCAACATATGAAAACTAGAAAACCCTAATCCATCATATGAAAACTAGAAAACCCTAATAACATCATTTGTAACATTCAAAAACCCTAATTCATCATATGAAAACTAGAAAATCCTAATAACATCATTTGCAACATTCAAAAACCCTAATCCATCATATGAAACTAGAAAACCCTAATAAGATCATTTGCCACATTCAAAAACCCTAATCCATCATATGAAAACTAGAAAACCCTAATCCATCATATGAAAACTTGAAAACCCTAATCCATCATATGAAAACTAGAAAACCCTAATAACATCATTTCCAACATTCCAAAACCCTAATCCATCATATGAAAACTAGAAAACCCTAATCCATCATATGAAAACTAGAAAACCCTAATAACATCATTTGTAACATTCAAAAACCTTAATCCATCATATGAAAAATAGAAAACGCTAATAACATTATTTGCAACATTCAAAAACGCTAATCCATCAAATGAAAACTAGAAAACCCTAATAACATCATTTGCAACATTCAAAAATCCTAATCCATTATATGAAAACAAGAAAACCTTAATAACATCATTTGCAACATTCAAAAACACTAATCCATCATATGAAAACTAGAAAACCCTAACAACATCATTTGCAACATTCAAAGACCCTAATCCATCATATGAAAACTAGAAAACCCTAATCCATCGAAAACAAGAAAACCCTAATAACATCATTTGCAACATTCAAAAACTTTAATCGATCATAAAAAAACTAGAAAACCCTAATAACATCATTTGAAATATTAAAAAAACCCTAATCCATCATATGAAAACTAGAAAACCCTAATAACATCATTTGCAACAATCAAAAACCCTAATCTATCATATGAAAACTAGAAAACCCTAATAACATCATTTGCAACATTCAAAAACCCTAATCCATCATATGAAAACCAGAAAACCCTAATCCATCATATGAAAACAAGAAAACCCTAATAACATCATTTGCAAATTTCAAAAACCCTAATCCATTATATGAAAACAAGAAAACCTTAATAACAACATTTGCAACTATAAAAAACCCTAATCCATCATATGAAAACTAGAAAACCCTAATAATATCATTTACAACATTTAAATACCCTAATCCATCGTATGAAAACAAGCAAACCCTAATCCAACATATGAAAACTAGAAAACCCTAATCCATCATATGAAAACTAGAAAACCCAAAAAGTGTTCTTAAGTTCTGGTTACATTTTATCATTTTTTAATTTTTTTGTTGTAGTTTAACATGGCTAGTGATACACCGGGCATCAATCTGGATTATAATTCAGTTCTCAGTAATGATATTGGTGTTACAATGGAGGAACAACAACATGATAAAAAAGTTAGTGATGTTCTCGGCTAAAATGGATCAATATTCAAAGTCTGATTTCATTACTTCTGATGAAATTAAGCAAAAGAAACAAGCCAAACAACAAAGAAAGCACTATCATACATCTGAAAAACCTACACTACTAAAAGAATCTGTTGTTAAAGTTATTCAACATAGAAAAGATCATATAATGCAGAAAAGAAAAGATGTTGATGGTTTGATTTCTTCCAAGAAAGGTGTCGTTTCTAAAATTGCACGAACAAATGCAAATGAATCCAATCACGTGCCTGATTTGATCTCCACTAGTCTGCTTCAATCGGCTCAAATAATGGTACAAGATGGAAAATGTCTTCACAATCCAGATCTGATCTTTACAATCCTCAAAGATTCCTCACTTGCTGGAAAATTAAATAATTGCTCGATATTGGAAAAACCTGAAAATCGTTCAATAATCTTGAAGAATGATATGGTGGAGAAACAATACGAGACACTGCATGGTCACGTATTGGAGGATGATATGGTGAAGGATTATAAGATGGATCAAGTAGAACACATAAACGACGAAGGTGAGCTTCCCGGTAATAAAACATGTTCATACGATCAAGATACTTGTAAGTATACATCCAAGGGCCTGATGACATATACTTACGATCAAACTACAAGCAAAGCTCCGGTCAAGATGGTGAAAGTTGATCAAATCGGTGGAACTTCATGCTGCTTTTCCGGCCAAAATACATCCGACATCAATAAATCACCTCCAACGGATTTGTCTCATAGAAATGATATTGCCATAGAAAAAGGGGTAATCTCTATATTCCATCTTCTAATACTAGGCCAAATGATGCTTGTCCCCTTAGTGGACTTGACTTTAAAGAATCCTATGCTCCTAATTATCAATGTTCCCCTTTACATGTTGACTCATACCCCCCTTTCTCTTCATGTGCAGCTGTTATGGAAAATCCGATGCATTTGGCATCTATTCTTGGGCCACTTCCTAATTCTTTAAACAATGTGAAGCAAACAACCCACTTGCCTAAAAGATCAGCCCAATTTAGCCCTTTTCGTGGGCCTTTGATTATTAATCAGCCCAAGGACTTCATTACACAAGCCCAAGAGTCTTTAAATGGACATGTCACTCTTCCTATAACCCATATAAAATCTAATGTAGTAGATGATAAAAATTATGAAATTAAAAATAAAGACAATAATGCTTGGGCTAGGAAACTTCCTTTACTTAATAACTCGCATGCTAATATCATTACTGGCTCACAAAAACACACTAATGATAAGTTTCGTTTTATACCTAATTTATGTAATGACATTAATGTGCCAGTTGATATTCCTCTACCGGCAGTTACTAAAGTTTGTGAAACCTTTGCACGAACTATCTGTGGTTACTTTGTATGGAAAAAAATGAAATACTCTGATGTTCGTTATCTAGCTTCAAAATTGTGGTCTATCCATGGTCTTCAAGATGTCCTTCTAAATGGAAAAGGTGTTTATCTTTTTAAATTCAGTGACGACAATGGTCTTCATCATGTTATCACCCATGGACCCTGGACTTTTAAGGGTGTCCCGATTGTCATACAAAAATGGCGTCCCGGTCTGAGTATTCATAAGAACAGTCACGACAAGCTTCCTCTCTGGATTAAAATCCATGATATTCCCTATGAAGCTTGGAGTGATGATGATCTTAGCCACATTGCCTCAAAAATTGGTAAGCCACTTGCTATGGACTCCTATACGGCTAATATGTGCAAATATGCGGCTGGGAAATCTGTATATGCCCGGGTCCTTCTTGAGGTCCCCACAAAATCTTCATGGGTGGATAAAGTTATTATACGTATTCCTGATCCTGATACCCTTGAATTTTCCACCCATACTCTCAGTATTGAATATGAATGGAAACCCCCTATGTGCTCTCATTGCATGGTTTATGGTCATGAAAATAACAACTGTATGCATGTCATCACTAAGACTAATGAAGCTATGCCTAAAGATAAAATGCCTATTGATCAGGTGATAGTTACCTCTCCTATGCTACTTGATGATGGTTTTACGGTTGTTACAAAAAAGAAAACTTTAACGAAACAAGGGCCAAATTATGAAAATACTATTAATGATATTTCGTAAGGTAAGTCTATTAGAAATACCCTAATAGGTGGGATGGATAAAGAAGATGCAAAATATTATGTCAATAATAAAAGTATTAATAGTAAATTTCATTTGCGAACCAAGAATCACCCTGTTCCTAAAAAAATTAGTCCTTCAACTCGCCATGTCACTAACAAGAAACGCCCTCCTCCCACTATCCCTCATTCTAGTAATCCCTCTCACAAGAATTCTATAGATGTTGTTGGTTTCCCTAGCCCTATCCTCCGGCTCTCATCCTCTACACCCCCAAAAATATCTAAGCTCCCAACTCCTACTTTCAACGCCTTTTCCATTCTTGAGTCTTGTTCCAACGATATGAAGGATCTTCCTGCTCCCTCTTCCCATCTTCCACCCATTCATGTTCCATCCCCTCTTATTCCTGATGATTTTGATCCGGATTCTGTAGACCTCTCCGATGTCGATGAACTCATTGAGGTTGAAACTGATGATGGTGACATGGCCAAGTTTATTAATGATGATGATCTTGAACCACCTAATGACCAAATTAGAAGAGCTCAGGAGTCCGAGCAGATGGACTCCACCCACACCCCAGTTTCCATATGACGCACATCGCTGCATGGAATACTCGCGGTCTCTGTAAGCCTTTACATCAGAAAGCTTTAAGAGATCTTATTCGCGATCATAATCTACAAATTTGTGCTTCTATCGAGACTCGTGCTTCCTTCTCTAATCTTCCTCTTATCTGTACGCGTGCTTTTGGATCCTGGTCTTGGTCCTTTAACGGTCTTTTTAGCCCTCGGGGGACTAGAATTGTGGTAGCCTGGGATCCCATTGCTATTGATATGATGCTTCTTGACTTAAATGATCAGGTTATGCATTTTTACGTTAAAATTCGTGCCTCTAATAAATCCTTCTTCTGCTCTTTCGTCTATGCTCATAATAATCACATTCTGTGACGCTCCCTTTGGCATTCTCTTTCGGCCCATAAGAAAGTAGTTAAAAATGCCCCTTGGATCCTCTTGGGTGATTTCAATGTTGCTCTTGACATGAAAGATAGCACCTACGGGACTTCAGTTATCTCACGTGCCATGGAGGAATTCAGGGACTGTGTTAATCACATAGAGATGGAGGACCTTAACTATAAAGGTCTCTTTTACACCTGGACCAAGTCTCCTAATGGTACTGGTGGGATTCTCAAAAAAATCGATCGTGTCATGGGAAATACTTATTTCATTGCCTCTTTCCCCTCGGCTTCTGTCAATTTTCTCCCCTATCGTTCTTCTGACCATACCCCTGCTGTGCTTTCTCTTCCCAGTAGATCTACGTTCAGGCCGAAACCGTTCAAATTCCCTAACTTCCTGACTTATAAGAACGATTTCAAGCAGGTTGTCGCTGATTCTTGGAAATCCAATATCCCTGGATATAGGATGTATAAGGTTTTCCAAAAACTTAAAAACCTGAAAAAACCTTTGCGTCTTCTTCTTCGTAGCTAGGGCAACATCTTCTCCAAGGTTATCTCCCTTCGTAATGAACTTGATAGAATTCAGATTGCTCTGGATCGGGACCCTTTCAATAATGATCTACGTGAAGAACAATACAGGTATCTCCTCCCTTATAACGAGGCTACCCTTGATGAAGAGAGGTTCCTGAAACAAAAGGCCAAGGTTGACTGGTTACGTGAGGGTGATAAAAATTCTGGATTTTTCCACAAATCGGTTAGAAGCCGCTTATCTCGTAGCCGTATCGATTCTATCCAGGATGCTCATGGAAACTGGATATCGGGAAATGACCTTCCAAACCTTTTTGTCTCCCACTTTCAAACTTTCTTAGGATCTGCATACCCTTCCATTCCTATTCGTGACCCTTGTTCCCTTTTCTCTAATAAGCTTTCCCCTATCCAGTCTGCCGCCATGCTTACTCCTGTTACGGATGAGGAGATTAGGGGCGTCATGTTCCAAATGGGAGATGATAAAGCCCCTGGTCCTGATGGCTTCTCGGCTAAGTTCTTCAAGTCTGCCTGGGATACTGTGGGTACTGATGTTTGTTTGGCGATTAAGGAGTTCTTTTCATCTGGAAAACTCCTTAAGTCTTTCAACAACACTGTTCTTGCTCTCATCCCTAAGGTTGACTCCCCTTCCAAAGTCACTGATTTTCGTCCAATCGCATGTTGTAATGTTGTTTACAAATGTATTAGCAAGATTATTGCGGACCGTATCAAGAATCATCTCTCGTGTTTGGTTAATGATAACCAGTCTGCTTTCATCCCTGGTCGTTTGATCTCCGACAACGTTCTTCTTGTACACGAGCTCATGAGGGATTATCATCGTCAACGTGGTCCACCAAGATGTGCTTTTAAAGTGGATATTCAAAAAGCCTATGACACCGTCGACTGGTCTTTTCTTCGCACCATCTTGGTTGGATTTGGTTTCCCCGATCGTATGATTGAGTGGATCATGACATGTGTTTCTACTACGGCTTACTCTGTGAGTATCAATGGTAACATACATGGTTTTTTCAACGGTAAACGAGGCCTTCGCCAAGGAGACCCTCTATCTCCCTATCTCTTCACTCTTGTTATGGAGGTTCTTAACCTTATGATCAAGAGAAAAATTTCTGATTCCGATTCTTTTAAATTCCACCGTCATTGTGAGGAACAGAATATCACACATCTATGCTTTGCCGATGATCTTCTCCTCTTCTCTCATGGGGATAGATCTTCGGTAAGGATCATATGTGATTCCCTTGCTGAATTCTCTGGTGTTTCTGGGCTCCATCCAAATGTTGAGAAAAGCAAAGCCTTTTACTGCAATGTTGGTGATACTACTAGGGCTGCTATTGAACATATGGTTGGGATCCCTGTGGGATCTTTCCCTGTACGATACCTTGGTATCCCTCTTATCACCACCCGTCTTGCCCACAAGGACTGTAAATGTCTTGTTGATAAAGTCAAATGCAGGATTAATAACTGGAAAAACAAATCTCTCTCCTTTGCTGGCCGTCTTCAGCTTATTCTCTCTGTTCTTTCTTCTATGCAAATCTATTGGGCTTCTGTTTTTATTCTTCCTAAATCTATTTCTAAAGATATTGAGAAACTCATAAGGGGTTTCCTCTGGTGCCATGGTGAGTTAAAACGTGGTAAAGCTAAAGTTTCCTGGAAAACTGTGTGTCTCCCTAAGGAACATGGTGGACTTGGAATCCGTAATCTTGCTGTTTGGAATGTTGCCCTTATGGCTTCTCATGTTTGGAGACTTCTCTCTAAGAAGGATTCTCTTTGGGTCAAGTGGATCCATTCTTACCGTCTCTGTGGACGTAATTTTTGGGATGCCCCTAAAAAATACGGTTCAGGTTTTGCTTGGCGAAACATCCTCGATATGCGAAGTAAGATAAGAGATTTTATTGTTTCCCAGATTGGTGATGGGTCCTCTACATCCGCATGGTTTGATAACTGGCATCCTGCTGGTCCCCTCTCTAAATTCATTTCTGCGCGTCAAATCAGGGCTGCGGGATTCAATCCTGATAGTAAGGTTGCTGATCTTGTCATCAACGGATATTGGGTTCGGCCTGGTCAATGGATGGACTCCCATCCTAATCTTCTTCCTCAAAACCCTCCTTCTCTTTCCCCTTATGTTCCTGATAAACTCCAATGGAGATCTAGTGACGGTAATCTTTCTGATTTTTCTGTGCGTTCCGTTTGGCACTCTATTCGCCCCTATGACCAGCCTGTTGATTGGTATCATCTGGTTTGGTTCACCCAAAATATCCCTAGACATGCTTTCATTCTTTGGGTTGCTCTTAAAAACCGTCTTAAGACTCATGATAAAATCAAAATTTGGGATACTAACTCCAGCCTCATTTGTGCCTTCTGCGGGGATTGTCCTGATTCCCTTTCCCACCTTTTCTTCGAGTGCTCTTTCCCCTCTATGGTTTGGCATGATCTTCAACATGTCATGAATCTCTCCGTCCCCACTAATAGCTGGTCCGATATCATTAATCAACTCAAACCAGTGTCTAAGACTAAGACCATTTGGTCCATCATTAGAAGACTTGTGCTTGCTGGAACAGTTTACCACATTTGGCAGGAAAGAAATTTTCGAATTTTCAAAAAAACTAAAAGATCGTATCATGCCGTGGTGAATAGTATTAAGGATGATATATGCTGTAGACTGTTGAGTCTTTCTATGAAACCATGCATTAATGTTAATATGGCTAAAAGGATATGGACCATCCCTTAAAAATACTCCTATTTGCTTCTATATTTCTCTTCTTGTATGGTTTGTTCTTGCAGGTGGTTTTCCTTTATGTTATTGTTATGTTTCTGGTCCTATCTACTGTTTTGGTTCCTAGTTTAGCGTTGTTGTCCTTTGGGGCATGTCCCGATGGATTTTCTGTTTTTTCCTTTGGTGGGGAGTCCCCAGCCTCTTATTGTATTTATTCTTTTTATTAATAAAATTTGCCAGAGGTACCGTCCTCTTTACCCAAAAAAAACTAGAAAACCCTAATAACATCATTTGTAACATTCAAAAACCCTAATTCATCATATGAAAACTTGAAAATCCTAATAACATCATTTGCAACATTCAAAAACCCTAATCCATCATATGAAACTAGAAAACCCTAATAAGATCATTTGCCACATTCAAAAACCCTAATCCATCATATGAAAACTAGAAAACCCTAATCCATCATATGAAAACTTGAAAACCCTAATCCAAATATGAAAACTAGAAAACCCTAATAACATCATTTCCAACATTCCAAAACCCTAATCCATCCTATGAAAACTAGAAAACCCTAATCCATCATATGAAAACTAGAAAACCCTAATAACATCATTTGTAACATTCAAAAACCTTAATCCATCATATGAAAAATAGAAAACGCTAATAACAATATTTGCAACATTCAAAAACGCTAATCCATCAAATGAAAACTAGAAAACCCTAATAACATTATTTGCAACATTCAAAAATCCTAATCCATTATATGAAAACAAGAAAACCTTAATAACATCATTTGCAACATTCAAAAACACTAATCCATCATATGAAAACTAGAAAACCCTATTAATATCATTTGCAACATTTAAAAACCCTAATCCATTGTATAAAAACTAGCAAACCCTAATCCATCATATGAAAACTAGAAAACGCTGATCCATGATATTAAAACTAGAAAACCCTAATAACATCATTTGTAACATTCAAAAACCCTAATCCATCATATGAAAACTAGAAAACCCTAATAACATCATTTGCAACATTAAAAAACCCTAATCCATCATATAAAAACTAGAAAACCCTAATAACATCATTTGCAACATTCAAAACCCTGATCCATCATATGAAACTAGAAAACCATAATAACATCATTTGCCACATTCAAAAACCCAAATCCATCATATGAAAACTAGAAAACCCTAATCCATCATATGAAAACTAGTAAACCCTAATCCATCATATGAAAACTAGAAAACCCTAATAACATCATTTCCAACATTTAAAAACCCTAATCCATCATATGAAAACTAGAAAACCCTAATCCATCATATGAAAACTAGAAAACCCTAATAACATCATTTGAAATATTCAAAAACCCTAATCCATCATATGAAAACTAGAAAACCCTAATAACATCATTTGCAACATTCAAAGACCCTAATCCATCATATGAAAACTAGAAAACCCTAATCCATCGAAAACAAGAAAACCTAATAACATCATTTGCAACATTCAAAAACTTTAATCGATCATTAAAAAAACTAGAAAACCCTAATAACATCATTTGAAATATTAAGAAAACCCTAATCCATCATATGAAAACTAGAAAACCCTAATAACATCATTTTCAACAATCAAAAACCGTAATCCATCATATGAAAACAGAAAACCCTAATAACATCATTTGCAACATTCAAAAACCCTAATCCATCATATGAAAACTAGAAAACCCTAATCTATCATATGAAAACAAGAAAACCCTAATAACATCATTTGCAAATTTCAAAAACCCTAATCCATTATATGAAAACAAGAAAACCTTAATAACAACATTTGCAACAATCAAAAACCCTAATCCATCATATGAAAACTAGAAAACCCTAATAATATCATTTGCAACATTTAAATACCTTAATCCATCGTATGAAAACAAGCAAACCCTAATCCAACATATGAAAACTAGAAAACCCTAATCCATCATATGAAAACTAGAAAACCCTAATAACATCATTTGTAACATTCAAAAGCCCTAATTCATCATATGAAAACTAGAAAATCCTAATAATATCATTTGCAACATTCAAAAACCCTAATCCATCATATGAAACTAGAAAACCATAATAACATCATTTGCCACATTCAAAAACCCAAATCCATCATATGAAAACTAGAAAACCCTAATCCATCATATGAAAACTAGTAAACCCTAATCCATCATATGAAAACTAGAAAACCCTAATAAAATCATTTCCAACATTTAAAAACCCTAATCCATCGTATGAAAACTAGAAAACCCTAATCCATCATATGAAAACTTGACAAAACCCTAATAACAGCATTTGAAAAATTCAAAAACCCTAATCCATCATATGAAAACTAGAAAACCCTAATCCATCAAAAACAAGAAAACCCTAATAACATCATTTGCAACATTCAAAAACTTTAATCGATCATAAAAAAACTAGAAAACCCTAATAACATCATTTGAAATATTAAAAAAAACCCTATTCCATCATATGAAAACTAGAAAACCCTAATAACATCATTTGCAACAATCAAAAACCCTAATCCATCATATGAAAACTAGAAAACCCTAATAACATCAATTGCAACATTCAAAAACCCTAATCCATCATATGAAAACTAGAAAACCCTAATCCATCATATGAAAACAAGAAAACCCTAATAACATCATTTGAAAATTTCAAAAACCCTAATGCATTATATGAAAACAAGAAAACCTTAATAACAACATTTGCAACAATCAAAAACCCTAATCCATCATATGAAAACTAGAAAACCCTAATAATATCATTTGCAACATTTAAATACCCTAATCCATCGTATGAAAACAAGCAAACCCTAATCCAACATATGAAAACTAGAAAACCCTAATCCATCATATGAAAACTAGAAAACCCTAATGCATCATCTGAAAACTAGAAAACCCTAATAACATCATTTTTAACATTCAAAAACCTTAATCCATCATAAGAAAAATAGAAAACGCTAATAACATTATTTGCAACATTCAAAAACGCTAATCCATCAAATGAAAACTAGAAAACCCTAATAACATCATTTACAACATTAAAAAATCCTAATCCATTATATGAAAACAAGAAAACCTTAATAACATCATTTGCAACATTCAAAAACTCTAATCCATCATATGAAAACTAGAAAACCCTAATAATATCATTTGCAACATTTAAAAACCCTAATCCATTGTATGAAAACTAGCAAACCCTAATCCATCATATGAAAACTAGAAAACGCTGATCCATGATATTAAAACTAGAAAACCCTAATAACATCATTTGTAACATTCAAAAACCCTAATCCATCATATGAAAACTAGAAAACCCTAATAACATCATTTGCAACATTAAAAAACCCTAATCCATCATATAAAAACTATAAAACCCTAATAACATCATTTGCAACATTCAAAACCCTGATCCATCATATGAAACTAGAAAACCATAATAACATCATTTGCCACATTCAAAAACCCAAATCCATCATATGAAAACTAGAAAACCCTAATCCATCATATGAAAACTAGTAAACCCTAATCCATCATATGAAAACTAGAAAACCCTAATAACATCATTTCCAACATTCAAAAACCCTAATCCATCGTATGAAAACTAGAAAACCCAAATCCATCATATGAAAACTAGAAAACCCTAATAACATCATTTGAAAAATTCAAAAACCCTAATCCATCATATGAAAACTAGAAAACCCTAATAACATCATTTGCAACATTCAAAGACCCTAATCCATCATATGAAAACTAGAAAACCCTAATCCATCGAAAACAAGAAAACCCTAATAACATCATTTGCAACATTCAAAAACTTTAATCGATCATAAAAAAACTAGAAAACCCTAATAACATCATTTGAAATATTAAAAAAACCCTAATCCATCATATGAAAACTAGAAAACCCTAATAACATCATTTGCAACAATCAAAACCCCTAATCCATCATATGAAAACTAGAAAACCCTAATAACATCATTTACAACATTTAAAAACCCTAATCCATCATATGAAAACAAGAAAACCCTAATAACATTATTTGCAAATTTCAAAAACCATAATCCATTATATGAAAACAAGAAAACCTTAATAACAACATTTGCAACAATCAAAAACCCTAATCCATCATATGAAAACTAGAAAACCCTAATAATATCATTTGCAACACTTAAATACCCTAATCCATCGTATGAAAACAAGCAAACCCTAATCCAACATATGAAAACTAGAAAACCCTAATCCATCATATGAAAACTAGAAAACCCTAATAACATCATTTGTAACATTCAAAACCCTAATTCATCATATGAAAACTAGGAAATCCTAATAACATCATTTGCAACATTAAAAAACCCTAATCCATCATATGAAACTAGAAAACCCTAATAACATCATTTGCCACATTCAAAAACCCTAATCCATCATATGAAAACTAGAAAATCCCAATCGATCATATGAAAACTTGAAAACCCTAATCCATCATATGAAAACTAGAAAACCCTAATAACATCATTTCCAACATTCCAAAACCCTAATCCATCATATGAAAACTAGAAAACCCTAATCCATCATATGAAAACTTGAAAACCCTACTAACATCATTTGAAACATTCAAAAACCCTAATCCATCTTATGAAAACTAGAAAACCCTAATAACATCATTTGCAACATTCAAAAACCCTAATCCATCATATGAAAACTAGAAAACCCTAATCTATCATATGAAAACAAGAAAACCCTAATAACATCATTTGCAACATTCAAAAACTTTAATTGATCATATGAATACTAGAAAACCCTAATAACATCATTTGCAACATTCAAAAACCCTAATCCATCATATGAAAACAAGAAAACCCTAATCCATCATATGAAAACTAGAAAACCCTAATAACATCATTTGCAACATTCAAAAACCCTAATTCGTCATATGAAAACTAGAAAACCCTAATAACATTATTTGAAACATTAAAAAACCCTAATCCATCATATGAAAACTAGAAAACCCTAATAACATCATTTGCAACAATCAAAAACCCTAATCCGTCATATGAAAACTAGAAAACCCTAACAACATCATTTGCAACATTCAAAAACCCTAATAAATCATATGAAAACAAGAAAACCCTAATCCATCATATGAAAACAAGAAAACCCTAATAACATCATTTGTAAAATTCAAAAACCCTAATTCGTCATATGAAAACTAGAAATACTTAATAACATCATTTGAAACATTAAAAAACCCTAATCCATCATACGAAAACTAGAAAACCCTAATAACATCATTTGCAACAATCAAAAACACTAATCCATCGTATGAAAACTAGAAAACCCTAATAACATCATTTGCAACATTAAAAAACCGTAATCCATCATATAAAAACTAGAAAACCCTAATAACATCATTTGCAACATTAAAATACCCTAATCCATCATATGAAAACTAGAAAACCCGAATCCATCATATGAAAACTAGAAAACCTAATAACATCAACTGCAACATTCAAAAACCCTAATCCATCATATGAAAACTAGAAAACCCTAATCTATCATACGAAAACTAGAAAACCCTAATAACATCATTTGCAACATTCAAAAACTCTAATCCATCGTATGAAAACTAGTAAACCCTAATCCATCATATGAAAACTAGAAAACCCTAATCCATCATCTGAAAACTAGAAAACCCTAATAACATCATTTGTAACATTCAAAAACCCTAATCCATCATATGAAAAATAGAAAACGTTAATAACATTATTTGCAACATTCAAAAATGCTAATCCATCAAATGAAAACTAGAAAACCCTAATAACACCATTTGCAACATTCAAAAACCCTAATCCACTATATGAAAACAAGAAAACCTTAATAACATCATTTGCAATATTCAAAAACCCTAATCCATCATATGAAAACTAGAAAACCCTAATAATATCATTTGCAACATTTAAAAACCCTAATCTATTGTTTGAAAAGTAGCAAACCCTAATCCATCATATGAAAACTAGAAAACGCTGATCCATGATATTAAAACTAGAAAACCCTAATAACATCATTTGTAACATTCAAAAACCCTAATCCATCATATGAAAACTAGAAAACCCTAATAACATAGTTTGTAACATTCAAAACCCTAATCCATCATATGAAACTAGAAAACCATAATAACATCATTTGCCACATTCAAAAACCCTAATGCATCATATGAAAACTAGAAAACCCTAATCCATCATATGAAAACTAGAAAACCCTAATCCATCATATGAAAACTAGAAAACCCAAAAAAAACCAGCAATTTCTCTCTCTAGCAATTTGTACGTTTTTTGTTTTGGTTTTTATTTTTCAAAATGGCTAGTGTATCACCAGGCTTAATTCCTGATCCAGTTTTATCATTAGAAACTAATGAGCTACCAGGAAATCAAATCCGTTGTTTTTATTCAAAATGTCTTATAGATCCTGAAATTACTTTCAATATGGTTGAAAAAAGAATTAAAAACATAAAAAAGAAACAACCAAGGATCTTCAATAAACCTGATGTTAAAAATACATTGCTGTATACTTTGATTCACAAATACATTCAAAAAAGAAAATCTATTATTAATCATAATCGGTTTACAGAGGTATTTGCTGGAAAAGAAAGACAATGATGGTGTATATGAAGATGATTCAAACAGGGAGAATAAAGAAGAACCATCTACCAACAAATGTCAATGCTTGATTCCACATTTTGGATCCAGTTGTGGAATTAACGAACCATCTTCTCAAAATGACGAACATGACTGCATGGAGACCATCTTCATGGATGGAAAAGGACATGTTTCTTCTACAAATGGAGGAGAAGAACCCCATATGGCCATAAATTTAAAACAGATCAAAGAGGATGGTGTCCACATGCCTTCATGCATCGGTTTGAAGTCGCATGTTACTTCTGGACAGGTCAAACATGCGATGATGCTTCAATCTCCAACGGTCAACAAAATTATCTCCAACAATGAAGAAGCTACAAGTCGTGGACAAACTCCTACGGTCATCTTTGATGAAGGTGCTACTACTACGGGTCTTGAAGATGAAGAAGGTGAACAAGAAGAAAATCCGATTATAAAGGTTACCAAAAAAATGGATTGCATGTTACACCATTTATCTTACGATCATGGAGCTACGGCTGCTGGAAATTGCTATCGTGCAAATGGAGAAGAAACTACAATGGTGACCGAGCTTCACACTCCAATGGTCAAAGAACCCAACGGATATTCTTCATGGAAAGGTGTTCCATCAACTTGCTACAAAACAACCGATTCTTTGAATCATATTGGAGGTATCTCCTTTTCTCATTCTCCTAGTGTGCTTAATGATGAGTGTCCCCTAAGTAGCTTTCAATTAAAAGAATCCTATGTTTCTAATCATCATTGTCCCCCTCACCATCTTGACTTTCCCTCTCTTTTGGCCAAGGAATCGGACAATGCTCCTTATTCTTTGAAGAAGCCGATGGATTATATTGCTAAGGATGGACCATGATTTAATCAATTAGCCCATGACAAAACAAAAACCTCTTGTTCTATTCTTGGACCAAGCCCACATCATTTAGCCCATAATATTAATAATCAACCCATTAGAAACATGGTAGAAGCCCAAGTCTCTATTTTAGCCCAAGATACAAGCCATTTAATACATATGAAAACCCATGGAAATATTGATAAAATTCCTAATGCTTTTGAGTATAAAGCCCATGACAATAATTTTAATTTAAATCATCAAAATAAAAATAAAGACAAAAATGTTTGGACTCGCAAATTACCTTTACTTAATAACTCTCATGCTAATATGATTACTGGTTCACAAAAACACGCTAATGATAAGTTTCGTTTTATTCCTAATTTATGTAATGATATTAATGTTCCAGTAGATATTCCTTTACAGTCCGTTACTAAAGTTTGTCAAACATTTGCTAGGACTATCTGTGGTTACTTTGTCGGAAAAAAAATGAATTACTCTGATGTTCGTTATCTAGCTTCCAAAATGTGGTCTATACATGGCCTTCAAGATGTCCTCCTAAATGGAAAAGGAGTTTATCTTTTTAAATTTAGTGACGACAATGGTCTGCATCATGTTATCACCCATGGACCCTAGACTTTTAAGGGTGTCCCGATGGTCATTCAAAAATGGCGTCCCGGTCTGAGTATTCATAAGAAAAATCATGACAAGCTTCCTCTCTGGATTAAAATCCATGATATTCCCTATGAGGCTTGGAGTGATGATGGACTTAGTCATATTGCCTCTAAAATTGGTAAGCCTCTTGCTATGGACTGCTATACGGCTAATATGTGCAAATATGCAGCTGGTAAATCTGTATATGCCCGTGTCCTTCTTGAGGTCCCAACAAAATCAACTTGGGTGGATAAAGTGAATATACGTATCCCTGATCCGGATACTCTTTAATACTCAATACATACCCTTAGTATTGAATATGAATGGAAACCCCCTATGTGCTCTCATTGCATGGTTTATGGTCATGAAACTAACAACTGTATGCATGTAATCTCTAAGACCAATGAAGCTAAGCCCAAAGATAAAATGCCTATTGATCAGGTGATAGGTACATCTCCTATGCAACTTGATGATGGATTTACGGTTGTTACTAAAAAGAAATCTTTAATGAAACAAGGGCCAAATTATGAAAATACTAATAATGATATTTCACAAGGTAAGTCTATTAGAAATACCAATACGGGTGGGATGGATACTGATATTGCAAAAAATTATGTCAATAATATATATATTAAAAGTAAATTTCAATTAACAACTGAGAATCACCCTGTCCCTAAAAAATTAGTCCTTCAACTCACCATGTCCCTAACAAGAAACGCCCTCCAATTATCCCTCATTCTAGTAATACCTCTCTCAAGAATTCTATAGATGTTGTTGGTTTCCCTAGCCCCATCCTCCGGCTCTCTTCCTCTACACCCCCAAAAATATCTAAGCTCTCCACTCCTATTTTCAACGCCTTTTCCATTCTAGAGTCTTGTTCCAACGATATGACGGATCTTCCGGCTCCCTCTTCCCAACTCCCTCCTAGTCATGCCCCATCCCCTCTTATTCCTGATGATTTTGAACCGGATTCTGCTGAGCTTTCCGATGTGGATGAACTCATTGAGGTTGAATCTGATGATGGTGACACGGCCAAGTTTATTAATGATGATGATATTGAATCACCTAATGACCATATTAGAATAGCTCAGGCGTCCGAGAAGATGGATTCCACCAACATCCCAGTTTCCATATGATGCACATCGCTTGATACGAATATGGAGGGGTTTGGGTCTGATCAAGAACTGGGATTAGGGTTTGGATAAGTGAATGAACAGATCTGGAGCAAAATGGCTGTTTAAGGGTTTTTTGGGAAGGGTTTGGACGTGTAAACTAGGGTTTAGGGTCTGGTTTTCCTGTGGTTAGGGTTTGGTATGGCTTAGAATAGGTTGAAACTGAATATGGATGGTTTGTACGATGTTTGGAGCTTGTAAAACGAAAACAGGCTCTAATTCTCTCAAAACAGCTCCAAATGCGGATTTTATTGAAGATATGGAGTTTTGAGAGCAAAAGAGGATCTGAACAGAAAGAATGGATATTTTTGGTGTTTTGGAGATATAAGAATGAAAATGAAAGATAGTGTGATGATCAACCAAGACCTATTGATTGAATCACCGTTGAAGACAGCCCAAGACCTATTGAACTGAATTCTAGCAAGCCTAAACACACAGCCTAGGGTTTGCTGGGTTTTGTGAGTACGCAACTCAAGAACACAAGGCTCAATTTCTTCAAATCATTCATTATTTGATTACAATGATAAAAGTGGCTTATATAAAGCCTAAAAACGAATTAAACATCCTATTTAAACTAGAAAAACGTTACTAAATATAGGGCCATTATAAGGGCCTTTATTTTACCATAATAACTAAATAAATGAAGCTTTAAATATGTTTTTCTTGGTCCCCACACCTTGGAGTATCATCCCTTCATCATGCAATCCATCATACACCTCTCCCATGCATCCATACATCATCTCCATGACAGCCACATCCGCTAGCTTAACAATCTTTCCATTAACAGCCCTAACTTGCCTGATCTTGATTTGAATCCATGCTTGCATGCACCAATGCCAAGTCATTCCCCATGTGTTGCTACAGCCCAAACTCCCATCATTTTGCACCATATTTTTATTCCAAACAACCAAGATTCCCTTGTATTCAATTATAAAGCTTGAGCCATTCCAATTCGTATCATTCCCTCCCTCTTGAAAAGGAATTGTCCTCAATTCTGCTAAGCCATCATCATAAAGATTTGTAACAAAGACTCCCTTAGCTCCTTTCAATTCTCTTGGTACACAATGCAGCCCTATGCCTCTTATTTCCTTCCATCCCTCCCTCTTAGAAGCATAGTCTTGGCTTGGCTTCAAAAACAACTTAATCTTTGGGTTTAAACACACAAATGACATGAAATCTGTTCCCAAGGTCTTATTTGATTTCCTTTCTTGAAAGATCTTTATCTCCATGCATTTTAACACATCTTGCACCCCTTTGACACCACTTTCTTCTCCACTAGCTACCTTGGGCAGAATATTGTTCAAAACACTTTCATCATGTCCTCCACCATCATAAACAACCTTTTCTTTACCAACTTCAGTCCTTCCTTCATTTGGATTGGTTTTGAGAGCATTGAGAAGCCCTACATCTGTTGTGTACCTGTTTAAATAATTGCCAAACAAAAAAGTCAGAATTAAATCATGGTTGATGCCATCCATGATTGCAAGCCCCAACATTCTCCCAAATGCGATCTTGACATCTTTAGCTTGATTGTTGCAACCAGCAAGTCTAAACATCGCTATTCTCCCTTCAATATCAAAACTTAGCTTAGCTTGTTCTATCACTTTACACAAAACTTTCATAGCCTCCACCTTCAAGAAAAGATCATGATTGGGACTCCACATGATCCTTGATTGCCAACTCCAGCCCATGGTGATTCTTTTGACATGATTAACTAACATCAACCCCTTTTCTTGTGCATGGTTAGTCATCACCCTTTTTGCATCTTCTTGGGCTGTTCTGTAAGAAAAGTGTTTGCAATCTTTCTTAGCAATCCACTTCATGAATCTTTTAATGGCCGTATTCAAGCATTGGTTCAGATTGAGATGCCACATGGAACTTGGTTTCCAATTTAACCCATAAGTAATCTTTTTAGCATGGTTAAATAATACTAACTCCCCTTTTAACCAATGCCAATAAAATTGCTTAAAACCCCTTCCTTTGAAATCAAGTGCTTGTGGAAAATGCAAATAATAAGCACAAGATTTCCCTTGCCTTTGGCCTTCACTACTAGCATCGTTTTTCATCTTGAGAGGCTGAAAAGGTATAGGATTAGGTGTTACCATTTTTGGAGCAGCAACCACACGTTCCTGGCTTGTTTCAAACAGACCTTTATAGCCTTCATCCACACACATGCTCATCTTCAAACCACTTGTTGAATTGGGCCCCTTAGCTTGATCTTCAAATTCAGCGACACCATTTCTAAGCTCATAATTAACAAGATCATAATCAATGGGATTATAAACAGCATGATCTAATCCACCACCACACTCCCTTTTCAGATCCATAAAGCATTTGTTACAGTCCTCAATTTTAATAAAGAAGTAACTATCCCATGGTTTCCAAGGTGCTATAAGTTCCCACACTTTGAAACGAATGTGAGTGTAACAAACGAATAAGTCCTCTTTATCAACAAAGCTTCTACTTGTGATATCCATAAGATCGTTAGAAAAATAATCATTAAAGATGAGAGAATCTGAATTTTTTTGGTACCTAGCATCATTTGACCTCATGATCCTTTGTTCTTGGGTTGATCTTTGTGATTCAGGAAAAATCACTTCTTCATTACTCTTGTTTTCACCAACAAAGCCGAATTCCTCACCAACAAAACTCCTTCATTCAGCAACTTCATCTTCAATTTCGTTTTTAGCCACTCGTTCTTCAATTTCATCAAGGAACTCGTCTTCTTCATCATAGGTATCATATATAGGGCCTGAATATTCATCTTCTTCTTCCAAATCAGAAAATGACATCTCCTCAATGTCTTGTGCCACATCTGATCGCATCATAGCCATCCACTCTTTGATTGCCTTATTTGTAGCCTTGGCTGCCACTTCTCTTTCTTTCTCTAGCCATCCCATTAGGGTTTGTGAACCAAACATAATTCTTGTGTAACTCGTGCCCAATCGAAACTTGGGCTCTGATACCACTTATGATACGAATATGGAGGGGTTTGGGTCTGATCAAGAACTGGGATTAGGGTTTGGATAAGTGAATGAACAGATCTGGAGCAAAATGGCTGTTTAAGGGTTTTTTGGGAAGGGTTTGGACGTGTAAACTAGGGTTTAGGGTCTGGTCTTCCTGTGGTTAGGGTTTGGTATGGCTTAGAATAGGTTGAAACTGAATATGGATGGTTTGTACGGTGTTTGGAGCTTGTAAACCGAAAACATGCTCTAACTCTCTCAAAACAGCTCCAAATGCGGATTTTATTGAAGATATGGAGTTTTGAGAGCAAAAGAGGATCTGAACAGAAAGAATGGATATTTTTGGTGTTTTGGAGATATAAGAATGAAAATGAAAGATAGTGTGATGATCAACCAAGACCTATTGATTGAATCACCGTTGAAGACAGCCCAAGACCTATTGAACTGAATTCTAGCAAGCCTAAACACACAGCCTAGGGTTTGCTGGGTTTTGTGAGTACGCAACTCAAGAACACAAGGCTCAATTTCTTCAAATCATTCATTATTTGATTACAATGATAAAAGTGGCTTATATAAAGCCTAAAAACGAATTAAACATCCTATTTAAACTAGAAAAACGTTACTAAATATAGGGCCATTATAAGGGCCTTTATTTCACCATAATAACTAAATAAATGAAGCTTTAAATATGTTTTTCTTGGTCCCCACACCTTGGAGTATCATCCCTTCATCATGCAATCCATCATACACCTCTCCCATGCATCCATACATCATCTCCATGACAGCCACATCTGCTAGCTTAACAATCTTTCCATTAACAGCCCTAACTTGCCTGATCTTGATTTGAATCCATGCTTGCATGCACCAATGCCAAGTCATTCCCCATGTGTTGTTACAGCCCAAACTCCCATCATTTTGCACCATATTTTTATTCCAAACAACCAAGATTCCCTTGTATTCAATTATAAAGCTTGAGCCATTCCAATTCGTATCATCGCTGCAAGGAATACTCGTGGTCTCTATAAGCCTTCTCATCAGAAGGCTTTGAGAGATCTTATTCGCGATCATAATCTTCATATTTGTGCTTCTATCGAGACTCGTGCGTCCTTCTCTAATCTTCCTCTTATCTGTAAGCGTGCTTTTGGCTCCTGATCTTGGTCGTCTAACGGTCTTTTTAGCCCTAGAGGGACTAGAATTGTGGTTGCTTGGGACCCTATTGCTATTTATATGATGCTTCTTGACTTAAATGATCAGGTTATGCATTTCTACGTTAAAATTCGTGCTTCTAATAAAACTTTCTTCTGCTCTTTCGTCTATGCATAATAATCACATCATGCGACGCTCCCTTTGGCATTCTCTTTCAGCCCATAAGAAAGTGGTTAAAGATGCACCCTGGATCCTTTTGGGTGATTTCAATGTTGCTCTTGACATGAAAGATAGCACCTATGGGACTTCTGTTATCTCTCGTGCCATGGAGGATTTCAGGGACTGTGTTAATCACATGGAGATGGAGGACCTTAACTATAAAGGTCTCTTTTACACCTGGACCAGGTCTCCTAATGGTACTGGTGGGATTCTCAAAAAAATTGACCGTGTCATGGGAAATCCTTATTTCATTGCCTCTTTCCCCTCTGCTTCTGTCAATTTTCTCCCCAATCATTCTTCTGACCATACACCTGCTGTGCTTTCTCTTCCCAGTAGTTCTACGTTCAGGCCGAAACCGTTCAAATTCCCTAACTTCCTGACTTATAAGAACAATTTCAAGCAGGTGGTTGCTGATTCTTGGAATTCCAATATCCCCGGATATAGGATGTATAAGGTTTTCCAAAACCTTAAAAACTTGAAAAAACCCCTGCGTCTTCTTCTTCGTAGACAGGGCAACATCTTCTCCAAGGTTATCACCCTCCGTACTGAACTTGATAGAATTCAGATTGCTCTGGATCGGGACCCTTTCAATAATGATCTTCGTGAAGAACATTGCAGGTATCTCCTCGCTTATAACGAGGCTTCCCTTGATGAAGAGAGGTTCCTGAAACAAAAGGCCAAGGTTGACTGGCTGCGTGAGGGAGATAAAAATTCTGTATTTTTCCACAAATCGGTTAGAAGCCGCTTATCTCGTAGTCGTATCGATTCTATCCAGGATGCTCATGGAAACTGGATTTCGGGAAATGACCTTCCAAACCTTTTTATATCCCACTTTCAAACTTTCTTAGGTTCTGCCTACCCTTCCATTCCTATTCGTGATCCTTGTTCCCTTTTCTCTAATAAGCTCTCCCCTATCCAGTCTGCCAACATGCTTACTCCTGTTACGGATGAGGAGATTAAGGGTGTCATGTTCCAAATGGGAGATGATAAAGCCCCTGGTCTAGACGGCTTCTCGGCTAAATTCTTCAAGTCTACTTGGGATATTGTTGGTACTGATGTCTGTTTGGCGGTTAAGGAGTTCTTTTCGTCTGGAAAACTCCTTAAGTCTTTCAACAACACCGTTCTTGCTCTAATCCCTAAGGTTGACTCCCCTTCCAAAGTCACTGATTTTCGTCCAATCGCTTGCTGTAATGTTGTTTACAAATGTATCAGCAAGATTATTGCGGACCGTATCAAGAATCATCTCTCTTGTTTGGTTGATGTAACCAGTCTGCCTTCATCCCTGGTCGTTTGATCTCCGACAACGTTCTGCTTCTCCACGAGCTCATGCGGGATTATCATCGCCACCGTGGATCACCAAGATGTGCTTTTAAAGTCGATATTCAAAAAGCTTATGACACCGTCCACTAGTCTTTTCTTCGCACCATCTTGTTTGGATTTGGTTTCCCCGATCGTATGATTGACTGGATCATGACATGTGTTTCCACTACGGCTTACTCAGTGAGTATCAATGGTAACATACATGGTTTTTTCGACGGTAATCGGGGCCTACGCCAAGGTGACCCTCTCTCTCCCTATCTCTTCACTCTTGTTATGGAGGTTCTTAACAATATGATCAAGAGAAAAATATCTGAATCCGATTCGTTTAAATTCCACCGTCAATGTGCGGAGCAGAATATCACACATCTATGCTTTGTCGATGATCTTCTCCTCTTCTCTCATGGCGATAGATCTTCGGTAAGCATCATATGTGACTCCCTTGCTGAATTCTCTGGGGTTTCCGGGCTCCATCCTAATGTTGCGAAAAGCGAAGCCTTTTATTGCAATGTTGGTGATACTACTAGGGCTGCTATCGACCAAATGGTTGGGTTCCCTGAGGGCTCTTTCCCTGTCCGATACCTTGGCATCCCTCTTATCACCACCCGTCTTGCCCACAAGGACTGTAAAGGTCTTGTTGATAAAGTCAAATGCAGGATTAATGACTGGAAAAACAAAACTCTCTCCTTTGCTGGCCGTCTTCAGCTAATTCTCTCTGTTCATTCTTCTATGCAAATCTATTGGGCTTCTGTTTTTATTCTTCCTAAATCTATTTCTAAAGATATTGAGAAACTCTTGAGGGGTTTCCTCTGGTGCCATGGTGAGTTAAAACGTGGTAAAGCAAAAGTTTCTTGGAAAACTGTGTGTCTCCCTAAGGAACATGGTGGACTTGGAATCCGTAATCTTGCTGTTTGGAATGTTGCTATTATGGCTTCACATGTTTGGAGACTCCTCTCTAAGAAGGATTCCCTATGGGTCAAGTGGATCCATTCTTACCGTCTCTGTGGCCGTAACTTTTGGGATGCCCCTAAAAAATACGGTTCAGGTTTTGCTTGGCGAAACATCCTTGATATGCGAAGTAAGATAAGAGATTTTATTGTTTCCCAGATTGGTGATGGGTCCTCTACATCCGCTTGGTTCGATAACTGGCATCTTGCTGGTCCCCTGTAACACCCAAAAATTTTCGCAAAATATTTGAACTTTTAAAAACAACCTTTATAAGAGAAACTATGATTTTACAAAAGATAAGTATCACAAAACCAAATTATATCGAAATAAACTTAATAAAGTGCGGAAGCAAAATAATAATAATAATGTCCCAAAATGGAAATTCTTCTAGTAGTGATATCCCGGTGCTCCAAGTCACGCCTCAGCCTCTTTGATCTTAATATCTGAAAATGTTAGGGGGAACCGTAAGCATAAAGCTTAGTGAATTCAAACACAGACATCATATCAATATTCACATTTACTAATCCAAATCCATTTCCAATTATAATTACATTAATAAGCAAGGAACAAATCAATGGTTATACTAATAGAGAGGACTTGTAGGTTTGAGCCGCACCGGGTAAATCCCGTATCCTTTGGCCCCGATCCCCGCACCTCATAAAGAGTATAACGTTGGTGATCTTACCTAACTACCCCTCATAGTATTAATCAATCACATACAGTGCATATGTATGATTTTATAATAACAATATAGCATGCTTTAAATAGTAAATCTAAACAATCACACACGAGCTATCTAGCAAACATAAATACTAATACAACGGTGTGAGAGAACTCACCTTGAGTGAGTGAGTAACAGATAGGAGTCAATATAAGGCTACCAAGCTTGTGCAAACTTCAAGGCTTCACCTAAATAGAACTAAAGGTTAGAAGAGTGAAGTTGAAACTAAGAAATGAGAAAGGAGTAATCACAGTAAGGTCTCTAAAACAGTCCTGCTGATCGGGACTGAATTACTCCAAAGTTCACAATAGAAACATAGGCTTCAATAATTTTTGAAAGAAACTACAATGGCTTAGGTTTCCAGAACCATAAGGAACTCTTCATAACTCCAAAGGATGTAAGAGATATGAATTTTACAAAAAGACATGTCACTGCAGTCTTTGGACGGACAGTCAGGTGGTGTTGGCCAATTCTACCCAACTTGTGGGTGGAATTAGCCCCAACCAAAAATCAGAGGAACATTAGACACAAAAATACAAGTCTCAGTGTTGGAATCGATTAAAAAGGGTTTCCCAACCTCTAGATATAAAAATCACAAGGTGGTCAATCACAGAATCAGCATAAGCTGGTGACTGTCCATTGACCTGGAGTGTGGGTCCATTCTAACCAAGTTATAATAAGAATTAACGACCCATCTTCTCCAAATATTAAATTAACTATGTAATGTACATGTGGGTATTTGGAATCACTCAGGATCATTTCCCAAACCCTAGTAATGATAAAAACAAAATGACATATCACAACAGACCCGGATCAGATCCAACAGCAGAGAAGCTGTTGTTGCCCATAGGTAAAGTCCTTTTTATCGAGGGTGCCTTTTAAGAAAGTTACACAACTCGATTTTTGAACTTTGGGCACTGATATGGGGTCCATTTGAGTTCTAGAACTCGAGTTATGATTTTTACAAGAAGGGGGACTCACCAGCGAAATCTGACAGAAACCCTAGGTTATGTTGCGAAATTCATAACTCAGTATCTAGACATTGAAATCAAAATTCCTCTGGTCAGAACCTGGATATATGTCTTGGGAACCATCGGTTAAAGTTTCGTGGCAATCGAACCTTTCAATCTCCGGGAATCGCCCAAACAATGTGGCTATGTTCTCAAATCCGGGAATAGAGAGGGTTAGGGAGAGAAAGAGAGCCGTGAGGGAGAGGGAAGGAATGAAGGAAATTAGGGTTTTGAGCCCTAATATACTAGATCAATGGGCTAAACCCTAAAGCCTTTGGGCTAGAAGAACATTTAAGCTCTAATTGGGTTTGGCTATAAAACCCATGGACTTAATTATATGATTAAAAGATGGCAATAATTATAAGCCCAATCTTTCAATTAATCATATCTTAATTAAATAAATTAATATAATACCACATAATTAATTAATTAAAAATAAATAACGTACCGAGAAAAACCGGGGCGTTACAAATCTCCCCCACTAGGAACGGACTTCGTCCTCGAAGTCATCGCCAACAAATAAATCCGGATAATGAGCCCTCATCTCGTCTTCCAGTTCCCACGTCCATTCCGAACCCCGTCTATGTCGCCACTGAACCTTAACCAAATTTATAGTTTTGTTCCGAAGGGTCTTCGTTTCCCGATCTAAAATCGCAACTGGTTGCTCAACATAGTTGAGACGCTCATTAATCTGGATATCCTCCAATGGTACCACCATGGTATCATCAACAACACATTTTCGTAACTGAGACACGTGGAAAGTGTCATTTAACTAATAAGTAATTAATATTATTATTATTTACTCTTTTTTCTATATAATAAGTATATTCAATTATTAAAATATAGACAATAATAATATTTCTAAAAATTGGGATGTTACAACTCTCCCCCAATTGAAAACGACTTCGTCCTCGAAGTCACTGCTAGTGATCCAACATGAACCGTATACACGCTTCTCCACTTCTGGCACTCGGATTCATTATGAACCCTTTCATTGCTGCCACTGGACTTTCAACGTTCGAACCATCTTGTTACGCAAGGTCTGTGTCTTCTTCTCGTTGAGGGGGATCATCATGTGGTTACTAAATGTACGTATACTTAATGATTCTCGAAAGAGACCATAATTATTCCATCTCCCAAACACGTTCACAACTGAGTCACATGGGAAATGGTGATGGATCAAGCTTAACTCGTCTGGTAACTCTAAACGATACCCTACTTTACCCACTTGTGTAATACCCGTGCAAAGTTTTTCACCCTGGCCATCAACGTTCCCTCTTACGAATCCAAATCACTCGTATTTCTGGCGAAACACACAACAATCTGCAGACCTCACCTGGAAATCGAGGTCCAAACACCTCGTAATAATGTAAATACCACGATAACCACCTGTGGTAACATAGCAAATCTATACCAATTGTAACATTAGTGTCGTGCTGAGCATAATACCCGTACTCCATAATACCTGATGACTGATATTGTCCCCGAAAATAGGCATATGGAACTTATTATCCGTAAAGACTAGTGCAGACACCGCACCTATATACAAATACTATGTACTGACATTGTACAAAAACTGTGAATATACAATAATCTGGTACTGCAACTGTACCTACACACACTAATTGGTATAAAAAGTATACCCACACGCTATCAACACAAATCTACCAGCACATTAATATCCCTTAAATTTGGCGGTGTATAGCAAAACAAATTTGGTCTCCTGCTGAAAAGGGACTTTACGCTCGAGTGTAACGTGACACTAAACCTAGATGTTTCAGCAATAGCCGAAAATCACCCGTAACTCTCTCGCAATTGGGATTCTCGAACAGAACGGCCTCTTCCGACGACTTACTATGATCTACAACACTAAAATAAGTACGACTTCTCCCAAGCACAACTCCTCAAGGGACTACCAGTCGGACACTGGTAAAGAATTGGACACTGGTAAAGAAGTATCAACAATTAGTTTCGCCTTACCGTAATAGGAAAGCATCTCATAGTCACACTCTCTGACCATAACAAGCCACTTCTTCTTCATGCATGATTAGACTCTACTGATCTATTATGAATCTACAACTCTTGCGATCAATATATATGGTACACTTAACACCTTAAAGATAATACTTTCGTAACAGAACAACAACTCGCAGCAGTGCTTTCTAGCTCAACCTCTAAACCTCCCTACGATTTAAGGCTGAAACCTACCATGGAAGAGTTTCTTGTTCAGTCGTGTTTCCTTCTTGCAAGTGATACACTCGACTAGTGTACTAACCAATGCCTTTTCATGACATCCATGACGCTCGTCCTCCGTCTTCGATTCCACCCGAAAATCTTCAATTCACTCATTCATCGAGTAGTACAACCTCGTCTTACACTCTTGTTTCCTGCATGCTGTTGATGTATTGGTGAACCTCAGAGGTATCACCATAAACTCACAGTTACTGCAACACGTGCCAACGTTCTATCCTTCGAGTATATACTCCTAGTTCGTTACTTGTGGTAACTTGACTTCAGATCAAACCTTGAGAACCATGGTGTTCCCAGAAGGTTTCCAACAAAGCATCCATCCTTGGGTCATCTTGAAACACATCAACAAACTCTCTGGTAATGAACATGTCTTCAACCATCTTCATCTCTCACGCCATCGCGTATACTGCCATGTATGCTTGACACTCGACACCGCTACACTATAGCATATCTTTTTGATTACTCACAGCTGAACCCAACACCGCACCCCGCATAATGACTTCACTCTATAGTAAGAGTTCTCCCCTGCTTGGTTTTGAACTCATATCAGTTTGCAACAACAAAGAACTTAACTTCGAACACGAATCACTACTCTATCCTCATGATCACACATTGTCCACACATCACACTCGTGATCACATCATTCGGTAGCTTCTCACCACTAACCACTACTACGACCTCGGTACACACGAGCATCCATTACGTCTTATCGTATGCGACTTTCACCACAATAGGGTAACCTACGTGTCCAAAGGTACTCCTAAGTAACACGTTAAAAGTACAAGGAACGAACGATTAAGTATTACTACTAGAAAAAGAATTCTAAGGAAACAAAAGTAATGCTCCGCGTAGCATCATCAAACTCTTAATCACCGATACGTAACACATCTACGTAACAATTTAACCACTTATCGAACCTACGGGTTATCTGAAAACCACTCGTTTGGAACACGTCCTCTAATTCCTTGTTAAGTTTATTGTAATTTTATGTTAAACGATAAGAAAATTTAGCTACCAGAGTCGCATCCGGTACCAAATCAAGGCGAAACTCCACTTGTCGAATAAGTGACAAACTAGGGAGTTCTTCCGGAAAGACATCGCTAAAGTCGGAAACAATAGGGATATCGACAAGTGTTACTGCAGATGAGCAACAAGCCAAGGCCAGACGGGGAATATCCCACGGAATAATAAGTTCTCCACCTCTAGGGTTTTGAACATGAATCTGTTTCTTCCAACAATGGATTTCCGCATCAAACGCGTCAAGCCAATCCATGCCTACAATAATGCAAAGCTCCCGTATCGCAATAGGAATAAGATCAATGAAGAATTCAACCCCAGAAAACTCGAGTGTGTAACCCCGATAAACATCGGTGACATATATAGTTCGGTTGTCAGCAACCTCTACTATCATTGGGCGAGCAAATTTTCTGTACTCCAGCCCAAACGATTAATAAAAGTACGGAATACCAAAGAATGAGTGGCACCGCTATCGAACATAACAACAGCGGGCTTAGAATCTAGCAAATATGTGCCTGATTCACAATTATATATGATTTTTATAACAATCGAGAATGCCATTCGAAATAGAACAAAGTTATAGTGCAAGAGGGGAAAGAAAAGTATTCGCCGTAAATAAAACCCTTATCACTCAGTTCCTGAAGATGACTATGAAATTCTTTCATCTCTGGTGGTGTCAGATGATAAGAAGCCTTGGCTACCGGAGCTGCGCCCGGCACCAAGTTGATACGAAACCCTACTTGCCGAACCGGCGGCATTCCAGTTAGTTCCTCCATGAATACGTCACTAACTCGGGAACAATCACAACGTCACTAACCACCACGATTGCTGAACAAGAAGCTACGGATAGGTGAGGTGTATCCCCCCACTTTGATTTCAACCTGCACCTGCTTACGATGACAAGAAATCTCAGCTTCAAAAGTATCCAGCCAGTCCATGTCCACGGTGACACATACTTCCCTCATAGCAATGGGGATCAAATCAATAGAAAACTCTAAGCCAGAGATCTCTGGAGTACAACCGCTATATACCTCGGTATAAAGAGTCTGGTTGTCTGCAACCCGGATAACCATTGGACGAGATAGTCTACCAACATCTCGTCCCAAACGATTAGAGAAGAGCGAGAAACGAACAAATGAGTAGCACCGCTATCGAACATAACAACAGCGGGCTTAGAACTAACCAAGTACGTGTCTGCTTCAACAGTTTATAACAACTTATGAACATGAAAACCTAAGGGGTATATATTAGAAACATGTCTAGCAGAAATAGAGGAAGATTTAGACGGTATCCGCATCCGCGGAAAAAGAAAGATATTAGAGACAATTCAGCATAGATATTTCTAGGAAGACGAACACTCAGCTCACCGGAAATTTTTCAACCTTGCCCCGACCCGAAATCGGCACCGGTGTTTCAAATAGTAGGGGCCCTTCTACTACCTTCCACACAAGTTCCAATCTCGCATTCGCGTCTAGTTTCAAAAGTTCCAGTTCGCTCTAGCCGTTTATTTATACAACTCTCTCACATGATAATACTAACAAAGTATATAATCTTAACATTTTAAGGCCAGTTGAAACAATTCAACAAAGTAAGAAACATATGAAACAAAGCTTACAAGGTTGGTTGACTGGCACACCGCGAGATCTTCCACTACTAGTCTTAAGAAGTTTTACTGAAATCTTTTAAAGAAAATATTTTAAAGAAAATAAAATTTTAAGAGCCTCAAATTTGAGTCTAGAACATCCCTAAGAATGCCTAGTTCCCTCAAACGTGTGCTCTGATACCAACTTGTAACACCCAAAAATTTTCGCAAAATATTTGAACTTTTAAAAACAACCTTTATAAGAGAAACTATGATTTTACAAAAGATAAGTATCACAAAACCAAATTATATCGAAATAAACTTAATAAAGTGCGGAAGCAAAATAATAATAATAATGTCCCAAAATGGAAATTCTTCTAGTAGTGGTATCCCGGTGCTCCAAGTCACGCCTCAGCCTCTTTGATCTTAATATCTGAAAATGTTAGGGGGAACCGTAAGCATAAAGCTTAGTGAATTCAAACACAGACATCATATCAATATTCACATTTACTAATCCAAATCCATTTCCAATTATAATTACATTAATAAGCAAGGAACAAATCAATGCTTATACTAATAGGGAGGACTTGTAGGTTTGAGCCGCACCGGGTAAATCCCGTATCCTTTGGCCCCGATCCCCGCACCTCATAAAGAGTATAACGTTGGTGATCTTACCTAACTACCCCTCATAGTATTAATCAATCACATACAGTGCACATGTACGATTTTATAATAACAATATAGCATGCTTTAAATAGTAAATCTAAACAATCACACACGAGCTATCTAGCAAACATAAATACTAATACAACGGTGTGAGAGAACTCACCTTGAGTGAGTGAGTAACAGATAGGAGTCAATATAAGGCTACCAAGCTTGTGCAAACTTCAAGGCTTCACCTAAATAGAACTAAAGGTTAGAAGAGTGAAGTTGAAACTAAGAAATGAGAAAGGAGTAATCACAGCAAGGTCTCTAAAACAGTCCTAATGATCGGGACTGAATTACTCCAAAGTTCACAATAGAAACATAGACTTCAATAATTTTTGAAAGAAACTACAATGGCTTAGGTTTCCATAACCATAAGGAACTCTTCATAACTCCAAAGGATGTAAGAGATATGAATTTTACAAAAAGACATGTCACTGCAGTCTTTGGACGGACAGTCAGGTGGTGTTGGCCAATTCTACCCAACTTGTGGGTGAAATTAGCCCCAACCAAACATCAGAGGAACATTAGACACAAAAATACAAGTCTCAGAGTTGGAATCGATTAAAAAGGGTTTCCCAAGCTCTAGATATAAAAATCACAAGGTGGTCAATCACAGAATCAGCATAAGCTGGTGACTGTCCATTGACCTGGAGTGTGGGTCTATTTTAACCAAGTTATAATAAGAATTAACGACCCATCTTCTCCAGATATTAAACTAACTATGTAATGTACATGTGGGTATTTGGAATCACTCAGGATCATTTCCCAAACCCTAGTAATGATAAAAACAAAATGACATATCACAACAGACCCGGATCAGACCCAACAGCAAAGAAGCTGTTGTTGCCCATAGGTAAAGTCCTTTTTATCGAGGGTGCCTTTTAATAAAGTTACCCAACTCGATTTGTGAACTTTGGGCACTGATATGGGGTCCATTTGAGTTCTAGAACTCGAGATATGATTTTTACAATAAGGGGGACTCACCAGCGAAATCTGACAGAAACCCTAGGTTATGTTGCGAAATTCATAACTCAGTATCTAGACATTGAAATCAAAATTCCTCTGGTCAGAACCTGGATATATGTCTTGGGAACCTTCGGTTAAAGTTTCGTGGCAATCCGACCTTTCAATCTCCGGGAATCGCCCAAACAATGTGGCTATGTTCTCAAATCCGGGAATAGAGAGGGTTAGGGAGAGAAAGAGAGCCGTGAGGGAGAGGGAAGGAATGAAGGAAATCAGGGTTTTGAGCCTAATATACTAGATCAATGGGCTAAACCCTAAAGCCTTTGGGCTAGAAGAACATTTAAGCTCTAATTGGGTTTGGCTATAAAACCCATGGACTTAATTATATGATTAAAAGATGACAATAATTATAAGCCCAATCTTTCAATTAATCATATCTTAATTAAATAAATTAATATAATACCACATAATTAATTAATTAAAAATAAATAACGTACCGACAAAAACCGGGGCGTTACATCCCCTCTCTAAATTCTTTTCTGCCCGTCACATTAGGCCAGCGGGATTCAATCCTGATAGTAAGGTTGCTGACCTTGTCATCAACGGATCTTGGATTCGGCCTAGTCAATGGAGGGACCACCATCCTATTCTTCTTCCTCAAAACCCTCCTTCTCTTTCCCCTTCCGTTCCTGATAAACTCCAATGGAGATCTAGTGACGGTAATCTTTCTGATTTTGCTGTTTGTTCCGTTTGGCAGTCTATTCGTCCCTATGACCAGCCTGTTGATCGGTATCATCTGGTTTGGTTCTCCCAGAATATCCCTAGACATGCATTCATTCTATGGGTTGCTCTTAAAAGTCATCTTAAGACTCATGATAAAATCAAAATCTGGGATACCAACTCCAATCTCATTTGTGCCTTCTGCGGGGATTGTGCTGATTCACTTTTCCATCTTTTCTTTGAGTGTTCTTTCCCCGCTATGGTTTGGCATGATCTTCAACATGTCATGAATCTCTCTGTCCCCACTGTTAGCTGGTCCGATATCATTAATCAACTCAAGCCCGTGTCTAAGACTAAGACCATTTGGTCCATCATTAGAAGACTTGTGCTTGCTGGTGCAGTTTGCCACATTTGGCAGGAAAGAAATTTACGAATTTTCAAAAAAACTAAAAGATCGTATCATGCAGTCGTGAATAGTGTTAAGGATGATATCCGTTGTAAACTGCCGAGTCTTTCTATGAAACCGTGCACTAATGTTAATTTGGCTAAAAGGATATGGACCATCCCTTAACAAACCTATTATTTTCTTCTTTTTTTCTCTTCTTGTATGGTTTGTTTTTTTGCAGGTTGTTTTCCTTTATGTTATTGTTATGTTTCTGGTTCCATGTACTGTTTTGGTTTCTAGTTTAGCTTTGTTGTTGTCCTTTGGGGCCTGTCCCGATTGATTTTCTGTTTTTACCTTTGGTGGGGAGTCCCCAGCCTCTAATTGTATTTATTCTTTTTATTAATAAAATTTGCCAGAGGTACTGTCCTCTTTACCCAAAAAAAAAAAACTAGAAAACCCTAATAACATCATTTCCAACATTCAAAAACCCTAATCCATCATATGAAAACTAGAAAACCCTAATCCATCATATGAAAACTAGAAAACCCTAATAACATCATTTGAAACATTCAAAAACCCTAATCCATCATATGAAAACCAGAAAACCCTAATAACATCATTTGCAACATTCAAAAACCCTAATCCATCATATGAAAACTAGAAAATGCTAATCCATCATATGAAAACAAGAAAACCCTAATAACATCATTTGCAACATTCAAAAACCCTAATCCATCATATGAAAACAAGAAAACCCTAATCCATCATATGAAAACTAGAAAACCCTAATAACATCAATTGCAACATTCAAAAACCCTAATTCGTCATATGAAAACTAGAAAACCCTAATAACATCATTTGAAACATTAAAAAAAACCCTAATCCATCATATGAAAACTAGAAAACCCTAATAACATCATTTGCAACACTCAAAAACCCTAATCCATCATATGAAAACTAGAAAACCCTAATAACATCATTTGCAACATTCAAAAACCCTAATCCATCATATGAAAACTAGAAAACCCTAATAACATCATTTGCAACATTGAAAAACCCTAATCCATCATATGAAAACTAGAAAACCCTAATAACATCATTTGCAACATTCAAATATCCTAATCCATCATATCAAAACTAGAAAACCCGAATCCATCATATGAAAACTAGAAAACCTAATAACATCATTTGTAACATTCAAAAACCCTAATCCATCATATGAAAACTAGAAAACCCTAATCCATCATACGGAAACTAGAAAACCCTGATAACATCATTTGCAACATTCAAAATCCCGAATCCATCATATGACAACTAGAAAACCCTAATCCATCATATGAAAACTAGAAAACCCTAATCCATCATCTGAAAACTAGAAAACCCTAATAACATCATTGGTAACATTCAAAAACCCTAATCCATCATATGAAAAATAGAAAACGCTAACAACATCTTTTGCAACATTCAAAAACCCTAATCCATCAAATGAAAACTAGAAAACCCTAATAACATCATTTGCAACATTCAAAAACCCTAATCCATCGTATGAAAACTAGAAAACCCTAATAAACATCATATGCAACATTCAAAAATCCTAATCCATCATATGAAACCTATAAAACCCTAATCCATCATATGAAAACTAGAAAATCCTAATAACATCATTTGCAACATTCAAAAACCTTAATCCATTAGATGAAAACTTGAAAACCCTAATAACATCATTTGCAACATTCAAAAACCCTAATCCTTCATATGAAAACTAGAAATCCCTAATAACATCATTTGCAACATTCAAAAATCCTAATCCATTATATGAAATCTAGAAAACCCTATCCATCATATGAAAACTAGAAAACCCTAATCCATCATATGAAAACTAGAAAACCGTAATAACATCATTTGCAACATTCAAAAACCCTAATCCATCATATGAAAACAAGAAAACCCTAATCCATCATATGAAAACTGGAAACCCTAATAACATCATTTAAAACATTCAAAAACCCTAATCCATCATATGAAAACTAGAAAACCCTAATCCATCATATGAAAACTAGAAAACACTAATCCATTATATGAAAACAAGAAAACCCTAATCCATCATATGAAAACTAGAAAACCCTAATCCATCATCTGAAAACTAGAAAACCCTAATAACATCATTGGTAACATTCAAAAACCCTAATCCATCATATGAAAAATAGAAAACGCTAACAACATCTTTTGCAACATTCAAAAACCCTTATCCATCAAATGAAAACTAGAAAACCCTAATAACATCATTTGCAACATTCAAAAACCCTAATCCATCGTATGAAAACTAGAAAACCCTAATAACATCATATGCAACATTCAAAAATCCTAATCCATCATATGAAACCTATAAAACCCTAATCCATCATATGAAAACTAGAAAATCCTAATAACATCATTTGCAACATTCAAAAACCTTAATCCATTAGATGAAAACTTGAAAACCCTAATAACATCATTTGCAACATTCAAAAACCCTAATCCTTCATATGAAAACTAGAAACCCCTAATAACATCATTTGCAACATTCAAAAATCCTAATCCATTATATGAAATCTAGAAAACCCTATCCATCATATGAAAACTAGAAAACCCTAATCCATCATATGAAAACTAGAAAACCGTAATAACATCATTTGCAACATTCAAAAACCCTAATCCATCATATGAAAACAAGAAAACCCTAATCCATCATATGAAAACTGGAAACCCTAATAACATCATTTACAACATTCAAAAACCCTAATCCATCATATGAAAACTAGAAAACCCTAATCCATCATATGAAAACTAGAAAACACTAATCCATTATATGAAAACAAGAAAACCCTAATCCATCATATGAAAACTAGAAAACCCTAATCCATCATTTGAAAACTAGAAAACCCTAATAACATCATTTGTAACATTCAAAAACCCTAATCCATCATATGAAAAATAGAAAACTCTAATAACATCATTTGCAACATTCAAAAACCCTAATCCATCAAATGAAAACTAGAAAACCCTAATAACATCATTTGCAACATTCAATAACCCTAATCCATCATATGAAAACTAGAAAACCCTAATAACATCATATGCAACATTCAAAAATCCTAATCCATCATATGAAACCTATAAAACCCTAATCCATCATATGAAAACTAGAAAATCCTAATAACATCATTTGCAACATTCAAAAACCTTAATCCATTAGATGAAAACTTGAAAACCCTAATAACATCATTTGCAACATTCAAAAACCTTAATCCTTCATATGAAAACTAGAAACCCCTAATAACATCATTTGCAACATTCAAAAATCCTAATCCATTATATGAAATCTAGAAAACCCTATCCATCATATGAAAACTAGAAAACCCTAATCCATCATATGAAAACTAGAAAACCGTAATAACATCATTTGCAACATTCAAAAAATCTAATCCATCATATGAAAACAAGAAAACCCTAATCCATCATATGAAAACTGGAAACCCTAATAACATCATTTACAACATTCAAAAACCCTAATCCATCATATGAAAACTAGAAAACCCTAATCCAACATATGAAAACTAGAAAACACTAATCCATTATATGAAAACAAGAAAACCCTAATCCATCATATGAAAACTAGAAAAACCTAATCCATCATCTAAAAACTAGAAAACCCTAATAACATCATTTGTAACATTCAAAAACCCTAATCCATCATATGAAAAATAGAAAACTCTAATAACATCATTTGCAACATTCAAAAACCCTAATCCATCAAATGAAAACTAGAAAACCCTAATAACATCATTTGCAACATTCAAAAACCCTAATCCATCATATGAAAACTAGAAAACCCTAATAACATCATATGCAACATTCAAAAATCCTAATCCATCATATGAAACCTATAAAACCCTAATCCATCATATCAAAACTAGAAAATCCTAATAACATCATTTACAACATTCAAAAACCTTAATCTATTATATGAAAACTTGAAAACCGTAATAACATCATTTGAAACATTCAAAAACCCTAATCCTTCATATGAAAACTAGATAACCCTAATCCATCATATGAAAACTAGAAAACCCTAACAACATCATTTGCAACATTCAAAAACCCTAATCCAACATATGAAAACTAGAAAACCCTAATCCATCATATGAAAACAAGAAAACCCTAATAACATCATTTGCAACATTCAAAAACTTTAATCGATCATATGAAAACAAGAAAACCCTAATAACATCATTTGCAACATTCAAAAACCCTAATCCATCATTTGAAAACAAGAAAACCCTAATCCATCATATGAAAACTAGAAAACCCTAATAACATCATTTGCAAAATTCAAAAACCCTAATTCGTCATATGAAACTAGAAAACCCTAATAACATCATTTGAAACATTAAAAAACCCTAATCCATCATATGAAAACTAGAAAACCCTAATAACATCATTTACAACAATCAAAAACCCTAATCCATCATCTGAAAACTAGAAAACCCTAATAACGTCATTTGCAACATTCAAAAACCCTAATCCATCATATGAAAATTAGAAAACCCTAATAACATCATTTGCAACATTAAAAAACCCTAATCCATCATATAAAAAATAGAAAAAAACCTAATAACATCATTTGCAACATTCAAATACCTTAATCCATCATATGAAAACTAAAAAACCCGAATCCATCATATGCAAACTAGAAAACCCTAATCCATCATACGAAAACTAGAAAACCCGAAAACCCCAAAAAACCCAATTCTCTCTAAGCAAGCTATACGATTTTTTGCAATATTTTAAGTTTTTTGCAATCTTTTAAGTTTTTGTATCTTAATTTTAATTATGGCTGGTGTTTCACCAGGCATAATTCCTAGTTCTGATTCATCTTTGGATAATGAAAATGTTTTACAAAATCATAAACTTTTATTTCCTGAAAATGGTCTTATATATCATGAAACTACTTTGAATCTGGTTGAAAAAAGATTAAAAAATATTAAAACAAAACAGCCATATTTCTTCAAACAACATGATAGAGCCATACAAAAAAATAAATCTGTTATAAACCATAAACTTTTTACAGATTTAACTGCTACAAATGAAATATATCTTCATTCTCAAAATAATCCCAAAAAATATAAGCATTATGGTGTGAATGATAAACAAGCATCAGCAGAAGATATTGGTGAAGATGATGGTCTAGATGGAGAAGCTCCAATCAATGGATTCCGTGAAGCTCATGTTACAAACATAATGAACACCATTGAATCGGAATTCAAGGGAGTGCAATTCATTACGGATTCATCTTGCATCCCTACGACTTCCTCTTGCATCAATGAAGATCAACATGTTGCTGGTAATCACACGTTTAACTCGCATCAAACAGAAGATATTCCTGGTAATCACACGTTCACGATGCATCAAGCAGCGGGTTTGAAGAGTGGGGAAGAAAATGAAGTTCATCCTATTCTAGTTCAACGTGAAGATCAAGATGCAAAATTGATGAACACCAAAGGACAGGAGGGAGTTGCTGCATCCCATGCTGAAAGTGTGCTACACGCTCCAAAGGTCATGATTCCTCACATGTCTACAACGGTCACGGCTGAAGGTATGAAACTTGACAACTCTTTTATTAATTCAAATCCCTCCTTTATGAATGTAGATTGTGGGTTAATTGATAAAGTAGTGGGGAAGGTGGGGGACAACTATGATAACAATTGGCTAGTGGGAGACAAGGACAATCATACCTCACATGCTACCCTTCCTTTTGTTCACTTGCCGAGATGCTCTTCTAAAGATGCAGAACCTAGTGTGCCGATGGGTGTTTCAAATGTGGGACATAACTATGATAACTCTAGGATAGTGGGAGACAAGGAGACAATTGACTCACATGATACCTCTTTTGACTTCTCCTTTCCATCTTTGCAATTGCCGAATACTAATACTAATCGTGCGAATCCTAATGTGCCTTGTTTGGATCAACTTCCTTCACTTTTGGGCCTCCCTAAAAGTTCATCCCATTTGGGCTACCATAAACAAACATATTTTCCTTATAGACCTAATAACATCAAGCCCAACAATTATAATAAAACTAATTGGGCTAACAAAAATAAGCCTTTTAATACTAAAAACTATGAAATTAAAAAACAGGATAATAATATTCATGTTAATTCTAGATTTAGTAATGAAACTGAGGTTATTCATTTACAAAATTCCAACAAGCTAGATAAGATTAATGGTAATTTGGAAGCAAAAGACTTAAATTACAACGCTTGGTCTAGTAAATTACCTATGCTAGTTAACTCTCAAGCTAACATTTTAAGTGGACATCCCGATTGTAACACTCGGCTTTTAAAACAAAACACCCCTGAAAAATTTTTCATTTAAAACCAAGGTTTCAATACATAAAACCCTAACAAAGGGGTATATTTTAATAAACACGGGTACAAGTGTATCAAGGAGAGTATAAAATACCATAGTCTCCTTTGAAGCCGGGCTGCTACATACAGCATCTACAAGTCCACTTCTTGAGTCACGGGCTTTATCCTTATCCTTATTAGGGTTATGCTAACCTGCAGGGACATTTAACAAACAATATGAGCTACAAAGCTCAGTGAGTAATCACATCGGCAAATAACGTCACACATATATAAGAGAATAATAACAATTAATCTCTCAAATAGTTTTTGTCCCGCAAGTCATAGTCATCGTTGACCGCACCATATATCATAGCCATATAGGCTCCACCAAAATATTTAACCTGTTCAGATCATAGCCCTAAGGCCGCACCAACAGTTTCATCGTTTAGATCATAGCCCGAAGGCCGCACCAATTTAGGTTCAATAACCCAAAATCATGGTCCTAAGACCGCACCATTTAATTTCAAAGATAATTAGCATATCTAACCTGTTATTTGCACATTAATCAAATCAAAGCTGTTAGTCACATAAATTCACATGTATATAAGAGAAAATAAACATATAAATTCTCAATTACCGTTTCTGTCCCATATTTCTTAGTCACAATTGACTGCAACGTATTTCCTGGCTATATAAGCCGCACCACGGGTCATAGCTCTACAAGCCGCACCAGAACAGCTTCAACATATAAATCATAGCCCGGAGGCCGCACCAGTTTATCATAGCCCGAAGGCCGCACCAGAATATCATAGCCCGAAGGCCGCACCAGAATATCATAGCCCGAAGGCCGCACCAGAATATCATAGCCCGAAGGCCGCACCAGAATATCATAGCCATATAGGCCGCACCAGTTGGATATAACATCCAAAATCATAGCCATATAGGCCGCACCAGTTGGATATAAAATCCAGAAGTCATAGCCACAAGTGGCCGCATCAGTTGGATATAAAATCCAGAAGTCATAGCTACAAGTGGCCGCACCATTTAATGACATTTCATTTCATAATCATTTGTGGCTCACGGCTCCGTTCTTGTCATTTCATTGACTCACGGCTTATCTGGCATTGCCTTTTCACCATAACTTTAGATTATCATTTTCGTCCCCCAAACCTGTTTCAACCTGTAACAGTCCAATCAACACATATCATATGTGATATAAGTGAGATTACTCACCTGAAGGTGCTACAACTAGCGTTTGTTGTTCCTTGCCTTGAAATGAAATCCGTAGGATTTTGTCCCGTACCTATAATTCCATTTATTTCCAAAATGATTATAGGTTAATAACCATTCCAATTAACTCTAATACAATAGAGTTCAATTTAATATCGTTATAAACAATGCCTAGTTAATAAACTTTCCATTTACTAACATTTTATGAATTTTACTATTCACCGAGGCATTCGAATCGATCTACAGTGCCCCCGAGGGGTCGAAAACTCAATATGAAAATTTTCCCAAACTTTTTAGACCATAACGAGCCTATGGTTCAAATTTGAGCTAAATTGGACAAGCCTAGCAAAAATTCACACTTTTTAGCCCCTGCTTGATAAGCATGACCAGTGCGTTTTTTGCCTTTAAAAGAGCACGACCCGTGCAAACAAAAACATGAAGGATTTTCACACTACAGTATAAGCACGACCAGTGCATAATTAGCACGACCCGTGCTAATCTGGGCAGATCCAGATTTTCGCGATTTTTGCACTGTAGCACCCTGTTTTGGTCTATTAAGTACTTATTGTTGTTCTTAATCACTTGGGGTTCATTCCCAGGTCAAAACCCTCCATAAAAACAAGGTTTTTAACCATTGAAACAAACTCAATCAATCAAAATGCAGAAATTAGGGTTCTTGAGCCAAAAACCCCAAAATCCACCCAATTCATCAAATTCTTTTGTTTCAATTACATGTTCTTATCATATGAACATGTATCAAGCTTAGAAATCATATCAATATCATGGAATAAACTGAAATTACAGATTTCAGTTCATACCCCCATGAATCCACCAAGAACACATTCAAGAATTTGACTAAAAAGTCAATTTGCTAACCTTATTTGCTTGAATCTTCCAATTCCAAGCTATATCTATGATTTCTTGCTTCAATCATCAAAGATTTCCAGAATTCATCTTTAAGAAAAAACTCCCGTAGCTTCAAATGTTCAGCCACACAATAGGAGAGTCAACTCTCCTATTTATACCTCCAATATTTGCAAAATTAGTCCTTAAGTTCATTTTCTTGAACTTTTGGCACTTTTATCACATTTTATCACAATAAAACTTTATTTTCTTATACTTTTGCCACAAGCAACAATATTTTTACATAATTGGTCATTCACATGGTCAAATGACCAAACTACCCTTTTATGGTAAAATGACCAATTTACCCTTTTTCTAGTATTAACTTTCTAATACTTAGAATACCATGTTAAATCATAAATACACTATGATTAACATTTTAATACTTAACAAAAGTGTCGTGGTGTTACAAATTCTCCCCTCCTTCAAAAGATTTCGTCCCCGAAATCATACAAACAAGCGAGGGTAATTTTATCCCGTTAAAATTTTGGTTTCCCATAACATGTGGAATCCTTTTATGGTATTGCCAAAGCACTTTCACCATACTAGTCTTCTTATCTTGTGGTTATATCACAATTCGCATATCATTCCTCCGGTTGTCCCGGGTACCTTATCTACGTATCTATCTTCATTTCATCTTAATGAATTTGTTGGAAATTATCAATACATAATTCCTTTCTTGTCGTCCCAAACAGATTTAACCTTTCCAAAGGATTACTTTTCGTATTGTCATATTCCTTTACTTGGAATTTTAAAGGCTTATATTCGGCGATTCACATACCGTTTTACAATTTCTTAACCATTCTTCAAATTCGTTCGTACTCATCAAGTCTTTTCTTCAGTTTGCCCAAGAATCTAGGATCTAGCCAACGGCTTTATCACATCTTCAATCCAATAAATCGGAGGATAACACGGTATTCCATACCATACTTCATGTGAATCATGAAACTACTAGCATGTAGGCTGCTATTTCTTACAAATTCTCTCAAAAAATAGACGATCTTCTCATCTTTCACTAGGTCTGCTATGCAATTTTTAAGCACATCTTCTAAAATCTGCATCATTAGGTCATTTTGTTCACCAATATACGGTACTTGCAGAGACTTTATTGCAAAGTCTATAACAATGTTGTCCCATTTCTTCTCTGGGACCAACAACGAGTCAATTTCTTCGCACGTTTCTAACGGTTTGACTTTAGTTTGCGTACAAGTCAAATACTTTTCACATGTCTTTCAACATCTTTCTTCAGTCCCGGCCACCAATACAAAGGTTTTATCACCCTATTCAATCTGGTATTGCTCCGGGTATACTGCATATCTAGTACAAAATGCATCTTTTCAAGATGATTTTCATGTTTCGCTTACTTTGGTATTCACATTCACAACGACCAAGGGTTTTTAAATCGATGTAATTTCCAACAAGTTTCATCTAATATCCAATCATTCATCCGTCGTTCACGTTTTCCGACTTGCATACATTTTTCTGTGCTACCCGAATCAATTCAGGTAATCGATTTGCCACACTCATTCATGTGGATGTAACCTTCAAAGGTTACTCTTTTCAATTCAAGTCATCTATAGCCACATCTGCCCATTTCGAGATGGTACAGGATTTCATACCCGAAATCTCTAAGTAACCCATTTATCTTTATTATGTCATATCTAGCTTCTTTTTGATCAATTAAGTATTTCAAACTTTTATGATCCTTACAAACAGTAAGCTTTACACCATACAATTAGTGTTTCCAAAGCTTCTATGCCATAATCACAATTGCTACTGCAATATCATGCACCTACAGTCAAATCTGGGTGCATTTCTATAATCCAGTTTATCTTCTCCGCCTAGCATCAATGCTAACATCAGAGTTTTACATCAGGTTTATTCCAAACCTTTACAAGATACCTGTGGTCTTTCTACCCACTCAACTTTATACTTTCATTAGTCAACCTTAGTCAACTGAACATAAATCAAGGAGCAGTTTTCTACAACTCTCTTATAATAACCCGCCAATCCAAAGAAATTACTAATTTCAGTCAGATTCCAAGGCGGTTTCTGTTTAATCACAACATCATTTCCACTGAATCTGCTTTATCATCTCTGGCATTATTAACATGCCCAAGGAATATAAAGCTTCTTTTAGCCAAATTTTCATACTTGTAGAATTTTACAAATCACTTAACTCAGTGAAGTAACTCCAATAACTGGTACAAAAGTACCTCATATTCGATCTGGTTTCGAGAATATCAGATTCTCAGTAGTCAATGCACATATGCATCAACTTGTCTTTCTTCTTTTCAAACAAGGTAGGGCTCCATACGATGACACATACGGTCATATGAGACCCCAATTCAAGAATTTCTTCTAGTTGTTTTCCAACTCTGCCATCTCTACAGATGCAAATCAATATCGAGTCCGTATACCAAAAACGGCTCCCAAAATCAGCTTAATTATAAACTCTTCTCGCCAATCTGGCAGAAATCTTGGAAGTTCTTTTCAAAAGAAACATCCGAGAATTTATTTAAAGTAGTACACTACTATCACTACTTTATTTAACTTGGCCAATACCATGTATGCCAATTACAATATCATTCTTTTACTAACTCTTTTCTGAGTTTAAGCAAAGAAAATAACCGGTATTCTCATCAACGGTCATTTACCATGGATTTCATCCATTTCATTTCTGTTTTAAGAACCATAATGTTCTCGTTTCTACAATTCATGTTAGCATAATTCAGTGCTAACCAATTTATACGCACGATTGCTTCAAATTCACTGGTAGTCATCGGCTTCAGATTCATAGGGAAATTGGTCCCGTAAATCCTAGGCAAACTACCTTCCAGGTGTTCAATATATAGAACATATTTGCTATCTGTTATAGCTTCTTCCAAAATTTCATCCATAATCATTGATGAAATATTCAAACAAGACATCAGTGTCACCGATCCAAAGCATAGCTTCCTGGATCAAATATAACATACACAAGTTATATTCAAACCAATTATATCGGAGATCATATCACTCTCCTCACGAGCTTCTTCCATAATCTGCTGGAATGCTCAAGGTACCACTGGTCCTTTTTAACCATTCATTTCTTCTTTCTTTCCTGGGTTCATCACCCGTTACTCCACATTTAGCATGTGAGTATGTCATAAGGAAGTGATCTATAGTTCCAACTGGAACCACTTCCGTCCCACACAACAAACTCGAGCAATATGCTCTCATTTTCTGTAATTTCAGCATGTCAACGGTAGAGTCTCAACTCTAAAATGTTCTAAGTGCTTTTCCTGCACTTCTTACATCACCTCATCTTTTCGTTTTGGTCTCTTCCCTTCAAGGCTAGACCTGAATCGTCTTAACTTCTTCTGAGAAGTCCACTAATATTTTCTGCTTTTCTTGTAGTCTCAACTACTGTTCTTTCACCTTGAATATCAACTAAGGTGAGCAACCAATTTCTTTATCTGACCACATCAACTAATATTACTCATCATGTGGATTTTCTGCTATTCGTCCCCTTTTTGGCTCTCATACAATAGAGTCTTGAGAAATGATTGATCCATTTCCTAGAGCTTCGCGCCTTAAATGTCTTCCAAGAAGATTCACAGTTCATACTTCTTATACGTCAGAAGTCGGCAACAGTTAGGTTATATATGTATAATAACAACTATATACACCTAACTATGCATCATGTCTACTATCTTAGGGTTTAAGTCCAGGAATCTACTCTCAAGACACCTAGTTCACTTAAACCACGACTCTGATACCAACTTGTAACACCCGACTTTTAAAACAAAACACCCCTGAAAAATTTTTCATTTAAAACCAAGGTTTCAATACATAAAACTATAACAAAGGGGTATATTTTAATAAACACGGGTACAAGTGTATCAAGGAGAGTATAAAATACCATAGTCTCCTTTGAAGCCGGGCTGCTACATACAGCATCTACAAGTCCACTTCTTGAGTCACGGGCTTTATCATTATCCTTATTAGGGTTATGCTAACCTGCAGGGTCATTTAACAAACAGTATGAGCTACAAAGCTCAGTGAGTAATCATATCGGCAAATAACGTCACACATATATAAGAGAATAATAACAATTAATCTCTCAAATAGTTTTTGTCCCGCAAGTCATAGTCATCGTTGACCGCACCATATATCATAGCCATATAGGCTGCACCAAAATATTTAACCTGTTCAGATCATAGCCCTAAGGCCGCACCAACAGTTTCATCGTTTAGATCATAGCCCGAAGGCCGCACCAATTTAGGTTCAATAACCCAAAATCATGGTCCTAAGACCGCACCATTTAATTTCAAAGATAATTAGCATATCTAACCTGTTATTTGCACATTAATCAAATCAAAGCTGTTAGTCACATAAATTCACATGTATATAAGAGAAAATAAACATATAAATTCTCAATTACCGTTTTTGTCCCATATTTCTTAGTCACAATTGACTGCAACGTATTTCCTAGCTATATAAGCCGCACCACGTGTCATAGCTCTACAAGCCGCACCAGAACAGCTTCAACTTATAAATCATAGCCCGGAGGCCGCACCAGTTTATCATAGCCCGAAGGCCGCACCAAAATATCATAGCCCGAAGGCCGCACCAGAATATCATAGCCCGAAGGCCGCACCAGAATATCATAGCCCGAAGGCCGCACCAGAATATTATAGCCCGAAGGCCGCACCAGAATATCATAGCCATATAGGCCGCACCAGTTGGATATAACATTCAAAATCATAGCCATATAGGCCGCACCAGTTGGATATAAAATCCAGAAGTCATAGCCACAAGTAGCCGCACCATTTAATGACATTTCATTTCATAATCATTTGTGGCTCACGGCTCCGTTCTTGTCATTTCATTGACTCACGGGTTATCTGGCATTGCCTTTTCACCATAACTTTAGATTATCATTTTCGTCCCCCAAACCTGTTTCAACCTGTAACAGTCCAATCAACACATATCATATGTGATATAAGTGAGATTACTCACCTGAAGGTGCTACAACTAGCGTTTGTTGTTCCTTGCCTTGAAATGAAATCCGTAGGATTTTGTCCCGTACCTATAATTCCATTTATTTCCAAAATGATTATAGGTTAATAACCATTCCAATTAACTCTAATACAATAGAGTTCAATTTAATATCGTTATAAACAATGCCTAGTTAATAAACTTTCCGTTTACTAACTTTTTATGAATTTTACTATTCACCGAGGCATTCGAATCGATCTACAGTGCCCCCGAGGGGTCGAAAACTCAATATGAAAATTTTCCCAAACTTTTTAGACCATAACGAGCCTATGGTTCAAATTTGAGCTAAATCGGACAAGCCTAGCAAAAATTCACACTTTTTAGCCCCTGCTTGATAAGCATGACCAGTGCGTTTTTTGCCTTTAAAAGAGCACGACCCGTGCAAACAAAAACATGAAGGATTTTCACACAACACCATAAGCACGACCAGTGCATAATTAGCACGACCCGTGCTAATCTGGGCAGATCCAGATTTTCGCGATTTTTGCACTGTAGCACCCTGTTTTGGTCTATTTTGTACTTATTGTTGTTCTTAATCACTTGGGGTTCATTCCCAGGTCAAAACCCTCCATAAAAACAAGGTTTTTAACCATTGAAACAAACTCAATCAATCAAAATGCAGAAATTAGCGTTCTTGAACCAAAAACCCCAAAATCCAACCAATTCATCAAATTCTTTTGTTTCAATTACATGTTCTTATCATATGAACATGTATCAAGCTTAGAAATCATATCAATATCATGGAATAAACTGAAATTACAGATTTCAGTTCATACCCCCATGAATCCACCAAGAACACATTCAAGAATTTGACTAAAAAGTCAATTTGCTAACCTTATTTGCTTGAATCTTCCAATTCCAAGCTATATCTATGATTTCTTGCTTCAATCATCAAAGATTTCCAGAATTCATCTTCAAGAAAAAACTCCCGTAGCTTCAAATGTTCAGCCACACAATAGGAGAGTCAACTATCCTATTTATACCTCCAATATTTGCAAAATTAGTCCTTAAGTTCATTTTCTTGAACTTTTGGCACTTTTATCACATTTTATCACAATAAAACTTTCTTTTCTTATACTTTTGCCAAAAGCAACAATATTTTTACATAATTGGTCATTCACATGGTCAAATGACCAAACTACCCTTTTATGGTAAAATGACCAATTTACCCTTTTTCTAGTATTAACTTTCTAATACTTAGAATACCATGTTAAATCATAAATACACTATGATTAACATTTTAATACTTAACAAAAGTGTCGTGGTGTTACAACGATCGATGTTGTTAATAAGATATGTGAGACTCATGCCCGAACCATATGTGGTTATTTTGTGGGTTGTAAAATGAATTATTCAGATGTTCGTTATCTCGCCTCTAAGATGTGGTCTCAACATGGTCTGGAAGATGTTCTGTTAAATGGTAACGGTGTCTATCTTTTTAAATTCAACAATGACCAAGGTCTAAAACATGTTATCACTCACGGACCATGGACTTTTAGGAGTGCCCCCATTGTTATGCAAAAATGGAGACCCGAACTTAGCATTCATAGAAACAACCATGACAAACTTCCTCTATGGATTAAATAACTTGACATCCCTTATGAGACTTGGAGTGAAGAAGGATTAAGTTACATTGCTTCTAAAATTGGTAAACCTCTTGCTATGGACTCTTATACAGCTAACATGTGTACTTATGCTGCGGGTAAGGCAGTCTATGCACGTGTCCTTTTAGAGGTCCCAACTCGTCCCTCATGGGTGGACAAAATTAACATCCGTATCCCAGATCCTGAAACTCTTGACTTTTCTTCCCATACGCTTAGAGTTGAGTATGAATGGAAACCACCTATGTGCTCTCATTGTAAGGTGTTTGGTCACGAAACACATGTTTGTATGCATGTTATTACTAAAACTAATGATCCTTCTATTGCTAATCATATGGATACTTCTACCATTAATGCTACTTCTATTAAAGATAATAATGATGATTTTACTATGGTTTCAAATAAGAAATATTCTTCAAAACAAGTTTTTACTAAAGACAATAAATATAATGAATCTTCTAAAAGCAATACTAGTAGAAAATACCAAATCAATACCAAATATAATTTGCGTTCAAATAATAAAAACTTTTTAAAAACTAGTAGAAATAAAAAACATAGTCCCCCTTTAACCACCAATCCCCCTAATCCCCCAATGAAGGATAAATCCGATATTGTTGGATTCCCTAGCCCTATCATTCATATTTCTTCCTCCCAGCCCATTTATCAGTCTGAATCCTCCACCCTTTTATTTAACGCCTTCTCCATTCTAGAGGCTTGTTCCTCTGACGTCACAGATATTCCCTCTACTTCTCTCCCCATGCCCCATCCTTTTGTTCCCTCCCTTTCTAGTCTTAATGATTTTAACCCTGATGCTGATGACATTATCGTAGAGGATAGTATTGAGGTTGATTCAGATGATGGTGACACTGCCAAGTTCATTGTTAATGAGTCTGGATCCTTTTATGATCACCCTAGGATAGCTCCGGTGCCCGAGCAGATGGACTCCACCACCCTCAATGTTTCCATATGACGCACATCGCTGCATGGAATACTCGTGGTCTCTATAAGCCTTCTCATCAGAAGGCAATGAAAGATCTTATCCGCGATCAAAATCTTCATATTTGTGCTTCTCTTGAGACTCGTGCTTCCTTCCCTAACCTCCCTCTTATCTGTAGCCGTACTTTTGGCTCTTGGTCGTGGTCGTCCAACGGTCTTTTTTCCCCTAGAGGGACTAGAATCGTGGTTGCCTGGGATCCGCTGACCGATATGATGCTTATCGACTTAAATGATCAGGTTATGCATTTCAAAGTTAATATTCGTGATTCTAATAAATCCTTTTTCTGCTCCTTCGTCTATGCTCATAATGATCACATGATGCGTCGATCTCTCTGGCATTCTCTTGCGGTCCATAAGAATATGGTTAGAGATACCCCTTGGATTCTTTTGGGTGATTTCAATGTTGCTCTTGATATCAAAGATAGCACCTCCGGGTCGTCTGGGATTTCTCGTGCCATGGAGGACTTCAGGGACTGTGTCAATCTGATGGAAATAGAGGATCTTAACTATAAAGGTCTCTTCTACACTTGGACCAAGTCTCCTAATGGTTCGGGTGGCATCCTTAAGAAGATCGATCGTGTCATGGGAAATACTCAATTCATTGCTTCTTTCCCCTCCTCTACTGTCAATTTTCTCCCTTACCGTTCTTCCGATCATACTCCTGCTGTGCTTTCTCTCCCCCATCGTGCCCCTTTCCAACCTAAGCCTTTCAAGTTCCCTAATTTCCTGACCTATAAGAACGATTTCAAGCAGATTGTTGCTTCTTCTTGGAACCCCAACATCACTGGATATTAGATGTATAAGGTTTTCAAAAACCTTAAAAATCTGAAAGTGCCTATACGTAAGATGCTTCGCAACCAGGGAAACCTCTTCTCTAAGGTTATCTCTCTTCGTAATGAGCTTGATAGAGTTCAGATTGCTTTGGATCGGGATCCTTTTAATAAGGATCTGCGTGAAGAACAATGCAGGTATCTCCTCGCTTATAACGAGGCTAGCCTGGATGAAGAGAGGTTCCTGAAACAAAAGGCTAAGGTTAACTGGCTGCGTGAGGGTGATAAAAATTCGGCTTTTTTCCATAAAGCGGTTAAAAGTCGTAAATCTCGCAATCGTATTAACTCTATCCAAGATGCTCATGGTAACTGGATCTCGGGGAATGATCTTCCTAATCTGTTTGTTTCTCACTTTCAAGCCTTCTTGGGTTCTGCCCAGCCTTCCACTACTATTCGTGATCCTTCTTCCCTCTTCTCTAATAAGCTCTCCCCCCTCCAGTCTGCCGCCATGCTTACTCCTGTTACTGATGCGGAGGTTAAGTGTGTCCTGTTCCAGATGGGTGATGATAAAGCTCCTGGTTCTGATGGTTTTTCTGCTAAGTTCTTCAAGTCTGCTTGGGATATTGTGGGTCCTGATTTCTGTTTGGCGGTTAAGGAATTCTTATATTCTGGCAAACTTCTTAAGTCCTTCAACAGCACCATCCTTGCTCTCATCCCTAAAGTTGATTCCCCCTCCAAAGTCACTGATTTCCGACCAATAGCTTGTTGTAACGTTGTTTACAAATGTATCAGCAAGATTATTGCGGATCGTATCAAAAACCATCTTTCTTCTCTGATTGATGAAAACCAGTCTGATTTCATCCCTGGTCGTTTGATCACCGACAACGTCCTTCTTGTCCATGAACTCATGCGTGATTATCATCGTCATCGTGGTCCTCCTAGGTATGCTTTTAAGGTTGATATTCAAAAAGCCTACGATACGGTTGACTGGACGTTTCTGCGGACCATATTGTTTGGGTTTGGTTTCCCCGATCGTATGATTGACTGGATCATGACATGTGTTTCCACGGTTGCTTACTCTGTGAGTATCAATGGGAATACTCATGGTTATTTCGACGGTAAAAGGGGCCTAAGGCAGGGTGACCCCCTCTCTCCTTATCTCTTCACTCTTGTCATGGAAGTGCTTAACCTTATGATCAAGAGAAACATCCATGATTCTGATTCTTTTAACTTCCACAGACAATGTGATGATCAAAATATCACCCATCTCTGCTTTGCCAACGATCTCCTTCTCTTCTGTCAAGGTGATAGCTCTTCGGTTAGAATCATCTGTGATTCTCTTGAGGAATTCTCTGGGGTTTCTGGCCTCCATTCAAATATTGCAAAGAGTGAAGCTTTCTACTGTAATGTTGGTGAGAGGACTAGGACTGCCATTGATCTTATTGTTAAGTTTCCTGAGGGCTCTTTCCCTGTCCGATACCTTGGCGTTCCTCTCATCACCACGCGTCTTGCACACAAAGACTGTAAAGGCCTTGTTGATAAAGTCAAATGCAGGCTTAATGACTGGAAAAACAAGTCTCTTTCCTTTGCTGGTCGTCTCCAGCTCATCCTCTCTGTCCTTTCTTCTACTCAAATATATTGGGCTTCTGTTTTTATTCTTCCTAAATCTATCTCTAACGATATTGAGAAGCTCATGAGAGGCTTCCTCTGGTGCCATGGTGAGTTGAAGCGTGGTAAAGCTAAAGTCTCATGGAAAACTGTATGCCTTCCTAAGGAACATGGTGGTCTTGGCATTCGGAACCTTGCTATCTGGAATGTTGCCCTTATGGCTTCCCATGTTTGGAGACTCCTTTCCAAGAAAGAGTCCCTATGGGTTAAGTGGATCCACTCATACCGTTTATGTGGCCGTAACTTTTGGGATGCCCCCAAAAAATATGGTTCGGGTTTTGCATGGCGTAACATCCTGGATATGCGGGATAGGATAAGGGAGTATATAGTTTCCCAGATAGGTGATGGATGCTCTACTTCTGCTTGGTTCGACAACTGGCACCCTGCGGGACCTCTTTCTAAATTCTTCTCTGTCCGTGACATCCATGATGCGGGTTTCACTCCTGATACTAAGGTTGCTGACCTAGTTCGTAACGGATCTTGGGTTAGGCCTCATTGTTGGAGAGATTCCCAAGGTGCTCTTCTTTCTCATAACCCTCCTACTATTGCCACGACCGTCCCTGATAAACTACTTTGGAGATCTAGAGACGGTCAACTCTCTCCTTTCTCTGTTCGATCCGTGTGGCAGTCTATTCGTCCCTATCACCAACCGGTCTTTTGGTATCATCTTGTTTGGTTCTCCCAGAACATCCCCAGACATGCTTTCATTCTTTGGGTCGCTCTTAAAGATCGTCTTAAGACTCATGATAAAATAAAAATTTGGGACACTAATTCCAATCTCATTTGTGCGTTCTGCGGGGACTGTCCGGATTCACTTTCCCATCTCTTCTTTGAATGCTCTTTCACTTCTTTGGTTTGGCATGACCTCCATCATGTCATGAATCTCTCCTTCTCCTCTGATAGATGGTCTGATATCATTAGTCAACTCAACCCCATTAATAAGAACAAGACCATTTGGTCCATCATTAGAAGACTTGTTTTTGCTGGAGCAGTCTACCACATCTGGCGGGAAAGAAATTTACGTATTTTTACAAAAATAAAAAGATCTCATCATGCTGTCGTGAAAATTGTTAAGGATGATATCCGCTGTAGACTGCTGAGTCTTTCTTTGAAAACTTGCACTAATGTTGATTTGGCTAAAACTCTTTGGACCCTCAATTAATTTTCTTACTATGAGCCTTCTTTTTCTCTGCTTGTTTTGGCTTATATGGTTTGTTTGTTTTGCAGGTTGATCTCCTTTATGTTCTTGTTTGTTTATGGTTCCTTCTCTTGTTTTGGTTCCTAGTTTAGCTTGTTGTCCGTTGGGGCCTGTCCCGATGGATTTTCTGTTTTTTGGTGGGGAGTCCCCAGCCTTATATTGTATTTATTCTTTTTATTAATAAAATTTTCCAGAGGTGCCGCCCTCTTTACCCAAAAAAAACTAGAAAACCCTAATAACATCATTTGCAACATTCAAAAACTCTAATCCATCATATGAAAACTAGAAAACCTTAATCCACCATATGAAAACTAGAAAACCCTAATCCATCATCTGAAAACAAGAAAACCCTAATAACATCATTTGTAACATTCAAAAACCCTAATCCATCATTGGAAAAATAGAAAACGCTAATAACATTATTTGCAACATTCAAAAACGCTAATTCATCAAATGAAAACTAGAAAACCCTAATAAAATCATTTGCAACATTCAAAAACCCTAATCCATTATATGAAAACAAGAAAACCTTAATAACACCATTTGCAACATTCAAAAACCCTAATCCATCATATGAAAACTAGAAAACCCTAATAATATCATTTGCAACGTTTAAAAACCCTAATCCATCGTATGAAAACTAGCAAACCCTAATCAATCATATGAAAACTAGAAAACGCTAATCCATCATATTAAAACTAGAAAACCCTAATAACTTCATTTGTAACATTCAAAAACCCTAATCCATCATATGAAAACTAGAAAACCCTAATAACATCATTTGCAACATTCAAAACCCTAATCCATCATATGAAACTAGAAAACCATAATAACATCATTTGCCACATTCAAAAACCCTAATCCATCATATGAAAACTAGAAAACCCTAATCCATCATATGAAAACTAGAAAACCCTAATCCATCATATGAAAACTAGAAAACCCTAATAACATCATTTCCAACATTCAAAAAACCTAATCCATCATATGAAAACTAGAAAACCCTAATCCATCATATGAAAACTAGAAAACCCTAATAACATCATTTGAAACATTCAAAAACCCTAATCCATCATATGAAAACCAGAAAACCCTAATAACATCATTTGCAACATTCAAAAACCCTAATCCATCATATGAAAATTAGAAAACGCTAATCCATCATATGAAAACAAGAAAACCCTAATAACATCATTTGCAACATTCAAAAACTTTAATCGATCATAAAAAAACTAGAAAACCCTAATAACATCATTTGCAACATTCAAAAACCCTAATCTATCATATGAAAATAAGAAAACCCTAATCCATCATATGAAAACTAGAAAACCCTAATAACATCATTTGCAACATTCAAAAACCCTAATTCGTCATATGAAAACTAGAAAACCCTAATAACATCATTTGAAACATTAAAAAAACCCTAATCCATCATATGAAAACTAGAAACCCTAATAACATCAATCGTAACAATCAAAAACCCTAATCCATCATATGAAAACTAGAAAACCCTAATAACATCATTTGCAACATTCAAAAACCCTAATCCATCATATGAAAACTAGAAAACCCTTATAACATCATTTGCAACATTGAAAAACCCTAATCCATCATATGAAAACTAGAAAACCCTAATAACATCATTTGCAACATTCAAATATCCTAATTCATCATATCAAAACTACAAAACCCGAATCCATCATATGAAAACTAGAAAACCTAATAACATCAGTTGCAACATTCAAAAACCCTAATCTATCATATGAAAACTAGAAAACCCTAATCCATCATATGAAAACTAGAAAACGCTAATCCATCATCTGAAAACTAGAAAACCCTAATAACATCATTTGTAACATTCAAAAACCCTAATCCATCATATGAAAAATAGAAAACGCTAACAACATCATTTGCAACATTCAAAAACCCTAATCCATCAAATGAAAACCAGAAAACCCTAATAACATCATTTGCAACATTCAAAAACCTTAATCCATCATATGAAAACTAGAAAACCCTAATAACATCATATGCAACATTCCAAAATCCTAATCCATCATGTGAAACCTATAAAACCCTAATCCATCATATGAAAACTAGAAAATCCTAATAACATCATTTGCAACATTCAAAAACCTTAATCCATTAGATGAAAACTTGAAAACCCTAATAACATCATTTGCAACATTCAAAAACCCTAATAACATCATTTGCAACATTAAAAAATCCTAATCCATTATATGAAATCTAGAAAACCCTATCCATCATATGAAAACTAGAAAACCCTAATCCATCATATGAAAACTAGAAAACCATAATAACATCATTTGCAACATTCAAAAACCCTAATCCATCATATGAAAACAAGAAAACCCTAATCCATCATATGAAAACTGGAAACCCTAATAACATCATTTACAACATTTAAAAACCCTAATCCATCATATGAAAACTAGAAAACCCTAATCCATCATATGAAAACTAGAAAACACTAATCCATTATATGAAAACAAGAAAACCCTAATCCATCATATGAAAACTAGAAAACCCTAATCCATCATACGAAAACTAGAAAACCCTAATAACATCATTTGCAACATTCAAAAACACGAATCCATCATATGAAAACTAGAAAACCCAAATCCATCATATGAAAACTAGAAAACCCTAATCCATCATCTGAAAACTAGAAAACCCTAATAACATCATTTGTAACATTCAAAAACCCTAATCCATCATATGAAAAATAGAAAACTCTAATAACATCATTTACAACATTCAAAAACCCTAATCCATCAAATGAAAACTAGAAAACCCTAATAACATCATTTGCAACATTCAAAAACCCTGATCCATCATATGAAAACTAGAAAATCCTAATAACATCATATGCAACATTCAAAAATCCTAATCCATCATATGAAACCTATAAAACCTTAATCCATCATATGAAAACTAGAAAATCCTAATAACATCATTTACAACATTCAAAAACCTTAATCTATTATATGAAAACTTGACAACCCTAATAACATCATTTGCAACATTCAAAAACCCTAATCCTTCATATGAAAACTAGATAACCTTAATCCATCATATGAAAACTAGAAAACCCTAATAACATCATTTGCAACATTCAAAAACCCTAATCCAACATATGAAAACTAGAAAACCCTAATCCATCATATGAAAACAAGAAAACCCTAATAACATCATTTGCAACATTCAAAAACTTTAATCGGTCATATGAAAACAAGAAACCCCTAATAAGATCATTTGAAACGTTAAAAAATGCTAATCCATCATATGAAAACTAGAAAACCCTAATAACATCATTTACAACAATCAAAAACCCTAATCCTTCATATGAAAACTAGAAAACCCTAATAACATCATTTGTAACAATCAAAAACCCTAATCCATCATCTGAAAACAAGAAAACCCTAATAACATCATTTGTAACATTCAAAAATCCTAATCCATCATATGAAAAATGGAAAACGCTCACAACATTATTTGCAACATTCAAAAATGCTAATCCATAAAATAAAAACTAGAAAACCCTAATAACATCAATTGCAACATTCAAAAACCCTAATCCATTATATGAAAACAAGAAAACCTTAATAACATCATTTGCAACATTCAAAAACCCTAATCCATCATATGAAAACTAGAAAACCCTAATAATATCATTTGCAACATTTAAACACCCTAATCCATCGTATGAAAACTATCAAACCCTAATCCAAAATATGAAAACTAGAAAACGCTAATCCATCATATTAAAACTAGAAAACCCTAATAACATCATTTGTAACATTCAAAAATCCTAATCCATCATATGAAAACTAGAAAACCCTAATAACATCATTTGCAACATTCAAAACCCTAATCCATCATATGAAACTAGAAAACCCTAATAACATCATTTGCCACATTCAAAAACCCTAATCCGTCATATGAAAACTAGAAAACCCTAATCCATCATATGAAAACTAGAAAACCCTAATCGATCATATGAAAACTAGAAAACCCTAATAACATCATTTGCAACATTCAAAAACCCTAATCCATCATATGAAAACTAGAAAACCCTAATAACATCATTTGCAAAATTCAAAAACCCTAATTCGTCATATGAAAACTAGAAAACCCTAATAACATCATTTGAAACATTAGAAAACCCTAATCCATCATATGAAAACTAGAAAACCCTAATAACATCATTTGCAACAATCAAAAACCCTAATCCATCATATGAAAACTAGAAAACCCTAATAACATCATTTGCAACATTCAAAAACCTTAATCCATCATATGAAAACTAGAAAACCCTAATAACATCATTTGCAACATTAAAAAACCCTAATCCATCATATAAAAAATAGAAAAAAAACCTAATAACATCATTTGCAACATTCAAATACCCTAATCCATCATATGAAAACTAGAAAACCCGAATCCATCATATGAAAACTAGAAAACCTAATAACATCATTTGCAACATTCAAAAACCCTAATCCATCATATGAAAACTAGAAAACCCCATATGAAAACTAAAAAACCCACCCCCTCTCTCTCTCTCTCTCTAAACAGTGTCTACGATTTTTGAGCAATTTTTAAGCTTTTTGTTCTTGTATTTTATTTTTAGTATGGCTGGTGTTTCACCAGGTATAGATCATGATTCTGAACAATATTTGGAAAATGATAATGTTTTAGAAAATCAAAATTTTATGTTTCCTGCACATGGTTTTATGGATCATGAAATTACTATCAATTTGGTTGAAAAAAGATTAAAAAACATCAAAACCAAACAGCCATGTATTTTCAAACATCTTGACAAAAACATACAAAAAAGAAAATCTATTTTAAACCATAAACGTGTTACAAATTTAGTTGCTGATAAAAAAATAGATATATTTTCTCATTATTATCAGGAAAAACAAAAACAATGTGAACTATATGCTATTTCTCCAACTGTTGTTAGTCTTCAATCGGTTTTGCAAACTCATGAACAGGAAGGCAAAGATTTGGAGATGAATAACAAGTTGAATCTTCATGAAGATGACGGCAAAGACTATGAGAACCTTGAATGCAAAGATGGCATGACAACTGACTACTCTTCAGCGGAAGAATTAGATGGAGAAGACAAATTTTACAAAGCTCCTAAATACATGGAGAAGATGATGCTGCCCAAATGCATGCACGTGGAGGGAATTAAAGCTACTTGTCATGGAGAAGAAGATGAAGAAGATAATGAATGCCCGATCACAATGCCCACCACCAACAAAAATGACTCACGGCTTCCTCACTTGTATTGCGATCGAGTGTGTTTTCCAGCACAAGGAAACGAAACTGCCCAGTTTGCAATTGCAAATGTTACTCCTAACGTTACCAACATCACATCAAGCATTGGGGAAGAAAATAATAAGCTTATGAATCAATCCGAAGTGATGAACACCAAAGGGCAAGAGGCCGATGCTGCATGCCATGCTGAACGTGTTCCACAAGCTCCAACGGTCAACGAAATATCCACAACGGTCACGAAATCAAACAGCTTTTTTGCTGAAGGTATGATTGCCGATAATATCTTGGTTAATGCTAATTCATCCAATTTGAATGTGGTATGTGGCTTTAATAATAACATAGATGGTCTTAAGTCAAAAGGTATGGGTATGGTGGGAGACATCATGTGCCGAGGACTACTTCTTCTCTTGCGGATCATAATGTGCCGAGGACCCCCTCAACTTCCAATTTGGGTTCTCTCTTGGGCCTCCCTAAATCTACTTCCAATTTGGGTTCTCTCTTGGGCCTCCCTAAATCTTCTTCCAATTTGGGCCACCCAAAACAAACCTATTTTTCTTTTAGAAATAATAACCATAAGCCCAATGCTTATAAAAATACTAAGTGGGCTAACAATAACACTAAAAAATATGAAATTCAAAAACCGGATAATCATTTTCATGTTAATTCTAGAATTAGTAATGAAGCCGAGGTTGTTCATTTACATAATTCCAACAAGCTAGATAAAATTAATGGTAACTTGGAAGCAAAAAACTTAAATTACAACGCTTGGTCTAGTAAATTACCTATGCTAGTTAATTCTCAAGCTAACATTTTAAGTGGTCCTAAAAACACTCTAGCGACAAGTTCCGTTTCATTCCTAATCTGAGTAATGATATTGATGTGCCAGTAGATATCCCGATCAATGTTGTTAATAAGATATGTGAGACTCATGCCCGAACCATATGTGGTTATTTTGTGGGTTGTAAAATGAATTATTCAGATGTTCGTTATCTCGCCTCTAAGATGTGGTCTCAACATGGTCTGGAAGATGTTCTGTTAAATGGTAACGGTGTCTATCTTTTTAAATTCAACAATGACCAAGGTCTAAAACATGTTATCACTCACGGACCATGGACTTTTAGGAGTGCCCCCATTGTTATGCAAAAATGGAGACCCGGACTTAGCATTCATAGAAACAACCATGACAAACTTCCTCTATGGATTAAATAACTTGACATCCCTTATGAGACTTGGAGTGAAGAAGGATTAAGTTACATTGCTTCTAAAATTGGTAAACCTCTTGCTATGGACTCTTATACAGCTAACATGTGTACTTATGCTGCGGGTAAGGCAGTCTATGCACGTGTCCTTTTAGAGGTCCCAACTCGTCCCTCATGGGTGGACAAAATTAACATCCGTATCCCAGATCCTGAAACTCTTGACTTTTCTTCCCATACGCTTAGAGTTGAGTATGAATGGAAACCACCTATGTGCTCTTATTGTAAGGTGTTTGGTCACGAAACACATGTTTGTATGCATGTTATTACTAAAACTAATGATCCTTCTATTGCTAATCATATGGATACTTCTACCATTAATGCTACTTCTATTATAGATAATATTGAGGATTTTACTATGGTTTCAAATAAGAAAAATTCTTCAAAACATGTTTTTACTAAAGACAATAAATATAATGAATCTTCTAAAAGCAATACTCGTAGAAAATACCAAAACAATACCCAAGATAATTTTATTTCAAATAATAAATTTTTTTTAAAAACTAATAGAAATAAAAAACGGTTTGAGAAACTTCCGGTTCATATTAATAATAGTCCCCCTTTACCCACCAATCCCCCTAATCCCCCAATGAAGGATAAGTCCGCTACTGTTGGATTCCCTAGCCCTATCATTCATATTTCTTCCTCCCAGCCCATTTATCAGTCTGAATCCTCCACCCCTTTATTCAACGCCTTCTCCATTCTAGAAGCTTGTTCCTCTGACGTCACGGATATTCCCTCTACTTCTGTCCCACTGCCCCATCCTGGTGCGCCTCTCCATTCTAGTCCTGATGATTTTGATCCTGATGCTGATGACCTTATCGTTGAGGATAGTATTGAGGTTGATTCTGATGATGGTGACACTGGCCAGTTCATTGTTAATGAGTCTGGATCCTATAATGATCACCCTATGATAGCTCCGGTGTCCGAGCAGATGGACTCCACCCCCATCAAAGTTTCCATATGACGCACATCGCTGCATGGAATACTCGCGGTCTCTGTAAGCCTTCTCATCAGAAAGCCTTGAGAGATCTTATCCGCGATTAAAATTTTCATATTTGTGCCTCTCTTGAGACTCGTGCTTCCTTCCATAACCTCCCTCTTATCTGTAGTCGTACTTTTGGCTCTTGGTCGTGGTCGTCCAACGGTCTCTTCTCCCTTAGAGGGACTAGAATTGTGGTTGCCTGGGATCCGCTTGCCATTGAAATGATGCTTATCGACTTAAATGATCAGGTTATGCATTTCAATGTTAATATTCGTGATTCTAATAAATCCTTTTTCTGCTCTTTCGTCTATGCTCATAATGATCACATGATGCGTCGCTCTCTCTGGCATTCTCTTGCGGTCCATAAGAATATGGTTAGAGATACCCCTTGGATTCTTTTGGGTGATTTCAATGTTGCTCTTGATATTAAAGATAGCACCTCCGGGTCGTCTGGGATTTCTCGTGCCATGGACGACTTCAGGGACTGTGTTAATCTGATGGAAATGGAGGATCTTAACTATAAAGGGCTCTTCTACACATGGACCAAGTCTCCTAATGGTTCGGGTGGCATCCTCAAAAAAATCGATCGTGTCATGGGAAATACTCACTTCGTTGCTTCTTTCCCCTCCTCTACTGTCAATTTTCACCCTTACCGTTCGTCCGATCATACTCCTGCTGTGCTTTCTCTCCCCCCATCGTGCCCCTTTCCAACCTAAACCTTTCAAGTTCCCTAATTTCCTGACTTATAAGAACGATTTCAAACTGATTGTTGCCTCTTCTTGGAACCCCAATATCACTGGATATCGGATGTATTAGGTTTTCAAAAACCTTAAAAATCTGAAAGTGCCTATTCGTAATGAGCTTGATAGAGTTTAGATTGCTTTGGATCGGGATCCTTTCAATAAGGATCTTCGTAAAGAACAATGCAGTTATCTCCTCGCTTATAACGACGCTAGCCTGGATGAAGAGAGGTTCCTAAAACAAAAGGCTAAGGTTAATTGGCTGCGTGAGGGTGATAAAAATTCGGCTTTTTTCCACAAAGCGGTTAAAAGTCGTAAATCTCGCAATCGTATTAATTCTATCCAGGATGCTCAAGGTAACTGGATATCGGGGAATGATCTTCCTAATCTGTTTGTTTCTCACTTTCAAGCCTTCTTGGGTTCTGCCCAGCCTTCCACTGCTATTCGTGATCCTTCTTCCCTCTTCTCTAATAACCTCTCCCCCATCCAGTCTGCCACCATGCTTACTCCTGTTACTGACGCGGAGGTTAAGTGTGTCCTGTTCCAGATGGGTGATGATAAAGCTCCTGGTTCTGATGGTTTCTCTGCTAAGTTCTTCAAGTCTGCTTGGGATATTGTGGGTCCTGATTTCTGTATGGCTGTTAAGGAATTCTTTTATTCTGGCAAACTTCTTAAGTCTTTCAACAACACCATCCTTGCGCTCATCCCTAAAGTTGATTCCCCTTCCAAAGTCACTGATTTCCGCCCTATAGCTTGTTGTAACGTTGTTTACAAATGTATCAGCAAGATTATTGCGGACCGTATCAAAAACCATCTTTCTTCTCTGGTTGATGAAAACCAGTCTGCTTTCATCCCTGGTCGTTTGATCACCGACAACGTCCTTCTTGTCCATGAACTCATGCATGATTATCATCGTCATCGTGGTCCTCCTAGGTGTGCTTTTAAGGTTGATATTCAAAAAGCGTATGACACAGTTGACTGGTCGTTTCTACGGACCATCTTGTTTGGGTTTGGTTTCCCTGATCGTATGATTGACTGGATCATGACATGTGTTTCCACGGTTGCTTACTCTGTGAGTATCAATGGGAATACTCACGGATATTTTGACCGTAAAAGGGGCCTTCGGCAGGGTGACCCCCTTTCTCCTTATCTCTTCACTCATGTCATGGAAGTGCTTAACCTTATAATCAAGAGAAATATCCATGATTCTGACTCTTTTAAATTCCACAGACAATGTGATGATCAAAGTATCACCCATCTCTGCTTTGCCGACGATCTCCTTCTCTTCTGTCATGGTGATAGCTCTTCGGTTAGAATCATCTGTGATTCTCTTGAGGAATTCTCTAGGGTTTCTGGCCTCCATCCTAATATTGCAAAGAGTGAAGCTTTCTACTGTAATGTTGGTGAGAGGACCAGGGCTGCCATTGATCTTATTGTTAAGTTTGCTGAGGGCTCTTTCCCTGTCCGATACCTTGGCGTTCCTCTCATAACCACGCGTCTTGCCCACAAAGACTGTAAAGGCCTTGTTGATAAAGTCAAATGCAGGATTAATGACTGGAAAAACAAGTCTCTTTCCTTTGCTGGTCGTCTCCAGCTCATCCTCTCTGTCCTTTCTTCTACTCAAATCTACTGGGCTTCTGTTTTTATTCTTCCTAAATCTATCTCTAACGATATTGAGAAGCTCATGAGAGGTTTCCTCTGGTGCCATGGTGAGTTAAAGCGTGGTAAAGCTAAAGTCTCCTGGAAAACTGTATGCCTTCCTAAGGAACATGGTGGTCTTGGCATACGTAACCTTGCTATCTGGAATGTTGCCCTTATGGCTTCCCATGTTTGGAGACTCCTTTCCAAGAAAGAGTCCCTATGGGTTAAGTGGATCCACTCATACCGTTTATGTGGCCGTAACTAAAAATACGGTTCGGGATCTGCCTAGCGTAACATCCTGGATATGCGGGATAAGATAAGGGAGTATATAGTTTCCCAGATAGGTGATGGATGCTCTACTTCTGCTTGGTTCGACAATTGGCACCCTACGGGCCCTCTTTCTAAATTCTTGTCTGTCCGTGACATCCATGAGGCGGGTTTCACTCCTGATACTAAGGTTGCTGACCTGGTTCTTAACGGATCTTGGGTTCGGCCTCATTGTTGGAGAGATTCCCATGGTGCTCTTCTTTCTCATAACCCTCCGACTATTTCCACATCCGTCACTGATAAACTCCTTTGGAGATCTAGAGACGGTCAACTCTCTCCTTTCTCTGTACGTTCTGCGGGGACTGTCCGGATTTCCTTTCCCATCTATTCTTTGAATGCTCTTTCACTTCTTTGGTTTGGAATGACCTCCATCATGTCATGAATCTCTCCTTCTCCACTGATAGCTGGTCTGATATCATTAGTCAAATCAACCCCATTAATAAGAACAAGACCATTTGGTCCATCATTAGAAGACTTGTTTTTGCTGGAGCGGTCTAGCACATCTGGCGGGAAAGAAATTTACGCATTTTTACAAAAATAAAAAGATCTCATCATGCTGTCGTGAATATTGTTAAGGATGATATCCGCTGTAGACTGCTGAGTCTTTCTTTGAAAACTTGCACTAATGTTGATTTGGCTAAAACTCTTTGGACCCTCCCTTAATTTTCTTCCTCTACGCTTTTTTTCTCTGCTTGTTTTGGCTTGTATGGTTTGTTTGTTTTGCAGGTTGCTCTCCTTTATGTTCTTGTTTGCTTATGGTTCCTTCTCTTGTTTTGGTTCCTAGTTTAGCTTGTTGTCCGTTGGGGCCTGTCCCGATGGATTTTCTGTGTTTTGGTGGGGAGTCCCCAGCCTTATATTGTATTTATTCTTTTTATTAATAAAATTTACCAGAGGTGCTGCCCTCTTTACCCAAAAAAAAAACTAGAAAATCCTAATAACATCATTTGCAACATTCAAAAATCCTAATCCACTATATGAAAACTAGAAAACCCTAATCCATCATATGAAAACTAGAAAACTCTAATAACATCATTTGCAACATTCAAAAACCCTAATCTATCATATGAAAACAAGAAAACCCTAGTCCATCATTTGAAAACTGGAAACCCTAATAACATTATGTACAACATTTAAAACCCTAATCCATCATATGAAAACTAGAAAACCCTAATCCATCATATGAAAACTAGAAAACCCTAATAACATCATTTGCAACATTCAAAAACCCTAATCCATCATACGAATACTAGAAAACCCTAATAACATAATTTGCAACATTCAAAAACCCTAATCCATCAAATGAAAACTACAAAACCCTAATAAAATCATTTGCAACATTCAAAAACCTTAATCCATCATATGAAAACTAGAAAACCCTAATCCATTATATGAAAATTAGAAACCCCTAATAACATCATTTACAACATTCAAAAACCCTAATCCATTATATGAAAACAAGAAAACCCTAATAACATCATTTGCAACATTCAAAAACCCTAATCCATCATATGAAAACTAGAAAATCCTAATAACATCATGTGCAACATTCAAAAACCCTAATCCATCATATGAAAACTAGAAAACCCTAATAACATCATTTGCAACATTCAAAAACCCTAATCCATCATATGAAAACTAGAAAAACCGTAATCCATCATATGAAAACTAGAAAACCCTAATAACATCATTTGCAACATTCAAAAACTTTAATACATCATATGGAAACTAGAAAACCCTAATAACATCATTTGCAACTTTCAAAAACCCTAATCCATCATATGAAAACTAGAAAACCCTAATAACATCATTTGCAACATTCAAAAACTTTAATACATCAAATGGAAACTAGAAAACCCTAATAACATCATTTGCAACATTCAAAAACCCTAGCCCATCATATGAAAACTAGAAAACCCTAATAACATCATTTGCAACATTGAAAAACCCTAATATGTCATATGAAAACTAGAGAACCCTAATAACATCATTTGAACATTAAAAAACCCTAATCCATCATATGAAAACTAGAAAACCCTAATAACATCATTTGCAATAATCCAAAACCCTAATCCATCATACGAAAACTAGAAAACCCTAATAACATCATTTGCAACATTAAAAAACGCTAATCCATCATACGTAAACTAGAAAACCAAATAACATCATTTGCAACATTAAAAAACCCTAATCCATCATATGAAAACTAGAAAACCCTAATAACATCATTTGTAACATTCAAATACCCTAATCCATGATATGAAAACTAGAAAACCTAAATCCATCATATGAAAACTAGAAAACCTGATAACATCATTTGCAATATTCAAAAACCCTAATCTATCATATGAAAACTAGAAAACCCTAATCCATCATACAAAAACTAGAAAACCCTAATAACATCATTTGCAACATTCAAAACCCCTAATCAATCATATGAAAACTAGAAACCCCTAATCCATCATATGAAAACTAGAAAACCCTAATCCATCATATGAAAACTAGAAAACCATTATAACATCATTTGCAACATTCAAAAACACTAATCCATCATATGAAAACTAGAAAACCCTAATAACATCATTTGCAACATTCAAAAACCCTAATTCATCATATGAAAACTCGAAAACCCTAATAACATCATTTGCAACATTTAAAAACCCTAATCCATCATATGAAAACTAGAAAAACCCTAACACATCATATGAAAACTAGAAAACCCTAATCCATCATATAAAAACTAGAAAACCCAAATAACATCATTTGCAACATCCGAAAACCCTAATCCATCATATGAAAACTAGAAAACCCTAATCCATCATATGCAACATTCAAAAACCCAAATCCATCATATGAAAACTAGAAAACCCTAATCCATCATATGAAAACTAGAAAACCCTAATAACATCATTTGCAACATTCAAAAACCCTAATCCTTCATATGAAAGCTAGAAAACCCTAATGACATCATTTGCAACATTCAAAAACCCTAATCCATAATATGAAAACTAGAAAACCCTAATAACATCATTTGCAATAATTAAAAACCCTAATCCATCATATGAAAACTAGAAAACCCTAATCCATCATATGAAAACTAGAAAACCCTAATAACATCATTTGGAACACTCAAAAACCCTAATCCATCATAAGAAAACAAGAAAACCCTAATCCATCATATGAAAATTGGAAACCCTAATAACATCATTTACAACATTCAAAAACCCTAATTCATCATATGAAAACTAGAAAACCCTAATCCATTATACGAAAACTAGAAAACCCTAATAACATCATTTGCAACATTCAAAAACCCTAATCCATCAGATGAAATATAGAAAATCCTAATCCATCATATGAAAACTAGAAAACCCTAATCTCTATACTAAAAACTATGAAGTTCAAAACCGGATAATCTTATTCATGTTAATTCTAGCTTTAGTAATGTAACAGAGGTTTTTCATTTAGATAATTCCAACAAACATGATAAGATTAATGGTAACTTGGAAGTAAAAGACTTAAAAGACTTAAATTTCAACGCTTGGTCTAGTAAATTACCTATGTTAGTTAACTCTCAAGCTAACATTCTAAGTGGTCCTAATAAACACTCTAGCGACAAGTTTCGTTTCATTCCTACTCTGAGTAATGATGTTGATGTGCCAGTAGACATCCCGATCAATGTTGTTAATAAGATATGTGAGACACATGCTCGAACAATATGTGGTTATTTCGTGGGTTGTAAAATGAATTATTCTGATGTTCGTTATCTTGCCTCTAAGATGTGGTCGCAACATGGTCTGGAAGATGTTCTGTTAAATGGTAATGGGGTCTATCTTTTTAAATTCAACAATGACCAGGGTCTAAAACATGTTATCACCCACGGACCTTGGACATTTAGGAGTGCCCCCATTGTTATGCAAAAATGGAGACCCGGACTTAGCATTCATAGAAACAACCATGACAAACTTCCTTTATGGATTAAAATACATGACATACCTTATGAGACTTGGAGTGAGGAAGGATTAAGTCACATTGCTTCTAAAATTGGTAAACCTCTTGCTATGGACTCTTATACAGCTAACATGTGTACTTATGCTCCGGGTAAGGCGGTCTATGCTCGTGTACTTTTAGAGGTCCCAACTCGTCCCTCATGGGTGGACAAAATTAACATCCGTATCCCAGATCCTGAAACACTTGACTTTTCTTCCCATACGCTTAGAGTTGAGTATGAATGGAAACCACCTATGTGCTCTCATTGTAAGGTGTTTGGTCACGAAACACATGTTTGTATTCATGTTATTACTAAAACTAATGCTCCTTCTAATGCTAATCATATGGATACTACTACCATTAATGCTACTTCTACTATAGATAATATTGAGGATTTTACTATGGTTTCAAATAAGAAAAATTCTTCAAAAAATGTTTTCACTAAAGACAATAAATATAATGAATCTTCTAAAAGCAATACTAATGGAAAAAACAAAAACATTACCCAAGATAATTTTCTTTCTAAAAATAAAAACTTTTTAAAAACTAGTAGATATTCAAAAAGCGTATGACACAGTTGACTGGTCGTTTCTACGGACCATCTTGTTTGGGTTTGGTTTCCCTGATCGTATGATTGACTGGATCATGACATGTGTTTCCACGGTTGCTTACTCTGTGAGTATCAATGGGAATACTCACGGATATTTTGACCGTAAAAGGGGCCTTCGGCAGGGTGACCCCCTTTCTCCTTATCTCTTCACTCATGTCATGGAAGTGCTTAACCTTATAATCAAGAGAAATATCCATGATTCTGACTCTTTTAAATTCCACAGACAATGTGATGATCAAAGTATCACCCATCTCTGCTTTGCCGACGATCTCCTTCTCTTCTGTCATGGTGATAGCTCTTCGGTTAGAATCATCTGTGATTCTCTTGAGGAATTCTCTGGGGTTTCTGGCCTCCATCCTAATATTGCAAAGAGTGAAGCTTTCTACTGTAATGTTGGTGAGAGGACCAGGGCTGCCATTGATCTTATTGTTAAGTTTGCTGAGGGCTCTTTCCCTGTCCGATACCTTGGCGTTCCTCTCATAACCACGCGTCTTGCCCACAAAGACTGTAAAGGCCTTGTTGATAAAGTCAAATGCAGGATTAATGACTGGAAAAACAAGTCTCTTTCCTTTGCTGGTCGTCTCCAGCTCATCCTCTCTGTCCTTTCTTCTACTCAAATCTACTGGGCTTCTGTTTTTATTCTTCCTAAATCTATCTCTAACGATATTGAGAAGCTCATGAGAGGTTTCCTCTGGTGCCATGGTGAGTTAAAGCGTGGTAAATCTAAAGTCTCCTGGAAAACTGTATGCCTTCCTAAGGAACATGGTGGTCTTGGCATACGTAACCTTGCTATCTGGAATGTTGCCCTTATGGCTTCCCATGTTTGGAGACTCCTTTCCAAGAAAGAGTCCCTATGGGTTAAGTGGATCCACTCATACCGTTTATGTGGCCGTAACTAAAAATACGGTTCGGGATCTGCCTAGCGTAACATCCTGGATATGCGGGATAAGATAAGGGAGTATATAGTTTCCCAGATAGGTGATGGATGCTCTACTTCTGCTTGGTTCGACAATTGGCACCCTACGGGCCCTCTTTCTAAATTCTTGTCTGTCCGTGACATCCATGAGGCGGGTTTCACTCCTGATACTAAGGTTGCTGACCTGGTTCTTAACGGATCTTGGGTTCGGCCTCATTGTTGGAGAGATTCCCATGGTGCTCTTCTTTCTCATAACCCTCCGACTATTTCCACATCCGTCACTGATAAACTCCTTTGGAGATCTAGAGACGGTCAACTCTCTCCTTTCTCTGTTCGATCTGTGTGGCAGTCTATTCGCCCCTATCACCAACCGGTCTTTTGGTTTCATCTTGTTTGGTTCACCCAGAACATCCCCAGACATGCTTTCATTCTTTGGGTTGCTCTTAAAGATCGTCTTAAGACTTATGATAAAATAAAAATTTGGGACACTAATTCCAATCTCATTTGTACGTTCTGCGGGGACTGTCCGGATTTCCTTTCCCATCTATTCTTTGAATGCTCTTTCACTTCTTTGGTTTGGAATGACCTCCATCATGTCATGAATCTCTCCTTCTCCACTGATAGCTGGTCTGATATCATTAGTCAAATCAACCCCATTAATAAGAACAAGACCATTTGGTCCATCATTAGAAGACTTGTTTTTGCTGGAGCGGTCTACCACATCTGGCGGGAAAGAAATTTACGCATTTTTACAAAAATAAAAAGATCTCATCATGCTGTCGTGAATATTGTTAAGGATGATATCCGCTGTAGACTGCTGAGTCTTTCTTTGAAAACTTGCACTAATGTTGATTTGGCTAAAACTCTTTGGACCCTCCCTTAATTTTCTTCCTCTACGCTTTTTTTCTCTGCTTGTTTTGGCTTGTATGGTTTGTTTGTTTTGCAGGTTGCTCTCCTTTATGTTCTTGTTTGCTTATGGTTCCTTCTCTTGTTTTGGTTCCTAGTTTAGCTTGTTGTCCGTTGGGGCCTGTCCCGATGGATTTTCTGTGTTTTGGTGGGGAGTCCCCAGCCTTATATTGTATTTATTCTTTTTATTAATAAAATTTACCAGAGGTGCTGCCCTCTTTACCCAAAAAAAAAACTAGAAAATCCTAATAACATCATTTGCAACATTCAAAAATCCTAATCCACTATATGAAAACTAGAAAACCCTAATCCATCATATGAAAACTAGAAAACCCTAATAACATCATTTGCAACATTCAAAAACCCTAATCTATCATATGAAAACAAGAAAACCCTAGTCCATCATTTGAAAACTGGAAACCCTAATAACATTATGTACAACATTTAAAACCCTAATCCATCATATGAAAACTAGAAAACCCTAATCCATCATATGAAAACTAGAAAACCCTAATAACATCATTTGCAACATTCAAAAACCCTAATCCATCATACGAATACTAGAAAACCCTAATAACATAATTTGCAACATTCAAAAACCCTAATCCATCAAATGAAAACTACAAAACCCTAATAAAATCATTTGCAACATTCAAAAACCTTAATCCATCATATGAAAACTAGAAAACCCTAATCCATTATATGAAAATTAGAAACCCCTAATAACATCATTTACAACATTCAAAAACCCTAATCCATTATATGAAAACAAGAAAACCCTAATAACATCATTTGCAGCATTCAAAAACCCTAATCCATCATATGAAAACTAGAAAATCCTAATAACATCATGTGCAACATTCAAAAACCCTAATCCATCATATGAAAACTAGAAAACCCTAATAACATCATTTGCAACATTCAAAAACCCTAATCCATCATATGAAAACTAGAAAAACCGTAATCCATCATATGAAAACTAGAAAACCCTAATAACATCATTTGCAACATTCAAAAACTTTAATACATCATATGGAAACTAGAAAACCCTAATAACATCATTTGCAACTTTCAAAAACCCTAATCCATCATATGAAAACTAGAAAACCCTAATAACATCATTTGCAACATTCAAAAACTTTAATACATCAAATGGAAACTAGAAAACCCTAATAACATCATTTGCAACATTCAAAAACCCTAGCCCATCATATGAAAACTAGAAAACCCTAATAACATCATTTGCAACATTGAAAAACCCTAATATGTCATATGAAAACTAGAGAACCCTAATAACATCATTTGAACATTAAAAAACCCTAATCCATCATATGAAAACTAGAAAACCCTAATAACATCATTTGCAACAATCCAAAACCCTAATCCATCATACGAAAACTAGAAAACCCTAATAACATCATTTGCAACATTCAAAAACGCTAATCCATCATACGTAAACTAGAAAACCAAATAACATCATTTGCAACATTAAAAAACCCTAATCCATCATATGAAAACTAGAAAACCCTAATAACATCATTTGTAACATTCAAATACCCTAATCCATGATATGAAAACTAGAAAACCTAAATCCATCATATGAAAACTAGAAAACCTAATAACATCATTTGCAATATTCAAAAACCCTAATCTATCATATGAAAACTAGAAAACCCTAATCCATCATACAAAAACTAGAAAACCCTAATAACATCATTTGCAACATTCAAAACCCCTAATCAATCATATGAAAACTAGAAACCCCTAATCCATCATATGAAAACTAGAAAACCCTAATCCATCATATGAAAACTAGAAAACCATTATAACATCATTTGCAACATTCAAAAACACTAATCCATCATATGAAAACTAGAAAACCCTAATAACATCATTTGCAACATTCAAAAACCCTAATTCATCATATGAAAACTCGAAAACCCTAATAACATCATTTGCAACATTTAAAAACCCTAATCCATCATATGAAAACTAGAAAAACCCTAACACATCATATGAAAACTAGAAAACCCTAATCCATCATATAAAAACTAGAAAACCCAAATAACATCATTTGCAACATCCGAAAACCCTAATCCATCATATGAAAACTAGAAAACCCTAATCCATCATATGCAACATTCAAAAACCCAAATCCATCATATGAAAACTAGAAAACCCTAATCCATCATATGAAAACTAGAAAACCCTAATAACATCATTTGCAACATTCAAAAACCCTAATCCTTCATATGAAAGCTAGAAAACCCTAATGACGTCATTTGCAACATTCAAAAACCCTAATCCATAATATGAAAACTAGAAAACCCTAATAACATCATTTGCAATAATTAAAAACCCTAATCCATCATATGAAAACTAGAAAACCCTAATCCATCATATGAAAACTAGAAAACCCTAATAACATCATTTGGAACATTCAAAAACCCTAATCCATCATAAGAAAACAAGAAAACCCTAATCCATCATATGAAAATTGGAAACCCTAATAACATCATTTACAACATTCAAAAACCCTAATTCATCATATGAAAACTAGAAAACTCTAATCCATTATACGAAAACTAGAAAACCATAATAACATCATTTGCAACATTCAAAAACCCTAATCCATCAGATGAAATATAGAAAATCCTAATCCATCATATGAAAACTAGAAAACCCTAATCTCTATACTAAAAACTATGAAGTTCAAAACCGGATAATCTTATTCATGTTAATTCTAGCTTTAGTAATGTAACAGAGGTTGTTCATTTAGATAATTCCAACAAACATGATAAGATTAATGGTAACTTGGAAGTAAAAGACTTAAAAGACTTAAATTTCAACGCTTGGTCTAGTAAATTACCTATGTTAGTTAACTCTCAAGCTAACATTCTAAGTGGTCCTAATAAACACTCTAGCGACAAGTTTCGTTTCATTCCTAATCTGAGTAATGATGTTGATGTGCCAGTAGACATCCCGATCAATGTTGTTAATAAGATATGTGATACACATGCTCGAACAATATGTGGTTATTTCGTGGGTTGTAAAATGAATTATTCTGATGTTCGTTATCTTGCCTCTAAGATGTGGTCGCAACATGGTCTGGAAGATGTTCTGTTAAATGGTAATGGGGTCTATCTTTTTAAATTCAACAATGACCAGGGTCTAAAACATGTTATCACCCACGGACCTTGGACATTTAGGAGTGCCCCCATTGTTATGCAAAAATGGAGACCCGGACTTAGCATTCATAGAAACAACCATGACAAACTTCCTTTATGGATTAAAATACATGACATACCTTATGAGACTTGGAGTGAGGAAGGATTAAGTCACATTGCTTCTAAAATTGGTAAACCTCTTGCTATGGACTCTTATACAGCTAACATGTGTACTTATGCTCCGGGTAAGGCGGTCTATGCTCGTGTACTTTTAGAGGTCCCAACTCGTCCCTCATGGGTGGACAAAATTAACATCCGTATCCCAGATCCTGAAACACTTGACTTTTCTTTCCATACGCTTAGAGTTGAGTATGAATGGAAACCACCTATGTGCTCTCATTGTAAGGTGTTTGGTCACGAAACACATGTTTGTATTCATGTTATTACTAAAACTAATGCTCCTTCTAATGCTAATCATATGGATACTACTACCATTAATGCTACTTCTATTATAGATAATATTGAGGATTTTACTATGGTTTCAAATAAGAAAAATTCTTCAAAAAATGTTTTCACTAAAGACAATAAATATAATGAATCTTCTAAAAGCAATACTAATGGAAAAAACAAAAACATTACCCAAGATAATTTTCTTTCTAAAAATAAAAACTTTTTAAAAACTAGTAGAAATAAGAAACGGTTTGAGAAAGTTCCGGGTCATATTAATAATAGCCCCCCTTTATCCACGAATCCTCCTAATCCCCCAATGAAGGATAAGCCCGTTACTGTTGGATTCCCTAGCCCTATCATTCATATTTCTTCCTCCCAGCCCATAAAACAATCTGAATCCTCCACCCCTTTATTCAACGCTTTCTCTATTCTAGAGGCTTGTTCCTCTGATGTCACGGATATCCCCTCTACTTCTGTCCCCCTGCCCCATCCTGGTGCGCCTCCCCATTCTAATATTGATGATTTTGATCCTGATAATGATGACATTATCGTAGAGGATAGTATTGAGGTTGATTCTGATAATGGTGACACTGCCCAGTTCATTGTTAATGAGTCTGGATCCTTTAATGATCACCCTATGATAGCTCCGGTGTCCGAGCAGATGGACTCCACCCCCTCCAAGTATCCATATGACGCACATCGCTGCATGGAATACTCGCGGTCTCTGTAAGCCTTCTCATCAGAAATCCTTGAGAGATCTTATCCGCGATCAAAATCTTCATATTTGTGCTTCTCTTGAGACTCGTGCTTCCTTCCCTAACCTCCCTCTTATCTGTAGTCGTACTTTTGGCTCTTGGTCGTGGTCGTCCAATGGTCTTTTCTCCCCTAGAGGGACTAGAATCGTGGTTGCCTGGGATCCAAAGGCCATTGATATGATGCTTATCGACTTAAATGATCAGGTTGTGCATTTCAAAGTTAATATTCGTGATTCTAATAAATCCTTTTTCTGCTCCTTCGTCTATGCTCATAATGATCACATGATGCGTCGTTCACTCTGGCATTCTTTTGCGATCCATAAGAATGTGGTTAGAGATTCTCCTTGGATTCTTTTGGGTGATTTCAATGTTGCTCTTGATATCAAAGATAGCACCTCCGGGTCGTCAGGGATTTCTCGTGCTATGGAGGACTTCAGGGACTGTGTCAATCTGATGGAAATGGAGGATCTTAACTATAAAGGTCTCTTCTACACATGGACCAAGTCTCCTAATGGTTCGGGTGGCATCGTCAAGAAGATCGATCGTGTCATGGGAAATACTCACTTCGTTGCTTCTTTCCCTTCTTCTACTGTCAATTTTCTCCCTTACCGTTCGTCCGATCATACTCCTGCTGTGCTTTCTCTCCCCCATCGTGCCCCTTTCCAACCTAAGCCCTTCAAGTTCCCTAATTTCCTGACTTATAAGAAAGATTTCAAGCAGATTGTTGCCTCCTCTTGGAACCCCAATATCAATGGTTATCGGATGTATAAGGTTTTCAAAAACCTTAAAAATCTAAAAGTGCCGATACGTAAGATGCTGCGCAACCAGGGAAACCTCTTTTCTAAGGTTATCTCTCTTCGTAATGAGCTTGATAGAGTTCAGATTGCTTTGGATCGGGATCCCTTCAATAAGGATCTTCGTGAAGAACAATGCAGGTATCTCCTCGCTTATAACGAGGCTAGCCTCGATGAAGAGAGGTTCCTGAAACAAAAGGCTAAGGTTAACTGGCTGCGTGAGGGTGATAAAAATTCGGCTTTTTTCCACAAAGCGGTTAAAAGTCGTAAATCTCGCAATCGTATTAATTCTATCCAGGATGTTCATGGTAACTGGATCTCGGGGAACGATCTTCCTAATCTTTTTGTTTCTCACTTTCAAGCCTTCTTGGGTTCTGCCCAGCCTGCTACTGCTATTCGTGATCCTTCTTCCCTCTTCTCTAATAAGCTCTCCCCCCTCCAGTCTGCCGCCATGCTTACTCCTGTTACTGACGCGGAGGTTAAGTGTGTCCTGTTCCAGATGGGTGATGATAAAGCTCCTGGTTCTGATGGTTTCTCTGCTAAGTTCTTCAAGTCTGCTTGGGATATTGTGGGTCCTGATTTCTGTATGGCTGTTAAGGAATTCTTCTATTCTGGCAAACTTCATAAGTCCTTCAACAGCACCATCCTTGCGCTCATACCTAAAGTTGATTCCCCTTCCAAAGTCACTGATTTCCGCCCTATAGCTTGTTGTAACGTTGTTTACAAATGTATCAGCAAGCTTATTGCGGATCGTATCAAAAACCATCTTTCTTCTCTGGTTGATGAAAATCAGTCTGCTTTCATCCCTGGTCGTTTGATCACCGACAACGTCCTTCTTGTCCACGAGCTCATGCGTGATTATCATCGTCATCGTGGTCCTCCTAGGTGTGCTTTTAAGGTTGATATTCAAAAAGCCTACGACACGGTTGACTGGACATTTCTGCGGACCATTTTGTTTGGGTTTGGATTTCCCGAGCGTATGATTGACTGGATCATGACATGTGTTTCCACGGTTGCTTACTCTGTGAGTATCAATGGGAATACTCATGGTTATTTCGACGGTAAAAGGGGCCTTTGGCAGGGTGACCCCTATCTCCTTATCTCTTCACTCTTGTCATGGAAGTGCTTAACCTTATGATAAAGAGAAACATCCATGACTCTGATTCTTTTAAATTCCACAGACAATGTGACGATCAAAATATCACCCATCTCTGCTTTGCCGACGATCTCCTTATCTTTTGCCATGGTGATAGCTCTTCGGTTAAACTCATCTGTGATTCTCTTGAGGAATTCTCTGGGGTTTCTGGCCTCCATCCCAATACTGCGAAGAGTGAAGCTTTCTACTGTAATGTTGGTGAGAGGACCAGGGCTGCCATTGACCTTATTGTTAAGTTTCCTGAAGGCTCTTTTCCTGTCCGATACCTTGGCGTTCCTCTCATTACCACGCGTCTTGCCCACAAAGACTGTAAAGGCCTTATTGATAAAGTCAAATGCAGGATTAATGACTGGAAAAACAAGTCTCTTTCTTTTGCTGGTCGTCTCCAGCTGATCCTCTCTGTCCTTTCTTCTACTCAAATCTATTGGGCTTCTGTTTTTATTCTTCCTAAATCTATCTCTAACGATATTGAGAAGCTCATGAGAGGTTTCCTCTGGTGCCATGGTGAGTTGAAGCGTGGTAAAGCTAAAGTCTCCTGGAAAACTGTATGCCTTCCTAAGGAACATGGTGGTCTTGGCATACGTAACCTTGCTATCTGGAATGTTACCCTTATGGCTTCCCATGTATGGAGACTCCTTTCCAAGAAAGAGTCCCTATGGGTTAAGTGGATCCACTATTACCGTTTATGTGGCCGTAACTTTTGGGATGCCCCCAAAAAATACGGTTCTGGATTTGCCTGGCGTAACATCCTGGATATGCGGGATAAGATAAGGGAGTATATTGTTTCCCAGATAGGTGATGGATGCTCTACTTCTGCTTGGTTCGATAACTGGCACCCCGCGGGCCCTCTTTCTAAATTCTTGTCTATTCGTGACATCCATGATGCGGGTTTCACTGCTGATACTAAGGTTGCTGACCTTGTTCTTAACGGATCTTGGGTTCGGCCTCATTATTGGAGAGATTCCCATGGTGCTCTTCTTTCTCATAATCTCCCTACTCTTTCCACATTCGTCCCTGATAATCTCCTTTGGAGATCTAGAGACGGTCAACTCTCTCCTTTCTCTGTTCGTTCTGTTTGGCAGACTATTCGCCCCTATCAACAACCGGTCTTTTGGTTTCATCTTGTTTGGTTCTCCCAAAACATCCCCAGACATGCTTTCATTCTTTGGGTTGCTCTTAAAAATCGCCTTAAGACTCATGATAAGATCAAAATTTGGGACACTACTTCCAATCTCATTTGTGCGTTCTGCGGGGACTGTCCGGATTCCCTTTCCCATCTCTTCTTTGAATGTTCTTTCACTTCTTTGGTTTGGCATGACCTCCATCATGTCATGAATCTCTCCTTCTTCACTGATACCTGGTCTGATATCATTAGTCAACTCAACCCCAGTAATAAGAACAAGACCATATGGTCCATCATTAGAAGACTTGTTTTTGCTGGAGCTGTCTACCACATTTGGCGAGAAAGAAATTTACGCATTTTTAAAAAAATAAAAAATTCTCATAATGCTGTCGTGAATAGTGTTAAGGATGATATCCGCTGTAGACTGCTGAGTCTATCTATGAAAACTTGCACTAATGTTGATTTGGCTAAAACTATTTGGACCCTCCCTTAACTTTCTTCCTTTGCGATTTCTTTCTTTATCTACTTGTTTTGGCTTGTATGGTTTGTTTGTTTTGCAGGTTGTTTTCCTTTTTGTTCTTGTTTGCTTCTGGTTCCTTCTCTTGTTTTGGTTCCTAGTTTAGCTTGTTGTCCGTTGGGGCCTGTCCCGATGGATTTTCTGTTTTTTGGTGGGGAGTCCCCAACCTTATATTGTATTTATCTTTTTTATTAATAAAATTTGCCAGAGGTGCCGCCCTCTTTACCCAAAAAAAAAAACTAGAAAACCCTAATAACATCATTTGCAACATTCAAAAACCCTAATCCATCATATGAAAACTAGAAAACCCTAATAACATCATTTGCAACATTCAAAAACCCTAATCCATCATATGAAAACTAGAAAACCCTAATAACATCATTTGCAACATTCAAAAACTTTAATACATCATATGGAAACTAGAAAACCCTAATAAGATCATTTGCAACATTCAAAAACCCTAATCCATCATATGAAAACTACAAACCCTAATAACATCATTTGCAACATTGAAAAACCCTAATCCGTCATATGAAAACTAGAAAACCCTAATAACATCATATGAAACATTAAAAAACCCTAATCCATCATATGAAAACTAGAAAACCCTAATAACATCATTTGCAACAATCAAAAACCCTAATCCATCATACGAAAACTAGAAAACCCTAATAACATCATTTGCAACATTCAAAAACCCTAATCCATCATATGTAAACTAGAAAACCAAATAACATCATTTGCAACATTAAAAAACCATAATCCATCATATGAAAACTAGAAAACCCTAATAACATCATTTGCAACATTTAAATACCCTAATCCATCATATGAAAACTAGAAAACCTAAATCCATCATATGAATACTAGAAAACCTAATAACATCATTTGCAATATTCAAAAACCCTAATCTTTCAAATGAAAACTAGAAAACCCTAATCCATCATACAAAAACTAGAAAACCCTAATAACATCATTTGCAACATTCAAAACCCCTAATCAATCATATGAAAACTAGAAAACCCGAATCCATCATATGAAAACTAGAAAACCCTAATCCATCATTTGAAAACTAGAAAACCATAATAACATCATTTGCAACATTCAAAAACCCTAATCCATCATATGAAAACTAGAAAACCCTAATAACATCATTTGCAACATTCAAAAACCCTAATCCATCATACGAAAACTAGAAAACCCCAATAACATCATTTGCAACATTCAAAAACCCTAATCCATCATATGAAAACTAGAAAACCCTAATAACATCATTTGGAACATTCAAAAACCCTAATCCATCATACGAAAACTAGAAAACCCCAATAACATCATTTGCAACATTCAAAAACCCTAATCCATCATATGAAAACTAGAAAACCCTAATAACATCATTTGTAACATTCAAATACCCTAATCCATGATATGAAAACTAGAAAACCTAAATCCATCATGTGAAAACTAGAAAACCTAATAACATCATTTGCAATATTCAAAAACCCTAATCTATCATATGAAAACTAGAAAACCCTAATCCATCATACAAAAACTAGAAAACCCTAATAACATCATTTGCAACATTCAAAACCCTTAATCAATCATATGAAAACTAGAAAACCCTAATCCATCATATGAAAACTAGAAAACCATAATAACATCATTTGCAACATTCAAAAACCCTAATCCATCATATGAAAACTAGAAAACCCTAATAACATCATTTGCAACATTCAAAAACCCTAATCCATCATATGAAAACACGAAAACCCTAATATCATCATTTGCAACATTCAAAAACCCTAATCCATCATATGAAAACTAGAAAACCCTAACACATCATTTGAAAACTAGAAAACCCTAATCCATCATATGAAAACTAGAAAATCCATGAAGATTTAGATGCTGAAAAAAAATTACATTATGAAGATAACCCTCCTTTAGTTCACGGCAATAATCTTACTACTACTATACATGGTGATCGTGAAAATCATTCTACAAACCTGATGAACACCAAAGGGCAAGAAGATGACGCTGCTTTCCATGCTGACCGGGCTGACCGTGAACAAAACACTCCAACGGTCATGAACTCTCAATACATAACGGCTACAACTTATAAAAACTGCATTTCCAAAGGTATGATGGCCGATCCCTCTTTTAATATTGATATTCCTTCTTTAGTGAATGTAGAGGGTGGTTAAATTGAGAAAATAAATGGTCAAAAGCCTAAAGTTATGGGGTTAGTGGGAGACAACAATCATAAGCTTTGCTTTATGGGAGACAAGATGACACATGCTCCACCTTTTGATTTGTCCCATCCCCTTATGCATGTGCCAACAATTGAGTCTTCTAATTTGAATATGCCGAATGTTAATTTCTCTTTTGCTTGTTCAGACACAAATAAATTGAATATGCATAATGTGGATCCTAATGGTAATGATATGGATCCTAATGGTAATGATACGGATCATTTACCCTCTTTATTGGGCCTCCCTAGAAGTTCTTCCATCTTGGGCCAACCTAAACTAACCTATCATTCTAGAAGACCAAACAACCATAAGCCCAATGTTTATAATAAATCTAATTGGGCTAACTATAATAAGCCTTCTAATACTAAAAATTATGTTTTTCAAAAAACGGATAATCATGTTCCTCTTAATTCTAGCTTAAGTAATGAAGCCGAGGTTGTTCATTTTCATAACTCCAACAAGCAAGGTAAGATTAATGATAACGGGAAAGTTAAAGACATAAATTACAACGCTTGGTCTAGTAAATTACCTATGCTTGTTAACTCTCAAGCGAACATTTTAAGTGGTCCTAAAAAACATTCTAGCGATAATTTTCGTTTCATTCCTAATCTGAGTAATCATATTGATGTGCCAGTTGATATTCCGATCAATGTTGTTAATAAGATATGTGAGACTCATGCTAGAACCATTTGTGGGTATTTTGTTGGTTGTAAAATGAATTATTCAGATGTTCGTTATCTCGCATCTAAGATGTGGTCTCAACATGGTCTGGAAGATGTTCTGTTAAATGGTAACGGTGTCTATCTTTTCAAATTTAACAATGACCAAGGTCTTCAACATGTTATTACCCACGGCCCTTGGACATTTAGAAGTGCACCCATTGTTATGCAAAAATGGAGACCCGGACTTAGCATTCATAAAAACAACCATGACAAACTTCCTCTATGGATTAAAATACATGACATCCCTTATGAGACTTGGAGTGAGGAAGGATTAAGTCACATTGCTTCTAAAATTGGTAAGCCTCTTGCTATGGACTCTTATACAGCTAACATGTGTACTTATGCTGTGGGTAAGGCAGTTTATGCTCGTGTCCTTTTAGAGGTCCCAATTCGTCCCTCATGGGTTGACAAAATTAACATCCGTATCCCAGATCCTGAAACACTTGAGTTTTCTTCCCATACTCTTAGAGTTGAGTATGAATGGAAACCACCTATGTGCTCTCATTGTAAAGTGTTTGGTCACGAAACACATGTTTGTATGCAAGTTATTACTAAAACTAATGTTACTTCTATTGCTAAACTTTTGGATACTTCTAACATTAATGCTACTTCTATTATAGATAATATTGATGAATTTACTATGGTATCTAATAAGAAAAAATCTTCTAAAAATGTTTCTACTAAAGACAATAAAAATAATGAATCTTCTAAAAGCAATACTAAGAGCAAATACCAAAACAATACCCAAGATTATTCTCTGTCCAAAAATAAGAACTTTTTAAATACAATTAGAAATAAGAAACGTTTTGAGAAACATCCGGTTCTTATTAATAATTGCCCCCCTTTTTCCCCCATTTCTCCTATTCCCCCTTTGAAGGACAGGGCACCTTGTGTTGGATTCCCTAGCCCTATCATTCATCTTTCTTCCTCCCAACCCCTTAATCAGTCTGAATCCTCCACACCTTTATTCAATGCCTTCTCCATTCTAGAGGGTTGTTCCTCTGACGTCACGGATATTCCCTCTACTTCTGTCCCCTACCCCATCCTAGTGCTCATTCCCATTCTAGTCCTGATGATTTTGATCCTGATGCTGATGACCTAATCGTTGAGGATAATAGTATTGAGGTTGATTCTGATGATGGTGAGACTGCCCAGTTCATTGTTAATGAGTCTGGATCATATAATGATCACCCTATGATAGCTCTGGTGTCCGAGCAGATGAACTCCACCCCCCTCCAAGTTTCCATATGACGCACATCGCTGCATGGAATACTCGCGGTCTCTGTAAGCCCTCTCATCAGAAAGCCTTGAGAGATCTTATTCGCGATCAAAATCTTCATATTTGTGCTTCTATTGAGACTCGTGCTTCCTTCCCTAACCTCCCTCTTATCTGTAGTCGTACTTTTGGCTCTTGGTCGTGGTCGTCCAACGGTCTCTTCTCCCCTAGAGGGACTAGAATCGTGGTTGCCTGGGATCCTATGGCCATTGATATGATTCTTATCGACTTAAATGATCAGGTTATGCATTTCAAAGTTAATATTCGTGATTCTAATGAATCCTTTTTCTGCTCCTTCGTCTATGCTCATAATGATCACATGATGCGTCGATCTCTCTGGCATTCTCTTGCGGTCCATAAGAATGTGGTTAGAGACACCCCTTGGATTCTTTTGGGTGATTTCAATGTTGCTCTTGATATTAAAGATAGCACCTCCGGGTCGTCTGGGATTTCTCGTGCCATGGAGGACTTCAGGGACTGTGTCAATCTGATGGAAATGGAGGATCTTAACTATAAAGGTCTCTTCTACACATGGACCAAGTCTCCTAATGGTTCGGGTGGCATCCTAAAGAAGATCGATCGTGTCATGGGAAATACTCACTTCGTTGCTTCTTTCCCCTCCTCTACTGTCAATTTTCTCCCTTACCGTTCGTCCGATCATACTCCTGCTGTGCTTTCTCTCCCCCATCGTGCCCCTTTCCAACCTAAGCCTTTCAAGTTCCCTAATTTCCTGACTTATAAGAAAGATTTCAAGCAGATTGTTGCCTCCTCTTGGAACCCCAATATCACTGGATATCGGATGTATAAGGTTTTCAAAAACCTTAAAAATCTGAAAGTGCCGATACGTAAGATGCTTCGCAACCAAGGAAACCTCTTTTCTAAGGTTATCTCTCTTCGTAATGAGCTTGATAGAGTTCAGATTGCTTTGGATCGGGATCCTTTCAATAAGGATCTTCGTGAAGAACAATGCAGGTATCTCCTCGCTTATAACGAGGCTAGCCTGGATGAAGAGAGGTTCCTGAAACAAAAGGCTAAGGTTAACTGGCTGCGTAAGGGTGATAAAAATTCGGCTTTTTTCCACAAAGCGGTTAAAAGTCGAAAATCTCGCAATCGTATTAACTCTATCCAAGATGCTCAAGGTAACTGGATCTCGGGGAATGACCTTCCTAATCTTTTTGTTGATCACTTTCAAGACTTCTTGGGTTCTGCCCAGCCTACCACTGCTATTCATGATCCTTCTTCCCTCTTCTCTAATAAGCTCTCCCCCCTCCAGTCTGCCGCCATGCTTACTCCTGTTACTGACGCGGAGGTTAAGTGTGTCCTGTTCCAGATGGGTGATGATAAAGCTCCTGGTTCTGATGGTTTTTCTGCTAAGTTCTTCAAGTCTGCTTGGGATATTGTGGGTCCTGATTTTTGTATGGCTGTTAAGGAATTCTTCTATTCTGGCAAACTTCTTAAGTCCTTCAACATCACCATCCTTGCGCTCATTCCTAAAGTTGATTCCCCCTCCAAAGTCACTGATTTCCGCCCTATAGCTTGTTGTAACGTTGTTTACAAATGTATCAGCAAGCTTATTGCGGATCGTATAAAAAACCATCTTTCTTCTCTGGTTGATGAAAACCAGTCTGCTTTCATCCCTGGACGTTTGATCACCGACAACGTCCTTCTTGTCCACGAACTCATGCGTGATTATCATCGTCATCGTGGTCCTCCTAGGTGTGCTTTTAAGGTTGATATTCAAAAAGCCTACGACACGGTTGACTGGACGTTTCTGCGGACCATCTTGCTTGGGTTTGGATTCCCCGATCGTATGATTGACTGGATCATGACATGTGTTTCCACGGTTGCTTACTCTGTAAGTATCAATGGGAATACTTATCGTTATTTTGACGGTAAAAGGGGCATTCGGCAGGGTGACCCCCTCTCTCCTTATCTCTTCACTCTTGTTATGGAAGTGCTTAACCTTATGATCAAGAGAAACATCCATGATTCTGATTCTTTTAAATTCCACAGACAATGTGATGATCAAAATATCACCCATCTCTGCTTTGCCGACGATCTCCTTCTCTTCTGCCATGGTGATAGCTCTTCGGTTAAACTCATATGTGATTCTCTGGAGGAATTCTCTGGGGTTTCTGGCCTCCATCCCAATACTGCAAAGAGTGAAGCTTTCTACTGTAATGTTGGTGAGAGGACCAGGGCTGCCATTGACCTTATTGTTAAGTTTCCTGAGGGCTCTTTTCCTGTCTGATACCTTGGCGTTCCTCTCATCACCACGCGTCTTGCCCACAAATATTGTAAAGGCCTTGTTGATAAAGTCAAATGCAGGATTAATGACTGGAAAAACAAGTCTCTTTCCTTTGCTGGTCGTCTCCAGCTCATCCTCTCTGTCCTTTCTTCTACTCAAATCTATTGGGCTTCTGTTTTTATTCTTCCTAAATCTATCTCTAACGATATTGAGAAGCTCATGAGAGGTTTCCTCTGGTGCCATGGTGAGTTGAAACATGGTAAAGCTAAAGTCTCCTGGAAAACTGTATGCCTTCCTAAGGAACATGGTGGTCTTGGCATACGTAATCTTGCTATCTGGAATGTTGCCCTTATGGCTTCCCATGTTTGGTGACTCCTTTCCAAGAAAGAGTCCCTATGGGTTAAGTGGATCCACTCTTACCGTTTATGTGGCCGTAACTTTTGGGATGCCCCCAAAAATACGGATCTGGATTTTCCTGGCGTAACATCCTGGATATGCGGGATAAGATAAGGGAGTATATAGTTTCCCAGATTGGTGATGGATGCTCTACTTCTGCTTGGTTCGATAACTGGCACCCCGCGGCACCTCTTTCTAAATTCTTGTCTGTCCGTGACATCCATGATGCGGGTTTCACTCCTGATACAAAGGTTGCTAACCTGGTTCTTAACGGATCTTGGGTTCGGCCTCATTGTTGGAGAGATTACCATACTGCTCTTCTTTCTCATAACCCCCCTTCTCTTTCCACATTCGTCCCTGATAATCTCCTTTGGAGATCTAGAGACGGTCAACTCTCTCCTTTCTCTGTTCGTTCTGTTTGGCAGACTATTCGCCCCTATCATCAACCGGTCGTTTGGTTTCATCTTGTTTGGTTCTCCCAGAACATCCCCAGACATGCTTTCATTCTTTGGGTTGCTCTTAAAAATCGCCTTAAGACTCGTGATAAAATCAAAATTTGGGACACTAATTCCAATCTCATTTGTGCGTTCTGCGGGGACTGTCCGGATTCCCTTTCCCATCTCTTCTTTGAATGTTCTTTCACTTCTTTGGTTTAGCATGACCTCCATCATGTCATGAATCTCTCCTTCTCCACTGATAGCTGGTCTGATATCATTTGTCAACTCAACCCCAGTAATAAGAACAAGACCATATGGTCCATCATTAGAAGACTTGTTTTTGCTGGATCTGTCTACCACATTTGGCGGGAAAGAAATTTACGCATTTTTAAAAAAATAATAAGATCCCATCATGCTGTCGTGAATAGTGTTAAGGATGATATCCGCTGTAGACTGCTGAGTCTATCTATGAAAACTTGCACTAATGTTGTTTTGGCTAAAACTATTTGGACCCTCCCTTAATTTTCTTCATTTGCGCTTTCTCTCTTTATTCGCTTGTTTTGGCTTGTATGGTTTGTTTGTTTTGCAGGTTGTTTTCCTTTATGTTCTTGTTTGCTTCTGGTTCCTTCTCTTGTTTTGGTTTCTAGTTTAGCTTGTTGTCCGTTGGAGCCTGTCCTGATGGATTTTCTGTTTTTTGGTGGGAAGTCCCCAGCCTTATATTGTATTTATTCTTTTTATTAATAAATTTGCCAGAGGTGCCGCCATCTATACCCAAAAAAAAAAACTAGAAAACCCTAATAACATCATTTGCAACATCCGAAAACCCTAATCCATCATATGAAAACTAGAAAACCCTAATCCATCATATGCAACATTCAAAAACCCTAATCCATCATATGAAAACTAGAAAACCCTAATCCATCATATGAAAACTAGAAAACCCTAATAACATCATTTGCAACATTCAAAAACCTTAATCCACCATATGAAAAATTGAAAACCCTAATAACATCATTTGCAACAATCAAAAACCCTAATCCTTCATATGAAAACTAGAAAACCCTAATGACATCATTTGCAACATTCAAAAACCCTAATCCATAATATGAAAACTAGAAAACCCTAATAACATCATTTGCAATAATTAAAAACCCTAATCCATCATATGAAAACTAGAAAACCCTAATCCATCATATGAAAACTAGAAAACCCTAATAACATCATTTGCAACATTCAAAAACCCTAATCCATCATAAGAAAACAAGAAAACTCTAATCCATCATATGAAAATTGGAAACCCTAATAACATCATTTACAACATTCAAAAACCCTAATTCATCATATGAAAACTAGAAAACCCTAATCCATCATACGAAAACTAGAAAACCCTAATAACATCATTTGCAACATTCAAAAACCCTAATCCATCAGATGAAATATAGAAAACCCTAATCCATCATATGAAAACTAGAAAACCCTAATCCATCATTTGAAAACTAGAAAACCCTAATAACATCATTTGTAACATTCAAAAACCCTAATCTATCATATGAAAACTAGAAAACCCTAATAACATCATTTGCAACATTCAAAAACCCTAATCCATCATATGAAAACTAGAAAACCCAAATAACATCATTTGCAACATTCAAAAACCCTAATCCATCATATGAAAACTAGAAAACCCTAATAACATCATTTGCAACATTCAAAAACTTTAATACATCATATGGAAACTAGAAAACCCTAATAACATCATTTGTAACATTCAAAAACCCTAATCCATCATATGAAAACTAGAAAACCCTAATAACATCATTTGCAACATTGAAAAACCCTAATCCGTCATATGAAAACTAGAAAACCCTAATAACATCATTTGAAACATTAAAAAACCCTAATCCATCATATGAAAACTAGAAAACCCTAATAACATCATTTGCAACAATCAAAAACCCTAATCCATCAAACAAAAACTAGAAAACCCTAATAACATCATTTGCAACATTCAAAAACCCTAATCCATCATATGTAAACTAGAAAACCAAATAACATCATTTGCAACATTAAAAAACCCTAATCCATCATATGAAAACTAGAAAAGCATAATAACATCATTTGCAACATTTAAATACCCTAATCCATCATATGAAAACTAGAAAACCTAAATCCATCATATGAAAACTAGAAAACCTAATAACATCATTTGCAATATTCAAAAACCCTAATCTTTCAAATGAAAACTAGAAAACCCTAATCCATCATACAAAAACTAGAAAACCCTAATAACATCATTTGCAACATTCAAAACCCCTAATCAATCATATGAAAACTAGAAAACCCAAATCCATCATATGAAAACTAGAAAACCCTAATCCATCATCTGAAAACTAGAAAACCATAATAACATCATTTGCAACATTCAAAAACCTTAATCCATCATATGAAAACTAGAAAACCCTAATAACATCATTTGCAACATTCAAAAACCCTAATCCATCATACGAAAACTAGAAAACCCCAATAACATCATTTACAACATTCAAAAACCCTAATCGATCATATGAAAACTAGAAAACCCTAATAACATCATTTGTAACATTCAAATACCCTAATCCATCATATGAAAACTAGAAAACCTAAATCCATCATATGAAAACTAGAAAACCTAATAACATCATTTGCAATATTCAAAAACCCTAATCTATCATATGAAAACTAGAAAACCCTAATCCATCATACAAAAACTAGAGAACCCTAATAACATCATTTGCAATATTCAAAACCCCTAATTAATCATATGAAAACTAGAAAACCCTAATCAATCATATGAAAACTAGAAAACCCTAATCCATCATAGGAAAACTAGAAAACCATAATAACATCATTTGCAACATTCAAAAACCCTAATCCATCATATGAAAACTAGAAAACCCTAATAACATCATTTGCAACATTCAAGAACCCTAATCCATCATATGAAAACCCGAAAACCAACATCAATTGCAACATTCAAAAACCCTAATCCATCATATGAAAACTAGAAAACCCTAACACATCATATGAAAACTAGAAAACCCTAATCCATCATATGAAAACTAGAAAACCCTAATAACATCATTTGCAACATCCGAAAACCCTAATCCATCATATGAAAACTAGAAAACACTAATCCATCATATGCAACATTCAAAAACCCTAATCCATCATATGAAAACTAGAAAACCCTAATCCATCATATGAAAACTAGAAAACCCTAATAACATCATTTGCAACATTCAAAAACCTTAATCCATCATATGAAAACTTGAAAACCCTAATAACATCATTTGCAACATTTATAAACCCTAATTCTTCATATGAAAACTAGAAAACCCTAATGACATCATTTGCAACATTCAAAAACCCTAATCCATCATATGAAAACTAGAAAACCATAATAACATCATTTGCAACATTCAAAAACCCTAATCCATCATATGAAAACTAGAAAACCCAAATAACATCATTTGCAACATTCAAAAACCCTAATCCATCATATGAAAACTCGAAAACCCTAATAAAATCATTTGCAACATTCAAAAACCCTAATCCATCAGATGAAAACTAGAAAACCCTAATAACATCATTTGCAACATTCAAAAACCCTAATCCATCATATGAAAACTCGAAAACCCTAATAACATCATTTGCAACATTCAAAAACCCTAATCCATCATATGAAAACTAGAAAACCCTAACACATCATATGAAAACTAAAAAACCCTAATCCATCATATGAAAACTAGAAAACCCTAATAACATCATTTGCAACATCCGAAAACCCTAATCCATCATATGCAACATTCAAAAACCCTAATCCATCATATGAAAACTAGAAAACCCTAATCCATTATATGAAAACTAGAAAACCCTAATAACATCATTTGCAACATTTAAAAACCTTAATCCATCATATGAAAACTTGAAAACCCTAATAACATCATTTGCAACATTCAAAAACCCTAATCCTTCATATGAAAACTAGAAAACCCTAATGACATCATTTGCAACATTCAAAAACCCTAATCCATCATATGAAAACTAGAAAACAATAATAACATCATTTGCAATATTCAAAAACCCTAATCCATCATATGAAAACTAGAAAACCCTAATCCATCATATGAAAACTAGAAAACCCTAATAACATCATTTGCAACATTCAAAAACCCTAATCCATCATACGTAAACTAGAAAACCAAATAACATCATTTGTAACATTAAAAAACCCTAATCCATCATATGAAAACTAGAAAACCCTAATCGATCATATGAAAACTAGAAAACCCAAATCCATCATATGAAAACAAGAAAACCCTAATCCATCATATAAAAACTAGAAAACCCTAATAACATCATTTGCAACATTCAAAAACCCTAATTTGTCATATGAAAACAAGAAAACCCTAATAACATCATTTGAAACATTAAAAAACCCTAATCCATCATATGAAAACTAGAAAAACCTAATAACATCATTTGCAACAATCAAAAACCCTAATCCATCATATGAAAACTAGAAAACCCTGATAACATCATTTGCAACATTCAAAAACTTAATCCATCATATTAAAACTAGAAAACCCTAATAACATTATTTGCAACATTAACAACCCCTAATCCATCATATAAAAACTAGAAAACCCTAATAACATCATTTGCAACATTCAAATACCCTAATCCATCATATGAAAAATAGAAAACCCGAATCCATCATATGAAAACTAGAAAACTTAATGACATCATTTGCAACATTCAAAAACCCTAATCCATCATATGAAAACTAGAAAACCCTAATCCATCATACGAAAACTAGAAAACCCTAACAACATCATTTGCAACATTCAAAAACCCTAATCTATCTGATGAAATATAGAAAACACTAATCCATCATATGAAAACTAGAAAACCCTAATCCATCATCTGAAAACTAGAAAACCCTAATAACATCATTTGTAACATTCAAAAACCCTAATCCATCATATGAAAACTAGAAAACCCTAATAACATCATTTGCAACATTGAAAAACCCTAATCCATCATATGAAAACTAGAAAACCCTAATAACATCATTTGCAACATTGAAAAACCCTAATCTGTCATATGAAAACTAGAAAACCCTAATAACATCATTTGAAACATTAAAAAACCCTAATCCATCGTATGAAAACTAGAAAACCCTAATAACATCATTTGCAACAATCAAAAACCCTAATCCATCATACGAAAACTAGAAAACCCTAATAACATCATTTGCAACATTCAAAAATCCTATTCCATCATATGTAAACTAGAAAACCAAATAACATCATTTGCAACATTAAAAAACCCTAATCCATCATATGAAAACTAGAAAAGCCTAATAACATCATTTACAACATTTAAATACCCTAATCCATCATATGAAAATTAGAAAACCTAAATCCATCATATGAAAGAAAACCTAATAACATCATTTGCAATATTCAAAAACCCTAATATGTCAAATGAAAACTAGAAAACCCTAATCCATCATACAAAAACTAGAAAACCCTAATAACATCATTTGCAACATTCAAAACCCCTAATCAATCATATGAAAACTAGAAAACCCTAATCCATCATATGAAAACTAGAAAACCCTAATCCATCATCTGAAAACTAGAAAACCATAATAACATCATTTGCAACATTCAAAAACCCTAATCCATCATATGAAAACTAGAAAACCCTAATAACATCATTTGCAACATTCAAAAACCCTAATCCATCATACGAAAACTAGAAAACCCTAATAACATCATTTGCAACATTCAAAAACCATAATCCATCATATGAAAACTAAAAAACCCTAACACATCTTATGAAAACTAGAAAACCCTAATCCAACATATGAAAACTAGAAAACCCTAATAACATCATTTGCAACATCCGAAAACCCTAATCCATCATATAAAAACTTGAAAACACTAATCCATCATATGAAACATTCAAAAACCCTAATCCATCATATGAAAACTAGAAAACCCTAATCCCTCATATGAAAACTAGAAAACCCTAATAACATCATTTGCAACATTCAAAAACCTTAATCCATCATATGAAAACTTGAAAACCCTAATAACATCATTTACAACATTTATAAACCCTAATCCTTCATATGAAAACTAGAAAACCCTAATGACATCATTTGCAACATTCAAAAACCCTAATCCATCATATGAAAACTAGAAAACCCTAATAACATCATTTGCAATATTCAAAAACCCTAATCCATCATATGAAAACTAGAAAACCCTAATCCATCATATGAAAACTAGAAAACCCTAATAACATCATTTGCAACATTCAAAAACCCAAATCCATCATAAGAAAACAAGAAAACCCTAATCCATCATATGAAAACTGGAAACCCTAATAACATCATTTACAACATTCAAAAACCCTAATCCATCATATGAAAACTAGAAAACCCTAATCCATCATATGAAAACTAGAAAACCGTAATCCATCATATGAAAACCAGAAAACCTGAATCCATCATATGAAAACTAGAAAACCCTAATAACATCATTTGCAATATTCAAAACCCTAATCCTTCATATGAAAACTAGAAAACCCTAATAACATCATTTGCAACATTCAAAAATCCTAATCCATTATATGAAAACTAGAAAACCCTAATCCATCATATGAAAACTAGAAAACCCTAATCCATCATATGAAAACTAGAAACCCTAATAACATCATTTGAAACATTCAAAAACCCTAATCCATCATATCAAAACAAGAAAACCCTAATCCATCATATGAAAACTGGAAACCTTAATAACATCATGTACAAAATTCAAAAACCCTAATCCATCATATGAAAACTAGAAAACCCTAATCCATCATATGAAAACAATAAAACCCTAAGAACATCATTTGCAACATTCAAAAACCCTAATCCATCATACGAATACTAGAAAACCCTAATAACATAATTTGCAACATTCAAAAACCCTAATCCATTATATGAAAAGTACAAAACCCTAATAACATCATTTGCAACATTCAAAAACCTTAATCCATCATATGAAAACTAGAAAACCCTAATCCATCATATGAAAAGTAAAAACCCCTAATAACATCGTTTAAAACATTCAAAAACCCTAATCCATTATATGAAAACAAGAAAACCCTAATAACATCATTTGCAACATTCAAAAACCCTAATCCATCATATGAAAACTAGAAAATCCTAATAACATCATGTGCAACATTCAAAAACCCTAATCCATCATATGAAAACTAGAAAACCCTAATAACATCATTTGCAACATTCAAAAACCCTAATCCATTATATGAAAACTAGAAAACCGTAATCCATCATTTGAAAACTAGAAAACCCTAATAACATCATTTGCAACATTCAAAAACTTTAATACATCATATGGAAAATAGAAAACCCTAATAACATCATTTGCAACATTCAAAAACCGTAATCCATCATAGGAAAACTAGAAAACCCTAATAACATCATTTGCAACATTCAAAAAACTTTAATACATCATATGGAAACTAGAAACCCCTAATAACATCATTTGCAACATTTAAAAACCCTAATCCATCATATGAAAACTAAAAAACCCTAATAACATCATTTGCAACATTTAAAAACCCTAATCCGTCATATGAAAACTAGAAAACCCTAATAACATCATTTGAAACGTTAAAAAACCCTAATCCATCATATGAAAACTAGAAAACCCTAATAACATCATTTGCAACAATCAAAAACCCTAATCCATCATACGAAAACTAGAAAACCCTAATAACATCATTTGCAACATTCAAAAATCCTAATCCATCATATGTAAACTAGAAAACCAAATAACATCATTTGCAACATTAAAAACCCTAATCCATCATATGAAAACTAGAAAACCCTAATCCATCATACGAAAACTAGAAAACCCTAACAACATCATTTGCAACATTCAAAAACCCTAATCTATCTGATGAAATATAGAAAACCCAAATCCATCATATGAAAACTAGAAAACCCTATTCCATCATCTGAAAACTAGAAAACCCTAATAACATCATTTGTAACATTCAAAAACCCTAATCCATCATATGAAAACTAGAAAACCCTAATAACATCATTTGCAACATTCAAAAACCGTAATCCATCATATGAAAACTATAAAACCCTAATAACATCATTTGCAACATTCAAAAACCCTAATCCATCATATGAAAACTAGAAAACCCTAATAACATCATTTGCAACATTCAAAAACTTTAATACATCATATGGAAACTAGAAAACCCAAATAAGATCATTTGCAACATTCAAAAACCCTAATCCATCATATGAAAACTAGAAAACTCTAATAACATTATTTGCAACATTCAAAAACTTTAATGCATCATATGGAAACTAGAAAACCCTAATAACATCATTTGTAACATTCAAAAACCCTAATCCATCATATGAAAACTAGAAAACCCTAATAACATCATTTGCAACATTGAAAAACCCTAATCCGTCATATGAAAACTAGAAAACCCTAATAACATCATTTGAAACATTAAAAAACCCTAATCCATCATATGAAAACTAGAAAACCCTAATAACATCATTTGCAACAATCAAAAACCCTAATCCATAATACGAAAACTAGAAAACCCTAATAACATCATTTGCAACATTCAAAAATCCTAATCCATCATATGTAAACTAGAAAACCAAATAACATCATTTGCAACATTAAAAAACCCTAATCCATCATATGAAAACTAGAAAACCCTAATTACATCATTTACAACATTTAAATACCCTAATCCATCATATGAAAATTAGAAAACCTAAATCCATCATATGAAAGAAAACCTAATAACATCATTTGCAATATTCAAAAACCCTAATCTGTCAAATGAAAACTAGAAAACCCTAATCCATCATACAAAAACTAGAAAACCCTAATAACATCATTTGCAACATTCAAAACCCCTAATCAATCATATGAAAACTAGAAAATCCTAATCCATCATATGAAAACTAGAAAACCCTAATCCATCATCTGAAAACTAGAAAACCATAATAACATCATTTGCAACATTCAAAAACCCTAATCCATCATATGAAAACTAGAAAACCCTAATAACATCATTTGCAACATTCAAAAACCCTAATCCATCATACGAAAACTAGAAAACCCTAATAACATCATTTGCAACATTCAAAAACCATAATCCATCATATGAAAAACTAAAAAACCCTAACACATCTTATGAAAACTAGAAAACCCTAATCCAACATATGAAAACTAGAAAACCCTAATAACATCATTTGCAACATCCGAAAACCCTAATCCATCATATAAAAACTTTAAAACACTAATCCATCATATGCAACATTCAAAAACCCTAATCCATCATATGAAAACTAGAAAACCCTAATCCATCATATGAAAACTAGAAAACCCTAATAACATCATTTGCAACATTCAAAAACCTTAATCCATCATATGAAAACTTGAAAACCCTAATAACATCATTTACAACATTTATAAACCCTAATCCTTCATATGAAAACTAGAAAACCCTAATGACATCATTTGCAACATTCAAAAACCCTAATCCATCATATGAAAACTAGAAAACCCTAATAACATCATTTGCAATATTCAAAAACCCTAATCCATCATATGAAAACTAGAAAACCCTAATCCATCATATGAAAACTAGAAAACCCTAATAACATCGTTTGCAACATTCAAAAACCCTAATCCATTATAAGAAAACAAGAAAACCCTAATCCATCATATGAAAACTGGAAACCCTAATAACATCATTTACAATATTCAAAAACCCTAATCCATCATATGAAAACTAGAAAACCCTAATCCATCATATGAAAACTAGAAAACCCTAATCCATCATATGAAAACCAGAAAACCCGAATCCATCATATGAAAACTAGAAAACCCTAATAACATCATTTGCAATATTCAAAACCCTAATCCTTCATATGAAAACTAGAAAACCCTAATAACATCATTTGCAACATTCAAAAATCCTAATCCATTATATGAAAACTAGAAAACCCTAATCCATCATATGAAAACTAGAAAACCCTAATAACTTCATTTGCAACATTCAAAAACCTTAATCCATCATATGAAAACTTGAAAACCCTAATAACATCATTTACAACATTTATAAACCCTAATCCTTCATATGAAAACTAGAAAACCCTAATGACAACATTTGCAACATTCAAAAACCCTAATCCATCATATGAAAACTAGAAAACCCTAATAACATCATTTGCAATATTCAAAAACCCTAATCCATCATATGAAAACTAGAAAACCATAATCCATCATATGAAAACTAGAAAACCCTAATAACATCATTTGCAACATTCAAAAACCCTAATCCATCATATCAAAACAAGAAAACCCTAATCCATCATATGAAAACTGGAAACCCTAATAACATCATGTACAAAATTCAAAAACCCTAATCCATCATATGAAAACTAGAAAACCCTAATCCATCATATGAAAACTAGAAAACCCTAATAACATCATTTGCAACATTCAAAAACCCTAATCCATCATACGAATACTAGAAAACCCTAATAACATAATTTGCAACATTCAAAAACCCTAATCCATTATATGAAAAGTACAAAACCCTAATAACATCATTTGCAACATTCAAAAACCTTAATCCATCATATGAAAACTAGAAAACCCTAATCCATCATATGAAAAGTAGAAACCCCTAATAACAACGTTTAAAACATTCAAAAACCCTAATCCATTATATGAAAACAAGAAAACCCTAATAACATCATTTGCAACATTCAAAAACCCTAATCCATCATATGAAAACTAGAAAATCCTAATAACATCATGTGCAACATTCAAAAACCCTAATCCATCATATGAAAACTAGAAAACCCTAATAACATCATTTGCAACATTCAAAAACCCTAATCCATCATATGAAAACTAGAAAAACCGTAATCCATCATTTGAAAACTAGAAAACCCTAATAACATCATTTGCAACATTCAAAAACTTTAATACATCATATGGAAAATAGAAAACCCTAATAACATCATTTGCAACATTCAAAAACCGTAATCCATCATATGAAAACTAGAAAACCCTAATAACATCATTTGCAACATTCAGAAACTTTAATACATCATATGGAAACTAGAAACCCCTAATAACATCATTTGCAACATTCAAAAACCCTAATCCATCATATGAAAACTAGAAAACCCTAATAACATCATTTGCAACATTGAAAAACCCTAATCCGTCATATGAAAACTAGAAAACCCTAATAACATCATTTGAAACATTAAAAAACCCTAATCCATCATATGAAAACTAGAAAACCCTAATAACATCATTTGCAACGATCAAAAACCCTAATCCATCATACGAAAACTAGAAAACCCTAATAACATCATTTGCAACATTCAAAAACCCTAATCCATCATATGTAAATTAGAAAACCAAATAACATCATTTGCAACCTTAAAAAACCCTAATCCATCATATGAAAACTAGAAAACCCTAATAACATTATTTGCAACATTCAAATACCCTAATCCATCATATGGAAACTAGAAAACCTAAATCCATCATATGAAAACTAGAAAACCTAATAACATCATTTGCAATATTCAAAAACCCTAATCTATCATATGAAAACTAGAAAACCCTAATCCATCATACAAAAATTAGAAAACCCTAATAACATCATTTGCAACATTCAAAACCCCTAATCAATCATATGAAAACTAGAAAACCCTAATCCATCAAATGAAAACTAGAAAACCCTAATCCATCATCTGAAAACTAGAAAACCATAATAACATCATTTGCAACATTCAAAAACCCTAATCCATCATATGAAAACTGATAAACCCTAATAACATCATTTGCAACATTCAAAAACCCTAATCCATCATATGAAAACTAGAAAACCCTAACAACAACATTTACAACATTCAAAAAGCCTATTCCATCATATGAAAACTAGAAAACCCTAACACATCATATGAAAACTAGAAAACCCTAATCCATCATATGAAAACTAGAAACGCCTAATAACATAATTTGCAACATCCGAAAACCCTAATCCATCATATGAAAACTAGAAAACCTAATCCATCATCTGAAAACTAGAAAACCCTAATAACATCATTTGTAACATTCAAAAACCCTAATGCATCATATGAAAACTAGAAAACTCTAATAACATCATTTGCAACATTTAAAAACCCTAATCCATCATATGAAAACTAGAAAACCCTAATAACATCATATGCAACATTCAAAAACCCTAATCCATCATATGAAAACTAGAAAACCCTAATAACATCATTTGCAACATTCAAAAATCCTAATCCATTATATGAAAACTAGAAAACCCTAATCCATCATATGAAAATTAGAACACCTTAATCCATCATATGAAAACTAGAAAACCCTAATAACATCATTTGCAACATTCAAAAACCCTAATCCATCATATCAAAACAAGAAAACCCTAATCCATCATATGGAAACTGGAAACCCTAATAACATCATGTACAACATTCAAAAACCCTAATCCATCATATGAAAATTAGAAAACCCTAATCCATCATATGAAAACTAGAAAACCCTAATAACATCATTTGCAACATTCAAAAACCCTAATCCATCATATGAATACTAGAAAACCCTAATAACATAGTTTGCAACATTCAAAAACCCTAATCCATCATATGAAAACTACAAAACCCTAATAACATCATTTGCAACATTCCAAAACCTTAATCCATCATATGAAAAATAGAAACCCCTAATCCATCATATGAAAAGTAGAAACCCCTAATAACATCGTTTAAAACATTCAATAACCCTAATCCATTATATGAAAACAAGAAAACCCTAATAACATAATTTGCAACATTCAAAAACCCTAATCCATCATATGAAAACTAGAAAATCCTAATAACATCATGTGCAACATTCAAAAACCCTAATCCATCATATGAAAACTAGAAAACCCTAATAACATCATTTGTAACATTCAAAAACCCTAATCCATCATATGAAAACTAGAAAATCCTAATAACATCATGTGTAACATTCAAAAACCCTAATCCATCATATGAAAACTAGAAAACCCTAATAACATCATTTGTACCATTCAAAAACCCTAATCCATCATATGAAAACTAGAAAAACCGTAATCCATCATATGAAAACTAGAAAACCCTAATAACATCATTTGCAACATTCAAAAACTTTAATACATCATATGGAAACAAGAAAACCCGAATAACATCATTTGCAACATTCAAAAACCCTAATCCATCATATGAAAAACTAGAAAACCCTAACAACATCATTTGCAACATTCAAAAACCCTAATCTATCAGATGAAATATAGAAAACCCTAATCCATCATATGAAAACTAGAAAACCCTAATCCATCATCTGAAAACTAGAAAACCCTAATAACATTATTTGTAACATTCAAAAACCCTAATCCATCATATGAAAACTAGAAAACCCTAATAACATCATTTGCAACATTCAAAAACCCTAATCCATCATATGAAAACTAGAAAACCCTACTAACATCATTTGCAACATTCAAAAACCCTAATCCATCATATAAAAACTAGAAAACCCTAATAACATCATTTGCAACATTCAAAAACTTTAATACATCATATGGAAACTAGAAAACCCAAATAAGATCATTTGCAACATTCAAAAACCCTAATCCATCATATGAAAACTAGAAAATCCTAATAACATTATTTGCAACATTCAAAAACTTTAATACATCATATGGAAACTAGAAAACCCTAATAACATCATTTGTAACATTCAATAACCCTAATCCATCATATGAAAACTAGAAAACCGTAATAACATCATTTGCAACATTGAAAAACCCTAATCCGTCATATGAAAACTAGAAAACCCTAATAACATCATTTGAAACATTAAAAAACCCTAATCCATCATATGAAAACTAGAAAACCCTAATAACATTATTTGCAACAATCAAAAACCCTAATCCATCATACGAAAACTAGAAAACCCTAATAACATCATTTGCAACATTCAAAAATCCTAATCCATCATATGTAAACTAGAAAACCAAATAACATCATTTGCAACATTAAAAAACCCTAATCCATCATATGAAAACTACAAAACCCTAATAACATCATTTACAACAGTTAAATATGTGACAATTGTAAATTTTGGTCAACGAAAGTCAACCATAGTCAAACGAAGCGTACGTTAATCTATATGTTGAAAAGTTATTTTCCATAACTTTTGCGATGTATTATTAAATATTATAATACTACGTATGCTAATTCAAAACAATTATCGAGTAAACGCTGAAGATACGGATAATAAACTACTATAGCGTAAAATTTTGATAATCATACAATTATTATTTTGAGAATAATAATATTCATAAAACGATCTACTCGTAAATACGAACCTGTGGATATATAGAACGTCGAAAACGGAGTTCGTATGTGAAAGTTACAACAATCAACTCGCTATGAACGGATAAATGTACACAGGGTTTGGACTCAAAATACAAAATGTGGTGCCTTAAGCATCAAATATGGAATAACAAATCATATATTATGGAACGTAATACTATCTAGTATTTAATTTCAAAGCCAAATACAATTTTCGATAAAATGCCGAAAATCGCGTAATCGAAAGAAAACTGCGCTTAAACGCGTATTTCATCGTTTAACGAGTCATGATTCAATATAAATAAATGTTTAACAATGTTTTTATACAATATATTTGTTTAGAACATCATTTCTTCAAAAACTCATGAAATTATGCTAAAACGTTTTACAATTTTATAAAAAACTACTTATTTTTATATAAAATAGTTGCATTTTTATAGAACCAACCCACCCCACCCCCACCCCCTCCCTTTGGACGACCATGAGCCATCATGGGACACCCATGTCTTGCTTTTAAGAGGCATGTCTCCTTATTTAAATCATACTGTACATAAAATAAAAAAAAATGAATTTAAAACTCATAAACACCAACTTTTCATCTCATTTGAACTTACACCAACACCCAACATCTTCTCCCATCTCTCTCTCAACTCTCACCACCCACCACCACCTCTCAAACCCACCACCACCATAAACCACCCATCTCCACCACCATCTTCCATCATTTCAAGTGTAAAACACCTCTTTTTGGTAAGATACTCTCATCTAGTAATTTTAAACATTATTACACCACTTTTATCTCATTTACACACACTAACATCTACATAAACCCGTTGGATAATAGCTTTGTCTAAGGGTCATTCGAGCTCCCAAGCTTAGATCTTGTCTTCTACCGTAAATCCCGCAAGAACAACCTTGTTTTTAAGTAAAGCACGCGTCAAGGGTGAGTTTATACCCCTCATTTTCATCTTTTCTAAACTTTTTGGGAGAGAATACAAGTTTACATGTTAAAAATGATGATTTACACAAGTTTATATGTGTTTATATACTATAATTAATGATTTACACAAGTTTATAAAGCTAGTAGTTGTGTAAAAATGTTTTTGACATGACACATGGTTAGATCTATGTATTATGAACATTATGAGGTATTATATTTGTGTAAAAGTTACAAAACTATAAATAAATTGTGTAAAAATACTAGATCTTTAATATAAACGTCATGAAAACGAAAACTAGTAAAAACTACGTTTTTGTAACCGGAAACACTACTTTTTAACAAAATGGTTATAACCAAGTTATTACACCATTTTTGTGGGAAATATCTTAAAAGATGTTATTTATAATCATCTAAATAAGTTATTTCATTATTGTTCGTAAAAATATGATTATTACAACGGTATACTAAAAATAGACTATTATAGGAATAGTATGTTTTTGTGACCGGAAATACGGCTTTTCTAGTAATTTATAAAAAGAACGTCAATTTGACGTAATAACGACTATTTAGACTTATAACGTCCTAATAAACTTGGAAAATGATATTTTTACAAGGAAGTTGGTATTTTAGACCAAAAATGACTATATCCGAAATAATGTGTATGAAAAATGACCATTTGGAAAGATTACCATCATTTTGACAAAAAGACAAGATTTAAAAATGTTGTCATCACTCATGTAAGATGACTAAAACAAATTTCTTGCAATGACATGTTTGATAAACTTTAAATCTATCTTATTAGAATATTTAGTGCCTTAGATGTAAGAAATTATACTTTTCAACTCATTGACATCTTTTAGGCTTAAATACGTTAACACAACGAAAACATTTATATAAATTATAATGGACATAATTTATGGAACGAACGACAAAGATACGACAGAAATACTAAAGATAATTATATAAATATATAATTATTACATACTATAATTATCATGGACAATTTGATAATTATAAACGTAAAGGAGTTTTCAGTATATACATACTATAATTATCATGGACATTTTGATAATTACGAATACAAAGGTGTTTTTACTACATTTACAAGCAAGGCTTTACACTATAATTATCATGAGTATACCTTGATAATTACAAATACAAAAGGGTTTTCATTTCAATACGAACTAGGATAAAACATCACGTTGGGTGGTTATGTGAGACATTTCTTCACAGTACTGAAAGATGTACGCATTAAGTCCTGGATTATAACCTTAATCATTCATGAGCGAGATAGTTGTGTATAGATCTATACGGGACTGACAATCCCGCACCTAAGCTGCTAGCTACAGCTAGACCGGCAGGTCTGGGGTGACAAATGTCTTAACATTACGACGCCTGAAGAACGTCATGGCAGGCCTACATACTAGTCATAGCAAGGTTATAATAACTCACATGAACGACAACGAATATCCTTACTTTGGGGAAAAACGTCTTCAAATGGTTTTATATAGATATAAAACTACATGTTGCTCTACACAAAATATAAGTATGATGTTTACTTATTCATACGGGTTTTATGGGATTAAAACCACATTTTGTCAAGATACAAATATAAGTATGGTTTTACTTATACATACGAGTTTTATGGCATTAAAACTACATTTTAACAAGTTACAAATATAAGTATGGTTTTACTTATACACACTGATTTTTTGGAAATTAAAACTACATTTCATTAAGATGTGAAAATAAGTACGATTTACATATACAAACAAGTTTTATGGTATTAAAACTACATTCTAACAAGTTACAAATATAAGTATGGTTTTACTTATACACACTGGTTTTATGGAAATTAAAACTACATTTCATTAAGATGTGAAAATAAGTACGATTTACATATACAAACAAGTTTTATGGTATTAAAACTACATTCTAACAAGTTACAAATATAAGTATGGTTTTACTTATACATACAAGTTTTATGGAAATTAAAACTACATTTTATCAAGATATAAATAAAAGTATGATTTTACCTACGTAAAGGTTTTACGGAATCAGATCTACAATTAATCTACGAATAAACATGTATTTACATGGTTTCGTACAAGAATAAGACTATGCAATACTATTTTCAAGTATAGAAACACGTATACATTTTCCGTCTTTGGGTTTTAAGACTACGAATCACTTATATGAAAATATTGGATTTTCTGGTTTCAAACACTATCTCTTTACAAGGAAAAAGGGACTATGGATTTTCTCAATACAAAAATCTTATGAACTCACCAACGTAATGTTGACACTCTTTCAAATTACTTGTATTCTCAGGTAACAATTAGTCAGGTCCGACTAACCTTTTGGAATGGGACGCGAAGACGTCTCTTTTACTTATTTCATTATCATACTGTAATTGGGTTGAAACAATACCGTTTGAACAATGTAACTTTCCAATTATAATGTATGATGGTTGTTATCTACTTATGTTTCAATGTATGCAATGGTTGTGATGCTATGTCCCGTTCCGCCCTCAGACGATTCCGCCATCGTGGTTTAGGGGTGTGATAGATTGGTATCAGAGCATTGTTTATAGTGAACTAAGTATATCAATCCATTTAAGATATACAACTATAAATACAATGGGACTAAAACTCTCTAAAACTTTTCGTACAAGTATACTTTTAAAATACAATGATATTTATATAAAAGTATACACATACAAACAAAAATAGTATCACAATACAACAATTACAGGAACATTAGAGTTTAAGTTGGACATTACGTTTAGACTTAGTATAATATGTTATCAAATCATGGAGAAACGTAGCCTGATCAACTACGTTTGAATAGGGTTTGACCGACATGTAACTAAGTGTGAGCATAATGGACAACGGAGTAAAAACTCGAGAATCCTACAACACTTAGTAACCACGTCAACACTTAACATAAATACTTTTGATAGTATTAGTTATAATTAAGAGACACTAATGACAATCCTAAGTCGACACTAATATCAATATTATCTCAATACCTCTTTATCGTCTGCGTACGTGAGTTACGACTAAGAAAACGATTCTAATTGCCGACAAGGGCAACAACAAGAGCTTCGCATTAAGGGACCGTTGAGTCGCCATGAGTAGTCACGACCTTAAAACCATTGGTGAATAGTCCCGATATGACTCACGAGGAGACACAGAAGTTCAACTCATACTTGATCGATACGTGAGACTTTCCTTTTGCGCTACAATTTTAGCCTTAGGATCGTTTCCATCTTAACCTTAAGACTTAAGCTAGGATATCCCTCGATTCTACACCTCCTTTACTTCGTATATGGTAATGCACAAACCACTTCCCCTTATGTCAAAAATTTCTAAGTTTTAATTCGAGGCCCTCAGATACACGATTGATTTCCTCAAGTGTACCATCATGTTATACTTTCCAAATTACTCACATGTTGCTAGAACAATCATCGAACTTACGCTATTCATCCCCAGTTCAACTCTGCACTTCTTCAACACATGGAAATTTCTTATAACTTTGAGTTATCCTTCGACCCATATTGTTTCATACATTCGTTTGAGTCCTTCTAGCATTATTGGCATTCTTATTGTTATCTAAGATCAGATGCGCTTACGCCACACGTCAAACCTATAGCTTAACCGCTAACTCTATAAAAGGTACGGAACTGTGTTTACACCATGAAACGTTGTACAAACAATTTGCCAGGTCCTTTATTTTGAGGAGAGAAAAGTGAAAGGTTACGATTCTTTATCCTCCAAAGGATTACCTTCCTAGAATCACTAAATCGAGAATGTACTCATTCTCGATGGTCAATACTTCTACGCCTTCTTTCAAAGTAGCATTCTACCTTTACAATTTAAAATAGTTATTAACTCCTAAACTCATTTTTTCCCGACTCCTTGTAAATTTGAAATTGGCGTGACTTAAACAGTTGGATAAATCATCAAAATAGAAATCAAAATAGTTCTATACGAGTCCCTCATCGATGACTTAGGCCTTTATTATAAGGAATTTCATCATTCTCTTACTACCTTGTTTGGTTACGACGTAAGTATTATCATTCTCTTGGAGTTGTACTCATTTTGATAACAGTGAAGTTACTTATCGTTTTAAAACCTTCCAACATCACCTAGATCATGTGGTTTAATCTATCATGATCTTTCATGGCCCCCGTTAGAGACAATGAATCCCTAAACATATTCCTTGAATATGGTTCTATTGTGGTGATAGTACTCGCAACAGAAATTGTGTTTCCAAAAATCCTCGATCGTTTCATAACTTGTTTGGTAGACGACACCTGAATAGTCCTTACATTTGAGACCTATCAAAACTTTGCTGCCTATCCTTAGTACGTACCTGTAGGAACTTCATCGAAACAGTATTCCGGGAACCTCCCAAAGCATAGCAAATGCCATCTTCCTCATAATGGTGCCTGCAGAGAGATGACCTACTATGACTGCAAGTAGAAGGGACATACAGCCCGTCCCTGCAAAATTCCGGCACTGGGAACCCATCAAGCATCCAACTCGACTTTCAGAGGTGCTTGTTTTGGGTATGACGAAACCGATCACTTCAAGAGAGACTGCTCGAAGGCAAAGGGGTCCAGTCAGATGCGATCAAGGAAGGAAATCACTGACATACCAGAAGACTGTGACCTTCCTGATTTGTTTCTAGAAGATCTTCCGGGAATACCCCCAACACGACAGGTCGAGTTCAGAATCGACTTGATCCCAGGAGCGACCATCTAGCAAAGTCTCCATACAGACTAGCCCCAGTAAAGATGCAGGAGATAGCTAGTCAACTACACAAACTACTAGCAAAGGGATTCATTAGACCGAGCTTCTCGCCTTGGGGAGTACCGATTTTATTATGAAAAAGAAGGATGGATCCTTTAGAATGTGTATTGACTATAGAGAACTGAACAAGTTGACTATCAAGAACAGATACCCACTTCCCAAAATCGATAACCTGTTCGACCAGTTACAGGGATTCAATTACTTTTCAAAGATCGATTTGAAAGTTGGGTACCATCAACTTAGAGTTCAGAAGGAGGACGTTCCAAGGACATCATTTAGGACTCAGTATGGCCACTGCGAAATTGGTCATGATAACTATTGAGTTGACCAATGCCCCGGTGGTGTTTCATGGACTGGATCCAGACACCAAGGTTCGGTGGCTTCAGGGAGTTAGTTCTGGAAAAGACTCACAAGACAAAGCATACTGATGGCCAAACATGAAAGCAGAGATTGTTACTTATATGGGCAAGTGTTTGACTTGTGCCATGGTCAAGGTAAAATATCAAAAGCCTTCGGGTTTACTACAATAACCAGAAATACCCGAGTGGAAGTAGGAGCAGATAACCATGGACTTCATAACTAAGTTACCCAAGGCAACTGGTGAGCTGGACACCATATGGGTAATTGTCGATAGGTTAACCAAGTCCGCACACTTCCTACGAATAAAAGAGACAGACAAAACGGAGAAAGTGACAAGGACGTACATCAAATTGACTGTACGATTGCATGATGCGCCGATATCCATTATCTCATATAGAGATAGTCGATTTACGTCACGTTTTTGGCAATCATTGCAAAAGACCTTGGGTACCAGGCTCAACATGAGTATAGCTTACCATCCACAACCGACGGGGCAAAGCGAAAGAACAATCCAAACGATGGAAGACATGTTGAGAGCTGGCGTGATAGACTTCGGTAAGTCGTGGGACACCCACTTGCCGCTCATTGAATTTTCATACAACGATAGTTATCACACGAGCATTAAGGTTACTCCATTTGAAGCTTTATACGGACGCAAGTACATATCCCCTCTGTGCTGGGCTAAGGTGAGTGATACTCAGTTAGCCAGAGGTCAAGTACCTAACAGCATTCTCACCGGTATTGAGATCATACGAGAGACGACAGAGAAAATCGTTCAGATCCATGAACGATTGAAAGCATCTCGTGACCGATAAAAGAACTACTCGGATAAATGACGCAAGCCCTTGGAATTCCAGGTTGACGACCGCGTATTATTGAAGGTCTCACCGTAGAAGGGAATGTTATGCTTGAGAAGCATGGAAAACCAGATCTAAGGTATATCGGGCCATCGGAGATCCTTGCTAGGATCGACCCAGTAGCTTACAGAATCCAACTACCACATGAACTCAACAATGTACACCCCACTTTCCACGTGTCAAACCTAAAGACGTGTCTGTCTGATGAGACTCACGTCATTCCGCATGACGAAATTGAAGTAAATGAAAATCTCCACTTCATTGAAAAACCTGTGGAGATCATGAATAGGGAAGTCAATAGGACGAAACAAAGCCGCATACCGATAGTAAAGGTCTGCTGGAATGCCAAGCGTAGACCTGAATCCACTTGGGAATGTAAGGACCAAATTAAACTGAAATACCCACATCCTTTCCCAAACCCTTGGGGATCTACTCAAGTGCTAAATTTCGGGACGAAATTCTTTCTAACGGGTAGATGATGTGACAATTGCAAATTTTGGTCAACGAAAGTCAACCATAGTCAAACGAAGCGTACGTTAATCCATATGTTGAAAAGTTATTTTCCATAACTTTTGCGATGTATTATTAAATATTATAATACTACGTATGCTAATTCAAAACAATTATCGAGTAAACGCTGAAGATACGGATAATAAACTACTGTAGCGTAAAAATTTGATAATCATACAATTATTATTTTGAGAATAATAATATTCATAAAACGATCTACTCGTAAATACGAACCTGTGGATATATAGAACGTCGAAAACGGAGTTCGTATGTGAAAGTTACAACAATCAACTCGCTATGAACGGATAAATATACACAGGGTTTGGACTCAAAATACAAAATGTGGTGCCTTAAGCATCAAATATGGAATAACAAATCATATATTATGGAACGTAATACTATCTAGTATTTAATTTCAAAGCCAAATACAATTTTCGGTAAAATGCCGTAAATCGCGTAATCGAAAGAATACTGCGCTTAAACGCGTATTTCATCGTTTAACGAGTCATGATTCAATATAAATAAATGTTTAACAATGTTTTTATACAATATATTTGTTTAGAACATCATTTCTTCAAAAATTCATGAAATTACGCTAAAACGTTTTACGATTTTATAAAAAACTACTTATTTTTATATAAAATAGTTGCATTTTTATAGAACCAACCCACCCCACCCCCACCCCCTCCCTTTGGACGACCATGAGCCATCATGGGACACCCATGTCTTGCTTTTAAGAGGCATGTCTCCTTATTTAAATCATACTGTACATAAAATAAAAAAAATGAATTTAAAACTCATAAACACCAACTTTTCATCTCATTTGAACTTACACCAACACCCAACATCTTCTCCCATCTCTCTCTCAACTCTCTCCACCCACCACCACCTCTCAAACCCACCACCACCATAAACCACCCATCTCCACCACCATCTTCCATCATTTCAAGTGTAAAACACCTCTTTTTGGTAAGATACTCTCATCTAGTAATTTTAAACATTATTACACCACTTTTATCTCATTTACACACACTAACATCTACATAAACCCGTTGGATAATAGCTTTGTCCAAGGGTCATTCGAGCTCCCAAGCTTAGATCTTGTCTTCTACCGTAAATCCCGCAAGAACAACCTTGTTTTTAAGTAAAGCACGTGTCAAGGGTGAGTTCATACCCCTCATTTTCATCTTTTCTAAACTTTTTGGGGGAGAATACAAGTTTACATGTTAAAAATGATGATTTACACAAGTTTATATGTGTTTATATACTATAATTAATGATTTACACAAGTTTATAAAGCTAGTAGTTGTGTAAAAATGTTTTTGACATGACACATGGTTAGATCTATGTATTATGAACATTATGAGGTATTATATTTGTGTAAAAGTTACAAAACTATAAATAAATTGTGTAAAAATACTAGATCTTTAATATAAACGTCATGAAAACGAAAACTAGTAAAAACTATGTTTTTGTAACCGGAAACACTACTTTCTAACAAAATGGTTATAACCAAGTTATTACACCATTTTTGTGGGAAATATCTTAAAAGATGTTATTTATAATCATCTAAATAAGTTATTTCATTATTGTTCGTAAAAATATGATTATTACAACGGTATACTAAAAATAGACTATTATAGGAATAGTATGTTTTTGTGACCGGAAATACGGCTTTTCTAGTAATTTATAAAAAGAACGTCAATTTGACGTAATAACGACTATTTAGACTTATAACGTCCTAATAAACTTGGAAAATGATATTTTTACAAGGAAGTTGGTATTTTAGACCAAAAATGACTATATCCGAAATAATGTGTATGAAAAATGACCATTTGGAAAGATTACCATCATTTTGACAAAAAGACAAGATTTAAAAATGTTGTCATCACTCATGTAAGATGACTAAAACAAATTTCTTGCAATGACATGTTTGATAAACTTTAAATCTATCTTATTAGAATATTTAGTGCCTTAGATGTAAGAAATTATACTTTTCAACTCATTGACATCTTTTAGGCTTAAATACGTTAACACAACGAAAACATTTATATAAATTATAATGGACATAATTTATGGAACGAACGACAAAGATACGACAGAAATACTAAAGATAATTATATAAATATATAATTATTACATACTATAATTATCATGGACAATTTGATAATTATAAACGTAAAGGAGTTTTCATTATATACATACTATAATTATCATGGACAATTTGATAATTACAAACGTAAATGAGTTTTCAGTATATTTACATATTATAATTATCATGGACATTTTGATAATTACGAATACAAAGGTGTTTTTACTACATTTACAAGCAAGGCTTTACACTATAATTATCATGAGTATATCTTGATAATTACAAATACAAAAGGGTTTTCATTTCAATACGAACTAGGATAAAACATCACGTTGGGTGGTTATGTGAGACATTTCTTCACAGTACTGAAAGATGTACTCATTAAGTCCTGGATTATAACCTTAATCATTCATGAGCGAGATAGTTGTGTATAGATCTATACGGGACTGACAATCCCGCACCTAAGCTGCTAGCTACAGCTAGACCGGCAGGTCTGGGGTGACAAATGTCTTAACATTACGACGCCTGAAGAACGTCATGGCAGGCCTACATACTAGTCATAGCAAGGTTATAATAACTCACATGAACGACAACGAGTATCCTTACTTTGGGGAAAAACGTCTTCAAATGGTTTTATATAGATATAAAACTACATGTTGCTCTACACAAAATATAAGTATGATTTTTACTTATTCATACGGGTTTTATGGGATTAAAACCACATTTTGTCAAGATACAAATATAAGTATTGTTTTACTTATACATACGAGTTTTATGTCATTAAAACTACATTTTAACAAGTTACAAATATAAGTATGGTTTTACTTATACACACTGATTTTATGGAAATTAAAACTACATTTCATTAAGATGTGAAAATAAGTACGATTTACATATACAAACAAGTTTTATGGTATTAAAACTACATTCTAACAAGTTACAAATATAAGTATGGTTTTACTTATACACACTGGTTTTATGGAAATTAAAACTACATTTCATTAAGATGTGAAAATAAGTACGATTTACATACAAACAAGTTTTATGGTATTAAAACTACATTCTAACAAGTTACAAATATAAGTATGGTTTTACTTATACATACAAGTTTTATGGAAATTAAAACTACGTTTTATCAAGATATAAATAAAAGTACGATTTTGCCTACGTAAAGGTTTTACGGAATTAGATCTACAATTAATCTACGAATAAACATGTATTTACATGGTTTCGTACAAGAATAAGACTATGCAATACTATTTTCAAGTATAGAAACACGTATACATTTTCCGTCTTTGGGTTTTAAGACTACGACTCACTTATATGAAAATATTGGATTTTCTGGTTTCAAACACTATCTCTTTACAAGGAAAAAGGGACTATGGATTTTCTCAACACAAAAATCTTATGAACTCACCAACGTAATGTTGACACTCTTTCAAATTACTTGTATTCTCAGGTAACAATTAGTCAGGTCCGACTAACCTTTTGGAATGGGACGCGAAGACGTCTCTTTTACTTATTTTATTATCATACTGTAATTGGGTTGAAACAATACCGTTTGAACAATGTAACTTTCCAATTATAATGTATGACGGTTGTTATCTACTTATGTTTCAATGTATGCAATGGTTGTGATGCTATGTCCCGTTCCGCCCTCAGACGATTCCGCCATCGTGGTTTGGGGGTGTGACAAAATACCCTAATCCATCATATGAAAATTAGAAAACCTAAATCCATCATATGAAAGAAAACCTAATAACATCATTTGCAATATTCAAAAACCCTAATCTATCAAATGAAAACTAGAAAACCCTAATCCATCATACAAAAACTAGAAAACCCTAATAACATCATTTGCAACATTCAAAACCCCTAATCAATCATATGAAAACTAGAAAACCCTAATCCATCATATGAAAACTAGAAAACCATAATCCATCATCTGAAAACTAGAAACCCATAATAACATCATTTGCAACATTCAAAAACCCTAATCCATCATATGAAAACTAGAAAACCCTAATAACATCATTTGCAACATTCAAAAACCCTAATCCATCCAACGAAAACTAGAAAACCCTAATAACATCATTTGCAACATTCAAAAACCATAATCCATCATATGAAAACTAGAAAAACCTAACACATCTTATGAAAACTGGAAAACCCTAATCCAACATATGAAAACTAGAAAACCCTAATAACATCATTTGCAACATCTGAAAACCCTAATCCATCATATAAAAACTTGAAAACACTAATCCATCATATGCAACATTCAAAAACCCTAATCCATCATATGAAAACTAGAAAACCCTAATCTATCATATGAAAACTAGAAAACCCTAATAACATCATTTGCAACATTCAAAAACCTTAATTCATCATATGAAAACTTGAAAACCCTAATAACATCATTTACAACATTTATAAACCCTAATCCTTCATATGAAAACTAGAAAACCCTAATGACATCATTTGCAACATTCAAAAACCCTAATCCATCATATGAAAACTAGAAAACCCTAATAACATCATTTGCAATATTCAAAAACCCTAATCCATCATATGAAAACTAGAAAACCCTAATCCATCATATGAAAACTAGAAAACCCTAATAACATCATTTGCAACATTCAAAAACCCTAATTCATCATAAGAAAACAAGAAAACCCTAATCCATCATATGAAAACTGGAAATCCTAATAACATCATTTACCACATTCAAAACCCCTAATCCATCATATGAAAACTAGAAAACCCTAATCCATCATATGAAAACTAGAAAACCCTAATCCATCGTATGAAAACAAGAAAACCCGAATCCATCATATGAAAACTAGAAAACCCTAATAACATCATTTGCAATATTCAAAACCCTAATCCTTCATATGAAAACTAGAAAACCCTAATAACATCATTTGCAACATTCAAAAATCCTAATCCATTATATGAAAACTAGAAAACCCTAATCCATCATATGAAAACTAGAAAACCCTAATCCATCATATGAAAACTAGAAAACCCTAATAACATCATTTGCAACATTCAAAAACCCTAATCCATCATATCAAAACAAGAAAACCCTAATCCATCATATGAAAACTGGAAACCCTAATAACATCATGTACAACATTCAAAAACCCTAATCCATCATATGAAAACTAGAAAACCCTAATCCATCATATGAAAACTAGAAAACCCTAATAACATCATTTGCAACATTCAAAAATCCTAATCCATCATACGAATACTAGAAAACCCTAATAACATAATTTGCAACATTCAAAAACCCTAATCCATTATATGAAAACTACAAAACCCTAATAACATCATTTGCAACATTCAAAAACCTTAATCCATCATATGAAAACTAGAAAACCCTAATCCATCATATGAAAAGTAGAAACCCCTAATAACATCGTTTAAAACATTCAAAAACCCTAATCCATTATATGAAAACAAGAAAACCCTTAACATCATTTGCAACATTCAAAAACCCTAATCCATCATATGAAAACTAGAAAATCCTAATAACATCATGTGCAACATTCAAAAACCCTAATCCATCATATGAAAACTAGAAAACCCTAATAACATCATTTGCAACATTCAAAAACCCTAATCCATCATATGAAAACTAGAAAAACCGTAATCCATCATTTGAAAACTAGAAAACCCTAATAACATCATTTGCAACATTCAAAAACTTTAATACATCATATGGAAAATAGAAAACCCTAATAACATCATTTGCAATATTCAAAAACCGTAATCCATCATATGAAAACTAGAAAACCCTAATAACATCATTTGCAACATTCAAAAACTTTAATACATCATATGGAAACTAGAAAACCCTAATAACATCATTTGCAACATTCAAAAACCTATGAAAACTAGAAAACCCTAATAACATCATTTGCAACATTGAAAAACCCTAATCCGTCATATGAAAACTAGAAAACCCTAATAACATCATTTGAAACATTAAAAAACCCTAATCCATCATATGAAAACTACAAAACCCTAATAACATCATTTGCAACAATCAAAAACCCTAATCCATCATACGAAAACTAGAAAACCCTAATAACATCATTTGCAACATTCAAAAACATAATCCATCATATGTAAATTAGAAAACCAAATAACATCATTTGCAACATTAAAAAACCCTAATCCATCATATGAAAACTAGAAAACCCTAATAACATCATTTGCAACATTCAAATACCCTAATCCATCATATGGAAACTAGAAAACCTAAATCCATCATATGAAAACTAGAAAACCTAATAACATCATTTGCAATATTCAAAAACCCTAATCTATCATATGAAAACTAGAAAACCCTAATCCATCATACAAAAATTAGAAAACCCTAATAACATCATTTGCAACAATCAAAACCCCTAATCAATCATATGAAAACTAGAAAACCCTAATCCATCAAATGAAAACTAGAAAACCCTAATCCATCATCTGAAAACTAGAAAACCATAATAACATCATTTGCAACATTCAAAAACCCTAATCCATCATATGAAAACTGATAAACCCTAATAACATCATTTGCAACATTCAAAAACCCTAATCCATCATATGAAAACTAGAAAAACCTAATCCATCATCTGAAAACTAGAAAACCCTAATAACATCATTTGTAACATTCAAAAACCCTAATGCATCATATGAAAACTAGAAAACCCTAATAACATCATTTGCAACATTTAAAAACCCTAATCCATCATATGAAAACTAGAAAACCCTAATAACATCATATGCAACATTTAAAAACCCTAATCCATCATATGAAAACTAGAAAACCCTAATAACATCATTTGCAACATTCAAAAACATTAATCCATCATATGATAACTTGAAAACCCTAATAACATCAATTGCAACATTCAAAACCCTAATCCTTCGTATGAAAACTAGAAAACCCTAATAACATCATTTGCAACATTCAAAAATCCTAATCCATTATATGAAAACTAGAAAACCCTAATCCATCAAATGAAAACTAGAAAACCCTAATAACATCATTTGCAACATTCAAAAACCCTAATCCATCATATCAAAACAAGAAAACCCTAATCCATCATATGAAATCTGGAAACCCTAATAACATCATGTACAACATTCAAAAACCCTAATCCATCATCTGAAAATTAGAAAACCCTAATCCATCATATGAAAAATAGAAAACCCTAATAACATCATTTGCAACATTCAAAAACCCTAATCCATCATATGAATACTAGAAAACACTAATAACATAGTTTGCAACATTCAAAAACCCTAATCCATCATATGAAAACTACAAAACCCTAATAACATCATTTGCAACATTCTAAAACCTTAATCCATCATATGAAAACTAGAAACCCCTAATCCATCATATGAAATGTAGAAACCCCTAATAACATCGTTTAAAACATTCAAAAACCCTAATCCATTATATGAAAACAAGAAAACCCTAATAACATAATTTGCAACATTCAAAAACCCTAATCCATCATATGAAAACTAGAAAATCCTAATAACATCATGTGCAACATTCAAAAACCCTAATCCATCATATGAAAACTAGAAAACCCTAATAACATCATTTGCAACATTCAAAAACCCTAATCCATCATATGAAAACTAGAAAATCCTAATAACATCATGTGCAACATTCAAAAACCCTAATCCATCATATGAAAACTAGAAAACCCTAATAACATCATTTGTAACATTCAAAAACCCTAATCCATCATATGAAAACTAGAAAAACCGTAATCCATCATATGAAAACTAGAAAACCCTAATAACATCATTTGCAACATTCAAAAACTTTAATACATCATATGGAAACTAGAAAACCCGAATAACATCATTTGCAACATTCAAAAACCCTAATCCATCATATGAAAACTAGAAAACCCTAATAACATCATTTGCAACATTGAAAGACCCTAATCCGTCATATGAAAACTAGAAAACCCTAATAACATCATTTGATAGATTAAAAAACCCTAATCCATCATATGAAAACTAGAAAACCCTAATAACATCATTTGCAACAATCAAAAACCCTAATCCATCATACGAAAACTAGAAAACCCTAATAACATCATTTGCAACATTCAAAAACCCTAATCCATCATATGTAAACAAGAAAACCAAATAACATCATTTGCAACATTAAAAAACCCTAATCCATCATATGAAAACTAGAAAACCCTAATCCATCATATGAAAACTAGAAAACCTTAATCCATCATATGAAAACTAGAAAACCCTAATAACATCATTTGCAACATTCAAAAACCCTAATCCATCATATCAAAACAAGAAAACCCTAATCCATCATATGAAAACTGGAAACCCTAATAACATCATGTACAACATTCAAAAACCCTAATCCATCATATGAAAATTAGAAAACCCTAATCCATCATATGAAAAATAGAAAACCCTAATAACATCATTTGCAACATTCAAAAACCCTAATCCATCATATGAATACTAGAAAACCCTAATAACATCATTTGCAACATTCAAAAACCCTAATCCATCATATGAAAACTACAAAACCCTAATAACATCATTTGCAACATTCCAAAACCTTAATCCATCATATGAAAACTAGAAACCACTAATCCATCATATGAAAAGTAGAAACCCCTAATAACATCGTTTAAAACATTCAAAAACCCTAATCCATTATATGAAAACAAGAAAACCCTAATAACATAATTTGCAACATTCAAAAACCCTAATCCATCATATGAAAACTAGAAAACCCTAATAACATCGTTTGCAACATTGAAAAACCCTAATCCGTCATATGAAAACTAGAAAACCCTAATAACATCATTTGAAACATTAAAAAACCCTAATCCATCATATGAAAACTAGAAAACCCTAATAACATCATTTGCAACAATCAAAAACCCTAATCCATCATACGAAAACTAGAAAACCCTAATAACATCATTTGCAACATTTAAAAACCCTAATCCATCATATGTAAATTAGAAAACCAAATAACATCATTTGCAACATTAAAAAACCCTAATCCATCATATGAAAACTAGAAAACCCTAATAACATCATTTGCAACATTCAAATACCCTAATCCATCATATGAAAACTAGAAAACCTAAATCCAGCATATGAAAACTAGAAAACCTAATAACATCATTTGCAATATTCAAAAACCCTAATCTATCATATAAAAACTAGAAAACCCTAATCCATCATACAAAAATTAGAAAACCCTAATAACATCATTTGCAACATTCAAAACCCCTAATCAATCATATGAAAACTAGAAAACCCTAATCCATCAAATGAAAACTAGAAAACCCTAATCCATCATCTGAAAACTAGAAAACCATAATAACATCATTTGCAACATTTAACAACCCTAATCCATCATATGAAAACTGATAAACCCTAATAACATCATTTGCAACATTCAAAAACCCTAATCCATCATATGAAAACTAGAAAACCCTAATAACAACATTTACAACATTCAAAAAGCCTAATCCATCATATGAAACCTAGAAAACCCTAACACATCATATGAAAACTAGAAACCCCTAATCCATCATATGAAAACTAGAAACGCCTAATAACATAATTTGCAACATCCGAAAACCCTAATCCATCATATGAAAACTAGAAAAAGCTAATCCATCATCTGAAAACTAGAAAACCCTAATAACATCATTTGTAACATTCAAAACCCCTAATGCATCATATGAAATCTAGAAAACTCTAATAACATCATTTGCAACATTTAAAAACCCTAATCCATCATATGAAAACTAGAAAACCCTAATAACATCATATGCAACATTCAAAAACCCTAATCCATCATATGAAAACTAGAAAACCCAAAAAAAACCCATTTTTTTCTCTCTGTAACCTTTCCTTAGCTCTACTGGTTTTAAGGATTTTATCGTCTTTGGGTTTTTATTTTCATAATGGCCGGTGTATCACCGGGCATGATCCCAGGTCCAGATTCATCATTGGAAACGGTTAAGGATATTGGATTTCAAAATCATATGTTTTCTGCACAAAGTTTTACAGATCCTGAAAATACATGCTACATGGTGGAAAAAAGATTAAAAAAGATATTGAAGAAACAGCCACGTATCTTCAAACAACCTTCTGTTAAAAATTCAGTGTTGGATATCTCAATTGACAGAAGCTTACAAGAAAGGAAATATGTTATTAATCATAAACGGTTTACACATCTAGATGATGGAAAAGAAAACGAGCAACATTCTCAAAATGAAATCGAAAAAGAAATACAATATGGAATTTATGTTGCTGCTTCGACTGAATTTAGTGATGTTTTGGAGAAGTGTGATTCGCCCAAATACCGTGAGCAATTGCTAGAGACACTTTCTCAAAAGATCACGTATGGGGTTGGTACAATCAACTCGGTTAACCAAGTTTCTGGAGAAGTTGACAAAGGATCTGATCAAATCGATAATTGCCATCTTATTTCCTCTCTTAAGATAAATAACGGTATGAACATGGAATACTCAACTTTTGAAAATATTGAAGTTGAAGGTGAAGATGATGAATCAAAAGTTGATTCTATATGTGAACCGTTTACCAACAAGAGTACCAAGGTTACGCAAGTTTTTGGAGATGGTTGCAATGCTTCGGAGATGATGGATGGCAGGAGCACGGATTACTCTTCTTTTAAAGATGATGACGGTCAAAATGAGGCTGATGATGGTGAAGATAAAGATGATGACAAAGCGACTGAGGTTCAAGCTCCATCGGCTATTTCCAACACCAACATAAGCCACGTTTCCATTCAAGGAGAGCATGACGGAGAGTGGTGCAGCTCCGGTCAAATCACTAGCAAACCGCCGGTGAAAACAACTTCCGATCATGATCATTCTCTAAGTGGATCACCAACGGTATTGTCTTCTCTTGGAACCGAGCATATGAAAGAAACATGGGGTAAAGTCTCTAATACATCAACTCTTACTTTGCATAATCATTATTGTCCCCCTTATGGCTCTCAATTAAAAGAATCCTATGTGACTAAAGAGCAATGTTCCCCTTTTCTTGATGACTTTCCTTCCCACTTGCCCTCTATTACGGATGCTTCAATAAAAACCGTGAATGCTCACTCTATTCTTGTACCTCTCACTAAACAATTAGCCCATGTTAAACCTATGCCTCTTACTTCTCTTCTTGGACCAATCCCAAAACAATTAGCCCATAAGACTAATAACCAGCCCAATGAAATTATTGTAGAAGCCCAAGAGTCCTTAATAGGCCGTGTCACTAGCCCCTTAACCCATATGAAACCCCATGTCAAAGATGATAATATTTCTCATGCCTATGATTCTAATTCCCATGACAAAAATTTTAATTTAAATCATGAAAATAAAATTAAAGACAAAAATGCATGGGCTCGCAAGTTACCTTTACTTAATAACTCTCACGCTAATATCATTACTGGTTCACAAAAACATGCTAATGATAACTTTCGTTTTATTCCTAATTTATGTAATGATATTAATGTGCCAGTCGATATTCCTTTACCGGCCGTTACTAAAGTCTGTGAAATATTTGCAAGGACTATCTGTGGTTACTTTGTCGGAAAAAAAATGAATTACTCTGATGTTCGTTATCTAGCTTCCAAAATATGGTCTATCCATGGTCTTCAAGATGTCCTTCTAAATGGAAAAGGTGTCTATCTTTTCAAATTTAGTGACGACAATGGTCTTCATCATGTTATCACCCATGGACCCTGGACTTTTAAGGGTGTCCCGATTGTCATCCAAAAATGGCGTCCAGGACTGAGTATTCATAAGAACAATCACGACAACCTTCCTCTCTGGATTAAAATCCATGATATTCCCTATGAGGCTTGGAGTGATGATGGTCTTAGCCACATTGCCTCAAAAATTGGTAAGCCACTTGCTATGGCTCCTACACGGCTAATATGTGCAAGTATGCGGCTGGGAAATGTGTTTATGCGCGTGTCCTTCTTGAGGTCCCCACAAAATCATCTTGGGTGGATAAAGTGATTATACGCATTCCTGATCCTAATACTCTTGAATTTTCCACCCATACTCTTCATATTGAGTATGAATGGAAACCCCATATGTGCTCTCATTGCATGGTTTATGGTCATGAAACCAACAACTGTATGCAAGTCATATCTAAGACTAATGAAGCTAAGCCCAAAGATAAATGCCTATTGATCAGGTGATAGTTACCTCTCCTATGCAACTTGATGATGGATTTACGGTGGTCACTAAAAAGAAATTCTTAACGAAACAAGGGCTAAACAATGAAAATTCTAATAATGATATTCCGCAAAGTAACTCTAATAAAAACTCCCAAAGGGATAGGATGGCTAAAGAACTTTCAAAAAACTTCGTCTATAATAAAAATAATAAAAGTAATAATAAGTCGCGTAGCAAGAATACCCCTGTCCCTAAGAAAATCCGCCCAACCATTCGCCATGTCCCTAACAAGAACCGCCCTCCCATTCCCCCTCAGTCTAGTAATCCCTCAAAGAAGGATTCTATAGGTGTAGTTGGTTTCCCTAGCCCCATCCTCCGCCTCTCTTCCTCTACATCCCCAAAACAATCTAAGATCTCCACTCCTATCTTCAACGGATTTTCCGTTCTTGAGACTTGTTCCAATGACATTACGGATCTCCCCCTGCCTCTACCCCCCTTCCTTCTTTGCTTGTCCCATGCCCTATTACTCCTGATGATCATTCTGATAAGGATGATCTCATTGAGGTCGAATCTGATGATGGAGACACAGCCAAGTTTATTGCTGATGATTTTGAATCACATGTTGACCACATTAGATTAGCTCCGGGGTCCGAGCAGATGGAATCCACTTACCCCCAGGTTTCCATATGACGCACATCGCTTCGTGGAATACTAGAGGTCTATGTAAGCTTTCTCATCAGAAAGCTTTGAGAGATCTTATTCGTGATCAAAATCTTCAAATTTGTGCTTCCCTTGAAACTCGTGCCTCCTTCTCTAAGCTTCCTCATATCTGCAGCCGTGCTTTTGGCCCCTGGTCTTGGTCGTCTAACGGACTTTTTTGCAATCGTGGGACTAGAATTGTAGTTGCTTGGGACCCGCTGGCTGTGGATATGATGCTTCTTGACTTAAATGATCAGGCTATGCATTTTAGCATTAAAATTCGTGGCTCTAATAAATCCTTCTTCTGCTCTTTCGTCTATGCTCATAACAATCACATGTTACGTCGCTCTCTTTGGGAGTCTCTTGCCGCCCATAAGAATGTGGTTAAAGATGCCCCTTGGATCATCTTGGGTGATTTCAATGTTGCTCTTGACATGAAAGATAGTACGTCCGGGATGTCTATTATCTCTCGTGCCATGGAAGACTTCAGAGACTGTGTCAATCAGATGGAGATGGAGGACCTTAATTATAAAGGTCTCTTCTACACATGGACCAAGTCCCCTAATGGATCCAGTGGCATTCTCAAAAAAATTGACCGTGTCATGGGTAACCCGTAGTTCGTTGCTTCTTTCCCCTCTGCTTCTGTCACTTTTCTCCCTTACCGATCGTCCGACCATACCCCTGCTGTGCTTTCTCTCCCCCAACGTCTCCCTTACAAGCCTAAACCGTTCAAATTCCCTAATTTCCTGACCTATAAGACCGATTTCAAGCAATCTGTTGCTTCTTCTTGGGATTCTAATATCCCTGGCCATCAGATGTATAAGGTTTTCCAAAATTTAAAAGATCTGAAAAAAACCCATGCGTCAGCTGCTTCGCAGCCAGGGCAATCTCTTCTCTAAGGTTATCTCCATTCGTACTGAGCTTGATAGAATTCAAATTGCTCTGGATCGGGACCCTTTTAATAGGGATCTTCGGGAAGAACAATGCAGGTATCTTTTGGCATATAACGAGGCTAGCCTCGATGAAGAGAGGTTCCTAAAACATAAGGCTAAGGTTGACTGGCTTCGTGAAGGCGATAAAAATTCTGCTTTTTTCCACAAGTCGGTTAAAAGCATTAAGTCTCGCAACCGTATCGATTCTATCCAGGATGCTTAGGGCAATTGGATCTCTGGGGATGCCCTCCCTAATCTTTTTGTCTCCCACTTTCAAACTTTCTTAGGATCTGCCCACCCCACCCTTCCTATTCGTGACCCTTCTTCCCTCTTTGCTAATAAACTCTCCCATCTCCAGTCTGCCACCATGCTTGCTCCTGTTACGGATGAGGAGGTTAAGTGTGTCTTGTTCCAGATGGGCGATAATAAAGCCCCTGGCCCCGATGGTTTCACGGCCAAGTTCTTCAAGTCTGCTTGGGATATTGTGGGTCCTGATTTCTGTTTGGCGGTTAAGGAGTTCTTCTATTCTGGAAAACTGCTTAAGTCTTTCAACAACACCATGCTTGCTCTCATCCCTAAGGTTGACTCCCCTTGCAAAGTCACTGATTTTCGCCCTATAGCATGCTGTAATGTTGTTTACAAATGTATCAGCAAGATTATTGCGGATCGTATCAAGAACCATCTCTCCTCACTGGTTGATGAAAACCAGTCTGCTTTCATCCCTGGTCGCTTGATCACTGACAACGTTCTTCTTGTCCACGAACTAATGCGTGATTATCATCGTCATCGTGGTCCTCCTAGATGTGCTTTCAAAGTTGATATTCAAAAAGCTTATGATACGGTGGACTGGTTCTTTCTTCGAACAATCTTGTTTGGGTTTGGGTTCCCCAATTGTATGATTGACTGGATTATGACTTGTGTTTCTACTCCTGCTTACTCTGTGAGTATCAATGGGAATACTCACGGTTTTTTCGACGGTAAAAGGGGTCTCCGTCAGGGTGACCCCCTCTCTCCCTATCTCTTCACTCTAGTCATGGAGGTGCTCAACCTTATGATCAAGAGAAACATCTCTGTCTCCAATTCTTTTAAATTCCACAGGCAATGTGATGAGCAAAGTATCACCCATCTCTGTTTTGCCGATGATCTTCTTCTCTTCTGTCATGGCGATAGCTCTTCGGTTAGTATCATCTTTGACTCTATTGCAGAATTCTCTGGGGTCTCTGGTCTCTATCCTAATGAAGCGAAAAGCGAAGCCTTCTACTGCAATGTGGGTGAAAGGACCAGGGCTGCCATTGATCGTATTGTTAGGTTTCCTGAGGGATCTTTCCCTGTCAGATACCTTGGGGTCCCTCTTATCACCAACCGTCTCGCCCATAAGGATTGTAAAGGGCTTGTTGATAAAATCAAATGCAGAATTAATGACTGGAAAAACAAGCCTCTCTCCTTTGCTGGGCGTCTCCAACTCATCCTCTCTGTTCTTTCTTCTATGCAAATCTATTGGGCTTCTGTTTTTATTCTTCCCAAATCTATCTCTAACGAGATTGAGAAGCTCATGAGGGGTTTCCTCTGGTGTCATGGAGAGTTGAAACGTGGAAAAGCCAAAGTCTCCTGGAAGACTGTGTGTCTCCCTAAGGCTCATGGTGGCCTTGGTATTCGTAACCTGGCTGTCTGGAATGTTGCCCTTATGGCTTCCCATGCTTGGAGAATCCTTTCTAAGAAAGATTCTCTATGGGTCAAGTGGATCCACTCGTATCGTCTCCATGGCCGTAACTTCTGGGATGCGCGCAAAAAATGCGGATCGGGCTATGCCTGGCGAAACATCCTTGACATGCGGGGTAAGATACGGGAGTTTATAGTCTCCCAAGTTGGTGATGGCTGCACTACGTCGGCTTGGTTCGATAACTGGCATCCTGATGGTCCTCTTTCTCAGTTCCTTTCTGCCCGTGACATCCATTCTGCGGGTTTCAATCCTGATTCTAAGGTTGCTGACCTTGTCCTTAACGGATCTTGGGATCTCCCCCAACGCTGGAGGGACTCCCATACTAATCTGTTTTCTCATAACCCGCCTTCGCTTTCTTCGTCCACCCATGATAAAATCCTTTGGAGATCTTGCGACGGTCATCTCTCTCCTTTTTCTGTACGTTCTGTTTGGCACTCTATCCACCCCTATAATCATCCTGTCGATTGGTATCATCTGGTTTGGTTTTCTCAGAATATTCCTAGACATGCTTTCATTCTCTGGGTTGCTCTTAAAAATCGTCTAAATACTCATGATAAAATTAAAACCTGGGACCATAACTCCAATCTCATCTGTGCCTTCTGTGGTGATTGTTCGGATTCCATTCCCCATCTCTTCTTTCAATGTTCTTTCACTTCTTTGGTGTGGCATGACCATCAGCATGTCATGAATCTCTCCTTCCCTACTGATTGCTGGTCCGATATTATTAATGTTCTCAAGCCCAAATCTACGATTAAGACCATTTGGTCCATTATTCGAAGACTTGTGTTTGCTGCTGCTATTTACCACATATGGAAGGAAAGAAATAATCGAATTTTCAAAAATAAAAAATTAACATATCATGCTGTTAGGAATAGTGTTATAGATGATGTGCGAGGTAGACTGGTGAGTCTATCTATGAAACCTTCTCCTAATGTAAATTTGGCTAAAAGGATCTGGTATATTCCATAAAGCTAATGTTGTTTGCTCTATAGTCCTTGTTTCTCTCTTGTCTCCCATATTCTGCTTTTTCTGTCTGCTTGTCTGGTTTGTTTTTGCAGGTTGTTTGGTTTGTTCTTGTTTTGTTTCATGGTTGCAATTCCTGTTTTGGTTCCTAGTTTAGTTTTGTTGTCCATTGGGGCCTGTCCCAATGGTCTCTGTTGTGTCTTTGGTGGGGAGTCCCCAGCCTTCTATTGTATTTATTCTTTTTTTTAATAAATTTTGCCTGAGGTACCGTCCTCTTTAACCAAAAAAAAACCCTAATCCATCATATGAAAACTAGAAAACCCTAATAACATCATTTGCAACATTCAAAAACATTAATCCATCATATGATAACTTGAAAACCCTAATAACATCAATTGCATCATTCAAAACCCTAATCCTTCGTATGAAAACTAGAAAACCCTAATAACATCATTCGCAACATTCAAAAATCCTAATCCATTATATGAAAACTAGAAAACCCTAATCCATCATATGAAAACTAGAAAACCTTAATCCATCATATGAAAACTAGAAAACCCTAATAACATCATTTGCAACATTCAAAAACCCTAATCTATCATATCAAAACAAGAAAACCCTAATCCATCATATGAAAACTAGAAACCCCTAATACATCATATGAAAAGTAGAAACCCCTAATAACATCGTTTAAAACATTCAAAAACCCTAATCCATTATATGAAAACAAGAAAACCCTAATAACATAATTTGCAACATTCAAAAACCCTAATCCATCATATGAAAACTAGAAAATCCTAATAACATCATGTGCAACATTCAAAAACCCTAATCCATCATATGAAAACTAGAAAACCCTAATAACATCATTTGCAACATTCAAAAACCCTAATCCATCATATGAAAACTAGAAAATCCTAATAACATCATGTGCAACATTCAAAAACCCTAATCCATCATATGAAAACTAGAAAACCCTAATAACATTATTTGTAACATTCAAAAACCCTAATCCATCATATGAAAACTAGAAAAACCGTAATCCATCATATGAAAACTAGAAAACCCTAATAACATCATTTGCAACATTCAAAAACTTTAATACATCATATGGAAACTAGAAAACCCGAATAACATCATTTGCAACATTCAAAAACCCTAATCCATCATATGAAAACTAGAAAACCCTAATAACATCATTTGCAACATTGAAAGACCCGAATCCGTCATATGAAAACTAGAAAACCCTAATAACATCATTTGATACATTAAAAAACCCTAATCCATCATATGAAAACTAGAAAACCCTAATAACATCATTTGCAACAATCAAAAACCCTAATCCATTATACGAAAACTAGAAAACCCTAATAACATCATTTGCAACATTTAAAAACCCTAATCCATCATATGTAAACAAGAAAACCAAATAACATCATTTGCAACATTAAAAAACCCTAATCCATCATATGAAAACTAGAAAACCCTAATAACATCATTTGCAACATTCAAAAACATTAATCCATCATATGAAAACTTGAAAACCCTAATAACATCAATTGCAACATTCAAAACCCTAATCCTTCATATGAAAACTAGAAAACCGTAATAACATCATTTGGAACATTCAAAAATCCTAATCCATTATATGAAAACTAGAAAACCCTAATCCATCATATGAAAACTAGAAAACCCTAATCCATCAAATGAAAACTAGAAAACCCTATACAACATTCAAAAACCCTAATCCATCATATCAAAACAAGAAAACCCTAATCCATCATATGAAAACTGGAAACCCTAATAACATCATGAACAAGATTCAAAAACCCTAATCCATCATATGAAAATTAGAAAACCCTAATCCATCATATGAAAACTAGAAAACCCTAATAACATCATTTGTAACATTCAAAAACCCTAATCCATCATATGAATACTAGAAAACCCTAATAACATAGTTTGCAACATTCAAAAACCCTAATCCATCATATGAAAACTACAAAACCATAATAACATCATTTGCAACATTCAAAAACCTTAATCCATCATATGAAATCTAGAAAACCCTAATCCATCATATGAAAAGTAGAAACCCCTAATAACATCGTTTAAAACATTCAAAAACCCTAATCCATTATATGAAAACAAGAAAACCCTAATAACATAATTTGCAACATTCAAAAACCCAAATCCATCATATGAAAACTAGAAAATCCTAACACATCATATGAAAACTAGAAAACCCTAATCCATCATATGAAAACTAGAAACGTCTAATAACATAATTTGCAACATCCGAAAACCCTAATCCATCATATGAAAACTAGAAAAAGCTAATCCATCATCTGAAAACTAGAAAACCCTAATAACATCATTTGTAACATTCAAAACCCTAATGCATCATACGAAAACTAGAAAACCCTAATAACATCATTCGCAACATTTAAAAACCCTAATCCATCATATGAAAACTAGAAAATCCTAATAACATCATATGCAACATTCAAAAACCCTAATCCATCATATGAAAACTAGAAAACCCTAATAACATCATTTGCAACATTCAAAAACATTAATCCATCATATGATAAATTGAAAACCCTAATAACATCAATTGCAACATTCAAAACCCTAATCCTTCGTATGAAAACTAGAAAACCCTAATAACATCATTTGCAACATTCAAAAATCCTAATCCATTATATGAAAACTAGAAAACCCTAATCCATCATATGAAAACTAGAAAACCTTAATCAATCATATGAAAACTAGAAAACCCTAATAACATCATTTGCAACATTCAAAAACCCTAATCCATCATATCAAAACAAGAAAACCCTAATCCATCATATGAAAACTGGAAACCCTAATAACATCATGTACAACATTCAAAAACCCTAATCCATCATATGAAAATTAGAAAACCCTAATCCATCATATGAAAAATAGAAAACCCTAATAACATCATTTGCAACATTCAAAAACCCTAATCCATCATATGAATACTAGAAAACCCTAATAACATAGTTTGCAACATTCAAAAACCCTAATCCATCATATGAAAACTACAAAACCCTAATAACATCATTTGCAACATTCCAAAACCTTAATCCATCATATGAAAACTAGAAACCCCTAATCCATCAAATGAAAAGTAGAAACCCCTAATAACATCTTTTAAAACATTCAAAAACCCTAATCCATTATATGAAAAAAAGAAAACCCTAATAACATAATTTGCAACATTCAAAAACCCTAATCCATCATATGAAAACTAGAAAATCCTAATAACATCATGTGCAACATTCAAAAACCCTAATCCATCATATGAAAACTAGAAAACCCTAATAACATCATTTGCAACATTCAAAAACCCTAATCCATCATATGAAAACTATAAAATCCTAATAACATCATGTGCAACATTCAAAAACCCTAATCCATCATATGAAAACTAGAAAACCCTAATAACATCATTTGTACCATTCAAAAACCCTAATCCATCATATGAAAACTAGAAAAACCGTAATCCATCATATGAAAACTAGAAAACCCTAATAACATCATTTGCAACATTCAAAAACTTTAATACATCATATGGAAACTAGAAAACCCGAATAACATCATTTGCAACATTCAAAAACCCTAATCCATCATATGAAAACTAGAAAACCCTAATAACATCATTTGCAACATTGAAAGACCCGAATCCGTCATATGAAAACTAGAAAACCCTAATAACATCATTTGATACATTAAAAAACCCTAATCCATCATATGAAAACTAGAAAACCCTAATAACATCATTTGCAACAATCAAAAACCCTAATCCATCATACGAAAACTAGAAAACCCTAATAACATCATTTGCAACATTCAAAAACCCTAATCCATCATATGTAAACAAGAAAACCAAATAACATCATTTGCAACATTAAAAAACCCTAATCCATCATATGAAAACTAGAAAACCCTAATAACATCATTTGCAACATTCAAAAACATTAATCCATCATATGAAAACTTGAAAACCCTAATAACATCAATTGCAACATTCAAAACCCTAATCCTTCATATGAAAACTAGAAAACCGTAATAACATCATTTACAACATTCAAAAATCCTAATCCATTATATGAAAACTAGAAAACCCTAATCCATCATATGAAAACTAGAAAACCCTAATCCATCATATGAAAACTAGAAAACCCTATACAACATTCAAAAACCCTAATCCATCATATCAAAACAAGAAAACCCTAATCCATCATATGAAAACTGGAAACCCTAATAACATCATGTACAACATTCAAAAACCCTAATCCATCATATGAAAATTAGAAAACCCTAATCCATCATATGAAAACTAGAAAACCCTAATAACATCATTTGCAACATTCAAAAACCCTAATCCATCATATGAGTACTAGAAAACCCTAATAACATAGTTTGCAACATTCAAAAACCCTAATCCATCATATGAAAACTACAAAACCATAATAACATCATTTGCAACATTCAAAAACCTTAATCCATCATATGAAATCTAGAAAACCCTAATCCATCATATGAAAAGTAGAAACCCCTAATAACATCGTTTAAAACATTCAAAAACCCTAATCCATTATATGAAAACAAGAAAACCCTAATAACATAATTTGCAACATTCAAAAACCCTAATCCATCATATGAAAACTAGAAAATCCTAATAACATCATTTGCCACATTCAAAAACCCTAATCCATCATATGAAAACTAGAAAACCCTAATAACATCATTTGCAACATTCAAAAACCCTAATCCATCATATGAAAACTAGAAAATCCTAATAACATCATTTGCAACATTCAAAAACCCTAATCCATCATATGAAAACTAGAAAACCCAAATAACATCATTTGTAACTTTCAAAAACCCTAATCCATCATATAAAAACTAGAAAAACCGTAATCCATCATATGAAAACTAGAAAACCCTAATAACATCATTTGCAACATTCGAAAACTTTAATACATCATATGGAAACTAGAAAACCCTAATAACATCATTTGCAACATTCAAAAACCCTAATCCATCATATGAAAACTAGAAAACCCTAATAACATCATTTGCAACCATCAAAAACCCTAATCCATCATATGAAATCTAAAAAACCCTAATAACATCATTTACAACATTCAAAAACCCTAATCCATCATATGTAAACTAGAAAACCAAATAACATCATTTGCAACATTAAAAAACCCTAATCCATCATATGAAAACTAGAAAACCCTAATAACATCATTTGCAACATTCAAATACCCTAATCCGTCATATGAAAACTAGAAAACCCTAATCCATCATTTGAAAAGTAGAAACCCCTAATAACATCGTTTAAAACATTCAAAAACCCTAATCCATTATATGAAAACAAGAAAACCCTAATAACATCATTTGCAACATTCAAAAACCCTAATCCATCATATGAAAACTAGAAAATCCTAATAACATCATGTGCAACATTCAAAAACCCTAATCCATCATATGAAAACTAGAAAACCCTAATAACATCATTTGCAACATTCAAAAACCCTAATCCATCATATGAAAACTAGAAAAACCCTAATCCATCATATGAAAACTAGAAAACCCTAATAACATCATTTGCAACATTGAAAGACCCTAATTCGTCATATGAAAACTAGAAAACCCTAATAACATCATTTGAAACATTAAAAACCCTAATCCATCATATGAAAACTAGAAAACCCTAATAACATCATTTGCAACAATCGAAAACCCTAATCCATCATACGAAAACTAGAAAACCCTAATAACATCATTTGCAACATTCAAAAACCCTAATCCATCATATGTAAACAAGAAAACCAAATAACATCATTTGCAACATTAAAAAACCCTAATCCATCATATGAAAACTAGAAAACCCAATATGAAAACTAGAAAACCCACCCCCTCTCTCGCTCTCTCTAAATAGTGTCTACGATTTTTGAGCAATTTTTAAGCTTTTTGTTCTTGTATTTTATTTTTAGTATGGCTGGTGTTTCACCAGGCATAGATCATGATTCTGAACAATATTTGGAAAAGGATAATGTTTTAGAAAATCAAAATTTTATGTTTCCTGCACATGGTTTTATGGATCATGAAATTACTATCAATTTGGTTGAAAAAAGATTAAAAAACATCAAAACCAAACAGCCATGTATTTTCAAACATCTTGATAAAAACATACAAAAAATAAAATATATTTTAAACCATAAACGTGTTACAAATTTAGTTGTTGAGAAAAAAATAGATATATTTTCTCATAATTATCACGAAAAACAAAAACAATGTGAACTATATGCTATTTCTCCAACTGTTGTTAGTCTTCAATCGGTTTTGCAAACTCATGAACAGGAAGGCAAAGATTTGGAGATGAATAACAAGTTGAATCTTCATGAAGATGACGGCAAAGACTATGAGAACCTTGAATGCAAAGATGGCATGACAACTGACTACTATTCAGCGGAAGAATTAGATGGAGAAGACAAATTTTACAAAGCTCCTAAATACATGGAGAAGATGATGCTGCCCAAATGCATGCACGTGGAGGGAATTAAAGCTACTTGTCATGGAGAAGAAGATGAAGAAGATAATGAATGCCCGATCACAATGCCCACCACCAACAAAAATGACTCACGGCTTCCTCACTTGTATTGCGATCGAGTGTGTTTTCCAGCACAAGGAAACGAAACTGCCCAGTTTGCAATTGCAAATGTTACTCCTAATGTTAACAACATCACATCAAGCATTGGGGAAGAAAATAATAAGCTTATGAATCAATCCGAAGTGATGAACACCAAAGGGCAAGAGGCCGATGCTGCATGCCATGCTGAACGTGTTCCACAAGCACCAACGGTCAACGAAATATCCACAACGGTCACGAAATCAAACAGCTTTTTTGCTGAAGGTATGATTGCCGAAAATATCTTGTTTAATGCTAATTCATCCAATTTGAATGTGGTATGTGGCTTTAATAATAACATAGATGGTCTTAAGTCAAAAGGTATGGGTATGGTGGGAGACATCATTCATAACACTAAGTTAGTGGTAGACAAGGAGACACCCACTACACATGCTTCCACTAATGTTTTGTCCTACTCTACAAACCATGTGCCGAGGACTACTTCTTCTCTTGCGGATCATAATGTGCCGAGGACTCCCTCAACTTCCAATTTGGGTTCTCTCTTGGGCCTCCCTAAATCTACTTCCAATTTGGGTTCTCTCTTGGGCCTCCCTAAATCTTCTTCCAATTTGGGCCACCCAAAACAAACCTATTTTTCTTCTAGAAATAATAACCATAAGCCCAATGCTTATAAAAATACTATGTGGGCTAACAATAACACTAAAAAATATGAAATTCAAAAACCGGATAATCATTTTCATGTTAATTCTAGAATTAGTAATGAAGCCGAGGTTGTTCATTTACATAATTCCAACAAGCTAGATAAAATTAATGGTAAATTGGAAGAAAAAAACTTAAATTACAACGCTTGGTCTAGTAAATTACCTATGCTAGTTAATTCTCAAGCTAACATTTTAAGTGGTCCTAAAAAACACTCTAGCGACAAGTTCCGTTTCATTCCTAATCTGAGTAATGATATTGATGTGCCAGTAGATATCCCGATCAATGTTGTTAATAAGATATGTGAGACTCATGCCCGAACCATATGTGGTTATTTTGTGGGTTGTAAAATGAATTATTCAGATGTTCGTTATCTCGCCTCTAAGATGTGGTCTCAACATGGTCTGGAAGATGTTCTGTTAAATGGTAACGGTGTCTATCTTTTTAAATTCAACAATGACCAAGGTCTAAAACATGTTATCACTCACGGACCATGGACTTTTAGGAGTGCCCCCATTGTTATGCAAAAATGGAGACCCGGACTTAGCATTCATAGAAACAACCATGACAAACTTCCTCTATGGATTAAAATACATGACATCCCTTATGAGACTTGGAGTGAAGAAGGATTAAGTTACATTGCTTCTAAAATTGGTAAACCTCTTGCTATGGACTCTTATACAGCTAACATGTGTACTTATGCTGCGGGTAAGGCAGTCTATGCACGTGTCCTTTTAGAGGTCCCAACTCGTCCCTCATGGGTGGACAAAATTAACATCCGTATCCCAGATCCTGAAACTCTTGACTTTTCTTCCCATACGCTTAGAGTTGAGTATGAATGGAAACCACCTATGTGCTCTCATTGTAAGGTGTTTGGTCACGAAACACATGTTTGTATGCATGTTATTACTAAAACTAATGATCCTTCTATTGCTAATCATATGGATACTTCTACCATTAATGCTACTTCTATTATAGATAATATTGAGGATTTTACAATGGTTTCAAATAAGAAAAATTCTTCAAAACATGTTTTTACTGAAGACAATAAATATAATGAATCTTCTAAAAGCAATACTAGTAGAAAATACCAAAACAATACCCAAGATAATTTTATTTCAAATAATAAAAAAATTTTAAAAACTAATAGAAATAAAAAACGGTTTGAGAAAATTCCGGTTCATATTAATAATAGTCCCCCTTTACCCACCAATCCCCCTAATCCCCCAATGAAGGATAAGTCCGCTACTGTTGGATTCCCTAGCCCTATCATTCATATTTCTTCCTCCCAGCCCATTTATCAGTCTGAATCCTCCACCCCTTTATTCAACGCCTTCTCCATTCTAGAAGCATGTTCCTCTGACGTCACGGATATTCCCTCTACTTCTGTCCCACTGCCCCATGCTGGTGTGCCTCTCCATTCTAGTCTTGATGATTTTGATCCTGATGCTGATGACCTTATCGTTGAGGATAGTATTGAGGTTGATTCTGATGATGGTGACACTGCCCAGTTCATTGTTAATGAGTCTGGATCCTATAATGATCACCCTATGATAGCTCCGGTGTCCGAGCAGATGGACTCCACCCCCATCAAAGTTTCCATATGATGCACATCGCTGCATGGAATACTCGTGGTCTCTGTAAGCCTTCTCATCAGAAAGCCTTGAGAGATCTTATCCGCGATCAAAATCTTCATATTTGTGCCTCTCTTGAGACTCGTGCTTCCTTCCATAACCTCCCTCTTATCTATAGTCGTACTTTTGGCTCTTGGTCGTGGTCGTCCAACGGTCTCTTCTCCCCTAGAGGGACTAGAATTGTGGTTGCCTGGGATCCGCTTGCCATTGATATGATGCTTATCGACTTAAATGATCAGGTTATGCATTTCAATGTTAATATTCGTGATTCTAATAAATCCTTTTTCTGCTCTTTCGTCTATGCTCATAATGATCACATGATGCGTCGCTCTCTCTGGCATTCTCTTGCGGTCCATAAGAATATGGTTAGAGATACCCTTGGATTCTTTTGGGTGATTTCAATGTTGCTCTTGATATTAAAGATAGCACCTCCGGGTCGTCTGGGATTTCTCATGCCATGGACGACTTCAGGGACTGTGTTAATCTGATGGAAATGGAGGATCTTAACTATAAAGGGCTCTTCTACACATGGACCAAGTCTCCTAATGGTTCGGGTGGCATCCTCAAAAAAATCGATCGTGTCATGGGAAATACTCACTTCGTTGCTTCTTTCCCCTCCTCTACTATCAATTTTCTCCCTTACCGTTCGTCCGATCATACTCCTGCTGTGCTTTCTCTCCCCCATCGTGCCCCTTTCCAACCTAAACCTTTCAAGTTCCCTAATTTCCTGACTTATAAGAACGATTTCAAACAGATTGTTGCCTCTTCTTGGAACCTCAATATCACTGGATATCGGATGTATAAGGTTTTCAAAAACCTTAAAAATCTAAAAGTACCTATACGTAAGATGCTGCGCAACCAGGGAAACCTCTTTTCTAAGGTTATCTCTCTTCGTAATGAGCTTGATAGAGTTCAGATTGCTTTGGATCGGGATCCTTTCAATAAGGATCTTCGTGAAGAACAATGCAGGTATCTCCTCGCTTATAACGAGGCTAGCCTGGATGAAGAGAGGTTCCTAAAACAAAAGGCTAAGGTTAATTGGCTGCGTGAGGGTGATAAAAATTCGGCTTTTTTCCACAAAGCGGTTAAAAGTCGTAAATCTCGCAATCGTATTAATTCTATCCAGGATGCTCAAGGTAACTGGATATCGGGGAATGATCTTCCTAATCTGTTTGTTTCTCACTTTCAAGCCTTCTTGGGTTCTGCCCAGCCTTCCACTGCTATTTGTGATCCTTCTTCCCTCTTCTCTAATAAGCTCTCCCCCTTCCAGTCTGCCGCCATGCTTACTCCTGTTACTGACGCGGAGGTTAAGTGTGTCCTGTTCCAGATGGGTGATGATAAAGCTCCTGGTTCTGATGGTTTCTCTGCTAAGTTCTTCAAGTCTGCTTGGGATATTGTGGGTCCTGATTTCTGTATGGCTGTAAAGGAATTCTTCTATTCTGGCAAACTTCTTAAGTCTTTCAACAGCACCATCCTTGCGCTCATCCCTAAAGTTGATTCCCCTTCCAAATTCACTGATTTCCGCCCTATAGCTTGTTGTAACGTTGTTTACAAATGTATCAGCAAGATTATTGCGGACCGTATCAAAAACCATATTTCTTCTCTGGTTGATGAAAACCAGTCTGCTTTCATCCCTGGTCGTTTGATCACCGACAACGTCCTTCTTGTCCATGAACTCATGCGTGATTATCATCGTCATCGTGGTCCTCCTAGGTGTGCTTTTAAGGTTGATATTCAAAAAGCGTACGACACAGTTGACTGGTCGTTTCTACGGACCATCTTGTTTGGGTTTGGTTTCCCTGATCGTATGATTGACTGGATCATGACATGTGTTTCCACGGTTGCTTACTCTGTGAGTATCAATGGGAATACTCACGGATATTTTGACGATAAAAGGGGCCTTCGGCAGGGTGACCCCCTTTCTCCTTATCTCTTCACTCTTGTCATGGAAGTGCTTAACCTTATGATCAAGAGAAATATCCATGATTCTGACTCTTTTAAATTCCACAGACAATGTGATGATCAAACTATCACCTATCTCTGCTTTGCCGACGATCTCCTTCTCTTCTGTCATGGTGATAGCTCTTCGGTTAGAATCATCTGTGATTCTCTTGAGGAATTCTCTGGGGTTTCTGGCCTTCTGCCAGGGCTGCCATTGATCTTATTGTTAAGTTTGCTGAGGGCTCTTTCCCTGTCCGATACCTTGGCATTCCTCTCATAACCACGCGTCTTGCCCACAAAGACTGTAAAGGCCTTGTTGATAAAGTCAAATGCTGGATTAATGACTGGAAAAACAAGTCTCTTTCCTTTGCTGGTCGTCTCCAGCTCATCCTCTCTGTCCTTTCTTCTACTCAAATCTACTGGGCTTCTGTTTTTATTCTTCCTAAATCTATCTCTAACGATATTGAGAAGCTCATGAAAGGTTTCCTCTGGTGCCATGGTGAGTTAAAGCGTGGTAAAGCTAAAGTCTCCTGGAAAACTGTATGCCTTCCTAAGGAACATGGTGGTCTTGGCATACGTAACCATGCTATCTGGAATGTTGCCCTTATGGCTTCCCATGTTTGGAGACTCCTTTCCAAGAAAGAGTCCCTATGGGTTAAGTGGATCCACTCATACCGTTTATGTGGCCGTAACTTTTGGGATGCCCCCAAAAAATACGGTTCGGGATCTGCCTGGCGTAACATCCTGGATATGCGGGATAAGATAAGGGAGTATATAGTTTCCCAGATAGGTGATGGATGCTCTACTTCTGCTTGGTTCGACAATTGGCACCCTGCGGGCCCTCTTTCTAAATTCTTGTCTGTCCGTGACATCCATGATGCGGGTTTCACTCCAGATACTAAGGTTGCTGACCTGGTTCTTAACGGATCTTGGGTTCGGCCTCATTGTTGGAGAGATTCCCATGGTGCTCTTCTTTCTCATAACCCTCCGACTATTTCCACATCCGTCACTGATAAACTCCTTTGGAGATCTAGAGACGGTCAACTCTCTCCTTTCTCTGTTCGATCTGTGTGGCAGTCTATTCGCCCCTATCACCAACCGGTCTTTTGGTTTCAACTTGTTTGGTTCACCCAGAACATCCCCAGACATGCTTTCATTCTTTGGGTTGCTCTTAAAGATCGTCTTAAGACTCATGATAAAATAAAAATTTGGGACACTAATTCCAATCTCATTTGTACGTTCTGCGGGGACTGTCCGGATTCCCTTTCCCATCTATTCTTTGAATGCTCTTTCACTTCTTTGGTTTGGAATGACCTCCATCATGTCATGAATCTCTCCTTCTCCACTGATAGCTGGTCTGATATCATTAGTCAAATCAACCCCATTAATAAGAACAAGACCATTTGGTCCATCATTAGAAGACTTGTTTTTGCTGGAGCGGTCTACCACATCTGGCGGGAAAGAAATTTACGCATTTTTACAAAAATAAAAAGATCTCATCATGCTGTCGTGAATATTGTTAAGGATAATATCCGCTGTAGACTGCTGAGTCTTTCTTTGAAAACTTGCACTAATGTTGATTTGGCTAAAACTCTTTGGACCCTCCCTTAATTTTCTTCCTCTACGCTTTTTTCTCTGCTTGTTTTGGCTTGTATGGTTTGTTTGTTTTGCAGGTTGCTCTCCTTTATGTTCTTGTTTGCTTATGGTTTCTTCTCTTGTTTTGGTTCCTAGTTTAGGTTGTTGTCCGTTGGGGCCTGTCCCGATGGATTTTCTGTTTTTTGGTGGGGAGTCCCCAGCCTTATATTGTATTTATTCTTTTTATTAATAAAATTTGCCAGAGGTACCGCCCTCTTTACCCAAAAAAAAAAACTAGAAAACCCTAATAACATCATTTGCAACATTCAAAAACATTAATCCATCATATGAAAACTTGAAAACCCTAATAACATCAATTGCAACATTAATCCTTCATATGAAAACTAGAAAACCCTAATAACATCATTTGCAACATTCAAAAATCCTAATCCATTATATGAAAACTGGAAAACCCTAATCCATCATATGAAAACTAGAAAACCCTAATCTATCATATGAAAACTAGAAAACCCTATGCAACATTCAAAAACCCTAATCCATCATATCAAAACAAGAAAACCCTAATCCATCATATGAAAACTGGAAACCCTTATAACATCATGTACAACATTCAAAAACCCTAATCCATCATATGAAAATTAGAAAACCCTAATCCATCATATGAAAACTAGAAAACCCTAATAACATCATTTGCAACATTCAAAAACCCTAATCCATCATATGAATACTAGAAAACCCTAATAACATAGTTTGCAACATTCAAAAACCCTAATCTATCATATGAAAACTACAAAACCATAATAACATCATTTGGAACATTCAAAAACCTTAATCCATCATATGAAATCTAGAAAACCCTAATCCATCATATGAAAAGTAGAAACCCCTAATAACATCGTTTAAAACATTCAAAAACCCTAATCCATTATATGAAAACAAGAAAACCCTAATAACATAATTTGCAACATTCAAAAACCCTAATCCATCATATGAAAACTAGAAAATCCTAATAACATCATCTGCCACATTCAAAAACCCTAATCCGTCATATGAAAACTAGAAAACCCTAATAACATCATTTGCAACAATCAAAAACCCTAATCCATCATATGAAAACTAGAAAATCCTAATAACATCATTTGCAACATTCAAAAACCCTAATCCATCATATGAAAACTAGAAAACTCATATAACATCATTTGTAACATTCAAAAACCCTAATCCATCATATAAAAACTAGAAAAACCGTAATCCATCATATGAAAACTAGAAAACCCTAATAACATCATTTGCAACATTCGAAAACTTTAATACATCATATGGAAACTAGAAAACCCTAATAACATCATTTGCAACATTCAAAAACCCTAATCCATCATATGAAAACTAGAAAACCCTAATAACATCATTTGCAACCATCAAAAACCCTAATCCATCATACGAAATCTAGAAAACCCTAATAACATCATTTACAACATTCAAAAACCCTAATCCATTATATGTAAACTAGAAAACCAAATAACATCATTTGCAACATTAAAAAACCCTAATCCATCATATGAAAACTAGAAAACCCTAATAACATCATTTGCAACATTCAAATACCCTAATCCATCATATGAAAACTAGAAAACCCTAATCCATCATATGAAAAGTAGAAACCCCTAATAACATCGTTTAAAACATTCAAAAACCCTAATCCATTATATGAAAACAAGAAAACCCTAATAACATCATTTACAACATTCAAAAACCCTAATCCATCATATGAAAACTAGAAAATCCTAATAACATCATGTGCAACATTCAAAAACCCTAATCCATCATATGAAAACTAGAAAACCCTAATAACATCATGTGCAACATTCAAAAACCCTAATCCATCATATGAAAACTAGAAAAACCGTAATCCATCATTTGAAAACTAGAAAACCCTAATAACATCATTTGCAACATTCAAAAACTTTAATACATCATATGGAAAATAGAAAACCCTAATAACATCATTTGCAACATTCAAAAACCGTAATCCATCATATGAAAACTAGAAAACCCTAATAACATCATTTGCAACATTCAAAAACTTTAATACATCATATGGAAACTAGAAAACCCTAATAACATCATTTGCAACATTCAAAAACCCTAATCCATCATACGAAAACTAGAAAACCCTAATAACATCATTTGCAACATTGAAAAACCCTAATCCATCATATGAAAACTAGAAAACCCTAATAACATCATTTGAAACATTAAAAAACCCTAATCCATCATATGAAAACTAGAAAACCCTAATAACATCATTTGCAACAATCAAAAACCCTAATCCATCATACGAAAACTAGAAAACCCTAATAACATCATTTGCAACATTCAAAAACCCTAATCCATCATATGTAAATTAGAAAACCAAATAACATCATTTGCAACATTAAAAAACCCTAATCCATCATATGAAAACTAGAAAACCCTAATAACATCATTTGCAACATTCAAATACCCTAATCCATCATATGGAAACTAGAAAACCTAAATCCATCATATGAAAACTTGAAAACCTAATAACATCATTTGCAATATTCAAAAACCCTAATCTATCATATGAAAACTAGAAAACCCTAATCCATCATACAAAAATTAGAAAACCCTAATAACATCATTTGCAATATTCAAAACCCCTAATCAATCATATGAAAACTAGAAAACCCTAATCCATCAAATGAAAACTAGAAAACCCCAATCCATCATCTGAAAACTAGAAAACGATAATAACATCATTTGCAACATTCAAAAACCCTAATCCATCAAATGAAAACTAGAAAACCCTAATAACATCATTTGCAACATTCAAAAACCCTAATCCATCATATGAAAACTAGAAAACCCTAATAATAACATTTACAACATTCAAAAAGCCTAATCCATCATATGAAAACTAGAAAACCCTAACACATCATATGAAAACTAGAAAACCCCATGAAAACTAAAAAACCAAAAATTCTCTCTAATTCTCTCTAAGCAATATTTACGTTCTTTGAAGCAATTTTTACTTTATTTAGTTTTTATTTTTAATTATGGCTGGTGTTTCACCAGGCATAATTCCTGGTTCTAATCAATGTTTGGATATTGAAAAGGATTTAGATAATCAGAACATTATGTTTTCTGTAAATGGTATTACAGATCATGATATTACTTTCAATTTGGTTAAAAAAAGATTATAAAACATAAAAAGAAAACAGCAAGGTTTTTTCAAGCAACTTGATAGATGTATCCAAAAAAAGAAATATATTTTGAAACAAAAACAAATTACAGATTTAGCTGCTGGAAAAGAATTACATTTACATTCTCTAAATCATATTGGAAAAAATAATCTACATGGAATGTATGCAGCAGCAACGTCTGAAAAACAAAAGTGTAGAGGTGATGGTCTTGAAATCAACAAAGGAATGCTCACGGATTACACATATGATGATGAAGAAAATGGTGAAGATGGTGAAGATCTTGAATCAATACATATTTATATGGTTGAAACATCGTCCAAAAATGAGGAATGCTTGCTTCCTCATCTAACTCACAAAACCGTGACACTTCAAGCCTTGGATATAGAACTCAATTCAGAAGGAGAAGGTAATAAAGAATCGTTAAAGCTCAAGTGTGGGGATGAAAACAATAAGTTCGTCAATCCAACCGGTCATGAAACTCATCCTCTTCGAGCTCACGGTAACAATAATCTTGTTCCTACCATACATAGTCATCGTGAAGATCAAGCTTCAACCGTGATAAACACCAAAGGAAAAGCTGTCGAACATGGTGACTGTGAAGATCAAGCTTCAACCATGATGAACACCAAAGGACAAGGGGTCGAACCTGCAATCAATGTTAGCCGTGAAGAACACGCTCCAACGGTCATGAGGTCTCACAACTCAACAAAGGTCATGCACGATAAGAGCTATCATGAAGGTATGAATACGGACCATTCTTTTATTAATGCTAAATCTTCTTTGAATGTGGAATGGGGTTTAAATGATATAATAGTTAGTCAAAAGTATAAAGTTAGTGGTAGACAAGGAGACATTAATGATAGCACTAGGTTAGTGGTAGACAAGGGGACAAATGCTCCACATGCTACTCCTTTTGACAACTCCTTTGCATCTATGCATGTGCCGAGAATATTTTCAAATGTTGCGGATCCTCAAGTGCCGATTAAGGACTCTAAGATTTCGGATCCCCTTCCTTCTCTTTTGGGCCTCCCTAAACTTTCTTCCCATTTGGGCCACCCAAAACAAACCTCCTTTACTTATACTCCTAACAACCATAAGCCCATTGTTTATAATAAAACTAAATGGGCTAACAATAATAAGCATTTCTTTACTAAAAACAATGTCATTCAAAAACCGGATAATTATATTCCTGTTAAATCTAGGTTTATTAATGATGCCGAGGTTGTTCATTTACAAAATTCCAACAAGCAAATTAATATTAATGGTAAAATGGAAGTAAAAGACATAAATTACAACGCTTGGTCTAGTAAATTACCTATGCTAGTTAACTCTCAAGCTAACATCTTAAGTGGTCCTAAAAACCATTCTAGCGACAATTTTCGTTTCATTCCTAATATGAGTAATGATATTGATGTGCCAGTAGATATCCCGATAAATGTTGTTAATAAGATATGTGAGACTCATGCTCGAACCATATGTGGTTATTTCGTTGGATGTAAAATGAATTATTCAGATGTTCGTTATCTCGCCTCTAAGATGTGGTCTCAACATGGGCTGGAGGATGTTCTGTTAAATGGTAACGGTGTCTATCTTTTTAAATTTAACAATGACCAAGGTCTAAATCATGTTATCACTCACGGACCATGGACATTTAGGAGTGCCCCAATTGTTATGCAAAAATGGAGACCCGGACTTAGCATTCATAGAAACAACCATGACAAACTACCTCTATGGATTAAAATACATGACATTCCTTATGAGACTTGGAGTGAGGAAGGATTAAGTCACATAGCTTCTAAAATAGGTAAACCTCTTGCTATGGACTCTTATACAGCTAACATGTGTACTTATGCTGCGGGTAAAGCAGTCTATGCACGTGTCCTTTTAGAAGTCCCAACTCGTCCCTCATGGGTGGACAAAATTAACATACGTATCCCAGATCCTGAAACTCTTGAATTTTCTTGCCATACGCTTAGAGTTGAGTATGAATGGAAACCACCTATGTGCTCTCATTGTAACGTGTTTGGTCACGAAACACATGTTTGTATGCATGTCATTACTAAAACTAATGCTCCTTCTATTGCTAATCATATGGATACCTCTACCATTAAGGCTACTTCTATTATAGATAATAATGATGATTTTACTATGGTTTCAAATAAGAAAAATTCTTCAAAACATGGTTTTACTAAAGACAATAAAAATAATGAATCTTCTAAAAGCAATACAAGTAGAAAATACCAAAACAATACCCAAGTTAATTTTTATTCAAAAAATAAAAAAAATTTAAACACTATTAGAAATAAGAAATGGTTTGAGAAACTTCCGGTTCATATTAATAATAGCCCCCCTTTATCCACCAATCCCCCTAATCCCCCAATGAAGGATAAGTCGGCTATTGTTGGATTCCCTAGCCCTATCATTCGTATATCTTCCTCCCAGCCCCTAAATCATTCTGAATCCTCCACCCCTTTATTCAACACCTTCTCCATTCTAGAGGATAGTTCCTCTGACGTTACGGATATTCCCTCTACTTCTGTCCCCCTGCCCCATTCTGGTACCCCTTCCCATTCTAGTCCTGATGATTTTGATCCTGATGATGATGACCTAATCGTTGAGGATAATAGTTTTGAGGTTGATTCTGATGATGGTGACACTGCCCAGTTCATTGTTAATGAATTTGGATCCTATAATGATCACCCTAAGATAGCTCCGGTGTCCGAGCAGATGGACTCCACCCCCATCCAAGTTTCCATATGACGCACATCGCTGCTTGGAATACTCGCGGTCTATGTAAGCCTTCTCATCAGAAAGCCTTGAGAGATCTTATCCGCGATCAAAATCTGCATATTTGTGCTACCCTTGAGACTCGTGCTTCCTTCTCTAACCTCCCTCTTATCTGTAGTCGTGTCTTTGGCTCCTGGTCGTGGTCGTCAAACGGACTTTTTTCCCCTAGAGGGACTAGAATTGTGGTTGCCTGGGATCCGATTGCCATTGATATGATGCTTATCGACTTAAATGATCAGGTTATGCATTTCAAAGTTAAAATCCATGATTCTAATAAATCCTTTTTCTGCTCTTTCGTCTATGCTCATAACAATCACATGATGCGTCGCTCTCTTTGGCATTCTCTTGAGGTCCATAAGAATATGGTTAAAGATAACCCTTGGATTCTATTGGGTGATTTCAATGTTGCTCTTGATATTAAAGATAGCACCTCCGGGTCGTCGGGGATTTCTCGTGCCATGGACGACTTCAGGGATTGTGTCAATCTGATGGAAATGGAGGATCTTAACTATCAAGGTCTCTTCTACACATGGACCAAGTCCCCTAATGGTAAGGGTGGCATGCTCAAGAAGATCGATCGTGTCATGGGAAATACTCACTTCGTTGCTTCTTTCCCCTCCTCTACTGTCAATTTTCTCCCTTACCGTTCGTCTGATCATACTCCTGCTGTGCTTTCTCTAACCTATCGTGCCCCTTTCCAACCTAAGCCTTTCAAGTTCCCTAATTTGTTGACTTATAAGAACGACTTCAAGCAAATTGTTGCCTCTTCTTGGAACCCCAATATCACTGGATATCGGATGTATAAGGTTTTCAAAAACCTTAAAAATCTTAAAGTGCCGATACGTAAGATGCTTCGCAACCAGGGAAACCTCTTTTCTAAGGTTATCTCTCTTCGTGATGAGCTTGATAGAGTTCAGATTGTTTTGGATTGGGATCCTTTCAATAAGGATCTTCGTGAAGAACAATGCAGGTATCTCCTCGCTTATAACGAGGCTAGCCTGGATGAAGAGAGGTTCCTGAAACAAAAGGCTAAGGTTAACTGGCTGCGTGAGGGTGATAAAAAATCGGCTTTTTTACACAAAGCGGTTAAAAGTCGTAAATCTCGCAATCGTATTAATTCTATCCAGGATGCTCAAGGTAACTGGATCTCGGGGAATGATCTTCCTAATCTGTTTGTTTCTCACTTTCAAGCCTTTTTGGGTTCTGCTCAGCCTTCCACTGCTATCCGTGATCCTTCTTCCCTCTTCTCTAATAAGCTCTCCCCCATCCAGTCTGCCGCCATGCTTACTCCTGTTACCGATGCGGAGGTTAAGTGTGTCCTGTTCCAGATGGGTGATGATAAAGCTCCTGGTTCTGATGGTTTCTCTGCTAAGTTCTTCAAGTCTGCTTGGGATATTGTGGGTCTTGATTTCTGTATGGCTGTTAAGGAATTCTTCTATTCTGGCAAACTTCTTAAGTCTTTCAACAGCACCATCCTTGCGCTCATCCCTAAAGTTGATTCCCCTTCCACAGTCACTGATTTCCGCCCTATATCTTGTTGTAACATTGTTTACAAATGTATCAGCAAGATTATTGCGGATCGTATCAAAAACCATCTTTTTTCTCTGGTTGATGAAAACCAGTCTGCTTTCATCCCTGGTCGTTTGATCACCGACAAAGTCCTTCTTGTCCATGAACTCATGCGTGATTATCATCATCATCGTGGTCCTCCTAGGTGTGCTTTTAAGGTTGATATTCAAAAAGCATACGACACAGTTGATTGGTCGTTTCTGCGGACCATCTTGTTTGGGTTTGGTTTCCCCGATCGTATGATTGACTGGATCATGACATGTGTTTCCACGGTTGCTTACTCTCTGAGTATCAATGGGAATACTCACGGATATTTTGACGGTAAAAGGGGCCTTCGGCAGGGTGACCCCCTTTCTCCTTATCTCTTCACTCTTGTCATGGAAGTGCTTAACCTTATGATCAAGAGAAACATCCATGATTCTGACTCTTTTAAATTCCACAGACAATGTGATGATTAAAGTATCACCCATCTCTGATTTGCCGACGATCTCCTTCTCTTCTGTCATGGTGATAGCTCTTCGGTTAGAATCATCTGTGATTCTCTTGAGGAATTCTCTGGGGTTTCTGGCCTCCATCCAAATATTGCAAAGAGTGAAGCTATCTACTGTAATGTTGGTGAGAGGACCAGGGCTGCCATTGATGTTATTGTTAAGTTTGATGAGGGCTCTTTCCCTGTCCGATACCTTGGCGTTCCTCTCATAACCACGCGTCTTGCCCACAAAGACTGTAAAGGCCTTGTTGATAAAGTCAAATGCAGGATTAATGACTGGAAAAACAAGTCTCTTTCCTTTGCTGGTCGTCTCCAGCTCATCCTCTCTGTCCATTCTTCTACTCAAATCTATTGGGCTTCTGTTTTTATTCTTCCTAAATCTATCTCTAACGATATTGAGAAGCTCATGAGAGGTTTCCTCTGGTGCCATGGTGAGTTAAAGCGTGGTAAAGCTAAAGTCTCTTGGAAAACTGTATGCCTTCCTAAGGAACATGGTGGTCTTGGCTTACGTAACCTTGCTATCTGGAATGTTGCCCTTATGGCTTCCCATGTTTGGAGACTCCTTTCCAAGAAAGAGTCCCTATGGGTTAAGTGGATCCACTCATACCGTTTATGTGGCCGTAACTTTTGGGATGCCCCCAAAAAATACGGTTCGGGATTTGCCTGGCGTAAAATCCTGGATATGCGGGATAAGATAAGGGAGTATATAGTTTCCCAGATAGGTGATGGATGCTCTACTTCTGCTTGGTTCGACAATTGGCACCCTGCGGGCCCTCTTTCTAAATTCTTGTATGTCCGTGACATCCATGATGCGGGTTTCACTCCTGATACTAAGGTTGCTGACCTGGTTCTTAACGGATCTTGGATTCGGCCTCATTGTTGGAGAGATTCCCATGGTGCTCTTCTTTCTCATAACCCTCCTACTATTTCCACGTCCGTCCCTGATAAAATCCTTTGGAGATCTAGAGACGGTCAACTCTCTCCTTTCTCTGTTCGATCTGTGTGGCAGTCTATTCGCCCCTATCACCAACCGGTCTTTTGGTTTCATCTTGTTTGGTTCTCCCAGCACATCCCCAGACATGCTTTCATTCTTTGGGTTGCTCTTAAAGATCGTCTTAAGACTCATGATAAAATAAAAATTTGGGACACTAATTCCAATCTCATTTGTGCGTTCTGCGGGGACTGTCCGGATTCCCTTTCCCATCTCTTCTTTGAATGCTCTTTCACTTCTTTGGTTTGGCATGACCTCCATCATGTCATGAATCTCTCCTTCTCCACTGATAGATGGTCTGATATCATTAGTCAACTCAACCCCATTAATAAGAACAAGACCATTTGTTCCATCATTAGAAGACTTGTTTTTGCTGGAGCGGTCTACCACATCTGGCGGGAAAGAAATTTACGCATTTTTACAAAAATAAAAAGATCTCATCATGCTGTCGTGAATATTGTTAAGGATGATATCCGCTGTAGACTACTGAGTCTTTCTTTGAAAACTTGCACTAATGTTGATTTGGCTAAAACTCGTTGGACCCTCCCTTAATTTTCTTCCTCTGCGCTTTCTTTTTTCTCTGCTTGTTTTGGCTTGTATGGTTTGTTTGTTTTGCAGGTTGCTCTCCTTTATGTTCTTGTTTGCTTATGGTTCCTTCTATTGTTTTGGTTCCTAGTTTAGCTTGTTGTCCGTTGGGGCCTGTCCCAATGGATTTTCTTTTTTTTTTGGTGGGGAGTCCCCAGCCTTATATTGTATTTATTATTTTTATTAATAAAATTTGCCAGAGGTGCCGCCCTCTTTACCCAAAAAAAAAAACTAGAAAACCCTAATCCATCATATGAAAACTAGAAACGCCTAATAACATCATTTGCAACATCCGAAAACCATAATCCATCATATGAAAACTAGAAAACCCTAATCCATCATCTAAAAACTAGAAAACCCTAATAACATCATTTGTAACATTCAAAAACCCTAATCCATCATATGAAAACTAGAAAACCCTAATAACATCATTTGCAACATTCAAAAACCCTAATCCATCATATGAAAACTAGAAAACCCTAATAACATCATATGCAACATTCAAAAACCCTAATCCATCATAAGAAAACTAGAAAACCCTAATAACATCATTTGCAACATTCAAAAACATTAATCCATCATATGATAACTTGAAAACCCTAATAACATCAATTGCAACATTCAAAACCCTAATCCTTCATATGAAAACTAGAAAACCCTAATAACATCATTTGCAACATTCAAAAATCCTAATCCATTATATGAAAACTAGAAAACCCTAATCCATCATATGAAAACTAGAAAACCTTAATCCATCATATGAAAACTAGAAAACCCTAATAACATCATTTGCAACATTCAAAAACCCTAATCCATCATATCAAAACAAGAAAACCCTAATCCATCATATGAAAACTGGAAACCCTAATAACATCATGTACAACATTCAAAAATCCTAATCCATCATATAAAAATTAGAAAACCCTAATCCATCATATGAAAACTAGAAAACCCTAATAACATCATTTGCAACATTCAAAAACCCTAATATATCATATGAATACTAGAAAACCCTAATAACATAGTTTGCAACATTCAAAAACCCTAATCCATCATATGAAAACTACAAAACCCTAATAACATCATTTGCAACATTCAAAAACCTTAATCCATCATATGAAAACTAGAAACCCCTAATCCATCATATGAAAAGTAGAAACCCCTAATAACATCGTTTAAAACATTCAAAAACCCTAATCCATTATATGAAAACAAGAAAACCCTAATAACATCATTTGCACCATTCAAAAACCCTAATCCATCATATGAAAACTAGAAAATCCTAATAACATCATCTGCAACATTCAAAAACCCTAATCCATCATATGAAAACTAGAAAACCCTAATAACATCATTTGCAACATTCAAAAACCCTAATCCATCATATAAAAACTAGCAAATCCTAATAACATCTTGTGCACCATTCAAAAACCCTAATCCATCATACGAAAACTAGAAAACCCTAATAACATCATTTGTAACATTCAAAAACCCTAATCCATCATATGAAAACTAGAAAAACCGTAATCCATTTATGAAAACTAGAAAACCCTAATAACATCATTTGCAACATTCAAAAACTTTAATACATCATATGGAAACTAGAAAACCCAAATAACATCATTTGCAACATTCAAAAACTCTAATCCATCATATGAAAACTAGAAAACCCTAATAACATCATTTGCAACATTGAAAGACCCTAATTCGTCATATGAAAACTAGAAAACCCTAATAACATCATTTGAAACATTAAAAAACCCTAATCCATCATATGAAAACTAGAAAACCCTAATAACATCATTTGCAACAATCAAAAACCCTAATCCATCATACGAAAACTAGAAAACCCTAATAACATCATTTGCAACATTCAAAAACATTAATCCATCATATGAAAACTTGAAAACCCTAATAACATCAATTGCAACATTCAAAACCCTAATCCTTCATATGAAAACTAGAAAACCCTAATAACATCATTTACAACATTCAAAAATCCTAATCCATTATATGAAAACTGGAAAACCCTAATCCATCATATGAAAACTAGAAAACCCTAATCCATCATATGAAAACTAGAAAACCCTATGCAACATTCAAAAACCCTAATCCATCATATCAAAACAAGAAAACCCTAATCCATCATATGAAAACTGGAAACCCTAATAACATCATGTACAACATTCAAAAACCCTAATCCATCATATGAAAATTAGAAAACCCTAATCCATCATATGAAAACTAGAAAACCCTAATAACATCATTTGCAACATTCAAAAACCCTAATCCATCATATGAATACTAGAAAACCCTAATAACATAGTTTGCAACATTCAAAAACCTTAATCCATCATATGAAAACTACAAAACCATAATAACATCATTTGGAACATTCAAAAACCTTAATCCATCATATGAAATCTAGAAAACCCTAATCCATCATATGAAAAGTAGAAACCCCTAACATCGTCTAAAACATTCAAAAACCCTAATCCATTATATGAAAACAAGAAAACCCTAATAACATAATTTGCAACATTCAAAAACCCTAATCCATCATATGAAAACTAGAAAATCCTAATAACATCATCTGCCACATTCAAAAACCGTAATCCATCATATGAAAACTAGAAAACCCTAATAACATCATTTGCAACATTCAAAAACCCTAATCCATCATATGAAAACTAGAAAATCCTAATAACATCATGTGCAACATTCAAAAACCCTAATCCATCATATGAAAACTAGAAAACCCTAATAACATCATTTGTAACATTCAAAAACCCTAATCCATCATATGAAAACTAGAAAAACCGTAATCCATCATATGAAAATTAGAAAACCCTAATAACATCATTTGCAACATTCAAAAACTTTAATACATCATATGGAAACTATTAAACCCTAATAACATCATTTGCGACATTCAAAAACCCTAATCCATCATATGAAAACTAGAAAACCCTAATAACATCATTTGCAACAATCAAAAACCCTAATCCATCATACTAAAACTAGAAAACCCTAATAACATCATTTGCAACATTCAAAAACCCTAATCCATCATATGTAAACTAGAAAACCAAATAACATCATTTGCAACATTAAAAAACCCTAATCCATCATATGAAAACTAGAAAACCCTAATAACATCACTTGCAACATTCAAATACCCTAATCCATCATATGAAAACTAGAAAACCTAAATCCATCATATGAAAACTAGAAAACCTAATAACATCATTTGCAATATTCAAAAACCCTAATCTATCATATGAAAACTAGATAACCCTAATCCATCATACAAAAATTAGAAAACCCTAATAACATCATTTGCAACATTCAAAACCCCTAATCAATCATACGAAAACTAGAAAACCCTAATCCATCATATGAAAACTAGAAAACCCTAATCCATCATCTGAAAACTAGAAAAGCATAATAACATCATTTGCAACATTCAAAAACCCTAATACATCATATGAAAACTAGAAAACCCTAATAACATCATTTTGCAACATTCAAAAACCCTAATCCATCATATGAAAACTAGAAAACCCTAATAACAACATTTGCAACATTCAAAAACCCTAATCCATCATATGAAAACTAGAAAACCCTAACATATCATATGAAAACTAGAAAACCCTAATCCATCATATGAAAACTAGAAAACCCTAATCCATCATAAGAATATGGTTAGAGATACCCCTTGGATTCTTTTGGGTGATTTCAATGTTGCTCTTGATATTAAAGATAGCACCTCAGGGTCGTCTGGGATTTCTCGTGCCATGGAGGACTTCAGGGATTGTGTCAATTTGATGGAAATGGAGGATCTTAACTATAAAGGTCTCTTCTACACCTGGACCAAGTCTCCTAATGGTTCGGGTGGCATCCTCAAGAAGATCGATCGAGTCATGGGAAATACTCACTTTGTTGCTTCTTTCCCCTCCTCTACTGTCAATTTTCTCCCTTACCGTTCGTCCGATCATACTCCTGCTGTGCTTTCTCTCCCCCATCGTGCCCCTTTCCAACCTAAGCCTTTCAAGTTCCCTAATTTCCTGACTTATAAGAACGATTTCAAGCAGATTGTTGCCTCTTCTTGGAACCCTAATATCACTGGATATCGGATGTATAAGGTTTTCAAAAACCTTAAAAATCTGAAAGTGCCGATACGTAAGATGCTTCGCAACCAGGGAAACCTCTTTTCTAAGGTTATCTCTCTTCGTAATGAGCTTGATAGAGTTCAGATTGCTTTGGATCGGGATCCTTTCAATAAGGATATTCGTGAAGAACAATGCAGGTATCTCCTCGCTTTCAACGAGGCTAGCCTGGATGAAGAGAGGTTCCTGAAACAAAAGGCTAAGGTTAACTGGCTGCGTGAGGGTGATAAAAATTCGGCTTTTTTCCACAAATCGGTCAAAAGTCGTAAATCTCGTAATCGTATTAATTCTATCCAGGATGCTCAAGGTAACTGGATCTCGGGGAATGATCTTCCTAATCTTTTTGTTTCTCACTTTCAAGCCTTCTTGGGTTCTGCCCAGCCTTCCACTGCTATTCGTGATCCTTCTTCCCTCTTCCCTAATAAGCTCTCTCCAATCCAATCTGCCGCCATGCTTACTCCTGTTACTGCTGCAGAGATTAAGTGTGTCTTGTTCCAGATAGGTGATGATAAAGCTCCTGGTTCTGATGGTTTCTCTGCTAAGTTTTTCAAGTCTGCGTGGGATATTGTTGATCCTGATGTCTGTATGGCTGTTAAGGAATTCTTCTATTCTGGCAAACTTCTTAAGTCCTTCAACAGCACCATCCTTGCGCTCATCCCTAAAGTTGATTCCCCTTCCAAAGTCACTGATTGCCGCCCTATAGCTTGTTGTAACGTTGTTTACAAATGTATCAGCAAGATTATTGCGGATCGTATCAAAAACCATCTTTCTTCTCTGGTTGACGAAAACCAGTCTGCTTTCATCCCTGGTCGTTTGATCACCGACAACGTCCTTCTTGTCCAAGAACTCATGCGAGATTATCATCGTCATCGTGGTCCTCCTAGGTGTGCTTTTAAGGTTGATATTCAAAAAGCATATGACACTGTTGACTGGTCGTTTCTGCAGAACATCTTGCTTGGGTTTGGTTTCCCCAAACGTATGATTGACTGGATCATGACTTGTGTTTCCACGGTTGCTTACTCTGTGAGTATCAATGGGAATACTCATGGTTATTTCGACGGTAAAAGGGGCCTTCGGCAGGGTGGCCCCCTCTCTCCGTATCTCTTCACTCTTGTCATGGAAGTGCTTAACCTTATGATCAAGGGAAACATCCATGATTCTGACTCTTTTAAATTCCACAGACAATGTGATGATCAAAATATCACCCATCTCTGCTATGCCGACGATCTCCTTCTCTTCTGTCATGGTGATAGCTCTTCGGTTAAAATCATATGTGATTCTCTTGAGGAATTCTCTGGGTTTTCTGGCCTCCATCCCAATACTGCGAAGAGTGAAGCATTCTACTGTAATGTTGGTGAGAGAACCAGGGCTGCCATTGACCTTATTGTTAAGTTTCCTGAGGGCTCTTTCCCTGTCCGATACCTTGGGGTTCCTCTCATCACCACTCGTCTTGCCCACAAAGACTGTAAAGGCCTTGTTGATAAAGTCAAATGCTGGATTAATGACTGGAAAAACAAGTCTCTTTCCTTTGCTGGTCGTCTCCAGCTCATCCTCTCTGTCCTTTCTTCTACTCAAATCTACTGGGCTTCTGTTTTTATTCTTCCTAAATCTATCTCTAACGATATTGAGAAGCTCATGAAAGGTTTCCTCTGGTGCCATGGTGAGTTAAAGCGTGGTAAAGCTAAAGTCTCCTGGAAAACTGTATGCCTTCCTAAGGAACATGGTGGTCTTGGCATACGTAACCATGCTATCTGGAATGTTGCCCTTATGGCTTCCCATGTTTGGAGACTCCTTTCCAAGAAAGAGTCCCTATGGGTTAAGTGGATCCACTCATACCGTTTATGTGGCCGTAACTTTTGGGATACCCCCAAAAAATACGGTTCGGGATTTGCCTGGCGTAACATCCTGAATATGCGGGATAAGATAAGGGAGTATATAGTTTCCCAGATAGGTGATAGATGCGATACTTCTGCTTGGTTCGATAACTGGCACCCTGCGGGCCCTCTTTCTAAATTCTTGTCTGTCCGTGACATCCATGATGCGGGTTTCACTCCTGATACTAAGGTTGCTGACCTGGTTCTTAACGGATATTGGGTTCGGCCTCATTGTTGGAGAGATTCCCATGGTGCTCTTCTTTCTCATAACCCTCCTTCTATATCCACGTCCGTTCCCGATAAACTCCTTTGGAGATCTAGAGACGGACAACTCTCCCCTTTCTCTGTTCGTTCTGTGTGGCAGTCTATTTGCCCCTATAACCAACCGGTCGTTTGGTTTCATCTTGTTTGGTTCTCCCATAACATTCCAAGACATGCTTTCATTCTTTGGGTTGCTCTTAAAAATCGTCTTAAGACTCATGATAAAATCAAAATTTGGGACACTAATTCTGATCTCATTTGTGCGTTCTACGGGAACTGTCCGGATTCCCTTTCACATCTCTTCTTTGATTGTTCTTTCACTTCTTTGGTTTGGCAAGACCTCCATCATGTCATGAATCTCTCCTTCTCCACTCATAGCTGGTCTGATATCATTAGTCAACTCAACCCCATTAATAAGAACAGGACCATTTGGTCCATCATTAGAAGACTTGTTTTTGCTGGACCTGTCTACCATGTTTGGCGGGAAAGAAATTTACGTATTTTTAAAAAAATAAAAAGATCTCATCATGCTGTCGTGAATAGTGTTAAGGATGATATCCGCTGTAGACTGCTGAGTCTTTCTATGAAAAGTTGCACTAATGTTGATTTGGCTAAAACTATTTGGACCCTCCCCTAATTTTTTTCCTCTGCGCTTTCTTTTTTCTCTGCTTGTTTTGGCTTGTATGGTTTGTTTGTTTTGCAGGAGGTTTTCTTTTATGTTAGAGTTTGCTTCTGGTTCCTTCTCTTGTTTTGGTACCTAGTTTAGCCTCTTGTCCGTTGGGGCCTGTCCCAAAGGATTTTCTGTTTTTAGGTGGGGAGTCCCCAGCCTTATATTGTATTTATTCTTTTTATTAATAAAATTTGCCAGAGGTGCCGCCCTCTTTACCCAAAAAAAAAACTAGAAACGCCTAATAACATCATTTGCAACATCCGAAAACCCTAATCCATCATATGAAAACTAGAAAACCCTAATAACATCATTTGTAACATTCAAAAACCCTAATCCATCATATGAAAACTCGAAAACCCTAATAACATCGTTTGCAACATTCAAAAACCCAAATCCATCATATGAAAACTAGAAAACCCTAATAACATCATATGCAACATTCAAAAACCCTAATCCATCATATGCAAAACTAGAAAACCCTAATAACATCATTTGCAATATTCATAAAGTTAATCCATCATATGAAAACTGGAAACCCTAATAACATCATGTACAACATTCAAAAACCCTAATCCATCATATGAAAATTAGAAAACCCTAATCCATCATATGAAAACTAGAAAACCCTAATAACGTCATTTGCAACATTCAAAAACCCTAATCCATCATATGAATACTAGAAAACCCTAATAACATAGTTTGCAACATTCAAAAACCCTAATCGATCATATGAAAACAAAAAAACCCCAATAACATCATTTGCAACATTCAAAAACCTTAATCCATCATATGAAAACTAGAAAACCCTAATCCATCATATGAAATGTAGAATCCCCTAATAACATCGTTTAAAACATTCAAAAACCTTAATCCATTATATGAAAACAAGAAAACCCTAATAACATAATTTGCAACAATCAAAAACCCTAATCCATCATATGAAAACTAGAAAATCCTAATAACATCATGTGCAACATTCAAAAACCCTAATCCATCATATGAAAACTAGAAAACCCTAATAACATCATTTGCAACATTCAAAAACCCTAATCCATCATATGAAAACTAGAAAAACCGTAATCCATCATATGAAAACTAGAAAACCCTAATAACATCATTTGCAACATTCAAAAACTTTAATACATCATATGGAAACTAGAAAACCCTAATAACATCATTTGCAACATTCAAAAACCCTAATCCATCATATGAAAACTAGAAAACCCTAATAACATCATTTGCAACATTCAAAAACTTTAATACATCATATGGAAACTAGAAAACCCTAATAACATCATTTGCAACATTCAAAAACCCTAATCCATCATATGAAAACTAGAAAACCCTAATAACATTATTTGCAACATTGAAAAACCCTAATCCGTCATATGAAAACTAGAAAACCCTAATAACATCATTTGAAACATTAAAAAACCCTAATCCATCATATGAAAACTAGGAAACCCTAATAACATCATTTGCAACAACAAAAACCCTAATCCATCATACGAAAACTAGAAAACCCTAATAACATCATTTGCAACATTCAAAAACCCTAATCCATCATATGTAAACCAGAAAACCAAATAACATCATTTGCAACATTAAAAAACCCTAATCCATCATATGAAAACTAGAAAACCCTAATAACATCATTTGCAACATTCAAATACCCTAATCCATCATATGAAAACTAGAAAATCTAAATCCATCATATGAAAACTAGAAAACCTAATAACATCATTTGCAATATTCAAAAACCCTAATCTATCATATGAAAACTAGAAAACCCTAATCCATCATACAAAAACTAGAAAACCCTAATAACATCATTTGCAACATTCAAAACCCCTAATCAATCATATGAAAACTAGAAAACCCTAATCCATCATATGAAAACTAGAAAACCCTAATCCATTATATGAAAACAGTGGATAAGGCTTAGGACTCTTTCTCTTCCCCCATAAAGAGGTTCCAAGTTCTAATCCCACTCCCTCCCTTTCCCCATAGGGAGTGTTAGGTTTCAATCAGGGGATGGCCACTGGCCACCTCTCTACCCCCGTAGGTGATTGACCCGGACCACCCTGCTGCCAGGTGTGTGTGGGCCCCGAGGTTGCTTCATCAGGGTCATCCAAAGGATGGGTCGGGTGGGGTCCTCGGTTACCAAAAAAAAAAAAAAAAAAAAAAAAAAAAAAACTAGAAAACCATAATAACACCATTTGCAACATTCAAAAACCCTAATCCATCATATGAAAACTAGAAAACCCTAATAACATCATTTGCAACATTCAAAAACCCTAATCCATCATATGAAAACTAGAAAACCCTAATAACATCATTTGCAACATTCAAAAACCCTAATCCATCATATGACAACTAGAAAACCCTAACACATCATATGAAAACTAGAAGACCCTAATCCATCATATGAAAACTAGAAAACCCTAATAACATCATTTGTAACATCCGAAAACCCTAATCCATCATATGAAAACTAAAAAACCCTAATCCATCATCTGAAAACTAGAAAACCCTAATAACATCATTTGTAACATTCAAAAACCCTAATCCATCATATGAAAACTAGAAAACCCTAATAACATTATTTGCAACATTCAAAAACCCTAATCCATCATATGAAAATTAGAAAACCCTAATAACATCATATACAACATTCAAAAACCCTAATCCATCATATGAAAACTAGAAAACCCTAAGAACATCATTTGCAACATTCAAAAACATTAATCCATCATACGAAAACTTGAAAACCCTAATAACATCATTTGCAACATTCAAAACCCTAATCCTTCATATGAAAACTAGAAAACCCTAATAACATCATTTGCAACATTCAAAAATCCTAATCCATTATATGAAAACTAGAAAACCCTAATCCATCATACGAAAACTAGAAAACCCTAATCCATCATATGAAAACTAGAAAACCCTAATAACATCATTTGCAACATTAAAAAACCCTAATCCATCATATCAAAACAAGAAAACCCTAATCCATCATATGAAAACTGGAAACCCTAATAACATCATGTACAACATTCAAAAACCCTAATCCATCATATGAAAACTAAAAAACCCTAATCCATCATATAAAAACTAGAAAACCCTAATAACATCATTTGCAACATTCAAAAACCCTAATCCATCATACGAATACTAGAAAACCCTAATAACATAATTTGCAACATTCATAAACCCTAATCCATCATATGAAAACTACAAAACCCTAATAACATCATTTTCAACATTCAAAAACCTTAATCCATCATATGAAAACTAGAAAACCCTAATCCATCATATGAAAAGTAGAAACCCCTAATAACATCATTTAACACATTCAAAAAACCTAATCCATTATATGAAAACAAGAAAACCCTAATAACATCATTTCCAACATTCAAAAACCCTAATCTATCATATGAAAACTAGAAAACCCTAATAACATCATTTGCAACATTCAAATACCCTAATCATCATATGAAAACTAGAAAATCTAAATCCATCATATGAAAACTAGAAAACCTAATAACATCATTTGCAATATTCAAAAACCCTAATCTATCATATGAAAACTAGAAAACCCTAATCCATCATACAAAAACTAGAAAACCCTAATAACATCATTTGCAACATTCAAAACCCCTAATCAATCATATGAAAACTAGAAAACCCTAATCCATCATATGAAAACTAGAAAACCCTAATCCATTATATGAAAACTAGAAAACCATAATAACACCATTTGCAACATTCAAAAACCCTAATCCATCATATGAAAACTAGAAAACCCTAATAACATCATTTGCAACATTCAAAAACCCTAATCCATCATATGAAAACTAGAAAACCCTAATAACATCATTTGCAACATTCAAAAACCCTAATCCATCATATGACAACTAGAAAACCCTAACACATCATATGAAAACTAGAAGACCCTAATCCATCATATGAAAACTAGAAAACCCTAATAACATCATTTGTAACATCCGAAAACCCTAATCCATCATATGAAAACTAAAAAACCCTAATCCATCATCTGAAAACTAGAAAACCCTAATAACATCATTTGTAACATTCAAAAACCCTAATCCATCATATGAAAACTAGAAAACCCTAATAACATTATTTGCAACATTCAAAAACCCTAATCCATCATATGAAAACTAGAAAACCCTAATAACATCATATACAACATTCAAAAACCCTAATCCATCATATGAAAACTAGAAAACCCTAATAACATCATTTGCAACATTCAACAACATTAATCCATCATATGAAAACTTGAAAACCCTAATAACATCATTTGCAACATTCAAAACCCTAATCCTTCATATGAAAATTAGAAAACCCTAATAACATCATTTGCAACATTCAAAAATCCTAATCCATTATATGAAAACTAGAAAACCCTAATCCATCATATGAAAACTAGAAAACCCTAATAACATCATTTGCAACATTCAAAAACATTAATCCATCATATGAAAACTTCAAAACCCTAATAACATCATTTGCAACATTCAAAACCCTAATCCTTCATATGAAAACTAGAAAACCCTAATAACATCATTTGCAACATTCAAAAATCCTAATCCATTATATGAAAACTAGAAAACCCTAATCAATCATACGAAAACTAGAAAACCCTAATCCATCATATGAAAACTAGAAAACCCTAATAACATCATTTGCAACATTAAAAAACCCTAATCCATCATATCAAAACAAGAAAACCCTAATCCATCATATGAAAACTGGAAACCCTAATAACATCATGTACAACATTCAAAAACCCTAATCCATCATATGAAAACTAAAAAACCCTAATCCATCATATAAAAACTAGAAAACCCTAATAACATCATTTGCAACATTCAAAAACCCTAATCCATCATACGAATACTAGAAAAACCTAATAACATAATTTGCAACATTCATAAACCCTAATCCATCATATGAAAACTACAAAACCCTAATAACATCATTTTCAACATTCAAAAACCTTAATCCATCATATGAAAACTAGAAAACCCTAATCCATCATATGAAAAGTAGAAACCCCTAATAACATCATTTAAAACATTCAAAAAACCTAATCCATTATATGAAAACAAGAAAACCCTAATAACATCATTTCCAACATTCAAAAACCCTAATCTATCATATGAAAACTAGAAAACCCTAATAACAACATTTGCAACATTCAAAAACCCTAATCCAACATATGAAAACTAGAAAACCCTAACATATCATATGAAAACTAGAAAACCCTAATCCATCATATGAAAACTAGAAACGCCTAATAACATCATTTCCAACATCCGAAAACCCTAATCCATCATATGAAAACTAGAAAACCCTAATCCATCATCTGAAAACTAGAAAACCCTAATAACATCATTTGTAACATTCAAAAACCCTAATCCATCATATGAAAACTAGAAAACCCTAATAACATCATTTGCAACATTCAAAAACCCAAATCCATCATATGAAAACTAGAAAACCCTAATAACATCATATTCAACATTCAAAAACCCTAATCCATCATATGAAAACTAGAAAACCCTAATAACATCATTTGCAACATTCAAAAAATTAATCCATCATATGAAAACTTGAAAACCCTAATAACATCATTTGCAACATTCAAAACCCTAATCCTTCATATGAAAACTAGAAAACCCTAATAACATCATTTGCAACATTCAAAAATCCTAATCCATTATATGAAAACTAGAAAACCCTAATCCATCATATGAAAACTAGAAAACCCTAATAACATCATTTGCAACATTCAAAAACCCTAATCCATCATATGAAAACAAGAAAACCCTAATCCATCATATGAAAACTGGAAATCGAAATAACATCATGTACAACATTCAAAAACCCTAATCCATCATATGAAAATTAGAAAACCCTAATCCGTCATATGAAAACTAGAAAACCCTAATAACGTCATATGCAACATTCAAAAACCCTAATCCATAATATGAATACTAGAAAACCCTAATAACATAGTTTGCAACATTCAAAAACCCTAATCCATCATATGAAAACAAAAAACCCTAATAACATCATTTGCAACATTCAAAAACCTTAATCCATCATATGAAAACTAGAAAACCCTAATCCATCATATGAAAAGTAGAATCCCCTAATAACATCGTTTAAAACATTCAAAAACCTTAATCCATTATATGAAAACAACAAAACCCTAATAACATAATTTGCAACAATCAAAAACCCTAATCCATCATATGAAAACTAGAAAATCCTAATAACATCATGTGCAACATTCAAAAACCCTAATCCATCATATGAAAACTAGAAAACCCTAATAACATCATTTGCAACATTCAAAAACCCTAATCCATCATATGAAAACTAGAAAAACCGTAATCCGTCATATGAAAACTAGAAAAACCTAATAACATCATTTGCAACATTCAAAAACTTTAATACATCATATGGAAACTAGAAAACCCTAATAACATCATTTGCAACATTCAAAAACCCTAATCCATCATATGAAAACTAGAAAACCCTAATAACAGCATTTACAACATTCAAAAACTTTAATCCATCATATGGAAACTAGAAAACCCTAATAACATCATTTGCAACATTCAAAAACCCTAATCCATCATATGAAAACTAGAAAACCCTAATAACATCATTTGCAACATTGAAAAACCCTAATCCGTCATATGAAAACTAGAAAACCCTAATAACATCATTTGAAACATTAAAAAACCCTAATCCATCATATGAAAACTAGAAAACCCTAATAACATTATTTGCAACAATCAAAAACCCTAATCCATCATACGAAAACTAGAAAACCCTAATAACATCATTTGCAACATTCAAAAACCCTAATCCATCATATGTAAACAAGAAAACCAAATAACATCATTTGCAACATTAAAAAACCCTAATCCATCATATGATAACTAGAAAACCCTAATAACATCATTTGCAACATTCAAATACCCTAATCCATCATATGAAAACTAGAAAACCTAAATCCATCATATGAAAACTAGAAAACCTAATAACATCATTTGCAATATTCAAAAACCCTAATCTCTCATATGAAAACTAGAAAACCCTAATCCATCATACAAAAACTAGAAAACCCTAATAACATCATTTGCAACATTCAAAACCCCTAATCAATCATATGAAAACTAGAAAACCCTAATCCATCATATGAAAACTAGAAAACCATAATAACACCATTTGCAACATTCAAAAAGCCTAATCCATCATATGAAAACTAGAAAACCCTAATAACATCATTTGCAACATTCAAAAACCCTAATCCATCATATGAAAACTAGAAAACCCTAATAACATCATTTGCAACATTCAAAAACCCTAATCCATCATATGACAACTAGAAAACCCTAACACATCGTATGAAAACTAGAAGACCCTAATCCATCATATGAAAACTAGAAAACCCTAATAACATCATTTGTAACATTCGAAAACCCTAATCCATCATATGAAAACTAGAAAACCCTAATCCATCATCTGAAAACTAGAAACCCCTAATAACATCATTTGTAACATTCAAAAACCCTAATCCATCATATGAAAACTAGAAAACCCTAATAACATCATTTGCAACATTCAAAAACCCTAATCCATCATATGAAAACTAGAAAACCCTAATAACATCATATGCAACATTCAAAAACCCTAATCCATCATATGAAAACTAGAAAACCCTAATAACATCATTTGCAACATTCAAAAACATTAATCCATCATATGAAAACTTGAAAACCCTAATAACATCATTTGCAACATTCAAAACCCTAATCCTTCATATGAAAACTAGAAAACCCTAATAACATCATTTGCAACATTCAAAAAATCCAAATCCATTATATGAAAACTAGAAAACCCTAATCCATCATACGAAAACTAGAAAACCCTAATCCATCATATGAAAAGTAGAAAACCCTAATAACACCATTTGCAACATTAAAAAACCCTAATCCATCATATCAAAACAAGAAAACCCTAATCCATCATATGAAAACTGGAAACCCTAATAACATCATGTACAACATTCAAAAACCCTAATCCATCATATGAAAACTAAAAAACCCTAATCCATCATATAAAAACTAGAAAACCCTAATAACATCATTTGCAACATTCAAAAACCCTAATCGATCATACGAATACTAGAAAACCCTAATAACATAATTTGCAACATTCATAAACCCTAATCCATCATATGAAAACTACAAAACCCTAATAACATCATTTGCAACATTCAAAAACCTTAATCCATCATATGAAAACTAGAAAACCCTAATCCACCATATGAAAAGTAGAAACCCCTAATAACATCATTTAAAACATTCAAAAAACCTAATCCATTATATGAAAACAAGAAAACCCTAATAACATCATTTTCAACATTCAAAAACCCTAATCCATCATATGAAAACTAGAAAATCATGATACGAATATGGAGGGGTTTGGATAAGTGAATGAACAGATCTGGAGCAAAATGGCTGTTTAAGGGTTTTTTGGGAAGGGTTTGGACGTGTAAACTAGGGTTTAGGGTCTGGTCTTCCTGTGGTTAGGGTTTGGTATGGCTTAGAATAGGTTGAAACTGAATATGGATGGTTTGTACGGTGTTTGGAGCTTGTAAAACGAAAACAGGCTCTAACTCTCTCAAAACAGCTCCAAATGCGGATTTTATTGAAGATATGGAGTTTTGAGAGCAAAAGAGGATCTGAACAGAAAGAATGGATATTTTTGGTGTTTTGGACATATAAGAATGAAAATGAAAGATAGTGTGATGATCAACCAAGACCTATTGATTGATTATCGTTTGAAGACAAGCTAAGACCTATTAACTTGAATTCGAGTCAAAATCAGGAAATCATCCTTCAAAAGACGAAATTATGAGTACGCAATTCAAGAACACAAGGCTCAAGTTCTTCAAATCGTTCATTTTTTGATTACAATGATAAAAGTGGCTTATATAAAGCCTAAAAACGAATTAAACATCCTATTTAAACTAGAAAAACGTTACTAAATATAGGGCCATTATAAGGGCCTTTATTTCACCATAATAACTAAATAAATGAAGCTTTAAATATGTTTTTCTTGGTCCCCACACTTTGGAGTATCATCCCTTCATCATGCTATCCATCATACACCTCTCCCATGCATCCATACATCATCTTCATGACAGCCACATCCGCTAGCTTAACAATCTTTCCATTAACAACCCTAACTTGCCTGATCTTGATTTGAATCCATGCTTGCATGCACCAATGCCAAGTCATTCCCCATGTGTTGTTACAGCCCAAACTCCCATCATTTTGCACCATATTTTTATTCCAAACAACCAAGATTCCCTTGTATTCAATTATAAAGCTTGAGCCATTCCAATTCGTATCATTCCCTCCCTCTTGAAAAGGAATTGTCCTCAATTCTGCTAAGCCATCATCATAAAGATTTGTAACAAAGACTCCCTTAGCTCCTTTCAATTCTCTTGGTACACAATGTAGCCCTATGCCTCTTATTTCCTTCCATCCCTCCCTCTTAGAAGTATAGTCTTGGCTTGGCTTCAAAAACAACTCAATCTTTGGGTTTGAACACACAAATGACATGAAATATGTTCCCAAGGTCTCTTTTGACTTCCTTTCTTGAAAGATCTTTATCTCCATGCACTTTAACACATCTTGCACGCCTTTGACACCACTTTCTTCTCCATTAGCTACCTTGGGCAGAATATTGTTCAAAACACTTTCATCATGTCCTCCACCATCATAAACAAACTTTTCTTTACCAACTTCAGTCCTTCCTTCATTTGGATTGGTTTTGAGAGCATTGAGAAGCCCTACATCTGTCGTGTACCTGTTTAAATAATTTCCAAACAAAAAAGTCAGAATTAAATCATGGTTGATGCCATCCATGATTGCAAGCCCCAACATTCTCCCAAATGCGATCTTGACATCTTTAGCTTGATTGTTGCAACCAGCAAGTCTAAACATCGCTATTCTCCCTTCAATATCAAAACTTAGCTTAGCTTGTTCTATCAGTTTACACAAAACTTTCATAGCCTCCACCTTCAAGAAAAGATCATGATTGGGACTCCACATGATCCTTGATTCCCAACTCCAGCCCATGGTGATTCTTTTGACATGATTAACTAACATCAACCCCTTTTCTTGTGTATGGTTAGTTAATAACAACCCCACTTCAAAGATGTGACAAACAAGTTTAGTCATCACCCTTTTTGCAACTCCTTGGGCTGTTCTGTAAGAAAAGAGTTTGCAATATTTCTTAGCAATCCACTTCAAGAATCTTTTAATGGCCATATTCAAGCATTGGTTTAGATTGAGATGCCACATGGAACTTGGTTCCCAATTTAACACATAAGTAATCTTTTTAGCATGGTTAAATAATACTAACTCCCCTTTTAACCAATGCCAATAAAATTGCTTAAAACCCCTTCCTTTGAAATCAAGTGCTTGTAGAAAATGCAAATAATAAGCACAAGATTTCCCTTGCCTTTGGCCTTCACTACTAGCATCGTTTTTCATCTTGAGAGGCTGAAAATGTATCGGATTAAGTGTTACCATTTTAGGAGCAGCAACCACACGTTCCTGGCTTGTTTCAATCAGACCTTTATGGCCTTCATCCACACACATGCTCATCTTCAAACCACTTGTTGAATTCAGCCCCTTAGCTTGATCTTCAAATTCAGCAACACCATTTCTAAGCTCATAATTAACAAGATCATAACCAATAGGATTATAAACATCATGATCTAATCCACCACCACACTCCCTTTTTAGATCCATAAAGCATTTGTTACAACCCTCAGTTTTAATAAAGAAGTAAGTATCCCATGGTTTCCAAGGTGCTATAAGTTCCCACACTTTGAAACGAATGTAAGTGTAACAAATTAATAAGTTCTCTTTATCAACAAAGCTTCTACTTGTGATATCCATAAGATCTTTAGAAAAAAATCATTGAAGATGAGAGAATCTGAATTTTTTTGGTACCTAGCATCATTTGACCTCATGATCCTTTGTTCTTGGGTTGATCTTTGTGATTCAGCAAAAATCACTTCTTCATTACTCTTGTTTTCACCAACAAAGCCAATTTTGTCACCAACAAAACTCCTTCTTTCAGCAACTTCATCTTCAATTTCGTTTTTAGCAACTCGTTCTTCAATTTCATCAAGGAACTCGTCTTCTTCATCATAGGTATCATATATAGGGCCTGAATCTTCATCTTCTTCTTCCAAATCAGAAAATGTCATCTCCTCAATGTCTTGTGCCACATCTGATCGCCTCATAGCCTTATTTGTAGCCTTGGCTGCCACTTCTCTTTCTTTCTCTAGCCATCCCATTAGGGTTTGTGAACCAAACATAATTCTTGTGTAACTCGTGTCCAATCGAAACTTGGGCTCTGATACCACTTATGATACGAATATGGAGGGGTTTGGATAAGTGAATGAACAGATCTGGAGCAAAATGGCTGTTTAAGGGTTTTTTGGGAAGGGTTTGGACGTGTAAACTAGGGTTTAGGGTTTGGTCTTCCTGTGGTTAGGGTTTGGTATGGCTTAGAATAGGTTGAAACTGAATATGGATGGTTTGTACGGTGTTTGGAGCTTGTAAAACGAAAACAGGCTCTAACTCTCTCAAAACAGCTACAAATGCGGATTTTATTGAAGATATGGAGTTTTGAGAGCAAAAGAGGATCTGAACAGAAAGAATGGATATTTTTGGTGTTTTGGAGATATAAGAATGAAAATGAAAGATAGTGTGATGATCAACCAAGACCTATTGATTGATTATCGTTTGAAGACAAGCTAAGACCTATTAACTTGAATTCGAGTCAAAATCAAGAAATCATCCTTCAAAAGACGAAATTGTGAGTACGCAACTCAAGAACACAAGGCTCAAGTTCTTCAAATCATTCATTTTTTTATTACAATGATAAAAGTGGCTTATTGATACGAATATGGAGGGGTTTGGGTCTGATCAAGAACTGGGATTAGGGTTTGGATGTGCAAACTAGGGTTTAGGGTCTGGTCTTCCTGTGGTTAGGGTTTGGTATGGCTTAGAATAGGTTGAAACTGAATATGGATGGTTTGTACGGTGTTTGGAGCTTGTAAAACGAAAACAGGCTCTAACTCTCTCAAAACAGCTCCAAATGCGGATTTTATTGAAGATATGGAGTTTTGAGAGCAAAAGAGGATCTGAACAGAAAGAATGGATATTTTTGGTGTTTTGGAGATATAAGAATGAAAATGAAAGATAGTGTGATGATCAACCAAGACCTATTGATTGATTATCGTTTGAAGACAAGCTAAGACCTATTAACTTGAATTCGAGTCAAAATCAGGAAATCATCCTTCAAAAGACGAAATTGTGAGTACGCAACTCAAGAACACAAGGCTCAAGTTCTTCAAATCATTCATTTTTTTATTACAATGATAAAAGTGGCTTATATAAAGCCTAAAAACGAATTAAACATCCTATTTAAACTAGAAAAACGTTACTAAATATAGGGCCATTATAAGGGCCTTTATTTCACCATAATAACTAAATAAATGAAGCTTTAAATATGTTTTTCTTGGTCCCCACACTTTGGAGTATCATCCCTTCATCATGCTATCCATCATACACCTCTCCCATGCATCCATACATCAACTCCATGACAGCCACATCCGCTAGCTTAACAATCTTTCCATTAACAACCCTAACTTGCCTGATCTTGATTTGAATCCATGCTTGCATGCACCAATGCCAAGTCATTCCCCATGTGTTGTTACAGCCCAAACTCCCATCATTTTGCACCATATTTTTATTCCAAACAACCAAGATTCCCTTGAATTCAATTATAAAGCTTGAGCCATTCCAATTCGTATCACTTATATAAAGCCTAAAAACGAATTAAACATCCTATTTAAACTAGAAAAACGTTACTAAATATAGGGCCATTATAAGGGCCTTTATTTCACCATAATAACTAAATAAATGAAGCTTTAAATATGTTTTTCTTGGTCCCCACACTTTGGAGTATCATCCCTTCATCATGCTATCCATCATACACCTCTCCCATGCATCCATACATCATCTCCATGACAGCCACATCCGCTAGCTTAACAATCTTTCCATTAACAACCCTAACTTGCCTGATCTTGATTTGAATCCATGCTTGCATGCACCAATGCCAAGTCATTCCCCATGTGTTGTTACAGCCCAAACTCCCATCATTTTGCACCATATTTTTATTCCAAACAACCAAGATTCCCTTGTATTCAATTATAAAGCTTGAGCCATTCCAATTCGTATCAAATCATAATAACATCATGTGCAACATTCAAAAACCCTAATCCATCATATGAAAACTATAAAACTCTAATAACATCATTTGCAACATTCAAAAACCCTAATCCATCATATGAAAACTAGAAAAACCGTAATCCATCATATGAAAACTAGAAAACCCTAATAACATCATTTGCAACATTCAAAAACTTTAATACATCATATGGAAACTAGTAAACCCTAATAACATCATTTGCAACATTCAAAAACCCTAATCCATCATATGAAAACTAGAAAACCCTCATAACATCATTTGCAACATTCAAAAACTTTAATACATCATATGGAACCTAGAAATCCCTAATAACATCATTTGCAACATTCAAAAACCCAAATCCATCATATGAAAACTAGAAAACCCTAATAACATCATTTGCAACATTCAAAAACTTTAATACATCATATGGAAACTAGAAAACCCTAATAACATCATTTAAAACATTCAAAAACCCTAATCCATCATATGAAAACTAGAAAACCCTAATAACATCATTTGCAACATTGAAAAACCCTAATCCGTCATATGAAAACTAGAAAACCCTAATAACATCATTTGAAACATTAAAAAACCCTAATCGATCATATGAAAACTAGAAAACCCTCATAACATCATTTGCAACAATCAAAAACCCTAATCCATCATACGAAAACTAGAAAACCCTAATAACATCATTTGCAACATTCAAAAACCCTAATCCATCAAATGTAAACTAGAAAACCAAATAACATCATTTGCAACATTAAAAAACCCTAATCCATCATATGAAAACTAGAAAACCTTAATAATATCATTTGCAACATTCAAATACCCTAATCCATCATTTGAAAACTAGAAAACCTAAATCCATCATATGAAAACTAGAAAACCTATAACATCATTTGCAATATTCAAAAACCCTAATCTATCATATGAAAACTAGAAAACCCTAATCCATCATACAAAAACTAGAAAACCCTAATAACATCATTTGCAACATTCAAAACCCCTAATCAATCATATGAAAACAAGAAAACCCTAATCCATCATATGAAAACTAGAAAACCCTAATCCATCATCTGAAAACTAGAAAACCATAATAACATCATTTGCAACATTCAAAAACCCTAATCCATCATATGAAAACTAGAAAACCCTAATAACATCATTTGCAACATTCAAAAACCCTAATCCATCATAAGAAAACAAGAAAACCCTAATACATCATATGAAAATTGGAAACCCTAATAACATCATTTACAACATTCAAAAACCCTAATCCATCATATGAAAACTAGAAAACCCTAATCTATCATATGAAAACTAGAAAATCCAAATCCATCATATGAAAACATGAAAACCCTAATCCATCATATGAAAACTAGAAAACCCTAATAACATCATTTGCAACATTCAAAAACCCTAATTTGTCATATGAAAACAAGAAAACCCTAATAACATCATTTGAAACATTAAAAACCCTAATCCATCATATGAAAACTAGAAAACCCTAATAACATCATTTGCAACAATCAAAAACCCTAATCCATCATATGAAAACTAGAAAACCCTAATAACATCATTTGCAACATTCAAAAACCTTAATCCATCATATGAAAACTAGAAAACCCTAATAACATTATTTGCAACATTAGCAACCCCTAATCCATCATATAAAAACTAGAAAACCCTAATAACATCATTTGCAATATTCAAATACCCTAATCCATCATATGAAAAATAGAAAACCCGAATCCATCATATGAAAACTAGAAAACCTAATAACATCATTTGCAACATTAAAAAACCCTAATCCATCATATGAAAACTAGAAAACCCTAATCCATCATACGAAAACAAGAAAACCCTAATAACATCATTTGCAACATTCAAAAACCCTAATCCATCAGATGAAATATAGAAAACCCTAATCCATCATATGAAAACTAGAAAACCCTAATCCATCATCTGAAATCTAGAAAACCCTAATAACATCATTTGTAACATTCAAAAACCCTAATCCATCATATGAATACGTAACCTTGCTATCTGGAATGTTGCCCTTATGGCTTCCCATGTTTGGAGACTCCTTTCCAAGAAAGAGTCCCTATGGGTTAAGTGGATCCACTCTTACCGTTTATGTGGCCGTAACTTTTGGGATGCCCCCAAAAAATACGGTTCTGGATTTACCTGGCGTAACATCCTGGATATGAGGGATAAGATAAGGGAGTATATAGTTTCCCAGATTGGTGATGGATGCTCTACTTCTGCTTGGTTCGATAACTGGCACCCCGCGGGCCCTCTTTCTAAATTCTTGTCTGTCCGTGACATCCATGATGCAGGTTTCACTCCTGATACAAAGGTTGCTGACTTGGTTCTTAACGGATCTTGGGTTCGGCCTCATTGTTGGAGAGATTCCCATACTGCTCTTCTTTCTCATAACCCCCCTACTCTTTCCACATTAGTCCCTGATAATCTTCTTTGGAGATCTAGAGACGGTCAACTCTCTCCTTTCTCTGTTCGTTCTGTTTGGAAGACTATTCGCCCCTATCATCAACCGGTCTTTTGGTTTCATCTTGTTTGGTTCTCCCAGAACATCCCCAGACATGCTTTCATTCTTTGGGTTGCTCTTAAAAATCGCCTTAATACTCATGATAAAATCAAAATTTGGGACACTAATTCCAATCTCATTTGTGCGTTCTGCGGGGACTGTCCGGATTCCCTTTCCCATCTCTTCTTTGAATGTTCTTTCACTTCTTTGGTTTGGCATGACCTCCATCACGTCATGAATCTCTCCTTTTCCACTGATAGCTGGTCTGATATCATTAGTCATCTCAACCCCAGTAATAAGAACAAGACCATATGGTCCATCATTAGAAGACTTGTTTTTGCTGGAGCTGTATATCACATTTGGCGGGAAAGAAATTTAAGCATTTTTAAAAACATAAAAAGATCCCATCATGCTGTCGTGAATAGTGTTAAGGATGATATCCGCTGTAGACTGCTGAGTCTATCTCTGAAAACTTGCACTAATGTTGATTTGGCTAAAACTATTTGGACCCTCCCTTAATTTTCTTCCTTTGCGCTTTCTATCTTTTTCTGCTTGTTTTGGCTTGTATGGTTTGTTTGTTTTGCAGGTTGTTTTCCTTTATGTTCTTGTTTGCTTCTGGTTCCTTATCTTGTTTTGGTTCCTAGTTTAGCTTGTTGTCTGTTGGGGCCTGTCCCGATGGATTTTCTGTTTTTTGGTGGGGAGTCCCCAGCCTTATATTGTATTTATTCTTTTTATTAATAAATTTGCCAGAGGTGCCGCCCTCTTTACCCAAAAAAAAACTAGAAAACCCTAATAACATTATTTGCAACATTCAAAAACCCTAATCCACCATATGAAAACTAGAAAACCCTAATAACATCATTTGCAACATTCCAAAACCCTAATCCATCATATCAAAACTAGAAAACCCTAATAACATCATTTGGAACATTCAAAAACTTTAATACATCATATGGAAACTAGAAAACCCTAATAACATCATTTGCAACATTCAAAAACCCTAATCCATCTTATGAAAACTAGAAAACCCTAATAACATCATTTGCAACATTCAAAAACTTTAATACATCATATGGAAACTAGAAAACCGTAATAACATCATTTGCAACATTCAAAATCCCTAATCCATCATATGAAAACTAAAAAACCCTAATAACATCATTTGCAACAATCAAAAACCCTAATCCATCATACGAAAACTAGAAAACCCTAATAACATCATTTGCAACATTCAAAAACCCTAATCCATCATATGTAAACTAGAAAACCAAGTAACATCATTTGCAACATTAAAAAACCTTAATCAATCATATGAAAACTAGAAAACCCTAATAACATCATTGGCAACATTCAAATACCCTAATCCATCATTTGAAAAGTAGAAAACCTAAATCCATCATATGAAAACTAGAAAACCTAATAACATCATTGGCAATATTCAAAAACCCTAATCTATCATATGAAAACTAGAAAACCCTAATCCATCATACAAAAACTAGAAAACCCCAATAACATCATTTGCAACATTCAAAACCCCTAATCAATCATATGAAAACTAGAAAACCCTAATCTATCATATGAAAACTAGAAAACCCTAATCCATCATCTGAAAACTAGAAAACCATAATAACATCATTTGCAACATTCAAAAACCCTAATCCATCATATGAAAACTAGAAAACCCTAATAACATCATTTGCAACATTCAAAAGCCCTAATCCATCATATGAAAACTAGAAATCCCTAATAACATCATTTGCAACATTCAAAAACCCTAATCCATCATATGAAAACTAGAAAACCCTAACACATCATATGAAAACTAGAAAACCCTAATCCATCATATGAAAGCTAGAAAACCCTAATAACATCATTTGCAACATCCAAAAACCCTAATCCATCATATGAAAACTAGAAAACCCTAATCCATCATATGCAACATTCAAAAACCTTAATCCATCAGATGAAAACTAGAAAACCCTAATCCATCATATGAAAACTAGAAAACCCTAATAACATCATTTGCAACATTCAAAAACCTTAATCCATCATATGAAAACTTGAAAACCCTAATAACATCATTTGCAACATTCATGAACCCTAATCCTTCATATGAAAACTAGAAAACCCTAATGACATCATTCGCAACATTCAAAAACCCTAATGCATCATACGAAAACTAGAAAACCCTAATAACAACATTTGCAACATTCAAAAACCCTAATCCATCATATGTAAACTAGAAAACCAAATAACAGCATTTGCAACATTAAAAAACCCTAATCCATCATATGAAAACTAGAAAACGCTAATAATATCATTTGCAACATTCAAATACCCTAATCCATCATTTGAAAACTAGAAAACCTAAATCCATCATATGAAAACTAGAAAACCTATAACATCATTTGCAATATTCAAAAACCCTAATCTATCATATGAAAACTAGAAAACCCTAATCCATCATACAAAAACTAGAAAACCCTAATAACATCATTTGCAACATTCAAAACCCCTAATCAATCATATGAAAACTAGAAAACCCTAATCCATCATATGAAAACTAGAAAACCCTAATCCATCATCTGAAAACCAGAAAACCATAATAACATCATTTACAACATTCAAAAACCCTAATCCATCATATGAAAACTAGAAAACCCTAATAACATCATTTGCAACATTCAAAAACCCTAATCCATCATAAGAAAACAAGAAAACCCTAATACATCATATGAAAATTGGAAACCCTAATAACATCATTTACAACATTCAAAAACCCTAATCCATCATATGAAAACTAGAAAACCCTAATCTATCATATGAAAACTAGAAAATCCAAATCCATCATATGAAAACAAGAAAACCCTAATCCATCATATGAAAACTAGAAAACCCTAATAACATCATTTGCAACATTCAAAAACCCTAATTTGTCATATGAAAACAAGAAAACCCTAATAACATCATTTGAAACATTAAAAAACCCTAATCCATCATATGAAAACTAGAAAACCCTAATAACATCATTTGCAATAATCAAAAACCCTAATCCATCATATGAAAACTAGAAAACCCTAATAACATCATTTGCAACATTCAAAAACCTTAATCCATCATATGAAAACTAGAAAACCCTAATAACATTATTTGCAACATTAGCAACCCCTAATCTATCGTATAAAAACTAGAAAACCCTAATAACATCATTTGCAACATTCAAATACCCTAATCCATCATATGAAAAATAGAAAACCCGAATCCATCATATGAAAACTAGAAAACCTAATAACATCATTTGCAACATTCAAAAACCCTAATCCATCATATGAAAACTAGAAAACCCTAATCCATCATACGAAAACTAGAAAACCCTAATAACATCATTTGCAACATTCAAAAACCCTAATCCATCAGATGAAATATAGAAAACCCTAATCCATCATATGAAAACTAGAAAACCCTAATCCATCATCTGAAAACTAGAAAACCCAAGAAAACCCAGAGCATAACCCATCGCAACCCTTCATAATAGTCAATAACCAAAATTCTCTCTAGAAATTTTTAAGTTTTTGGTTTTCTTTTCTCAATTCCCAACATGGCTGGTGTATCACCAGGCATGAATCCTGGTCAAAATTCATCAATGGAAACATGTGAGGTGCCTGATACTCAAAATCATATGTTTTCTGCTCAAACCTTTCAAGATTCTGAACTTACTTTCAAAAATGTTGAAAAAAGATTAAAAAATATGAGGAACAAACATCCACGTATCTTCAAACAACCATCTGTTAAAAATACTATCTTGAATATCTCGATAGACAGAAGCTCACAAGAAAGGTATTCTCTTATTAACAATAAACGGTTTACAGAAGTTGATGGAAAAGAAAGCGAAAAAATATCTGAAACTGATCTAGAAAAAGAAAAAGAATATGGATTGCATGTTGCTGATTCGACTCAATGTAGTGATGTCTTGGAGAAGTGTGCTTCACCTAAAGACCGTGAGCAGTTGCTAGATACACTTTCTCGAAAGATAACTCATGTGAGTGATACAATAAAATTGGTTCGGAATTTTTCTCGAGATTGCTGCCAAGATGACGATCACGACAGGAAATACCATCTCCTCTCTACACCTATGATGACGGAATCCTCATATTCTGAAGCTAATGATTGTTACAAAGCTGGTTGCAAAGACGGAATGACTACGGACTACTCATCCTCGGAATATAATGATGGTAAAGATGATGATGCTGAAGATAAGGATGAAGATGATGAATGTCCGAACAAAGGAGATTGTATGCTGCCCCAATTCACGTCCAGTGGGGGAGTAAAAGCTATGTGTCTTGGAGATGAAGATGGTGAAAAGGATGAATGTCCGAACCCAATGCTTACCAACAAAGGCGACTGCATGCTGCACCATTTCACGTCCGGGTCCGGTGGTCAAGTTAGAGCTATGTGTATTCCAGTTCAGGCGACCGGAGATGTCTCTTCTGCTAGTGGAGAAGATGCTACAACGGTCACTAATATCACCTCGATCATTGGGGAGGGTAAAACATATTCTTCTCTTTTAAATCCCAACCATATCATTCCTTCTTTAGATAAAGCTGAAAATAATGAATGCCTAGATAAGGAATATAGACATAACCGTATCATTGGGAAGACAAAGAGTATTAATGGGGAGAGTAATTCACATGCCTTTAGTTTAAATGGAACTTTTGACCAAATTTTTGACCCTAAGGTGGGAGACAAGGAGACCAACTTTCTCTCCTACCAAGATGATGCACATGCCAACCCTTTTGATGTGTCCCTCCCTTTTGTGCATGATACGATGACTTCCTCTTATTGTGCGGATCCTCATAGGCCGAAAATGTTCTCTAGCATTAAGGATCCTCAAGATTCTCTTTTGGGCCTACCTAAATTTCATTCACATTTGGGCCAACCAAAACCAAACTATGCTTCTTCACATTTGGGCCAACCAAAATCAAACTATGCTTCTTCTAGATTGAACAACTATAAGCCCAATGATTTTAATAAAACAAAGTGGGCTAACAAAAATATGTCATTTAATGCTAAAAAATATGTAATTCATAAACCGGATAATCATATTCCTGTTAATTCTAGATTTTGTAATGAAGCAAATGTTGTTCAGTTACATAATTCCAACAAACAAAGTAAAATTAATGGTAATTTTGAACTAAAGGACATAAAATACAATGCTTGGTCTAGTAAATTACCTATGTTAGTTAACTCTCAAGCGAACATTTTAAGTGGTCCTAATAAACATTCCAGCGAAATTTTTCGTTTCATTCCTATTCTGAGTAATGATATTGATGTGCCAGTAGATATACCGATAAATGTTGTTATTAAGATATGTAAGACTCATGCTCGAACCATATGTGGTTATTTCGTGGGATGTAAATTGAATTATTCAGATGTTCGTTATCTAGCATCAAAGATGTGGTCTAAACATGGTCTGGAAGATGTTTTGTTAAATGGTAACGGTGTCTATCTTTTTAAATTTAACAATGACCAAGGTCTAAAACATGTTATCACTCATGGCCCATGGACATTTAGGAATGCCCCCATTGTTATGCAAAAATGGAGACCCGGACTTAGCATTCATAGAAACAACCATGACAAACTTCCTCTATGGATTAAAATACATGACATCCCTTATGAAACTTGGAGTGAGGAAGGATTAAGTCACATTGCTTCTAAAATTGGTAAGCCTCTTGCTATGGACTCTTATACAGCTAACATGTGTACTTATGCTGCGGGTAAGGCAGTTTATGCACGTGTCCTTTTAGAAGTCCCAACTCGTCCCTCTTGGGTGGACAAAATTAACATCCGTATCCCAGATCCTGAAACATCTGAGTTCTCTTCCCATACCCTTAGAGTTGAGTATGAATGGAAACCTCCTATGTGCTCTCATTGTAAGGTGTATGGTCACGAAACACATGTCTGTATGCATGTCATTACTAAAACTAATGCTCCTTCTATTGCTAAACATATGGATTCTTCTACCATTAATGCTACTTCTATTATTGATAATACTGATGATTTTACTATGGTTTCAAATAAGAAAAATTCTTCTAAACATGTTTCTACTAAAGAAAATAAAAATAATGAATCTTCTAAAAGCAATACAAGTAGAAAATACCAAAACAATACCAAAGAAAATTCCCCTTCCAAAAATAAAAACAATTTAATAACCATTAGAAATAAGAAACGTTTTGAGAAACGTCCGATTCATATTAATAATAGCCCCCTTTTATTCACCAATTCCCCTAATCCCCCAATGAAGGATAAGTCGACTATTGTTGGATTCCCTAGCCCTATCATTAGACTTTCTTCCTCCCAGCCCCTAAATCAGTTTGAATCCTCCACTCCTTTATTCAACGCCTTCTCCATTCTAGAGGCATGTTCCTCTGACGTCACGGATATTCCCTCTACTTCTGTCCCCCTGCCCCATTTTGGTGCTCCTTCCCATTCTTGTCCTGATGATTTTGATCCTGATTCTGATGACCTAATCGGTGAGGATATTAGTATTGAGGTTGATTCTGATGATGGTGACACTGCCTAGTTCATTGTCAATGAGTCTGGATCCTATAATGATCACCCTATGATAGCTCCGGTGTCCGAGCAGATGGACTCCACCCCCATCCAAGTTTCCATATGACGCACATGGCTGCTTGGAATACTCGCGGTCTCTGTAAGCCTTCTCATCAGAAAGCCTTGAGAGATCTTATCTGCGATCAAAATCTTCATATTTGTGCTTCTCTTGAGACTCGTGCTTCCTTCCCTAACCTCCCTCTTATCTGTAGTCGTACTTTTGGCTCTTGGTCGTGGTCATCCAACGGTCTCTTCTCCCCTAGAGGGACTAGAATTGTGGTTGCCTGGGATCCGCTTGCCATTGATATGATGCTTATCGACTTAAATGAGCAGGTTATGCATTTCAAAGTTAATATTCGTGATTCTAATAAATCTTTTTTCTGCTCCTTCGTCTATGCTCATAATGATCACATGATGCGTCGCTCTCTCTGGCATTCTCTTGCGGTCCATAAGAATATGGTTAGAGATACCCCTTGGATTCTTTTGGGTGATTTCAATGTTGCTCTTGATATTAAAGATAGCACTTCCGGGTCGTCTGGGATCTCTCGTGCAATGGAGGACTTCAGGGACTGTGTCAATCTGATGGAAATGGAGGAACTTAACTATAAAGGTCTCTTCTACACATGGACCAAGTCTCCTAATGGTTCGGGTGGCATCCTCAAGAAGATCGATCGTGTCATGGGAAATACTCAATTTGTTGCTTCTTTCCCCTCCTCTACTGTCAATTTTCTCCCTTACCGTACGTCCGATCATACTCCTGCTGTGCTTTCTCTCCCCCAGCGTGCCCCTTTCCAACCTAAACCTTTCAAGTTCCCTAATTTCCTGACTTATAAGAACGATTTCAAGCAGATTGTTGCCTCTTCTTGGAACCCCAATATCACTGGATATCGGATGTATAAGGTTTTCAAAAACCTTAAAAATCTGAAAGTGCCGATACGAAAAATGCTTCACAACCAGGGAAACCTCTTTTCTAAGGTTATATCTCTTCGTAATGAGCTTGATAGAGTTCAGATTGCTTTGGATCGGGATCCTTTCAATAAGGATCTTCGTGAAGAACATTGCAGGTACCTCAAAGCTTTTAACGAGGCTATCCTGGATGAAGAGAGGTTCCTGAAACAAAAGGCTAAGGTTAACTGGCTGCGTGAGGGTGATAAAAATTCGGCTTTTTTCCACAAAGCGGTTAAAAGCCGTAAATCTCGCAATCGTATTAATTCTATCCAGGATGCTCATGGTAATTGGAACTCGGGGAATGATCTTCCTAATCTGTTTGTTTCTCATTTTCAAGCCTTCTTGGGTTCTGCCCAGCCGTCCACTGCTATTCATGATCCTTCTTCCCTATTCTCTAATAAGCTCTCCCCCCTGCAGTCTGCCGCCATGCTTACTCCTGTTACTGACACAGAGGTTAAGTGTGTCCTGTTCCAAATGGGTGATGATAAAGCTCCTGGTTCTGATAGTTTCTCTGCTAAGTTCTTCAAGTCTGCTTGGGATATTGTGGGTCCTGATTTCTGTATGGCTGTTAAGGAATTCTTCTATTCTGGCAAACTTCTTAAGTCTTTCAACAGCACAATCCTTGCGCTCATCCCTAAAGTTGATTCCCCTTCCAAAGTCACTGATTTCCGCCCTATAGCTTGTTGTAACGTTGTTTACAAATGTATCAGCAAGATTATTGCGGATCGTATCAAAAACCATCTTTCTTCTCTGGTTGATGAAAACCAGTCTGCTTTCATCCCTGGTCGTTTGATCACCGACAACGTCCTTCTCGTCCATGAACTCATGCGTGATTATCATCGTCATGGTGGTCCTCCTAGGTGTGCTTTTACGGTTGATATTCAAAAAGCGTACGACACAGTGGACTGGTCGTTTCTGCGAACCATCTTGTTTGGGTTTGGTTTCCCCGAACGTATGATTGACTGGATCATGACTTGTGTTTCCACGGTTGCTTACTCTGTGAGTATCAATGGGAATACTCACGGATATTTTGACGGTAAACGGGGCCTTAGGCAGGGTGACCCCCTTTCTCCTTATCTTTTCACTCTTGTCATGGAAGTGTTTAACCTTATGATCAAGAGAAACATCCATGATTCTGACTCTTTTAAATTCCACAGACAATGTGATGATCAAAGTATCACCCATCTCTGCTTTGCCGATGATCTCCTTCTCTTCTGTCATGGTGATAGCTCTTCGGTTAGAATCATCTGTAATTCTCTAGAGGAATTCTCTGGGGTTTCTGGCCTCCATCCAAATATTGCTAAGAGTGAAGCTTTCTACTGTAATGTTGGTGAGAGGACCAGGGCTGCCATTGATCTTATTGTTAAGTTTCCTGAGGGCTCTTTCCCTGTCCGATACCTTGGCGTTCCTCTTATCACCACGCGTCTTGCCCACAAAGACTGTAAAGGCCTTGTTGATAAAGTCAAATACAGGATTAATGACTGGAAAAACAAGTCTCTTTCATTTGCTGGTCGTCTCCAGCTCATCTTATCTGTCCTTTCTTCTACTCAAATCTATTGGGCTTCTGTTTTTATTCTTCCTAAATCTATCTCTAACGATATTGAGAAGCTCATGAGAGGTTTCCTCTGGTGCCATGGTCAGTTAAAGCGTGGTAAAGCTAAAGTCTCCTGGAAAACTGTATGCCTTCTATCATACAAAAACTAGAAAACCCTAATAACATCGTTTGCAACATTCAAAAACCCTAATCCATCATATGTAAACTAGAAAACCAAAAAACATCATTTGCAACATTAAAAAACCCTAATCCATCATATGAAAACTAGAAAACCCTAATAACATCATTTGCAATATTCAAATACCCTAATCCATCATATGAAAACTAGAAAACCTAAATCCATCATATGAAAACTAGAAAACCTAATAACATCATTTGCAATATTCAAAAACCCTAATCTATCATATGAAAACTAGAAAACCCTAATCCATCATACAAAAACTAGAAAACCCTAATAACATCATTTGAAACATTCAAAACCCCTAATCAATCATATGAAAACTAGAAAACCCTAATCCATCATATGAAATCTAGAAAACCCTAATCCATCATCTGAAAACTAGAAAACCATAATAACATCATTTGCAACATTCAAAAACCCTAATCCATCATATGAAAACTAGAAAACCCTAATACCATCATTTGCAACATTCGAAAACCCTAATCCATCATATGAAAACTAGAAAACCCTAATAACATCAGTTGCAACATTCAAAAACCCTAATCCATCATATGAAAACTAGAAAACCCTAACACATCATATGAAAACTAGAAAACCCTAATCCATCATATGAAAACTAGAAAACCCTAATAACATCATTTGCAACATCCAAAAACCCTAATCCATCATATGAAAACTAGAAAACCCTAATCCATCATATGCAACATTCAAAAACCCTAATCCATCAGATGAAAACTAGAAAACCCTAATCCATCATATGAAAACTAGAAAACCCTAATAACATCATTTGCAACATTCAAAAACCTTAATCCATCATATGAAAACTTGAAAACCCTAATAACATCATTTGCAACATTCATAAACCCTAATCCTTCATATGAAAACTAGAAAACCCTAATGACATCATTTGCAACATTCAAAAACCCTAATGCATCATATGAAAACTAGAAAACCCTAATAACATCATTTGCAACATTCAAAAATTTTAATACATCATATGGAAACTAGAAAACCCTAATAACATCATTTGCAACATTCAAAAACCCTAATCCATCATATGAAAACTAGAAAACCCTAATAACATCATTTGCAACATTGAAAAACCCTAATCCGTCATATGAAAACTAGAAAACCCTAATAACATCATTTGAAACATTAAAAAACCCTAATCCATCATATGAAAACTAGAAAACCCTAATAACATCATTTGCGACAATCAAAAACCCTAATCTATCATACGAAAACTAGAAAACCCTAATAACATCATTTGCAACATTCAAAAACCCTAATCCATCATATTTAAACTAGAAAACCAAATAACATCATTTGCAACATTAAAAAACCCTAATCCATCATATGAAAACTAGAAAACCCTAATAACATCATTTGCAATATTCAAATACCCTAATCCATCATATGAAAACTAGAAAACCTAAATCCATCATATGAAAACTAGAAAACCTAATAACATCATTTGCAATATTCAAAAACCCTAATCTATCATATGAAAACTAGAAAACCCTAATCCATCATACAAAAACTAGAAAACCCTAATAACATCATTTGCAACATTCAAAACCCCTAATCAATCATATGAAAACTAGAAAACCCTAATCCATCATATGAAATCTAGAAAACCCTAATCCATCATCTGAAAACTAAAAAACCATAATAACATCATTTGCAACATTCAAAAACCCTAATCCATCATATGAAAACTAGAAAACCGTAATACCATCATTTGCAACATTCAAAAACCCTAATCCATCATATGAAAACTAGAAAACCCTAATAACATCATTTGCAACATTCAAAAACCCTACTCCATCATATGAAAACTAGAAAACCCTAACACATCATATGAAAACTAGAAAACCCTAATCCATCATATGAAAACTAGAAAACCCTAATAACATCATTTGCAACATCCAAAAATCCTAATCCATCATATGAAAACTAGAAAACCCTAATCCATCATATGCAACATTCAAAAACCCTAATCCATCAGATGAAAACTAGAAAACCCTAATCCATCATATGAAAACTAGAAAACCCTAATAACATCATTTGCAACATTCAAAAACCTTAATCCATCATATGAAAACTTGAAAACCCTAATAACATCATTTGCAACATTCATAAACCCTAATCCTTCATATGAAAACTAGAAAACCCTAATGACATCATTTGCAACATTCAAAAACCCTAATGCATCATATGAAAACTAGAAAACCCTAATAACATCATTTGCAACATTCAAAAACTTTAATACATCATATGGAAACTAGAAAACCCTAATAACATCATTTGCAACATTCAAAAACCCTAATCCATCATATGAAAACTTGAAAACCCTAATAACATCATTTGCAACATTCAAAAACTTTAATACATCATATGGAAACTAAAAAACCCTAATAACATCATTTGCAACATTCAAAAACCCTAATCCATCATATGAAAACTAGAAAACCCTAATACCATCATTTGCAACATTCAAAAACCCTAATCCATCATATGAAAACTAGAAAACCCTAATAACATCATTTGCAACATTCAAAAACCCTAATCCATCATGTGAAAACTAGAAAACTCTAACACATCATATGAAAACTAGAAAACCCTAAACCCAGAAAACCAGAAAACCCCCTGAAATCTCTCTCTAAGCAATCTTTAAGAAATCTTTATGTTTTTAAGCAATATTTAAGTTTTTGTTTTTTTGTATTTTTGTATTTTAATTTTATCATGGCTGGTGTTTCACCAGGTATAGTTCCTGGTCCAGATTTATCTTTGGAATCTGATGATTTTCTAGCAAATAATAATCATGTTATTTATACACAAGGTTTTACAAATCCTGATATTACATTCAATAATGTTGAAAAAAGATTAAAAAACATACAAAAAAAACAGCCATGCATTTTCAAAATACTTGACAGAAGTATACAAAAAAAACTTCTAAAAGAAAAAAACCTAAATTTATTGTTCAAGAAACAGATATTCCTTCTAAAAATTTCCTAACAAAAGAAAAACCCATAACAGTCTATGTTCCTGCTTTATCTCATGAACATGGTGATGAACCAGATGCTTTCACTCATGAAGATGGTGGTGATACTTGCAAAGATGGCATGTCCACGGATTATACTTCTTCGGGATCTGATAATGAAGATGTTGCTAAAAATGTTGATACCCAAGATGATGAAGAAGAGGGAGAGTACAAGAACAAAGATGAACAAATACTACCCCAAAAAACGAACCAAATATTACAAAAAAAAAAAAAAGATTATCAACTTGAGCAACCGTACACCAAATTCAGCAAAATACGTGAATGCATGGAAAACACTACAAAATCACCACATAGTCTCGATGAGACAGCATCACATGGTCTCGATCAAATTCAGCAACCGTACCCCAAAATCAGGAACATGCACGGTGATAATGAGCTCTCTCCTTTGGCTGCTGATCACGAAGCTCAACAACTAATGAGCTTTCTCCTTTGGACGCTAATTTCGCTGATCAGGAGGAAAGAATGAGTCTTGAAAAGGGCTTGATCTTGGAGGATGAAATGGTAGTTGATCGTGATTACTTTCAAGGCCTAAACGCCGGCAAAACAATATGCAATTCCGGCTTAACTCCATGCAGATCTCCGGGATACAAAAGTCACGAACAATCATATGCCAAGCCCGACATAAATGAAATAACTCCAACGGTTTTGCCCCTTGACACCGTCCATTTGAAGGAAAAGAGGGGTAAATTCTTTTTCAATGCTCATAATACTTTGTCTAATGCTTATGATGAATGTTCCCCTAGTGGTGTTCAATTCAAAGGATCCTATGCTAGAAATGTTGACTATCCATCTCACATATCCCCTCTTACGGTTGGCATAAAAGACTCCACTTCTCTTCTTGGGCCTTTCCCATTACATTTAGCCAAATTGAAACAATTAACCCATATGCCTAAAAGATCAGCCTATTTTGCCCACTCTAATGATATTAATGGACCTATGAATAATTGTCAGCCCAAGGATTATATTGTAGAAGCCCAACAGGCTTTAAATGCTATTAATGGACCTATGAATAATATTCAGTCCAATGATTATATTGTAGAAGCCCAACAGTCTTTAAATGCTATTAATGGACCTATGAATAATATTCAGCCCAAGGATCATATTGTAGAAGCCCAACAGTCTTTAAATGGCCAAGTCAATATCCCGTTAGCCCATATGCAACACCATATCATAGATGACAATAATTCACGGACATTTGAGTATAAACCCCAAGAACAAAATTTAAATTCTCATAATTTAAATAATGAAAATAAAAATAGAAACAAAAATGCTTGGACTCGTATGTTACCTTTACTTAATAACTCTCATGCTAATATCATTACTGGCTCACAAAAACACGCTAACGATAACTTTCATTTTATTCCAAATTTATGTAATGATGTTAATGTGCCTGTTGATATTCCTTTAAAGGCCGTTACCAAAGTTTGTGAAACTTTTGCTAGGACTATCTGTGGTTATTTTGTCGGAAAAAAAATGAACTACTCTGATGTTCGTTATCTAGCTTCCAAAATGTGGTCTATCCATGGTCTTCAAGATGTCCTTCTAAATGGAAAAGGTGTTTATCTTTTTAAATTTAGTGATGATAATGGTCTTAATCATGTTATTACCCATGGACCCTGGACTTTTAAAGGTGTCCCGATTGTCATGCAAAAATGGCGGCCCGGACTTAGTATACATAAAAACAATCACGACAAGCTTCCTCTCTGGATTAAAATCCATGATATTCCATATGAGGCTTGGAGTGATGATGGTCTTAGCCACATTGCTTCAAAAATTGGTAAGCCTCTTGCTATGGACTCTTATATGGCTAATATGTGCAAGTATGCGGCTGGCAAATCTGTTTATGCTCGTGTCCTTCTTGAGATCCCCACAAAATCCTCTTGGGTGGATAAAGTGATTATCCGAATTCCTGATCGGGATACTCTTGAATTTTCCACACATACTCTTCGTATTGAGTATGAATGGAAACCCCCTATGTGCTCTCATTGTATGGTTTATGGTCATGAAACGCACAACTGTATGCTTATCATCTATAAGAATAATGAAGCTAATACCAAAGATAAAATGCCTATTCATCATGTAATAGTAGATTCTCCTATACAACTTGATGATGGTTTTACAACGGTTACTAAAAAGAAAAATATAGCGAAAAAAACCCCAAATAATGAAAATACCTCTAATGATATTCCAAAAAGTAATTCTAAGATAAATACCCAAAGGGTTAGGATGGCTAAAGAGTCTTCAAAAAATATAGTTTATAATAAAAATTATAAAAGTAATAATAAGTCACGATCCGAGTATCGCCCTGCCACTTTAAAGAACCGCCCTCCTATTCTTCCTCACTCTACTATTCCCTCCCAGAAGGATTCTTTAGGTGTAGTAGGTTTCCCTAGCCCTTTCATACGTCTTTCTTCCTCCCAGCCCCTAAATCAGTCTGAAACCTCCACCCCTTTATTCAACGCCTTCTCCATTCTAGAGGCTTGTTCCTCTGACATCACAGATATTCCCTCTACTTCTGTCCCCCTGCCCCATTCTGGTACTCCTTCCCATTCTAGTCCTGATAATTTTGATCCTGATGATGATGACCTAATCGTTGAGGATAATAGTCTTGAGGTTCATTCTGATATTGGTGACACTGCCTAGTTCATTGTTAATGAATATGGATCTTATATTGATCAACCTATGATAGCTCTGACGTCCGAGCGAATGGACTCAACCCCCCTCCCAGTTTCTATATGACTCACATCGCTGCATGGAATACTCGTGGTCTCTGTAAGCCTTCTCATCAGAAAGCCTTGAGAGATCTTATCCGCGATCAAGGTCGTGGTCGTCAAACGGTCTCTTCTCCCCTAGAGGGACTAGAATTGTGGTTGCATGGGATCAGCTTACCATTGATATGATGCTTATCGACTTAAATGATCAGGTTATGCATTTCAAAGTTAATATTTGTGACTCTAATAAATCCTTTTTCTGCTCCTTCGTCTATGCTCATAATGATCACATGATGCGTCGCTCTCTCTAGCATTCTCTTGCGGTCCATAAGAATATGGTTAGAGATACCCCTTGGATTCTTTTGGGTGATTTCAATGTTGCTCTTGATATTAAAGATAGCACCTCAGGGTCGTCTGGGATTTCTCGTGCCATGGAGGACTTCAGGGATTGTGTCAATCTGATGGAAATGGAGGATCTTAACTATAAAGGTCTCTTCTACACCTGGACCAAGTCTCCTAATGGTTCGGGTGGCATCCTCAAGAAGATCGATCGAGTCATGGGAAATACTCACTTCGTTGCTTCTTTCCCCTCCTCTACTGTCAATTTTATCCCTTACCGTTCGTCCGATCATACTCCTGCTGTGCTTTCTCTCCCCCATCATGCCCCTTTCCAACCTAATCCTTTCAAGTTCCCTAATTTCCTGACTTATAAGAACGATTTCAAGCAGATTGTTGCCTCTTCTTGGGACCCTAATATCACTGGATATCGGATGTATAAGGTTTTCAAAAACCTTAAAAATCTGAAAGTGCCGATACATAAGATGCTTCGCAACCAGGGAAACCTCTTTTCTAAGGTTATCTCTCTTCGTAATGAGCTTGATAGAATTCAGATTGCTTTGGATCGGGATCCTTTCAATAAGGATCTTCATGAAGAACAATGCAGGTATCTCCTCGCTTTCAACGAGGCTAGCCTGGATGAAGAGAGGTTCCTGAAACAAAAGGCTAAGGTTAACTGGCTGCGTGAGGGTGATAAAAATTCGGCTTTTTTCCATAAATCGGTCAAAAGTCGTAAATCTCGCAATCGTATTAATTCTATCCAGGATGCTCAAGGTAACTGGATCTCGGGGAATGATCTTCCTAATCTTTTTGTTTCTCACTTTCAAGCCTTCTTGGGTTCTGCCCAGCCTTCCACTGCTATTCGTGATCCTTCTTCCCTCTTCCCTAATAAGCTCTCCCCTATCCAATCTGACGCCATGCTTACTCCTGTTACTGATGCGGAGATTAAGTGTGTCTTGTTCCAGATAGGTGATGATAAAGCTCCTGGTTCTGATGGTTTCTCTGCTAAGTTCTTCAAGTCTGCTTGGGATATTGTTGGTCCTGATGTCTGTATGGCTGTTAAGGAATTCTTCTATTCTGGCAAACTTCTTAAGTCCTTCAACAGCACCATCCTTGCGCTCATCCCTAAAGTTGATTCCCCTTCCAAAGTCACTGATTTCCGCCCTATAGCATGTTGTAACGTTGTTTACAAATGTATCAGCAAGATTATTGCGGATCGTATCAAAAACCATCTTTCTTCTCTGGTTGATGAAAACCAGTCTGCTTTCATCCCTGGTCGTTTGATCACCGACAACGTCCTTCTTGTCCACGAACTCATGCGTGATTATCATCGTCATCGTGGTCCTCCTAGGTGTGCTTTTAAGGTTGATATTCAAAAAGCATATGACAATGTTGACTGGTCGTTTCTGCAGAACATCTTGTTTGGGTTTGGTTTCCCCGAACGTATGATTGACTGGATCATGACTTGTGTTTCCACGGTTGCTTACTCTGTGAGTATCAATGGGAATACTCATGGTTATTTTGACGGTAAAAGGGGCCTTCGGCAGGGTGACCCCCTCTCTCCGTATCTCTTCACTCTTGTCATGGAAGTGCTTAACCTTATGATCAAGAGAAACATCCATGATTCTGACTCTTTTAAATTCCACAGACAATGTGATGATCAAAGTATCACCCATCTCTGCTTTGCCGACGATCTCCTTCTCTTCTGTCATGGTGATAGCTCTTCGGTTAAAATCATATGTGATTCTCTTGAGGAATTCTCTGGGGTTTCTGGCCTCCATCCCAATACTGCGAAGAGTGAAGCATTCTACTGTAATGTTGGTGACAGAACCAGGGCTGCCATTGACCTTATTGTTAAGTTTCCTGAGGGCTCTTTCCCTGTCCGATACCTTGGGGTTCCTCTCATCACCACTCGTCTTGCCCACAAAGACTGTAAAGGCCTTGTTGATAAAGTCAAATGCAGGATTAATGACTGGAAAAACAAGTCTTTGTCCTTTGCTGGTCATCTCCAGCTCATCCTCTCTGTCCTTTCTTCTACTCAAATCTATTGGGCTTCTGTTTTTATTCTTCCTAAATCTATCTCTAACGATATTGAGAAGCTCATGAGAGGCTTCCTATGGTGCCATGGTGATTTGAAGCGTGGTAAAGCTAAAGTCTCCTGGAAAATTGTATGCCTTCCTAAGGAACATGGTGGTCTTGGCATACGTAACCTTGATATCTGGAATGTTGCCCTTATGACTTCCCATGTTTGGAGACTCCTTTCCAAGAAAGAGTCCCTATGGGTTAAGTGGATCCACTCATACCGTTTATGTGGCCGTAACTTTTGGGATGCCCCCAAAAAATACGGTTCGGGATTTGCCTGGCGTAACATCCTGAATATGCGGGATAAGATAAGGGAGTATATAGTTTCCCAAATAGGTGATGGATGCTCTACTTCTGCTTGGTTCGATAACTGGCACCCTGCGGGCCCTCTTTCTAAATTCTTGTTTGTCCGTGACATCCCTGATGCGGGTTTCACTCCTGATACTAAGGTTGCTGACCTGGTTCTTAAGGATCTTGGGTTCGGCCTCATTGTTGGAGAGATTCCCATGGTGCTCTTCTTTCTCATAACCCTCCTTCTATATCCACGTCCGTTCCCGATAAACTCCTTTGGAGATCTAGAGACGGACAACTCTCCCCTTTCTCTGTTCGTTCTGTGTGGCAGTTTATTCGCCCCTATAACCAACCGGTCGTTTGGTTCTCCCAGAACATTCCCAGACATGCTTTCATTCTTTGGGTTGCTCTTAAAAATCGTCTTAAGACTCATGATAAAATCAAAATTTGGGACACTAATTCTGATCTCATTTGTGCGTTCAGCGGGAACTGTCCGGATTCCCTTTCACATCTCTTCTTTGATTGTTCTTTCACTTCTTTGGTTTGGCATGACCTCCATCATGTTATGAATCTCTCCTTCTCCACTCATAGCTGGTCTGATATCATTAGTCAACTCAACCCCATTAATAAGAACAGGACCATTTGGTCCATCATTAGAAGACTTGTTTTTGCTGGAGCTGTCTACCACGTTTGGCGGGAAAGAAATTTACGTATTTTTAAAAAAATAAAAAGATCTCATCATGCTGTCGCGAATAGTGTTAAGGATGATATCCGCTGTAGACTGCTGAGTCTTTCTATGAAAAGTTGCACTAATGTTGATTTGGCTAAAACTATTTGGACCCTCCCCTAATTTTCTTCCTCTGCGCTTTCTTTTTTCTCTGCTTGTTTTGGCTTGTATGGTTTGTTTGTTTTGCAGGTGGTTTTCTTTTATGTTCTTGTTTGCTTCTGGTTCCTTCTCTTGTTTTGGTACCTAGTTTAGCCTGTTGTCCGTTGGGGCCTGTCCCAAAGGATTTTCTGATTTTTGTTGGGGAATTCCCAGCCTTATATTGTATTTATTCTTTTTATTAATAAAATTTGCCAGAGGTACAACCCTCTTTACCCAAAAAAAAAACTAGAAAACCCTAATCCATCATATGAAAACTAGAAAACCCTAATAACATCATTTGCAACATCCGAAAACCCTAATCCATCATATGAAAACTAGAAAACCCTAATCCATCATATGCAACATTCAAAAACCCTAATCCATCAGATGAAAACTAGAAAACCCTAATCCATCATATGAAAACTAGAAAACCCTAATAACATCATTTGCAACATTCAAAAACCTTAATCCATCATATGAAAACTTGAAAACCCTAATAACATCATTTGCAACATTCATAAACCCTAATCCTTCATATAAAAACTAGAAAACCCTAATGACAACATTTTCAACATTCAAAAACCCTAATGCATCATATGAAAACTAGAAAACCCTAATAACATCATTTGCAACATTCAAAAACTTTAATACATCATATGGAAACTAGAAAACCCTAATAACATCATTTGCAACATTCAAAAACCCTAATCCGTCATATGAAAACTAGAAAACCCTAATAACATCATTTGCAACATTCAAAAACTTTAATACATCATATGGAAACTAGAAAACCCTAATAACATCATTTGCAACATTCAAAAACCCTTATCCATCATATGAAAACTAGAAAACCCTAATAACATCATTTGCAACATTGAAAAACCCTAATCCGTCATATGAAAACTAGAAAACCCTAATAACATCATTTGAAACATTAAAAAACCCTAGTCCATCATATGAAAACAAGAAAACCCTAATAACATCATTTGCGACAATCAAAAACCCTAATCCATCATACGAAAACTAGAAAACCCTAATAACATCGTTTGCAACATTCAAAAACCCTAATCCATCATATGTAAACTAGAAAACCAAATAACATCATTTGCAACATTAAAAAACCCTAATCCATCATATGAAAACTAGAATACCCTAATAACATCATTTGCAACATTCAAATACCCTAATCTATCATATGAAAACTAGAAAACCTAAATCCATCATATGAAAACTAGAAAACCTAATAACATCATTTGCAATATTCAAAAACCATAATCTATCATATGAAAACTAGAAAACCCTAATCCATCATACAAAAACTAGAAAACCCTAATAACATCATTTGCAACATTCAAAACCCCTAATCAATCATATGAAAACTAGAAAACCCTAATCCATCATATGAAATCTAGAAAACCCTAATCTATCATCTGAAAAGTAGAAAACCATAATAACATCATTTGCAACATTCAAAAACCCTAATCCATCATATGAAAACTAGAAAACCCTAATACCATCATTTGCAACATTCAAAAACCCTAATCCATCATATGAAAACTAGAAAACCCTAATAACATCATTTGCAACATTCAAAAACCCTAATCCATCATATGAAATCTAGAAAACCCTAACACATCATATGAAAACTAGAAAACCCTAATCTATCATATGAAAACTAGAAAACCCTAATAACATCATTTGCAACATCCGAAAACCTAATCCATCATATGAAAACTAGAAAACCTAATCCATCATATGCAACATTCAAAAACCCTAATCCATCAGATGAAAACTAGAAAACCCTAATCCATCATATGAAAACTAGAAAACCCTAATAACATCATTTGCAACATTCAAAAACCTTAATCCATCATATGAAAACTTGAAAACCCTAATAACATCATTTGCAACATTCATAAACCCTAATCCTTCATATGAAAACTAGAAAACCCTAATGACATCATTTACAACATTCAAAAACCCTAATGCATCATATGAAAACTAGAAAACCCTAATAACATCATTTGCAATATTCAAAAACCCTAAATCATCATATGAAAACTAGAAAACCTTAATCCATCATATGAAAACTAGAAAACCCTAATAACATCATTTGCAACATTCAAAAACCCTAATCCATCATAAGAAAACAAGAAAACCCTAATCCATCATATGAAAACTGGAAACCCTAATAACATCATTTACAACATTCAAAAACCCTAATACATCATATGAAAACTAGAAAACCCTAATCCATCATATAAAAACTAGAAAACCCTAATCCATCATATGAAACAAGAAAACCCTAATCCATCATATGAAAACTAGAAAACCCTAATAACATCATTTGCAACATTCAAAAACCCTAATTTGTCATATGAAAACAAGAAAACCCTAATAACATCATTTGAAACATTAAAAAACCCTAATCCATCATATGAAAACTAGAAAACCCTAATAACATCTTTTGCAACAATCAAAAACCCTAATCCATCATATGAAAACTAGAAAACCCTAATAACATCATTTGCAACATTCAAAAACCTTAATCCATCATATGAAAACTAGAAAACCCTAATAACATTATTTGCAACATTAACAACCCCTAATCTATCATATAAAAACTAGAAAAACCCTAATAACATCATTTACAACAGTCAAATACCCTAATCCTGAAGGGTTTCTATGCAATCAATGAACACAAAATAACCTAAGGTTCACATGCAACCCTAATATTGATCTATGTTTTCTTCTATGAAGATTAGAACTAAGAACCTAAAGGATACAATTCAATTCTAAAGAAGAATTAAGAAAAACCAACCTTTGATCTTATGATCCTTTTAAGCAGCAGCAAAAGTATCCTGCCTCAGATGAAAGTCACACCCAGGGGATGGAAGAATCAGTCCAGCAGAGTGAATCCAGAGAGAAGATGGCATGAATATGAGGTGCCAGGGGGTTCCTTTTATAGCCTCCTAGGGTTACACCTGAAACCCTAAGGAGCCTCCAACTGGACAAGGCTTTTGACCACTTGGACCAGGCTTACCAAACCCTAATTATGGTTTCGCCAAACCCTTGGAGGAGCCTCCAAGTTGGCGCCACTTTTGGTCCCTGGTTTTCCTGGCCAATTATTCAACTATTGAATAAATGCCAAAGCAGTCCCTGCACCTTTTAATTAATTAATTTAATCTCCAAATTAAATCCAATTAATTCTAGATTAAATCTCAATTAATTAATATAGTTTCTAATTAATATATTAGCACTTAAATATATTAATAAACCATATATATATTTTCTATTGATTTATAATAAATCAACTATTCTCTCTACTGAACTATCTTTCCTCCACCCATGAGGGCAACCCAAATGGACTTTTCTTTTAATCATAAGATAAAAGTGTAATTACAAGTCATGGCTTAGACACCTAATCCAACAAATCCATCATATAAAAAATAGAAAACCCGAATCCATCATATGAACACTAGAAAACCTAATAACATCATTTGCAACATTCAAAAACCCTAATCCATCATATGAAAACTAGAAAACCCTAATCCATCATACGAAAACTAGAAAACACTAATAACATCATTTGCAACATTTAAAAACCCTAATCCATCAGATGAAATATAGAAAACCCTAATCCATCATATGAATACTAGAAAACCTAATCCATCATCTGAAAACTAGAAAACCCTAATAACATCATTTGTAACATTCAAAAACCCTAATCCATCATATGAAAACTAGAAAACCCTAATAACATCATTTGCAACATTCAAAAACACTAATCCATCCTATGAAAACTAGAAAACCCTAATAACATCATTTGCAACATTCAAAAACCCTACTCCATCATATGAAAACTAGAAAACCCTAATAACATCATATGCAACATTCAAAAACCCTAATCCATCATTTGAAAACTAGAAAACCCTTATAACATCATTTGCAACATTCAAAAACATTAATCCATCATATGAAAACTTGAAAACCCTAATAACATCATTTGCAACATTCAAAAATCCTAATCCATTATATGAAAACTAGAAAACCCTAATCCATCATATGAAAACTAAAACCCTAATCCATCATATGAAAACTAGAAAACCCTAATAACATCATTTGCAACATTCAAAAACCCTAATCCATCATATCAAAACAAGAAAACCCTAATCTATCATATGAAAACTGGAAACCCTAATAACATCAAGTACAACATTAAAAAACCCTAATCCATCATATGAAAACTAGAAAACCCTTATCCATCATATGAAAACTAGAAAACCCCAATAACATCATTTGCAACATTCTAAAACCCTAATCCATCATACGAATACTAGAAAACCCTAATAACATAATTTGCAACATTCAAAAACCCTAATCCATCATATGAAAACTACAAAACCCTAATAATATCATTTGCAACATTCAAAAACCTTAATCCATCATATGAAAACTAGAAAACCCTAATCCGTCATATGAAAAGTAGAAACCCCTAATATCATCATTTAAAACATTGAAAAACCCTAATCCATTATATGAAAACAAGAAAACCCTAACAGCATCATTTGCAACATTCAAAAACCCTAATCCATGATATAAAAACTAGAAAATCCTAATAACATCATGTGCAACATTCAAAAACCCTAATCCATCATATGAAAACTAGAAAACCCTAAGGGTCTGTTTGGTTTGTGGGGTTTTGAAGGATTTCAAGGGAATTGTAATTGAATTCCGACAAAATCCTTTGTTTGGTTGCAAAAACATTAGAAATTGAATTCCAATAAAATGCATCAAAATACCTTAATAAAAGGTTTTTAAAAAAACCTTCACACACCGAAGGAAATTTAATTCCTGACTTTGATCAAGTGTTAATTTACTTATGTAACCCTGGAGTTTCGTATCAATTGCATATCCTATATTCTCAGGCAGGTCTCTCTTTCTCTTCTCTACGGACGACTTGTCACCGGCAACATATTGTCACCGACGACCAACCACCGACTCACCACCGCCTGTCACCGGTTAATCTCCATCTTCTCTCTTTCTGGTCACGTCATTTTTCATTTTATCAGGAAACATCATTCCTATCTTCCCCACATCTGCTGACGGAAAATCTAGACATGAAGAACCCTAATTAGTATCGGTAAACCGATTGTTTACGATGTAAATATGTGTTGGATTCAGTCAACATAAATAAGAAAATCATGAAAATTCACGTTGAGCCTAGAGCCGTTTGATGAGTTTTGTAGGAAGACAACTTAAATGTCTCTGCAACTTAGCCCTTCTCACGATGAATCTTAAAAATCAAGTATTTTACTTTTGCTCATTTGTTTTTGATTTAGGGATTATTTAATATGAGGATTAAGACTTAGTTCGATTTTCTATATTTTGGGATTAATATATTTTTCCAGTTTTCTCGTGTGTTATGATTGCTATAGGCAACGTACGCCCAATAGCTTGTCAACGTCGATATATATGTGTATATAAAAGCTTTGAACGGTATATAAGTAATCTATCACAATTTTATATAATTACTAAATTGAATTGGGTAGATTTTTTCTCAACCAAACAGATGATAGGATTTTAATTTTTTCAAATTCCAAATCCATTGAAATCAAATTCTTTTCATGGAATTTAAATCCTACGAAAAGAATCCGCGAACCAAACGCACCCTAATAACATCATTTGCAACATTCAAAAACCCTAATCCATCATATGAAAACTAGAAAAACCGTAATCCATCATATGAAAACTAGAAAACCTTAATAACATCATTTGCAACATTCAAAAACTTTAAAATCATATGGAAACTAGAAAACCCTAATAACATCATTTGCAACATTCAAAAACCAAAATCCATCATATGAAAACTAGAAAACCGTAATAACAACATTTGCAACATTCAAAAACTTTAATACATCATATGGAAACTAGAAAACCCTAATAACATCATTTGCAACATTCAAAAACCCTAATCCATCATATGAAAACTAGAAAACCCTAATAAAATCATTTGCAACAATGAAAAACCCTAATCCGTCAAATGAAAACTAGAAAACCCTAATATCATCATTTGAAACATTAAAAAACTCTAATCCATCATATGAAAACTAGAAAACCCTAATAACATCATTTGCAATAATCAAAAACCCTAATCTATCATACGAAAACTAGAAAACCCTGATAACATCATTTCCAACATTCAAAAACCCTAATCTATCATATGTAAACTAGAAAACCAAATAACATCATTTGCAACATTAAAAAACCCTAATCCATCATATGAAAACCAGAAAACCCTAATAACATCATTTGCAACATTCAAATACCCTAATCCATTATATGAAAACTAGAAAACCCGAATCCATCATATGAAAACTAGAAAACCTAATAACATCATTTGCAATATTCAAAAACCCTAATCTATTATATGAAAACTGGAAAACCCTAATCCATCATACAAACACTAGAAAACCCTAATACTATCATTTTGCAACATTCTAAACCCCTAATCAATTATATGAAAACTAGAAAACCCTAATCCATCATATGAAAACTAGAAAACCCTATAATCCATCATCTGAAAACTAGAAAACCATAATAACATCATTTGCAACATTCAAAAACCCTAATCCATCATATGAAAACTAGAAAACCCTAATAACATCATTTGCAACATTCAAAAACCCTAATCCATCATATGAAAACTAGAAAACCCTAATAACATCATTTGCAACATTCAAAAACCTTAATCCATCATATGAAAACTAGAAAACCTTAACACATCATATGAAAACTAGAAACCTAATCTATCATATGAAAACTAGAAAACCCTAATAACATCATTTGCAACATCCGAAAACCCTAATCCATCATATGAAAACTCGAAAACCCTAATCCATCATATGCAACATTCAAGAACCCTAATCCATCATATGAACACTAGAAAACCCTAATCCATCATATGAAAACTAGAAAACCCCAATAACATCATTTGCAACATTCAAAAACCTTAATCCATCATATGAAAACTTGAAAACCCTAATAACATCATTTGCAACAATCAAAAACCCTAATTCTTTATATGAAAACTAGAAAACCCTAATTTTCAACATTCAAAAACCCTAATCCATCATATGAAAACTAGAAAACCCTAATACTATCATTTTGCAACATTCTAAACCCCTAATCAATTATATGAAAACTAGAAAACCCTAATCCATCATATGAAAACTAGAAAACCCTATAATCCATCATCTGAAAACTAGAAAACCATAATAACATCATTTGCAACATTCAAAAACCCTAATCCATCATATGAAAACTAGAAAACCCTAATAACATCATTTGCAACATTCAAAAACCCTAATCCATCATATGAAAACTAGAAAACCCTAATAACATCATTTGCAACATTCAAAAACCTTAATCCATCATATGAAAACTAGAAAACCTTAACACATCATATGAAAACTAGAAACCTAATCTATCATATGAAAACTAGAAAACCCTAATAACATCATTTGCTACATCCGAAAACCCTAATCCATCATATGAAAACTCGAAAACCCTAATCCATCATATGCAACATTCAAGAACCCTAATCCATCATATGAACACTAGAAAACCCTAATCCATCATATGAAAACTAGAAAACCCCAATAACATCATTTGCAACATTCAAAAACCTTAATCCATCATATGAAAACTTGAAAACCCTAATAACATCATTTGCAACAATCAAAAACCCTAATTCTTTATATGAAAACTAGAAAACCCTAATTTTCAACATTCAAAAACCCTAATCCATCATATGAAAACTAGAAAACCCTAATAACATCAGTTGCAATATTCAAAAACCCTAATCCATCATATGAAAACTAGAAAACCCTAATCCATCATATGAAAACTAGAAAACCCTAATAACATCATTTGCAACATTCAAAAACCCTAATCCATCATAAGAAAATAAGAAAATCCTAATCCATCATATGAAAACTAGAAACCCTAATAACATCATTTACAACATTCAAAAACCCTAATCCATCATATGAAAACTAGAAAACCCGCCCTATGACCAGCCTGTTGATTGGTATCATCTGGTTTGGTTCTCTCAGAATATCCCTAGACATGCATTCATTCTTTGGGTTGCTCTTAAAAACCGTCTTAAAACTCATGATAAAATCAAAATATGGGATACTAACTCCAATCTCATTTGTGCCTTCTGCGGGGATTGTGCTGATTCCCTTTCCCATCTTTTCTTCGAATGCTCTTTCCCTTCTATGATTTGGCATGATCTTCAACATGTCATGAATCTCTCCGTCCCCACTGATAGCTGGTCCGATATCATTAATCAACTCAAACCCGTGTCTAAGATTAAGACGATTTGGTCCATCATTAGAAGACTTGTGCTTGCTGGAGCAGTTTACCACATATGGCAGGAAAGAAATTTCTGAATTTTCAAAAAAACTAAAAGATCGTATCATGCTATGGTGAATATTATTAAGGATGATATCCGCTGTAGACTGCTGAGTCTTTCTATGAAACCTTGCACTAATGTTAATTTGGCTAAAAGGATATGGACCATCCGTTAACAAACCTCATAGTTGATTCTATATTTCTCTTCTTGTATGGTTTGTTTTTTTTGCAGGTTTATTTCCTTTATGTTGTTGTTATGTTTTTGGTTCCATGTACTGTTTTGGTTCCTAGTTTAGCTTTTTTGTTGTCCTTTGGGGCCTGTCCCGATGGATGTTCTGTTTTTCCTTTTGGTGGGGAGTCCCCAGCCTCTTATTGTATTTATTTTTTTTATTAATAAAATTTGCCAGAGGTACCGTCCTCTTTACCCAAAAAAAAAAACTAGAAAACCCTAATAACATCATTTGCAACATTCAAAAACCCTAATCCATCATATCAAAACAAGAAAACCCTAATCCATCATATGAAAACTAGAAAACCCTAATAACATCATGTACAACATTCAAAAACCCTAATCCGTCATATGAAATCAAGTATTTTACTTTTGCTCATTTGTTTTTGATTTAGGGATTATTTAATATGAGGATTAAGACTTAGTTCGATTTTCTATATTTTGGGATTAATATATTTTTCCAGTTTTATCGTGTGTTATGATTGCTATAGGCAACGTACGCCCAATAGCTTGTCAACGTCGATATATATGTGTATATAAAAGCTTTGAACGGTATATAAGTAATCTATCACAATTTTATATAATTACTAAATTGAATTGGGTAGATTTTTTCTCAACCAAACAGATGATAGGATTTTAATTTTTTCAAATTCCAAATCCATTGAAATCAAATTCTTTTCATGGAATTTAAATCCTACGAAAAGAATCCGCGAACCAAACGCACCCAAATAACATCATTTGCAACATTCAAAAACCCTAATCCATCATACGAATACTAGAAAACCATAATAACATAATTTGCAACATTCAAAAACCCTAATCCATCATATGATAACTACAAAACGCTAATAACATCATTTGCAACATTCAAAAACCTTAATCCATCATATGAAAACTAGAAAACCCTAATCCATCATATGAAAAGTAGAAACCCCTAATAACATCATTTAAAACATTCAAAAACCCTATTCCATTATATGAAAACAAGAAAACCCTAATAGCATCATTTGCAACATTCAAAAACCCTAATCCACCATATGAAAACTAGAAAATCCTAATAACATCATGTGCAACATTCAAAAACCCTAATCCATCATATGAAAACTACAAAACCCTAATAACATCATTTGCAACATTCAAAAACCCTAATCCATCATATGAAAACTAGAAAAACCGTAATCCATCATATGAAAACTAGAAAACCCTAATAACATCATTTGCAACATTCAAAAACTTTAATACATCATATGGAAACTAGAAAACCCTAATAACATCATTTACAACATTCAAAAACCCTAATCCATCATATGAAAACTAGAAAACCCTAATAACATCATTTGCAACATTCAAAAACTTTAATACATCATATGTGTCACACCCTCAAACCGTATTGGCGGAATAGTTCAAGGGTGGATGACTTCATGAACAATATCATAACAAAGTTGAATAATAGTGATTCCAAGCAATACAACCATCATTAAATAATTGCAAATGTTACATCGTTTAAAAGTTGCGTGTTTCAAATACAATTACAAATGATTCCAAAATAAACAAAACGACGTCGTAACGTCTCTTCGAATCGCGCTGAGGTTTACCTTATCAATTTCCTGAGAATACAAGTAGTTGAAAAAGTGTCAACAATTAAGTTGGTGAGTTCATAAGATTTTTTTGCGTAAGAAATGTCCTTTGTTTGTAAGCGATAGTGTTGAAAACCAAGAAAATCCAATATTTTCTCATAAAAATGTCCAAGTCTTTAAATCCCAAAGACTAAAATGTAATGTGTAAACTGTAGTGTAACTTTCTTTGAAATGTGTGTTTCCACGTAAACAATTTATAAAAATATTAAGTTGATTATTTTTCCCATGTGAGATACCCTATAACCATACTGTGACTAGTTGGCCTGCTGCGACGTTCTTCAGGCGTCGGAATGTTAGACATTTGGACACCTCAGACCTGTCGGTCAAGCTGTAGCTAGCTGCTCAGGTGCGGGGTTGTCAAGACCCGTATAGATCTATACTCAAATATCGCGCTCTCTTACCGAGACTCTGTTTATAAAAGTCCAGGACTTATAGTAGGTACTTATAAAAGTACTGTGAAGATTCATCTCACAAAAATGTATGCATTCCAATGAACTTGTTTACGTACGATTTGTATATAAAAACTCTTGTAATCATCCATTATCATTTTTCCCATGATAATATAGTAAAGTATAATAATTATATATTTTTATATAATTATTTTTGTCATGTTCAAACGTCATAATAACCTTGTATTCATAAACTATTCCAATAATAGTCTATTTTTAGTATCCCATCGTAATAACCTTATTTTTACGAACAATAATGAAATAACTTATTCAAAAGATTATAAATATCATCTCTTGAGGTAATTCTCACAAAAATGGTGTAATAATGTGATTATAACCATTTTTGCTAGAAAATAATGCCTTTATTTATAAAAACGTTGTTTTTACTAGTTTTTCGTTTTTATAACGTTTTTATCCAAGATCTAGTATCTTTGTACACTTTATTCGTAGTTTTTGTAACTTTTACACAATTTAATATATCAAGTGTTCATAACACATGGATCTATTCATATTTCATGCCAAATTCATCTTTATAACATTTTTGTCCAAGATCTAACATTTTACACATTTTATATATAGTTTAGTAACTTTTATACTAACATTATATACATCATTATGAACATCTTACAAAGGGTTATCCATATTTCATGTCAATAGCATTTTTACACAAATATTAACTTTATAAACTTGTGTAAATCAACATATATAACATTTAATCACATATAAATTTGAATAAAACAACATTTATAGTAAAAGAACTTGTATTCTTCCCTAAAAAGGTTTGAAAAGATGAAAATGAGGGGTATGAACTCACCTTGAGTGGTTGATCTTAAGGTTTCTTAGTAGAAGACTGAAGAGTTTGGTTCTAGGACCCGGAGGACTCTTGGACAAAGCTATTATCCGATGGATTTTTGTGAGTATGTGTGTGTAAAAGAGTATATGAAGGTATTTAGAACTTAAATCACTAGATGATCATGACTTACCAAGAAGGCTTTAAAGATCCTTGAAGATGATGAAGATTTGAGCTCAAAGACCTTTGGACCAAGCTATTATCCAATGGATTTTGATGGATGTTAGTGTGTGTAAAAGGTGTAAAACTTGTGTTATGTATATTAGAATCAAAAGATGAGTGAAGATTACCTCTTGAACTTGTGAAAGAAGTTTGAAAATGGAGTTTGAAGATGGTGATGGTGGTGGCGGGTTTGAGCCGAGAGCAAGAGAGGGAGAGAGTTGGAGCCGAGGGTGAGGAGAGAAAGAGAGAAGAGAGGAGTGATGGATGGTGTTCAAATGAGGCTTTCCTAGTTTAATATGATTTTAGGTTAGATTTCCATTAGATTTCTTTTGTATTATTTTAATCTAGACTTATAATACCCTAGATATGTGAATAGTGGCCTTGGATCTCATGGAAGCATGGTGTGCAGCCGATGGGGTGGGGTGGGGGGTGGGGTGGGGTTGGTTTCTATAAAATAGCAACATACTTTATAAAAATAAGTGATTTTTATAAAATAGTAAGACGTTTTAGTGAAATTTTATGCGTTTTTGACAAAACGAAGTTCTAAATAATTATTTTGTATAAAAACATTGTCAAACATTTATTTTGATTGAATTATAGCTCATTGGATGTCGAAATACGCGTTTAAGCGCAGTATTCTTCCGATTTCGCGATTTTTGACGTTTTACCGGAAATTGCATTTAGCTTTGAAATCAAATACTAGATATCTAGTATTATTACGTTACTTATCATATGAATTTTTATTTCATATTTGATGTTTAAGGCACCACATTTTGTATTTTGAGTCCAAACCCTGTGTACATTTATCCGTTCACAACGATTTTATGGTTGTAACTTCCACATACGAACTCTGTTTTCGACGTTCTATATATCCACGGGTTCGTATTTACGAGTAGATTGTTTTATGAATATTATTATTCTCAAAATAATAGTTGTACGATTATCGAATTTTTACGCTATAGTAGTTTGTTGTCCGTATTTTCGACTTTTAATCGATGATTGTTTGATTTAGCATACGTAATACTACAATATTAATAATTCATTGCAAAAGTTATGGAAAGTAACTTTTCAACATATAAATTAACATACGCTTCGTTTGACTACAGTTGACTTTTGTTGACCAAAATTTACAATTGTCACATCATCTACCCGTTAGAGAGAATTTCGTCCCGAAATTTAGCTCTTGAGTGGATCCTCAAGTGTTTGGGAAGAGATGTGGATACTTCTGCTTCATTTGGTCTTCACGCTCCCAAGTAAATTCGGTTCCACGCTTGGCACTCCAGCGGACTTTAACTATCGGTATGCGGCTCTGTTTCGTCCTCTTGATCTCTCTGTCCATGATCTCTACGGGTTCTTCCACAAAATGAAGGTTCTCGTTCACCTCGATCTCGTCGAGCGGAATGACAAGGGTTTCATCGGACAGGCATTTCTTTAAGTTGGATACGTGAAAGGTGGGATAGACATTACTAAGCTCCTGCGGTAGTTGAAGTTTGTAGGCTGCTGGGCCGATCCTAGCAAGGATCTCGAAGGGCCCAATGTATCTGGGGTTCAGTTTCCCACGCTTTCCAAAGCGTATCATTCCTTTCCATGGCGAGACCTTCAACAACACTCGGTCACCAACCTGGAATTCCAAAGGTTTGCGTCGCTTATCTGCATAGCTCTTTTGTCGGTCACGAGATGCTTTCAATCGTTCGCGGATCTGAACGATTTTCTCCGTTGTCTCTCGTATGATCTCCGGACCGGTGAGAGTACTGTTAGGTACTTGGCCTCTGGCTAGTTGAGTATCACCCACTTCAGCCCAGCACAGAGGGGATCTGCACTTGTGTCCATATAAAGCTTCAAATGGAGCAACTTTGATGCTAGTGTGGTAGCTGTTGTTGTATGAAAACTCAATGAGCGGTAAGTGGGTGTCCCACGCCTTACCGAAGTCTATCACACAAGCTCTCAACATGTCTTCTAGCGTTTGGATGGTTCTTTCACTTTGCCCGTCCGTCTGTGGATGGTACGCTCTACTCATGTCAAGTCTGGTTCCCAAGGCTTTTTGCAATGACTGCCAAAATCGTGAAGTGAATCGACTATCTCTATCTGAGATAATCGAAATTGGCGCACCATGCAATCGTACTATTTCTTTGATGTACGTCATTGTAAGTTTCTCCATCTTGTCGGTCTCCTTGATTGGGAGGAAGTGAGCGGATTTGGTTAACCTATCGACGATTACCCATATGGTGTCTAACCCACCAGTTGTCTTTGGTAGTTTGGTTATGAAGTCCATAGTTATTTGCTCCCACTTCCACTCGGGTATTTCTGGTTGTTGTAGCAGACCCGAGGGCTTTTGATATTCTACTTTAACCTTCGCGCAAGTCAGGCACTTGCCCACGTAAGTAGCAATTTCTGCCTTCATGTTTGGCCACCAATACAGTTTCTTGAGGTCCAGGTACATCTTGTCAGACCCAGGGTGAATGGAGTATCTAGTTTTGTGAGCCTCATTCATGATAATGTCTCTGTATCCGCCGAAACTCGGGGTCCAAATTCGATTCATGAGGTAACGAGCTCCGTCTTCCTTAACTTCGAGGTTTTTATCCATCCCTCGCAAGGCTTCATTTGCGACATTCTCTGGTTTTAAGGCTTCTAGTTGCGCCTCCTTGATCTAAGTGGACAAATGGGAATGGATTGTTATCGACAGAGACTTTACTCGGCGGCCTGAGTACTCTTTCCGACTAAGGGCATCTGCCACCACGTTGGCCTTTCCTGGATGATAACGAATTTTGCATTCGTAATCACTTAGTAGCTCTACCCATCGTCGTTGTCTCATATTGAGTTCTTTTTGGTTGAGGATATGCTGGAGACTCTTATGGTCGGTGAATACTGTACACTCTGTGCCGTACAGGTAGTGTCTCCAGATCTTCAATGCGAACACTACTGCTCCCAACTCGAGGTCATGTGTAGTGTAGTTGACCTCGTGAGTTTTAAGTTGTCTTGAAGCGTAGGCAATGACCTTTCCTCTCTGCATGAGTACACAGCCCAGACCCTAGTTCGATGCATCGCAATAGACCACAAAGTCTTCTGTTCCTTCTGGAAGGGACAGAATAAGAGCGCTGCACAAAGCTTTCTTTAAGGTCTGGAAGGCGGCGTCTTGTTTATCTCCCCACTTGAATGTCACACCCTTCTGTGTCAGGGCAGTAAGTGGCTTCGCAATTTTGGAGAAATTCTGTATGAACCTTCGGTAATAGCCAGCAAGGCCCAAAAACTGACGGATTTCTGTCGGAGTTCTTGGTGCTTCCCAATTTTCGATGGCTTTGATTTTGGAGGGGTCCACATGTATCCCTTCTTTGCTGACTACGGAGCCTAGAAAGTCCACTTTTTGAAGCCAAAATTCGCATTTCGAAAATTTCGCATACAGCTTCTCTCCTCTTAATGTCTCCAAAACTTGTCGTAAGTGTTGACTATGTTCCTCCTTACTTCTTGAATAGATAAGTATGTCATCGATGAACACTATCACGAACTTATCTAGGTAAGGTCGGCATACGCGGTTCATCAGATCCATGAACACTGCGGGCGCATTGGTCAATCCGAAGGGCATCACAACGAATTCATAATGGCCGTAGCGAGTTCTGAATGCCGTTTTGGGAACATCTCCTTCTTGAACTTTGAGTTGATGATACCCTGACCTTAGATCGATTTTTGAGAAGTAACTCGATCCTTGGAGTTGATCGAACAGGTCGTCAATTTGGGGTAGCGGGTATCGGTTCTTGATGGTGAGCTTGTTCAACTCCCGATAGTCAATGCACATACGGAATGATCCATCGTTCTTCTTCACGAACAAGACCGGCGCTCCCCAAGGTGAGAAGCTCGGCCTGATGAACCCTTTACTTAGCAGTTCGTTTAGTTGGCTGGATAATTATTGCATTTCTGCCGGGGCTAATCGGTATGGCGCCTTTGCTACCGGGGTGGCTCCTGGGACCAAGTCGATTCTAAACTCAACTTGTCGTGCGGGTGGTACTCCTGGAAGGTCTTCTGGGAATACGTCGGGAAAGTTGCAGACTTCGGGGATCTCTTTGATGTTCTTTGCTTCTTTCTTCTCGTCAACAACATGGGCTAGGAAGGCATGGTATATTTTCTGTAAGTATTTTCGAGCTTTGATGCAAGACACGATTCGGAGGCTGGTACTGGGTTTATCGCCGTAGACAACAAGGGTCTTGTCATCCGGCAGATGGAGTCGGATTCCTCGTTCGTAACACATGATGTCGGCATGATGAGGGATTAGCCAATCCATACCAACAATCACGTCAAAGCTTCCTATTTTAACAGGCATTAAATCGATTTGGAAGCAGTGATCGTCCAGGGTAAGTATACAACCTATGTATATGTCGTTTGTGCTTTCTGTTTTGCCATTAGCCATTTCTACTGTAAATGTTTCATTGAGTGGTTGAGGTTTTTGTTTTAGTAAGTATTTAAACTCGTGGCTTACGAAACTCTTCTCCGCACCGCTATCGAATAGTATACAAGCATATGAATTATTGACGAGGAACGTACCGGTAACCACGGTAGGATCCTCTACCGCTTCCGCACGTCCCATAGCTAGGACTCTTCCATTTCTTCCAACGTTCTTTGTCTTCGGACAATCACGCTTAAAATGCCCCGTTTTACCACAACCATATCAAGCTTGACTCACCCCAGCATTAGAGGCTTGGGTGGTTTGTGGAACTGGCGCCTTGCAGAAACGGGCGGTATGACCCTTTTTGTTGCAGTTCGAGCAGTGCATTTCTCTACAGGCTCCAATATGATGGAAATTACACTTGTTGCACTTGGGTAGTGTCCCATTATACTGTTTGGTTGCTGTCGGGGTAGTCGGGGCAGTGGCTGCACGGACTGCCATAATCTGTTGTCTCTTGGCATGTTCTTGGTTAGGCTAATTTCTTCCCCTGTTCCAGGGTTTTCTTTTGTGGTCCTTCTCTCTTGGTTGATCAGTTTTAGAGGTCATGGTGCCCTGGCGAACTCCATGGTCGACTAATCGTTGGGCAAGTCGTTTTGCGCTGTCGAAAGTGGCGGGGCTTGCTGCTTCTACATTCCCCTGAATCAGAGGAGATAGCCCCCAGATGTAACGATCCACTTTCACAGATTCTGGTGTGACCATAGTAGGGCAAAGGGTTGCCAAATCGTTGAATCGGTTCGTGTAGGAGGTCAGATCTGAACGTTTCAAGGTAAGGTTCCACAGCTCTTGTTCTATCTTTTGGATCTCCCCTCTGGGACAGTACTCTTTCATCAGCATGGTCTTCAGTTCTTCCCAACTTATTGAGTTGGCCACAGGAAGTGTCAGAGCCTTAACATAGCCCTTCCACCAGGACATGGCCGTCTCGGCAAAGGTACAAGCGGCGTATTTGACTTTAAATTCCTCAGGGCACGCGGAGATATCAAAGATTGATTCTGTTTTCTCAATCCATCTTGTGAGAGCAAGGACACCACCGGTACCATGGAAAGTCACTGGTTTGCAATTCGCGAAGTCCTTGTAAGTACAGACTCGTGATTGGTTTGATGTTTCTCCATTTGTGGAGTCGTTGGTGCCATTTCTGCTCTCGTTGCCATTCGTCCCATTCGGGTTTATCTGAGCGATAGCAGCTGCTACTGCATCAGTAACAGCAGCCTGGAAGGTAGCTGAGTCCATCATCGGTGGCTCGGAAGTTGCGATCGGTGCGCGTCTAGCGTTTCTTCGACGAGGTGGCATATTTCTGCCACAAGGATTCAAGATTTGACGTTGGTTAGTTTCGGGAAGGATCGTTATAAGTATATTGTCATTAGGATGTGTTGCTCATATTTGAAGTTTATCTTTGTCCTTTTTCTTTTCGTAAGTTGTAACCATAAGCCAGTATCAATCATACATATCAAATATTTGTACAATGTTCGATAAATAAACTACGTCATCATATTAATAATAATTTGTAGTGTTACATGATTTTTAAGATGGAAAATTTGACCTTCGCAGAGGTCTATAATGCAAAAATAAACGGGCGGCGTAACGACCCACAAAGAGTGTAATCACTTAATTGTAGGGTCGCGCCTACATATAAAGCGAGTAGCGTATGGTGCCTACTCGTAAAATCCTAGTCTATAACAAAATCCGAGCAGAAAAGTGCCACTCATGGTGATCTGGGTCCCCCAGCTCTGCGAAGTGCATCCACCTGTGCCCTCAGATCGGCAGCCTCTCGCTCGGCCTCCTCGGCCCTCCGCTCTATGTTTCGTATCCTTTCTTCGGACTCAGATATCCGTACAAAGGCCTCGCAAAACATCCCCATAGCTGTCTGTCCGTCCTCCTCGAGCAAGTCGACTCGCCCAGAGGTATGGTCATGGGTCTCGTCTAAGTGTCGAAGACGTGCCACAGTGACCTGACTGGTGGTCGCCCTAATCCGCTCCTCCTGACGGCTGATGCGTCCGACCATGACTGGTAAGGCTCGTTCTGCAGAACCTCCCTCGCTGAGGTCGAAGTAGTCTCAACACCTGCCAGAAGGGGGAATCAGGCCTTGTTCCCGGCTCCACTGGCGTAGGCGTTCTGCCCACTCTGGCATCGGATCCTGTAGAGGTTCTTCAATTAGCAAGGGGCGATGAATGGGAAGTACCCTCTTTCGAGGAGTACGCATCCATAGTGGGCCTCCAGGATAACGGTATACCTGAAAGCTTGGTAGTGGAGGTGGTGCATTATGCTCACGGATTGGGTGACGGGGATTGATGACTTCGGGTTCGTCCTCGGATTCCTCCTCGTCCCATTGGTCATCACTATCCGACATTTTTTCCGGTTCTTCTTCTGGGTAGTAAGGGTCTCCTGGTAGGTGATGTCCGGCCATGACGTCTGTACGAGGATTGAGGTGTAAGAAGTATATAAAAAAGGATTATCAAATACACATATATATGACTAGGTAATGTATACAAAATACTCATATGGTATTTTAACTTCATGTTTTGTTTTATAATATCATAAAATACTCCTATAGTATTTTAAATTTTATGTTTAGTTCCTTTGGTTACTGGTAAGTGTTCAGACTTGTTGTTCACCATGACTATTCCTAAGTATACGTTAATCATATCTTCGACCAATACAGTTGATCAGGCTCTATTTATCCAAGATATAATTACCAACACACTTAGGCCTATCCGTAGTTTTCAACTCGTCTTACTACTTTTGTATGTTTTCCTTATGATATCATTCTAGTATGTATGTATGTACTTCTACTTTTATAAAAATTATCGTCGTAATTTTAAAGGTATACTTGTACGAAAATGTTTTCGAGGGTTTTAGTCCCATTGTATTTATAGTTGTATATCTTTAAATAGATTGATATACTTAGTTCACTATAAACAATGCTCTGATACCAATCTGTCACACCCTCAAACCGTATTGGCGGAATAGTTCAAGGGTGGATGACTTCATGAACAATATCATAACAAAGTTGAATAATAGTGATTCCAAGCAATACAACCATCATTAAATAATTGCAAATGTTACATCGTTTAAAAGTTGCGTGTTTTAAATACAATTACAAATGATTCCAAAATAAACAAAACGACGTCGTTACGTCTCTTCGAATCGCGCTGAGGTTTACCTTATCAATTTCCTGAGAATACAAGTAGTTGAAAAAGTGTCAACAATTAAGTTGGTGAATTCATAAGATTTTTTTGCGTAAGAAATGTCCTTTGTTTGAAAGCGATAGTGTTGAAAGCCAAGAAAATCCAATATTTTCTCATAAAAATGTCCAAGTCTTTAAATCCCAAAGACTAAAATGTAATGTGTAAACTGTAGTGTAACTTTCTTTGAAATGTGTGTTTCCACGTAAACAATTTATAAAAATATTAAGTTGATTATTTTTCCCATGTGAGATACCCTATAACCATACTGTGACTAGTTGGCCTGCTGCGACGTTCTTCAGGCGTCGGAATGTTAGACATTTGGACACCTCAGACATGTCGGTCAAGCTGTAGCTAGCAGCTCAGGTGCGGGGTTGTCAAGCCTCGTATAGATCTATACTCAAATATCGCGCTCTCTTACCGAGACTCTGGTTAAAAAAGTCCAGGACTTATAGTAGGTACTTATAAAAGTACTGTGAAGATTCATCTCACAAAAATGTATGTATTCCAATCAACTTGTTTACGTACGATTTGTATATAAAAACTCTTGTAATCTCCATTATCATTTTTCCCATGATAATATAGTAAAGTATAATAGTTATATATTTTTATATAATTATTTTTGTCATGTTCGAACGTCATAATAACCTTGTATTCATAAACTATTCCAATAATAGTCTATTTTTAGTATCCCGTCGTAATAACCTTATTTTTACGAACAATAATGAAATAACTTATTCAAAAGATTATAAATATCATCTCTTGAGGTAATTCTCACAAAAATGGTGTAATAATGTGATTATAACCATTTTTGCTAGAAAATAGTGCCTTTATTTATAAAAACGTAGTTTTTACTAGTTTTTCATTTTTATAACGTTTTTATCCAAGATCTAGTATCTTTGTACACTTTATTTGTAGTTTTTGTAACTTTTACACAATTTAATATATCAAGTGTTCATAACACATGGATCTATTCATATTTCATGCCAAATTCATCTTTATAATATTTTTGTCCAAGATCTAACATTTTACACATTTAATATATAGTTTAGTAACTTTTACACTAACATTATATACATCATTATGAATATCTTACAAAGGGTTATCCATATTTCATGTCAAAAGCATTTTTACACAAATATTAACTTTATAAACTTGTGTAAATCAACATATATAACATTTAATCACATATAAATTTGAATAAAACAACATTTATAGTAAAAGAACTTGTATTCTCCCCCAAAAAGGTTTGAAAAGATGAAAATGAGGGGTATGAACTCACCTTGAGTGGTTGATCTTAAGGTTTCTTGTTGAAGATTGAAGAGTTTGGTTCTAGGTTACCGGAGGACTCTTGGACAAAGCTATTATCCAATGGATTTTTGTGAGTATGTGTGTGTAAAAGAGTAAATGAAGGTATTTAGAACTTAAATCACTAGATGATCATGACTTACCAAGAAGGCTTTCAAGATCCTTGAAGATGATGAAGATTTGAGCTCAAAGACCTTTGGACCAAGCTATTATCCAATGGATTTTGATGGATGTTAGTGTGTGTAAAAGGTGTAAAACTTGTGTTTCAAAAGATGAGTGAAGATTACCTCTTGAACTTGTGAAAGAAGTTTGAAAATGGAGTTTGAAGATGGTGATGGTGGTGGCGGGTTTGAACCGAGAGCAAGAGAGGGAGAGAGTTGGAGCCGAGGGTGAGGAGAGAAAGAGAGAAGAGAGGAGTGATGGATGGTGTTCAAATGAGGCTTTCCTAGTTTAATGTGATTTTAGGTTACATTTCCATTAGATTTCTTCTGTATTATTTTAATCTAGACTTATAATACCCTAGATATGTGAATAGTGGCCTTGGATCTCATGGAAGCATGGTGTGCAGCCGATGGGGTGGGGTGGGGGGTGGGGTGGGGTTGGTTTTTATAAAATAGCAACATACTTTATAAAAATAAGTGATTTTTATAAAATAGTAAGACGTTTTAGTGAAATTTTATGTGTTTTTGACAAAACGAAGTTCTAAATAATTATTTTGTATAAAAACATTGTCAAACATTTATTTTGATTGAATTATAGCTCGTTGGATGTCGAAATACGCGTTTAAGCGCATAATTTTCTTCCGATTTCGCGATTTTTGACGTTTTACCGGAAATTGCATTTAGCTTTGAAATCAAATACTAGATATTATTACGTTACTTATCATATGAATTTTTATTTCATATTTGATGTTTAAGGCACCACATTTTGTATTTTGAGTCCAAACCCTGTGTACATTTATCCGTTCACAGTGATTTTATGGTTGTAACTTCCACATACGAACTCTGTTTTCGACGTTCTATATATCCACGGGTTCGTATTTACGAGTAGATTGTTTTATGAATATTATTATTCTCAAAATAATAGTTGTACGATTATCGAACTTTTACGCTATAGTAGTTTGCTGTCCGTATTTTCGACTTTTAATCGATGATTGTTTGATTTAGTATACGTAATACTACAATATTAATAATTCATTGCAAAAATTATGGAAAGTAACTTTTCAACATATAAATTAACGTACGCTACGTTTGACTACAGTTGACTTTCGTTGACCAAAATTTACAATTGTCACAATATGGAAACTAGAAAACCCTAATAACATCATTTGCAACATTAAAAAACCCTAATCCATCATATGAAAACTAGAAAACCCTAATAACATCATTTGCAACATTGAAAAACCCTAATCCGTCATATGAAAACTAGAAAACCCTAATAACATCATTTGAAACATTAAAAAACCCTAATTCATCATATGAAAACTAGAAAACCCTAATAACATCATTTGCAACAATCAAAAACCCTAATCTATCATACGAAAACTAGAAAACCCTAATAACATCATTTGCAACATTCAAAAACCCTAATCCATCATATGTAAACTAGAAAACCAAATCACATCATTTGCAACATTAAAAAACCCTAATCCATCATATGAAAACTAGAAAACCCTAATAACATCATTTGCAACATTCAAATACCCTAATCCATCATATGAAAACTAGAAAACCTAATAACATCATTTGCAATATTTAAAAGCCCTAATCTATCATATGAAAACTAGAAAACCCTAATCCATCATACAAACACTAGAAAACCCTAATAACATCATTTGCAACATTCAAAACCCCTAATCAATCATATGAAAACTAGAAAACCCTAATCCATCATATGAAAACTAGAAAACCCTAATCCATCATCTGTAAACTAGAAAACCATAATAACATCATTTGCAACATTCAAAAACCCTAATCCATCATATGAAAACTAGAAAACCCTAATAACATCATTTGCAACATTCAAAAACCCTAATCCATCATATGAAAACTAGAAAACCCTAATAACATCATTTGCAACATTCAAAAACCCTAATCCATCATATGAAAACTAGAAAACCCTAACACATCATATGAAAAGTAGAAAACCCTAATCCATCATATGAAAACTAGAAAACCCTAATAACATCATTTGCAACATCCGAAAACCCTAATCCATCATATGAAAACTAGAAAACCCTAATCCATCATACAAACACTAGAAAACCCTAATAACATCATTTGCAACATTCAAAACCCCTAATCAATCATATGAAAACTAGAAAACCATAATCCATCATTTAAAAACTAGAAAACCCTAATCCATCATCTGAAAACTAGAAAACCTGACATCCATGATAGTTGCATGGCGTAACATCCTGGATATGCGGGATAAGATAAGGGAGTATATAGTTTCCCAGATAGGTGATGGATGCTCTACTTCTGCTTGGTTCGATAACTGGCACCCTGCGGGCCCTCTTTCTAGATTCTTGTCTGTCCGTGACATCCATGATGCGGGTTTCAATCCTGATACTAAGGTTGCTGGCCTGGTTCTTAACGGATCTTGGGTTCGACCTCATTGTTGGAGAGATTCCCATGGTGCTCTTCTTTCTCACAACCCTCCTACTATTTCCACGTCCGTTCCTGATAAACACCTTTGGAGATCTAGAGACGGTCAACTATCGCCTTTCTCTGTTCGTTCTGTGTGGTAGTCTATTCGCCCCTATCACCAACCAGTCTTTTGGTTTCATCTTGTTTGGTTCTCCCAGAACATCCCTAGACATGCTTTTATTCTTTGGGTTACTCTTAAAAATCGTCTTAAGACACATGATAAAATCAAAATTTGGGACACTAATTCTGATCTTATTTGTGCGTTCTGCGGGAACTGTCCGGATTCCCTTTCCCATCTATTTTTTGAAAGTTCTTTCACTTCTTTTGTTTGGCATGACCTCCATCATGTCATGAATCTCTCCTTCTCCACTGATAGCTGGTCTGATATCATTAGTCAACTCAACCCCATTAATAAGAACAAGACCATTTGGTCCATCATTAGAAGACTTGTTTTTGCTGGAGCTGTCTACCACGTTTGGCGGGAAAGAAATTTACGGATTTTTAAAAAAATAAAAAGATCTCATCATTCTGTCGTGAATAGTGTTAAGGATGATATCCGCTGTAGACTGTTGAGTCTTTCTATGAAAACTTGCACTAATGTTGATTTGGCTAAAACTATTTGGACCCTCCCCTAATCTTCTTCCTCTGCGCTTTCTTTTTCTCTGCTTGTTTTGGCTTGTATGGTTTGTTTGTTTTTAAAATCAAAATTTGGGACACTAATTCTGATCTTATTTGTGCGTTCTGCGGGAACTGTCCGGATTCCCTTTCCCATCTATTTTTTGAAAGTTCTTTCACTTCTTTGGTTTGGCATGACCTCCATCATGTCATGAATCTCTCCTTCTCCACTGATAGCTGGTCTGATATCATTAGTCAACTCAACCCCATTAATAAGAACAAGACCATTTGGTCCATCATTAGAAGACTTGTTTTTGCTGGAGCTGTCTACCACGTTTGGCGGGAAAGAAATTTACGGATTTTTAAAAAAATAAAAAGATCTCATCATTCTGTCGTGAATAGTGTTAAGGATGATATCCGCTGTAGACTGTTGAGTCTTTCTATGAAAACTTGCACTAATGTTGATTTGGCTAAAACTATTTGGACCCTCCCCTAATCTTCTTCCTCTGCGCTTTCTTTTTCTCTGCTTGTTTTGGCTTGTATGGTTTGTTTGTTTTGCAGGTGGTCTTCCTTTATGTTTCTTGTTTGCTTATGGTTCCCTCTCTTGTTTTGGTTCCTAGTTTAGCTTGTTGTCCGTTGGGGCCTGTCTCGATGGATTTTCTGTTTTTCGGTGGGGAGTCCCCAGCCTTATATTGTATTTATTCTTTTTATTAATAAAATTTGCCAGAGGTGCTGCCCTCTTTACCCAAAAAAAAAAAAACTAGAAAACCATAATAACATCATTTGCAACATTCAAAAACCCTAATCCATCATATGAAAACTAGAAAACCCTAATAACATCATTTGCAACATTCAAAAACCCTAATCCATCATATGAAAACTAGAAAACCCTAATAACATCATTTGCAACATTCAAAAACCCTAATCCGTCATATGAAAACTAGAAAACCCTAACATATCATATGAAAACTAGAAAACCCTAATCCATCATATGAAAACTAGAAAACCCTAATAACATCATTTGCAACATCCGAAAACCCTAATCCATCATATGAAAACTAGAAAACCCTAATCCATCATATGAAACATTCAAAAACCCTTATCCATCATATGAAAACTAGAAAACCCTAATCCATCATATGAAAACTAGAAAACCCCAATAACATCATTTGCAACATTCAAAAACCTTAATCTATCATATGAAAACTTGAAAACCCTAATAACATCATTTGCAACAATCAAACACCCTAATCCTTCATATGTAAACTAGAAAACCCTAATGACATCATTTGCAACATTCAAAAACCCTAATCCATCATATGAAAACTAGAAAACCCTAATAACATCAGTTGCAATATTCAAAAACCCTAATCCATCATATGAAAACTAGAAAACCCTAATCCATCATATGAAAACTAGAAAACCCTAATAACATCATTTGCAACATTCAAAAACCCTAATCCATCATAAGAAAACAAGAAAACCCTAATCCATCATATGAAAACTGGAAACCGTAATAACATCATTTACAACATTCAAAAACCCTAATCCATCATATGAAAACTAGAAACCCTAATAACATCATTTAGAACATTCAAAAACCCTAATCCATCATATGAAAACTAGAAAACCCTAATCCATCATATGAAAACTAGAAAACCCTAATACATCATATGAAAACAAGAAAACCCTAATCCATCATATGAAAACTACAAAACCCTAATAACGTCATTTGCAACATTCAAAAACCCTAATTTGTCATATAAAAACAAGAAAACCCTAATAACATCATTTGAAACATTAAAAAACCCTAATCCATCATATGAAAACTAGAAAACCCTAACAACATTATTTGCAACAATCAAAAACCCTAATCCATCATATGAAAACTAAAAAACCCTAATAACATCATTTGCAACATTCAAAAACCTTAATCCATCATATGAAAACTAGCAAACCCTAATAACATCATTTGCAACATTAACAACCCCTAATCCATCATAAAAAAACTAGAAAACCCTAATAACATCATTTGAAACATTCAAATACCCTAATCCATCATATGAAAAATAGAAAACCCGAATCCATCATATTAAAACTACAAAACCTAATAACATCATTTGCAACATTCAAAAACCCTAATCCATCATATGAAAACTAGAAAACCCTAATCCATAATACGAAAACTAGAAAACCCTAATAACATCATTTGCAATATTCAAAAACCCTAATCGATCAAATGATAACTAGAAAACCCTAATCCATCATATGAAAACTAGAAAACCCTAATAACATCATTTGCAAAATTGTAAAACCATAATCCGTCATATGAAAACTAGAAAACCCTAATCACATCATTTGAAACATTAGAAAACCCTAATCCATCATATGAAAACTAGAAAACCCTAATAACATCATTTGCAACAATCAAAAACCATAATCTATCATACGAAAACTAGAAAAACCTAATAACATCATTTGCAACATTCAAAAACCCTAATCCATCATATGTAAACTAGAAAACCAAATAACATCATTTGCAACATTAAAAAACCCTAATCCATCATATGAAAACTAGAAAACCCTAATAACATCATTTGCAACATTCAAATACCCTAATCCATCAAATGAAAACTAGAAAACCTGAATCCATCATATGAAAACTAGAAAACCTAATAACATCATTTGCAATATTCAAAAACCCTAATCTATCATATGAAAACTAGAAAACCATAATCCATCATACAAACACTAGAAAACCCTAATAACATCATTTGCAACATTCAAGACCCCTAATCAATCATATGAAAACTAGAAAACCCTAATCTATCATATGAAAACTATAAAACCCTAATCCATCATCTGAAAACTAGAAAACCATAATAACATCATTTGCAACATTCAAAAACCCTAATCCATCATATGAAAACTAGAAAACCCTAATAACATCATTTGCAACATTCAAAAACCCTAATCCATTGTATTAAAACTAGATAACCCTAATAACATCATGTGCAACATTCAAAAACCCTAATCCATCATATGAAAACTAGAAAACCCTAATAACATCAGTTGCAATATTCAAAAACCCTAATCCATCATATGAAAACTAGAAAACCCTAATCCATCATATGAAAACTAGAAAACCCTAATAACATCATTTGCAACATTCAAAAACCCTAATCCATCATAAGAAAACAAGAAAACCCTAATCCATCATATGAAAACTGGAAACCGTAATAACATCATTTACAACATTCAAAAACCCTAATCCATCATATGAAAACTAGAAACCCTAATAACATCATTTAGAACATTCAAAAACCCTAATCCATCATATGAAAACTAGAAAACCCTAATCCATCATATGAAAACTAGAAAACCCTAATACATCATATGAAAACAAGAAAACCCTAATCCATCATATGAAAACTACAAAACCCTAATAACGTCATTTGCAACATTCAAAAACCCTAATTTGTCATATAAAAACAAGAAAACCCTAATAACATCATTTGAAACATTAAAAAACCCTAATCCATCATATGAAAACTAGAAAACCCTAACAACATTATTTGCAACAATCAAAAACCCTAATCCATCATATGAAAACTAAAAAACCCTAATAACATCATTTGCAACATTCAAAAACCTTAATCCATCATATGAAAACTAGAAAACCCTAATAACATCATTTGCAACATTAACAACCCCTAATCCATCATAAAAAAACTAGAAAACCCTAATAACATCATTTGAAACATTCAAATACCCTAATCCATCATATGAAAAATAGAAAACCCGAATCCATCATATTAAAACTACAAAACCTAATAACATCATTTGCAACATTCAAAAACCCTAATCCATCATATGAAAACTAGAAAACCCTAATCCATAATACGAAAACTAGAAAACCCTAATAACATCATTTGCAATATTCAAAAACCCTAATCGATCAAATGATAACTAGAAAACCCTAATCCATCATATGAAAACTAGAAAACCCTAATAACATCATTTGCAAAATTGTAAAACCATAATCCGTCATATGAAAACTAGAAAACCCTAATCACATCATTTGAAACATTAGAAAACCCTAATCCATCATATGAAAACTAGAAAACCCTAATAACATCATTTGCAACAATCAAAAACCATAATCTATCATACGAAAACTAGAAAAACCTAATAACATCATTTGCAACATTCAAAAACCCTAATCCATCATATGTAAACTAGAAAACCAAATAACATCATTTGCAACATTAAAAAACCCTAATCCATCATATGAAAACTAGAAAACCCTAATAACATCATTTGCAACATTCAAATACCCTAATCCATCAAATGAAAACTAGAAAACCTGAATCCATCATATGAAAACTAGAAAACCTAATAACATCATTTGCAATATTCAAAAACCCTAATCTATCATATGAAAACTAGAAAACCATAATCCATCATACAAACACTAGAAAACCCTAATAACATCATTTGCAACATTCAAGACCCCTAATCAATCATATGAAAACTAGAAAACCCTAATCTATCATATGAAAACTATAAAACCCTAATCCATCATCTGAAAACTAGAAAACCATAATAACATCATTTGCAACATTCAAAAACCCTAATTCATCATATGAAAACTAGAAAACCCTAATAACATCATTTGCAACATTCAAAAACCCTAATCCATTGTATTAAAACTAGATAACCCTAATAACATCATGTGCAACATTCAAAAACCCTAATCCATCATATGAAAACTAGAAAACCCTAACACATCATATGAAAACTAGAAAACCCTAATCCATCATATGAAAACTACACTTCTTTGGTTTGGCATGACCTCCATCACGTCATGAATCTCTCCTTCTCCACTGATAGCTGGTCTGATATCATTAGTCAACTCACCCCAGTAATAAGAACAAGACCATATGGTCCATCATTAGAAGACTTGTTTTTGCTGGAGCTGTATATCACATTTGGCGGGAAAAAAATTTACGCATTTTTAAAAACATAAAAAGATCCCATCATGCAGTCGTGAATAGTGTTAAGGATGATATCCGCTGTAGACTGTTGAGTCTATCTATGAAAACTTGCACTAATGTTGATTTGGCTAAAACTATTTGGACCCTCCCTTAATTTTCTTCCTTTGCGCTTTCTTTCTTTTTCTGCTTGTTTTGGCTTGTATGGTTTGTTTGTTTTGCAGGTTGTTTTCCTTTATGTTCTTGTTTGCTTCTGGTTCCTTATATCGTTTTGGTTCCTAGTTTAGCTTGTTGTCCGTTGGGGCCTGTCCCGATGGATTTACTGTTTTTTGGTGGGGAGTCCCCAGCCTTATATTGTATTTATTCTTTTTATTAATAAATTTGCCAGAGGTGCCGCCCTCTTTACCCAAAAAAAAAAAAAACTAGAAAACCAACCATCACCCTGATGGCCTAGTGGATAAGGCTTAGAACTCTTTCTCTTCCCCCATAAAGAGGTTCCAAGTTCTAATCCCACTCCCTCCCTTTCCCCATAGGGAGTGTTAGGTTTCAATCAGGGGATGGCCACTGGCCACCTATCTACCCCCGTAGGTGATTGACCCGGACCACCCTGCTGCCAGGTGTGCATGGGCCCCGAGGTTGCTTCATCAGGGTCATCCAAAGGATGGGTCGGGTGGGGTCCTCGGTTAACAAAAAAAAAAAAACAACTAGAAAACCCTAATAAAATCATTTGCAACATCCGAAAACCCTAATCCATCATATGATAACTAGAAAACCCTAATCCATCATATGCAACATTCAAAAACCCTAATCCATCATATGAAAACTAGAAAACCCTAATCCATCATATGAAAACTAGAAAACCCCAATAACATCATTTGCAACATTCAAAAACCTTAATCCATCATATGAAAACTTGAAAACCCTAATAACATCATTTGCAACAATCAAAAACCCTAATCCTTCATATGAAAACTAGAAAACCCTAATGACATCATTTGCAACATTCAAAAACCCTAATCCATCATATGAAAACTAGAAAACCCTAATAACATCAGTTGCAATATTCAAAAACCCTAATCCATCATATGAAAACTAGAAAACCCTAATCCATCATATGAAAACTAGAAAACCCTAATAACATCATTTGCAACATTCAAAAACCCTAATCCATCATAAGAAAACAAGAAAACCCTAATCCATCATATGAAAACTGGAAACCCTAATAACATCATTTACAACATTCAAAAACCCTAATCCATCATATGAAAACTAGAAACCCTAATAACATCATTTACAACATTCAAAAACCCTAATCCATCATATGAAAACTAGAAAACCCGAATCCATCATATGAAAACTAGAACAACCTAATACATCATATGAAAACCAGAAAACCCTAATCTATCATATGAAAACTAGAAAACCCTAATAACATCATTTGAAACATTAAAAAACCCTAATCCATCATATGAAAACTAGAAAACCCTAGTAACATTATTTGCAACAATCAAAAACCCTAATCCATCAAATGAAAACTAAAAAACCCTAATAACATCATTTGCAACATTCAAAAACCTTAATCCATCATATGAAAACTAGAAAACCCTAATAACATCATTTGCAACATTAACAACCCCTAATCCATCATAAAAAAACTAGAAAACCCTAATAACATCATTTGAAACATTCAAATACCCTAATCCATCATATGAAAAATAGAAAACCCGAATCCATCATATGAAAACTAGAAAACCTAATAACATCATTTGCAACATTCAAAAACCCTAATCCATCATATGAAAACTAGAAAACCCTAATCCATAATACGAAAACTAGAAAACCCTAATAACATCATTTGCAACATTCAAAAACCCTAATCCATCAGATGATAACTAGAAAACCCTAATCCATCATATGAAAACTAGAAAACCCTAATAACATCATTTGCAAAATTGTAAAACCCTAATCCGTCATATGAAAACTAGAAAACCCTAATCACATCATTTGAAACATTAAAAAACCCTAATCCATCATATGAAAACTAGAAAACCCTAATAACATCATTTGCAACAATCAAAAACCATAATCTATCATACGAAAACTAGAAAACCCTAATGACATCATTTGCAACATTCAAAAACCCTAATCCATCATATGTAAACTAGAAAACCAAATAACATCATTTGCAACATTAAAAACCCTAATCCATCATATGAAAACTAGAAAACCCTAATAACATCATTTGCAACATTCAAATACCCTAATCCATCATATGAAAACTAGAAAACCTGAATCCATCATATGAAAACTAGAAAACCTAATAACATCATTTGCAATATTCAAAAACCCTAATCTATCATATGAAAACTACAAAACCCTAATCCATCATACAAACACTAGAAAACCCTAATAACATCATTTGCAACATTCAAAACCCCTAATCAATCATATGAAAACTAGAAAAACCTAATCTATCATATGAAAACTAGAAAACCCTAATCCATCATCTGAAAACTAGAAAACCATAATAACATCATTTGCAACATTCAAAAACCCTAATCCATCATATGAAAACTAGAAAACCCTAATAACATCATTTGCAACATTCAAAAACCGTAATCCATCGTATCAAAACTAGAAAACCCTAATAACATCATTTGCAACATTCAAAAACCCTAATCCATCATATGAAAACTAGAAAACCCTAATAACATCATTTGCAACATTCGGAAACCCTAATCCATCATATGAAAACTAGAAAACCCTAATCCATCATATGCAACATTCAAAAACCCTAATCCATCATATGAAAACTAGAAAACCCTAATCCATCATATGAAAACTAGAAAACCCCAATAACATCATTTGTAACATTCAAAAACCTTAATCCATCATATGAAAACTTGAAAACACTAATAACATCATTTGCAACAATCAAAAACCCTAATCCTTCATATGAAAACTAGAAAACCCTAATGACATCATTTGCAACATTCAAAAACCCTAATCCATCATATGAAAACTAGAAAAACCTAATAACATCAGTTGCAATATTCAAAAACCCTAATCCATCATATGAAAACTAGAAAACCCTAATCCATCATATGAAAACTAGAAAACCCTAATAACATCATTTGCAACATTCAAAAACCCTAATCCATCATAAGAAAACAAGAAAACCCTAATCCATCATATGAAAACTGGAAACCCTAATAACATCATTTACAACATTCAAAAACCCTAATCCATCATATGAAAACTAGAAACCCTAATAACATCATTTACAACATTCAAAAACCCTAATCCATCATATGAAAACTAGAAACTCTAATAACATCATTTACAACATTCAAAAACCCTAATCCATCATATGAAAACTAGAAAACCCTAATCCATCATATGAAAACTAGAAAACCCTAATACATCATATGAAAGACATGTGTTTCTACTCCGGCTTACTCTGTGAGTATCAATGGTAACATTCATGGTTTTTTCGATGGTAAGCGGGGCCTTCGCCAAGGTGACCCTCTTTCTCCCTATCTCTTCACTCTTGTTATGGAGGTTCTTATCCTTATGATCAAGAGAAAAATATCTGAATCCGATTCGTTTAAATTCCACCATCAATGTGAGGAACAGAATATCACACATCTATGCTTTGCCGATGATCTTCTCCTCTTCTCTCATGGGGATAGATCTTCGGTAAGCATAATATGTGATTCCCTTGCTGAATTCTCTGGGGTTTCTGGGCTCCATCCTAATGTTGCGAAAAGCGAAGCCTTTTATTGCAATGTTGGTGATACTACTAGAGCTGTTATTGACCATATGGTTGGGTTCCCTGAGGGTTCTTTCCCTGTCCGATACCTTGGCATCCCTCTTATCACCACCCGTCTTGCCCATAAGGACTGTAAAGGTCTTGTTGATAAAGTCAAATGCATGATTAATGACTGGAAAAACAAAACTCTCTCCTTTGCTGGACGTCTTCAGCTTATTCTCTCTGTTCTTTCTTCTATGCAAATCTATTGGGCTTCTGTGTTTATTCTTCCTAAATCTATTTCTAAAGACATTGAGAAACTCATGAGGGGTTTCCTCTGGTGCCATGGTGAGTTGAAACGTGGTAAAGCAAAAGTTTCCTGGAAAACTGTGTGTCTCCCTAAGGAACATGGTGGACTTGGAATCCGTAATCTTGCTGTTTGGAACGTTGCTCTTATGGCTTCACATGTTTGGAGACTCCTCTCTAAGAAGGATTCCCTTTGGGTCAAGTGGATCCATTCTTACCGTCTTTGTGGACGTAACTTTTGGGATGCCCCCAAAAAATACGGTTCAGGTTTTGCTTGGCGAAACATCCTCGATATGCGAAGTAAGATAAGAGATTTTATTGTTTCCCAGATTGGTGATGGGTCATCGACATCCGCTTGGTTCGATAACTAGCATCCTGCTGGTCCCCTCTCTAAATTCATCTCCGCACGTGCCATCAGGGCTGCGGGATTCAATCCTGATACTAAGGTTGCTGACCTTGTCATCAACGGATCTTGGGTTCGGCCAGGTCAATGGAGGGACTCCCATCCTAATCTTCTTCCTCAAAACCCTCCTTCTCTATCCCCTTACGTGCCTGATAAACTCCAATGGAGATCTAGTGATGGTAATTTTTCTGATTTTTCTGTCTGTTGCGTTTGGCAGTCTATTAGGCCCTATGACCAGCCTGTTGATTGGTATCATCTGGTTTGGTTCTCCCAGAATATCCCTAGACATGCATTCATTCTTTGGGTTGCTCTTAAAAATCGGCTTAAGACTCATGATAAAATCAAAATCTGGGATACTAACTCCAATCTCATCTGTGCCTTCTGTGGGGATTGTGCTGATTCCCTTTCCCATCTTTTCTTTGAATGTTCTTTCCCCTCTATGTTTTGGCATGATCTTCAACATGTCATGAATCTCTCCGTCCCCACAGATAGCTGGTCCGATATCATTAATCATCTCAAACCCGTGTCTAAGATTAAAACCATTTGGTCCATCATTAGAAGACTGGTGCTTGCTAGAGCAGTTTACCACATCTGGCAGGAAAGAAATTTTCGAATTTTCAAAAAAACAAAAAGATCGTATCATGCGGTCGTTAATAGTATTAAAGATGATATACGTTGTAGACTGCTGAGTCTTTCTATGAAACCTTGTACTAATGTTAATTTGGCTAAAATGATATGGACCATCCCTTAACAAATCTCCTTCTCCTTTTTCCTTCTATATTTCTCTTCTTGTATGGTTTGTTTTTTGCAGGATGTTTTCCTTTATGTTATTGTTATGTTTCTGTTTCCATGTACTGTTTTTGGTTTCTAGTTTAGCTTTGATGTTGTCCTTTGGGGCCTGTCCCAATGGATTTTCTGTTCTTTCCTTTGGTGGGGAGTCCCCAGCCTCTTATTGTATTTATTCTTTTTATTAATAAAATTTGACAGAGGTACAGTCCTCTTTACCCAAAAAAAAAAAAACAAGAAAACCCTAATCCATCATATGAAAACTAGAAAACCCTAATAACATCATTTGCAACATTCAAAAACCCTAATTTGTCATATGAAAACAAGAAAACCCTAATAACATCATTTGAAACATTAAAAAACCCTAATCCATCATATGAAAACTAGAAAACCATAATAACATTATTTGCAACAATCAAAAACCCTAACCCATCATATGAAAACTAAAAAACCCTAATAACATCATTTGCAACATTCAAAAACCTTAATCCATCATATGAAAACTAGAAAACCCTAATAACATCATTTGCAACATTAACAACCCCTAATCCATCATAAAAAAACTAGAAAACCCTAATAACATCATTTGAAACATTCAAATACCCTAATCCATCATATGAAAAATAGAAAACCCGAATCCATCATATGAAAACTAGAAAACCTAATAACATCATTTGCAACATTCAAAAACCCTAATCCATCATACGAAAACTAGAAAACCCTAATCCATAATACGAAAACTAGAAAACCCTAATAACATCATTTGCAACATTCAAAAACCCTAATATATCAGATGATAACTAGAAAACCCTAATCCATCATATGAAAACTAGAAAACCCTAATAACATCATTTGCAAAATTGTAAAACCCTAATCCGTCATATGAAAACTAGAAAGCCCTAATAACATCATTTGAAACATTAAAAAACCCTAATCCATCATATGAAAACTATAAAACTCTAATAACATCATTTGCAACAATCAAAAACAATAATCTATCATACGAAAACTAGAAAACCCTAATAACATCATTTGCAACATTCAAAAACCCTAATCCATCATATGTAAACTAGAAAACCAAATAACATCATTCGCAACATTAAAAAACCCTAATCCATCATATGAAAACTAGAAAACCCTAATAACATCATTTGCAACATTCAAATACCCTAATCCATCATATGAAAACTAGAAAACCCTAATCCATCATATGAAAACTAGAAAACCTAATAACATCATTTGCAATATTCAAAAACCCTAATCTATCATATGAAAACTACAAAACCCTAATAACATCATTTGCAACATTCAAAAACCCTAATTTGTCATATGAAAACAAGAAAACCCTAATAACATCATTTGAAACATTAAAAAACCCTAATCCATCATATGAAAACTAGAAAACCCTAATAACATTATTTGCAACAATCAAAAACCCTAATCCATCATATGAAAACTAAAAAACCCTAATAACATCATTTGCAACATTCAAAAAACTTAATCCATCATATGAAAACTATAAAACCCTAATAACATCATTTGCAACATTAACAACCCCTAATCCATCATAAAAAACTAGAAAACCCTAATAACATCATTTGAAACATTCAAATACCCTAATCCATCATATGAAAAATAGAAAACCCGAATCCATCATATGAAAACAAGAAAACCTAATAACATCATTTGCAACATTCAAAAACCCTAATCCATCATATGAAAACTAGAAAACCCTAATCCATAATACGAAAACTAGAAAACCCTAATAACATCATTTGCGACATTCAAAAACCCTAATCCATCAGATGATAACTAGAAAACCCTAATCCATCATATGAAAACTAGAAAACCCTAATAACATCATTTGCAAAACTGTAAAACCCTAATCCGTCATATGAAAACTAGAAAACCCTAAGAACATCATTTGAAACATTAAAAAACCCTAATCCATCATATGAAAACTAGAAAACCCTAATAACATCATTTGCAACAATCAAAAACCATAATCTATCATACGAAAACTAGAAAACCAAATAACATCATTTGCAACATTAAAAAACCCTAATCCATCATATGAAAACTAGAAAACCCTAATAACATCATTTGCAACAATCAAAAACCATAATCTATCATACGAAAACTAGAAAACCAAATAACATCATTTGCAACATTAAAAAACCCTAATCCATCATATGAAAACTAGAAAACCCTAATAACATCATTTGCAATATTCAAATACCCTAATCCATCATATGAAAACTAGAAAACCTGAATCCATCATATGAAAACTAGAAAACCTAATAACATCATTTGCAATATTCAAAAACCCTAATCTATCATATGAAAACTAGAAAACCCTAATCCATCATACAAACACTAGAAAACCCTAATAACATCATTTGCAACATTCAAAACCCCTAATCAATCATATGAAAACTAGAAAACCCTAATCTATCATATGAAAACTAGAAAACCCTAATCCATCATCTGAAACTAGAAAACTATAATAACATCATTTGCAACATTCAAAAACCCTAATCCATCATATGAAAACTAGAAAACCCTAATAACATCATTTGCAACATTCAAAAACCCTAATCCATCGTATGAAAACTAGAAAACCCTAATAACATCATTTGCAACATTCAAAAACCCTAATCCATCATATGAAAACTAGAAAACCCTAACACATCATATGGAAACTAGAAAACCCTAATCCATCATATGAAAACCTGAAAACCCTAATAACATCATTTGCAACATCCGAAAACCCTAATCCATCATATGAAAACTAGAAAACCCTAATCCATCATATGCAACATTCAAAAACCCTAATCCATCATATGAAAACTAGAAAACCCTAATCCATCATATGAAAACTAGAAAACCCCAATAACATCATTTGCAACATTCAAAAACCTTAATCCATCATATGAAAACTTGAAAACCCTAATAACATCATTTGCAACAATCAAAAACCCTAATCCTTCATATGAAAACTAGAAAACCCTAATGACATCATTTTCAACATTCAAAAACCCTAATCCATCATATGAAAACTAGAAAACCCTAATAACATCAGTTGCAATATCCAAAAACCCTAATCCATCATATGAAAACTAGAAAACCCTAATCCATCATATGAAAACTGGAAACCCTAATAACATCATTTGCAATATTCAAAAATCCTAATCCATCATATGAAAACTAGAAACCCTAATAACATCATTTACAACATTCAAAAACCCTAATCCATCATATGAAAACTAGAAAACCCTAATCAATCATATGAAAACTAGAAAACCCTAATACGTCATATGAAAACAAGAAAACCCTAATCCATCATATGAAAACTAGAAAACCCTAATAACATCATTTGCAACATTCAAAAACCCTATTTTGTCATATGAAAACAAGAAAACCCTAATAACATCATTTGAAACATTAAAAAATCCTAATCCATCATATGAAAACTAGAAAACCTTAATAACATTATTTGCAACAATCAAAAACCCTAATCCATCATATGAAAACTAAAAAACCCTAATAACATCATTTGCAACATTCAAAAACCTTAATCCATCATATGAAAACTAGAAAACCCTAATAACATCATTTGCAACATTAACAACCCCTAATCCATCATAAAAAAACTAGAAAACCCTAATAACATCATTTGAAACATTTAAATACCCTAATCCATCATATGAAAAATTGAAAACCCGAATCCATCATATGAAAACTAGAAAACCTAATAACATCATTTGCAACATTCAAAAACCCTAATCCATCATATGAAAACTAGAAAACCCTAATCCATAATACGGAAACTAGAAAACCCTAATAACATCATTTGCAACATTCAAAAACCCTAATCCATCAGATGATAACTAGAAAACCCTAATCCATCATATGAAAACTAGAAAACCCTAATAACATCATTTGCAAAATTGTAAAACCCTAATCCGTCATATGAAAACTAGAAAACCCTAAGAACATCATTTGAAACATTAAAAAACCCTAATCCATCATATGAAAGCTAGAAAACCATAATAACATCATTTGCAACAATCAAAAACCATAATCTATCATACGAAAACTAGAAAACCCTAATAACATCATTTGCAACATTCAAAAACCCTAATCCATCATATGTAAACTAGAAAACCAAATAACATCATTTGCAACATTAAAAAACCCTAATCCATCATATGAAAACTAGAAAACCCTAATAACATCATTTGCAACATTCAAATACCCTAATCCATCATATGAAAACTAGAAAACCTGAATCCATCATATGAAAACTAGAAAACCTAATAACATCATTTGCAATATTCAAAAACCCTAATCTATCATATGAAAACTAGAAAACCCTAATCCATCATACAAACACTAGAAAACCCTAATAACATCATTTGCAACATTCAAAACCCCTAATCAATCATATGAAAACTAGAAAACCCTAATCTATCATATGAAAACTAGAAAACCCTAATCCATCATCTGAAACTAGAAAACCATAATAACATCATTTGCAACATTCAAAAACCCTAATCCATCATATGAAAACTAGAAAACCCTAATAACATCATTTGCAACATTCAAAAACCCTAATCCATCGTATGAAAACTAGAAAACCCTAATAACATCATTTGCAACATTCAAAAACCCTAATCCATCATATGAAAACTAGAAAACCCTAACACATCATATGAAAACTAGAAAACCCTAATCCATCATATGAAAACCTGAAAACCCTAATAACATCATTTGCAACATCCGAAAACCCTAATCCATCATATGAAAACTAGAAAACCCTAATCCATCATATGCAACATTCAAAAACCCTAATCCATCATATGAAAACTAGAAAACCCTAATCCATCATATGAAAACTAGAAAACCCCAATAACATCATTTGCAACATTCAAAAACCTTAATCCATCATATGAAAACTTGAAAACCCTAATAACATCATTTGCAACAATCAAAAACCCTAATCCTTCATATGAAAACTAGAAAACCCTAATGACATCATTTGCAACATTCAAAAACCCTAATCCATCATATGAAAACTAGAAAACCCTAATAACATCAGTTGCAATATCCAAAAACCCTAATCCATCATATGAAAACTAGAAAACCCTAATCCATCATATGAAAACTGGAAACCCTAATAACATCATTTGCAACATTCAAAAATCCTAATCCATCATATGAAAACTAGAAACCCTAATAACATCATTTACAACATTCAAAAACCCTAATCCATAATATGAAAACTAGAAAACCCTAATCCATCATATGAAAACTAGAAAACCCTAATACGTCATATGAAAACAAGAAAACCCTAATCCATCATATGAAAACTAGAAAACCCTAATAACATCATTTGAAACATTCAAAAACCCTAATTTGTCATATGAAAACAAGAAAACCCTAATAACATCATTTGAAATATTAAAAAATCCTAATCCATCATATGAAAACTAGAAAACCCTAATAACATTATTTGCAACAATCAAAAACCCTAATCCATCATATGAAAACTAAAAAACCCTAATAACATCATTTGTAACATTCAAAAACCTTAATCCATCATATGAAAACTAGAAAACCCTAATAACATCATTTGCAACATTAACAACCCCTAATCCATCATAAAAAAACTAGAAAACCCTAATAACATCATTTGAAACATTCAAATACCCTAATCCATCATATGAAAAATTGAAAACCCGAATCCATCATATGAAAACTAGAAAACCTAATAACATCATTTGCAACATTCAAAAACCCTAATCCATCATATGAAAACTAGAATACCCTAATCCATAATACGGAAACTAGAAAACTCTAATAACATCATTTGCAACATTCAAAAACCCTAATCCATCAGATGATAACTAGAAAACCCTAATCCATCGTATGAAAACTAGAAAACCCTAATAACATCATTTGCAAAATTGTAAAACCCTAATCCGTCATATGAAAACTAGAAAACCCTAAGAACATCATTTGAAACATTAAAAAACCCTAATCCATCATATGAAAGCTAGAAAACCCTAATAACATCATTTGCAACAATCAAAAACCATAATCTATCATACGAAAACTAGAAAACCCTAATAACATCATTTGCAACATTCAAAAACCCTAATCCATCATATGTAAACTAGAAAACCAAATAACATCATTTGCAACATTAAAAAACCCTAATCCATCATATGAAAACTAGAAAACCCTAATAACATCATTTGCAACATTCAAATACCCTAATCCATCATATGAAAACTAGAAAACCTGAATCCATCATATGAAAACTAGAAAACCTAATAACATCATTTGCAATATTCAAAAACCCTAATCTATCATATGAAAACTAGAAAACCCTAATCCATCATACAAACACTAGAAAACCCTAATAACATCATTTGCAACATTCAAAACCCCTAATCAATCATATGAAAACTAGAAAACCCTAATCTATCATATGAAAACTAGAAAACCCTAATCCATCATCTGAAACTAGAAAACCATAATAACATCATTTGCAACATTCAAAAACCCTAATCCATCATATGAAAACTAGAAAACCCTAATAACATCATTTGCAACATTCAAAAACCCTAATCCATCGTATGAAAACTAGAAAACCCTAATAACATCATTTGCAACATTCAAAAACCCTAATCCATCATATGAAAACTAGAAAACCCTAACACATCATATGAAAACTAGAAAACCCTAATCCATCATATGAAAACCTGAAAACCCTAATAACATCATTTGCAACATCCGAAAACCCTAATCCATCATATGAAAACTAGAAAACCCTAATCCATCATATGCAACATTCAAAAACCCTAATCCATCATATGAAAACTAGAAAACCCTAATCCATCATATGAAAACTAGAAAACCCCAATAACATCATTTGCAACATTCAAAAACCTTAATCCATCATATGAAAACTTGAAAACCCTAATAACATCATTTGCAACAATCAAAAACCCTAATCCTTCATATGAAAACTAGAAAACCCTAATGACATCATTTGCAACATTCAAAAACCCTAATCCATCATATGAAAACTAGAAAACCCTAATAACATCAGTTGCAATATCCAAAAACCCTAATCCATCATATGAAAACTAGAAAACCCTAATCCATCATATGAAAACTGGAAACCCTAATAACATCATTTGCAACATTCAAAAATCCTAATCCATCATATGAAAACTAGAAACCCTAATAACATCATTTACAACATTCAAAAACCCTAATCCATAATATGAAAACTAGAAAACCCTAATCCATCATATGAAAACTAGAAAACCCTAATACGTCATATGAAAACAAGAAAACCCTAATCCATCATATGAAAACTAGAAAACCCTAATAACATCATTTGCAACATTCAAAAACCCTAATTTGTCATATGAAAACAAGAAAACCCTAATAACATCATTTGAAACATTAAAAAATCCTAATCCATCATATGAAAACTAGAAAACCCTAATAACATTATTTGCAACAATCAAAAACCCTAATCCATCATATGAAAACTAAAAAACCCTAATAACATCATTTGTAACATTCAAAAACCTTAATCCATCATATGAAAACTAGAAAACCCTAATAACATCATTTGCAACATTAACAACCCCTAATCCATCATAAAAAAACTAGAAAACCCTAATAACATCATTTGAAACATTCAAATACCCTAATCCATCATATGAAAAATTGAAAACCCGAATCCATCATATGAAAACTAGAAAACCTAATAACATCATTTGCAACATTCAAAAACCCTAATCCATCATATGAAAACTAGAATACCCTAATCCATAATACGGAAACTAGAAAACTCTAATAACATCATTTGCAACATTCAAAAACCCTAATCCATCAGATGATAACTAGAAAACCCTAATCCATCGTATGAAAACTAGAAAACCCTAATAACATCATTTGCAAAATTGTAAAACCCTAATCCGTCATATGAAAACTAGAAAACCCTAAGAACATCATTTGAAACATTAAAAAACCCTAATCCATCATATGAAAGCTAGAAAACCCTAATAACATCATTTGCAACAATCAAAAACCATAATCTATCATACGAAAACTAGAAAACCCTAATAACATCATTTGCAACATTCAAAAACCCTAATCCATCATATGTAAACTAGAAAACCAAATAACATCATTTGCAACATTAAAAAACCCTAATCCATCATATGAAAACTAGAAAACCCTAATAACATCATTTGCAACATTCAAATACCCTAATCCATCATATGAAAACTAGAAAACCTGAATCCATCATATGAAAACTAGAAAACCTAATAACATCATTTGCAATATTCAAAAACCCTAATCTATCATATGAAAACTAGAAAACCCTAATCCATCATACAAACACTAGAAAACCCTAATAACATCATTTGCAACATTCAAAACCCCTAATCAATCATATGAAAACTAGAAAACCCTAATCTATCATATGAAAACTAGAAAACCCTAATCCATCATCTGAAACTAGAAAACCATAATAACATCATTTGCAACATTCAAAAACCCTAATCCATCATATGAAAACTAGAAAACCCTAATAACATCATTTGCAACATTCAAAAACCCTAATCCATCGTATGAAAACTAGAAAACCCTAATAACATCATTTGCAACATTCAAAAACCCTAATCCATCATATGAAAACTAGAAAACCCTAACACATCATATGAAAACTAGAAAACCCTAATCCATCATATGAAAACCTGAAAACCCTAATAACATCATTTGCAACATCCGAAAACCCTAATCCATCATATGAAAACTAGAAAACCCTAATCCATCATATGCAACATTCAAAAACCCTAATCCATCATATGAAAACTAGAAAACCCTAATCCATCATATGAAAACTAGAAAACCCCAATAACATCATTTGCAACATTCAAAAACCTTAATCCATCATATGAAAACTTGAAAACCCTAATAACATCATTTGCAACAATCAAAAACCCTAATCCTTCATATGAAAACTAGAAAACCCTAATGACATCATTTGCAACATTCAAAAACCCTAATCCATCATATGAAAACTAGAAAACCCTAATAACATCAGTTGCAATATCCAAAAACCCTAATCCATCATATGAAAACTAGAAAACCCTAATCCATCATATGAAAACTGGAAACCCTAATAACATCATTTGCAACATTCAAAAATCCTAATCCATCATATGAAAACTAGAAACCCTAATAACATCATTTACAACATTCAAAAACCCTAATCCATAATATGAAAACTAGAAAACCCTAATCCATCATATGAAAACTAGAAAACCCTAATACGTCATATGAAAACAAGAAAACCCTAATCCATCATATGAAAACTAGAAAACCCTAATAACATCATTTGCAACATTCAAAAACCCTAATTTGTCATATGAAAACAAGAAAACCCTAATAACATCATTTGAAACATTAAAAAATCCTAATCCATCATATGAAAACTAGAAAACCCTAATAACATTATTTGCAACAATCAAAAACCCTAATCCATCATATGAAAACTAAAAAACCCTAATAACATCATTTGTAACATTCAAAAACCTTAATCCATCATATGAAAACTAGAAAACCCTAATAACATCATTTGCAACATTAACAACCCCTAATCCATCATAAAAAAACTAGAAAACCCTAATAACATCATTTGAAACATTCAAATACCCTAATCCATCATATGAAAAATTGAAAACCCGAATCCATCATATGAAAACTAGAAAACCTAATAACATCATTTGCAACATTCAAAAACCCTAATCCATCATATGAAAACTAGAATACCCTAATCCATAATACGGAAACTAGAAAACCCTAAGAACATCATTTGCAACATTCAAAAACCCTAATCCATCAGATGATAACTAGAAAACCCTAATCCATCGTATGAAAACTAGAAATCCCTAATAACATCATTTGCAAAATTGTAAAACCCTAATCCGTCATATGAAAACTAGAAAACCCTAAGAACATCATTTGAAACATTAAAAAACCCTAATCCATCATATGAAAGCTAGAAAACCCTAATAACATCATTTGCAACAATCAAAAACCATAATCTATCATACGAAAACTAGAAAACCCTAATAACATCATTTGCAACATTCAAAAACCCTAATCCATCATATGTAAACTAGAAAACCAAATAACATCATTTGCAACATTAAAAAACCCTAATCCATCATATGAAAACTAGAAAACCCTAATAACATCATTTGCAACATTCAAATACCCTAATCCATCATATGAAAACTAGAAAACCTGAATCCATCATATGAAAACTAGAAAACCTAATAACATCATTTGCAATATTCAAAAACCCTAATCTATCATATGAAAACTAGAAAACCCTAATCCATCATACAAACACTAGAAAACCCTAATAACATCATTTGCAACATTCAAAACCCCTAATCAATCATATGAAAACTAGAAAACCCTAATCTATCATATGAAAGCTAGAAAACCCTAATCTATCATCTGAAACTAGAAAACCATAATAACATCATTTGCAACATTCAAAAACCCTAATCCATCATATGAAAACTAGAAAACCCTAATAACATCATTTGCAACATTCAAAAACCCTAATCCATCGTATGAAAACTAGAAAACCCTAATAACATCATTTGCAACATTCAAAAACCCTAATCCATCATATAAAAACTAGAAAACCCTAACACATCATATGAAAACTAGAAAACCCTAATCCATCATATGAAAACCTGAAAACCCTAATAACATCATATGAAAACTAGAAAACCCTAATAACATCATTTGCAACATTCAAATACCCTAATCCATCATATGAAAACTAGAAAACCTGAATCCATCATATGAAAACTAGAAAACCTAATAACATCATTTGCAATATTCAAAAACCCTAATCTATCATATGAAAACTAGAAAACCCTAATCCATCATACAAACACTAGAAAACCCTAATAACATCATTTGCAACATTCAAAACCCCTAATCAATCATATGAAAACTAGAAAACCCTAATCTATCATATGAAAGCTAGAAAACCCTAATCTATCATCTGAAACTAGAAAACCATAATAACATCATTTGCAACATTCAAAAACCCTAATCCATCATATGAAAACTAGAAAACCCTAATAACATCATTTGCAACATTCAAAAACCCTAATCCATCGTATGAAAACTAGAAAACCCTAATAACATCATTTGCAACATTCAAAAACCCTAATCCATCATATAAAAACTAGAAAACCCTAACACATCATATGAAAACTAGAAAACCCTAATCCATCATATGAAAACCTGAAAACCCTAATAACATCATTTGCAACATCCGAAAACCCTAATCCATCATATGAAAACTAGAAAACCCTAATCCATCATATGCAACATTCAAAAACCCTAATCCATCATATGAAAACTAGAAAACCCTAATCCATCATATGAAAACTAGAAAACCCCAATAACATCATTTGCAACATTCAAAAACCTTAATCCATCATATGAAAACTTGAAAACTCTAATAACATAATTTGCAACAATCAAAAACCCTAATCCTTCATATGAAAACTACAAAACCCTAATGACATCATTTGCAACATTCAAAAACCCTAATCCATCATATGAAAACTAGAAAACCCTAATAACATCAATTGCAATATTCAAAAACCCTAATCCATCATATGAAAACTAGAAAACCCTAATCCATCATATGAAAACTGGAAACCCTAATAACATCATTTACAACATTCAAAAATCCTAATCCATCATATGAAAACTAGAAACCCTAATAACATCATTTACAACATTCAAAAACCCTAATCCATCATATGAAAACTAGAAAACCCTAATCCATCATATGAAAACTAGAAAACCCTAATACGTCATATGAAAACGAGAAAACCCTAATGCATCATATGAAAACTAGAAAACCCTAATAACATCATTTGCAACATTCAAAAACCCTAATTTGTCATATGAAAACAAGAAAACCCTAATAACATCATTTGAAACATTAAAAAACCCTAATCCATCATATGAAAACTAGAAAACCCTAATAACATTATTTGCAACAATCAAAAACCCTAATCCATCATATGAAAACTAGAAAACCCTAATACGTCATATGAAAACAAGAAAACCCTAATGCATCATATGAAAACTAGAAAACCCTAATAACATCATTTGCAACATTCAAAAACCCTAATTTGTCATATGAAAACAAGAAAACCCTAATAACATCATTTGAAACATTAAAAAACCCTAATCCATCTTATGAAAACTAGAAAACCCTAATAACATCATTTGCAATAATCAAAAACCCTAATCCATCACATGAAAACTAGAAAACCGTAATAACATCATTTGCAACATTCAAAAACCTTAATCCATCATATGAAAACTAGAAAACCCTAATAACATCATTTGCAACATTAACAACCCCTAATCCATCATAAAAAAACTAGAAAACCCTAATAACATCATTTGAAACATTCAAATACCCTAATCCATCATATGAAAAATTGAAAACCCGAATCCATCATATGAAAACTAGAAAACCTAATAACATCATTTGCAACATTCAAAAACCCTAATCCATCATATGAAAACTAGAAAACCCTAATCCATAATACGAAAACTAGAAAACCCTAATAGCATCATTTGCAACATTCAAAAACCCTAATCCATCAGATGATAACTAGAAAACCCTAATCCATCATATGAAAACTAGAAAACCCAAATAACATCATTTGCAAAATTGTAAAACCCTAATCGGTTATATGAAAACTAGAAAACCCTAATAACATCATTTGAAACATTAAAAAACCCTAATCCATCATATGAAAACTAGAAAAACCCTAATAAAATCATTTGCAACAATCAAAAACCATAATCTATCATACGAAAACTAGAAAACCCTAATAACATCATTTGCAACATTCAAAAACCCTAATCCATCATATGTAAACTAGAAAACCAAATAACATCATTTGGAACATTAAAAAACCCTAATCCATCATATGAAAACTAGAATGCCCTAATAACATCATTTGCAACATTCAAATACCCTAATCCATCATATGAAAACTAGAAAACCTGAATCCATCATATGAAAACTAGAAAACCTAATAACATCATTTGCAATATTCAAAAACACTAATCTATCATATGAAAACTAGAAAACCCGAATCCATCATACAAACACTAGAAAACCCTAATAACATCATTTGCAACATTCAAAACCCCTAATCAATCATATGAAAACTAGAAAACCCTAATCTATCATATGAAAACTAGAAAACCCTAATCCATCATCTGAAAACTAGAAAACCATAATAACATCATTTGCAACATTCAAAAACCCTAATCCATCATATGAAAACTAGAAAACCCTAATAACATCATTTGCAACATTCAAAAACCCTAATCCATCGTATGAAAACTAGAAAACCCTAATAACATCATTTGCAACATTCAAAAACCCTAATCCATCATATGAAAACTAGAAAACCCTAACACATCATATGAAAACTAGAAAACCCTAATCCATCATATGAAAACTAGAAAACCTTAATAACATCATTTGCAACATCCGAAAACCCTAATCCATCATATGAAAACTAGAAAACCCTAATCCATCATATGCAACATTCAAAAACCCTAATCCATCATATGAAAACTAGAAAACCCTAATCCATCATATGAAAACTAGAAAACTCCAATATCATCATTTGCAACATTCAAAAACCTTAATCCATCATATGAAAACTTGAAAACCCTAATAACATCATTTGTAACATTCAAAAACCCTAATCCTTCATATGAAAACTAGAAAACCCTAATGACATCATTTGCAACATTCAAAAACCCTAATCCATCATATGAAAACTAGAAAACCCTAATAACATCAGTTGCAATATTCAAAAACCCTAATCCATCATATGAAAACTAGAAAACCCTAATCCATCATATGAAAACTAGAAATCCTAATAACATCATTTGCAACATTCAAAAACCCTAATCCATCATAAGAAAACAAGAAAACCCTAATCCATCATATGAAAACTAGACACCCTAATAAGATCATTTACAACATTCAAAAACCCTAATCCATCATATGAAAACTAGAAAACCCTAATCCATCATATGAAAACTAGAAAACCCTAATCCATCATATGAAAACAAGAAAACCTTAATCCATCATATGAAAACTAGAAAACCCTAATAACATCATTTGCAACATTCAAAAACCCTAATTTGTCATATGAAAACAAGAAAACCCTAATAACATCATTTGAAACATTAAAAAACCCTAATCCATCATATGAAAACTAGAAAACCCTAATAACATCATTTGCAATAATCAAAAACCCTAATCCATCACATGAAAACTAGAAAACCCTAATAACATCATTTACAACATTCAAAAACCTTAATCCATCATATGAAAACTAGAAAACCCTAATAACATCTTTTGCAACATTAACAACCCCTAATCCATCATAAAAAAACTAGAAAACCCTAATAACATCATTTGCAACATTCAAATACCCTAATCAATCATATGAAAAATAGAAAACCCGAATCCATCATATGAAAACTAGAAAACCTCATAACATCATTTGCAACATTCAAAAACCCTAATCCATCATATGAAAACTAGAAAACCCTAATCCATAATACGAAAACTAGAAAACCCTAATAACATCATTTGCAACATTCAAAAACCCTAATCCTTCAGATGAAACTAGAAAACCCTAATCCATCATATGAAAACTAGAAAACCCTAATCCATCTTCTGAAAACTAGAAAACCCTAATAACATCATTTGTAACATTCAAAAACCCTAATCCATCATATGAAAACTAGAAAACCCTAATAACATCATTTGCAACATCCAAAAACCCTAATCTATCATATGAAAACTAGAAAACCCTAATCCATCATATGCAACATTCAAAAACCCTAATCCATCATATGTAAACTAGAAAACTCTAATCCATCATATGAAAACTAGAAAACCCTAATAACATCTTTTGAAACATTAAAAAACCCTAATCCATCATATGAAAACTAGAAAACCCTAATAACATCATTTGTAACAATCAAAAACCCTAATCTATCATACGAAAACTAGAAAACCCTAATAACATCATTTGCAACATTCAAAAACCCTCATCCATCATATGTAAACTAGAAAACCAAATAACATCATTTGCAACACTAAAAAACCCTAATCCATCATATGAAAACTAGAAAACCCTAATAACATCATTTGCAACATTCAAATACCATAATCCATCATATGAAAACTAGAAAACCCGAATCCATCATATGAAAACTAGAAAACCTAATAACATCATTTGCAATATTCAAAAACCCTAATCTGTCATATGAAAACTAGAAAACCCTAATCCATCATACAAACACTAGAAAACCCTAATAACATCATTTGCAACATTCAAAACCCCTAATCAATCATATGAAAACTAGAAAACCCTAATCCATCATATGAAAACTAGAAAACCCAACCATCACCCTGATGGCCTAGTGGATAAGGCTTAGGACTCTTTCTCTTCCCCCATAAAGAGGTTCCAAGTTCTAATCCCACTCCCTCCCTTTCCCCATAGGGAGTGTTAGGTTTCAATCAGGGGATGGCCACTGGCCACCTCTCTACCCTCGTAGGTGATTGACCCGGACCACCCTGTTGCCAGGTGTGCGTGGGCCCCGAGGTTGCTTCATCAGGGTCATCCAAAGGATGGGTCGGGTGGGGTCCTCGGTTACCAAAAAAAAAAAAAAAACTAGAAAACCCTAATCCATCATCTGAAAACTAGAAAACCATAATAACATCATTTGCAACATTCAAAAACCCTAATCCATCATATGAAAACTAGAAAACCCTAATAACATCATTTGAAACATTCAAAACCCCTAATCCATCGTATGAAAACTAGAAAACCCTAATAACATCATTTGCAACATTCAAAAACCCTAATCCATCATATGAAAACTAGAAAACCCTAACACATCATATGAAAACTAGAAAACCCTAATCCATCATATGAAAACTAGAAAACCCTAATAACATCATTTGCAACATCCGAAAACCTTAATCCATCATATGAAAACTAGAAAACCCTAATCCATCATATGCAACATTCAAAAACCCTAATCCATCATATGAAAACTAGAAAACCCTAATCCATCATATGAAAACTAGAAAACTCCAATAACATCATTTGCAACATTCAAAAACCTTAATCCATCATATGAAAACTTGAAAACCCTAATAACATCATTTGTAACATTCAAAAACCCTAATCCTTCATATTAAAACTAGAAAACCCTAATGACATCATTTGCAACATTCAAAAACCCTAATCCATCATATGAAAACTAGAAAACCCTAATAACATCAGTTGCAATATTCAAAAACCCTAATCCATCATATGAAAACTAGAAAACCCTAATCCATCATATGAAAACTAGAAAATCCTAATAACATCATTTGCAACATTCAAAAACCTTAATCCATCATAAGAAAACAAGAAAACCCTAATCCATCATATGAAAACTAGAAACCCTAATAACATCATTTACAACATTCAAAAACCCTAATCCATCATATGAGAACAAGAAAACCTTAATCCATCATATGAAAACCAGAAAACCCTAATAACATCATTTGCAACATTCAAAAACCCTAATTTGTCATATGAAAACAAGAAAACCCTAATAACATCATTTGAAACATTAAAAAACCCTAATCCATCATATGAAAACTAGAAAACCCTAATAACATCTTTTGAAATAATAAAAAACCCTAATCCATCACATGAAAACTAGAAAACCCTAATAACATCATTTGCAACATTCAAAAACCTTAATCCATCATATGAAAACTAGAAAACCCTAATAACATCATTTGCAAAATTAACAACCCCTAATCCATCATAAAAAAAACTAGAAAACTCTAATAACATCATTTGCAACATTCAAATACCCTAATCAATCATATGAAAAATAGAAAACCCGAATCCATCATATGAAAACTAGAAAACCTAATAACATCATTTGCAACATTCAAAAACCCTAATCCATCATATGAAAACTAGAAAACCCTAATCCAAAATACGAAAACTAGAAAACCCTAATAACATCATTTGCAACATTCAAAAACCCTAATCCATCAGATGAAAACTAGAAAACCCTAATCCATCATATGAAAACTAGAAAACCCTAATCCATCATCTGAAAACTAGAAAACCCTAATAACATCATTTGTAACATTCAAAAACCCTAATCCATCATATGAAAACTAGAAAACCCTAATAACATCATTTGCAACATCCGAAAACCCTAATCCATCATATGAAAACTAGAAAACCCTAATCCATCATATGCAATATTCAAAAACCCTAATCCATCATATGAAAACTAGAAAACTCTAATCCATCATATGAAAACTAGAAAACCTTAATAACATCTTTTAAAACATTAAAAAACCCTAATCCATCATATGAAAACTAGAAAACCCTAATAACATCATTTGCAACAATCAAAAACCCTAATCTATCATACGAAAACTAGAAAACCCTAATAACATCATTTGCAACATTCAAAAACCCTAATCCATCATATGTAAACTAGAAAACCAAATAACATCATTTACAACATTAAAAAACCCTAATCCATCATATGAAAACTAGAAAACCCTAATAACATCATTTGCAACATTCAAATACCCTAATCCATCATATGAAAACTAGAAAACCCGAATCCATCATATGAAAACTAGAAAACCTAATAACATCATTTGCAATATTCAAAAACCCTAATCTATCATATGAAAACTAGAAAACCCTGATCCATCATACAAACACTAGAAAACCCTAATAACATCATTTGCAACATTCAAAACCCCTAATCAACCATATGAAAACTAGAAAACCCTAATCCATCATATGAAAACTAGAAAACCCTAATAACATCATTTGCAACATTCAAAAACCCTAATTTGTCATATGAAAACAAGAAAACCCTAATAACATCATTTGAAACATTAAAAAACCCTAATCCATCATATGAAAACTAGAAAACCCTAATAACATCATTTGCAATAATCAAAAACCCTAATCCATCACATGAAAACTAGAAAACCCAACCCTAGAAAGTTCTTGTGATTCTTTGGATTTTGTTCTGTTGTATTTCACCATGGAGGATAATTCACCAGGTTGTGATTCCATTTTAATATCAAATGATGGCGTTATGATGGATCAGCAACACGATTCTCATGAATTATCTACTGGCAAAGATCAAAATATGAATGCTACTTCGTTTTCTGAAAATTTTAAACATGACTTTAAATTTTCAGTTAAAGAAAACAAATCAGAAGATCATAGTAATGTGAGCAATTACAATAAAGTTCAGAAAGAGAAAAAACTTTATATGGCGTTACGGAATATTAAGGGATCAATATTTCAGAATTATTCGTCTTCTTTATTTGAGGCCACTAATGAACGAAGAAACAAATGCAAAAGTGATACAATACAGCGAAAACGGTTGTCCATTAATGTGATCTCGACATCAAATGAGGCTCAACCGAGCTATGGATTACATGCAGATGGTCAGATTTGCTTGCTCGATGGAATGGTTGAAGATGAATCGTATGAAAGTAGCCATGAAGAGGATGATACTTATTCAGTTGAGGAAGATATTGATAATGCTTGGATATTGAAAGAAGAAAATGCTGCTAATATTCATGGGATAAACAAGCTTATCAATGTAGAAGAATGTCATGAACAATCTGTTAACACTTTAGAAAACCAACTGAATTTGCTATTGGCTGATTCTGATCAGAATAAAAATGGGAAAATTTATGAAGCTGACGTGGATCCTTTGGCTGAACCGTCTACAATAGTGGATGCATGCATGCACTCTTACTCATCGGCCGATGGAGGAGATAAGGGACAGAATATTCCGGCTAACGAAGCTACGGCCTTTGCAAGTGGAGTTCCAACAGAAACTAACAACAAGTCTAAGCATGGAGATGGCATTATAAAAAACAAATCGGCTAAAGAAAAGATGGTGGAGACATCTCGAGTATGGGGTAAAAAATACTTTTCTTCTTCCACTTTTAACTTAGAAAATTCTGCACATGCTATAGATAATATTCCCAACTTGTCCACTAGTCTTAACTTTAAGGATCCCATTGTGGAGTATGATTGGTCACACTATAAAGTGGTTGACCACCCATCTACCTTGTCCCCCATTCAGCCGATTTATTCCTTGCCCATGAATAGATGTTCTTCTCTCTTGGGTCCACACCCTAAGCATTTGTCACCTAATTCCATGCTTCTTAAATCGGCAGATTCAAACATATTCAAAAATGTTCGTGGACCTTCTTTGTCCAATGCACCCTCTAATATTATGTCTAATACCTCTACCCCACTTGTAGAAACTCATAAGTCCGTAAATGCCCAAGTTAAAACCAACATGGTTGACATAAGTGAAAAAATTCAGCCAAATACTTCTAGTGATTTTAAAACCAATGACAAAAATTTAATTTATGATACCAGAAATAACGAAAATAAAAAAAAATATTAATAATGCTTGGCATCGATCTTTACCCTTGCTTAATAACTCTCATGCCAATATTATTACTGGATCCCAAAAACACGCCAATGATAAGTTTTGTTTTATTCCTAATTTAAGTAATGACAATAATGTGCCTGTTGATATTCCTTTAACGGCCGTTAATAAAGTGTGCGAAACATTTGCTAGGACTATATGTGGATATTTTGTCGGAATAAAAATAAATTACTCTGATGTTAGATTTCTCGCATCTAAAATGTGGTCTATCCATGGTCTCCAAGATGTCCTTCTAAATGGAAAAGGTGTTTACTTATTTAAATTTAGTGACGATAATGGTCTTCATCATGTTGTCACACATGGACCCTGGACTTTTAAAGGTGTCCCTATTGTCATGCAAAAATGGCGTCCCGGTCTCAATATTCATAAAAATAATCATGACAAGCTCCCTTTATGGATTAAAATCCATGATATTCCCTATGAGGCATGGAGTGATGAGGGTCTTAGCCACATTGCGTCTAAAATCGGAAAGCCTCTTGCTATGGACTCTTATACTGCTAATATGTGCAAATATGCGGCAGGAAAATCTGTTTATGCTCGTGTCCTTCTTGAGATACCCACAAAATCCTCTTGGGTTGATAAAGTGATTATCCGTATTCCTGATCCTGATACTCTTGAGTTTTACACCCATACTCTTCGTATTGAGTATGAATGGAAACCTCCTATGTGCTCTCATTGCATGGTTTTTGGACATGAAAATAAAAACTGCATGCATGTCATCTCTAAGACTAATGTAGATAAACATAAAGATAAAATGCCTCTTGATCAGGGTATAGTGACATCTCCTATGCAACTTGATGATGGATTTAAGGTCGTCTATAAAAAGAATAATCGCACGAAACAAGGGTCAAATCCTGAAAACAATACTGATGATATTCTGCAAAGTAATTCTAATAAAAACACACAAGGGATTAGGAAGACTAAAGATACTACAATAAACAAGTTTTGGAATAAAAGTAAAAAAAATTTTAATAAGTCTCGTTTCGAGTTTCGACCGGTTCCTAATGATCACCGCACCTCCAGTTCCCCTAGTTCTATTCCTCCCCTTATTAAGGATACTAATGTTTTAGTTGGTTTTCCGAGCGCTATCATTCGTCTGTCTACTTCCAAACCCCTTAAACAATCTATATCCCCCACTCCTCTTTTCAACGCCTTCTCTGTTCTAGAGGATTGTTCCTCAAACGCTACTGTTTTACCCTCTACTGCTCCCCCTCTTCCTCTTCCTAGTGTTCCCCCCCATTTTAATACTGGTGATTTTAATCCTGATTCTGATAACCTTCTTGACGAGGACATTTGTATTGAGGTCGACTCTGATGATGGTGAGACTGCCATGTTTATTGTTGATAAGAATGGATCACAATCTGATCAACCTATGATAACTCAGGTGTCCGAGCAGATGGACTCCAACACTCTCCAAGTTTCCATATGACGCACATCGCTGCATGGAATACCCGCGGTCTCTGTAAGCCTTCTCATCAGACAGCCGTGAGAGATCTTATCCACGATCAAAATCTTCATATTTGTGCTACCCTTGAGACTCGTGCTTCCTTCTCTAACCTTCCTCTTATCTGTAGTTGTGCGTTTGGCTCCTGGTCGTGGTCGTCCAACGGTCTTTTTCCCCTAGAGGGACTAGAATTGTGGTTGCCTGGAACCTGCTTGCCATTGATATGATTCTTATCGACTTAAATGATCAGGTTATGCGTTTCAAAGTTAATATTCGTGATTCTAATAAATCTTTTTTCTGCTCCTTCGTCTATGCTCATAACAATCACATGTTACGTCGCTCTCTTTGGCATTCTCTTGCGGTCCATAAGAATATGGTTAAAGATACCCCTTGGATTCTCTTGGGTGATTTCAATGTTGCTCTTGATATTAAAGATAGCACCTCCAGGTCGTCTGGGCTTTCTCGTACCATGGAGGACTTCAGGGATTGTGTCAATCTGATGGAAATGGAGGATCTTAACTATAAAGGTATCTTTTACACTTGGACCAAATCCCCTAATGGTTCGGGTGGCATACTCAAGAAAACTGATCGTGTCATGGGAAATACTCACTTTGTTGCTTCTTTCCCCTCTTCTACTGTCAATTTTTCTCCCTTATCGTTCGTCCGATCATACCCCTGTCGTGCTTTCTCTCCCCCATCGTGCTCCTTTCAAACCTAAACCTTTCAAGTTCCCTAATTTCCTGACTTTTAAGAAGGATTTCAAGCAGATTGTGGCTTCTTCTTGGAACCCCAATATCACTGGATATCGGATGTATAAGGTTTTCCAAAACCTTAAAAATCTGAAAGTACCTATACGTAAGATGCTTCGCAATCAGGGAAACCTCTTTTCTAAGGTTATCTCTCTTTGTAATGAGCTTGATAGAGTTTAGATTGCTTTGGATCGGAACCCTTTCAATAAGGATCTTCATGAAGAACAATGCAGGTATCTCCTCGCTTATAACGAGGCTAGCCTGGATGAAGAGAGATTCCTGAAACAAAAGGCTAAGGTTAACTGGTTACGAGAGGGTGATAAAAATTCAGCTTTTTTCCACAAAGCGGTTAAAAGCCGTAAATCTCGCAATCGTATAAATTCTATCCAGGATGGTCTCGGAAACTGGATCTCGGGGAATGATCTTCCCAATCTTTTTGTTTCTCACTTTCAAGCCTTCTTGGGTTCTGCCCAGCCTTCCATTGCTATTCATGATCCTTATTCCCTCTTCTCTAATAAGCTCTCCCCCTCCAGTCTGCCGCCATCCTTACTCCTGTTACTGATGATGAGGTTAAGTGTGTCCTGTTCCAGATGGGTGATGATAAAGCTCCTGGTTCTGATGGTTTCACTGCTAAGTTTTTCAAATCTGCTTGGGATATTGTGGGTCCTGATTTCTGTATGGCTGTTAAGGAATTCTTCTATTCTGGCAAACTTCTTAAATCTTTCAACAGCACCATCCTTGCTCTCATCCATAAAGTTGATTCCCCTTCCAAAGTCACTGATTTCCGTACTATTGCTTGTTGTAATGTTGTTTACAAATGTATCAGCAAGATTATTGCGGATCGTATCAAAAATCAACTTTCTTCTCTGGTTGATGAAAACCAGTCTGCTTTCATCCCTGGTCGTTTGATCACCGACAACGTCCTTCTTGTCCACGAACTCATGCGTGATTATCATCGTCATCGTGGTCCTCTTGGGTGTGCTTTTAAGGTTGATATTCAAAAAGCGTACGATACAGTTGACTGGTCGTTTCTACGGACCATCTTGTTTGGGTTTGGTTTCCCCGATCATATGATTGACTGGATCATGACATGTGTTTCCACGGTTGCTTACTCTGTGAGTATCAATGGGAATACCCATGGTTATTTCGACGGTAAAAGGGGCCTTCGGCAGGGTAACCCCTCTCTCCTTATCTCTTCACTCTTGTCATGGAAGTGCTTAACCTTATGATCAAGAGAAACATTCATGATTCTGACTCTTTTAAATTCCACAGACAATGTGATGAACAAAGTATCACCCATCTCTGCTTTGCCGATGACCTCCTTCTCTTCTGTCATGGTGATAGCTCTTCGGTCAAAATCATTTGTGATTCTCTTGAGGAATTCTCTGGGGTTTCTGGCCTCCATCCCAATACTGCGAAGAGTGAAGCATTCTACTGTAATGTTGGTGAGAGGACCAGGGCTGCCATTGATCTTATTGTTAAGTTTCCTGAGGGCTCTTTCCCTGTCCGCTACCTTGGCGTTCCTCTTATCACCACCCGTCTTGCCCACAAAGACTGTAAAGGCCTTGTTGATAAAGTCAAATGCGGGATTAATGAATGGAAAAACAAGTCTCTTTCCTTTGCTGGTCGTCTCCAGCTCATCCTCTCTGTCCTTTCTTCTACTCAAATCTATTGGGCTTCTGTTTTTATTCTTCCTAAATCTATATCTAACGATATTGAGAAGCTCATGAGAGGTTTCCTCTGGTGCCATGGTGAGTTAAAGCGTGGTAAAGCTAAAGTCTCCTGGAAAACTGTATGCCTTGTTAAGGAACATGGTGGTCTTGGCATACGTAACCTTGCTATCTGGAATGTTGCCCTTACGGCTTCCCATGTTTGGAGACTCCTTTCCAAGAAAGAGTCCCTATGGGTTAAGTGGATCCACTCATACCGTTTATGTGGCCGTAACTTTTGGGATGCCCCCAAAAAATACGGTTCTAGATTTGCCTGGCGTAACATCCTGGATATGCCGGATAAGATAAGGGAGTATATAGTTTCCCAGATAGGTGATGGATGCTCTACTTCTGCTTGGTTCGATAACTGGCACCCTGCGGGCCCTTTTTCTAAATTCTTGTCAGTCCGTGACATCCATGATGCGGGTTTCACCCCTGATACTAAGGTTGCTGACCTGGTTCTTAACGGATCTTGGGTTCGCCCTCAATGTTGGAGGGATTCCCATGTTGCTCTTCTTTCTCATAACCCTCCTACTATTTACACGTCCGTCCGTGATAAACTCCTTTGGAGATCTACTGACGGTCAACTCTCTCCTTTCTCTGTTCGTTCTGTGTGGCACTCTATTCGCCCCTATCACCAACCGGTCTTTTGGTTTCATCTTGTTTGGTTCTCCCAGAACATCGCCAGACATGCTTTCATTCTTTGGGTTGCTCTGAAAAATCGTCTTAAGACTCATGATAAAATCAAAATCTGGGACACTAACTCCAATCTCAGACATGCTTTCCCATCTCTTCTTTGATTGTTCTTTCACTTCTTTGGTTTGGCATGACCTCCATCATGTCATGAATCTGTCCTTCTCCACTGATAGTTGGTCTGATATCATTAGTCAACTCAACCTCATTAATAAGAACAAGACCATTTGGTCCATCATTAGAAGACTTGTTTTTGCTGGAGCGGTATACCACATTTGGCGAGAAAGAAATTTACGCATTTTTAAAAAAATAAAAAGATCTCATCATGCTGTCGTGAATAGTGTTAAGGATGATATCCGTTGTACACTGCTGAGTCTTTCTATGAAAACTTGCACTAATGTTGATTTGGCTAAAACTATCTGGACCCTCCCTTAATTTTCTTCCTCTGCGCTTTCTTTCTTCTGTGCTTGTTTTGGCTTGTATGTGTTGTTTGTTTTGCAGGTTGCTTTCCTTTATGTTCTTGTTTGCTTCTGGTTCCTTCTCTTGTTTTGGTTCCTAGTTTAGCCTGTTGTCCGTTGGGGCCTGTCCCGATGGATTTTTTGTTTTTTGGTGGGGAGTCCCCAGCCTTATATTGTATTTATTCTTTTTATTAATAAAATTTGCCAGAGGTGCCGCCCTCTTTACCAAAAAAAAAACTAGAAAACCCTATTAACATCATTTGCAACATTCAAAAACCTTAATCCATCATATGAAAACTAGAAAACCCTAATAACATCATTTGCAACATTCACAACCCCTAATCCATCATAAAAAAACTAGAAAACCCTAATAACATCATTTTAAACATTCAAATACCCTAATCAATCATATGAAAAATAGAAAACCCGAATCCATCATATGAAAACTAGAAAACCTAATAACATCATTTGCAACATTAAAAAACCCTAATCCATCATTTGAAAACTAGAAAATCCTAATCCAAAATACGAAAACTAGAAAACCCTAATAACATCATTTGCAACATTCAAAAACCCTAATACATCAGATGAAAACTAGAAAACCCTAATCCATCATATGAAAACTAGAAAACCCTAATCCATCATCTGAAAACTAGAAAACCCTAATAACATCATTTGTAACATTCAAAAACCCTAATCCATCATATGAAAACTAGAAAACCCTAATAACATCATTTGAAACATCCGAAAACCCTAATCCATCATATGAAAACTAGAAAACCCTAATCCATCATATGCAACATTCAAAAACCCTAATCCATTATATGAAAACTAGAAAACTCTAATCCATCGTATGAAAACTAGAAAACCCTAATAACATCTTTTGAAACATTAAAAAACCCTAATCCATCATATGAAAACTAGAAAACCCTAATAACATCATTTGCAACAATCAAAAACCCTAATCTATCATACGAAAACTAGAAAACCCTAATAACATCATTTGCAACATTCAAAAACCCTAATCCATCATATGTAAACTAGAAAACCAAATAACATCATTTGCAACATTAAAAAACCCTAATCCATCATATGAAAACTAGAAAACCCTAATAACATCATTTGCAACATTCAAATACTCTAATCCATCATATGAAAACTAGAAAACCCGAATCCATCATATGTAAATAGAAAACCTAATAACATCATTTGCAATATTCAAAAACCCTAATCTATCATATGAAAACTAGAAAACCCTAATCCATCATACAAACACTAGAAAACCCTAATAACATCATTTGAAACATTCAAAACCCCTAATCAATCATATGAAAACTAGAAAACCCTAATCCATCATATGAAAACTAGAAAACCCTAATCCATCATCTGAAAACTAGAAAACCATAATAACATCATTTGCAACATTCAAAAACCCTAGTCCATCATATGAAAACTAGAAAACCCTAATAACATCATTTGCAACATTCAAAAACCCTAATCCATCGTATGAAAACTAGAAAACCCTAATAACATCATTTGCAACATTCACAAACCCTAATCCATCATATGAAAACTAGAAAACCCTAATAACATCATTTGCAACATTCAAAAACCCTAATCCATCATATGAAAACTAGAAAACCCTAATAAATCATATGAAAACTAGAAAACCCTAATAACATCATTTGCAACATCCGAAAACCCTAATCCATCATATGAAAACTAGAAAACCCTAATCCATCATATGCAACATTCAAAAACCCTAATACATCATATGAAAACTAGAAAACCCTAATCCACCATATGAAAACTAGAAAACCCCAATAACATCATCTGCAACATTCAAAACCCTTAATCCATCATATGAAAACTTGAAAACCCTAATAATATCATTTGCAACATTCAAAAAACCTAATCCTTCATATGAAAACTAGAAAACCCTAATGACATCATTTGCAACATTCAAAAACCCTAATCCATCATATGAAAACTAGAAAACCCTAATAACATCAGTTACAATATTCAAAAACCCTAATCCATCATAAGAAAACAGGAAAACCCTAATCCATCATATGAAAACTAGAAACCCTAATAACATCATTTACAACATTCAAAAACCCTAATCCATCATATGAAAACTAGAAAACCCTAATCCATCATATGAAAACTAGAAAACCCTAATCCATCATATGAAAACAAGAAAACCCTAATCCATCATATGAAAACTAGAAAACCCTAATAACATCATTTGCAACATTCAAAAACCCTAATTTGTCATATGAAAACAAGAAAACCCTAATAACATCATTTGAAACATTAAAAAACCCTAATCCATCATAAGAAAACAAGAAAACCCTAATCCATCATATGAAAACTAGAAACCCTAATAACATCATTTACAACATTCAAAAACCCCAATCCATCATATGAAAACTAGAAAACCCTAATCCATCATATGAAAACTAGAAAACCCTAATCTATCATATGAAAACAAGAAAACCCTAATCCATCATATGAAAACTAGAAAACCCTAATAACATCATTTGCAACACTCAAAAACCCTAATTTGCCATATGAAAATAAGAAAACCCTAATAACATCATTTGAAACATTAAAAAACCCTAATCCATCATATGTAAACTAGAAAACCCTAATAACATCATTTGCAACAATCAAAAACCCTAATCCATAATATGAAAACTAGAAAACCCTAATAACATCATTTGCAACATTCAAAAACCTTAATCCATCATATGAAAACTAGAAAACCCTAATCCATCATCTGAAAACTAGAAAACCCTAATAACATCATTTGTAACATTCAAAAACCCTAATCCATCATATGAAAACTAGAAAACCCTAATAACATCCTTTGCAACATCCGAAAACCCTAATCCATCATATGAAAACTAGAAAACCCTAATCCATCATATGCAACATTCAAAAACCCTAATCCATCATATGAAAACAAGAAAACTTTAATCCATCATATGAAAACTAGAAAACCCTAATAACATCTTTTGAAACATTAAAAATCCCTAATCCATCATATGAAAACTAGAAAACCTTAATAACATCATTTGCAACGATCAAAAACCCTAATGTATCATACAAAACTAGAAAACCCTAATAACCTCATTTGCAACATTCAAAAACCCTAATCCATCATATGTAAACTAGAAAACAAAATAACATCATTTGCAACATTAAAAAACCCTAATCCATCATATGAAAACTAGAAAACCCTAATAACATCATTTGCAACATTCAAATACCCTAATCCATCATATGAAAACTAGAAAACCCGAATCCATCATATGAAAACTAGAAAACCTAATAACATCATTTGCAATATTCAAAAACCCTAATCTATCATATGAAAACTAGAAAACCCTAATCCATCATACAAACACTAGAAAACCCTAATAACATCATTTGCAACATTCAAAACCCTAATCAATCATATGAAAACTAGAAAACCCTAATCCATCATATGAAAACTAGAAAACCCTAATCCATCATCTGAAAACTAGAAAACCATAATAACATCATTTGCAACATTCAAAAACCCTAATCCATCATATGAAAACTAGAAAACCCTAATAACATCATTTGCAACATTCAAAAACCCTAATCCATCGTATGAAAACTAGAAAACCCTAATAACATCATTTGCAACATTCACAAACCCTAATCCATCATATGAAAACTAGAAAATCCTAACACATCATATGAAAACTAGAAAACCCTAATCCATCATATGAATACTAGAAAACCCTAATAACGTCCTTTGCAACATCCGAAAACCCTAATCCATCATATGAAAACTAGAAAACCCTAATCCATCATATGCAACATTCAAAAACCCTAATCCATCATATGAAAACTAGAAAACCCTAATCCATCATATGAAAACTAGAAAACCCCAATAACATCATTTGCAACATTCAAAAACCTTAATCCATCATATGAAAACTTGAAAACCCTAATAACATCATTTGCAACATTCAAAAAACCTAATCCTTCATATGAAAACAAGAAAACTTAATGACATCATTTGCAACATTCAAAAACCCTAATCCATCATATGAAAACTAGAAAACCCTAATAACATCAGTTACAATATTCAAAAACCCTAATCCATCATAAGAAAACAGGAAAACCCTAATCCATCATATGAAAACTAGAAACCCTAATAACATCATTTACAACATTCAAAAACCCTAATCCATCATATGAAAAATAGAAAACCCTAATCCATCATATGAAAACTAGAAAACCCTAATCCATCATATGAAAACAAGAAACCCCTAATCCATCATATGAAAACTAGAAAACCCTAATAACATCATTTGCAACATTCAAAAACCCTAATTTCTCATATGAAAACAAGAAAACCCTAATAACATCATTTGAAACATTAAAAAACCCTAATCCATCATAAGAAAACAAGAAAACCCTAATCCATCATATGAAAACTAGAAAACCCTAATAACGTCATTTGCAACAATCAAAAACCCTAATCTATCATACCAAAACTAGAAAACCCTAATAACATCATTTGCAACATTCAAAAACCCTAATCCATCATATGTAAACTAGAAAACAAAATAACATCATTTGCAACATTAAAAAACCCTAATCCATCATATGAAAACTAGAAAACCCTAATAACATCATTTGCAACATTCAAATACCCTAATCTATCATATGAAAACTAGAAAACCCTAATCCATCATATGAAAACTAGAAAACCTAATAACATCATTTGCAATATTCAAAAACCCTAATCTATCATATGAAAACTAGAAAACCCTAATCCATCATACAAACACTAGAAAACCCTAATAACATCATTTGCAACATTCAAAACCCTTAATCAATCATATGAAAACTAGAAAACCCTAATCCATCATATGAAAACTAGAAAACCCTAATCTATCATATGAAAACAAGAAAACCCTAATCCATCATATGAAAACTAGAAAACCCTAATAACATCATTTGTAACACTCAAAAACCCTAATTTGTCATATGAAAATAAGAAAACCCTAATAACATCATTTGAAACATTAAAAAACCCTAATCCATCATATGAAAACTAGAAAACCCTAATAACATCATTTGCAACAATAAAAAACCCTAATCCATAATATGAAAACTAGAAAACCCTAATAACATCATTTGCAACATTCAAAAACCTTAATCCATCATATGAAAACTAGAAAACCCTAATCCATCATCTGAAAACTAGAAAACCCTAATAACATCATTTGTAACATTCAAAAACCCTAATCCATCATATGAAAACTAGAAAACCCTAATAACATCCTTTGCAACATCCGAAAACCCTAATCCATCATATGAAAACTAGAAAACCCTAATCCATCATATGCAACATTCAAAAACCCTAATCCATCATATGAAAACAAGAAAACTCTAATCCATCATATGAAAACTAAAAAACCCTAATAACATCTTTTGAAACATTAAAAATCCCTAATCCATCATATGAAAACTAGAAAACCTTAATAACATCATTTGCAACAATAAAAAACCCTAATCTATCATACAAAACTAGAAAACCCTAATAACATCATTTGCAACATTCAAAAACCCTAATCCATCATATGTAAACTTGAAAACAAAATAACATCATTTGCAACATTAAAAAACCCTAATCCATCATATGAAAACTAGAAAACCCTAATAACATCATTTGCAACATTCAAATACCCTAATCTATCATATGAAAACTAGAAAACCCTAATCCATCATATGAAAACTAGAAAACCTAATAACATCATTTGCAATATTCAAAAACCCTAATCTATCATATGAAAACTAGAAAACCCTAATCCATCATACAAACACTAGAAAACCCTAATAACATCATTTGCAACATTCAAAACCCTTAATCAATCATATGAAAACTAGAAAACCCTAATCCATCATATGAAAACTAGAAAACCCTAATCTATCATATGAAAACAAGAAAACCCTAATCCATCATATGAAAACTAGAAAACCCTAATAACATCATTTGTAATACTCAAAAACCCTAATTTGTCATATGAAAATAAGAAAACCCTAATAACATCATTTGAAACATTAAAAAACCCTAATCCATCATATGAAAACTAGAAAACCCTAATAACATCATTTGCAACAATAAAAAACCCTAATCCATAATATGAAAACTAGAAAACCCTAATAACATCATTTGCAACATTCAAAAACCTTAATCCATCATATGAAAACTAGAAAACCCTAATCCATCATCTGAAAACTAGAAAACCCTAATAACATCATTTGTAACATTCAAAAACCCTAATCCATCATATGAAAACTAGAAAACCCTAATAACATCCTTTGCAACATCCGAAAACCCTAATCCATCATATGAAAACTAGAAAACCCTAATCCATCATATGCAACATTCAAAAACCCTAATCCATCATATGAAAACAAGAAAACTCTAATCCATCATATGAAAACTAAAAAACCCTAATAACATCTTTTGAAACATTAAAAATCCCTAATCCATCATATGAAAACTAGAAAACCTTAATAACATCATTTGCAACAATAAAAAACCCTAATCTATCATACAAAACTAGAAAACCCTAATAACATCATTTGCAACATTCAAAAACCCTAATCCATCATATGTAAACTAGAAAACAAAATAACATCATTTGCAACATTAAAAAACCCTAATCCATCATATGAAAAATAGAAAACCCTAATAACATCATTTGCAACATTCAAATACCCTAATCCATCATATGAAAACTAGATAACCCGAATCCATCATATGAAAACTAGAAAACCTAATAACATCATTTGCAATATTCAAAAACCCTAATCTATCATATGAAAACTAGAAAACCCTAATCCATCATAAAACACTAGAAAACCCTAATAACATCATTTGCAACATTCAAAACCCCTAATCAATCATATGAAAACTAGAAAACCCTAATCCATCATATGAAAACTAGAAAACCCTAATCCATCATCTGAAAACTAGAAAACCATAATAACATCAGTTACAATATTCAAAAACCCTAATCCATCATAAGAAAACAGGAAAACCCTAATCCATCATATGAAAACTAGAAACCCTAATAACATCATTTACAACATTCAAAAACCCTAATCCATCATATGAAAAATAGAAAACCCTAATCCATCATATGAAAACTAGAAAACCCTAATCCATCATATGAAAACAAGAAACCCCTAATCCATCATATGAAAACTAGAAAACCCTAATAACATCATTTGCAACATTCAAAAACCCTAATTTCTCATATGAAAACAAGAAAACCCTAATAACATCATTTGAAACATTAAAAAACCCTAATCCATCATAAGAAAACAAGAAAACCCTAATCCATCATATGAAAACTAGAAAACCCTAATAACGTCATTTGCAACAATCAAAAACCCTAATCTATCATACCAAAACTAGAAAACCCTAATAGCATCATTTGCAACATTCAAAAACCCTAATCCATCATATGTAAACTAGAAAACAAAATAACATCATTTGCAACATTAAAAAACCCTAATCCATCATATGAAAACTAGAAAACCCTAATAACATCATTTGCAACATTCAAATACCCTAATCTATCATATGAAAACTAGAAAACCCTAATCCATCATATGAAAACTAGAAAACCTAATAACATCATTTGCAATATTCAAAAACCCTAATCTATCATATGAAAACTAGAAAACCCTAATCCATCATACAAACACTAGAAAACCCTAATAACATCATTTGCAACATTCAAAACCCTTAATCAATCATATGAAAACTAGAAAACCCTAATCCATCATATGAAAACTAGAAAACCCTAATCTATCATATGAAAACAAGAAAACCCTAATCCATCATATGAAAACTAGAAAACCCTAATAACATCATTTGTAACACTCAAAAACCCTAATTTGTCATATGAAAATAAGAAAACCCTAATAACATCATTTGAAACATTAAAAAACCCTAATCCATCATATGAAAACTAGAAAACCCTAATAACATCATTTGCAACAATAAAAAACCCTAATCCATAATATGAAAACTAGAAAACCCTAATAACATCATTTACAACATTCAAAAACCTTAATCCATCATATGAAAACTAGAAAACCCTAATCCATCATCTGAAAACTAGAAAACCCTAATAACATCATTTGTAACATTCAAAAACCCTAATCCATCATATGAAAACTAGAAAACCCTAATAACATCCTTTGCAACATCCGAAAACCCTAATCCATCATATGAAAACTAGAAAACCCTAATCCATCATATGCAACATTCAAAAACCCTAATCCATCATATGAAAACAAGAAAACTCTAATCCATCATATGAAAACTAAAAAACCCTAATAACATCTTTTGAAACATTAAAAATCCCTAATCCATCATATGAAAACTAGAAAACCTTAATAACATCATTTGCAACAATAAAAAACCCTAATCTATCATACAAAACTAGAAAACCCTAATAACATCATTTGCAACATTCAAAAACCCTAATCCATCATATGTAAACTAGAAAACAAAATAACATCATTTGCAACATTAAAAAACCCTAATCCATCATATGAAAACTAGAAAACCCTAATAACATCATTTGCAACATTCAAATACCCTAATCTATCATATGAAAACTAGAAAACCCTAATCCATCATATGAAAACTAGAAAACCTAATAACATCATTTGCAATATTCAAAAACCCTAATCTATCATATGAAAACTAGAAAACCCTAATCCATCATACAAACACTAGAAAACCCTAATAACATCATTTGCAACATTCAAAACCCTTAATCAATCATATGAAAACTAGAAAACCCTAATCCATCATATGAAAACTAGAAAACCCTAATCTATCATATGAAAACAAGAAAACCCTAATCCATCATATGAAAACTAGAAAACCCTAATAACATCATTTGTAACACTCAAAAACCCTAATTTGTCATATGAAAATAAGAAAACCCTAATAACATCATTTGAAACATTAAAAAACCCTAATCCATCATATGAAAACTAGAAAACCCTAATAACATCATTTGCAACAATAAAAAACCCTAATCCATAATATGAAAACTAGAAAACCCTAATAACATCATTTGCAACATTCAAAAACCTTAATCCATCATATGAAAACTAGAAAACCCTAATCCATCATCTGAAAACTAGAAAACCCTAATAACATCATTTGTAACATTCAAAAACCCTAATCCATCATATGAAAACTAGAAAACCCTAATAACATCCTTTGCAACATCCGAAAACCCTAATCCATCATATGAAAACTAGAAAACCCTAATCCATCATATGCAACATTCAAAAACCCTAATCCATCATATGAAAACAAGAAAACTCTAATCCATCATATGAAAACTAAAAAACCCTAATAACATCTTTTGAAACATTAAAAATCCCTAATCCATCATATGAAAACTAGAAAACCTTAATAACATCATTTGCAACAATAAAAAACCCTAATCTATCATACAAAACTAGAAAACCCTAATAACATCATTTGCAACATTCAAAAACCCTAATCCATCATATGTAAACTAGAAAACAAAATAACATCATTTGCAACATTAAAAAACCCTAATCCATCATATGAAAAATAGAAAACCCTAATAACATCATTTGCAACATTCAAATACCCTAATCCATCATATGAAAACTAGATAACCCGAATCCATCATATGAAAACTAGAAAACCTAATAACATCATTTGCAATATTCAAAAACCCTAATCTATCATATGAAAACTAGAAAACCCTAATCCATCATAAAACACTAGAAAACCCTAATAACATCATTTGCAACATTCAAAACCCCTAATCAATCATATGAAAACTAGAAAACCCTAATCCATCATATGAAAACTAGAAAACCCTAATCCATCATCTGAAAACTAGAAAACCATAATAACATCATTTGCAACATTCAAAAACCCTAATCCATCATATGAAAACTAGAAAACCCTAATAACATCGTTTGCAACATTCAAAAACCCTAATCCATCGTATGAAAACTAGAAAACCCTAATAACATCATTTGCAACATTCACTAACCCTAATCCATCATATGAAAACTAGAAAATCCTAACACATCATATGAAAACTAGAAAACCCTAATCCATCATATGAAAACTAGAAAACCCTAATAACATCATTTGCAACATCCGAAAACCCTAATCCATCATATGAAAACTAGAAAACCCTAATCCATCATATGCAACATTCAAAAACCCTAATCCATCATATGAAAACTAGAAAACCCTAATCCATCATATGAAAACTAGAAAACCCCAATAACATCATTTGCAACATTCAAAAACCTTAATCCATCATATGAAAACTTGAAAACGCTAATAACATCATTTGCAACATTCAAAAAACCTAATCCTTCATATGAAAACTAGAAAACCCTAATGACATCATTTGCAACATTCAAAAACCCTAATCCATCATATGAAAACTAAAAAACCCTAATAACATCAGTTACAATATTCAAAAACCCTAATCCATCATAAGAAAACAGGAAAACCCTAATCCATCATATAAAAACTAGAAACCCTAATAACATCATTTACAACATTCAAAAACCCTAATCCATCATATGAAAAATAGAAAACCCTAATCCATCATATGAAAACAAGAAACCCCTAATCCATCATATGAAAACTAGAAAACCCTAATAACATCATTTGCAACATTCAAAAACCCTAATTTGTCATATGAAAACAAGAAAACCCTAATAACATCATTTGAAACATTAAAAAACCCTAATCCATCATAAGAAAACAAGAAAACCCTAATCCATCATATGAAAACTAGAAAACCCTAATAACATCATTTGCAAGAATCAAAAACCCTAATCTATCATACCAAAACTAGAAAACCCTAATAACATCATTTGCAACATTCAAAAACGCTAATCCATCATATGTAAACTAGAAAACAAAATAACATCATTTGCAACATTAAAAAACCCTAATCCATCATATGAAAACTAGAAAACCCTAATAACATCATTTGCAACATTCAAATACCCTAATCCATCATATGAAAACTAGAAAACCCGAATCCATCATATGAAAACTAGAAAACCCTAATCCATCATACAAACACTAGAAAACCCTAATAACATCATTTGCAACATTCAAAACCCCTAATCAATCATATGAAAACTAGAAAATCCTAATCCATCATATGAAAACTAGAAAACCCTAATCCATCATCTGAAAACTAGAAAACCATAATAACATCATTTGCAACATTCAAAAACCCTAATCCATCACATGAAAACTAGAAAACCCTAATAACATCATTTGCCATATTCAAAAACCCTAATCCATCGTATGAAAACTAGAAAACCCTAATAACATCATTTGCAACATTCACAAACCCTAATCCATCATATGAAAAGTAGAAAACCTAAATCCATCATATGAAAACTAGAAAACCTAATAACATCATTTGCAATATTCAAAAACCCTAATCTATCATATGAAAACTAGAAAACCCTAATCCATCATCTGAAAACTAGAAAACCCTAATAACATCATTTGTAACATTCAAAAACCCTAATCCATCATATGAAAACTAGAAAACCCTAATAACATCATTTGCAACATCCGAAAACCCTAATCTATCATATGAAAACTAGAAAACCCTAATCCATCATATGCAACATTCAAAAACCCTAATCCATCATATGTAAACTAGAAAACTCTAATCCATCATATGAAAACTAGAAAACCCTAATAACATCTTTTGAAACATTAAAAAACCCTAATCCATCATATGAAAACTAGAAAACCCTAATAACATCATTTGCAACAATCAAAAACCCTAATCTATCATACGAAAACTAGAAAACCCTAATAACATCATTTGCAACATTCAAAAACCCTAATCCATCATATGTAAACTAGAAAATCAAATAACATCATTTGCAACATTAAAAAACCCTAATCCATCATATGAAAACTAGAAAACCCTAATAACATCATTTGCAACATTCAAATACCCTAATCCATCATATGAAAACTAGAAAACCCGAATCCATCATATAAAAACTAGAAAACCTAATACCATCATTTGCAATATTCAAAAACCCTAATCTATCATATGAAAACTAGAAAACCCTAATCCATCATACAAACACTAGAAAACCCTAATAACATCATTTGCAACATTCAAAATCCCTAATTAACCATATGAAAACTAGAAAACCCTAATCCATCATATGAAAACTAGAAAACCCTAATAACATCATTTGCAACATCCGAAAACCCTAATCCATCATATGAAAACAAGAAAACCCTACTCCATCATATGCAACATTCAAAAACCCTAATCCATCATATGAAAACTAGAAAACCCTAATCCATCATATGAAAACTAGAAAACCCCAATAACATCATTTGCAACATTCAAAAACCTTAATCCATCATATGAAAACTTGAAAACCCTAATAACATCATTTGGAACATTCAAAAAACCTAATCCTTCATATGAAAACTAGAAAACCCTAATGACATCATTTGCAACATTCAAAAACCCTAATCCATCATATGAAAACTAGAAAACCCTAATAACATCAGTTACAATATTCAAAAACCCTAATCCATCATAAGAAAACAGGAAAACCCTAATCCATCATATGAAAACTAGAAACCCTAATAACATCATTTACAACATTCAAAAACCCTAATCCATCATATGAAAAATAGAAAACCCTAATCCATCATAAGAAAACTAGAAAACCCTAATCCATCATATGAAAACAAGAAAACCCTAATCCATCATATGAAAACTAGAAAACCCTAATAACATCATTTGCAACATTCAAAAACCCTAATTTGTCATATGAAAACAAGAAAACCCTAATAACATCATTTGAAACATTAAAAAACCCTAATCCATCATAAGAAAACAAGAAAACCCTAATCCATCGTATGAAAACTAGAAACCCTAATAACATCATTTACAACATTCAAAAACCCCAATCCATCATATGAAAACTAGAAAACCCTAATCCATCATATGAAAACTAGAAAACCCTAATCCATCATATGAAAACAAGAAAACCCTAATCCATCATATGAAAACTAGAAAACCCTAATAACATCATTTGCAACACTCAAAAACCCTAATTTGTCATATGAAAACAAGAAAACCCTAATAACATCATTTGAAACATTAAAAAACCCTAATCCATCATATGAAAACTAGAAAACCCTAATAACATCATTTGCAACATTCAAAAACCTTAATCCATCATATGAAAACTAGAAAACCCTAATAACATCATTTGCAACATTCAAATACCCTAATCCATCATATGAAAACTAGAAAACCCGAATCCATCATATAAAAACTAGAAAACCTAATACCATCATTTGCAATATTCAAAAACCCTAATCTATCATATGAAAACTAGAAAACCCTAATCCATCATACAAACACTAGAAAACCCTAATAACATCATTTGCAACATTCAAAATCCCTAATTAACCATATGAAAACTAGAAAACCCTAATCCATCATATGAAAACTAGAAAACCCTAATAACATCATTTGCAACATCCGAAAACCCTAATCCATCATATGAAAACAAGAAAACCCTACTCCATCATATGCAACATTCAAAAACCCTAATCCATCATATGAAAACTAGAAAACCCTAATCCATCATATGAAAACTAGAAAACCCCAATAACATCATTTGCAACATTCAAAAACCTTAATCCATCATATGAAAACTTGAAAACCCTAATAACATCATTTGGAACATTCAAAAAACCTAATCCTTCATATGAAAACTAGAAAACCCTAATGACATCATTTGCAACATTCAAAAACCCTAATCCATCATATGAAAACTAGAAAACCCTAATAACATCAGTTACAATATTCAAAAACCCTAATCCATCATAAGAAAACAGGAAAACCCTAATCCATCATATGAAAACTAGAAACCCTAATAACATCATTTACAACATTCAAAAACCCTAATCCATCATATGAAAAATAGAAAACCCTAATCCATCATAAGAAAACTAGAAAACCCTAATCCATCATATGAAAACAAGAAAACCCTAATCCATCATATGAAAACTAGAAAACCCTAATAACATCATTTGCAACATTCAAAAACCCTAATTTGTCATATGAAAACAAGAAAACCCTAATAACATCATTTGAAACATTAAAAAACCCTAATCCATCATAAGAAAACAAGAAAACCCTAATCCATCATATGAAAACTAGAAACCCTAATAACATCATTTACAACATTCAAAAACCCCAATCCATCATATGAAAACTAGAAAACCCTAATCCATCATATGAAAACTAGAAAACCCTAATCCATCATATGAAAACAAGAAAACCCTAATCCATCATATGAAAACTAGAAAACCCTAATAACATCATTTGCAACACTCAAAAACCCTAATTTGTCATATGAAAACAAGAAAACCCTAATAACATCATTTGAAACATTAAAAAACCCTAATCCATCATATGAAAACTAGAAAACCCTAATAACATCATTTGCAACATTCAAACACCTTAATCCATCATATGAAAACTAGAAAACCCTAATCCATCATCTGAAAACTAGAAAACCCTAATAACATCATTTGTAACATTCAAAAACCCTAATCCATCATAAGAAAACTAGAAAACCCTAATAACATCCTTTGCAACATCCGAAAACCCTAATCCATCATATGAAAACTAGAAAACCCTAATCCATCATATGCAACATTCAAAAACCCTAATCCATCATATGAAAACAAGAAAACTCTAATCCATCATATGAAAACTAGAAAACCCTAATAACATCTTTTGAAACATTAAAAATCCCTAATCCATCATATGAAAACTAGAAAACCCTAATAACATCATTTGCAACAATCAAAAACCCTAATCTATCATACCAAAACTAGAAAATCCTAATAACATCATTTACAACATTCAAAAACCCTAATCCATCATACGTAAACTAGAAAACAAAATAACATCATTTGCAACATTAAAAAACCCTAATCCATCATATGAAAACTAGAAAACCCTAATAACATCATTTTCAACATTTAAATACCCTAATCCATCATATGAAAACTAGAAAACCCGAATCCATCATATGAAAACTAGAAAACCTAATAACATCATTTGCAATATTCAAAAACCCTAATCTATCATATGAAAACTAGAAAACCCTAATCCATCATACAAACACTAGAAAACCCTAATAACATCATTTGCAACATTCAAAACCCCTAATCAATCATATGAAAACTAGAAAACCCTAATCCATCATATGAAAACTAGAAAACCCTAATCCATCATCTGAAAACTAGAAAACCATAATAACATCATTTGCAACATTCAAAAACCCTAATCCATCACATGAAAACTAGAAAACCCTAATAACATCATTTGCCATATTCAAAAACCCTAATCCATCGTATGAAAACTAGAAAACCCTAATAACATCATTTGCAACATTCACAAACCCTAATCCATCATATGAAAAGTAGAAAACCTAAATCCATCATATGAAAACTAGAAAACCTAATAACATCATTTGCAATATTCAAAAACCCTAATCTATCATATGAAAACTAGAAAACCCTAATCCATCATCTAAAAACTAGAAAACCCTAATAACATCATTTGTAACATTCAAAAACCCTAATCCATCATATGAAAACTAGAAAACCCTAATAACATCATTTGCAACATCCGAAAACCCTAATCTATCATATGAAAACTAGAAAACCCTAATCCATCATATGCAACATTCAAAAACCCTAATCCATCATATGTAAACTAGAAAACTCTAATCCATCATATGAAAACTAGAAAACCCTAATAACATCTTTTGAAACATTAAAAAACCCTAATCCATCATATGAAAACTAGAAAACCCAACCATCACCCTGATGGCCTAGTGGATAAGGCTTAGGACTCTTTCTCTTCCCCCATAAAGAGGTTCCAAGTTCTAATCCCACTCCCTCCCTTTCCCCATAGGGAGTGTTAGGTTTCAATCAGGGGATGGCCACTGGCCACCTCTCTACCCCCATAGGTGATTGACCCGGACCACCCTGCTGCCAGGTGTGCGTGGGCCCCGAGGTTGCTTCATCAGGGTCATCCAAAGGATGGGTCGGGTGGGGTCCTCGGTTACCAAAAAAAAAATAATAAAAAAAAAACTAGAAAACCCTAATAACATCATTTGCAACAATCAAAAACCCTAATCTATCATACGAAAACTAGAAAACCCTAATAACATCATTTACAACATTCAAAAACCCTAATCCATCATATGTAAACTAGAAAATCAAATAACATCATTTGCAACATTAAAAAACCCTAATCCATCATATGAAAACTAGAAAATCCTAATAACATCATTTGCAACATTCAAATACCCTAATCCATCATATGAAAACTAGAAAACCCGAATCCATCATATGAAAACTAGAAAACCTAATACCATCATTTGCAATATTCAAAAACCCTAATCTATCATATGAAAACTAGAAAACCCTAATCCATCATACAAACACTAGAAAACCCTAATAACATCATTTGCAACATTCAAAACCCCTAATTAACCATATGAAAACTAGAAAACCCTAATCCATCATATGAAAACTAGAAAACCCTAATAACATCATTTGCAACATTCAAAAACCCTAATTTGTCATATGAAAACAAGAAAACCCTAATAACATCATTTGAAACATTAAAAAACCCTAATCCATCATATGAAAACTAGAAAACCCTAATAACATCATTTGCAATAATCAAAAACCCTAATCCATCACATGAAAACTAGAAAACCCTATTAACATCATTTGCAAAATTCAAAAACCTTAATCCATCATATGAAAACTAGAAAACCCTAATAACATCATTTGCAACATTAACAACCCCTAATCCATCATTAAAAAACTAGAAAACCCTAATAACATCATTTTAAACATTCAAATACCCTAATCAATCATATGAAAAATAGAAAACCCGAATCCATCATATGAAAACTAGAAAACCTAATAACATCATTTGCAACATTCAAAAACCCTAATCCATCATATGAAAACTAGAAAACCCTAATCCAAAATACGAAAACTAGAAAACCCTAATAACATCATTTGCAACATTTAAAAACCCTAATCCATCAGATGAAAACTAGAAAACCCTAATCCATCATATGAAAACTAGAAAACCCTAATCCATCATCTGAAAACTAGAAAACTCTAATAACCTCATTTGTAACATTCAAAAACCCTAATCCATCATATGAAAACTAGAAAACCCTAATAACATCATTTGCAACATCCAAAAACCCTAATCCATCATATGAAAACTAGAAAACCCTAATCCATCATATGCAACATTCAAAAACCCTAATCCATCATATGAAAACTAGAAAACTCTAATCCATCATTTGAAAACTAGAAAACCCTAATAACATCTTTTGAAACATTAAAAAACCCTAATCCATCATATGAAAACTAGAAAACCCTAATAACATCATTTGCAAAAATCAAAAACCCTAATCTATCATACGAAAACTAGAAAACCCTAATAACATCATTTGCAACATTCAAAAACCCTAATCCATCATATGTAAACTAGAAAACCAAATAACATCATTTGCAACATTAAAAAACCCTAATCCATCATATGAAAACTAGAAAACCCTAATAACATCATTTGCAACATTCAAATACCCTAATCCATCATATGAAAACTAGAATACCCGAATCCATCATATGAAAACTAGAAAACCTAATAACATCATTTGCAATATTCAAAAACCCTAATCTATCATATGAAAACTAGAAAACCCTAATCCAGCATACAAACACTAGAAAACCCTAATAACATCATTTGCATCATTCAAAGCCCCTAATCAATCATATGAAAACTAGAAAACCCTAATCCATCATATGAAAACTAGAAAACCCTAATCCATCATCTGAAAACTAGAAAACCATAATAACATCATTTGCAACATTCAAAAACCCTAATCCATCATATAAAAACTAGAAAACCCTAATAACATCATTTGCAACATTCAAAAACCCTAATCCATCGTATGAAAACTAGAAAACCCTAATAACATCATTTGCAACATTCACAAACCCTAATCCATCATATGAAAACTAGAAAATCCTAACACATCATATGAAAACTAGAAAACCCTAATCTATCATATGAAAATTAGAAAACCCTAATAACATCATTTGCAACATCCGAAAACCCTAATCCATCATATGAAAACTAGAAAACCCTAATCCATCATATGCAACATTTAAAAACCCTAATCCATCATATGAAAACTAGAAAACCCCAATAACATCATTTGCAACATTCAAAAACCTTAATCCTTCATATGAAAACTTGAAAACCCTAATAACATCATTTGTAACATTCAAAAAACCTAATCCTTCATATGAAAACTAGAAAACCCTAATGACATCATTTGCAACATTCAAAAACCCTAATCCATCATATGAAAACCAGAAAACCCTAATAACATCAGTTACAATATTCAAAAACCCTAATCCATCATATGAAAACTAGAAAACCCTAATCCATCATATAAAAACTAGAAAATCCTAATAACATCATTTGCAACATTCAAAAACCTAATCCATCATAAGAAAACAAGAAAACCCTAATCCATCATATGAAAACTAGAAACCCTAATAACATCATTTACAACATTCAAAAACCATAATCCATCATATGAAAACTAGAAAACCCTAATCCATCATATGAAAACTAGAAAACCCTAATCCATCATATGTAAACTAGAAAACCCTAATCTATCATATGAAAACAAGAAAACCCTAATCCATCATATGAAAACTAGAAAACCCTAATAACATCATTTGCAACATTCAAAAACCCTAATTTGTCATATGAAAACAAGAAAACCCTAATAACATCATTTGAAACATTAAAAACCCCTAATCCATCATAAGAAAACAAGAAAACCCTAATCCATCATATGAAAACTAAAAACCCTAATGACATCATTTACAACATTCAAAAACCCTAATCCATCATATGAAAACTAGAAAACCCTAATCCATCATATGAAAACTAGAAAACCCTAATCCATCATATGAAAACAAGAAAACCCTAATCCATCATATGAAAACTAGAAAACACTAATAACAACATTTGCAACATTCAAAAACCCTAATTTGTCATATGAAAACAAGAAAACTCTAATAACATCATTTGAAACATTAAAAAACCCAAATCCATCATATGAAAACTAGAAAACCCTAATAACATCATTTGCAACAATCAAAAACCCTAATCCATCATATGAAAACTAGAAAACCTTCTAATAACATCATTTGCAACATTCATAAACCCTAATCCATCATATGAAAACTAGAAAACCCTAATCCATCATATGCAACATTCAAAAACCCTAATCCATCATATGAAAACTAGAAAACTCTAATCCATCATATGAAAACTAGAAAACCCTAATAACATCTTTTGAAACATTAAAAAACCCTAATCCATCATATGAAAACTAGAAAACCCTAATAACATCATTTGCAACAATCAAAAACCCTAATCTATCATACGAAAACTAGAAAACCCTAATAACATAATTTGCAACATTCAAAAACCCTAATCCATCATATGTAAACTAGAAAACAAAATAACATCATTTGCAACATTAAAAAACCCTAATCCATCATATGAAAACTAGAAAACCCTAATAACATCATTTGCAACATTCAAATACCCTAATCCATCATATGAAAACTAGAAAACCTAATAACATCATTTGCAATATTCAAAAACCCTAATCTATCATATGAAAACTAGAAAACCCTAATCCATCATACAAACACTAGAAAACCCTAATAACATCATTTGCAACATTCAAAACCCCTAATCAATCATATGAAAACTAGAAAACCCTAATCCATCATATGAAAACTAGAAAACCCTAATCCATCATCTGAAAACTAGAAAACCATAATAACATCATTTGCAACATTCAAAAACCCTAATCCATCACATGAAAACTAGAAAACCCTAATAACATCATTTGCCATCTTCAAAAACCCTAATCCATCGTATGAAAACTAGAAAACCCTAATAACATCATTTGCAACATTCACAAACCCTAATCCATCATATGAAAACTAGAAAACCCTAACACATCATATGAAAACTAGAAAAGCCTAATCCATCATATGAAAACTAGAAAACCAACGTTCTCTCTAAGTTCTCTCTCTTAATTTTCTCTCTCTAGAATTATTTACGCTTTTTGTTATTTTTGTTTCCATTATGGCTGGTGTATCACCAGGTAAAATTCCTGATCCAGATTTATCTTTGGAATCTGATGACACACTAGCAAATCATAATCATATTATTTCTGCACAAGTTTTTACAAATCCTGAAATTACATTCAATATTGTTGAAAAAAGAATAAAAAACATACAAAAAAAACAGCCATGCATTGTAAAATTCCTTGACAGAAGCATACAAAAAAGATCTACAAAAAGAAAAAAACAAAGTTTTAATGTAAAACAAAGAGATATTTTGTCTAAAAATTTTCTAGCAAAAGATAAAGCCCTTGGAAGCCATGTTGCTGCCCTAAATCACGAACATGGTGATGAATCCATTGCTTTAACTCATGAAGAAGGTGGCATGCATATCATCCATCGAATATCATCTAATGGGGATGATAATATCAACTCAACAAGTAAACCCTCTGGAGATGCTTATTTATGATCATGGAGATACTTGCATAGAGGGTATGACCACGGATTATAGCTCATCGGAATCTGATGCTGAAAATGATGCTAAAATTATGATAAAGAAGATGATGATGAAGAGGAAAACCACAAGAACAAAGATGACTGCATTCTATCCCAAGAAACGTACCCAATGCTAGAAGAAGAAGATAATGAGCATGAGAAACAACCATACATAAAACGTGACTGCATAATCAAAAATATACATTTTTCCAATGATCACTAGCCTAAAGCTACACATTACGACCAGGATGATTCAGCAATAACGACTAAACACGCTACAATGGGCAACCAACGAGCTACAGCAACAAAAACAAAACATCAACGTTTTCTGAGTGAAGAAAACACTCCTTTGATCATCGACAATAACGTTACCCCTGCCATTATGGATCACGGTGTCACTCCCAACAATGATAAACGATTCAAACATGTCAAAGATCAAGGAGATGGAAGCAATAAATCGACATGTATGGAAGATAATAGCTCCGGCAATACCCCATGCACAGCTCCGATCAACATAGCCACCGGTAATCCTCCATGTGTTGTTGCTGGTCAAGATCACGACATTGGAAAAGGTACTTCAACGGAATTGGAAGAGCTAGAGGAACCGACTCAAGTGCAAGGAATATGGGGTAACATCTTTTCTACTCCTACCTTTAACTATGATAATTCAAATTATTCAAAGGAAAGTAAATCCAACTTGCATTGCTTTAGTCTTCACTTTAAGGAATCCAAGGAGGATAATAATCACTCTCCTAACAAAGTAGTTGGCTATCCTTCCCTTTTGTCCCATATTCAGCCGAGTGATTCTATAAAAAAGTTAACTTTTCCTTCTATTTTGGGTACACACCCAACACAAATGATGCCTAAACACATGCATAAAAAATCGGCCAACAATGCCCAACACAAACCATCTCGTGGACCATATTACCCAACATACTTCAAATCTAAGCCCAATGTTTCAACCCAAAATGTAGAAGCCCAAATGCCTTTAAAAGCCCAAGTGAAAACCCATCTTGTTGATATAAGTGAAAAAATTAAGCCCAATGCCTCTAGTGATTATAAAACCCTAGACAATAATTTAATTTTAGATACTCTATATAATGAAAATAAAAATAAAGGAAAAAATGCCTGGAATCGATCTTTACCGTTACTTAAAAACTCCCATGCTAATATCATTACCGACTCCCAAAAACACGCGAATGATAACTTTCGTTTTATTCCTAATTTAAGTAATGATATTAATGTGCCAGTTGATATTCCTTTAACGGCGGTTACTAAAGTTTGTGAAACATTTGCAAGGACTATATGTGGTTACTTTGTCGGAAAAAATATGAATTATTCTGATGTTCGCTATCTAGCTTCAAAAATGTGGTCTATACATGGCCTTCAAGATGTCCTCCTAAATGGAAAAGGAGTTTATCTTTTTAAATTCAGTGACGACAATGGTCTGCATCATGTTATCACCCATGGACCCTGGACTTTTAAGGGTGTCCCTATGGTCATTCAAAAATGGCGTCCCGGTTTGAGTATTCATAAGAAAAATCATGACAAACTTCCTCTCTGGATTAAAATCCATGATATTCCCTATGAGGCTTGGAGTGATGATGGACTTAGTCATATTGCCTCTAAAATTGGTAAGCCTCTTGCTATGGACTCCTATACGGCTAATATGTGTAAATATGCAGCTGGTAAATCTGTTTATGCACGGGTCCTTCTTGAGGTCCCAACAAAATCAACTTGGGTGGATAAAGTGAATATACGTATTCCTGATCCAGATACTCTTGAATACTCCATCCATACTCTTAGTATTGAATATGAATGGAAACCCCCTTTGTGCTCTCATTGCATGGTTTATGGTCATGAAACTAACAACTGTATGCATGTAATCTCTAAGAACATTGAAGCTAAGACCAAAGATAAAATACCTATTGATCAGATGATAGGTACCTCACCTATGCAACTTGATGATGGATTTATGGTTGTTACTAAAAAGAAATCTTTAATGAAAAACAGGCCGAATTATGAAAATAATATTAATGAAATTTCACAAGGTAAGTCTTTTAGAAATAGCCAAACGGGTTGGATGGATATAGAGGTTGCAAAAAATCATGTCAATAATAATTGTATTAAAAGTAAAATTCAATTAAGAAAGGAGAATCACCCTGTCCCTAAAAAAACTAGTCCTTCAACTCGCCATGTCCCTAACAAGAAACGCCCTCCAATTATCCCTCATTCTGGTAATACCTCTAACAATAATTCTATAGATGTTGTTGGTTTCCCTAGCCCCATTCTCCGGCTCTCATCCTCTACATCTCCTAAAATATCTACGCTCTCCACTCCTATTTTCAACGCCTTTTCCGTTCTAGAGTCTTGCTCCAACGATATGACGGATCTTCCTGGTCCCTCTTCCCAACTCCCACCTAGTCATGCCCCTTCCCCTCTTATCCCTGATGATTTTGATCCAGATTCTGTTCACCTCTGAGATGTGGATGAACTCATTGAGGTTGAATCTGATGATGGTGACACGGCCAAGTTTATTAATGATGATCATATTGAATCACCTAATGACCAAATTAGAATAGCTCAGGCGTCCGAGCAGATGGATTCCACAAACAACCAAGTTTCCATATGACGCACATCGCTGCTTGGAATACTCGTGGTCTCTGTAAGCCGTCGCATCAGAAAGCTTTGAGAGATCTTATTCGCGATCAAAATCTAAATATTTGTGCTTCTGTCGAAACTCGTGCTGACTTCTCTAATCTTCCTCTTATCTGTACGCGTGCTTTTGGCTCCTGGTCTTGGTCTTCTAACGGTCTTTTTAGCCCTAGGGGGACTAGAATTGTAGTAGCTTGGGACCCCATTGCTATTGATATGATGCTTCTTGACTTAAGTGATCAGGTTATGCAATTCTACATTAAAATTCATGCTTCTAATAAATCTTTCTTCTGCTCTTTCGTTTATGCTCATAATAATCACATTCTCCGTCGCTCCCTTTGGCATTCTCTTTCAGCCCATAAAAATGTGGTTAAAGATGCCCCTTGGATCCTTTTGGGTGATTTCAATGTTGCTCTTGACATGAAAGATAGCACCTATGGGACTTCTGTTATCTCTCGTGCCATGGAGGATTTCAGGGACTGTGTTAATCATATAGAGATGGAGGACCTTAACTATAAAGGTCTTTTTTACACCTGGACCAAGTCTCCTAATGGTACTGGTGGGATTCTCAAAACAATTGACCGTGTCATGGGAAATCCTAGTTTCGTTGCCTCTTTTCCCTCCGCTTCTGTCTTTTTTCTCCCTTATCGTTCTTCTGACCATACTCCAGCCGTTATTTCTCTTCCCTATAATTTTACTTTCAGGCCGAAACAGTTCAAATTCCCTAACTTCCTGACTTATAAGAACGATTTCAAACAGGTTGTTGCTGATTCTTGGAATTCTGATATCCCTGGATATAGGATGTATAAGGTTTTCCAAAACCTTAAAAAGTTGAAAAAACCTTTGCGTCTTATGCTTCGTAAACAGGGAAACATCTTCTCCAAGGTTATCTCCATCCGTAATGAACTTGATAGAATTCAGATTGCTCTGGATCGGGACCCTTTCAATAATGATCTTCGTGAAGAACATTGTAGGTATCTCCTTGCTTATAACGAGGCTACCCTTGATGAAGAGAGGTTTCTGAAACAAAAGGCCAAGGTTGACTGGCTGCGTGAGGGAGATAAAAATTCTGGATTTTTCCACAAATCTGTTAGAAGCCGCCTATCTCGTTCTCGTATCGATTCTATCCAGGATGCTCATGGAAACTGGATATCGGGGAATGAACTTCCTAACCTTTTTGTTACGCACTTTCAAACTTTCTTAGGTTCTGCCTACCCTTCCATTCCTATTCGTGACCCTTGTTCTCTTTTCTCTAATAAGCTTTCCCCTATCCAGTCTGCTGCCATGCTTACTCCTGTTACGGATGAGGAGGTTAGGGGTGTCATGTTCCAAATGGGAGTTGATAAAGCCCCGGGTCCAGATGGCTTCTCGGCTAAGTTCTTCAAGTCGGCTTGGGATATTGTCGGTACTGATGTTTGTTTGGCGGTAAAGGAGTTCTTTTCGTCTGGAAAACTCCTTAAGTCTTTCAACAACACCGTTCTTGCTCTCATCCCTAAGGTTGACTCCCCTTCCAAAGTCACTGATTTTCGTCCTATAGCTTGCTGTAATGTTATTTACAAATGTATCAGCAAGATTATTGCGGACCGTATCAAAAATCATCTCTCTTGTTTGGTTGATGATAACCAGTCTGCTTTCATCCCTGGTCGTTTGATCTCCGACAACATTCTTCTTGTCCATGAGCTCATGCAGGATTATCATCGCAATCGTGGTCCACCAAGGTGTGCTTTTAAAGTCGATATTCAAAAAGCTTATGACACAGTCGACTGGTCTTTTCTACGCACCATCTTGTTTGGATTTGGTTTCCCTGATCGTATGATTAACTGGATCATGACATGTGTTTCCACTACGGTTTTTTCGATTGTAATCGTGGCCTTCGCCAAGGTGACCCTCTTTCTCCCTATCTCTTCACTCTTGTTATGGAGGTTCTTAACCTTATGATCAAGAGAAAAATTTCTGAATGTGATTCTTTTAAATTCCACCGTCAATGTGAGGAACAGAATATCACACATCTATGCTTTGCTGATGATCTTCTCCTCTTCTCTCATGGAGATAGATCTTCTGTAAGCATCATATGTGATTCCCTTGCTGAATTCTCTGGGGTTTCTGGGATTCATCCTAATGTTGCGAAAAGTGAAGCATTTTATTGCAATGTTGGTGATACTACTAAAGCTGCTATTGACCATATGGTTGGGTTCCCTGAGGGATCTTTCCCTGTCTGATACCTTGGCATCCCTCTTATCACCACCCGTCTTGCCTACAAGGACTGTAAAGGTCTTGTTGATAAAGTCAAATGCAGGATTAATGACTAGAAAAACAAAACTCTCTCCTTTGCTGGCCGTCTCCAACTCATCCTCTCTGTTCTTTCTTCTATGTAAATCTATTGGGCTTCTGTTTTTATTCTTCCTAAATCTATTTCTAACGAAATTGAGAAACTCATGAGGGGTTTCCTCTGGTGCCATGGTGAGTTGAAACGTGGTAAAGCCAAAGTCTCCTGGAAAACTGTGTGTCTCCCTAAGGAACATGGTGGACTTGGTATCCGTAATCTTGATGTTTGGAATGTTGCCCTTATGGCTTCTCACGTCTGGAGACTCCTTTCTAAGAAGGAGTCCCTTTGGGTCAAGTGGATCCACTCTTACCGTCTCTGTGGACGTAACTTTTGGGATGCCCCCAAAAAGTGCGGTTCAGGTTTTGCTTGGCGAAACATCCTCGATATGCGAGTTAAGATAAGAGAGTACATTGTTTCCCAGATTGGTGATGGGTGCTCTACGTCTGCATGGTTCGATAACTGGCATCCTGCTGGTCCCCTCTCTAAATTCTTGTCTGCCCGTGACATCAGGGCTGCAGGTTTCAATCAAGATAGTAAGGTTGCAGACCTTGTCCTCAACGGATCTTGGGTTCGGGCCGGTCAATGGAGAGACTACCATCCTAATCTTCTTCCTCATAACCCTCCTTCCATATCCCCATCCATTCCTCATAAACTCCAATGGAGATCTAATGACGGTAATCTTTCGGATTTTTCTGTTCGTTCTGTTTGGCAGTCTATTCGTCCCTATGACCAGCCTGTTGATTGGTATCATTTGGTTTGGTTCTCCCAGAATATCCCTAGACATGCATTCATTCTATGGGTTGCTCTTAAAAATCGTCTTAAGACTCATGATAAAATCAAAACCTGGGATACTAACTCCAATCTCATTTGTGCCTTCTGTGGGGATTGTGCGGATTCACTTGCCCATCTCTTCTTTGAATGTTCTTTCCCTTCTATGGTTTGGCATGACCTTCAACATGTCATGAATCTCTCTGCTACCACTGATAGCTGGCCCGATATCATTAATCAACTCAAACCCGTGTCTAAGATTAAGACCATTTGGTCCATCATTAGAAGACTTGTGCTTGCTGGAGCTGTTTACCATATTTGGCAGGAAAGAAATTTTCGTATTTTCAAAAAAACTAAAAGATCGTATCATGCGATCGTGAATACTGTAAAGGAGGATATACGCGGTAGACTACTGAGTCTTTCTATGAAACCTTGCACTAATGTTAATTTGGCCAAAAGGATATGGACCATCCCTTAACAAACCACATTTTGCTTCTACTTTTTTGTGCTTGTATGGTTTGTTGGTTTTTTGCAGGTTGAGTTCCTTTATGTTTTTGTTATGCTTATGTCTCTATGTATTGGTTCTGGTTCCTAGTTTAGCTTCGTTGTCCTTTGGGGCCTGTCCCGATGGATTTTCTGTTTTTTCCTTTGGTGGGGAGTCCCCAGCCTCTTATTGTATTTATTCTTTTTATTAATAAAATTTGCCAGAGGTACCGTCCTCTTTACCCAAAAAAACTAGAAAACCCTAATAACATCATTTGCAACATCCGAAAACCCTAATCCATCATATGAAAACTAGAAAACCCTAATCCATCATATGCAACATTCAAAAACCCTAATCCATCATATGAAAATAAGAAAACCCCAATAACATCATTTGCAACATTCAAAAACCTTAATCCGTCATATGAAAACTTGAAAAACCTAATAACATCATTTGCAACATTCAAAAACCCTAATCCTTCATATGAAAACTAGAAAACCCTAATGACATCATTTGCAACATTCAAAAACCCTAATCCATCATATGAAAACTAGAAAACCCTAATAACATCAGTTGCAATATTCAAATACCCTAATCCATCATATGAAAACTAGAAAACCCTAATCCATCATATGAAAACTAGAAAATCCTAATAACATCATTTGCAACATTCAAAAACCCTAATCCATCATAAGAAAACAAGAAAACCCTAATCCATCATATGAAAACTAGAAACCCTAATAACATCATTTACAACATTCAAAAACCCTAATCCATCATATGAAAACTAGAAAACCCTAATCCATCATATGAAAACTAGAAAACCCTAATCCATCATATGAAAACAAGAAAACCCTAATCCATCATATAATTAAACTAGAAAACCCTAATAACATCATTTGCAACATTCAAAAACCCTAATTTGTCATATGAAAACAAGAAACCCCTAATAACATCATTTGAAACATTAAAAAACCCTAATCTATCATATGAAAACTAGAAAACCCTAATAACATCATTTGCAACAATCAAAAACCCTAATCCATCATATGAAAACTAGACAACCCTAATAACATCATTTGCAACATTCAAAAACCTTAATCCATCATATGAAAACTAGAAAACCCTAATCCATCATCTGAAAACTAGAAAACCCTAATAACATCATTTGTAACATTCAAAAACCCTAATCCATCATATGAAAACTTGAAAACCCTAATAACATCATTTGCAACATCCGAAAACCCTAATCCATCATATGAAAACTAGAAAACCCTAATCCATCATATGCAACATTCAAAAACCCTAATCCATCATATGAAAACTAGAAAACTCTAATCCATCATATGAAAAATAGAAAACCCTAATAACATCTTTTGAAACGTTAAAAAACCCTAATCCATCATATGAAAACTAGAAAACCCTAATAACATCATTTGCAACAATCAAAAACCCTAATCTATCATACGAAAACTAGAAAACCCTAATAACATCATTTGCAACATTCAAAAACCCTAATCCATCATATGTAAACTAGAAAATAAAATAACATCATTTGCAACATTAAAAAACACTAATCCATCATATGAAAACTAGAAAACCCTAATAACATCATTTGCAACATTCAAATACCCTAATCCATCATATGAAAACTAGAAAACCCGAATCCATCATATGAAAACTAGAAAACCTAATAACATCATTTGCAATATTCAAAAACCCTAATCTATCATATGAAAACTAGAAAACCCTAATCCATCATACAAACACTAGAAAACCCTAATAACATCATTTGCAACATTCAAAACCCCTAATCAATCATATGAAAACTAGAAAACCCTAATCCATCATATGAAAACTAGAAAACCCTAATCCATCATCTGAAAACTAGAAAACCATAATAACATCATTTGCAACATTCAAAAACCCTAATCCATCATATGAAAACTAGAAAACCCTAATAACATCATTTGCCATATTCAAAAACCCTAATCCATCGTATGAAAACTAGAAAACCCTAATAACATCATTTGCAACATTCACAAACCCTAATCCATCATATGAAAACTAGAAAACCCTAACACATCATATGAAAACTAGAAAAGCCTAATCCATCATATGAAAACTAGAAAACCCTAATAACATCATTTGCAACATCCGAAAACCTTAATCCATCATATGAAAACTAGAAAACCCTAATCCATCATATGCAACATTCAAAAACCCTAATCCATCATATGAAAACTAGAAAACCCTAATCCATCATATGAAAACTAGAAAACCCAACCATCACCCTGATGGCCTAGTGGATAAGGCTTAGGACTCTTTCTCTTCCCCCATAAAGAGGTTCCAAGTTCTAAGCCCACTCCCTCCCTTTCCCCATAGGGAGTGTTAGGTTTCAATCAGGGGATGGCCACTGGCCACCTCTCTACCCCCGTAGGTGATTGTCCCGGACCACCCTGCTGCCAGGTGTGCATGGGCCCCGAGGTTGCTTCATCAGGGTCATCCAAAGGATGGGTCGGGTGGGGTCCTCGGTTACCAAAAAAAAAAAAAAAAAAAAAAACTAGAAAACCCCAATAACATCATTTGCAACATTCAAAAACCTTAATCCATCATATGAAAACTTGAAAACCCTAATAACATCATTTGCAACATTCAAAAACCCTAATACTTCATATGAAAACTAGAAAACCCTAATGACATCATTTGCAACATTCAAAAACCCTAATCCATCATACGAAAACTAGAAAACCCTATTAACATCAGTTGCAATATTCAAAAACCCTAATCCATCATATGAAAACTAGAAAACCCTAATCCATCATATAAAAACTAGAAAATCCGAATAACATCATTTGCAACATTCAAAAACCCTAATCCATCATAAGAAAACAAGAAAACCCTAATCCATCATATGAAAACTAGAAACCCTAATAACATCATTTACAACATTCAAAAACCCTAATCCATCATGTTAAAACTAGAAAACCCAAATCCATCATATGTAAACTAGAAAACCCTAATCCATCATATGAAAATAAGACAACCCTAATCCATCATATGATAACTAGAAAACCCTAATAACATCATTTGCAACATTCAAAAACCCTAATTTGTCATATGAAAACAAGAAAACCCTAATAACATCATTTGAAACATTAAAAAACCCTAATACATCATATGAAAACTAGAAAACCCTAATAACATCATTTGCAACAATCAAAAACCCTAATCCATCATATGAAAACTAGAAAACCCTAATAACATCATTTGCAACAATCAAAAACACTAATCCATCATATGAAAACTAGAGAACCCTAATAACATTATTTGCAACATTGAAAAACCTTAATCCATCATATGAAAACTAGAAAACCCTAATCCATCATTTGAAAACTAGAAAACCCTAATAACATCATTTGTAACATTCAAAAACCCTAATCCATCATATGAAAACTAGAAAACCCTAATAACATCATTTGCAACATCTAAAACCCTAATCCATCATATGAAAACTAGAAAACCCTAATCCATCATATGCAACATTCTAAAACCCTAATCCAACATATGAAAACTAGAAAACTCTAATCCATCATATGAAAACTAGAAAACCCTAATAACATCTTTTGAAACATTAAAAAACCTTAATCCATCATATGAAAACTAGAAAACCCTAATAACATCATTTGCAACAACCAAAAACCCTAATCTATCATACGAAAACTAGAAAACCCTAATAACATCATTTACAACATTCAAAAACCCTAATCCATCATATGTAAACTAGAAAACCAAATAACATCATTTGCAACATTAAAAAACCCTAATCCATCATATGAAAACTAGAAAACCCTAATAACATCATTTGCAACATTCAAATACCGTAATCCATCATATGAAAACTAGAAAACCCGAATCCATCATATGAAAACTAGAAAACCTAATAACATCATTTGCAATATTCAAAAACCCTAATCTATCATATGAAAACTAGAAAACCCTAATCCATCAAACAAACACTAGAAAACCCTAATAACATCATTTGCAACATTTAAAACCCCTAATCAATCATATGAAAACTAGAAAACCCTAATCCATCATATGAAAACTAGAAAACCCTAATCCATCATCTGAAAACTAGAAAACCATAATAACATCATTTGCAACATTCAAAAACCCTAATCCATCATATGAAAACTAGAAAACCCTAATAACATCATTTGCAACATTCAAAAACCCTAATCCATCGTATGAAAACTAGAAAAACCCTAATAACATCATTTGCAACATTCACAAACCCTAATCCATCATATGAAAACTAGAAAACCCTAACACATCATATGAAAACTAGAAAACCCTAATCCATCATATGCAACATTCAAAAACCCTAATCCATCATATGAAAACTAGAAAACCCTAATCCATCATATGAAAACTAGAAAAGCCCAATAACATCATTTGCAACATTCAAAAACCTTAATCCATCATATGAAAACTTGAAAACCCTAATAACATCATTTGCAACATTCAAAAACCCTAATCCTTCATATGAAAACTAGAAAACCCTAATCACATCATTTGCAACATTCAAAAACCCTAATCCATCATATGAAAACTAGAAAACCCTAATAACATCTGTTGCAATATTCAAAAACCCTAATCCATCATATGAAAACTAGAAAACCCTAATCCATCATATGAAAACTAGAAAATCGTAATAACATCATTTGCAACATTCAAAAACCCTAATCCATCATAAGAAAACCCTAATCCATGATATGAAAACTAGAAACCCTAATAACATCATTTACAACATTCAAAAACCCTAATCCATCATATGAAAACTAGAAAACCCTAATCCATCATATGAAAACTAGAAAACCCTAATCCATCATATGAAAACAAGAAAACCCTAATCCATCATATGAAAACTAGAAAACCGTAATACCATCATTTGCAACATTCAAAAACCCTAATTTGTCATATGAAAACAAGAAAACCCTAATAACATCATTTGAAACATTAAAAAAACCCTAATCCATCATAAGAAAACAAGAAAACCCTAATCCATCATATGAAAACTAAAAACCCTAATAACATCATTTACAACATTCAAAAACCCTAATCCATCATATGAAAACTAGACAACCCTAATCCATCATATGAAAACTAGAAAACCCTAATCCATCATATAAAAACAAGAAACCCCTAATCCATCATATGAAAACTAGAAAACCCTAATAACATCATTTGCAACATTCAAAAACCCTAATTTGTCATATGAAAACAAGAAAACTCTAATAACATCATTTGAAACATTAAAAAACCCTAATCCATCATATGAAAACTAGAAAACCCTAATAACATCATTTGCAACAATCAAAAACCCTAATCCATCATATGAAAACTAGAAAACCCTAATAACATCATTTGCAACATTCAAAAACCTTAATCCATCATATGAAAACTAGAAAACCCTAATCCATCATCTGAAAACTAGAAAACACTAATAACATCATTTGTAACATTCAAAAACCCTAATCCATCATATGAAAACTAGAAAACCCTAATAACATCATTTGCAACATCCGAAAACCCTAATCCATCATATGAAAACTAGAAAACCCTAATCCATCATATGCAACATTCAAAAACCCTAATCCATCATATGAAAACTAGAAAACTCTAATCCATCATATGAAAACTAGAAAACCCTAATAACATCATTTGAAACATTAAAAAACCCTAATCCATCATATGAAAACTAGAAAACCCTAATAACATCATTTGCAACAATCAAAAACCCTAATCTATCATACGAAAACTAGAAAACCCTAATAACATCATTTGCAACATTCAAAAACCCTAATCCATCATATGTAAACTAGAAAACAAAATAACATCATTTGCAACATTAAAAAACCCTAATCCATCATATGAAAACTAGAAAACCCTAATAACATCATTTACAACATTCAAATACCCTAATCCATCATATGAAAACTAGAAAACCCGAATCCATCATATGAAAACTAGAAAACCTAATAACATCATTTCCAATATTCAAAAACCCTAATCTATCATATGAAAACTAGAAAACCCTAGTCCATCATACAAACACTAGAAAACCCTAATAACATCATTTGCAACATTCAAAACCCCTAATCAATCATATGAAAACTAGAAAACCCTAATCCATCATATGAAAACTAGAAAACCCTAATCCATCATCTGAAAACTAGAAAACCATAATAACATCATTTGCAACATTCAAAAACCCTAATCCATCACATGAAAACTAGAAAACCCTAATAACATCATTTGCCATATTCAAAAACCCTAATCCATCGTATGAAATCTAGAAAACCCTAATAACATCATTTGCAACATTCACAAACCCTAATCCATCATATGAAAACTAGAAAACCCTAACACATCATATGAAAACTAGAAAACCCTAATCCATCATATGAAAACTAGAAAACCCTAATAACATCATTTGCAACATCCGAAAACCTAATCCATCATATGAAAACTAGAAAACCCTAATCCTTCATATGCAACATTCAAAAACCCTAATCCATCATATGAAAACTAGAAAACCCTAATAACATCATTTTCAACAATCAAAAACCCTAATCCATCATATGAAAACTAGACAACCCTAATAACATCATTTGCAACATTCAAAAACCTTAATCCATCATATGAAAACTAGAAAACCCTAATCCATCATCTGAAAACTAGAAAACCCTAATAACATCATTTGTAATATTCAAAAACCCTAATCCATCATATGAAAACTAGAAAACCCTAATAACATCATTTGCAACATCCGAAAACCCTAATCCATCATATGAAAACTAGAAAACCCTAATCCATCATATGCAACATTCAAAAACCCTAATCCATCATATGAAAACTAGAAAACTCTAATCCATCATATGAAAACTACAAAACCCTAATAACATCTTTTGAAACGTTAAAAAACCCTAATCCATCATATGAAAACTAGAAAACCCTAATAACATCATTTGCAACAATCAAAAACCCTAATCTATCATACGAAAACTAGAAAACCCTAATAACATCATTTGCAACATTCAAAAACCCTAATCCATCATATGTAAACTAGAAAACAAAATAACATCATTTGCAACATTAAAAAACCCTAATCCATCATATGAAAACTAGAAAACCCTAATAACATCATTTGCAACATTCAAATACCCTAATCCATCATATGAAAACTAGAAAACCCGAATCCATCATATGAAAACTAGAAAACCTAATAACATCATTTGCAATATTCAAAAACCCTAATCTATCATATGAAAACTAGAAAACCCTAATCCATCATACAAACACTAGAAAACCCTAATAACATCATTTGCAACATTCAAAACCCCTAATCAATCATATGAAAACTAGAAAACCCTAATCCATCATATGAAAACTAGAAAACCCTAATCCATCATCTGAAAACTAGAAAACCATAATAACATCATTTGCAACATTCAAAAACCCTAATCCATCATATGAAAAGTAGAAAACCCTAAAAACATCATTTTCCATATTCAAAAACCCTAATCCATCGTATGAAAACTAGAAAACCCTAATAACATCATTTGCAACATTCACAAACCCTAATCCATCATATGAAAACTAGAAAACCCTAACACATCATATGAAAACTAGAAAACCCTAATCCAACATATGAAAACTAGAAAACCCTAATAACATCATTTGCAACATCCGAAAACCCTAATCCATCATATGAAAACTAGAAAACCCTAATCCATCATCTGAAAACTAGAAAACCATAATAACATCATTTGCAACATTCAAAAACCCTAATCCATCATATGAAAAGTAGAAAACCCTAAAAACATCATTTTCCATATTCAAAAACCCTAATCCATCGTATGAAAACTAGAAAACCCTAATAACATCATTTGCAACATTCACAAACCCTAATCCATCATATGAAAACTAGAAAACCCTAACACATCATATGAAAACTAGAAAACCCTAATCCAACATATGAAAACTAGAAAACCCTAATAACATCATTTGCAACATCCGAAAACCCTAATCCATCATATGAAAACTAGAAAACCCTAATCCATCATATGCAACATTCAAAAACCCTAATCCATCCTATGAAAACTAGAAAACCCTAATCCATCATATGAAAACTAGAAAACCCCAATAACATCATTTGCAACATTCAAAAACCTTAATCCATCATATGAAAACTTGAAAACCCTAATAACATCATTTGCAACATTCAAAAACCCTAATCCTTCATATGAAAACTAGAAAACCCTAATGACATCATTTGCAACATTCAAAAACCCTAATCCATCATATGAAAACTAGAAAACCCTAATCCATCATATGCAACATTCAAAGACCCTAATCCAACATATGAAAACTAGAAAACTCTAATCCATCATATGAAAACTAGAAAACCCTAATAACATCTTTTGAAACATTAAAAAAACCTAATCCATCATATGAAAACTAGAAAACCCTAATAACATCATTTGCAACATTCAAAAACCCTAATGCATCATATGTAAACTAGAAAACCAAATAACATCATTTGCAACATTAAACAACTCTAATCCATCATATGAAAACTAGAAAACCCTAATAACATCATTTGCAAGCAAATACCGTAATCCATCATATGAAAACTAGAAAACCCAAATCCATCATATGAAAACTAGAAAACCTAATAACATTATTTGCAATATTCAAAAACCCTAATCTATCATATGAAAACTAGAAAACCCTAATCCATCATACAAACACTAGAAAACCCTAATAACATCATTTGCAACATTTAAAACCCCTAATCAATCATATGAAAACTAGAAAACCCTAATCCATCATATGAAAACTATAAAACCCTAATCCATCATCTGAAAACTACAAAACCATAATAACATCATTTGCAACATTCAAAAACCCTAATCCATCATATAAAAACTAGAAAACCCTAATAACGTCATTTGCAACATTCAAAAACCCTAATCCATCGTATGAAAACTAGAAAACCCTAATAACATCATTTGCAACATTCACAAACCCTAATCCATCATATGAAAACTAGAAAACCCTAACACATCATATGAAAACTAGAAAACCCTAATCCATCATATGCAACATTCAAAAACCCTAATCCATCATATGAAAACTAGAAAACCCTAATCCATCATATGAAAACTCGAAAAGCAGAAAACCCCAACCCGAATTTCTCTCTCTAGAATTTCTCTCTTGAATTATCTTCGGCCTCATCATTTATAGCATCATTGCTGGTCCAGATTTATCTTTGGAATCTGATGATATACTAGCAAATCATAAACATAATATTTCTACACAAGGTTTTATAGATCCTCAAATTACATTCAATATTGTTGAAAAAAGATTAAAAAACATACAAAAAAAACAGCCTTCTATTTTCAAAGTACTTGACAGAAGCATACAAAAAACATCTACAAAAAGAAAAAAACAAAAATTTAATGTAAGAGAAACAAATATTATTTCTAAAAGTTTTCTAGCAATAGAAAAAGCCTTTGGAGTTTATGTTCCTGCTTTAACTCATCAACATGATCAAGAATCCATTATACAATCGTATGAAGATGGTGGCATACATATTATCCCTCGAATATTATCTAATGGTGATGATAATACCAACTCAACATGTAAAGGATCTAAAGATGTTTATGATCGTGATGACACTTGCAAGGATGGTATTACCACTGATTATACATCATCGGAATATGATGCTGAAGATGATGCTATAAATGATGAGGCCGAAGATGATTATGGAGAAGAAGAGTACAAGAACAAAGATGAACACATTCTACCACATATTACGTATGAAGATGATGTTACAACTATGTGTTTAGAAGAAGAAAATGATGAACATCAGCAACATCCGTACCCAATGTTCAACAACAAAAGTGAAGGCATGATCAACAATATACAAGTATCACATGATCAAGATGGTACATCAACAGCATACGATCATGAAGATGCAGCAAAAACGAGTGAACAACTTCAGGAAGCGAGTGAACATCACGCTACAACGGTTACCCAAGAACTTCATCATTTGCCGAGAGGAGAAAAAGCTAAAGCAACGGGACAAGGCCTTCATCATTTTTCGAGAGGAGAAAAAGATGCAATGGTCTTCGAGGGTAAGCATTCTTCTTCAATTCAAATGCATAATCGGTTATTTAATTCTTCTAAACAATTGGAACATAATGATGCTTCTGCTAGTGGGGAGACAAAGAATAATGTAGCAATTGATAAATGTTTTGACCATCTTTTGGACACCAAAGTGGGAGACAAAGAGACAACCTTTCTCTCCTCCCAATGTGTTGACTCCCTTTCTTGTTCTCTTGAAACCAATGCTCTTCTAGCCGATTCTATGCAAAGAATTCAAATCGGTTCCTCTAAGCCTAATAACCAAAGGATTAGTCTAAATGGATCCACAAAATCAACTCATGGATCATCCACCCTTAATACCCACTCTCTATTGGGCCTTCATCCATCCATTAAAGACCAACCAAACCCATACAATTCTAAGCCTAATTACCCTTCTAAGCCCAATGTATTTTTAATCTCTAATACTTCAAAGGCTTCTAAACCTTTAAGTAATAAATATAATTTGAAATCTAAGAACGCTAACCATAATGTTTTTAATCAAAATGTTGTTCAAGATACTAATATACTAAAAAATAATCTATATAAATTGCATTTAGATAACAAAAATAATAATGCTTGGTCACGTAAACTTCCGTTGCTCGTTAACTCTCAAGCAAACATTTTCAGTGGTCCTCATAAACACTCAAGTGATAAATTCCGCTTTATTCCTAATCTTAGTAATGATATGGATGTGCCCGTTGATATACCAGTGACGGTGGTTAATAAAATTTGTGAGACTCATGCCCGGACAATATGTGGTTATTTTGTTGGATGTAAAACTTATTATTCGGATATTCGTTTTCTAGCTTCTAAGATGTGGTCACAACATGGCCTTGAGGATGTTCTACTAAATGGTAATGGAATATATCTATTTAAATTTAATAACGACCAAGGCCTTCAACATGTTATAACCCATGGACCATGGACTTTTAGGGGTGCCCCTATAGTTATGCAAAAATGGAGACCAGGTCTTAGCATTCATAGAAATAATCATGATAAACTTCCTCTATGGGTTAAAATACATAACATCCCCTATGAGACTTGGAGTGAGGAAGGATTAAGCCACATTGCTTCTAAAATTGGAAAACCTCTTGCCATGGACTCTTATACGGCTAATATGTGCACTTATGCTACGGGAAAATCAGTATATGCACGTGTCCTGCTTGAGGTCCCCACACGCACCTCATGGGTGGACAAAGTCATCATTCGTATCCCCGATCCTGAGACTCTTGAGTATTCAACTCATACGCTGAAAGTTGAATATGAATGGAAACCTCCTATGTGCTCACATTGTAAGATATTTGGTCACGAAACAAATGTGTGCATGCATGTTATTGCTAAACAAAATGATACGTCTAGTGCTAAACATATGGATACTTCTACCATTACTAAGGAAACAGCTGAACAAAAAATTACAGAATTAAATGATGATTTTACTATGGTTTCAAATAAGAAAATTTCTTCAAAACATGCTTCTAATAATGACAAGAAAAACAATGCATCTTCTAAAAGCAATATGACTATAAAAATCCATAAAAAAACACAAGATAAGTGGTTTCCAAAAAATAATAACAGTTTACAAAATAGTAAAAATAAAAATCAAATTAAAAAAGGACCGGTTCATACTAACAATAGACCTCTCTTATCTACCCAATCTCCTAATCCCCCATACAAAGGTAAGGAGGCTATAGTCGGTTTCCCTAACCCAATCCTTCACCTTTCCTCCTCCCAGCCCCTAAAACATTCTGGCTCCACCACTACTATATTCAATGCATTCTCCGTTCTAGAGGCTTGTTCCTATGACGACACGGATATGCCCTCCTCTTCTTTACCCCTGCCTCATCCTTGTGCTCCTTCCAAAATATGCCCAGATAATTTTGACCCTGAGGCTGATGACCTAATAGAAGAGGATAATTGTATTGAGGTAGACTCTGATGATGGGGACACTGCCCAGTTCATTGCTAATGACAATGGACCCAAAAGAGATCAACCTATGCTAGCTCCGGAGACCGAGCAGATGGACTCCACTACCTTACCAGTTTCCATATGACGCACATCGCTGCATAGATACTCGTGGTCTCTGTAAGCCTTCTCATCAGAAAGCCTTGAGAGATCTTATCTGCGATCAAAATCTTAATATTTGTGCTTCTCTTGAGACTCGTGCTGCCTTCCATAACCTCCCTCTTATCTGTAGTCGTACTTTTGGCTCTTGGTCGTGGTCGTCCAACGGTCTCTTCTCCCCTAGAGGGACTAGAATTGTGGTTGCCTGGGATCCCCTTGCCATTGATATGATGCTTATCGACTTAAATGATCAGGTTATGCATTTCAAAGTTAAGATTCGTGATTCTAATAAATCCTTTTTCTGCTCCTTCGTCTATGCTCATAATGATCACATGATGCGTCGCTCTCTCTGGCATTCTCTTGCGGTCCATAAGAATATGGTTAGAGATACCCCTTGGATTCTTTTGGGTGATTTCAATGTTGCTCTTGATATTAAAGATAGCACCTCAGGGTCGTCTGGGATTTCTCGTGCCATGGAGGACTTCAGGGACTGTGTCAATCTGATGGAAATGGAGGATCTTAACTATAAAGGTCTCTTCTACACCTGGACCAAGTCTCCTAATGGTTCGGGTGGCATCCTCAAGAAGATAGATCGAGTCATGGGAAACACTCACTTCGTTGCTTCTTTCCCCTCCTCTACTGTCAATTTTCTCCCTTACCGTTCGTCCGATCATACTCCTGCTGTGCTTTCTCTCCCCTATCGTGCCCCTTTCCAACCTAAGCCTTTCAAGTTCCCTAATTTCCTGACTTATAAGAACGATTTCAAGCAGATTGTTGCCTCTTCTTGGAACCCTAATATCACTGGATATCGGATGTATAAGGTTTTCAAAAACCTTAAAAATCTGAAAGTGACGATGCGTAAAATGCTTCGCAACCAGGGAAACCTCTTTTCTAAGGTTATCTCTCTTCGTAATGAGCTTGATAGAGTTCAGATTGCTTTGGATCGGGATCCTTTCAATAAGGATCTTCGTGAAGAACAATGCAGGTATCTCAGAGCTTTCAACGAGGCAAGCCTGGATGAAGAGAGGTTCCTGAAACAAAAGGCTAAGGTTAACTGGCTGCGTGAGGGTGATAAAAATTCGGCTTTTTTCCACAAATCGGTTAAGAGTCGTAAATCTCGCAATCGTATTAATTCTATCCAGGATGCTCAAGGTAACTGGATCTCGGGGAATGATCTTCCTAATCTTTTTGTTTCTCATTTTCAAGCCTTCTTGGGTTCTGCCCAGCCTTCCTCTGCTATTCGTGATCCTTCTTCCCTTTTCTCTAATAAGCTCTCCCCAATCCAATATGCCGCCATGCTTACTCCTGTTACTGATGCGGAGGTTAAGTGTGTCTTGTTCCAGATGGGTGATGATAAAGCTCCTGGTTCTGATGGTTTCTCTGCTAAGTTCTTCAAGTCTGCTTGGGATATTGTTGGTCCTGATTTCTGTATGGCTGTTAAGGAATTCTTCTATCCTGGCAAACTTCTTAAGTCCTTCAACAGCACCATCCTTGCGCTTATCCTTAAAGTTGATTCCCCATCAAAAGTCACTGATTTCCGCCCTATAGCTTGTTGTAACGTTTTTTACAAATGTATCAGCAAGATTATTGCGGATCGTATCAAAAACCATCTTTCTTCTCTGGTTGATGAAAACCAGTCTGCTTTCATCTCTGGTCGTTTGATCACTGACAACGTCCTCCTTGTCCACGAACTCATGCGTGATTATCATCGTCATCGTGGTCCTCCTAGGTGTGCTTTTAAGGTTGATATTCAAAAAGCCTATGACACAGTTGACTGGTCGTTTCTGCAAAACATCTTGTTTGGTTTTGGTTTCCCCGATCGTATGATTGACTGGATCATGACTTGTGTTTCCACGGTTGCTTACTCTGTGAGTATCAATGGGAATACTTACGGTTATTTCGACGGTAGAAGGGGCCTTCGGCAGGGTGACCCCCTCTCTCCTTATCTCTTCACTCTTGTCATGGAAGTGCTTAACCTTATGATCAAGAGAAACATCCATGATTCTGACTCTTTTAAATTCCACAGACAATGTGATGATCAAAGTAACACCCATCTTTGCTTTGCCGACGATCTCCTTCTCTTCTGTCATGGTGATAGCTCTTCGGTTAAAATCATATGTGATTCTCTTGAGGAATTCTCTGGGGTTTCTGGCCTCCATCCCAATACTGCAAAGAGTGAAGCATTCTACTGTAATGTTGGTGAGAGGACCAAGGCTGCCATTGACCTTATTGTTAAGTTTCATGAGGGCTCTTTCCCTGTTCGATACCTTGGGGTTCCTCTCATCACCACTCGTCTTACCCACAAAGACTGTAAAGGCCTTGTTGATAAAGTCAAATGCAGGATTAATGACTGGAAAAACAAGTCTTTGTCCTTTGCTGGTCGTCTCCAGCTCATCCTCTCTGTCCTTTCTTCTACTCAAATCTATTGGGCTTCTGTTTTTATTCTTCCTAAATCTATCTCTAACAATATTGAGAAGCTCATGAGAGGCTTCCTCTGGTGCCATGGTGATTTGAAGCGTGGTAAAGCTAAAGTCTCCTGGAAAACTGTATGCCTTCCTAAGGAACATGGTGGTCTTGGCATACGTAACCTTGATATCTGGAATGTTGCCCTTATGGCTTCCCATGTTTGGAGACTCCTTTCCAAGAAAGAGTCCCTATGGGTTAAATGGATCCACTCATACCGTTTATGTGGCCGTAACTTTTGGGATGCCCCCAAAAAATACAGTTCGGGATTTGCCTGGCGTAACATCCTGGATATGCGGGATAAGATAAGGGAGTATATAGTTTCCCAGATAGGTGATGGATGCTCTACTTCTACTTGGTTTGATAACTGGCACCCTGCGGGCCCTCTTTCTAAATTCTTGTCTGTCCGTGACATCCATAATGCGGGTTTCACTCCTGATACTAAGGTTGTAGACCTGGTTCTTAACGGATCTTGGGTTCGGCCTCATTGTTGGAGAGATTCCCATGGTGCTCTTATTTCTCATAACCCTCCTTCTATTTCCACGTCCGTTCCTGATAAACTCCTTTGGAGATCTAGAGACGGTCAACTCTCCCCTTTCTCGGTTCGTTCTGTGTGGCAGTCTATTCGCCCCTATCACCAACCGGTCTTTTGGTTTCATCTTGTTTGGTTCTCCCAGAACATCCCCAGACATGCTTTCATTCTTTGGGTTGCTCTTAAAAATAGTCTTAAGACTCATGATAAAATCAAAATTTGGGACACTAATTCTGATCTCATTTGTGCGTTCTGCGGGAACTGTCTGGATTCCCTTTCCCATCTCTTCTTTGATTGTTCTTTCACTTCTTTGGTTTGGCATGACCTCCATCATGTCATGAATCTCTCCTTCTCCACTCATAGCTGGTCTGATATCATTAGTCAACTCAACCCCATTAATAAGAACAAGACCATTTGGTCCATTATTAGAAGACTTGTTTTCGCTGGAGCTGTCTACCACATTTGGCGGGAAAGAAATTTACGAATTTTGAAAAAAATAAAAAGATCTCATCATGCTGTCGTGAATAGTGTTAAGGATGATATCCGCTGTAGACTGCTGAGTCTTTCTATGAAAACTTCCACTAATGTTGCTTTGGCTAAAACTATTTGGACCCTCCCCTAATTTTCTTCCTATGCGCTTTCTTTATTCTCTGCTTGTTTTGGCTTGTATCGTTTGTTTGTTTTGCAGTTGGTTTTCCTTTATGTTCTTGTTTGCTTCTGGTTCCTTCTCTTGTTTTGGTACCTAGTTTAGCCTGTTGTCCGTTGGGGCCTGTCCCAATGGTTTTTCTGTTTTTTGGTGGGGAGTCCCCAGCCTTATATTGTATTTATTCTTTTTATTAATAAAATTTGCCAGAGGTGCTGCCCTCTTTACCCAAAAAAACTAGAAAAGCCCAATAACATCATTTGCAACATTCAAAAACCTTAATCCATCATATGAAAACTTGAAAACCCTAATAACATCATTTACAACATTCAAAAACCCTAATCCATCATAAAAAAACAAGAAAACCCTAATCCATCATATGAAAACTAGAAACCCTAATAACATCATTTACAACATTCAAAAACCCTAATCCATCATATGAAAACTAGAAAACCCTAATCCATCATATGAAAACTAGAAAACCCTAATCCATCATATGAAAACAAGAAAACCCTAATCCATCATATGAAAACTAGAAACCCTAATAACATCATTTACAACATTCAAAAACCCTAATCCATCATATGAAAACTAGAAAACCCTAATCCATCATATGAAAACTAGAAAACCCTAATCCATCATATGAAAACTAGAAAACCCTAATCCATCATATGAAAACAAGAAAACCCTAATCCATCTTATGAAAACTAGAAAACCCTAATTTGTCATATGAAAACAACAAAACCTTAATAACATCATTTGAAACATTAAAAAACCCTAATCCATCATATGAAAACTAGAAAACCCTAATAACATCATTTGCAACAATCAAAAACCATAATCCATCATATGAAAACTAGAAAACCCTAATAACATCATTTGCAACAATCAAAAACCCTAATCCATTATATGAAAACTAGAAAACCCTAATAACATCATTTGCAACATTCAAAAACCTTAATCCATCATATGAAAACTAGAAAACCCTAATCCATCATCTGAAAACTAGAAAACCCTAATAAAATCATTTGTAACATTCAAAAACCCTAATCCATCATATGAAATCTAGAAAACCCTTATAACATCATTTGCAACATCCGAAAACCCTAATCCATCATATGAAAACTAGAAAACCCTAATCCATCATATGCAACATTCAAAAACCCTAATCCATCATATGAAAACTAGAAAACTCTAATACATCATATGAAAACTAGAAAACCCTAATAACATCTTTTGAAACATTAAAAAACCCTAATCCATCATATGAAAACTAGAAAACCCTAATAACATCATTTGCAACATTCAAAAACCCTAATCCATCATAAAAAAACAAGAAAACCCTAATCCATCATATGAAAACTAGAAACCCTAATAACATCATTTACAGCATTCAAAAACCCTAATCCATCATATGAAAACTAGAAAACCCTAATCCATCATATGAAAACTAGAAAACCCTAATCCATCATATGAAAACAAGAAAACCCTAATCCATCATATGAAAACTAGAAAACCCTAATAACATCATTTGCAACATTCAAAAACCCTAATTTGTCATATGAAAACAAGAAAACCTTAATAACATCATTTGAAACATTAAAAAACCCTAATCCATCATATGAAAACTAGAAAACCCTAATAACATCATTTGCAACAATCAAAAACCATAATCCATCATATGAAACTAGAAAACCCTAATAACATCATTTGCAACAATCAAAAACCCTAATCCATCATATGAAAACTAGAAAACCCTAATAACATCATTTGCAACATTCAAAAACCTTAATCCATCATATGAAACTAGAAAACCCTAATCCATCATCTGAAAACTAGAAAACCCTAATAAAATCATTTGTAACATTCAAAAACCCTAATCCATCATATGAAATCTAGAAAAACCTTATAACATCATTTGCAACATCCGAAAACCCTAATCCATCATATGAAAACTAGAAAACCCTAATCCATCATATGCAACATTCAAAAACCCTAATCCATCATATGAAAACCAGAAAACTCTAATACATTATATGAAAACTAGAAAACCCGAATAACATCTTTTGAAACATTAAAAAACCCTAATCCATCATATGAAAACTAGAAAACCCTAATAACATCATTTGCAACAATCAAAAACCCTAATCTATCATACGAAAACTAGAAAACCCTAATAACATCATTTGCAACATTCAACCACCCTAATCCATCATATGTAAACTAGAAAACCAAATATCATCATTTGCAACATTAAAAAACCCTAATCCATCATATGAAAATTAGAAAACCCTAATAACATCATTTGCAACATTCAAATAACCTAATCCATCATATGAAAACTAGAAAACCCGAATCCATCATATGAAAACTAGAAAACCTAATAACATCATTTGCAATATTCAAAAACCCTAATCTATCATATGAAAACTAGAAAACCCTAATCCATCATACAAACACTAGAAAACCCTAATAACATCATATGCAACATTCAAAACCCCTAATCAATCATATGAAAACTAGAAAACCCTAATCCATCATATGAAAACTAGAAAACCCTAACCATCATCTGAAAACTAGAAAACAATAATAACATTATTTGCAACATTCAAAAACCCAAATCCATCATTTGAAAACTAGAAAACCCTAATAACATCATTTGCAACATTCAAAAACCCTAATCCATCGTATGAAAACTAGAAAACCCTAATAACATCATTTGCAACATTCAAAAACCCTAATCCATCATATGAAAACTAGAAAACCCTAATAACATCATTTGCAACATTCAAAAACCCTAATCCATCGTATGAAAACTAGAAAACCCTAATAACATCATTTGCAACATTCACAAACCCTAATCCATCATATGAAAACTAGAAAACCCTAACACATCATATGAAAACTAGAAAACCCTAATAACATCATTTGCAACATCCGAAAACCCTAATCCATCATATGAAAACAAGAAAACCCTAATCCATCATATGCAACATTCACAAACCCTAATCCATCATATGAAAATTAGAAAACCCTAATCCATCATATGAAAACTAGAAAACCCTAATAACATCATTTGCAACATTCAAAAACCTTAATCCATCATATGAAAACTTGAAAACCCTAATAACATCATTTGCAACATTCAAAAACCCTAATCCTTCATATGAAAACTAGAAAACCCTAATGACATCATTTGAAACATTAAAAAACCCTAATCCATCATATGAAAACTAGAAATCCCTAATAACATCAGTTGCAATATTCAAAAACCCTAATCCATCATATGAAAACAAGAAAACCCTAATCCATCATATGAAAACTAGAAAATCCTAATAACATCATTTGCAACATTCAAAAACCCTAATCCATCATAAGAAAACAAGAAAACCCTAATCCATCATATGAAAACTAGAAACCCTAATAACATCATTTACAACATTCAAAAACCCTAATCCATCATATGAAAACTAGAAAACCCTAATCCATCATATGAAAACTAGAAAACCCTAATCCATCATATGAAAACAAGAAAACCCTAATCCATCATATGAAAACTAGAAAACCCTAATAACATCATTTGCAACATTCAAAAACGCTAATTTGTCATATGAAAACAAGAAAACCCTAATAACATCATTTAAAATATTAAAAAACCCTAATCCATCATATGAAAACTAGAAAACCCTAATAACATCATTTGCAACAATCAAAAACCCTAATCCATTATATGAAAACTAGAAAACCCTAATAACATCATTTGCAACATCCAAAAACCCTAATCCATCATATGAAAACTAGAAAACCCTAATAACATCATTTGCAACATTCAAAAACCTTAATCCATCATATGAAAACTAGAAAACCCTAATCCATCATCTGAAAACTAGAAAACCCTAATAACATCATTTGTAACATTCAAAAACCCTAATCCATCATATGAAAACTAGAAAACCCTAATAACATCATTTGCAACATCCGAAAACCCTAATCCATCATATGAAAACTAGAAAACCCTAATTACATCATTTGCAACAATCAAAAACCCTAATCTACCATACGAAAACTAGAAAACCCTAATAACATCATTTGCAACATTCAAAACCCCTAATCAATCATATGAAAACTAGAAAACCCTAATCCATCATATGAAAACTAGAAAACCCTAATCCATCATCTGAAAACTAGAAAACCATAATAACATCATTTGCAACATTCAAAAACCCTAATCCATCATATGAAAACTAGAAAACCCAAATAACATCATTTCAACATTCAAAAACCCTAATCCATCGTATGAAAACTAGAAAACCCTAATAACATCATTTGCAAGATTCAAAAACCCTAATCCATCATATGAAAACTAGAAAACCCTAATAACATCATTTGCAACATTCAAAAACCCTAATCCATCGTATGAAAACTAGAAAACCCTAATAACATCATTTGCAACATTTACAAACCCTAATCCATCATATGAAAACTAGAAAACCCTAACACATCATATGAAAACTAGAAAACCCTAATCCATCATATGAAAACTAGAAAACCCTAATAAAATCATTTGCAACATCCGAAAACCTTAATCCATCATATGAAAACTAGAAAACCCTAATCCATCATATGCAACATTCAAAAACCCTAATCCATCATATGAAAACTAGAAAACCCTAATCCATCATATGAAAACTAGAAAACCCCAATAACTTCATTTGCAACATTCAAAAACCTTAATCCATCATATGAAAACTTGAAAACCCTAATAACATCATTTGCAACATTCAAAAACCCTAATCCTTCATATGAAAACTAGAAAAACCTAATGACATCATTTGCATCATTCAAAAACCCTAATCCATCATATAAAAACTAGAAAACCCTAATAACATCAGCTGCAATATTCAAAAACCCTAATCCATCATATGAAAACTAGAAAACCCTAATCCATCATATGAAAACTAGAAAATCCTAATAACATCATTTGCAACATTCAAAAACCCTAATCCATCATAAGAAAACAAGAAAACCCTAATCCATCATATGAAAACTAAAAACCCTAATAACATCATTTACAACATTCAAAAACCCTAATCCATCATATGAAAACTAGAAAACCCTAATCCATCATATGAAAACTAGAAAACCCTAATCCATCATATGAAAACAAGAAAACCCTAATCCATCATATGAAAACTAGAAAACCCTAATAACATCATTTGCAACATTCAAAAACCCTAATTTGTCATATGAAAACAAGAAAACCCTAATAACATCATTTGAAACATTAAAAAACCCTAATCCATCATATGAAAACTAGAAAACCCTAATAACATCATTTGCAACAATCAAAAACCCTAATCCATCATATGAAAACTAGAAAACCCTAATAACATCATTTGCAACAATCAAAAACCCTAATCCATCATATGAAAACTAGAAAACCCTAATATCATCATTTGCAACATTAAAAAACCCTAATCCATCATATGAAAACTAGAAAACCCTAATAACATCATTTGCAACATTCAAATACCCTAATCGATCATTTGAAAACTAGAAAACCCGAATCCATCATATGAAAACTAGAAAACCTAATAACATCATTTGCAATATTCAAAAACCCTAATCTATCATATGAAAACTAGAAAACCCTAATCCATCATACAAACACTAGAAAACCCTAATAACATCATTTGCAACATTCAAAACCCCTAATCAATCATATGAAAACTAGAAAACCCTAATCCATCATATGAAAACTAGAAAACCCTAATCCATCATCTGAAAACTAGAAAACAATAATAACATCATTTGCAACATTCAAAAACCCTAATCCATCATATGAAAACTAGAAAACCCTAATAACATCATTTGGAACATTCAAAAACCCTAATCCATCGTATGAAAACTAGAAAACCTTAATAACATCATTTGCAACATTCACAAACCCTAATCCATCATATGAAAACTAGAAAACCCTAACACATCATATGAAAACTAGAAAACCCTAATCCATCATATGAAAACTAGAAAACCCTAATAACATCATTTGCAACATCCGAAAACCCTAATCCATCATATGAAAACTAGAAAACCCTAATCCATCATATGCAACATTCAAAAACCCTAATCCATCATATGAAAACTAGAAAACCCTAATCCATCATATGAAAACTAGAAAACCAAGAACCATTTTTCTCTCTCTAGAAAGTTTTTGTGTTTTTTGGTTCTTGTTCTGTCGTATTTTTCAATGGATAATGATTCAATAGGTTGTGATTCCATTTTAATGTCTAATGATGGTGTTAAAATGGATCAGCAACATCATTCTCATATTTTATCTACTGGAAATGGTCAACATGTGAATGATATTTCGTTTTCTGAAAATTTTAATCAAGATTTTAAATTTTCATTTAAACAAAACAAATATGAAATTCATGCCAATGCAATCTATTACAATAAAGATCAGAAAGAGAAAACACTTCATATGGCTCTTCGTAATATCAAAGGATCAATATTTAAGAATTATACATCTTCTTTATTTGAGGCAACTGATGAACGAAGAAATAAATGCAAAAATGACAATATCAAGCAAAAAAGATTGTCCACTGATGGGATCTTGTCTTCATTCGATGCTCAAGCTTGCTATGTTAACATGTCGGGCCACAATGTGAATTGTCCAACGGTTGATCACGCTCAATTTCAAGAAGGGAAATATGAAGAATCTTGAATGGAGAATATGGGTGAACCGTCTTCAAAAGAGGATAATTGCATGAATATTTACTCAACATCCAATGGAGGAGATACGGGTCTCAATTTTTCAGCAAATGATGGAACTCCTTCAGCAAATGGAGTTAAAGCTCCAAAGGTTATAAACAAGGAAAACAAAAATGGAAAAGATGATGCTCACAAGTCCGGCCACCAACTGAATTCTATTTCAGATGGTTCTAATCACCATAACAACGTGCATAATGATGAATATGGTGAGGATCATATGGTTGACTCGTCCACAAAACTCGATGACTGCATGCACTCTAACTCAGCCGCTGATGGAGGGAATACGAGTAAAAAGATTCCGGCAAACGGGGGTACTGCTGCTGCTCACGTGATAAACAACAAACGGCTCGATCCATCTACATGCTCCAAAGACAAAACGGTCACAAACTCTCCTCTTTTTGCTGAAGGTATCATGCACAAACACTCAACTTTTATTAATAAATCTTCTAATTTGAATTTGATAAGTGGGGTAAATAATAAACAAGTGTGTGAAAGGACTAAAGTTAGGGGTGAGTGGGGAGACAACTATCATAACACTAGGTTAGTGGGAGACAAGGAAACACTTTACTCACATGCTACCCCATTGCCCAACCCCTCTTTACAAATGCCGATAGAATCTATTCAAATTGCGGATGATACAAATGTTGTGCCGAGGAAAGCTTGTATAACCAATAAATCGGACCCTCTTTCATCTCTTTTGGGCCTCCCCAAAAGTTCATCCAATTTGGGCTACCAAAAACATACCTTTTCTCCTTATAGACATAACAACATTAAGCCCAACATTTATAAAAATACTAATTGGGCTAACAAAAATAAACCTTTTTATACTAAAAAATATGAAATTCAAAAACCGGATAATCATATTCGTGTTAATTCTAGCTTTAGTAATGAAGCCGAAGTTGTTCATTTACTAAATTCCAACAAGCATGATAAGATTAATGCTAACTTGGAAGTAAAAGAATTAAATTACAACGCTTGGTCTAGTAAATTACCTATGCTAGTTAACTCTCAAGCTAACATTTTAAGTGGTCCTAAAAAACACTCTAGCGACAACTTTCGTTTCATTCCTAATCTGAGTAATGATGTTGATGTGCCAGTAGACATCCCGATCAATGTTGTTAATAAGATATGTGAGACTCATGCTCGAACCATATGTGGTTATTTCGTGGGATGTAAAATGAATTATTCCGATGTTCGTTATCTTGCCTCTAAGATGTGGTCGCAACATGGTCTGGAAGATGTTTTGTTAAATGGTAACGGTGTCTATCTTTTTAAATTCAACAATGACTAGGGTCTAAAACATGTTATCACCCACGGACCTTGGACTTTTAGGAGTGCCCCCATTGTTATGCAAAAATGGAGACCCGGACTTAGCATTCATAGAAACAACCATGACAAACTTCCTTTATGGATTAAAATACATGACATCCCTTATGAGACTTGGAGTGAGGAAGGATTAAGTCACATTGCTTCTAAAATTGGTAAACCTCTTGCTATGGACTCTTATACAGCTAACATGTGTACTTATGCTGCGGGTAAGGCGGTCTATGCTCGTGTCCTTTTAGAGGTCCCAACTCGTCCCTCATGGGTGGACAAAATTAACATCCGTATCCCAGATCCAGAAACACTTGACTTTTCTTCCCATACGCTTAGAGTTGAGTATGAATGGAAACCACCTATGTGCTCACATTGTAAGGTGTTTGGTCACGAAACACATGTTTGTATGCATGTCATTACTAAAACTAATGCTCCTTCTATTGATAATCATATGGATACTTCTACTATTAATGTTACTTCTATTATAGATAATTTTGATGATTTTACTATGGTTTCAAATAAGAAAAATTCTTCAAAACATGTTTTTACTAAAGACAATAAAAATAATGAATCTTCTAAAAGTAATACAAGTAGAAAATACCAAAACAATACCCAAGATAATTTTCTTTCAAAAAATAAAATCTTTTTAAAAAATAATAGAAATAAGAAACGGTTTGAGAAACGTCCGATTCATATTAATAATAGACCACCTTTATCCACCAATCCCCCTAATCCCCCAATGAAGGATAAGTCCGCTATAGTTGGTTTCCCTAGCCCTATCATTCGAATTTCTTCCTCCCAGCCCCTTAATCAGTCTGAATCCTCCACCCCTTTATTCAACGCCTTCTCCATTCTAGAGGCTTGTTCCTCTGACGTCACGGATATTCCTTCTACTTCTGTCTCACTGCCCCATCCTGATGCTCCTTCCCATTCTAGTCCTCATGATTTTGATCCTGAAGCTGATGACCTAATCGGTGAGGATAATAGTATTGAGGTTGATTCTGATAATGGTGATACTGCCCAGTTCATTGTTAATGAGTCTGGATCATATAATGATCAACCTATGATAGCTTCGGTATCCGAGCAGATGGACTCCACCCCCCTCAAAGTTTCCATATGACGCACATCGCTGCATGGAATACTCGCGGTCTCTATAAGCCTTCTCATCAGAAAGACTTGAGAGATCTTATCCGCGATCAAAATCTTCATATTTGTGCTTCTCTTGAGACTCGTGCTTCCTTCCCTAACCTCCCTCTTATTTGTAGTCGTACTTTTGGCTCTTGGTCGTGGTCGTCAAACGGTCTCTTCTCCCCTAGAGGGACTAGAATTGTGGTTGTCTGGGATCCGCTTGCCATTGATATGTTGCTTATTGACTTAAACGATCAGGTTATGCATTTCAAAGTTAATATTCGTGCTTCTAATAAATCCTTTTTCTGCTCCTTCGTCAATGCTCATAATGATCAGATGATGCGTCGCTATCTCTGGCATTCTCTTGCGGTCCATAAGAATATGGTTAGAGATACCCCTTGGATTCTTCTAGGTGATTTCAATGTTGCTCTTGATATTAAAGATAGCACATCCGGGTCGTCTGGGATTTCTCGTGCCATGGAGGACTTCAGGGACTGTGTCAATCTGATGGAAATGGAGGATCTTAACTATAAAGGTCTCTTCTACACATGGACCAAGTCTCCTAATGGTTCGGGTGGCATTCTCAAGAAGATCGATCGTGTCATGGGAAATACTCATTTTGTTGCTTCTTTCCCCTCCTCTACTGTCAATTTTCTCCCTTACCGTACGTCCGATCATACTCCTGCTGTGCTTTCTCTCCCCCATCGTGCTCTTTTCCAACCTAAACCGTTCAAGTTCCCTAATTTCCTGACTTATAAGACCGATTTCAAGCAGATTGTTGCCTCTTCTTGGAACCCCAATATCACTGGATATCGGATGTATAAGGTTTTCAAAAACCTTAAAAATCTGAAAGTGCCTTTACGTAAGATTCTTCGCAACCAGGGAAACCTCTTTTCTAAGGTTATCTCTCTTCGTAATAAGCTTGATAGAGTTCAGATTGCTTTGGATCGGGATCCTTTCAATAAGGATCTTCGTGAAGAACAATGCAGGTATCTCCTCGCTTATAACGAGGCTAGCCTGGATGAAGAGAGGTTCCTGAAACAAAAGGCTAAGGTTAACTGGCTGCGTGAGGGTGATAAAAATTCGGCTTTTTTCCACAAAGCGGTTAAAAGCCGTAAATCTCGCAATCGTATTAATTCTATCCAGGATGCTCAAGGTAACTGGATCTCGGGGAATGATCTTCCTAATCTATTTGTTAATCACTTTCAAGCCTTATTGGGTTCTGCCTAGCCTTCCACTAATATTCGTGATCCTTCTTCCCTCTTCTCTAATAAGCTCTCCCCAATCCAATCTGCCGCCATGCTTACTCCTGTTACTGATGCGGAGGTTAAGTGTGTCTTGTTCCAGATGGGTGATGATAAAGCTCCTGGTTCTGATGGTTTCTCTGCTAAGTTCTTCAAGTCTGCGTGGGATATTGTTGGTCCTGATTTCTGTATGGCTGTTAAGGAATTCTTCTATTCTGGCAAACTTCTTAAGTCCTTCAACAGCACCATCCTTGCGCTCATCCCTAAAGTTGATTCCCCCTCCAAAGTCACTGATTTCCGCCCTATCACTTGTTGTAACGTTGTTTACAAATGTATCAGCAAGATTATTGTGGATCGTATCAAAAACCATCTTTCTTCTCTGGTTGATGAAAACCAGTCTGCTTTCATCCCTGGTCGTTTGATCACCGACAACGTCCTTCTTGTCCACGAGCTCATGCGTGATTATCATCGTCATCGTGGTCCTCCTAGGTGTGCTTTTAAGGTTGATATTCAAAAAGCCTATGACACTGTTGACAGGTCGTTTCTGCAGAACATCTTGTTTGGGTTTGGTTTCCCTGAGCGTATGATTGACTGGATCATGACCTGTGTTTCCACGGTTGCTTACTCTGTGAGTATCAATGGGAATACTCATGGTTATTTCGATGGTAAAAGGGGCCTTCGGCAGGGTGACCCCCTATCTCCTTATCTCTTCACTCTTGTCATGGAAGTGCTTAACCTTATGATCAAGAGAAACATCGATGATTCTGACTCTTTTAAATTCCACAGACAATGTGATGATCAAAGTATCACCCATCTCTGCTTTGCCGACGATCTCCTTCTCTTTTGTCATGGTGATAGTTCTTCGGTTAAAATCATATGTGATTCTCTTGAGGAATTCTCTGGGGTTTCTGGCCTCCATCCAAATATTGCGAAGAGTGAAGCTTTCTACTGTAATGTTGGTGAGAGGACCAGGGCTGCTATTGACCTTATTGTTAAGTTTCCTGAGGGCTCTTTCCCTGTCCGATACCTTGGCGTTCCCCTCATCACCACGCGTCTTGCACACAAAGACTGTAAAGGCCTTGTTGATAAAGTTAAATGCAGGATTAATGACTGGAAAAACAAGTCTCATATGATGGATTAGGGTTTTTGAATGTTGCGGGAACTGTCCGGATTCCCTTTCCCATCTTTTCTTTGAATGTTCTTTCACTTCTTTGGTTTGGCATGACCTCCATCATTTCATGAATCTCTCCTTCTCCACTGATAGTTGGTCTGATATCATTAGTCAACTCAACCCCATTAATTAGAAGAAGACCATTTGGTCCATCATTAGAAGACTTGTGTTTGCTGGAGCTGTCTACCACGTTTGGCGGGAAAGAAATTTACGGATTTTTAAACAAATAAAAAGATCTCATAATGCTGTCGTGAATAGTGTTAAGGATGATATCCGGTGTAGACTGCTGAGTCTTTCTATGAAAACTTGCACTAATGTTGATTTGGCTAAAACTATTTGGACCCTCCCCTAATCTTTTTCCTCTAAGCTTTCTTTTTCTCTGCTTGTTTTGGCTTGTATGGTTTGTTTGTTTTGCAGGTAGTCTTCCTTTATGTTTCTTGTTTGTTTATGGTTCCCTCTCTTGTTTTGGTTCCTAGTTTAGCTTGTTGACCGTTGGGGCCTGTCCCGATGGTTTTTTCTGTTTTTTGGTGGGGAGTCCCCAGCCTTATATTGTATTTATTCTTTTTATTAATAAAATTTGCCAGAGGTGCCGCCCTCTTTACCCAAAAAAAACTAGAAAACCCCAATAACATCATTTGCAACATTCAAAAACCTTAATCCATCATATGAAAACTTGAAAACCCTAATAACATCATTTGCAACATTCAAAAACCCTATTCCTTCATATGAAAACTAGAAAACCTTAATGACATCATTTGCAACATTCAAAACCCCTAATCCATCATATGAAAACTAGAAAACCCTAATAACATCAGTTGCAATATTCAAAAACCCTAATCCATCATATGAAAACTAGAAAACCCTAATCCATCATATGAAAACTAGAAAACCCTAATAACATCATTTGCAACATTCGAAAACCCTAATCCATCATAAGAAAACAAGAAAACCCTAATCCATCATATGAAAACTAGAAACCCTAATAACAACATTTACAACATTCAACAACCCTAATCCATCATATGAAAGAAAACCCTAATCCATTATATGAAAACTAGAAAACCCTAATCCATCATATAAAAACAAGAAAACACTAATCCATCATATGAAAACTAGAAAACCCTAATAACATCATTTGCAACATTCAAATACCCTAATCTATCAAATGAAAACTAGAAAACCCGAATCCATCATATGAAAACTAGAAAACCTAATAACATCATTTGCAATATTCAAAAACCCTAATCTATCATAGGAAAAACTAGAAAACCCAAATCCATCATACAAACACTAGAAAACCCTAATAACATCATTTGCAACATTCAAAACCCATAATAAATCATATGAAAACTAGAAAACCCTAATCCATCATCTGAAAACTAGAAAACCATAATAACATCATTTGCAACATTCAAAAACCCTAATCCATCATATGAAAACTAGAAAACCCTAATAACATCATTTGCAACATTCAAAAACCCTAATCCATCATATGAAAACTAGAAAACCCTAATAACATCATTTGCAACATTCAAAAACCCTAATCCATCATATGAAAACTAGTAAACCCTAGCACATCATATGAAAACTAGAAAACCCTAATCTATCATATAAAAACTAGAAAACCCTAATAACATCATTTGCAACATCCGAATACCCTAATCCATCATATGAAAACTAGAAAACCCTAATCCATCATATGCAACATTCAAAAACCCTAATCCATCATATGAAAACTAGAAAACCCTAATCCATCATATGAAAACTAGAAAACCCCAATGACATCATTTGCAACATTCAAAAACCTTAATCCATCATATGAAAACTTGAAAACCCTAATAACATCATTTGCAACATTCAAAAACCCTAATCCTTCATATGAAAACTAGAAAACCCTAATGACATCATTTGCAACATTCAAAAACCCTAATCCATCATATGAAAACTAGAAAACCCTAATAACATCAGTAGCAATATTCAAAAACCCTAATCCATCATATGAAAACTTGAAAACCCTAATCCATCATATGAAAACTAGAAAACCCTAATAACATCATTTGCAATATTCAAAAAACCTTATCCATCATATGCAAACTTGAAAACCCTAATAACATCATTTGCAACATTCAAAAACCCTAATCCATCATATGAAAACTAGAAAACCCTAACACATCATATGAAAACTAGAAAACCCTAATCCATCATATGAAAACTAGAAAACCCTAATAACATCATTTGCAACATTCAAAATCCCTAATCAATCATATGAAAACTAGAAAACCCTAATCCATCATATGAAAACTAGAAAACCCTAATCCATCATCTAAAAACTAGAAAACCATAATAACATCATTTGCAACATTCAAAAACCCTAATCCATCATATGAAAACTAGAAAACCCTAATAACATCATTTGGAACATTCAAAAACCCTAATCCATCGTATGAAAACTAGAAAACCCTAATAACATCATTTGCAACATTCACAAACCCTAATCCATCATATGAAAACTAGAAAACCCTAACACATCATATGAAAACTAGAAAACCCTAATCCATCATATGAAAACTAGAAAACCCTAATAACATCATTTCCAACATCCGAAAACCCTAATCCATCATATGAAAACTAGAAAACCGTAATCCATCATATGCAACATTCAAAAACCCTAATCCATCATATGAAAACTAGAAAACCCTAATCCATCATATGAAAACTAGAAAACCCCAATAACATCATTTGCAACATTCAAAAACCTTAATCCATCATATGAAAACTTGAAAACCCTAATAACATCATTTGCAACATTCAAAAACCCTATTCCTTCATATGAAAACTAGAAAACCCTAATGACATCATTTGCAACATTCAAAAACCCTAATCCATCATATGAAAACAGAAAACCCTAATAACATCAGTTGCAATATTCAAAAACCCTAATCCATCATATGAAAACTAGAAAACCCTAATCCATCATATGAAAACTAGAAAACCCTAATAACATCATTTGCAACATTCGAAAACCCTAATCCATCATAAGAAAACAAGAAAACCCTAATCCATCATATGAAAACTAGAAACCCTCATAACATCATTTACAACATTCAAAAACCCTAATCCATCATATGAAAACTAGAAAACCCTAATCCATTATATGAAAACTAGAAAACCCTAATCCATCATATAAAAACAAGAAAGCTTACTCTGTGAGTATCAATGGGAATACTCATGGTTATTTCGACGGTAAAAGGGGCCTTCGGCAGGGTGACCCCCTCTCTCCTTATCTCTTCACTCTTGTCATGGAAGTGCTTAACCTTATGATCAAGAGAAACATCCATGATTCTGATTCTTTTAAATTCCACAGACAATGTGACGATCAAAATATCACCCATCTCTGCTTTGCCGACGATCTCCTTCTCTTCTGCCATGGTGATAGCTCTTCGGTTAAACTTTTATGTGACTCTCTTGAGGAATTCTCTGGGGTTTCTGGCCTCCATCCCAACATTGCGAAGAGTGAAGCTTTCTATTGTAATGTTGGTGAGAGGACCAGGGCTGCCATTGATCTTATTGTTAAGTTTCCGGAGGGCTCTTTTCCTGTTCGATACCTTGGCATTCCGCTCATCACCACGCGTCTTGCCCACAAAGACTGTAAAGGACTTGTTGATAAAGTCAAATGCAGGATTAATGACTGGAAAAACAAGTCTCTTTCCTTTGCTGGACGTCCAGCTGATCCTCTCTGTCCTTTCTTCTACTCAAATCTATTGGGCTTCTGTTTTTATTCTTCCTAAATCTATCTCTAACGATATTGAGAAGCTCATGAGAGGTTTTCTCTGGTGCCATGGTGAGTTGAAACGTGGTAAAGCTAAAGTCTCTTGGAAAACTATATGCCTTCCTAAGGAACATGGTGGGCTTGGCATACGTAACCTTGCTATCTGGAATGTTGCCCTTATGGCTTCCCATGTTTGGAGACTCCTTTCCAAGAAAGAGTCCCTATGGGTTAAGTGGATCCACTCTTACCGTTTATGTGGCCGTAACTTTTGGGATGCCCCCAAAAAATACGGTTCTGGATTTGCCTGGCGTAACATCCTGGATATACGGGATAAGATAAGGGAGTATATAGTTTCCTAGATTGGTGATGGATGCTCTACTTCTGCTTGGTTCGATAACTGGCACCCCGCGGGCCCTCTTTCTAAATTCTTGTCTGTCCGTGACATCCATGATGCGGGTTTCACTCCTGATACAAAGGTTGCTGACCTGGTTCTTAACGGATCTTGGGTTCGCCCTCATTGTTGGAGAGATTCCCATACTGCTCTTCTTTCTCATAACCCCCCTACTCTTTCCACATTCGTCCCTGATAATCTCCTTTGGAGATCTAGAGACGGTCAACTCTCTCCTTTCTCTGTTCGTTCTGTTTGGTAGACTATTTGCCCCTATCATCAACCGATCTTTTGGTTTCATCTTGTTTGGTTCTCCCAGAACATCCCCAGACATGCTTTCATTCTTTGGGTTGCTCTTAAAAATCGACTTAAGACTCATGATAAAATCAAAATCTGGGACACTAATTCCAATCTCATTTGTGCGTTCTACGGGGACTGTCCGGATTCTCTTTCCCATCTCTTCTTTGAATGTTCTTTCACTTTTTTGGTTTGGAATGACCTCCATCATGTCATGAATCTCTCCTTCTCTACTGATAGCTGGTCTGATATCATTAGTCAACTCAACCCCAGTAATAAGAACAAGACCATATCGTCCATCATTAGAAGACTTGTTTTTGCTGGAGCTGTATACCACATTTGGCAGGAAAGAAATTTACGCATTTTTAAAAACATAAAAAGATCCCATCATGCTGTCGTGAATAGTGTTAAGGATGATATCCGCTGTAGACTGCTGAGTCTATCTATGAAAACTTGCACTAATGTTGATTTGGCTAAAACTATTTAGACCCTCCCTTAACTTTCTTCCTTTGGGCTTTCTTTCTTTTTCTGCTTGTTTTGGCTTGTATGGTTTGTTTGTTTTGTAGGTTGTTTTCCTTTATGTTCTTGTTTGCTTCTGGTTCCTTCTCTTGTTTTGGTTCCTAGTTTAGCTTGTTGTCCGTTGGGGCCTGTCCCGATGGATTTTCTGTTTTTTGGTGGGGAGTCCCCAGCCTTATATTGTATTTATTCTTTTTATTAATAAATTTGCCAGAGGTGCCGCCCTCTTTACCCAAAAAAAAACTAGAAAACCCTAATAACATCATTTGCAACATTCAAATACCCTAATCTATCAAATGAAAACTAGAAAACCCGAATCCATCATATGAAAACTAGAAAACCTAATAACATCATTTGCAATATTCAAAAACCCTAATCTATCATATGAAAACTAGAAAACCCTAATCCATCATACAAACACTAGAAAACCCTAATAACATCATTTGCAACATTCAAGACCCCTAATCAATCATATGAAAACTAGAAAACCCTAATCCATCATATGAAAACTAGAAAACCCTAATCCATCATCTGAAAACTAGAAAACCATAATAACATCATTTGCAACATTCAAAAACCCTAATCCATCATATGAAAACTAGAAAACCCTAATAACATCATTTGCAACATTCAAAAACCCTAATCCATCATATGAAAACTAGAAAACCCTAACACATCATATGAAAACTAGAAAACCCTAATCCATCATATGAAAACTAGAAAACCCTAATAACATCATTTGCAACATCCGAAAACCCTAATCCATCATATGAAAACTAGAAAACCCTAATCCATCATATGCAACATTCAAAAACCCTAATCCATCATATGAAAACTAGAAAACCCTAATCCATCATACGAAAACTAGAAAACCCCAATAACATCATTTGCAACATTCGAAAACCTTAATCCATCATATGAAAACTTGAAAACCCTAATAACATCATTTGCAACATTCAAAAACCCTATTCCTTCATATGAAAACTAGAAAACCCTAATGACATCATTTGCAACATTCAAAAACCCTAATCCATTATATGAAAACTACAAAACCCTAATAACATCAGTTGCAATATTCAAAAACCCTAATCCATCATATGAAAACTAGAAAACTCTAATCCATCATATGAAAACTAGAAAACCCTAATAACATCATTTGCAACATTCGAAAACCCTAATCCATCATAAGAAAACAAGAAAACCCTAATCCATCATATGAAAACTAGAAACCCTAATAACATCATTTACAACATTCAAAAACCCTAATCCATCATATGAAAACTAGAAAACCCTAATCCATCATATGAAAACTAGAAAACCCTAATCCATCATATGAAAACTAGAAAACCCTAACACATCATATGAAAACTAGAAAACCCTAATCTATCATATGAAAACAAGAAAACCCTAATAACATCATTTGCAACATCCGAAAACCCTAATCCATCATATGAAAACTAGAAAACCCTAATCCATCATATGCAACATTCAAAAACCCTAATCTATCATATGAAAACTAGAAAACCCTAATCCATCATATGAAAACTAGAAAACCCCAATAACATCATTTGCAACATTCGAAAACCTTAATCCATCATATGAAAACTTGAAAACCCTAATAACATCATTTGCAACATTCAAAAACCCTATTCCTTCATATGAAAACTAGAAAACCCTAATGACATCATTTGCAACATTCAAAAACCCTAATCCATCATATGAAAACTAGAAAACCCTAATAACATCAGTTGCAATATTCAAAAACCCTAATCCATCATATGAAAACTAGAAAACTCTAATCCATCATATGAAAACTAGAAAACCCTAATAACATCATTTGCAACATTCGAAAACCCTAATCCATCATAAGAAAACAAGAAAACCCTAATCCATAATATGAAAACTAGAAACCCTAATAACATCATTTACAACATTCAAAAACCCTAATCCATCATATGAAAACTAGAAAACCCTAATCCATCATATGAAAACTAGAAAACCCTAATCCATCATATGAAAACAAGAAAACCCTAATCCATCATATGAAAACTAGAAAACTCTAATAACATCATTTGCAACATTCAAATACCCTAATCTATCAAATGAAAACTAGAAAACCAGAATCCATCATATGAAAACTAGAAAACCTAATAACATCATTTGCAATATTCAAAAACCCTAGTCTTTCATATGAAAACTAGAAAACCCTAATCCATCATACAAACACTAGAAAACCCTAATAACATCATTTGCAACATTCAAAACCCCTAATCAATCATATGAAAACTAGAAAACCCTAATCCATCATATGAAAACTAGAAAACCCTAATCCATCATCTGAAAACTAGAAAACCATAATAACATCATTTGCAACATTCAAAAACCCTAATCTATCATATGAAAACTAGAAAACCCTAATAACATCATTTGCAACTTTCAAAAACCCTAATCCATCATATGAAAACTAGAAAACCCTAATAACATCATTTGCAACATTCAAAAACCCTAATCCATCATATGAAAACTAGAAAACCCTAACACATCATATGAAAACTAGAAAACCCTAATCCATCATATGAAAACTAGAAAACCCTAATAACATCATTTGCAACATCCGAATACCCTAATCCATCATGTGATTACTAGAAAACCCTAATCCATCATATGCAACATTCAAAAACCCTAATCCATCATATGAAAACTAGAAAACCCTAATCCATCATATGAAAACTAGAAAACCCCAATAACATCATTTGCAACATTCAAAAACCTTAATCCATCATATGAAAACTTGAAAACCCTAATAACATCATTTGCAACATTCAAAAACCCTAATCCTTCATATGAAAACTAGAAAACCATAATGACATCACTTGCAACATTCAAAAACCCTAATCCATCATATGAAAACTAGAAAACCGTAATAACATCAGTAGCAATATTCAAAAACCCTAATCCATCATATGAAAACTTGAAAACCCTAATCCATCATATGAAAACTAGAAAACCCTAATAACATCATTTGCAATATTCAAAAGCCCTAATCCATCATATGCAAACTAGAAAACCCTAATAACATCATTTGCAACATTCAAAAACCCTAATCCATCATATGAAAACTAGAAAACCCTAACACATCATATGAAAACTAGAAAACCCTAATCCATCATATGAAAACTAGAAAACCCTAATAACATCATTTGCAACATTCAAAACCCCTAATCAATCATATGAAAACTAGAAAACCCTAATCCATCATATGAAAACTAGAAAACCCTAATCCATCATCTGAAAACTAGAAAACCATAATAACATCATTTGCAACATTCAAAAACCCTAATCCATCATATGAAAACTAGAAAACCCTAATAACATCATTTGCAACATTCACAAACCCTAATCCATCATATGAAAACTAGAAAACCCTAACACATCATATGAAAACTAGAAAACCCTAATCCATCATATGAAAACAAGAAAACCCTAATAACATCATTTGCAACATCCGAAAACCCTAATCCATCATATGAAAACTAGAAAACCCTAATCCATCATATGCAACATTCAAAAACCCTAATCCATCATATGAAAACTAGAAAACCCTAATCCATCATACGAAAACTAGAAAACCCCAATAACATCATTTGCAACATTCGAAAACCTTAATCCATCATATGAAAACTTGAAAACCCTAATAACATCATTTGCAACATTCAAAAACCCTATTCCTTCATATGAAAACTAGAAAACCCTAATGACATCATTTGCAACATTCAAAAACCCTAATCCATTATATGAAAACTAGAAAACCCTAATAACATCAGTTGCAATATTCAAAAACCCTAATCCATCATATGAAAACTAGAAAACTCTAATCCATCATATGAAAACTAGAAAACCCTAATAACATCATTTGTAACATTCGAAAACCCTAATCCATCATAAGAAAACAAGAAAACCCTAATCCATCATATGAAAACTAGAAACCCTAATAACATCATTTACAACATTCAAAAACCCTAATCCATCATATGAAAACTAGAAAACCCTAATCCATCATATGAAAACTAGAAAACCCTAATCCATCATATGAAAACTAGAAAACCCTAACACATCATATGAAAACTAGAAAACCCTAATCCATCATATGAAAACAAGAAAACCCTAATAACATCATTTGCAACATCCGAAAACCCTAATCCATCATATGAAAACTAGAAAACCCTAATCCATCATATGCAACATTCAAAAACCCTAATCCATCATATGAAAACTAGAAAACCCTAATCCATCATATGAAAACTAGAAAACCCCAATAACATCATTTGCAACATTCGAAAACCTTAATCCATCATATGAAAACTTGAAAACCCTAATAACATCATTTGCAACATTCAAAAACCCTATTCCTTCATATGAAAACTAGAAAACCCTAATGAAATCATTTGCAACATTCAAAAACCCTAATCCATCATATGAAAACTAGAAAACCCTAATAACATCAGTTGCAATATTCAAAAACCCTAATCCATCATATGAAAACTAGAAAACTCTAATCCATCATATGAAAACTAGAAAACCCTAATAACATCATTTGCATCATTCGAAAACCCTAATCCATCATAAGAAAACAAGAAAACCCTAATCCATCATATGAAAACTAGAAACCCTAATAACATCATTTACAACATTCAAAAACCCTAATCCATCATATGAAAACTAGAAAACCCTAATCCATCATATGAAAACTAGAAAACCCTAATCCATCATATGAAAACAAGAAAACCCTAATCCATCATATGAAAACTAGAAAACTCTAATAACATCATTTGCAACATTCAAATACCCTAATCTATCAAATGAAAACTAGAAAACCAGAATCCATCATATGAAAACTAGAAAACCTAATAACATCATTTGCATTATTCAAAAACCCTAATCTTTCATATGAAAACTAGAAAACCCTAATCCATCATACAAACACTAGAAAACGCTAATAACATCATTTGCAACATTCAAAACCCCTAATCAATCATATGAAAACTAGAAAACCCTAATCCATCATATGAAAACTAGAAAACCCTAATCCATCATCTGAAAACTAGAAAACCATAATAACATCATTTGCAACATTCAAAAACCCTAATCTATCATATGAAAACTAGAAAACCCTAATAACATCATTTGCAACATTCAAAAACCCTAATCCATCGTATGAAAACTAGAAAACCCTAATAACATCATTTGCAACATTCAAAAACCCTAATCCATCATATGAAAACTAGAAAACCCTAACACATCATATGAAAACTAGAAAACCCTAATCCATCATATGAAAACTAGAAAACCCTAATAACATCATTTGCAACATCCGAATACCCTAATCCATCATGTGATTACTAGAAAACCCTAATCCATCATATGCAACATTCAAAAACCCTAATCCATCATATGAAAACTAGAAAACCCTAATCCATCATATGAAAACTAGAAAACCCCAATAACATCATTTGCAACATTCAAAAACCTTAATCCATCATATGAAAACTTGAAAACCCTAATTACATCATTTGCAACATTCAAAAACCCTAATCCTTCATATGAAAACTAGAAAACCATAATGACATCATTTGCAACATTCAAAAACCCTAATCCATCATATGAAAACTAGAAAACCGTAATAACATCAGTAGCAATATTCAAAAACCCTAATCCATCATATGAAAACTTGAAAACCCTAATCCATCATATGAAAACTAGAAAACCCTAATAACATCATTTGCAATATTCAAAAACCCTAATCCATCATATGCAAACTAGAAAACCCTAATAACATCATTTGCAACATTCAAAAACCCTAATCCATCATATGAAAACTAGAAAACCCTAACACATCATATGAAAACTAGAAAACCCTAATCCATCATATGAAAACTAGAAAACCCTAATAACATCATTTGCAACATTCAAAACCCCTAATCAATCATATGAAAACTAGAAAACCCTAATCCATCATATGAAAACTAGAAAACCCTAATCCATCATCTGAAAACTAGAAAACCATAATAACATCATTTGCAACATTCAAAAACCCTAATCCATCATATGAAAACTAGAAAACCCTAATAACATCATTTGCAACATTCACAAACCCTAATCCATCATATGAAAACTAAAAAACCCTAACACATCATATGAAAACTAGAAAACCCTAATCCATCATATGAAAACAAGAAAACCCTAATAACATCATTTGCAACATCCGAAAACCCTAATCCATCATATGAAAAAAACTAGAAAACCCTAATCCATCATATGCAACATTCAAAAACCCTAATCCATCATATGAAAACTAGAAAACCCCAATAACATCATTTGCAACATTCGAAAACCTTAATCCATCATATGAAAACTTGAAAACCCTAATAACATCATTTGCAACATTCAAAAACCCTATTCCTTCATATGAAAACTAGAAAACCCTAATGACATCATTTGCAACATTCAAAAACCCTAATCCATCATATGAAAACTAGAAAAACCTAATAACATCAGTTGCAATATTCAAAAACCCTAATCCATCATATGAAAACTAGAAAACTCTAATCCATCATATGAAAACTAGAAAACCCTAATAACATCATTTGTAACATTCGAAAACCCTAATCCATCATAAGAAAACAAGAAAACCCTAATCCATCATATGAAAACTAGAAACCCTAATAACATCATTTACAACATTCAAAAACCCTAATCCATCATATGAAAACTAGAAAACCCTAATCCATCATATGAAAACTAGAAAACCCTAATCCATCATATGAAAACTAGAAAACCCTAACACATCATATGAAAACTAGAAAACCCTAATCCATCATATGAAAACAAGAAAACCCTAATAACATCATTTGCAACATCCGAAAACCCTAATCCATCATATGAAAACTAGAAAACCCTAATCCATCATATGCAACATTCAAAAACCCTAATCCATCATATGAAAACTAGAAAACCCTAATCCATCATATGAAAACTAGAAAACCCCAATAACATCATTTGGAACATTCGAAAACCTTAATCCATCATATGAAAACTTGAAAACCCTAATAACATCATTTGCAACATTCAAAAACCCTATTCCTTCATATGAAAACTAGAAAACCCTAATGAAATCATTTGCAACATTCAAAAACCCTAATCCATCATATGAAAACTAGAAAACCCTAATAACATCAGTTGCAATATTCAAAAACCCTAATCCATCATATGAAAACTAGAAAACTCTAATCCATCATATGAAAACTAGAAAACCCTAATAACATCATTTGCATCATTCGAAAACCCTAATCCATCATAAGAAAACAAGAAAACCCTAATCCATCATATGAAAACTAGAAACCCTAATAACATCATTTACAACATTCAAAAACCCTAATCCATCATATGAAAACTAGAAAACCCTAATCCATCATATGAAAACTAGAAAACCCTAATCCATCATATGAAAACAAGAAAACCCTAATCCATCATATGAAAACTAGAAAACTCTAATAACATCATTTGCAACATTCAAATACCCTAATCTATCAAATGAAAACTAGAAAACCAGAATCCATCATATGAAAACTAGAAAACCTAATAACATCATTTGCATTATTCAAAAACCCTAATCTTTCATATGAAAACTAGAAAACCCTAATCCATCATACAAACACTAGAAAACGCTAATAACATCATTTGCAACATTCAAAACCCCTAATCAATCATATGAAAACTAGAAAACCCTAATCCATCATATGAAAACTAGAAAACCCTAATCCATCATCTGAAAACTAGAAAACCATAATAACATCATTTGCAACATTCAAAAACCCTAATCTATCATATGAAAACTAGAAAACCCTAATAACATCATTTGCAACATTCAAAAACCCTAATCCATCGTATGAAAACTAGAAAACCCTAATAACATCATTTGCAACATTCAAAAACCCTAATCCATCATATGAAAACTAGAAAACCCTAACACATCATATGAAAACTAGAAAACCCTAATCCATCATATGAAAACTAGAAAACCCTAATAACATCATTTGCAACATCCGAATACCCTAATCCATCATGTGATTACTAGAAAACCCTAATCCATCATATGCAACATTCAAAAACCCTAATCCATCATATGAAAACTAGAAAACCCTAATCCATCATATGAAAACTAGAAAACCCCAATAACATCATTTGCAACATTCAAAAACCTTAATCCATCATATGAAAACTTGAAAACCCTAATTACATCATTTGCAACATTCAAAAACCCTAATCCTTCATATGAAAACTAGAAAACCATAATGACATCATTTGCAACATTCAAAAACCCTAATCCATCATATGAAAACTAGAAAACCGTAATAACATCAGTAGCAATATTCAAAAACCCTAATCCATCATATGAAAACTTGAAAACCCTAATCCATCATATGAAAACTAGAAAACCCTAATAACATCATTTGCAATATTCAAAAACCCTAATCCATCATATGCAAACTAGAAAACCCTAATAACATCATTTGCAACATTCAAAAACCCTAATCCATCATATGAAAACTAGAAAACCCTAACACATCATATGAAAACTAGAAAACCCTAATCCATCATATGAAAACTAGAAAACCCTAATAACATCATTTGCAACATTCAAAACCCCTAATCAATCATATGAAAACTAGAAAACCCTAATCCATCATATGAAAACTAGAAAACCCTAATCCATCATCTGAAAACTAGAAAACCATAATAACATCATTTGCAACATTCAAAAACCCTAATCCATCATATGAAAACTAGAAAACCCTAATAACATCATTTGCAACATTCACAAACCCTAATCCATCATATGAAAACTAAAAAACCCTAACACATCATATGAAAACTAGAAAACCCTAATCCATCATATGAAAACAAGAAAACCCTAATAACATCATTTGCAACATCCGAAAACCCTAATCCATCATATGAAAACTAGAAAACCCTAATCCATCATATGCAACATTCAAAAACCCTAATCCATCATATGAAAACTAGAAAACCCTAATCCATCATATGAAAACTAGAAAACCCCAATAACATCATTTGCAACATTCGAAAACCTTAATCCATCATATGAAAACTTGAAAACCCTAATAACATCATTTGCAACATTCAAAAACCCTATTCCTTCATATGAAAACTAGAAAACCCTAATGACATCATTTGCAACATTCAAAAACCCTAATCCATCATATGAAAACTAGAAAAACCTAATAACATCAGTTGCAATATTCAAAAACCCTAATCCATCATATGAAAACTAGAAAACTCTAATCCATCATATGAAAACTAGAAAACCCTAATAACATCATTTGCAACATTCGAAAACCCTAATCCATCATAAGAAAACAAGAAAACCCTAATCCATCATATGAAAACTAGAAACCCTAATAACATCATTTACAACATTCAAAAACCCTAATCCATCATATGAAAACTAGAAAACCCTAATCCATCATATGAAAACTAGAAAACCCTAATCCATCATAGGAAAACTAGAAAACCCTAACACATCATATGAAAACTAGAAAACCCTAATCCAGCATATGAAAACAAGAAAACCCTAATAACATCATTTGCAACATCCGAAAACCCTAATCCATCATATGAAAACTAGAAAACCCTAATCCATCATATGCAACATTCAAAAACCCTAATCCATCATATGAAAACTAGAAATCCCTAATCAATCATATGAAAACTAGAAAACCCCAATAACATCATTTGCAACATTCGAAAACCTTAATCCATCATATGAAAACTTTAAAACCCTAATAACATAATTTGCAACATTCAAAAACCCTATTCCTTCATATGAAAACTAGAAAACCCTAATGACATCATTTGCAACATTCAAAAACCCTAATCCATCATATGAAAACTAGAAAACCCTAATAACATCAGTTGCAATATTCAAAAACCATAATCCATCGTATGAAAACTAGAAAACTCTAATCCATCATATGAAAACTAGAAAACCCTAATAACATCATTTGCAACATTCGAAAACCCTAATCCATCATAAGAAAACAAGAAAACCCTAATCCATCATATGAAAACTAGAAACCCTAATAACATCATTTACAACATTCAAAAACCCTAATCCATCATATGAAAACTAGAAAACCCTAATCCATCATATGAAAACTAGAAAACCCTAATCCATCATATGAAAACAAGAAAACCCTAATCCATCATATGAAAACTAGAAAACTCTAATAACATCATTTGCAACATTCAAATACCCTAATCTATCAAATGAAAACTAGAAAACCAGAATCCATCATATGAAAACTAGAAAACCTAATAACATCATTTGCAATATTCAAAAACCCTAATCTTTCATATGAAAACTAGAAAACCCTAATCCATCATACAAACACTAGAAAACCCTAATAACATCATTTGCAACATTCAAAACCCCTAATCAATCATATGAAAACTAGAAAACCCTAATCCATCATATGAAAACTAGAAAACCCTGCTCCATCATCTGAAAACTAGAAAACCATAATAACATCATTTGCAACATTCAAAAACCCTAATCTATCATATGAAAACTAGAAAACCCTAATAACATCATTTGCAACATTCAAAAACCCTAATCCATCATATGAAAACTAGAAAACCCTAATAACATCATTTGCAACATTCAAAAACCCTAATCCATCATATGAAAACTAGAAAACCCTAACACATCATATGAAAACTAGAAAACCCTAATCCATCATATGAAAACTAGAAAACCCTAATAACATCATTTGCAACATCCGAAAACCCTAATCCATCATATGAAAACTAGAAAACCCTAATCCATCATATGCAACATTCAAAAACCCTAATCCATCATATGAAAACTAGAAAACCCTAATCAATCATATGAAAACTAGAAAACCCCAATAACATCATTTGCAACATTCGAAAACCTTAATCCATCATATGAAAACTTGAAAACCCTAATAACATCATTTGCAACATTCAAAAACCCTATTCCTTCATATGAAAACTAGAAAATCCTAATGACATCATTTGCAACATTCAAAAACCCTAATCCATCATATGAAAACTAGAAAACCCTAATAACATCAGTTCCAATATTCAAAAACCCTAATCCATCATATGAAAACTAGAAAACTCTAATCCATCATATGAAAACTAGAAAACCCTAATAACATCATTTGCAACATTCGAAAACCCTAATCCATCATAAGAAAACAAGAAAACCCTAATCCATCATATGAAAACTAGAAACCCTAATAACATCATTTACAACATTCAAAAACCCTAATCCATCATATGAAAACTAGAAAACCCTAATCCATCATATGAAAACTAGAAAACCCTAATCCATCATATGAAAACAAGAAAACCCTAATCCATCATATGAAAACTAGAAAACTCTAATAACATCATTTGCAACATTCAAATACCCTAATCTATCAAATGAAAACTAGAAAACCAGAATCCATCATATGAAAACTAGAAAACCTAATAACATCATTTGAAATATTCAAAAACCCTAATCTTTCATATGAAAACTAGAAAACCCTAATCCATCATACAAACACTAGAAAACCCTAATAACATCATTTGCAACATTCAAAACCCCTAATCAATCATATGAAAACTAGAAAACCCTAATCCATCATATGAAAACTAGAAAACCCTAATCCATCATCTGAAAACTAGAAAACCATAATAACATCATTTGCAACATTCAAAAACCCTAATCTATCATATGAAAACTAGAAAACCCTAATAACATCATTTGCAACATTCAAAAACCCTAATCCATCATATGAAAACTAGAAAACCCTAATAACATCATTTGCAACATTCAAAAACCCTAATCCATCATATGAAAACTAGAAAACCCTAACACATCATATGAAAACTAGAAAACCCTAATCCATCATATGAAAACTAGAAAACCCTAATAACATCATTTGCAACATCCGAATACCCTAATCCATCATATGATTACTAGAAAACCCTAATTCATCATATGCAACATTCAAAAACCCTAATCCATCATATGAAAACTAGAAAACCCTAATCCATCATATGAAAACTAGAAAACCCCAATAACATCATTTGCAACATTCAAAAACCTTAATCCATCATATGAAAACTTGAAAACCCTAATAACATCATTTGCAACATTCAAAAACCCTAATCCTTCATATGAACACTAGAAAACCCTAATGACATCATTTGCAACATTCAAAAACCCTAGTCCATCATATGAAAACTAGAAAACCCTAACACATCATATGAAAACTAGAAAACCCTAATCCATCATATGAAAACTAGAAAACCCTAATAACATCATTGGCAACATTCAAAACCCCTAATCAATCATATGAAAACTAGAAAACCCTAATCCATCATATGAAAACTAGAAAACCCTAATCCATCATATGAAAACTAGAAAACCCTAATCCATCATCTGAAAACTAGAAAACCATAATAACATCATTTGCAACATTCAAAAACCCTAATCCATCATATGAAAACTAGAAAACCCTAATAACATCATTTGGAATATTCAAAAACCCTAATCCATCGTATGAAAACTAGAAAACCCTAATAACATCATTTGCAACATTCACAAACCCTAATCCATCATATGAAAACTAGAAAACCCTAACACATCATATGAAAACTAGAAAACCCTAATCCATCATATGAAAACTAGAAAACCCTAATAATATCATTTGCAACATCCAAAAACCCTAATCCATCATATGAAAACTAGAAAACCCTAATCCATCGTATGCAACATTCAAAAACCCTAATCCATCATATGAAAACTAGAAAACCCTAATCCATCATATGAAAACTAGAAAACTCTAATAACATCATTTGCAACATTCAAATACCCTAATCTATCAAATGAAAACAAGAAAACCAGAATCCATCATATAAAAACTAGAAAACCTAATAACATCATTTGCAATATTCAAAAACCCTAATCTATCATATGAAAACTAGAAAACCCTAATCCATCATACAAACACTAGAAAACCCTAATAACATCATTTGCAACATTCAAAACCCCGAATCAATCATATGAAAACTAGAAAACCCTAATCCATCATATGAAAACTAGAAAACCCTAATCCATCATATGAAAACTAGAAAACCCCAATAACATCATTTGCAACATTCAAAAACCTTAATCCATCACATGAAAACTTGAAAACCCTAATAACATCATTTGCAACATTCAAAAACCCTATTCCGTCATATGAAAACTAGAAAACCCTAATGACATCATTTGCAACATTCAAAAACCCTAATCCATCATATGAAAACTAGAAAACCCTAATAACATCAGTTGCAATATTCAAAAACCCTAATCCATCATATGAAAACTAAAAAACCCTAATCCATCATATGAAAACTAGAAAACCCTAATAACATCATTTGCAACATTCGAATACCCTAATCCATCATAAGAAAACAAGAAAACCCTAATCCATCATATGAAAACTAGAAACCCTAATAACATCATTTACAACATTCAAAAACCCTAATCCATCATATGAAAACTAGAAAACCCTAATCCATCATATGAAAACAAGAAAACCCTAATCCATCATATGAAAACTAGAAAACTCTAATAACATCATTTGCAACATTCAAATACCCTAATCTATCAAATGAAAACTAGAAAACCAGAATCCATCATATGAAAACTAGAAAACCTAATAACATCATTTGCAATATTCAAAAACTCTAATCTATCATATGAAAACTAGAAAACCCTAATCCATCATACAAACACTAGAAAACCCTAATAACATCATTTGCAACATTCAAAACCCCTAATCAATCATATGAAAACTAGAAAACCCTAATCCATCATCTGAAAACTAGAAAACCATAATAACATCATTTGCAACATTCAAAAACCCTAATCTATCATATGAAAACTAGAAAACCCTAATATCATCATTTGCAACATTCAAAAACCCTAATCCATCATATGAAAACTAGAAAACCCTAATAACATTATTTGCAACATTCAAAAACCCTAATCCATCATATGAAAAAAACCCTAACACATCATATGAAAACTAGAAAACCCTAATCCATCATATGAAAACTAGAAAACCCTAATAACATCATTTGCAACATCCGAATACCCTAATCCATCATATGATTACTAGAAAACCCTAATCCATCATATGCAACATTCAAAAACCCTAATCCATCATATGAAAACTAGAAAACCCTAATCCATCATATGAATACTAGAAAACCCCAATAACATCATTTGCAACATTCAAAAACCTTAATCCATCATATGAAAACTTGAAAACCCTAATAACATCATTTGCAACATTCAAAAACCCTAATCCTTCATATGAAAACTTGAAAACCCTAATGACATCATTTGCAACATTCAAAAACCCTAATCCATCATATGAAAACTAGAAAACCCTAATAACATCAGTAGCAATATTCAAAAACCCTAATCCATCATATGAAAACTAGAAAACCCTAATCCATCATATGAAAACTAGAAAACCCTAATAACATCATTTGCAATATTCAAAAACCCTAATCCATCATATGCAAACTAGAAAACCCTAATAACATCATTTGCAACATTCAAAAACCCTAATCCATCATATGAAAACTAGAAAACCCTAACACATCATATGAAAACTAGAAAACCCTAATCCATCATATGAAAACTAGAAAACCCTAATAACATCATTTGCAACATTCAAAAACCCTAATCCATCATAAGAAAACAAGAAAACCCTAATCCATCATATGAAAACTAGAAAACCCTAATCCATCATATGAAAACTAGAAAACCCTAATCCATCATATGAAAACAAGAAAACCCTAATCCATCATATGAAAACTAGAAAACCCTAATCCATCATATGAAAACTAGAAAACCCTAATAACATCAGTAGCAATATTCAAAAACCCTAATCCATCATATGAAAACTAGAAAACCCTAATCCATCATATGCAAACTAAAAAACCCTAATAACATCATTTGCAACATTCAAAAACCCTAATCCATCATATGAAAACTAGAAAACCCTAATAACATCATTTGCAACATTCAAAAACCCTAATCCATCATATGAAAACTAGAAAACCCTAACACATCATATGAAAACTAGAAAACCCTAATGCATCATATGAAAACTAGAAAACCCTAATAACATCATTTGCAACATTCGAAAACCCTAATCCATCATAAGAAAACAAGAAAACCCTAATCCATCATATGAAAACTAGAAACCCTAATAACATCATTTACAACATTCAAAAACCCTAACCTATCATATGAAAACTAGAAAACCCTAATCCATCATATGAAAACAAGAAAACCCTAATCCATCATATGAAAACAAGAAAACCCTAATCCATCAAATGAAAACTAGAAAACTCTAATAACATCATTTGCAACATTCAAATACCCTAATCTATCAAATGAAAACTAGAAAACCAGAATCCATCATATGAAAACTAGAAAACCTAATAACATCATTTGCAATATTCAAAAACCCTAATCTATCATATGAAAACTAGAAAACCCTAATCCATCATACAAACACTAGAAAACCCTAATAACATCATTTGCAACATTCAAAACCCCTAATCAATCATATGAAAACTAGAAAACCCTAATCCATCATCTGAAAACTAGAAAACCATAATAACATCAGTTGTAACATTCAAAAACCCTAATCTATCATATGAAAACTAGAAAACCCTAATAACATCATTTGCAACATTCAAAAACCCTAATCCATCATATGAAAACTAGAAAACCCTAATAACATCATTTGCAACATTCAAAAACCCTAATCCATCATATGAAAAAAACCCTAACACATCATATGAAAACTAGAAAACCCTAATCCATCATATGAAAACTAGAAAACCCTAATAACATCATTTGCAACATTCAAAAACCCTAATCCTTCATATGAACACTAGAAAACCCTAATGACATCATTTGCAACATTCAAAAACCCTAATCCATCATATGAAAACTAGAAAACCCTAACACATCATATGAAAACTAGAAAACCCTAATCCATCATATGAAAACTAGAAAACCCTAATAACATCATTGGCAACATTCAAAACCCCTAATCAATCATATGAAAACTAGAAAACCCTAATCCATCATATGAAAACTAGAAAACCCTAATCCATCATATGAAAACTAGAAAACCCTAATCCATCATCTGAAAACTAGAAAACCATAATAACATCATTTGCAACATTCAAAAACCCTAATCCATCATATGAAAACTAGAAAACCCTAATAACATCATTTGGAATATTCAAAAACCCTAATCCATCGTATGAAAACTAGAAAACCCTAATAACATCATTTGCAACATTCACAAACCCTAATCCATCATATGAAAACTAGAAAACCCTAACACATCATATGAAAACTAGAAAACCCTAATCCATCATATGAAAACTAGAAAACCCTAATAATATCATTTGCAACATCCAAAAACCCTAATCCATCATATGAAAACTAGAAAACCCTAATCCATCATATGCAACATTCAAAAACCCTAATCCATCATATGAAAACTAGAAAACCCTAATCCATCATATGAAAACTAGAAAACTCTAATAACATCATTTGCAACATTCAAATACCCTAATCTATCAAATGAAAACAAGAAAACCAGAATCCATCATATGAAAACTAGAAAACCTAATAACATCATTTGCAATATTCAAAAACCCTAATCTATCATATGAAAACTAGAAAACCCTAATCCATCATACAAACACTAGAAAACCCTAATAACATCATTTGCAACATTCAAAACCCCTAATCAATCATATGAAAACTAGAAAACCCTAATCCATCATATGAAAACTAGAAAACCCTAATCCATCATATGAAAACTAGAAAACCCCAATAACATCATTTGCAACATTCAAAAACCTTAATCCATCACATGAAAACTTGAAAACCCTAATAACATCATTTGCAACATTCAAAAACCCTATTCCTTCATATGAAAACTAGAAAACCCTAATGACATCATTTGCAACATTCAAAAACCCTAATCCATCATATGAAAACTAGAAAACCCTAATAACATCAGTTGCAATATTCAAAAACCCTAATCCATCATATGAAAACTAAAAAACCCTAATCCATCATATGAAAACTAGAAAACCCTAATAACATCATTTGCAACATTCGAATACCCTAATCCATCATAAGAAAACAAGAAAACCCTAATCCATCATATGAAAACTAGAAACCCTAATAACATCATTTACAACATTCAAAAACCCTAATCCATCATATGAAAACTAGAAAACCCTAATCCATCATATGAAAACAAGAAAACCCTAATCCATCATATGAAAACTAGAAAACTCTAATAACATCATTTGCAACATTCAAATACCCTAATCTATCAAATGAAAACTAGAAAACCAGAATCCATCATATGAAAACTAGAAAACCTAATAACATCATTTGCAATATTCAAAAACTCTAATCTATCATATGAAAACTAGAAAACCCTAATCCATCATACAAACACTAGAAAACCCTAATAACATCATTTGCAACATTCAAAACCCCTAATCAATCATATGAAAACTAGAAAACCCTAATCCATCATCTGAAAACTAGAAAACCATAATAACATCATTTGCAACATTCAAAAACCCTAATCTATCATATGAAAACTAGAAAACCATAATATCATCATTTGCAACATTCAAAAACCCTAATCCATCATATGAAAACTAGAAAACCCTAATAACATTATTTGCAACATTCAAAAACCCTAATCCATCATATGAAAAAAACCCTAACACATCATATGAAAACTAGAAAACCCTAATCCATCATATGAAAACTAGAAAACCCTAATAACATCATTTGCAACATCCGAATACCCTAATCCATCATATGATTACTAGAAAACCCTAATCCATCATATGCAACATTCAAAAACCCTAATCCATCATATGAAAACTAGAAACCCTAATCCATCATATGAATACTAGAAAACCCCAATAACATCATTTGCAACATTCAAAAACCTTAATCCATCATATGAAAACTTGAAAACCCTAATAACATCATTTGCAACATTCAAAAACCCTAATCCTTCATATGAAAACTTGAAAACCCTAATGACATCATTTGCAACATTCAAAAACCCTAATCCATCATATGAAAACTAGAAAACCCTAATAACATCAGTAGCAATATTCAAAAACCCTAATCCATCATATGAAAACTAGAAAACCCTAATCCATCATATGAAAACTAGAAAACCCTAATAACATCATTTGCAATATTCAAAAACCCTAATCCATCATATGCAAACTAGAAAACCCTAATAACATCATTTGCAACATTCAAAAACCCTAATCCATCATATGAAAACTAGAAAACCCTAACACATCATATGAAAACTAGAAAACCCTAATCCATCATATGAAAACTAGAAAACCCTAATAACATCATTTGCAACATTCAAAAACCCTAATCCATCATAAGAAAACAAGAAAACCCTAATCCATCATATGAAAACTAGAAAACCCTAATCCATCATATGAAAACTAGAAAACCCTAATCCATCATATGAAAACAAGAAAACCCTAATCCATCATATGAAAACTAGAAAACCCTAATCCATCATATGAAAACTAGAAAACCCTAATAACATCAGTAGCAATATTCAAAAACCCTAATCCATCATATGAAAACTAGAAAACCCTAATCCATCATATGCAAACTAAAAAACCCTAATAACATCATTTGCAACATTCAAAAACCCTAATCCATCATATGAAAACTAGAAAACCCTAATAACATCATTTGCAACATTCAAAAACCCTAATCCATCATATGAAAACTAGAAAACCCTAACACATCATATGAAAACTAGAAAACCCTAATGCATCATATGAAAACTAGAAAACCCTAATAACATCATTTGCAACATTCGAAAACCCTAATCCATCATAAGAAAACAAGAAAACCCTAATCCATCATATGAAAACTAGAAACCCTAATAACATCATTTACAACATTCAAAAACCCTAACCTATCATATGAAAACTAGAAAACCCTAATCCATCATATGAAAACAAGAAAACCCTAATCCATCATATGAAAACAAGAAAACCCTAATCCATCAAATGAAAACTAGAAAACTCTAATAACATCATTTGCAACATTCAAATACCCTAATCTATCAAATGAAAACTAGAAAACCAGAATCCATCATATGAAAACTAGAAAACCTAATAACATCATTTGCAATATTCAAAAACCCTAATCTATCATATGAAAACTAGAAAACCCTAATCCATCATACAAACACTAGAAAACCCTAATAACATCATTTGCAACATTCAAAACCCCTAATCAATCATATGAAAACTAGAAAACCCTAATCCATCATCTGAAAACTAGAAAACCATAATAACATCAGTTGTAACATTCAAAAACCCTAATCTATCATATGAAAACTAGAAAACCCTAATAACATCATTTGCAACATTCAAAAACCCTAATCCATCATATGAAAACTAGAAAACCCTAATAACATCATTTGCAACATTCAAAAACCCTAATCCATCATATGAAAAAAACCCTAACACATCATATGAAAACTAGAAAACCCTAATCCATCATATGAAAACTAGAAAACCCTAATAACATCATTTGCAACATCCGAATACCCTAATCCATCATATGATTACTAGAAAACCCTAATCCATCATATGCAACATTAAAAAACCCTAATCCATCATATGAAAACTAGAAAACCCTAATCCATCATATGAAAACTAGAAAACCCTAATAACATCAGTTGCAATATTCAAAAACCCTAATCCATCATATGAAAACTAGAAAACCCTAATCCATCATATGAAAACTAGAAAACCCTAATAACATCATTTGCAACATTCAAAAACCCAAATCCATCATATGAAAACTAGAAAACCCTAATAACATCATTTGCAACATTCAAAAACCCTAATCCATCATATGAAAACTAGAAAACCCTAACACATCATATGAAAACTAGAAAACCCTAATCCATCATATGAAAACTAGAAAACCCTAATAACATCATTTGCAACATCCAAAAACCCTAATCCATCATATGAAAACTAGAAAACCCTAATCCATCATATGCAACATTCAAAAACCCTAATCCATCATATGAAAACTAGAAAACCCTAATCCATCATATGAAAACTAGAAAACTCTAATAACATCATCTGCAACATTCAAATACCCTAATCTATCAAATGAAAACTAGAAAACCACAAACCATCATATGAAAACTAGAAAACCTAATAACATCATTTGCAATATTCAAAAACCCTAATCTATCATATGAAAACTAGAAAACCCTAATCCATCATACAAACACTAGAAAACCCTAATAACATCATTTGCAACATTCAAAACCCCTAATCAATCATATGAAAACTAGAAAACCCTAATCCATCATATGAAAACTAGAAAACCCTAATCCATCCTATGAAAACTAGAAAACCCCAATAACATCATTTGCAACATTCAAAAACCTTAATCCATCACATGAAAACTTGAAAACCCTAATAACATCATTTGCAACATTCAAAAACCCTATTCCTTCATATGAAAACTAGAAAACCCTAATGACATCATTTGCAACATTCAAAAACCCTAATCCATCATATGAAAACTAGAAAACCCTAATAACATCAGTTGCAATATTCAAAAACCCTAATCCATCATATGAAAACTAGAAAACCCTAATCCATCATATGAAAACTAGAAAACCCTAATAACATCATTTGCAACATTCGAATACCCTAATCCATCATAAGAAAACAAGAAAACCCTAATCCATCATATGAAAACTAGAAACCCTAATAACATCATTTACAACATTCAAAAACCCTAATCCATCATATGAAAACTAGAAAACCCTAATCCATCATATGAAAACAAGAAAACCCTAATCCATCATATGAAAACAAGAAAACCCTAATCCATCATATGAAAACTAGAAAACTCTAATAACATCATTTGCAACATTCAAATACCCGAATCTATCAAATGAAAACTAGAAAACCAGAATCCATCATATGAACACTAGAAAACCTAATAACATCATTTGCAATATTCAAAAACTCTAATCTATCATATGAAAACTAGAAAACCCTAATCCATCATACAAACACTAGAAAACCCTAATAACATCATTTGCAACATTCAAAACCCCTAATCAATCATATGAAAACTAGAAAACCCTAATCCATCATCTGAAAACTAGAAAACCATAATAACATCATTTGCAACATTCAAAAACCCTAATCTATCATATGAAAACTAGAAAACCCTAATAACATCATTTGCAACATTCAAAAACCCTAATCCATCATATGAAAACTAGAAAACCCTAATAACATTATTTGCAACATTCAAAAACCCTAATCCATCATATGAAAAAAACCCTAACACATCATATGAAAACTAGAAAACCCTAATCCATCATATGAAAACTAGAAAACCCTAATAACATCATTTGCAACATCCGAATACCCTAATCCATCATATGATTACTAGAAAACCCTAATCCATCATATGCAACATTCAAAAACCCTAATCCATCATATGAAAACTAGAAAACCCTAATCCATCATATGAATACTAGAAAACCCCAATAACATCATTTGCAACATTCAAAAACCTTAATCCATCATATGAAAACTTGAAAACCCTAATAACATCATTTGCAACATTCAAAAACCCTAATCCTTCATATGAAAACTTGAAAACCCTAATGACATCATTTGCAACATTCAAAAACCCTAATCCATCATATGAAAACTAGAAAACCCTAATCACATCAGTAGCAATATTCACAAACCCTAATCCATCATATGAAAACTAGAAAACCCTAATCCATCATATGAAAACTAGAAAACCCTAATAACATCATTTGCAATATTCAAAAACCCTAATCTATCATATGCAAACTAGAAAACCCTAATAACATCATTTGCAACATTCAAAAACCCTAATCCATCATATGAAAACTAGAAAACCCTAACACATCATATGAAAACTAGAAAACCCTAATCCATCATATGAAAACTAGAAAACCCTAATAACATCATTTGCAACATTCAAAAACCCTAATCCATCATAAGAAAACAAGAAAACCCTAATCCATCATATGAAAACTAGAAACCCTAATAACATCATTTACAACATTCAAAAACCCTAATCCATCATATGAAAACTAGAAAACCCTAATCCATCATATGAAAACTAGAAAACCCTAATCCATCATATGAAAACAAGAAAACCCTAATCCATCATATGAAAACTACAAAACCCTAATCCATCATATGAAAACAAGAAAACCCTAATAACATCAGTAGCAATATTCAAAAACCCTAATCCATCATATGAAAACTAGAAAACCCTAATCCATCATATGAAAACTAGAAAACCCTAATAACATCATTTGCAACATTCAAAAACCCTATTCCATCATATGAAAACTAGAAAACCCTAATAACATCATTTGCAACATTCAAAAACCCTAATCCATCATATGAAAACTAGAAAACCCTAACACATCATATGAAAACTAGAAAACCCTAATCCATCATATGAAAACTAGAAAACCCTAATAACATCATTTGCAACATTCGAAAACCCTAATCCATCATAAGAAAACAAGAAAACCCTAATCCATCATATGAAAACTAGAAACCCTAATAACATCATTTACAACATTCAAAAACCCTAATCCATCATATGAAAACTAGAAAACCCTAATCCATCATATGAAAACAAGAAAACCCTAATCCATCATATGAAAACAAGAAAACCCTAATCCATCATATGAAAACTAGAAAACTCTAATAACATCATTTGCAACATTCAAATACCCTAATCTATCAAATGAAAACTAGAAAACCAGAATCCATCATATGAAAACTAGAAAACCTAATAACTTCATTTGCAATATTCAAAAACCCTAATCTATCATATGAAAACTAGAAAACCCTAATCCATCATACAAACACTAGAAAACCCTAATAACATCATTTGCAACATTCAAAACCCCTAATCAATCATATGAAAACTAGAAAACCCTAATCCATCATCTGAAAACTAGAAAACCATAATAACATCAGTTGCAACATTCAAAAACCCTAATCTATCATATGAAAACTAGAAAACCCTAATAACATCATTTGCAACATTCAAAAACCCTAATCCATCATATGAAAACTAGAAAACCCTAATAACATCATTTGCAACATTCAAAAACCCTAATCCATCATATGAAAAAAACCCTAACACATCATATGAAAACTAGAAAACCCTAATCCATCATATGAAAACTACAAAACCCTAATAACATCATTTGCAACATCCGAATACCCTAATCCATCATATGATTACTAGAAAACCCTAATCCATCATATGAAAACTAGAAAACCCCAATAACATCATTTGCAACATTCAAAAACCTTAATCCATCATATGAAAACTTGAAAACCCTAATAACATCATTTGCAACATTCAAAAACCCTAATCCTTCATATGAAAACTTGAAAACCCTAATGACATCATTTGCAACATTCAAAAACCCTAATCCATCATATGAAAACTAGAAAACCCTAATAACATCAGTAGCAATATTCAAAAACCCTAATCCATCATATGAAAACTAGAAAACCCTAATCCATCATATGAAAACTAGAAAACCCTAATAACATCATTTGCAATATTCAAAAACCCTAATCCATCATATGCAAACTAGAAAACCCTAATAAAATCATTTGCAACATTCAAAAACCCTAATACATCATATGAAAACTAGAAAACCCTAACACATCATATGAAAACTAGAAAACCCTAATCCATCATATGAAAACTAGAAAACCCTAATAACATCATTTGCAACATTCAAAAACCCTAATCCATCATAAGATAACAAGAAAACCCTAATCCATCATATGAAAACTAGAAACCCTAATAACATCATTTACAACATTCAAAAACCCTAATCCATCATATGAAAACTAGAAAACCCTAATCCATCATATGAAAACTAGAAAACCCTAATCCATCATATGAAAACAAGAAAACCCTAATCCATCATATGAAAACTAGAAAACCCTAATCCATCATATGAAAACTAGAAAACCCTAATAACATTAGTAGCAATATTCAAAAACCCTAATCCATCATATGAAAACTAGAAAACCCTAATCCATCATATGAAAACTAGAAAACCCTAATAACATCATTTGCAACATTCAAAAACCCTAATCCATCATATGAAAACTAGAAAACCCTAATAACATCATTTGCAACATTCAAAAACCCTAATCCATCATATGAAAACTAGAAAACCCTAACACATCATATGAAAACTAGAAAACCCTAATCCATCATATGAAAACTAGAAAACCCTAATAACATCATTTGCAACATTCAAAAACCCTAATCCATCATAAAAAAACAAGAAAACCATCTTTTTTGCTCGGACCTCCCACAAATAAACTAGCCCATAAAACTAATATTCAGGCCAAGGTATATAGTATAGAAGCCAAAGACTCTTTAATAGGCCAAAATTCAAACTCTTTAAACAATATGAATCCTCATGTCACTAATGATAAAATTTCTCATGCATTTGATCTTAATCCCCATGTCAAAAATGGTAACTTAAATCATGAAAATAATAATAAAATAAAAAATGCTTGGGATCGCAAGGTTCCTTTACTTAAAAACTCTCATGCTAATATCATTACTGGTCCCCAAAAACACTCTAACGATAAGTTTCGTTTTATTCCTAATTTATGTAATGATATTAATGTGCCAGTTGATATTCCTTTAAAAGCCGTTACTAAAGTCTGTCAAACTTTTGCTCGGACTATCTGTGGTTACTTTGTCGGGAAAAAAAATGAATTATTCTGACGTTCGTTACCTAGCTTCCAAAATGTGGTCTATCCATGGTCTTCAAGATGTCCTTCTAAATGGAAAAGGTGTCTATCTTTTTAAATTTAGTGAAGATAATGGTCTTCATCATGTTATCACTCATGGACCTTGGACTTTTAAGGGTGTCCCAATTGTGATTCAAAAATGGCATCCAGGTCTCAGTATTCATAAGAACAATCATGACAAGCTTCCTCTCTGTATTAAAATCCATGATATTCCCTATGAGGCTTGGAGTGATGATGGTCTTAGCCACATTGCCTCAAAAATTGGTAAGCCTCTTGCTATGGACTCCTATACAGCTAATATGTGCAAGTATGCGGCTGGAAAGTCTGTATATGCACGTGTCCTTCTTGAGGTCCCCACAAAAACTTCTTGGGTGGATAAAGTGATTATCTATATTCCTGATCCTGATACTCTAGAATTTTCCACCCATACTCTCAGTATTGAATATGAATGGAAACCCCCTATGTGCTCTCATTGCATGGTTTATGGTCATGAAACTAACAACTGTATGCATGTCATCTCTAAGACTAATGAAGCTAAGACCAAAGATAAAATACCTATTGATCAGGTTATAGTTTCCTCTCCTATGCAAATTGATGATGGTTTTACGGTGGTTACTAAAAAGAAAATTTTAACGAAACATAGATCTAATAATGAAAATTCTACTAATGATATTTCGCAAAGTAAGTCTAATAGAAATACCCAAAAGGGAAGGATGGCTAAAGAAGTTTCTAAAAACTATGTCCATAATAAAAATAATAATAGTAAAATTAAATCGCGAACCGACTTTCACAATGTCCCTAAAATATTTAATCCTACCACTACACCTGTCCCTAACAAGAAATGCCCTCCCATTAACCCTCAATCTAGTAATCCCTCCCAAAAGGAATCTATAGATGTTGTAGGCTTTCCTAGCCCTATCCTCCACCTCTCATCCTCTACACCTCCAAAAATATCTAAGCTATCCACTCCTATTTTCAACGCCTTTTCTATTCTAGAGTCTTGTTCCAACGATATGACGGATCTTCCTGCTCACTCTTCCCAACTCCCTCCTAGTCATGCACCATCCACTCTTATTCCTGATGATTTTGATCCAGATTCTGTAGACCTTAAGGATATGGATGAACTCATTGAGGTTGAATCTGATGATGGTGAAACCGCCAAGTTTATCAATGATGATGATATGGAATCACCTAATGACCATATTGGAATAGCTCAGGCGTCCGAGCAGATGGATTCCACCATCAAACCAGTTTCCATATGACGCACATCGCTGCTTGGAATACCCGCGGTCTCTGTAAGCCTTCGCACCAGAAAGCTTTGAGAGATCTTATTCAAGAACAAAATCTCAATATTTGTGCTTCCTTAGAGACTCGTGCTGACTTCTCTAAGCTTCCTCTTATATGTACGCGTGCTTTTGGGTCCTGGTTTTGGTCGTCTAACGGTCTTTTTAGCCCTAGGGGGACTAGAATTGTGGTAGCTTGGGACCCCAATGCTATTGATATGATGCTTCTTGACTTAAATGATCAGGTTATGCATTTCTACGTTAAAATTCGTGCTTCTAATAAAACGTTCTTCGGCTCTTTCGTCTATGCTCATAATAACCACATCCTTCGTCGCTCCCTGTGGCATTCTCTTTCAGCCCATAAGAAAGTGGTTAAAGATGCCCCTTGGATCCTTTTGGGTGATTTCAATGTTGCCCTTGACATGAAAGATAGCACCTATGGGACTTCTGTTATCTCTCGTGCCATGGAGGATTTCAGGGACTGTATTAATCGCTTGGAGATGGAGGACCTTAATTATAAAGGTCTCTTTTACACCTGGACCAAGTCTCCTAACGGTACTGGTGGTATTCTCAAAAAAATTGACCGTGTCATGGGAAATCCTAGTTTCATTGCTTCTTTCCCCTCTGCATCTGTCAATTTTCTCCCCTATCGGTCTTCTGACCATACTCCTGCTGTGCTTTCTCTTCCCAGTAGATCTACGTTCAGGCCGAAAACGTTTAAATTCCCTAACTTCCTGACCTATAAGAACGATTTCAAGCAGGTTGTTGCTGATTCTTGGAATTCCAATATCCCTGGATATAGGATGTTTAAGGTTTTCCAAAACCTTAAAAACTTGAAAAAACCCTTGCGTCTTCTTCTTCGTAGACAGGGAAACATCTTCTCCAAGGTTATCACCCTCCGTACTGAACTTGATAGAATTCAGATTGCTCTGGATCGGGACCCTTTCAATAATGATCTTCGTGAAGAACATTGCAGCTATCTCCTTGCTTATAACGAGGCTATCCTTGATGAAGAGAGGTTTCTGAAACAAAAGGCCAAGGTTGACTGGCTGCGTGAGGGAGATAAAAATTCAGGATTTTTCCACAAAACGGTTAGAAGCTGCTTATCTCGTAGTCGTATCGATTCTATCCAAGATGCTCATGGAAACTGGATATCGGGGAATGACATTCCTAACCTTTTTGTTTCCCACTTTCAAAATTTCTTAGGTTCTGCCTACCCTTCCATTCCTATTCGTGACCCTTGTTCCCTTTTCTCTAATAAGCTCTCCCTTATCCAGTCTGCCGCCATGCTTACTCCTGTTACGGATGAGGAGATTAAGGGTGTCATGTTCCAAATGGGAGATGATAAATCCCCTGGTCCTGATGGCTTCTCGGCTAAGTTCTTCAAGTCTGCCTGGGATATTGTGGGTAATGATGTTTGTTTGGCGGTTAAGGAGTTCTTTTCGTCTGGAAAACTCCTTAAGTCTTTCAACAACACTGTTCTTGCTCTCATCCCTAAGGTGGACTCCCCTTCCAAAGTCACTGATTTTCGTCCAATCGCTTGCTGTAATGTTGTTTACAAATGTATCAGCAAGATTATTACAGACCGTATCAAGAATCATCTCTCTTCTTTGGTTAATGATAACCAGTCTGCTTTCATCCCTGGTCGTTTGATCTCCGACAACGTTCTTCTTGTCCACGAGCTCATGAGGGATTATCCTCGACACCGTGGACCACCAAGATGTGCTTTTAAAGTGGATATTCAAAAAGCCTAGGACACCGTCGACTGGTCTTTTCTTCGCACCATCTTGTTTGGATTTGGTTTCCCCAATCGTATGATTGACTGGATCATGACATGTGTTTCTACTACGGCTTACTCTGTGAGTATCAATGGTAACATACATGGTTTTTTCAACGGTAAACGAGGCCTTCGCCAAGGTGACCCTCTCTCTCCCTATCTCTTCACTCTTGTTATGGAGGTTCTTAACCTTATGATCAAGAGAAAAATTTCTGAATCTGATTCATTTAAATTCCACCGTAATTATGAGGAACAGAATATCACACATCTATGCTTTGCCGATGATCTTCTCCTCTTCTCTCATGGGGATAGATCTTCGGTAAGGATCATATGTGATTCCCTTGCTGAATTCTCTGGGGTTTCTGGGCTCCATCCTAATGTTGCAAAAAGCCAAGCCTTTTACTGCAATGTTGGTGATACTACTAGGGCTGCTATTGACCATATGGTTAGGATCCCTGATGGATCTTTCCCTGTACGATACCTTGGCATCCCTCTTATCACCACCCGTCTTGCCCACAAGGACTGTAAAGGACTTGTTGATAAAGTCAAATACAGGATTAATGACTGGAAAAACAAATCTCTCTCCTTTGCTGGCCGTCTTCAGCTTATTCTCTCTATTCTTTCTTCTATGCAAATCTATTAGGCTTCTGTTTTTATTCTTCCTAAATCTATTTCTAAAGATATTGAGAAACTCATGAGGGGTTTCCTCTGGTGCCATGGTGAGTTAAAATGTGGTAAAGCAAAAGTTTCCTGGAAAACGGTGTGTCTCCCTAAGGAACATGGTGGACTTGGAATCCGCAATCTTGCTGTTTGGAATGTTGCTCTCATGGCTTCTCATGTTTGGAGACTTCTCTCTAAGAAGGATTCCCTATGGGTCAAGTGGATCCATTCTTACCGTCTCTGTGGTCGTAACTTTTGGGATGCCCCCAAAAAATACGGTTCAGGTTTTGCTTGGCGAAACATCCTCGATATGCGAAGTAAAATAAGAGAATATATTGTTTCACAGATTGGTGATGGGTCCTCTACATCCGCTTGGTTCGATAACTGGCATCCTGCTGGTCCCCTCTCTAAATTCATTTCTGCCCGTGACATCAGGGCTGCGGGATTCAATCCTGATAGTAAGGTTGCTGACCTTGTCATCAACGGATCTTGGGTTTGGCCTGGTCAATGGATGGACTCCCATCCTAATCTTCTTCCTCAAAACCCTCCTTCTCTATCCCCATCCGTTCCAGATAAACTCAAATGGAGATCTAGTGATGGTAATCTTTCTGATTTTTCTGTGCGTTCCATTTGGCAGTCTATTCGGCCCTATGACCAGACTGTTGATTGGTATCATCTGGTTTGGTTCTCCCAGAATATTCCTAGACATGCATTCATTCTTTGGATTGCTCTTCAAAATCGTCTTAAAACTCATGATAAAATAAAAATCTGGGATACTAACTCCAATATCATTTGTGCCTTCTGCGGGGATTGTCCTGATTCCCTTTCCCATCTTTTCTTCGAGTGTTCTTTCCCTTCTATGGTTTGGCATGATCTTAAATATGTCATGAATCTCTCCGTTCCCACTGATAGTTGGTCCGATATCATTAACCAACTCAAAACAGCGTCTAAGATTAAGACCATTTGGTCCATCATTAGAAGACTTGTGTTTGCTGGAGCAGTTTACCACATTTGGCAGGAAAGAAATTTGCGAATTTTCAAAAAAACTATAAGATCCTATCATGCTGTGGTGAATAGTATTAAAGATGATATACGCTGTAGACTGCTGAGTCTTTCTATGAAACCGTGCCCTAATGTTAATTTGGCTATAAGGATATGGACCATCACTTAACAAACCTCCTATTGCTTCTTTCTTCTCTGCTTGTATGGTTTGTTTTATTTTGCAGGTTGTGTTCCTTTATGTTATTGTTATGTTTCTGTTTCCATGTATTGTTTTTTATTCCTAGTTTACCTTTGTTGTCCATTGGGGCCTGTCCCGATGGATTTTCTGTTTTTTCCTTTGGTGGGGAGTCCCCAGCCTCTTATTGTATTTATTCTTTCTATTAATAAAATTTGGCAGAGGTACCGTCCTCTTTACCCAAAAAAAAAACTAGAAAACCCTAATAACATCATTTGCAACATTCAAAAACCCTAATTTGTCATATGAAAACAAGAAAACCCTAATAACATCATTTGAAATATTAAAAAACCCTAATCCATCATATGAAAACTACAAAACCCTAATAACATCATTTGCAACAATCAAAAACCCTAATCCATCATATGAAAACTAGAAAACCCTAATAACATCATTTGCAACATTCAAAAACCTTAATCCATCATATGAAAACTAGAAAACCCTAATAACATCATTTGCAACATTAACAACACCTAATCCAACATAAAAAAACTAGAAAACCCTAATAACATCATTTGCAACCTTAAAATACCTAATCCATCATATGAAAAATAGAAAACCCGAATCCATCATATGAAAACTAGAAAACCTAATAACATCATTTTCAACATTCAAAAACCGTAATCCATCATATGAAAACTAGAAAACCCTAATCCATAATACGAAAACTAAAAAACCCTAATAACATCATTTGCAACATTCAAAAACCCTAATCAATCAGATGAAAACTAGAAAACCCTAATCCATCATATGAAAACTAGAAAACCCTAATAACATCATTTGTAACATTCAAAAACCCTAATCCATCATATGAAAACTAGAAAACCCTAATAACATCATATGCAACATCCGAAAACCCTAATCCATCATATGAAAACTAGAAAACCCTAATCCATCATATGCAACATTCAAAAACCCTAATCCATCAAATGAAAACTAGAAAACCCTAATTCATCATATGAAAACTAGAAAACCCTAATAACATCATTTGGAACATTGAAAAACCTTAATCCATCATATGAAAACTTGAAAACCCTAATAACATCATTTGTAACATTCAAAAACCCTAATCCTTCATATGAAAACTAGAAAACCCTGATGACATCATTTGCAACATTCAAAAACCATAATCCATCATATGAAAACTAGAAAACCCTAATAACATCATTTGCAATATTCAAAAACCCTAATCCATCATATGAAAACTAGAAAACCCTAATCCATCATATGAAAACTAGAAAACCCTAATAACATCATTTGCGACATTCAAAAACCCTAATCCATCATAAGAAAACAAGAAAACCCTAATACATCATATGAAAACTGGAAACCCTAATAACATCATTTACAACATTCAAAAACCCTGATCCATCATATGAAAACTAGAAAACCCTAATCCATCATATGAAAACTAGAAAACCCTAATCCATCATATGAAAATAAGAAAACCCTAATCCATCATATGAAAACTAGAAAACCCTAATAACATCATTTGCAACATTCAAAAACCCTAATTTGTCAAATGAAAACAAGAAAACCCTAATAACATCATTTGAAACATTAAAAAACCCTAATCCATCATATGAAAACTAGAAAACCCTACTAACATCATTTGCAACAATCAAAACCCCTAATCCATCATATGAAAATTAAAAAACCCTAATAACATCATTTGCAACATTCAAAAACCTTAATCCATCGTATGAAAACTAGAAAACCCTAATAACATCATTTGCAACATTAACAACCCCTAATCCATCATATAAAAACTAGAAAACCCTAATAACATCATTTACAACATTCAAATACCCTAATCCATCATATGAAAAATAGAAAACCCGAATCCATCATATGAAAACTAGAAAACCTAATAACATCATTTGCAACATTCAAAAACCCTAATCCATCATATAAAACTAGAAAACCCTAATCCATCATACGAAAACAAGAAAACCCTAATAACATCATTTGCAACATTCAAAAACCCTAATCCATCAGATGAAAACTTGAAAACCCTAATCCATCATATGAAAACTAGAAAACCCTAATCCATCATCTAAAACTAGAAAACCCTAATAACATCATTTGTAACATTCAAAAACCCTAATCCATCATATGAAAACTAGAAAACCCTAATAACATCATTTACAACATTCAAAAACCCTAATCCATCATATGAAAACTAGAAAACCTTAATAACATCATTTGCAACATTCAAAAACCCAATTCCATCATAAGAAAACAAGAAAACCCTAATCCATCATATGAAAACTAGAAACCCTAATAACATCATTTACAACATTCAGAAACCCTAATCCATCATATGAAACTAGAAAACCCTAATCCATCATATGAAAACTAGAAAACCCTAATCCATCATATGAAAAAAAGAAAACCCTAATCCATCATATGAAAACTAGAAAACCCTAATAACATCATTTGCAACATTCAAAAACCCTAATTTGTCATATGAAAACAAGAAAACCCTAATAACATCATTTGAAGCATTAAAAACCCCTAATCTATCATATGAAAACTAGAAAACCCTAATAACATCATTTGCAACAATCAAAAACCCTAATCCATCATATGAAAACTAGAAAACCCTAATAACATCATTTGCAACATTAACAACCCCTAATCCATCATATAAAAACTAGAAAACCTTAATAACATCATTTGCAACATTCAAATACCCTAATCCATCATATGAAAAATAGAAAACCCGAATCCATCATATGAAAACTAAAAAACCTAATAACATCATTTGCAACATTCAAAAACCCTAATCCATCATATGAAAACTAGAAAACCCTAATCCATAATACGAATACTAGAAAACCCTAATAACATCATTTGCAACATTCAAAAACCCTAATCCATCAGATGAAAACTAGAAAACCCTAATCCATCATATGAAAACTAGAAAACCCTAATCCATGTTGCTTTCCTTTATGTTCTTGTTTGCTTATGGTTCCTTCTCTTGTTTTGGTTCCTAGTTTAGCTTGTTGTCCGTTGGGGCCTGTCCCGATGGATTTTCTATTTTTTGGTGGGGAGTCCCCAGCCTTATATTGTATTTATTCTTTTTATTAATAAAATTTGTCAGAGGTGCCGCCCTCTTTACCTAAAAAAAACTAGAAAACCCTAATGACATCATTTGTAACATTCAAAAACCCTAATCCATCATATGAAAACTAGAAAACCCTAATAACATCATTTGCAACATCCAAAAACCCTAATCCATCATATGAAAACTAGAAAACCCTAATCCATCATATGCAACATTCAAAAACCCTAATCCATCATATGAAAACTAGAAAACCCTAAGCCATCATATGAAAACTATAAAACCCTAATAACATCATTTGAAACATTCAAAAACCTTAATCCATCATATGAAAACTTGAAAACCCTAATAACATCATTTGCAACATTCAAAAACCCAAATCCTTCATATGAAAACTAGAAAACCCTAATGACATCATTTGCAACATTCAAAAACCCTAATCCATTATATGAAAACTAGAAAACCTTAATAACATCATTTGCAATATTCAAAAACCCTAATCCATCATATGAAAACTAGAAAACCGTAATCCATCATATGAAAACTAGAAAACCCTAATAACATCATTTGCGACATTCAAAAACCCTAATCCATCATAAGAAAACAAGAAAACCCTAATCCATCATATGAAAACTGGAAACCCTAATAACATCATTTACAACATTCAAAAACCCTAATCCATCATATGAAAACTAGAAAACCCTAATCCATCATATGAAAACTAGAAAACCCTAATCCATCATATGAAAACAAGAAAACCCTAATCCATCATATCATTTGCAACATTCAAAAACCCTAATTTGTCATATGAAAACAAGAAAACCCTAATATCATCATTTGAAACATTAAAAAACCCTAATCCATCATATGAAAACTAGAAAACCCTAATAACATCATTTGCAACAATCAAAAACCCTAATCCATCATATGAAAACTAGAAAACCCTAATAACATCATTTGCAACATTCAAAAACCTAAATCCATCATATGAAAACTAGAAAACCCTAATAACATCATTTGCAACATTAACAACCCCTAATCCATCATATAAAAACAAGAAAACCCTAATAACATCATTTGCAACATTCAAATACCCTAATCCATCATATGAAAAATAGAAAACCCGAATCCATCATATGAAAACTAGAAAACCTAATAACATCATTTGCAACATTCAAAAACCCTAATCCATCATATGAAAACTAGAAAACCCTAATCCATCATATGAAAACAAGAAAACCCTAATAACATCATTTGCAACATTCAAAAACCCTAATCCATCAGATGAAAACTAGAAAACCCTAATCCATCATATGAAAACTAGAAAACCCTAATCCATCATCTAAAACTAGAAAACCCTAATAACATCATTTGTAACATTCAAAAACCCTAATCCATCATATGAAAACTAGAAAACCCTAATAACATCAATTGAAACATTAAAAAACCTTAATCCATCATATGAAAACTTGAAAACCCTAATAACATCATTTGCAACATTCAAAAATCCTAATCCTTCATATGAAAACTAGAAAACCCTAATGACATCATTTGCAACATTAAAAAACCCTAATCCATCATATAAAAACTAGAAAACCCTAATAACATCATTTGCAATATTCAAAAACCCTAATCCATCATATGAAAACTAGAAAACCCTAATCCATCATATGAAAACTAGAAAACCCTAATAACATCATATGCGACATTCAAAAACCCTAATCCATCATAAGAAAACAAGAAAACCCTAATCCATCATATGAAAACTGGAAACCCTAATAACATCATTTACAACATTCAAAAACCCTAATCCATCATATGAAAACTAGAAATCCCTAATCTATCATATGAAAACTAGAAAACCCTAATCCATCATATGAAAACAAGAAAACCCTAATCCATCATATGAAAACTAGAAAACCCTAATAACATCATTTGCAACATTCAAAAACCCTAATTTGTCATATGAAAACAAGAAAACCATAATAACATCATTTGAAACATTAAAAAACCCTAATCCATCATATGAAAACTAGAAAACCCTAATAACATCATTTCAACAATAAAAAACCCTAATCCATCATATGAAAACTAGAAAACCCTAATAACATCATTTGCAACATTCAAAAACCTTAATCCATCATATGAAAACTAGAAAACTCTAATAACATCATTTGCAACATTAACAACCCCAAATCAGTCATATAAAAACTAGAAAACCCTAATAACATCATTTGCAACATTCAAATACCCTAATCCTGAAGGGTTTCTATGCAATCAATGAACCCAAAATTACCTAAGGTTCACATGCAACCCTAATATTGATCTATGTTTTCTTCTATGAAGATTAGAACTAAGAACCTAAAGGAAACAATTCAATTCTAAAGAAGAATTGAGAAAACCAACCTTTGATCTTATGATCCTTTCAAGCAGCAGCAAAAGTATCCTGCCTCAAATGCAAGTCACACCCAAGGGATGGAAGAATCAGTCCAGTAGAGTGAATCCAGAGAAAAGATGGCGTGAATAATCAGGTGCCAGGGGGTTCCTTTTATACCCTCCTAAGGTTACACCTGAAACCCTAAGGAGCCTCCAACTAGACAAGGCTTTTGACCACTTGGACCAGGCTTACCAAAGCCCTAATTAGGGTTTCGCCAAACCCTGGAGGAGCCTCCAGGGTGGCACCACTTTTGGTCCCTGGTTTTACCTGGCCAGTTATTCAACTATTGAATAAATGCCAAACCAGTCCCTGCACCTTTTAATTAATTAATTTAATCTCCAAATTAAATCCAATTAATTCTAGATTAAATCCCAATTAATTAATATAGTTTCTAATTAATATATTAACAGTTAAATATATTAATAAACCATATACTTAATTTCTATTGATTTATTATACAATTAATAAATCAACTATTCTCTCTACTGAATTATATATCTATCCTCCACCAATGAGGGCAACCCAAATGGACTTTGATTTTAACCATAAGATAAAAGTACAATTAGAAGTCATGGCTTAGACACCTAATCCAACAGTCTCCCACTTGGATAAGTCTATGACTTTAATTGTCTGAACTCTGACCCAGTCAGTTCTGTCCAAAGATAAGTGATCTGATGATCCTCCGTCCAACAGGATATTTTCAGACTCAAGACATGGATTAACATCAATCTTGGTCTGACACTCTATTTCTCGATTTCTGATTTGTATATGACTTTAGAGACTACTAATTAAACATATTAATTAAGTCCCGGTTGGCCAACACTTTCATTCAACTTCTAAATCATCGAGAGGCCTACAAATATCTGTTTCCCATCGGGTCATGGGACGGATAAGTTTCGACTCATATGTCCATAGCTATTGCGGGTCCAAATACATACAACAATGCGTTTTATAGCACCGAGTTACTGGCGCGATTTCGTATTGTCAATAAGTACTTGTATCGCAAATAACAGATCATATCTCTCCACTTAAAGATCACCGGATATTATCGTCTTAACATTGCTCGTGATATAATCCATGAAGCAATCTGTTAAGCGCGGGTTTATCCAATACTAAAATCTCTATTTCTAAGTACTCATGAACGTTGCAGCAGTCTCACTGCAATGTCTAACTCTTTAGACAGTCTGCAACCATTTCATGACAGTCTTAATTCATACTTACTTCCTACCAGTATGATCGACTATGGAGTTTTAAATAATCCAATTATTAAGGAAGTTAAACATGCAAATACAGAAACACAGAAATAAACAATTGACAAAGGCAGTAACAATACTCATTTACAAATCTCTATTATAAAATCACCGAGGCAATTACATTTATACTGTTACAAGTTTCTAATCTATCTAATTACTAAAACTAACACCATCCTTCAATCCAATGCTCCGAGCATGCTGATTGTGCTTGATCCTATTCAGAGCCTTCGTCAAAGGGTCTGCAGGATTGTCCTCGGATGACACTCGCTTAACCAGTAAGTGCCCTTCATCTATTTTATGTCGAATGTAGTGGTACTTTCTTTCGATATGCCTGGACTTTCCATGGTCTCACGGTTCCTTTGCCAAGGCGACCGCTCCTTCATTATCACAGAAAAGTTTCACCGGCTCCTGAATGCTCGGGATAACTCCAAGATCCCCGATGAAATTCTTCAGCCAAGCCGCCTCCTTAGACGCTTCACTCGCTGCGATGTACTCTGATTCGTATGTTGAATCAGCCACCGTTTCCTGCTTGGAACTTTTCCAAGTGACCGCTCCACCGTTCAAAAGAAACACCCAGCCCGACTGGGACCGTCCACTGTCCCTATCTGTCTGGAAACTGGCATCTGTATATCCACTCACTTTTAACTCATCACTGCCACCAAGGAGTAATACCATATTCTTTGTCCTTCGCAGATACTTGAGTATGTTCTTGACTGCAATCCAATGTGCTTTTCCAGGATTACCCTGGTACCGACTAACCATGCTTAGTGCATAGGATACGTCGGGACGAGTACATGTCATAGCATACATGATCGATCCTACTGCCAAAGCATAAGGTACCCGACTCATTTCAGCTATTTCTTGATCGGTACTCGGACTTTGAGTCTTACTCAATTTAACACCACTTAGGATTGGTAACTCACCCTTTTTGGAACTTTTCATGTTAAACCTCTTTAACACCTTTTCCAAATATGTACACTGGCTTAGGCCTATCAATTTTCTCTTTCTATCTCTAAGTATTCTTATCCCGAGAATATAAGCAGCTTCCCCTAGGTCTTTCATGGCGAAACACTCCCCGAGCCAAGCCTTAACATTCTGCAAGGTCGGAATGTCGTTTCCCATGAGCAGTATGTCATCAACATACAGCACCAGGAAAGTGACTATACTCCCACTAGCCTTGACATATACACAGGACTCATCTTCACTCTTAGAGAAGCCAAACTCTTTGACTTTTTCATGGAAGCAAAGATTCCAACTGCGAGATGCTTGCTTCAACCCGTAGATTGATCTTTCAAGCTTACATACTTTATCAGGGTGCTTAGTGTCTACAAAACCTTCTGGCTGACTCATGTAAACATCTTCAGTCAGTTTCCCGTTAAGGAAAGCGGTTTTGACATCCATCTGCCAGATTTCATAATCATGAAACGCAGCTATGGAAAGCATTGTCCTGATTGACTTGATCTTGGCTACTGGTGAGAAGGTTTCATCATAGTCAACCCCCGGGGTTTGAGTGAATCCCTTTGCAACCAGCCGAGCTTTATAAGTATGCACTTTTCCATCCATGTCAGTCTTCTTTTTGAAGATCGACTTGCATCCGACTGTCTTTCGACCCGGTACATTGTCAACCAAGTTCCAAACTTGATTGTCATACATGGACTTTATCTCGCTGTCCATTGCCTCTTTCCATTTTGCAGACTCAGGGCCTGCCACTGCTTCACGGTAGTTAGCTGGCTCATCCAAATTAGTCAATGTACGATCACTGACTAACGTGTCTCCGTCCGAAGTAATATGGAAACCATAGAATTCGGGCGGTATGCTAACTATACCTGAATGCCATAGGGGCAACAAAATATCGGTGGGTCCAACAGAAACTTCTTCCTCATGTTGGTTGCTAGTTTCTTCTAAGGTTGTTTCATCGGGCGTCTCCTGAATTTCTTCGAGATCGATCGTACTCCTACTGTCCTCTTTGGATATGAGTTCTCTCTCTCGAAAGAACCCCCGTCTTGCTATAAAGACCACGTCCTTGCTTGGTCTGTAAAACAAGTATCCAAAAGACTGTTTCGGGTATCCGATGAAGTAACACCTCTCACGTCTTTCTGCGAGCTTATCTGAAGTATCTCGTCTCACGAATGCTTTACAACCCCAGACTTTGATGTGTGCCAACGAGGGAACTTTCCCCGTCCACATCTCGTGTGGTGTTTTCGCAACCTTCTTGGTTGGGACAAGATTTAGGATATGGGCGCCAGTCTCTAAGGCATACCCCCAGAAATGGATTGGAAGTGAGGCTCGACTCATCATGGAACGAACCATGTCCAACAAGGTTCGGTTTCGTCTCTCTGCAACACCATTCAGCTGAGGTGTTCTTGGAGACGACAACTATGAAACAATTCCACATTCCTTGAGGTAATCGAGAAACTCGATACTAAGATAATCACTGCCACTGTCGGATCTAAGCATATTTATCTTTCTGCCCAATTGATTTTCCGCTTCATTCTTAAACTCTTTGAACTTTTCAAAGGTATCCGACTTATTCTTGATTAAGTAGACATATCCATATCTACTAAAATCGTCGGTAAAGGTCACATATAACCGCGTGCCATCTCTAGTGGTTGTTCTGAAGGGACCACACACATCTGTGTGTATGATATCCAATAGACTTTCACCTCTTTCAAAGGAACCTTTGAATGGTGATTTTGTCATCTTGCCAAGTAAGCAAGATTCGCATACATCATCCGACCCGAGGTCGAATGATTCCAACACTCCATCCTTTTGGAGTTGGGCGATGCGTTTCTTGTTTATATAGCCAAGGCGACAACACCACAGACATGCCTTTTCTACACCGCTTGAAGCATCAATAGTTAATATATTTTTACCATAATTGTCAACACACATAATAGATTCATAAACACCATCACAAGGCATAGCATTAAATATAAAAACATCATTTTTGAAAACCGAAATTGAACCATTCAACTTATTAAACTCATAATGAAAGCCTAATCTAAATAGTGCATGAAAAGAAATTATGTTATTTGCCATATCTGGTGCATAGCAACAATTATGTAAATCTAATCTAACTCCACTGCTCAGCATCAGTCCATAAACACTGATCTTGGTAACAGGTGACATTTGCCTATTGCCCATGACCAGGTTCAGTCTCCCATGCTCCAGTTCCCTACTTTCCTCTAGGCCCTGCAAATCAGAACAGATGTGAAAACCACATCCTGTATCAAGGACCCATGAACTAGAAAAAGATGAGTTATTAGATATAGAATATGTACCTGCCTGTGACGGTTTCACTTTACCGTCCTTGACATCCTGCAGATACGTTGGGCAGCTCCTCTTCCAATGACCCTTCTGCTTGCAGTAAAAACAGTCGGCCTCTTTGGGGTTCCGAACATGTGGAATTCCGGAAGACTTACCTTTCGGGGCACTGCTAGATGACCCGACGTGAGTCTTTTCCCTCCAGTTCTGCTTAGGAGGGCCTTTCCGTTTCTTTCCCTTTCCGGAGCCAATAGCCAGGACAGGCGGGTTGACAGGGAGCATAGCTTTTCCCTTCATCCCGTCCTCAGCCGTCCGAAGCATGCGGTGTAACTCAGCTAGGTTTGCCTGGTTGTTGTTCAAATGATACGCCAGTGTGAACTGGTCATAAGAACTGGGTAAGGAGTTCAGCACTATGTCAACTGCTAAATCCTCATGAACCGGCATTTCCAGCTTTCTAAGCCTTTCCACGTAACCATGCATCCTCTGCACATGTGCACATATGGACTCGCCCTCCTTGGGCTTGCTGTTAGTGAAAGCTTTTACAACCTCACGCCTCTCGATGCGCTCTTGCTTGCGGAACCTTTACGCGAGCTCTTTGTGCATCTCGTAAGGCCAATAGTCCTCATAGATACGCTGCAGTTCAGGGTTCATAGTAGCGATCATGATGCAAGCCACTTTGGTTGCATCATCAGAGTGTTTAGTGTACGCAGCGATTTCCTCGGGAGTAGCAGTTTCAGTGTCCACATCAACAAGCTCGGTTTCTAGAACATACTCTTTATGTTCAAACCTTAGAGCCATTTTGATGTTGCGGATCCAGTCATTGTAGTTGGTGCCGTCCAACGTCACCTTTGAGCATAATCACAGAATCGAGGTTACACTACCGGGATTTGAGTGGGGAATGGATTGGTCAGAAGACATCTGAACAAGAAGAAGGTAGTTTTTAATTAGATAGAGTAATAATAATAATCCTCATATTCACCCAAGAATAAATACGAGGCTAGGATCCGACAATAACAATCTACAATACCGAAAAGGGATGCCGTAATCAATATTGCAAATTTTACAAGGTAGGCGAATGACGATTCAGCCAATTCCACCGTGGAAACATAATCATATTATAATGGAATTCCTAGTTTCTTTGAGATTTATCGAACTGTTCGATAGCATATTTTAATCTCGGGAATGCCTCGCTGTTTGTGACTGGGATACCGAGGATCACAAACCGGGTGTGAATAACCATGCAAATTGCTTGGTACTCTTGAAGTAAATTGTCATCTCTAATTAACATGCCGGTAAACCACACACGCTCCGTTAATAATGACAAAATCAAGAAACCCATTGCGACTCTTTGTGGACCCCAGTTGGCGTGCCGGTAAACCACACACGCTCCACCAACGTTCCACAAAGTGCAATGTGTAATTTCATGGATTAGCACCAATTCACATTTTTAACCTAAAGTAACTAGATTGGGATTTGTTTTAGGTTCTAGTACTTTCAATTATAGCATTATACTTTTAAGAGGCTTTAGCGGTTCTATCATACCCGTTCAGCTAACGACACTCGACTGACCAGGAGAGCGGTGGGTAAGAGTAGATACCCATTAGACTAACATTTTATAGTCAGTCGCCTTATACCCTCTTTATAGGACAGTTTTGTGAATGAGGCTTACTAGCGGTAGACTAACCAATTTTCTTATATGTATTAAATTAACTTTTAATCATAAATACATATAAGATATATTTTAATCTCATTAAAATATTTTAGAATTAATTTAATCTTAATTTTCGCAAATTATTACTAATTTTTTGAAAATTTTAATTAATTCTTTAAACTGATTTAATTGGTCTTTTAATTAATCAATTAATTAAACTAATTAAATCTAGGTTACAGATTACCAAATTAATCAAATTAATTTATCTGTATTACCCCTATGAGTCTCAAAAATTACAAGCCAAGCAATTAGGGTTCAAGTTATTTTAGTTGATTTAGTTACCAAAAATAACAACACATAAAAATGGCAAGCAAATCAAGCAATCTAAGGGAACCATTAGGGCATGGCGGCTAGGGTTAGGAAACCCTAGCCAAGCCGTTGACTTCAAGGCCTCCCAAGGGTGGATTTTCGCAAAAAACACCAAGGCCAAGAATCATGTAAGCAGTTCATAATCAAATCACAAGAAAACAAGCTAGCTCTGATACCACTGAAGGGTTTCTATGCAATCAATGAACACAAAATTACCTAAGGTTCACATGCAACCCTAATATTGATCTATGTTTTTCTTCTATGAAGATTAGAACTAAGAACCTAAAGGAAACAATTCAATTCTAAAGAAGAATTAAGAAAACCAACCTTTGATCTTATGATCCTTTCAAGCAGCAGCAAAAGTATCCTGCCTCAAATGCAAGTCACACCCAAGGGATGGAAGAATCAGTCCAGCAGAGTGAATCCAGAGAGAAGATGGCATGAATAATCAGGTGCCAGGGGGTTCCTTTTATACCCTCCTAGGGTTACACCTGAAACCCTAAGGAGCCTCCAACTAGACAAGGCTTTTGACCACTTGGACCAGGCTTACCAAAACCCTAATTAGGGTTTCGCCAAACCCTGGAGGAGCCTCCAGGGTGGCGCCACTTTTGGTCCCTGGTTTTACCTGGCCAGTTATTCAACTATTGAATAAATGCCAAACGAGTCCCTACACCTTTTAAGTAATTAATTTAATCTCCAACTTAAATCTAATTAATTCTAGATTAAATCCCAATTAATTAATATAGTTTCTAATTAATATATTAACACTTAAATATATTAATAAACCATATACTTAATTTCTATTGATTTATTATACAATTAATAAATCAACTATTCTCTCTACTGAACTATATATCTATCCTCCACCAATGAGGGCAACCCAAATGGACTTTGCTTTTAACCATAAGATAAAAGTACAATTACAACTCATGGCTTAGACATCTAATCCAACAAATCCATCATATGAAAAATAGAAAACCCGAATCTATCATATGAAAACTAGAAAACCTAATAACATCATTTGCAACATTCAAAAACCCTAATCCATCATATGAAAACTAGAAAACCCTAATCCATCATACGAAAACAAGAAAACCCTAATAACATGTCAGACCCTCAAACCGTATTGGCGGAATAGTTCGAGAGTGGATGACTTCATGAACAATATCATAACAAAGTTGAATAGTAGTGAATTCCAAGCACACAACCATCGTTTAAATCAATTACATATGTTACAAAGTTTACTTATTTCAAGTCTCAAATACAATTGAAATGATTTCAAGATATATAAAAATGACGTCGTAACGTCATATCCTGTAGCGCTTGCATTTACCTTGTTAGTTTCCTGAGAATACAAATAGTTGAAAAAGTGTCAACAATTAAGTTGGTGAGTTCATAAGATTTTGTAATAGAAAAGCCCTTTGTTTGTAAACGGTAGTAATTGAGAACCAAGAAAATCCTATATTTTCTTATAAAAATGACCAAGTCTTTAACTCCCAAAGACTAAAATGTAATATGTATAATTGTAGTGTAAATTCCTTTGAAGTGTATAATTTTACGTAAATAATTTATAAAAGAAATTATTAAGTTGATATTTTCCCCGTGAGATACCCTATAACCATACTGTGACTAGTTGGCCTGTTGCGACGTTCTTCAAGCGTCGAAATGGTAGACATTTGGACACCTCAGACCTGCCGGTCTAGCTGTAGCGAACAGCTCAGGTGCGGGGTTGTCAAGCCCCGTATAGATCTATACTCAAATATCGCGCTCTCTTACCGAGACTCTGGTTATAAATGTACAGGACTTATAGTAGGTACTTATAAAAGTACTGTGAAGATTCATCTCACGAAATGTATGTATTTCAATCATCTTTGTCATATATAGTATTGTTTAATAATTATATAATTTTATATAATTATATAATTTTATATAATTATTTTTGTCATGTTTAAGCGTCAAGATAATATAGTATTGTTTAATAATTATATAATTTTATATAATTATTTTTGTCATGTTTAAGCGTCAATATAACCTTATGTTCGTAAACTATTCCAATAATAGTCTATTTTTAGTAATTCCGTCGTAACAATCATATTTTGCGAATAATAACGAAGTAACTTGTTCAAATGTTTATAAATATCATCTTTTAAGATATTTCTAACAAAAATGGTGTAATAACTTGGTTATTGTTACAAGTAATTGGTGAATGACAACATTATGTCATCACTTTGTCATCACTTTGCATTTACCAATTAAACAACTATATTTGAATAGTAGACTTGGTAGTATAAATAGACCATCAATGTAAGGAAGAAAATGCATCTCATATCAACTTTTTCACAAGTGATATAAACCCTCTCTACTCTCTCCAAGCTCTCAAGCTTTCTTTCTTTCTTCATCTATATTCTAGTTTTTAGTTTGTTCATAATTATCGTGGTAACGCTGAATTTATAACACGTTATCAGCACGAGGCTCTAACGAAGGCGATTAAAAGACCCATCGATCTAATCAAGGTATGTAATTTCATCAAAACTAGAATGTTAATTAATAATAATAATAATAACAACGATAACGAAAAAAAACAACATTTTATTCTCGAAGTTATGACTACTAACAAATTTCTTTTCTTATTTATCCTTGACGTTATGACTACTAACAAATTTCTTTTCTTATTTATCCTTGACGTTATGACTACTAACGAAGTTCATTTCTTATTCTAAATTTACTTACGCTTTATTAACATTTATTATTGCAAACTAACTTTTGTTATCGCATACTAATTTTTATTTATGCAACTAACATTTATTTATGTATACTAACGTTTATTTATGCAAACAAACGTTTATTTACGGTAACTAACGTTTATTTATGCAAACTAACGTTTATTTACGGCAACTAACATTTATTTATGCAAACTAACATTTATTTATGCATACTAACATTTATTTATGTATACTAATGCTTATTTATATAAACTAATGTTTATTTACGCACACTAACATTTATTTATGTACACTAACTATTATTCATGCTCTGACATCTATTTATGTATACTAACGTTTATTTATGTGCAAGCGATTAAAAATAAAATTTTAAATTTTAAAATAAAAGGAATTTGAGAAGATTCATCTATTTAATTATGTTTGTAACTATAATAAAAATAGTAAAACCCATCCACACCTTTAAACGATAAATTTATTGAGTTTTATTTTTCTTAGGAACTACAATATGTCAAACATTGCAAAGCTTGAATTTACCGCTCTTGAAGTCAGCGGAAAGAACTACATGCCTTGGACTATAGATGTTACGATGCATCTTGAGTCCATGGATTTATCTGAAACTATAAAAGAAAAAAATAAGTGCACGTCGCAAGATAAAGCACGTGCAATAATTTTCCTTCGCAAACATATCGATGAAATGTTGAGGTATACCTCAATACCACTGATCCTAGCACTCTTTGGAAAAGCTTAAAAGAAAGATTTGACCACCAAAAGGAAGTTATACTTCCAAGTGCTAGGGCTGAATGGTTATCGTTGATGTTTCAAGACTTCAAAAAGGTACATGACTATAATTCCGCATTATTTCGGATATGTTCACAACTAAAATTTTGTGGGGAAGATGTTTCTGATGCTTCAATGTTGGAGAAAACTCTCTCCACATTCCATGCATCGAATATGACATTGCAACAACAATATCGTATGCAAAAGCTCAAAAAATATTCTGAGCTTAATACACTTCTCCTTATTGCTGAACAAAATAATCAACTATTAATAAAGAACCACCAGTCCCGTCCAACAGGTTCAGTAGCACTTCCTGAAGCAAATGCTACTATCACTTATGAACCAAGAAATAATTCATATGGACGAGGACGTGGTCGTGGTCGTGGTCGTGGACGAGGTCGTGGTCGCGGTCGAGACCATTTTAACCAAAACCAAAATTTTGGGCGCGGTTATACTCAGGGTCGTAGACACGGTCATCCTTATAACCGTGGGCGTGGTCAAAGAAACAATAATCAACACACTCCACAAGGAAATAATGTCCAACCACAAGAAAAAAGAAATGATGCCGGAACATCACAGAACCCCGGAGGTTCTTGTTATAGATGTGGTAGCACATGTCATTGGTCAAGAACCTGTCGTACAGATCCCCATATTTGTAAACTTTACCAAGATTCCATTAAAGGAAAGGGGAAAGAAGTCAACATCATCGATGATGTTGATCTAGGAAACATTGAACTAAACACTCTTGACTTTTGCAATGATTTAGACATCCTAGAAAACTAGTTTCCTTTTGTAACATGTTTTTAATTTTTTATTGTAATGTTTTTCTTTCTTAATGAAGTTTTTTCGAGTAACTTTTTATTAAAAATGTGTTCATAACTCATCATTTATTTTTCTTATATGAAGTTCAAAATGAGTTCAACTGGAGCACAAAACCAAGGACATCTTAGCGAACTCTTAATAATTGATTGTGGTACCACACACACCATCTTGAAAACAAAGAAATATTTTCCACACTAAAACCCGTAAAAGGGCACATAAATACAATATCAGGTCCTGTAGACTTGATTGTAGGAGCTGGAAATGCTTGTTTCATGTTACCTAATGGTACGAAGTTTGTAATCAGTAATGCGTTATTTTTCCCAAAGTCAAATAGAAATTTATTGGGTTTTAATGATATATATCTTAACGGATATGACACATTCACCAAAACAATAGGAAACAAGAAATATATGTTTATAATAAATGAAAACCATATATTGGAGAAATTACCACAATTTGATTCTGGTTTACATTTTACATATATAAATATAGTTGAGTCAAATTTGGTGGTTAAAGAAAAATTTTGTGATCCTAGAATATTTAGTTTATGGCATGACAGGCTGGGCCATCCAGGATTAACAATGATGCGCCGAATAATTGAAAATACATTTGGGTATCCATTGAAGGACCAGAAGTTCCCTCAAATAGGTAATAAGAACCCGTGTATTTCTTGTTCCCTTGGGAAAATAATTACAAGACCTTCACCAATGAAAGTTGAAAGGGAATCACCTAGATTTCTTGAAAGAATTCAAGGAGACATATGTGGACCAATTCATCCACCTTCTGGACCATTTAAATACTTTATGGTCTTAATAGATGCATCAACTAGATGGTCTCATGTTTGCCTATTATCAACTCGTAACATGGCATTCGCAAAATTCCTAACTCAGATTATTAAACTAAGAGCACATTTTCCTGATTATAACATCAATAAAGTGAGACTTGATAATGCAGGTGAGTTTACGTCTCAAGTATTTAATGATTATTGTATGTCTATAGGAATTACTGTTGAGCATCCAGTTGCACATATACACACTGAAAATGGTTTAGCAGAATCACTGATTAAACGTCTCCAATTAATAGCTAGACCATTAATAATGAGAACAAAACTTCCTGTTTCCATATGGGGTCATGCAATTTTACATGCTGCATCACTGATTCGTATGAGACCAAGTGCATATCATACACATTCTCCCCTTCAATTTGTTTTTGGAAAAGAACCAGATATATCCCACCTTAAAATTTTTGAAAGTGCAGTATATGTTCCTATTGCTCCACCACAACGTACAAAAATGGGTCCTCAAAGGAGGTTGGGAATATATGTTGGTTTTGAAAAAAATTCAATAATAAGATATCTTGAACCTTTGACAAGTGATATGTTTACAGCACGTATTGCTGATTGCCATTTCAATGAAGAAAATTTCCCAACGCTTGGGGGAGAAATGAAAACCCAAGAAAAGAATGTTTCATGGTATGAACCTTCTTTATCATTTTCTGATCCCTGTACACAAGAATGTGAGATGGGTGTTCAAAAAATAATACATTTGCAAGAAGTTGCAAATCAATTACCTGATGCATTTACTGATACAAAAAGAGTTACTAAATCATATATACCTGCTGTTAATGCTCCAGCTCGAATTGAAATCCCAGATAGACAATCTGATAAAAAAGTAACTCAAGAATCCAAAGCACGCCTGAAGCATGGAAGGCCATTTGGTTCTAAGGATGCAAATCCTAGAAAAAGAAGAGGAATGGAAAATATGTTTGAGCATAATGAAAGTGTTCATGAAGAAACACAAAATAACATTACTTCCCCAGTTGAGGAAATAAATGATAAGGAGATTGAAATTAATTATGGTCATATAAAAATAGTAAGGAGCCAATATGAATTAGAAGATATAATATTTTCTTATTCAGTTGCATGCAATATTATCAATGAGGATCCAGAACCACAATCTGTCATTGAATGCCAAAATAGGCAGGATTGGGGTAAATGGAAAGAGGCCATGCAAGCTGAATTAACGTCTCTCAATAACAGAAAGGTTTTTGGACCTATTATACTCACACCTAGAGTTGTGAAACCATTGGGATACAGATGGATTTTTATACGAAAAAGAAATGAGAAAAATGAAATTGTGAGATACAAAGCCAGGCTCGTTGCTCAGGGTTTTTCTCAAAGGCCGGGAATCGATTATGAAGAAACATATTCTCCTGTTATGGATGCAATCACTTTCAGATATTTAATCAGTCTAGCAGTTTCTGAAAATTTAGATATGCATCTTATGGATGTTGTTACTGCTTACTTATATGGATCACTTGACAGTGATATATATATAAAAATCCCCGAAGGATTTAAAATGCCAGAAGCATTAAGTGCAAAACCCAAACAAATGTATTCTATCAAACTGCAAAGATCATTGTATGGGTTAAAGCAATCTGGACGTATGTGGTACAATCGTCTAAGTGATTACTTAATAAGCAAAGGCTATAAAAACAATACTATTTGTCCGTGTGTATTTATTAAGAAAACAACATCTGGATATGTGATTATAGCCGTCTATGTTGATGATCTGAACATTATTGGGACGAATAAAGAAATCCTTGAAGTGATTGAATTTTTAAATAAAGAATTTGAAATGAAAGACCTTGGGAAAACCAAATATTATCTTGGTTTACGGATTGAGCATATGCCAAATGGGATACTTGTCCATCAATCGAACTATACCGAAAGGGTCTTGAAACGTTTTAATATGGATAAAGCCAAACCTTTAAGCTCTCCAATGATTGTTAGATCACTAAATATTGACAAAGATCCATATCGCCCTTGTGAGGAAAATGAAGAAATTCTTGGTCCAGAAGTACCATATCTTAATGCAATTGGAGCTCTTATGTATCTTACTAATTGTACTAGACCTGACATTTCTTTTGCAGTAAATCTATTAGCAAGATTTAGTTCATCTCCAACAAAAAGACACTGGAATGGAATCAAGCACATATTACGATACCTTCGTGGAACTACTGATTTAGGTTTATTTTTTCCTAATAGTTCAAAACAAGGCTTGATTGGTTATGCAGATGCAGGTTACTTGTCTGATCCTCATAAAGCTAGATCTCAAACTGGATATGTATTCATGAATGGAGGTACTGCAATATCTTGGCATTCTCAAAAGCAAACACTCGTCGCCACATCTTCAAATCATGCAGAAGTAATTGCTCTAAATGAAGCTAGTAGAGAATGCACATGGTTAAGATCGATGACACAACTTATCCTGACTTCTTGTGGAATTGATAAAGATAAATCTCCAACCTTAATCTATGAAGATAATGCAGCATGTGTCGCTCAAATGAAAGAAGGGTACATCAAAAGCGACAGGACAAAACATATTCCTCCAAAGTTTTTTGAATACACTCAAGAGCGTATAAAGAATCAACAGATTGAACTAAAATATGTTCAATCTAGCAACAATGCAGCAGATCTTTTCACAAAGGCACTTCCTACCAAGATCTTTAGAAAACATGTTCATGGTATTGGAATGAGACATCTACACAATACATAATGGTCATTCGATATCTAAATGAGGGGGAGTCAACTAGACACTGCACTCTTTTTCCCTTCGCTAAAGTTTTTTCCCAATGGGTTTTCTTTAGCAAGGTTTTTAATGAGGCAGTACTTCAAAGTTGAACTCTGATGTAGAATGATGTCATTCAAGGGGGAGTGTTACAAGTAATTGGTGAATGACAACATTATGTCATCACTTTGTCATCACTTTGCATTTACCAATTAAACAACTATATTTGAATAGCAGACTTGGTAGTATAAATAGACCATCAATGTAAGGAAGAAAATGCATCTCATATCAACTCAATCACAAGTGATATAAACTCTATCTACTCTCTCCAAGCTCTCAAGCTTTCTTTCTTTCTTCATCTATATTCTAGTTTTTAGTTTGTTCATAATTGTCGTGGTAACGCTGAATTTATAACAGTTATAACCATTTTTGTTGGAAAATAATATTTTTGTTTATAAAAACGTAGTTTTTACTAGTCTTCATTTTTATAACGTTTTTACCCAAGATCTAGTATTTTTGTACGCTTTATTTGTGGTTTTGTAATTCTTACATAACTTAATATGTCCAAGTGTTCATAATACATGGATCTATTCATATTTTATGTCAAGTTCATCTTTATAATATTTTGTCCAAGATCTAGTATTTTTGTATGGTTTATTTGTGGTTTTTGTAATTCTTGCCCAACTTAATATGTCATAGTGTTCATAATACATGGATCTATTCATATTTTATGTCAAGAGCATTTTAACACAAATATTAACTTTATAAACTTGTGTAAATCAACATGTATAATAGTAAAACACATATAAACTTGAATAAAACAACATTTATAGTAAAAGAACTTGTATTCTCCCCCAAAAGGTTTGAAAAGATGAAAATGAGGGGTATGAACTCATCTTTGAAGCGTAATTTCGGTTTAGATATAAGAACGATCGTGTTTGATAAGCACCGCGAAATAACACCACAAAACGACAAGGTTTTGTGCGGCAAAGTGATGGTGTGACGGTGGTGGAGCGATGGCCAATGGTGGTGGTGTTCTTAGCCAAAAGGAGAGCAATTTGAGAAAGAAAGAAAAAGCTAGAAGCTTTGGTGAATTGGTTAAGAAAAATGAGATGCAAAGCCTCTTATTTATAGTCTCATGGAGTAGTTGGGGTTGGTGAATGGTTGGTGAATGGGGTTGGTGAAAGGGGTTTGGTGAAGGTGATGTCATGAATGACATAATTCGTGCGCAAGATCCCGATGTCTAATATTTTTTTTGAGACCGGAGAATTGTCGAGTCGAGTGCACAGGTTTCAGAAACCCAAACGAATTTATTTTTCGATTTGTAGAACTCTGGGAAATCACGTTTAAATATGCGTTCTTTATCCGACACATCCGATTTTTCGACTTTTATAAATATTTTTACTAAAAAATATTTCGAGTATGAAATCAAATAATAGACTATAGGCTGAGTCCAAAAATGTTCTCGGAATTTCCATCCGAGGTGTGCAAGTGCCTCAACGGATCGAAACGGTTTATGTACTTAAAGAAAACCAGTGTAACACTGGCTTGTTTTCTTATAATAGTCATATCTATTGCATACGAGCTCCGTTTTAAACGTTGTTTATATCTATGGATTCGTGTTTACGAGTAGATCACTTTATGAATATTATTATTCTCAAAATAATAATTGTATGATTATCGAATTTTTACGCTACAGTAGTTTGCTGTCCGTATTTTCGACTTTTAATCGATATTTGTTTGATTTAGCATACGTAATACTATAATATTAATAATTCATTGCAAAAGTTATGGAAAATAACTTTTCAACATATAGATTAACGTACGCTTCGTTTGACTACAGTTGACTTTTGTTGACCAAAATTTACAATTGTCACATCATCTACCCGTTAGAAAGAATTTCGTCCCGAAATTTAGCTCTTGAGTGAATCCTCAAGGGTTTGGGAAGAGATGTGGGTATTTCTGCTTCATTTGGTCTTCGCGTTCCCAAGTAAACTCAGGTCCTCGCTTGGCACTCCAACGGACCTTAACTATTGGTATGCGGCTCTGTTTGGTTCTTTTGATTTCTCTATCCATGATCTCCATTGGTTCCTCTACGAAGTGTAGGTCTTTATTGACTTCGATTTCGTCAAGGGGAATGATCAAGGTTTCATCGGACAAGCACTTCTTGAGGTTCCACACATGGAATGTGCTGTGTACTTTGCTCAACTCCTGAGGTAGTTGAAGTTTGTAGGCTACAGGACCAATCCTTGCTAGGATTTTGAATGGTCCAATGTACATTGGGTTAAGTTTTCCCCTCTTGCCGAAGCGTATCATCCCTTTCCAAGGGGAGACCTTCAACATGACAAGGTCACCCACTTGAAATTCTAACGGTTTACGCCTTCTATCTGCATAACTTTTCTGTCGATCGCGAGAGGCCTTCAATCGTTCCCGGATTTGAATGATCTTTTCCGTAGTCTCTCGTATGATTTCTGGCCCGGTGAGGTTGCTGTTTGTCACTTGACCTTTGACTAGCTGTGTGTTGCCGACCTCGGCACAACACAAAGGTGATCTGCACTTACGCCCGTACAGTGCCTCGAATGGAGTGGCCTTGATGCTAGAGTGGTAACTGTTGTTGTAGGAGAATTCAATTAGTGGCAAGTGAACGTCCCACGCCTTGCCAAAGTCTATTACGCAGGCGTGAAGCATGTCTTCCAGTGTTTGAATGGTTCGTTCACTTTGGCCATCAGTCTGCGGATGGTAAACTGTGCTCATATCGAGTCTGGTTCCCATAGCCTTTTGCAATGCTTGCCAAAAGTGCGAAGTGAATCGGCTATCTCTATCAGAGATTATTGATTTTGGCACGCCGTGCAATTTTACAATATCTCTGAGGTAAACCTTCGCCAGTTTGTCCATCCTATCAGCCTCCTTGATTGGTAGGAAGTGTGCGGATTTGGTTAACCTATCGACGATTACCCATATAGTGTCTAACCCACCGGTTGTCTTTGGTAATTTGGTTATGAAGTTCATTGTTATCCGTTCCCACTTCCACTCGGGTATTGCTAGTTGAATTAGCAAACCCGAGGGCTTTTGGAATTCTACTTTAACCTTGGCGCAAGTCAGGAACTTGCCCACGTAAGTAGCAATTTCTGCCTTCATGTTTGGCCACAAATACAGTTTCTTGAGGTCCAGGTACATTTTGTCGGACCCAGGATGAACGGAGTATCTAGTCTTGTGAGCTTCATTCATGATAATGTCTCTGTATCCGCCGAATCTCGGGGTCTAAATTCGGTTCATGAGTTAACGAGCTCCGTCATCCTTAACTTCAAGGTTTTTATCCATCCCTCGCAAGGCTTCATTTGCGACATTCTCAGATTTTAAGGCTTCTAGTTGTGCCTCCTTGATCTGAGTGGACAAATGGGAATGGATCGTTATTGACAGAGACTTTACTCGACGGCCCGAGTACTCTTTTCGACTGAGGGCATCAGCTACCACGTTGGCCTTCCCTGGGTGATAACGAATTTCACATTCATAGTCACTTAGTAGCTCTACCCATCGCCGTTGCCTCATGTTGAGCACTTTTTGATTGAGGATATGCTGGAGACTCTTATGGTCAGTGAAGATTGTACACTTAGTGCCGTACAGGTAGTGTCTCCAGATCTTCAATGCGAATACTACCGCCCCCAACTCGAGGTCATGTGTAGTGTAGTTGACCTCGTGAGTTTTAAGTTGTATTGAAGCGTAGGCAATGACTTTTCCTCTTTACATGAGTACGCTGCCCAGACCTTGGTTCGACGCATCGCAATAGACCATAAAGTCTTCTGCTCCTTCTGGAAGGGACAGAATAGGAGCACTGCACAAGGCTTTCTTTAAGGTCTGGAAGGTGGCGTCTTGTTTATCTTCCCACTTGAATGTTACACCCTTCTGTGTCAGGGCAGTAAGTGGTTTCGAAATTTTGGAGAAATTCTGTATGAATCTTCGGTAATAGCCAGCAAGGCCCAAAAACTGACGGATTTCTGTCGGAGTTCTTGGTGCTTGCCAGTTTTCGATGGCTTTGATTTTGGAGGGATCCACATGTATCCCCTCTTTGCTGACTACGTGGCCTAGAAAGTCCACTTTTCGAAGCCAAAATTCGCATTTCGAAAATTTCGCATACAGTTTCTCTGCTCTTAATGTCTCCAAAACTTGTCGTAAGTGTTGGCTATGTTCCGCCTTACTTCGTGAATAGATAAGTATGTCGTCGATGAATACTATCACGAATTTATTTAGATAAGGTCGGCATACGCGGTTCATCAGGTCCATGAACACTGCGGGCGCATTGGTCAATCCGAAGGGCATCACAACGAATTCATAATGGCCGTAGCAAGTTCTGAATGCCGTTTTTGGAACATCTTCTTCTTGAACCTTGAGTTGGTGATATCCCGACCTCAGATCGATCTTTGAGAAATAACTCGATCTTTGGAGTTGATCGAACAGGTCGTCAATTCGGGGTAGCGGGTATCGGTTCTCGATGGTGAGCTTGTTCAACACCCGATAGTCAATGCACATACGGAATGATCCATCCTTCTTCTTCACGAACAAGATCGGCGCTCCCCAAGGTGAGAAGCTCGGTCTGATGAACCCTTTACTTAGCAGTTTGTTTAGTTGGCTGGATAATTCTTGCATTTCTGCCGGGGCTAATCGGTATGGTGCTTTTGCTACTGGGGTGGCTCCAGGGATCAAATCGATTCTGAACTCGACTTGTCGTGTGGGTGGTACTCCTGGAAGGTCTTCTGGGAATACGTCGGAAAAGTCGCAGACTTCAGGGATCTCTTTGATGCTTTTTACTTCTTTCTTTTCGTCAACAACGTGGGCTAGGAAGGCATGATATCTTTTCTGTAGGTACTTTCGGGCTTTGATACAAGACACGATTCGGAGGCTGGTACTGGGTTTATCACCGTAGATAACAAGGGTCTTCTCATCCGGTAGATGATGTCGGATCGCTCGTTCATAACACATGATGTTGGCATGATGGGGAATTAGCCAATCCATACCAACAATCACGTCAAAGCTTCCTATTCTAACAGGCATTAAGTTGATTTGAAAGGAGTTATCGTCCAGAGTAAGTGTACAGTCTATGTAAATGTCGTTTGTGCTTTCTGTTTTGCCATTTGCCATTTCTACTGTAAATGTTTAATTGAGTGGTTGAGATTTTTGTTTTAGTAAGTTTTTAAACTCGTGGCTTACGAAGCTCCTCTCCGCACCGCTATCGAATAGGATATAAGCATATGAATTATTGACGAGGAACGTACCGGTGACCACGGTGGGATCCTCCACCGCTTCCGCACGTCCCATGGCTAAGACTCTTCCATTTCTCCTAACGTTCTTTGTCTTCGGACAATCACGCTTAAAATGCCCCGTCTCACCACAACCATAGCAAGCTTGACTCACCCCAGCATTGGAGGCTTGGGTGGTTTGTGGAACTGGCGCCTTGCAGAAACGGGCGGTATGACCCTTTTTGTTACAGTTCGAGCAGTGCATTTCTCTACAGGCTCCGGTATGGTGGAAATTACACTTGTTGCACTTGGGTAGTGTCCCATTATACTGCTTGGTTGCTGTTGGGGTAGTCGGGACAGTGGCTGCATGGACTGCCACAATTTGTTGTCTCTTGGCACCTTCTTGGTTAGGCTGATTCCTCCCGCTGTTCCATGGTTTCCTTTTGTGGTCCTTCTCTCTTGATTGATCAGTTTTAGAGGTCATGGTGCCCTGGCGAACTCCATGGTCGACTAATCGTTGGGCCAGCCGTTTTGCGCAGTCGAAAGTGGCGGGGCTTGCCGCTTCGACATTCCCCTGAATCAGAGGAGATAGCCCCCAGATATAACGTTCCACCTTCACAGATTCTGGTGTGACCATAGTAGGGCAGAGAGTTGCCAAATCGTTGAATCGGTTTGTGTAGGCAGTCAGATCTGAACCTTTCATGGTAAGGTTCCACAGCTCTTGTTCCAGTTTTTGGATCTCTCCCCTGGGACAGTACTCTTTCATTAGCATGGTCTTCAGTTCCTCCCAACTCATCGAGTTGGCCACGGGAAGTGTTAGAGCCTTAACATGGCCCTTCCACCAGGACATGGCCGTCTCGGCAAAGGTACAAGCGGTGAATTTGACTTTAGATTCCTCGGAGCATGCGGAGATTTCAAAGATTGATTCTATTTTCTCAATCCATCTCGTGAGAGCAAGGACACCACCAGTACCGTAGAAAGTCACTGGTTTGCAATTCGCGAAGTCCTTGTAAGAACACACTCGCGATTGGTTTGATGTTTCTCCATTTGTGGAGTCGTTGGTACCATTTCCGCTTCCGTTTCCATTCGTCCCATTAGAGTTTATCTGAGCGATAGCAGCTGCTACCACTACAGTAACAGCAGCCTGAAAAGTGGCTGGGTCCATCATGGGTGGCTCGGGAGTTGCGATCGGTGCGCGCCTAGCGTTTCTTCGACGGGGTGGCATATTTCTGCCACAAGGATTCAAGATTTGACGTTGGTTAGTTCTTGGTAAGGGTTATCAAAGAACGGCGTTTCTATTATACGTTTATGTCGACTATGAAGTGATAGGGGTATAATAGGTGTATAAAGAGTCTAGATGTATGGTTCTATAGTGTCACAAAATACTCGTATAGTATTTTTGTTTTATGTTTCGTTCTAGTGTTTTTCTTTGTACATGGTTCTTTGTAAGTCTTTAGAAGTTATTATAAGTAAGGTGATTTGTAAGGGGGTAAGAGATAATTCTAAGTGTACGACTTCGTAGTATTCATAAAATACTCCTGTAGTATTTTAACTTTATGTTTAGTTATTTGGTTATTGGTAAGGACTTGTTGCTCACCACGACTATTCCTAAGTATGCGTTAATCATATCTTGGACCAATACAGTTGATCAAGCTCTATTTATCCAAGATATAATTACCAAAACACTTAGGCCTATCCGTAGTGTTCAACTCATCTTACCACTTTTGTATGTTTTCGTTATGATATCGTTCTTGTATGTATGTATGTACTTATACTTTTATAAAAATTATCGTTGTAATTTTAAAAGTATACTTGCACGAAAATGTTTTCTAGAGTTTTAGTCCCATTGTATTTATAGTTGTATATCTTTAAATGGATTGATATACTTAGTTCACTATAAACAATGCTCTGATACCAATCTGTCACACCCTCAAACCGTATTGGCGGAATAGTTCGAGAGTGGATGACTTCATGAACAATATCATAACAAAGTTGAATAGTAGTGAATTCCAAGCACACAACCATCGTTTAAATCAATTACATATGTTACAAAGTTTACTTATTTCAAGTCTCAAATACAATTTAAATGATATCAAGATAGATAAAAATGACGTCGTAACGTCATATCTTGTAGCGCTTGCATTTACCTTGTTAGTTTCCTGAGAATACAAATAGTTGAAAAAGTGTCAACAATTAAGTTGGTGAGTTCATAAGATTTTGTAATAGAAAAGCCCTTTGTTTGTAAACGGTAGTAATTGAGAACCAAGAAAATCCTATATTTTCTTATAAAAATGACCAAGTCTTTAACTCCCAAAGACTAAAATGTAATATGTATAATTGTAGTGTAAATTCCTTTGAAGTGTATAATTTTACGTAAATAATTTATAAAAGAAATTATTAAGTTGATATTTTTCCCCGTGAGATACCCTATAACCATACTGTGACTAGTTGGCCTGTTGCGACGTTCTTCAAGCGTCGAAATGGTAGACATTTGGACACCTCAGACCTGCCGGTCTAGCTGTAGCGAGCAGCTCAGGTGCAGGGTTGTCAAGCCCCGTATAGATCTATACTCAAATATCGCGCTCTCTTACCGAGACTCTAGTTATAAATATACAGGACTTATAGTAGGTACTTATAAAAGTACTGTGAAGATTCATCTCACGAAATGTATGTATTTCAATCAACTTGTTTACGTACAATTTGTATATAAAAACTCTTGTAATTATCCATTATCATTTTTCCCATGATAATATAGTATTGTTTAATAATTATATAATTTTATATAATTATTTTTGTCATGTTTAAGCGTCAATATAACCTTTTGTTCGTAAACTATTCCAATAATAGTCTATTTTAGTAATTCCGTCGTAACAAATCATATTTTGCGAATAATAACGAAGTAACTTGTTCAAATGTTTATAAATATCATCTTTTAAGATATTTCTCACAAAAATGATGTAATAACTTGGTTATAACCATTTTTGTTGGAAAATAATATTTTTGTTTATAAAAACGTAGTTTTTACTAGTCTTCATTTTTATAACGTTTTTACCCAAGATCTATTATTTTTGTACGCTTTATTTGTGGTTTTGTAATTCTTACATAACTTAATATGTCCAAGTGTTCATAATACATGGGTCTATTCATATTTTATGCCAAGTTCATCTTTATAATATTTTGTCCAAGATCTAGTATTTTTGTATGGTTTATTTGTGGTTTTTGTAATTCTTGCCCAACTTAATATGTTATAGTGTTCATAATAAATGGATCTATTCATATTTTATATCAAGATCATTTTTACACAAATATTAACTTTATAAACTTGTGTAAATCAACATGTATAATAGTAAAACACATATAAACTTGAATAAAACAACATTTATAGTAAAAGAACTTGTATTCTCCCCCAAAAGGTTTGAAAAGATGAAAATGAGGGGTATGAACTCACCTTTGAAGCGTAACTTCGGTTTAGATATAAGAACGATCGTGTTTGATAAGCAACGCGAAATAACACCACAAAACAACAAGGTTTTGTGCGGCGAAGTGATGGTGTGACGGTGGTGGAGCGATGGCCAATGGTGGTGGTGTTCTTAGCCAAAAGGAGAGCAATTTGAGAAAGAAAGAAAAAGCTAGAAGCTTTGGTGAATTGGTGATGAAAAATGAGATGCAAAGCCTCTTATTTATAGTCTCATGGAGTAGTTGGGGTTGGTGAATGGTTGGTGAATGGGGTTGGTGAAAGGGGTTTGGTGAAGGTCATGTCATGAATGACATAATTCGTGCGCAAGATCCCGATGTCTAATATTTTTTTCGAGACCGGAGAATTGTCGAGTCGAGTGCACAGGTTTCAGAAACCCAAACGAATTTAATTTTCGATTTGTAGAACTCTGGGAAATCACGTTTAAATCTGGTTTCTTTATCCGACACATCCGATTTTTCGACTTTTATAAATATTTTTACTAAAAAATATTTCGAGTATGAAATCAAATAATAGACTATAGGCTGAGTCCAAAAATGTTCTCGGAATTTCCATCCGAGGTGTGCAAGTGCCTCAACGGATCGAAACGGTTTATGTACTTAAAGAAAACCAGTGTAACACTGGCTTGTTTTCTTATAATAGTCATATCTATTGCATACGAGCTCCGTTTTAAACGTTGTTCATATCTATGGATTCGTGTTTACGAGTAAATCACTTTATGAATATTATTATTCTCAAAATAATAATTGTATGATTATCGAATTTTTACGCTACAGTAGTTTGCTGTCCATATTTTCGACTTTTAATCGATATTTGTTTGATTTAGCATACGTAATACTATAATATTAATAATTCATTGCAAAAGTTATGGAAAATAACTTTTCAACATATAGATTAACGTACGCTTCGTTTGACTACAGTTGACTTTTGTTGACCAAAATTTACAATTGTCACATAACATCATTTGCAATATTCAAAAACCCTAATCCATCAGATGAAATCTAGAAAACCCTAATCCATCATATGAAAACTAGAAAACCCTAATCCATCATCTGAAAACTAGAAAACCATAATAACATCATTTGTAACATTCAAAAACCCTAATCCATCATATGAAAACTAGAAAACCCTAATAACATCATTTGCAACATTCAAAAACCCTAATCCATCATATGAAAACTAGAACACCCTAATCACATCATTTGCAACATTCAAAAACCCTAATCCATCATATGAAAACTAGAAAACCCTAATAACATCATATGCAACATTCAAAAACCCTAATCCATCATATGAAAACTAGAAAACCCTAATAACATCATTTGCAACATTCAAAAACCTTAATCCATCATATGAAAACTTGAAAACCCTAATAACATCATTTGCAACATTCAAAACCCTAATCCTTCATATGAAAACTAGAAAACCCTAATAACATCATTTGCAACATTCAAAAATCCTAATCCATAATATGAAAAGTAGAAAACCCTAATCCATCATATGAAAACTAGAAAACCCTAATCTATCATATGAAAACTAGAAAACCCTAATAACATCATTTGCAACCTTCAAAAACCCTAATCCATTATATGAAAACAAGAAAACCCTAATCCATCATATGAAAACTGGAAACCCTAATAACATCATGTACAACATTCAAAAACCCTAATCCATCATATGAAAACTAGAAAACCCTAATCCATCATATGAAAACTAGAAAACCCTAATAACATCATTTGCAACATTCAAAAAACCTAATACATCATACGAATACTAGAAAATCCTAATAACATATTTTCCTACATTCAAAAACCCTAATCCATCATATGAAAACTACAAAACCCTAATAACATCATTTGCAACATTCAAAAACCTTAATCCATCTTATGAAAACTAGAAAACCCTAATCCATCATATGAAAAGTAGAAACCCCTAATAACATCATTTACAACATTCAAAAACCCTAATCCATAATATGAAAACAAGAAAACCCTAATAACATCATTTGCAACATTCAAAAACCCTAATCCATCATATGAAAACTAGAAAATCCTAATAACATCATGTGCAACATTCAAAAACCCTAATCCATCATATGAAAACTAGAAAACCCTAATAACATCATTTGCAACATTCAAAAACCCTAATCCATCATATGAAAACTAGAAAAACCGTAATCCATCATATGAAAACGAGAAAACCCTAATAACATCATTTGCAACATTCAAAAACCTTAATCCATCATATGAAAACCAGAAAACCCTAATAACATCATTTGCAACATTCAGAAACCCTAATGCATCAAATGAAAACAAGAAAACCCTAATCCATCAGATAAAAACTGGAAACCCTAATAACATCATGTACAAAATTCAAAAACCTTAATCCATCATATGAAAACAAGAAAACCCTAATCCATCATATGAAAACCAGAAAACCCTAATAACATAATTTGCAACATTCAAAAACCCTAATCCATCATACGAATACTAGAAAACCCTAATAACATAATTTGCAACATTCAAAAACCCTAATCCATCATATAAAAACTACAAAACCTTAATAACATCATTTGCAACATTCAAAAACCTTAATCCATCATATGAAAACTAGAAAACCCTAATCCATCATATGAAAAGTAGAAACCCCTAATAACATCATTTACAACATTCAAAAACCCTAATCCATTATATGAAAACAAGAAAACCCTAATAACATCATTTGCAACATTCAAAAACCCTAATCCATCATATGAAAACTAGAAAATCCTAATAACATCATGTGCAACATTCAAAAACCCTAATCCATCATATGACAACTAGAAAACCCTAATAACATCATTTGCAACATTCAAAAACCCTAATCCATCATATGAAAACTCGAAAAACCGTAATCCCTCATATGAAAACTAGAAAACCCTAATAACATCATTTGCAATATTCAAAAACTTTAATACATCATATGGAAACTAGAAAATCCTAATAACATCATTTGCAACATTCAAAAACCCTAATCCATAATATGTAAACTAGAAAACCCTAATGACATCATTTGCAACATTTAGAAACCCTAATCCATCATATGAAAACAAGAAAACCCTAATCCATCATATGAAAACTAGAAAACCCTAATAACATCATTTGTAACATTTAAAAACCCTAATCCGTCATATGAAAACTAGAAAACCCTTATAACATCATTTGAAACATTAAAAAACCCTAATCCATCATATGAAAACTAGAAAACCCTAATACCATCATTTGCAACAATCAAAAACCCTAATGCATCATACGAAAACTAGAAAACCCTAATAACATCATTTGCAACATTTAAAAACCCTAATCCATCATATGTAAACTAGAAAACCAAATAACATCATTCGCAACATTAAAAAACCCTAATCCATCATATGAAAACTAGAAAACCCTAATAACATCATTTGCAACATTCAAATACCCTAATCCATCTTATGAAAACAAGAAAACCCGAATCCATCATATGAAAACTAGAAAACCTAATCACATAATTTGCAACATTCAAAAACCCTAATCCATCATATGAAAACTAGAAAACCCTAATCCATCATACCAAAACTAGAAAACCCTAATAACATCATTTGCAACATTCAAAACCCCTAATCAATCATATGAAAACTAGAAAACCCTAATCCATCATATGAAAACTAGAAAACCCTAATCCATCATCTGAAAACTAGAAAACCCTAATAACATCATTTACAACATTCAAAAACCCTAACCCATCATATGAAAACTAGAAAACCCTAATAACATCATTTGCAACATTCAAAAACCCTAATCCATCATATGAAAACTAGAAAACCCTAATAACATCATTTGCAACATTCAAAAACCCTAATCTATCATATGAAAACTAGAAAACCCTAACACATCATATGAAAACTAGAAAACCCTAATCCATCATATGAAAACTAGAAAACCCTAATACATCATATGAAACATTCAAAAACCCTAATCCATCATACGAAAACTAGAAAACCCTAATCCGTCATATGAAAACTAGAAAACCCTAATCCATCATATGCAGCATTCAAAAACCCTAATCCATCATATGAAAACTAGAAAACCCTAATCCATCATATGGAAACTAGAAAACCCTAATAACATCATTTGCAACATTCACAAACCTAAATCCATCATATGAAAACTTGAAAACCCTAATAACATCATTTGCAACATTTAAAAACCCTAATCCTTCATATGAAAAACTAGAAAACCCTAATAACATCATTTGCAACATTCAAAAACCCTAATCCATCATACGAATACTAGAAAATCCGAATAACATATTTTCCTACATTCAAAAACTCTAATCCATCATATGAAAACTACAAAACCCTAATAACATCATTTGCAACATTCAAAAACCTTAATCCATCAAATGAAAACTAGTAAACCCTAATCCATCATATGAAAAGTAGAAACCCCTAATAACATCATTTACAACATTCAAAAACCCTAATCCATTATATGAAAACAAGAAAACCCTAATAACATCATTTGCAACATTCAAAAACCTTAATCCATCATATGAAAACTTGAAAACCCTAATAACATCATTTGCAGCATTCAAAACCCTAATCCTTCATATGAAAACTAGAAAACCCCAATAACATCATTTGCAACATTCAAAAATCCTAATCCATTATATGAAAACTAGAAAACCCTAATCCATCATATGAAAACTAGAAAACCCTAATCTATCATATGAAAACTAGAAAACCCTAATAACATCATTTGCAACATTCAAAAACCCTAATCCATTATATGAAAACAACAAAACCCTAATCCATCATATGAAAACTGGAAACCCTAATAACATCATGTACAACATTCAAAAACCCTAATCCATCATATGAAAACTAGAAAACCCTAATCCATCATATGAAAACTAGAAAACCCTAATAACATCATTTGCAACATTCAAAAAACCTAATCCATCATACGAATACTAGAAAATCCTTATAACATATTTTCCTACATTCAAAAACCCTAATCCATCATATGAAAACTACAAAACCCTAATAACATCATTTGCAACATTCAAAAACCTTAATCCATCATATGAAAACTAGAAAACCCTAATCCATCATATGAAAAGTAGAAACCCCTAATAACATCATTTACAACATTCAAAAACCCTAATCCATTATATGAAAACAAGAAAACCCTAATAACATCATTTGCAACATTCAAAAACCCTAATCCATCATCTGAAAACTAGAAAATCCTAATAACATCATGTGCAACATTCAAAAACCCTAATCCATCATATGAAAACTAGAAAACCATAATAACATCATTTGCAACATTCAAAAACCCTAATCCATCATATGAAAACTAGAAAAACCGTAATCCATCATATGAAAACGAGAAAACCCTAATAACATCATTTGCAACATTCAAAAAACTTAGTCCATCATATGAAAACCAGAAAACCCTAATAACATCATTTGCAACATTCAGAAACCCTAATGCATCAAATGAAAACAAGAAAACCCTAATCCATCAGATGAAAACTGGAAACCCTAATAACATCATGTACCAAATTCAAAAACCCTAATCCATCATATGAAAACAAGAAAACCCTAATCCATCATATGAAAACCACAAAACCCTAATAACATAATTTGCAACATTCAAAAACCCTAATCCATCATACGAATACTAGAAAACCCTAATAACATAATTTGCAACATTCAAAAACCCTAATCCATCGTATAAAAACTACAAAACCTTAATAACATCATTTGCAACATTCAAAAACCTTAATCCATCATATGAAAACTTGAAAACCCTAATCCATCATATGAAAAGTAGAAACCCCTAATAACATCATTTACAACATTCAAAAACCCTAATCCATTATATGAAAACAAGAAAACCCTAATAACATCATTTGCAACATTCAAAAATCCTAATCCATCATATGAAAACTAGAAAATCCTAATAACATCATGTGCAACATTCAAAAACCCTAATCCATCATATGAAAACTAGAAAACCCTAATAACATCATTTGCAACATTCAAAAACCCTAATCCATCATATGAAAACTCGAAAAACCGTAATCCATCATATGAAAACTAGAAAACCCTAATAACATCATTTGCAACATTCAAAAACTTTAATACATCATATGGAAACTAGAAAATCCTAATAACATCATTTGTAACATTCAAAAACCCTAATCCATCATATGTAAACTAGAAAACCCTAATGACATCATTTGCAACATTTTGAAACCCTAATCCATCATATGAAAACAAGAAAACCCTAATCCATCATATGAAAACTAGAAAACCCTAATAACATCATTTGTAACATTTAAAAACCCTAATCCGTCATATGAAAACTAGAAAACCCTAATAACATCATTTGAAACATTAAAAAACCCTAATCCATCATATGAAAACTAGAAAACCCTAATACCATCATTTGCAACAATCAAAAACCCTAATGCATCATATGAAAACTAGAAAACCCTAATAACATCATTTGCAACATTTAAAAACCCTAATCCATCATATGTAAACTAGAAAACCAAATAACATCATTTGCAACATTAAAAAACCCTAATCCATCATATGAAAACTAGAAAACCCTAATAACATCATTTGCAACATTCAAAAACCCTAATCCATCATACGAATACTAGAAAATCCGAATAACATATTTTCCTACATTCAAAAACCCTAATCCATCATATGAAAACTATAAAACCCTAATAACATCATTTGCAACATTCAAAAACCTTAATCCATCATATGAAAACTAGTAAACCCTAATCCATCATATGAAAAGTAGAAACCCCTAATAACATCATTTACAACATTCAAAAACCCTAATCCATTATATGAAAACAAGAAAACCCTAATAACATCATTTGCAACATTCAAAAACCCTAATCCATCATATGAAAACTAGAAAATCCTAATAACATCATGTGCAACATTCAAAAACCCTAATCCATCATATGAAAACTAGAAAACCCTAATAACATCATTTGCAACATTCAAAAACCCTAATCCATCATATGAAAACTCGAAAAACCGTAATCCATCATATGAAAACTAGAAAACCCTAATAACATCATTTGCAACATTCAAAAACTTTAATACATCATATGGAAACTAGAAAATCCTAATAACATCATTTGTAACATTCAAAAACCCTAATCCATCATATGTAAACTAGAAAACCCTAATGACATCATTTGCAACATTTAGAAACCCTAATCCATCATATGAAAACAAGAAAACCCTAATCCATCATATGAAAACTAGAAAAACCTAATAACATCATTTGTAACATTTAAAAACCCTAATCCGTCATATGAAAACTAGAAAACCCTAATAACATCATTTGAAACATTAAAAAACCCTAATCCATCATATGAAAACTAGAAAACCCTAATACCATCATTTGCAACAATCAAAAACCCTAATGCATCATACGAAAACTAGAAAACCCTAATAACATCATTTGCAACATTTAAAAACCCTAATCCATCATATGTAAACAAGAAAACCAAATAACATCATTTGCAACATTAAAAAACCCTAATCCATCATATGAAAACTAGAAAACCCTAATAACATCATTTGCAACATTCAAAAACCCTAATCCATCATACGAATACTAGAAAATCCGAATAACATATTTTCCTACATTCAAAAACCCTAATCCATCATATGAAAACTATAAAACCCTAATAACATCATTTGCAACATTCAAAAACCTTAATCCATCATATGAAAACTAGTAAACCCTAATCCATCATATGAAAAGTAGAAACCCCTAATAACATCATTTACAACATTCAAAAACCCTAATCCATTATATGAAAACAAGAAAACCCTAATAACATCATGTGCAACATTCAAAAACCCTAATCCATCATATGAAAACTAGAAAACCCTAATAACATCATTTGCAACATTCAAAAACCCTAATCCATCATATGAAAACTAGAAAAACCGTAATCCATCATATGAAAATGAGAAAACTCTAATAACATCATTTGCAACATTCAAAAACCTTAATCCATCATATGAAAACCAGAAAACCCTAATAACATCATTTGGAACATTCAGAAACCCTAATGTATCATATGAAAACAAGAAAACCCTAATCTATCAGATGAAAACTGGAAACCCTAATAACATCATGTACAAAATTCAAAAACCCTAATCCATCATATGAAAACTAGAAAACCCTAATCCATCATATGAAAACCAGAAAACCCTAATAACATCATTTGCAACATTCAAAAACCCTAATCCATCATACGAATACTAGAAAACCCTAATAACATAATTTGCAACATTCAAAAACCCTAATCCATCATATAAAAACTACAAAACCTTAATAACATCATTTGCAACATTCAAAAACCTTAATCCATCATATGAAAACTAGAAAACCCTAATCCATCATATGAAAAGTAGAAACCCCTAATAACATCATTTACAACATTCAAAAACCCTAATCCATTATATGAAAACAAGAAAACCCTAATAACATCATTTGGAACATTCAAAAACCCTAATCCATCATATGAAAACTAGAAAATCCTAATAACATCATGTGCAACATTCAAAAACCCTAATCCATCATATAAAAACTAGAAAACCCTAATAACATCATTTGCATCATTCAAAAACCCTAATCCATTCATATGAAAACTCAAAAAACCGTAATCCATCATATGAAAACTAGAAAACCCTAATAACATCATTTGCAACATTTAAAAACCCTAATCCATCATATGTAAACTAGAAAACCAAATAACATCATTTGCAACATTAAAAAACCCTAATCCATCATATGAAAACTAGAAAACCCTAATAACATCATTTGCAACATTCAAAAACCCTAATCCATCATACGAATACTAGAAAATCCGAATAACATATTTTCCTACATTCAAAAACCCTAATCAATCATATGAAAACTATAAAACCCTAATAACATCATTTGCAACATTCAAAAACCTTAATCCATCATATGAAAACTAGTAAACCCTAATCCATCATATGAAAAGTAGAAACCCCTAATAACATCATTTACAACATTCAAAAACCCTAATCCATTATATGAAAACAAGAAAACCCTAATAACATCATTTGCAACATTCAAAAACCCTAATCCATCATATGAAAACTAGAAAATCCTAATAACATCATGTGCAACATTCAAAAACCCTAATCCATCATATGAAAACTAGAAAACCCTAATAACATCATTTGCAACATTCAAAAACCCTAATCCATCATATGAAAACTCGAAAAACCGTAATCCATCATATGAAAACTAGAAAAACCTAATAACATCATTTGCAACATTCAAAAACTTTAATACATCATATGGAAACTAGAAAATCCTAATAACATCATTTGTAACATTCAAAAACCCTAATCCATCATATGTAAACTAGAAAACCCTAATGACATCATTTGCAACATTTAGAAACCCTAATCCATCATATGAAAACAAGAAAACCCTAATCCATCATATGAAAACTAGAAAACCCTAATAACATCATTTGTAACATTTAAAAACCCTAATCCGTCATATGAAAACTAGAAAACCCTAATAACATCATTTGAAACATTAAAAAACCCTAATCCATCATATGAAAACTAGAAAACCCTAATACCATCATTTGCAGCAATCAAAAACCCTAATGCATCATACGAAAACTAGAAAACCCTAATAACATCATTTGCAACATTTAAAAACCCTAATCCATCATATGTAAACCAGAAAACCAAATAACATCATTTGCAACATTAAAAAACCCTAATCCATCATATGAAAACTAGAAAACCCTAATAACATCATTTGCAACATTCAAAAACCCTAATCCATCATACGAATACTAGAAAATCCGAATAACATATTTTCCTACATTCAAAAACCCTAATCCATCATATGAAAACTATAAAACCCTAATAACATCATTTGCAACATTCAAAAACCTTAATCCATCATATGAAAACTAGTAAACCCTAATCCATCATATGAAAAGTAGAAACCCCTAATAACATCATTTACAACATTCAAAAACCCTAATCCATTATATGAAAACAAGAAAACCCTAATAACATCATGTGCAACATTCAAAAACCCTAATCCATCATATGAAAACTAGAAAACCCTAATAATATCATTTGCAACATTCAAAAACCCTAATCCATCATATGAAAACTAGAAAAACCGTAATCGATCATATGAAAATGAGAAAACTCTAATAACATCATTTGCAACATTCAAAAACCTTAATCCATCATATGAAAACCAGAAAACCCTAATAACATCATTTGGAACATTCAGAAACCCTAATGTATCATATGAAAACAAGAAAACCCTAATCTATCAGATGAAAACTGGAAACCCTAATAACATCATGTACAAAATTCAAAAACCCTAATCCATCATATGAAAACTAGAAAACCCTAATCCATCATATGAAAACCAGAAAACCCTAATAACATCATTTGCAACATTCAAAAACCCTAATCCATCATACGAATACTAGAAAACCCTAATAACATAATTTGCAACATTCAAAAACCCTAATCCATCATATAAAAACTACAAAACCTTAATAACATCATTTGCAACATTCAAAAACCTTAATCCATCATATGAAAACTAGAAAACCCTAATCCATCATATGAAAAGTAGAAACCCCTAATAACATCATTTACAACATTCAAAAACCCTAATCCATTATATGAAAACAAGAAAACCCTAATAACATCATTTGGAACATTCAAAAACCCTAATCCATCATATGAAAACTAGAAAATCCTAATAACATCATGTGCAACATTCAAAAACCCTAATCCATCATATAAAAACTAGAAAACCCTAATAACATCATTTGCATCATTCAAAAACCCTAATCCATTCATATGAAAACTCAAAAAACCGTAATCCATCATATGAAAACTAGAAAACCCTAATAACATCATTTGCAACATTTAAAAACCCTAATCCATCATATGTAAACTAGAAAACCAAATAACATCATTTGCAACATTAAAAAACCCTAATCCATCATATGAAAACTAGAAAACCCTAATAACATCATTTGCAACATTCAAAAACCCTAATCCATCATACGAATACTAGAAAATCCGAATAACATATTTTCCTACATTCAAAAACCCTAATCAATCATATGAAAACTATAAAACCCTAATAACATCATTTGCAACATTCAAAAACCTTAATCCATCATATGAAAACTAGTAAACCCTAATCCATCATATGAAAAGTAGAAACCCCTAATAACATCATTTACAACATTCAAAAACCCTAATCCATTATATGAAAACAAGAAAACCCTAATAACATCATTTGCAACATTCAAAAACCCTAATCCATCATATGAAAACTAGAAAATCTTAATAACATCATGTGCAACATTCAAAAACCCTAATCCATCATATGAAAACTAGAAAACCCTAATAACATCATTTGCAACATTCAAAAACCCTAATCCATCATATGAAAACTCGAAAAACCGTAATCCATCATATGAAAACTAGAAAACCCTAATAACATCATTTGCAACATTCAAAAACTTTAATACATCATATGGAAACTAGAAAATCCTAATAACATCATTTGTAACATTCAAAAACCCTAATCCATCATATGTAAACTAGAAAACCCTAATGACATCATTTGCAACATTTAGAAACCCTAATCCATCATATGAAAACAAGAAAACCCTAATCCATCATATGAAAACTAGAAAACCCTAATAACATCATTTGTAACATTTAAAAACCCTAATCCGTCATATGAAAACTAGAAAACCCTAATAACATCATTTGAAACATTAAAAAACCCTAATCCATCATATGAAAACTAGAAAACCCTAATACCATCATTTGCAACAATCAAAAACCCTAATGCATCATACGAAAACTAGAAAACCCTAATAACATCATTTGCAACATTTAAAAACCCTAATCCATCATATGTAAACAAGAAAACAAAATAACATCATTGGCAACATTAAAAAACCCTAATCCATCATATGAAAGCTAGAAAACCCTAATAACATCATTTGCAACATTCAAAAACCCTAATCCATCATACGAATACTAGAAAATCCGAATAACATATTTTCCTACATTCAAAAACCCTAATCCATCATATGAAAACTATAAAACCCTAATAACATCATTTGCAACATTCAAAAACCTTAATCCATCATATGAAAACTAGTAAACCCTAATCCATCATATGAAAAGTAGAAACCCCTAATAACATCATTTACAACATTCAAAAACCCTAATCCATTATATGAAAACAAGAAAACCCTAATAACATCATGTGCAACATTCAAAAACCCTAATCCATCATATGAAAACTAGAAAACCCTAATAACATCATTTGCAACATTCAAAAACCCTAATCCATCATATGAAAACTAGAAAAACCGTAATCCATCATATGAAAATGAGAAAACTCTAATAACATCATTTGCAACATTCAAAAACCTTAATCCATCATATGAAAACCAGAAAACCCTAATAACATCATTTGGAACATTCAGAAACCCTAATGTATCATATGAAAACAAGAAAACCCTAATCTATCAGATGAAAACTGGAAACCCTAATAACATCATGTACAAAATTCAAAAACCCTAATCCATCATATGAAAACTAGAAAACCCTAATCCATCATATGAAAACCAGAAAACCCTAATAACATCATTTGCAACATTCAAAAACCCTAATCCATCATACGAATACTAGAAAACCCTAATAACATAATTTGCAACATTCAAAAACCCTAATCCATCATATAAAAACTACAAAACCTTAATAACATCATTTGCAACATTCAAAAACCTTAATCCATCATATGAAAACTAGAAAACCCTAATCCATCATATGAAAAGTAGAAACCCCTAATAACATCATTTACAACATTCAAAAACCCTAATCCATTATATGAAAACAAGAAAACCCTAATAACATCATTTGGAACATTCAAAAACCCTAATCCATCATATGAAAACTAGAAAATCCTAATAACATCATGTGCAACATTCAAAAACCCTAATCCATCATATAAAAACTAGAAAACCCTAATAACATCATTTGCATCATTCAAAAACCCTAATCCATTCATATGAAAACTCAAAAAACCGTAATCCATCATATGAAAACTAGAAAACCCTAATAACATCATTTGCAACATTCAAAAACTTTAATACATCATATGGAAACTAGAAAATCCTAATAACAACATTTGCAACATTCAAAAACCCTAATCCATCATATGTAAACTAGAAAACCCTAATGACATCATTTGCAACATTTAGAAACCCTAATCCATCATATGAAAACAAGAAAACCCTAATCCATCATATGAAAACTAGAAAACCCTAATAACATCATTTGTAACATTTAAAAACCCTAATCCGTCATATGAAAACTAGAAAACCCTAATAACATCATTTAAAACATTAAAAAACCCTAATCCATCATATGAAAACTAGAAAACCCTAATACCATCATTTGCAACAATCAAAAACCCTAATGCAAACCATCACCCTGATGGCCTAGTGGATAAGGCTTAGGACTCTTTCTCTTCCCCTATAAAGAGGTTCCAAGTTCTAATCCCACTCGCTCCCTTTCCCCATAGGGAGTGTTAGGTTTCAATCAGGGGTTGGCCACTGGCCACCTCTCTATCCCCGTTGGTGATTGACCCGGACCACCCTGCTGCCAGGTGTGCGTGGGCCCCGAGGTTGCTTCATCAGGGTCATCCAAAGGATGGGTTGGGTGGGGTCCTCGGTTACCAAAAAAAAAAAAAAAAAAAAAAAAAAAAAACCCTAATGCATCATACGAAAACTAGAAAACCCTAATAACATCATTTGCAACATTTAAAAACCCTAATCCATCATATGTAAACTAGAAAACCAAATAACATCATTTGCAACATTAAAAATCCCTAATCCATCATATGAAAACTAGAAAACCCTAATAACATCATTTGCAACATTCAAATACCCTAATCCATCTTATGAAAACAAGAAAACCCGAATCCCTCATATGAAAACTAGAAAACCTAATCACATAATTTGCAACATTCAAAAACCCTAATCCATCATATGAAAACTAGAAAACCCTAATCCATCATACAAAAACTAGAATACGCTAATAACATCATTTGCAACATTCAAAACCCCTAATCAATCATATGAAAACTAGAAAACCCTATTCCATCATATGAAAACTAGAAAACCCTAATCCATTATCTGAAAACTAGAAAACCCTAATAACATCATTTGCAACATTCAAAAACCCTAATCCATCATATGAAAACTACAAAACCCATTGTGGTCCATAACCCATCACAACCAATCTCTCTAGAATTCATTCTCTCCAGATTCTCTCTCTAGAAGTCATTACGTTTTTTTTTTATTTTCATAATGGCTGGTGTATCACCAGGCATAAATTCTGTTTTAGATTCACAGTTGGAAACTGATGTGATTCAAACCAATCAAAATCATTATTTTGCTACACAAAGTTTTATAGATCCTCAAAAAACATTCAAAATGGTTGAAAAAAGAATAAAAAGCATAAAAACAAAACAGCCATGCATTTTTAAACATCTTGACAGAAGCATTCAAAAAAGAAAATCTATTATAAAATTTAAAAATTTTACAAATTTTGTTTCTGGAAAAGAAATTGTTTTACATTCACAAAATTATTTCGAAAAACATACACATAATGGAATCTATGTTACTCATGGAGATAAAATCAACCACACTAGTTTGCTTAAAACCGATGAAATATTGGTACAACATGGGATGGGTATTCTTGATGAGTCTTCAAATGAGTTGATCTCCAATGGTTTGGAAAAACTTCATAAGGATCTGATCTTGATGGATGGTATTCATGATCATAACCCTATCAATGAAGTCGATGATACAATGGTGGTGGAGAAAGAAAATATTTCACTCAATGAAGCCGATGGTGTAGAAAACAACAACATACACGTAAACCTTGAAGATGAAGGCACCATCTCTACCCCATGCATGTCAATGATCAACAACATGGATGGAAAACGACATGTTTCTTCTACAAATGGTGGAGAAACTAAGGTTCTTGGAGATACAACCAGTGAACACACGAAGATGCTACAAGCCGTGACTGAAGATGCTACAACACGTGAACATATTACAGCAGCCATATATAATAAATGTGCAAATACTAAGGCTCTTGGAGATACAACCCACGAACACACGACTATGGGTCTTGGAGAAGAAGATATTCACGATCAAAATACTATTGCTGCTGGAAAATGGTATCGTGCAAATGGAGAAGAAAAGCAAATGGTCCACGAGCTTCACACTCCAACGGCTCCTCTTCTTGGAAAGGTGGTCAAAGAAAACAAAGGTTGTTCTTCTTGGAAAGGTGGTCCTTTGCCTTCATTCAATACAACCGTGGATTTGAAAAATAGAGGAGGTATATCACTTTCTTATTCTCCTAGTGTGATTAATGATGAGTGTCCCCCAAGTGGCATTCTACTAGAAGAATCCTATGTTTCTAATCATCTTTGTCCCCCAAGTGGCATCAACTTTATTGACTTTCCTTCCCTTTTGCCCAAGGATTCAGATAATGCTACTAGTTCTTTTAAATTGCCGATGGAGTTTAATGATAAGTATGGATCAAACTCTAATCATTTAGCCCATGACAATAATAAAACTTCTTCTTCAATCCTTGGTTCAAGCCCACATAATTTAGCCCATAAATTAAATACTCAACCCATTGGGAATATGGAAGAAGCCCATGTTTCTATTTTAGCCCAAGATAATAACCATTTAATTCATATGAAAACCAATGTCAATAATGATAATATTTCTAATGCATTTACGTATAAATCCAATGGAAATAATTTTAATTTAAATCATCAAAATAAAAATAAAGACAAAAATGTTTGGACTCGCAAATTACCTTTACTTAATAACTCTCATGCTAATATCATTACTGGTTCACAAAAACACGCTAATGATAAATTTCGTTTTATCCCTAATTTATGTAATGATATTAATGTTCCAGTAGATATTCCTTTACAGTCCGTTAATAAAGTTTGTCAAACATTGGCTAGGACTATTTGCGGTTACTTTGTCGGAAAAAAAATGAATTACTCTGATGTTCGTTATCTAGCTTCCAAAATGTGGTCTATACATGGCCTTCAAGATGTCCTCCTAAATGGAAAAGGAGTTTATCTTTTTAAATTTAGTGAAGACAATGGTCTGAATCATGTTATCACCCATGGACCCTGGACTTTTAAGGGTGTCCCGATGGTCATTCAAAAATGGCGTCCCGGTCTGAGTATTCATAAGGAAAATCACGACAAGCTTCCTCTCTAGATTAAAATCCATGATATTCCCTATGAGGCATGGAGTGATGATGGACTTAGTCATATTGCCTCTAAAATTGGTAAGCCTCTTGCTATGGACTCCTATACGGCTAATATGTGCAAATATGCAGTTGGTAAATCTGTATATGCCCGTGTCCTTCTTGAGGTCCCAACAAAATCTACTTGGGTGGATACAGTTAATATACGTATTCCTGATCCGGATACTCTTGAATACTCCACCCATACCCTTAGTATTGAATATGAATGGAAACCCCCTATGTGCTCTCATTGCATGGTCTATGGTCATGAAAACAATAACTGTATGCATGTCATCTCTAAGAACAATGAAACTAAACACAAAGATAAAATGCCTATTGATCAGGTGATAGTTACATCTCCTATGCAACTTGATGATGGATTTACGGTTGTTACTAAAAAGAAATCTTTAATGAAACAAGGGCCAAATTATGAAAATACTAAAAAGGATATTACACAAGGTAAGTCTATTAGAAATACACAATCGGGTGCCAAGGATACTGAAATTGCTAAAAATTATGTCAATAAAAAATATGTTAAAAGTAAAATTCAATTAAGAAATGAAATTCGCCATCACTACTAGAAAATATGTCTTTAATGACACACGAATTATGACACACACTAATTTTATGACATACAAAAACTGTATGTCATTAAAAAATGTCATCTTTTGTAAAATCTGAAATATTTACGACATATATAAGCATGTGTCGTACACATGTGTCATCTTTTCTAATATTTACGACATACAAAAATGTGTGTCATGTTTTAATGTCATAACCCAAAAATTAAAAAAATACACGGAAGACACTTTTGTGTCATTTTATAAAAATGTATGTCATCCTGATTTATTTGAATTTAGTTCTTTTAATTGGCTAGTTTTCCCAATTCACGCTTCAACCAAAACTAGGGTTCATCTTGATTCATGAAACACTCTCGTTCTTGGAGTCTCGGCCTTTCCATCGCCGCTATCCGCCATTCCCATTGTCCCTCCGTCGGTTATCACCAATCGGCATCGCCACCGGCATAAGCATCGCCCCTCGTTAGCTGCTCTCCTATGGTCACGATTTATCACCCCATCGTCGTTGCTGCCATCGCCATCACCATCACCGTCGGTTTTGAAAACCCTAGAATACAGTCATCGACTTCAACGATAACCACCACCACTGCTATATTAACCACGTCTCACCCACGTATACAGTCATCGCCATCACCGGCGGTTTTGATTTGCCTTTTTGAAGACAATAACGATTGTGGTGCTGCTGATTGCTCCTGCGTCTTCTACGCTTGAATTTTATCGCTAGTAGGGGAAAAGTCCATAGATCTTTCCAGGTTTTCTCCTCTTCCCTTTTTCTCCTTATATTTGTTATTTTCTTATTGTTTTTGTAACAAAATTGCTGAGTTCGGACATTGTGTTTTCATTTACTTCTTTTCTTCTTCTATTTGTTATTTTTCTTATTTTTTTCCTGTTAGAACTTACTGAGTTTGGATTATATGTTCTTTTCTCCTTCTATTTTGGTTTATCATTCAACCTAAGAAGGTAACCTGTGATCAGGGCCTATCAAAATCAAGCTCCATATTTGTCTCACGCAAATTTTATCTTGGTTACTGGTTGATTTTAACTCAAATATACTTATCTCTATATTAAATCAGGTTATTGTTTCACAAATTTTATAGAAATATTAACTGTAACATCTCAAAAATGCATCATAATTAAATATGCAATTGGAGCTACCGATGGTGGTGTTGCTGCCCATTTCGATTACAGATATAGATGTCAATTTGGTTATATATTGTTTATTCTTATTTTGATTTTCGTTCACGTTGATTTTCCATTTCAATCCGAAAATTAATATTTTGTATAGAATAAATTTGTTTTTACTCAAGCTAATATATACTGAAGCATTATTAGATAAAGGAAATACCCCACTCGATATAAGCAATTTTTAATGTCATGAAGTTTTCATGGAAATTGACATTTTGAACCTCAAGTTGTCATATGATTTATGTTTGTTCTCGACTGTCAAATTATCATATTTGGAGCGAAAACTAGATTAGCTTAAAAGCACACTATATATGCCTTGTTGATGTTGATTCCAGTTGTGGTTTTGTAGTTTTTTAATTCAAAATTGTTACCATATAGATGAACCGTATTTCTAGATAGTTTGAGTTCTATATGCAATTCTCATTTGTTTCTCAATTTACAGATTAATTATGGATTGAAGACGTCACAATACAAATGAAGTGGAAACATGTTTCCAGAGGTAGCAAGTTGGGTTGGAACTTAGGATATAAGCTATAAAGTCCACTTTATTTTCCAGTTTGTAATGAATGTTTATTGTGTTTTATAGATTAATGAATGTACCGATTTGTAATGAATGTTCATTATGTTTTGTATTAATGATATTTTATTTCATATTAAGATACATTACGTTTATTGTTTGATTTAATTTTAATACTAGTGAATCATATAATCATATATATATACTAGCTGCGTACCCGCGCAATGCGGCGGCGGCAAAATTTTCGCTCAGCTGAAAAGTTGTCGGACGACGAATATTTGTCTTTTGGCCAATTGTTGTTGGTTAATATTACATGTATATCGATGTTTTTTGCATATCCGTGCAACATGACGGGCGAAAGGTGATGTTTTTGTCTATTAGTGTTCATTCGACAAGCTTTGACGAACTGTTTTCTTTCGAAAGCATTTTTCAAATAACATTGAATGTGTCAAATGATTGAAGGCAAACAGTTTGAAAGTCTTGTTTTTATCACATTTATGCCAGTATGTTATTTTTTCACATTTAAGACTAACAATAAATCTTATTGCAAACTATTTGAAAAAATAGTCAAAATATGCTTTAAATGAATCAACCCAAACAAAGACAAACCATTAGCCCAACAAAGCAGACACTGACTTTAAAAGGCTACCGTAGAAAAACAAAGACTCCCCCACCGTAGAAAGACAAACCATTAGCCCACCGTAGAAAAACAAAGACTCCCCCAAAAGCAGACACTGGTTTTAAAAGGCATTAAGATCTTCCAAGGAAAAAAGACGCAAGGGCATTTTGACCAGCAGCGACTACATAGCAAGCCAAGGGCAAAACAGTCAAAATACAAAACAGCAACCCAGGAAACCGAAAAAGAAACATCCAGGAGCAGAAAAATATTTTTTTAAACAGAAAAGCCTAGGAATCCGGAAAATGTTTTTAACTTTTTTTTGTACCAGGTACCTGCAGAATAGGGCGAAATTGAAAACTTTTTCCAGATTCCTGGGCTTTTTTGTTTAAAGATTTTTTTGGGATTTTTTTGTTAAATACGTTAGAGATTGTTTCCATTTTTTTCTCATCAAGTCTTGAATGGGTAAGGTGGCTAAACTCCCTTTTAGTACTGCCATCAATTGTCTCATAGTTCTGGAAGTAGAAAAGCATTTAGTAAATTAAATTTACCACATCAAGCAAGGATATTGGAACCAGAAGTCAAATGAAAACAATCGGTATGAGGAACCTTTTTCAATTTACCACATCAACCCAATATATTGGAACCAGAAGTATAATGAAAACAATTAAAAAACCACACTTTTATTCTTGAAATCAAAACACCATACGTAGTCACATACAAACAGATCAATAAAAGATAAAGGTAGACTGCCAAAATAAAGAAAACAATTAAAGTAGCTCGTAACTTTTTGAACTAAAGACAGGATAAGGGAAAAATCAAAGAGCAGCAGCACCACCAGGACAGATCACACACATACACATACCCACTGAGATCACATCACACATACCCACTGAGATCACATCAATTAACTATGAGAAAAGCATATAAAAAACTCACTTTTTAAGTACTTTCCGGTATCAGGAAATGTTTTTAATACATATAAATGATGACAACTTTTTTATTAGATCCCTAAAAAGGAGAAATTATAACATTGACCAGAATTAATAGAAGAACAATTAAGCATCATAATTTTTAATAATGGCCATGTGGAACAATTTTTGTAGTCTACCTCAGAAATTTTAGATTTTTTTGCAAATATAATTGAGATTTCTGCATGACATATAATGTATTTCACTGCACCAGCACCTGAAAAATCATTGGTCAATGTTATACTGCTATCTAATTATCAGTTTATTTCAAATGATCTTGCAAAATGTTATTACCTAAAGTGTCATACAAAGGGACACAATGAAGGCCGTGAGCATTACAGGCCTGCACAAGATTTTATGCAAAATCATGGAATGTTAGATGGATTATACTTCAAAAGTTGAAGGTCAATGAAAACAACATATGTATTGAAGTTACCTGCATGCTTACAACCCAATTTGTGCAATTTATACCATAGTCAAGAAAGCAGACGTCCCGTTTATTGTATACATACCTGATATTCTGTCAACACATGATGCTTCCAGCTTTTAGTGAGATCTGCAATTGCTAAAGAGGACAAAATCCAAAAAATCAAGAATGTTTAGTAATATGTAATCGAATTAAAATCTGGAACAAATAGCAAGTGGTGTTGATGAAACCCACTCGAATGATTTCATCAGCAACTTTATTAAGACTTTTCAAATAATTTAAATTAATCAAATTTGCAAAAATTTAAAATTTTCAAACTTTTAAAATTATTCAAAATTATTCAAAATTTTCAAATTTCGAAAATTTTCAAATGATTCAAACTTTTCAAAATATATCAAAATTTCAAAAGTTTCAAATAATTCAAAATTTTCAAACTTTTAAGTTTATTCAAAAATTTCAAACTTATCAAATTATTCAAACTTTTCAAAATTAATCAAATTTTCAGACTTTTAAATTTATTCAAAAATTTTAAAATTTTAAGAATATTCAAATTTCAAAATTTTCAGATTATTCAAATTTCAAACTTTTCAAATTTTCAAAATTTTCAAAATTCGAAAATTTTAAAACTTTTCAAAATTTTTTAAATTTTCAAAATCATTTAAATTTTCAGATTTTTCAAATTATTCAAATTTCCGAAAATTTCAAATTTTCAAAATTTTAAATGATTCAAAATTTTCAAATTTTCAAATTTCAAAAATTTTCAAATGATTCGAAATTTTTAAAATCATTCAAATTTCAAACTTTTCATATTATTCAAAATTTTCAAACTTTTATGATTATTCAAATTTAAAAATTTTCAAACTTTTCAAATTTCTGAAATTTTCAAACTTATCAAATTATTCAAATTTATCAAATTGTGTCTGTTACTGCATCCTGTGTTATAGAAAATTGTAGCTTAAGTAAAAAAATGTCTAAAACATGCCATCAATAAACTGAAAATAAATGCATGAAAAAAAAACTCCGAAACATAAACCGACATGAGATCTAAAACTGGAATAAAAAATCACAAAAACACATACACCTACAGATCAATACATAAATACACAATTTCATAGTGTCGGATGCTGTGAAAATGTAGATCCAAATCCAGAAACTTGTGAAGAGTAGAATAACAATTTCATGAAAAATACATTGCTATTAAAACATATAAAGAAATAGTAGATTGATGAAAACTTAATCCTATTTATAAATTGGAAAGTACATTGCTATTAAAACACAGAAATTGGAAATTAGAATAACAATTTTATGAAAAATAGTAGATTGAAGCAAACGAAATCCTATTGTGGGACATCATGAAGGTTTATGCAAACAAAATATCATCCCAGACATCAATTTTGGATAAAATATCTTATTTGTTTTCCTTGATTTTATGTAAGTTCAAATTATGCATATTTTATAATAATATAGATGTAGTTTGAAGTACAGATCTCAAAAAGAAGAAATAGATGAGGTTGTTTTCATCAAAGCATGTACAGAACCACCAAAACAAAGTTCATAATCTACAATATTTAAATATAATGACTAAATAGACAATAAATAATTTATAAAAATCAACTAAAGGGTAAATCCGTAAAAATACATTTATATATGGAACATGGACCAAAATGTTATAAAAAACTTTAGTAAGGACCATTTCTGCAAAAAAAACATTTGGACCTAATCCAAATTAAACAGCAACACAGGGACCAAAATTTTTCTATGTTTTATTCTCGAATTTTTTAAAAATAATGTAATAGTTTCGGTCATTATAAACAATGACAATGTACTTTACCCTGTTAAACAAATGTAACGAAAAGTCTTTCCAGCACCCTGGTGTTTTCAAATCAAGATGCTTGTATTAGATTTACCTGCACTTGTTAACACTGTTTCCATCGCCATGCTTGTGTTAACTGCACCCCTCAGATGCTATTTATAGCAAAAATAGCAATATACTTTACAATTTGGAAAATCAGACCTGATCCTCAATGGTCCACAGGACAGAACTGATGCAAAAACTCGAGGACCCAGGATTGCACTATTTCTTGAAATTGTACAGATGTTGACTTCTAGCCTAACCTTTCACAATCAACAAACAATATATCGTTATACTTCATACCTTATATTAGCTTGATTTGTCCGTTTGTCCAACTACAAGCCTTATTAGTCATGTACACATGTTGAAAAAGGGATTTCTTTCCTGCAAAACCTTTCTTAAAAATTTAATACCAGTTACTTAAAGGCACTTCTTTCAACCTGAACAACAACATAGAGATAGGATGCGAGATGGGGGTTACCAGGACAGAGAGATAGGAAGCAAGAATTCGTTGGATATGATGACAACAATAATGGACAGGAAGGGTGGCGGAATTGGTCTTGGTCTGGAAGATGAGAATCACTGAAATGCAGCAGGGGTTGTTGATGATTCTACAAGTCTTTATTCAAACATCTTCAAAATAGAAAAAAAACCAGATGTCAGAAGTAGAATCAAAGAAATGAAAATTTTACTCCTTTAAAAATCTACCAGTTAACCCTGTAACTGATCCTTATAATCATCAACATTTCAACACTGATTTTGACATCTTAGCATCTAAAAGCGTGCAATTCTCCCTTGCCAGTGGTCCAATATCTGAAACAATACAAGAATTATAATGAATAATATCATATTTTAAATTATTTGTTCAATATTTCATCATACCTTCATTTTGAGATGTTCTTGGGGGATGCCCAAGACGATTCCAACCTCACCGACAGACCCTTCGCTGAAGCTGTTCTTGGGGGATGCCCGAGACGACTCCAACCACGTTGATTCGAGTAAATCCAGATCGATGCCGATCCTGCAATAAAACGAAAACCAATTAAAGAATTACGATCAACTGGTAGCTTCGATCCGATCCAGATCGATTACAAGCAAGATGTTTTGTGCTCGATTTGTAAGACGGGAAGCAATGCCGATCCTGCAATAAAATGAAAACCAGTTAAAGAATTAGCATCACCTGGTAGGTTCGATCCGATCCAGATCGATTACGAGCGAGATGTTTTGGGCTCGATTTGGAAGACGGGAAGCGATGGCTAGTGGTGGTGGCTTCGAGTTCGTCCAGATCGATGACGAGTTCGTCTAGATCGATGGCGACCGAGAGACTGGATTGATGGCGAGTTCGTCCAGATCGATGGCGAGTTCGTCCAGATCGATGGCGAGATGTTTTGTGCTCGATTTGTAAGACGGGAAGCAATACTTACCATCCCCAGGTTGCTTCGAGTTCGTCCAGATCGATGGCGAGCGAGAGGCTTGGTTCTCGATTTGGAAGTCGGGAAGCGATGGCGAGTGGTGGTGGCTAATTTGGATTGTGTCGGAGTGGTGGTGCCGGGTGGTGCTTGTGGGGAGCGGCCGGATCGATGGCGACCGAGAGAGTTGATACTCGATTTGGATGACCGGGAACGTCAATGTGATGGCTACCTCGGATGGTGAGTGGTGGTGCCTGGACCGGAAGCGATGGCGAGTGGTGGTGCCTGGATCGGAGCCGATGGTTGCTGCCGGAACATTTGGTGGCTTTGAGGATGCCGGCGTATAGTTTTGAGAGGTTAGGGTTTCAAGAAGAAAAACGTGTGAACTAAAATGAGGGTTTATTTTTTTGTTTTGGGCAAGCGCAGGTTATTTGGTTTTTGGGCAAGGGATAGACACGCGCATGTCCGGTTTATTCTTTTCCTATTTTAGTAGTGCATAACAACATTGTAACATAGGTATTATAATTTGTGGGTTGTGTATTAAAAGTTGTACTGTCTTAAAAATTAAGACTAACATGCATTAGGGGTTGTAATTTATATATGGTTTATAGTATAGTATAGATATATATATATATATATATATATATATATATATATATATATATATATATATATACTAGCTGCGTACCCGCGCAATGCGGCGGTGACAAATAGTTTTGTTTCGGCAATTACTTTTTAGGTTTTAGGTTGCAGATGGGAGGGGGAGTTGGCGAGTATGAAAGTGATTAATTTCTTTTCGGGCGATTGATTACCTTTCCAACGATATAGGGGACGGTAAATACCCGAGAGTGTGGGACCAAAAATGGAAAAAACTTTTAGAAATCGGTTTGGAAGTATAGGGATATTTTGCAATGAAATGATAAAATAGAAGTAGAATGATATAGTCCGAAAAAAAACAAAGTAAACAAAGGGGCAAGGGGCAAAACAATTTTTCGGACCAAAACTGTAAAAATTCTTAAAACTAACAAACTTTGTAAAAACAAAAAGTACAATGCTATAATCCGCAAAAAAATAAAACTAAGTAAATTCTTAGTTTGGGAAGAACTCGCATTTTAGGAAAGTACAATGCAATAATAACAACAATAATAGAAGTGCAATGCTATAATCCAAAAAAATAGACAAAGTAAACATTTTGTTTGGGGAGAACTCGCATTTAAGTAAAGTACAATGTCATAATTTGCCAAAGAAACATTTCCAGTGCAATAACTAAAAAAAAATGAAAAAGTCAAAGAAACCATCACATAAATAGCAATGTACTAAAGTTTATGTATGTGCAGGGAATGTGTGTTCATGAATTTTTAAACAGAAAGAAGAAAGTACAATGCTATAATTTGCAAAAAATAAAACAAAGTAAATGCTTTGTTTGGGCAGTACTCGCATTTAAGGAAAGTACAATGCTATAATAACAACAATAATAGAAGTAGAATGCTATACTGCACACATCGGTGTGATCTACAGGTGATCTACATGGACACCTACAATCATAAAACCACTTTAAATTAGAAACAATTTGAACAAAATTATATGAATATATTCGATTATAAAAGAATAATCTGATTGTAAACTTCTTTCTCTCCTCCCCTTTTCGTCATATGCTATAATTGGCAATGAAATGGAAGATTACATTAGATAAAAGGCATTTGAACATTACATTAAGCTGCAATGAAATGGAAGATTACTTACATTCTGAACCAAAATATATAAAAAATGCATTGGAACATTACATTAAGCTACAATATTACATTCTTTAACAAAATATAGATAAAGGCAATGTACATTACAACTGCTTCTGATTTACTTTTCTGTCATTAATCTCCTATAACACCCTTGCCTTAGACGTGCATCAGTTACAGACGAATCATGATTTTACCACAACTACAATCAATATAATTACAAGAACTCTATACTTCATTAAGCTCCACTTCATCTTCTCCAATTCCATTTGTAAATGTACATCGTGATTTTCATGGTCAATCCACTCATAGAAGTTACATCCCTTACCTGGAATCTATTTATAAAAAAATTTTAATTATAAATTTCTAAATAAATTTATACAATGAAAATACATATAGGCTCAAATTAAACCAACAAATAGATAAATAGTCGTGAATTACCAAAGAGTCGGGGTAATTTATGAACCTTCTCCTAGGGTTATCCACCGTCCAGGACGTTCTCACTCTCAATGGTTTTTTGCAATTGCATCGAGTAGCAGGTTCACAGTTAGATACAGCTTCAAGAAAACATGAACAAGATGATGTCGATTCAGAGGGTTTTCTGTTTGAAGTCTTCGACTTGGAGGGTTTATCGCTTGAAGACATTGACGAAGGTTAGGGTTTATTACCTTTTTGGGTTTACAGCTTCGATTTGTGACTTTGTTTGATAAAAAACGATTTTCTCTTTATTTACAATTTGAAGCTGACCTGGAGTCCACGTAGACATCTAATCGGTGATTTTCAATCTTTTCAAATTATTCAAAATTTTCAAAATTCGAAAATTTTAAATTATTCAAACTTTTCAAAATCATTCAAATTTTCAAACTTTTCAAACTTTTCAGAATTTTCAAATTGTTCAAAAATTTCAAACTTTTAAGATTATTCAATTTTAAAATTTTTAAACTTTTCAAATTATTCAAATTTCCGAAATTTTCAAACTTTTCAAATTATTCAAAATTTTCAAAATTCGAAAATTTGAAAATATGAAAATTTTGAAAATTTTAAATTATTCAAATTTTTCAAAATTATTTAAATTTTCAGACTTTTCATACTTTTCAAATTATTCAAACTTTTAATTTGATGATCAAATTATTCAAACGGCAATTAGTTTTGTTTTGGGGGCCTATAAGTACTTTCTTGTTGCATGGCTAAACAGGAGTAAGAAAGCAAAAATGAAATTTTAGCCAATCTTCTACTTTAATTACCAATCTAACCCCACAAACACCCAAAAAAGAAACCAAAAGTTGCCAAAAGTTACATGTGGAAACAGAGGATAGACACGTCTATTAACTCGACACCAAAAGCATTATCCTTCCCTTTCATGACAGCTTTACTAATACATTGATTACTTTCAACTTGATCTTCTAAAAACATAATCTTTGGAAAATTCATCAGGAGGTAAATTCTCCCCATCAAAAATATCGTCATAACTCGACAGATCAAATTGATTGCTAGACCAAATAATATTTACCAAATTTTCATCTTTTTTCTTATTTGCCCAAAAGGACTTAGGACCTCCTGATCCATATTTCATCACATAATGTTCATGATTTGCCCATGTCGTCATACAAATTGTAGTTACGTTAACTACAAAGTTGTAATATATTAAAGAAAATAAGTACAAACCTATTGTCAAAAAGCAGAGCAAAGCATAGCCTAACATACCTGCAACCACCAAAGTTTGGAATCCAAAAATCAGTGACCGACAAATATTTTCTATTCTTCATATTATAGCAATGGAGGAAATGAAAGTAGAATGCTATAATAAACAATACAATGAAAGTAAGTTATTATTTCTTATATTTTACCTACCAAAGCACAAATTAATGAAACCATCCATCATCCGGTTACATGGTAATGAAGTTCAACATCTTTAATTGCAAGAACCTCACAGTATCACGAATACCATAAGCTAAATAGAGAAAATTACACCCACCCTAAAAATCAAAGCATCGATCAGAAATGAAAAACCATTGTTCAACCCTTACATCAGGGTAACTAAAATCAAGCAACAAAATTCATTGACATCTTTTCATGTCCCATTTGCATCGGAGTAACAAAAATTTTAAGATGAAAAAAGCAATTAACAAATTGCATACAACCAAAAGTAGAATGTTATAGTAGTTAAACAAATAAACTATAGTGCATTAATATATGTATCACATTTATCCATAAGTAGAACACAATATACATAGTCAAATACGTACACACAGTTAAAGAAATGTAAATTCAATAATTTTTAAGCTTTAATATTAAAAAATCCTACTTTTCAACATATTCATCAGGCATTACTTCCTGGAAAAATCACTCGTCACATAAATAAATAAATCGAAAAATATAGTTTTCTTATATCGATATGCGTTCAACTTATACTATGACATTTAAAAGATCTTGTTAAGCTGAAATGTTGATACATGCTGAGACATAGTATAAAATAACCAATGTAGATAGAAGAGTTACCGAACTAAGACCACTTGAGTATCTTAAACCACATTAAAGGGTATCATGCTCCTAGCCACCTGACATCAAAAAGCCATATAAATATCAATCAAACAACAATGAGAAATGGATAACAACAATTCGTTTTCATTTGAAATTAATAAGCAGCAACTTATTCTCTAGCTCTAATCACAAAAGCTATGACTTACATATAATTGGCGATTCTATCATTGTACGCAGACGGTTGTAGATTTGCTTCCTTGATTACCTGAACATTACAATAACAACATCAAGACTCCATATTCTTCGTACTCAAGGTTACTTGTTAAATCAAGACCCAGAATATCTTTCTTAAAATACAACAAACACCAATAAAGTCAATGTCTTTATTTCGAAGTCCAATAAATATGAGCATTTGAAAATTTTAAAACCAACCAAGTCCTGTAGCACCTTGGCCACTTATGGAAATGAAATAACAGAAACGATATGGAAATGAAATAACAGACAACTCATCCTCCTATCATTGCTTTCAATGTTTACATGGGCCTATCATCCTACATAGTTGCACCATATTTATATCATATCAAATGCCATCTGGGATTTATGAAGATCCTTAAAAAAGATCACACTTTTAACACATCTCCATTTACAGAGTGGAATCTAGTCTCATTTTGATTTATCAAATAAAAAACTAAAAAATTAGGAAATATCACCTACCATACATGTACTTCACCATACCCTATTTTTGGAAAGAGTTAAGTGTGTGCTACAAACCGATTTTCACCTTTATCCTCCATCATTTGTCTAGTTGCTTCAAGCTTGCTTCTTTTCTTTCTTTTAAGATTTTTCTACCAACAGAAAAAATTAGGAAGGTTAAGAAATTTTGAGGGACAAAAGCACGAAAACATGTTCTTAAATAATTATTACAATATTGCACTTCGTATTATATTTATATTAAAGCTATTTCTTCTACAATATGTAACATAAGTAAAGTGAAAGACAAAGGTATTACGAATAGGCACACCGGAAAGAAACTAAAAAGAGCAAGAAAACACAAATAAGGAATACAATCAACTCACTAATAGTAATATAAGGAATATATTAGTAAAATTGGCACTTACAAGGAACTGGAGGTTCAAATGAAACAACTCAACTGAAAGAGAAAAGGGAACCACTTTAATTAGTCATAAATGTTGTCAACATCAAGAAAAAAAATTATATAAAAGCATCAGATACATAAGAAGTTATAACAGTTACCGGTTTGATAGGCTCATGTGCCTTAAACTCCCTTTTAGTATTACTGTCAGTTGTCTGGTAATTCTAGAAAATATTCCTTTATGAAATCAAAGGTGGTGTTGTATGGAGAGGGAGATAGAAAAACCTACATAGAGAAGAGAAAATTGGAAATCAATGTTTGTTAAAACCAAAAGAACTATAAAGAAACAGATCTGAAGAGGGAAAAGCCAAATAACATGAAAATTTCTATCAAAATTAAGATCACCCAAACAAAGAACATGATAATTTCAACAATCAATTTTGGAGAGACGCAAACATGGTAGTCTTGCATTTAGCAGCATTGGTGTTTGGGCTTCATTGTCGGAGATGAAGGTGGCGTATGTGGACCAGTGAGCTTAATTCCTGAAAATTGTTAGGGCTTATCTATTATAGAAATAACAATTAACGTATTACCTGTACTTGGAAACCTAACCCACCTGCAACCAAAAATGAAAAATCAAAAAGTTAACTGGATATAAAATTGAAGACATACAAACCTAATACATAGTTCCACAGCCAGATGCACACCTGCACATAAATTTTAGGACAGTGGTGAGGGAGATACGATGCTGGAGAAAAAGACGGTCTGCAATCGATCGAGAAAAAGATGGTCTGGATCGAGGAGGATGAGAAGGGGATGGCGGTGAGAGAGATAGAACCTGTAAATGGTTTCCATCGGGAACAGCTGCATATACGATGATGTAAAGAACGAGATGGTCTGGGATCGAGAAGGATGAGAAGCAGGCGGTGGCTAGAGAGAGAAAACATGTAAATGGTGTCGATCCAGAAGAAGATGGTTTGCAATAGAAGACGGTGGTCGTGAATTTGTCGTTAGAGGATTAGAAGCGGACCGGGGTTGTTGATGGTGGTGGTGCGCTAGGCATGCAAAAAAAGTCACAAATTATACTCGTAAGGGTCTTCAAAATCATGAAAATCAAACAACATCTAGAAACTGTGAGAGAGAATAGTGGAGGATATCTTTCGAGTGACTTGACGAAATACCTCTACAAACAGCTGTAGACGATGTTGAAGGCGGTGGCAGCGACTTTGATGTTGTGTCGTAATGGTGGTCGCTCAATTGTGTAGTGGATGAGACGAAGAAGCGGTCGAACTTTAGGGGCTTCTCAAAATTGGTTTCTACCAATTACTTAAAATGAGGTAATCGAGATATATGATCAAGCGTTCAATCAAAGCGTGATAATCGAGATATTTTAAAAAATTCAAAATGAATTCAAGCTTTACAGCGCTTAATCACCGGCTTCAAATTTTGAATCGACCGCCCAAATTTCAGTGCATCATAAGCTTGTACTATCTTAAAAATTAAGACATTTGTGCATTAAGATGGTTGTAATTTATATATGGTTTATAGTATAGTATAGATATATATAAAATTTATTTATAGAAAATTTATGACTTACATTGTAAGTCATAAAGGTTTGTCATTAATGTATGTCGTAAATTTACGACACTCAAATGCGTGTCATCTATCATTTATGACAGGGGCTTCCTTGACATATATTTGCATGTCATCTGTACCCTTTAATGACACGCAATGCGTGTCATTAAAGGCCTTTTTTCTAGTAGTGCATGTCCCTAAAAAAATTAGCCCTTCAACTCCCCTTGTTCCTAACAATAAACGCCCGCCCATTATCCCTCATTCTAGAGATGTTATTGGTTTCCCTAGCCCCATCCTCCGACCCTCATCCTCTACAACTCCAAAAATATCTAAGCTATCCACCCCTATTTTCAACGCCTTTTCTATTCTAGAGTCTTGTTCCAACGATATGACGGATCTTCCTGCTCCCTCTTCTCATCTCCCCCTTAGTCATGCCCCATCCCCTCTTATTTCTGATGATTTTGATCTAGATTCTGTAGACCTTTCGGATGTGGATAAACTCATTTAGGTCGAATCTGATGATGGTGAAACGGCCAAATTTATCAATGATGATGATATGGAATCACCTAATGACCAAATTAGAATAGCTCAGGTGTCCGAGCAGATGGATTCCACCATCAACCCAGTTTCCATATGACGCACATCGCTGCATGGAATACCCGCGGTCTCTGTAAGCCTTCGCATCAGAAAGCTTTGAGAGATCTTATTCAAGAACAAAATCTCAATATTTGTGCTTCCATCGAGACTCGGGCTGACTTCTCTAATCTTCCTCTTATCTATACGCGTGCTTTTGGGTCCTGATCTTGGTCGTCTAATGGTCTTTTTAGCCCTAGGGGGACTAGAATTGTGGTAGCTTGGGACCCTATTGCTATTGATATGATGCTTCTTGACTTAAATGATCAGGTTATGCATTTCTATGTTAAAATTCATGCTTCTAATAAATCTTTCTTCTGCTCTTTCGTCTATGCTCATAATAATCACATCCTGCGTCGCTCCCTTTGGCATTCTCTTTCAGCACATAAGAAAGTGGTTAAAGATGCCCCTTGGATCCTTTTGGATGATTTCAATGTTGCTCTTGACATGAAAGATAGCACCTATGGGACTTCTGTTATCTCTCGTGCCATGGAGGATTTCAGGGACTGTGTTAATCACATGGAGATGGAGGATCTTAATTATAAAGGTCTCTTTTACACCTGGACCAAGTCTCCTAATGGTACTGGTGGGATTCTCAAAAAAATTGACCGTGTCATGGGAAACCCTCATTTCATTGCCTCTTTCCCCTCTGCTTCTGTCAATTTTCTCCCTTATCGTTCTTCGGACCATACTGCTGCTGTGCTTTCTCTTCCCAGTAGATCTACGTTTAGGCCTAAACCGTTCAAATTCCCTAACTTCCTAACCTATAAGAACAATTTCAAGCAGGTTGTTGCTGATTCTTGGAATTCCAATATCCCGGGATATAGGATGTATAAGGTCTTCTAAAACCTTAAAAATTTGAAAAAACCGTTGCGTTTTCTTCTTCGTAGTCAGGGTAACATCTTCTCCAAGGTTATCTCCCTCCGTACTGAGCTGGATAGAATTCAGATTGCTATGAATCGGGACCCTTCCAATAAGGATCTTCGTGAAGAACATTGCAACTATCTCCTTGCTTATAACGAGGCTACCCTTGATGAATAGAGGTTTCTTAAACAAAAGGCCAAGGTTGACTGGCTTCGTAAGGGAGATAAAAATTCGAGATTTTTCCACAATTCGGTTAGAAGCCGCTTATCTCGTAGTCGTATCGATTCTATCCAGGATGCTCATGGAAACTGGATAACGGGGAATGACCTTCCAAACCTTTTTGTTTCCCATTTTCAAACTTTCTTAGGTTCTGCCTACCCAGCCATTCCTATTCGTGACCCTTCTTCCCTTTTCTCTAATAAGCTATCCCCTATCCAGTCTGCCGACATGCTTACTCCTATTACGGATGAAAAGATTAGGGGTGTCATGTTCCAAATGGGAGATGATAAAGCCCCGGGTCCAGATGGCTTCTCAGCTAAGTTCTTCAAGTCTGCTTGGGATATTGTGGGTACTGATGTTTGTTTGGCGGTTAAGGAGTTTTTTTCGTCTGGAAAACTCCTTAAGTCTTTCAACAACACCGTACTTGCTCTTATCCCTAAGGTTGACTCCCCTTCCAAAGTCACTGATTTTCGTCCTATAGCTTGCTGTAATGTTGTTTACAAATGTATCAGCAAGATTATTGCGGACCGTATCAAGAATCATCTCTCTTGTTTGGTTGATGATAACCAGTCTGCTTTCATCCCTAGTCATTTGATATCCGACAACGTTCTTCTTGTCCACGAGCTCATGCGGGATTATCATCGCCATAGAGGTCCACCAAGGTGTGCCTTTAAAGTCGATATTCAAAAAGCTTATGACACCGTCGACTGGTCTTTTCTTCGCACCATCTTGTTTGGATTTGGTTTCCCCGAGCGTATGATTGACTGGATAATGACATGTGTTTCCACTACGGCTTACTCAGTGAGTATCAATGGTAACATATATGGTTTTTTCGACGGTAAATGGGGCATTCGCCAAGGTGACCCTCTCTCTCCCTATCTCTTCACTCTTGTTATGGAGGTCCTTAACCTTATGCTCAAGAGAAAAATTTCTGAATCCGATTCGTTTAAATTCCACCGTCAATGTGAGGAACAGAATATCACACATCTATGTTTTGCCGATGATCTTCTACTATTCTCTCATGGGGATAGACCTTCGGTAAGCATCATATGTGACTCCCTTGCTGAATTCTCTAGGGTTTCTGGGCTCCATCCTAATGTTGCGAAAAGCGAAGCCTTTTATTGCAATGTTGGTGATAGAACTAGGGCTGCTATAGACCATATGGTTGGGTTCCCTGAGGGATCTTTCCCTGTCAGATACCTTGGCATCCCTCTTATCACCACCCGTCTTGCCCACAAGGACTGTAAAGGTCTTGTTGATAAAGTCAAATGCAGGATTAATGACTGGAAAAACAAAAGTCTCTCCTTTGCTGGACGTCTCCAGCTAATTCTTTCTGTTCTTTCTTCTATGCAAATCTATTGGGCTTCTGTTTTTATTCTCCCTAAATCTATTTCTAAAGATATTGAGAAACTCATGAGGGGTTTCCTCTGGTGCCATGGTGAGTTGAAACGTGGAAAAGCCAAAGTTTCCTGGAAAACTGTGTGTCTCCCTAAGGATCATGGTGGACTTGGAATCCGTAATCTTGTGGTTTGGAATGTTGCCCTTATGGCTTCTCATGTTTGGAGACTCCTCTCTAAGAAGGATTCCCTATGGGTCAAGTGGATCCACTCTTACCGTCTCTGTGGTCGTAACTTTTGGGATGCACCCAAAAAATACGGTTCAGGTTTTGCTTGGCGAAACATCCTTGATATGCGAAGTAAGATAAGAAATTTTATTGTATCCAAGATAGGTGATGGGTCCTCTACATCCGCTTGGTTCGATAACTGGCATCCTGCTGGTCCCCTCTCTAATTTCATTTCTGCCCGTCAAATCAGGGCAGCAGGATTCAATCCTGATAGTAAGGTTGCAGACCTTGTCATCAATGGATCTTGGGTTCAGCACGGTCCATGGCGGGACGACCATCATAATCTTCTTCCTCAAAACCCCCCTTCTCTATCCCCATCCATTCCTGATAAACTACAATGGAGATCTAGTGACGGTAATTTTTCAGATTTTTCTGTGTGTTCCGTTTGGCAATCTATTCTCCCTATGATCAGCCTATAGATTGGTATCATTTGGTTTGGTTCTCCCAGAATATCCCTAGACATGCATTCATTCTATGGGTTACTCTTAAAAATCGTCTTAAGACTCATGATAAAATCAAATTCTGGGAAACAAACTCCAATCTCATCTGTGCCTTCTGTGGGGATTGTGCTGATTCCCTTTCCCATCTTTTCTTTGAGTGTACTTTCCCATCTATGGTTTGGCATGATCTTCAACATGTAATGAATATCTCCGTCACCACTGATAGCTGGTCCGATATCATTAATCAACTCAAGCCCGTCTCTAAGATTAAAACCATTTGGTCTATTATTAGAAGACTTGTGCTTGCTGGAGCAGTTTACCATATTTGGAAGGAAAGAAATTTTTGAATTTTCAAAAAAACAAAAAGATCGTATCATGCAGTCGTTAATAATGTTAAGGATGATATCTGCTGTAGACTACTAAGTCTTTCTATGAAACCATGCACTAATGTTAATTTGGCTAAAAAGATATGGACCATCCCTTAACAATCCTCATATTGCTTGTATTTCTCTCTGCTTGTATGGCGTTTTATTTGCAGGTGGTGTTCCTTTATGATATTGTTATGTTCCTTTTACCATGTATTATTTTTGGTTTCTTTAAGCTTTGTTGTCCTTTGGGGCCTGTCCCGATGGATTTTCTGTTTTTTCTTTGGTGGGGAGTCCCCAGCCTCCTATTGTATTTATTCTTTTTATTAATAAAATTTGCCTGAGGTACCGTCCTCTTTACCCAACAAAAAAACTAGAAAACCCTAATAACATCATTTGCAACATTCAAAAACCCTAATCCATCATATGAAAACTAGAAAACCCTAATAACATCATTTGCAACATTCAAAAACCCTAATCTATCATATGAAAACTAGAAAACCCTAACACATCATATGAAAACTAGAAAACCCTAATCCATCATATGAAAACTAGAAAACCCTAATCCATCATATGCAACATTCAAAAACCCTAATCCATCATACGAAAACTAGAAAACCCTAATCCGTCATATGAAAACTAGAAAACCCTAATCCATCATATGCAGCATTCAAAAACCCTAATCCATCATATGAAAACTAGAAAACCCTAATCCATCATATGGAAACTAGAAAACCCTAATAACATCATTTACAACATTTAAAAACCCTAATCCTTCATATGAAAACTTGAAAACCCTAATAACATCATTTGCAACATTTAAAAACCCTAATCCTTCATATAAAAAACTAGAAAACCCTAATAACATCATTTGCAACATTCAAAAATCCTAATCCATTATATAAAAACTAGAAAACCCTAATCCATCATATGAAAACTAGAACACCCAAATCCATCATATGAAAACTAGAAAACCCTAATAACATCATTTGCAACATTTGAAAACCCTAATCCATCATATGAAAACAAGAAAACCGTTATCCATCATATGAAAACTAGAAATCCCTAATAACATGATTTACAACATTCAAAAATGCTAATCCATCATATGAAAACTAGTAAACCCTAATCCATCATATGAAAACTAGAAAACCATGAAAACTAGAAAACCCAGAAAACCAAAAAACAACCTAATTCTCTCTCTAAGCAATTCTCTTCGTTTTTTTGGCAATTTTTAAGTTTTTGTATTTTTACTTTAATTATGGCTGGTGTTTCACCAAGCATAATTCCTGGTTCTGATCAATGTTTGGAATATGAAAATGTTTTAGAAAATCATAATCTAATATTTCCTGCACAAGGTATTATAGATCATGAAATTACTTTAAATTTGGTTGAAAAAAGATTGAAAAACATAAAAACAAAACAGCCATATTTCTTCAAACAACTTAATAGAGGCATACAAAAAAAAATCTTTTATTAACCATAAACACATTACAGAATTTGCTGCTGGAAATGAAATACTTCTACATTCTCAAAATAATCTCGAAAATACTAAGCAATTCGGAGTAGTTGAAGCAGCTACGACTGGATTAAATGATGTGTTGGAGAAGAGTGCCTCGATTCAAGGAGGTGACATATTAAAATCAGTTTCAAAAAATTCTGCAGAAGATGATGGTGAAGCTGTTGGTATTGAGATGAACGATGGAATGCTAACGGATTATTCATCAGAAGAAGAAGATGGTGATGATGATATATCATTTGATAAGAATAATAGTAACCTCATGAACGAGAAAGGTGATGAAGTTCATTCTAAATTTGTTGATGGAACAAATCGTATCCAACCGGCTCTACAAGATGAACAAGAAACTAATACTACAAAGGTGATGAACAAATCGTATCCAACCCTACTCCTTGCAGCGGTGGTGGTGGCGAATCTGCTATCAATGGGGAACGTGAAACTCACGCACAAACGGTCATGAGTAGGAGCGGCCAAGGGAAAGAAGATAAAGATCAAGAAGCGCATGGTTATATCTCCACAACGATCTACTCACGCACAAACGGTCATGAGCAGGATCATCCTCTTCTAGATCACCGTGAAGATCAAGATTCAAACCTGATGAACACCAAAGGGCAGGAGAGCGTTGATGCTTCCCATGCTGATCGTGTGATTCACGCTCCAACGGTCATGAATCCTCACATGGTCACAACGGTCAACAACTCTTCTAGTTCATGTGCTGAAGGTATGAAACTCGACAACTCTATTATTAATTCTAATCCTTCTTTTATGAATATGGGTGGGTTAAATGATAAACTAGTGGGTGGATTAAATGATAAACTAATAGGGTATGTGGGAGACATCAATGATAACCCTAGGCTAGTGGGAGACAAGGAGACACATGCCTCACATGCTACCCCATTTGATTTGTCCTCTACTTTGAAATTGGCGAGAACATCTTCATCTTTTAATGTTGTGGAATCTAGTGTGCCGAGTAATGAATGTCAAAACAAGAAATCGGATCCTCTAGCTTCTATTTTGGGCCTCCCTAAAATTTCATCCCATTTGGGCTACCAAAAACAATCCTATTTTCCTTATAGACCTAACAACATTAAGCCCAACAATTATAAAAAAACTAATTGGGCTAACACAAATAAGCCTTTTAATACTAAAAACTATGTTTTTAAAAAACCGGATAATCATATTCATGTTAATTCTAGTTTTAGTAATGAAGCCGAGGTTATTCATTTACATAATTCCAACAAACAATATAAGATTAATGGTAACTTGGAAGTCAAAAACATAAATTACAATGCTTGGTCTAGTAAATTACCTATGCTAGTTAACTCTCAAGCTAACATTTTAAGTGGTCCTAAAAAACATTCTAGCGACAAGTTTCGTTTCATTCCTAATCTAACTAATGATGTTGATGTGCCAGTAGACATCCCGATCAATGTTGTTAATAAGATATGTGAGACTCATGCTCGAACCATATGTGGTTATTTCGTGGGATGTAAAATGAATTATTCCGATGTTCGTTATCTTGCCTCTAAGATGTGGTCTCAACATGGTCTGGAAGATGTTCTGTTAAATGGGAACGGTGTCTATCTGTTTAAATTTAACAATGACCAAGGCCTAAAACATGTTATCACACACGGACCTTGGACATTTAGGAGTGCCCCCATTGTTATGCAAAAATGGAGACCCGGACTTAACATTCATAGAAACAACCATGACAAACTTCCTCTATGGATTAAAATACATGACATCCCTTATGAGACTTGGAGTGAGGAAGGATTAAGTCACATTGCTTCTAAAATTGGTAAACCTCTTGCTATGGACTCTTATACGGCTAACATGTGTACGTATGCTGCGGGTAAGGCAGTCTATGCTCGTGTCCTCTTAGAAGTCCCAACTCGTCCCTCATGGGTGGACAAAATTAACATCCGTATCCCAGATCCTGAAACACTTGAATTTTCTTCCCCATACTCTTAGAGTTGAGTATGAATGGAAACCACCTATGTGCTCTCATTGTAAGGTGTTTGGTCACGAAACACATGTCTGTATGCATGTCATTATTAAAACGAATGCTCCTTCTACTGCTAATCATATGGATACCTCTAACGTTAATGCTTCTACTATTATAGATAATATTGATGATTTTACTTTGGTTTCAAATAAGAAAATTTCTTCAAAACATGTTTTTACTAAAGACAATAAAAATAATGAATCTTCCAATGTCAATACTAGTAGAAAATACCATAACTATAACCAAGATAATTTTCATTCAAAAAATAAAATTTTTTTAAAAACTATTAGAAATAATAAACAGTTTAAGAAACCTCCGGTCCATGTTAATTATAGCCCATCTTTATCCACCAATCCCCCTAATCCCCCAATGAAGGATAAGTCCGCTATTGTTGGATTCCCTAGCCCATTCATTCGTATTTCTTCCTCCCAGCCCCTTAATCATTCTGAATCCTCCCCCCTTTATTTAACGCCTTCTCCATTCTAGAGGCTTGTTCCTCTGACGTCACCGATATTCCCTCTACTTCTGTCCCCCTGCCCCATCCTGGAGCTCCTTCCCGTTCTAGTCCTGTTGATTTTGATCCTGATGCTGATGACCTAATCGTTGACGATAATAGTATTAAGGTCGACTCGGATGATGGTGAGACTGCCATGTTTATTGTTGATAAGAATGGACCACATTCTGCTCAACCTATGATAACTCAGGTGTCCGAGCAGATGGACTCCACCCCCCTCCAAGTTTCCATATGACGCACATCGCCGCTTGGAATACTCGCGGTCTCTGTAAGCCTTCTCATCAGAAAGCCTTGAGAGATCTTATCCACGATCAAAATCTTCATATTTGTGCTTCTCTTGAGACTCGTGCTTCCTTCCCTAACCTCCCTCTTATCTGTAGTCGTACTTTTGGCTCTTGGTCGTGGTCGTCCAACGGTCTCTTCTCCCCTAGAGGGACTAGAATCGTGGTTGCCTGGGATCCAATGGCCATTGATATGATGCTTATTGACTTAAATGATCAGGTTATGCATTTCAAAGTTAATATTCGTGATTCTAATAAATCCTTTTTCTGCTCCTTCGTCTATGCTCATAATGATCACATGATGCGTCGATCTCTCTGGCATTCTCTTGTGGTCCATAAGAATGTGGTTAGAGATGCCCCTTGGATTCTTTTGGGTGATTTCAATGTTGCTCTTGATATCAAAGATAGCACCTCCGGGTCGTCTGGGATTTCTCGTGCAATGAAGGACTTCAGGGACTGTGTCAATATGATAGAAATGGAGGATCTTAACTATAAAGGTCTCTTCTACACATGGACCAAGTCTCCTAATGGTTCGGGTGGCATCCTCAAGAAGATCGATCGTGTCATGGGAAATACTCACTTCATTGCTTCTTTCCCCTCCTCTACTGTCAATTTTCTCCCTTACCGTTCGTCCGATCATACTCCTGCTGTGCTTTCTCTCCCCCATCGTGCCCCTTTCCATCCTAAGCCTTTCAAGTTCCCTAATTTCCTGACTTATAAGGAAGATTTCAAACAGATTGTTGCCTCTTCTTGGAACCCTAACATCACTGGATATCGGATGTATAAGGTTTTCAAAAACCTTAAAAATCTGAAAGTGCCTATACGTAAGATGCTTCGCAACCAGGGAAACCTCTTTTCTAAGGTTATCTCTCTTCGTAATGAGCTTGATAGAGTTCAGATTGCTTTGGATCGGGATCCTTTCAATAAGGATCTTCGTGAAGAACAATGCAGGTATCTCCTCGCTTATAACGAGGCTAGCCTGATGAAGAGAGGTTCCTGAAACAAAAGGCTAAGGTTAACTGGCTTCGTGAGGGTGATAAAAATTTGGCTTTTTTCCACAAAGCGGTTAAAAGTCGTAAATCTCGCAATCGTATTAATTCTATCCAGGATGTTCAAGGTAACTGGATCTCGGGGAACGATCTTCCTAATCTTTTTGTTTCTCACTTTCAAGCCTTCTTAGGTTCTGCCCAGCCTTCTACTGCTATTCGTGATCCTTCTTCCCTCTTCTCTAATAAGCTCTCCCCCCTCCAGTCTGCCGCCATGCTTACTCCTGTTACTGACGCAGAGGTTAAGTGTGTTCTGTTCCAGATGGGTGATGATAAAGCTCCTGGTTCTGATGGTTACTCTGCTAAGTTCTTCTAGTCTGCATGGGATATTGTGGGTCCTGATTTCTGTATGGCTGTTAAGGAATTCTTCTATTCTGGCAAACTTCTTATGTCCTTTAACAACACCATCCTTGCGCTCATTCCTAAAGTTGATTCCCCTTCCAAAGTCACTGATTTCCGCCCTATAGCTTGTTGTAACGTTGTTTACAAATGTATCAGCAAGCTTATTGCGGATCGTATCAAAAACCATCTTTCTTCTCTGGTTGATGAAAACCAGTCTGCTTTCATCCCTGGTCGTTTAATCACCGACAACGTCCTTCTTGTTCACGAGCTCATGCGTGATTATCATCGTCATCGTGGTCCTCCTAGGTGTGCTTTTAAGGTTGATATTCAAAAAGCCTACGACACGGTTGACTGGACTTTTCTGCGAACCATCTTGTTTGGGTTTGGTTTCCCCGATCGTATGATTGACTGGATCATGACATGTGTTTCCACGGTTGCTTACTCGGTGAGTATCAATGGGAATACTCATGGTTATTTCGACGGTAAAAGGGGCCTTCGGCAGGGTGACCCCCTCTCTCCTTATCTCTTCACTCTTGTCATGGAAGTGCTTAACCTTATGATCAAGAGAAACATCCATGATTCTGATTCTTTTAAATTCCACAGACAATGTGACGATCAAAATATCACCCATCTCTGCTTTGCCGACGATCTCCTTCTCTTCTGCCATGGTGATAGCTCTTCGGTTAAACTCATATGTGACTCTCTTGAGGAATTCTCTGGGGTTTCGGGCCTCCATCCCAACATTGCGAAGAGTGAAGCTTTCTATTGTAATGTTGGTGAGAGGACCAGGGCTGCCATTGATCTTATTGTTAAGTTTCCGGAGGGCTCTTTTCCTGTTCGATACCTTGGCGTTCCTCTTATCACCACGCGTCTTGCCCACAAAGACTGTAAAGGACTTGTTGATAAAGTCAAATGCAGGATTATTGACTGGAAAAACAAGTCTCTTTCCTTTGCAGGTCGTCTCCAGCTGATCCTCTCTGTCCTTTCTTCTACTCAAATCTATTGGGCTTCTGTTTTTATTCTTCCTAAATCTATCTCTAACGATATTGAGAAGCGCATGAGAGGTTTCCTCTGGTGCCATGGTGAGTTGAAGCGTGGTAAAGCTAAAGTCTCCTGGAAAACTGTATGCCTTCCTAAGGAACATGGTGGGCTTGGCATACGTAACCTTGCTATCTGGAATGTTGCCCTTATGGCTTCCCATGTTTGGAGACTCCTTTCCAAGAAAGAGTCCCTATGGGTTAAGTGGATCCACTCTTACCGTTTATGTGGCCGTAACTTTTGGGATGCCCCCAAAAAATACGGTTCTGGATTTGCCTGGCGTAACATCCTGGATATGAGGGATAAGATAAGGGAGTATATAGTTTCCCAGATTGGTGATGGATGCTCTACTTCTGCTTGGTTCGATAACTGGCACACGGCGGGCCCTCTTTCTAAATTCTTGTCTGTCCGTGACGTCCATGATGCGGGTTTCACTCCTGATACAAAGGTTGCTGACTTGGTTCTTAACGGATCTTGGGTTCGGCCTCATTGTTGGAGAGATTCCCATACTGCTCTTCTTTCTCATAACCCCCCTACTCTTTCCACATTCGTCCCTGATAATCTCCTTTGGAGATCTAGAGACGGTCAACTCTCTCCTTTCTCTGTTCGTTCTGTTTGGAAGACTATTCGCCCCTATCATCAACCGGTCTTTTGGTTTCATCTTGTTTGGTTCTCCCAGAACATCCCCAGACATGCTTTCATTCTTTGGGTTGCTCTTAAAAATCGCCTTAAGACTCATGATAAAATCAAAATTTGGGACACTAATTCCAATCTCATTTGTGCGTTCTGCGGGGACTGTCCGGATTCCCTTTCCCATCTCTTCTTTGAATGTTCTTTCACTTCTTTGGTTTGGCATGACCTCTATCACGTCATGAATCTCTCCTTCTCCACTGATAGCTGGTCTGATATCATTAGTCAATTCAACCCCAGTAATAAGAACAAGACCATATGGTCCATCATTAGAAGACTTGTTTTTGCTGGAGCTGTATATCACATTTGGCGGGAAAGAAATTTACGCATTTTTAAAAACATAAAAAGATCCCATCATGCTGTCGTGAATAGTGTTAAGGATGATATCCGCTGTAGACTGCTGAGTCTATCTATGAAAACTTGCACTAATGTTGATTTGGCTAAAACTATTTGGACCCTACCTTAATTTTCTTCCTCTGCGCTTTCTTTCTTTTTCTGTTTGTTTTGGCTTGTATGGTTTGTTTGTTTTGCAGGTTGTTTTCCTTTATGTTCTTGTTTGCATCTGGTTCCTTATCTTGTTTTGGTTCCTAGTTTAGCTTGTTGTCCGTTGGGGCCTGTCCCGATGGATTTTCTGTTTTTTGGTGGGGAGTCCCCAGCCTTATATTGTATTTATTCTTTTTATTAATAAATTTGCCAGAGGTGCCGCCCTCTTTACCCAAAAAAAAAAAACTAGAAAACCATAATAACATCATTTGCAAAATTCAAAAACCCTAATCCATCATATGAAAACTAGAAAACCCTAACACATCATATGAAAACTAGGAAACCCTAATCCATCATATGAAAACTAGAAAACCCTAATCCATCATATGCAACATTCAAAAACCCTAATCCATCATATGAAAACTAGAAAACCCTAATCCATCATATGAAAACTAAAAAACCCTAATCCATCATATGCAGCATTCAAAAACCCTAATCCATCATATGAAAACTAGAAAACCCTAATCCATCATATGAAAACTAGAAAATCCTAATAACATCATTTGCAACATTCAAAAACCATAATCCATCTTATGAAAACTTGAAAACCCTAATAACATCATTGGCAACATTCAAAAACCCTACTCCTTCATTAGAAAACTAGAAAACCCTAATTACATCATTTGCAACATTCAAATATCCTAATCCATTATATGAAAACTAGAAAACGCTAATCCATCATATGAAAACTAGAAAACCCCTAATCCATCATATGAAAACTAGAAAACCCTAATAACCTCATTTGCAACATTCAAAAACCCTAATCCATCATATTAGAACTGGAAAACCGTTATCCATCATATGAAAACTGGAAAACCCTAATAACATCATTTACAACATTCAAAAACGCTAATCCATCATATGAAAACTAGTAAACCCTAATCCATCATATGAAAACTAGAAAACCCTAATAACATCATTTGCAACATTCAAAAACCCTAATCTATCATACGAATACTAGAAAACCCTAATAACATAATTTGCAACATTCAAAAACCCTTATCAATCATATGAAAACTAGAAAATGCTAATCCATAATATGAAAACTAGAAAACCCTAATAACATCATTTGCAACATTCAAAAACCCTAATCCATCATATGAAAACTAGAAAACCCTAATCCATCATATGAAAACTAGAGACCCCTAATAACATCATTTACAACATTCAAAAACCCTAATCCATTATATGAAAACAAGAAAACCCTAATAACATCATTTGCAACATTCAAAAACCGTAATCCATCATATGAAAACTAGAAAATCCTAATAACATCATTTGCAACATTCAAAAACCCTAATCCATCGTATAAAAACTAGAAAACCCTAATAACATCATTTGTAACATTCAAAAACCCTAATCCATCATATGAAAACTAGAAAAACCTTAATCCATCATATGAAAACTAGAAAACCCTAATAACATCATTTGCAGCATTCAAGAACTTTAATACATCATATGAAAACTAGAAAACCCTAATAACATCATTTGCAACATTCAAAAACCTAATCCATCATATGAATACTAGAAAACCCTAATAACATAATTTGTAACATTCAAAAACCCTAATCGAACATATGAAAACTAGAACACCCTAATAACATCATTTGAAACATTCAAAAACTCTAATCCATCATATGAAAACTAGAAAACCCTAATCCATCATATGAAAAGTAAAAACCCCTAATAACATCATTTACAACATTCAAAAACCCTAATCCATCATATGAAAACTAGAAAACCCTAAATCATCATATGGAAACTAGAAAACCCTAATAACATCATTTGCAACATTCAAAAACCTTAATTCATCATATGAAAACTTGAAAACCCTAATAACATCATTTGCAACATTTAAAAACCCTAATCCTTCATATGAAAACAAGAAAATTGTTATCCATCATATGAAAACTGGAAAACCCTAATAACATCATTTACAACATTCAAAAATGCTAATACATCATATGAAAACTAGTAAACCCTAATCCATCATATGAAAACTAGAAAACCCTAATAACATCATTTGCAACATTCAAAAACCCTAATCCATCATATGAAAACTAGAAAACCCTAACACATCATATGAAAACTAGAAAACCCTAATCCATCATATGAAAACTAGAAAACCCTAATCCATCATATGAAAACTAAAAAACCCTAATCCATCATATGCAGCATTCAAAAACCCTAATCCATCATATGAAAACTAGAAAACCCTAATCCATCATATGAAAACTAGAAAACCCTAATAACATCATTTGCAACATTCAAAAACCATAATCCATCATATGAAAACTTGAAAACCCTAATAACATCATTGGCAACATTCAAAAACCCTACTCCTTCATTAGAAAACTAGAAAACCCTAATTACATCATTTGCAACATTCAAATATCCTAATCCATTATATGAAAACTAGAAAACGCTAATCCATCATATGAAAACTAGAAAACCCCTAATCCATCATATGAAAACTAGAAAACCCTAATAACCTCATTTGCAACATTCAAAAACCCTAATCCATCATATTAAAACTGGAAAACCGTTATCCATCATATGAAAACTGGAAAACCCTAATAACATCATTTACAACATTCAAAAACGCTAATCCATCATATGAAAACTAGTAAACCCTAATCCATCATATGAAAACTAGAAAACCCTAATAACATCATTTGCAACATTCAAAAACCCTAATCTATCATACGAATACTAGAAAACACTAATAACATAATTTGCAACATTCAAAAACCCTTATCAATCATATGAAAACTAGAAAATGCTAATCCATAATATGAAAACTAGAAAACCCTAATAACATCATTTGCAACATTCAAAAACCCTAATCCATCATATGAAAACTAGAAAACCCTAATCCATCATATGAAAACTAGAGACCCCTAATAACATCATTTACAACATTCAAAAACCCTAATCCATTATATGAAAACAAGAAAACCCTAATAACATCATTTGCAACATCCAAAAACCGTAATCCATCATATGAAAACTAGAAAATCCTAATAACATCATTTGCAACATTCAAAAACCCTAATCCATCGTATAAAAACTAGAAAACCCTAATAACATCATTTGTAACATTCAAAAACCCTAATCCATCATATGAAAACTAGAAAAACCTTAATCCATCATATGAAAACTAGAAAACCCTAATAACATCATTTGCAACATTCAAGAACTTTAATACATCATATGAAAACTAGAAAACCCTAATAACATCATTTGCAACATTCAAAAACCTAATCCATCATATGAATACTAGAAAACCCTAATAACATAATTTGTAACATTCAAAAACCCTAATCGAACATATGAAAACTAGAACACCCTAATAACATCATTTGAAACATTCAAAAACTCTAATCCATCATATGAAAACTAGAAAACCCTAATCCATCATATGAAAAGTAAAAACCCCTAATAACATCATTTACAACATTCAAAAACCCTAATCCATCATATGAAAACTAGAAAACCCTAATTCATCATATGGAAACTAGAAAACCCTAATAACATCATTTGCAACATTCAAAAACCTTAATTCATCATATGAAAACTTGAAAACCCTAATAACATCATTTGTAACATTTAAAAACCCTAATCCTTCATATGAAAACAAGAAAATTGTTATCCATCATATGAAAACTGGAAAACCCTAATAACATCATTTACAACATTCAAAAATGCTAATACATCATATGAAAACTAGTAAACCCTAATCCATCATATGAAAACTAGAAAACCCTAATAACATCATTTGCAACATTCAAAAACCCTAATCCATCATATGAAAACTAGAAAACCCTAACACATCATATGAAAACTAGAAAACCCTAATCCATCATATGAAAACTAGAAAACCCTAATCCATCATATGCAATATTCAAAAACCCTAATCCATCATATGAAAACTTGGAAACCCTAATCCATCATATGAAAACTAGAAACCCCTAATCCATCATATGCAGCATTCAAAAACCCTAATCCATCATATGAAAACTCGAAAACCCTAATCCATCATATGAAAACTAGAAAACCCTAATAACATCATTTGCAACATTCAAAAACCTTAATCCATCATATGAAAACTTGAAAACCCTAATAACATCATTTGCAACATTCAAAAACCCTAATCCTTCATATGAAAACTAGAAAACCCTAATAACATCATTTGCAACATTCAAAAATCCTAATCCATTATATGAAAACTAGAAAACCCTAATCCATCATATGAAAACAAGAAAATCCTAATCCATCATATGAAAACTAGAAAACCCTAATGACATCAGTTGCAACATTCAAAAACCCTAATCCATCATATTAAAACAAGAAACCGTTATCCATCATATGAAAACTGGAAAACCCTAATAACATCATTTACAACATTCAAAAACGCTAATCCATCATATGAAAACTAGTAAACCCTAATCCATCATATGAAAACTAGAAAACCCTAATAACATCATTTGCAACATTCAAAAACCCTAATCTATCATACGAATACTAGAAAACCCTAATAACATAATTTGCAACATTCAAAAACCCTTATCAATCATATGAAAACTAGAAAATGCTAATCCATCATACAAAAACTATAAAACCCTAATAACATCATTTGCAACATTTAAAAACCCTAATCTATCATATGTAAACTAGAAAACCCTAATTCATCATATGAAAACTAGAGACCCCTAATAACATCATTTACAACATTCAAAAACCCTAATCCATTATATGAAAACAAGAAAACCCTAATAACATCATTTGCAACATTCAAAAACCCTAATCCATCGTATGAAAACTAGAAAACCCTAACAACATCATTTGTAACATTCAAAAACCCTAATCCATCATATGAAAACTAGAAAAACCTTAATCCATCATATGAAAACTAGAAAACCCTAATAACATCATTTGCAACATTCAAAAACCTAATCCATCATACGAATACTAGAAAAACCTAATAACATAATTTGCAACATTCAAAAACCCTAATCGATCATATGAAAAATAGAACACCCTAATGACATCATTTGCAACATTCAAAAACTCTAATCCATCATATGAAAACTAGAAAACCCTAATCCATCATATGAAAAGTAAAAACCCCTAATAACATCATTTACAACATTCAAAAACCCTAATCCATCATATGAAAACTAGAAAACCCAAATAACATCATTTGCAACATTCAAAAGCCCTAACCCATCATATGAAACTTAGAAAACCCTAATCCATCATATGAAAACTAGAAAACCCTAATCCATCATGTGAAAACTAGAAAACCCTAATAACATAATTTGCAACATTCAAAAACCCTAATCCATCATATGAAAACTATAAAACCCTAATAACATCATTTGCAACACTCAAAAACCTTAACCCATCATATAAAAACTAGAAAACCCTAATAACATAATTTGCAACATTCAAAAACCCTAATCTATCATTTGAAAACTAGAAAACCCTAATCCATCATATGAAAACTAGAAAACCCAAATCGATCACATGAAAACTAGAAAACCCTAATAACATCATTTGCAACATTCAAAAACCCTAATCCATCGTACGAAAACTAGAAAACCCTAATCGATCATATGCAACATTGAAAAACCCTAATCTATCATATGAAAACTAGAAAACCCTAATCTGTCGTATGAAAACTAGAAAACCCTAATAACATCATTTGCAATATTCAAAAACTTTAATACATCATATGGAAACTAGAAAATCCTAATAACATCATTTGCAACATTCAAAAACCCTAATCCATCATATGAAAACTAGAAAACCCTAATAACATCATTTGCAACATTCAGAAACCCTAATACATCATATGAAAACAAGAAAACCCTAATCCATCATATGAAAACTAGAAAACCCTAATAACATCATTTGCAACATTTAAAAACCCTAATCCGTCATATGAAAACTAGAAAACCCTAATAACATTATTTGAAACATTAAAAAACCCTAATCCATCATATGAAAACTAGAAAACCCTAATACCATCATTTGCAACAATCAAAAACCCTAATCCATCATACGAAAACTAGAAAACCCTAATAACATCATTTGCAACATTTAAAAACCCTAATCTATTATATGTAAACTAGAAAACCAAATAACATCATTTGCAACAAAAAAAAACCCTAATCCATCATATAAAACTAGAAAACCCTAATAAGATCATTTGCAACATTTAAATACCCTAATCAATCTTATGAAAACAAGAAAACCAGAATCCATCATATGAAAACTAGAAAACCTAATAACATCATTTGCAACATTCAAAAACCCTAATCCATCATATGAAAACTAGAAAACCCTAATCCATCATACAAAAACTAGAAAACCCTAATAACATCATTTGCAACATTCAAAACCACTAATCAATCATATGAAAACTAGAAAACCCTAATCCATCATATGAAAACTAGAAAACCCTAATCAATCATTTGAAAACTAGAAAACCCTAATCACATCATTTGCAACATTCAAAAACCCTAATCCATCATATGAAAACTAGAAAACCCTAACACATCATATGAAAACTAGAAAACCATAATCCATCATATGAAAACTAGAAAACCCATCATATGCAACATTCAAAAAACCTAATCCGTCATATGAAAACTAGAAAACCCTAATCCATCATATGCAGAATTCAAAAACCTGAATCCATCATATGAAAACTAGAAAACCCTAATCCATTATATGAAAACTAGAAAACCCTAATAACATCATTTGTAACATTCAAAAACCCTAATCCATCATATGAAAACTAGAAAAACCTTAATCCAGCATATGAAAACTAGAAAACCCTAATAACATCATTTGCAACATTCAAAAACTTTAATACATCATATGAAAACTAGAAAACCCTAATAACATCATTTGCAACATTCAAAAACCTAATCCATCATACGAATACTAGAAAACCCTAATAACATAATTTGCAACATTCAAAAACCCTAATCGATCATATGAAAACTAGAAATCCCTAATCCATCATATGCAAAGTAAAAACCCCTAATAACATCATTTACAACATTCAAAAACCCTAATCCATCATATGAAAACTAGAAAACCCTAATAACATCATTTACAACATTCAAAAACCCTAACCCATCATATGAAAACTAGAAAACCCTAATCCATCATATGAAAACTAGAAAGCCCTAATCCATCATGTGAAAACTAGAAAATCCTAATAACATAATTTGCAACATTCAAAAACCCTAATCCATAATCTGAAAACTATAAAACCCTAATAACATCATTTGCAACACTCAAAAACCTTAAGCTATCATATGAAAACTAGAAAGCCCTAATCCATCGTATGCCTAAAAACCCCTAATAACATCATTTACAACATTCAAAAACCCTAATCCATCATATGAAAACTAGAAAACCCTAATAACATCATTTACAACATTCAAAAACCCTAACCCATCATATGAAAACTAGAAAACCCAAATCCATCATATGAAAACTAGAAAACCCTAATCCATCATGTGAAAACTAAAAAACCCTAATAACATAATTTGCAACATTTAAAAACCCTAGTCCATCATCTGAAAACTATAAAACCCTAATAACATCATTTGTAACACTCAAAAACCTTAAGCCATCATATGAAAACTAGAAAACCCTAATAACATCATTTGCATCATTCAAAAACCCTAATCAATCATTTGAAAACTAGAAAACCTAATCCATCATATGAAAACTAGAAAACCCAAATCCATCATATGAAAACTAGAAAACCCTAATAACATCATTTGCAACATTCAAAAACCCTAATCCATCATACGAAAACTAGAAAACCCTAATCCATCATATGCAACATTCAAAAACCCTAATCCATCATATGAAAACTAAAAAACCCTAATCTGTCATATGGAAACTAGAAAATCCTAATAACATCATTTGCAACATTCAAAAACCCTAATCCATCATATGAAAAATAGAAAACCTAATCCATCATACAAAAACTAGAAAACCCTAATAACATCATTTGCAACATTCAAAACCCCTAATCAATCATATGAAAACTAGAAAACCCTAATCCATCATATGAAAACTAGAAAACCCTAATCAATCATCTGAAAACTAGAAAACACTAATAACATCATTTGCAACATTCAAAAACCCTAATCCATCATATGAAAACTAGAAAACCTTAACACATCATATGAAAACTAGAAAACCCTAATCCATCATATGAAAACTAGAAAACCCTAATCCATCATATGCAACATTCAAAAAACCTAATCCGTCATATGAAAACTAGAAAACCCTAATCCATCATATGCAGCATTCAAAAACCTGAATCCATCATATGAAAACTAGAAAACCCTAATCTATCATATGAAAACTAAAAAACCCTAATAACATCATTTGTAACATTCAAAAACCCTAATCCATCATATGAAAACTAGAAAAACCTTAATCCAGCATATGAAAACTAGAAAACCCTAATAACATCATTTGCAACATTCAAAAACTTTAATACATCATATGAAAACTAGAAAACCCTAATAACATCATTTGCAACATTCAAAAACCTAATCCATCATACGAATACTAGAAAACCCTAATAACATAATTTGCAACATTCAAAAAGCCTAATCGATCATATGAAAACTAGAACACCCTAATGACATCATTTGCAACATTCAAAAACTCTAATCCATCATATGAAAAGTAGAAAGCCCTAATCCATCATATGCAAAGTAAAAACCCCTAATAACATCATTTACAACATTCAAAAACCCTAATCCATCATATGAAAACTAGAAAACCCTAATAACATCATTTACAACATTCAAAAACCCTAACCCATCATATGAAAACTAGAAAACCCTAATCCATCATATGAAAACTAGAAAACCCTAATCCATCATGTGAAAACTAGAAAACCCTAATAACATAATTTGCAACATTCAAAAAAACTAATCCGTCATATGAAAACTATAAAACCCGAATAACATCATTTGCAACACTCAAAAACCTTAAGCCATCATATGAAAACTAGAAAACCCTAATAACATCATTTGCAACATTCAAAAACCCTAATCTATCATTTGAAAACTAGAAAATCTAATCCATCATATGAAAACTAGAAAACCCAAATCCATCATATGAAAACTAGAAAACCCTAATAACATTATTTGCAACATTCAAAAACCCTAATCCATCATACGAAAACTAGAAAACCCTAATCCATCATATGCAACATTCAAAAACCCTAATCCATCATATGAAAACTAGAAAACCCTAATCTGTCATATGGAAACTAGAAAATCCTAATAACATCATTTGCAACATTCAAAAACCCTAATCCATCATATGAAAACTAGAAAACCCTAATAACATCATTTGCAACATTCAAAAACCCTAATCCATCATATGAAAACAAGAAAACCCTAAATCATCATATGAAAACTAGAAAACCCTAATAACATCATTTGCAACATTTAAAAACCCTAATCCGTCATATGAAAACTAGAAAACCCTAATAACATCATTTGAAATATTAAAAAACCCTAATCCATCATATGAAAAGTAGAAAACCCTAATACCATCATTTGCAACAATCAAAAATCCTAATCCATCACACGAAAACTAGAAAACCCTAATAACATCATTTGCAACATTTAAAAACCCTAATCCATCATATGTAAACTAGAAAACCAAATAACATCATTTGCAACATTAAAAAACCCTAATCCATCATATGAAAACTAGAAAACCCTAATAACATCATTTGCAACATTCAAATACCCTAATCCATCTTATGAAAACAAGAAAACTCGAATCCATCATATGAAAATTAGAAAACCTAATAACATCATTTGCAACATTCAAAAACCCTAATCCATCATATGAAAACTAGAAAACCCTAATCCATCATACAAAAACTAGAAAACCCTAATAACATCATTTGCAACATTCAAAACCCCTAATCAATCATATGAAAACTAGAAAACCCTAATCCATCATATGAAAACTTGAAAACCCAAATCCATCATCTGAAAACTAGAAAACCCTAATAACATCATTTGCAACATTCAAAAACCCTAATCCATCATATGAAAACTAGAAAACCCTAATAACATCATTTGCAACATTCAAAACCCCTAATCCATCATATGAAAACTAGAAAACCCTAGTAACATCATTTGCAACATTCAAAAACCCTAATCCATCATATGAAAACTAGAAAACCCTAACACATCATATGAAAACTAGAAAAACCTAATCCATCATATGAAAACTAGAAAACCTTAATCCATCATATGCAACATTCAAAAACCTAAATCCATCATATGAAAACTAGAAAACCCTAATTCGTCATATGGAAACTAGAGAACCCTAATCCATCATATACAACATTCAAAAACCCTAATCCATCATATGAAAACTAGAAAACCCTAATCCATCATATGGAAACTAGAAAACCCTAATTACATCATTTACAACATTCAAAAACCTTAATCCATCATATGAAAACTTGAAAACCCTAATAACATCATTTGCAACATTTAAAAACCCTAATCCTTCATATGAAAAACTAGACAACCCTAATAACATCATTTGCAACATTCAAAAATCCTAATCCATTATATAAAAACTAGAAAACCCTATTCCATCATATGAAAACTAGAACACCCTAATCCATCATATGAAAACTAGAAAACCCTAATAACATCATTTGCAACATTCAAAAACCCTAATCCATCATATGAAAACTATAAAACCCTAATAACACCATTTACAACACTCAAAAACCTTAACCCATCATATGAAAACTAGAAAACCCTAATAACATCATTTGCAACATTCAAAAACTTTAATACATCATATGAAAACTAGAAAACCCTAATAACATCATTTGCAACATTCAAAAACCTAATCCATCATACGAATACTAGAAAACCCTAATAACATAATTTGCAACATTCAAAAAGCCTAATCGATCATATGAAAACTAGAACACCCTAATGACATCATTTGCAACATTCAAAAACTCTAATCCATCATATGAAAAGTAGAAAGCCCTAATCCATCATATGCAAAGTAAAAACCCCTAATAACATCATTTACAACATTCAAAAACCCTAATCCATCATATGAAAACTAGAAAACCCTAATAACATCATTTACAACATTCAAAAAACCTAACCCATCATATGAAAACTAGAAAACCCTAATCCATCATATGAAAACTAGAAAACCCTAATCCATCATGTGAAAACTAGAAAACCCTAATAACATAATTTGCAACATTTAAAAACCCTAATCCGTCATATGAAAACTATAAAACCCGAATAACATCATTTGCAACACTCAAAAACCTTAAGCCATCATATGAAAACTAGAAAACCCTAATAACATCATTTGCAACATTCAAAAACCCTAATCTATCATTTGAAAACTAGAAAACCTAATCCATCATATGAAAACTAGAAAACCCAAATCCATCATATGAAAACTAGAAAACCCTAATAACATCATTTGCAACATTCAAAAACCCTAATCCATCATACAAAAACTAGAAAACCCTAATCCATCATATGCAACATTCAAAAACCCTAATCCATCATATGAAAACTAGAAAACCCTAATCTGTCATATGGAAACTAGAAAATCCTAATAACATCATTTGCAACATTCAAAAACCCTAATCCATCATATGAAAACTAGAAAACCCTAATAACATCATTTGCAACATTCAAAAACCCTAATGCATCATATGAAAACAAGAAAACCCTAAATCATCATATGAAAACTAGAAAACCCTAATAACATCATTTGCAACATTTAAAAACCCTAATCCGTCATATGAAAACTAGAAAACCCTAATAACATCATTTGAAATATTAAAAAACCCTAATCCATCATATGAAAAGTAGAAAACCCTAATACCATCATTTGCAACAATCAAAAATCCTAATCCATCACACGAAAACTAGAAAACCCTAATAACATCATTTGCAACATTTAAAAACCCTAATCCATCATATGTAAACTAGAAAACCAAATAACATCATTTGCAACATTAAAAAACCCTAATCCATCATATGAAAACTAGAAAACCCTAATAACATCATTTGCAACATTCAAATACCCTAATCCATCTTATGAAAACAAGAAAACTCGAATCCATCATATGAAAATTAGAAAACCTAATAACATCATTTGCAACATTCAAAAACCCTAATCCATCATATGAAAACTAGAAAACCCTAATCCGTCATACAAAAACTAGAAAACCTTAATAACATCATTTGCAACATTCAAAACCCCTAATCAATCATATGAAAACTAGAAAACCCTAATCCATCATATGAAAACTAGAAAACCCAAATCCATCATCTGAAAACTAGAAAACCCTAATAACATCATTTGCAACATTCAAAAACCCTAATCCATCATATGTAAACTAGAAAACCCTAATAACATCATTTGCAACATTCAAAACCCCTAATCCATCATATGAAAACTAGAAAACCCTAGTAACATCATTTGCAACATTCAAAAACCCTAATCCATCATATGAAAACTAGAAAACCCTAACACATCATATGAAAACTAGAAAAACCTAATCCATCATATGAAAACTAGAAAACCTTAATCCATCATATGCAACATTCAAAAACCTAAATCCATCATATGAAAACTAGAAAACCCTAATTCGTCATATGGAAACTAGAGAACCCTAATCCATCATATGCAGCATTCAAAAACCCTAATCCATCATATGAAAACTAGAAAACCCTAATCCATCATATGGAAACTAGAAAACCCTAATTACATCATTTACAACATTCAAAAACCTTAATCCATCATATGAAAACTTGAAAACCCTAATAACATCATTTGCAACATTTAAAAACCCTAATCCTTCATATGAAAAACTAGACAACCCTAATAACATCATTGGCAACATTCAAAAATCCTAATCCATTATATAAAAACTAGAAAACCCTATTCCATCATATGAAAACTAGAACACCCTAATCCATTATATGAAAACTAGAAAACCCTAATAACATCATTTGCAACATTCAAAAACACTAACCCATCATATGAAAACTATAAAACCCTAATAACACCATTTGCAACACTCAAAAACCTTAACCCATCATATGAAAACTAGAAAACCCTAATAACATCATTTGCAACATTCAAAAACCTTAATACATCATATGAAAACTAGAAAACCCTAATAACATCATTTGCAACATTCAAAAACCTAATCCATCATACGAATACTAGAAAACCCTAATAACATAATTTGCAACATTCAAAAAGCCTAATCGATCATATGAAAACTAGAACACCCTAATGACATCATTTGCAACATTCAAAAACTCCAATCCATCATATGAAAAGTAGAAAGCCCTAATCCATCATATGCAAACTAAAAACCCCTAATAACATCATTTACAACATTCAAAAACCCTAATCCATCATATGAAAACTAGAAAACCCTAATAACATCATTTACAACATTCAAAAACCCTAACCCATCATATGAAAACTAGAAAACCCTAATCCATCATATGAAAACTAGAAAACCCTAATCCATCATGTGAAAACTAGAAAACCCTAATAACATAATTTGCAACATTCAAAAACCCTAATCCGTCATATGAAAACTATAAAAACCCGAATAACATCATTTGCAACACTCAAAAACCTTAAGCCATCATATGAAAACTAGAAAACCCTAATAACATCATTTGCAACATTCAAAAACCCTAATCTATCATTTGAAAACTAGAAAACCTAATCCATCATATGAAAACTAGAAAACCCAAATCCATCATATGAAAACTAGAAAACCCTAATAACATCATTTGCAACATTCAAAAACCCTAATCCATCATACGAAAACTAGAAAACCCTAATCCATCATATGCAACATTCAAAAACCCTAATCCATCATATGAAAACTAGAAAACCCTAATCTGTCATATGGAAACTAGAAAATCCTAATAACATCATTTGCAACATTCAAAAACCCTAATCCATCATATGAAAACTAGAAAACCCTAATAACATCATTTGCAACATTCAAAAACCCTAATCCATCATATGAAAACAAGAAAACCCTAAATCATCATATGAAAACTAGAAAACCCTATTAACATCATTTGCAACATTTAAAAACCCTAATCCGTCATATGAAAACTAGAAAACCCTAATAACATCATTTGAAATATTAAAAAACCCTAATCCATCATATGAAAAGTAGAAAACCCTAATACCATCATTTGCAACAATCAAAAATCCTAATCCATCACACGAAAACTAGAAAACCCTAATAACATCATTTGCAACATTTAAAAACCCTAATCCATCATATGTAAACTAGAAAACCAAATAACATCATTTGCAACATTAAAAAACCCTAATCCATCATATGAAAACTAGAAAACCCTAATAACATCATTTGCAACATTCAAATACCCTAATCCATCTTATGAAAACAAGAAAACTCGAATCCATCATATGAAAATTAGAAAACCTAATAACATCATTTGCAACATTCAAAAACCCTAATCCATCATATGAAAACTAAAAAACCCTAATCCATCATACAAAAACTAGAAAACCCTAATAACATCATTTGCAACATTCAAAACCCCTAATCAATCATATGAAAACTAGAAAACCCTAATCCATCATATGAAAACTAGAAAACCCAAATCCATCATCTGAAAACTAGAAAACCCTAATAACATCATTTGCAACATTCAAAAACCCTAATCCATCATATGAAAACTAGAAAACCCTAATAACATCATTTGCAACATTCAAAACCCCTAATCCATCATATGAAAACTAGAAAACCCTAGTAACATCATTTGCAACATTCAAAAACCCTAATCCATCATATGAAAACTAGAAAACCCTAACACAGCATATGAAAACTAGAAAAACCTATTCCATCATATGAAAACTAGAAAACCTTAATCCATCATATGCAACATTCAAAAACCTAAATCCATCATATGAAAACTAGAAAACCCTAATTCGTCATATGGAAACTAGAGAACCCTAATCCATCATATGCAGCATTCAAAAACCCTAATCCATCATATGAAAACTAGAAAACCCTAATCCATCATATGGAAACTAGAAAACCCTAATTACATCATTTACAACATTCAAAAACCTTAATCCATCATATGAAAACTTGAAAACCCTAATAACATCATTTGCAACATTTAAAAACCCTAATCATTCATATGAAAAACTAGACAACCCTAATAACATCATTTGCAACATTCAAAAATCCTAATCCATCATATGAAAACTAGAAAACCCTATTCCATCATATGAAAACTAGAACACCCTAATCCATCATATGAAAACTAGAAAACCCTAATAACATCATTTGCAACATTCAAAAACCCTAATCCATCATATGAAAACTATAAAACCCTAATAACACCATTTGCAACACTCAAAAACCTTAACCCATCATATGAAAACTAGAAAACCCTAATAACATCATTTGCAATATTCAAAAACCCTAATCTATCATTTGAAAACTAGAAAACCTAATCCATCATATGAAAACTAGAAAACCCAAATCCATCATATGAAAACTAGAAAACCCTAATAACATCATTTGCAACATTCAAAAACCCTAATCCATCATACAAAAAACTAGAAAACCCTAATCCATCATATGCAACATTCAAAAACCCTAATCCATCATATGAAAACTAGAAAACCCTAATCTGTCATATGGAAACTAGAAAATCCTAATAACATCATTTGCAACATTCAAAAACCCTAATCCATCATATGAAAACTAGAAAACCCTAATAACATCATTTGCAACATTCAAAAACCCTAATCCATCATATGAAAACAAGAAAACCCTAAATCATCATATGAAAACTAGAAAACCCTATTAACATCATTTGCAACATTTAAAAACCCTAATCCGTCATATGAAAACTAGAAAACCCTAATAACATCATTTGAAATATTAAAAAACCCTAATCCATCATATGAAAAGTAGAAAACCCTAATACCATCATTTGCAACAATCAAAAATCCTAATCCATCACACGAAAACTAGAAAACCCTAATAACATCATTTGCAACATTTAAAAACCCTAATCCATCATATGTAAACTAGAAAACCAAATAACATCATTTGCAACATTAAAAAACCCTAATCCATCATATGAAAACTAGAAAACCCTAATAACATCATTTGCAACATTCAAATACCCTAATCCATCTTATGAAAACAAGAAAACTCGAATCCATCATATGAAAATTAGAAAACCTAATAACATCATTTGCAACATTCAAAAACCCTAATCCATCATATGAAAACTAAAAAACCCTAATCCATCATACAAAAACTAGAAAACCCTAATAACATCATTTGCAACATTCAAAACCCCTAATCAATCATATGAAAACTAGAAAACCCTAATCCATCATATGAAAACTAGAAAACCCAAATCCATCATCTGAAAACTAGAAAACCCTAATAACATCATTTGCAACATTCAAAAACCCTAATCCATCATATGAAAACTAGAAAACCCTAATAACATCATTTGCAACATTCAAAACCCCTAATCCATCATATGAAAACTAGAAAACCCTAGTAACATCATTTGCAACATTCAAAAACCCTAATCCATCATATGAAAACTAGAAAACCCTAACACAGCATATGAAAACTAGAAAAACCTATTCCATCATATGAAAACTAGAAAACCTTAATCCATCATATGCAACATTCAAAAACCTAAATCCATCATATGAAAACTAGAAAACCCTAATTCGTCATATGGAAACTAGAGAACCCTAATCCATCATATGCAGCATTCAAAAACCCTAATCCATCATATGAAAACTAGAAAACCCTAATCCATCATATGGAAACTAGAAAACCCTAATTACATCATTTACAACATTCAAAAACCTTAATCCATCATATGAAAACTTGAAAACCCTAATAACATCATTTGCAACATTTAAAAACCCTAATCATTCATATGAAAAACTAGACAACCCTAATAACATCATTTGCAACATTCAAAAATCCTAATCCATCATATGAAAACTAGAAAACCCTATTCCATCATATGAAAACTAGAACACCCTAATCCATCATATGAAAACTAGAAAACCCTAATAACATCATTTGCAACATTCAAAAACCCTAATCCATCATATGAAAACTATAAAACCCTAATAACACCATTTGCAACACTCAAAAACCTTAACCCATCATATGAAAACTAGAAAACCCTAATAACATCATTTGCAATATTCAAAAACCCTAATCTATCATTTGAAAACTAGAAAACCTAATCCATCATATGAAAACTAGAAAACCCAAATCCATCATATGAAAACTAGAAAACCCTAATAACATCATTTGCAACATTCAAAAACCCTAATCCATCATACAAAAAACTAGAAAACCCTAATCCATCATATGCAACATTCAAAAACCCTAATCCATCATATGAAAACTAGAAAACCCTAATCTGTCATATGGAAACTAGAAAATCCTAATAACATCATTTGCAACATTCAAAAACCCTAATCCATCATATGAAAACTAGAAAACCCTAATAACATCATTTGCAACATTCAAAAACCCTAATCCATCATATGAAAACAAGAAAACCCTAAATCATCATATGAAAACTAGAAAACCCTATTAACATCATTTGCAACATTTAAAAACCCTAATCCGTCATATGAAAACTAGAAAACCCTAATAACATCATTTGAAATATTAAAAAACCCTAATCCATCATATGAAAAGTAGAAAACCCTAATACCATCATTTGCAACAATCAAAAATCCTAATCCATCACACGAAAACTAGAAAACCCTAATAACATCATTTGCAACATTTAAAAACCCTAATCCATCATATGTAAACTAGAAAACCAAATAACATCATTTGCAACATTAAAAAACCCTAATCCATCATATGAAAACTAGAAAACCCTAATAACATCATTTGCAACATTCAAATACCCTAATCCATCTTATGAAAACAAGAAAACTCGAATCCATCATATGAAAATTAGAAAACCTAATAACATCATTTGCAACATTCAAAAAACCTAATCCATCATATGAAAACTAAAAAACCCTAATCCATCATACAAAAAATAGAAAACCCTAATAACATCATTTGCAACATTCAAAACCCCTAATCAATCATATGAAAACTAGAAAACCCTAATCCATCATATGAAAACTAGAAAACCCAAATCCATCATCTGAAAACTAGAAAACCCTAATAACATCATTTGCAACATTCAAAAACCCTAATCCATCATATGAAAACTAGAAAACCCTAATAACATCATTTGCAACATTCAAAACCCCTAATCCATCATATGAAAACTAGAAAACCCTAGTAACATCATTTGCAACATTCAAAAACCCTAATCCATCATATGAAAACTAGAAAACCCTAACACAGCATATGAAAACTAGAAAAACCTATTCCATCATATGAAAACTAGAAAACCTTAATCCATCATATGCAACATTCAAAAACCTAAATCCATCATATGAAAACTAGAAAACTCTAATTCGTCATATGGAAACTAGAGAACCCTAATCCATCATATGCAGCATTCAAAAACCCTAATCCATCATATGAAAACTAGAAAACCCTAATCCATCATATGGAAACTAGAAAACCCTAATTACATCATTTACAACATTCAAAAACCTTAATCCATCATATGAAAACTTGAAAACCCTAATAACATCATTTGCAACATTTAAAAACCCTAATCCTTCATATGAAAAACTAGACAACCCTAATAACATCATTTGCAACATTCAAAAATCCTAATCCATTATATAAAAACTAGAAAACCCTATTCCATCATATGAAAACTAGAACACCCTAATCCATCATATGAAAACTAGAAAACCCTAATAACATCATTTGCAACATTCAAAAACCCTAATCCATCATATGAAAACTATAAAACCCTAATAACACCATTTGCAACACTCAAAAACCTTAACCCATCATATGAAAACTAGAAAACCCTAATAACATCATTTGCAATATTCAAAAACCCTAATCTATCATTTGAAAACTAGAAAACCTAATCCATCATATGAAAACTAGAAAACCCAAATCCATCATATGAAAACTAGAAAACCCTAATAACATCATTTGCAACATTCAAAAACCCTAATCCATCATACAAAAAACTAGAAAACCCTAATCCATCATATGCAACATTCAAAAACCCTAATCCATCATATGAAAACTAGAAAACCCTAATCTGTCATATGGAAACTAGAAAATCCTAATAACATCATTTGCAACATTCAAAAACCCTAATCCAACATATGAAAACTAGAAAACCCTAATAACATCATTTGCAACATTCAAAAACCCTAATCCATCATATGAAAACAAGAATATCCTAATCCATCATATGAAAACTAGAAAACCCTAATAACATCATTTGCAACATTTAAAAACCCTAATCCGTCATATGAAAACTAGAAAACCCTAATAACATCATTTGAAATATTAAAAAACCCTAATCCATCATATTAAAACTAAAAAACCCTAATACCATCATTTGCAACAATCAAAAACCCTAATCCATCACACGAAAACTAGAAAACCCTAATAACATCATTTGCAACATTTAAAAACCCTAATCCATCATATGTAAACTAGAAAACCAAATAACATCATTTGCAACATTAAAAAACCCTAATCCATCATATGAAAACTAGAAAACCTTTATAACATCATTTGCAACATTCAAATACCCTAATCCATCTTATGAAAACAAGAAAACCCGAATCCATCATATGAAAACTAGAAAACCTAATAACATCATTTGCAACATTCAAAAACCCTAATCCATCATATGAAAACTAGAAAACCCTAATCCATCATACAAAAAATAGAAAACCCTAATAACATCATTTGCAACATTCAAAACCCTTAATCAATCATATGAAAACTAGAAAACCCTAATCCATCATATGAAAACTAGAAAACCCTAATCCATCATCTGAAAACTAGAAAATCGTAATAACATCATTTGCAACATTCAAAAACCCTAATCCATCATATGAAAACTAGAAAACCCTAATAACATCATTTGCAACATTCAAAAACCCTAATCCATCATATGAAAACTAGAAAACCCTAATAACATCATTTGCAACATTCAAAAACCCTAATCCATCATATGAAAAGTAGAAAACCCTAACACATCATATGAAAACTAGAAAACCCTAATCCATCATATGAAAACTAGAAAACCTTAATCCATCATATGCAACATTCAAAAACCCTAATCCATCATATGAAAACTAGAAAACCCTAATTCGTCATATGAAAACTAGAAAACCCTAATCCATCATATGCAGCATTCAAAAATCCTAATCCATCATATGAAAATTAGAAAACCCTAATCCATCATATGGAAACTAGAAAACCCTAATAACATCATTTGCAACATTCAAAAACCTTAATCCATCATATGAAAACTTGAAAACCCTAATAACATCATTTGCAACATTTAAAAACCCTAATCCTTCATATGAAAAACTAGAAAACCCTAATAACATCATTTGCAACATTCAAAAATCCTAATCCATTATATAAAAACTAGAAAACCCTAATCCATCATATGAAAACTAGAACACCCTAATCCATTATATGAAAACTAGAAAACCCTAATAACATCATTTGCAACATTTAAAAACCCTAATCTATCATATGTAAACTAGAAAACCAAATAACATCATTTGCAACATTAAAAAACCCTAATCCTTCGTATGAAAACTACAAAACCCTAATAACATCATTTGCAACATTCAAATACCCTAATCCATCTTATGAAAACAAGAAAACCAGAATCCATCATATGAAAACTAGAAAACCTAATAACATCATTTGCAACATTCAAAAACCCTAATCCATCATATGAAAACTAGAAAACCCTAATCCATCATACAAAAACTAGGAAACCCTAATAACATCATTTGCAACATTCAAAACCCCTAGTTAATCATATGAAAACTAGAAAACCCTAATCCATCATATGAAAACTAGAAAACCCTAATCCATCATCTGAAAACTAGAAACCCTAATAACATCATTTGCAACATTCAAAAACCCTAATCCATCATATGAAAACTAGAAAACCCTAATAACAACATTTGCAACATTCAAAAACCCTAATCCATCATATGAAAACTAGAAAACCCTAATAACATCATTTGCAACATTCAAAAACCCTAATCCATCATATGAAAACTAGAAAACCCTAACACATCATATGAAAACTAGAAAACCCTAATCCATCATATGAAAACTAGAAAACCCTAATCCATCATATGCAACATTCAAAAACCCTAATCCGTCATATGAAAACTAGAAAACCCTAATCTATCATATGCAGCATTCAAAAACCCTAATCCATCATATGAAAACTAGAAAACCTTAATCCATCATATGAAAACTAGAAAACCCTAATAACATCATTTGTAACATTCAAAAACCCTAATCCATTATATGAAAACTAGAAAAACCTTAATCCATCATATGAAAACTAGAAAACCCTAATAACATCATTTGCAACATTCAAAAACTTTAATACATCATATGAAAACTAGAAAACCCTAATAACATCATTTGCAACATTCAAAAACCTAATCCATCATACGAATACTAGAAAACCCTAATAACACAATTTGCAACATTCAAAAACCCTAATCGATCATATGAAAACTAGAACACCCTAATGACATCATTTGCAACATTCAAAAACTCTAATCCATCATATGAAAACTAGAAAACCCTAATCCATCATATGCAAAGTAAAAACCCCTAATAACATCATTTACAACATTCAAAAACCCTAATCCATCATATGAAAACTAGAAAACCGTAATAATATCATTTGCAACATTCAAAAACCCTAACCCATCATATGAAATCTAGAAAACCCTAATCCATCATATGAAAACTAGAAAACCCTAATCCATCATGTGAAAACTAGAAAACCCTAATAACATAATTTGCAACATTCAAAAACCCTAATCCATCATATGAAAACTATAAAACCCTAATAATATCATTTGCAACACTCAAAAACCTTAACCCATCATATGAAAATTAGAAAACCCTAATACCATCATTTGCAACATTCAAAAACCCTAATCTATCATTTGAAAACTAGAAAACCTAATCCATCATATGAAAACTAGAAAACCCAAATCCATCATATGAAAACTAGAAAACCCTAATAACATCATTTGTAACATTCAAAAACCCTAATCCATCATACGAAAACTAGAAAACCCTAATCCATCATATGCAACATTCAAAAACCCAAATCCATCATATGAAAACTAGAAAACCCTAATCTGTCATATGGATACTAGAAAATCCTAATAACATCATTTGCAGCATTCAAAAACCCTAATCCATCATATGAAAACTAGAAAACCCTAATAACATCATTTGCAACATTCAAAAGCCCTAATCCATCATATGAAAACAAGATAACCCTAATCCATCATATGAAAACTAGAAAACCCCAATAACATCATTTGCAACATTTAAAAACCCTAATCCGTTATATGAAAACTAGAAAACCCTAATAACATCTTTTGAAATATTAAAAAAATCCTAATCCATCATATGAAAACTAGAAAACCCTAATACCATCATTTGCAACAAACAAAAACCCTAATCCATCACACAAAAACTAGAAAACCCTAATAACGTCATTTGCAACATTTAAAAACCCTAATCCATCATATGTAAACTAGAAAACCAAATAACATCATTTGCAACATTAAAAAACCCTAATCCATCATATGAAAACTAGAAAACCCTAATAACATCATTTGCAACATTCAAATACCCTAATCCATCTTATGAAAACAAGAAAACTCGAATCCATCATATGAAAACTAGAAACCCTAATAACATCATTTGCAACATTCAAAAACCCTAATCCATCATATGAAAACTAGAAAACCCTAATCCATCATACAAAAACTAGAAAATCCTAATAACATCATTTGCAACATTCAAAACTCCTATTCAATCATATGAAAACTAGAAAACCCTAATCCATCATATGAAAACTAGAAAACCCTAATCCATCATCTGAAAACTAGAAAACCCTAATAACATCATTTGCAACATTCAAAAACCCTAATCCATCATATGAAAACTAGAAAACACTAATAACATCATTTGCAACATTCAAAAACCCTAATTCATCATATGAAAACTAGAAAACCCTAATAACATCATTTGCAACATTCAAAAACCCTAATCCATCATATGAAAACTAGAAAACCCTAACACATCATATGAAAACTAGAAAACCCTAATCCATCATATGAAAACTAAAACACCCTAATCCATCATATGCAACATTCAAAAACCCTAATCCGTCATATGAAAACTAGAAAACCCTAATTCGTCATATGAAAACTAGAAAACCCTAATCCATCATATGCAGCATTCAAAAACCCTAATCCATCATATGAAAACTAGAAAACCCTAATCCATCATATGGAAACTAGAAAACCCTAATAACATCATTTGCAACATTCAAAAACCTTAATCCATCATATGAAAACTTGAAAACCCTAATAACATCCTTTGCAACATTTAAAAACCCTACTCCTTCATATGAAAAACTAAAAAACCCTAATAACATCATTTGCAACATTCAAAAATCCTAATCCATTATATAAAAACTAGAAAACCCTAATCCATCATATGAAAACTAGAACACCCTAATCCATCATATGAAAACTAGAAAACCCTAATAACATCATTTGCAACATTCAAAAACCTAATCCATCATACGAATACTAGAAAACCCTAATAACATAATTTGCAACATTCAAAAACCCTAATCGATCATATGAAAACTAGAACACCCTAATGACATCATTTACAACATTCAAAAACTCTAATCCATCATATGAAAACTAGAAAACCCTAATCCATCATATGCAAAGTAAAAACCCCTAATAACATCATTTACAACATTCAAAAACCCTAATCCATCATATGAAAACTAGAAAACCCTAATAACATCATTTGCAACATTCAAAAACCCTAACCCATCATATGAAATCTAGAAAACCCTAATCCATCATATGAAAACTAGAAAACCCTAATCCATCATGTGAAAACTAGAAAACCCTATTAACATAATTTGCAACATTCAAAAACCCTAATCCATCATATGAAAACTATAAAACCCTAATAACATCATTTGCAACACTCAAAAACCTTAACCCATCATATGAAAACTAGAATACCCTAATACCATCATTTGCAACATTCAAAAACCCTAATCTATCATTTGAAAACTAGAAAACCTAATCCATCATATGAAAACTAGAAAACCCAAATCCATCATATGAAAACTAGAAAACCCTAATAACATCATTTGCAACATTCAAAAATCCTAATCCATCATACGAAAACTAGAAAACCCTAATCCATCATATGCAACATTCAAAAACCCTAATCCATCATATGAAAACTAGAAAACCCTAATCTGTCATATGGAAACTAGAAAATCCTAATAACATCATTTGCAGCATTCAAAAACCCTAATCCATCATATGAAAACTAGAAAACCCTAATAACATCATTTGCAACATTCAAAAGCCCTAATCCATCATATGAAAACAAGATAACCCTAATCCATCATATGAAAACTAGAAAACCCTAATAACATCATTTGCAACATTTAAAAACCCTAATCCGTTATATGAAAACTAGAAAACCCTAATAACATCTTTTGAAATATTAAAAAAATCCTAATCCATCATATGAAAACTAGAAAACCCTAATACCATCATTTGCAACAAACAAAAACCCTAATCCATCACACAAAAACTAGAAAACCCTAATAACGTCATTTGCAACATTTAAAAACCCTAATCCATCATATGTAAACTAGAAAACCAAATAACATCATTTGCAACATTAAAAAACCCTAATCCATCATATGAAAACTAGAAAACCCTAATAACATCATTTGCAACATTCAAATACCCTAATCCATCTTATGAAAACAAGAAAACTCGAATCCATCATATGAAAACTAGAAACCCTAATAACATCATTTGCAACATTCAAAAACCCTAATCCATCATATGAAAACTAGAAAACCCTAATCCATCATACAAAAACTAGAAAATCCTAATAACATCATTTGCAACATTCAAAACTCCTATTCAATCATATGAAAACTAGAAAACCCTAATCCATCATATGTGTTGAAAAATACGATAACTGATCTCCACGAACAAGGTTTTTAAGCCTATTACCGTGTGACAGATATGTATTATATATGCGGAATAAAGAAATTGCGGAATAAGATAAAGCGGTAAAACTAAACTAGACAGTATTTAAATAGACAGAAAGCGGTAAATAAAGTAAAAGTTAGAAGTTAGAAGTTAGATGTAAAATGTAATAAACGCCATTATCAACGATAACGTGTTTTTACAATAAGTAAAAAAGTTAGAAGTTAGAAGTTAGATGTCTCGGTTAAATACAGTCCACATATGTTTTCGTTGTCACGGTTCAATTCGGGTGTATAGGAAGTTTGGTACAGTTGATTTATTACAGTTTAAATAAATCAATAACGACACATATAATTTTAAAAGAACTTATCGATAGTTGCGGAATATAGCGTTTTTCTTGATATGTCGATTTCTTGTTCTTCACGGTGAGATGAGGTTTTGATGATTTTTGGTGTCGGGTAGAGGTTGTTTAGAGGTTTGGAGTTTGGTGTCGGGTAAGGGTTGTTTGGAGGTTTGAGGTTTGGTGTCGGGTGGAGGTTTTGTATCTTGCGGTTTTTTTCGGTTTGATCTTCGTTGCCAAATGCAGAGATTATAGAATTTAGAGTCTTCTGGTCGTGAGTATGCTTGAGGATAGTAAGGATATGTTGTATGTGTGGTAAAGAATGGCAAGAGGTGAGCTTCAATTTATAGTTGCTGTTGAACAGGGCTCGCGTCGCGACCATATGGTCCGTCGCGTCGCGAAGGTCAATAGCTGGTGGTCGGTGCGCTTTTTGTCGGGTCAGTGCGTCTTCGCTGGTATGTCGAGCTTTTCGTCGCGCTTCCTTTTGGTCGCGTTGCTTTTGGTCGCGTCGCGAAGGATTGGGTTGGTAGTCTCGCGATTAGAAGGTTGGTGGTGTCACGTTGGAGCTTCGCGTTCAAGCTCTTCGCGTCGCGACCAGGAAGGCCGTCGCGTCGCGATCGCTGGGCATTTTTGGTCTTCTGTCTTTGTTTCTTCTTCACGTCGCGACCACTATGCCTGTTGCGTCGTGATTGCTGTAGCAGTGTGATATTTTGTATTTTGCTCTTTGGTTTGAAGCGTTACTTTCTCCGGTTTGGTTGATCTCGAATTTATGCAATCTGAAATAAACTGTTAATAAAAACATTTCGACTTATTTCAGTGATGGTCACATAAAAACATAAAAACATTATTCAACAATTTCCCCCTATGTGATCATTAATGAAATGAGGAGTAAAATGTTTGATTGAAATTCTTGAAATTTGGATAAGACATTTATAAAACCATATCACTTGTTTTGAAAGAGTGTGACTAGATTTTACTTGTGTTTTGAAAAATGTTTGTCAAGAATATTTGTTTCTTAATCAAAGTCTCGAGTTCGATTATCAAAAGGTTTTTGTATATGTATTTTCATAATATTCCTTAAGATTTTAAAGCATTTATAAAGACGACAATTGATCTTAATAGGTCGATTCAGATGAACGCTCATAGGTATAGCTCACACTTGACTGAGGTGTTTGTTTGTTCTGGGTGCAGAACGGGTGTATAATCACTAAAGATGAGTGATATCTCTCAGTTTGAAGGTGTTGACTTATGCTTAACGTGGATTTATACCTATATACTTTAGTCACTTGGTCTTCATATTAGATAATCAATCACATAAGACTGGTTTCGGCATTACTCAGAGGGTTTCTTCATTCATGCCATTGATGTTCACTCTCTCTCCGTCGGGAAATACATGTAGAGGGGTTTAGAAGTTTTCATAGTGCATTTTGCAACTAAGAATATTCAATTATGAAAGCTACAGTATCCCGGTAAATCTTCGGTTTTGAACAGCTATATTTGATAAAGCTTTTGAGAATTCGTTGTTTTTGAGAGGTGTCTGTCTTGATGGATTGTTGTTGTAAGTCTTCTTTTTCTTTGTTGATTTGTTCACCTTTGTCTTTATCTTTTCTTGATTTGTGCGAATACACCTTGTGTAAAAGATATCTGATGTGGTTACCAATTGTGATTTGTTGACAGCATTTGTTGGATATGACTTTGTCGTTTCTTCATTTGTCAGATTCGTTATGCCAGATGATGAAGCTTTTCTTTGAAGTGGTAGGATAGGGATAGGTGATATAATAGACAGTTTGTCTAATATATATGAAAATGAAAGTATCGTCCCTGGTCATTTTGATGTCTAAGCAAAAATGAGACTAGCATCACGGTATAAGAGTATAAATCCTATAAGTCATAATGAAAACACCTTTGCTCACAGAAATGAAATCCACTTAGCATTTAAAGACGAGGCACAATTTCTCACATGGGTTTGGTTTTCATCTGAATCTCCTGATCTTATGTCCCTTTACAGATAAAATCGTTATAATTGAAATAAATTCAAAGGGAATAGGAGAATATACACAACAAAAATGTTTGAAATTTGAACCTTCTCTTTAATTAAAAATCAATATAACTGAGAACATTCATCGAGCATAAGTATCTGAAAATTTAGTCAAGAAGATGTTAATCACATGGTTCTATAAAAGCTTATTATGACAAGTCTTTTATTTTATTTTTGAAGATTTGTTTTTCTGAATGTTTTTGGAAATGTTGGTCATTTGAATGTTTTTGGATTTTTGTTTTTTTTTTTTAAAAGAAAGTAAACACTCTTATGTACAAACAAAAAGTAAGAAATTAGGGATGGATGTTATCTGGATTCAACATTCCTAGACGGCCTAGGAAGTATTGAAACTTGGTTTCGTCTAGAGCCTTAGTAAAGACATCGGCAATTTGATCTTCTGTGTTTATGAAGTGCAATTCGATATGACCTTTTTGTATGTTGTCTTTGAGGAAATGATATCGAATATCAATGTGTTTTGTCATGGAATGGTGCACGGGATTGTGAGAAATGGCAATTGCGCTGGTTGAGTCACAAAATATGGGAATTTGTGATACTTTGTAGCCATAGTCACGTAATTGAGTTTGCATCCACATGACTTGTGAACAGCAGCTTGCGGCAGCTACATATTCAGCTTCTGCGGTTGAAGTTGACACGCATGATTGTTTCTTTGAAGTCCAGCTTACCAGTCTGCCTCCAAGAAATTGGCAAGAACCAGATGTGCTTTTTCTGTCTAGTCTGCATCCTCCATAGTCGGAGTCGGTGAAGGCATTAAGCTGAAAATCAGAGTTAGCTGGATACCAAAGGCCAAGAGATGGAGTTCCTTTAAGATATTTGAAAATTCTTTTTACAGCTATAGCATGTGATTCCATAGGATTGGCTTGGTATCTGGCGCAGACACATGTAGAAAACATGATGTCGGGTCTGCTGGCTGTGAGGTATAGGAGTGATCCTATCATTCCTCGATATTTCTTTTGATCAACAGGCTTGCCATTTAAGTCTGCATCTAATTTGTAACCAAGGGACATTGGGGTTTTAGCTGTATTTGATTTGTCAAGAGAAAAACGAGTTAGAAGATTTTTAACATAATTTTCTTGATTGATGAAAATTCCATCTGATGATTGTTTGACTTGTAGTCCAAGAAAAGTAGTCATTTCTCCTATCATGCTCATCTCAAATTTGCTCTTCATCAAATCTGCAAACTTGATACTCAAGGATTCATCAGTAGAACCGAAAATAATGTCATCGACATATATTTGAACGATTAACAGATGTTTATTAAAAATTTTACGAAAGAGAGTTTGATCAATTGAACCTCTTTTGAATCCTGATTCTTCTAGAAATGTTGACAGTGTTGAATACCAGGCTCGAGGTGCTTGTTTTAAGCCGTAAACTGCTTTTTGTAATTTAAAACTGTGATTTGGGAACTGTGGATCTTCAAAACCTGGAGGTTGTTGAATATACACATCACGATCAATCTCTCCATGTAAAAATGCACATTTTACATCCATTTGGTAAACTTTGAAGTTTTTGTGTGCTGCATATGCTAGAAAGATACGAATGGCTTCGAGTCTTGCAACTGGAGCATAAGTTTCATCGTAATCGATTCCTTCTTGTTGAGAATAGCCCTTGACGACAAGTCTTGCTTTGTTTCGACAAACTATGCCTTGATCATCGGTTTTGTTTCTGAAAACCCATCTTGAACCTACTACAGTAACATCGGGAGGAGTAGGAACAAGATCCCATACTTGGTTTCTTTCGAATTCAGCTAGTTCTTCTTGCATGGCTTTGACCCAGTCTGGATCTTTGAGAGCTGAATGGATGGTTTTTGGTTCGGTCATAGACAAGAATGCTCCGTATAAACATTCATTTGAGGTAGCGGCTCTTGTTTGAATACCAGAATTGGGATCTCCTATGATTTGTTCTATAGGATGATTCTTGGTCCATTTGTTTAGGCGAGTTTTTTCAGATATTTCGATTGGTGTTTCTATGTCCCATTGTTCTTCTTGGTCAGGTGATTCTGTTGGGAATAGATTTTGGTTGTTATCAGATATGTCTTTTTGGATTATAGGGTGAGAATGAAGTAAAGAAGGTTCCCCCATAGATGATGCACTGGGATCATTTTGGACAGGTGGATTGGGAGTATTCAAAGAGGAATTCAGTGTTGGTAATTCCCCCTCGACTTGACCTGCATTTTCTTGGTTTGATTGTGAAGTTTCTGCATCGGAGGTTCCTGTAGGAATTGTAGAAGATGTTAGAAATTCAGAACTATAAGCGGTTTTGGGTTGTTCAAAAAGTAAATCAAGATCAATTTCTATGTTCATGTCAGGAGATGGTGTTTGTGGAATTGGATTTTGAAAAATAGTATCTATCATTTGTGAACCAAAATGTTCACGATCCAATTTTCTGACATAATATTCATCGAAGTGGACATCGGTACTTTCTTCAATTACTCTTGTACGTTTGTTCAGTACTCGATAAGCAGCTGAGGTAAAAGAGTAACCAAGGAAAATTCCTTCGTCTGATCTTGATTCAAATTTTGAAAGGTGATCTTTGTTATTCTTTATGAAGCATCGACAACCAAAAATATGAAAGAATTTGATGTTTGGTTTTCGATTATTAATGACTTCATATGGTGTTTTATGAAGTTGTTTGTGGATTAAAGAACGATTTTGAGTATAGCAAGCTGTGGCTATTGCTTCTGCCCAGAAGTATTGTGGCAAATCAGCAAAGATGAGCATTGATCTTGCAGCTTCGCACAGAGTTCGGTTCTTTCTTTCAACAACGCCGTTTTGTTGAGGAGTGTAAGGGGCTGAGAAGTTGTGTTCGATGCCTTTGTTTTTGAGAAATGAGTCTAGAGTTATGTTTTTGAACTCTAAACCATTGTCACTTCGGATTCTTCGAACTGGTCGTTTGAGTTTTAATTCAATCTGTTTAATGAAGTTGATCATTTCTTCTGGTGCTTCTGATTTCAGCCTTAAAAAGAAAACCCAAGTAAAGCGTGAGTAATCATCAATAATAACAAGGATGTATTTCTTCCCTTTTATGCTTTGGGTTTTTGCAGGGCCGCAAAGATCAATGTGCAATAATTCTAGTGGTTCGGATACACTAGATTCAGGAATGCTTTTATGAGAGGATTTGGACAGTTTTCCTCCTTCACAAGCTGCACAAAGAGTTTCATTGTCAAGTTTCAGAAGTGGCAGTCCGCGAACAAGATCATTTGCAATCAACTTGTTGATGTAGCCGAAATTGAGATGGGAAAGACGACGATGCCACAACCAACTAATATCAGCAGAAGCTTTGGACAAGAGACAGATGTCTGGTTTTCCATAGATAAGGTCCATATCTAGTGGATACATGTTGCCTAGACGATCAGAATTGACTAGAATGGCTTTGGTCTTGGCATCTGTGATTATGCTTCGCTGTTTGGTGAAAAGAACTTCATGATTGTTGTCACAAAGTTGTGATACGCTGATTAGGTTGTGTTTCAGGCCGTCAACGTAGGCTACTTTCTTGATGGTGAAGTGACCATTTGTTATGTTTCCATAACCTTTGATTCTTGCAGTCATGTTATTTCCAAAAGTCACATCTTGTTTGGATTCTGTGGGTTTGAAGTCTCGTAGAAAGCTTTGGTTTCCTGTCATATGCTTGGAGCAACCACTGTCGATATACCATGTGCCATCCTTGGGCTCTCCAGCACAAAATGCCTGCAATTAGACAGAAATTTTAGGTACCCAAACCATGGTGGGTCCTGATTTGTTAATGGTTTTTGATAACTTGGAATCATTGTAATATTTGTTGATTGGACGGAACTGTTGAGGTTTAAGTTGATTTATTAGGTTTTCCCAAAGTGAGATTTGTTTTTGAAAACCTGTCATTTGAAATGGTCTTTGATTTTGTGAAAGGTATCCTATATGTGAAGATCTGTTTGATAACCTTTCTTTGTGTCTTGGATCTGAATGGTTTTGGAAAACACTTTGATGATGGAATGGAATTTGGTGAAATGATGGTTTCTGAAAGTTCCCTGAGAGTTTGAAATTTATCTTCTGAAAGTGACTTTGAGTCGGTTTTTGAAAATGTTTTTGTTTTGGATTAAGGGTTTGGTTTTGTGGCACAGCTCTTGGTTTCAAAGGTTTTTCTTTGAAAACAATGGGCCTGCTTAGTTCTTTTGGTTTACAGACAGCTTGAATGGTTTGTTTATTTGTCTGTTGTATCTTTGAATACTTTTGTCCCAGATTATTCTTTCCAATAAAGGTTGAGTTTAAAGAGGGAAAGACAGTTGGAACAGAAGTACTGCCAATTTGATGATCAGAATTTTCTCCATTTAAGAAATTTTCAAGTTTGATTGTCCCATCATTCATTGTTAGTTTAGTAGATCTCAATTGATGAGTTACTGAACTAGCAGAATCTGATTCAGATTTTAAGACTCTTTCGAAGGACTTTTTGGAAACAGTGAAAGCAGTATTATCTGGGCTACAGTTGATAATTGTTTCGTCATCTGAATCATCCTCATTAGCAGATAAGAAAAAATCTGGTAGAGGCGATCTAGAGTTTTCACAAATTTTCCCATTTTTCTTTTCAGTCTCTTCATTTTCAAAAGATTCTCTTCCAATTCCCGGTTTATAATTCGTATCAATTTTGCCAGTTCCTAAGTTATTTGCTTTAGTGAAAACATCATCACTCAATTTTCTGGCAATATTGATAGAATCCAGTTTTCCTTGAAATCTTTGATTTTCGGATTCAAGAAATTTGATTTGCTTTGAAGAATCATCTAGTTTTAGGATTAAACTAGAGTTTTTGTCAGTTAAATCTTGAACCTTTTGTTTTAACTGAAGGACTTCCTTTTCTAAGATATCTTTTATTTCAGATGAAATAACAGATTGATTTTTTATTTCTAAGTCCCTTTTTTGTTTTAGAGCTTCATTTAATTGTTCTAGGATGTGATTATTTTCTTCAGTTTTTCGTTCAATGTCTCTTTCAAGTTTGTCTCTAGTCCTTGTGGATTCTCCAAATCTGAGTTGCAAGGTTTGTAATTCAGATTTGTAGATATCAGATTTAACTATTGTGTCATGATACAGTCTGAGATCAGCTTTTAGACTGTTCTCAATCTTAGTCATGTGGGACTCAAATGGTGTTCTTGAAAGACCGAGATCTGAGATCATAGACCATACCTGATCGATGACATATGGAGCTCTTGTGGTTGGTTCGTTGTCAGCCATGAAGCAGAAGTTTGACTGAGCGGGTTCAGTGTCGGTTTCATCATCAGAAGTTGGCCAGTATTCCACGCTAGGTTCGTGGAATGCCATCAAAGCTTTTTGCTTTGCTTTCTGTTCTTGTTTCTTCAGCTCTTCGGCTTTTTGTGCATAGTAGGCTGAGTCTTTGACTTTGATTTTGGCTCGACAATCTCGGGCATAATGATTTAGTCCTTTGCATTTGTGACAAATGATTACTTCATCATCATCATCGTTATTGTCAGCCTTTTGGCTTTTAACGGGTGATCTTTCAGATGTTTGGGTTTGTTTCTGTTGAGATGGTTTAGAATGATTTTGCTGAAATCCAGAACTTTGGTTATTATAAGAGTTGTGATTATTTTGAAAACCGCGATTCTGAAAGTTTTGTCCAAAAGTTGATCTTTGTTGAAAATTTGGTCTGAAGTTTGATTGATTATGATGTGGCAAAAATCTTTCGAGATTAGTGTTTGCTACCAACGCGCACAATTGTTGGTAATCAGCTTCATTATTTGGATCAGACAAGTCACAAGAATTACTTGAAAAAGCTTGGTTTTGATTTAAATCACTTTGACTTTGATCATGAAAATGTGTTTGGTTTTGAGAGGAGGTTGACAACAAAGCAAGTGGTCTTCCAAAAGAAGTAGACGTTGGTGGGTCAATCGATGATTCATACGATTGTAATTCTCCGTACAGATTGTACAAAGATTCAGTATGAATTGCCGGATTTCCCTGAATGATTAGTTTGACCATTTTCCAGCTTTCATAAAGGTTGTTTAAAAATTTGAGGTTTATCTCATGCTGTGACTTTTTGATACCAAGATTATTCATTTTGATGGTAATGAGATTGAATCTGTCATGAGCATCATGGATGGTCTCATGTGAAAACATTTTGAAGTTGTCAAATTCGTTTAAAACAGATGTTTTCTTGTTTCCAATGATTCTCTCATTTCCTTCAAAACGATTTTTCAAAGTTTGCCAGATTTGGTTTGCAGTTAAAAGGATTATATCATTCATTTGGCTTAGAATACTGTGGGGTATTCCAGAAACAAGCTCCTTTTTGGCTTGAAGTTCGAGTTTCTTCCTTTCATTCAGTATATCCAGGTTACTCGTAAGAGAGGTCATGTTATCTGGTAGAGATCCGTCTACACATTTCCACACGTCTTCACTTATAGAATTGAGATGAAGATTCATACGACCTACCCATGATTTATATTCTTCGGGAATAAGAATGGGTGCTCGAGTACCTGAACCTATACTGTTAGCAATAGATACAGAATTGATGTTTGAGTAGTTTGCGGAAGACATTTTTTTTTTTTTTTTGTTAACGAAAGTGTGATGTTAAAATGAAATTTTTAAAGAAAACTAATTGGTGGTTTATAAAAACGCTACACAAAAGTTTTCGACAAAAATTTTCAAAATAAATCACACAAGTAATTTTTAAATGTTTTTTTTTTTTTTGTTATTTAATTTTTTTGTTGAACAAGTGATATTAAGATGAAATTTTTAAAGGAAACTTATTGGTGGTTTATAAAAACGCTACACAACAGTTCACGACAAAAATTTCAGATTAAATCACACGAGCTCTGATACCAATTGTTGAAAAATACGATAACTGATCTCCACGAACAAGGTTTTTAAGCCTATTACCGTGTGACAGATATGTATTATATATGCGGAATAAAGAAATTGCGGAATAAGATAAAGCGGTAAAACTAAACTAGACAGTATTTAAATAGACAGAAAGCGGTAAATAAAGTAAAAGTTAGAAGTTAGAAGTTAGATGTAAAATGTAATAAACGCCATTATCAACGATAACGTGTTTTTACAATAAGTAAAAAAGTTAGAAGTTAGAAGTTAGATGTCTCGGTTAAATACAGTCCACATATGTTTTCGTTGTCACGGTTCAATTCGGGTGTATAGGAAGTTTGGTACAGTTGATTTATTACAGTTTAAATAAATCAATAACGACACATATAATTTTAAAAGAACTTATCGATAGTTGCGGAATATAGCGTTTTTCTTGATATGTCGATTTCTTGTTCTTCACGGTGAGATGAGGTTTTGATGATTTTTGGTGTCGGGTAGAGGTTGTTTAGAGGTTTGGAGTTTGGTGTCGGGTAAGGGTTGTTTGGAGGTTTGAGGTTTGGTGTCGGGTGGAGGTTTTGTATCTTGCGGTTTTTTTCGGTTTGATCTTCGTTGCCAAATGCAGAGATTATAGAATTTAGAGTCTTCTGGTCGTGAGTATGCTTGAGGATAGTAAGGATATGTTGTATGTGTGGTAAAGAATGGCAAGAGGTGAGCTTCAATTTATAGTTGCTGTTGAACAGGGCTCGCGTCGCGACCATATGGTCCGTCGCGTCGCGAAGGTCAATAGCTGGTGGTCGGTGCGCTTTTTGTCGGGTCAGTGCGTCTTCGCTGGTATGTCGAGCTTTTCGTCGCGCTTCCTTTTGGTCGCGTTGCTTTTGGTCGCGTCGCGAAGGATTGGGTTGGTAGTCTCGCGATTAGAAGGTTGGTGGTGTCACGTTGGAGCTTCGCGTTCAAGCTCTTCGCGTCGCGACCACTATGCCTGTCGCGTCGTGATTGCTGTAGCAGTGTGATATTTTGTATTTTGCTCTTTGGTTTGAAGCGTTACTTTCTCCGGTTTGGTTGATCTCGAATTTATGCAATCTGAAATAAACTGTTAATAAAAACATTTCGACTTATTTCAGTGATGGTCACATAAAAACATAAAAACATTATTCAACAATATGAAAACTAGAAAACCCTAATCCATCATCTGAAAACTAGAAAACCCTAATAACATCATTTGCAACATTCAAAAACCCTAATCCATCATATGAAAACTAGAAAACACTAATAACATCATTTGCAACATTCAAAAACCCTAATTCATCATATGAAAACTAGAAAACCCTAATAACATCATTTGCAACATTCAAAAACCCTAATCCATCATATGAAAACTAGAAAACCCTAACACATCATATGAAAACTAGAAAACCCTAATCCATCATATGAAAACTAAAACACCCTAATCCATCATATGCAACATTCAAAAACCCTAATCCGTCATATGAAAACTAGAAAACCCTAATTCGTCATATGAAAACTAGAAAACCCTAATCCATCATATGCAGCATTCAAAAACCCTAATCCATCATATGAAAACTAGAAAACCCTAATCCATCATATGGAAACTAGAAAACCCTAATAACATCATTTGCAACATTCAAAAACCTTAATCCATCATATGAAAACTTGAAAACCCTAATAACATCCTTTGCAACATTTAAAAACCCTAATCCTTCATATGAAAAACTAAAAAACCCTAATAACATCATTTGCAACATTCAAAAATCCTAATCCATTATATAAAAACTAGAAAACCCTAATCCATCATATGAAAACTAGAACACCCTAATCCATCATATGAAAACTAGAAAACCCTAATAACATCATTTGCAACATTCAAAAACCTAATCCATCATACGAATACTAGAAAACCCTAATAACATAATTTGCAACATTCAAAAACCCTAATCGATCATATGAAAACTAGAACACCCTAATGACATCATTTGCAACATTCAAAAACTCTAATCCATCATATGAAAACTAGAAAACCCTAATCCATCATATGCAAAGTAAAAACCCCTAATAACATCATTTACAACATTCAAAAACCCTAATCCATCATATGAAAACTAGAAAACCCTAATAACATCATTTGCAACATTCAAAAACCCTAACCCATCATATGAAATCTAGAAAACCCTAATCCATCATATGAAAACTAGAAAACCCTAATCCATCATGTGAAAACTAGAAAACCCTATTAACATAATTTGCAACATTCAAAAACCCTAATCCATCATATGAAAACTATAAAACCCTAATAACATCATTTGCAACACTCAAAAACCTTAACCCATCATATGAAAACTAGAAAACCCTAATACCATCATTTGCAACATTCAAAAACCCTAATCTATCATTTGAAAACTAGAAAACCTAATCCATCATATGAAAACTAGAAAACCCAAATCCATCATATGAAAACTAGAAAACCCTAATAACATCATTTGCAACATTCAAAAATCCTAATCCATCATACGAAAACTAGAAAACCCTAATCCATCATATGCACCATTCAAAAACCCTAATCCATCATATGAAAACTAGAAAACCCTAATCTGTCATATGGAAACTAGAAAATCCTAATAACATCATTTGCAACATTCAAAAACCCTAATCCATCATATGAAAACTAGAAAACCCTAATAACATCATTTGCAACATTCAAAAACCCTAATCCATCATATGAAAACAAGAAAACCCTAATCCATCATATGAAAACTAGAAAACCCTAATAACATCATTTGCAACATTTAAAAACCCTAATCCGTTATATGAAAACTAGAAAACCCTAATAACATCTTTTGAAATATTAAAAAAAATCCTAATCCATCATATGAAAACTAGAAAACCCTAATACCATCATTTGCAACAAACAAAAACCCTAATCCATCACACAAAAACTAGAAAACCCTAATAACGTCATTTGCAACATTTAAAAACCCTAATCCATCATATGTAAACTAGAAAACCAAATAACATCATTTGCAACATTAAAAAACCCTAATCCATCATATGAAAACTAGAAAACCCTAATAACATCATTTGCAACATTCAAATACCCTAATCCATCTTATGAAAACAAGAAAACTCGAATCCATCATATGAAAACTAGAAACCCTAATAACATCATTTGCAACATTCAAAAACCCTAATCCATCATATGAAAACTAGAAAACCCTAATCCATCATACAAAAACTAGAAAATCCTAATAACATCATTTGCAACATTCAAAACTCATATTCAATCATATGAAAACTAGAAAACCCTAATCCATCATATGAAAACTAGAAAACCCTAATCCATCATCTGAAAACTAGAAAACCCTAATAACATCATTTGGAACATTCAAAAACCCTAATCCATCATATGAAAACTAGAAAACACTAATAACATCATTTGCAACATTCAAAAACCCTAATTCATCATATGAAAACTAGAAAACCCTAATAACATCATTTGCAACATTCAAAAACCCTAATCCATCATATGAAAACTAGAAAACCCTAACACATCATATGAAAACTAGAAAACCCTAATCCATCATATGAAAACTAAAACACCCTAATCCATCATATGCAACATTCAAAAACCCTAATCCGTCATATGAAAACTAGAAAACCCTAATTCGTCATATGAAAACTAGAAAACCCTAATCCATCATATGCAGCATTCAAAAACCCTAATCCATCATATGAAAACTAGAAAACCCTAATCCATCATATGGAAACTAGAAAACCCTAATAACATCATTTGCAACATTCAAAAACGTTAATCCATCATATGAAAACTTGAAAACCCTAATAACATCCTTTGCAACCTTTAAAAACCCTAATCCTTCATATGAAAAACTAAAAAACCCTAATAAGATCATTTGCAACATTCAAAAATCCTAATCCATTATATAAAAACTAGAAAACCCTAATCCATCATATGAAAACTAGAACACCCTAATCCATCATATGAAAACTAGAAAACCCTAATAATATCATTTGCAACATTCAAAAACCTAATCCATCATACGAATACTAGAAAACCCTAATAACATAATTTGAAACATTCAAAAACCCTAATCGATCATATGAAAACTAGAACACCCTAATGACATCATTTGCAACATTCAAAAACTCTAATCCATCATATGAAAACTAGAAAACCCTAATCCATCATATGCAAAGTAAAAACCCCTAATAACATCATTTACAACATTCAAAAACCCTAATCCATCATATGAAAACTAGAAAACCCTAATAACATCATTTGCAACATTCAAAAACCCTAACCCATCATATGAAATCTAGAAAACCCTAATCCATCATATGAAAACTAGAAAACCCTAATCCATCATGTGAAAACTAGAAAACCCTATTAACATAATTTGCAACATTCAAAAACCCTAATCCATCATATGAAAACTATAAAACCCTAATAACATCATTTGCAACACTCAAAAACCTTAACCCATCATATGAAAACTAGAAAACCCTAATACCATCATTTGCAACATTCAAAAACCCTAATCTATCATTTGAAAACTAGAAAACCTAATCCATCATATGAAAACTAGAAAACCCAAATCCATCATATGAAAACTAGAAAACCCTAATAACATCATTTGCAACATTCAAAAATCCTAATCCATCATACGAAAACTAGAAAACCCTAATCCATCATATGCAACATTCAAAAACCCTAATCCATCATATGAAAACTAGAAAACCCTAATCTGTCATATGGAAACTAGAAAATCCTAATAACATCATTTGCAACATTCAAAAACCCTAATCCATCATATGAAAACTAGAAAACCCTAATAACATCATTTGCAACATTCAAAAACCCTAATCCATCATATGAAAACAAGAAAACCCTAATCCATCATATGAAAACTAGAAAACCCTAATAACATCATTTGCAACATTTAAAAACCCTAATCCGTTATATGAAAACTAGAAAACCCTAATAACATCATTTGAAATATTAAAAAACCCTAATCCATCATATGTAAACTAGAAAACCCTAATACCATCATTTGCAACAATCAAAAACCCTAATCCATCACACGAAAACTAGAAAACCCTAATAACATCATTTGCAACATTTAAAAACCCTAATCCATCATATGTAAACTAGAAAACCAAATAACATCATTTGCAACATTAAAAAACCCTAATCCATCATATGAAAACTAGAAAACCCTAATAACATCATTTGCAACATTCAAATACCCTAATCCATCTTTTGAAAACAAGAAAACTCGAATCCATCATATGAAAACTAGAAAACCTAATAACATCATTTGCAACATTCAAAAACCCTAACCCATCATATGAAAACTAGAAAACCCTAATCCATCATACAAAAACTAGAAAACCCTAATAACATCATTTGCAACATTCAAAACCCCTATTCAATCATATGAAAACTAGAAAACCCTAATCCATCATATGAAAACTAGAAAACCCTAATCCATCATCTGAAAACTAGAAAACCCTAATAACATCATTTGCAACATTCAAAAACCCTAATCCATCATATGAAAACTAGAAAACAGTAATAACATCATTTGCAACATTCAAAAACCCTAATCCATCATATGAAAACTAGAAAACCCTAATAACATCATTTGCAACATTCAAAAACCCTAATCCATCATATGCTAACTAGAAAACCCTAACACATCATATGAAAACTAGAAAACCCTAATCCATCATATGAAAACTAGAAAACCTTAATCCATCATATGTAACATTCGAAAACCCTAATCCATCATATGAAAACTAGAAAACCTAATTCGTCATACGAAAACTAGAAAACCCTAATGCATCATATGCAGCATTCAAAAACCCTAATCCATCATATGAAAACTAGAAAACCCTAATCCATTATATGGAAACTAGAAAACCCTAATAACATCATTTGCAACATTCAAAAACCTTAATCCATCATATGAAAACTTGAAAACCCTAATAACATCATTTGCAACATTTAAAAACCCTAATCCTTCATATAAAAAACTAGAAAAGCCTAATAACATCATTTGCAACATTCAAAAATCCTAATCCATTATATAAAAACTAGAAAACCCTAATCCATCATATGAAAACGAGAACACCCTAATCCATCATATGAAAACTTGAAAACCCTAATAACATCATTTGCAACATTCAATAACCCTAATCCATCATATGAAAACAAGAAAACCGTTATCCATCATATGAAAACTGGAAAACCCTAATAACATCATTTACAACATTCAAAAACGCTAATCCATCATATGAAAACTAGTAAACCCTAATCCATCATATGAAAACTAGAAAACCTTAATAACATCATTTGCAACATTTAAAAACCCTAATCCATCATATGAAAACTAGAAAACCCTAACACATCATATGAAAACTAGAAAACCCTAATCCATCATATGAAAACTAGAAAACCCTAATCTATCATATGAAAACTAGAAAACCCTAATCCATCATATGAAAACTAGAAAACCCTAATCCATCATATGCAGCATTCAAAAAACCTAATCCATCATATGAAAACTAGAAAACCCTAATAACATCATTTGCAACATTCAAAAACCTTAATCCATCATATGAACACTTGAAAACCCTAATAACATCATTTGCAACATTCAAAAACCCTAATCCTTCATATGAAAACAAGAAAACCCTAATAACATCATTTGCAACATTCAAATATCGTAATCCATTATATGAAAACTAGTGTCACACCTCCAAACCTCGATGGCGGAAACGTCTGAGGGTGGAACGGAACATAGTATCACAACCATCGCATACATTGAAACATAAGTAAATAAACAACCATCCTACATTGAAATTGGAAAGTTACATTATTCAAATGATATTGTTTCATCCCGATTACAAACTAATAACGAAATAAATAAAAGAGACGTCATCGCGTCCCATCCCAAAAGAGGTAGTCAGACCTGACTATTTGTTACCTGAGAATACAAGTAATTTTGCAAGTGTCAACATTACGTTGGTGAGTTTGTAAGATTTTTTGTAGTGAGAAATTTAATAATTCCTTTATGAAAATCAATAGTATATGTACCAAGAAAAACGGTTTTTTCTTTAACGTTATTGTAGTTTTAAAACCCAAAGACTAATATGTGTACGCAGTTTGTAGTATAAAGCCAGTAAAAGTGTATATTTCCACGTAAACAATTTATATAGTTGATTTTCCCATGTGAGACACCATATAACCATACTGAGACCATGTATGCCTGCTTCGACGTTCTTCAGGCGTCGGACTGTTAGACATTTGTCACCTCAGACCTGCTGGTCTAGCTGTAGCTAACAGCTCAGGTGCAGGGTTGTCAATCCCGTATAGATCTATACACAAATATCACGCTCTCTTACTGAGACTCTGGTTATAAATTTCAGGACTTATAGTATGTACTTAAATAAGCACTGTGAAGACCCGTCTCACAAAAATGTATGTATCAATCAACTTGTTAAAGTTTGTATATGAAAAACCCTTGTATTTGCCCATTATCACTTTTCCCATGATAATATAGTAATGTATAATAATTATATATTTTTATAAAATTATTTTGTCTTGTTCAAAATGTCATAATAACCTTGTGTTCATAAACTATTCCTATAATAGTCTATTTTTAGTATTCCATCGTAAAAGGCATATATTTACAAATATATGTGAAATAACTTATTTAGATGGTTATAAACAACACCTTTTAAGATATTTTCCACAATAGTGGTGTAATAACTTGAGTATACCCTTTATTAATTCCAATATAATATTTCATGACTATCAAATAAAGAACGGCCAGGTAGTAGACCAAATGGGGAGGCAGGACCCTTTCAGCGTAAAAGCCTTTCGGAAATCCAACAACCTAGCCCAAAAGATCGGCCTAGACACCGCCCTCGTAAGTAGATCATTCGATATTATTTTTGGAATTATAATAGAATTGTTGTAATAATGATGTTTACAAAACTCGCATTTCGTTTACTATTATTACAAATGAGTATAACTAACTATTTTTATAGTATAACTTGTATTCTCCCCCTTAAAAACTTGAATAAAAATAAAAAGAAGGGGTATGAACTCACCTTAATGTCGATGATGATCTTATCACCAATTATTGTTAGATCACCCGACTCTTCCTGCTTCTAACTTGAACCCTCTTTTTCTATATTTCTACTATATTTTCAAGCTATATATCTACAACTCTCTCGATATGTGTATATAGCTTGTATTGGTGTGGTTTGATTATAAGAATTTGAGTCCTATTTATAGTAGATTTATTTTCGTATAGCGGCCCTCAAGATACATATATTTGACTTTTATAGCTTTTATAAAGTGTTTATGACAAAACATACCCTTAAAATACTCTTTAAATAGATTAATAGTTTTTATATAAAAAGAATGATTTTTGTTTATAAAACTATAATCTACAAAAATCGTAGTTTAATAATATCAACTTTTTAACTAAAAAGCTTTAACGAATTAACGAAAGGGTATTAATTGTATGTTTAATGAAAATATAGGGTTTAAATGTAAATACAATTTCATTTTAAAGAAAAAGAAAATATTAAATATAAAACTGATATCAATAATATTAAATTTTGACGTCAGGTTGTTCGTATCGACGATACGGTTTTGACGGTAAATTTTTCGTTTTATAAACAATCATAATATTTTTGATAAACTTAACAATACGTATTGAATACGTAGGGTTCGAAATGAAAATATGAATTCTTTGAGGGTAAATATATAAATATGAATAAATAATTAAGTGGGGCCCACTTTAATAAAATTATAAAAAAATAAAAAATACAAATTTCAAAGTCTTCCCACCCTTTTTGAAGAAGATTTTGATATTTTGTTGTTTTTTTATTTTTTTATTTTTTTACTGAACACTATTCACGTCGAATTACTGTTCATGTCTGACACTATTCACGACGTATTTTTTTTTATTTATACCAAAAAAATCTAACTTAATTGCGTTTGTTAGTATAATTCATTTTGAATTAGCGCAAGTAGTACTATAATAATTAATATTATATCGTAGAGGTTATGAAATTTACATTTCAACATACTGACCTACATACGCTTCGGTTGACTTGCATTGACTTTCGTTGACCTAATTTGACAGTTACCACATCATCTACACGTTAGAAGGAATTTCGTCCCGAAATTTAGCACTTTGAGTAGATTCACAAGGGTTTGGGAATAGATGTGGGTATTTTTGTTTCATCTGGTCTTCACGTTCCCAGGTAAATTCAGGTCCACGCTTGGCGCTCCAGCGGACCTTCACTATCAGTATGCGGCTTTGTTTCGTTCTTTTGATTTCTCTGTCCATGATCTCCAAGGGTTCTTCAACGAAATAGAGGTTCTTGTCCACCTCAATCTCGTCAAGTGGAATGACAAGAGTCTCATCAGACAGACACTTCTTTAGGTTGGACACGTGGAAAGTGGGGTGCACGTTGCTGAGTTCCTATGGTAACTGAAGTTTGTAAGCTACCGGGCCGATCCTGGCAAGGATCTCAAAGAGCCCAATGTACCTTGGATTTAGTTTCCCACGTTTTCCAAAACGTAGCATTCCCTTCCATGGTGAGACCTTCAACAATACGCGGTCGCCAACCTGAAATTCCAAGGGCTTGCGTCGTTTATCTGCATAGCTCTTTTGTCGGTCTCGAGATGCTTTTAGTCGTTCACGAATCTGAACGATTTTCTCTGTCGTTTCCCATATGATCTCAGGACCGGTGAGAGTGCTGCTACGCACTTGTCCTCTAGCTAACTGAGTATCACCCACCTCAGCCCAGCATAAAGGGGATCTGCACTTGCGCCCATAGAGGGCTTCAAATGGAGCAGCTTTAATGCTCTTGTGATAACTATTGTTGTATGAAAATTCAACAAGTGGTAAGTGAGTGTCCCACGCCCTACCAAAGTCTATCACACAAGCCCTCAACATGTCTTCCAGCGTCTGAATAGTTCTTTCACTTTGCCCGTCCGTCTGTGGATGGTACGATGTACTCATATCGAGTCTGGTTCCCAAGGCTTCTTGTAATGATTGCCAAAATCATGACGTAAACCGACTATCCCTGTCTGAGATAATAGAAACTGGCGCGCCATGCAATCGTACTATTTCTTTGATGTATGTCCTTGTAAGTTTCGTCATATCGTCGGTTTCCTTGATTGGCAGGAAGTGAGTGGACTTAGTTAACCTATCAACGATTACCCATATGGTGTCTAGCCCACCAGTTTTCTTGGGTAACTTGGTTATGAAGTTCATAGTTATCCGCTCCCACTTCCACTCGGGTATCTTTGGTTGTTGTAATAAACCCGAGGGCTTTTGATATTCCACCTTGACCTTGGCGCAAGTCAAACACTTGCTCACATAAGTAGCAATTTCTGCTTTCATATTTGGCCACCAATATAATTTCTTGAGATCCAGATACATCTTATCAGACCCAGGATGAACGGAGTACCTGGTTTTGTGAGCCTCGTTCATGATAAGGTCTCTATATCCGCCGAATCTTGGTGTCCAGATTCGATTCATGAGATAACGTGCTCCGTCATCCTTGACTTCCAGGTTTTTATCCATACCTCGCAAGGCTTCACTTGCGATGTTCTCAGGTTTTAAGGCTTCTAGCTGCGCCTCCTTGATCTGAGTGGATAAATGGGAATGGATAGTTATTGTCATTAACTTTACTCAACGACCCGAGTACTCATTTCGACTAAGGGCATCTGCCACTACGTTGGCCTTTCCTGGGTGATAACGAATTTCACATTCATAATCACTTAGCAGCTCTACCCACCGTCGCTGTCTCATGTTGAGCTCTTTTTGGTTGAGAATATTCTGAAGACTCTTATGGTCAATGAAGATCGTACATTTTGTGTCGTAAAGGTAGTGTCTCCAGATCTTTAATGCAAATACTACTGCCCCCAACTCGAGGTCATGCGTGGTGTAGTTGACCTCGTGAGTTTTAAGTTGTCTCGAAGCGTAGGCAATGACTTTTCCTCTTTGATTGAGCATGCAACCCAGACCCTGATTCGATGCATCGTAGTAGACCACAAAGTCTTATGTTCCTTCTGGAAGGGATGGAATAGGAGCGCTGCATAAAGCTTTCTTTAGAGTATGGAAGGTGGCGTCTTGTTCTTCTTCCCAATTGAATGTTACACCTTTCTGTGTCAGGGTAGTAAGTGGCTTTGCGATCTTAGAAAAGTTCTGTATGAATCTTCGATAATAGCCAGCAAGGCCCAAAAATTAGCGGGTGTTCTTGGTGCTTCCCAGTTTTCAATGGCTTTGATTTTGGAGGGATCCACATGTATTCCTTCCTTGATGACTACATGGCCTAGAAAGTCCACCTTCCGAATCCAAAATTCGCATTTTGAAAACTTTGCATACAACTTCTCCGCCCTTAGCGACTCCAAAACTTGTCGTAGATGTTGACTATGTTCCTCCTTACTTCGAGAATAGATTAGTATGTCGTCGATGAATACTATCACGAATTTATCTAAGTAAGGTCGGCATACGCGGTTCATTAAGTCCATGAATACAACGGGCGCATTAGTTAATCCGAAGGGCATCACAACAAACTCGTAATGGCCGTAATAAGTTCTGAATGCCGTCTTAGGAACATCTTTTTCTTGAACTCTCAGTTAGTGATACCCCGACCTTAGATCAATTTTAGAGAAGTAACTCGATCCTTGAAGTTGGTCAAAAAGGTCGTCAATTCGGGGTAACGGATATCGGTTCTTCATAGTGAGCTTGTTCAACTCCCGATAATCAATGCACATACGAAATGACCCATCCTTCTTCTTTACGAACAAGACCGGTGCTCCCCAAGGTGAGAAACTCGGCCTGATGAACCCTTTACTTAGCAGTTCGTTCAGTTGGCTGGATAATTCTTGCATTTCTGACGGGGCTAACCGATATAGCGCTTTTGCTATCGGGGTGGCTCCAGGAATCAAATCTATTCTGAATTCGACTTGTCGTGCGGACGGCACTCCTGGGAGGTCTTCTGGGAATACGTCGGAAAAGTCGCAGACTTCAGGAATCTCTTTGATGCTCTTTACTTCTTTCTTCTTGTCAACAACGTGGGCCAGGAAGGCATGATATATTTTATGTAGGTATTTTCGGGCTTTGATGCAAGACACGATTCGGAGATTAGTGCTGGGTTTATCGCCGTAGACGACAAGGGTCTTGTCATTTGGTAAGTGAAGTCGGATTCCTCGTTCATAGCACATAATGTCGGCATGATGGGGAATTAGCCAATCTATACCAACAATCACGTCAAAGTTTCTTATTCTAACAGGCATTAAGTTGATTTGGAAGGGGTGATTGTCCAGATTAAGTGTGCAACCTATGTATATGTCGTTGGTGCTTTCTGTTTTGCCAATGGCCATTTCTACAGTAAATGTTTCATTGAGTGGTTGTGATTTTTTTTAGTAAGTATTTAAACTCGTGGCTTACGAAACTCCTCTCCGCACCGCTATCGAATAGTATACAAGCATATGAATTATTGACGAGGAACGTACCGGTAACTACGGTGGGATCCTCCACTGCTTCCGCGCGTCCCATAGCCAGGACCCATCCATTTCTTCCAACAGTCTTTGTTTTCGGGCAATCCCGCTTGAAATGCCCCGTTTCTCCACAACCGTAACAAGCTTGACTCATCCCAGCATTAAAGGCTTGGGTGGTTTGTGGAGCTGGCATTCTGCCGTATCATGATGTGTGCCCTTTCTTGCCATAGCTTGTACATTACATTTCCTTACAAGCCCCATGATGATGGAAGTTGCACTTGTTACATTTGGGTAAGGTCCCAACATATTGCTTTGTTGATGCTGGGACAACAGGGATAGTGGCGGCATGGACCGCCCCAATATGTTGTCTTTTGGCACTTTCTTGGTTTAGTTGGCTTCTTCCCCTGTTCCAGGGCTTTCTTTTGTGGTCTCCTCCCCTCGGTTGCTCTGTTTTAAGCGCCATAGTGCCCTGGCGGACACCATTATCGACCAATCTCTATGCCAACCGCTTGGCTCTGTCTGCAGCTTCGACATGCCCCTGGATTTGGGGTGATAGTCCCCAAATGTATCGTTCCACTTTCTTGTACTCCGGTGTGACCATCGACGGACATAGAACTGCCAGGTCGTTAAACCTGTCGGTGTAGGCGGTTATATCTAAATTTTTCATTGTGAGATTCCATAGTTCCTGCTGCAGCTTTTGAACCTCACTCCTAGGACAATACTCCTTCAGCAGCATTGTCTTCAACTCTTCCCAACTCATAGAGTTGGCTACAGTGAGCGTATTTGTTTTTACGTTGTCTGTCAACCATGATAAGGCCCTGTTTGAGAAAGTACAGGCAGCGTACTTAACTTTAAATTCTTCGGGACAATCAGAGATGTCGAACACCGATTCTGTCTTTTCGAACCACCTAGTCAGGGCGATAACCCTGCCGTCCCCACTGAAAGCTATGGGTTTACAGTCTTGGAAATCCTTGTAAGTACATATTCGTTGGTGGTTCGGTGTTTCTCCGTTTGTTGAATCATTTGTACCGTTCCTGCTTCCGCTTCCATTGGTACCGTTTGGATTTATTTGAGCAACGGCAGCTGCTACGGCTGCAGTCACAGCAGCCTGGAAGGTGGCGGAATCTATTAATGGTGCTTCTGGAGTTTCTGTCCCGGTGCGTCTACTGTTTCTTGTTCTGGGTGGCATATTTCTGCCATAGGGATTCAAGATTGAATGAGGGTAGGTTTTCGATAATAGTTATTGGTCAGGTCTTATCAATATGTAAGGTCGACTAGGCAAGGATAGGGGTCTAAGAGGTACATAAAGTGTCTAGTTGTAAAAAAATACTCCTATAGTAATTTTAGCTTTATATTCTGTTTTAGAGTTTCTTTGTATAGGGTTCTTGGTAAGTTTTACACCTTGGACCAATATAGTTGATCAGGCTCTATCTATCCTAGGTATGATTAAATAACTACCTAGGTTTACCCGTAGTGTTCAACTCATCTTCTTACTCTTATTTGGTTCTGGTTATGACACTATTCTAGTATGTATGTACTCGCACTTATACTTTATAAAAATATCATTGTATTTTAAAAGTATCATTTGTACGAAATGTTTTAGAGAGTTTTAGTCTCATTGTATTTATAGTTGTATATCTTCAACGGATTGATATACTTAGTTCACTATAAACAATGCTCTGATACCAATCTGTCACACCCCCAAACCTCGATGGCGGAAACATCTGAGGGTGGAACGGAACATAGTATCACAACTAGAAAACCCTAATCCATCATATGAAAACTAGAAAACCCTAATCCATCATATGAAAACTAGAAAACCCTAATAACATCAATTGCAACATTCAAAAACCCTAATCCATCATATTAAAACAGGAAAACCGTTATCCATCATATGAAAACCGGAAAACCCTAATAACATCATTTACAACATTCAAAAACGCTAATCCATCATATGAAAACTAGTAAACCCTAATCCATCATATGAAAACTAGAAAACCCTAATAACATCATTTGCAACATTCAAAAACCCTAATCTATCATACGAATACTAGAAAACCCTAATAACATAATTTGCAACATTCAAAAACCCTTATCAATCATATGAAAACTAGAAAATGCTAATCCATCATATGAAAACTAGAAAACCCTAATAACATCATTTGCAACATTCAAAAACCCTAATCCATCATATGAAAACTAGAAAACCCTAACCCATCATATGAAAACTAGAAAACCCAAATCCATCATATGAAAACTAGAAAACCCTAATAACATCATTTGCAACATTCAAAAACCCTAATCTATCATACGAATACTAGAAAACCCTAATAACATAATTTGCAACATTCAAAAACCCTTATCAATCATATGAAAACTAGAAAATGCTAATCCATCATATGAAAACTAGAAAACCCTAATAACATCATTTGCAACATTCAAAAACCCTAATCCATCATATGAAAACTAGAAAACCCTAACCCATCATATGACAACTAGTAAACCCTAATCCATCATATGAAAACTAGAAAACCCTAATAACATCATTTGCAACATTCAAAAACCCTAATCTATCATACGAATACTAGAAAACCCTAATAACATAATTTGCAACATTCAAAAACCCTTATCAATCATATGAAAACTAGAAAATGCTAATCCATCATATGAAAACTAGAGACCCCTAATAACATCATTTACAACATTCAAAAACCCTAATCCATTATATGAAAACAAGAAAACCCTAATAACATCATTTGCAACATTCAAAAACCATAATCCATCATATGAAAACTAGAAAATCCTAATAACATCATTTGCAACATTCGAAAACCCTAATCCATCGTATGAAAACTAGAAAACCCTAATAACATCATTTGTAACATTCAAAAACCCTAATCCATCATATGAAAACTAGAAAACCCTAATAACATCATTTGGCTTCCTCAGCATCAAGTTTGCGAGTGAGGTTGAGAATTTCATCAATTTCCTTATCCCTAGTTGATTTGGCAGCATCCCGATCAGAGACTTGTTCTTCCAATATCTCCTTGCCTTTGCTTTTTGATGGATCTGTAGAGGATGGACCAAATCGCCTTCAGCATTCATCCTTTTGAACCAATCGGAATCGGGGTTCTGAGTAGCAGGTGTAGCCCCTTTTTCATTGTCTTTTCCGATAGTAGAAAATGAGGTTTTGATCGGGTTGTCTTTCTTCGGAGTGTCCTCATTGAGTCAAAGATGCTAATCGGATTTATCGCCAGATTTAATGCCATTAGCTTAGCTATCGGTTATGGAATGGGTCTATCCTTCCATACTTAGTTTTTTGTATAAATAGCATGCACGTACCCTAATTAGGGTTAAGTTTTTTTAATCCTTTCTACGGCACTCATAAAGAATAGTTCACATCGAATTGTTCTTGAGTTGCAAATAAATCATTCGACATCAGTTCTTCATATTGTCTATTCTTGATCTTGTTTAATTTTATTATTCTGCATTATTTGAATCTTGATCCAACTCTTGTGTTTCAACAATTGGTATCAGAGCAGGAGTTTGTGTTATTCACAGATCTGTTTTGATTATCTTTATCGTTTTGATCGATTTTGGATATCAGACTTTGATCTTTACGTTAGATTCTTCTTTTGATATGTTCTTACACTTCTGATTCAACCGTAAACAAGTTTCAATGGCTTTTGACGACTCACATACTCAGTCTTTCAATCTTTCAAGCAACATTGGATCCACCACTAGGACTCAAATTCTATTTACTCAAGAATATGAGGTCTGGGCGTTGCATTTTGAAGATTATGTTCTTGGCATTGAAGAACATGAAGCAACGATTTGGCAAGCTATTACTGAAGAAACTCATGTCCACACGGCAAAACCCTAAAAGAATACAACAATCTGCTTGTTACTCACCCAGACATTCCTCAAGACGAAAAAGATAAACTAATGTGCAACATTAAAGCATTCAGAATTATCAGATTCGCTCTCCAAGCAGACACTCTTTGCCTGGTTAGTTCATGCGAGACGGCTAAAGAGATCTGGGATAGACATAAAGAATTGTACTCCGGAGATGCTGACCTTGAGCACTCAATTCAAACCACTCTTCTTTCCGATTTCCGGAAGAAACTCTAACCCAGACATTCTATCGATACAATCATCTTCTCAGTCGATTATTAAAATACAATCTGGCTCGGACTGTTATTGAGCAAAAGGTTACTTTTCTTGATGGTCTTCGTTCCGAATGGAAGGCTATCGTATCAACCATAAAAGCGCATGAACAGTTTAAAACTTACACTTTAGCTAAAGTTTTGGGAATCCTCAAGTCCCATGAAAAGGAAGTCATTTCGGAAGCCAAAGCGACTATCGGTCTTGGTTTACTCGCACTGGTTGCTGCTGGGAAGAAATCGGCTAAAATCGATTCCGATTCAGATTTTTCCGACGATGATCTGACTAGAGAAGACAAAGCATTAATGGTATCAAATCCCAAGAAGTTCTTTAAGAAAAACTTCTCCAAATTCAAAAACCGAAGTCGACAAGGAGGTTTTAACTCTGAAAAGTCATCGGAAGAAAGCCAGAAAAAGAAAAGTGATGAGGAGAAGAAACTCGTTGGCGACTCAGGCTATGATTGCCATTACTGTAAAGGTAAGAACCATATTGTGAAAGACTGATTGCTCTGAAAGCCAACTGAGAAGAAGGAGCAGGTAAAGGATGAAGCTTATTATGCAAAGAAGATTGCGGAACTGAAAAAGAATGATGCTTCATCTACCAAAGCAGCCTTTGTGGTAAAAGAGGATAGCGAGTTTGGTGCCATCGAGGTTTGGTCAACGGATTCGGAAGATGAGGAGGTGAGAAATCCGACACATGGCCGATGTTTGATGGTAAAGGCTGATCATTCCGACAGCAGAGGGTACTCTACCGATGGGTGCCAAACCTCAGCAAGTTGTTTTGCTGCGAAACTTGTTTCTGAACAAGTTGAGGAATGTGAGGCTGTGGTCAACAAGGTACGCTCTATCCTTAAATCTTTAAATATTTGCTCTTCTAGTTATGATACTGAATTAGATGATCTTAGATTCACTGTCTCTAGTTTGAGTGATAGCTTAAAAAGAACACGTCTAAGCAATTCTAACCTAAATGATCAATTGAGCAGGGTATCGAATAAGAATGAGGAGAGACGAATGAGAATCGATGCGTTAGACACTGAGTTAGTTAGAGCACGAGATGATATCATTTATGTCAAAAGGGATAATCTAGTTCTTGTCAAACAGAGAAATATTTTTTGTTTAATCGCAAAGCGTCTTTACAATAATATTACACAATTGCATCTTGACTGTGATATAGGCAGAGGTTTACACAAAATGATTTTGCCCTTTCTTGAGTTGAAAGAGGATGAAATCGATGCAGAATACCACAGATGTGAAACCATTGTTTTATCCGATGAGGTTTCGGAAGCTTATCAAATCGGACTTGATAAAATTGAAAGCTATATTCAGTCCAAAGAACATAAAAATATGGTTAAAGAATATTTTTCAGAAAATGATCACGAGGAAATTAAAACAGCGACCTTAAAGAATTTTCACTCACTATGCTCTAAAATAAATTCTGATAATACTCCCATTAATGAGAATATTTCTGATTTTGATGAAAGTGATATGAGTGAGATATCAGTTGAGGATGAAATTGACTGTTCGGAATTCATATCCAATTCTACTGAAACTAAGAAAAATCTCATTTCTGAAAATTCAGTTGCTTTTGCGAGAATTGCTGAAAGTGAAGGATCACACACTTTAAACGAACAGGTCTGTTTTTCCAAAGATTCAGACAGTACCAAATCAAGTTTTTGTTAAACCAGGCCTAAATACAAAAGATGTAACTGAACTTAAAGTCCTAGTCGATAACGATAATTCCGATGTCTGTGATTCTTTCTTTTGGTCGGAACCGATTGATAACTCGGATGAGACCAAAGGTCTTTCCGAAATGACCTCGTGGAAATCTCGTGGTAACTACATTTCTGGATCGTTGAATTGTAAAAATTATGTCTCTCAAAAATGGTTCATGGGGTACAAAGAATATGAAATTCAATTCTTCAAACTCTAAGACAAGTACTTTCAAATCTGACTCTAACCACTACTCAACATCTTGTATTCATAAGTCTCCTGAAGAGCTGATAGCCAAAAGGAAACAAATGAATGCCAGGTACAAAAAGAATTTGAAAGAAAGAAAACAGTTTTGGAGAAACAAAAACGACTTAAACACAACCCAGAAAGTCAATCCAATTCCAATTCCAATTCCGAAATCTAAACATACTCCAAAACCAACACCCACAGCCTCAGTTTCAACACCAACAAAAAAGAATCCTACTCGTGTTCTCGGTTCAAGTGATTCAAAGGGGAAGGCAAACCTCTATCCTAAAACCACTCAGGATCTCAAAACCAACAAGATTCACCCAACAGTTATTTTTAAACCAAAATTCTCAGCTCAGTCAGTTAAACTTCCAAATCCTACTTATCACTCTCGCAGTCAGAAAACTCATTATTATCAAGTTTCCAACTCGTTCACTCCAACGAAATCTCGTTTTGCTAAAGAACAATGGCAATCCACAAAAATAAAAGTGTTCCGAGTTGAAAATAAGAAAAATCAACCATCTGTGAGAAAATCCTTTTGGGTTGAAAGATCATGCAATTTTCCTATCTCTCGTAAATTCTCACATGGGCCCACATTGGTTTGGGTTCCTAAATCTCTCTAACTTGTGCAGGTTCTACGTGACGAACAGTATGATCCGGAATGGTACATTGATAGTGGCTGTTCACATCACATGACAGGGAGGAAGGAGGAATTACAAGAATATCGCTCGCTAACGAATGGAGGAAAAGTTAGCTATGGCAACAATGCAACTGGAAACATCAAAGGCTATGGCATGATCACAAATGGTGAAATTTCGATACGGAAAGTGGCATATGTTGAAGGACTTCAGCACAACTTAATCAGTGTTTCGCAACTAGTTATCGGAACAGGTCTTAAAGTTACATTTGATGAAGATGGCTCTGAACTAGTTGAAAAGGAATCCAAGAAGCTCATTTTGAAGTCAAAAAGAAAAGGAGAGATGTTTCCTTTGGACATGAGACCCATCCAAGGAAAACCTGCCATCTGCTTACTCACAAAAGCTACGAACGATGATAGTTGGTTATGGCATAGGCGTTTATCTCACATGAACTTTCGTGATATTAATAAACTGGTACTTGGTGATCTTGTGCGAGGATTACCGCTACTCAAGTACGACAAAGACCGACTGTGTGATGCATGTGAGCTGGGAAAACAAAGCCGGAAGAGTCATTCTACAATCATCAACACAAAGATCATCGAACCATTGTAACTTCTACACATTGATCTTTGTGGTCCGTCTGCCATCGAAAGCATTGCTCACAACAAATACATTCTGGTTGTGGTAGATGACTTCTCTCGCTTCACATGGGTGTTCTTTCTCAAGAAAAAATCTGAAGCAGCGATCAACATGCTTAACTTCATCAAGCAAATTGAAACTCTTCTCCGAAAGCAAGTTCGGATTATAAGAAGTGATAACGGCACAGAATTCAAAAATAAAGTTCTAGATGATTTTCTTGTCAATAAAGGAATCTCGCATAACTTCTCTGCCCCCTACACTCCTCAACAAAATGGAGTGGTAGAAAGACGAAATCGTTCTCTTTGTGAAGCTGCTCGCACATCTCTTTTGCGAAACTTCCTCTATACTTCTGGGCCGATGCCATCGCAACTGCATGTTACACTCAGAACCGATCAAACATCAACAAACGATTTAATCTCACTCCCTATGAAATCATCAACAAAAGAAAACCGAACGTGAAATTCTTTCATGTTTTCGGATCTAAGTGTTTCATTTTTAACTCAAAAGAGAAACGCGTTAAATGGGATGAAAAAGCTGATGAAGGCATTTTTCTGGGATACTCTCTTACCTCAAAGGCCTATCGTGTTCTGAACAAAAGATCTCGGAAGATTGAAGAAACATACTACATCACCTTTGATGATAGATACCATTCAAGAGCAAAGCACTTTACTACAAAGACTGAAGAAATATTTCCCGAATCAAATACATCTACAATTTCTCTTGTGGATCTATATGAGGAATTCATGAATTTGTTCGATGAACAAGAAAACGCAAAATCAGCAGAAGCAAACGCAAGAGATAACCAAGGAGATGAGCTGTTAAAGCTTATAGAAAGTACTGTCAGTGAAAACGAAACTTCACAAGACAACTCCACTGATGTTCCGATTCCGAACAATGGTCCAACTCCCATTTCTGATGCAACCATCCAGGGGGAGAACCCAGCTCCTATCTAGGGGGAGAGTTCATCACCCATTCATGGGGAGGGTATGGCTCTTGAATCAGAGTCAACCACTCCTTCGGTTGAACAGAGTCACTCTGATACAAGAAACGATGCAAACTTCCAGGGGGAGAATGGAATTGAAAACAATGACCTTGACGAACAGTCAGAGGTACAATCGGAAGCAGAAGAAATTATTCCAGAAATTAATCCTGAATATGATCCAAATTATCCTCCAATGATAAAATGGACGAGAGATCATCCAAAGTCTCAAATCATCGAAGCAACATCTGCTGGCGTTCTCACTCGAGCTCAAGCTAAAGAAAAGCAATCCGCATTATTTTCAAAAGTGGAATTTTGCATGTTTCATTCATTCATCTCCAAGATTGAACCTAAAACAGTTAAAGTAGCACTCGATCATGCTGACTGGGTCCAAGAAATGCAAGATGAGCTAAATGAATTTGAACGCAACAGGGTGTGGAGATTAGTTTCGACTCTGGAGAAGGTTTTAGTTCTCGGAATGAAATGGGTATTCCGAAACAAATTAGACAAAGAAGGGAATGTCATTCGGAACAAAGCAAGATTGGTAGTTAAAGGTTACTGTCAAGAAGAAGGAATTGATTATGAAGAAACGTTTGCACCAGTGGCCAGACTAGAGTCAGTTTGAATTTTTCTTGATTATGCAGCACACAAGGGTTTTGATGTCTATCAGATGGATGTCAAGTGTGCATTTCTGAATGGAGAATTAGAAGAAACAGTCTACGTTGAACAGCCACCAGGCTTTGTGAGCAGTAAACATCCCGATCATTGCTATGTGTTAGATAAAGCTGTTTACGGTTTAAAACAAGCTCCAAGAGCTTGGTACGAAACTTTAACTCGGTTTCTCAAGCAATCAAAGTTCAAGCAAGGTTCTGTCGACCCAACTTTCTTTTTCAAAAAGGAAGGAAGTCACCTGATGATTGTTCAAATCTATGTCGATGACATCATTTTCGGATCTACTCATCCTAGCCTAACGGCTGAATTCCGAAAACTGATGGAGACAAAATTTGAAATGAGCTCGATGGGTAAAATCAATTTCTTTCTAGGCCTTAACATCAGACAAAGCTCAGAATGGATCTTCATCAATCAGGAAGCTTATACCAAGTCTCTCTTAGAGAAATTCGGAATGAAGGGAGATTCTAAAGTCAAAGTTCCGATGGCTTTCGGAACCAAACTCACTCCTTCACTAGACAAACCTGCAGCAGATATCACTCTTTACCGTCAAATGATAGGTTCACTTCTCTACCTTACTTCAAGTAGACCTGACATTATGTTTGCTGTTTGTTATTGTGCTAGATTTCAGGCTAATCCTAGAGAGCCACATCACAATGCTGTGAAGAACATATTCCGATATCTCAAAAGAACAACCTCTCTTGGACTATGGTATCCGTCAGGATCTGGCTTCTTCGTTCAAGCATTTTCTGATGCTGATCTTGGTGGTTGTGGATTGGATCGCAAAAGCACTTCAGGAGGATGCAACTTCTCGATGGAAAACTCGTAAGCTGGCAATCAAGGAAACAAACTTGTGTGTCACTCTCAACAGCTGAAGCTGAGTATATTGTTGCTGCTTCATGCACCTCTCAGATAATATGGATTCAAAACCAACTGCTAGACTATGGAGTCAGTATGAAACGTATTCCTCTTTACTGTGATTCCGAAAGTGTGATTCGGATCTGTCACAATCCAGTGCAACATTCAAAGACTAAACATATTGCACTCAGATATCACTTTATCAAAGATCATGTTGAAGACGGCAACATCGAGATTCATTTTGTTCGCTCAAATGATCAACTGGCAGACATCTTCACCAAGGCACTTCCAGAGCTAGCATTTAACAGAATTCTTCAAGGCCTCGGAATGATGGAAGCTGAATCTGTTCCGAAATCCAACTAATTTTCCGAATGATTCTGAAATTCGGAATGCCTCAGAATCGGAATTCAGACGAGAATAATTCGGAATGCATGTATTCTCTCTAAAATTTTGTTTTATTTTTTTTATTTATTTCATTTGAATTTTTGTTATTTTTTTCTCAACAAAACATCAAAAATACTTTCTTTCAAATTAATTTTTTTTGTGTGCGTTTTACTTTCTTTATATATATCAAAATATCAAAAATATTTTCTAGTTCTCTAAAATATTTTTTTGTATGTTGTGTGTTTTATTTTATTTTATTTTATTTATTTTATTTTATGTTATTTATTTTTTTTTCACATATACTTAAGCATGTAGATACAGAATACAAAGAGAAGAGAAATTCATCAACCATAGCAAAGCACTTTTTATTTAAAACTGCAGGAACGTAGTTCAGTACAACAAAAGAAACATCAAAAACTACTAAATCCTACAACTTATAATAGTGCCACATCGGAGGATCACCAAGGTGGAAGGATTGATGGATTCGCACCTCACACTCATCCACGAAGAGGCGACTCTCATCCGCCAATCCCACCAAGAACTGGTCGTGAGGAGTTGTCCGGATGATCACCGCTGGCCACCATCCCCGCTTGTGCCAGACCTCCACGAGGTCGAACTGTTTATACTCCACCAAGATCTTTGGTGGGACAGGCTGCAAGTAGGGATAACTGGTATGGATCGTAAGGGGACCATCACCATCACTGTCCTTGAGCGTGGTCATCTTGACCTCATACCAATGGTTCCAAACCGCCATGACGACTCCACCATAAGTGCCACCTGCGTATTCACCTTCACGCATTTTCACCTCAACCTTGTCACCACGGTTGTAAGGACGCTGAGCCATTTGATGAATCGTCTGAAGGTAATTTTTCGTGAGTGTGTGCTGTTTCTGCTAACAATGTTTTCCTTTTATAGGCAAACAGGACGCCGATTAGGCTTCCCAATAGTGGATATTAAATCACTTTTTGGGAGTAATGATGCAAATCTATTGCAATTATTACGCATCATCAAAGCAGAGACGGCTGATTAGCAGCTGATTAGACGTTTCCCACTCTTTTCTCCTGAGCATTTAATGAGTTCTCATGATGACTTTCTCTCTCAGCAGTATTTTGCAGTACATTTTTTTCTCTTTCCACCTGTCTATCTATCTAATGAATATCTATGATTATTGAAATAACAACCAATTTCAATATATGATTTCGAAACATCTAGTCAAAGATCGCAACTCATTTTCACCATGAGAAGCTGTGAGACTCAAACAACCTCTCTCGACCCTTCTATCGATTCTTCACACTTAATACATTTCCATATAACTGTAACCCTTATGAAGGTTTTCAGCATTACCACTGAAAACTGATGGTTATACAAACTCTGTGTTCATGATTTCGAAATTGTTTCTACCACAATTTCGAATGAAACCCAAAAATCTGAACACACTAAGGAATTGACGAAAACTTCAAAGGAAATCTCAATCTTTTATTTTTGCGTGATCTTTATGAAATCTACTCCACCAAAGTAATTTCTATCCAAAGAGATCCAGTTTTTCATTTTTTTTGAGATTTCAAAATATTTCCCAAGTCAGACAAATATTCTCCTTACCCTCACTTGTTTTCATGAGTACTCTGGTCAAACAAGTCCTTTCTTCCGATTTCGGACATTTCTCACGTTTTCGGAATTCGAAAGAAAGTTAAACCCACCTCATAAAGCTAAAATCTTAAAAGAAAGCTTTCAATGATTCTTATCAATCAATTGATCGTAATTCAACGGGATCCCACAAAATCACTTCCGAATCTCTCATGATTCCGAAGGAAGAGATCATTGCCCGGGGTCAATCAGCTTTATGTCATTCCGACATCACACATTACCAAATAAATCTTGATTTTCTTCTTTATCTTTGACACACTCTTGCACGAAAATCATTATTGATTTTTCTAACTCTGGTTGATTCTATGATAAGGATTCCGATTGATGACCTGGCATTTTTTTTTACTCATCAAATTTTTGAAAATTTGAGTAAGGTAATCAAGACGTGGTCGTTACAACGTCATCTCCACAGCAGCTACTTTCTCGCTTTTCACGCGCCTGCAATGCGACTTTTGGGGGTCACTCATGATGATACAGTGTGATTCTTGGGAACCGCAATCGACTGAAGCGGGATTTTCTTTTTACAAATAATTTCCAAAGGATATTTAAAGGGTTTCTTGGGTTACTCTCTTTCTTCTCCACTCTTCTTCTCTCACGCAAGAACTCTCCATCTTCAAAGCCCTCTCTTTCTCGCGAACTCTCAAGAACTCTCAAATGGATGGTTCATCTTCTGCAAACGAAAATACATCCTCCTCTCTTATGCTGAAGATCAAACAAAATCAGAATATGATCATCGATCTTAACTCTTCCAAGTATAATGAAGCTCTTCAGCCGATGATCGAGTGTCTCAAATATTCTAGAATCTGCAAAGCCCTAACTGCCTCAGAAGAAATTCCAATCATGTATCTCTCGTCAGCGTACTCGTCAGCATTCTACAACAAGGCTGATGATGTTGTTACTTTTGAAGTAGGATCTATCAAGACTCGCATTTCCAAGTCCCGTTTTGGGAAATTGCTAGGGTTTACTGATCAAAACGATGTTGTCGATCCTGATTCCCTTCCGCCTGCTACTCTTCCACGGTTTTTCTACCAACTAGGCTACAAGGGCGACATAACGCAACTATCCAAGTTCACAAAGAAGGGTCTACCACCTCTGTGGAACTTTCTTTTCACCATCTTGTTCAAAAGCTTCTCTGAATGCACGACAGGCACAGACAGTGCAAGTAAGCTCTTTTACTCTATCTTTTATGGCCTCTATCATGATATCAATCTTGATTACGGGTCTATTCTCTAGAGCCAATTTGTCGAGAGCGTAAACTACAAGAACCGTCACTCTGAAAAATCTTGTGCTCGATTTTGGTCCATTGTGGTGAAACGGGCTATTGAGAAAAATCATATCCATGTCATGACCGATTATGTGTTAGCGGTTATTCCGACGTTGTTAACCACTCAGTTTGCAACCACTAAATCGGATGATTTCGATTTCATTGGAACAATTCCGATCACGATGTTGGACCGAGTTCCGAAGGAAGTTCAATGCATCGCTGAGTACAGACTGCTATCTCCATCGGGAGTTCGTAATGTTGACCAAATACATCAAGACGCTTTTGATAGACTTGAAAATCCAAACAAAATGGTTAAAAGAAAAGGTAAAGGTGCAGCGTCCGACACGGAAAAACAGCCCAAACGTCCAAGGAGGCTTCGGAAGCTTGTTCAGTCTTTTGATTCGGAAAACGAACTCTCTAATACTCAACCTATTCCGAATTCCCCACACGATGTTCCGATTACAGAAAATCTTGAAGGTATACCCCCTACCAAGCCTTCTCATCATTCACTATCGCCGCCTTATGACCCCACACCAAAAACCACTCCTCATTCTAGCCCACAATCAACTCCTGAACGCTCACCCCTCCGAACCCCCATCACTCAAAAGTCTCCATCCATATCACCCAAACAAACTAGCATTCCAAATTCGCCTTATGTCAACCCTCCTTCGGATGATGATGAAGAGGAAGATATTCTGGTTAATGATGACCAGGACGATCTTTCAGACTTCCTTGAATCTCCATCCACTGTTAAACTCAAGACCCATAGTTCTTCTGTTCCGATGGTGTCTGATCAGCTCAAGGAAATCTCCGAGAAACTGGACTTACTTCTTCAATCCAAGGCGAATCCCTCAATCTCCGACTGGCAATCCCAGTTAAATGCTCACAAGGACTCGGTGGACACTTTAATCACCGAAAATGTTAAACTCATGCGTGAATTCTCCTCCCTTATAGAGAAATCAGAAACCCAAATGCAAAATTCTGCCACCTCTATTGGCAGGCTGGAAAAAGATGTCCTCAAATTTACTCAGGACTTCCGAGACTCTCATGTCAGGAACAATGAAAAGATGCAACAAGTCATCTCCAACTTTGGGAGCATTCTGAAGAAAGAAAGAGAGGAGCTTTCCACCTTACGTTCGGAAATGAAGACATCATATTCCGAATGGGTATCCTCTATGGATACAAACTTTGACCAACTGAAAACGGATTTGGCCACGGAAAATTCCTTGATGGATACATTAGCAGCCAAAGAAACCAAAATCCAGGTTCTCAAGTCCGATATCCGACACAAGTCTGCCATTCTCACCTCGGCTGTCTCTCAAAACAAAGCTGTTCAAAACGGTGTCTCTGAAATCGATTCTTTCCTTCATCGAATTGTTGAAGACACTAATCCACTTCTCACTCCTCAGGTGCGCAGACATCTAACTCTCAAGTTTCATCCTGTCTTCAATCTTTTAGCCGCATTAAAGGGTGCTTCGGAAGGTGTTGCCTCTCCAAAAAAAGGGGGAGACGAGATCAATGAAGAAAGTACGTTCAATCAGGACACTCCGAAGAAAGACAACCCGATCAAAACCTCCTTTTCTACTATCGGAAAAGAAAATGAAAAAGGGGCTACACATGCTACTCAGAACCCCGATTCCGATTGGTTCAAAAGGATGAATGCTGAAGGCGATGTTGGTCCATCCTCTACAGATCTATCAAAAAGCAAAGGCAAGGAGATATTGGAAGAACAAGTCTCTGATCGGGATGCTGCCAAATCAACTAGGGATAAGGAAATTGATGAAATTCTCAACCTCACTCGCAAACTTGATGCTGAGGAAGCCGCCAAAAGAGAGGCTGAATTACTCTTGAAAACTCAGATGTCATTATTTCCTCCCTGGCACTATAAAAGGATGACATTGGAAGCAATTACTGAGCCTGTGGAGAACTGGCTTCAACCAGTTACCTCGTATAACACAAGCAATGACGTAAACTCTCAGCTTGACTTTCCGATGACGGCGAAAGCACTTTTGTTCCAAGGGTTTGAGGAACTCAAAGACACTCGTCTTTCTAATTCGGAAGTGAATGACTTGCTGTTCACATTTTATTTGAAAAACGCGCTTGCTCAACATTTAACCTGGAGTTTGAAGAAGATTATACAACTGACTCCCCGTCTTCCTGAGGTTAATGTTCCATTCAAAAAACGCAAGATTTTTGGTATTCAGAGGCGATGATAAAGAGAAGATGGAATTTTCTCTTGCTAATCTACCATTTATGAATCCATTCGACTGGATATCTCTGTTCAACATCTTGTCGAGAGAACAAAAGTATCATTCCCTTTCTGATCATCTCAAAAGAATGATTGGATACTATATTCTTGAAGTTGCAAAGTTGGATGTTGAAGTTGCTGGTGTTCTTGACAAGATTCCTCTGACTGTAAGACGCCCTCCTCCCAAAAATCTTAGTAAGCGCAAAATCGGTAAAATTGTCAACTCAAATTGGAGTGTGGCATACAACTCAAAGGAAGGGCTTGAGAATATTAAAAGGATATTCTATCTTTCGGACAAACATCTTCACAAAACTCCAGTGTTGAAACACATTCTTCACATCACCAACAAACTCCAATCCAACACCGCTGATGATAAAACATGCATCAACGACATGTTGAGATGGTACATAGAATTTCGAAAGAGGATCATGGCCATGATTCCGAGGGTGTTTGATAGACAAGCAAATGAAGTGAAACCTGAAGAATGAAGACAAGCCGCATTTTTGACTCAAAGGGGGAGATTGTTGAGTCATAAATAAATATTGAGTCAAAGATGCTAATCGGATTTATCGCCAGATTTAATGCCATTAGTTTAGCTATCGGTTATGGAATGGGTCTGTCCTTCCATACTTAGTTTTTTGTATAAATAGCATGCACGTACCCTAATTAGGGTTAACTTTTTATAATCCTTTCTACGGCACTCATACAGAATAGTTCACATCGAATTGTTCTTGAGTTGCAAATGAATCATTCGACATCAGTTCTTCATATTGTCTGTTCTTGATCTTGTTTAATTTTATTATTCCGCATTATTTGAATCTCGATCCAACTCTTGTGTTTCAACAGCAACATTCAAGAACATTAATACATCATATGAAAACTAGAAAACCCTAATAACATCATTTGCAACATTCAAAAACCTAATCCATCATACGAATACTAGAAAACCCTAATAACATAATTTGCAACATTCAAAAACCCTAATCGATCATATGAAAACTAGAACACCCTAATAACATCATTTGAAACATTCAAAAACTCTAATCCATCATATGAAAACTAGAAAACCCTAATCCATCATATGAAAAGTAAAAACCCCTAATAACATCATTTACAACATTCAAAAACCCTAATCCATCATATGAAAACTAGAAAACCCTAATCCATCATATGGAAACTAGAAAACCCTAATAACATCATTTGCAACATTCAAAAACCTTAATCCATCATATGAAAACTTCAAAACCCTAATAACATCATTTGCAACATTTAAAAACCCTAATCCTTCATATGAAAACTAGAAAACCCTAATAACATCATTTGCAACATTCAAAAATCCTAATCCATTATATAAAAACTAGAAAACCCTAATCCATCATATGAACACTAGAAAACCTTAATCCATCATATGAAAACTAGAAAACCCTAATAACATCATTTGCAACATTCAAAAACCCTAATCCATCATATGAAAACAATAAAACCGTTATCCATCATATGAAAACTGGAAAAGCCTAATAACATCATTTACAACATTCAAAAACGCTAATCCATCATATGAAAACTAGTAAACCCTAATCCATCATATGAAAACTAGAAAACCCTAATAACATCATTTGCAACATTCAAAAAGCCTAATCCATCGTATGAAAACTAGAAAACCCTAACACATCATATGAAAACTAGAAAAACCTAATCCATCATATGAAAACTAGAAAACCCTAATCCATCATATGCAACATTCAAAAACCCTAATCCATCATATGAAAACTAGAAAACCCTAATCCATCATATGCAGCATTCAAAAACCCTAATCCATCATATGAAAACTAGAAAACCCTAATCCATCATATGAAAACTAGAAAACCCTAATAACATCATTTGCAACATTCAAAAACCTTAATCCATCATATGAAAACTTGAAAACCCTAATAACATCATTTGCAACATTCAAAAACACTAATCCTTCATATGAAAACTAGAAAACCCTAATAACATCATTTGCAACATTCAAAAATCCTAATCCGTTATATGAAAACTAGAAAACCCTAATCCATCATATGGAAACAAGAAAACCCTAATCTATCATATGAAAACTAGAAAACCCTAATAACATCATTTGCAATATTCAAAAACCCTAATCCATCATATTAAAACAAGAAAACCGTTATCCATCATATGAAAACTGGAAAACACTAATAACATCATTAAAACATTCAAAAACGGTAATCCATCATATGAAAACTAGTAAACCCTAATCCATCATATGAAAACTAGAAAACCCTAATAACATCATTTGCAACATTCAAAAACCCTAATCTATCATACGAATACTAGAAAACCCTAATAACATAACTTGCAACATTCAAAAACCTTATCAAACATATGAAAACTAGAAAATGCTAATCCATCATATGAAAACTAGAAAACCCTAATAACATCATTTGCAACATTCAAAAACCCTAATCCATCATATGAAAACTAGAAAACCCTAATCCATCATATGAAAACTAGAGACCCCTAATAACATCATTTACAACATTCAAAAACCCTAATCCATTATATGAAAACAAGAAAACCCTAATAACATCATTTGCAACATTCAAAAACAGTAATCCATCATATGAAAACTAGAAAATCCTAATAACATCATTTGCAACATTCAAAAACCCTAATCCATCGTATGAAAACTAGAAAACCCTAATAACAACATTTGTAACATTCAAAAACCCTAATCCATCTTATGAAAACTAGAAAAACCTTAATCCATCATATGAAAACTAGAAAACCCTAATAACATCATTTGCAACATTCAAAAACTTTAATACATCATATGAAAACTAGAAAACCCTAATAACATCATTTGCAACATTCAAAAACGTAATCCATCATACGAATACTAGAAAACCCTAATAATACAATTTGCAACATTCAAAAACCCTAATCGATCATATGAAAACTAGAACACCCTAATGACATCATTTGCAACATTCAAAAACTCTAATCCATCATATGAAAACTAGAAAACCCTAATCCATCATATGAAAAGTAAAAACCCCTAATAACATCATTTACAACATTCAAAAACCCTAATCCATCATATGAAAACTAGAAAACCCTAATAACATCATTTGCAACATTCAAAAACCCTAACCCATCATATGAAAACTTGAAAACCCTAATCCATCATATGAAAACTAGAAAACCCTAATCCATCATGTGAAAACTAGAAAACCCCAACCCGAGAAAACCAGAAATCCCTAATTTTCTCTAACCTCTCTCTAGAATTTTCTCTCTCTAGAAAGTTTTTGTGTTTTTTAGGTTTTGTTCTGTTGAATTTTACTATGGATAATGATTCACTAGGTTGTGATTCCATTTTAATGTCAAATGATGGTGTTATAATGGATCAGCAACATCACTCTCATGAGTTATCTATTGGAAAAGATTCATCCTTGGAAACTAATGAGGTTCTAGGAAATCAACTTCATTTATGTTCTGCACAAGGTATTATAGCTACGGAAGATGTGTTTAATATGGTTGAAAAAAGATTAAAAAGTTTTAAAACAAAACAGCCATGTATTTTCACACAACTTGACAGGAACATACAAAAAAGGAAATCTGTTACAAACCACAAACGATTTTTAGAATTATTTACTGGAAAACAAAAAGAGATACATTCTCAAATTTTTCAAGAAAAAGAAAAACAATATCAAGTCCATGTTGCTGCTTCAACTCTTCTTAGTCAATCGGATATACAAAATCATGGAGATCACGGTTTAAATTCCTTGGAAGATGGCTGCAATGGAGATGGCTGCAATGGAGATCACGGTTTAAATTCCTTGGAAGATGGCTGCAATGGAGATCACGGTTTAAATTCCTTTGAAGATGGCTGCAAAGATTTGGAGAAAATTCACTCGGATATACAAACTCATGGAGATCAAATCGATGTTGCTACACCTATGTTCACGGTTGATGGATACAAAGAGGGTTTGAGTACCGACTACTCATCCTCGGAAGAAAGTAATGGTGAAGAAGATGAAAATAATGATACTCCCAAAATAGACAATACCGTGAACAAAACTCACTGCATGGAGGCTAACTTCACGATTCATAAACAAAATATTGCTTCTACAAGTCATAGAGAAGCACCCTCGAAACCGAACAATGAGGAAGATGAAGACATGAGAACAACCTTCGGGTATGATGGTGAAGATAGTGAACCAAACCAGCAAACATCCGGCCAAAAAATTGCAGCGGTTGCATCTCACTCTCCAACGGTCACCTCTTTGAAATCTCAAACGGCCATGGAGGAAGGTATACCCGATTACTCAATTCTCTCTAATTTGAATCGGCCATTAGTGGTAGATAACTTCCAACCTTCATTAAAGAAACAATTAAATATTGCTAATAATCATAGTTTGGACAAAGGTGATTCTATAATGGGGGACATAGAAACACCCTTTTCTAATATGGGGGACACAAAAAGCAACTTTACTTCACCCCTTGTTGACTTCTCCAATCCGTTGGAAGTTTATGGAAATGCTATGATCCATATGGATCCAAGTGAATCCATCTCCCCTTTGATGGATCCGACCCATAAGCCTCTTCATCCCATTGTGGGCCTCCATAAGACTACTTCTCAATTGGGCTATCAAAATAATCATTCAATTTTGGGCCTTCCTAAGTCTATCATAGATATTAAGTCCAAATATCCTTCCAAGCCCAATAATTTAATATCTTCTAAGGCTATTAGGCATTTTAATAACAATGATAATCTAAACTATAAGCCCGCTAATAATAAAAATGTCATTAATTCCTGTGCACAATGTCGTCTTATCCAACGGTTTAAATAATTTAAAAAATTCTAATAATCAAAAAAATATTATCCATAAAATGGATTCAAAAAATATAAATAATAATGCTTGGTCCCGTAAACTTCCGCTTCTGGCTAACTCTCAGGCACACATCTTGAGTGGTTCTCACAAACACTCAAGTAATAGTTTCCGCTTCATTCCTAATTTAAGTCAAGATATTGAAGTACCTGTTGACATACCGGTATCGGTAGTTAATAAGATATGTCAGACTCATGCGCGCACGATATGTGGTTATTTTGTTGGATGTAAAATGAATTATTCGGATGTTCGTTATCTCGCTTCTAAGATGTGGTTACAACATGGTCTGGAGGATGTGTTGTTAAATGGTAATGGTATCTATCTATTTAAATTTAACAACGACCAAGGTCTACAACATGTTATAACACACGGCCCATGGACCTTTAGGAGTGCACCCATTGTCATGCAAAAATGGAGACCCGGACTTAGCATCCATAGAAACAAACATGACAAACTTCCGCTATGGATTAAAATCCATGACATCCCGTATGAGACTTGGAGTGAGGAAGGATTAAGCCACATTGCCTCTAAAATTGGAAAGCCTCTTGCCATGGACTCTTATACGGCTAATATGTGCACTTATGCGGCTGGTAAAGCGGTTTATGCTCGTGTCCTTCTAGAAGTCCCCACCCGCCCAACCTGGATTGACAAAGTTATTATCCGAATTCCTGACCCAGAAACTCTAGAGCTTTCTACTCATACTCTAAGAGTCGAATATGAATGGAAACCACCTATGTGCTCTCATTGTAAGGTGTTTGGTCATGAAACACATGTTTGTATGCATGTTATTACTAAACCTAATACTACTTCTATTGCTAAACATATGGATAATTCTAGCATTAATAAGGAAATTCATGATCAACCAATTATAGATAAAAATGATGATTTTACTATGGTTTCAAATAATAAAAATTCATCAAAACATGTTTCTAATAATGGTAAGATAAATAATGAATCTTCTAAAAGCAGTACGATTAGAAAATACAAAAACAAGACGAAAGATAACTCTAACGGCAAGGTTAATTATAATAATCGACCCCCTATGTCCCCCCAATCTTCTAATCCTCCCTTCAAGAGTAAGGAGACTTTTGTTGGTTTCCCAAGCCCTATCATTCGAATTTCTTCCTCCAAGCCCCTAAAACAGCCTGATTCTTCCACTCCTATTTTTAACGCGTTCTCCATTCTAGAGACTTGTTCCTCTAACGTCACAGATATTCCCTCTACTTCTTACCCCTTGCCCCCTAATGGTGCTCATTCCCATTTTACTCCTGTTGATTTTGATCCTGATGCCGATGACCTAATCAAAGAGGATAATTGTTTTGAGGTTGACTCTGATGATGGTGACACTGCCCAGTTCATTGTTAATGAAACTGGATCCCATAATGATCACCCTATGATAACTACGGCGTCCGAGCAGTTGGACACCACCCAACGCCAAGTTTCCATATGACGCACATCGCTGCATGGAATACTCGCGGTCTTTGTAAGCCTTCTCATCAGAAAGCTTTGAGAGATCTTATTCGCGAGCAAAATTTACAAATTTGTGCTTCTATCGAGACTCGTGCTTCATTCTCTAAGCTTCCTCTTATCTGTACGAGTGCTTTTGGATCCTGGTCTTGGTCGTCTAACGGTCTCTTTAGCCCTCGGGGGACTAGAATTGTGGTAGCTTGGGACCCCATTGCTATTGATATGATGCTTCTTGACTTAAATGATCAGGTTATGCATTTCTACGTTAAAATTCGTGCCTCTAATAAATCTTTCTTCTGCTCTTTCATCTATGCTCATAATAATCATATTCTGCGACGCTCCCTTTGGAATTCTCTTTCCGCCCATAAGAAAGTCGTTAAAAATGCCCCTTGGATCCTTTTGGGTGATTTCAATGTTGCCCTTGACATGAAAGATAGCACCTATGGGAGTTCTGTTACCTCTCGTGCCATGGAGGATTTCAGGGACTGTGTTAATCGCATGGAGATGGAGGACCTTAACTATAAAGGTCTCTTTTACACCTGGACCAAGTCTCCTAATGGTACTGGTGGGATTCTCAAAAAAATTGACCGTGTCATGGGAAATCCTAGTTTCGTTACCTCTTTCTCCTCTGCTTCTGTCAATTTTCTCCTCTATCGTTCTTCTGACCATACTCCTGCGGTGCTTTCTCTTCCCAGTAGATCTACGTTCAGGCCGAAACCATTCAAATTCCCTAACTTCCTGACTTACACTACAAGAATCGAGGGCTATAGGGACGACAAATGTCGTCCCTATAGACCCCGATGTCGTCCCTATAGATGCCTCCAACGACATGTCGTCACTATAGCCTTCGTGCCTATAGAATAGTCGCTATAGACCAAAATTGTCGTCCCTATAGCCTTCGTCTCTATAGCTTAGCTATAGAGACGACATGTCGTGACTAAAAGGTGGTTTCAAAAAAGGAAATAACGGCTTGTAGTGACGACTTGTCGTCCCTATAGCGTAGGCTATTGAGACGACGTGTCGTCCCTATAGCTTAGGCTATTGAGACGACTTATCGTTACTATTAGTGGTTAGAAAAAATTCGCCTCACCTATTGGGACGACATGTCGTCCCTATAGCCAAGGCTATAGAGACTAAATGTCGTCCCTATAGCCACTGTACAGGTTTTTTTATATTTTCTACAAAATGTCAAATTTTATATACATTACAAATTAATTCTGCAAACTATAAAAACATGAAGGCTATATCGATTGCTAAACAACATATCAATATCACATAAAGTTTAACATGTAAAATATTATACAAAAGGTGTTTGTCAAAACATAAATACTAGAACATTTAAAATTTTTAATCACTTTCACTTTCACTTTCGCTTTCAACTACATTTCCAGCGCCATCTCCTTGAATATCACTCGCGGTTGCATCTTCATATCCGGTTCCACCTCCTTGGTTGTTTGGAGATAGAATTTGCATATTTTGTAGTTGTGTTGGATCGAATTGAAACGGTTGCAACGGTTGAAACGGTATGTTATTTTGGGTGAAAATTGTTTGTAAGTGTTGATTGAATTGTTGAGTCATCTGCTGGGTAAACTGTTGGGCAAACTGTTGGGTAAACTGGTTAAAATTTTGGGATGATGTTGAAGCATCTGGTACGTAGTGGGCTGGGATATTTTGGATTTTTCTACCAACTCCCCGTGTATGGCCACGCCTTTCTCCAAGCGCGCGTTCAAGGCATTTAATTTCATTAACATTTGCCTCGTCACCGTCAGCTTTGTCAAGCATTGTTTTGTACTCGACTTGTATTTTTTCCTACAATAAACAAAACAACAAACGAATGTTAGTTTTTATATATAAAATTCGACAGCATAACTGCTATAAAATGGATAACCAACTTGTTTACCTATAAATAATAACAATAACAATTCTCATATTTCAATATATGCAATGATTTCTAATACCAAAATAGACATTCTACACTAAATTGCATATCAATATGTAACGCAATAAAAAAAACATACTAAAAACATATATATAGCTAGAAATTTTACTTACCCAATCAGATTGTGCTTTATCATTCACCCAGCCACGACCTTCTTTGAAGTGGCTTTTTCTCCACACTTCTATGTCGCTACTCTTGCCGGTTTTTTGGACCTATAAATTAACATCAATAGTTAATATAATTTCATAGACTTATTAATAACTCCTCAAATACTTAAAAAATACTTACTTCTTTATATCGTTTTTGGGCATATGATTCCGTCCCATGAGAACTTGTATACGGTAGAAGTTCTCTGTTGCCTTTGTTTTTTAGTGAACGGGTTTTGTACTCATCTGTGGTAAATAGTTTATCAATAACCTTCTCCCACGCCCGGGGAGTCTGTGTAGGCGGGGGATGTGCCCTTGCCCTCTCAATATCGTCGTAACCTCCTTGCTCATCAAAATATTCTTTCAAATCGTGTTTTCGTCGCTTGTATGCGTTGGCACAGTCGGCCTCTATTCCATGTACAACGCCATTCCAATATCGTGTGTTCTTCCATGCATCAATATCAAAATAGTGCTGCAAAACAAAGAATTAGAAGAAATTTAGAAATTATAAAACTGAAAGAAAAATAAAACATTATATCATATACTTACATGCAGCGTCGGATAAATCTCTCTCTTGTGTTTGCTAGGCACAGCTTTCCAACTGGGATAGTGCATTGGCACTCTTCTACCAACCTCATTTGATACCAATCGTATATACATCTGGTAGTTATCTCCGATCATTTTGAACTTATTTCCCTCGTCATCTAACAAAAGAGGTAACGGTTGCTCATTGTTTTTTGCAAACTCTTCAAGCAGGTTTAAGTCTTTTCCCTTTCCACGAGTCTTTTTGGGGTTGGCTGCATTGATACATGTAATTGACAAGTTAGTAAGTTAAAAAATATATCCAATATAAAATGTTACAGTAAATTGGAACAAGTTACTTACATGACTCGCAGGTCGAAGGAATCCTATCTGGGCCTCGTGGAGGGTCAGCCCCACCGTCTCCACCATGACCTCTGGCAACACGTGTTGCCATGCCTTCAATTGAAATAAATAACATACATATTTTTAACAAATACTATAAGCAACCATTTCATATAAGCAACACCATAGCAATTTAACAAAAATCATCCATTAAACATACAGAAAAACATTACATTACATTCAATCAGAGTCATCACTAGAATAACATGCATCTATATCATCATCATCATCGCTATCATCTGTATCAACAATGAGCTCGTCTTCTGAAGGGTACATGTCACCGTCCTCTTCATCATCGTCAATAAAATTTTCATCCTCTGGAATAGGGTTATCATTTGATTCATCAACTACATCTAAACTTGCTTGCATAGGCAAATAGCCTAAGTCGACAACCAAGTTACAATGAAATAATTGATCTTCCACAACAGGGGAGACAAATCTCTCAACAACGGTACTTGTTTCACCAGCATCGCCTATGTCGACAACCAAGTCATAATCAGACGATTGAGTGTCATGCAAGACATCTACATCATTAACAACAGGGATACTCGGATGATCCCAAAGTTTCCGATGGTGAACGTCTTCCACGACCCTCCAATTATTTGGGTTTCGAGAAAGATCTTGGAGATAAAACACTTGCTTTGCTTGTGTGGCTAAAATGTATTGTTGAGTATCGTACCATGCCTTACCGACATACCATTCACGGCTGATGTCGATAGCAACGATAGCATTTTTATCAACCAATCGCCTCTTCCCCGATGTGTTGAACCATTTACAACGAAATAGTACAACCGAGTAACCACTTAGATAGTTCAACTGTATTATATCCTCCAGTTGACCATAAAATGGTGTACCGTCTTCTCCTATTGTAACGACACCACTGTTTTGAGTAGTACGTCGGAGATCGCGGCTGTGCACGACAAATCTAACACCGTTGACGATGCAAGCAGTGTAAGAAAATGCGCTCAACGGGCCATGTGCCAATGCCTTTAATTCGTTGGTACAGTCCGGGGACATTTCTTTTTGTAGACGATAGACTTGGAGAAAAATATAAAATTGATAATTTATATAATATTATACTTTAGATTCATATATAATACCGTATAATGTATTCACCTTATCACTGAACCATGATGGGAATTTAGCTTTTTCATCAGTGTGGGGATGGTTAGCTTTATATTGGCTGTACATCGGAAAAAATGTACAAATTAGTTTATGACAATACTAACAACGAAACTATAAAAAAATAAAATACTTACGATAAATAGTCTTTTACTTCATCACAGTTCTCTAGTGCAAACCAATGTAATGTTTTGCTGGCCTCTCCAGAAAGAGCAATGATTTTCTTTTTGGACATTGGTCGACATTGTGATGAAAACACAGAAAACTGCCTCTTTGGCATGCCATCATCCGTATTTCTATCAGGACGGTTGAATTTGGTTTGCATACCCTCAAGATACATGGAGCAAAATGTCAATGCTTCCTCTGCAACATAACCCTCTGCTATCGAACCTTCAGGTTTGGCTTTGTTTCTAACATAGGCTTTCAGTTTTTTCATGTATCTCTCAAAAGGGTACATCCACCTCATATACACAGGCCCTCCAAGAATAGCTTCTTCAGGTAAATGTAGAATTAGATGGACCATTATGTCAAAAAATGCAGGTGGGTATATCAACTCCAAATTACATAGTATCTTCATGACCTCATTATGTGCATCGTACATGTCTTTCACATTCACTGACCGTGCACAAATTTTTTTAAAAAATGTACAAAGGTCAATGATAGCTGTTGAAACATTTGAAGGCAGGCCAGCTCGGACCCCTATTGGTAGCAATCGTTGCATGAGTACGTGATGATCATGAGACTTTAAACCCATGACATTTGAAGCATTAGAAGGCACCTTATTCTTAAAGTTCGATCCAAAGCCATTGGGTAGTCTCACATCTTTAATGAACTGACAGAAACGTACACGATCGGTTGGTTTGAAAGAGTAAGGAGGATGTGGTTGATGTGTCTTGTTGTTTTTATGTTGCATCCATAGATCTTCGCGAATACCTAAATTTTGCAAATCTTTTCTTGCTTTTTGAGTGTCTTTTGATTTGTCGTTCATCACCAACGTACCTAATAAGCTCTCAGATACGTTCTTCTCTATGTGCATGACATCCAGATTGTGTTTTAGTTCAAGAGAAGACCAATTCTGAAGCTCGTAGAAGATACTTCGTTTGCTCCAATTGTACAGTAGTTCAGTACGCTTTCTTTTCGGTTTCTTACCCCCAAACTTAGGATGTTTCCCTGGAAGACGGACCGAGACGCACTTCAACTGCTTTAATATTGCTGCGTTACTAAATCTTCTGGGAGGCCTTCTTGACTCTTTTTGGCCATTAAACAACAGACTGTCCCTCCATTTATGGTTGCTACGTAAGAATCGTCTGTGACCAACATAAGCTATCTTATTGGTTATACGGATCGATGGTGTGTCCTTGTTGCAAGTGGAACATGCCTTATAACCTTGACCACTCCATCCAGACAAACTGCTACGAGCTGGATAATCGTTGATCGTCCACAGCAAGGCTGCATGCATCGTGAATAGAGTGTTGGTTGATGCATCTCTCATCTGGACTCCTTCGGTCCACAAAGTTTTCAACTCGTCCACTAGAGGCCTCAAAAACACATCAATGTCTTTCGTTGGTGATTTAGGGCCAGGGATTAACAGTGTCAGCATGAAAGAAGACTCTTTCATACATAACCACGGTGGTGTGTTGTATGTTGTCAATATTACCGGCCACATACTGTAAGGCTGAGTCATGTTACTAAATGGATTAAAGCCATCAGCAGCCAAACCCAAGCGGACATTCCTAGGTTCTTTGGCAAACTCAGGATATCTCTTGTCAAATTCTTGCCATGCCTTCCCATCAACCGGGTGACGCATCATACCATCATCTGAACGCCCAGTGTTATGCCAAGTCATATCTTTTGCAGTGAATCTGGAACTATACCTTCGACGAAGCCTGGAAGTCAAAGGAAAGTAACGTAACACCTTCTGTGGCACTTTCTTCCCTTTTGTGTGTTTGTCAACCCATCTACTCTCTTTACAGACGGGACAATTCTGCAATGAGGCATTCTCCTTCCAATGCAGAGCATAATCATTAACACAAGCATGGATAGATTGATATCCTAATCCAATCTTTCTAAGCTTCTTCTTAGCTTCATAGTGGGAAGTTGGAATCTTATTTTCTTTCGGGAACACAACTCTAAGAAACTCTAAAAGTTGGTCAAATGAACTGTCTGTCCTTTTGTTGATAACTTTAATGTGCATCATTTTTGCTAGAAAGTTTAGAGAAGACATCCAGGTACAGCCAGGGTATAACTCCGTATTGAGCTCTTCAAACAATGCATCAAATTCCGGGTCCGCACCACTTCCCTCTTCGTTTCTATTTTCTTCAAATGTATCTTGCTCTGCCATAACATCATCTATTACGTCAAACATCTCATGCGTTGTTGTAGTATGTCTTCTTGCAGCCCATAGTGTGTCTAAATCGGAAGCGGGATATTCCTCGCCGTGATAAGTCCATATCTTATACGTCTGTTGAAAGCCACGATCATGTACGTGGGCGTAAATCGTAGACATAACGTGCCGGTACGAATTCACACAATCTCTACATGGGCAAAACGCTTTCCCTTCATCGTCAACATGGCTCTTGGCAATCTCTATGAAGTTCCTTAGACCTTCCAAGAACTTTGGAGAACGCCGATTTCTCTCTTTAATCCAGCTCTTATCAATTGTCATTACTGTTTCATTATGAAGACTTAGATCGTATGCATGCTAATTAGTTTGTGTTTAATTATAATAAGTTAGATTTTTTTAGGAGTTGTGTAAGTTGAGGCTGATTGGATGAATGCACCGTATGAACCCACTACATGTTTGTCTAAAGGTGGCCACCTAACCCACTTTTTAAATACTTTGTCTCATATGTGAATGAATATTATCAGATTGAGTATTTAAGAAAAAAATCGACAGCATTTCCCCTTAACTCCCCAAGTATGCGTTTGAAACGCAAACTCGTAGGAGTAAAGAGAAATGTGTATCGATTTTTCCTTAAATACTCAATTTGTAATATTCATTCACATCCTAAATGAGACAAAATATTTAAAAAGCAGTCCCAAAACGGGGACTGCCCGAAATGAATTTCTAAATTCATTTCGAGCGGGAATAAAACTAAGGTTAATGCAATGCATGTATATATATATAATCAATTACGAAATGTTTATTAATGACATATTATTTTTATTTTTCCCAAATTACTAATAGACATCTTTTATTATTATTATCAAATATAATCAATTACGAAATGTTTATTAATGACATACTAAACTAGATAAGAACAATTTTATTACATCAAAGGTTAATGATTATGAAGTGTTCCTAACTTTCGTTATTACAATTTTTATATAAATTTTAAATTTTGTCACAAATTTGATTAAATATTTTCAAACAAATTTGCATCAAACTAAGTTTTTTTTTAACAAATTTTATTTTTTATAATCTTTGATACGTTTTTAAACTTTATTACAATTAGTTTACGTCTTTTGTACAACTCTTTTTTGATTTCTTTATGATATTTTTTATAACTTTTTTCCATTCTATTTTATGTTTCTATTTATGTTGGTAGTTAAAAACTTAAAATATAATTAAAACATATGTTGGTAATTAAAATATAATTAAAATAATACAATTTCCAAAGACAATCTAATTCATATATGGGTAAAATACAACAACTAACCAAACTTCAAGGGCTAATTTGAAATTTTGATAGATATGAGAATTCTTTACAATCTAATCCTAATCAGCAAACTTCAGGGGCTAAATTGAAACTTATGCAGATTTGAAAAAAGGTTACATAAAGGTCCTAAAAATCGTTTAAAACCTAATTTCTACATGATTTTTTATGCAGATTTCACAAAATGTTATATAAAGTTGCATATAACCAATTAATCAATACATAAACACATGATTTGTAGCTAATTTTACATGCCGGTTTCAAAAAAATTTACATAAAAGGTCCTAAAATTCGTTTTAACACCTCTTACGGGAACATATTACTCCCAAATTGAGTCATAAGCAAGTAATCAACAAATAAACTATATACAAACAAATATGCAGCTTGATAAAATCAGAAAACGGGATTTACTAACCAAACTAGTTGATTTTCTGCAAACCGAAAAACCAAAGCCCACCCAAGCCTTCAACAGCCGGATTCCGGCCACCACTCGAGCCAGAAGAGAATATGTGAACTGTTACTTCAAGGTCCCATGAAATATCACAGTAAATATCATTTACACCGGTGGAATATTGATACCGAGAGAAGAAAAGCAAGAGAAAGAAATAGAGAAAATGAGATACCGAGAGAAGAGAAGAGAACCACAGGACCTTCCAGCCGGAGACGACCACCGTAGCAACCCACAGCCGGAGACGACCACCGGAGCAACCCACAGCAAGCAACCTGCAAAAACAACCCAAAATCGTTATAGGTATTCTTGAAAATAGCCACGAAAAGCCACAGCAAAGACGATTACACACCGTTCTTGGCCGGAGAAACTGTAATGCGGGGTGAAATGGACCAGAAAAGGGCGAGATTCGCCGGAATCGCCACAGCAGAAGAGAGAAAACGCGAGGGAGAAAATGGAGCAGAAAAGATGTTCGCGTAAGTTTTAGGGTTCTGGTAAGGCTATAGGGACGACATGTCGTCTCTATAGCCGAACCCACTACGACGTCGTACCCGTTAATGACTGAAATACATTTAAAAATAAAAAATTAAATTATTTTTAACCTATTGAAACTAAATGTCGTCGCTATACGTATTTAGAAAAGCGCCAACACTTTTTCGTTTCCCGCCTCACCCTACTGCGACGACAAGTCGTCGCTATAGATAAATACGTTTGACTTGGACTGTAGACCCTATAGAAACGACATGTCGTCGCTATAGGGTTATCTATTGCGACGACACTTGTCGTCCCTATAGGATTCGTCCCTACAGACCTAAATTCTTGTAGTGTTATAAGAACGATTTCAAGCAGGTTGTTGCTGATTCTTGGAACTCCAATGTCCCCGGATATGGGATGTTTAAGGTTTTCCAAAATCTTAAAAACTTGAAAAAAACTTTGCGTCTTCTTCTTCGTAGACAGGGCAACATCTTCTCTAAGGTTATCTCCCTCCGTACTGAACTTGATAGAATTCAGATTGCTCTGGATCGGGACCCTTTCAATAATGATCTTCGTGAAGAACATTGCACGTATCTCCTTGCTTATAACGAGGATATCCTTGATGAAGAGAGGTTTCTGAAACAAAAGGCCAAGGTTGACTGGCTGCGTGAGGGAGATAAAAATTCTGCATTTTTCCACAACACAGTTAGAAGCCGCTTATCTCGTAGCCGTATCGATTCTATCCAAGATGCTCATGGAAACTGGATATCGGGGAATGACCTTACTAACCTTTTTGTTTCCCACTTTCAAACTTTCTTAGGTTCTGCCTACCCTTCCATTCCTATTCGTGACCCTTGTTCCCTTTTCTCTAATAAGCTCTCCCCTATCTAGTCTGCCGCCATGCTTACCCCTGTTACGGATGAGGAGGTTCGGGGTGTCATGTTCCAAATGGGAGATGATAAAGCCCCTGGTCCTGATGGCTACTCGGCTAAGTTCTTCAAGTCTGCCTGGGATATTGTGGGTACTGATGTTTGTTTGGCGGTTAAGGAATTCTTTTCGTCTGGAAAACTCCTTAAGTCTTTCAACAACACCGTTCTTGTTCTCATCCCTAAGGTTGACTCCCCTTCCAAAGTCACTGATTTTCGTCCTATAGCTTGCTGTAATGTTGTTTACAAATGTATCAGCAAGATTATTGCGGAACGTATCAAAAATCATCTCTCTTGTTTGGTTGATGATAACCAATCTGCTTTCATCCCTGGTCGTTTGATCTCCGACAACGTTCTTCTTGTCCACGAGCTCATGAGGGATTATCATCGACATCGTGGTCCTCCTAGATGTGCTTTTAAAGTGGATATTCAAAAAGCTTATGACACCGTCGACTGGTCTTTTCTCAGCACCATCTTGTTTGGATTTGGTTTCCCGGATCGTATGATTGACTGGATCATGACATGTGTTTCCACTACGGCTTACTCAGTGAGTATCAATGGTAACATACATGGTTTTTTCGAAGGTAAACGGGGCCTTCGCCAAGGTGACCCTCTTTCTCCCTATCTCTTCACTCTTGTTATGGAGGTTCTTAACCTTATGATCAACAGAAAAATTTCTGAATCCGATTCATTTAAATTCCACCGTCAGTGTGAGGAACAGAATATCACACATCTATGCTTTGCCGATGATCTCCTCCTCTTCTCTCATGGGGATAGATCTTCGGTAAGCATCATATGTGATTCCCTTGCTGAATTCTCTGGGGTTTCTGGGCTCCATCCTAATGTTGCGAAAAGCGAAGCCTTTTATTGCAATATTGGTGATACTACTAGAGCTGCTATTGACCATATGGTTGGGTTCCCTGAGGGTTCTTTCCCTGTACGATACCTTGGCATCCCTCTTATCACCACCCGTCTTGCCCACAAGGACTGTAAAGGTCTTGTTGATAAAGTCAAATGCAGGATTAATGACTGGAAAAACAAAACTCTCTCCTTTGCTGGTCGTCTTCAGCTTATTCTCTCTGTTCTTTCTTCTATGCAAATCTATTGGGCTTTTTTGTTTATTCTTCCTAAATCTATTTCTAAAGATATTGAGAAACTCATTTCCTCTGGTGCCATGGTGAGTTGAAACGTGGTAAAGCTAAAGTTTCCTGGAAAACTGTGTGTCTCCCTAAGGAACATGGTGGACTTGGAATCCGTAATCTTGCTGTTTGGAATGTTGCCCTTATGGCTTCGCATATTTGGAGACTTCTCTCTAAGAAGGATTCCCTATGGGTCAAGTGGATCCATTCTTACCGTCTATGTGGTCATAACTTTTGGGATGCCCCCAAAAAGTACGGTTCAGGATTTGCTTGGCGAAACATCCTCGACATGCGAAGTAAGATAAGAGATTTTATTTTTTCCAAGCTTGGTGATGGGTCCTCTACATCCGCTTGGTTCGATAACTGGCATCCTGTTGGTCCCCTATCTAAATTCATTTCTACACGTCACATCAGGAATGCGGGATTCAATCTTGATAGTAAGGTTTCTGACCTTGTCATCAACGGATATTGGGTTCGGCCCGGTCTCTGGAGGGACTCCCATCCTAATCTTCTTCCTCAAAACCCTCCTTCCCTTTCCCCTTATGTTCCTGATAAACTCCTATGGAGATCTAGAGACGGTATGCTTTTTGATTTTTCTGTGCGTTGCGTTTGGCAGTCTATTCGGCCATATGACCAACCTGTTGATTGGTACCATCTGGTTTGGTTCTCCCAGAATATCCCTAGACATGCATTCATTCTTTGGGTTGCTCTTAAAAATCGTCTTAAGACTCATGATAAAATCAAAATCTGGGATACTAACTCCAACCTCATTTGTGCCTTCTGCGGGGATTGTGCTGATTCCCTTTCCCATCTTTTCTTCGAGTGTTCCTTCCCCTCTATGGTTTGGCATGATCTTCAACATTTCATGAATCTCTACGTCCCCACTGATAGCTGGTCCGATATCATTAATCAACTCAAACCCGTTTCTAAGACTAAGACCATCTGGTCCATCATTAGAAGACTTGTACTTGCTGGAGCAGTTTACCACATCTGGCAGGAAAGAAATTTTCGAATTTTCAAAAAAACAAAAAAATCGTATCATGCAGTGGTGAATAATATTAAGGATGATATCCGCTGTAGACTGCTGGGTCTTTCTATGAAACCATGCTATAATGTTAATTTGGCTAAAAGGATATGGACCATCCCTTAACAATCCTCATATTTGCTTCTATATTTCTCTTCTTGTATGGTTTGTTCCTTGCAGGTTTTTTCCTTTATGTTATTGTTATGTTTCTGGTTCAATGTACTGTTTTGGTTTCTAGTTTAGCTTTGTTGTTGTCCTTTGGGGCCTGTCCCGATGGATTTTTTGTTTTTTCCTTTGGTGGGGAGTCCCCAGCCTCTTATTGTATTTATTTTTTTTATTAATAAAATTTGCCAGAGGTACCGTCCTCTTTACCCAAAAAAAAAACTAGAAAACCCTAATAACATAATTTGCAACATTCAAAAACCATAATCCATCATATGAAAACTAGAAAACCCTAATAACATCATTTGCAACATTCAAAAACCCTAACCCATCATATGAAAACTACAAAACCCTAATCCATCATATGAAAACTAGAAAACCCTAATCCATCATTTGAAAACTAGAAAACCCTAATAACATAATTTGCAACATTCAAAAACCCTAACCCATCATATGAAGCCCTATCATTCGAATTTCTTCCTCCCAGCCCCTAAAACAGTCTGAATCCTCTACCCCTTTATTCAACGCCTTCTCCATTCTAGAGGCCTATTCCTCTGACGTCACGGATATTCCCTCTAGTTCTGTCCCCCTGCCCATTCCTGATGCTCCTTCCCATTCTAGTCCTGATGATTTTGATCTTGAAGCTGATGACCTTATCGTTGAGGATAATAGTATTGAGGTTGATTCTGATGATGGTGATACTGCCCAGTTCATTGTTAATGAGTCTGGATCCTATAATGATCACCCTATGATAGCTCTGGTGTCCGAGCAGATGGACTCCACCCCCTCCAAGTTTCCATATGACGCACATCGCTGCTTGGAATACTCGCGGTCTCTGTAAGCCTTCTCATCAGAAAGCCTTGAGAGATCTTATCCGCGATCAAAATCTTCATATTTGTGCTTCTCTTGAGACTCGTGCTTCCTTCCATAACCTCCCTCTTATCTGTAGTCGTACTTTTTGCTCTTGGTCGTGGTCGTCCAACGGTCTCTTCTCCCCTAGAGGGACTAGAATCGTGGTTGCCTGGGATCCAATGGCCATTGATATGATGCTTATCGACTTAAATGATCAGATTATGCATTTCAAAGTTAATATTCGTGACTCTAATAAATCCTTTTTCTGCTCCTTCGTCTATGCTCATAATGATCACATGATGCGTCGATCTCTCTGGCATTCTCTTGCGGTCCATAAGAATGTGGTTAGAGATACCCCTTGGATTCTTTTGGGTGATTTCAATGTTGCTCTTGATATCAAAGATAGCACCTCCGGGTCGTCTGGGATTTCTCGTGCCATGGAGGACTTTAGGGACTGTGTCAATCTGATGGAAATGGAGGATCTTAACTATAAAGGTCTCTTCTACACATGGACCAAGTCTCCTAGTGGTTCGGGTGGCATCCTCAATAAAATCGATCGTGTCATGGGAAATACTCACTTCGTTGCTTCTTTCCCCTCCTCTACTGTCAATTTTCTCCCTTACCGTTCGTCCGATCATACTCCTGTTGTGCTTTCTCTCCCCCATCGTGCCCCTTTCCAACCTAAACCTTTCAAATTCCCTAATTTCCTGACTTATAAGAACGATTTCAAGCAGATTGTTGCCTCTTCTTGGAACCCCAACATAAATGGATATCGGATGTATAAGGTTTTCAAAAACCTTAAAAATCTGAAGGTGCCTATACGTAAGATGCTTCGCAACCAGGGAAACCTCTTTTCTAAGGTTATCTCTCTTCGTAATGAGCTTGATAGAGTTCAGATTGCTTTGGATCGGGATCCTTTCAATAAGGATCTTCGTGAAGAACAATGCAGGTATCTCCTCGCTTATAACGAGGCTAGCCTGGATGAAGAGAGGTTCCTGAAACAAAAGGCTAAGGTTAACTGGCTCCGTGAGGGTGATAAAAATTCGGCTTTTTTCCACAAAGCGGTTAAAAGTCGTAAATCTCGCAATCGTATTAACTCTATCCAAGATGCTCAAGGTAACTGGATCTCGGGGAATGATCTTCCTAATCTTTTTGTTTCTCACTTTCAAGCCTTCTTAGGTTCTGCCCAGCCTACCACTGCTATTCGTGATCCTTCTTCCCTCTTCTCTAATAAGCTCCCCCCCCCTCCAGTCTGCCAACATGCTTACTCCTGTTATTGACGCGGAGGTTATGTGTGTCCTGTTCCAGATGGGTGATGATAAAGCTCCTGGTTCTGATGGTTTTTCTGCTAAGTTCTTCAAGTCTGCTTGGGATATTGTGGGACCTGATTTCTGTATGGCTGTTAAGGAATTCTTCTATTCTGGCAAACTTCTTAAGTCCTTCAACAGCACCATCCTTGCGCTCATTCCTAAAGTTGATTCCCCCTCCAAAGTCACTGATTTCTGACCTATATCTTGTTGTAACGTTGTTTACAAATGTATCAGCAAGCTTATTGTGGATCGTATCAAAAACCATCTTTCTTCTCTGGTTGATGAAAACCAGTCTGCTTTCGTCCCTGGTCGTTTGATCACCGACAACGTCCTTCTTGTCCACGAGCTCATGCGTGATTATCATCGTCATCGTGGTCCTCCTAGGTGTGCTTTTAAGGTTGATATTCAAAAAGCCTATGACACGGTTGACTGGTTGTTTCTGCGGACCATCTTGTTTGGGTTTGGATTCCCTGATCGTATGATTTACTGGATCATGACATGTGTTTCCACGGTTGCTTACTCTGTGAGTATCAATGGGAATACTCATGGTTATTTCGACGGTAAAAGGGGCCTTCGGCAGGGTGACCCCCTCTCTCCTTCTCTTCACTCTTGTCATGGAAGTGCTTAACCTTATGATCAAGAGAAACATCCATGATTCTGATTCTTTTAAATTCCACAGACAATGTGACGATCAAAATATCACCCATCTCTACTTTGCCGACGATCTCCTTCTCTTCTGCCATGGTGATAGCTCTTCGGTTAAACTCATATGTGATTCTCTTGAGGAATTCTCTGGGGTTTCTGGCCTCCATCCCAATACTGCGAAGAGTGAAACTTTCTACTGTAATGTTGGTGAGAGGACCAGGGCTGCCATTGACCTTATTGTTAAGTTTCCTGAGGGCTCTTTTCCTGTCCGATACCTTGGCGTTCCTCTCATCACCATGCGTCTTGACCACAAAGACTGTAAAGGCCTTGTTGATAAAGTCAAATGTAGGATTAATGACTGGAAAAACAAGTCTCTTTCCTTTGCTGGTCGTCTCCAGCTCATCCTCTCTGTCCTTTCTTCTACTCAAATCTATTGGGCTTCTGTTTTTATTCTTCCTAAATCTATCTCTAACGATATTGAGAAGCTCATGAGAGGTTTCCTCTGGTGCCATGGTGAGTTGAAGCGTGGTAAAGCTAAAGTCTCCTGGAAAGCTGTTTGCCTTCCTAAGGAACATGGTGGTCTTGGCATACGTAACCTTGCTATCTGGAATGTTGCCCTTATGGCTTCCCATGTATGGAGACTCCTTTCCAAGAAATAGTCACTATGGGTTAAGTGGATCCACTCTTATCGTTTATGTGGCCGTAACTTTTGGGATGCGCCCAAAAAATACGGTTCTGGATTTGCCTGGCGTAACATCCTGGATATGCGGGATAAGATAAGGAAACATATTGTTTCCCAGATAGGTGATGGATGCTCTACTTCTGCTTGGTTCGATAACTGGCACCCCGCGGGCCCTCTTCCTTAATTCTTGTCTGTCCGTGACATCGATGATGCGGGTTTCACTCCTGATACTAAGCTTGCTGACCTGGTTCTTAACGGATCTTGGGTCCGGCCTCATTGTTGGAGAGATTCCCATGCTGCTCTTCTTTCTCATAACCCCCCCTACTCTTTCCACATTCGTCCCTGATAATCTCCTTTGGAGATCTAGAGACGGTCAACTCTCTCATTTCTCTGTTCGTTCTGTTTGGCAGACTATTCGCCCCTATCACCAACCGGTCTTTTGGTTTCATCTTGTTTGGTTCTCCCAAAACATCCCCAGACATGCTTTCATTCTTTGGGTTGCTCTTAAAAATCGCCTTAAGACTCATGATAAGATCAAAATTTGGGACACTACTTCCAATCTCATTTGTGCGTTCTGCGGGGACTGTCCGGATTCCCTTTCCCATCTCTTCTTTGAATGTTCTTTCACCTCTTTGGTTTGGCATGACCTCCATCATGTCATGAATCTCTCCTTCTCCACTGATACCTGGTCTGATATCATTAGTCAACTCAACCCCAGTAATAAGAACAAAACCATATGGTCCATCATTAGAAGACTTGTTTTTGCTGGAGCTGTCTACCACATTTGGCGGGAAAGAAATTTACGCATTTTTAAAAAAATAAAAAGATCTCATCATGATGTCGTGAATAGTGTTAAGGATGATATCCGCTGTAGACTGTTGAGTCTATCTATGAAAACTTGTACTAATGTTGATTTGGCTAAAACTATTTGGACCCTCCCTTAATTTTCTTGCTTTGCGCTTTCTTTCTTTATCTGCTTGTTTTGGCTTGTATGGTTTGTTTGTTTTGCAGGTTGTTTTCCTTTATGTTCTTGTTTGCTTCTGGTTCCTTCTCTTGTTTTGTTTCCTAGTTTAGCTTGTTGTCCGTTGGGGCCTGTCCCGATGGATTTTCTGTTTTTTGGTGGGGAGTCCCCAGCCTTATATTGTATTTATTCTTTTTATTAATAAATTTGCCAGACGTGCCGCCCTCTTTACCCAAAAAAAAACTAGAAAACCTAAATAACATCATTTGCAACATTCAAAAACCCTAATCCATCATACGAAAACTAGAAAACCCTAATCCATCATATCCAACATTCAAAAACCCTAATCCATCATATGAAAACTAGAAAACCCTAATCTATCATATGAAAACTAGAAAACCCTAATAACATCATTTGCAACATTCAAAAACCTTAATCCGTTATATGAAAACTTGAAAACCATAATAACATCATTTGCAACATTCAAAAACCCTAATCCATCATATGAAAACTAGAAAATCCTAATAACAACATTTGCAACATTCAAAAACCCTAATCCATCATATGAAAACTAGAAAATCCTAATAACATCATTTGCAACATTCAAAAACCCTAATCCATAATATGAAAACTAGAAAAACCGTAATCCATCATATGAAAACAAGAAAACCCTAATAACATCATTTGCAACATTCAAAAACCCTAATCCATCATATGAAAACTAGAAAACACTAATAACATCATTTGCAACATTAAGAAACCCTAATCCATCATATGAATACTAGAAAACCCTAATAACATCATTTGCAACATTGAAAAACCCTAATCCATCATATGAAAACTCGAAAAACCTAATAACAGCATTTGAAACATTAAAAAACCCTAATCCATCATATAAAAACTAGAAAACCCTAATACCGTCATTTGCAACAATCAAAAACCCTAATCCATCATATCAAAACTAGAAAACCCTAATAACATCATTTGCAACATTCAAAAACCCTAATCCATTATTAGAAAACTAGAAAACCTAATAACATCATTTGCAACATTAAGAAACCCTAATCCATCATATGAAAACTAGAAAACCCTAATCCATCATCTGAAAACTAGAAAACCCTAATAAAATCATTTGCAACATTCAAAAACCCTAATCCATCATATGAAAACTACAAATCCCTAATAACATCATTTGCAACATTCAAAAACCCTAAGCCATCATATGAAAACTAGAAAACCCTAATAACATCATTTGCAACTTTGAAAAACCCTAATCCATCATATGAAAACTAGAAAACAATAATAACATCATTTGCAACATCCAAAAACCCTAATGCATCATAAGGAAACTAGAAAACCCTAATCCATCATATGCAACATTCAAAAACCTAATCCATCATATGAAAACTAGAAAACCCTAATAACATCATTTGCAACATTCAAAAACCCTAACCCATCATATGAAAACTAGAAAACCCTAATCCATCATATGAAAACTAGAAAACCCTAATCCATCATGTGAAAACTAGAAAACCCTATTAACATAATTTGCAACATTCAAAAACCATAATCCATCATATGAAAACTAGAAAACCCTAATAACATCATTTGCAACATTCAAAAACCCTAACCCATCATATGAAAACTACAAAACCCAAATCCATCATATGAAAACTAGAAAACCCTAATCCATCATGTGAAAACTAGAAAAGCCTAAAAACATAATTTGCAACATTCAAAAACCCTAACCCATCATATGAAAACTAGAAAACCTAAATAACATCATTTGCAATATTCAAAAACCCTAATCCATCATACGAAAACTAGAAAACCCTAATCTATCATATGAAAACTAGAAAACCCTAATAAAATCATTTGCAACATTCAAAAACCTTAATCCGTTATATGAAAACTTGAAAACCATAATAACATCATTTGCAACATTCAAAAACCCTAATCCATCATATGGAAACTAGAAAATCCTAATAACAACATTTGCAACATTCAAAAACCCTAATCCATCATATGAAAACTAGAAAATCCTAATAACACCATTTGCAACATTCAAAAACCCTAATCCATCATATGAAAACTAGAAAAACTGTAATCCATCATATGAAAACTAGAAAACCCTAATAACATCATTTGCAACATTAAGAAACCCTAATCCATCATATGAATACTAGAAAACCCTAATAACATCATTTGCAACATTGAAAAACCCTAATCCATCATATGAAAACTCAAAAACCCTAATAACAGCATTTGAAACATTAAAAAACCCTAATCCATCATATAAAAACTAGAAAACCCTAATACCGTCATTTGCAACAATCAAAAACCCTAATCCATCATATCAAAACTAGAAAACCCTAATAACATCATTTGCAACATTCAAAAACCCTAATCCATTATATGAAAACTAGAAAACCTAATAACATCATTTGCAACATTAAGAAACCCTAATCCATCATATGAAAACTAGAAAACCCTAATCCATCATCTGAAAACTAGAAAACCCTAATAACATCATTTGCAACATTCAAAAACCCTAATCCATCATATGAAAACTAGAAATCCCTAATAACATCATTTGCAGCTTTCAAAAACCCTAAGCCATCATATGAAAACTAGAAAACCCTAATAACATCATTTGCAACATTGAAAAACCCTAATCCATCATATGAAAACTAGAAAACAATAATAACATCATTTGCAACATCCAAAAACCCTAATGCATCATAAGGAAACTAGAAAACCCTAATCCATCATATGCAACATTCAAAAACCTAATCCATCTTATGAAAACTAGAAAACCCTAATAACATCATTTGCAACATTCAAAAACCCTAACCCATCATATGAAAACTAGAAAACCCTAATCCATCATATGAAAACTAGAAAACCCTAATCCATCATGTGAAAACTAGAAAACCCTAATAACATAATTTGCAACATTCAAAAACCATAATCCATCATATGAAAACTAGAAAACCCTAATAACATCATTTGCAACATTCAAAAACCCTAACCGATCATATGAAAACTACAAAACCCTAATCCATCATATGAAAACTAGAAAACCCTAATCCATCATGTGAAAACTAGAAAACCACATTCATCATATGAAAACTAGAAAACCAAAAAACGAATTTTCTCTCTAAGATTTTCTCTCTAAGAATTTTCAATTATTTGGTTTTTATTTTCATCATGGCTGGTGTATCACCAGGACTGATTCCTGGTCCAGATTCATCAATTGTACTTGGAAATAAAAATCATATGTTTTCAGCACAAAGTTTTAATGATCCAGAAAGTACTTTCAATATGGTGGAAAATAGAATGAAAAGGATTCTCAACAAACAGCCACGTATTTTCAAGGAACCTTCTATTAAAAATACTCTTTTGGAAATATCGATTCAAAGCAGCATACATCAAAGAAAAATTGTTCTTGAAAATAAACGGGATACAAATACAATTCAAGGAAAAGAAACACATCAATACTCTCAAAATGATGTTCAAATTGATAAACAATGTGAAGGGAATGCTGCTGCTTCGGTTTATTCCAACGATGCTTTGGACAATGTTCTTGGAGAAGAAGGAAGATGTTTCTCAACTGAAAATATGGAAGATTATGAAGATAAATCAAACGATGCATCTTGCTGTGAACCATATAACCACGAAGATCAAGCCGTTAACCAACAATATGAAATCGGTGCAGAATATACGGACAAAACTGATGGAGTGAGTACGGTTTATACTTCCTCTGAATACAATGATCGAGAAGATGAAGATGATCATTCAATAAAGGAGCATGTGGAAGTCACATCTATCAACAACCGTGAATGCTTGTTAAATCATCCTATACCCGAACGTGAAAATGAAAAATATATGAAAAAGATGGATAACAATGATAGCGACTGCATGGTGTTCAATTACACGACCGATCATGGAGATAAAGCTAAGGAAAACAACACCACTTCTGCTCCTGATGAAAACGGACACGGACATGGAGCTGCTGCGACTGCCGGAGTTCATCAGGAAGGGGTCGGAGCTGGATCTGTGCACTTTCCAACGGCTGCCAAGGATGCTTCAACGGTTATGAACTCCACCATGGGAGAGGGTACTTCTCACTCTTCCTTTTTTAATTGCAGCCCACATAATCTTTTGTTTGATAATGATGGAAATCATATAAGCATGGAGACTAATAAGGGGAGAAATCGGACCATAGGAGTGACTAGAAAGTTTTTTGGCAAGAATAAACCACTAGCTTTTACTTTTGAGGGAACCAATGGAACCTTTGACCTAAGTCACCCCATTGTGGGAGACAAGGGGACAAACTTTATACCCACCCATCATAACATCAACTTGGCTAAGGAATTTGAAAATGGTTCCATCGGATTACAAGAAAATAGCTTCAATGGATCTACCAAACCCATATATGGATCCAAGACTTTACATCCGTTTCCTTCTAATTGTCCATCCCTCTTGGGCCTTAAGCCTTCTTCTTCCATTTTGGGCACTCTCCTAATACTAAGCTATCTATTAACCCAAAAGGTCCTTCTAAGCCCACATTAGGTTTTATATCTAAATCTTCCAAGTTTTATAGGCATTCTAATAATAAAATAAATCAAAAACCTAAATCCGCTATTCCTAATAATATTATTCATGATTTTGATTTCGATCCTAATGTTGTTGCTCCCCATGGAATCAAACCTTCTTATAATAAACAAAAAGATATTATAGATAACAAAGTTCTAGAAAACAATATAAACAATGCTTGGTCTCGTAAACTCCCTTTACTCATTAACTCTCAAGCGAACATTTTGAGTGGTTCGCACAAACACTCAAGTGACAATTTTCGCTTCATTCGTAATCTTAGTAATGATGTTGAAGTCCCTGTTGACATACCCGTCACGGTTGTTAATAAGATATGTGAAACTCATGCTCGTACCATTTGTGGTTATTTTGTTGGATGTAAAATGAATTACTCTGATGTAAGGTTTCTAGCGGCTAAGATGTGGTCTCAACATGGGCTAGAGGACGTTCTGTTAAATGGTAATGGTATATATCTATTTAAATTTAACAATGACCAAGGTCTTCAACATGTTATAACCCACGGCCCATGGACTTTTAGGGGTGCTCCAATTGTCATGCAAAAATGGAAACCAGGTCTTAGCATTCATAGAAAAAACCATGACAAACTTCCTCTTTGGATTAAAATACATGACATTCCTTATGAAACTTGGAGTGAGGAAGGCTTAAGCCACATTGCTTCTAAAATTGGTAAGCCGCTGGCCATGGACTCTTATACGGCTAATATGTGCACTTATGCTGCGGGTAAGGCAGTTTATGCACGTGTCCTTCTTGAAGTTCCCAGTCGTCCCTCATGGGTGGAAAAAGTTATCATTCGTATCCCAGATCCTGAAACTCTTGAGTTTTCTACTCATACACTTAGAGTGGAGTATGAATGGAAACCCCCCATGTGCTCTCATTGTAAGGTTTTTGGACACGAATCCCATGTTTGTATGCATGTTATTGTCAAAACTAATACTACTTCTATTGCTAAACCTATGGCTACTCCTATGGCTACTCCTTCCATTAATATGGAAAAACTTGAACAACCAATTATAGAGAAAAATGATGATTTTACTATGGTTTCAAATAAGAAAAATACTTCAAAACATGCTTCTAATAATGACAAGAAAAATAATGAAACTTCTAAAAGTAATACGAGTAGAATTTACAAAAACAAGACGCATGATAACTCTTTCTCCAAAAATAATAACAATTTAAAAACATTTAGAAATAAAAAACGCCCTGAAAAAATACCTGTTAATGATTTTATTCAAACCTCCACTTTCCCCCTTTCTCCTAATCCCCCCTTGAAGGATAAGGAGGCTATAGTTGGTTTCCCTAGCCCTATCCTTCACCTTTCAACATCCCAGCAACGAAAACAGACTGACTCATCCACTCCTTTGTTCAATGCTTTCTCCATTCTGGAGGTTTGTTCTTCTCAAGTCACAGATATTCCCTCTACTTCTTCCCCTATGTCGGCTGATGACCCAATACAAGAGGATAATAGTATTGAGGTTGATTCTGATGATGGTGACACTACCCAGTTCATTGTTAATGAGTCTGGTTCATATAATGATCACCCTATGATAGCTCAGGTGTCCGAGCAGATGGATTCCACCCCCCTCAAAGTTTCCATATGACGCACATCGCTGCTTGGAATACTCGCGGTCTCTGTAAGCCTTCTCATCAGAAAGCCTTGAGAGATCTTATCCGCGATCAAAATCTTCATCTTTGTGCTTCTCTTGAGACTCGTGCTTCCTTCACTAACCTCCCTCTTATCTGTAGTTGTACTTTTGGCTCCTGGTCTTGGTCGTCTAACGGTCTTTTTTCACCTAGAGGGACTAGAATTGTGGTTGCCTGGGATCCGCTTACCATTGATATGATGCTTATCGACTTAAATGATCAGGTTATGCATTTCAAAGTTAATATTCGTGATTCTAATAAATCCTTTTTCTGCTCCTTCGTCTATGCTCATAATGATCACATGATGCGTCGCTCTCTCTGGCATTCTCTTGCGGCCCATAAAAATATGGTTAAAGATTCCCCTTGGATTATTTTGGGTGATTTCAATGTTGCTCTTGATATTAAAGATAGCACCTCCGGGTCGTCGGGGATCTCTCGTGCCATGGAGGACTTCAGGGACTGTGTCAATCTGATGGAAATGGAGGGTCTTAACTATAAAGGTCTCTTCTACACATGGACCAAGTCTCCTAATGGTTCGGGTGGCATCCTCAAAAAGATCGATCGTGTCATGGGAAATACTCACTTCCTTGCTTTTTTCCCCTCCTCTACCGTCAATTTCCTCCCTTACCGTTCGTCCGATCATACTCCTGCTGTTCTTTCTCTCCCCCATCGTGCCCCTTTCCAACCTAAACCTTTCAAGTTCCCTAATTTCCTGACTTATAAGAACGATTTCAAGCAGATTGTTGCCTCTTCTTGGAACCCCAATATCACTGGATATCGGATGTATAAGGTTTTCAAAAACCTTAAAAATCTGAAAGTGCCAATTCGTAAGATGCTTCGCAACCAGGGAAACCTTTTTTCTAAGGTTATCTCTCTTCGTAATGAGCTGGATAGAGTTCAGATTGCTTTGGATCGGGATCCTTTCAATAAGGATATTCATGAAGAACAATGCAGGTATCTACTCGCTTATAACGAGGCTAGCCTGGATGAAGAGAGGTTCCTGAAACAAAAGGCTAAGGTTAACTGGCTTCGTGAGGGTGATAAAAATTCGGCTTTTTTTCACAAAGCGGTTAAAAGCCGTAAATCTCGCAATCGTATCAATTCTATCCAGGATGCTCAAGGTAACTGGATCTCGGGTATTGATCTTCCTAATCTGTTTGTTTCTCATTTTCAAGCCTTCTTGGGTTCTGCCCAGCCTTCCACTGCTATTCGTGATCCTTCTTCCCTCTTCTCTAATAAGCTCTCCCCCCTCCAGTCTGCCGCCATGCTTACTCCTGTTACTGACGCGGAGGTTAAGTGTGTCCTGTTCCAAATGGGTGATGATAAAGCTCCTGGTTCTGATGGTTTCTCTGCTAAGTTCTTCAAGTCTGCTTGGGATATTGTGGGTCCTGATTTCTGTATGGCTGTTAAGGAATTCTTCTATTCTGGAAAACTTCTTAAGTCTTTCAACAGCAACATCCTTGCGCTCATCCCTAAAATTGATTCCCCTTCCAAAGTCACTGATTTCCGCCCTATAGCTTGTTGTAACGTTGTTTACAAATGTATCAGCAAGATTATTGCGGATCGTATCAAAAACAATCTTTCTTCTCTGGTTGATGAAAACCAGTCTGCTTTCATCCCTGGTCGTTTGATCACCGACAACGTCCTTCTTGTCCATGAGCTCATGCGTGATTATCATCGTCATCGTGGTCCTCCTAGATGTGCTTTTAAGGTTGATATTCAAAAAGCGTACGACACAGTTGACTGGTCGTTTCTGCGGACAATCTTGTTTGGGTTTGGTTTCCCCGAGCGTATGATTGACTGGATCATGACTTGTGTTTCCACGGTTGCTTACTCTGTGAGTATCAATGGGAATACTCACGGATATTTTGACGGTGACCCCCTTTCTCCTTATCTCTTCACTCTCGTCATGGAAGTGCTTAACCTTATGATCAAGAGAAACATACATGAGTCTGACTCTTTTAAATTCCACAGATAATGTGATGATCAAAGTATCACCCATCTCTGCTTTGCCGACGATCTCCTTCTCTTCTATCATGGTGATAGCTCTTCGGTTAGAATCATCTGTGATTCTCTTGAGGAATTTTCTGGGGTTTCTGGCCTCCATCCTAATATTACTAAGAGTGAAGCTTTCTACTGTAATGTTGGTGAGAGGACCAGGGCTGCCATTGATCTTATTGTTAAGTTCCCTGAGGGCTCTTTCCCTGTCCGATACCTTGGCGTTCCTCTCATCACCACGCGTCTTGCCCACAAAGACTGTAAAGGCCTTGTTGATAAAGTCAAATGCAGGATTAATGACTGGAAAAACAAGTCCCTTTCCTTTGCTGGTCGTCTCCAGCTCATCCTTTCTGTCCTTTCTTCTACTCAAATCTATTGGGCTTCTGTTTTTATTCTTCCTAAATCTATCTCTAACGATATTGAGAAGCTCATGAGAGGTTTCCTCTGGTGCCATGGTGAGTTAAAGCGTGGTAAAGCTAAAGTCTCCTGGAAAACTGTTTGCCTTCCTAAGGAACATGGTGGTCTTGGCATACGTAACCTTGCTATCTGGAATGTTGCCCTTATGGCTTCCCATGTTTGGAGACTCCTTTCCAAGAAAGAGTCCCTATGGGTTAAGTGGATCCACTCATACCGTTTATGTGGCCGTAACTTTTGGGATGCCCCCAAAAAATACGGGACCGGATTTGCTTGGCGTAACATCCTGGATATGCGGGATAAGATAAGGGAGTATATAGTTTCCCAGATAGGTGATGGATGCTCTACTTCTGCTTGGTTCGACAACTGGCACCCTGCGGGCCCTCTTTCTAAATTCTTGTCTGTTCGTGACATCCGTGATGCGGGTTTCACTCCTGATACTAAGGTTGCTGACCTGGTTCTTAACGGATCTTGGGTTCGGCCTCATGGTTGGAGAGATTCCCATGGTGCTCTTCTTTCTCATAACCCTCCTACTATTTCCACGTACGTCCCTGATAAACTCCTTTGGAGATCTAGAGACGGTCAACTCTCTGCTTTCTCTGTTCGATCTGTGTGGCAGTCTATTCGCCCCTATCACCAACCGGTCTTTTGGTTTCATCTTGTTTGGTTCTCCCAGAACATCCCCAGACATGCTTTCATTCTTTGGGTTGCTCTTAAAGATCGTCTCAAGACTCATGATAAAATTAAAATCTGGGACACAAATTCCAATCTCATTTGTGCTTTCTGCGGGGACTGTCCGGATTCCCTTTCCCATCTCTTCTTTGAATGCTCTTTCACTTCTTTGGTTTGGCATGACCTCCATCATGTCATGAATCTCTCCTTCTCCAATGATAGTTGGTCTGATATCATTAGTCAACTCAACCCCATTAATAAGAACAAGACCATCTGGTCCATCATTAGAAGACTTGTTTTTGCTGGAGCGATCTACCACATATGGCGGGTAAGAAATTTACGCATTTTTACAAAAATAAAAAGATCTCATCATGCTGTTGTGAATATTATTAAAGATGATATCCGCTGTAGACTGTTGAGTCTTTCTTTTAAAACTTGCACTAATGTTGAGTTGGCTAAAACCATTTGGACCCTCCCTTAATTATCCTCCTCTAAGCTTTCTTTTTTCTCTGCTTGTTTTGGCTTGTATGGTTTGTTTGTTTTGCAGGTTGCTCTCCTTTATGTTATTGTTTGCTTATGGTTCCTTCTATTGTTTAGGTTCCTAGTTTAGCCTGTTGTCCGTTGGGGCCTGTCCCGATGGATTTTCTGTTTCTTGGTGGGGAGTCCCCAGCCTTATATTGTATTTATTCTTTTTATTAATAAAATTTGACAGAGGTGCCGCCCTCTTTACCCAAAAAAAAAAACTAGAAAACCCTAATAACATAATTTGCAACATTCAAAAACCCTAACCCATCATATGAAAACTGGAAAACCTAAATAACATCATTTGCAACATTCAAAAACCCTAATCTATCATACGAAAACTAGAAAACCTTAATCCATCATATCCAACATTCAAAAACCCTAATCCATCATATGAAAACTAGAAAACCCTAATCTATCATATGAAAACTAGAAAACCGTAATAACATCATTTGCAACATTCAAAAACCTTAACCCGTTATATGAAAACTTGAAAACCATAATAACATCATTTTCAACATTCAAAAACCCTAATCCATCATATGAAAACTAGAAAATCCTAATAACAACATTTGCAATATTCAAAAACCCTAATCCATCATATGAAAACTAGAAAATCCTAATAACATCATTTGCAACATTCAAAAACCCTAATCCATCATATGAAAACTAGAAAAACCGTAATCCATCATATGAAAACTAGAAAACACTAATAACATCATTTGCAACATTAAGAAACCCTAATCCATCATATGAAAACTAGAAAACACTATTAACATCATTTGCAACATTAAGAAACCCTAATCCATCATATGAATACTAGAAAACCCTAATAACATCATTTGTAACATTGAAAAACCCTAATCCATCATATGAAAACTCGAAAACCCTAATAACAGCATTTGAAACATTAAAAAACCCTAATCCATCATATAAAAACTAGAAAACCCTAATACCGTCATTTGCAACAATCAAAAACCCTAATCCATCATATCAAAACTAGAAAACCCTAATAACATCATTTGCAACATTCAAAAACCCTAATCCACTATATGAACACTAGAAAACCTAATAACATCATTTGAAACATTAAGAAACCCTAATCCATCATATGAAAACTAGAAAACCCTAATCCATCATCTGAAAACTAGAAAACCCTAATAACATCATTTGCAACATTCAAAAACCCTAATCCATCATATGAAAACTAGAAATCCCTAATAACATCATTTGCAACATTCAAAAACCCTAAGCCATCATATGAAAACTAGAAAACCCTAATAACATCATTTGCAACATTGAAAAACCATAATCCATTATATGAAAACTAGAAAACAATAATAACATCATTTGCAACATCCAAAAACCCTAATGCATCATAAGGAAACTAGAAAACCCTAATCCATCATATGCAACATTCAAAAACCTAATCCATCATATGAAAACTAGAAAAACCTTATCCATCATATGAAAACAACAAAACCTTAATAACATCATTTGCAACATTCAAAAACCCTAATCCTTCATATGATAACTAGAAAACCCTAATAACATCATTTGCAACATTCAAAAATCCTAATCCATTATATGAAAACTAGAAAACCCTAATCCATCATATAAATACTAGAAAACCTTAATCCATCATATGAAAACTAGAAAACCCTAATAACATCATTTGCAACATTCAAAAACCCTAATCCATCATATGAAAACAAGAAAACCGTTATCCATTATATGAAAACTGGAAAAGACTGGAAAAATGGAAATATTTAACAGAGGTGCCGCCCTCTTTACAAAAAAAAAAACTGGAAAAGACTAATAACATGATTTACAACATTCAAAAACCCTAATCCATCATATGAAAACTAGAAAACCCTAATCCATCATATGAAAACTAGAAAACCCAAATCCATCATATGAAAACTAGAGAACGCTAATCCATCATATGAAAACTAGAAAACCCTAGTAACAACATTTGCAACATTCAAAAACCCTAATCCATCATATAAAAACAAGAAAATGCTAATCCATTATATGAAAACTAGAAAACCCTAATAACATCATTTGCAACATTCAAAAACCCTAATCCAGCATATAAAAACTAGAAAACCCTAATCCATCATATGAAAACTAGAAACCCCAAATAACATCACTTACAACATTCAAAAACCCTAATCCATTATATGAAAACAAGAAAACCCTAATAACATCATTTGCAACATTTAAAAACCCAAATCCATCATATGAAAACTAGAAAACCCTAATCCATCATATGAAAACTAGAAAACCCTAATAACATCATTTGCAACATTCAAAAACCCTAATCCATTGTATGAAAACTACAAAACCCTAATAACATCATTTGCAACATTCAAAAACCCTAATCCATCATATGAAAACTATAAAACCCTAATAACATCATTTGCAACACTCAAAAACCTTAATCCATCATATGAAAACTAGAAAACCCTAATAACATCATTTGCAACACTCAAAAACCTTAATCCATCATATGAAAACTAGAAAACCCTAATAACATCATTTGCATCATTCAAAAACCCTAATCTATCATTTGAAAACTAGAAAACCCTAATCCATCATATGAAAACTAGAAAACCCAAATCCATCATATGAAACTAGAAAACCCTAATAACATCATTTGCAACATTCAAAAACCCTAATCTATCATATGAAAACTAGAAAACCCTAATCGATCATATACAACATTCAAAAACTCTAATCCATCATATGAAAACTAGAAAACCCTAATCTGTCATATGAAAACTAGAAAACCCTAATAACATAATTTGCAACATTCAAAAACCTTAATCCGTCATATGAAAACTTGAAAACCATATTATCATCATTTGCAACATTCAAAAACCCTAATCCATTATATGAAAACTAGAAAACCCTAATCCATCATATGAAAACTAAAAAACCCTAATCCATCATATGAAAACTAGAAAACCCAACCATCACCCTGATGGCCTAGTGGATAAGGCTTTGGACTCTTTCTCTTCCCCCATAAAGAGGTTCCAAGTTCTAATCCCACTCCCTCCCTTTCCCCATAGGGAGTGTTAGGTTTCAATCAGGGGATGGCCACTGGCCACCTCTCTACCCCCGTAGGTGATTGACCCGGACCACACTGCTGCCAGGTGTGCGTGGGCCCCGAGGTTGCTTCATCAGGGTCATCCAAAGGATGGGTCGGGTGGGGTCCTCGGTTACCAAAAAAAAAAAAAAAAAAAAAAAAAAACTAGAAAACCCTAATAACAACATTTGCAACATTCAAAAACACTAATCCATCATATGAAAACTAGAAAACCCTAATAACATCATTTGCAACATTCAGAAACCCTAATCCATCATATGAATACTAGAAAACCCTAATAAAATCATTTGCAACATTGAAAAAACCTAATCCGTCATATGAAAACTCGAAAACCCTAATAACAGCATTTGAAACATTAAAAAACCCTAATCCATCATATAAAAACTAGAAAACCCTAATACCGTCATTTGCAACAATTAAAAACCCTAATCCATCATATCAAAACTAGAAAACCCTAATAACATCATTTGCAACATTCAAAAACCCTAATCCATCATATGAATACTAGAAAACCTAATAACATCATTTGCAACATTAAGAAACCCTAATCCATCATATGAAAACTAGAAAACCCTAATCCATCATCTGAAAACTAGAAAACCCTAATAACATCATTTGCAACATTCAAAAACCCTAATCCATCATATGAAAACTAGAAATCCCTAATAACATCATTTGCAACATTCAAAAACCCTAATCCATCATATGAAAACTAGAAAAACCCTAATAACATCATTTGCAACACTCAAAAACCTTAATCCATCATATGAAAACTAGAAAACCCTAATAACATCATTTGCATCATTCAAAAACCCTAATCTATCATTTGAAAACTAGAAAACCCTAATCCATCATATGAAAACTAGAAAACCCAAATCCATCATATGAAACTAGAAAACCCTAATAACATCATTTGCAACATTCAAAAATCCTAATCTATCATATGAAAACTAGAAAACCCTAATCGATCATATGCAACATTCAAAAAATCTAATCCATCATATGAAAACTAGAAAACCCTAATCTGTCATATGAAAACTAGAAAACCCTAATAACATCATTTGCAACATTCAAAAACCTTAATCCGTCATATGAAAACTTGAAAACCATATTAACATCATTTGCAACATTCAAAAACCCTAATCCATTATATGAAAACTAGAAAACCCTAATCCATCATATGAAAACTAAAAAACCCTAATCCATCATATGAAAACTAGAAAACCCTAATAACATCATTTGCAACATTCAAAAACACTAATCCATCATATGAAAACTAGAAAACCCTAATAACATCATTTGCAACATTCAGAAACCCTAATCCATCATATGAATACTAGAAAACCCTAATAACATCATTTGCAACATTGAAAAACCCTAATCCGTCATATGAAAACTTGAAAACCCTAATAACAGCATTTGAAACATTAAAAAACCCTAATCCATCATATAAAAACTAGAAAACCCTAATACCGTCATTTGCAACAGTTAAAAACCCTAATCCATCATATCAAAACTAGAAAACCCTAATAACATCATTTGCAACATTCAAAAACCCTAATCCATCATATGAAAACTAGAAAACCTAATAACATCATTTGCAACATTAAGAAACCCTAATCCATCATATGAAAACTAGAAAACCCTAATCCATCATCTGAAAACTAGAAAACCCTAATAACATCATTTGGAACATTCAAAAACCCTAATCCATCATATGAAAACTAGAAATCCCTAATAACATCATTTGCAACATTCAAAAACCCTAATCCATCATATGAAAACTAGAAAACCCTAATAACATCATTTGCAACATTGAAAAACCCTAATCCATCATATGAAAACTAGAAAACAATAATAACATCATATGCAATATCCAAAAACCCTAATGCATCATAAGGAAACTAGAAAACCCTAATCCATCATATGCAACATTCAAAAATCTAATCCATCATATGAAAACTAGAAAAACCTTATCCATCATATGAAAACAAGAAAACCTTAATAACATCATTTGCAACATTCAAAAACCTTAATCCATCATATTAAAAGTTGAAAACCCTAATAACATCATTTGCAACATTCAAAAACCCTAATCCTTCATATGAAAACTAGAAAACCCTAATAACATCATTTGCAACATTCAAAAATCCTAATCTATTATATGAAAACTAGAAAACCCTAATCCATCATATGAATACTAGAAAACCGTAATCCATCATATTAAAACTAGAAAACCCTAATAACATCATTTACAACATTCAAAAACCCTAATCCATCATATGAAAACAAGAAAACCGTTATCCATTATATGAAAACTGGAAAAGACTAATAACATAATTTACAACATTCAAACACCCTAATCCATCATTTGAAAACTAGAAAACCCTAATTCATCATATGAAAACTAGAAAACCCTAATCGATCATATGCAACATTCAAAAACTCTAATCCATCATATGAAAACTAGAAAACCCTAATCTGTCATATGAAAACTAGAAAACCCTAATAACATCATTTGCAACATTCAAAAACCTTAATCCGTCATATGAAAACTTGAAAACCATATTAACATCATTTGCAACATTCAAAAACCCTAATCCATTATATGAAAACTCGAAAACCTTAATCCATCATATGAAAACTAAAAAACCCTAATCCATCATATGAAAACTAGAAAACCCTAATAACATCATTTGCAACATTCAAAAACACTAATCCATCATATGAAAACTAGAAAACCCTAATAACATCATTTGCAACATTCAGAAACCCTAATCCATCACATGAATACTAGAAAACCCTAATAACATCATTTGCAACATTGAAAAACCCTAATCCGTCATATGAAAACTTGAAAACCCTAATAACAGCATTTGAAACATTAAAAAACCCTAATCCATCATATAAAAACTAGAAAACCCTAATACCGTCATTTGCAACAGTTAAAAACCCTAATCCATCATATCAAAACTAGAAAACCCTAATAACATCATTTGCAACATTCAAAAACCCTAATCCATCATATGAAAACTAGAAAACCTAATAACATCATTTGCAACATTAAGAAACCCTAATCCATCATATGAAAACTAGAAAACCCTAATCCATCATCTGAAAACTAGAAAACCCTAATAACATCATTTGCAACATTCAAAAACCCTAATCCATCATATGAAAACTAGAAATCCCTAATAACATCATTTGCAACATTCAAAAACCCTAATCCATCATATGAAAACTAGAAAACCCTAATAACATCATTTGCAACATTGAAAAACCCTAATCCATCATATGAAAACTAGAAAACAATAATAACATCATATGCAACATCCAAAAACCCTAATGCATCATAAGGAAACTAGAAAACCCTAATCCATCATATGCAACATTCAAAAATCTAATCCATCATATGAAAACTAGAAAAACCTTATCCATCATATGAAAACAAGAAAACCTTAATAACATCATTTGCAACATTCAAAAACCTTAATCCATCATATGAAAAGTTGAAAACCCTAATAACATCATTTGCAACATTCAAAAACCCTAATCCTTCATATGAAAACTAGAAAACCCTAATAACATCATTTGCAACATTCAAAAATCCTAATCTATTATATGAAAACTAGAAAACCCTAATCCATCATATGAATACTAGAAAACCCTAATCCATCATATTAAAACTAGAAAACCCTAATAACATCATTTACAACATTCAAAAACCCTAATCCATCATATGAAAACAAGAAAACCGTTATCCATTATATGAAAACTGGAAAAGACTAATAACATAATTTACAACATTCAAAAACCCTAATCCATCATTTGAAAACTAGAAAACCCTAATCCATCATATGAAAACTAGAAAACCCTAATCGATCATATGCAACATTCAAAAACTCTAATCCATCATATGAAAACTAGAAAACCCTAATCTGTCATATGAAAACTAGAAAACCCTAATAACATCATTTGCAACATTCAAAAACCTTAATCCGTCATATGAAAACTTGAAAACCATATTAACATCATTTGCAACATTCAAAAACCCTAATCCATTATATGAAAACTCGAAAACCCTAATCCATCATATGAAAACTAAAAAACCCTAATCCATCATATGAAAACTAGAAAACCCTAATAACATCATTTGCAACATTAAAAAACACTAATCCATCATATGAAAACTAGAAAACCCTAATAACATCATTTGCAACATTCAGAAACCCTAATCCATCACATGAATACTAGAAAACCCTAATAACATCATTTGCAACATTGAAAAACCCTAATCCGTCATATGAAAACTTGAAAACCCTAATAACGGCATTTGAAACATTAAAAAACCCTAATCCATCATATAAAAACTAGAAAACCCTAATACCGTCATTTGCAACAGTTAAAAACCCTAATCCATCATATCAAAACTAGAAAACCCTAATAACATCATTTGCAACATTCAAAAACCCTAATCCATCATATGAAAACTAGAAAACCTAATAACATCATTTGCAACATTAAGAAACCCTAATCCATCATATGAAAACTAGAAAACCCTAATCCATCATCTGAAAACTAGAAAACCCTAATAACATCATTTGCAACATTCAAAAACCCTAATCCATCATATGAAAACTAGAAATCCCTAATAACATCATTTGCAACATTCAAAAACCCTAATCCATCATATGAAAACTAGAAAACCCTAATAACATCATTTGCAACATTGAAAAACCCTAATCCATCATATGAAAACTAGAAAACAATAATAACATCATATGCAACATCCAAAAACCCTAATGCATCATAAGGAAACTAGAAAACCCTAATCCATCATATGCAACATTCAAAAATCTAATCCATCATATGAAAACTAGAAAAACCTTATCCATCATATGAAAACAAGAAAACCTTAATAACATCATTTGCAACATTCAAAAACCTTAATCCATCATATGAAAAGTTGAAAACCCTAATAACATCATTTGCAACATTCAAAAACCCTAATCCTTCATATGAAAACTAGAAAACCCTAATAACATCATTTGCAACATTCAAAAATCCTAATCTATTATATGAAAACTAGAAAACCCTAATCCATCATATGAATACTAGAAAACCCTAATCCATCATATTAAAACTAGAAAACCCTAATAACATCATTTACAACATTCAAAAACCCTAATCCATCATATGAAAACAAGAAAACCGTTATCCATTATATGAAAACTGGAAAAGACTAATAACATAATTTACAACATTCAAAAACCCTAATCCATCATATGAAAACTAGAAAACCCTAATCCATCATATGAAAACTAGAAAACCCTAATCGATCATATGCAACATTCAAAAACTCTAATCCATCATATGAAAACTAGAAAACCCTAATCTGTCATATGAAAACTAGAAAACCCTAATAACATCATTTGCAACATTCAAAAACCTTAATCCGTCATATGAAAACTTGAAAACCATATTAACATCATTTGCAACATTCAAAAACCCTAATCCATTATATGAAAACTCGAAAACCCTAATCCATCATATGAAAACTAAAAAACCCTAATCCATCATATGAAAACTAGAAAACCCTAATAACATCATTTGCAACATTAAAAAACACTAATCCATCATATGAAAACTAGAAAACCCTAATAACATCATTTGCAACATTCAGAAACCCTAATCCATCATATGAATACTAGAAAACCCTAATAACATCATTTGCAACATTGAAAAACCCTAATCCGTCATATGAAAACTTGAAAACCCTAATAACAGCATTTGAAACATTAAAAAACCCTAATCCATCATATAAAAACTAGAAAACCCTAATACCGTCATTTGCAACAGTTAAAAACCCTAATCCATCATATCAAAACTAGAAAACCCTAATAACATCATTTGCAACATTCAAAAACCCTAATCCATCATATGAAAACTAGAAAACCTAATAACATCATTTGCAACATTAAGAAACCCTAATCCATCATATGAAAACTAGAAAACCCTAATCCATCATCTGAAAACTAGAAAACCCTAATAACATCATTTGCAACATTCAAAAACCCTAATCCATCATATGAAAACTAGAAATCCCTAATAACATCATTTGCAACATTCAAAAACCCTAATCCATCATATGAAAACTAGAAAACCCTAATAACATCATTTGCAACATTGAAAAACCCTAATCCATCATATGAAAACTAGAAAACAATAATAACATCATATGCAACATCCAAAAACCCTAATGCATCATAAGGAAACTAGAAAACCCTAATCCATCATATGCAACATTCAAAAATCTAATCCATCATATGAAAACTAGAAAAACCTTATCCATCATATGAAAACAAGAAAACCTTAATAACATCATTTGCAACATTCAAAAACCTTAATCCATCATATGAAAAGTTGAAAACCCTAATAACATCATTTGCAACATTCAAAAACCCTAATCCTTCATATGAAAACTAGAAAACCCTAATAACATCATTTGCAACATTCAAAAATCCTAATCTATTATATGAAAACTAGAAAACCCTAATCCATCATATGAATACTAGAAAACCCTAATCCATCATATTAAAACTAGAAAACCCTAATAACATCATTTACAACGTTCAAAAACCCTAATCCATCATATGAAAACAAGAAAACCGTTATCCATTATATGAAAACTGGAAAAGACTAATAACATAATTTACAACATTCAAAAACCCTAATCCATCATTTGAAAACTAGAAAACCCTAATCCATCATATGAAAACTAGAAAACCCTAATCGATCATATGCAACATTCAAAAACTCTAATCCATCATATGAAAACTAGAAAACCCTAATCTGTCATATGAAAACTAGAAAACCCTAATAACATCATTTGCAACATTCAAAAACCTTAATCCGTCATATGAAAACTTGAAAACCATATTAACATCATTTGCAACATTCAAAAACCCTAATCCATTATATGAAAACTCGAAAACCCTAATCCATCATATGAAAACTAAAAAACCCTAATCCATCATATGAAAACTAGAAAACCCTAATAACATCATTTGCAACATTCAAAAACCCTAATCCATCATATGAAAACTAGAAAACCCTAATAACATCATTTGGAACATTCAAAAACCCTAATCCATCATATGAAAACTAGAAATCCCTAATAACATCATTTGCAACATTCAAAAACCCTAATCCATCATATGAAAACTAGAAAACCCTAATAACATCATTTGCAACATTGAAAAACCCTAATCCATCATATGAAAACTAGAAAACAATAATAACATCATATGCAATATCCAAAAACCCTAATGCATCATAAGGAAACTAGAAAACCCTAATCCATCATATGCAACATTCAAAAATCTAATCCATCATATGAAAACTAGAAAAACCTTATCCATCATATGAAAACAAGAAAACCTTAATAACATCATTTGCAACATTCAAAAACCTTAATCCATCATATTAAAAGTTGAAAACCCTAATAACATCATTTGCAACATTCAAAAACCCTAATCCTTCATATGAAAACTAGAAAACCCTAATAACATCATTTGCAACATTCAAAAATCCTAATCTATTATATGAAAACTAGAAAACCCTAATCCATCATATGAATACTAGAAAACCGTAATCCATCATATTAAAACTAGAAAACCCTAATAACATCATTTACAACATTCAAAAACCCTAATCCATCATATGAAAACAAGAAAACCGTTATCCATTATATGAAAACTGGAAAAGACTAATAACATAATTTACAACATTCAAAAACCCTAATCCATCATTTGAAAACTAGAAAACCCTAATCCATCATATGAAAACTAGAAAACCCTAATCGATCATATGCAACATTCAAAAACTCTAATCCATCATATGAAAACTAGAAAACCCTAATCTGTCATATGAAAACTAGAAAACCCTAATGACATCATTTGCAACATTCAAAAACCTTAATCCGTCATATGAAAACTTGAAAACCATATTAACATCATTTGCAACATTCAAAAACCCTAATCCATTATATGAAAACTCGAAAACCTTAATCCATCATATGAAAACTAAAAAACCCTAATCCATCATATGAAAACTAGAAAACCCTAATAACATCATTTGCAACATTCAAAAACACTAATCCATCATATGAAAACTAGAAAACCCTAATAACATCATTTGCAACATTCAGAAACCCTAATCCATCACATGAATACTAGAAAACCCTAATAACATCATTTGCAACATTGAAAAACCCTAATCCGTCATATGAAAACTTGAAAACCCTAATAACAGCATTTGAAACATTAAAAAACCCTAATCCATCATATAAAAACTAGAAAACCCTAATACCGTCATTTGCAACAGTTAAAAACCCTAATCCATCATATCAAAACTAGAAAACCCTAATAACATCATTTGCAACATTCAAAAACCCTAATCCATCATATGAAAACTAGAAAACCTAATAACATCATTTGCAACATTAAGAAACCCTAATCCATCATATGAAAACTAGAAAACCCTAATCCATCATCTGAAAACTAGAAAACCCTAATAACATCATTTGCAACATTCAAAAACCCTAATCCATCATATGAAAACTAGAAATCCCTAATAACATCATTTGCAACATTCAAAAACCCTAATCCATCATATGAAAACTAGAAAACCCTAATAACATCATTTGCAACATTGAAAAACCCTAATCCATCATATGAAAACTAGAAAACAATAATAACATCATATGCAACATCCAAAAACCCTAATGCATCATAAGGAAACTAGAAAACCCTAATCCATCATATGCAACATTCAAAAATCTAATCCATCATATGAAAACTAGAAAAACCTTATCCATCATATGAAAACAAGAAAACCTTAATAACATCATTTGCAACATTCAAAAACCTTAATCCATCATATGAAAAGTTGAAAACCCTAATAACATCATTTGCAACATTCAAAAACCCTAATCCTTCATATGAAAACTAGAAAACCCTAATAACATCATTTGCAACATTCAAAAATCCTAATCTATTATATGAAAACTAGAAAACCCTAATCCATCATATGAATACTAGAAAACCCTAATCCATCATATTAAAACTAGAAAACCCTAATAACATCATTTACAACATTCAAAAACCCTAATCCATCATATGAAAACAAGAAAACCGTTATCCATTATATGAAAACTGGAAAAGACTAATAACATAATTTACAACATTCAAAAACCCTAATCCATCATATGAAAACTAGAAAACCCTAATCCATCATATGAAAACTAGAAAACCCTAATCGATCATATGCAACATTCAAAAACTCTAATCCATCATATGAAAACTAGAAAACCCTAATTTGTCATATGAAAACTAGAAAACCCTAATAACATCATTTGCAACATTCAAAAACCTTAATCCGTCATATGAAAACTTGAAAACCATATTAACATCATTTGCAACATTCAAAAACCCTAATCCATTATATGAAAACTCGAAAACCCTAATCCATCATATGAAAACTAAAAAACCCTAATCCATCATATGAAAACTAGAAAACCCTAATAACATCATTTGCAACATTAAAAAACACTAATCCATCATATGAAAACTAGAAAACCCTAATAACATCATTTGCAACATTCAGAAACCCTAATCCATCATATGAATACTAGAAAACCCTAATAACATCATTTGCAACATTGAAAAACCCTAATCCGTCATATGAAAACTTGAAAACCCTAATAACAGCATTTGAAACATTAAAAAAGCCTAATCCATCATATAAAAACTAGAAAACCCCAATACCGTCATTTGCAACAGTTAAAAACCCTAATCCATCATATCAAAACTAGAAAACCCTAATAACATCATTTGCAACATTCAAAAACCCTAATCCATCATATGAAAACTAGAAAACCTAATAACATCATTTGCAACATTAAGAAACCCTAATCCATCATATGAAAACTAGAAAACCCTAATCCATCATCTGAAAACTAGAAAACCCTAATAACATCATTTGCAACATTCAAAAACCCTAATCCATCATATGAAAACTAGAAATCCCTAATAACATCATTTGCAACATTCAAAAACCCTAATCCATCATATGAAAACTAGAAAACCCTAATAACATCATTTGCAACATTGAAAAACCCTAATCCATCATATGAAAACTAGAAAACAATAATAACATCATATGCAACATCCAAAAACCCTAATGCATCATAAGGAAACTAGAAAACCCTAATCCATCATATGCAACATTCAAAAATCTAATCCATCATATGAAAACTAGAAAAACCTTATCCATCATATGAAAACAAGAAAACCTTAATAACATCATTTGCAACATTCAAAAACCTTAATCCATCATATGAAAAGTTGAAAACCCTAATAACATCATTTGCAACATTCAAAAACCCTAATCCTTCATATGAAAACTAGAAAACCCTAATAACATCATTTGCAACATTCAAAAATCCTAATCTATTATATGAAAACTAGAAAACCCTAATCCATCATATGAATACTAGAAAACCCTAATCCATCATATTAAAACTAGAAAACCCTAATAACATCATTTACAACGTTCAAAAACCCTAATCCATCATATGAAAACCAGAAAACCGTTATCCATTATATGAAAACTGGAAAAGACTAATAACATAATTTACAACATTCAAAAACCCTAATCCATCATTTGAAAACTAGAAAACCCTAATCCATCATATGAAAACTAGAAAACCCTAATCGATCATATGCAACATTCAAAAACTCTAATCCATCATATGAAAACTAGAAAACCCTAATCTGTCATATGAAAACTAGAAAACCCTAATAACATCATTTGCAACATTCAAAAACCTTAATCCGTCATATGAAAACTTGAAAACCATATTAACATCATTTGCAACATTCAAAAACCCTAATCCATTATATGAAAACTCGAAAACCCTAATCCATCATATGAAAACTAAAAAACCCTAATCCATCATATGAAAACTAGAAAACCCTAATAACATCATTTGCAACATTCAAAAACCCTAATCCATCATATGAAAACTAGAAAACCCTAATAACATCATTTGCAACACTCAAAAACCTTAATCCATCATATGAAAACTAGAAAACCCTAATAACATCATTTGCATCATTCAAAAACCCTAATCTATCATTTGAAAACTAGAAAACCCTAATCCATCATATGAAAACTAGAAAACCCAAATCCATCATATGAAACTAGAAAACCCTAATAACATCATTTGCAACATTCAAAAATCCTAATCTATCATATGAAAACTAGAAAACCCTAATCGATCATATGCAACATTCAAAAACTCTAATCCATCATATGAAAACTAGAAAACCCTAATCTGTCATATGAAAACTAGAAAACCCTAATAACATCATTTGCAACATTCAAAAACCTTAATCCATCATATGAAAACTTGAAAACCATATTAACATCATTTGCAACATTCAAAAACCCTAATCCATTATATGAAAACTAGAAAACCCTAATCCATCATATGAAAACTAAAAAACCCTAATCCATCATATGAAAACTAGAAAACCCTAATAACATCATTTGCAACATTCAAAAACACTAATCCATCATATGAAAACTAGAAAACCCTAATAACATCATTTGCAACATTCAGAAACCCTAATCCATCATATGAATACTAGAAAACCCTAATAACATCATTTGCAACATTGAAAAACCCTAATCCGTCATATGAAAACTTGAAAACCCTAATAACAGCATTTGGAACATTAAAAAACCCTAATCCATCATATAAAAACTAGAAAACCCTAATACCGTCATTTGCAACAGTTAAAAACCCTAATCCATCATATCAAAACTAGAAAACCCTAATAACATCATTTGCAACATTCAAAAACCCTAATCCATCATATGAAAACTAGAAAACCTAATAACATCATTTGCAACATTAAGAAACCCTAATCCATCATATGAAAACTAGAAAACCCTAATCCATCATCTGAAAACTAGAAAACCCTAATAACATCATTTGCAACATTCAAAAACCCTAATCCATCATATGAAAACTAGAAATCCCTAATAACATCATTTGCAACATTCAAAAACCCTAATCCATCATATGAAAACTAGAAAACCCTAATAACATCATTTGCAACATTGAAAAACCCTAATCCATCATATGAAAACTAGAAAACAATAATAACATCATATGCAACATCCAAAAACCCTAATGCATCGTAAGGAAACTAGAAAACCCTAATCCATCATATGCAACATTCAAAAATCTAATCCATCATATGAAAACTAGAAAAACCTTATCCATCATATGAAAACAAGAAAACTTTAATAACATCATTTGCAACATTCAAAAACCTTAATCCATCATATGAAAAGTTGAAAACCCTAATAACATCATTTGCAACATTCAAAAACCCTAATCCTTCATATGAAAACTAGAAAACCCTAATAACATCATTTGCAACATTCAAAAATCCTAATCTATTATATGAAAACTAGAAAACCCTAATCCATCATATTAATACTAGAAAACCCTAATCCATCATATTAAAACTAGAAAACCCTAATAACATCATTTACAACATTCAAAAACCCTAATCCATCATATGAAAACAAGAAAACCGTTATCCATTATATGAAAACTGGAAAAGACTAATAACATAATTTACAACATTCAAAAACCCTAATCCATCATTTGAAAACTAGAAAACCCTAATCCATCATATGAAAACTAGAAAACCCTAATCGATCATATGCAACATTCAAAAACTCTAATCCATCATATGAAAACTAGAAAACCCTAATCTGTCATATGAAAACTAGAAAACCCTAATAACATCATTTGCAACATTCAAAAACCTTAATCCGTCATATGAAAACTTGAAAACCATATTAACATCATTTGCAACATTCAAAAACCCTAATCCATTATATGAAAACTCGAAAACCCTAATCCATCATATGAAAACTAAAAAACCCTAATCCATCATATGAAAACTAGAAAACCCTAATAACATCATTTGCAACATTCAAAAACACTAATCCATCATATGAAAACTAGAAAACCCTAATAACATCATTTGCAACATTCAGAAACCCTAATCCATCACATGAATACTAGAAAACCCTAATAACATCATTTGCAACATTGAAAAACCCTAATCCGTCATATGAAAACTTGAAAACCCTAATAACAGCATTTGAAACATTAAAAAACCCTAATCCATCATATAAAAACTAGAAAACCCTAATACCGTCATTTGCAACAGTTAAAAACCCTAATCCATCATATCAAAACTAGAAAACCCTAATAACATCATTTGCAACATTCAAAAACCCTAATCCATCATATGAAAACTAGAAAACCTAATAACATCATTTGCAACATTAAGAAACCCTAATCCATCATATGAAAACTAGAAAACCCTAATCCATCATCTGAAAACTTGAAAACCCTAATAACATCATTTGCAACATTCAAAAACCCTAATCCATCATATGAAAACTAGAAATCCCTAATAACATCATTTGCAACATTCAAAAACCCTAATCCATCATATGAAAACTAGAAAACCCTAATAACATCAGTTGCAACATTAAAAAACCCTAATCCATCATATGAAAACTAGAAAACAATAATAACATCATATGCAACATCCAAAAACCCTAATGCATCATAAGGAAACTAGAAAACCCTAATCCATCATATGCAACATTCAAAAATCTAATCCATCATATGAAAACTAGAAAAACCTTATCCATCATATGAAAACAAGAAAACCTTAATAACATCATTTGCAACATTCAAAAACCTTAATCCATCATATGAAAAGTTGAAAACCCTAATAACATCATTTGCAACATTCAAAAACCCTAATCCTTCATATGAAAACTAGAAAACCCTAATAACATCATTTGCAACATTCAAAAATCCTAATCTATTATATGAAAACTAGAAAACCCTAATCCATCATATGAATACTAGAAAACCCTAATCCATCATATTAAAACTAGAAAACCCTAATAACATCATTTACAACATTCAAAAACCCTAATCCATCATATGAAAACAAGAAAACCGTTATCCATTATATGAAAACTGGAAAAGACTAATAACATAATTTACAACATTCAAAAACCCTAATCCATCATATGAAAACTAGAAAACCCTAATCCATCATATGAAAACTAGAAAACCCTAATCGATCATATGAAACATTCAAAATTCTAATCCATCATATGAAAACTAGAAAACCCTAATCTGTCATATGAAAACTAGAAAACCCTAATAACATCATTTGCAACATTCAAAAACCTTAATCCGTCATATGAAAACTTGAAAACCATATTAACATCATTTGCAACATTCAAAAACCCTAATCCATTATATGAAAACTCGAAAACCCTAATCCATCATATGAAAACTAAAAAACCCTAATCCATCATATGAAAACTAGAAAACCCTAATAACATCATTTGTAACATTAAAAAACACTAATCCATCATATGAAAACTAGAAAACCCTAATAACATCATTTGCAACATTTAGAAACCCTAATCCATCATATGAATACTAGAAAACCCTAATAACATCATTTGCAACATTGAAAAACCCTAATCCGTCATATGAAAACTTGAAAACCCTAATAACAGCATTTGAAACATTAAAAAACCCTAATCCATCATATAAAAACTAGAAAACCCTAATACCGTCATTTGCAACAGTTAAAAACCCTAATCCATCATATCAAAACTAGAAAACCCTAATAACATCATTTGCAACATTCAAAAACCCTAATCCATCATATGAAAACTAGAAAACCTAATAACATCATTTGCAACATTAAGAAACCCTAATCCATCATATGAAAACTAGAAAACCCTAATCCATCATCTGAAAACTAGAAAACCCTAATAACATCATTTGCAACATTCAAAAACCCTAATCCATCATATGAAAACTAGAAATCCCTAATAACATCATTTGCAACATTCAAAAACCCTAATCCATCATATGAAAACTAGAAAACCCTAATAACATCATTTGCAACCTTGAAAAACCCTAATCCATCATATGAAAACTAGAAAACAATAATAACATCATATGCAACATCCAAAAACCCTAATGCATCATAAGGAAACTAGAAAACCCTAATCCATCATATGCAACATTCAAAAATCTAATCCATCATATGAAAACTAGAAAAACCTTATCCATCATATGAAAACAAGAAAACCTTAATAACATCATTTGCAATATTCAAAAACCTTAATCCATCATATGAAAAGTTGAAAACCCTAATAACATCATTTGCAACATTCAAAAACCCTAATCCTTCATATGAAAACTAGAAAACCCTAATAACATCATTTGCAACATTCAAAAATCCTAATCTATTATATGAAAACTAGAAAACCCTAATCCATCATATGAATACTAGAAAACCCTAATCCATCATATTAAAACTAGAAAACCCTAATAACATCATTTACAACATTCAAAAACCCTAATCCATCATATGAAAACAAGAAAACCGTTATCCATTATATGAAAACTGGAAAAGACTAATAACATAATTTACAACATTCAAAAACCCTAATCCATCATATGAAAACTAGAAAACCCTAATCCATCATATGAAAACTAGAAAACCCTAATCCATCATATGAAAACTAGAGAACCCTAATCCATCATATGAAAACTAGAAAACCCTAGTAACATCATTTGCAACATTCAAAAACCCTAATCCATCATATGAAAAAAAGAAAATGCTAATCCATCATATGAAAACTAGAAAACCCTAATAACATCATTTGCAACATTCAAAAACCCTAATCCATCATATGAAAACTAGAAAACCCAAATCCATCATATGAAAACTAGAAACCCCTAATAACATCATTTACAACATTCAAAAACCCTAATCCATTATATGAAAACAAGAAAACCCTAATAACATCATTTGCAACATTCAAAAACCCTAATCCATCATATGAAAACTAGAAAATCCTAATAACATCATTTGCAACATTCAAAAACCGTAATCCATCGTATGAAAATTAGAAAACCCTAATAACATCATTTGCAACATTCAAAAACCCTAATCCATCATATGAAAACTAGAAAACCCTAATCCATCATATGAAAACTAGAAAACCCTAATAACATCATTTGCAACATTCAAAAACCCTAATCCATTGTATGAAAACTAGAAAAACCTTATTAACATCATTTGCAACATTCAAAAACCCTAATCCATCATATCCAAACAAGAAAACCCTAATCTATCATATAAAAACTTGAAAACGCTAATAACATCATTTGCAACATTCAAAAACCAGAATCCATCATATGAAAACTAGAAAACGCAAATAACATCATTTGCAACATTCAAAAACCCTAATCCATCATATGAAAACTAGAAAACCCTAATAACATCATTTGCAACATTCAAAATCCCTAATCCGTCATATGAAAAGTATAAAACCATAATAACATCATTTGCAACATTCAAAAACCCTAATCCATCATATGAAAACTAGCAATCCCTAATAACATCATTTGCAACATTCAAAAAGCCTAATCCATCATATGAAAACTAGAAAACCCTAATAACATCATTTGCAACATTCAAAAACCCTAATCCGTCATATGATAACAAGAAAAACCTAATAACATTATTTGCAACATTAAAATACCCTAATCCATCAAATGAAAACTAGAAAACCCAACTCCATCATATAAAAAGTAGAAAACCCTAATAACATCATTTGCAACATTCAAAAACCCTAATCCATCATATGAAAACAAGAAAATGCTAATCCATCATATGAAAACTAGAAAACCCTAATAACATCATTTGCAACATTCAAAAACCCTAATCCATCATATGAAAACTAGAAAACCCTAATCCATCATATAAAAGCTAGAAACCCCTAATAACATCATTTACAACATTCAAAAACCCTAATCCATTATATGAAAACAAGAAAACCCTAATAACATCATTTGCAACATTCAAAAACCCTAATCCATCATATGAAAACTAGAAAATCCTAATAACATCATTTGCAACATTCAAAAACCGTAATCCATCGTATGAAAATTAGAAAACCCTAATAACATCATTTGCAACATTCAAAAACCCTAATCCATCATATGAAAACTAGAAAACCCTAATCCATCATATGAAAACTAGAAAACCCTAATAACATCATTTGCAACATTCAAAAACCCTAATCCATTGTATGAAAACTAGAAAACCCTAATAACATCATTTGCAACATTCAAAAACCCTAATCCATCATATCAAAACAAGAAAACCCTAATCTATCATATAAAAACTTGAAAACCCTAATAACATCATTTGCAACATTCAAAAACCAGAATCCATCATATGAAAACTAGAAAACGCTAATAACATCATTTGCAACATTCAAAAACCCTAATCCATCATATGAAAACTAGAAAACCCTAATAACATCATTTGCAACATTCAAAAACCCTAATCCGTCATATGAAAAGTATAAAACCCTAATAACATCATTTGCAACATTCAAAAACCCTAATCCATCATATGAAAACTAGCAATCCCCAATAACATCATTTGCATCATTCAAAAAGCCTAATCCATCATATGAAAACAAGAAAACCCTAATAACATCATTTGCAACATTCAAAAACCCTAATCCGTCATATGATAACAAGAAAAACCTAATAACATTATTTGCAACATTAAAATACCCTAATCCATCAAATGAAAACTAGAAAACCCGAATCCATCATATAAAATGTAGAAAACCCTAATAACATCATTTGCAACATTCAAAAACCCTAATCCATCATATGAAAACAAGAAAATGCTAATCCATCATATGAAAACTAGAAAACCCTAATAACATCATTTGCAACATTCAAATACCCTAATCCATCATATGAAAACTAGAAAACCCTAATCCATCATATGAAAGCTAGAAACCCCTAATAACATCATTTACAACATTCAAAAACCCTAATCCATTATATGAAAACAAGAAAACCCTAATAACATCATTTGCAACATTCAAAAACCCTAATCCATCATATGAAAACTAGAAAACCCTACTAACATCATTTGCAACATTCAAAAACCCTAATCCATTGTATGAAAACTAGAAAACCCTAATAACATCATTTGCAACATTCAAAAACCCTAATCCATCATATGAAAACAAGAAAACCCTAATCAATCATATAAAAACTTGAAAACCCTAATAACATCATTTGCAACATTCAAAAACAAGAATCCATCATATGAAAACTAGAAAACGCTAATAACATCATTTGCAACATTCAAAAACCCTAATCCATCATATGAAAACTAGAAAACCCTAATAACATCATTTGCAACATTCAAAAACCCTAATTCGTTTGCAACATTCAAAAACCCTAATCCATCATATGAAAACTAGCAATCCCTAATAACATCATTTGCAACATTCAAAAAGCCTAATCCATCATATGAAAACTAGAAAACCCTAATAACATCATTTGCAACATTCAAAAACCCTAATCCATCATATGAAAACACGAAAAACCTAATAACATTATTTGCAACATTAAAATACCCTAATCCATCAAATGAAAACTAGAAAACCCGAATCCATCATATAAAAAGTAGAAAACCCTAATAACATCATTTGCAACATTCAAAAACCCTAATCCATCATATGAAAACTATAAAACCCTAATAACATCATTTGCAACACTTAAAAACCTTAATCCATCATATGAAAACTAGAAAACCCTAATAACATCATTTGCAACACTCAAAAACCTTAATCCATCATATGAAAACTAGAAAACCCTAATAACATCATTTGCATCATTCAAAAACCAAAATCTATCATTTGAAAACTAGAAAACCCTAATCCATCATATGAAAACTAGAAAACCCAAGTCCATCATATGAAACTAGAAAACCCTAATAACATCATTTGCAACATTCAAAAACCCTAATCCATCATATGAAAACTAGAAAACCCTAATCGATCATATGCAACATTCAAAAACTCTAATCGATCATATGAAAACTAGAAAACCCTAATCTGTCATATGAAAACTAGAAAACCCTAATAACATCATTTGCAACATTCAAAAACCTTAATCCGTCATATGAAAACTTGAAAACCATATTAACATGATTTGCAACATTCAAAAACCCTAATCCTTCATATGAAAACTAGAAAACCCTAATAACATCATTTGTAACATTCAAAAACCCTAATCCATTATATGAAAACTAGAAAACCCTAATCCATCATATGAAAACTAAAAAACCCTAATCCATCATATGAAAACTAGAAAACCCTAATAACATCATTTGCAACATTCAAAAACCCTAATCCATCATATGAAAACTAGAAAACCCTAATAACATCATTTGCAACATTCAGAAACCCTAATCCATCATATGAATACTAGAAAACCCTAATAACATCATTTGCAACATTGAAAAACCCTAATCCGTCATATGAAAACTCGAAAACCCTAATAACCGCACTTGAAACATTAAAAAACCCTAATCCATCATATAAAAACTAGAAAACCCTAATACCGTCATTTGTAATAATCAAAAACCCTAATCCGATCCACCCATACCGTTTATGTGGACGTAACTTTTGGGATGCCCCTAAAAAATACGGTACGGGATTTGCCTGGCGTAACATCCTGGATATGCGGGATAAGATAAGGGAGTATATAGTTTCCCAGATAGGTGATGGATGCTCTACTTCTGCTTGGTTCGATAACTGGCACCCTGCGGGCCCTCTTTCTAAATTCTTGTCTGTCCGTGACATCCATGATGCGGGTTTCACTCTTGAGACTAAGGTTGCTGACCTGGTTCTTAACGGATCTTGGGTTCGGCCTCATTGTTGGAGAGATTCCCATGGTGCCCTTCTTTCTCATAACCCTCCTTCTATTTCCATGTCTGTTCCTGATAAACTCCTTTGGAAATCTAGAGATGGTCAACTCTCACCTTTCTCTGTTCGTTATGTGTGGCAGTCTATTCGCCCCTATCACCAACCGGTCCTTTGGTTTCATCTTGTTTGGTTATCCCAGAACATCCCCAGACATGCTTTCATTCTTTGGGTTGCTCTTAATAATCGTCTTAAGACTCATGATAAAATCAAAATTTGGGACACTAATTCTGATCTCATTTGTGCGCTCTGCGGAAACTGTCCGGATTCAATTTCCCATCTCTTTTTTGATTGTTCTTTCACTTCTTTGGTTTGGCATGACCTACATCATGTCATGAATCTGTCCTTCTCCAATCATAGCTGGTCTGATATCATTAGTCAACTCAACCCCGTTAATAAGAACAAGACCATTTGGTCCATAATTAGAAGACTTGTTTTTGCTGGAGCTGTCTACCACGTTTGGCGGGAAAGAAATTTACGAATTTTTAAAAAAATAAAAAGATCTCATCATGCTATCGTGAATAGTGTTAAGGATGATGTCCGATGTAGACAGCTGAGTCTTTCTATGAAAACTTGCACTAATGTTGAGTTGGCTAAAACTATTTGGACCCTCCCCTAATTTTCTTCCGCTACGCTTTCTTTTTCTCTGCTTGTTTTGGCTTGTATGATTGGTTTGTTTTGCAGGTGGTTTTCCTTTATGTTCTTGTTTGCTTCTGGTTCCTTCTCTTGTTTTGGTACCTAGTTAAGCCTGTTGTCCATTGGGGCCTGTCCCAATGGATTTTCTGTTCTTTGGTGGGGAGTCCCCAGCCTTATATTGTATTTATTCTTTTTATTAATAAAATTTGAAAGAGGTGCCGCCCTCTTTACCCAAAAAAAAAACCCTAATCCATCATATCAAAACTAGAAAACCCTAATAACATAATTTGCAACATTCAAAAACCCTAATCCATCATATGAAAACTAGAAAACCTAATAACATCATTTGCAACATTAAGAAACCCTAATCCATCATATGAAAACTAGAAAACCCTAATCCATCATCTGAAAACTAGAAAACCCTAATAACATCATTTGCAACATTCAAAAACCCTAATCCATTATATGAAAACTATAAAACCGTAATAACATCACTTGCAACACTCAAAAACCTTAATCGATCATATGAAAACTAGAAAACCCTAATAACATCATTTGCAACACTCAAAAACCTTAATCCATCATATGAAATCTAGAAAACCCTAATAACATCATTTGCATCATTCAAAAACCCTAATCTATCATTTGAAAACTAGAAAACCCTAATCCATCATATGAAAACTAGAAAACCCAAATCCATCATATGAAACTAGAAAACCCTAATAACATCATTTGCAACATTCAAAAACCCTAATCCATCATATGAAAATTAGAAAACCCTAATCGATCATATGCAACATTCAAAAACTCTAATCCATCATATGAAAAATAGAAAACCCTAATCTGTCATATGAAAACTAGAAAACCCTAATAACATCATTTGCAACATTCAAAAACCTAAATCCATCATATGAAAACTTGAAAACCATATTAACATCATTTGCAACATTCAAAAACCCTAATCCTTCATATGAAAACTAGAAAACCCTAATAACATCATTTCCAACATTCAAAAACCCTAATCCATCATATGAAAACAAGAAAAACCAAATAACATTATTTGCAACATTAAAATACCCTAATCAATCAAATGAAAACTAGAAAACCCGAATCCATCATATAAAAAGTAGCAAACCATAATAACATCATTTGCAACATTCAAAAATGTTGAGTCATAAATATAGATTGAGTCAAATATGCTAATCGGATCCGTTGCCTGATTTGTAGCCTATTTTTTAGCTATCGGTTATGGAATGGGTCTGTCATTCCATAATTGGTTTTTGTTTATATAGCTGATTCGTGACCCTGTTAGGGTTAACTTTTGTAATCTCTTTACGGCGCTCATACAGAATAGTTCTCATTGAATTGTTCTTGAGTTGCATTGTTAATCATTCAACATCAGTTCTTCATATCGTCTGTTTTGATCTAGTTTATTTACATTATTCCGCATTTTTGAATCACGATCCAACTCTTGCATTTCAACAATTGGTATCAGAGCGGGAGTTAGTGTTATTCTCAGATCTGTTGTTGATTATCTTCATCGTCACAATCGATCTTAGATATCAAATTTTACGTTCAACTCTTCCTTTTGATTTCTACCTACACTTCTGATTCATTCAAAATAAACATATCAATGGCTTTTGACGACTCACATACTCAGTCTTTTAATCTTTCAAGCAGTATTGGATCCACTACCAGGACTCCAATTCTATTCACTCAAGAGTATGAAGTCTGGGCGTTACACTTTGAAGATTATGTTCTTGGCATTGAAGAACATGGTGCAACGATCTGGCAAGCTATTACTGAAGAAACCCATGTCCACACAGACACAAGAAGGGTTATTAAAACCTTAAAAGAGTACAACAACTTGCTTGTCTCTCACACAAACATTCCTCAAGACGAAAAAGATAAACTGATGTGCAACATTAAAGCATTTAGAATTATCAGGTTTGCTCTTCAAGCAGATACTCTTCGTCTAGTTAGTTCATGCCAAACAGCTAAAGAGATCTGGGATCGACTTAAAGAATTATATTCTGGAGATGCTGACCTTGAGCACTCTATTCAGACCACTCTTCTTTCCGATTTCGGATCTTTTGTACAAGGTTCGGAAGAAACTCTGACCCAGACCTTTAATCGATATAATCATCTTCTAAGTCGATTATTAAAATACAATCTCGCTCGAACTGTCATTGAGCAAAAGGTCACCTTTCTTGATGGTCTTCGTTCTGAATGGAAGGCTATTGTTTCAACAATAAAAGCTCATGAACAGTTCAAAACTTACACTTTGGCTAAGGTTGTGGGAATTCTGAAATCCCATGAAAAGGAAATCATTTCGGAAGCCAAAGCAACTACCAGTCTTGGCTCCCTTGCACTGGTCGCTGCTGGAAAGAAAACGGCCGAAATTGATTCCGAATCTGATTTTTCTGATGACGATTTGACCAGAGAAGACAAAGCTTTGATGGTATCAAATCCCAAGAAGTTCTTCAAGAAAAACTTCTCCAAATTCAAAAACCGGAATCGACAAGGAGGTTTCCATGCTGAAAAGACTGTGGAAGAAAGTCAGAAAAAGAAGAATGATGAAGAGAAGAAACTAGCAGGCGACTCAGGATACGATTGTCATTACTGTAACGGCAAGAATCACTTTGTGAAAGACTGTTTGCTCCGAAAACAAGCTGAGAAGAAGGAGCAGGTGAAAGATGAAGCTTATTATGCAAAGAAGATTGCAGAGCTGAAAAAGAACGATGCTTCATCTACCAAGGCAGCTTTCGTGGTGAAAGAAGACAGCGAATTTGGCGCCGTTGAAATCTGGTCAACGGATTCGGAAGATGAGGAGGTAAGGAATCCAACACATGGTCGATGTCTGATGGTGAAAGCTGATCATTCCGAAAGCAAAGGTTATTCTACCGATGGATGTCCTGCCTCAGCAAACTGCTTTGCTGCAAAGCCTATATATGAACAAGTTGAAGAATGTGAGGCTGTGGTCAAAAAGGTACGCTCTATCCTTAAATCTTTAAATATTTGCTCTTCTAGTTATAATGCAGAATTAGATGATCTTAGATTCACCGTTTCCAGTTTGAGTGATAGCTTAAAAAGAACACGTCTAAGTAATTCTAACCTAAATGATCAATTGAGCAGGATATCGAATAAGAATGAGGAGAGACGTATGAGAATCGAGGCGTTGGATAGTGAGTTAGTAAAAGCATGAGATGATATTATTTATGTCAAACGAGATAATTTAGTTCTTGTCAAACAGAGAAACATTTTTTGTTTAATTGCTAAACGTCTTTACAATAATATTACTCAATTACATCTTGATTGTGACATAGGCAGGGGTTTACACAAAATGATTTTGCCCTTTCTTGAGTTGAAAGAGGATGAAATCGATGCAGAATGTCATAGGTGTGAAACCATTGTTTCATCTGATGAGGTTTCGGAAGCTTATCGAATTGGACTTGATAAAATTGAAAGCTATATACAGTCCAAAGAACATAAAAGTATGGTCAAAGAATATTTTTCAGAAAATGATCACGAGGAAATTAAAACAGCAACTCTAAAGAATTTTCATTCACTATGCTCTAAACTAAATTCCGATAATATTCTTATTAATGAGAATATTTCTGACTTTGATGAAAGCGATATGAGTGAAATATCTGTTGAGGATGAAATTGATTGTTCGGAATTCGTATCAAACTCTACTGAAATTAAGAAAAATCTCATTTCTGAAAATTCAGTTACTTTTGCGAGAATTGTTGAAAGTAAAAAATCACACACTTTAACCGAACAAGCTACTGTTTTTCCAAAAATTCAAACTGTACCAAATCAAGTTTTTGTTAAACCAGGCTTAAATACAAAAGATGTAACTGAACTCAAAGTCCTAGTCGATAACGATAATTCCGATGTTTGTGATTCTTTCTTTTGGTCGGAACCAATTGACAACTCAGATGAGACTAAAGGTCTTTCCGAAATGACCTCATGGAAGTCTCGTGGTAATTATATTTCTGGTTCATTGAACTGTAAAAATCCTGTTTCTCAAAATGGCTCATGGGGTGCAAAGAAATTGAAACCTATTTCTCCGAACTCTAAAACGAATACTTTCAAATCTGACTCCAATCACGGCTCAACATCCTGTGTTCATAAGTCTCCTGAAGAGCTGATTGCCAAAAGGAAACAGATGAATGCCAGGTATAAAAAGAATCTGAAAGAGAGAAAACAGTTCTGGAGAAACAAAAATAACTCAAACCCAACCCAGAAAGCCAACCCAATTCCTAGTCGGAAAGTTGAGCCCACTCCAAAACCAAAACCAGTACCTAAACCATCTGTCTCAACAACAACAACAAAGACTCCTACACGTGTTCCCAGTTCAATGGATTCAAAAGGGAAGGGAAAACTCTATCCTGAAACCACTCAGGATCTTAAAATCCACAAGATTCATCCAACTGTTACTTCCAAAACAAAACCCTCTCTTCAATCGGTTAAAAATCAAAATTCTTTTTCTAGCGCTCACACTCAGAAAACTCATTATTATCAAGTTTCGAACACAGATACTCCTAAGAAATCTCGTTTCGCTAAACAACAATGGCAACCCACAAAAATAAAAGTGTTCCGAATTGAAAATAAGAAAAATGTACAATCTGTGAGAAAATCTTTTTGGGTTGAAAAATCGTGCACTTTTCCTATCGCAAGAAAATTCTCACAAGGGCCCACACTGGTTTGGGTTCCTAAATCTCTCTAACTTGTGCAGGTTCTACATGACGAACAGTATGATCCGGAATGGTACATTGACAGCGGCTGTTCACGTCATATGACTGGAAGGAAGGAGGAATTAAGAGAATATCGCTCACTGACAAATGGAGGAAAAGTCAGTTATGGGAACAATGCAACAGGCAACATCAAAGGCTATGGCATGATCACAAATGGTGAAATTTCGATACGCAAAGTGGCATATGTGGAAGGACTTCAGCACAACTTGATCAGTGTCTCACAACTGGTTGTCGGAACTGGTCTTAAAGTCTCATTTGATGAAGAAGGTTCCGAACTGATTGAGAAAGAATCCAAAAAGATTATATTGAAGTCAAAGAGAAAAGGAGAATTGTTTCCCTTGGATATGAGACCTATTCAAGGAAAACCTGCTATTTGCTTACTCACTAAAGCTACGAATGATGATAGTTGGCTCTGGCACAGGCGGTTGTCTCACATGAACTTTCGTGATAATAATAAACTAGTACTTGGTGATCTTGTGCGTGGATTACCGCTACTCAAGTACGACAAAGACCGACTCTGTGACGCATGCGAACTAGGAAAACAAAGTCGGAAGAGCCACTCTACAATTATCAACACAAAGATCATCGAACCTCTGGAACTCTTGCATATTGATCTTTGTGGTCCATCTGCCATCGAAAGCGTCGCTCATAACAAATACATTCTGGTTGTGGTGGATGACTTCTCTCGTTTCACATGGGTGTTCTTCCTCAAGCAAAAATCTGAAGCGGCAATCAACATGATTAACTTTATCAAGCAGATCGAAATCCTTCTCCGAAAACAAGTTCGAATGATACGAAGTGATAATGGGACAGAATTCAAAAATAAAGTTCTAGATGATTTTCTCGTCAATAAAGGAATCACGCATAACTTCTCTGCCCCTTACACTCCTCAACAAAATGGAGTTGTAGAAAGACGGAATCGTTCTCTGTGTGAAGCTGCTCGAACCATGCTCTCTTTCGCAAAACTTCCTTTATATTTCTGGGCCGACGCCATCGCAACTGCTTGTTACACTCAGAACCGATCGAACATTACGAAACGATTCAATCTCACTCCCTATGAGATTCTCAACAAGAGAAAACCGAATGTGAAGTTCTTTCATGTTTTTGGATCCAAGTGCTTCATTTTTAACTCGAAAGAAAAACGAGTTAAATGGGACGAAAAAGCTGATGAAGGCATTTTTCTGGGCTACTCTCTTACCTCAAAAGCCTATCGTGTTCTGAACAAACGATCTCGAAAGATTGAAGAAACATACTACATCACCTTTGATGATAGATACAATTCCAGAGCAAAGCACGTTAGTATCAAGTCTGAAGAAATCTTTCCTGAATCCAATACGTCTACAATTCCTCTTCTGGATCTATATGAGGAATTTCTGAATTTGTTTGATGACCAAGAAATCGCAAAAACATCAGAAGCACATGCAAGAGATAACCAAGGCGATGAATTGTTGAAGCTTATAGAAAATACAGTTAGTGAAAACGAATCTCCACAAGAACACTCCTCTGATGTTCCGATTCCGAACAATGCTCCAACTCCCATTACTGATGCACCAATCCAGGGGGAGAGTTCATCAACTATTCAAAGGGAGCATATGACTCTTGAGTCCGAATCAACCACTCTCCCAGTTGAACAAGATCATCCTGATGATAGAAACGATGCAACCTTCCAGGGGGAGAATGACCTTGAAAATAATGACCTTGACACACAGTCAGAGGTACATTCGGAAGCAGAAGAAATCATTTCAGAAATTAATCCTGAATATGATCCAAATTATCCTCCAATGATAAAATGGACAAGAGATCATCCAAAATCTCAAATCATCGGAACGACTTCTGCTGGTGTTCTTACTCGAGCTCAAGCTAAAGAAAAGCAAGCCGCATTATTTTCTAAAGTGGAATTTTGCATGTTTCATTCATTTATCTCCAAGGTTGAACCTAAAACAGTTAAAATAGCACTTGATCATGCTGACTGGGTTCAAGCAATGCAAGATGAGTTAAACGAATTTGAACGCAACAGGGTGTGGCGATTGGTTCCGACACCGAAAAACGCATCCGTTCTCGGAATGAAATGGGTCTTTCGAAACAAGTTGGACAAAGAAGGGAATGTCATACGAAACAAAGCAAGACTGGTTGTCAAAGGGTACTGTCAGGAAGAAGGAATTGATTATGAAGAAACTTTTGCACCAGTAGCCAGACTTGAATCCGTTCGGATTTTTCTTGCTTATGCAGCACATAAAGGGTTCGAGGTCTATCAGATGGATGTCAAGTGTGCTTTTCTGAATGGAGAATTAGAAGAGACAGTCTATGTTGAACAACCACCAGGCTTTGTGAGCAGTAAACATCCTGATCATTGCTACGTATTAGACAAAGCTGTTTACGGCCTGAAACAAGCTCCAAGAGCTTGTTATGAAACTTTAACTAGGTTCCTTAAGCAATCCAAATTCAAGCAAGGATCTGTCGACCCAACTTTCTTTCGCAAAAAGGAAGGAGGTCACCTGATGATTGTTCAAATTTATGTTGATGACATCATTTTCGGATCTACTCACCCAAGCCTAACAGCTGAATTCCGAAAACTGATGGAGACAAAATTTGAAATGAGCTCTATGGGCAAAATCAATTTCTTTCTAGGTCTCAACATCAAACAAAGCTCAGAAGGCATATTCATCAATCAGGAAGCTTATACCAAGTCTCTCTTAGAGAAATTCGGAATGAAGGGAGATTCTAAAGTCAAAGTTCCGATGGCTTTCGGAACAAAACTCACTCCTTCACTAGACAAACCTGCAGCAGATATCACTCTTTATCGTCAAATGATAGGTTCACTTCTCTATCTCACTTCAAGCAGACCTGACATTATGTTTGCGGTTTGTTACTGCGCAAGATTTCAGGCAAATCCTAGAGAGCCACACCACAATGCTGTGAAGAATATATTCCGATATCTCAAAAGATCAACCTCTCTTGGGCTATGGTATCCTTCAGGATCTGGTTTCTTTGTTCAAGCATTTTCCGATGCTGATCTTGGTGGTTGTGGATTAGATCGCAAAAGCACGTCAGGAGGATGTCAACTTCTTGATGGCAAACTAGTAAGCTGGCAATCAAGGAAACAAACTTGCGTGTCCCTCTCAACAGCTGAAGCTGAATACATTGCTGCCGCTTCATGTACCTCTCAGATAATCTGGATTCAAAATCAACTGAGAGATTATGGAGTTAATATGAAACGTATTCCTCTTTACTGTGATTCCGAAAGTGCAATTCGGATCTGTCACAATCCAGTGCAACACTCAAAGACTAAACACATTGCACTTAGATATCACTTTATCAAAGATCATGTTGAAGATGGCAACATCGAGATTCATTTCGTCCGCTCAAATGATCAACTTGCAGATATCTTTACAAAGGCCCTTCCTGAACTAGCATTTAACAGAATTCTTCAAGGTCTCGGAATGATGGAAGCTGAATCCGTTCCGACTTCTAACTGAAATTCCGATTGGTTCCGAATTTCGGAATGTCTCGGAATCAGAATTTGGAAAACAATGATTCGGAATGCATGTATCCTTTCTGAAACTATTTTTTTATTTTTTTTATTTTTTTTATTTTATTATTTCTTTTGTTTTGTTTTATATATACTTCAAAATATCAAAAACATTTTTATCTCATTTCTTTTGTTTTGTTTTATATACACTTCAAAATATCAAAAACATTATTTTATTATTTCTTTTGTTTTGTTTTTTTGTGTTTGTTTTTTTTTTGTTCATTTTATCGTCTGTTATTTTCATTTTTTTTGGTCCGTATCCATGCGAATGCAGATAAAGAAGTCAATCAGAAATCAGAAATCAACAGAAAACAAAATTTTATTTCAGCTACGGGAACAAAGGTTGTTACATCAAAAGCCAATATAAAAACAACTTCAACCTATAGCTTGTAATAATGCCACATGGGGGGATCACCGGGATGGAAAGCTTGGTAGAGGCGCAGCTCACTCTCGTCAACAAAAAGGCGACTTCCATCAGCCAGTCCCACATGGAACTGGTTGTGGGGAGTGGTCCGCATGATCACCGCCGGCCACCACCCCCTCCTGTGCCAGACCTCAACGAGGTCAAACTGTTTAAACTCCACCAAAATTCTTGGTGGGACAGGCTGCAGAAAGGGATGGCTTGTTTGAACGGTCAGTGGTCCACCAACCTCGCCATTGTTGAGAGTGGTCATCCTCACCTCATATTGGTGATTCCAAACTCTCGTGACAACCCCGCCATAGATGCCACCTGAGTAATCGCCTTCTTGCATCTTGACCTCAACTTTGTCATGACGTCTGTAGGGACGAAGCGCCATGAAATATCTCTTTTGGTGGTAATTTCTCTTTTTGGAATGTGCGTGTTTTCTACTAAAACTACTTCTTTTTATAGGCAGATTTGACACCGGTTGAGTTTCTAGTTGTGAATAATTAATGACTTTATGAAGTGATGATGCACTTGCTGACATTAGTATGTGTCATAAAGGCGAAGACGGCTGATAAGCAACAGATTGGACGTTTTCCTTCCTTTTCGCCAAGCATTAAATGTTTTCTCATGATGGCCACGTCCTTGTCAGCATTCTTCAGCGAGAATATTTGTTTTGTAACTATTTTGAATTGATGGGTTTCTTCTTATCCTATTTTCTAAGTACCAAAAACGAATATCCATGATTATTGAAATCTCAACCAATTTCAATATATGATTTTGGAAATTCTAGTCAAAGATCGCAACTCATTTTTACCATGGGGCGCTGTGAGACTCATCAACCTCTCTTGCCCTTTCTATTATTTCTCCATATTGATTACACTCCCATATAACTGTAACCCTTATGAAGGTATTTCGCATTACCACTGAATACTGATGGTTACACAAATTCTGTGTTTATGATTTCGGAATTGTTTTTACCATCATTCCGAATGAAACCCAAAAATCCGAACCCACTAAGGAATTGACGAAAACTTAAAAAGGGAATCTCTATCTTTCACTTTTGCGTGGTCTTTATGAAATCTACTCAAACCAAGTAATTTCTATCCAATAAGATCCAGTTTTTTTTTTTTTTTTGTTAAGATTTCCTAGCCTTTCCCAAGTCAGACAAAATCATCTTAACCGTTACTTGTTTTCATGACTACCCTGGTCAGACAAGTACTATCTTCAGATTTCGAGCTTTTTTCCCGTTTTCGGAATCCGAGAGACAGTTTAACCCAACCCAATGAGCCATCATTTTAAAAGACAACTTTCAATGATTCTTCACAATCACTTGATCGTAATTCAACGGGAAACCACTCAACCACTTTTGAATCTCTATTGATTTCAAAGGAAGCGATCATTGCCCGGGATCACTCAGTTTTATGTCATTCCGACATCACAGACTACCAAATAAATCTTGATTTTTTTTCTTTTTCTTTGACACACTCTGGTTGATTTACTTTTCCTAAGGATTCTATCGATGAACTGTCAATTTTTTTTTCAGTTCTTCAAAAAAAAAAAAAAAAAAAAAAAAAAAAAAAAAAAAAAAAAAAAAAAAAAAAAAAAAATCGGTTACAACGTTATCTATGCAGGAGCTACTTTATCGCTATTCACGCGCCTGCAATGCGACTTTTTGGGGGTTACTCATAATGATACGGCGTGATTCTTGGGAAACGTAATCGGCTGAAGCGGGGTTTCCTTTTCCAAATCTCCTCAAAGGATATTTAAAAGGTATTTGGCTCATTCTTCACGTTTCTCCGCTCTTCATCTCTCACGCATAGAACTCTTCATCTTCAAAACCCTCTTTCTCTCCCGTACATTCAAGAACTCTCAAATGGCTGGCTCATCCTCAGCAAATGAAAATACTTCCTCTTCTCTAATGTTGAAGATCAAACAAAATCAGAACATGATTATTGATCTTCACTCATCGAAGTATAATGAAGCTCTTCAGCCGATGATTGAATGTCTCAAATTCTCGAGGATTAGCAAAGCCCTAACTGCTTCAGAGGAGGTTCCAATCATGTATCTCTCATCTGCATACTCCTCTGCATTCTACAACAAGGCTGACGATGTTGTTACGTTTGAGGTTGGTTCAATCAAGACACGCATTTCCAAGTCTCGATTTGGGAAATTGCTAGGGTTTGCTGATCAAACCGACCTTATTGACCCTGAATCCCTTTCGCCTTCTACTCTTCCACGGTTGTTCTATCAACTAGGCTACAAAGGTGATATCACACAACTATCGAAGTTCACAAAGAAGAGCCTACCGCCTCTGTGGAATTTTCTTTTCACTAAATTGTTCAAAAGCTTCTCTGAACGCACGACAGGCACAGACAGTGCAAGTAAGCTCTTCTACTCTTTATTCTATGGCCTCTATCATGATATCAACCTGGATTACGGGTCCATTCTTTGGAGCCAATTTGTAGAGAGCGTGAACTACAAAAATCGACACTCTGAAATCTCTTGTGCTCGATTTTGGACCATTGTGGTAAAAAGGGCCATTGAGCAACATCATCTCCATATCATGACCGATTCTGTCTTGGCGGTCATTCCGACTCTCTCAACCACACAGTTTGCAACCACAAAATCGGATGATTTTGATTTCATCGGATCCATTCCGATCACAATGTTGGACCGCGTTCCGAATGGTGTGCACTGCATTGCTGCATATCGACAAATACCTTCATCCGGAATTCGTGCTGTTGATCAAACTCATCAAGTCGCCTTTGACAGACTTGAAAATCCGAAGAAAAATGTCAAACGAAAGGGCAAAACTGCTGTATCTGACACGGAGAAACAACACAAACGACCAAGAAGACTCCGAAAGTTTGTTCAGTCCTATGATTCGGAAAACGAACTCTCCGATTCTCATCCAATTCCGACCCCTCCGCGAGATGTTCCGATCGCTGACAACCTCGACGACGTTCCATCTCCCAAACCTTCTCCTCCCCAATCACCGCCTCATGACCCCACACCAAAAACAACTCCTCATTCAAGTCCACAATCTACACCTGAACATTCACCACTCCGACCTACAAACACTCAAAAGTCTCCATCTTTATCTCCAGAGCAAACTTCCATTCCTAATTCACCTCTTCACAACCTCCCTACCGACGTTGATGAAGACGAAGATATTTTGGTCAATGATGATCAGGATGATCTTTCTGATTTCCTTGAATTTCCATCTAATGTCAAACTGAAGCCACCCAGCTCTTCTGTTCCGATGACATCTGAACAGCTCTCGGAAATTTCTGCCAAGCTGGATTTACTTCTCCAATCCCAGTCTCATCTTTCCGTCTCCGATTGGCAATCCCAATTGGATGCTCACAAGGACTCGGTGGATACCTTGATCACCGAAAATGTCTGTCTCATGCGTCAATTTACCTCCCACATAGAGAAATCTGAAGCACAAATGCGAGACTCAGCCAACTCGATTGGCAGACTGGAAAGCGATGTCCTTAAATTCACTCAAGATTTCCGTGACTCTCATGCTCGGAACATTGAAGGTATGAATCAGGTTATCTCCAACTTCAGCACCTCTCTGAAGACCGAAAAAGAGGCACTCTCTACCTTACGTTCGGAATTGAAGCAACAATATTCCGACTGGACATCTTCTATGGATGCAAAGGTTGATCAACTGAGGACCGATTTGGCCTCAGAAAATTATTTGATGGATAAAGTGGCCGCCAAAGAAACTAAAATTCAGCTCCTAAAGACCGATCTCCGTCACCAGTCTGCCATTCTCACATCGGCCTTGTCACAGAACAAAGCTATTCGAAGTGGTGTATCGGAAATTGACTCCTTTCTTCATAGGATTGTTGAAGACTCTGATCCGATTCTCAACCCTCAGGTGCGCCGACATCTGACCCTCAAGCTTCATCCTGTCTTCAATCTTCTTGCCGCATTAAAGGGTGTTTCGGAAGGTGTTGCCTCTCCGAAACAAGGGGGAGACGACATACATGAAGAAAGTATATTCAACCAGGAGTCTCCAAAGAAAGACACTCCGATTGAATCAAACAAAAATGCTGAAGGAGTCACTGGTCCATCTAAAGACAAAGGCAAGAAAATTGTGGAAGAAGATGAATCGAATCAGAACGCCACCAAATCTGTCAGGGAAACGGAAGTTGATGAAATCCTCAACCTAACTCGGAAGCTTGATGCTGAGGAAGCTGCCAAAAGAGAAGCTGAGTTACTTCTTCAAACTCAAATGTCTTTGTTTCCTCCATGGCACTACAAAAGAATGACAATGGAAGCAATTACTGAGCCTGTGGAGAACTGGCTTCAACCAGTAGCCTCGTACAACACAAGCAATGATGTAAACTCGCAGTTTGATTTTCCGATGACTGCAAAAGCTCTCCTGTTCCGAGGATTTGAGGAACTTAAAGACACTCGCCTTTCCAGTTCGGAAGTGAATGATTCGTTATTCACTTTCTATCTGAAGAATGCACGTCCTCAACATTTAACCTGGAGTTTGAAGAAGATTGTACAGCTTACTCCCCGTCTTCCTGAGGTCACTCTTCCTTTCATAAACTCAAGACTTTTAGCTTTCAGAGGGGATGATAAAGAGAAGATGGAATTCTCTCTTGCTGATCTACCTTTCATGAATCCATTCGACTGGATATCTTTGTTCAACATCTTGTCGAGAGAACAAAAGTATTATCCTATTTTTAATCATGTCAAAAGAATGATTGGATTCTATATTCTTGAAGTTGCAAAGTTGGATGTTGAAGTTGCTGGTGTTCTGGATAAAATTCCTTTGACTGTGAGACGTCCTCCTCCCAAAAATCTCAGCAGGCGAAAAATCGGAAAAATTGTCAACTCAAACTGGAGTGTGGCATACAATTCAAAGGAAGGCCTTGAGAACATTAAACGGATATTCTATCTTTCGGATAAACATCTTCACAGAACTCCGGTGTTGCAACACATTCTTCACATCACCAACAAACTTCAATCCAACACCACTGAAGATAAAACTTGCATCAATGACATGTTAACATGGTACATTGAATTCCGAAAGAGGATCCTGGCAATTATTCCGAAGGTGTTTGACAGACAAGCTGATGAAGTGAAACCTGAAGAATAAAGCATAGTCGCATTTTTGACTCAAAGGGGGAGATTGTTGAGTCATAAATATAGATTGAGTCAAATATGCTAATCGGATCTGTTGCCTGATTTGTAGCCTATTTTTTAGCTATCGGTTATGGAATGGGTCTGTCATTCCATAATTGGTTTTTGTTTATATAGCTGATTCGTGACCCTGTTAGGGTTAACTTTTGTAATCTCTTTACGGCGCTCATACAGAATAGTTCTCATTGAATTGTTCTTGAGTTGCATTGTTAATCATTCAACATCAGTTCTTCATATCGTCTGTTTTGATCTAGTTTATTTACATTATTCCGCATTTTTGAATCACGATCCAACTCTTGCATTTCAACAAAAAACCCTAATCCATCATATGAAAACTATAAAACCCTAATAAGATTATTTGCAACACTCAAAAACCTTAATCCATCATATGAAAACTAGAAAACCCTAATAACATCATTTGCAACACTCAAAAACCTTAATCCATCATATGAAAACTAGAAAACCCTAATAACATCATTTGCATCATTCAAAAACCCTAATCTATCATTTGAAAACTAGAAAACCCTAATCCATCATATGAAAACTAGAAAACCCAAATCCATCATATCATGTTATCACTCATGGACCCTGGACTTTTAAAGGTGTCCCTATAGTCATGCAAAAATGGCGTCCCGGTCTCAACATTCATAAGAACAATCATGACAAGCTCCCTCTATGGATTAAAATCCATGATATTCCCTATGAGGCATGGAGTGATGAAGGTCTTTGCCACATTGCCTCCAAAATTGGAAAGCCTCTTGCTATGGACTCTTATACTGCTAATATGTGCAAATATGCGGCAGGAAAATCTGTTTATGCTCGTGTCCTCCTTGAGATACCCACTAAATCCTCTTGGGTGGATAAAGTGATTATCCGTATTCCTGATCCTGATACTCTTGAGTTTTACACCCATACTCTTCGTATTGAGTATGAATGGAAACCTCCTATGTGCTCTCATTGCATGGATTTTGGTCATGAAAATAGAAACTGTATGCATGTCATCTCTAAGAATAATGAAAGTAATCATAAAGATAAAATGCCTCTTGATCATGGTATAGTGAATTCTGCTATGCAACTTGAGGATGGTTTTACGGTCGTCTATAAAAAGAAAAATCGCACCAAACAAGGGTCAACTTCTGAAAACACTACTGATGATATTTTGCAAAATAATTCTAATAGAAACACTCAAGGAATTAGGAAGAGTATAGATTCTCCAATGAACAAAATTTGGAATAAAAGTAAAAAAAGTATTAATAAGTCTCGTTTCGAGTTTCGACCGGTTACTAACGGTTTAGTTGGTTTCCCTAGCCCTTTCCTTCGTTCTTCTTCTTCCACTCCCCTAAAACAAACTGTTTCCACCACTCCTTTATTCAACGCATTCGCCGTTCTTGAGGCTTGTTCCTCTGACATTACTGATTTTCCCTCTACTTCTACCACTCTTCCTCCCCCTAGTGTCCCCTCCCAAAACTTTACTGGTGATTTTGATCCTGATGCTGATGACCAACTTGACGAGGACAATTGTATTGAGGTCAACTCTGATGATGGGGAGACTGCCCAGTTCATTGTTGGTGAGAATGGTTCTAATTATGATCAACCTATGATAGCTCAGGTGTCCGAGCAGATGGACTCTACCCCCCTCCAAGTTTCCATATGACGCACATCGCTGCATGGAATACTCGCGGACTCTGTAAGCCTTCTCATCAGAAAGCCTTGAGAGATCTTATCCGCGATCAAAATCTTCATATTTGTGCTTCTCTTGAGACTCGTGCTTCCTTCCCTAACCTCCCTCTTATCTGTAGTCGTACTTTTGGCTCTTGGTCGTGGTCGTCCAACGGTCTCTTCTCCCCTAGAGGGACTAGAATTGTGGTTGCCTGGGATCCGCTTGCCATTGATATGATGCTTATCGACTTAAATGATCAGGTTATGCATTTCAAAGTTAATATTTGTGATTCTTATAAATCCTTTTTCTGCTCCTTCGTCTATGCTCATAATGATCACATGATGCGTCGATCTCTCTGGCATTCTCTTGCGGTCCATAAGAATGTGGTTAGAGATACCCCTTGGATTCTTTTGGGTGATTTCAATGTTGCTCTTGATATCAAAGATAGCACCTCCGGGTCGTCTGGGATTTCTCGTGCCATGGAGGACTTCAGGGATTGTGTCAATCTTATGGAAATGGAGGATCTTAACTATAAAGGTCTCTTCTACACATGGACCAAGTCTCCTAATGGTTCGGGTGGCATCCTCAAGAAGATCGATCGTGTCATGGGAAATACTCATTTCGTTACTTCTTTCCCCTCCTCTACTGTCAATTTCCTCCCTTACCGTTCGTCCGATCATACTCCTGCTGTGCTTTCTCTCCCCCATCGTGCCCCTTTCCAACCTAAGCCTTTCAAGTTCCCTAATTTCCTGACTTATAAGAACGATTTCAAGCATATTGTTGCCTCTTCTTGGAACCCCAATATCACTGGATATCGGATGTATAAGGTTTTCAAAAACCTTAAAAATCTGAAAGTGCCGATACGTAAGATGCTTCGCAACCAGGGAAACCTCTTTTCTAAGGTTATCTCTCTTCGTAATGAGCTTGATAGAGTTCAGATTGCTTTGGATCGAGATCCTTTCAATAAGGATCTTCGTGAAGAACAATGCAGGTATCTACTCGCTTATAACGAGGCTAGCCTAGATGAAGAGAGGTTCCTGAAACAAAAGGCTACGGTTAACTGGCTGCGTGAGGGTGATAAAAATTCGGGTTTTTTCCACAAAGCGGTTAAAAGTCGTAAATCTCGCAATCGTATTAATTCTATCCAGGATGCTCAAGGAAACTGGATCTCGGGGAACGATCTTCCTAATCTTTTTGTTTCTCACTTTCAAGCCTTCTTGGGTTCTGCCCAGCCTTCCACTGCTATTCGTGATCCTTCTTCCCTCTTCTCTAATAAGCTCTCCCCCCTCCAAGCTGCCGCCATGCTTACTCCTGTTACTGACGCGGAGGTTAAGTGTGTCCTGTTCCAGATTGGTGATGATAAAGCTCCTGGGTCTGATGGTTTCTCTGCCAAGTTCTTCAAGTCTGCTTGGGATATTGTGGGTCCTGATTTCTGTATGGCTGTTAAGGAATTCTTCTATTCTGGCAAACTTCTTAAGTCCTTCAACAGCACCATCCTTGCGCTCATCCCTATAGTTGATTCCCCTTCCAAAGTCACTGATTTCCGCCCTATAGCTTGTTGTAACGTTGTTTACAAATGTATCAGCAAGCTTATTGCGGATCGTATAAAAAACCATCTTTCTTCTCTGGTTGATGAAAACCAGTCTGCTTTCATCCCTGATCGTTTGATCACCGACAACGTCCTTCTTGTACACGAACTCATGCGTGATTATCATCGTCACCGTGGTCCTCCTAGGTGTGCTTTTAAGGTTGATATTCAAAAAGCCTACGACACGGTTGACTGGACGTTTCTGCGGAACATCTTGTTTGGGTTTGGATTTCCCGATCGTATGATTGACTGGATCATGACATGTGTTTCCACGGTTGCTTACTCTGTGAGTATCAATGGGAATACTCATGGTTATTTCGACGGTAAAAGGGGCCTTCGGCAGGGTGACCCCCTCTCTCCTTATCTCTTCACTCTTGTCATGGAAGTGCTTAACCTTATGATCAAGAGAAACATCCATGATTCTGATTCTTTTAAATTCCACAGACAATGTGATGATCAAAATATCACCCATCTCTGCTTTGCCGACGATCTCCTTCTCTTCTGCCATGGTGATAGCTCTTCGGTTAAACTCATTTGTGATTCTCTTGAGGAATTCTCTGGGGTTTCTGGCCTCCATCCCAATACTGCGAAGAGTGAAGCTTTCTACTGTAATGTTGGTGAGAGGACCAGGGCTGCCATTGACCTTATTGCTAAATTTACTGAGGGCTCTTTTCCTGTCCGCTACCTTGGCATTCCTCTCATCACCACGCGTCTTGCCCACAAAGACTGTAAAGGCCTTGTTGATAAAGTCAAATGCAGGATTAATGACTGGAAAAACAAGTCTCTTTCCTTTGCTGGTCGTCTCCAGCTGATCCTCTTTGTCCTTTCTTCTACTCAAATCTATTGGGCTTCTGTTTTTATTCTTCCTAAATCTATCTCTAACGATATTGAGAAGCTCATGAGAGGTTTCCTCTGGTGCCATGGTGAGTTGAAGCGTAGTAAAGCTAAAGTCTCCTGGAAAACTGTATGCCTTCCTAAGGAACATGGTGGTCTTGGCATACGTAACCTTGCTATTTGGAATGTTGCCCTTATGGCTTCCCATGTTTGGAGACTCCTTTCCAAGAAAGAGTCCCTTTGGGTTAAGTGGATCCACTCTTACCGTTTATGTGGCCGTAACTTTTGGGATGCCCCCAAAAAATACGGTTCTGGATTTGCCTGGCGTAACATCCTGGATATGCGTGATAAGATAAGGGAGTATATAGTTTCCCAGATAGGTGATGGATGCTCTACTTCTGCTTGGTTCGATAACTGGCACCCTGCGGGCCCTTTTTCTAAATTCTTGTCTGTCCGTGACATCCATGATGCGGGTTTCACTCCTGATACTAAGGTTGCTGACCTGGTTCTTAACGGATCTTGGGTTCGGCCTCATTGTTGGAGAGATTCCCATGGTGCTCTTCTTTCTCATAACCCCCCTACTCTTTCCACTTCCGTCCCTGATAATCTCCTTTGGAGATCTAGAGACGGTCATCTCTCTCCTTTCTCTGTTCGTTCTGTTTGGCAGACTATTCGCCCCTATCACCAACCGGTCTTTTGGTTTCATCTTGTTTGGTTCTCCCAAAACATCCCCAGACATGCTTTCATTCTTTGGGTTGCTCTTAAAAATCGCCTTAAGACTCATGATAAAATCAAAATTTGGGACACTAATTCCAATCTCATTTGTGCGTTCTGCGGGGACTGTCCGGATTCCCTTTCCCATCTCTTCTTTGACTGTTCTTTCACTTCTTTGGTTTGGCATGACCTCCATCATGTCATGAATCTCTCCTTCTCCACTGTTAGCTGGTCTGATATCATTAGTCAACTCAACCCCAGTAATAAGAACAAGACCATATGGTCCATCATTAGAAGACTTGTTTTTGCTGGAGCTGTCTACCACATTTGGCGGGAAAGAAATTTACGCATTTTAAAAAAAATAAAAAGATCTCATCATGCTGTCGTGAATAGTGTTAAGGATGATATCCGCTGTAGACTGCTGAGTCTTTCTATGAAAACTTGCACTAATGTTGATTTGGCTAAAACTATTTGGACCCTCCCTTAATTTTCTTCCTTTGCGCTTTCTTTCTTTTTCTGCTTGTTTTGGCTTGTTTGGTTTGTTTGTTTTGCAGGTCGCTTTCCTTTATGTTCTTGTTTGCTTTGGTTCCTTCTCTTGTTTTGGTTCCTAGTTTAGCTTGTTGTCCGTTGGGGCCTGTCCTGATGGATTTTCTGTTTTTTGGTGGGGAGTCCCCAGCCTTATATTGTATTTATTCTTTTTATTAATAAATTTGCCAGAGGTGCCGCCCTCTTTACCCAAAAAAAAACTAGAAACCCCTAATAACATCATTTGCAACATTCAAAAACCCTAATCCATCATATGAAAACTAGAAAACCCTAATCGATCATATGCAACATTCAAAAACTCTAATCCATCATATGAAAACTAGAAAACCCTAATCTGTCATATAAAAACTAGAAAACCCTATTAACATCATTTGCAACATTCAAAAACCTTAATCCATCATATGAAAACTTGAAAACCATATTAACATCATTTGCAACATTCAAAAACCCTAATCCTTCATATGAAAACTAGAAAACCCTAATAACATCATTTGCAACATTCAAAAATCCTAATCCATTATATGAAAACTAGAAAACCCTAATCCATCATATGAAAACTAAAAAACCCTAATCCATCATATGAAAACTAGAAAACCCTAATAACATCATTTGCAACATTCAAAAACCCTAATCCATCATATGAAAACTAGAAAACCCTAATAACATCATTTGCAATATTCAAAAACCCTAATCCATCATATGAATACTAGAAAACCCTAATAACATCATTTGCAACATTGAAAAACCTTAATCCGTCATATCAAAACTCGAAAACCCTAATAACAGCATTTGAAACATTAAAAAACCCTAATCCATCATATAAAAACTAGAAAACCCTAATACCGTCATTTGCAACAATCAAAAACCCTAATCCATCATATCAAAACTAGAAAACCCTAATAGCATCATTTGCAACATTCAAAAACCCTAATCCATCATATGAAAACTAGAAAACCTAATAACATCATTTGCAACATTAAGAAACCCTAATCCATCATATGAAAACTAGAAAACCCTAATCCATCATCTGAAAATTAGAAAACCTTAATAACATCATTTGCAACATTCAAAAACCCTAATCCATCATATGAAAACTAGAAATCCCTAATAACATCATTTGCAACATTCAAAAACCCTAATCCATCATATGAAAACTAGAAAACCCTAATAACATCATTTGCAACATTGAAAAACCCTAATCCATCATATGAAAACTAGAAAACAATAATAACATCATTTGCAACATCCAAAAACCCTAATGCATCATAAGGAAACTAGAAAAACCTAATCTATCATATGCAACATTCAAAAATCTAATCCATCATATGAAAACTAGAAAAACCTTATCCATCATATGAAAACAAGAAAACCTTAATAACATCATTTGCAACATTCAAAAACCTTAATCCATCATATGAAAACTTGAAAACCCTAATAACATCATTTGCAACATTCAAAAACCCTAATCCTTCATATGAAAGCTAGAAAACCCTAATAACATCATTTGCAACATTCAAAAATCCTAATCCATTATATGAAAACTAGAAAACCCTAATCCATCATTTGAATACTAGAAAACCCTAATCCATCATATAAAAACTAGAAAACCCTAATAACATCATTTGCAATATTCAAAAACCCTAATCCATCATATGAAAACAAGAAAACCCTAATTCATCATATGAAAACTAGAAAACCCTAATCCATCATATGAAAACTAGAGAACCCTAATCCATCATATGAAAACTAGAAAACCCTAGTAACATCATTTGCAACATTCAAAAACCCTAATCCATCATATGAAAACAAGAAAATGCTAATCCATCATATGAAAACTAGAAAACCCTAATAACATCATTTGCAACATTCAAAAACCCTAATCCATCATATGAAAACTAGAAAACCCTAATCCATCATATGAAAACTAGAAACCCCTAATAACATCATTTACAACATTCGAAAACCCTAATCCATCATATGAAAACTAGAAACCCCTAATAACATCATTTGCAACATTCGAAAACCCTAATCCATCATATGAAAACTAGAAAATCCTAATAACATCATTTGCAACATTCAAAAACCGTAATCCATCGTATGATAATTAGAAAACCCTAATAACATCATTTGCAACATTCAAAAACCCTAATCCATCATATGAAAACTAGAAAACCCTAATCCATCATATGAAAACTAGAAAACCCTAATAACATCATTTGCAACATTCAAAAACCCTAATCCATTGTATGAAAACTAGAAAACCCTAATAACATCATTTGCAACATTCAAAAACCCTAATCCATCATATGAAGACAATAAAACCCTAATCTATCATATAAAAACTTGAAAACCCTAATAACATCATTTGCAACATTCAAAAACCAGAATCCATCATATGAAAACTAGAAAATGCTAATAACATCATTTGCAACATTCAAAAACCCTAATCTGTCATATGAAAACTAGAAAACCCTAATAACATCATTTGCAACATTCAAAAACCCTAATCCGTCATATGAAAACTATAAAACCTTAATAACATCATTTGCAACATTCAAAAACCCTAATCCATCATATGAAAACTAGCAATCCCTAATAACATAATTTGCAACATTCAAAAAGCCTAATCCATCATATGAAAACAAGAAAAACCTAATAACATTATTTGCAACATTAAAATACCCTAATCCATCAAATGAAAACTAGAAAACCCGAATCCATCATATAAAAAGTAGAAACCCCTAATAACATCATTTGCAACATTCAAAAACCCTAATCCATCGTATGAAAACTATAAAACCCTAATAACATCATTTGCAACACTCAAAAACCTTAATCCATCATATGTAAACTAGAAAACCCTAATAACATCATTTGCAACACTCAAAAACCTTAATCAATCATATGAAAACTAGAAAACCCTAATAACATCATTTGCATCATTCAAAAACCCTAACCTATCATTTGAAAACTAGAAAACCCTAATCCATCATATGAAAACTAGAAAACCCAAATCCATCATATGAAACTAGAAAACCCTAATAACATCATTTGCAACATTCAAAAACCCTAATCCATCATATGAAAACTAGAAAACCCTAATCGATCATATGTAACATTCAAAAACTCTAATCCATCATATGAAAACTAGAAAACCCTAATCTGTCATATGAAAACTAGAAAACCCTAATAACATCATTTGCAACATTCAAAAACCTTAATCCGTCAAATGAAAACTTGAAAACCATATTAACATCATTTGCAACATTCAAAAAACCTAATCTATCATATGCAACATTCAAAAATCTAATCCATCATATGAAAACTAGAAAAACCTTATCCATCATATGAAAACAAGAAAACCTTAATAACATCATTTGCAACATTCAAAAACCTTAATCCATCATATGAAAACTTGAAAACCCTAATAACATCATTTGCAACATTCAAAAACCCTAATCCTTCATATGAAAGCTAGAAAACCCTAATAACATCATTTGCAACATTCAAAAATCCTAATCCATTATATGAAAACTAGAAAACCCTAATCCATCATTTGAATACTAGAAAACCCTAATCCATCATATAAAAACTAGAAAACCCTAATAACATCATTTGCAATATTCAAAAACCCTAATCCATCATATGAAAACAAGAAAACCCTAATTCATCATATGAAAACTAGAAAACCCTAATCCATCATATGAAAACTAGAGAACCCTAATCCATCATATGAAAACTAGAAAACCCTAGTAACATCATTTGCAACATTCAAAAACCCTAATCCATCATATGAAAACAAGAAAATGCTAATCCATCATATGAAAACTAGAAAACCCTAATAACATCATTTGCAACATTCAAAAACCCTAATCCATCATATGAAAACTAGAAAACCCTAATCCATCATATGAAAACTAGAAACCCCTAATAACATCATTTACAACATTCGAAAACCCTAATCCATCATATGAAAACTAGAAACCCCTAATAACATCATTTGCAACATTCGAAAACCCTAATCCATCATATGAAAACTAGAAAATCCTAATAACATCATTTGCAACATTCAAAAACCGTAATCCATCGTATGATAATTAGAAAACCCTAATAACATCATTTGCAACATTCAAAAACCCTAATCCATCATATGAAAACTAGAAAACCCTAATCCATCATATGAAAACTAGAAAACCCTAATAACATCATTTGCAACATTCAAAAACCCTAATCCATTGTATGAAAACTAGAAAACCCTAATAACATCATTTGCAACATTCAAAAACCCTAATCCATCATATGAAGACAATAAAACCCTAATCTATCATATAAAAACTTGAAAACCCTAATAACATCATTTGCAACATTCAAAAACCAGAATCCATCATATGAAAACTAGAAAATGCTAATAACATCATTTGCAACATTCAAAAACCCTAATCTGTCATATGAAAACTAGAAAACCCTAATAACATCATTTGCAACATTCAAAAACCCTAATCCGTCATATGAAAACTATAAAACCTTAATAACATCATTTGCAATATTCAAAAACCCTAATCCATCATATGAAAACTAGCAATCCCTAATAACATAATTTGCAACATTCAAAAAGCCTAATCCATCATATGAAAACAAGAAAAACCTAATAACATTATTTGCAACATTAAAATACCCTAATCCATCAAATGAAAACTAGAAAACCCGAATCCATCATATAAAAAGTAGAAACCCCTAATAACATCATTTGCAACATTCAAAAACCCTAATCCATCGTATGAAAACTATAAAACCCTAATAACATCATTTGCAACACTCAAAAACCTTAATCCATCATATGTAAACTAGAAAACCCTAATAACATCATTTGCAACACTCAAAAACCTTAATCCATCATATGAAAACTAGAAAACCCTAATAACATCATTTGCATCATTCAAAAACCCTAACCTATCATTTGAAAACTAGAAAACCCTAATCCATCATATGAAAACTAGAAAACCCAAATCCATCATATGAAACTAGAAAACCCTAATAACATCATTTGCAACATTCAAAAACCCTAATCCATCATATGAAAACTAGAAAACCCTAATCGATCATATGTAACATTCAAAAACTCTAATCCATCATATGAAAACTAGAAAACCCTAATCTGTCATATGAAAACTAGAAAACCCTAATAACATCATTTGCAACATTCAAAAACCTTAATCCGTCAAATGAAAACTTGAAAACCATATTAACATCATTTGCAACATTCAAAAAACCTAATCCTTCATATGAAAACTAGAAAACCCTAATAACATCATTTGCAATATTCAAAAACCCTAATCCATTATATGAAAACTAGAAAACCCTAATCCATCATATGAAAACTAAAAAACCCTAATCCATCATATGAAAACTAGAAAACCCTAATAACATCATTTGCAACATTCAAAAACCCAAATCCATCATATGAAAACTAGAAAACCCTAATCGATCATACGAAAACTAGAAAACCCTAATAACATTATTTGCAACATTCAAAAACCCTAATCTATCATATGAAAACTAGAAAACCCTAATCCATAATATGAAAACTAGAAAACCCAAATCCATCATTAGAAAACTAAAAAACCCTAATAACATCATTTGTAGCATTCAAAAAACCTAATCCGTCATATGAAAACTAGAAAACCCTAATTACATCATTTGCAACATTCAAAAACCCTAATCCATCAAATGAAAACTTGAAAACCCTAATAACATCATTTGCAACTTTCAAAAACCCTAATCTATCATATGAAAACTAGAAAACCCTAATAACATCATACGCAACATTCAAAAACCCTAATCCATCATATGAAAACTATAAAACCCTAATCCATCATATGAAAACTAGAAAACCCTAATAACATCATTTGCAACATTCAAAAACCTTAATCCATCATATGAAAACAAGAAAACCCTAATAACATCATTTGCAACATTAAAATACCCTAATCCATCAAATAAAAACTAGAAAACTCGAATCCATCATATGAAAACTAGAAAACCCTAATAACATCATTTGCAACATTCAAAAACCCTAATCCATCATATGAAAACTAGAAAACTCAAATCAATCATACGAAAACTAGAAAACCCTAATAACATCATTTGCAACATTCAAAAACCCTAACCCATCATATGAAAACTAGAAAACCCTAATCCATCATATGAAAACTAGAAAACCCTAATCCATCATGTGAAAACTAGAAAACCCTAATAACATCATTTGCAACATTCAAAAACCCTAATCCATCATATGAAAACCATAAAACCCTAATAACATCATTTGCGACACTCAAAAACCTTAATCCATCATATGAAAACTAGAAAACCCTAATAACATCACTTGCATCATTCAAAAACCCTAATCTATCATTTGAAAACTAGAAAACCCTAATCCATGATATGAAAACTAGAAAACCCCAAACCCCAAACTAGAAAACCGAAAACCTAAAAAACTCTCTCCAGCTTCTCTCTCTAAAATTCATCACGTTTTTTTGTTTTTACTTTCATAATGGCTGGTGTATCACCAGGCATAAATTATGTTCTAGATTCAAATTTGGAAACTGATGAGGTTCAACCCAATCAAATCCATAATTTTTCTACAAAAGGTTTTATAGATCCTCAAAATACACTCAAAATGGTTGAAAAAAGAATAAAAAGCATAAAAACAAAACAGCCATGTATGTTTAAACATCTTGACAGAAGCATTCAAAAAAGAAAATCTATTATAAAATTTAAAAATTTTACCAGTTTAGTAGCTGGAAAACAAAATGATTTACATTCTATAAACTATTTCGAAAATCAAAAACATCATGGAATGCATATTACTCATGGAGATACAATCAACTACACTAGTTTGTTTAAAACCGATGAAAGAGTGATACAACATGGGAAGGGTATTCTTGATGAGTCTTCAAACGAGTTGATGTCCAATGGTTTGGAAAAAATTCAGAAGGATTTGATCTTCATGGATGGCACTCAAGATAATAAACCTATCAACGAACTCAATGAAGCCGATGATGCAGAAATTAACACCAAACATGTAAACCTTAAAGGTGAAGACACCATGTCTTCCCCATGCATGTCATCCGATCAAGGAAAAGAAGATGAAGATGAAGAACCTTTTGTTGAACATATAAGTGACCCGGCTACCAAAAACGATTGCATCCTGATTTCTACAAATGAGATCATCAAGGATATGCTCACGGAATTTCCATCCTCTAAAGGAAAAATGGTGAATATGAAGATCTTTTATTCAATAATATGGCTGATGAACCCGCTACAAACAAAGATAACTGCATCCATGGTGAAGATAAAACGGATATGGATGAAGATACTATGGCTGATGAACTCGATACTATGGCTGCTGCACGTCATGACCACGCTCCTATACATGGTGAAGATGAACCGGCTATGGTTGAACCTGCTACACGTCATGAACACACTCCAATGGCCTTGCATGAACACGCTCCAACGGTCTTCAACAACACCCATCCCATCGGCCAAGGTAAAACTTCTAATGATACTTCTCATTTAAATTATAAAAGTGGAATGGATGATGCTTTCAACTTAAAATATAAGATAGTGGGGGGAAACTTTCATGAAAAGAAGAATATGGAGCATGCTTGTGTCCCCTCTTTGATAGACAATCAAACACCTTTTCATATTACCCATAATTTAATGCCTACTACTTGTATTGATAATAATAAACTCGGCTATATCTCTTCAGCAAAGTACACGACATTGAATCCTCATGGACCAAAGCCAACCCAAGTTGCTTCCCTTTTGGGCCTTCCAAATGATCCAAAACATTCTCTTGTCCCTTCACCATTGGGCCAACTAAACCATCCATCTATCTTGGGCCATCATAAGCCCACTTTAAATGCCCAAGTGAAATCTGTTAAAGGTAACATAGATGCAAAATTTAAGCCCACAGATGGAAATATTAAGCCCAAATACTCTATAGATGCTAATCACCATGAGCCCAATGTTAATAATGAAAATATTTCTAATACATTTAGATATAAATCCAATGGAAAAAATTTTAATTTAAATCATCAAAATAATAATAAAGATAAAAATGTTTGGACTCGCAAATTACCTTTACTTAATAACTCTCATGCTAATATCATTATTGGTTCACAAAAACACGCAAACGATAACTTTCGTTTTATTCCTAATTTATGTAATGATATTAATGTTCCAGTAGATATTCCTTTACAGTGCGTTAATAAAGTTTGTCAAACATTGGCTAAGACTATCTGTGGTTACTTTGTCAGAAAAAAAATGAATTACTCTGATGTTCGTTATCTAGCTTCCAAAATGTGGTCTCTACATGGCCTTCAAGATGTCCTCTTAAATGGAAAAGGAGTTTATCTTTTTAAATTTAGTGATGACAATGGTCTGAATCATGTTATCACACATAGACCCTGGACTTTTAAGGGTGTCCCGATGGTCATTCAAAAATGGCGTCCTGGTCTGAGTATTCATAAGGATAATCACGACAAGCTTCCTCTCTAGATTAAAATCCATGATATTCCCTATGAGGCATGGAGTGATGAAGGACTTAGTCATATTGCCTCTAAAATTGGTAAGCCTCTTGCTATGGACTCCTATACGGCTAATATGTGCAAATATGCAGCGGGTAAATCTGTTTATGCACGTGTCCTTCTTGAGGTCCCAACAAAATCTACTTGGGTAGATACTGTTAATATACGTATTCCTGATCCGGATTCTCTTGAATACTCCATCCATACCCTTAGTATTGAATATGAATGGAAACCCCCTATGTGCTCTCATTGCATGGTCTATGGTCATGAAAATAACAACTGTATGCATGTTATATCTAAAAACAATGAAACTAAGCCCAAAGATAAAATGCCTATTGATCAGGTGATAGTTACATCTCCTATGCAAATTGATGATGGATTTACGGTTGTTACTAAAAAGAAATCTTTAATGAAACAAGGGACAAATTCTGAAATTAATAAAAAGGATATTTCACAAGGTAAGTCTATTAGAATTACCCAATCGGGTACGAAGGATACTGAAACAACAAAAAATTATGTCAATAATAAATATGTTAAAAATAAAAGTGTTTTAAGAAGTGAGAATCGCCCTTTAACAAAAAAAATTAGTTCTTCAACTAGCCATGATCCTAATAAGAAACGCCCTCACATTATCCATCAATCTAGAGATGTTATTGGTTTCCCTAGCCCCATAATCTGGCTCTCATCTTCTACACCTCCTAAAATATCTAAGCTATCCACTCCTATATTCAATGCCTTTTCTATTCTAGAGTCTTGTTCCAACGATATAACGGATATTCCTGCTACCTCTTCCAAACTCCCTCCTAGTAATACCCCTTCCCCTTTTATTCCCGATGATTTTGATCCAGATTCTGTAGACCTTTCGGATGTGGATGAACTCATTGAGGTCGAATCTGATGATGGTGAAACGGCCAAATTTATCAATGATAATGATATGGAATCTCCTAATGACCAAATTAGAACAACTCAGGCGTCCGAGCAGATGGATTCCACTAACAACCCAGTTTCCATATGACGCACATCGCTGCTTGGAATACTCGCGGTCTCTGTAAGCTTTCGCATCAAAATGCTTGGAGAGATCTTATTCGAGAACAAAAACTTCATATTTGTGCTTCTCTTGAAACTCGTGCTTCCTTCCATAACCTCCCTCTTATCTGTAGTCGTACTTTTGGCTCTTGGTCGTGGTCGTCCAATGGTCTCTTCTCCCCTAGAGGGACTAGAATTGTGGTTGCCTGGGATCCGCTTGCCATTGATACGATGCTTATCGACTTAAATGATCAGGTTATGCATTTCAAAATTAATATTCGTGATTCTAATAAATCCTTTTTCTGCTCCTTTGTCTATGCTCATAATGATCACATGATGCGTCGCTCTCTCTGGCATTCTCTTGCGGTCCATAAGAATATGGTTACAGATACCCCTTGGATTATTTTGGGTGATTTCAATGTTGCTCTTGATATTAAAGATAGCACCTCCGGGTCGTCTAGGATTTCTCGTGCCATGGAGGACTTCAGGGACTGTGTCAATCTGATGGAAATGGAGGATCTTAACTATAAAGGTCTCTTCTACACATGGACCAAGTCCCCTAATGGTTCGGGTGGCATCCTCAAAAAGATCGATCATGTTATGGGAAATACTCACTTCGTTGCTTCCTTCCCCTCCTCTACTGTCAATTTTCTCCCTTACCGTTCGTCCGATCATACTCCTGCTGTGCTTTCTCTCCCCCATCGTACCCCTTTCAAACCTAAACCTTTCAAGTTCCCTAATTTCCTGACTTATAAAAACGATTTCAAGCAGATTGTTGCCTCTTCTTGGAACCCCAATATCACTGGATATCGGATGTATAAGGTTTTCAAAAACCTTAAAAATCTGAAAGTGCCTATACGTAAGATGCTTCGCAACCAGGGAAACCTCTTTTCTAAGGTTATCTCTCTTCGTAATGAGCTTGATAGAGTTCAGATTGCTTTGGATCGGGATCCTTTCAATAAGGATCTTCGTGAAGAACAATGCAGGTATCTCCTCGCTTATAACGAGGCTAGCCTGGATGAAGAGAGGTTCCTAAAACAAAAGGCTAAGGTTAACTGGCTGCGTGAGGGTGATAAAAATACAGCTTTTTTCCACAAAGCGGTTAAAAGCCGTAAATGTCGCAATCGTATTAATTCTATCCAGGATGCTCAAGGTAACTGGATATCGGGGAATGATCTTCCTAATCTGTTTGTTTCTCACTTTAAAGCATTCTTGGGTTCTGCCCAGCCTTCCACTGCTATTCGTGATCATTCTTCCCTCTTCTCTAATAAGCTCTCCCCCCTCCAGTCTGCCGCCATGCTTACTCCTGTTACAGACGCGGAGGTTAAGTGTGTCCTGTTCCAGATGGGTGATGATAAAGCTCCTGGTTCTGATGGTTTCTCTGCCAAGTTCTTCAAGTCTGCTTGGGATATTGTGGGTCCTGATATCTGTATGGCTGTTAAGGAATTCTTCTATTCCGGCAAACTTCTTAAGTCTTTCAACAGCACCATCCTTGCGCTCATCCCTAAAGTTGATTCCCCTTCTAAAGTCACTGATTTCCGCCCTATAGCTTGTTGTAACGTTGTTTACAAATGTATCAGCAAGATTATTGTGGATCGTATCAAAAACCATCTTTCTTCTCTGGTTGATGAAAACCAGTCTGCTTTCATCCCTGGTCGTTTGATCACCGACAACGTCCTTCTTGTTCATGAACTAATGCGTGATTATCATCGTCATCGTGGTCCTCCTAGATGTGCTTTTAAGGTTGATATTCAAAAAGCGTACGACACAGTTGACTGGTCGTTTCTAAGGTCTATCTTGTTTGGGTTTGGTTTCCCCGATCGTATGATTGACTGGATCATGACATGTGTTTCCACGGTTGCTTACTCTGTAAGTATCAATGGGAATACTCACGGATAGTTTGACGGTAAAAGGGGCCTTCGGCAGGGTGACCCCCTTTCTCCTTATCTCTTCACTCTTGTCATGGAAGTGCTTAACCTTATGATCAAGAGAAACATCCATGATTCTGACTCTTTTAAATTCCACAGACAATGTGATGATCAAAGTATCACCCATCTCTGCTTTGCCGACGATCTTCTTCTCTTCTGTCATGGTGATAGCTCTTCGGTTAGAATCATCTGTGATTCTCTTGAGGAATTCTCTGGGGTTTCTGGCCTCCATCCAAATATTGCAAAGAGTGAAGCTTTCTACTGTAATGTTGGTGAGAGGACCAGGGCTGCCATTGATCTTATTGTTAAGTTTCCTAAGGGATCTTTCCCTGTCCGATACCTTTGCGTTCCTCTCATCACCACGCGTCTTGCCCACAAAGACTGTAAAGGCCTTGTTAATAAAGTCAAATGCAGGATTAATGATTGGAAAAACAAGTCTCTTTCCTTTGCTGGTCGTCTCCAGCTCATCCTCTCTGTCCTTTCTTCTACTCAAATCTATTGGGCTTCTGTTTTTATTCTTCCTAAATCTATCTCTAACGATATTGAGAAGCTCATGAGAGGTTTCCTCTGGTGCCATGGTGAGTTAAAGCGTGGTAAAGCTAAAGTCTCTTGGAAAACTGTATGCCTTCCTAAGGAACATGGTGGTCTTGGCATACGTAACCTTGCTATCTGGAATGTTGCCCTTATGGCCTCCCATGTTTGGAGACTCCTTTCCAAGAAAGAGTCCCTATGGGTTAAGTGGATCCACTCATACCGTTTATGTGGCCGTAACTTTTGGGATGCCCCAAAAAAATACGGTTCTGGATTTGCCTGGCGTAACATCCTGGATATGCGGGATAAGATAAGGGAGTATATAGTTTCCCAGATAGGTGATGGATGCTCTACTTCTGCTTGGTTCGACAATTGGCACCCTGCGGGCCCTATTTCTAAATTCTTGTCTGTCCGTGACATCCATGATGCGGGTTTCACTCCTGATACTAAGGTTGCTGACCTGGTTCTTAACGGATCTTGGGTTCGGCCTCATTGTTGGAGAGATTCCCATGCTGCTCTTCTTTCTCATAACCCTCCTACTATTTCCACGAACGTCCCTGATAAACTCCTTTGGAGATCTAGAGACGGTCAACTATCTCCTTTCTCTGTTCGTTCTGTGTGGCAGTCTATTCACCCCTATCACCAACCGGTCTTTTGGTTTCGTCTTGTTTGGTTCTCCCAGAACATCCCCAGACATGCTTTCATTCTTTGGGTTACTCTTAAAGATCGTCTTAAGACTCATGATAAAATCAAAATTTGGGTCTCTAATTCCAATCTCATTTGTGCTTTCTGCGGGGACTGTCCGGATTCCCTTTCCCATCTCTTCTTTGAATGCTCTTTCACTTCTTTGGTTTAGCATGACCTCCATCATGTCATGAATCTCTCCTTATCGACTGATAGCTGGTCCGATATCATTACTCAACTCAACCCCATTAATAAGAACAAGACCATTTGGTCCATCATTAGAAGACTTGTTTTTGCTGGAGCGGTATACCACATCTGGCGGGAAAGAAATTTACGCATTTTTACAAAAATAAAAAGATCTCATCATGCTGTCGTGAATATTGTTAAGGATGATATCCGTTGTAGACTGCTGAGTCATTCTTTGAAAACTTGCACTAATGTTGATTTGGCTAAAACTCGTTGGACCCTCCCTTAATTTTCTTCTTCTTCACTGTCTTTTTTCTCTGTTTGTTTTGGCTTGTATGGTTTGTTTGTTTTGCAGGTTGCTCTCCCTTATGTTCTTGTTTGGTTATGGTTCCTTTTGGTTCCTAGTTTAGCTTGTTGTCCGTTGGTGCCTGTCCCGATGGATTTTTTGTTTTTTGGTGGGGAGTCCCCAGCCTTATATTGTATTTATTCTTTTTATTAATAAAATTTGCCAGAGGTGCCGCCCTCTTTACCCAAAACTAGAAAACCCAAATCCATCATATGAAATCTAGAAAACCCTAATAACATCATTTGCAACATTCAAAAACCCTAATCCATCATATGAAAACTAGAAAACCCTAATCCATCATATGTAACATTCAAAAACCCTAATCCATCATATGAAAACTAGAAAACCCTAATCTGTCATATGAAAACTCGAAAACCCTAATAACATCATTTGCAACATTCAAAAACCTTAATCCGTCATATGAAAACTTGAAAACCATAATAACATCATTTGTAACATTCAAAAGCCCTAATCCTTCATATGAAAACTAGAAAACCCTAATAACATCATTTGCAACATTCAAAAACCCTAATCCATTATATGAAAACTAGAAAACCCTAATCCATCATATGAAAACTCAAAAACCCTAATCCATCATATGAAAACTAGAAAACCATAATAACATCATTTTGCAACATTCAAAAACCCTAATCCATCATATGAAAACTAGAAAACCCTAATCCATCATACGAAAACTACAAAACCCTAATAACATCATTTATAACATTCAAAAACCCTAATCTATCATATGAAAACTAGAAATCCCTAATCCATAATATGAAAACTAGAAAACCCTAATCCATCATTAGAAAACTAGAAAACCATAATAACATCATTTGTAACATTCAAAAACCCTAATCCGTCATATGAAAACTAGAAAACCCTAATAAAATCATTTGCAACATTCAAAGACCCTAATCCATCAAATGAAAACTAGAAAACCCTAATAACATCATTTGCAACATTCAAAAAACCTAATCCATCATATGAAAACTAGAAAATCCTAATAACATTATATGCAACATTTAAAAACCCTAATCCATCATATGAAAACTATAAAACCCTAATCCATCATATGAAAACTAGAAAACCCTAATAACATCATTTGAAACATTCAAAAACCTTAATCCATCATATGAAAACAAGAAAACCCTAATAACATCATTTGCAGCATTAAAATACCCTAATCCATCAAATGAAAACTAGAAAACCCGAATCCATCATATGAAAACTAGAAAACCCTAATAACATTATTTGCAACATTCAAAAGCCCTAATCCATCATATGAAAACTAGAAAACCCTAATTCATCATACGAAAACCAGAAAACCCTAATAACATCATTTGGAACATTCAAAAACCCTAACCCATCATATGAAAACTAGAAAACACTAATCCATCATATGAAAACTAGAAAACCATAATAACATCATTTGCAACATTCAAAAACATTAATCCATCATATGAAAACAAGAAAAGCCAAATAACATCATTTGCAACATCAAAATACCCTAATCCATCAAATGAAAACTAGAAAACCCGAATCCATCATGTGAAAACTAGAAAACCATAATAACATAATTTGCAACATTCAAAAACCCTAATCCATCATATGAAAACTATAAAACCCTAATAACATCATTTGCAACACTGAAAAACCTTAATCCATCATATGAAAACTAGAAAATGCTAATAACATCATTTGCAACATTCAAAAACCCTAATCTATCATTTGAAAACTAGAAAACACTAATCCATCATATGAAATCTAGAAAACCCAAATCAATCATATGAAAACTCGAAAACCCTAATAACATCATTTGCAACATTCAAAAACCCTAATCCTTCATATGAAAACTAGAAACCCCTAATCCATCATATGCAACATTCAAAAACCCTAATCCATCATATGAAAACTAGAAAACCCTAATCTGTCATATGAAAACTAGAAAACCCTAATAACATCATTTGCAACATTCAAAAACCTTAATCCGTCATATGAAAACTTGAAAGCCATAATAACATCATTTGCAACATTCAAAAACCCTATCCTTCATATGAAAACTAGAAAACCCTAATAACATCATTTTGCAACATTCAAAAGCCCTAACACATCATATGATAACTAGAAAACCCTAATCCATCATATGAAAACTAGAAAACCCTAATCCATCATGTGAAAACTAGAAAACCCTAATAACATCATTTGCAACATTCAAAAACCCTAATCCATCATATGAAAACCATAAAACCCTAATAACATCATTTGCGACACTCAAAAACCTTAATCCATCATATGAAAACCAGAAAACCCTAATAACATCATTTGCATCATTCAAAAACCCTAATCTATCATTTGAAAACTAGAAAACCCTAATCCATGATATGAAAACTAGAAAACCCTAATCCATGATATGAAAACTAGAAATCCCAAATCCATCATATGAAAACTAGAAAACCCAAATAACATCATTTGCAACATTCAAAAACCCTAATCCATCATATGAAAACCAGAAAACCCTAATCCATCATATGCAACATTCAAAAACCCTAATCTATCATTTGAAAACTAGAAAACACTAATCCATCATATGAAATCTAGAAAACCCAAATCAATCATATGAAAACAAGAAAACCCTAATAACATCATTTGCAACATTCAAAAACCCTAATCCATCATATGAAAACTAGAAAACCCTAATCCATCATATGCAACATTCAAAAACCTTAATCCGTCATTTGAAAACTTGAAAGCCATAATAACATCATTTGCAACATTCAAAAACCCTATCCTTCATATGAAAACTAGAAAACTCTAATAACATCATTTGCAACATTCAAAAACCCTAACACATCATATGAAAACTAGAAAACCCTAATCCATCATATGAAAACTAGAAAACCCTAATCCATCATGTGAAAACTAGAAAACCCTAATAACATCATTTGCAACATTCAAAAACCCTAATCCATCATATGAAAACCATAAAACCCTAATAACATCATTTGCGACACTCAAAAACCTTAATCCATCATATGAAAACTAGAAAACCCTAATAACATCATTTGCAACATCCAAAAACCCTAATCTATCATTTGAAAACAAGAAAACCCTAATCCATGATATGAAAACTCGAAAACCCAAATCCATCATATGAAAACTAGAAAACCCTAATAACATCATTTGCAACATTCAAAAACCCTAATCCATCATATGAAAACTAGAAAACCCTAATCCATCATATGCAACATTCAAAAACCCTAATCCATCATATGAAAACTAGAAAACCCTAATCTGTCATATGAAAACTAGAAAACCCTAATAACATCATTTGCAACATTCAAAAACCTTAATCTGTCATATGAAAACTCGAAAACCATAATAACATCATTTGTAACATTCAAAAACCCTAATCCTTCATATGAAAACTAGAAAACCCTAATAACATCATTTGCAACATTCAAAAACCCTAATCCATTATATGAAAACTAGAAAACCCTAATCCATCATATGAAAACTAAAAAACCCTAATCCATCATATGAAAACTAGAAAACCCTAATAACATCATTTTGCAAAATTCAAATACCCTAATCCATCATATGAAAACTAGAAAACCCTAATCCATCATACGAAAACTACAAAACCCTAATAACATCATTTGGAACATTCAAAAACCCTAATCTATCATATGAAAACTAGAAAACCCTAATCCATCATATGAAAACTAGAAAACCCTAATCCATCATTAGAAAACTAGAAAACCCTAATAACATCATTTGTAACATTCAAAAACCCTAATCCGTCATATGAAAACTAGAAAACCCTAATAACATCATTTGCAACGTTCAAAAACCCTAATCCATCAAATGAAAACTAGAAAACCCTAATAACATCATTTGCAACATTCAAAAAACCTAATCCATCATATGAAAACTAGAAAACCCTAATAACATTATATGCAACATTTGAAAACCCTAATCCATCATATGAAAACTATAAAACCCTAATCCATCATATGAAAACTAGAAAACCATAATAACATCATTTGCAACATTCGAAAACCTTAATCCATCATATGAAAACAAGAAAACCCTAATAACATCATTTGTAACATTAAAATACCCTAATCCATCAAATGAAAACTAGAAAACCCGAATCCATCATATGAAAACTAGAAAACCCTAATAACATTATTTGCAACATTCAAAAGCCCTAATCCATCATATGAAAACTAGAAAACCCTAATTCATCATATGAAAACTAGAAAACCCTAATAACATCATTTGGAACATTCAAAAACCCTAACCCATCATATGAAAACTAGAAAACACTAATCCATCATATGAAAACTAGAAAACCCTAATAACATCATTTGCAACATTCAAAAACCCGAATCCATCATATGAAAACTAGAAAACCCTAATCCATCATATGCAACATTCAAAAACCCTAATCCATCATATGAAAACTAGAAAACCCTAATCCATCATACGAAAACTAAAAAACCCTAATAACATCATTTGCAACATTCAAAAACCCTAATCTATCATATGAAAACTAGAAAACCCTAATCCATCATATGAAAACTAGAAAACCCTAATCCATCATTAGAAAACTAGAAAACCCTAATAACATCATTTGTAACATTCAAAAAACCTAATCCGTCATATCAAAACTAGAAAACCCTAATAACATCATTTGCAACATTCAAAAACCTTAATCTGTCATATGAAAACTTGAAAACCATAATAACATCATTTGTAATATTCAAAAACCCTAATCCTTCATATGAAAACTAGAAAACCCTAATAACATCATTTGCAACATTCAAAAACCCTAATCCATTATATGAAAACTAGAAAACCCTAATCCATCATATGAAAACTAAAAAACCCTAATCCATCATATGAAAACTAGAAAACCCTAATAACATCATTTTGCAACATTCAAAAACCCTAATCCATCATATGAAAACTAGAAAACCCTAATCCATCATACGAAAACTACAAAACCCTAATAACATCATTTGCAACATTCAAAAACCCTAATCTATCATATGAAAACTAGAAAACCCTAATCCATCATATGAAAACTAGAAAACCCTAATCCCACTCCCTTCCTTTCCCCATTTGCAACATTCAAAAACCCTAAGACTTAGGACTCTTTCTCTTTCCCCATAAAGAGGTTCCAAGTTCTAATCCCACTCCCTCCCTTTCCCCATAGGGAGTGTTAGGTTTGAATCAGGGGATGGCCACTGGCCACCTCTCTACCCCCGTAGGTGATTGACCCGGACCACCCTGCTGCCAGGTGTGCCTGGGCCCCGAGGTTGCTTCATCAGAGTCATCCAAAGGATGGGTCGGGCAGGGTCCTCGGTTACCAAAAAAAAAAAAAAAACTAAAAAACCCTAATCCATCATATGAAAACTAGAAAACCCTAATAACATCATTTTGCAACATTCAAAAACCCTAATACATCATATGAAAACTAGAAAACCCTAATCCATCATACGAAAACTACAAAACCCTAATAACATCATTTGCAACATTCAAAAACCCTAATCTATCATATGAAAACTAGAAAACCCTAATCCATCATATGAAAACTAGAAAACCCTAATCCTTCATTAGAAAACTAAAAAACCCTAATAACATCATTTGTAACATTCAAAAACCCTAATCCGTCATATGAAAACTAGAAAACCCTAATAACATCATTTGCAACGTTCAAAAACCCTAATCTATCAAATGAAAACTAGAAAACCCTAATAACATCATTTGCAACATTCAAAAAAACTAATCCATCATATGAAAACTAGAAAACCCTAATAACATTATATGCAACATTTAAAAACCCTAATCCATCATATGAAAACTATAAAACCCTAATCCATCATATGAAAACTAGAAAACCCTAATAACATCATTTGCAACATTCAAAAACCTTAATCCATCATATGAAAACAAGAAAACCCTAATCCATCATATGAAAACTAGAAAACCCTAATCCTTCATTAGAAAACTAAAAAACCCTAATAACATCATTTGTAACATTCAAAAACCCTAATCCGTCATATGAAAACTAGAAAACCCTAATAACATCATTTGCAACGTTCAAAAACCCTAATCCATCAAATGAAAACTAGAAAACCCTAATAACATCATTTGCAACATTCAAAAAAACTAATCCATCATATGAAAACTAGAAAACCCTAATAACATTATATGCAACATTTAAAAACCCTAATCCATCATATGAAAACTATAAAACCCTAATCCATCATATGAAAACTAGAAAACCCTAATAACATCATTTACAACATTCAAAAACCTTAATCCATCATATGAAAACAAGAAAACCCTAATAACATCATTTGTAACATTAAAATACCCTAATCCATCAAATGAAAACTAGAAAACCCGAATTCATCATATGAAAACTAGAAAACCCTAATAACATTATTTGCAACATTCAAAAGCCCTAATCCATCATATGAAAACTAGAAAACCCTAATTCATCATACAAAAACTAGAAAACCCTAATAACATCATTTGGAACATTCAAAAACCCTAACCCATCATATGAAAACTAGAAAACACTAATCCATCATATGAAAACTAGAAAACCCTAATAACATCATTTGCAACATTCAAAAACCTTAATCCATCATATAAAAACAAGAAAACCCTAATAACATCATTTGCAACATCAAAATACCCTAATCCATCAAATGAAAACTAGAAATCCCGAATCCATCATGTGAAAACTAGAAAACCCTAATAACATAAATTGCAACATTCAAAATACCTAATCCATTATATGAAAACTATAAAACCCTAATAACATCATTTGCAACATTCAAAAAACCTTAATCCATCATATGAAAACTAGAAAACCCTAATAACATCATTTGCAACATTCAAAAACCCTAATCTATCATTTGAAAACTAGAAAACACTAATCCATCATATGAAATCTAGAAAACCCAAATCAATCATATGAAAACTAGAAAACCCTAACAACATCATTTGCAACATTCAAAAACCCTAATCCATCATATGAAAACTAGAAAACCCTAATCCATCATATGCAACATTCAAAAACCCTAATCCATCTTATGAAAACTAGAAAACCCTAATCTGTCATATGAAAACTAGAAAACCCTAATAACATCATTTGCAACATTCAAAAACCTTAATCCGTCATATGAAAACTTGAAAGCCATAATAACATCATTTGCAACATTCAAAAACCCTATCCTTCATATGAAAAGTAGAAAACCCTAACAACATCATTTGTAACATTCAAAAACCCTAATCCATTATATGAAAACTAAAAAACCCTAATCCATCATATGAAAACTAAAAAACCCTAATCCATCATATGAAAACTAGAAAACCCTAATAACATCATTTGCAACATTCAATTAGGGTTAAGTCACATTGCTTCTAAAATTGGTAAACCTCTTGCTATGGACTCGTATACAGCTAACATGTGTACTTATGCTGCGGGTAAGGCTGTCTATGCTCGTGTCCTTTTAGAAGTCCCAACTCGTCCATCGTGGGTGGACAAAATTAACATCCGTATCCCAGACCCTGAAACACTTGAATTTTCTTCCCATACGCTTAGAGTTGAGTATGAATGGAAACCACCTATGTGCTCTCATTGTAAGGTTTTTGGTCACGAAACACATGTTTGTATGCATGTCATTACTAAAACTAATGCTCCTTCTTTGGCTAATCAGATGGATACCTCTACCATTAATGCTACTTCTATTATAGATAATTTTAATGATTTTACTATGGTTTCAAATAAGAAAAATGCTTCAAAAAATGTTTTTACTAAAGACAATAACAATAATGAATCTTCTAAAAGCAATAATAGCAGAAAATACAAAAACAATACCCAAGATAATTTTTTTTCAAAAAATAAAACCTTTTTAAAAACTATTAGAAATAAAAATCGATCTGAGAAACTTCCGGTTCATATTAATAATAGACCCCCTTTATCCACCATTCCCCCTAATCCCCCAATGAAGGATAAGCCCGCTATTGTTGGATTCCCTAGCCCTATCATTCGAATTTCTTCCTCCAAGCCCCTAAATCAGTCTGAATCCTCCACCCCTTTATTCAACGCCTTCTCCATTCTTGAGACTTGTTCTTCTGATGTCATGGATATTCCCTCTAATTCTGTCCCCCTGCCCCATCCTGGTGCTCCTTCCCATTCTAGTCCTGATGATTTTGACCCTGATGCTGATGACCTTATGGTAGAGGATAAAATAACATCATTTGCAACATTCAAAAACCCTAATCCATCATATGAAAACTAGAAAACCCTAATAACATCATATGCAACATTCAAAAACCCTAATCCATCATATGAAAACTATAAAACCCTAATCCATCATATGAAAACTAGAAAACCAGAATAACATCATTTGCAACATTCAAAAACCTTAATCCATCATATGAAAACAAGAAAACCCAAATAACATCATTCGCAACATTAAAATACGCTAATCCATCAAATGAAAACTAGAAAACCCGAATCCATCATATGAAAACTAGAAAACCCTAATCACATCATTTGCAACATTCAAAAACCCTAATCCATCATATGAAAACTAGAAAACCCTAATCCATCATACGAAAACTAGAAAACCCTAATAACATCATTTGCAACATTCAAAAACCCTAACCCATCATATGAAAACTAGAAAACCTTAATCCATCATATGAAAACTAGAAAACCCTAATCCATCACGTGAAAACTAGAAAACCCTAACAACATAATTTGCAACATTCAAAAACCCTAATCCATCATATGAAAACTGTAAAACCCTAATAACATCATTTGCAACACTCAAAAACCTTAATACATCATATGAAAACTAGAAAACCCTAATAACATCATTTGCAACATTCAAAAACCCTAATCCATCATATGAAAACTAGAAAACCCTAATCTGTCATATGAAAACTAGAAAACCCTAATAACATCATTTGCAACATTCAAAAACCTTAATCCGTCATATGAAAACTTGAAAGCCATAATAACATCATTTGCAACATTCAAAAACCCTATCCTTCATATGAAAAGTAGAAAACCCTAACAACATCATTTGCAACATTCAAAAACCCTATCCTTCATATGAAAAGTAGAAAACCCTAATAACATCATTTGCAACATTCAAAAACCCTAATCCATTATATGAAAACTAAAAAACCCTAATCCATCATATGAAAACTAAAAAACCCTAATCCATCATATGAAAACTAGAAAACCCTAATAACATCATTTGCAACATTCAAAAACCCTAATTTATCGTATGAAAACTAGAAAACCCTAATCCATCATTAGAAAACTAGAAAACCCTAAGAACATCATTTGCAACATTCAAAAACCCTAATCCAACATATGAAAACTATAAAACCCTAATAACATCATATGCAACATTCAAAAACCCTAATCGATCATATGAAAACTATAAAACCCTAATCCATCATATATAAACTAGAAAACCCTAATAACATCATTTGCAACATTCAAAAACCTTAATCCATCATAGGAAAACTAGAAAACCCTAATCCATCATACGAAAACTAGAAAACCCTAATAACATCATTTGCAACATTCAAAAACCCTAACCCATCATATGGAAACTAGAAAACCCTAATCCATCATATGAAAACTAGAAAACCCTAATCCATCATGTGAGAACTAGAAAACACTAATAACATAATTTGCAACATTCAAAAACCCTAATCCATCATATGAAAACTATAAAACCCTAATAACATCATTTGCAACACTCAAAAACCTTAATCCATCATATGAAAACTAGAAAACCCTAATTACATCATTTGCAACATTCAAAAACCCTAATCTATCATTTGAAAACTAGAAAACCCTAATCCATCATATGAAAACTAGAAAACCCATATCCATCATATGAAAACTAGAAAACCCTAATAACATCATTTGCAACATTCAAAAAACCTAATCCATCATATGAAAACTAGAAAACCCTAATCCATCATATGCAACATTCAAAAACCCTAATCCATCATATGAAAACTAGAAAACCCTAATCTGTCATATGAAAACTAGAAAACCCTAATAACATCATTTACAACATTCAAAAACCTTAATCCGTCATATGAAAACTTGAAAGCCATAATAACATCATTTGCAATATTCAAAAACCCTATCCTTCATATGAAAACTAGAAAACCCTAATAACATCATTTGCAACATTCAAAAACCATAATCCATTATATGAAAACTAGAAAACCCTAATCCATCATATGAAAACTAAAAAACCCTAATCCATCATATGAAAACTAGAAAACCCTAGAAAACCCCATCATATCATCTAGTATTTTCTCTCTTGCATCTTTTACGTTTCTGAGTTTTTGTATTGCATAATGGCTGGTGTATCACTAGGCATAAATCATGATCCAGATTCTTTTTTAGAATCTGATAAAGTGTTAGGAGTACATAATCATATATGTTCTGCTCAAGATTTTATAGATCATGAAAATACTTTCAAAATGGTTGAAAAAAGATTAAAAAACATAAAAAAAACAGCCATGTATTTTCAAACATCATGACAGAAACATACAAAAAAGAAAATCTATTTTAAACCATAAACGAGTTACAAATTTATTTGATAGGAAAAAAATACATTTATTTTCTCATAACTATCAGGAAAAAGAAAAACATTGTGAAGTCTTTGCTGCTATTCCAACTGAATTTAATCTTCATTCGGGTTTGCAAACTCATGGAGATGAAGGCAAAGCTTTGGAGATAAACAACAATTTGAATCTTTCTGAATATGGCTGCAAAGAAAACGAGTACATTGGATGCAAAGATGGTATGAGTACCGACTACTCATCATCAGAAGAAGTTGATGGGGAAGAAAATTATTCTAAAGCTCCTCTTCAAGATGAACACTTCCCTCCAAGCTACGGGTATGGTGGTGAAGATATAGAGACTATGCAGAAAGCTTCCTACCAAGATGGTCAAAAAATGGAGACTATGCAGGAAGATTACGGCCAAAGAAAAAAAACAAGGAAAAGTCACTTTCAAACAGCCTCCATGCACGGCAAAGACATATATTCGAGTAATCAACATGCTCCTACGGTCACAATGTGCAATGGGGAAGAGAATCAACGTGAACAAGAGGAAGCTTTACATGATCTAGCGACCAATAAAGATGAATGCATGCTGCCACGGTATTCTCCTACTTTCAACAACAAAACAACATCCGGTGAATGCTTGGACCAACACATCAAGGCCGATGGCAAAATGGTGACTGGAAATGCTTCTCTAGATTCTTCTACAAGCCACGTGATTGATGCTGATTCTGTTCGTGATGGGCAAAACGTGATGAACACCAAAGGGGAAAGAATCGCTGCTGCTAATCGTGAAGTACACGCCCCAAAACAGCCCTCAACGGTCATCAACTCCAAAAGCTCCTTTGGTGATGTTAAGAATGCCGATCCTTCTTTATTTAATGCTCCTTATTCCCTTTTGCATGTGGATGGTGGGTTAAATGATAAATTAATTGGTCAAGTGTCTAAAGTTAGGGACAAAGTGGGAGACAATAATGATAGCAATAACTTAATGGGAGACAACATGACACATGATTCCCCTTTAGTTTTGTCCTATTGTTATTTGAATGAGCCGATATGTGAAACTAAGGGTGCGGATCTTCAATTGCCAAGAAGTGATTCTCTTAATATGGATCATACCCCATTATTCCCTCTTGGGCCATCAAAACCAAACCCATCTATTTTAGGCCTACCTAAAATGGATTCCCTCTTGGGCCACCCAAAACTAACCCATTATCCTAAGAGACCTAAATTCCATAAGCCCAACAATTTTAATAAAAACAATGGGGCTAACAATTTTAAGCCTTTTAATTCTAAAAACTATGTAACTCAAAAACCGGATAATCATATTCCTGTTAATTCTAGCTTTAGTAATAAAAACGAGGTTGTTCAGTTACATAACTCAAACAAGCAAAGTAAAAATAATGGTATCCTGGAAGTAAAAGACATAAACTACAATGCTTGGTCTAGTAAATTACCTCTACTAGTTAACTCCCAAGCGAACATCTTAAGTGGATCTAAAAAACATTCTAGCGACAACTTTCGTTTCATTCCTAATCTGAGTAATGATATTGATGTGCCAGTAGATATACCGATCAATGTTGTTAAAAATATATGTGAGACTCATGCTAGAACAATATGTGGTTATTTTGTGGGATGTAAAATGAATTATTCGGATGTTCGTTATCTCGCTTCTAAGATGTGGTCTCAACATGGACTGGAAGATGTTTTGTTAAATGGTAACGGTGTCTATCTTTTTAAATTTAACAATGACCAAGGTCTAAAACATGTTATTACTCATGGCCCATGGACATTTAGGAGTGCCCCCATTGTTATGCAAAAATGGAGACCCGGACTTAGCATTCATAGAAACAACCATGACAAACTTCCTCTATGGATTAAAATACATGACATCCCTTATGAGACTTGGAGTGAAGAAGGATTAAGTCACATTGCTTCTAAAATTGGTAAGCCTCTTGCTATGGACTCTTATACTGCTAACATGTGTACTTATGTTGCGGGTAAGGCAGTTTATGCCCGTGTCCTTTTAGAAGTCCCTACTCGTCCCTCATGGGTGGACAAAATTAACATCCGTATTCCTGATCCTGAAACACTAGAATTTTCTTCCCATACGCTTAGAGTTGAGTATGAATGGAAACCACCTATGTGCTCTCATTGTAAGGTGTTTGGTCACGAAACACATGTTTGTATACATGATATTACTAAAACTAATGCTACTTCTATTGCTAAACAGATGGATACTTCTACCATTAATGCCACTTCTATTATAGATAATATTGATGATTTTACTATGGTTTCTAATAAGAAAAATTCTTCTAAACATGTTTCTACTAAAGACAAAAAAATTAATGATTCATCTAAAAGTAATACAAGTAGAAAATACCAAAACAACACCAAAGATAACTCTGTCTCAAAAACTAAATACTATTTAAAAAATATTAGAAATAAGAAACCTTTTGAGAAACTTCCGGTTCTTATTAATAATTGCCCCCCTTTATCCCCCAATTCTACTCATCCCCCATTGAAGGATAAGGCGGCAATTGTTGGTTTCCCTAGCCCTGTTATCAGACTCTCTTCCTCCCAACCCCTTAATCAGTCTGTTTCCTCCACACCTTTATTCAATGCCTTCTCCATTCTTGAGGCTTGTTCTTCTGACGTCATAGATATTCCTTCTACTTCTTTCCCCATTCCCCATCCTGGTTCTCCTTCCCATTCTAGACCTGATGATTTTGATACTGATGCTGATGACCTAATCGAAGAGGATAATAGTATTGAGGTTGATTCTGATGATGGTGACACTGCCCAGTTCATTGATAATGAGTCTGGATCATATAATGAACAACCTATGATAGCTCCGGTGTCCGAGCAGATGGACTCCACCCCCCTCAAAGTTTCCATATGACGCACATCGCTGCATGGAATACTCGCGGTCTCTGTAAGCCTTCTCATCAGAAAGCCTTGAGAGATCTTATCCGCGATCAAAATCATCATATTTGTGCTTCTCTTGAAACTCGTGCTTCCTTCCCTAACCTCCCTCTTATCTGTAGTCGTACTTTTGGCTCCTGGTCGTGGTCGTCAAACAGTCTATTCTCCCCAAGAGGGACTAGAATTGTGGTTGCCTGGGATCCGCTTGCCATTGATATGTTGCTTATCGACTTAAATGATCAGGTTATGCATTTCAAAGTTAATATTCGTGATTCTAATAAATCCTTTTTTTGCTCCTTCGTCTATGCTCATAATGATCACATGATGCGTCGCTCTCTTTGGCATTCTCTAGCGGTCCATAAGAATATGGTTAGAGATACCCCTTGGATTCTTTTGGGTGATTTCAATGTTGCTCTTGATATTAAAGATAGCACTTCCGGGTCGTCTATGATTTCTCGTGCCATGGAGAACTTCAGGGACTGTGTCAATCTGATGGAAATGGAGGATCTTAACTTTAAAGGTCTCTTCTACACATGGACCAAGTCTCCTAATGGTTCGGGTGGCATCCTCAAGAAGATCGATCGTGTCATGGGAAATACTCACTTCATTGCTTCTTTCCCATCCTCTACTGTCAATTTTCTCCCTTACCGTTCGTCCGATCATACTCCTGCTGTTCTTTCTCTCCCCCATCGTGCCCCTTTCCAACCTAAACCTTTCAAGTTCCCTAATTTCCTGACTTATAATACCGATTTCAAGAAGATTTTTGCCTCTTCTTGGAACCCCAATATCACTGGATATCGGATGTATAAGGTTTTCAAAAACCTTAAAAATCTGAAAGTGCCCATACGTAAGATGCTTCGCAACCAGGGAAACATCTTTTCTAAGGTTATCTCTCTTCGTAATGAGCTTGATAGAGTTCAGATTGCTTTGGATCGGGATCCTTTCAATAAGGATCTTCGTGAAGAACAATGCAGGTATCTCCAAGCTTTCAACGAAGCTAGCCTGGATGAAGAGAGGTTCCTGAAACAAAAGGCTAAGGTTAACTGGCTGCGTGAGGGAGATAAAAATTCGGCTTTTTTCCACAAAGCGGTTAAAAGTCGTAAATCTTGCAATCGTATAAATTCTATCCAGGATGCTCAAGGTAACTGGATCTCGGGGAATGATCTTCCTAATCTTTTTGTTTCTCACTTTCAAGCCTTCTTGGGTTCTGCCCAGCCTTCCACTGCTATTCGTGATCCTTCTTCCCTCTTCTCTAATAAGCTCTCCCCCCTCCAATCTGCCGCCATGCTTACTCCTGTTACTGACGCGGAGGTTAAGTGTGTCCTGTTCCAGATGGGTGATGATAAAGCTCCTGGTTCTGACGGTTTCTCTGCTATGTTCTTCAAGTCTGCTTGGGATATTGTGGGTCCTGATTTCTGTATGGCTGTTAAGGAATTCTTCTATTCTGGCAAACTTCTTAAGTCTTTTAACAGCACCATCCTTGCGCTCATCCCTAAAGTTGATTCCCCTTCCAAAGTCACTGATTTCCGCCCTATAGCTTGTTGTAATGTTGTTTACAAATGTATCAGCAAGATTATTGCGGATCGTATCAAAAACCATCTTTCTTCTCTAGTTGATGAAAACCAGTCTGCTTTCATCCCTGGTCGTTTGATCACCGACAACGTCCTTCATGTCCATGAACTCATGCGTGATTATCATCGTCATCGTGGTCCTCCTAGGTGTGCTTTTAAGGTTGATATTCAAAAAGCGTACGACACAGTTGACTGGTCGTTTCTGCAGACCATCTTGTTAGGGTTTGGTTTCCCAGATCGTATGATTGACTGGATCATGACTTGTGTTTCCACGGTTGCTTACTCTGTGAGTATCAATGGGAATACTCACGGATATTTTGACGGTAAAAGGGGCCTTAGGCAGGGTGACCCCCTTTCTCCTTATCTCTTCACTCTTGTCATGGAAGTGCTTAACCTTATGATCAAGAGAAACATCCATGATTCTGACTCTTTTAAATTCCACAGACAATGTGATGATCAAAGTATCACCCATCTCTGCTTTGCCGACGATCTCCTTCTCTTCTGTCATGGTGATAGCTCTTCGGTTAGAATCATCTGTGATTCTCTTGAGGAATTCTCTGGGGTTTCTGGCCTCCATCCTAATATTGCAAAGAGTGAAGATTTCTACTGTAATGTTGGTGAGAGGACCAGGGCTGCCATTGATCTTATTGTTAAGTTTCCTGAGGGCTCATTCCCTGTCCGATACCTTGGCGTTCCTCTCATCACAACACGTCTTGCCCACAAAGACTGTAAAGGCCTTGTTGATAAAGTCAAGTGCATGATTAATGACTGGAAAAACAAGTCTCTTTCCTTTGCTGGTCGTCTCCAGCTCATCCTCTCTGTCCTCTCTTCTACTCAAATCTATTGGGCTTCTGTTTTTATTCTTCCTAAATCTATCTCTAACGATATTGAGAAGCTCATGAGAGGTTTCCTCTGGTGCCATGGTGAGTTAAAGCGTGGTAAAGCTAAAGTCTCCTGGAAAACTGTATGCCTTCCTAAGGAACATGGTGGTCTGGGTATACGTAACCTTGCTATATGGAATGTTGCCCTTATGGCTTCCCATGTTTGGAGACTCCTTTCCAAGAAAGAGTCCCTATGGGTCAAGTGGATCCACTCATACCGTTTATGTGGCCGTAACTTTTGGGATGCCCCCAAAAAATACGGGTCTGGATTTGCTTGGCGTAACATCCTGGATATGCGGGTTCGACAACTGGCACCCTGCGGGCCCTCTTTCTAAATTCTTGTCTGTCCGTGACATCCATGATGCGGGTTTCACTCCTGATACTAAGGTTGCTGACCTGGTTCTTAACGGATCTTGGGTTCGGCCTCATTGGTGGAGGGATTCCCATGGTGCTCTTCTTTCTCAGAACCCTCCTACTATTTCTACGTCCGTCCCTGATAAACTCCTTTGGAGATCTAGAGACGGTCACCTCTCTCCTTTCTCTGTTCGATCTGTGTGGCAGTCTATTCGCCCGTATCACCAACCGGTATTTTGGTTTCATCTTGTTTGGTTCTCCCAGAACATCCCCAGACATGCTTTCATTCTTTGGGTTGCTCTTAAAGATCGTCTTAAGACTCATGATAAAATCAAAATCTGGGACACTAATTCCAATCTCATTTGTGCGTTCTGCGGGGACTGTCCGGATTCCCTTTCCCATCTCTTCTTTGAATGCTCTTTCACTTCTTTGGTTTGGCATGACCTCCATCATGTCATGAATCTCTCCTTCACCACTGATAGCTGGTCTGATATCATTAGTCAACTCAACCCCACTAATAAGAACAAGACCATCTGGTCCATCATTAGAAGACTTGTTTTTGCTGGAGCGGTCTACCACATCATGCTGTCGTGAATATTGTTAAGGATGATATCCGCTGTAGACTGCTGAGTCTTTCTTTTAAAACTTGCACTAATGTTGAGTTGGCTAAAACTCTTTGGACCCTCCCTTAATTTTCTTCCTCTAAGCTTTCTTTTTTCTCTGCTTGTTTTGGCTTGTATGGTTTGTTTGTTTTGCAGGTTGCTCTCCTTTATGTTCTTGTTTGCTTATGGTTCCTTCTATTGTTTTGGTTCCTAGTTTAGCTTGTTATCCGTTGGGGTCTGTCCCGATGGATTTTATGTTTTTTGGTGGGGAGTCCCTAGCCTTATATTGTATTTATTCTTTTTATTAATAAAATTTGCCAGGGGTGCTGCCCTCTTTACCCAAAAAAAAAAACTAGAAAACCCTAATCCATCATTAGAAAACTAGAAAACCCTAATAACATAATTTGTAACATTCAAAAACCCTAATCCATCATATGAAAACTAGAAAACCCTAATAACATCATATGCAACATTCAAAAACCCTAATCCATCATATGAAAACTATAAAACCCTAATCTATCATATGAAAACTTGAAAACCCTAATAACATCATTTGCAACATTCAAAAACCCTAATCCATTAAATGAAAACTAGAAAACCCTAATAACATCATTTGCAACATTCAAAAACCCTAATCCATCATATGAAAACTAGAAAACCCTAATAACATCATATGCAACATTCAAAAACCCTAATCCATCATATGAAAACTATAAAACCCTAATCCATCATATGAAAACTAGAAAACCATAATAACATCATTTGCAACATTCAAAAACCTTAATCCATCATATGAAAACAAGAAAACCCAAATAACATCATTCGCAACATTAAAATACCCTAATCCATCAAATGAGAACTAGAAAACCCGAATCCATCATATGAAAACTAGAAAACCCTAATCACATCATTTGCAACATTCAAAAACCCTAATCCATCATATGAAAACTAGAAAACCCTAATCCATCATACGAAAACTAGAAAACCCTAATAACATCATTTGCAACATTCAAAAACCCTAACCCATCATATGAAAACTAGAAAACATTAATCCATCATATGAAAACTAGAAAACACTAATCCATCACGTGAAAACTAGAAAACCCTAACAACATAATATGCAACATTCAAAAACCCTAATCCAACATATGAAAACTGTAAAACCCTAATAACATCATTTGCAACACTCAAAAACCTTAATACATCATATGAAAACTAGAAAACCCTAATAACATCATTTGCAACATTCAAAAACCCTAATCCATCATATGAAAACTATAAAACCCTAATCTGTCATATGAAAACTAGAAAACCCTAATAACATCATTTGCAACATTCAAAAACCTTAATCCATCATATGAAAACTTGAAAGCCATAATAACATCATTTGCAACATTCAAAAACCCTATCCTTCATATGAAAAGTAGAAAACCCTAATAACATCATTTGCAACATTCAAAAACCCTAATCCATTATATGAAAACTAAAAAACCCTAATCCATCATATGAAAACTCAAAAACCCTAATCCATCATATGAAAACTAGAAAACCCTAATAACATCATTTGCAACATTCAAAAACCCTAATTTATCGTATGAAAACTAGAAAACCCTAATCCATCATATGAAAACTAGAAAACCCTAATCCATCATTAGAAAACTAGAAAACCCTAATAACATCATTTGTAACATTCAAAAACCCTAATCCATCATATGAACAGTAGAAAACCCTAATAACAACATATGCAACATTCAAAAACCCTAATCCATCATATGAAAATTATAAAACCCTAATCTATCATATGAAAACTAGAAAACCTAAAAACATCATTTGCAACATTCAAAAACCCTAATCCATCAAATGAAAACTAGAAAACCCTAAGAACATCATTTGCAACATTCAAAAACCCTAATCCATCATATGAAAACTAGAAAACCCTAATAACATCATATGCAACATTCAAAAACCCTAATCCATCATATGAAAACTATAAAACCCTAATCCATCATATAAAAACTAGAAAACCCTAATAACATCATTTGCAACATTCAAAAACCTTAATCCATCATATGAAAACTAGAAAACCCTAATCCATCATACGAAAACTAGAAAACTCTAATAACATCATTTGCAACATTCAAAAACCCTAACCCATCATATGGAAACTAGAAAACCCTAATCCATCATATGAAAACTAGAAAACCCTAATCCATCATGTGAAAACTAGAAAACACAAAAACCCGCTCTAGCTTCTCTCTAGAATTTTCTCTCACTAGAAAGTTTTTAATTTGGATTTAGTTCTGTCGAATTTAACCATGGATGATGATTCACCAGGTGGTGATTCCATTTTAATGTCAAATGATGGTGTTATGATGGATCAGCAAAATCAATCTCATGAGTTATTTACAACAACCATGATTCCTGGTCCAGATATATCAACTTCAATTGGGAATAAAAATCAAATGTTTTGTGCACAAAGCTTTATGGACCCAGAAACTACTTTCAAAATGGTGGAAAGTAGAATGAAAAGTTTTATCAACAAACAGCCACGTATTTACAAAAAACAATCTATCAAGAATACACTATTGGATATATCGATTCAAAGAAGGTTACAACAAAGAAAATCTTTTCTTAATCATAAAAGGGTTACAATCCAAAATGAAAGGAATGGTGTTGCTACGGTTTATTCAAACAACACTATGGATGAAGATGAATCTAATGATACTTATTTTTATGAACCATTTATCAACATAGATCAATCGGCCAACCATTATGATGGAGAGGGTGGAAAAGAATCCAACAAAACAGATGGTTTTGAGATGAACAAAGATCAAATGGCTTCCAAGAATGATGATGAAGGTGGTGGATCTGCTATCAATGGTGAAAATGATGCTCACGTTCCAACAACCATGCACATGCTAGAAAAACGTGGTGGATCTGCTATCAATGGTGAAAGTGATGCTCACGGTACAACAACCATGCACATAATAGAACAAGGGAATGATGATAATGGTGATGAAGCTCGTCATTTAAATGCCAAATCGATATCTTACTCTTGCATCCATGGTGATCGTACTATCCATGGTGATCTTGAAGATCAACCAACTAACGTGAAGAAGAACAACAAAGAGCAACAAGGCGATGCGGCAGTCCATGCTCACCGTGAAGTTCACGCTCCAAAGCTAACTACACGCTCCAATGCTACAACGGTCATGGAATCCCACAAGTCCACAACGTTCATGTCTTCTAAAAGCTCAATTGCCGAAGGTAAAACTGCCGATTCCTCTCTTTTTAATGATACTTCTTCTTTTTTGGATGTTGAGCGTGGGGTTAAAGATATTATATATGGTAAAAAGACTAAAGTAATGGGGAAGGTGGGTGACAATAATTATAACACTAGGTTAATAGGAGACAAGGAGACACAAGGTTCAACTTTTGATGTGTCTTCTCCTACTTTCCATGTGCCTTGCAATATGACTAATGATGTGGATCCCCCTTTGCATGAGCCGAGACCTTCTCATCCTTCAAAAAATACGGATCCTAGCCCTTCTATACTAGGCCTCCATAAATGCTCATCCATATTGGGCCACCCAAAACATTAATTTTATTCTAAGAAGCCTAACTTTCATAAGCCCAATGCTTATTATAAAACTAATTGGGCTAACAATAATAAGCCTTCTAATACTAAAAACCATGTATTTCAAAAACAGGATAATCTTACTCATGTTAAATCTAGCTTTAGTAATGAACCCGAGATTGTTCAATTACATAACTCCAACAAGCTAGATAAGATTAATGGTAACTTGGAAGTAAAAGACATAAAATACAACGCTTGGTCTAGTAAATTACCTATGCTAGTTAACTCTCAAGCTAACATTTTAAGTGGTCCTAAAAAACATTCTAGCGACAAGTTCCATTTCATTCCTAATCTGAGTAATGATATTGATGTGCCAGTAGATATCCCGATCAATGTTGTTAATAAGATATGTGAGACTCATGCTCGAACCATATGTGGTTATTTCGTGGGATGTAAAATGAATTATTCAGATGTTCGTTATCTCGCCTCTAAGATGTGGTCTCAACATGGACGGGAAGATGTTCTGTTAAATGGAAACGGTGTCTATCTTTTTAAATTTAACAATGACCAAGGTCTAAAACATGTTATCACTCACGGACCATGGACATTTAGGAGTGCCCCCATTGTTATGCAAAAATGGAGATCTGGACTTAGCATTCATAGAAACAACCATGACAAACTACCTCTATGGATTAAAATACATGACATCCCTTATGAGACTTGGAGTGAAGAAGGATTAAGTCACATTGCTTCTAAAATTGGTAAGCCTCTTGCTATGGACTCTTATACAGCTAACATGTGTACTTATGCTGCTGGAAAGGCAGTTTATGCTCGTGTCCTTTTAGAAGTCCCAACTCGTCCCTCATGGGTAGAAAAAATTAACATCCGTATCCCAGATCCTGAAACACTTGAGTTTTCTTCCCATACGCTTAGAATTGAGTATGAATGGAAACCACCTATGTGCTCTCATTGTAAGGTGTTTGGACACGAAACACATGTTTGTATGCATGTCATTACTAAAACTAATGCTCCTTCTATTGCTAATCATATGGATTCTTCTACCATTAATGCTACTTCTGTTACAGATAATATTGATGAATTTACTATGGTTTCAAATAAGAAAAGTATTTCAAAACATGTTTTTACTAAAGACAATAAAAATTATGAATCTTCTAAAAGCAATACCAGTAGAAAATACCAAAAGAATACCCAAGATAATTTTTTTTCCAAAAATAAAAACTATTTAAAAAATATTAAACATAAGAAACGTTTCGAGAAAAAACCGGTTAATATTAATATTAGCCCCCATTTTTCCACCAATTATCCTCATCCCCCAATGAAGGATAACTCGGCTATTGTTGGATTCCCTAGCCCTATCATTCGACTTTCTTCCTCCCAGCCCCTAAATCAATCTGAATCCTCCACTCCTTTATTCAACGCCTTCTCCATTCTAGAGGCTTGTTCCTCTGACGTCACGGATATTCCTTCTACTTTTGTACCCATGCCCCATACTGGTGCTCCTTCCCATATTAGTCCTGATGATTTTGATCCTGATGCTGCCGGCCTTATCGTTGAGCAAAATAGGATTGAGGTTGATTCTGATGATGGTGACACTGCCCAGTTCATTGTAAATGAGTCTGGATCCTATAATGATCACCCTATGATAGCTACGATGTCCGAGCAGATGGACTCCACCCCCATCCAAGTTTCCATATGACGCACATCGCTGCTTGGAATACTCGCGGTCTCTGTAAGCCTTCTCATCAGAAAGCTTTGAGAGATCTTATCCGCGATCAAAATCTTCATATTTGTGCTTCTCTTGAGACTCGTGCTTCCTTCGCTAACCTCCCTCTTATCTGTAGTCGTACTTTTGGCTCTTGGTCGTGGTCGTCCAACGGTCTCTTCTCCCCTAGAGGGACTAGAATTGTGGTTGCCTGGGATCCGCTGGCTATTGATATGATGCTTATCGACTTAAATGAGCAGGTTATGCATTTCAAAGTTAATATTCGTGATTCTAATAATTCTTTTTTCTGCTCCTCCATCTATGCTCATAATGATCACATGATGCGTCGCTCTCTCTGGCATTCTCTTGCGGTCCATAAGAATATGGTTAGAGATACCCCTTGGATTCTTTTGGGTGATTTCAATGTTGCTCTTGATATTAAAGATAGCACCTCTGGGTCGTCTGGGATCTCTCGTGCAATGGAGGACTTCAGGGACTGTGTCAATCTGATGGAAATGGAGGATCTTAACTATAAAGGTCTCTTCTACACATGGACCAAGTCTCCTAATGGTTCGGGTGGCATCCTCAAGAAGATCGATCGTGTCATGGGAAATACTCAATTCGTTGCTTCTTTCCCCTCCTCTAATATCAATTTTCTTCCTTACCGTACGTCCGATCATACTCCTGCTGTGCTTTCTCTCCCCCAGCATGCCCCTTTCAAACCTAAACCTTTCAAGTTCCCTAATTTCCTGACTTATAAGAACGATTTCAAACAGATTGTTGCCTCTTCTTGGAACCCCAATATCACTGGATATCGGATGTATAAGGTTTTCAAAAACCTTAAAAATCTGAAAGTGCCGATACGAAAGATGTTTCACAACCAGGGAAACCTCTTTTCTAAGGTTATCTCTCTTCGTAATGAGCTTGATAGAGTTCAGATTGCTTTGGATCGGGATCCTTTCAATAAGGATCTTCGTGAAGAACATTGCAGGTATCTCCTCGCTTATAACGAGGCTAGCCTGGATGAAGAGAGGTTCCTGAAACAAAAGGCTAAGGTTAACTGGCTGCGTGAGGGTGATAAAAATTCGGCTTTTTTCTACAAAGCGGTTAAAAGCCGTAAATCTCGCAATCGTATTAATTCTATCCAGGATGCTCAAGGTAACTGGATCTCGGGGAATGATCTTCCTAATCTATTTGTTTCTCATTTTCAAGCCTTCTTGGGTTCTGCCCAGCCGTCCACTGCTATTCCTGATCCTTCTTCCCTCTTCTCTAATAAGCTCTCCCCCCTCCAGTCTGCCGCCATGCTTGATCCTGTTACTGACGCGGAGGTTAAGTGTGTCCTGTTCCAAATGGGTGATGATAAAGCTCCTGGTTCTGATGGTTTCTCTGCTAAGTTCTTCAAGTCTGCTTGGGATATTGTGGGTCCTGATTTCTGTATGGCTGTTAAGGAATTCTTCTATTCTGGCAAACTTCTTAAGTCTTTCAACAGCACCATCCTTGCGCTCATCCCTAAAGTTGATTCCCCTTCCAAAGTCACTGATTTCCGCCCTATAGCTTGTTGTAACGTTGTTTACAAATGTATCAGCAAGATTATTGCGGATCGTATCAAAATCCATCTTTCTTCTCTGGTTGATGAAAACCAGTCTGCTTTCATCCCTGGTCGTCTGATCACCGACAACGTCCTTCTTGTCCATGAACTCATGCGTGATTATCATCGTCATCGTGGTCCTCCTAGGTGTGCTTTTAAGGTTGATATTCAAAAAGCGTATGACACAGTTGACTGGTTGTTTCTGCGGACCATCTTGTTTGGGTCTGGTTTCCCCGATCGTATGATTAACTGGATCATGACTTGTGTTTCCACAGTTGCTTACTCTGTGAGTATCAATGGGAATACTCACGGATATTTTGACGGTAAAAGGGGCCTTAGGCAGGGTGACCCCCTTTCTCCTTATCTCTTCACTCTTGTCATGGAAGTGCTTAACCTAATGATCAAGAGAAACATCCATGATTCTGACTCTTTTAAATTCCACAGACAATGTGATGATCAAAGTATCACCCATCTCTGCTTTGCCGACGATCTCCTTCTCTTCTGTCATGGTGATAGCTCTTCGGTTAGAATCATCTGTGATTCTCTTGAGGAATTCTCTGGGGTTTCTGGCCTCCATCCTAATATTGCTAAGAGTGAAGCTTTCTACTGTAATGTTGGTGAGAGGACCAGGGCTGCCATTGATCTTATTGTTAAGTTTCCTGAGGGCTCTTTCCCTGTCCGATACCTTGGCGTTCCTCTCATCACCACGCGTCTTACCCACAAAGATTGTAAAGGCCTTGTTGATAAAGTCAAATGCAGGATTAATGACTGGAAAAACAAGTCTCTTTCCTTTGCTGGTCGTCTCCAGCTCATCCTCTCTGTCCTTTCTTCTACTCAAATCTATTGGGCTTCTGTTTTTATTCTTCCTAAATCTATCTCTAACGATATTGAGAAGCTCATGAGAGGTTTCCTCTGGTGCCATGGTGAGTTAAAGCGTGGTAAAGCTAAAGTCTCCTGGAAAACTGTATGCCTTCCTAAGGAACATGGTGGTCTTGGCATACGTAACCTTTATATCTGGAATGTTGCCCTTATGGCTTCCCATGTTTGGAGACTCCTTTCCAAGAAAGAGTCCCTATGGGTTAAGTGGATCCATTCATACCGTTTATGTGGACGTAACTTTTGGGATGCCCCCAAAAAATACGGGTCTGGATTTGCTTGGCATAACATCCTGGATATGCGGGATAAGATAAGGGAGTATATAGTTTCCCAGATAGGTGATGGATGCTCTACTTCTGCTTGGTTCGACAACTGGCACCCTACGGGCCCACTTTCTAAATTCTTGTCTGTCCGTGACATCCATGATGTGGGATTCACTCCTGATACTAAGGTTGCTGACCTGGTTCTTAACGGATCTTGGGTTCGGCCTCATTGTTAGAGAGATTCCAATGGTGCTCTTCTTTCTCATAACCCTCATACTATTTCCACGTCCGTCCCTAATAAACTCCTTTGTAGATCTAGAGACGGTCAACTCTCTCCTTTCTCTGTTCGATCTGTGTGGCAGTCTATTCGCCCCTATCACCAACCGGTCTTTTGGTTTCATCTTGTTTGGTTCTCCCAGAACATACCCAGACATGCTTTCATTCTTTGGGTTGCTCTTAAAGATCATCTTAAGACTCATGATAAAATCAAAATCTGGGACACTAATTCCAATCTCATTTGTGCGTTCTGCGGGGACTGTCCGGATTCCCTTACCCATCTCTTCTTTGAATGCTCTTTCACTTCTTTGGTTTGGCATGACCTCCATCATGTCATGAATCTCTCCTTCTCCACTAATAGCTGGTCTGATATCATTATTCAACTCAACCCCATTAATAAGAACAAGACCATCTGGTCCATCATTAGAAGACTTGTTTTTGCTGGAGCGATCTACCACATATGGCGGGAAAGAAATTTACGCATTTTTACAAAAATAAAAAAATCTCATCATGCTGTCATGAATATTGTTAAGGATGATATCTGTTGTAGACTGCTGAGTCTTTCTTTTAAAACTTGCACTAATGTTGAGTTGGCTAAAACTCTTTGGACCCTCCCTTAATTTTCTTCCTCTAAGCTTTCTTTTTTCTCTGCTTGTTTTGGCTTGTATGGTTTGTTTGTTTTGCAGGTTGCTCTCCTTTATGTTCTTGTTTGCTTATGGTTCCTTCTATTGTTTTGGTTCCTAGTTTAGCTTGTTGTCTGTTGGGGCGTGTCCCAATGGATTTTCTGTTTTTTGGTGGGGAGTCCCTAGCCTTATATTGTATTTATTATTTTTATTAATAAAATTTGCCAGAGGTGCCGCCCTCTTTACCCAAAACAAAAACTAGAAAACACTAATAACATAATTTGCAACATTCAAAAACCCTAATCCATCTTATGAAAACTATAAAACCCTAATAACATCATTTGCAACACTCAAAAACCTTAATCCATCATATGAAAACTAGAAAACCCTAATAACATCATTTGCAACATTCAAAAACCCTAATCTATCATTTGAAAACTAGAAAACCCTAATCCATCATATGAAAACTAGAAAACCCATATCCATCATATGAAAACTAGAAAACCCTAATAACATCATTTGCAACATTCAAAAACCCTAATCCATCATATGAAAACTAGAAAACCCTAATCCATCATATGCAACATTCAAAAATCCTAATCCATCATATGAAAACTAGAAAACCCTAATCTGTCATATGAAAACTAGAAAACCCTAATAACATCATTTGCAACATTCAAAAACCTTAATGCGTCATATGAAAACTTGAAAGCCATAATAACATCATTTGCAACATTCAAAAACCCTATCCTTCATATGAAAACTAGAAAGCCCTAATAACATCATTTGCAACATTCAAAAACCCTAATCCATTATATGAAAACTAGAAAACCCTAATCCATCATATGAAAACTAAAAAACCCTAATCCATCATATGAAAACTAGAAAACCCTAATCCATCATAAGAAAACTAGAAAACCCTAATAACATAATTTGTAACATTCAAAAACCCTAATCCATCATATGAAAACTAGAAAACGCTAATAACATCATATGCAACATTCAAAAACCCTAATCCATCATATGAAAACTATAAAACCCTAATCTATCATATGAAAACTTGAAAACCCTAATAACATCATTTGCAACATTCAAAAACCCTAATCCATTAAATGAAAACTAGAAAACCCTAATAACATCATTTGCAACATTCAAAAACCCTAATCCATCATATGAAAACTAGAAAACCCTAATAACATCATATGCAACATTCAAAAACCCTAATCCATCATATGAAAACTATAAAACCTTTGAATGCTCTTTCACTTCTTTGGTTTGGCATGACCTCCATCATGTCATGAATCTCTCCTTCTCCACTGATAGCTGGTCTGATATCATTAGTCAACTCAACCCCATTAATAAGAACAAGACCATTTGGTCCATCATTAGAAGACTTGTTTTTGCTAGAGTGGTCTACCACATCTGGCGGGAAAGAAATTTACGCATTTTTACAAAAATAAAAAGATCTCATCATGCTGTCGTGAATATTGTTAAGGATGATATCCGCTGTAGACTGCTGAGTCTTTCTTTGAAAACTTGCACTAATGTTGATTTGGCTAAAACTCTTTGGACCCTTCCTTAATTTTCTTCCTCTGCGCTTTCTTTTTTCTCTGCTTGTTTTGGCTTGTATGGTTTGTTTGTTTTGCAGGTTGCTCTCCTTTATGTTCTTGTTTGCTTATGGTTCCTTCTCTTGTTTTGGTTCCTAGTTTAGCTTGTTGTCCATTGGGGCCTGTCCTGATGGATTTTCTGTTTTTTGGTGGGGAGTCCCTAGCCTTATATTGTATTTATTCTTTTTATTAATAAAATTTGCCAGAGGTGCCGCCCTCTTTACCCAAAAAAAACTAGAAAACCATAATAACATCATTTGCAACATTCAAAAACCTTAATCCATCATATGAAAACAAGAAAACCCAAATAACATCATTCGCAACATTAAAATACCCTAATCCATCAAATGAAAACTAGAAAACCCGAATCCATCATATGAAAACTAGAAAACCCTAATCACATCATTTGCAACATTTAAAAACCCTAATCCATCATATGAAAACTAGAAAACCCTAATCCATCATACGAAAACTAGAAAACCCTAATAACATCATTTGCAACATTCAAAAACCCTAACCCATCATATGAAAACTAGAAAACCTTAATCCATCATATGAAAACTAGAAAACCCTAATCCATCACGTGAAAACTAGAAAACCCTAACAACATAATTTGCAACATTCAAAAACCCTAATCCATCATATGAAAACTGTAAAACCCTAATAACATCATTTGCAACACTCAAAAACCTTAATACATCATATGAAAACCAGAAAACCCTAATAACATCATTTGCAACATTCAAAAACCCTAATCTATCATTTGAAAACTAGAAAACCCTAATCCATCATATGAAAACTAGAAAACCGAAATCCATCATATGAAAACTAGAAAACCCTAATAACATCATTTGCGTCATTCAAAAACCCTAATCCATCATATGAAAACTAGAAAACCCTAATCCATCATATGCAACATTCAAAAACCCTATTCCATCATATGAAAACTAGAAAACCCTAATCTGTCATATTAAAACTAGAAAACCCGAATAACATCATTTGCAACATTCAAAAACCCTAATTTATCATATGAAAACTAGAAAACCCTAATCCATCATATGAAAACTAGAAAGCCCTAATCCATCATTAGAAAACTAGAAAACCCTAATAACATAATTTGTAAAATTCAAAAACCCTAATCCATCATATGAAAACTAGAAAACCCTAATAACATCATATGCAACATACAAAAACCCTAATCCATCATATGAAAACTATAAAACCCTAATCTATCATATGAAAACTAGAAAACCCTAATAACATCATTTGCAACATTCAAAAACCCTAATCCATCAAATGAAAACTAGAAAACCCTAATAACATCATTTGCAACATTCGAAAACCCTAATCCATTATATGAAAACTATAAAACCTTAATCCATCATATGAAAACTAGAAAACCCTAATAACATCATTTGCAACATTCAAAAACCTTAATCCATCATATGAAAACAAGAAAACCCTAATAACATCATTTGCAACATTAAAATACCCTAATCCATGAAATGAAAACTAGAAAACCCGAATCCATCATATGAAAACTAGAAAACCCTAATAACATCATTTGCAACATTCAAAAACCCTAATCCATCATATGAAACCTAGAAAACCCTAATCCATCGTACGAAAACTAGAAAACCCTAATAACATAATTTGCAACATTCAAAAACCCTAACCCATCATATGAAAACTAGAAAACCTTAATCCATCATACGAAAACTAGAAAACCCTAATCCATCATGTGACAACTAGAAAACCCTAATAACATAATTTGTAACATTCAAAAACCCTAATCCGTCAAATGAAAAATAGAAAACCCTAATAACATCATATGCAACATTCAAAAACCCTACTCCATCATATGAAAACTATAAAACCCTAATCTATCATATGAAAACTAGAAAACCCTAATAACATCATTTGCAATAGTCAAAAACCCTAATCCATCTAATGAAAACTAGAAAATCCTAATAACATCATTTGCAACATTCAAAAACCCTAATCCATCATATGAAAACTAGAAAACCCTAATCAATCATATGAAAACTAGAAAAACCCGAATAACATCATTTGCAACATTTAAAAACCCTAATCCATCAAATGAAAACTAGAAAACCCTAATAACATCATTTGCAACATTCAAAAACCCTAATCCATCATATGAAAACTAGAAAACCCTAATAACATCATATGCAACATTCAAAAACCCTAATCCATTATATGAAAACTATAAAACCCTAATCCATCATATGAAAACTAGAAAACCCTAATCCATCATATGCAACATTCAAAAACCCTAATCCATCATATGAAAACTAGAAAACCCTAATCTGTCATATGAAAACTAGAAAACCCTAATAACATCATTTGCAACATTCAAAAACCTTAATCCGTCATATGAAAACTTGAAAACCATAATAACATCATTTGTAACATTCAAAAACCCTAATCCTTCATATGAAAACTAGAAAACCCTAATAACATTATTTGCAACATTCAAAAACCCTAATCCATCAGATGAAAACTTGAAAACCCTATTAACATCATTTGCAACTTTCAAAAACCCTAATCCATCATATGAAAACTAGAAAACCCTAATAACATCATACGCAACATTCAAAAACCCTAATCCATCATATGAAAACTATAAAACCCTAATCCATCATATGAAAACTAGAAAACCCTAATAACATCATTTGCAACATTCAAAAACCTTAATCCATCATATGAAAACAAGAAAACCCTAATAACATCATTTGCAACATTAAAATACCCTAATCCATCAAATGGAAACTAGAAAACTCGAATCCATCATATGAAAACTAGAAAACCCTAATAACATCATTTGCAACATTCAAAAACCCTAATCCATCGTATGAAAACTAGAAAACCCAAATCAATCATACGAAAACTAGAAAACCCTAATAACATCATTTGCAACATTCAAAAACCCTAACCCATCATATGAAAACTAGAAAACCCTAATCCATCATATGAAAACTAGAAAACCCTAATCCATCATGTGAAAACTAGAAAACCCTAATAACATCATTTGCAACATTCAAAAACCCTAATCCATCATATGAAAACCATAAAACCCTAATAACATCATTTGCTACACTTAAAAACCTTAATCCATCATATGAAAACTAGAAAACCCTAATAACATCATTTGCATCATTCAAAAACCCTAATCTATCATTTGAAAACTAGAAAACCCTAATCCATGATATGAAAACTAGAAAACCCAAATCCATCATATGAAAACTAGAAAACCCTAATAACATCATTTGCAACATTCAAAAACCCTAATCCATCATATGAAAACTAGAAAACCCTAATCCATCATATGCAACATTCAAAAACCCTAATCCATCATATGAAAACTAGAAAACCCTAATCTGTCATATGAAAACTAGAAAACCCTAATAACATCATTTGCAACATTCAAAAACCTTAATCCGTCATATGAAAACTTGAAAACCATAATAACATCATTTGTAACATTCAAAAACCCTAATCCTTCATATGAAAACTAGAAAACCCTAATAACATCATTTGCAACATTCAAAAACCCTAATCCATTATATGAAAACTAGAAAACCCTAATCCATCATATGAAAACTAAAAAACCCTAATCCATCATATGAAAACTAGAAAACCCTAATAACATCATTTTGCAACATTCAAAAACCCTAATCCATCATATGAAAACTAGAAAACCCTAATCCATCATACGAAAACTACAAAACCCTAATAACATCATTTGCAACATTCAAAAACCCTAATCTATCATATGAAAACTAGAAAACCCTAATCCATCATATGAAAACTAGAAAACCCTAATCCATCATTAGAAAACTAGAAAACCCTAATAACATCATTTGTAACATTCAAAAACCCTAATCCGTCATATGAAAACTAGAAAACCCTAATAACATCATTTGCAACATTCAAAAATCCTAATCCATCAAATGAAAACTAGAAAACCCTAATAACATCATTTGCAACATTTAAAAAACCTAATCCATCATATGAAAACTAGAAAACCCTAATAACATTATATGCAACATTTAAAAACCCTAATCCATCATATGAAAACTATAAAACCTAATCCATCATAAGAAAACTAGAAAACCCTAATAACATCATTTGCAACATTCAAAAACCTTAATCCATCATATGAAAACAAGAAAACCCTAATAACATCATTTGCAACATTAAAATACCCTAATCCATCAAATGAAAACTAGAAAACCCGAATCCATCATATGAAAACTAGAAAACCCTAATAACATTATTTGCAACATTCAAAAGCCCTAATCCATCATATGAAAACTAGAAAACCCTAATTCATCATACGAAAACTAGAAAACCCTAATAACATTATTTGGAACATTCAAAAACCCTAACCCATCATATGAAAACTAGAAAACACTAATCCATCATATGAAAACTAAAAAACCCTAATAACATCATTTGCAACATTCAAAAACCATAATCCATCATATGAAAACAAGAAAACCCTAATAACATCATTTGCAACATCAAAATACCCTAATCCATCAAATGAAAACTAGAAATCCCGAATCCATCATGTGAAAACTAGAAAACCCTAATAACATAATTTGCAACATTCAAAAACCCTAATCCATTATATGAAAACTATAAAACCCTAATAACATCATTTGCAACACTCAAAAACCTTAATCCATCATATGAAAACTAGAAAACCCTAATAACATCATTTGCAACATTCAAAAACCCTAATCTATCATTTGAAAACCAGAAAACACTAATCCATCATATGAAATCTAGAAAACCCAAATCAATCATATGAAAACTAGAAAACCCTAACAACATCATTTGCAACATTCAAAAACCCTAATCCATCATATGAAAACTAGAAAACCCTAATCCATCATATGCAACATTCAAAAACCCTAATCCATCATATGAAAACTAGAAAACCCTAATCTGTCGAAAACTAGAAAACCCTAATAACATCATTTGCAACATTCAAAAACCTTAATCCGTCATATGAAAACTTGAAAGCCATAATAACATCATTTGCAACATTCAAAAACCCTATCATTCATATGAAAAGTAGAAAACCCTAATAACATCATGTGCAACATTAAAAAACCCTAATCCATTATATGAAAACTAAAAAACCCTAATCCATCATATGAAAACTAAAAAACCCTAATCCATCATATGAAAACTAGAAAACCCTAATAACATCATTTGCAACATTCAAAAACCCTAATCTATCGTATGAAAACTAGAAAACTCTATTCCATCATATGAAAACTAGAAAACCCTAATCCATCATTAGAAAACTAAAAAACCCTAATAACATCATTTGTAACATTCAAAAACCCTAATCCATCATATGAACACTAGAAAACCCTAATAACATCATATGCAACATTCAAAAACGCTAATCCATCAAATAAAAACTAGAAAACCCTAAGAACATCATTTGCAACATTCAAAAACCCTAATCCATCATATGAAAACTGGAAAACCCTAATAACATCATATGCAACATTCAAAAACCCTAATCCATCATATGAAAACTATAAAACCCTAATCCATCAATAAAAACTAGAAAACCCTAATAACATCATTTGCAACATTCAAAAACCTTAATCCATCATATGAAAACTAGAAAACCCTAATCCATCATACGACAACTAGAAAACCCTAATAATATCATTTGCAACATTCAAAAACCCTAACCCATCATATGGAAACTAGAAAACCCTAATCCATCATATGAAAACTAGAAAACCCTAATCCATCATGTGAAAACTAGAAAACACTAATAACATCATTTGCAACATTCAAAAACCCTAATCCATCGTATGAAAACTAGAAAACCCAAATCAATCAAACGAAAACTAGAAAACCCTAATAACATCATTTGCAACATTCAAAAACCCTAACCCATCATATGAAAACTAGAAAACCCTAATCCATCATATGAAAACTAGAAAACCCTAATCCATCATGTGAAAACTAGAAAACCCTAATAACATCATTTGCAACATTCAAAAACCCTAATCCATCATATGAAAACCATAAAACCCTAATAACATCATTTGCTACACTTAAAAACCTTAATCCATCATATGAAAACTAGAAAACCCTAATAACATCATTTGCATCATTCAAAAACCCTAATCTATCATTTGAAAACTAGAAAACCCTAATCCATGATATGAAAACTAGAAAACCCAAATCCATCATATGAAAACTAGAAAACCCTAATAACATCATTTGCAACATTCAAAAACCCTAATCCATCATATGAAAACTAGAAAACCCTAATCCATCATATGCAACATTCAAAAACCCTAATCCATCATATGAAAACTAGAAAACCCTAATCTGTCATATGAAAACTAGAAAACCCTAATAACATCATTTGCAACATTCAAAAACCTTAATCCGTCATATGAAAACTTGAAAACCATAATAACATCATTTGTAACATTCAAAAACCCTAATCCTTCATATGAAAACTAGAAAACCCTAATAACATCATTTGCAACATTCAAAAACCCTAATCCATTATATGAAAACTAGAAAACCCTAATCCATCATATGAAAACTAAAAACCCCTAATCCATCATATGAAAACTAGAAAACCCTAATAACATCATTTTGCAACATTCAAAAACCCTAATCCATCATATGAAAACTAGAAAACCCTAATCCATCATACGAAAACTACAAAACCCTAATAACATCATTTGCAACATTCAAAAACCCTAATCTATCATATGAAAACTAGAAAACCCTAATCCATCATATGAAAACTAGAAAACCCTAATCCATCATTAGAAAACTAGAAAACCCTAATAACATCATTTGTAACATTCAAAAACCCTAATCCGTCATATGAAAACTAGAAAACCCTAATAACATCATTTGCAACATTCAAAAATCCTAATCCATCAAATGAAAACTAGAAAACCCTAATAACATCATTTGCAACATTTAAAAAACCTAATCCATCATATGAAAACTAGAAAACCCTAATAACATTATATGCAACATTTAAAAACCCTAATCCATCATATGAAAACTATAAAACCTAATCCATCATAAGAAAACTAGAAAACCCTAATAACATCATTTGCAACATTCAAAAACCTTAATCCATCATATGAAAACAAGAAAACCCTAATAACATCATTTGCAACATTAAAATACCCTAATCCATCAAATGAAAACTAGAAAACCCGAATCCATCATATGAAAACTAGAAAACCCTAATAACATTATTTGCAACATTCAAAAGCCCTAATCCATCATATGAAAACTAGAAAACCCTAATTCATCATACGAAAACTAGAAAACCCTAATAACATTATTTGGAACATTCAAAAACCCTAACCCATCATATGAAAACTAGAAAACACTAATCCATCATATGAAAACTAAAAAACCCTAATAACATCATTTGCAACATTCAAAAACCATAATCCATCATATGAAAACAAGAAAACCCTAATAACATCATTTGCAACATCAAAATACCCTAATCCATCAAATGAAAACTAGAAATCCCGAATCCATCATGTGAAAACTAGAAAACCCTAATAACATAATTTGCAACATTCAAAAACCCTAATCCATTATATGAAAACTATAAAACCCTAATAACATCATTTGCAACACTCAAAAACCTTAATCCATCATATGAAAACTAGAAAACCCTAATAACATCATTTGCAACATTCAAAAACCCTAATCTATCATTTGAAAACCAGAAAACACTAATCCATCATATGAAATCTAGAAAACCCAAATCAATCATATGAAAACTAGAAAACCCTAACAACATCATTTGCAACATTCAAAAACCCTAATCCATCATATGAAAACTAGAAAACCCTAATCCATCATATGCAACATTCAAAAACCCTAATCCATCATATGAAAACTAGAAAACCCTAATCTGTCGAAAACTAGAAAACCCTAATAACATCATTTGCAACATTCAAAAACCTTAATCCGTCATATGAAAACTTGAAAGCCATAATAACATCATTTGCAACATTCAAAAACCCTATCATTCATATGAAAAGTAGAAAACCCTAATAACATCATGTGCAACATTAAAAAACCCTAATCCATTATATGAAAACTAAAAAACCCTAATCCATCATATGAAAACTAAAAAACCCTAATCCATCATATGAAAACTAGAAAACCCTAATAACATCATTTGCAACATTCAAAAACCTTAATCTATCGTATGAAAACTAGAAAACTCTATTCCATCATATGAAAACTAGAAAACCCTAATCCATCATTAGAAAACTAGAAAACCCTAATAACATCATTTGTAACATTCAAAAACCCTAATCCATCATATGAACACTAGAAAACCCTAATAACATCATATGCAACATTCAAAAACGCTAATCCATCAAATAAAAACTAGAAAACCCTAAGAACATCATTTGCAACATTCAAAAACCCTAATCCATCATATGAAAACTGGAAAACCCTAATAACATCATATGCAACATTCAAAAACCCTAATCCATCATATGAAAACTATAAAACCCTAATCCATCATATAAAAACTAGAAAACCCTAATAACATCATTTGCAACATTCAAAAACCTTAATCCATCATATGAAAACTAGAAAACCCTAATCCATCATACGACAACTAGAAAACCCTAATAATATCATTTGCAACATTCAAAAACCCTAACCCATCATATGGAAACTAGAAAACCCTAATCCATCATATGAAAACTAGAAAACCCTAATCCATCATGTGAAAACTAGAAAACACTAATAACATAATTTGCAACATTCAAAAACCCTAATCCATCAAATGAAAACTAGAAAACCCTAATAACATCATTTGCAACATTCAAAAACCCTAATCCATCATATGAAAACTAGAAAACCCTAATAACATCATATGCAACATTCAAAAACCCTAATCCATTATATGAAAACTATAAAACCCTAATCCATCATATGAAAACTAGAAAACCCTAATCCATCATATGCAACATTCAAAAACCCTAATCCATCATATGAAAACTAGAAAACCCTAATCTGTCATATGAAAACTAGAAAACCCTAATAACATCATTTGCAACATTCAAAAACCTTAATCCGTCATATGAAAACTTGAAAACCATAATAACATCATTTGTAACATTCAAAAACCCTAATCCTTCATATGAAAACTAGAAAACCCTAATAACATTATTTGCAACATTCAAAAACCCTAATCCATCAGATGAAAACTTGAAAACCCTAATAACATCATTTGCAACTTTCAAAAACCCTAATCCATCATATGAAAACTAGAAAACCCTAATAACATCATACGCAACATTCAAAAACCCTAATCCATCATATAAAAACTATAAAACCCTAATCCATCATATGAAAACTAGAAAACCCTAATAACATCATTTGCAACATTCAAAAACCTTAATCCATCATATGAAAACAAGAAAACCCTAATAACATCATTTGCAACATTAAAATACCCTAATCCATCAAATGGAAACTAGAAAACTCGAATCCATCATATGAAAACTAGAAAACCCTAATAACATCATTTGCAACATTCAAAAACCCTAATCCATCGTATGAAAACTAGAAAACCCAAATCAATCATACGAAAACTAGAAAACCCTAATAACATCATTTGCAACATTCAAAAACCCTAACCCATCATATGAAAACTAGAAAACCCTAATCCATCATATGAAAATTAGAAAACCCTAATCCATCATGTGAAAACTAGAAAACCCTAATAACATCATTTGCAACATTCAAAAACCCTAATCCATCATATGAAAACCATAAAACCCTAATAACATCATTTGCTACACTTAAAAACCTTAATCCATCATATGAAAACTAGAAAACCCTAATAACATCATTTGCATCTTTCAAAAACCCTAATCTATCATTTGAAAACTAGAAAACCCTAATCCATGATATGAAAACTAGAAAACCCAAATCCATCATATGAAAACTAGAAAACCCTAATAACATCATTTGCAACATTCAAAAACCCTAATCCATCATATGAAAACTAGAAAACCCTAATCCATCATATGCAACATTCAAAAACCCTAATCCATCATATGAAAACTAGAAAACCCTAATCTGTCATATGAAAACTAGAAAACCCTAATAACATCATTTGCAACATTCAAAAACCTTAATCCGTCATATGAAAACTTGAAAACCATAATAACATCATTTGTAACATTCAAAAACCCTAATCCTTCATATGAAAACTAGAAAACCCTAATAACATCATTTGCAACATTCAAAAACCCTAATCCATTATATGAAAACTAGAAAACCCTAATCCATCATATGAAAACTAAAAAACCCTAATCCATCATATGAAAACTAGAAAACCCTAATAACATCATTTTGCAACATTCAAAAACCCTAATCCATCATATGAAAACTAGAAAACCCTAATCCATCATACGAAAACTACAAAACCCTAATAACATCATTTGCAACATTCAAAAACCCTAATCTATCATATGAAAACTAGAAAACCCTAATCCATCATATGAAAACTAGAAAACCCTAATCCATCATTAGAAAACTAGAAAACCCTAATAACATCATTTGTAACATTCAAAAACCCTAATCCGTCATATGAAAACTAGAAAACCCTAATAACATCATTTGCAACATTCAAAAATCCTAATCCATCAAATGAAAACTAGAAAACCCTAATAACATCATTTGCAACATTTAAAAAACCTAATCCATCATATGAAAACTAGAAAACCCTAATAACATTATATGCAACATTTAAAAACCCTAATCCATCATATGAAAACTATAAAACCTAATCCATCATAAGAAAACTAGAAAACCCTAATAACATCATTTGCAACATTCAAAAACCTTAATCCATCATATGAAAACAAGAAAACCCTAATAACATCATTTGCAACATTAAAATACCCTAATCCATCAAATGAAAACTAGAAAACCCGAATCCATCATACGAAAACTAGAAAACCCTAATAACATTATTTGCAACATTCAAAAGCCCTAATCCATCATATGAAAACTAGAAAACCCTAATTCATCATACGAAAACTAGAAAACCCTAATAACATTATTTGGAACATTCAAAAACCCTAACCCATCATATGAAAACTAGAAAACACTAATCCATCATATGAAAACTAAAAAACCCTAATAACATCATTTGCAACATTCAAAAACCATAATCCATCATATGAAAACAAGAAAACCCTAATAACATCATTTGCAACATCAAAATACCCTAATCCATCAAATGAAAACTAGAAATCCCGAATCCATCATGTGAAAACTAGAAAACCCTAATAACATAATTTGCAACATTCAAAAACCCTAATCCATTATATGAAAACTATAAAACCCTAATAACATCATTTGCAACACTCAAAAACCTTAATCCATCATATGAAAACTAGAAAACCCTAATAACATCATTTGCAACATTCAAAAACCCTAATCTATCATTTGAAAACCAGAAAACACTAATCCATCATATGAAATCTAGAAAACCCAAATCAATCATATGAAAACTAGAAAACCCTAACAACATCATTTGCAACATTCAAAAACCCTAATCCATCATATGAAAACTAGAAAACCCTAATCCATCATATGCAACATTCAAAAACCCTAATCCATCATATGAAAACTAGAAAACCCTAATCTGTCGAAAACTAGAAAACCCTAATAACATCATTTGCAACATTCAAAAACCTTAATCCGTCATATGAAAACTTGAAAGCCATAATAACATCATTTGCAACATTCAAAAACCCTATCATTCATATGAAAAGTAGAAAACCCTAATAACATCATGTGCAACATTAAAAAACCCTAATCCATTATATGAAAACTAAAAAACCCTAATCCATCATATGAAAACTAAAAAACCCTAATCCATCATATGAAAACTAGAAAACCCTAATAACATCATTTGCAACATTCAAAAACCTTAATCTATCGTATGAAAACTAGAAAACTCTATTCCATCATATGAAAACTAGAAAACCCTAATCCATCATTAGAAAACTAGAAAACCCTAATAACATCATTTGTAACATTCAAAAACCCTAATCCATCATATGAACACTAGAAAACCCTAATAACATCATATGCAACATTCAAAAACGCTAATCCATCAAATAAAAACTAGAAAACCCTAAGAACATCATTTGCAACATTCAAAAACCCTAATCCATCATATGAAAACTGGAAAACCCTAATAACATCATATGCAACATTCAAAAACCCTAATCCATCATATGAAAACTATAAAACCCTAATCCATCATATAAAAACTAGAAAACCCTAATAACATCATTTGCAACATTCAAAAACCTTAATCCATCATATGAAAACTAGAAAACCCTAATCCATCATACGATAACTAGAAAACCCTAATAATATCATTTGCAACATTCAAAAACCCTAACCCATCATATGGAAACTAGAAAACCCTAATCCATCATATGAAAACTAGAAAACCCTAATCCATCATGTGAAAAGTAGAAAACACTAATAACATAATTTGCAACATTCAAAAACCCTAATCCATCAAATGAAAACTAGAAAACCCTAATAACATCATTTGCAACATTCAAAAACCCTAATCCATCATATGAAAACTAGAAAACCCTAATAACATCATATGCAACATTCAAAAACCCTAATCCATTATATGAAAACTATAAAACCCTAATCCATCATATGAAAACTAGAAAACCCTAATCCATCATATGCAACATTCAAAAACCCTAATCCATCATATGAAAACTAGAAAACCCTAATCTGTCATATGAAAACTAGAAAACCCTAATAACATCATTTGCAACATTCAAAAACCTTAATCCGTCATATGAAAACTTGAAAACCATAATAACATCATTTGTAACATTCAAAAACCCTAATCCTTCATATGAAAACTAGAAAACCCTAATAACATTATTTGCAACATTCAAAAACCCTAATCCATCAGATGAAAACTTGAAAACCCTAATAACATCATTTGCAACTTTCAAAAACCCTAATCCATCATATGAAAACTAGAAAACCCTAATAACATCATACGCAACATTCAAAAACCCTAATCCATCATATGAAAACGATAAAACCCTAATCCATCATATGAAAACTAGAAAACCCTAATAACATCATTTGCAACATTCAAAAACCTTAATCCATCATATGAAAACAAGAAAACCCTAATAACATCATTTGCAACATTAAAATACCCTAATCCATCAAATGGAAACTAGAAAACTCGAATCCATCATATGAAAACTAGAAAACCCTAATAACATCATTTGCAACATTCAAAAACCCTAATCCATCGTATGAAAACTAGAAAACCCAAATCAATCATACGAAAACTAGAAAACCCTAATAACATCATTTGCAACATTCAAAAACCCTAACCCATCATATGAAAACTAGAAAACCCTAATCCATCATATGAAAACTAGAAAACCCTAATCCATCATGTGAAAACTAGAAAACCCTAATAACATCATTTGCAACATTCAAAAACCCTAATCCATCATATGAAAACCATAAAACCCTAATAACATCATTTGCTACACTTAAAAACCTTAATCCATCATATGAAAACTAGAAAACCCTAATAACATCATTTGCATCATTCAAAAACCCTAATCTATCATTTGAAAACTAGAAAACCCTAATCCATGATATGAAAACTAGAAAACCCAAATCCATCATATGAAAACTAGAAAACCCTAATAACATCATTTGCAACATTCAAAAACCCTAATCCATCATATGAAAACTAGAAAACCCTAATCCATCATATGCAACATTCAAAAACCCTAATCCATCATATGAAAACTAGAAAACCCTAATCTGTCATATGAAAACTAGAAAACCCTAATAACATCATTTGCAACATTCAAAAACCTTAATCCGTCATATGAAAACTTGAAAACCATAATAACATCATTTGTAACATTCAAAAACCCTAATCCTTCATATGAAAACTAGAAAACCCTAATAACATCATTTGCAACATTCAAAAACCCTAATCCATTATATGAAAACTAGAAAACCCTAATCCATCATATGAAAACTAAAAAACCCTAATCCATCATAGGAAAACTAGAAAACCCTAATAACATCATTTTGCAACATTCAAAAACCCTAATCCATCATATGAAAACTAGAAAACCCTAATCCATCATACGAAAACTACAAAACCCTAATAACATCATTTGCAACATTCAAAAACCCTAATCTATCATATGAAAACTAGAAAACCCTAATCCATCATATGAAAACTAGAAAACCCTAATCCATCATTAGAAAACTAGAAAACCCTAATAACATCATTTGTAACATTCAAAAACCCTAATCCGTCATATGAAAACTAGAAAACCCTAATAACATCATTTGCAACATTCAAAAATCCTAATCCATCAAATGAAAACTAGAAAACCCTAATAACATCATTTGCAACATTTAAAAAACCTAATCCATCATATGAAAACTAGAAAACCCTAATAACATTATATGCAACATTTAAAAACCCTAATCCATCATATGAAAACTATAAAACCTAATCCATCATAAGAAAACTAGAAAACCCTAATAACATCATTTGCAACATTCAAAAACCTTAATCCATCATATGAAAACAAGAAAACCCTAATAACATCATTTGCAACATTAAAATACCCTAATCCATCAAATGAAAACTAGAAAACCCGAATCCATCATATGAAAACTAGAAAACCCTAATAACATTATTTGCAACATTCAAAAGCCCTAATCCATCATATGAAAACTAGAAAACCCTAATTCATCATACGAAAACTAGAAAACCCTAATAACATTATTTGGAACATTCAAAAACCCTAACCCATCATATGAAAACTAGAAAACACTAATCCATCATATGAAAACTAAAAAACCCTAATAACATCATTTGCAACATTCAAAAACCATAATCCATCATATGAAAACAAGAAAACCCTAATAACATCATTTGCAACATCAAAATACCCTAATCCATCAAATGAAAACTAGAAATCCCGAATCCATCATGTGAAAACTAGAAAACCCTAATAACATAATTTGCAACATTCAAAAACCCTAATCCATTATATGAAAACTATAAAACCCTAATAACATCATTTGCAACACTCAAAAACCTTAATCCATCATATGAAAACTAGAAAACCCTAATAACATCATTTGCAACATTCAAAAACCCTAATCTATCATTTGAAAACCAGAAAACACTAATCCATCATATGAAATCTAGAAAACCCAAATCAATCATATGAAAACTAGAAAACCCTAACAACATCATTTGCAACATTCAAAAACCCTAATCCATCATATGAAAACTAGAAAACCCTAATCCATCATATGCAACATTCAAAAACCCTAATCCATCATATGAAAACTAGAAAACCCTAATCTGTCGAAAACTAGAAAACCCTAATAACATCATTTGCAACATTCAAAAACCTTAATCCGTCATATGAAAACTTGAAAGCCATAATAACATCATTTGCAACATTCAAAAACCCTATCATTCATATGAAAAGTAGAAAACCCTAATAACATCATGTGCAACATTAAAAAACCCTAATCCATTATATGAAAACTAAAAAACCCTAATCCATCATATGAAAACTAAAAAACCCTAATCCATCATATGAAAACTAGAAAACCCTAATAACATCATTTGCAACATTCAAAAACCCTAATCTATCGTATGAAAACTAGAAAACTCTATTCCATCATATGAAAACTAGAAAACCCTAATCCATCATTAGAAAACTAGAAAACCCTAATAACATCATTTGTAACATTCAAAAACCCTAATCCATCATATGAACACTAGAAAACCCTAATAACATCATATGCAACATTCAAAAACGCTAATCCATCAAATAAAAACTAGAAAACCCTAAGAACATCATTTGCAACATTCAAAAACCCTAATCCATCATATGAAAACTGGAAAACCCTAATAACATCATATGCAACATTCAAAAACCCTAATCCATCATATGAAAACTATAAAACCCTAATCCATCATATAAAAACTAGAAAACCCTAATAACATCATTTGCAACATTCAAAAACCTTAATCCATCATATGAAAACTAGAAAACCCTAATCCAACATACGACAACTAGAAAACCCTAATAATATCATTTGCAACATTCAAAAACCCTAACCCATCATATGGAAACTAGAAAACCCTAATCCATCATATGAAAACTAGAAAACCCTAATCCATCATGTGAAAACTAGAAAACACTAATAACATAATTTGCAACATTCAAAAACCCTAATCCATCATATGAAAACTATAAAACCCTAATAACATCATTTGCAACACTCAAAATCCATAATCCATCATATGAAAACTAGAAAACCCTAATAACATCATTTGCAACATTCAAAAACCCTAATCAATCATTTGAAAACTAGAAAACCCTAATCCATCATATGAAAACTAGAAAACCCATATCCATCATATGAAAACTAGAAAACCCTAATAACATCATTTGCAACATTCAAAAACCCTAATCCATCATATGAAAACTAGAAAACCCTAATCCATCATATGCAACATTCAAAAACCCTAATCCATCATATGAAAACTAGAAAACCCTAATCTGTCATATGAAAACTAGAAAACCCTAATAACATCATTTGCAACATTCAAAAACCTTAATCCGTCATATGAAAACTTGAAAGCCATAATAACATCATTTGCAACATTCAAAAACCCTATCCTTCATATGAAAACTAGAAAACCCTAACAACATCATTTGCAACATTCAAAAACCCTAATCCACTATATGAAAACTAGAAAACCCTAATCCATCATATGAAAACTAAAAAACCCTAATCCATCATATGAAAACTAGAAAACCTTAATCCATCATTAGAAAACTAGAAAACCCTAATAACATAATTTGTAACATTCAAAAACCCTAATCCATCATATGAAAACTAGAAAACCCTAATAACATCATATGCAACATTCAAAAACCCTAATCCATCATATGAAAACTATAAAACCCTAATCTATCATATGAAAACTTGAAAACCCTAATAACATCATTTGCAACATTCAAAAACCCTAATCCATTAAATGAAAACTAGAAAACCCTAATAACATCATTTGCAACATTCAAAAACCCTAATCCATCATATGAAAACTAGAAAACCCTAATAACATCATATGCAACATTCAAAAACCCTAATCCATCATATGAAAACTATAAAACCCTAATCCATCATATGAAAACTAGAAAACCATAATAACATCATTTGCAACATTCAAAAACCTTAATCCATCATATGAAAACAAGAAAACCCTAATAACATCATTCGCAACATTAAAATACCCTAATCCATCAAATGAAAACTAGAAAACCCGAATCCATCATATGAAAACTAAAAAACCCTAATCACATCATTTGCAACATTTAAAAACCCTAATCCATCATATGAAAACTAGAAAACCCTAATCCATCAAACGAAAACTAGAAAACCCCAATAACATCATTTGCAACATTCAAAAACCCTAACCCATCATATGAAAACTAGAAAACCTTAATCCATCATATGAAAACTAGAAAACCCTAATCCATAACGTGAAAACTAGAAAACCCAAAAGCCCCAAAAAAACCCAAATAATTCTCTCTCTAAGCTTTAGTTACGTTTCTTAAGCAAACTTTAAGTTTTTGTATTTTTGTTTTCTTTGTTTTATTATGGCTGGTGTTTCACCAGGCATAGTTCCTGGTTCTGATCAATATTTGGAAAATGAAAATGTTTTAGAAAATCAAAATCCTTTGCTTTCTGCACATGGTTTTATAGATCATGAAATTACTATCAATTTGGTGGAAAAAAGATTACAAAACATAAAAACAAAACAGCAATGTTTCTTTAAACAACTTGATAGAAGCATACAAAAAGAAATTAATTTACATTCTCTTAATAATCTTGAAAAATATGTTGGTTTAGAGAAGAGTGCATCGGTTACTAAAGCTCCTGGAGAAGAAAATTATGAAGTTGATGGTATTGACATGAACGAGGATACATCTCTATTAGTTGATGGAAACTATCCTACTGAACCTTCTCTTCATGATGAACGTAAAAATCATGCTTCAAAGGTGATGAACAAAAACAGGGACAATACATCTTGCATTGGAGAAGTTGGCGAGTCGGCTATACATGATCTAAGTGATTCTCAAACACAAACGATCAAGAACATCATTCGCCAAAGAAATGGAGAAAAAACGAACCAACAGCTCATGGCTTTACATGGTCTAAGTGATTCTCAAACACCAATGGTCATCAAGTCTAACGAAACAACAGCCCACCGCAAAGAATATGGAGAAAATACGAAGCTTCATGAGACGACTCAATTTCATGATACAACGGTCATGGAAGGGCTTCAACAAGCGCAAACCGTCAATAATTATGAAGATGTTAGCGCTTACAATCATGGAGTTACAGCTATGAACATTGGGGAAGGAGATACAAACGGCTTTTCTTGAAAAATAGATCCATTCAAAGACTGCATGCATGGTGAAGATGATTCTCGATCGGCTGCTGGAAATTTCACAACGGTCACAAACATATCTCCGATCATTGGGGAAGGAGATGGAATTACAAATGATGATGGTGAACACAACCGTTTTTCTTCAACATTAAAGGCTCCATCGGTTTCCTCCAAAGGAGCCGATTCTTTGAAAAACAATGGAGGTAATGGCTTTATTCCATCTATTAATGTGCTTAATCATTGTTGTCCCCTTAGTGGATCACAATTAAAAGAATCCTATGTGTCCAATGAGCCTTGTCCCCCACATTACATTGTTGACTTTCCATCTTTTGTGGCTAGAGAATCGGATGATTCAATTTCAAACAATACGCCTAATACTCCTAATTCTAAGCATGGACCAATCCTTAATCTCTTAGCCCATGACAAACCTAAGACTCCTAATTCTATTCTTGGACCAAGCCTACAATTTTTAGCCCATAATAATATCTTTCAACCAATTGAAAATAATGGGGAAGTCCAACAACCTTTTATAGCCCAAGACACTAGCATTTTAACCCATATGAAAACCCATGTCATAAATGATAAAATTTCTAAGGCTTTTGATTATAAAACCCAAGAAAATAAGTTTAATCTCAATCATCAAAATAAAAATAAATACAATAATGTTTGGAATCGCAAATTACCTGTGCTTAATAATTCTCATGCTAATATCATTACTGGTTCACAAAAACACGCCAATGATAAGTTTCGTTTTATTCCTAATTTATGTAATGATATTAATGTCCCAGTAGATATTCCTCTACATCCGTTACTAAAATTTGTCAAACTTTTGCTAGGACTATCTGTGGTTATTTTGTCGGAAAAAAAATGAATTACTCTGATGTTCGTTATCTATCTTCCAAAATGTGGTCTATACATGGCCTTCAAGATGTCCTCCTTAATGGAAAAGGAGTTTATCTTTTTAAATTTAGTGACGACAATGGTCTGAATCATGTTATCACCCATGGACCTTGGACTTTTAAGGGTGTCCCGATGGTCATTCAAAAATGGCGTCCTGGTCTGAGTATTCATAAGAATAATCACGACAAGCTTCCTCTCTGGATTAAAATCCATGATATTCCTTATGAGGCATGGAGTGATGATGGACTTAGTCATATTGCCTCTAAAATTGGTAAGCCTCTTGCTATGGACTCCTATACGGCTAATATGTGCAAATATGCAGCTGGTAAATCTGTATATGCTCGTGTTCTTCTTGAGGTCCCAACAAAATCTAATTGGGTGGATAAAGTTAATATACGTATTCCTGATCCGGATACTCTTGAATACTACACCCATACTCTTAGTATTGAATATGAATGGAAACCCCCTATGTGTTCTCATTGCATGGTTTATGGTCATGAAACTAACAACTGTATGCATGTTATCTCTAAGACCAATGAAGCTATGCCCAAAGATAAAATGCCTATTGACCAGGTGATAGTTACATCTCCTATGCAACTTGATGATGGATTTACGGTTGTTACTAAAAAGAATTCTTTAATGAAACAGGGGCCAAATTATGAAAATAATAAAAAGGAAATTACACAAGATAAGTCTACTAGAAATACCCTTTCGGGTGAGAAGGAGCATGTTATTCCTAAAAATAATGTCAATAATAAATATATTAAAAGTAAAATTCAATTAAGAAATGAGATTCGCCCTGTCCCTAAAAAAATTAGTGATTCAACTCGCCATATCCCTGACAAGAAACGCCCTCCCATTATCCCCCGTTCTAGAGATGTTGTTGCTTTCCCTAGCCCCATCATCCGCCTCTCATCCTCTACTCCTCCAAAAAATTCTAAGTTATCCACTCCTATTTTCAATGCCTTTTCTATTCTAGAGTCCTGTTCCACCGATATGACGGATCTTCCTGCTACCTCTTCCCAACTCCCTCCTAGTCATGCCCCATCCCCTCTTATTCCTGATGAATTTGATCCAGATTCTGTAGACCTTTCGGATGTAGATGAACTCATTGAGGTCGAATCTGATGATGGTGACATGGCCAAGTTTATCAATGATGATGATATGGAATCACCTAATGACCAAATTAGAATAGCTCAGGCGTCCGAGCAGATGGATTCCACCATCAACCAAGTTTCCATATGACGCACATCGCTGCATGGAATACTCGCGGTCTCTGTAAGCCTTCGCATCAAAAAGCTTTAAGAGATCTTATTCGAGATCAAAATCTAAATATTTGTGCTTCCATCGAGACTCGTGCTCTCTTATCTGTACGCGTGCTTTTGGGTCCTGGTCTTGGGCGTCTAACGGTCTTTTTAGCCCTAGGGGGACTAGAATTTTGGTAGCTTGGGACCCCATTGCTATTGATATGATGCTGCTTGAATTAAATGATCAGGTTATGCATTTCTACGTTAAAATTCGTGCGTCTAATAAATCTTTCTTCTGCTCTTTCGTCTATGCTCATAATAATCACATCCTCCGTCGCTCCCTTTGGCACTCTCTTTCAGCCCATAAGAAAGTGGTTAAAGATGCCCCTTGGATCCTTTTGGGAGATTTCAATGTTGCCCTTGATATGAAAGATAGCACCAATGGGACCTCTGTTATCTCTCGTGCCATGGAGGATTTCAGGGAATGTGTTAATTGCATGGAAATGGAGGACCTTAATTATAAAGGTCTCTTTTACACCTGGACCAAGTCTCCTAATGGTACTGGTGGGATTCACAGAAAAATTGATCGTGTCATGGGTAATCCGAGTTTCGTTGCCTCTTTCCCCTCTGCTTCTGTCAATTTTCTCCCCTATCGTTCTTCTGACCATACTCCTGCGGTGCTTTCTCTTCCCAGTAGATCTACGTTCAGGCCGAAACCGTTCAAATTCCCCAACTTCCTGACTTATAAGAACGATTTCAAGCAGGTTGTTGCTGATTCTTGGAACTCCAATATTCCCGGATATAGGATGTTTAAAGTTTTCCAAAACCTTAAAAACTTGAAAAAACCCTTGCGTCTTCTTCTTCATAAACAAGGCAACATATTCTCCAAGGTTATCTCCCTCCGTACTGAACTTGATAGAATTCAGTACGCTCTGGATCGGGACCCTTTCAATAATGATCTTCGTGAAGAACATTGCAGGTATCTACTTGCTTATAACGAGGCTACCCTTGATGAAGAGAGGTTTCTGAAACAAAAGGCCAATGTTGACTGGCTGCGTGAGGGAGATAAAAATTCTGGATTTTTCCACAAATTGGTTAGAAGCCGCTTATCTCGTAGTCGTATCGATTCGATCCAGGATGCTCATGGAAACTGGATATCGGGGAATGATCTTCCTAACCTTTTTGTTTCCCACTTTCAAACTTTCTTAGGTTCTGCCTACCCTTTTATCCCTATTCGTGACCCTTGTTCCCTTTTCTCTAATAAGCTCTCCCCTATTTAGTCTGTCGCCATGATTACTCCTGTTACGGATGAGGAGATTAAGGGTGTCATGTTCCAAATGGGAGATGATAAAGCCCCTGGTCCAGATGGCTACTTGGCTAAGTTCTTCAAGTCTGCTTGGGATATTGTGGGTAATGATGTTTGTTTGGCGGTTAAGGAGTTCTTTTCGTCTGGAAAACTTCTTAAGTCTCTTAACAACATTGTACTTGCTCTCATCCCTAAAGTTGACTCTCCTTCCAAAGTCACTGATTTTTGTCCTATAGCATGCTGTAATGTTGTGTACAAATGTATCAGCAAGATTATTGCGGACCGTATCAAAAATCATCTCTCTTGTTTGGTTGATGATAACCAGTCTGCTTTCATTCCTGGTCGTTTGATCTCCGACAACGTTCTTCTTGTACACGAGCTTATGCGGGATTATCATCGCAATCGGGGTCCACCAAGGTGTGCTTTTAAAGTCGATATTCAAAAAGCTTATGACACCGTCGACTGGTCTTTTGTCCGTACCATCTTGTTTGGATTTGGTTTCCCCAAACGTATGATTGACTGGATCATGACATGTGTTTCCACGACGGCTTACTCAGTGAGTATCAATGGTAACATACATGGTTTTGTCGACGGTAATCGGGGTCTCCGCCAAGGTGACCCTCTTTCTCCCTATCTCTTCACGCTTGTTATGGAGGTTCTTAATCTTATGATCAAGAGAAAAATATCTGATTCCGATTCATTTAAATTCCACCGTCAATGTGAGGAACAGAATATGACACATCTTTGCTTTGCCGATGATCTTCTCCTCTTCTCTCATGGGGATAGCTATTCGGTTAGCATCATATGTGATTCACTTGATGAATTCTCTGGGGCATCTGGGCTACATCCTAATGTTTCGAAAAGCGAAGCCTTTTACTGCAATGTTGGTGATACAACTAGGAATGCTATTGGACATATGGTTGGGTTCCCTAAGGGATCTTTCCCTGTTCGATACCTTGGCATCCCTCTTATCACCACACGTCTTGCCCACAAGGATTGTAAAGGTCTTGTTGATAAAGTCAAATGCAGGATTAATGACTGGAAAAACAAATCTCTCTCCTTTGCTGGCCGTCTTCAGCTTATTCTCTCTGTCCTTTCTTCTATGCAAATCTATTGGGCTTCTGTTTTTATTCTTCCTAAATCTATTTCTAAAGAAATTGAGAAACTCATGAGGGGCTTTCTCTGGTGCCATGGTGAGTTGAAACGTGGTAAAGCTAAAGTTTCCTGGAAAACTGTGTGTCTCCCTAAGGAACATGGTGGACTTGGAATCCGTAATCTTGCTGTTTGGAATGTTGCCCTTATGGCTTCGCATGTTTGGAGACTTCTCTCTAAGAAGGATTCTCTTTGGGTCAAATGGATCCATTCTTACCGTCTATGTGGACGTAACTTTTGGGATGCCCCCAAAAAATACGGTTCAGGTTTTGCTTGGCGAAACATACTCGATATGCGAAGTAAGATAAGACATTATATTGTTACACAGATTGGTGATGGGTCCTCTACATCCGCATGGTTCGATAACTGGCACCCTGCTGGTCCCCTCTCTAAATTCATTTCTGCACGTCACATCAAGGCTGCAGGATTCAATCCTGATAGTAAGGTTGCTGATCTTGTCATAAACGGCTATTGGGTTCGGAACGATCAATGGAGGGACTCCCATCCTAATCTTCTTCCTCACAACCCTCCTTCTCTTTCCCGTTACATTCCTGATAAACTCCAATGGAGATCTACAGATGGTAATCTTTCTGATTTTTCTGTGCGTTCCGTTTGGCAGTCTATTCGGCCCTATGACCAGCCTGTTGATTGGTATCATCTGGTTTGGTTCACCCAGAATATCCCTAGACATGCATTCATTCTTTGGGTGGCTCTTAAAAACCGTCTTAACACTCATGATAAAATCAAAATTTGGGATACTAACTCCAATCTCATTTGTGCCTTCTGCGGGGATTCTCCTGATTCCCTTTCCCACCTTTTCTTCGAGTGTTCTTTCCCCTCTATGGTTTGGCATGATCTTCAACATGTCATGAATCTCTCCGTCCACTCTAATAGCTGGTCCGATATTATTAATCAACTCAAACCCGTGTCTAAGACTAAAACCATTTGGTCCATCATTAGAAGACTTGTGCTTGCTGGAGCAGTTTACCACATTTGGCAGGAAAGAAATTTTCGAATTTTCAAAAAAATTAAAAGATCGTATCATGCCGTGGTGAATAGTATTAAGGATGACATCCGATGTAGACTGCTGAGTCTTTCTATGAAACCTTGCACTAATGTTAATATGGCTAAAAGGATATGGACCATCCCTTAAAAATACTCCTATTTGCTTCTATATTTCTCTTCTTGTATGGTTTGTTCTTTGCAGGTGGTTTTCCTTTATGTTATTGTTATGTTTTTGGTCCTATGTACTGTTTTGGTTCCTAGTTTAGCTTTGTTGTCCTTTGGGGCCTGTCCCGATGGATTTTCTGTTTTTTCCTTTGGTGGGGAGTCCCCAGCCTCTTATTGTATTTATTCTTTTTATTAATAAAATTTGCCAGAGGTACCGTCCTCTTTACCCAAAAAAAACTAGAAAACCCTAACAACATAATTTGCAACATTCAAAAACCCTAATCCATCATATGAAAACTGTAAAACCCTAATAACATCATTTGCAACACTCAAAAACCTTAATACATCATATGAAAACTAGAAAACCCTAATAACATCATTTGCAACATTCAAAAACCCTAATCTATCATTTGAAAACTAGAAAACCCTAATCCATCATAAGAAAACCCTAATAACATCATTTGCATCATTCAAAAACCCTAATCCATCATATGAAAACTAGAAAACCCTAATCCATCATATGCAACATTCAAAAACCCTAATCCATCATATAAAAACTAGAAAACCCTAATCTGTCATATGAAAACTAGAAAACCCTAATAACATCATTTGCAACATTAAAAAACCCTAATTTATCATATGAAAACTAGAAAACCCTAATCCATCATATGAAAACTAGAAAGCCCTAATCCATCATTAGAAAACTAGAAAACCCTAATAACATAATTTGTAACATTTAAAAACCCTAATCCATCATATGAAAACTAGAAAACCCTAATAACATCATATGCAACATTCAAAAACCCTAATACATCATATGAAAACTATAAAACCCTAATCTATCATATGAAAACTAGAAAACCCTAATAACATCATTTGCAACATTCAAAAACCCTAATCCATTATATGAAAACTTGAAAACCCTAATCCGTCATATGAAAACTAGAAAACACTAATCCATCATATGAAAACTAGACAACCCTAATAACATCATTTGCAACATTCAAAAACCGTAATCCATCATATGAAAACAAGAAAACCCTAATAACATCATTTGCAACATTAAAATACCCTAATCTATGAAATGAAAACTAGAAAACCCGAATCCATCATATGAAAACTAGAAAACCCTAATAACATCATTTGCAACATTCAAAAACCCTAATCCATCATATGATAACTAGAAAACCCTAATCCATCGTACGAAAACTAGAAAACCCTAATAACATAATTTGCAACATTCAAAAACCCTAACCCATCATATGAAAACTAGAAAACCTTAATCCATCATACGAAAACTAGAAAACCCTAATCCATCATGTGAAAACTAGAAAACCCTAATAACATAATTTGTAACATTCAAAAACCCTAATCCATCATATGAAAAATAAAAAACCCTAATAAAATCATATGCAACTTTCAAAAACCCTAATCCATCATATGAAAACTATAAAACCCTAATCTATCATATGAAAATTAGAAAACCCTAATAGCATCATTTGCAATATTCAAAAACCCTAATCCATCTAATGAAAACTAGAAAACCCTAATAACATCATTTGCAACATTTAAAAACCCTAATCCATCATATGAAAACTAGAAAACCCTAATCAATCATATGAAAACAAGAAAACCCTAATAACATTATTTTTAACATTTAAAAACCCTAATCCATCAAATGAAAACTAGGAAACTCTAATAACATCATTTGCAACATTCAAAAACCCTAATCCATCATATGAAAACTAGAAAACCCTAATAACATCATATGCAACATTCAAAAACCCTAATCCATTATATGAAAACTATAAAACCCTAATCCAGAGGTGCCGTTTATTCTTTTTATTAATAAATTTGCCAGAGGTGCCGCCCTCTTTACCTAAAAAACAAAAAACCCTAATCCATCATATGAAAACTAGAAAACCCTAATAACATCATTTCCAACATTCAAAAACCTTAATCCATCATATGAAAACAAGAAAACCCTAATAACATCATTTGCAACATTAAAATACCCTAATCCATCAAATGAAAACTATAAAACCCGAATCCATCATATGAAAACTACAAAACCCTAATAACATCATTTGCAACATTCAAAAACCCTAATTCATCATATGAAAACTAGAAAACCCAAATCCATCATACGAAAACTAGAAAACCCTAATAACATCATTTGCAACATTCAAAAACCCTAACCCATCATATGAAAACTAGAAAACCCTAATCCATCATATGAAAACTAGAAAACCCTAATCCATCATGTGAAAACTTGAAAACCCTAATAACATAATTTCCAACATTCAAAAACCCTAATCCATCATATGAAAACTGTAAAACACTAATATCATCATTTGCAACACTCAAAAACCTTAATACATCATATGAAAACTAGAAAACCCTAATAACATCATTTGCAACATTCAAAAACCCTAATCCATCATATGCAACATTCAAAATCCCTAATCCATCATATGAAAACTAGAAAACCCTAATCTGTCATATGAAAACTAGAAAACCCTAATTACATCATTTGCAACATTCAAAAACCTTAATCTGTCATATGAAAACTTGAAAACCATAATAACATCATTTGCAACATTCAAAAACCCTAATCCTTCATATGAAAACTAGAAAACCCTAATAACATCATTTGCAACATTCAAAACCCCTAATCCATTATATTAAAACTAGAAAACCCTAATCCATCATATAAAAACTAAAAAACCCTAATCCATCATATGAATACTAGAAAACCCTAATAACATCATTTGCAACATTCAAAAACCCTAATTTATCATATGAAAACTAGAAAACCCTAATCCATCATATGAAAACTAGAAAACCCTAATCCATCATTAGAAAACTAGAAAACCCTAATAACATTATTTGTAACATTCCAAAACCCTAATCCATCATATGAAAACTAGACAACCCTAATAACATCATTTGCAACATTCAAAAACCCTAATCCATCAAATGAAAACTAGAAAACCCTAATAACATCATTTGCAACATTCAAAAACCCTAATCCATCATATGAAAACTAGAAAACCCTAATAACATCATATGCAACATTCAAAAACCCTAATCCATCATATGAAAACTATAAAACCCTAATCCATCATATGAAAACTAGAAAACCCTAATAACATCATTTACAACATTCAAAAACCTTAATCTATCATATGAAAACAAGAAAACCCTAATAACATCATTTGCAACATTAAAATACCCTAATCCATCAAATGAAAATTAGAAAACCCGAATCCATCATATGAAAACTAGAAAAACCTAATAACATCATTTGAATCTTTTAAAAACCCGAATCCATCATATGAAAATTAGAAAACCCTAATCCATCATACGAAAACTAGAAAACCCTAATAACATCATTTGCAACATTCAAAAACCCTAACCCATCATATGAAAACTAAAAAACCCTAATCCATCATATGAAAACTAAAAAACCCTAATCCATCATATGAAAACTAGAAAACCCTAATAACATAACTTGCAACATTCAAAAACCCTAATCCATCATATGAAAACTAGAAAACCTAACCCATCATATGAAAACTAGAAAACCCTAATCCATCATATGAAAACTAGAAAACCCTAATCCATCATGTGAAAACTTGGAAACCCTAATAACATAATTTGCAACATTCAAAAACCCTAATCCATCATATGAAAACTGTAAAACACTAATATCATCATTTGCAACACTCAAAAACCTTAATACATCGTATGAAAACTAGAAAACCCTAATAACATCATTTGCAACATTCAAAAACCCTAATCCATCATATGAAAACTAGAAAACCCTAATCCATCATATGCAACATTCAAAATCCCTAATCCTTCATATGAAAACTAGAAAACCCTAATCTGTCATATGAAAACTAGAAAACCCTAATTACATCATTTGCAACATTCAAAAACCTTAATCTGTCATATGAAAACTTGAAAACCATAATAACATCATTTGCAACATTCAAAAACCCTAATCCTTCATATGAAAACTAGAAAACCCTAATAACATCATTTGCTACATTCAAAAACCCTAATCCATTATATTAAAACAAGAAAACCCTAATCCATCATATAAAAACTAAAAAACCCTAATCCATCATATGAATACTAGAAAACCCTAATAACATCATTTGCAACATTCAAAACCCCTAATCCATTATATTAAAACTAGAAAACCCTAATCCATCATATAAAAACTAAAAAACCCTAATCCATCATATGAATACTAGAAAACCCTAATAACATCATTTGCAACATTCAAAAACCCTAATTTATCATATGAAAACTAGAAAACCCTAATCCATCATATGAAAACTAGAAAACCCTAATCCATCATTAGAAAACTAGAAAACCCTAATAACATTATTTGTAACATTCCAAAACCCTAATCCATCATATGAAAACTAGACAACCCTAATAACATCATTTGCAACATTCAAAAACCCTAATCCATCAAATGAAAACTAGAAAACCCTAATAACATCATTTGCAACATTCAAAAACCCTAATCCATCATATGAAAACTAGAAAACCCTAATAACATCATATGCAACATTCAAAAACCCTAATCCATCATATGAAAACTATAAAACCCTAATCCATCATATGAAAACTAGAAAACCCTAATAACATCATTTACAACATTCAAAAACCTTAATCTATCATATGAAAACAAGAAAACCCTAATAACATCATTTGCAACATTAAAATACCCTAATCCATCAAATGAAAATTAGAAAACCCGAATCCATCATATGAAAACTAGAAAAACCTAATAACATCATTTGAATCTTTTAAAAACCCGAATCCATCATATGAAAATTAGAAAACCCTAATCCATCATACGAAAACTAGAAAACCCTAATAACATCATTTGCAACATTCAAAAACCCTAACCCATCATATGAAAACTAAAAAACCCTAATCCATCATATGAAAACTAAAAAACCCTAATCCATCATATGAAAACTAGAAAACCCTAATAACATAACTTGCAACATTCAAAAACCCTAATCCATCATATGAAAACTAGAAAACCTAACCCATCATATGAAAACTAGAAAACCCTAATCCATCATATGAAAACTAGAAAACCCTAATCCATCATGTGAAAACTTGAAAACCCTAATAACATAATTTGCAACATTCAAAAACCCTAATCCATCATATGAAAACTGTAAAACACTAATATCATCATTTGCAACACTCAAAAACCTTAATACATCATATGAAAACTAGAAAACCCTAATAACATCATTTGCAACATTCAAAAACCCTAATCCATCATATGAAAACTAGAAAACCCTAATCCATCATATGCAACATTCAAAATCCCTAATCCTTCATATGAAAACTAGAAAACCCTAATCTGTCATATGAAAACTAGAAAACCCTAATTACATCATTTGCAACATTCAAAAACCTTAATCTGTCATATGAAAACTTGAAAACCATAATAACATCATTTGCAACATTCAAAAACCCTAATCCTTCATATGAAAACTAGAAAACCCTAATAACATCATTTGCTACATTCAAAAACCCTAATCCATTATATTAAAACAAGAAAACCCTAATCCATCATATAAAAACTAAAAAACCCTAATCCATCATATGAATACTAGAAAACCCTAATAACATCATTTGCAACATTCAAAAACCCTAATCCATCATATGAAAACTAGAAAACCCTAATAACATCATATGCAACATTCAAAAACCCTAATCCATCATATGAAAACTATAAAACCCTAATCCATCATATGAAAATTAGAAAACCCTAATAACATCATTTACAACATTCAAAAACCTTAATCTATCATATGAAAACAAGAAAACCCTAATAACATCATTTGCAACATTAAAATACCCTAATCCATCAAATGAAAATTAGAAAACCCGAATCCATCATATGAAAACTAGAAAAACCTAATAACATCATTTGAATCTTTTAAAAACCCGAATCCGTCATATGAAAATTAGAAAACCCTAATCCATCATACGAAAACTAGAAAACCCTAATAACATCATTTGCAACATTCAAAAACCCTAACCCATCATATGAAAACTAAAAAACCCTAATCCATCATATGAAAACTAAAAAACCCTAATCCATCATATGAAAACTAGAAAACCCTAATAACATAACTTGCAACATTCAAAAACCCTAATCCATCATATGAAAACTAGAAAACCTAACCCATCATATGAAAACTAGAAAACCCTAATCCATCATATGAAAACTAGAAAACCCTAATCCATCATGTGAAAACTTGAAAACCCTAATAACATAATTTGCAACATTCAAAAACCCTAATCCATCATATGAAAACTGTAAAACACTAATATCATCATTTGCAACACTCAAAAACCTTAATACATCATATGAAAACTAGAAAACCCTAATAACATCATTTGCAACATTCAAAAACCCTAATCCATCATATGAAAACTAGAAAACCCTAATCCATCATATGCAACATTCAAAATCCCTAATCCTTCATATGAAAACTAGAAAACCCTAATCTGTCATATGAAAACTAGAAAACCCTAATTACATCATTTGCAACATTCAAAAACCTTAATCTGTCATATGAAAACTTGAAAACCATAATAACATCATTTGCAACATTCAAAAACCCTAATCCTTCATATGAAAACTAGAAAACCCTAATAACATCATTTGCTACATTCAAAAACCCTAATCCATTATATTAAAACAAGAAAACCCTAATCCATCATATAAAAACTAAAAAACCCTAATCCATCATATGAATACTAGAAAACCCTAATAACATCATTTGCAACATTCAAAAACCCTAATTTATCATATGAAAACTAGAAAACCCTAATCCATCATATGAAAACTAGAAAACCCTAATCCATCATTAGAAAACTAGAAAACCCTAATAACATTATTTGTAACATTCCGAAACCCTAATCCATCATATGAAAACTAGACAACCCTAATAACATCATTTGCAACATTCAAAAACACTAATCCATCAAATGAAAACTAGAAAACCCTAATAACATCATTTGCAACATTCAAAAACCCTAATCCATCATATGAAAACTAGAAAACCCTAATAACATCATATGCAACATTCAAAAACCCTAATCCATCATATGAAAACTATAAACCCCTAATCCATCATATGAAAACTAGAAAACCCTAATAACATCATTTACAACATTCAAAAACCTTAATCTATCATATGAAAACAAGAAAACCTTAATAACATCATTTGCAACATTAAAATACCCTAATCCATCAAATGAAAATTAGAAAACCCGAATCCATCATATGAAAACTAGAAAAACCTAATAACATCATTTGAATCTTTTAAAAACCCGAATCCATCATATGAAAATTAGAAAACCCTAATCCATCATATGAAAACTAGAAAACCCTAATAACATCATTTGCAACATTCAAAAACCCTAACCCATCATATGAAAACTAGAAAACCCTAATCCATCATATGAAAACTAGAAAACCCTAATCCATCATATAAAATCTAGAAAACCCTAATAACATAATTTGCAACATTCAAAAACGCTAATCCATCATATGAAAACTATAAAACCCTAATAACATCATTTGCAACACTCAAAAACCTTAATCCATCATATGAAAACTAGAAAACCCTAATAACATCATTTGCAACATTCAAAAACCCTAATCTATCATTTGAAAACTAGAAAACCCTAATCCATCATATGAAAACTAGAAAACCCAAATCCATCATATGAAAACTAGAAAACCCTAATAACATCATTTGCAACATTCTAAAACCTAATCCATCATACGAACACTAGAAAACCCTAATCCTCATATGCAACATTCAAAAACCCTAATCCATCATATGAAAAACTAGAAAACCCTAATCTGTCATATGAAAACTAGAAAACCCTAATAACATCATTTGCAACATTCAAAAACCCTAATCCATTATATGAAAACTAGAAAACCCTAATCCATCATAAGAAAACTAAGAAACCCTAATCCATCATATGAAAACTCGAAAACCCTAATAACATCATTTGTGTCACACCCTCAAACTGTATTGGCGGAATAGTTCAAGGGTGGATGACTTCATGAACAATATCATAACAAAGTTGAATAATAGTGAATTCCAAGCAAACAACAATCATTAAATAATTGCAAATGTTACATCGTTTAAAAGTTGTGTGTTTCAATCACAATTACAAATGATTTCAAAATGAACAAAAACGACGTCGTAACGTCTCTTCGAATCGTGCTGAGGTTTACTTTATCAATTTCCTGAGAATACAAGTAGTTGAAAAAGTGTCAACAATTAAGTTTGTATGTTCATAAGATTTTTGTATAAGAAGTGTCCTTTGTTTGTAAACGATAGTGTTGAAAACCAAGAAAATCCAATATTTTCTCATAAAAATGTCCAAGTCTTTAAATCCCAAAGACTAAAATGTAATATGCAAACTGTAATGTACTTTCTTTGAAATGTGTGTTTCCACGTAAACAATTTATAAAAATATTAAGTTGATTATTTTCCAATGTGAGATACCGTATAACCATACTGTGACTAGTTGGCCTGCTGCGACGTTTTTCAGGCGTCGGAATGTTAGACATTTGGACACCTCAGACCTGCCGGTCAAGCTGTAGCTAGCAGCTCAGGTGCGGGGTTTGTCAAGCCCCGTATAGATCTATACTCAAATATCGCGCTCTCTTACCGAGACTTTGGTTATATAAATTCAGGACTTATAGTAGGTACTTATAAAAATACTGTGAAGATTCATCTCACAAAAATGTATGTATTCCAATCAACTTGTTTACGTACGATTTGTATATAAAAACTCTTGAAATCATCCATTATCATTTTTCCCATGATAATATAGTAAAGTATAATAATTATATATTTTTATATAATTATTTTTGTCATGTTTAAATGTCATAATAACCTTTTGTTCATAAACTATTCCAATAATAGTCTATTTTTAGTAATTGCGTCGTAATAACCTTATTTTACGAACGACAGCGAAATAACTTGTTCAAAGATTATAAATATCATATTTTGAGATATTTCTCACAAAAATAGTGTAATATCTTGATTATAACCATTTTTGTTAGAAAATAGTGCCTTTATTTATAAAAACGTAGTTTTTACTAGTTTTCGTTTTTATAACGTTTTTATTCAAGATCTAGTATCTTTTTGTACACTTTATTTGTAGTTTAGTAACTTTTACACAACTTGATATGTCAAAGTGTTCATAATACATGGATCTACTCATACTTCATGCTAAATTCATATTTATAACATTTTTGTTCAAGATCTAACATTTTTTACACACTTTAATTATAGTCTAGTAACTTTTATACAAGCATATTATGTATCATTATGAACAACTTACAAAGATCTACCCATATTTCATGTCAAATGTATTTTTACCCAAATACTAACTTTATAAACTTGTGTAAATCAACATATATATCATTTAAACACAAATAAACTTGAATAAACAACATATATAGTTAAAGAACTTGTATTCTCCCCCAAAAAGGTTTGAAAAGATGAAAATGAGGGGTATGAACTCACCTTGAGTGTGGATCTTAAGATTCCTTGGAAGAAGATTGAAGATTTTGGTTCTAAGACCCGGAGGACTCTTGGACGAAGCTATTATCCAATGGATTTTTGTGAGTATGTGTGTGTAAAAGAGTATATGAAGGTATTTAGAACTTAAATCACTAGATGATCATAACTTACCAAGAGAGCTTGAAAGATCTTTGAAGATGATGAAGATTTGAGCTCAATGACCCTTGGACAAAGCTAATATTCAATGGGTATTGATGGATGTTAGTGTGTGTAAAAGGTGTAAAACTTGTGTTATGTTGTTTAGAATCAAAAGAGGAATGAAACTTACTACTTAATCTTGTGAAGAGAGCTTGGAATTGAAGCTTGAAAGTGAAGATGGTGGTGGTGATGCTGTGGCCGAGAGCAAGAAGAGGGAAAGAGAGAAAAGAGAGTGATTTGGTTGGTGATTCTTGGAAGTAGATGCAACTTATTCTCCCATTGTTTATTAGATTTAATGTAGGTTTTTAGGTTTGATTTCTTTTTATTATTTTATTTATAGGTTAGATATATGAATAGTTCACTAAGATTGTCTTGGGGAAGTGGAGATCAGCCCATGGGGTGGGGTAGGGGGTGGGGTGGGGTTGGTTTTTATAAAAATAGCAATGTGGTTATAAAAATGTGTGATTTTTATAAAATAGTAAGTCGTTTTAGTGAAATTTTGTGCGTTTTTTACGAAACGAAGTTCTAAAATATTATTTTGTATTAAAACATTGCCAAACATTTATTTTGATTGAATTATACCTCGTTGGCTGCCGGAATACGCGTTTAAGCGCAGTATACTTCCGATTTCGCGATTTTTGACGTTTTACCGGAAATTACATTTAGCTTTGAAATTAAATACTAGATATTATTACGTTACTTATCATATGAATTTTTATTTCATATTTGATGTTTAAGGCACCACATTTTGTATTTTGGTTCCAAACCCTGTGTACATTTATCCGTTCACAGCGGTTTAATCGTTGTAACTTCCACATACGAACTCCGTTTTCGACGTTCTATATATCCACAGGTTCGTATTTACGAGTAGATCGTTTTATGAATATTATTATTCTCAAAATAATAATTGTACTATTATCGAATTTTTACGCTACAGTAGTCTGCTGTCCGTATTTTCGACTTTTAACCGATAATTGTTTTGATTTAGCATACGTAATACTATAATATTAATAATTCATCGCAAAAGTTATGGAAAATAACTTTTCAACATATAAATTAACGTACGCTTCGTTTGATTACAGTTGACTTTTGTTGACCAAAATTTACAATTGTCACATCATCTACCCGTTAAAGAGAATTTCGTCCCGAAATTTAACTCTTGAGTGGATCCTCATGGGTTTGGGAAGAGATGTGGATACTTCTGTTTCATCTGGTCTTCGCATTCCCAAGTGAATTCTGGTCCACGCTTGGCGCTCCAACGGACCTTAACTATCGGTATACGGCTCTGTTTCGTCCTCTTGATTTCTCTGTCCATGATCTCTACGGGTTCTTCCATAAAATGAAGGTTCTCGTTCACTTCGATTTCATCAAGCGGGATGATAAGGGTTTCATCGGACAGGCATTTCTTTAAGTTGGATACGTGAAAGGTGGGATGGACATTGCTGAGCTCCTGTGGTAATCGAAATTTGTCGGCTACTGGGCCGATCCTAGCGAGGATCTCAAAGGGCCCAATGTATCTGCGGTTCAGCTTCCAACGCTTTCCAAAGCGTATCATTCCCTTCCATGGCAAGACCTTCAACAACACTCGGTCACCAACATGGAATTCCAAAGGCTTGCGTCGCTTATCTGCATAGCTCTTTTGTCGGTCACGAGATGCTTTCAATCGTTCACAGATTTGAACGATTTTCTCCGTTGTCTCTCGTATGATCTCCGGACCGATGAGAGTTCTGTTAGGTACTTGGCCTCTGGCTAGTTGAGTATCACCCACTTCAGCCCAGCACAGAGGGGATCTACACTTGCGTCCGTATAAAGCTTCAAATGGAGCAACTTTGATGCTAGTGTGGTAGCTGTTGTTGTATGAAAACTCAATGAGCGGTAAGTGGGTGTCCCACGCCTTACCAAAGTCTATCACACAGGCTCTCAACATGTCTTCTAGCGTTTGCATGGTTCTTTCACTTTAGCCATCCGTCTGCGGATGATAAGCTGTGCTCATGTCGAGTCTGGTTCCCATAGCCTTTTGTAATGATTGCCAAAAGTGTGAAGTGAACCGGCTATCTCTATCAGAGATGATTGATCTTGGCACACCGTGCAATTTTACAATTTCTTTGAGGTAGAGCCTTGCCAGCTTATCCATCTTATCAGTCTCCTTGATTGGCAGGAAATGAGCGGATTTGGTTAGCCTATCTACGATTACCCATATAGTGTCTAACCTACCGGTTGTCTTCGGTAATTTGGTTATGAAGTCCATAGTTATCCGCTCCCACTTCCACTCGGGTATTTCTGGTTGTTGTAGCAGACCTGAGGGCTTTTGATATTCTACTTTAACCTTGGCACAAGTCAGGCACTTGCCCACGTAAGTAGTAATTTCTGCCTTCATGTTCGGCCACCAATACAGTTTCTTAAGGTCCATGTACATCTTGTCGGACCCAGGGTGAATGGAGTATCTAGTCTTGTGAGCCTCATTCATGACAATGTCTCTGTATCCGCCGAACTTCGGGGTCCAAATTCGGTTCATGAGGTAACGAGCTCCGTCATCCTTAACTTCAAGGTTTTTATCCATCCCTCGCAAGGCTTCATTTGCGACATTTTCTGGCTTTAAGGCTTCTAGCTGCGCCTCTTTGATCTGAGCGGACAAATGGGAATGGATCGTTATTGTTAATGACCTCACTCGCCGGCCCGAGTATTCTTTTTCGACTGAGGGCATCAGCTACTACGTTAGCCTTCCCTGGGTGATAACGAATTTCACATTCATAGTCACTTAGTAGCTCCATCCATCGTTGTTGTCTCATATTGAGTTCTTTTTGGTTGAGGATATGCTGGAGACTCTTATGGTCGGTGTATACTGTACATTCTGTGCCGTACAGGTAGTGTCTCCAGATCTTCAATGCGAACACTACTGCTCCCAACTCGAGGTCATGTGTAGTGTAGTTGACCTCGTGAGTTTTAAGTTGTCTTGAAGCGTAAGCAATGACCTTTCCTCTCTGCATGAGTACACAGCCCAGACCTTGGTTAGATGCATCGCAATAGACCACAAAGTCTTCTGTTCCTTCTGGAAGGGACAGAATAGGAGCGCTGCACAAAGCTTTCTTTAAGGTCTGGAAGGCGGCGTCTTGTTTATCTCCCCACTTGAATGTTACACCCTTCTGTGTCAGGGTGGTAAGTGGCTTTGCAATTTTGGAGAAGTTCTGTATGAATCTTCGGTAATAGCCAGCAAGGCCCAAAAACTGATGGATTTCTGTCGGAGTTCTTGGTGCTTCCATCCTCATGTATCCCTTCCTTGCTGACTACGTGGCCTAGAAAGTCCACCTTTCGAAGCCAAAATTCGCATTTCGAAAATTTCGCATACAGCTTCTCTGCTCTTAATGTCTCCAAAACTTGTCGTAAGTGCTGACTGTGTTCTTCCTTACTTCGTGAATAGATAAGTATGTCGTCGATGAATACTATCACGAATTTATCTAGGTAAGGTCGGCATACACGGTTCATCAGATCCATGAACACTGCGGGCGCATTGGTCAATCCGAAGGGCATCACAACGAATTCATAATGACCGTAGCGAGTTCTGAATGCCGTTTTAGGAACATCTTCTTCTTGAACCTTGAGTTGGTGATATCCCGACCTCAGGTCGATCTTTGAGAAATAACTCGATCCTTGGAGTTGATCGAACAGGTCGTCAATTCGGGGTAGCGGGTATCGGTTCTTGATAGTGAGCTTGTTCAACTCCCGATAGTCAATGCACATACGGAATGATCCATCCTTCTTCTTTACGAATAAGACCGGCGCTCCCCAATGTGAGAAGCTCGGCCTGATGAACCCTTTACTTAGCAGTTCGTTTAGTTGGCTGGATAATTCTTGCATTTCCGCCGGGGCTATCAGTATGGCGCTTTTGTTACCGGGGTGGCTCCTGGGATCAAATCGATTCTGAACTCGACTTGTCGTGCGGGTGGTACTCTTGGAAGGTCTTCTGGGAATACGTCGGGAAAGTCGCAGACTTCAGGGATCTCTTTGATGTTCTTTACCTCTTTCTTCTCGTCAACAACGTGGGCTAGGAAGGCATGATATCTTTTCTGTAGGTATTTTCGAGCTTTGATGCAAGACACGATTCGGAGGCTGGTACTGGGTTTATCACCGTAGACAACAAGGGTCTTGTCATCCGGTAGATGAAGTCGGATTCCTCGTTCGTAACACATGATGTCGGCATGATGGGGAATTAGCCAATCCATACCAACAATCACGTCAAAACTTCCTATTTTAACAGGCATTAAATCGATTTGAAAGGAGTGATCGTCCAGAGTAAGTGTACAGCCTATGTATATGTCGTTTGTGCTTTCTGTTTTGCCATTAGCCATTTCTACTGTAAATGTTTCATTGAGTGGTTGAGGTTTTTGTTTTAATAACTATTTAAACTCGTGGCTTACGAAACTCCTCTCCGCACCGCTATCGAATAGTACACAAGCATATGAATTATTGACGAGGAACGTACCGGTAACCACGGTAGGATCCTCTACCGCTTCTGTGCGTCCCATGGCTAGGACTCTTCCATTTCTCCCCACATTCTTTGTCTTTGGGCAATCACGTTTAAAATGCCCCGTCTCACCACAACCATAGCAAGCTGGACTCACCCCAGCATTAGAGGCTTGGGTGGTTTGTGGAACTGGCGTCTTGCAGAAATGGGGGGTATGACTCTTTTTGTTACAGTTCAAGCAGTGCATTTCTCTACAGGCTCCGGTATGATGGAAATTACACATGTTGCATTTGGGTAGTCTTCCATTATACTGTTTGGTTGCTGTCGGGGTAGTTGGGACAGTGGCTGCACGGACTGCCACAATCTATTGTCTCTTGGCATGTTCTTGGTTCGGCTGATTCCTCCCCCTGTTCCAGGGCTTTCTTTTGTGGTCCCTCTCTCTTGGTTGTTCAGTTTTTGAGGTTATGGTGCCCTGACGAACTCCATGGTCGACTAATCGTTGAGCTAGTCGTTTTGCGCTGTCGAAAGTGGCGGGACTTGCCGCTTCTACATTCCCCTGAATCAGAGGAGATAGCCCCCAGATGTATCACTCCACTTTCACAGATTCTGGTGTGACCATAGTAGGGCAAAGGGTTGCCAAATCGTTGAATCGGTTCGTGTAGGTGGTTAGATCTGAACCTTTCATGGTAAGGTTCCACAGCTCTTGTTCTAGCTTTTGGATCTCCCCCCTGGGACAGTACTCTTTCATCAGCATAGTCTTCAGTTCCTCCCAACTCATCGAGTTGGCCACAGGAAGTGTCAGAGCCTTAACGTGGCCCTTCCACCAGGACATGGCCGTCTCGGCAAAGGTACAAGCGGCGTATTTGACTTTAAATTCCTCGGGACAGGCGGAGATATCAAAGATTGATTCTGTTTTCTCAATCCACCTTGTAAGAGCAAGAACACCACCCGTACCATGGAAAGTTACTGGTTTGCAATTCGCAAAGTCCTTGTAAGTACAGACTCGTGATTGGTTTGATGTTTCTCCATTTGTGGAGTCGTTGGTACCATTTCTGCTTCCGTTTCCATTCGTCCCATTCGGGTTTATCTGCGCGATAGCAGCTGCTACCGCAGCAGTAACAGGTGCTTGGAAAGTAGCTGAGTCCATCATGGGTGGCTCTGGAGTTGCGATCGGTACTCGCCTAGCGTTTCTTCTACGGGGTGGCATATTTCTGCCACAAGGATTCAAGATTTGACGTTGGTTAGTTTCTGTAAGGACTATTATAAGTATGTTGTCGTTAGGACATGGCAACTATATTTTAAGTTTCTCTTTGTCTTTTTCTTTTCGTAGATTGTAACCATAAGCTAGTATCAAACATACATATCAAATATTTGTACAACGCTTTATAAATAAACCACATCATCATATTAATAATAATTTGTAGCGTTACATGATTTTTAAGATGGAAAATTTGACCTTCGCAGAGGTCTACAATGAAGAAAAAAATAAACGGGTGGCGTAACGACCCACAAAGAGTGTAATCACTTAATTGTAGGGTCGCGCCTACATATAAAGCGAGTAGCGTATAGTGCCTACTCGTAAGGTCCTAGTCTATAACAAAATTTGAGTAGTACGAGTACTACTCAAGACGAACTGGATCCCCCAGCTCCGCGTAGTGCATCCACCTGTGCCCTCAGATCGGCAGCTCTCGCTCGGCCTCCTCGGCCCTCCGCTCAATGTCTCGTATCCTCTGCTCAGAATCTGATATCCGCTCAAAGGCCTCCTGAAACATACCGATAGCTGTCCGTCCGTCCTCCTCGAGTGAGTCGATTCGTCCAGCGGTATGGCCACAGGTCTCGTCTAAGCGTCGAAGGCGTGCTGCAGTGACCTCGGCAGTAGCTCCCACATCCATGATCTGGCTGGAGGCCGCCCTAATCCGCTCCTCCTGACGGCTGAGGCGTCCGACCATGATAGGTAAAGCTCGGTCTGCATAGCCCCCTCTGCTGATGTCGTAGTGGTCGTAGAATAGGTCATACGTGGGTCGCAAATCCTGCTCGCGGCTCCGGCGGCGTATTTGCTCTGCCCAATCTGGTGTCGGGCCCTGAAGAGGTTCTTTTATTAGTAAGGGGCGGTGAATGGGAAGTACCCTCTTTCGAGGTGTACGCATCCATAACGGGCCACCAAGGTGGCGATATACCTGAAATAGCGGTGGTGGCGGTGGTGCATGTAAGCTGCGGACTGGGTGACGGGGGTCGATGACTTCGGGTTCGTCTTCGGACTCCTCCTCGTCCCACTGGTCCTCACTATCCGTCATTTCTTCCGGTTCTTCTTCTGGTTCCTCGTTAATCCATCCCCCATTTCCTTCCTCGGGGAAATAGGGGTCTTCTGGCAAATGGTGTCCGGCCATGGTGTCTGTACGAGGAGTGGGGTATAAGAAGTATATATAAGGGGATTCTTAAATACACACATATATATAACTAAGTAATGTACAAAAAATACTCATATAGTATTTTAACTTCATGTTAGTTCTATAGCGTCATAAAATACTCCTATAGTATTTTAAGTTTTTATGTTTAGTTCCTTTGGTTACTGGTAAGTGTTCGGACTTGTTGTCCACCACGACTATTCCTAAGTATACGTTAATCATATCTTGGATCAATCAGGCTCTATTTATCCAAGATATCATTACCAAAACACTTAGGCCTATCCGTAGTGTTCAACTCATCATACCACTTTTGTATGTTTTCGTCATGATATTGTTCTAATATGTATGTATGCACTTATACTTTTATAAAAATTATCGTTGTAATTTGAAAAGTATACTTGTACGAAAATGTTTTCTAGAGTTTTAGTCCCATTGTATTTATAGTTGTATATCTTTAAATTGATTGATATACTTAGTTCACTATAAACAATGCTCTGATACCAATCTGTCACACCCTCAAACCGTATTGGCGGAATAGTTCAAGGGTGGATGACTTCATGAACAATATCATAACAAAGTTGAATAATAGTGAATTCCAAGCAAACAACCATCATTAAATAATTGCAAATGTTACATTGTTTAAAAGTTGTGTGTTTCAATCACAATTACAAATGATTTCAAAATGAACAAAAACGACGTCGTAACGTCTCTTCGAATCGCGCTGAGGTTTACTTTATCAATTTCCTGAGAATACAAGTAGTTGAAAAAGTGTCAACAATTAAGTTGGTGAGTTCATAAGATTTTTGTATAAGAAGTGTCCTTTGTTTGTAAACGATAGTGTTGAAAACCAAGAAAATCCAATATTTTCTCATAAAAATGTCCAAGTCTTTAAATCCCAAAGACTAAAATGTAATATGCAAACTGTAATGTACTTTCTTTGAAATGTGTGTTTCCACGTAAACAATTTATAAAAATATTAAGTTGATTATTTTCCCATGTGAGATACCATATAACCATACTGTGACTAGTTGGCCTGCTGCGACGTTCTTCAGGCGTCGGAATGTTAGACATTTGGACACCTCAGACCTGCCAGTTAAGCTGTAGCTAGCAGCTCAGGTGCGGGGTTTGTCAAGCCCCGTATAGATGTATACTCAAATATCGCGCTCTCTTACCGAGACTCTGGTTATATAAATTCAGGACTTATAGTAGGTACTTATAAAAGTACTGTGAAGATTCATCTCACAAAAATGTATGTATTCCAATCAACTTGTTTACGTACGATTTGTATATAAAAACTCTTGAAATCGTCCATTATCATTTTTTACATGATAATATAGTAAAGTATAATAATTATATATTTTTATATAATTATTTTTGTCATGTTTAAATGTCATAATAACCTTTTGTTCATAAACTATTCCAATAATAGTATATTTTTAGTAATTGCGTCGTAATAACCTTATTTTACGAACGATAGCGAAATAACTTTTTCAAAGATTATAAATATCATATTTTGAGATATTTCTCACAAAAATAGTGTAATATCTTGATTATAACCATTTTGTTAGAAAATAGTGCCTTTATTTATAAAAACGTAGTTTTTACTAGTTAACGTTTTTATTCAAGATCTAGTATCTTTGTACACTTTATTTGTAGTTTAGTAACTTTTACACAACTTGATATGCCAAAGTGTTCATAATACATGTATCTACTCATACTTCATGCTAAATTCATATTTATAACATTTTTGTTCAAGATCTAACATTTTTTACACACTTTAATTATAGTCTAGTAACTTTTATACAAGCATATTATGTATCATTATGAACATCTTACAAAGATCTACCCATATTTCATGTCAAAGGTATTTTTACCCAAATACTAACTTTATAAACTTGTGTAAATCAACATATATATCATTTAAACATAAATAAACTTGAATAAACAACATATATAGTTAAAGAACTTGTATTCTCCCCCAAAAAGGTTTGAAAAGATGAAAATGAGGGGTATGAACTCACCTTGAGTGTGGATCTTAAGATTCCTTGGAAGAAGATTGAAGATTTTGGTTCTGAGACCCGGAGGACCCTTGGACAAAGCTATTATCCAATGGATTTTCGTGAGTATGTGTGTAAAAGAGTATATGAAGGTATTTAGAACTTAAATCACTAGATGATCATAACTTACCAAGAGAGCTTGAAAGATCTTTGAAGATGATGAAGTTTTGAGCTCAAAGACCCTTGGACAAAGCTAATATTCAATGGGTATTGATGGATGTTAGTGTGTGTAAAAGGTGTAAAACTTGTGTTATGTTGTTTAGAATCAAAAGGGGAATGAAACTTACTACTTAATCTTGTGAAGAGAGCTTGGAATTGAAGCTTGAAAGTGAAGATGGTGGTGGTGATGGTGTGGCCGAGAGCAAGAAGAGGGAAAGAGAGAAAAGAGAGTGATTTGGTTGGTGATTCTTGGAAGTAGATGCAACTTATTCTTCCATTGTTTATTAGATTTAATGTAGGTTTTTAGGTTTCATTTCTTTTCATTATTTTATTTATAGGTTAGATATATGAATAGTTCACTAAGATTGTCTTGGGGAAGTGGAGATCAGCCCATGGGGTGGGGTAGGGGTGGGGTGGGGTTGGGGGGTGGGGTGGGGTTGGTTTTTATAAAAATAGCAATGTGGTTATAAAAATGTGTGATTTTTATAAAATAGTAAGTCGTTTTAGTGAAATTTTGTGCGTTTTTGACGAAACGAAGTTCTAAAATATTATTTTGTATAAAAACATTGCCAAACATTTATTTTGATTGAATTATACCTCGTTGGGTGCCGGAATACGCGTTTAAGCGCAGTATACTTCCGATTTCGCGATTTTTGACGTTTTACCGGAAATTGCATTTAGCTTTGAAATTAAATACTAGATATTATTACGTTACTTATCATGTGAATTTTTATTTCATATTTGATGTTTAAGGCACCACATTTTGTATTTTGGTTCCAAACCCTGTGTACATTTATCCGTTCACAGCGGTTTAATCGTTGTAACTTCCACATACGAACTCCGTTTTCGACGTTCTATATATCCACAGGTTCGTATTTACGAGTAGATCGTTTTATGAATATTATTATTCTCAAAATAATAATTGTACGATTATCGAATTTTTACGCTACAGTAGTCTGTTGTCCGTATTTTCGACTTTTAACCGATAATTGTTTTGATTTAGCATACGTAATACTATAATATTAATAATTCATCGCAAGAGTTATGGAAAATAACTTTTCAACATATAAATTAACGTACGCTTCGTTTGATTACAGTTGACTTTTGTTGACCAAAATTTACAATTGTCACAATTTGCATCATTCAAAAACCCTAATTTATCATATGAAAACTAGAAAACCCTAATCCATCATATGAAAACTAGAAAACCCTAATCCATCATTAGAAAACTAGAAAACCCTAATAACATCATTTGTAACATTCAAAAACCCTAATCCATCATATGAACACTAGAAAACCCTAATAACATCATATGCAACATTCAAAAACCCTAATCCATCATATGAAAACCATAAAACCCTAATCGATCATATGAAAACTAGAAAACCCTAAAACATCATTCGCAACATTCAAAAACCCTAATCCATCAAATGAAAACTAGAAAACCCTAATAACATTATTTGCAACATTCAAAAACCCTAATCCATCATATGAAAACTAGAAAACCCTAATAACATCATATCCAACATTCAAAAACCCTAATCCATCATATGAAAACTCTAAAACCCTAATCCATCATATAAAAACTAGAAAAACCCTAATAACATCATTTGCAACATTCAAAAACCTTAATCCATCATATGAAAACAAGAAAACCCTAATAACATCATTTGCAACATTAAAATACCCTAATCCATCAAATGAAAACTAGAAAACCCGAATCCTAAATATGAAAACTAGAAAACCCTAATAACAACATTTACAACATTCAAAAACTAATCCATCGTATGAAAACTAAAACACCCTAATCCATCATACGAAAACTAGAAAACCCTAATAACATCATTTGCAACATTCAAAAACCCTAACACATCATATGGAAACTAGAAAACCCTAATCCATCATATGAAAACTAGAAAATCCTAATCCATCATGTGAAAACTAGAAAACACTAATAACATAATTTGTAATATTCAAAAACCTAAATCCATCATATGAAAACTATAAAACCCTAATAACATCATTTGCAATACTCAAAAACCTTAATCCATCATATAAAAACTAGAAAACCCTAATAACATCATTCGCAACATTCAAAAACCCTAATCTATTATTTGAAAACTAGAAAACCCTAATCCATCATATGAAAACTAGAAAACCCAAATCGATCATATGAAAACTAGAAAACCCTAATAACATCATTTGCAACATTCAAAAACCGTAATCCATTATATGAAAACTAGAAAACCCTAATCTATCATATGAAAACTAAAAAAACCATAATCCATCATATGAAAACTAGAAAACCCTAATAACATTATTTGCAACATTCAAAAACCCTAATTTATCGTATGAAAAATAGAAAACCCTAATCCATCATATGAAAACTAGAAAACCCTAATCCATCATTAGAAAACTAGAAAACCCTAATAACATAATTTGTAACATTCAAAAACCCTAATCCATCATATGAACACTAGAAAACCCTAATAACATCATATATGCAACATTTAAAAACCCTAATCCATCATATGAAAACAATAAAACCCTAATCGATCATATGAAAACTAGAAAACCCTAATAACATCATTTGCAACATTCAAAAACCCTAATCCCTCAAATGAAAACTAGAAAACCCTAATAACATCATTTGCAACATTCAAAAACGCTAATCTATCATATGAAAACTAGAAAACCCTAATAACATCATATGCAACATTCAAAAACCCTAATCCATCATATGAAAACTATAAAACCCTAATCCATCATATGAAAACTAAAAAACCCTAATAATATCATTTGCAACATTCAAAAACCTTAATCCATCATATGAAAACAAGAAAACCCTAATAACATCATTTGCAACATTAAAATACCCTAATCCATCAAATGAAAACTAGAAAAACCGAATCCATCATATGAAAACTAGAAAACCCTAATAACATCATTTGCAACATTCAAAAACCCTAATCCATCATACGAAAACTAGAAAACCCTAATCCATCATACGAAAACTAGAAAACCCTAATAACATCATTTGCAACATTCAAAAACCCTAACCCATCATATGAAAACTAGAAAACCCTAATCCATCATATGAAAACTAGAAAACCCCAATCCATCATGTGAAAACTAGAAAACCCTAATAACATAATTTGCAACATTCAAAAACCCTAATTCATCATATGAAAACTATAAAACCCTAATAACATCATTTGCAACACTCAAAAACCTTAATCCATCATATGAAAACTAGAAAACCCAAAAAACATCATTTGCAACATTCAAAAACCCTAATCTATCATTTGAAAACTAGAAAACCCTAATCCATCATATGAAAACTAGAAAACCCAAATCCATCATATAAAAACTAGAAAACCCTAATAAGATCATTTGCAACATTCAAAAACCCTAATCCATCATATGAAAACTAGAAAACCCTAATCCATCATATGCAACATTCAAAAACCGTAATCCATCATATGAAGACTAGAAAACCCTAATCTGTCATATGAAAACTAGAAAAACCTAATAACATCATTTGCAACATTCAAAAACCTTAATCCGTCATATGAAAACTTGAAAACCATAATAACATCATTTGCAACATTCAAAAACCCTAATCCATCAAATGAAAACTAGAAAACCCTAATAACATCATTTGCAACATTCAAAAACCCTAATCCATCATATGAAAACAAGAAAACCCTAATAACATCATATGCAACATTCAAAAACTCTAATCCATCATAAGAAACTTATAAACCCTAATCCATCATATGAAAACTAGAAAACCCAAATAACATCATTTGCAACATTCAAAAACTTTAATCCATCATATGAAAACAAGAAAACCCTAATAACATCATTTGCAACATTAAAATACCCTAATCCATCAAATGAAAACTAGAAAACCCGAATCCAACATATGAAAACTAGAAAACCCTAATAACATCATTTGCAACATTCAAAAACCCTAATCCATCATACGAAAACTAGAAAACCCTAATCCATCATACGAAAATTAGAAAACCCTAACCCATCATATGAAAACTAGAAAACCCTAATCCATCATATGAAAACTAAAAAACCCTAATCCATCATGTGAAAACTAGAAAACCCTAATAACATGATTTGTAACATTCAAAATCCCTAATCCATCATATGAAAACTATAAAACCCTAATAACATCATTTTCAATACTCAAAAACCTTAATCCATCATATGAAAACTAGAAATCCCTAATAACATCATTTGCAACATTCAAAAACCCTAATCTATCATTTGAAAACTAGAAAACCCTAATACATCATATGAAAACTAGAAAACCCAAATCCATCATATGAAAACTAGAAAACCCTAATAACATCATTTGCAACATTCAAAAACCCTAATCCATCATATGAAAACTAGAAAACCCTAATCCATCATATGCAACACTCAAAAACCTAATCCATCATATGAAAACTAGAAAACCCTAATTTGTCATATGAAAACTAGAAAACCCTAATAACATCATTTGCAACATTCAAAAACCTTAATCCGTCATATGAAAACTTGAAAACCATAATAACATTATTTGCAACATTCAAAAACCCTAATCCTTCATATGAAAACTAGAAAACCCTAATAACATCATTTGCATCATTCAAAAACCCTAATCCATTATATGAAAACAAGAAAACCCTAATCCATCATATGAAAACTAAAATACCCTAATCCATCATATGAAAACAAGAAAACCCTAATAACATCATTTGCAACATTCAAAAACCCTAATTTATCATATGAAAACTAGAAAACACTAATCCATCATATGAAAACTAGAAAACCCTAATCCATCATTAGAAAACTAGAAAACCCTAATAACATCATTTGTAACATTCAAAAACTCTAATCCATCATATGAAAACTAGAAAACCCTAATAACATCATTCCCAACATTCAAAAACCCTAATCTATCATATGAAAACTAGAAAATCCTAATAACATCATATTCAACGTTCAAAAACCCTAATCCATCATATGAAAACTATAAAACCCTAATCCATCATATGAAAACTAGAAAACCCTAATAACATCATTTACAAAATTCAAAAACCTTAATCTATCATATAAAAACAAGAAAACCCTAATAACATCATTTGCAACATTAAAATACCCTAATCCATCAATTGAAAACTAGATAACCCGAATCCAACATATGAAAACTAGAAAACCCTAATAACATCATTTGCAACATTTAAAAACCCTAATCCATCATATGAAAATTAGAAAACCCTAATCTATCATACGAAAACTAGAAAACCCTAATAACATCATTTGCAACATTCAAAAACCCTAACCCATCATATGAAAACTAGAAAACCCTAATCCATCATATGAAAACTAGAAAACCCTAATCCATCATGTGAAAACTAGAAAACCCTAATAACATAATTTGCAACATTCAAAACCCCTAATCCATCATATGAAAACTATAAAACTCTAATAACATCATTTGAAACACTCTAAAACCATAATCCATCATATGAAAACTAGAAAACCCTAATAACATCATTTGCAACATTTAAAAACCCTAATCTATCATTTGAAAACTAGAAAACCCTAATCCATATCCATCATATGAAAACTAGAAAACCCTAATAACATCATTTGCAACATTCTAAAACCCTAATCCATCATACGAAAACTAGAAAACCCTAATCCATCATATGCAACATTCAAAAACCCTAATCCATCATATGATAACTAGAAAACCCTAATCTGTCATATGAAAACTAGAAAACCCTAATAACATAATTTGCAACATTCAAAAACATTAATCCGTCATATGAAAACTTGAAAACCATAATAACAACATTTGCAACATTCAAAAACCCTAATCCTTCATATGAAAACTAGGAAACCCTAATAACATCATTTGCAACATTCAAAAACCCTAATCCATTATATGAAACTAGAAAACCCTAATCCATCATATGAAAACTAAAAAACCCTAATCCATCATATGAAAACTAGAAAACCCTAATAACATCATTTGTAACATTCAAAAACCCTAATTTATCATATGAAAACTAGAAAACTCTAATCCATCATATGAGAACTAGAAAACCCTAATCCATCATATGAAAACTAGAAAATCCTAATAACATCATTTGTAACATTCAAAAACCCTAATCTATCATATGAACACTAAAAAACCCTAATTCGGCTTTTTTCCACAAAGCGGTTAAAAGCCGTAAATCTAGCAATCGTATTAATTCTATCCAGGATGCTCATGGTAATTGGAACTCGGGGAATGATCTTCCTAATCTGTTTGTTTCTCATTTTCAAGCCTTCTTGGGTTCTGCCCAGCCGGCCACTGCTATTCGTGATCCTTCTTCCCTATTCTCTAATAAGCTCTCCCCCCCTGCAGTCTGCCGCCATGCTTACTCCTGTTACTGACACGGAGGTTAAGTGTGTCCTGTTCCAAATGGGTGATGATAAAGCTCCTGGTTCTGATGGTTTCTCTGCTAAGTTCTTCAAGTCTGCTTGGGATATTGTGGGTCCTGATTTCTGTATGGCTGTTAAGGAATTCTTCTATTCTGGCAAACTTCTTAAGTCTTTCAACAGCACAATCCTTGCGCTCATCCCTAAAGTTGATTCCCCTTCCAAAGTCACTGATTTCCGCCCTATAGCTTGTTGTAACGTTGTTTACAAATGTATCAGCAAGATTATTGCGGATCGTATCAAAAACCATCTTTCTTCTCTGGTTGATGAAAACCAGTCTGCTTTCATCCCTGGTCGTTTGATCACCGACAACGTCCTTCTTGTCCATGAACTCATGCGTGATTATCATCGTCATCGTGGTCCTCCTAGGTGTGCTTTTAAGGTTGATATTCAAAAAGCGTACGACACAATGGACTGGTCGTTTCTGCGGACCATCTTGTTTGGGTTTGGTTACCCCGAACGTATGATTGACTAGATCATGACTTGTGTTTCCACGGTTGCTTACTCTGTGAGTATCAATGGGAATACTCACGGATATTTTGACGGTAAACGGGGCCTTAGGCAGGGTGACCCCCTTTCTCCTTATCTTTTCACTCTTGTCATGGAAGTGTTTAACCTTATGATCAAGAGAAACATCCATGATTCTGACTCTTTTAAATTCCACAGACAATGTGATGATCAAAGTATCACCCATCTCTGCTTTGCCGATGATCTCCTTCTCTTCTGTCATGGTGATAGCTCTTCGGTTAGAATCATCTGTAATTCTCTAGAGGAATTCTCTGGGGTTTCTGGCCTCCATCCAAATATTGCTAAGAGTGAAGCTTTCTACTGTAATGTTGGTGAGAGGACCAGGGCTGCCATTGATCTTATTGTTAAGTTTCCTGAGGGCTCTTTCCCTGTCCGATACCTTGGCGTTCCTCTTATCACCACGCGTCTTGCCCACAAAGACTGTAAAGGCCTTGTTGATAAAGTCAAGTGCAGGATTAATGACTGGAAAAACAAGTCTCTTTCATTTGCTGGTCGTCTCCAGCTCATCTTATCTATCCTTTCTTCCACTCAAATCTATTAGGCTTCTGTTTTTATTCTTCCTAAATCTATCTCTAACGATATTGAGAAGCTCATGAGAGGTTTCCTCTGGTGCCATGGTCAGTTAAAGCGTGGTAAAGCTAAAGTCTCCTGGAAAACTGTATGCCTTCCTAAGGAACATGGTGGTCTTGGCATACGTAACCTTGCTATCTGGAATATTGCCCTTATGGCTTCCCATGTTTGGAGACTCCTTTCCAAGAAAGAGTCCCTATGGGTTAAGTGGATCCACTCATACCGTTTATGTGGACGTAACTTTTGGGATGCACCCAAAAAATACGGGTCTGGATTTGCTTGGCGTAACATCCTGGATATGCGGGATAAGATAACGGAGTATATAGTTTCCCAGATAGGTGATGGATGCTCTACTTCTGCTTGGTTCGACAACTGGCACCCTGCGGGCCCTCTTTCTAAATTCTTGTCTGTCCGTGACATCCGTGATGCGGGTTTCACTCCTGATACTAAGGTTGCTGACCTGGTTCTTAACGGATCTTGGGTTCGGCCTCATTGTTGGAGAGATTCCCATGGTGCTCTTCTTTCTCATAACCCTCCTACTATTTCCACGTCCGTCCCTGATAAACTCCTTTGGAGATCTAGAGACGGTCAACTATCTCCTTTCTCTGTTCGATCTGTGTGGCAGTCTATTCGCCCCTATCACCAACCGGTCTTTTGGTTTCATCTTGTTTGGTTCTCACAGAACATCCCCAGACATGCTTTCATTCTTTGGGTTGCTCTTAAAGATCGTCTTAAGACTCATGATAAAATCAAAATCTGGGACACTAATTCCAATCTCATTTGTGCGTTCTGCGGGGACTGTCCGGATTCCCTTTCCCATCTCTTCTTTGAATGCTCTTTCACTTCTTTGGTTTGGCATGACCTCTATCATGTCATGAATCTCTCCTTCTCCACTGATAGCTGGTCTGATATCATTAGTCAACTCAACCCCATTAATAAGAACAAGACCATCTGGTCCATCATTAGAAGACTTGTTTTTGCTGGAGCGGTCTACCACATATGGCGGTAAAGAAATTTACGCATTTTTACAAAAATAAAAAGATCTCATCATGCTGTCGTTAATATTGTTAAGGATGATATCCGCTGTAGACTGCTGAGTCTTTCTTTTAAAACTTGCACTAATGTTGAGTTGGCTAAAACTATTTGGACCCTCCCTTAATTTTCTTACTCTAAGCTTTCTTTTTTCTCTGCTTGTTTTGGCTTGTATGGTGTGTTTGTTTTGCAGGTTGCTCTCCTTTATGTTATTGTTTGCTTATGGTTCCTTCTATTGTTTTGGTTCCTAGTTTAGCTTGTTGTCCGTTGGGCCATGTCCCGATGGATTTTCTGTTTTTTGGTGGGGAGTCCCCAGCCTTAAATTGTATTTATTCTTTTTATTAATAAAATTTGCCAGAGGTGCCACCCTCTTTACCCAAAAAAACTAGAAAACCCTAATAACATCATTTGCAACATTCAAAAACCCTAATCCCTCAAATAAAAACTAGAAAACCGTAATAACATCATTTGCAACATTCAAAAACCCTAATCCATCATATGAAAACTAGAAAACCCTAATAACATCATATGCAACATTCAAAAACCCTAATCCATCATATGAAAAATATAAAACCCTAATCTATCATATGAAAACAAGAAAACCGTAATAACATCATTTGTAACAATCAAAAACCTTAATCCATCATATGAAAACAAGAAAACCCTAATAACATCATTTGCAACATTAAAATACCCTAATCCATCAAATGAATACAAGAAAACTCGAATCCATCATATGAAAACTAGAAAACCCTAATAACATCATTTGCAACATTCAAAAACCCTAATCCATCATATGAAAACTAGAAAACCCTAATCCATCATACGAAAACTAGAAAACCCTAATAACATCATTTGCAATATTCAAAAACCCTAACCCATCATATGAAAACTAGAAAACCCTAATCCATCATATCAAAACTAGAAAACCCTAATCCATCATGTGGAAACTAGAAAACCCTAATAACATAATTTGCAACATTCAAAAACCCTAATCCATCATATGAAAACTATAAAACCCTAATAACATCATTTGCAACACTCAAAAACCATAATCCATCATATGAAAACTAGTAAACCCTAATAACATCATTTGCAACATTCAAAAACCTTAATCCATCATATGAAAACTAGAAAAGCCTAATCCATCATATGCAACATTCAAAAACCCTAATCCATCATATGAAAACTAGAAAACCCTAATCTGTCATATGAAAACTAGAAAACCCTAATACCATCATTTGCAACATTCAAAAACCTTAATCCGTCATATGAAAACTTGAAAACCATAATAACATCATTTGCAACATTTAAAAACCCTAATCCATCAAATGAAAACTAGAAAACCCGAATAACATCATTTGCAACATTCAAAAACCTTAATCCATCATATGAAAACTAGAAAAGCCTAATCCATCATATGCAACATTCAAAAACCTTAATCCATCATATGAAAACTAGAAAACCCTAATCTGTCATATGAAAACTGGAAAACCCTAATAACATCATTTGAAACATTCAAAAACCTTAATCCGTCATATGAAAACTTGAAAACCATAATAACATCATTTGCAACATTCAAAAACCCTAATCCATCAAATGAAAACTAGAAAACCCTAATAACATCATTTGCAACATTCAAAAACCCTAATCCATCATATGAAAACTAGAAAACCCTAATAACATCATTTGCAACATTCAAAAACCTTAATCCATCATATGAAAACAAGAAAACCCTAATAACATCATTTGCAACATTAAAATACCCTAATCCATCAAATGAAAACTAGAAAACTCGAATCCATCATATGAAAACTAAAAAACCCTAATAACATCATTTGCAACATTCAAAAACACTAATCTATCATATGAAAACTAGAAAACCCAAATCCATCATACGAAAACTAGAAAACCCTAATAACATCATTTGCAACATTCAAAAACCCTAACCTATCATATGAAAACTAGAAAACCCTAATCCATCATATGAAAACTAGAAAACCCTAATCCATCATGTGAAAACTAGAAAACCCTACTAACATAATTTGCAACATTCAAAAACCCTAATCCATTATATGAAAACTATAAAACCCTAATAACATCATTTGCAACACTAAAAAACCTTAATCCATCATATGAAAACTAGAAAACCCTAATAACATCATTTGCAACATTCAAAAACCCTAATCTATCATTTGAAAACTAGAAAACCCTAATCCATCATATGAAAACTAGAAAACCCAAATCCATCATATGAAAACTAGAAAACCCTAATAACATCATTTGCAACATTCAAAAACCCTAATCCATCATATGAAAACTAGAAAACCCTAATCCATCATATGCAACATTCAAAAACCCTAATCCATCATATGAAAACTAGAAAACCCTAATCTGTCATATGAAAACTAGAAAACCCTAATAACATCATATGCAACATTCAAAAACCTTAATCCGTCATATGAAAACTTGAAAACCATAATAACATCATTTGCAACATTCAAAAACCCTAATCCATCAAATGAAAACTAGAAAACCCTAATAACATCATTTGCAACATTCAAAAACCCTAATCCATCATATGAAAACTAGAAAACCCTAATAACATCATATGCAACATTCAAAAACCCTAATCGATCATATGAAAACTATAAAACCGTAATCCATCATATGAAAACTAGAAAACCCTAATAACATCATTTGCAACATTCAAAAACCTTAATCCATCATATGAAAACAAGAAAACCCTAATAACATCATTTGCAACATTAAAATACCCTAATCCATCAAATGAAAACTAGAAAACCCGAATCCATCATATGAAAACTAGAAAACCCTAATAACATCATTTGCAACATTCAAAAACCCTAATCCATCATATGAAAACTAGAAAACCCTAATAACATCATATGCAACATTCAAAAACCCTAATCCATCATATGAAAACTATAAAACCCTAATCCATCATATGAAAACTAGAAAACCCTAATAACATCATTTGCAACATTCAAAAACCTTAATCCATCATATGAAAACAAGAAAACCCTAATAACATCATTTGCAACATTAAAATACCCTAATCCATCAAATGAAAACTAGAAAACTCGAATCCATCATATGAAAACTAAAAAACCCTAATAACATCATTTGCAACATTCAAAAACACTAATCTATCATATGAAAACTAGAAAACCCAAATCCATCATACGAAAACTAGAAAACCCTAATAACATCATTTGCAACATTCAAAAACCCTAACCCATCATATGAAAACTAGAAAACCCTAATCCATCATATGAAAACTAGAAAACCCTAATCCATCATGTGAAAACTAGAAAACCAGAAACCCCCTAACCTCTCTCTAGAATTTCCTCTCTCTAGAAAGTTTTTGTGTTTTTTGGTCTTGATTCTGCCGTACTTACAATGGATAATGATTCAATTGATTGTGATTCCATTTTAATGTCAAATGATGGTGTTATAATGGATCAGCAACATCATTCTCATGAGTTATCTTCTGGAAAAAGTCAACAAGTGAATGCTATTACGTTTTCTGAAAATCTTAAACAAGATTTTAAATTTTCATCTATAGAAAACAAATCTGAAGATCATGGCAATGCAATCAACTACAATAAAGATCAGAAAGAGAAAAAACTTCATATGGCTTTACGTAATATCAAAGGATCAATATTTAAGAATTATTCATATTCTTTAATTGAGGCCACTGATGAACGAAGAAATAAATGCAAAAATGACAATATTCAGCAAAAAAGATTGTCCACTGGTGGGATCTCCTCTTCTCTTGGTGTTCACGATTGCTACACTAAAGAGGATACTTGCATGCAACTTCACTCAACATCCAATGGAGAAGATACGGGTCTGATTTTTTCAGCAAATGATGGAACTCATTCAACAAATGGAGTTAATGGTGATAACTCATGTACAAATGGAAAAGAAAATACAATGGCCACCGAGGGAGGTGTCTCTACTACGGTCTCATTCAGCGGGGAATGCATGGATCATCAAGTCACGAGGGCTGGTGGAGGTGTGTCTCTATCGGCTGATGAATTTGTTTCTTCAAACCATGGACCTCAACAGGAAATGGTTACTAATAGCATTCCTAGAAACGAAACAGTGGGAGAAGCTATTAAAACATTATTAAACTCCAAGTCTGGGGAAGAAAATAACAAGATATTGAACAAACCCGGTCATGAAGATCATTCTTTTCTAGCTCACGGTAACTACACTCCCGATCATACAATCCAAGGTGTTCGTGATCCTCAAGCTGCAATCCGTGGTCACCATGTATCTAAAAAGACAACCGTGAAGAACATCAAGACGAACACCATGCAACAGAAAGGTGATGCAAGCTATGCTGTACGTGAAGTTCACGCTCCAAAAATCACCAATTCCAAAAGCAGCACAACGGTCAAGAACAAGGAGCTTCCCAACGGTAATAATGGTAAGGTAACAATGGTAACCGATCCTTCTTTTATTATGGCAAGCTCTTCTTTATTGAATGTTGATTATGGGTATAATAATAAAATAGAAGGGCATAGGACTAAAGCCATGGAGTTAGTGGGAGACATTAATCATAGTACTTGCTTAATGGGAGACAAGGAGACACATGCTCCACCTTTTGAGTTGTCTTTTCCCCCCTTGCATGTGACTAGCATCGAGTCTTCTCCTCTTAATGTGCCGATTAGTGTTTCTTCTATGGTATATGCGGATACTCATACTACTATCTTGAATGTGGATAAAATTGATAGTATTGTTAAGCCCACGGATCATAGCCCTTCTCTCTTAGGCCTCCCTTTAAATTCTTCCCCTTTGGGCCAACCAAAACAAACCCATTTTGCTAAGTTTAATCACATCCATAAGCCCAATGCATCTAATAAAACTAATTAGGCTAACAATTATAAGCCTCTTAATTCTAAAAACTTTGTTATTCAGAAACCGGGTAATCACTTGGACGCAAAAGCCATAAATCACAACGCTTGGTCTAGTAAATTACCTTTGCTAGTTAACTCTCAAGCTAACATCTTAAGTGGTCCTAAAATACATTCTAGCGACAAGTTTCGTTTCATTCCTAATCTGAGTAATGATATTGATGTGCTAGTAGATATCCCGATCAATGTTGTTAATAAGATATGTGAGACTCATGCTAGAACCATATGTGGTTATTTCGTGGGTTGTAAAATGAATTATTCCGATGTTCGTTATCTCGCCTCTAAGATGTGGTCTATACATGGTCTGGAAGATGTTCTGTTAAATGGTAATGGTGTCTATCTGTTTAAATTTAACAATGACCAAGGTCTTAAACATGTTATCACTCACGGACCATGGACATTTAGGAGTGGCCCCATTGTTATGCAAAAATGGAGACCCGGTCTTAGCATTCATAGAAACAACCATGACAAACTTCCTCTTTGGATTAAAATACATGACATCCCTTATGAGACTTGGAGTGAGGAAGGACTAAGTCACATTGCTTCTAAAATTGGTAAACCTCTTGCTATGGATTCGTATACAGCTAATATGTGTACTTATGCTGCGGGTAAGGCAGTCTATGCTCGTGTCCTTTTAGAAGTCCCAACTCGTCCTTCGTGGGTGGACAAAATTAACATCCGTATCCCTGATCCTGAAACACTTGAATTTTCTACACATACGCTTAGAGTTGAGTATGAATGGAAACCACCTATGTGCTCTCATTGTAAGGTTTTTGGTCACGAAACACATGTTTGTATGCATGTCATTACTAAAACTAATGATCCTTCTTTGGCTAATCAGATGGATACCTCTACCATTAATGCTTCTTCTATTATAGATAATATTGATGATTTTACTATGGTTTCAAACAAGAAAAATGCTCCAAAAAATGTATTTACTAAAGACAATAACAATAAAGTATCTTCTAAAAGCAATAATAGCAGAAAATACCAAAACAATACCCAAGATAATTTTTTTTCAAAAAATAAAACCTTTTTAAAAACTATTAGAAATAAGAAACGTTCTGAGAAACCTCCGATTCATATTAATAATACCCCCCTTTATCCACCATTCCCCCTAATCCCCCTTTGAAGGTTAAGCCCGCTGTTGTTGGATTCCCTAGCCCTATCATTCGAATTTCTTCCTCTAAGCCCCTAAATCAGTCTGAAGCCTCCACCCCTTTATTCAACACCTTCTCCATTCTTGAGACTTGTTCTTCTGATGTCATGGATATTCCCTCTTCTTCTGTCCCCCTGCACCATCCTGGTGCTCCTTCCCATTCTAGTCCTGATGATTTTGATCCTGATGTCGATGACCTTATGGTTGAGGACAACTGTATTGAGGTTGATTCTGATGATGGTGATACTGCCCAGTTCATTGTTAATGAGTTCGGATCCTATAATGATCAACCTATGATAGCTCCGGTGTCCGAGCAGATGGACTCCACCCCCTCCAAGTTTCCATATGACGCACATCGCTGCTTGGAATACTCGCGGTCTCTGTAAGCCTTCTCATCAGAAAGCCTTGAGAGATCTTATCCGCGATCAAAATCTTCATATTTGTGCTTCTCTTGAGACTCGTGCTTCCTTCCCTAACCTCCCTCTTATATGCAGTCGTACTTTTGGCTCTTGGTCGTGGTCTTCCAACGGTCTCTTCTCCCCTAGAGGGACTAGAATCGTGGTTGCCTGGGATCCAATGGCCATTGATATGATGCTTATCGACTTAAGTGATCAGGTTATGCATTTCAAAGTTAATATTCGTGATTCTAATAAATCCTTTTTCTGCTCCTTCGTCTATGCTCATAATGATCACATGATGCGTCGTTCTCTCTGGCATTCTCTTGCGGTCCATAAGAATGTGGTTAGAGATTCCCCTTGGATTCTTTTGGGTGATTTCAATGTTGCTCTTGATATCAAAGATAGCACCTCCGGATCGTCTGGGATTTCTCGTGCAATGGAGGATTTCAGGGACTGTGTCAATCTGATGGAAATGGAGGATCTTAACTATAAAGGTCTCTTCTACACATGGACCAAGTCTCCTAATGGTTCGGGTGGCATTCTCAAGAAGATCGATCGTGTCATGGGAAATACTCACTTCGTTGCTTCTTTCCCCTCCTCTACTGTCAATTTTCTCCCTTACCGTTCGTCCGATCATACTCCTGTTGTGCTTTCTCTCCCCCAACGTGCCCCTTTCCAACCTAAGCCTTTCAAGTTCCCTAATTTCCTGACTTATAAAGAAGATTTCAAACAGATTGTTGCCTCTTCTTGGAACCCTAACATCACTAGATATCGGATGTATAAGGTTTTCAAAAACCTTAAAAATCTGAAAGTGCCGATACGTAAGATGCTCCGCAACCAGGGAAACATCTTTTCTAAGGTTATCTCTCTTCGTAATGAGCTTGATAGAGTTCAGATTGCTTTGGACCGGGATCCTTTCAATAAGGACCTTCGTGAAGAACAATGCAGGTATCTCCTCGCTTATAACGAGGCTAGCCTGGATGAAGAGAGGTTCCTGAAACAAAAGGCTAAGGTTAACTGGCTGCGTGAGGGTGATAAAAATTCGGCTTTTTTCCACAAAGCGGTTAAAAGTCGTAAATCTCGCAATCGTATTAATTCTATCCAGGATGCTCAAGGTAACTGGATATCGTGGAACGATCTTCCTAATCTTTTTGTTTCTCATTTTCAAACCTTCTTGGGTTCTACCCAGCCGTCCAATGCTATTCGTGATCCTTCTTCCCTCTTCTCTAATAAGCTCTCCCCCCTCCAGTCTGCCGCCATGCTTACTCCTGTTACTGACGCGGAGGTTAAGTGTGTTCTGTTCCAGATGGGTGATGATAAAGCTCCTGGTTCTGATGGTTTCTCTGCTAAGTTCTTCAAGTCGGCTTGGAATATTGTGGGTCCTGATTTTTGTATGGCTGTTAAGGAATTCTTCGATTCTGGCAAACTTCTTAAGTCCTTCAACAGCACCATCCTTGCGCTCATCCCTAAAGTTGATTCCCCCTTCCAAAGTCAATGATTTACGCCTTATAGCTTGTTGTAATGTTATTTACAAATGTATCAGCAAGCTTATTGCGGATCGTATCAAAAACCATCTGTCTTCTCTGGTTGATGAAAACCAGTCTGCTTTCATCCCTGGTCGTTTGATCACCGACAACGTCCTTCTTGTCCACGAACTCATGCGTGATTATCATCGTCATCGTGGTCCTCCTAGGTGTGCTTTTAAAGTTGATATTCAAAAAGCCTACGACACGGTTGACTGGCAGTTTCTGCGGACCGTCTTGATTGGGTTTGGATTCCCCGATCGTATGATTGACTGGATCATGACTTGTATTTCGACGGTTACTTACTCTGTGAGTATTAATGGGAATACTCATGGTTATTTCGACGGTAAAAGGGGCCTTCGGCAGGGTGACCCCCTCTCTCCTTATCTCTTCACTCTTGTCATGGAAGTGCTTAACCTTATGATCAAGAGAAACATACATGATTCTGATTCTTTTAAATTCCACAGACAATGTGACGATCAAAATATCACCCATCTCTGCTTTGCCGACGATCTCCTTCTCTTCTGCCATGGTGATAGCTCTTCGGTTAAACTCATATGTGACTCTCTAGAGGAATTCTCTGGGGTTTCTGGCCTCCATCCCAACATTGCGAAGAGTGAAGCTTTCTACTGTAATGTTGGTGAGAGGACCAGGGCTGCCATTGACCTTATTGATAAGTTTCCTGAAGGCTCTTTTCCTGTTCGATACCTTGGCGTTCCTCTCATCACCACGTGTCTTGCCCACAAAGACTGTAAAGGACTTGTGGATAAAGTCAAATGCAGGATTAATGACTGGAAAAACAAGTCTCTTTCCTTTGCCGGTCGTCTCCAGCTGATCCTCTCTGTCCTTTCTTCTACTCAAATCTATTGGGCTTCTGTTTTTATTCTTCCTAAATCTATCTCTAACGATATTGAGAAGCTCATGAGAGGTTTCCTCTGGTGCCATGGTGAGTTGAAGCGTGGTAAAGCTAAAGTCTCCTGGAAAACTGTTTGCCTTCCTAAGGAACATGGTGGGCTTGGCATACGTAACCTTGCTATCTGGAATGTTGCCCTTATGGCTTCCCATGTTTGGAGACTCCTTTCCAAGAAAGAGTACCTATGGGTTAAGTGGATCCACTCGTACCGTTTATGTGGCCGTAACTTTTGGGATGCCCCCAAAAAATACGGTTCTGGATTTGCCTGGCGTAACATCCTGGATATGAGGGATAAGATAAGGGAGTATATAGTTTCCCAGATTGGTGATGGATGCTCTACTTCTGCTTGGTTCGATAACTGGCACCCCGCGGGCCCTCTTTCTAAATTCTTGTCTGTCCGTGACATCCATGATGCGGGTTTCACTCCTGATACAAAGGTTGCTGACCTGGTTCTTAACGGATCTTGGGTTCGGCCTCATTGTTGGAGAGATTCCCATACTGCTCTTCTTTCTCATAACCCCCCTACTCTTTCCACATTCGTCCTTGATAATCTCCTTTGGAGATCTAAAGACGGTCAACTCTCTCCTTTCTCTGTTCGTTCTGTTTGGAAGACTATTCGCCCCTATCATCAACCGGTCTTTTGGTTTCATCTTGTTTGGTTCTCCCAGAACATCCCCAGACATGCTTTCATTCTTTGGGTTGCTCTTAAAAATCGCCTTAAGACTCATGATAAAATCAAAATTTGGGACACTAATTCCAATCTCATTTGTGCGTTCTGCGGGGACTGTCCGGATTCCCTTACCCATCTCTTCTTTGAATGTTCTTTCGCTTCTTTGGTTTGGCATGACCTCCATCACGTCATGAATCTCTCCTTCTTCCCTGATAGCTGGTCTGATATCATTAGTCAACTCAACCCCAGTAATAAGAACAACACCATATGGTCTATCATTAGAAGACTTGTTTTTGCTGGAGCTGTATATCACATATGGCGGGAAAGAAATTTACGCATTTTTAAAAACCTAAAAAGATCCCATCATGCTGTCGTGAATAGTATTAAGGATGATATCCGCTGTAGACTGCTGACTCTATCTATGAAAACTTGCACTAATGTTGATTTGGCTAAAACTATTTGGACCCTCCCTTAATTTCCTTCCTTTGTGCTTTCTTTCTTTTTCTGCTTGTTTTGGATTGTATGGTTTGTTTGTTTTGCAGGTTGTTTTCCTTTATGTTCTTGTTTGCTTCTGGTTCCTTATCTTGTTTTGGTTCCTAGTTTAGCTTGTTGTCCGTTGGGGCCTGTCCCGATGGATTTTCTGTTTTTTGGTACCCCAGCCTTATATTGTATTTATTCTTTTTATTAATAAATTTGCCAGAGGTGCCGCCCTCTTTACCCAAAAAAAAAACTAGAAAACCCAACCATCACCCTGATGGCCTAGTGGATAAGGCTTAGGACTCTTTCTCTTCCCCCATAAAGAGGTTCCAAGTTCTAATCCCACTCCCTCCCTTTCCCCATAGGGAGCGTTAGGTTTCAATCAGGGGATGGCCACTGGCTACCTCTCTACCCCCGTAGGTGATTGACCCGGACCACCCTGCTGCCAGGTGTGCGTGGGCCCCGAGGTTGCTTCATCAGGGTCATCCAAATGATGGGTCGGGTGGGGTCCTCGGTTACCAAAAAAAAAAAAAAAACTAGAAAACCCTAATAACATAATTTGCAACATTCAAAAACCCTAATCCATTATATGAAAACTATAAAACCCTAATAACATCATTTGCAACACTAAAAAACCTTAATCCATCATATGAAAACTAGAAAACCCTAATAACATCATTTGCAACATTCAAAAACCCTAATCTATCATTTGAAAACTAGAAAACCCTAATCCATCATATGAAAACTAGAAAACCCAAATCCATCATATGAAAACTAGAAAACCCTAATAACATCATTTGCAACATTCAAAAACCCTAATCCATCATATGAAAACTAGAAAACCCTAATCCATCATATGCAACATTCAAAAACCCTAATCCATCATATGAAAACTAGAAAACCCTAATCTGTCATATGAAAACTAGAAAACCCTAATAACATCATATGCAACATTCAAAAACCTTAATCCATCATATGAAAACTTGAAAACCATAATAACATCATTTGCAACATTTAAAAACCCTAATCCATCAAATGAAAACTAGAAAACCCTAATAACATCATTTGCAACATTCAAAAACCCTAATCCATCATATGAAAACTAGAAAACCCTAATAACATCATATGCAACATTCAAAAACCCTAATCGATCATATGAAAACTATAAAACCGAAATCCATCATATGAAAACTAGAAAACCCTAATAACATCATTTGCAACATTCAAAAACCTTAATCCATCATATGAAAACAAGAAAACCCTAATAACATCATTTGCAACATTAAAATACCCTAATCCATCAAATGAAAACTAGAAAACCCGAATCCATCATATGAAAACTAGAAAACCCTAATAACATCATTTGCAACATTCAAAAACCCTAATCCATCATATGAAAACTAGAAAACCCTAATCCATCATACGAAAACTAGGAAACCCTAATAACATCATTTGCAACATTCAAAAACCCTAACCCATCATATGAAAACTAGAAAACCCTAATCCATCATATGAAAACTAGAAAACCCTAATCCATCATGTGAAAACTAGAAAACCCTAATAACATAATTTGCAACATTCAAAATCCCTAATCCATCATATGAAAACTATAAAACCCTAATAACCTCATTTGCAACACTCAAAAACCTTAATCCACAATATGAAAACTAGAAAACCCTAATAACATCATTTGCAACATTCAAAAACCCTAATCTATCATTTGAAAACTAGAAAACCCTAATCCATCATATGAAAACTAGAAAACCCAAATCCATCATATGAAAACTAGAAAACCCTAATAACATCATTTGCAACATTCAAAAACCCTAATCCATCATATGAAAACTAGAAAACCAACCATCACCCTGATGGCCTAGTGGAAAAGGCTTTGGACTCTTTCTCTTCCCCCATAAAGAGGTTCCAAGTTCTAATCTCACTCCCTCCCTTTCCCCATAGGGAGTGTAAGGTTTCAATCAAGGGATGGCCACTGGCCACCTCTCTACCCCCGTAGGTGATTGACCCGGACCACCCTGCTGCCAGGTGTGCGTGGGCCCCGAGGTTGCTTCATCAGGGTCATCCAAAGGATGGGTCGGGTGGGGTCCTCGGTTATCAAAAAAAAAAAAAAAAAAAAAAAAAACTAGAAAACCCTTATCCATCATATGCAACATTCAAAAACCCTACTCCATCATATGAAAACTAGAAAACCCTAATCTGTCATATGAAAACTAGAAAACCCTAATAACATCATTTGCAACATTCAAAAACCTTAATCCGTCATATGAAAACATGAAAACCATAATAACATTATTTGCAACATTCAAAAACCCTAATCCTTCATATGAAAACTAGAAAACCCTAATAACATTATTTGCATCATTCAAAAACCCTAATCCATTATATGAAAACTAGAAAACTCTAATCCATCATATGAAAACTAAAAAACCCTAATCCATCATATGAAAACTAGAAAACCCTAATAACATCATTTGCAACATTCAAAAACCCTAATTTATCATATGAAAACTAGAAAACCCTAATCCATCATATGAAAACTAGAAAACCCTAATCCATCATTAGAAAACTAGAAAACCCTAATAACATCATTTGTAACATTCAAAAACCATAATTCATCATATGAAAACTAGAAAACCCTAATAACATCATTTACAACATTCAAAAACCCTAATGCATCATATGAAAACTAGAAAACCCTAATAACATCATATTCAACATTCAAAAACCTTAATGCATCATATGAAAACTATAAAACCCTAATCCATCATATGAAAACTAGAAAACCCTAATAACATCATTTACAACATTCAAAAACCTTAATCTATCATATAAAAACAAGAAAACCCTAATAACATCATTTGCAACATTAAAATACCCTAATCCATCAATTGAAAACTAGAAAACACGAATCCATCATATGAAAACTAGAAAACCCTAATAACATCAGTTGCAACATTTAAAAATCCTAATCCATCATATGAAAAATTAGAAAACCCTAATCTATCATACGAAAACTAGAAAACCCTAATAACATCATTTGCAACATTCAAAAACCCTAACTCATCATATGAAAACTAGAAAACCCTAATCCATCATATGAAAACTAGAAAACCCTAATCCATCATGTGAAAACTAGAAAACCATAATAACATAATTTGTAACATTCAAAAACCCTAATCTATCATATGAAAACTATAAAACCCTAATAACATCATTTGCGACACTCAAAAACCTTAATCCATCATATGAAAACTAGAAAACCCTAATAACATCATTTGCAACATTTAAAAACCCTAATCTATCATTTGAAAACTAAAAAACCCTAATCCAACATATGAAAATTAGAAAACCCAAATCCATCATATGAAAACTAGAAAACCCTAATAACATCATTTGCAACATTCTAAAACCCTAATCCATCATACGAAAACTAGAAAACCCTAATCCATCATATGCCACATTCAAAAACCCTAATCCATCATATGAAAAACTAGAAAACCCTAATCTGTCATATGAAAACTAGAAAACCTTAATAACATCATTTGCAACATTCAAAAACCTTAATCCGTCATATGAAAACTTGAAAACCATAATAACATCATTTGCAACATTCAAAAACCCTAATCCTTCATATGAAAACTAGAAAACCCTAATAACATCATTTGCAACATTCAAAAACCCTAATCCATTATATGAAAACTAGAAAACCCTAATCCATCATATGAAAATTAGAAAACCCAAATCCATCATATGAAAACTAGAAAACCCTAATAACATCATTTGCAACATTCTTAAACCCTAATCCATCATATGAAAACTAGAAAACCCTAATCCATCATATGCAACATTCAAAAACCCTAGTCCATCATATGAAAACTAGAAAACCCTAATCTGTCATATGAAAACTAGAAAACCCTAATAACATCATTTGCAACATTCAAAAACCGTAATCCGTCATATGAAAACTTGAAAACCATAATAACATCATTTGCAACATTCAAAAACCCTAATCCTTCATATGAAAACTAGAAAACCCTAATAACATCATTTGCAACATTCAAAAATGTTGAAAATACGATAACTGATCTCCACAAATAAGGTTTTTTAAGCCGATTACTGTGTGACAGATATGTATTTTATCTATAATATGCGGAATAAATAAGAGTTGCGGAATAAAGTTAAGTTGCTGAAAGCTATAAATAAATAGACAGAAAGCGGTAAATAAAGTAAAAGTTAGAAGTTAGAGGTTAGATGTAATAAACGCCATTATCAACGATAACGTGTTTTACAATAAATAAAAAGGTTAGAAGTTAGAAGTTAGATGTCTCGGTTAAATACAGTCCACATGTGTTTTCGTTGTCGAGGTTCAATTCGGATGTATTGGATATTTGGTACAATTGATTTATAAAAGTTTAAATAAATCAATAACGACACAGATAATTTTAAAAGAACTTATCGATAGCTGCGGAAGATAGCGTTTTTCTTGATGTGTCGATTTCTTGTTCTTCGCGTTAGGATGAGGTTTTGGTGATTTTTGGTGTCGGGTAGAGGTTGTTTAGAGGTTTGAAGTTTGGTGTCGGGTAGAGGTTGTTTAGCGGTTTGAAGTTTGGTGTCGGGTGAAGGTTTTGTTTCTTGCGGTTTTGCGGTTTGATCCTCGTTGCCAAATGCAGAATTTTCAGAGTTTTGAGCTGTTTGGTCGTGGGTATGCTTGAGGTTTATGAGTATATGTTGTGTAGTATGTTAAAAATCAGCTAGAGGAAGCTTGAATTTATAGTCTGTTCTAGCGGAGATCGGGTCGCGATCCTCTATGGGATCGGGTCGCGATCTTGAGTGGTTCTCGCTTTTGTGCTGGCCACTACCCGACTCGGTGGAGTGTGGTTGGTGGGTAGGGTCGCGATCGATAAGAAGATCGGGTCGCGATCTGGTCGGGTCGCGATGGGCCAAAAGATCGGGTCGCGATCTCGTAGGATTGCCATCGGCTCGCGATCTTTGGTCAGCATAGTGTCACGTGTGTGTCATCAGATCGGGTCGCGATCTGGGTTTGGATCGGGTCGCGATCTGCACTGTTCCAGCCTTTTTCTTCTTTTGTTTTGATTTTCTTCACTTCGCGACACATGAGCTGTTGGGTCGCGATTGCTGTCGCTGGGTGACATTTTTGCTCTTTGGTACATAGTGTCTTTTTCTCAGGTTTGGTTGATCTCGGTTTGGTTGATCTTGAATTTACGCAACCTGAAATAAACTGGTGATATCTGTTAAAAAACATTTCGACTTATTTCAGTGATGGTCACATAAAAACATAAAAAACATTATTTAACAATTTCCCCCTATGTGATCATTAATGAAATGAGGAGAAAAATGTTTGATTGAAATTCTTGAAATTTGGATAAGACATTTATAAAACCATATCACTTGTTTTGAAAGAGTGTGACTAGATTTTACTTATGTTTTGAAAAATGTTTGTCAAGAATATTTGTTTCTGAATCAAAGTCTCGAGTTCGATTATCAAAAGGTTTTTGTATATGTATTTTCATAATATTCCTTAAGATTTTATAGCATTTATAAAGACGACAAGTGATCTTAATAGGTCGATTCAGATGAACTCTCATAGGTATAGCTCACACTTGACTGAGGTGTTTGTTTGTTCTGGGTGCAGAACTGGTGTATAATCACTAAAGATGAGTGATATCTCTCAGTTTGAAGGTGTTGACTTATGCTTAACGTGGATTTATACCTATATACTTTAGTCACTTGGTCTTCATATTAGATAATATATTAGATAATCAATCACATAAGACTGGTTTCGGCATTACTCAGAGGGTTTCTTCATTCATGCCATTGAAGTTCACTCTCTCTCCGTCGGGAAATACATGTAGAGGGGTTTAGAAATTTTCATAGTGCAGTTTGCAACTAAGAATATTCAATTATGAAGGCTACAATATCCCGATAAATCTTTGGTTTTGACAGCTATATTTGATAACGCTTTTGAGAATTCGTTGTTTGATAGATGTCTGTCTTTAATGGATTGTTGTTGTAAATCTTCTTTTTCTTTGGTGATGTGTTCACCTTTGTCTTTATCTTTTCTTGATTTGTGCGAATACACATTGTGTAAAAGATATCTGATGTGGTTACCAATTGTGATTTGTTGACAGCATTTATTGGATATGACTTTTTCGTTTCTTCATTTGTCAGATTTGTTATGCCAGATGATGAAGGTTTTCTTTGAAGTGGTTTGATTTAGGATAGGGATAGGTGATATAATAGACAGTTTGTCTAATATATAAGAAAATGAAAGTATCGTCCCTGGACATTTTGATATCTAAACAAAAATGAGACTAGCATCACGGTATAAGAGTATAAATCCTATAAGTCATAATGAAAACACCTTTGCTCACAGAAATGAATTCCACTTAGCAGTTAAAGACGAGGCACAATTTCTCACATGGGTTTGTTTTTCATCTGAATCTCCTGATCTTATGTCCCTTAATAGATAAAATCGTTATAATTGAAATAAATTCAAAGGGAATAGGAGAATGTTCATAACGAAAATTTTGAGATTTGAACCTTCACTTTAATTAAAGAATCAATATTACTGAGAACATTCATCGAGCATAAGTATCTGAAAATTTAGTCAAGAAGATGTTAATCACATGGTTTTGTAAAGATTTAAAAAGATAAAACTTTATCCTAAATTTTTTTGAGATTTTTGATTATGTGGATGTTTTTGAAGATTTTGGTTATTTGAATGTTTTTGGAAAACTTTGGTTTGGGGGTGAGAATGGGGTAACGAGAGTTCCCCCATAAATGATGCACTGGGATCATTTTGGATAGGTAGATTGGGATTGTTTAAAGAGGAATTTGGTTTTGGTGGTTCTCCCAAAAATGATGCATTGGGATTATTTGGATAGGTGGATTGGGGTGTTTTAGGAGGGTTCTGGTTTTGGTGGTTCCCCCTCGACTGGATCCGCATCATTTTGGTTTGATTGTGAAGTTTCTACATCGGAGGTAGTGTGGGTTTGAAGTCTTGTAGAAGGCTATGGTTTGTTGTCATATGCTTGGAACGGCCACTATCGATATACCATGTGCCATCCTTGGGCTCTCCAGCACAAAGTGCCTGCAATTAGACAGAAATTTTAGGTACCCAAACCATGGTGGGTCCTGATTTGTTAATGGTTTTTGATAATTTGGAATCATTGTAGTATTTGTTGATTGGACGGAATGGTTGAGGTTTAAGTTGATTTATTAGATTTTCCCAAAGTGAGATTTGTTTTTGGAAACCTGTCATTTGAAATGATTTCTGATTTTGTGAAAAGTATCCTATATGTGAAGATCTGTTTGATAACCTTTCTTTGTATCTGGGGTCTGAATGGTTTTGGAAAACACTTTGATGATTGAATGGAATTTGGTGAAATGATGGTTTCTGAAAGTTCCTTGAGAGATTGAAGTTTATCTTTTGAAAGTGACTTTGAATCGGTTTTTGAAAAGGTTTTTGTTTTGGATTAAAGGTTTGTTTTTGTGGCACAGCGATTGGTTTCAAAGGTTTTTCTTTGAAAACAATGGGCTTGCTTTGTTCTTTTGGTTTAAAGACAGCTTGAATGGGTTGTTTATTTGTCTGTTGTTTCTTTGAATACTTTTGTCCCAGATTGTTCTTTCCAATAAAGGTTGAGTTTAAAGAGGGAAAGACAGTTGGAACAGAAGTACTACCATTTTGATGATCAGAATTTTCTCCATTTAAGAAATTTTCAAGTTTGATTGTGCCATCATTCTTTGTTAGTTTAGTAGATCTCAATTGATGAGTTACTGAACTAGCAGAGTCTGATTCAGATTTTACAACTCTTTTGAATGACTTGTTGAAAAAAGTATCATCTGGGCTACAGTTGATAACTGTTTCATCATCTGAATCGTCCTCATTAGCAGATAAGAAGAAATCTGGTTGAGGCGATTTAGAGTTTTCACAAATTTTCCCATTTTTCTTTTCAGTCTCTTCATTTTCAAAAGATTCTCTTCCAATTCCCGGTTTATAATTCGTATCAATTTTGCCAGTTCCTAAGTTGTTTGCTTTAGTGAAAACATCATCACTCAATTTTCTGGCAATATTGATAGAATCCAGTTTTCCTTGAAATCTTTGATTTTCGGATTCAAGAAATTTGATTTGCTTTGAAGAATCATCTAGTTTTTGAATTAAACTAGTGTTTTTGTCAGTTAAATCTTGAACTTTTTGTTTTAACTGAAGGACTTCTATTTCTAAGGTATCTTTTATTTCAGATGGAAAAACAGATTGATTTTTTATTTCCAAATCCTTTTTTTGTTTTAGAGCTTCATTTAATTGTTCTAAGACGTTATTATATTCTTCTGATTTTCGTTCGATGTCTCTTTCAAGTTTGTCTCTAGTCCTTGTTGATTCTCCAAATCTGAGTTGCAAGGTTTGTAATTCAGATTTGCAGATATCAGATTTGACTATTGTGTCATGATATAGTTTGAGATCAGCTTTCAAACTGTTCTCAATCTTAGTCATGTGGGACTCAAATGGTGTTTTTGAAAGACCGATTTCTGAGATCATAGACCATACCTGATCGATGACATATGGAGCTCTTGAGTAGGTTGTGGAAGACATTTTTGGGTTGTTCTTGTTTTTTTTTTTAATATATTTTTTTTTTGAACAAGTGATATTAAGATGAAATTTTTAAAGAAAACTTATTGGTGGTTTATAAAAACGCTACACAAAAGTTCTCGACAAAAATTTCAGATTAAATCACACAAGCTCTGATACCAATTGTTGAAAATACGATAACTGATCTCCACAAATAAGGTTTTTTAAGCCGATTACTGTGTGACAGATATGTATTTTATCTATAATATGCGGAATAAATAAGAGTTGCGGAATAAAGTTAAGTTGCTGAAAGCTATAAATAAATAGACAGAAAGCGGTAAATAAAGTAAAAGTTAGAAGTTAGAGGTTAGATGTAATAAACGCCATTATCAACGATAACGTGTTTTTACAATAAATAAAAAGGTTAGAAGTTAGAAGTTAGATGTCTCGGTTAAATACAGTCCACATGTGTTTTCGTTGTCGAGGTTCAATTCGGATGTATTGGATATTTGGTACAATTCATTTATAAAAGTTTAAATAAATCAATAACGACACACATAATTTTAAAAGAACTTATTGATAGCTGCGGAAGATAGCGTTTTTCTTGATGTGTCGATTTCTTGTTCTTCGCGTTAGGATGAGGTTTTGGTGATTTTTGGTGTCGGGTAGAGGTTGTTTAGAGGTTTGAAGTTTGGTGTCGGGTAGAGGTTGTTTAGCGGTTTGAAGTTTGGTGTCGGGTGAAGGTTTTGTTTCTTGCGGTTTTGCGGTTTGATCCTCGTTGCCAAATGCAGAATTTTCAGAGTTTTGAGCTGTTTGGTCATGGGTATGCTTGAGGTTTATGAGTATATGTTGTGTAGTGTGTTAAAAATCAGCTAGAGGAAGCTTGAATTTATAGTCTGTTCCAGCGGAGATCGGGTCGCGATCCTCTATGGGATCGGGTCGCGATCTTGAGTGGTTCTCGCTTTTGTGCTGGCCACTACCCAACTCGGTGGAGTGTGGTTGGTGGGTAGGGTCGCGATCGATAAGAAGATCGGGTCGCGATTTGGTCGGGTCGCGATGGGCCAAAAGATCGGGTCGCGATCTCGTAGGATTGCCATCGGCTCGCGATCTTTGGTCAGCATAGTGTCACGTGTGTGTCATCAGATCGGGTTGCGATCTGGGTTTGGATCGGGTCGCGATCTGCACTGTTCCAGCCTTTTTCTTCTTTTGTTTTGATTTTCTTCACTTCGCGACACATGAGCTGTTGGGTCGCGATTGCTGTCGCTGGGTGACATTTTTGCTCTTTGGTACATAGTGTCTTTTTCTCAAGTTTGGTTGATCTCAGTTTGGTTGATCTTGAATTTACGCAACCTGAAATAAACTGGTGATATCTGTTAAAAAACATTTCGACTTATTTCAGTGATGGTCACATAAAAACATAAAAAACAATATTTAACAAAAAACCCTAATCCATTATATGAAAACTAGAAAACCCTAATCCATCATATGAAAACTAGAAAACCCTAATAACATCATTTGCAACATTCAAAAAACCCTAATTTATCATATGAAAACTAGAAAACCCTAATCCATCATATGAAAACTAGAAAACCCTAATCCATCATTAGAAAACTAGAAAACCCTAATAACATCATTTGTAACATTCAAAAACATATTCTATCATATGAACACCAGAAAACCCTAATAACATCATATGCAACATTCAAAAACCCTAATCCATCATATGAAAACTATAAAACCCTAATCCATCATATGAAAACTAGAAAACCCTAATAACATCATTTGCAACATTCAAAAACCTTAATCCATCATATGAAAACAAGAAAACCCTAATAACATCATTTGCAACATTAAAATACCCTAATCCATTATATGAAAACTAGAAAACCCAAATCCATCATATGAAAACTAGAAAACCCTAATAACATCATTTGCAACATTCAAAAACCCTAATCCATCATATGAAAACTAGAAAACCCTAATCCATCATACGAAAACTAGAAAACCCTAATAACATCATTTGCAACATTCAAAAACCCTAACCCTTCATATGAAAACTAGAAAACCCTAATTCATCATATGAAAACTAGAAAACCCTAATCCATCATGTGAAAACTAGAAAACCCTATTAACATAATTTGCAACATTCAGAAACCCTAATCCATCATATGAAAACTATAAAACCCAAATAACATCATTTGCAACACTCAACAACCTTAATCCATCATATGAAAACTAGAAAACCCTAATAACATCATTTGCAACATTCAAAAACCCTAATCTATCATTTGAAAACTAGAAAACCCTAATCCATCATATGAAAACTAGAAAACCCAAATCCATCATATGAAAACTAGAAAACCCTAATAACATCATTTGCAACATTCAAAAACCCTGATCCATCATACGAAAACTAGAAAACCCTAATCCATCATATGCAACATTCAAAAACCCTAATCCATCATATGAAAACTATAAAACCCTAATCCATCATATGAAAACTAGAAAAACCTAATAACATCTTTTGCAACATTCAAAAACCTTAATCCATCATATGAAAACAAGAAAACCCTAATAACATCATTTGCAACATTAAAATACCCTAATCCATCAAATGAAAACTAGAAAACCCGAATCCGTCATATGAAAACTAGAAAACCCTAATAACATCATTTGCAACATTCAAAAACCCTAATCCATTATATGAAAACTAGAAAACCCTAATCCATCATACGAAAACTAAAAAACCCTAATAACATCATTTGCAACATTCAAAAACCCTAACCCATCATATGAAAACTAGAAAACCCTAATCCATCATATGAAAACTAGAAAACCCTAATCCATCATGTGAAAACTAGAAAACCCTAATAACATAATTTGTAACATTCAAAAAGCCTAATCCATTATATGAAAACTATGAAACCCTAATAACATCATTTGCAATACTCAAAAACCTTAATCCATCATATGAAAACTAGAAAACCCTATTAACATCATTTGCAACATTTAAAAACCCTAATCTATCATTTGAAAACTAGAAAACCCTAATCCATTATATGAAAACTAGAAAACCCAAATCCATCATATGAAAACTAGAAAACCCTAATAACATCATTTACAACATTCAAAAACCCTAATCCATCATATGAAAACTAGAAAACCCTAATCCATCATACAAAAACTAGAAAACCCTAATAATATCATTTGCAACATTCAAAAACCTTAACCCTTCATATGAAAACTAGAAAACCCTAATTCATCCTATGAAAACTAGAAAACCCTAATCCATCATGTGAAAACTAGAAAACCCTATTAACATAATTTGCAACATTCAAAAACCCTAATCCATCATATGAAAACTATAAAACCCAAATAACATCATTTGCAACACTCAAAAACCTTAATCCATCATATGAAAACTAGAAAACCCTAATAACATCATTTGCAACATTCAAAAACCCTAATCTATCATTTGAAAACTAGAAAACCCTAATCCATCATATGAAAACTAGAAAACCCAAATCCATCATATGAAAACTAGAAAACCCTAATAACATCATTTGCAACATTCAAAAACCCTGATCCATTTACCAAAACTAGAAAACCCTAATCCATCATATGCAACATTCATAAACCCTTATCCATCATATGAAAACTATAAAACCCTAATCCATCATATGAAAACTAGAAAACCCTAATAACATCATTTACAACATTCAAAAACCTTAATCCATCATATGAAAACAAGAAAACCCTAATAACATCATTTGCAACATTAAAATACCCTAATCCATCAAATGAAAACTAGAAAACCCGAATCCGTCATATGAAAACTAGAAAACCCTAATAACATCATTTGCAACATTCTAAAACCCTAATCCATTATATGAAAACTAGAAAACCTAATCCATCATACGAAAACTAGAAAACCCTAATAACATCATTTGCAACATTCAAAAACCATAAACCATCATATGAAAACTAGAAAACCCTAATCCATCATATGAAAACTAGAAAACCCTAATCCATCATGTGAAAACTAGAAAACCGTAATAAAATAATTTGCAACATTCAAAAACCCTAATCCATCATATGAAAACTATAAAACCCTAATAACATCATTTGCAATACTCAAAAACCTTAATCCATCATATGAAAACTAGAAAACCCTAATAACATCATTTGCAACATTCAAAAACCCTAATCTGTCATTTGAAAACTAGAAAACCCTAATCCATTATATGAAAACTAGAAAACCCAAATCCATCATATGAAAACTAGAAAACCCTAATAACATCATTTGAACATTCAAAAACCCTAATCCATCATATAAAAACTAGAAAACCCTAATCCATCATACGAAAACTAGAAAACCCTAATAACATCATTTGCAACATTCAAAAACCCTAACCCTTCATATGAAAACTAGAAAACCCTAATTCATCATATGAAAACTAGAAAACCCTAATCCATCATGTGAAAACTAGAAAACCGTATTAACATAATTTGCAACATTCAAAAACCCTAATCCATCATATGAAAACTATAAAACCCAAATCACATCATTTGCAACACTCAAAAACCTTAATCCATCAAATGAAAACTAGAAAATCCTAATAACATCATTTGCAACATTCAAAAACCCTAATCTATCATTTGAATACCAGCAAACCCTAATCCATCATATGAAAACTAGAAAACCCAAATCCATCATATGAAAACTAGAAAACCCTAATAACATCATTTGCAACATTCAAAAACCATGATCCATCATACGAAAACTAGAAAACCCTAATCCATCATATGCAACATTCAAAAACCCTAATCCATCATATGAGAACTAGAAACCCTAATCTGTCATATGAAAACTAGAAAACCCTAATCCTTCATATGAAAACTAGAAAACCCTAATAACATGATTTGCAACATTCAAAAACCCTAATCCATTATATGACAACTAGAAATCCCTAATCCATCATATGAAAACTAAAAAACCCTAATCCATCATATGAAAACTAGAAAACCCAAATAACATCATTTGCAACATTCAAAGACCCTAATTTATCATATGAAAACGAGAAAACCCTAATCCATCATATGACAACTAGAAAACCCTAATCCATCATTAGAAAACTAGAAAACCCTAATAACATCATTTGTAACATTCAAAAACCCTAATCCATCATATGAACACTAGAAAACCCTAATAACATCATATGCAACATTCAAAAACCCTAATCCACCATATGAAAACTATAAAACCCTAATCGATCATATGAAAACTAGAAAACCCTAATAACATCATTTGCAACATTCAAAAACACTAATCCATCAAATGAAAACTAGAAAACCCTAATAACATCATTTGCAACATTCAAAAACCCTAATCCATCGTATGAAAACTAGAAAACCCTAATAACATCATATGCAACATTCAAAAACCTAATCCATCATATGAAAACTCTAAAACCCTAATCCATCATATGAAAACTAGAAAACCCTACTAACATCATTTGCAACTTTCAAAAACCTTAATCCATCATATGAAAACAAGAAAACCCTAATAACATCATTTGCAACATTAAAATACCCTAATCCATCAAATGAAAACTAGAAAACCCGAATCCATCATACGAAAACTAGAAAACCCTAATAACATCATTTGAAACATTCAAAAACCCTAATCCATCATATGAAAACTATAAAACCCTAATAAGATCATTTGCAACACTCAAAAACCTTAATCCATCGTATGAAAACTAGAAAACCCTAATAACATCATTTGCAACATTCAAAAACCCTAATCTATCATTTGAAAACTAGAAAACCTTAATCCATCGTATGAAAACTAGAAAACCCTAATAACATCATTTGCAACATTCAAAAACCCTAATCTATCATTTGAAAACTATAAAACCCTAATCCATCATATGAAAACTAAAAAACCCAAATCCATCATATGAAAACTAGAAAACCCTAATAACATCATTTGTAACATTCAAAAACCCTAATCCATCATACGAAAACTAGAAAACCCTAATCCATCATATGCAACATTCAAAAACCCTAATCCATCATATGAAAACTAGAAAAACCTAATATGTGAAATGAAAACTGGAAAACCCTAATAACATCATTTGCAACATTCAAAAACTTTAATCCGTCATATAAAAACTTGAAAACCATAATAACATCATTTGCAACATTCAAAAGCCCTAATCCTCATATGAACACTAGAAAACCCTAATAACATCATTTGCAACATTCAAAAACCCTAATCCATTATATGAAAACTAGAAATCCCTAATCCATCATATGAAAACTAAAAAACCCTAATCCAACATATGAAAACTAGAAAACCCTAATAACATCATTTGCAACATTCAAAAACCCTAATTTATCATATGAAAATGAGAAAACCCTAATCCATCATATGAAAACTAGAAAACCCTAATCCATCATTAGAAAACTAGAAAACCCTAATAACATCATTTGTAACATTCAAAAACCCTAATCCATCATATGAACACTACAAAACCCTACTAACATCATATGCAACATTCAAAAACCCTAATCCATCATATGAAAACTATAAAACCCTAATCGATCATATGAAAACTAGAAAACCCTAATAACATCATTTGCAACATTCAAAAACCCTAATCCATCAAATGAAAACTAGAAAACCCTAATAACATCATTTGCAACATTCAAAAACCCTAATCCATCATATGAAAACTAGAAAACCCTAATCCATCATACGAAAACTAGAAAACCCTAATAACATCATTTGCAACATTCAAAAACCCTAACCCATCATATGAAAACTAGAAAACCCTAATCCATCATATGAAAACTAGAAAACCCTAATCCATCATGTGAAAACTAGAAAACCCTAATAATATAATTTGAAACATTCAAAAACCCTAATCCATCATATGAAAACTATAAAACCCTAATAACATCATTTGCAACACTCAAAAACCTTAATCCATCGTATGAAAACTAGAAAACCCTAATAACATCATTTGCAACATTCAAAAACCCTAATCTATCATTTGAAAACTAGAAAACCCTAATCCATCATATGAAAACTAGAAAACCCTAATCCATCATATGAAAACTAGAAAACCCAACCATCACCCTGATGGCCTAGTGGATAAGGCTTAGGACTCTTTCTCTTCCTCCATAAAGAGGTTCCAAGTTCTAATCCCACTCCCTCCCTTTCCCCATAGGGAGTGTTAGGTTTCAATCAGGGGATGGCCACTGGCCACCTCTCTACCCCCGTAGGTGATTGACCCGGACCACCCTGCTGCCAGGTGTGCGTGGGCCCCGAGGTTGCTTCATCAGGGTCATCCAAAGGATGGGTCGGGTGGGGTCCTCGGTTACCAAAAAAAAAAAAAAAAAAAACTAGAAAACCCTAATAACATCATTTGCAACATTCAAAAACCCTAATCCATCATACGAAAACTAGAAAACCCTAATCCATCATATGCAACATTCAAAAACCCTAATCCATCATATGAAAACTAGAAAACCCTAATCTGTCATATGAAAACTGGAAAACCCTAATAACATCATTTGCAACACTCAAAAACTTTAATCCGTCATATAAAAACTTGAAAACCATAATAACATCATTTGCAACATTCAAAAGCCCTAATCCTTCATATGAAAACTAGAAAACCCTAATAACATCATTTGCAACATTCAAAAACCCTAATCCATTATATGAAAATTAGAAATCCCTAATACATCATATGAAAACTAAAAAACCCTAATCCATCATATGAAAAGTAGAAAACCCTAATAACATCACTTGCAACATTCAAAAACCCTAATTTATCATATGAAAACAAAAAAACCCTAATCCATCATATGAAAACTAGAAAACCCTAATCCATCATTAGAAAACTAGAAAACCCTAATAACATCATTTGTAACATTCAAAAATCCTAATCCATCATATGAACACTACAAAACCCTAATAACATCATATGAAACATTCAAAAACCCTAATCCATTATATGAAAACTATAAAACCCTAATCGATCATATGAAAACTAGAAAACCCTAATAACATCATTTGCATCATTCAAAAACCCTAATCCATCAAATGAAAACTAGAAAACCCTAATAACATCATTTGCAACATTCAAAAACCCTAATCCATCATATGAAAACTAGAAAACCCTAATAACATCATATGCAACATTCAAAAACCTAATCCATCATATGAAAACTATAAAACCCTAATCCATCATATGAAAACTAGAAAACCCTAATAACATCATTTGCAACATTCAAAAACCTTAATCGATCATATGAAAACTATTAAACCCTAATAAAATCATTTGCAACACTCAAAAACCATAATCCATCGTATGAAAACTAGAAAACCCTAATAACATCATTTGCAACATTCAAAAACCCAAATCTATAATTTGAAAACTAGAAAACCCTAATCCATCAGATGAAAACTAGAAAACCCAAATCCATCATATGAAAACTAGAAAACCCTAATAACATCATTTGCAACATTCAAAAACCCTAATCCATCAAATGAAAACTAGAAAACCCTAATAACATCATTTGCAACATTCAAAAACCCTAATCCATCATATGAAAACTAGAAAACCCTAATCCATCATACGGAAACTAGAAAACCCTAATAACATCATTTGCAACATTCAAAAACCCTAACCCATCATATGAAAACTAGAAAACCCTAATCCATCATGTGAAAACTAGAAAACCCTAATCCATCATGTGAAAACTAGAAAACCCTAATCCATCATGTGAAAACTAGAAAACCCTAATAATATAATTTGAAACATTCAAAAACCCTAATCCATCATATGAAAACTATAAAACCCTAATAACATCATTTGCAACACTCAAAAACCTTAATCCATCGTATGAAAACTAGAAAACCCTAATAACATCATTTGCAACATTCAAAAACCCTAATCTATCATTTGAAAACTAGAAAACCCTAATCCATCATATGAAAACTAGAAAACCCAAATCCATCATATGAAAACTAGAAAACCCAACCATCACCCTGATGGCCTAGTGGATAAGGCTTAGGACTCTTTCTCTTCCCCCATAAAGAGGTTCCAAGTTCTAATCCCACTCCCTCCCTTTCCCCATAGGGAGTGTTAGGTTTCAATCAGGGGATGGCCACTGGCCACCTCTCTACCCCCGTAGGTGATTGACCCGGACCACCCTGCTGCCAGGTGTGCGTGGGCCCCGAGGTTACTTCATCAGGGTCATCCAAAGGATGGGTCGGGTGGGGTCCTCGGTTACCAAAAAAAAAAAAAAAAACAAAAAAACTAGAAAACCCTAATAACATCATTTGCAACATTCAAAAACCCTAATCCATCATACGAAAACTAGAAAACCCTAATCCATCATATGCAACATTCAAAAACCCTAATCCATCATATGAAAACTAGAAAACCCTAATCTGTCATATGAAAACTGGAAAACCCTAATAACATCATTTGCAACATTCAAAAACTTTAATCCGTCATATAAAAACTTGAAGACCATAATAACATCATTTGCAACATTCAAAAGCCCTAATCCTTCATATGAAAACTAGAAAACCATAATAACATCATTTGCAACATTCAAAAACCCTAATCGATCATATGAAAACTAGAAATCCCTAATCCATCATATGAAAACTAAAAAACCCTAATCCATCATATGAAAAGTAGAAAACCCTAATATAATCACTTGCAACATTCAAAAACCCTAATTTATCATATGAAAACAAAAAAACCCTAATCCATCATATGAAAACTAGAAAACCCTAATCCATCATTAGAAAACTAGAAAACCCTAATAACATCATTTGTAACATTCAAAAATCCTAATCCATCATATGAACACTACAAAACCCTAATAACATCATATGAAACATTCAAAAACCCTAATCCATTATATGAAAACTATACAACCCTAATCGATCATATGAAAACTAGAAAACCCTAATAACATAATTTGCATCATTCAAAAACCCTAATCCATCAAATGAAAACTAGAAAACCCTAATAACATCATTTGCAACATTCAAAAACCCTAATCCATCATATGAAAACTAGAAAACCCTAATAACATCATATGCAACATTCAAAAACCTAATCCATCATATGAAAACTATAAAACCCTAATCCATCATATGAAAACTAGAAAACCCTAATAACATCATTTGCAACATTCAAAAACCTTAATCCATCATATGAAAACTATTAAACCCTAATAAAATCATTTGCAACACTCAAAAACCTTAATCCATCGTATGAAAACTAGAAAACCCTAATAACATCATTTGCAACATTCAAAAACCCTAATCTATAATTTGAAAACTAGAAAACCCTAATCCATCATATGAAAACTAGAAAACCCAATCCATCATATGAAAACTAGAAAACCCTAATAACATCATTTGCAACATTCAAAAACCCTAATCCATAAAATGAAAACTAGAAAACCCTAATAACATCATTTGCAACATTCAAAAACCCTAATCCATCATATGAAAACTAGAAAACCCTAATCCATTATACGAAAACTAGAAAACCCTAATAACATCATTTGCAACATTCAAGAACCCTAACCCATCATATGAAAACTAGAAAACCCTAATCCATCATATGAAAACTAGAAAACCCTAATCCATCATGTGAAAACTAGAAAACCCTAATAATATAATTTGAAACATTCAAAAACCCTAATCCATCATATGAAAACTATAAAACCCTAATAACATCATTTGCAACACTCAAAAACCTTAATCCATCGTATGAAAACTAGAAAACCCTAATAACATCATTTGCAACATTCAAAAACCCTAATCTATCATTTGAAAACTAGAAAACCCTAATCCATCATATGAAAACTAGAAAACCCAAATCCATCATATGAAAACTAGAAAACCCAACCATCACCCTGATGGCCTAGTGGATAAGGCTTAGGACTCTTTCTCTTCCCCCATAAAGAGGTTCCAAGTTCTAATCCCACTCCCTCCCTTTCCCCATAGGGAGTGTTAGGTTTCAATCAGGGGATGGCCACTGGCCACCTCTCTACCCCCGTAGGTGATTGACCCGGACCACCCTGCTGCCAGGTGTGCGTGGGCCCCGAGGTTGCTTCATCAGGGTCATCCAAAGGATGGGTCGGGTGGGGTCCTCGGTTACCAAAAAAAAAAAAAAACTAGAAAACCCTAATAACATCATTTGCAACATTCAAAAACCCTAATCCATCATACGAAAACTAGAAAACCCTAATCCATCATATGCAACATTCAAAAACCCTAATCCATCATATGAAAACTAGAAAACCCTAATCTGTCATATGAAAACTGGAAAACCCTAATAACATCATTTGCAACATTCAAAAACTTTAATCCGTCATATAAAAACTTGAAAACCATAATAACATCATTTGAAACATTCAAAAGCCCTAATCCTTCATATGAAAACTAGAAAACCCTAATAACATCATTTGGAACATTCAAAAACCCTAATCCATTATATGAAAACTAGAAATCCCTAATCCATCATATGAAAACTAAAAAACCCTAATCCATCATATGAAAAGTAGAAAACCCTAATAACATCACTTGCAACATTCAAAAACCCTAATTTATCATATGAAAACAAAAAAACCCTAATCCATCATATGAAAACTAGAAAACCCTAATCCATCATTAGAAAACTAGAAAACCCTAATAACATCATTTGTAACATTCAAAAATCCTAATCCATCATATGAACACTACAAAACCCTAATAACATCATATGAAACATTCAAAAACCCTAATCCATTATATGAAAACTATAAAACCCTAATCGATCATATGAAAACTATAAAACCCTACTGACAGCATCTAAGAGTCCTACTTCACGAGTCACAGACTCCATCTATTCCCCTATTAGGATCATGCTAACCTGCAGGGACATTTAACAAACGGTATGAGCTACAAAGCTCAGTGAGTAATCATTTCTGCAAATAACGTGTATCAAATATATTCGTATATCTGTTCGGATATCGAATCCAAACTCATAGCCTTACTGGCTGACCATATATCTCTTAGGATTTCACATCCTAATTTTATAGCCTTACAGGCTACTTCATGACAACCTGCAATTATCGAACCACATCAGTTATTTGCACAGATAATCATATCTATCGTTTCCGTCCCATGTTTCTTAGTCACAATGGACTGCATCATATATCATGGCTATATAAGCCGCACCCTGTGTCATAGCTATATAAGCTACACCAAAACAATATCAATATATAAATCATAGCCCGCAGGCCGCATCAACTGGGTTTAATACCCGATATCATAGCCAAAAGGCCGTACCATGTACCTGTAACAAAATCATAGCCCGAAGGCCGCATCGGAGACATAGCCCGAAGGCCGCACCGGAGTCATAGCCAACAAGGCCGCATCGGAGACATAGCCAACAAGGCCGCACCCATTGGATATAGCATCCAGAATTAGTTATGGCTCACGGGTTAGCCCGCTGTTGCCTGAAACACGTGGCTCACAGGAAAATCCCGCTGTTGCCTAGACTCACGGCTGGTTCCGGTCTTGTCTATATAAGTTTTATTGACTCACGGCTGGTTCCGGTCTTGTCATATAAGTTTTATTGACTCACGGCTGGTTCCGGTATTGTCATATAAGTTTTATTGACTCACGGCTGGTTCCGGTATTGTCATATAAGTTTTATTGACTCACGGCTGGTTCCGGTATTGTCATATAAGTTTTATTGACTCACGGCTGGTTCCGGTATTGTCATTTCATTTATTTTTACACTGGTCATTTTCGTCCACCGAAGCCATTTCAACCTGTAACAAATCAATCATCATATATCACGTATGATATCAGTGAGATTACTCACCTGGATACTAGCTGCGTTTCAATTTCGGTTGTTTCTTGCCTTTGCGTGCACCACAACCATTTTGTCCCACATCTATATAATCATTTATATACCAAATGATAATAGGTTAATAGCCATTCCAATTAACTCTAATACAATAGAGTTCAATAAAAAAATCATTACAAACAATGCCTAGTTAATAAACTTTCCGTTTACTAACTTTTTATGAATTTTACTGTTCACCGAGGCATTCGAATCGATCTACAGTGCCCCCGAGGGGTCGAAAACTCAACTTAATAATTTTCCCAAACTTTTCAGACCATAACGAGCCTATGGTCCAAATTTGAGCTAAAACGGACAAGCCAAACGAAAGTTAGCGAGTCGGAAGTCCCCTGCCTGGCCCCTGCTTGGAGGCGCACTGCGCCAGGTATCAGGCGCACTGCGCCTGGGCGCACCCCGCCCTGATCCTGGGCGCAGTGCACCCTGCGCCTGGGCTGACCCCCTGGACAGTCGCGATTTATGCACTGTAGCAAGCAGTTTTGGACCATTAAGTCCTTAATGCAGTCCTTAATCGATTGGGGTTTGTTTCTAGGCTAAAACCTTATACTCTAACAAGGTTTTCAACCATCCAAAACAACTAAATCAATCAAAATGAAGAATTAGGGTTCTTAGTCCCAAAACCCCAAAACTTCAAATTCATCACTAATAGCAATCTACTTCCATTTTCTTTAGTTAAGTCTTTATTAGCATGACTTAATGGAAGTATTACATCAACTTAACAACATAATCATCACTTCAAATGCAGTTTTGAGTTGCTACAAAACTCATCAAGAAATAACAAGCTAGAACTTGAAGAACTAACCTTTCAAGCTTAGGAATCATCAATTCCAAGCCATAGTTCCAATTCCAATCTTCAATTCTTCAAAATTTCTCTAAGTATTGCAGAATTTGTGCAGAGAAATCTTCTCCCGTAGCTGCACACAATCGCCAGTCAAAGAGAGTCAACTCTCTCTATATATATCACAAATTTTTACAATTTGGTCCCTAAGTTCATTTTCTTGAACTTTGACCACAATAACCAAGTTTTATTACAATAAAACTTTCATTTCTTACATTTTCGCCACAACCAACAATATTTTCAGAATTGGTCCTTCACTTGTCAAATGACCAAAATACCCTTTCGCGGTAAAACGACCAAAATCAGTTTTTATAACATTTTAAGTCCAAAACTCAAAATATTATTTCAACTAAATACTTTTTCTGTCCAAAAGACCAAATTACCCTTCTAAGGTAAAATGACCATTTTGCCCTTTTATTATAATTATATAATAAAACATGTCTTGGCGTTACAAATTCTCCCCTCCTTCAAAAGATTTCGTCCCTGAAATCATACTATCAAGCGAGGGTATTTCTTTCTCGTTACAATTCCGGTTTCCCATATCGTATGGAAACCTTTATGGTATTGCCTAAGCACTTAACCATACCAGTCTTCTTATCTCGTGGTTATATCACCACCCGCATATCACTCCTCCGGTTGTCCCGGGCACCTTAATCACTTATCTTCCTCATTTCAACATGAGGGATTCGTTAGAATTTATCAATCTATGTTCTCAAAACCATGAGACCCATAGAAAACTTATAAATATCTTGAAGTTCATCAAGAATTTTCAATCAATACACCGCAATTTTTGCTTTTGGGATATACGGAAAGGTCCAATAAACAAGGGCCCAACTTTCCTTTTTGTCCCACATCAATTTCTAGTCCTTCCGAAGGGTCACTGTGAGTTCCACCATCTTCCTTTACTTGGGGTTTCAATGATTTTACTCGAAAATCCGCATACTACTCTTGTCGACTTTGGTCTATTTCCAAGCTTTCTCGAATTTGCCTAATCTTTTCTTCTGTTTGAGATACAATCTCAGGTTTAGTCAATGGCTTCTCCCCAACTTCTGTCTGGCAATTCGGCGTGCAACACGGTAGTCTAAACAATACTTCCTACGAGTCAATAAAACACTAGTATAATACCTATACTTATCTACAACTTCTACCAAGGATAGACGGTCGTATTGTTTTCCGCTAGGGTCTGTTATGCAAATTTCAAGCATAACTCCTAAGGTCTGCATCATTATCTCACCTCGTCAATCCATCTGCGATTCGCACACAGTACTTACTAGTACTTTTGAGCTAATAATTCTAAGAATTAATGCTAAATTCAGCAAATACTTCTAGTATCTCGATCCGATACAGTCGCCACCTGTAGTGCACGTCAACGATTTTCTTTTTCTATGTAGTTTTTCACTACTTTTCGATCTTAATTTCTTCCTTAGTCAGTATAAATCTACACTGATTTTCATCAATCAACCTGCAATTACCCATATAGTGTCATATCCATGCGGTACTTGCAAAGACTTTATTACAAAGTCTATGATATTTTTCGTCCCATTTCTTCTTTAGGACGTACAACCCTATGTTTCTAATGATTTGACTGTAGTTACCCACAAGTCAAACACTTTTCACATATCTTTCAATGTCTTTCTTCAGCCCCAGCCACCAACACATAGGTTTTATCGACCTATACAGTTTGGTATTGCCCCGGGTATGCTGCATATCTGATACAAAATGCATCTTTTCAAGATGATTTTTATGTTTCGTTTGACTTTGGAATTCACATTCACAACCGCCAAGGGTTTTAAATCACTGTGATATTCCAACTAACTTCCGCTACTATTTAATCATTTATTCACTTTTCACGTTTTCAGACTTGCACACATCTTTCTGTGCTACCCGAATCAACTCAGGTAATCAATTTGCCACGTTCATACACGTGAATGTAACCTCCAAAGGTTACTCTTTCTAATTCAAGGCATCTGTAATCACATACGCCTTTCTGAGATGGTACAAGATTTCATACCCGAAATCTCTAAGTAACCCATCTATCTTTGCTATTTCATATATAGCTTCTTTTGATCAACTAAGTACTTCAAACTTTTATGATCCGTATAAATAGTAAGCTTTACACCACATCAGTAGTGTCTCCAAAGCTTAAATGCCAAAATCATAATTGCCACTGCAATATCATGTATCCAAAATTAACTTTGGATGTGTTTCTATAAAACAATTTATATTCTCTACTTAGCAATAATGCTAACACCGGAGTTTCACACAAGGTTTGTTCTAAACCTTTACAAGATATCTGTGGTCTTTCTACCACTCAAACTTTTCACTTTTCCTAGTTAACTTTAGTCAACTGAACAACAATCAAGGAGCAGTTTTCTACAACTCTCCTAAATTAACTCGCCAATCCCAGGAAACTACAATTTCAGTCAGATTCCTCAGGCGGTTCCAGTTTTATCACATCATCAATTCTACTGGATTTATTTTATCATCTTTGGCACTATTATCATGCCCAAAGAATTGAAACTCCTTTTAGCCAAATTTTCATACTTGGAGAATTTTACATATCACTTAGCTCAGTGAAGTAACTCTAATATCTGGTACAATGTTCCTCATATTCAGTCTGGTTTCGAGAATATCAGATTCTCAGTAGTCAATGTACATACACATTAACTTCTCTTTCTTCTTTTCAAACAAGACAGGGCTCCACACGATGACACATCCTGCCATATCAGACCCCAATTCAAAAACAATTTCTTCTAATTGTTTTACCACTCTGCCATCTCTGCAGAGGCAAATCAATATAGAGCCTAAATAACGGTAACGGCTCCCAAGACCAGCTTAATCATAAGCTCTTCTCACCAATCTGGTAGAAATCCTGGAAGTTCTTTTCAAAAGAAACATCCAAGAATTTATTTAAAGTTTTACATTACTATCACCGCTTTATTTAGCTTGGTCCATACCACGTATGCCAACTACAACATCAATCTATTACTAACTCTTTCCGAGTTTAAGCAAAGAAAATTACCGGTATTCTTAACAACGGTCATTTACCATGGATTTTCATCCGCTCATTTCTGCTTTAAGAACCATAATGTTCTTATTTCTACAATTCATGTTAGCATAATTCATTGCTAACCAATTCATAAGCATAATTGCTTCAGTTTTAAAGGTAGTCATCGGCTTCAGATTTATAGGGAAAATGGTCCCGTAAATCCTAAGCAATCTACCTTCCAGGTGTTCCATATCTAGAACATGTTTGCTATCTGCTATAGCTACTTCCAGAATTTCATCTAAAATCGTTGATGAAATATTCCAACAAGACGCCAGTGTCACCGATCCAAAGCATAACTTCATGGATCAAATATAACATACACGAGGTTATATTCAAAACATTTACATCGGAGATCATATCTGTTTCCTCACGAGCTCATTTCAAAATCTGCTGGAATGCTCAAGGTACCACTGGTCCTTCTTAACCATCCATTTCTTCTTTCTTTCCTGGGTTCACCACCCGTTACTCCACATTTAGCATGTGAGTATGTCATAAGGAAGTGATCTATAGTTCATCGCTGGAACCACTTCCGTCCCATACAACAAGTTCGAGCAATCTGCTCCTATCATCTGCAATTTCAGCATGTCAACGGTAGAGTTTCAACTCTACAATTTTCTTAGTGCCTTTCCTGCACTGATCACAATACATAGTGGCTCTGTTTTGGTCCTTTCCCTATAAGGTTGGACCCAATTTGTGACAACTTCTTCTGAGAATTCCACTTTTATTTTCTGCTTTTCTTGTAGTCTCAACTACTGTTCTTTCACCTTGAATATCAACCAAGGTGAGCAACCGATTTTTCTTTCTCTGACCACAGCAACTACTGTTGCTTGTCATGTGGATTTTCTGCTACTTGTCTCTTTGCCCCTCGTTCGATGAAGCCTTGGGAAAGGGCTGGTTCGCCTCTCAAAGCTGCACGCCCTAAATTCCTCAAAATACGATTCGCTGCTCATACTTCTTATACGTTAGAAGTCAGCAATAGTTAGGTTATATATGTTTAATAACAACTTATATACACCTAACAGTACATCGTGTCTACTGTCTACAGGTTTAAGTCCAGGAATCTACTCTATAGACACCTAGTTCACTTAAACCACGGCTCTGATACCAACTTGTAACACCTGGCTTTTAAAACAAAACACCCCTGAAAATTTTTTCATTTAAAACTATAACAAAGGGGTATATTTTAGTAAAAACGGGTACAAGCGTATCAAGGAGAGTATAAAATACCGTAGTCTCCTTTGAAGCCGGGCTGCTACTGACAGCATCTAAGAGTCCTAATTCACGAGTCACGGACTCCATGTATTCCCCTATTAGGATCATGCTAACCTGCAGGGACATTTAACAAACGGTATGAGCTACAAAGCTCAGTGAGTAATCATTTCTGCAAATAACGTGTATCAAATATATTCGTATATCTGTTCGGATATCGAATCCAAACTCATAGCCTTACTGGCTGACCATATATCTCTTAGGATTTCACATCCTAATTTTGTAGCCTTACAGGCTACTTCATGACAACCTGCAATTATCGAACCACATCAGTTATTTGCACAGATAATCATATCTATCGTTTCTGTCCCATGTTTCTTAGTCACAATGGACTGCATCATATATCATGGCTATATAAGCCGCACCCTGTGTCATAGCTATATAAGCTACACCAAAACAATATCAATATATAAATCATAGCCCGCAGGCCGCATCAACTGGGTTTAATACCCGATATCATAGCCAAAAGGCCGTACCATGTACCTGTAACAAAATCATAGCCCGAAGGCCGCATCGGAGACATAGCCCGAAGGCCGCACCGGAGTCATAGCCAACAAGGCCGCATCGGAGACATAGCCAACAAGGCCGCACCCATTGGATATAGCATCCAGAATTAGTTATGGCTCACGGGTTAGCCCGCTGTTGCCTGAAACACGTGGCTCACAGGAAAATCCCGTTGTTGCCTAGACTTACGGCTGGTTCCGGTCTTGTCTATATAAGTTTTATTGACTCACGGCTGGTTCCGGTCTTGTCATATAAGTTTTATTGACTCACGGCTGGTTCCGGTATTGTCATATAAGTTTTATTGACTCACGGCTGGTTCCGGTATTGTCATATAAGTTTTATTGACTCACGGCTGGTTCCGGTATTGTCATATAAGTTTTATTGACTCACGGCTGGTTCCGGTATTGTCATTTCATTTATTTTTACACTGGTCATTTTCGTCCACCGAAGCCATTTCAACCTGTAACAAATCAATCATCATATATCACGTATGATATCAGTGAGATTACTCACCTGGATACTAGCTGCGTTTCAATTTCGGTTGTTTCTTGCCTTTGCGTGCACCACAACCATTTTTTCCCACATCTATATAATCATTTATATACCAAATGATAATAGGTTAATAGCCATTCCAATTAACTCTAATACAATAGAGTTCAATAAAAAAATCATTACAAACAATGCCTAGTTAATAAACTTTCCGTTTACTAACTTTTTATGAATTTTACTGTTCACCGAGGCATTCGAATCGATCTACAGTGCCCCCGAGGGGTCGAAAACTCAACTTAATAATTTTCCCAAACTTTTCAGACCATAACGAGCCTATGGTCCAAATTTGAGCTAAAACGGACAAGCCAAACGAAAGTTAGCGAGTCGGAAGTCCCCTGCCTGGCCCCTGCTTGGAGGCGCACTGCGCCAGGTATCAGGCGCACTGCGCCTGGGCGCACCCCGCCCTGATCCTGGGCGCACTGCGCCCTGCGCCTGGGCAGACCCCCTGGACAGTCGCGATTTATGCACTGTAGCAAGCAGTTTTGGACCATTAAGTCCTTAATCCAGTCCTTAATCGATTGGGGTTTGTTTCTAGGCTAAAAACTTATACTCTAACAAGGTTTTCAACCATCCAAAACAACTAAATCAATCAAAATGAAGAATTAGGGTTCTTAGTCCCAAAACCCCAAAACTTCAAATTCATCACTAATAGCAATCTACTTCCATTTTCTTTAGTTAAGTCTTTATTAGCATGACTTAATGGAAGTATTACATCAACTTAACAACATAATCATCACTGCAAATGCAGTTTTGAGTTGCTACAAAACTCATCAAGAAATAACAAGCTAGAACTTGAAGAACTAACCTTTCAAGCTTAGGAATCATCAATTCCAAGCCATAGTTCCAATTCCAATCTTCAATTCTTCAAAATTTCTCTAAGTATTGCAGAATTTGTGCAGAGAAATCTTCTCCCGTAGTTGCACACAATGGCCAGTCAAAGAGAGTCAACTCTCTCTATATATATCACAAATTTTTACAATTTGGTCCCTAAGTTCATTTTCTTGAACTTTGACCACAATAACCAAGTTTTATTACAATAAAACTTTCATTTCTTACATTTTCGCCACAACCAACAATATTTTCAGAATTGGTCCTTCACTTGTCAAATGACCAAAATACCCTTTCGCGGTAAAACGACCAAAATCAGTTTTTATAACATTTTAAGTCCAAAACTCAAAATATTATTTCAACTAAATACTTTTTCTGTCCAAAAGACCAAATTACCCTTCTAAGGTAAAATGACCATTTTGCCCTTTTATTATAATTATATAATAAAACATGTCTTGGCGTTACACCTAATAACATCATTTGTAACATTCAAAAATCCTAATCCATCATATGAACACTACAAAACCCTAATAACATCATATGAAACATTCAAAAACCCTAATCCATCATATGAAAACTATAAAACCTTAATCGATCATATGAAAACTAGAAAACCCTAATAACATCATTTGCATCATTCAAAAACCCTAATCCATCAAATGAAAACTAGAAAACCCTAATAACATCATTTGCAACATTCAAAAACCCTAATCCATCATATGAAAACTAGAAAACCCTAATAACATCATATGCAACATTCAAAAACCTAATCCATCATATGAAAACTATAAAACCCTAATCCATCATATGAAAACTAGAAAACCCTAATAACATCATTTGCAACATTCAAAAATCTTAATCAATCATATGAAAACTATTAAACCCTAATAAAATCATTTGCAACACTCAAAAACCTTAATCCATCGTATGAAAACTAGAAAACCCTAATAACATCATTTGCAACATTCAAAAACCCTAATCTATAATTTGAAAACTAGAAAACCCTAATCCATCATATGAAAACTAGAAAACCCAAATCCATCATATGAAAACTAGAAAACCCTAATAACATCATTTGCAATATTCAAAAATCCTAATCCATCATACGAAAACTAGAAAACCCTAATCCATCATATGCAACATTCAAAAACCCTAATCCATCATATGAAAACTAGAAAACCCTAATTTGTCATATGAAAACTGGAAAACCCTAATAACATCATTTTCAACATTCAAAAACTTTAATCCGTCATATGAAAACTTGAAAACCATAATAACATCATTTGCAACATTCAAAAGCCCTAATCCTTCATATGAAAACTAGAAAACCCTAATAACATCATTTGCAACATTCAAAAACCCTAATCCATTATATGAAAACTAGAAAACCCTAATCCATCATATGAAAACTAAAAAACCCTAATCCGTCATATGAAAACTAGAAAACCCTAATCCATCATTAGAAAACTAGAAAACCCTAATAACATCATTTACAACATTCAAAAACCCTAATTTATCATATGAAAACGAGAAAACCCTAATCCATCATATGAAAACTAGAAAACCCTAATCCATCATTAGAAAACTAGAAAACCCTAATAACATCATTTGTAACATTCAAAAACCCTAATCCATCATATGAACACTACAAAACCCTAATAACATCATATGCAACATTCAAAAACCCTAATCCATCAAATGTAAACTAGAAAACCCTAATAACATCATTTGCAATATTCAAAAACCCTAATCCATCAAATGAAAACTAGAAAACCCTACTAACATCATATGCAACATTCAAAAACCTAATCCATCATATGAAAACTATAAAACCCTAATCCATCATATGATAACTAGAAAACCCTAATAACATCATTTGAAACTTTCAAAAACCTTAATCCATCATATGAAAACAAGAAAACCCTAATAACATCATTTGCAACATTAAAATACCCTAATCCATCAAATGAAAACTAGAAAACCGAATCCATCATATGAAACCTAGAAAACCCTAATAACATCATTTGCAATATTCAAAAACCTTAATCCATCGTATGAAAACTAGAAAACCCTAATCCATCATACAAAAACTAGAAAACCCTAATAACATCATTTGCAACATTCAAAAACCCTAACCCATCATATGAAAACTAGAAAAACCTAATATGTGAAATGAAAACTGGAAAACCCTAATAACATCATTTGCAACATTCAAAAACTTTAATCCGTCATATAAAAACTTGAAAACCATAATAACATCATTTGCAACATTCAAAAGCCCTAATCCTCATATGAACACTAGAAAACCCTAATAACATCATTTGCAACATTCAAAAACCCTAATCCATTATATGAAAACTAGAAATCCCTAATCCATCATATGAAAACTAAAAAACCCTAATCCATCATATGAAAACTAGAAAACCCTAATAACATCATTTGCAATATTCAAAAACCCTAATTTATCATATGAAAATGAGAAAACCGTAATCCATCATATGAAAACTAGAAAACCCTAATCCATCATTAGAAAACTAGAAAACCCTAATAACATCATTTGTAACATTCAAAAACCCTAATCCATCATATGAACACTACAAAACCCTAATAACATCATATGCAACATTCAAAAACCCTAATCTATCATATGAAAACTATAAAACCCTAATCGATCATATGAAAACTAGAAAACCCTAATAACATCATTTGCAACATTCAAAAACCCTAATCCATCAAATGAAAACTAGAAAACCCTAATAACATCATTTGCAACATTCAAAAACCCTAATCCGTCATATGAAAACTAGAAAACCCTAATCCATCATACGAAAACTAGAAAACCCTAATAACATCATTTGCAACATTCAAAAACCCTAACCCATCATATGAAAACTAGAAAACCCTAATCCATCATGTGAAAACTAGAAAACCCTAATAATATAATTTGAAACATTCAAAAACCCTAATCCATCATATGAAAACTATAAAACCCTAATAACATCATTTGCAACACTCAAAAACCTTAATCTATCGTATGAAAACTAGAAAACCCAAATAACATCATTTGCAACATTCAAAAACCCTAATCTATCATTTGAAAACTAGAAAACCCTAATCCATCATATGAAAACTAGAAAACCCAAATCCATCATATGAAAACTAAAAAACCCAACCATCACCCTGATGGCCTAGTGGATAAGGCTTAGGACTCTTTCTCTTCCCCCATAAAGAGGTTCCAAGTTCTAATCCCACTCCCTCCCTTTCCCCATAGGGAGTGTTAGGTTTCAATCAGGGGATGGCCACTGGCCACCTCTCTACCCCCGTAGGTGATTGACCCGGACCACCCTGCTGCCAGGTGTGCGTGGGCCCCGAGGTTGCTTCATCAGGGTCATCCAAAGGATGGGTCGGGTGGGGTCCTCGGTTACCAAAAAAAAAAAAAAAAAAAAAAAAAAAAACTAGAAAACCCTAATAACATCATTTGCAACATTCAAAAACCCTAATCCATCATACGAAAACTAGAAAACCCTAATCCATCATATGCAACATTCAAAAACCCTAATCCATCATATGAAAACTAGAAAACCCTAATCTGTCATATGAAAACTAGAAAACCCTAATAACATCATTTGCAACATTCAAAAACTTTAATCCGTCATATAAAAACTTGAAAACCATAATAACATCATTTGCAACATTCAAAAGCCCTAATCCTTCATATGAAAACTAGAAAACCCTAATAACATCATTTGCAACATTCAAAAACCCTAATCCATTATATGAAAACTAGAAATCCCTAATCCATCATATGAAAACTAAAAAACCCTAATCCATCATATGAAAAGTAGAAAACCCTAATAACATCACTTGCAACATTCAAAAACCCTAATTTATCATATGAAAACAAGAAAACCCTAATCCATCATATGAAAACTAGAAAACCCTAATCCATCATTAGAAAACTAGAAAACCCTAATAACATCATTTGTAACATTCAAAAATCCTAATCCATCATATGAACACTACAAAACCCTAATAACATCATATGAAACATTCAAAAACCCTAATCCATCATATGAAAACTATAAAACCCTAATCGATCATATGAAAACTAGAAAACCCTAATAACATCATTTGCATCATTCAAAAACCCTAATCCATCAAATGAAAGCTAGAAAACCCTAATAACATCATTTACAACATTCAAAAACCCTAATCCATCGTATGAAAACTAGAAAACCCTAATAACATCATATGCAACATTCAAAAACCTAATCCATCATATGAAAACTATAAAACCCTAATCCATCATATGAAAACTAGAAAACCCTAATAACATCATTTGCAACATTCAAAAACCTTAATCCATCATATGAAAACTATTAAACCCTAATAAAATCATTTGCAACACTCAAAAACCTTAATCCATCGTATGAAAACTAGAAAACCCTAATAACATCATTTGCAACATTCAAAAACCCTAATCTATAATTTGAAAACTAGAAAACCCTAATCCATCATATGAAAACTAGAAAACCCAAATCCATCATATGAAAACTAGAAAACCCTAATAACATCATTTGCAATATTCAAAAATCCTAATCCATCATACGAAAACTAGAAAACCCTAATCCATCATATGCAACATTCAAAAACCCTAATCCATCATATGAAAACTAGAAAACCCTAATTTGTCATATGAAAACTGGAAAACCCTAATAACATCATTTTCAACATTCAAAAACTTTAATCCGTCATATGAAAACTTGAAAACCATAATAACATCATTTGCAACATTCAAAAGCCCTAATCCTTCATATGAAAACTAGAAAACCCTAATAACATCATTTGCAACATTCAAAAACCCTAATTTATCATATGAAAATGAGAAAACCCTAATCCATCATATGAAAACTAGAAAACCCTAATCCATCATTAGAAAACTAGAAAACCCTAATAACATCATTTGTAACATTCAAAAACCCTAATCCATCATATGAACACTACAAAACCCTAAAAACATCATATGCAACATTCAAAAACCCTAATCCATCATATGAAAACTATAAAACCCTAATCGATCATATGAAAACTAGAAAAACCTAATAACATCATTTGCAACATTCAAAAACCCTAATCCATCAAATGAAAACTAGAAAACCCTAATAACATCATTTGCAATATTCAAAAACCCTAATCCATCATATGAAAACTAGAAAACCCTACTAACATCATATGCAACATTCAAAAACCTAATCCATCATATGAAAACTATAAAACCCTAATCCATCATATGATAACTAGAAAACCCTAATAACATCATTTGCAACTTTCAAAAACCTTAATCCATCATATGAAAACAAGAAAACCCTAATAACATCATTTGCAACATTAAAATACCCTAATCCATCAAATGAAAACTAGAAAACCCGAATCCATCATATGAAAACTAGAAAACCCTAATAACATCATTTGCAATATTCAAAAACCTTAATCCATCGTATGAAAACTAGAAAACCCTAATCCATCATACAAAAACTAGAAAACCCTAATAACATCATTTGCAACTTTCAAAAACCCTAACCCATCATATGAAAACTAGAAAAACCTAATATGTGAAATGAAAACTGGAAAACCCTAATAACATCATTTGCAACATTCAAAAACTTTAATCCGTCATATAAAAACTTGAAAACCATAATAACATCATTTGCAACATTCAAAAGCCCTAATCCTCATATGAACACTAGAAAACCCTAATAACATCATTTGCAACATTCAAAAACCCTAATCCATTATATGAAAACTAGAAATCCCTAATCCATCATATGAAAACTAAAAAACCCTAATCCATCATATGAAAACTAGAAAACCCTAATAACATCATTTGCAACATTCAAAAACCCTAATTTATCATATGAAATTAAGAAAACCCTAATCCATCATATGAAAACTAGAAAACCCTAATCCATCATTAGAAAACTAGAAAACCCAAATAACATCATTTGTAACATTCACAAACCCTAATCCATCATATGAACACTACAAAACCCTAATAACATCATATGCAACATTCAAAAACCCTAATCCATCATATGAAAACTATAAAACCCTAATCGATCATATGAAAACTAGAAAACCCTAATAACATCATTTGCAACATTCAAAAACCCTAATCCATCAAATGAAAACTAGAAAACCCTAATAACATCATTTGCAACATTCAAAAACCGTAATCCATCATATGAAAACTAGAAAACCCTAATCTATCATACGAAAACTAGAAAACCCTAATAACATCATTTGCAACATTCAAAAACCCTAACCCATCATATGAAAACTAGAAAACCCTAATCCATCATACGAAAACTAGAAAACCCTAATCCATCATGTGAAAACTAGAAAACCCTAATAATATAATTTGAAACATTCAAAAACCCTAATCCATCATATGAAAACTATAAAACCCTAATAACATCATTTGCAACACTCAAAAACCCTAATCTATCGTATAAAAACTAGAAAACCCTAATAACATCATTTGCAACATTCAAAAACCCAAATCTATCATTTGAAAACTAGAAAACCCTAATCCATCATATGAAAACTAGAAAACCCAAATCCATCATATGAAAACTAGAAAACCCAACCATCACCCTGATGGCCTAGTGAATAAGGCTTAGGACTCTTTCTCTTCCCCCATAAAGAGGTTCCAAGTTCTAATCCCACTCCCTCCCTTTCCCCATAGGGAGTGTTAGGTTTCAATCAGGGGATGGCCACTGGCCACCTCTCTACCCCCGTAGGTGATTGACCCGGACCACCCTGCTGCCAGGTGTGCGTGGGCCCCGAGGTTGCTTCATCAGGGTCATCCAAATGATGGGTCGGGTGGGCTCCTCGGTTACCAAAAAAAAAAAAAAAAAAAAAAAAAAAAAAAAAAAAAAAAAAAAAAAACTAGAAAACCCTAATAACATCATTTGCAACATTCAAAAACCCTAATCCATCATACGAAAACTAGAAAACCCTAATCCATCATATGCAACATTCAAAAACCCTAATCCATCATATGAAAACTAGAAAACCCTAATCTGTCATATGAAAACTGGAAAACCCTAATAACATCATTAGCAACATTCAAAAACATTAATCCGTCATATAAAAACTTGAAAACCATAATAACATCATTTGCAACATTCAAAAGCCCTAATCCTTCATATGAAAACTAGAAAACCCTAATAACATCATTTGCAACATTCAAAAACCCTAATACATTATATGAAAACTAGAAATCCCTAATCCATCATATGAAAACTAAAAAACCCTAATCCATCATATGAAAAGTAGAAAACCCTAATAACATCACTTGCAACATTCAAAAACCCTAATTTATCATATGAAAACAAGAAAACCCTAATCCATCATATGAAAACTAGAAAACCCTAATCCATCATTAGAAAACTAGAAAACCCTAATAACATCATTTGTAACATTCAAAAATCCTAATCCATCATATGAACACTACAAAACCCTAATAACATCATATGAAACATTCAAAAACCCTAATCCATCATATGAAAACTATAAAACCCTAATCGATCATATGAAAACTAGAAAACCCTAATAACATCATTTGCATCATTCAAAAACCCTAATCCATCAAATGAAAACTAGAAAACCCTAATAACATCATTTACAACATTCAAAAACCCTAATCCATCATATGAAAACTAGAAAACCCTAATAACATCATATGCAACATTCAAAAACCTAATCCATCATATGAAAACTATAAAACCCTAATCCATCATATGAAAACTAGAAAACCCTAATAACATCATTTGCAACATTCAAAAACCTTAATCCATCATATGAAAACTATTAAACCCTAATAAAATCATTTGCAACACTCAAAAACCTTAATCCATCGTATGAAAACAAGAAAACCCTAATAACATCATTTGCAACATTCAAAAACCCTAATCTATAATTTGAAAACTAGAAAACCCTAATCCATCATATGAAAACTAGAAAACCCAAATCCATCATATGAAAACTAGAAAACCCTAATAACATCATTTGCAATATTCAAAAATCCTAATCCATCATACGAAAACTAGAAAACCCTAATCCATCATATGCAACATTCAAAAACCCTAATCCATCATATGAAAACTAGAAAACCCTAATTTGTCATATGAAAACTGGAAAACCCTAATAACATTATTTTCAACATTCAAAAACTTTAATCCGTCATATGAAAACTTGAAAACCATAATAACATCATTTGCAACATTCAAAAGCCCTAATCCTTCATATGAAAACTAGAAAACCCTAATAACATCATTTGCAACATTCAAAAACCCTAATCCATTATATGAAAACTAGAAATCCCTAATCCATCATATGAAAACTAAAAAACCCTAATCCGTCATATGAAAACTAGAAAACCCTAATAACATCATTTGCAACATTCAAAAACCCTAATTTATCATATGAAAACGAGAAAACCCTAATCCATCATATGAAAACTAGAAAACCCTAATCCATCATTAGAAAACTAGAAAACCCTAATAACATCATTTGTAACATTCAAAAACCCTAATCCATCATATGAACACTACAAAACCCTAATAACATCATATGCAACATTCAAAAACCCTAATCCATCAAATGTAAACTAGAAAACCCTAATAACATCATTTGCAATATTCAAAAACCCTAATCCATCATATGAAAACTTGAAAACCCTACTAACATCATATGCAACATTCAAAAACCTAATCCATCATATGAAAACTATAAAACCCTAATCCATCATATGATAACTAGAAAACCCTAATAACATCATTTGCAACTTTCAAAAACCTTAATCCATCATATAAAAACAAGAAAACCCTAATAACATCATTTGCAACATTAAAATACCCTAATCCATCAAATGAAAACTAGAAAACCCAAATCCATCATATGAAAACTAGAAAACCCTAATAACATCATTTGCAATATTCAAAAACCTTAATCCATCATATGAAAACTAGAAAACCCTAATCCATCATACAAAAACTAGAAAACCCTAATAAGATCATTTGCAACATTCAAAACCCCTAACCCATCATATGAAAACTAGAAAACCCTAATCCATCATATGAAAACTAGAAAACCCTAATCCATCATGTGAAAACTAGAAAACCCTAATAACATAATTTGTAACATTCAAAAAACCTAATCCATCATATGAAAACTATAAAACCCTAATAACATCATTTGCAACACTCAAATACCTTAATCCATCATATGAAAACTAGAAAACCCTAATAACATCATTTGTAACATTCAAAAACCTAATCTATCATTTGAAAACTAGAAAACCCTAATCCATCATATGAAAACTAGAAAACCCAAATCCATCATATGAAAACTAGAAAACCCTAATAACATCATTTGCAAGATTCAAAAACCCTAATCCATCATATGAAAACTAGAAAACCCTAATCCATCATATGCAACATTCAAAAACCCTAATCCATCATATGAAAACTAGAAAACCCTAATCTGTCATATGAAAACTAGAAAACCTTAATAACATCATTTGCAACATTCCAAAACCTTAATCCGTCGTATGAAAACTTGAAAACCATAATAACATCATTTGCAACATTCAAAAACCCTAATCCTTCATATGAAAACTAGAAAACCCTAATAACATCATTTGCAACATTCAAAAACCCTAATCTATTATATGAAAAATAGAAAACCCTAATCCATCATATGAAAACTAAAAAACCCTAATCCATCATATGAAAACTAGAAAACCCAAAAAACTAGAAAACCCAATTCTTTCTAAAAATTTTCTAGCAAAAGAAAACCAATTCTCTCTCTAATAGTGATTCAAGCAATCCTTACGTTTTTTAAGCAAGTTTTAAGTTTTTAAGTTTATAAGTTTTTGTATTTTTGTATTTTAATTTTATTATGGCTGGTGTTTCACCAGGTATAATTCATGGTCCAGATTTATCTTTGGAAACTGATGATTTTCTAGCAAATCAAAATCATTTTATTTATACACAAAGTTTTACAAATCCTGAAATTACATTCAATAATGTTGAAAAAAGATTAAAAAACATACAAAAAAAACAGCCATGCATTTTCAAAATACTAGACAGAAATATACAAAAAAAATCTTCTAAAAGAAAAAAACATGAATTTAATGTACAAGAAAGAGATATTCTTTCAAAAAATTTTCTAGCAAAAGAAAAACCCCTAAGAGTCTTGAAGATGGTATGTCCACGGCTTTTAAATCTTTGGATTCTGATAATGAAGATGTTGCTAAAAATGATGATGCCCAACATGATGATAAAGAGGAAGAGTACAAGAACAAAGATGAACACATACTTCCCCAAAAACCGTAACCAATATTACATCAAAAAGATGATCAACGTGAGCAACACTACACCAAAAAACGTGACTGCATGGAAAACTCTATAAAATCAGCACATGGTCTCGATGATACAGCTACTATTTCCGATCAGGAACATGCTAATACAGCGATAACCAAGATTTCTGGGGAAGAAGAAAAAGAGCTAATGAACATGCAAGGTGATGATGAGCCTTCTCCTTTGGTGGCCGGAAATTATCCTTCTCCATCGGCAAACCATGATGATCTTCAAGCTCAAACAACTATCACTATGAACACCATAGGCCATGGAGATGATGAGCGTGTCTCTCACGCTACAACGGTCAGCAAAGGGAAACTACACTCAACGGTCTTGAAGCATTCTTACGTTGGTGAAGGTATGGCCGTGAACTCTTCTTTATTGGTTAATTTTTGCAATTTGAATGAGGATAGTGGAGTGTATGATGATAAAGCTAATCCTTTATCTAAAGTCATGGGCATGGTGGGAGACAAGAATAATCACAATAGCTTAATGGTAGACAAGGAGTCCAATGATACCCCACATGTTTTGTCTAACAATCCCATGAATATGCCAATTTTTGTAGAGAAACATACGGCTACTCTTCCATCTATTTTGGGCCTTCCTAGCCACTCTCAACACTTGGGCCTTCCTAACAATTCTTTCAACTTGGGCTCCACAAAACAAAACCTTATTAGCAATAGACAAAACATTCATAAGCCCAATTACTTTTCTATGACAAATTGGGCTAATAATAATAGGCCTGAAAGTACCAAAAACAATTTTATTCACAAACCGAATAACCATTTTCCGGTTAACTCTAGCTTGGGTATGGAAGCCGATGCTGTTCACTTACTTAATGATAATACGGAAACTAACATTAATCATAAGATGAAACCAAGAGACAGAAATTACAACGCTTGGTCTAGTAAACTTCCTCTGCTCGTAAACTCACAAGCTAACATTTTAAGTGGTCCTAAAAAACATTCTAGCGACAATTTTCGTTTCATTCCTAATCTGAGTAATGATATTGATGTGCCAGTAGATATGCCGATCAATGTTGTTAATAAGATATGTGAGACTCATGCTCGAACCATATGTGGTTATTTCGTTGGATGTAAAATGAATTACTCAGATGTTCGTTTTCTCGCATCTAACATGTGGTCTCAACATGGTCTGGTAGATGTTCTGTTAAATGGTAACGGTATCTATCTTTTTAAATTTAACAATGACCAAGGTCTTAAACACGTTATTACTCACGGACCATGGACATTTAGGAGTGCCCCCATTGTTATGCAAAAATGGAGACCCGGACTTAGCATTCATAGAAACAACCATGACAAACTTCCTCTCTGTATTAAAATACATGATATCCCTTATGAGACTTGGAGTGAGGAAGGATTAAGTCACATTGCTTCTAAAATTGGTAAGCCTCTTGCTATGGACTCTTATACTGCTAACATGTGTACTTATGCGGCGGGTAAGGAAGTTTATGCCCGTGTCCTTTTAGAAGTCCCTACTCGTACCTCATGGGTGGACAAAATTAACATCCGTATTCCTAATCCTGAAACACTAGAGTTTTCTTTCCATACGCTTAGAGTTGAGTATGAATGGAAACCACCTATGTGCTTTCATTGTAAAGTGTTTGGTCACGAAACACATGTCTGTATGCATGTTATTACTAAAACTAATGCTCCTTCTATTGCTAAACATATGGATACTTCTACCATTAATGCTACTTCTATTATTGATAATACTGATGATTTTACTATGGTTTCTAATAAGAAAAATTCTTCTAAACATGTTTCTACTAAAGAAAATAAAAATAATGAATCTTCTAAAAGCAATACTAGTAGAAAATACCAAAACAATGCCCAAGAAAATTCCCCTTCCAAAAATAAAAACAACTTAAAAACCATTAGAAATAAGAAACGTTTTGAGAAACGTCCCATTCATATTAATAATAACCCCCTTTTATTCACCAATTCCCCTAATCCCCCAATGAAGGATAAGTCGGCTATTGTTGGATTCCCTAGCCCTATCATTCGTCTTTCTTCCTCCCAGCCCCTAAATCAGTTTGAATCCTCCACTCCTTTATTCAATGCTTTCTCCATTCTAGAGGCATGTTCCTCTGACGTCACGGATATTCCCTCTACTTCTGACCCCCTGCCCCATTCTGGTGCTCCTTCCCATTCTAGTCCTGATGATTTTGATCCTGATTCTTATGACCTAATCGTTGAGGATATTAGTATTGAGGTTGATTCTGATGATGGTGACACTGCCCAATTCATTGTCAATGAGTCTGGATCCTATAATGATCACCCTATGATAGCTCCGGTGTCCGAGTAGATGGACTCCACCCCCATCCAAGTTTCCATATGACGCACATCGCTGCTTGGAATACTCGCGGTCTCTGTAAGCCTTCTCATCAGAAAGCCTTGAGAGATCTTATCCGCGATCAAAATCTTCATATTTGTGCTTCTCTTGAGACTCGTGCTTCCTTCCCTAACCTCCCTCTTATCTGTAGTCGTACTTTTGGCTCTTGGTCGTGGTCATCCAATGGTCTCTTCTCCCCTAGAGGGACTAGAATTGTGGTTGCCTGGGATCCGCTTGCCATTGATATTATGCTTGCCACTGATACTAAGGTTGCTGACCTGGTTCTTAACGGATCTTGGGTTCGGCCTCATTGTTGGAGAGATTCCCATGGTCCTCTACTTTCTCATAACCCTCCTACTATTTCCACGTCCGTCCCTGACAAACTCCATTGGAGATCTAGAGACGGTCAACTCTCTCCTTTCTCTGTTCGATCTGTGTGGCAGTCTATTCGCCCCTATCACCAACCGGTCTTTTGGTTTCATCTTGTTTGGTTCTCCCAGAACATCCCCAGACATGCTTTCATTCTTTGGGTTGCTCTTAAAGATCGTCTTAAGACTCATGATAAAATCAAAATCTGGGACACTAATTCCAATCTCATTTGTGCGTTCTGCGGGGACTGTCCGGATTCCCTTTCCCATCTCTTCTTTGAATGCTCTTTCACTTCTTTGGTTTGGCATGACCTCCATCATGTTATGATTCTCTCCTTCTCCACTGATAGCTGGTCTGATATCATTAGTCAGCTCAACCCCATTAATAAGAACAAGACCATCTGGTCCATCATTAGAAGACTTGTTTTTGCTGGAGCGGTCTACCACATATGGCGGGAAAGAAAGTTACGCATTTTTACAAAAACAAAAAGATCTCATCATGCTGTCGTGAATATTGTTAAGGATGATATCCGCTGTAGACTGCTGAGTCTTTCTTTTAAAACTTGCACCAATGTTGAGTTGGCTAAAAATCTTTGGACCCTCCCTTAATTTTCTTCCTCTAAGCTTTCTTTTTTCTCTGCTTGTTTTGGCTTGTATGGTTTGTTTGTTTTGCAGGTTGCTCTCCTTTATGTTCTTCTTTGCTGATGGTTCCTTCTATTGTTTTGGTTCCTAGTTTAGCTTGTTGTCCATTGGGGCTTGTCCCGATGGATTTTCTGTTCTTTGCTGGGGAGTCCCCAGCCTTATATTGTATTTATTCTTTTTATTAATAAAATTTGCCAGAGGTGCCGCCCTCTTTACCCAAAAAAAAAAAACTAGAAAACCCTAATAACATCATTTGCAACATTCAAAAACCCAAATTTATCATATGAAAACTAGAAAACACTAATTTATCATATGAAAACTAGAAAACCCTAATCCATCGTAACCTTGCTATCTGGAATGTTGCCCTTATGGCTTCCCATGTGTGGAGACTCCTTTCCAAGAAAGAGTCCCTATGGGTCAAGTGGATCCACTCATACCGTTTATGTGGCCGTAACTTTTGGGATGCCCCCAAAAAATACGGGTCTGGATTTGCTTGGCGTAACATCCTGGATATGCGGGATAAGATAAGGGAGTATATAGTTTCCCAGATAGGTGATGGATGCTCTACTACTGCTTGGTTCGACAACTGGCACCCTGCGGGCCCTCTTTCTAAATTCTTGTCTGTCCGTGACATCCATGATGCGGGTTTCACTCCTGATACTAAGGTTGCTGACCTGGTTCTTAACGGATCTTGGGTTCGGCCTCATTGGTGGAGGGATTCCCATGGTGCTCTTCTTTCTCAGAACCCTCCTACTATTTCTACGTCCGTCCCTGATAAACTCCTTTGGAGATCTAGAGACGGTCACCTCTCTCCTTTCTCTGTTCGATCTGTGTGGCAGTCTATTCGCCCCTATCACCAACCGATATTTTGGTTTCATCTTGTTTGGTTCTCCCAGAACATCCCCAGACATGCTTTCATTCTTTGGGTTGCTCTTAAAGATCGTCTTAAGACTCATGATAAAATCAAAATCTGGGACACTAATTCCAATCTCATTTGTGCATTCTACGGGGACTGTCCGGATTCCCTTTCCCATCTCTTCTTTGAATGCTCTTTCACTTCTTTGGTTTGGCATGACCTCCATCATGTCATGAATCTCTCCTTCTCCACTGATAGCTGGTCTGATATCATTAGTCAACTCAACCCCACTAATAAGAACAAGACCATCTGGTCCATCATTAGAAGACTTGTTTTTGCTGGAGCGGTCTACCACATCTGGCGGGAAAGAAATTTACGCATTTTTACAAAAATAAAAAGATCTCATCATGCTGTCGTGAATATTGTTAAGGATGATATCCGCTGTAGAGTGTCGAGTCTTTCTTTTAAAACTTGCACTAATGTTGAGTTGGCTAAAACTCTTTGGACCCTCCCTTAATTTTCTTCCTCTAAGCTTTCTTTTTTCTCTGCTTGTTTTGGCTTGTATGGTTTGTTTGTTTTGCAGGTTGCTCTCTTTTATGTTCTTGTTTGCTTATGGTTCCTTCTATTGTTTTGGTTCCTAGTTTAGCTTGTTATCCGTTGGGGCATGTCCCGATGGATTTTCTGTTTTTTGGTGGGGAGTCCCCAGCCTTATATTGTATTTATTCTTTTTATTAATAAAATTTGCCAGAGGTGCCGCCCTCTTTACCCAAAAAAAAACTAGAAAACCCTAATAACATCATTTGTAACATTCAAAAACCCTAATCCATCATATGAAAACTAGAAAACCCTATTAACATCATTTGCAACATTCAAAACCCCTAATCCATCAAATGAAAACTAGAAAACCCTAATAACATCATTTGCAACATTCAAAAACCCTAATCCATCATATGAAAACAAGAAAACCCTAATAACATCATATGCAACATTCAAAAAGCCTAATCTATCATATGAAAACTATTAAACCCTAATCCATCATATGAAAACTAGAAAACCCTAATAACATCATTTACAACATTCAAAAACCTTAATCTATCATATGAAAACAATAAAACCCTAATAACATCATTTGCAACATTAAAATACCCTAATCCATCAAATGAAAAATTGAAAACCCGAATCCATCATATGAGAACTAGAAAACTATAATAACATCATTTGCAACATTTAAAAACCCTAATCCATCATATGAAAACTAGAAAACCCTAATAACATCATTTGCAACATTCAAAAACCCTAATTTATCATATGAAAACGAGAAAACCCTAATCCGTCATATGAAAACTAGAAAACCCTAATCCATTATTAGAAAACTAGAAAACCCTAATTTTCTCTAACCTCTCTCTAGAATTTTCTCTCTCTAGAAAGTTTTTGTGTTTTTTAGTTTTTGTTCTGTTGAATTTTACTATGGATAATGATTCACTAGGTTGTGATTCCATTTTAATGTCAAATGATGGTGTTATAATGGATCAGCAACATCACTCTCATGAGTTATCTATTGGAAAAGATTCATCCTTGGAAACTAATGAGGTTCTAGGAAATGAACTTCATTTATGTTCTGCACAAGGTATTATAGCTACGGAATATGTGTTTAATATGGTTGAAAAAAGATTAAAAAGTTTTAAAACAAAACAGCCATGTATTTTCACAAAACTTGACAGGAACATACAAAAAAGGAAATCTGTTACAAACCACAAAAGATTTTTAGAATTATTTACTGGAAAACAAAAAGAGATGCATTCTCAAATTTTTCAAGAAAAAGAAAAACAATATCAAGTCCATGTTGCTGCTTCAACTCTTCTTAGTCAATCGGATATACAAAATCATGGAGATCACGGTTTAAATTCCTTGGAAGATGGCTGCAATGGAGATGGCTGCAATGGAGATCACGGTTTAAATTCCTTGGAAGATGGCTGCAATGGAGATCACGGTTTAAATTCCTTTGAAGATGGCTGCAAGATTTGGAGAGATTCACTCGGATATACATACTCATGGAGATCAAATCGATGCTGCTACACCTATGTTCACGGTTGATGGATACAAAGAGGGTTTGAGTACCGACAACTCATCCTCGGAAGAAAGTAATGGTGAAGAAGATGAAAATAATGATACTCCCAAAATAGACAATACCGTGAACAAAACTCACTGCATGGAGGCCAACTTCACGATTCATAAACAAAATATTGCTTCTACAAGTCATAGAGAAGCACCCTCGAAACCGAACAATGAGGAAGACGAAGACATGAGAACAAGCTTCGGGTATGATGGTGAAGATAGTGAACCAAACCAGCAAACATCCGGCCAAAAAATTGCAGCGGTTGCATCTCACTCTCCAACGGTCACCTCTTTGAAATCTCAAACGGCCATGGAGGAAGGTATACCCGATTACTCAATTCTCTCTAATTTGAATCGGCCATTAGTGGTTGATAACTTCCAACCTTCATTAAAGAAACAATTAAATATTGCTAATAATCATAGTTTGGACAAAGGTGATTCTATAATGGGGGACATAGAAACACCCTTTTCTAATATGGGGGACACAAAAAGCAACTTTACTTCACCCCTTGTTGACTTCTCCAATCCGTTGGAAGTTTATGGAAATGCTATGATCCATATGGATCCAACTGAATCCATCTCCCCTTTGATGGATCCGACCCATAAGCCTCTTCATCCCATTGTGGGCCTCCATAAGACTACTTCTCAATTGGGCTATCAAAATAATCATTCAATTTTGGGCCTTCCTAAGTCTATCATAGATATTAAGTCCAAATATCCTTCCAAGCCCAATAATTTAATATCTTCTAAGGCTATTAGGCATTTTAATAACAATGATAATCTAAACTATAAGCCCGCTAATAATAAAAATGTCATTAATCCCAGATTAATTCCTGTGCACAATGTCGTCTTATCCAACGGTTTAAATAATTTAAAAAATTCTAATAATCAAAAAAATATTATCCATAAAATGGATTCAAAAAATATAAATAATAATGCTTGGTCCCGTAAACTTCCGCTTCTGGCTAACTCTCAGGCACACATCTTGAGTGGTTCTCACAAACACTCAAGTAATAGTTTCCGCTTCATTCCTAATTTAAGTCAAGATATTGAAGTACCTGTTGACATACCGGTATCGGTAGTTAATAAGATATGTCAGACTCATGCGCGCACGATATGTGGTTATTTTGTTGGATGTAAAATGAATTATTCAGATGTTCGTTATCTCGCTTTTAAGATGTGGTTACAACATGGTCTGGAGGACGTGTTGTTAAATGGTAATGGTATCTATCTATTTAAATTTAACAACGACCAAGGTCTACAACATGTTATAACACACGGCCCATGGACCTTTAGGAGTGCACCCATTGTCATGCAAAAATGGAGACCCGGACTTAGCATCCATAGAAACAAACATGACAAACATCCGCTATGGATTAAAATCCATGACATCCCGTATGAGACTTGGAGTGAGGAAGGATTAAGCCACATTGCCTCTAAAATTGGAAAGCCGCTTGCCATGGACTCTTATACGGCTAATATGTGCACTTATGCGGCTGGTAAAGCCGTTTATGCTCGTGTCCTTCTAGAAGTCCCCACCCGCCCAACCTGGGTTGACAAAGTTATTATCCGAATTCCTGACCCAGAAACTCTAGAGCTTTCTACTCATACTCTAAGAGTCGAATATGAATGGAAACCACCTATGTGCTCTCATTGTAAGGTGTTTGGTCATGAAACACATGTTTGTATGCATGTTATTACTAAACCTAATACTACTTCTATTGCTAAACATATGGATAATTCTAGCATTAATAAGGAAATTCATGATCAACCAATTATAGATAAAAATGATGATTTTACTATGGTTTCAAATAATAAAAATTCATCAAAACATGTTTCTAATAATGGTAAGATAAATAATGAATCTTCTAAAAGCAGTACGATTAGAAAAAACAAAAACAAGACGAAAGATAACTCTAACGGCAAGGTTAATTATAATAATCGACCCCCTATGTCCCCCCAATCTTCTAATCCTCCCTTCAAGAGTAAGGAGACTTTTGTTGGTTTCCCAAGCCCTATCATTCGAATTTCTTCCTCCAAGCCCCTAAAACAGCCTGATTCTTCCACTCCTATTTTTAACGCGTTCTCCATTCTAGAGACTTGTTCCTCTAACGTCACAGATATTCCCTCTACTTCTTACCCCTTGCCCCCTAATGGTGCTCATTCCCATTTTACTCCTGTTGATTTTGATCCTGATGCCGATGACCTAATCAAAGAGGATAATTGTTTTGAGGTTGACTCTGATGATGGTGACACTGCCCAGTTCATTGTTAATGAAACTGGATCACATAATGATCACCCTATGATAACTACGGCGTCCGAGCAGTTGGACACCACCCAACGCCAAGTTTCCATATGACGCACATCGCTGCATGGAATACTCGCGGTCTTTGTAAGCCTTCTCATCAGAAAGCTTTGAGAGATCTTATTCGCGAGCAAAATTTACAAATTTGTGCTTCTATCGAGACTCGTGCTTCATTCTCTAAGCTTCCTCTTATCTGTATGAGTGCTTTTGGATCCTGGTCTTGGTCGTCTAACGGTCTCTTTAGCCCTCGGGGGACTAGAATTGTGGTAGCTTGGGACCCCATTGCTATTGATATGATGCTTCTTGACTTAAATGATCAGGTTATGCATTTCTACGTTAAAATTCGTGCCTCTAATAAATCTTTCTTCTGCTCTTTCATCTATGCTCATAATAATCATATTCTGCGACGCTCCCTTTGGAATTCTCTTTCCGCCCATAAGAAAGTGGTTAAAGATGCCCCTTGGATCCTTTTGGGTGATTTCAATGTTGCCCTTGACATGAAAGATAGCACCTATGGGAGTTCTGTTACCTCTCGTGCCATGGAGGATTTCAGGGACTGTGTTAATCGCATGGGGATGGAGGACCTTACCTATAAAGGTCTCTTTTACACCTGGACCAAGTCTCCTAATGGTACTGGTGGGATTCTCAAAAAAATTGACCGTGTCATGGGAAATCCTAGTTTCGTTACCACTTTCTCCTCTGCTTCTGTCAATTTTCTCCCCTATCGTTCTTCTGACCATACTCCTGCGGTGCTTTCTCTTCCAAGTAGATCTACGTTCAGGCCGAAACCATTCAAATTCCCTAACTTCCTGACTTATAAGAACGATTTCAAGCAGGTTGTTGCTGATTCTTGGAACTCCAATATCCCCGGATATAGGATGTTTAAGGTTTTCCAAAATCTTAAAAACTTGAAAAAACCTTTGCGTCTTCTTCTTCGTAGACAGGGCAACATCTTCTCTAAGGTTATCTCCCTCCGTACTGAACTTGATAGAATTCAGATTGCTCTGGATCGGGACCCTTTCAATAATGATCTTCGTGAAGAACATTGCAGGTATCTCCTTGCTTATAACGAGGCTATCCTTGATGAAGAGAGGTTTCTGAAACAAAAGGCCAAGGTTGACTGGCTGCGTGAGGGAGATAAAAATTCTGCATTTTTCCACAAAACAGTTAGAAGCCGCTTATCTCGTAGCCGTATCGATTCTATCCAAGATGCTCATGGAAACTGGATATCGGGGAATGACCTTACTAACCTTTTTGTTTCCCACTTTCAAACTTTCTTAGGTTCTGCCTACCCTTCCATTCCTATTCGTGACCCTTGTTCCCTTTTGTCTAATAAGCTCCCCCCTATCCAGTCTGCCGCCATGCTTACCCCTGTTACGGATGAGGAGGTTCGGGGTGTCATGTTCCAAATGGGAGATGATAAAGCCCCTGGTCCTGATGGCTACTCGGCTAAGTTCTTCAAGTCTGCCTGGGATATTGTGGGTACTGATGTTTGTTTGGTGGTTAAGGAATTCTTTTCGTCTGGAAAACTCCTTAAGTCTTTCAACAACACCGTTCTTGCTCTCATCCCTAAGCTTGACTCCCCTTCCAAAGTCACTGATTTTCGTCCTATAGCTTGCTGTAATGTTGTTTACAAATGTATCAGCAAGATTATTGCGGAACGTATCAAAAATCATCTCTCTTGTTTGGTTGATGATAACCAATCTTCTTTCATCCCTGGTCGTTTGATCTCCGACAACGTTCTTCTTGTCCACGAGCTCATGAGGGATTATCATCGACATCGTGGTCCTCCTAGATGTGCTTTTAAAGTGGATATTCAAAAAGCTTATGACACCGTCGACTGGTCTTTTCTCAGCACCATCTTGTTTGGATTTGGTTTCCCGGATCGTATGATTGACTGGATCATGACATGTGTTTCCACTACGGCTTACTCAGTGAGTATCAATGGTAACATACATGGTTTTTTCGATGGTAAACGGGGCCTTCGCCAAGGTGACCCTCTTTCTCCCTATCTCTTCACTCTTGTTATGGAGGTTCTTAACCTTATGATCAAGAGAAAAATTTCTGAATCCGATTCGTTTAAATTCCACCGTCAGTGTGAGGAACAGAATATCACACATCTATGCTTTGCCGATGATCTCCTCCTCTTCTCTCATGGGGATAGAACTTCGGTAAGCATCATATGTGATTCCCTTGCTGAATTCTCTGGGGTTTCTGGGCTCCATCCTAATGTTGCGAAAAGCGAAGCCTTTTATTGCAATATTGGTGATACTATTAGAGCTGCTATTGACCATATGGTTGGGTTCCCTGAGGGTTCTTTCCCTGTACGATACCTTGGCATCCCTCTTATCACCACCCGCCTTGCCCACAAGGACTGTAAAGGTCTTGTTGATAAAGTCAAATGCAGGATTAATGACTGGAAAAACAAAACTCTCTCCTTTGCTGGTCGTCTTCAGCTTATTCTCTCTGTTCTTTCTTCTATGCAAATCTATTGGGCTTCTGTGTTTATTCTTCCTAAATCTATTTCTAAAGATATTGAGAAACTTATGAGGGGTTTCCTCTGGTGCCATGGTGAGTTGAAACGTGGTAAAGCTAAAGTTTCCTGGAAAATTGTGTGTCACCCTAAGGAACATGGTGGACTTGGAATCCGTAATCTTGCTGTTTGGAATGTTACCCTTATGGCTTCGCATGTTTGGAGACTTCTCTCTAAGAAGGATTCCCTATGGGTCAAGTGGATCCATTCTTACCGTCTATGTGGTCGTAACGTTTGGGACGCCCCCAAAAAGTACGGTTCAGGATTTGCTTGGCGAAACATCCTCGACATGCGAAGTAAGATAAGAGATTTTATTTTTTCCAAGCTTGGTGATGGGTCCTCTACATCCGCTTGGTTCGATAACTGGCATCCTGCTGGTCCCCTATCTAAATTCATTTCTACACGTCACATCAGGAATGCGGGATTCAATCTTGATAGTAAGGTTTCTGACCTTGTCATCAACGGATATTGGGTTCGGCCCGGTCTCTGGAGGGACTCCCATCCTAATCTTCTTCCTCAAAACCCTCCTTCCCTTTCCCCTTATGTTCCTGATAAACTCCTATGGAGATCTAGAGACGGTATGCTTTTTGATTTTTCTGTGCGTTGCGTTTGGCAGTCTATTCGGCCATATGACCAACCTGTTGATTGGTACCATCTGGTTTGGTTCTCCCAGAATATCCCTAGACATGCATTCATTCTTTGGGTTGCTCTTAAAAATCGTCGTAAGACTCATGATAAAATCAAAATCTGGGATATTAACTCCAACCTCATTTGTGCCTTCTGCGGGGATTGTGCTGATTCCCTTTCCCATCTTTTCTTCGAGTGTTCCTTCCCCTCTATGGTTTGGCATGATCTTCAACATTTCATGAATCTCTACGTCCCCACTGATAGCTGGTCCGATATCATTAATCAACTCAAACCCGTTTCTAAGACTAAGACCATCTGGTCCATCATTAGAAGACTTGTACTTGCTGGAGCAGTTTACCACATCTGGCAGGAAAGAAATTTTCGAATTTTCAAAAAAACCAAAAAATCGTATCATGCAGTGGTGAATAATATTAAGGATGATATCCGCTGTACACTGCTGAGTCTTTCTATGAAACCATGCTATAATGTTAATTTGGCTAAAAGGATATGGACCATCCCTTAACAATCCTCATATTTTCTTCTATATTTCTCTTCTTGTATGGTTTGTTCCTTGCAAGATTTTTCCTTTATGTTATTGTTATGTTTCTGGTTCAATGTACTGTTTTGGTTTCTAGTTTAGCTTTGTTGTTGTCCTTTGGGGCCTGTCCCGATGGATTTTTTGTTTTTTCCTTTGGTGGGGAGTCCCCAGCCTCTTATTGTATTTATTCTTTTTATTAATAAAATTTGCCAGAGGTACCGTCCTCTTTACCTAAAAAAAATAACTAGAAAACCCTAATAACATCATTTGTAACATTCAAAAACCCTAATCCATCATATGAACACTACAAAACCCTAATAACATCATATGCAACATTCAAAAACCCTAATCCATCATATGAAAACTATAAAACCCTAATCGATCATATGAAAACTAGAAAACCCTAATAACATCATTTGCAACATTCAAAAACCCTAATCCATCAAATGAAAACTAGAAAACCCTAATAACATCATTTGCAACATTCAAAAACCCTAATCCATCATATGAAAACTACAAAATCCTAATAACATCATATGCAACATTAAAAAACCTAATCCATCATATGAAAACTATAAAACCCTAATCCATCATATGAAAACTAGAAAACCCTAATAACATCATTTGCAACTTTCAAAAACCTTAATCCATCATATGAAAACAAGAAAACCCTAATAACATCATTTGCAACATTAAAAATACCCTAATCCATCAAATGAAAACTAGAAAACCCGAATCCATCATATGAAAACTAGAAAACCCTAATAACATCATTTGCAATATTCAAAAACCCTAATCCATCATATGAAAACTAGAAAACCCTAATCCATCATACGAAAACTAGAAAACCCTAATAACATCATTTGCAACATTCAAAAACCCTAACCCATCATATGAAAACTAGAAAACCCTAATCCATCATATGAAAACTAGAAAACCCTAATAACATAATTTGCAACATTCAAAAACCCTAATCCATCATATGAAAACTATAAAACCTTAATAACATCATTTGCAACACTCAAAAACCTTAATCCATCATATGAAAACTAGAAAACCCTAATAACATCATTTGTAACATTCAAAAACCCTAATCGATCATTTGAAAACTATAAAACCCTAATACATCATATGAAAACTAGAAAACCCAAATCCATCATATGAAAACTAGAAAACCCTAATAACATCATTTGCAAGATTCAAAAACCCTAATCCATCATATGAAAACTAGAAAACCCTAATCCATCATATGCAACATTCAAAAACCCTAATCGATGATATGAAAACTAGAAAACCCTAATCTGTCATATGAAAACTAGAAAACCCTAATAACATCATTTGCAACATTCCAAAACATTAATCTGTCATATGAAAACTTGAAAACCATAATAACATCATTTGCAACATTCAAAAACCCAAATTTATCATATGAAAACTAGAAAACCCTAATTTATCAAATGAAAACTAGAAAACCCTAATAACATCATTTGCAACATTCAAAAACCCAAATTCATCATATGAAAACTAGAAAACCCTAATTTATCAAATGAAAACTAGAAAACCCTAATCCATCATTAGAAAACTAGAAAATCCTAATAACATCATTTGTAACATTCAAAAACCCTAATCCATCATATGAAAACTAGAAAACCCTATTAACATCATTTGCAACATTCAAAAACCCTAATCCATCAAATGAAAACTAGAAAACCCTAATAACATCATTTGCAACATTCAAAAACCCTAATCCATCATATGAAAACTAGAAAACCCTAATAACATCATATGCAACATTCAAAAACCCTAATCCATCATATGAAAACTATAAAACCCTAATCCATCATATGAAAACTAGAAAACCCTAATAACATCATTTACAACATTCAAAAACCTGAATCTATCATATGAAAACAAGAAAACCCTAATAACATAATTTACAACATTAAAATACCCTAATCCATCAAATGAAAAAAAGAAAACCCGAATCCAACATATGAAAACTAGAAAACTATAATAACATCATTTGCAACATTTAAAAACCCTAATCCATCATATGAAAACTAGAAAACCCTAATGCATCATACGAAAACTAGAAAACCCTAATCGATCATATGAAAACTAGAAAACCCTAATCCATCATGTGAAAACGAAAAAACCCTAATAACATAATTTGCAACATTCAAAAACCCTAATCCATCATATGAAAACTATAAAACCCTAATAACATCATTTGCAACACTCAAAAACCTTAATCCATCGTATGAAAACTAGAAAACCCTAATAACATCATTTGCAACATTCAAAAACCCTAATCTATCATATGAAAACTAGAAAACCCAAATCCATCATATGAAAACTAGACAACCCAAATCCATCATATGCAACATTCAAAAACCCTAATCCATCATATGAAAACTAGACAACCCTAATCTGTCATATGAAAACTGGAAAACCCTAATAACATCATTTGCAACATTCAAAAACTTTAATCCGTCATATGAAAACTTGAAAACCATAATAACATCATTTGCAACATTCAAAAGCCCTAATCCTTCATATGAAAACTAGAAAACCCTAATAACATCATTTGCAACATTCAAAAACCCAAATTTATCATATGAAAACTAGAAAACCCTAATTTATCAAATGAAAACTAGAAAACCCTAATCCATCATTAGAAAACTAGAAAATCCTAATAACATCATTTGTAACATTCAAAAACCCTAATCCATCATATGAAAACTAGAAAACCCTATTAACATCATTTGCAACATTCAAAAACCCTAATCCATCAAATGAAAACTAGAAAACCCTAATAACATCATTTGCAACATTCAAAAACCCTAATCCATCATATGAAAACTAGAAAACCCTAATAACATCATATGCAACATTCAAAAACCCTAATCCATCATATGAAAACAATAAAACCCTAATCCATCATATGAAAACTAGAAAACCCTAATAACATCATTTACAACATTCAAAAACCTTAATCTATCATATGAAAACAAGAAAACCCTAATAACATAATTTACAACATTAAAATACCCAAAACTAGAAAACTATAATAACATCATTTGCAACATTTAAAAACCCTAATCCATCATTTGAAAACTAGAAAACCCTAATGCATCATACGAAAACTAGAAAACCCTAATCCATCAGAGAGTGTTAGGTTTCAATCAGGGGATGGCCACTGGCCACCTCTCTACCCCCGTAGGTGATTGACCCGGACCACCCTGCTGCCAGGTGTGCGTGGGCCCCGAGGTTGCTTCATCAGGGTCATCCAAAGGATGGGTCGGGTGGGGTCCTCGGTTACCAAAAAAAAAAAAAAAAAAAAAAAAAAACTAGAAAACCCTAATCCATCAGGTGAAAACGAAAAAACCCTAATAACATAATTTGCAACATTCAAAAACCCTAATCCATCATATGAAAACTATAAAACCCTAATAACATCATTTGCAACACTCAAAAACCTTAATCCATCGTATGAAAACTAGAAAACCCTAATAACATCATTTGCAACATTCAAAAACCCTAATCTATCATTTGAAAACTAGAAATCCCTAATCCATCATATGAAAACTAGACATCCCAAATCCATCATATGAAAACTAGAAAACCCAAATCCATCATATGAAAACTAGACAACCCAAATCCATCATGTGCAACATTCAAAAACCCTAATCCGTCATATGAAAACTAGACAACCCTAATCTGTCATATGAAAACTGGAAAACCCTAATAACATCATTTGCAACATTCAAAAACTTTAATCCGTCATATGAAAACTTGAAAACCATAATAACATCATTTGCAACATTCAAAAGCCCTAATCCTTCATATGAAAACTAGAAAACCCTAATAACATCATTTGCAACATTCAAAAACCCTAATTTATCATATGAAAACGAGACAACCCTAATCCATCATATGAAAACTAGAAAACCCTAATCCATCATTAGAAAACTAGAAATCCCTAATAACATCATTTGTAACATTCAAAAACCCTAATCCATCATATGAACCCTACAAAACCCTAATAAAATCATATGCAACATTCAAAAACCCTAATCCATCATACGAAAACTATAAAACCCTAATCGATCATATGAAAACTAGAAAACCCTAATAACATCATTTGCAACATTCAAAAACCCTAATCCATCATATGAAAACGAGAAAACCCTAATAACATCATATGCAACATTCAAAAACCTAATCCATCATATGAAAACTATAAAACCCTAATCCATCATATGAAAACTAGAAAACCCTAATAACATCATTTGCAACTTTCAAAAACCTTAATCCATCATATGAAAACACGAAAACCCTAATAACATCATTTGCAACATTAAAATACCCTAATCCATAAAATGAAAACTAGAAAACCCGAATCCATCATATGAAAACTAGAAAACCCTAATAACATCATTTGCAATATTCAAAAACCCTAATCCATCATATGAAAACTAGAAAACCCTAATCCATCATACAAAAACTAGAAAACCCTAATAACATCATTTGCAACATTCAAAAACCCTAACCCATCATATGAAAACTAGAAAACCCTAATCCATCATATGAAAACTAGAAAACCCTAATCCATCATGTAAAAACTAGAAAACCCTAATAACATAATTTGTAACATTCAAAAACCCTAATCCATCATATGAAAACTATAAAACCCTAATAACATCATTTGCAACACTCAAAAACCTTAATCCATCATATGAAAACTAGAAAACCCTAATAATATCATTTGTAACATTCAAAAACCCTAATCTATCATTTGAAAACTAGAAAACCCTAATCCATCATATGAAAATTAGAAAACCCTAATCCATCATATGAAAACTAGAAAACCCTAATAACATCATTTGCAAGATTCAAAAACCCTAATCCATCATATGAAAACTAGAAAACCCCAATCCATCATATGCAACATTCAAAAACCCTAATCCATCATATGAAAACTAGAAAACCCTAATCTGTCATATGAAAACTAGAAAACCCTAATAACATCATTTGCAAAATTACAAAACCTTAATCCGTCATATGAAAACTTGAAAACCATAATAACATCATTTGCAACATTCAAAAACCCTAATCCTTCATATGAAAACTAGAAAACCCTAATAACATCATTTGCAACATTCAAAAACCCTAATCCATTATATGAAAAATAGAAAACCCTAATCCATCATATGAAAACTAAAAAACTCTAATCCATCATATGAAAACTAGAAAACCCTAATAACATCATTTGCAACATTCAAAAACCCAAATTTATCATATGAAAACTAGAAAACCCTAATTTATCATATGAAAACTAGAAAACCCTAATCCATCATTAGAAAACTAGAAAACCCTAATAACATCATTTGTAACATTCAAAAACCCTAATCCATCATATGAAAACTAGAAAACCCTATTAACATCATTTGCAACATTCAAAAACCCTAATCCATCAAATGAAAACTAGAAAACCCTAATAACATCATTTGCAACATTCAAAAACCCTAATCCATCATATGAAAACTAGAAAACCCTAATAACATCATATGCAACATTCAAATACCCTAATCCATCATATGAAAACTATAAAACCCTAATCCATCATATGAAAACTAGAAAACCCTAATAACAACATTTACAACATTCAAAAACCTTAATCTATCATATGAAAACAAGAAAACCCTAATAACATAATTTACAACATTAAAATACCCTAATCCATCAAATGAAAAATAGAAAACCCGAATCCAACATATGAAAACTAGAAAACTATAATTACATCATTTGCAACATTTAAAAACCCTAATCCATCATATGAAAACTAGAAAACCCTAATGCATCATACGAAAACTAGAAAACCCTAATCCATCATATGAAAACAAGAAAACCCTAATCCATCATGTGAAAACGAAAAAACCCTAATAACATAATTTGTAACATTCAAAAACCCTAATCCATCATATGAAAACTATGAAACCTTAATAACATCATTTGCAACACTCAAAAACCTTAATCCATCATATGAAAACTAGAAAACCCTAATAACATCATTTGCAACATTCAAAAACCCTAATCTATCATTTGAAAACTAGAAAACCCTAATCCATCATATGAAAACTAGACAACCCAAATCCATCATATGAAAACTAGAAAACCCAAATCCATCATATGAAAACTAGACAACCCAAATCCATCATATGCAACATTCAAAAACCCTAATCCATCATATGAAAACTAGACAACCCTAATCTGTCATATGAAAACTGGAAAACCCTAATAACATCATTTGCAACATTCAAAAACTTTAATCCGTCATATGAAAACTTGAAAACCATAATAACATCATTTGTAACATTCAAAAGCCCTAATCCTTCATATGAAAACTAGAAAACCCTAATAACATCATTTGCAACATTCAAAAACCCTAATCCATCATATGAAAACTAGAAAACCCTAATAACATCATATGCAACATTCAAATACCCTAATCCATCATATGAAAACTATAAAACCCTAATCCATCATATGAAAACTAGAAAACCCTAATAACAACATTTACAACATTCAAAAACCTTAATCTATCATATGAAAACAAGAAAACTCTAATAACATAATTTACAACATTAAAATACCCTAATCCATCAAATGAAAAATAGAAAACCCGAATCCAACATATGAAAACTAGAAAACTATAATTACATCATTTGCAACATTTAAAAACCCGAATCCATCATATGAAAACTAGAAAACCCTAATGCATCATACGAAAGCTAGAAAACCCTAATCCATCATATGAAAACAAGAAAACCCAACCATCACCCTGATGGCCTAGTGGATAAGGCTTAGGACTCTTTCTCTTCCCCCATAAAGAGGTTCCAAGTTCTAATCCCACTCCCTCCCTTTCCCCATAGGGAGTGTTAGGTTTCAATTAGGGGATGGCCACTGGCCACCTCTCTACCCCCATAGGTGATTGACCCGGACCACCCTGCTGCCAGGTGTGCGTGGGCCTCGAGGTTGCTTCATCAGGGTCATCCAAAGGATGAGTCGGGTGGGGTCCTCGGTTACCAAAAAAAAAAAAAAAAAAAAAAAAAAAAAAAAAAAAACAAGAAAACCCTAATCCATCATGTGAAAACGAAAAAACCCTAATAACATAATTTGTAACATTCAAAAACCCTAATCCATCATATGAAAACTATAAAACCTTAATAACATCATTTGCAACACTCAAAAACCTTAATCCATCATATGAAAACTAGAAAACCCTAATAACATCATTTGCAACATTCAAAAACCCTAATCTATCATTTGAAAACTAGAAAACCCTAATCCATCATATGAAAACTAGACAACCCAAATCCATCATATGAAAACTAGAAAACCCAAATCCATCATATGAAAACTAGACAACCCAAATCCATCATATGCAACATTCAAAAACCCTAATCCATCATATGAAAACTAGACAACCCTAATCTGTCATATGAAAACTGGAAAACCCTAATAACATCATTTGCAACATTCAAAAACTTTAATCCGTCATATGAAAACTTGAAAACCATAATAACATCATTTGCAACATTCAAAAGCCCTAATCCTTCATATGAAAACTAGAAAACCCTAATAACATCATTTGCAACATTCAAAAACCCTAATTTATCATATGAAAACGAGACAACCCTAATCCATCATATGAAAACTAGAAAACCCTAATCCATCATTAGAAAACTAGAAAACCCTAATAACATCATTTGTAACATTCAAAAACCCTAATCCATCATATGAACCCTACAAAACCCTAATAAAATCATATGCAACATTCAAAAACCCTAATCCATCATACGAAAACTAGAAAACCCTAATCCATCATTAGAAAACTAGAAAACCCTAATAACATCATTTGTAACATTCAAAAACCCTAATCCATCATATGAACCCTACAAAACCCTAATAAGATCATATGCAACATTCAAAAACCCTAATCCATCATACGAAAACTATAAAACCCTAATCGATCATATGAAAACTAGAAAACCCTAATAACATCATTTGCAACTTTCAAAAACCTTAATCCATCATATGAAAACACGAAAACCCTAATAACATCATTTGCAACATTAAAATACCCTAATCCATAAAATGAAAACTAGAAAACCCGAATCCATCATATGAAAACTAGAAAACCCTAATAACATCATTTGCAATATTCAAAAACCCTAATCCATCATATGAAAACTAGAAAACCCTAATCCATCATACAAAAACTAGAAAACCCTAATAACATCATTTGCAACATTCAAAAACCCTAACCCATCATATGAAAACTAGAAAACCCTAATCCATCATATGAAAACTAGAAAACCCTAATCCATCATGTAAAAACTAGAAAACCCTAATAACATAATTTGTAACATTCAAAAACCCTAATCCATCATATGAAAACTATAAAACCCTAATAACATCATTTGCAACACTCAAAAACCTTAATCCATCATATGAAAACTAGAAAACCCTAATAATATCATTTGTAACATTCAAAAACCCTAATCTATCATTTGAAAACTAGAAAACCCTAATCCATCATATGAAAATTAGAAAACCCTAATCCATCATATGAAAACTAGAAAACCCTAATAACATCATTTGCAAGATTCAAAAACCCTAATCCATCATATGAAAACTAGAAAACCCCAATCCATCATATGCAACATTCAAAAACCCTAATCCATCATATGAAAACTAGAAAACCCTAATCTGTCATATGAAAACTAGAAAACCCTAATAACATCATTTGCAAAATTACAAAACCTTAATCCGTCATATGAAAACTTGAAAACCATAATAACATCATTTGCAACATTCAAAAACCCTAATCCTTCATATGAAAACTAGAAAACCCTAATAACATCATTTGCAACATTAAAAAACCCTAATCCATTATATGAAAAATAGAAAACCCTAATCCATCATATGAAAACTAAAAAACTCTAATCCATCATATGAAAACTAGAAAACCCTAATAACATCATTTGCAACATTCAAAAACCCAAATTTATCATATGAAAACTAGAAAACCCTAATTTATCATATGAAAACTAGAAAACCCTAATCCATCATTAGAAAACTAGAAAACCCTAATAACATCATTTGTAACATTCAAAAACCCTAATCCATCATATGAAAACTAGAAAACCCTATTAACATCATTTGCAACATTCAAAAACCCTAATCCATCAAATGAAAACTAGAAAACCCTAATAACATCATTTGCAACATTCAAAAACCCTAATCCATCATATGAAAACTAGAAAACCCTAATAACATCATATGCAACATTCAAATACCCTAATCCATCATATGAAAACTATAAAACCCTAATCCATCATATGAAAACTAGAAAACCCTAATAACATCATTTACAACATTCAAAAACCTTAATCTATCATATGAAAACAAGAAAACCCTAATAACATCATTTGCAACATTAAAATACCCTAATCCATCAAATGAAAAATAGAAAACCCGAATCCATCATATGAGAACTAGAAAACTATAATAACATCATTTGCAACATTTAAAAACCCTAATCCATCATATGAAAACTAGAAAACCCTAATGCATCATACGAAAACTAGAAAACCCCAATCCATCATATGAAAACTAGAAAACCCTTATCCATCATGTGAAAACGAAAAAACCCTAATAACATAATTTGTAACATTCAAAAACCCTAATCCATCGTATGAAAACTATAAAACCTTAATAACATCATTTGCAACACTCAAAAACCTTAATCCATCATATGAAAACTAGAAAACCCTAATAACATCATTTGCAACATTCAAAAACCCTAATCTATCATTTGAAAACTAGAAAACCCTAATCCATCATATGAAAACTAGACAACCCAAATCCATCATATGAAAACTAGAAAACCCAAATCCATCATATGAAAACTAGACAACCCAAATCCATCATATGCAACATTCAAAAACCCTAATCCATCATATGAAAACTAGACAACCCTAATCTGTCATATGAAAACTGGAAAACCCTAATAACATCATTTGCAACATTCAAAAACTTTAATCCGTCATATGAAAACTTGAAAACCATAATAACATCATTTGCAACATTCAAAAGCCCTAATCCTTCATATGAAAACTAGAAAACCCTAATAACATCATTTGCAACATTCAAAAACCCTAATTTATCATATGAAAACGAGAAAACCCTAATCCATCATGTGAAAACTAGAAAACCCTAATCCATCATTAGAAAACTAGAAAACCCTAATAACATCATTTGTAACATTCAAAAACCCTAATCCATCATATGAACCCTACAAAACCCTAATAAAATCATATGCAACATTCAAAAACCCTAATCCATCATACGAAAACTATAAAACCCTAATCGATCATATGAAAACTAGAAAACCCTAATAACATCATTTGCAACATTCAAAAACCCTAATCCATCATATGAAAACTAGAAAACCCTAATAACATCATATGCAACATTCAAAAACCTAATCCATCATATGAAAACTATACAACCCTAATCCATCATATGAAAACTAGAAAACCCTAATAACATCATTTGCAACTTTCAAAAACCTTAATCCATCATATGAAAACACGAAAACCCTAATAACATCATTTGCAACATTAAAAAACCCTAATCCATAAAATGAAAACTAGAAAACCCGAATCCATCATATGAAAACTAGAAAACCCTAATAACATCATTTGCAATATTCAAAAACCCTAATCCATCATATGAAAACTAGAAAACCCTAATCCATCATACAAAAACTAGAAAACCCAAATAACATCATTTGCAACATTCAAAAACCCTAACCCATCATATGAAAACTAGAAAACCCTAATCCATCATTTGAAAACTAGAAAACCCTAATCCATCATGTGAAAACTAGAAAACCATAATAACATAATTTGTAACATTCAAAAACCCTAATCCATCATATGAAAACTATAACACCCTAATAACATCATTTGCAACACTCAAAAACCTTAATCCATCATATGAAAACTAGAAAACCCTAATAACATCATTTGTAACATTGAAAAACCCTAATCTATCATTTGAAAACTAGAAAACCCTAATCCATCATATGAAAACTAGAAAACCCTAATCCATCAAATGAAAACTAGAAAACCCTAATAACATCATTTGCAAGATTCAAAAACCCTAATCCATCATATGAAAACTAGAAAACCCTAATCCATCATATGCAACATTCAAAAACCCTAATCCATCATATGAAAACTAGAAAACCCTAATCTGTCATATGAAAACTAGAAAACCCTAATAACATCATTTGCAAAATTTCAAAAGCTTAATCCGTCATATGAAAACTTGAAAACCATAATAACATCATTTGCAACTTTCAAAAACCCTAATCCTTCATATGAAAACTAGAAAACCCTAATAACATCATTTGCAACATTCAAAAACCCTAATCCATTATATGAAAAATAGAAAACCCTAATCCATCATATGAAAACTAAAAAACCCTAATCCATCATATGAAAACTAGAAAACCCTAATAACATCATTTGCAACATTCAAAAACCCAAATTTATCATACGAAAACTAGAAAACCCTAATTTATCATATGAAAACTAGAAAACCCTAATCCATCATTAGAAAACTAGAAAACCCTAATAACATCATTTGTAACATTCAAAACCCTAATCCATCATATGAAAACTAGAAAACCCTATTAACATCATTTGCAACATTCAAAAACCCTAATCCATCAAATGAAAACTAGAAAACCCTAATAACATCATTTGCAACATTCAAAAACCCTAATCCATCATATGAAAACTAGAAAACCCTAATAACATCATATGCAACATTCAAAAACCCTAATCCATCATATGAAAACTATAAAACCCTAATCCATCATATGAAAACTAGAAAACCCTAATAACATCATTTACAACATTCAAAAACCTTAATCTATCATATGAAAACAAGAAAACCCTAATAACATCATTTGCAACATTAAAATACCCTAATCCATCAAATGAAAAATAGAAAACCCGAATCCATCATATGAGAACTAGAAAACTATAATAACATCATTTGCAACATTTAAAAACCCTAATCCATCATATGAAAACTAGAAAACCCTAATGCATCATACGAAAACTAGAAAACCCCAATCCATCATATGAAAACTAGAAAACCCTTATCCATCATGTGAAAACTAGAAAACCCTAATAACATAATTTGCAACATTCAAAAACCCTAATCCATTATATGAAAACTATAAAACCCTAATAACACCATTTGCAACACTCAATAACCTTAATCCATCGTATGAAAACTAGAAAACCCTAATAACATCATTTGCAACATTCAAAAACCCTAATCTATCATTTGAAAACTAGAAAACCCTAATCCATCATATGAAAACTAGACAACCCAAATCCATCATATGAAAACTAGACAACCCAAATCCATCATATGAAAACTAGACAACCCAAATCCATCATATGAAAACTAGAAAACCCAAATCCATCATTTGAAAACTAGACAACCCAAATCCATCGTATGCAACATTCAAAAACCCTAATCCATCATATGAAAACTAGACAACCCTAATCTGTCATATGAAAACTAGAAAACCCTAATAACATCATTTGCAACATTCAAAAACTTTAATCCGTCATATGAAAACTTGAAAACCATAATAACATCATTTGCAACATTCAAAAGCCCTAATCCTTCATATGAAAACTAGAAAACCCTAATAACATCATTTGCAACATTCAAAAACCCTAATTTATCATATGAAAACGAGAAAACCCTAATCCATCATATGAAAACTAGAAAACCCTAATCCATCATTAGAAAACTAGAAAACCCTAATAACATCATTTGTAACATTCAAAAACCCTAATCCATCATATGAACCCTACAAAACCCTAATAAAATCATATGCAACATTCAAAAACCCTAATCCATCATATGAAAACTATAAAACCCTAATCGATCATATAAAAACTAGAAAACCCTAATAACATCATTTGCAACATTCAAAAACCCTAATCCATCAAATGAAAACTAGAAAACCCTAATAACATCATTTGCAACATTCAAAAACCATAATCCATCATATGAAAACTAGAAAACCCTAATAACATCATATGCAACATTCAAAAACCTAATCCATCATATGAAAACTATAAAACCCTAATCCATCATATGAAAACTTGAAAACCCTAATAACATCATTTGCAACTTTCAAAAACCTTAATCCATCATATGAAAACAAGAAAACCCTAATAACATCACTTGCAACATTAAAATACCCTAATCCATCAAATGAAAACTAGAAAACCCGAATCCATCATATGAAAACTAGAAAACCCTAATAACATCATTTGCAATATTCAAAAACCCTAATCCATCATATGAAAACTAGAAAACCCTAATCCATCATACGAAAACTAGAAAACCCTAATAACATCATTTGCAACATTCAAAAACCCTAACCCATCATATGAAAACTAGAAAAACCTAATAACATCATTTACAACATTCAAAAACCTTAATCTATCATATGAAAACAAGAAAACCCTAATAACATCATTTGCAACATTAAAATACCCTAATCCATCAAATGAAAAATAGAAAACCCGAATCCATCATATGAGAACTAGAAAACTATAATAACATCATTTGCAACATTTAAAAACCCTAATCCATCATATGAAAACTAGAAAACCCTAATGCATCATACGAAAACTAGAAAACCCTAATCCATCATATGAAAACTAGAAAACCCTAATCCATCATGTGAAAACTAGAAAACCCTAATAACATAATTTGCAACACTCAAAAACCCTAATCCATCATATGAAAACTATAAAACCCTAATAACATCATTTGCAACACTCAAAAACCTTAATCCATCGTATGAAAACTAGAAAACCCTAATAACATCATTTGCAACATTCAAAAACCCTAATCTATCATATGAAAACTAGACAACCCAAATCCATCATATGAAAACTAGACAACCCAAATCCATCATATGAAAACTAGAAAACCCAAATCCATCATATGAAAACTAGACAACCCAAATCCATCGTATGCAACATTCAAAAACCCAAATCCATCATATGAAAACTAGACAACCCTAATCTGTCATATGAAAACTAGAAAACCCTAATAACATCATTTGCAACATTCAAAAACTTTAATCCGTCATATGAAAACTTGAAAACCATAATAACATCATTTGCAACATTCAAAAGCCCTAATCCTTCATATGAAAACTAGAAAACCCTAATAACATCATTTGCAACATTCAAAAACCCTAATTTATCATATGAAAACGAGAAAACCCTAATCCATCATATGAAAACTAGAAAACCCTAATCCATCATTAGAAAACTAGAAAACCCTAATAACATAATTTGTAACATTCAAAAACCCTAATCCATCATATGATCCCTACAAAACCCTAATAAAATCATATGCAACATTCAAAAACCCTAATCCATCATATGAAAACTATAAAACCCTAATCGATCATATGAAAACTAGAAAACCCTAATAACATCATTTGCAACATTCAAAAACCCTAATCCATCAAATGAAAACTAGAAAACCCTAATAACATCATTTGCAACATTCAAAAACCATAATCCATCATATGAAAACTAGAAAACCCTAATAACATCATATGCAACATTCAAAAACCTAATCCATCATATGAAAACTATAAAACCCTAATCCATCATATGAAAACTAGAAAACCCTAATAACATCATTTGCAACTTTCAAAAACCTTAATCCATCATATGAAAACAAGAAAACCCTAATAACATCACTTGCAACATTAAAATACCCTAATCCATCAATTGAAAACTAGAAAACCCGAATCCATCATATGAAAACTAGAAAACCCTAATAACATCATTTGCAATATTCAAAAACCCTAATCCATCATATGAAAACTAGAAAACCCTAATCCATCATACAAAAACTAGAAAACCCTAATAACATCATTTGCAACATTCAAAAACCCTAACCCATCATATGAAAACTAGAAAAACCTAATAACATCATTTACAACATTCAAAAACCTTAATCTATCATATGAAAACAAGAAAACCCTAATAACATCATTTGCAGCATTAAAATATCCTAATCCATCAAATGAAAACTAGTAAAAACGAAACCATCATATGAAAACTAGAAAACCCTAATAACATCATTTGCAACATTTAAAAACCCTAATCCATCATATGAATATTAGAAAACCCTAATCCATCATACGAAAACTAGAAAAACCTAATAACATCATTTGCAACATTCAAAAACCCTAACCCATCATATGAAAACTAGAAAACTCTAATCCATCATATGAAAACTGGAAAACCCTAATCCATCATGTGAAAACTAGAAAACCCTAATAACATCATTTGCAACATTCAAAAACCCTAATCCATCATAAGAAAACTAGAAAACCCTAATCCATCATATGAAAACTAGAAAACCTAATAACATCATTTGTAACATTCAAAACCCCTAATCCATCATATGAAAACTAGAAAACCCCAATATGTCATATGAAAACTAGAAAACCCTAATAACATCATTTGTAACATTTAAAAACCTTAATCCATCATATGAAAACTAGAAAACCCTAATAACATCATATGCAACATTCAAAAACCTAATCCATCATATGAAAACTATAAAACCCTAATCCATCATATGAAAACTTGAAAACCCTAATAACATCATTTGCAACTTTCAAAAACCTTAATCCATCATATGAAAACAAGAAAACCCTAATAACATCACTTGCAACATTAAAATACCCTAATCCATCAAATGAAAACTAGAAAACCCGAATCCATCATATGAAAACTAGAAAACCCTAATAACATCATTTGCAATATTCAAAAACCCTAATCCATCATATGAAAACTAGAAAACCCTAATCCATCATACGAAAACTAGAAAACCCTAATAACATCATTTGCAACATTCAAAAACCCTAACCCATCATATGAAAACTAGAAAAACCTAATAACATCATTTACAACATTCAAAAACCTTAATCTATCATATGAAAACAAGAAAACCCTAATAACATCATTTGCAACATTAAAATACCCTAATCCATCAAATGAAAAATAGAAAACCCGAATCCATCATATGAGAACTAGAAAACTATAATAACATCATTTGCAACATTTAAAAACCCTAATCCATCATATGAAAACTAGAAAACCCTAATGCATCATACGAAAACTAGAAAACCCTAATCCATCATATGAAAACTAGAAAACCCTAATCCATCATGTGAAAACTAGAAAACCCTAATAACATAATTTGCAACACTCAAAAACCCTAATCCATCATATGAAAACTATAAAACCCTAATAACATCATTTGCAACACTCAAAAACCTTAATCCATCGTATGAAAACTAGAAAACCCTAATAACATCATTTGCAACATTCAAAAACCCTAATCTATCATATGAAAACTAGACAACCCAAATCCATCATATGAAAACTAGACAACCCAAATCCATCATATGAAAACTAGAAAACCCAAATCCATCATATGAAAACTAGACAACCCAAATCCATCGTATGCAACATTCAAAAACCCAAATCCATCATATGAAAACTAGACAACCCTAATCTGTCATATGAAAACTAGAAAACCCTAATAACATCATTTGCAACATTCAAAAACTTTAATCCGTCATATGAAAACTTGAAAACCATAATAACATCATTTGCAACATTCAAAAGCCCTAATCCTTCATATGAAAACTAGAAAACCCTAATAACATCATTTGCAACATTCAAAAACCCTAATTTATCATATGAAAACGAGAAAACCCTAATCCATCATATGAAAACTAGAAAACCCTAATCCATCATTAGAAAACTAGAAAACCCTAATAACATAATTTGTAACATTCAAAAACCCTAATCCATCATATGATCCCTACAAAACCCTAATAAAATCATATGCAACATTCAAAAACCCTAATCCATCATATGAAAACTATAAAACCCTAATCGATCATATGAAAACTAGAAAACCCTAATAACATCATTTGCAACATTCAAAAACCCTAATCCATCAAATGAAAACTAGAAAACCCTAATAACATCATTTGCAACATTCAAAAACCATAATCCATCATATGAAAACTAGAAAACCCTAATAACATCATATGCAACATTCAAAAACCTAATCCATCATATGAAAACTATAAAACCCTAATCCATCATATGAAAACTAGAAAACCCTAATAACATCATTTGCAACTTTCAAAAACCTTAATCCATCATATGAAAACAAGAAAACCCTAATAACATCACTTGCAACATTAAAATACCCTAATCCATCAATTGAAAACTAGAAAACCCGAATCCATCATATGAAAACTAGAAAACCCTAATAACATCATTTGCAATATTCAAAAACCCTAATCCATCATATGAAAACTAGAAAACCCTAATCCATCATACAAAAACTAGAAAACCCTAATAACATCATTTGCAACATTCAAAAACCCTAACCCATCATATGAAAACTAGAAAAACCTAATAACATCATTTACAACATTCAAAAACCTTAATCTATCATATGAAAACAAGAAAACCCTAATAACATCATTTGCAGCATTAAAATATCCTAATCCATCAAATGAAAACTAGTAAAAACGAAACCATCATATGAAAACTAGAAAACCCTAATAACATCATTTGCAACATTTAAAAACCCTAATCCATCATATGAATATTAGAAAACCCTAATCCATCATACGAAAACTAGAAAAACCTAATAACATCATTTGCAACATTCAAAAACCCTAACCCATCATATGAAAACTAGAAAACTCTAATCCATCATATGAAAACTGGAAAACCCTAATCCATCATGTGAAAACTAGAAAACCCTAATAACATCATTTGCAACATTCAAAAACCCTAATCCATCATAAGAAAACTAGAAAACCCTAATCCATCATATGAAAACTAGAAAACCTAATAACATCATTTGTAACATTCAAAACCCCTAATCCATCATATGAAAACTAGAAAACCCCAATATGTCATATGAAAACTAGAAAACCCTAATAACATCATTTGTAACATTTAAAAACCTTAATCCATCATATGAAAACTAGAAAACCCTAATAACATCATTTACAACATTCAAAAACCTTAATCTATCATATGAAAACAAGAAAACCCTAATAACATCATTTGCAACATTAAAATACCCTAATCCATCAAATGAAAAATAGAAAACCCGAATCCATCATATGAGAACTAGAAAACTATAATAACATCATTTGCAACATTTAAAAACCCTAATCCATCATATGAAAACTAGAAAACCCTAATGCATCATATGAAAACTAGAAAACCCTAATCCATCATATGAAAACTAGAAAACCCTAATCCATCATGTGAAAACTAGAAAACCCTAATAACATAATTTGCAACATTCAAAAACCCTAATCCATCATATGAAAACTATAAAACCCTAATAACATCATTTGCAACACTCAAAAACCTTAATTCATCGTATCAAAACTAGAAAACCCTAATAACATCATTTGCAACATTCAAAAACCCTAATCTATCATTTGAAAACTAGAAAACCCTAATCCATCATATGAAAACTAGACAACCCAAATCCATCATATGAAAACTAGACAACCCAAATCCATCATATGAAAACTAGAAAACCCAAATCCATCATATGAAAACTAGACAACCCAAATCCATCGTATGCAACATTCAAAAACCCTAATCCATCATATGAAAACTAGACAACCTAATCTGGCATATGAAAACTAGAAAACCCTAATAACATCATTTGCAACATTCAAAAACTTTAATCCGTCATATGAAAACTTGAAAACCATAATAACATCATTTGCAACATTCAAAAACCCTAATCCTTCATATGAAAACTAGAAAACCCTAATAACATCATTTGCAACATTCAAAAACCCTAATTTATCATATGAAAACAAGAAAACCCTAATCCATCATATGAAAACTAGAAAACCCTAATCCATCATTAGAAAACTAGAAAACCCTAATAACATCATTTGTAACATTCAAAAACCCTAATCCATCATATGATCCCTACAAAACCCTAATAAAATCATATGCAACATTCAAAAACCCTAATCCATCATATGAAAACTATAAAACCCTAATGGATCATATGAAAACTAGAAAACCCTAATAACATCATTTGCAACATTCAAAAACCCTAATCCATCAAATGAAAACTAGAAAACCCTAATAACATCATTTGCAACATTCAAAAACCATAATCCATCATATGAAAACTAGAAAACCCTAATAACATCATATGCAACATTCAAAAACCTAATCCATCATATGAAAACTATAAAACCCTAATCCATCATATGAAAACTAGAAAACCCTAATAACATCATTTGCAACTTTCAAAAACCTTAATCCATCATATGAAAACAAGAAAACCCTAATAACATCACTTGCAACATTAAAATACCCTAATCCATCAAATGAAAACTAGAAAACCCGAATCCATCATATGAAAACTAGAAAACCCTAATAACATCATTTGCAATATTCAAAAACCCTAATCCATCATATGAAAACTAGAAAACCCTAATCCATCATACAAAAACTAGAAAACCCTAATAACATCATTTGCAACATTCAAAAACCCTAACCCATCATATGAAAACTAGAAAAACCTAATAACATCATTTACAACATTCAAAAACCTTAATCTATCATATGAAAACTAGAAAACCCTAATAACATCATTTGCAACATTCAAAAACCCTAATCCATCAAATGAAAACTAGAAAACCCTAATAACATCATTTGCAACATTCAAAAACCATAATCCATCATATGAAAACTAGAAAACCCTAATAACATCATATGCAACATTCAAAAACCTAATCCATCATATGAAAACTATAAAACCCTAATCCATCATATGAAAACTAGAAAACCCTAATAACATCATTTGCAACTTTCAAAAACCTTAATCCATAATATGAAAACAAGAAAACCCTAATAACATCACTTGCAACATTAAAATACCCTAATCCATCAAATGAAAACTAGAAAACCCGAATCCATCATATGAAAACTAGAAAACCCTAATAACATCATTTGCAATATTCAAAAACCCTAATCCATCATATGAAAACTAGAAAACCCTAATCCATCATACAAAAACTAGAAAACCCTAATAACATCATTTGCAACATTCAAAAACCCTAACCCATCATATGAAAACTAGAAAAACCTAATAACATCATTTACAACATTCAAAAACCTTAATCTATCATATGAAAACAAGAAAACCCTAATAACATCATTTGCAACATTAAAATATCCTAATCCATCAAATGAAAACTAGTAAAAACGAAACCATCATATGAAAACTAGAAAACCCTAATAACATCATTTGCAACATTTAAAAACCCTAATCCATCATATGAATATTAGAAAACCCTAATCCATCATACGAAAACTAGAAAACCCTAATAACATCATTTGCAACATTCAAAAACCCTAACCCATCATATGAAAACTAGAAAACTCTAATCCATCATATGAAAACTGGAAAACCCTAATCCATCATGTGAAAACTAGAAAACCCTAATAACATCATTTGCAACATTCAAAAACCCTAATCCATCATAAGAAAACTAGAAAACCCTAATCCATCATATGAAAACTAGAAAACCTAATAACATCATTTGTAACATTCAAAAACCCTAATCCATCATATGAAAACTAGAAAACCCCAATATGTCATATGAAAACTAGAAAACCCTAATAACATCATTTGTAACATTTAAAAACCTTAATCCATCATATGAAAACTAGAAAACCCTAATAACATCATTTACGACATTCAAAAACCTTAATCTATCATATGAAAACAAGAAAACCCTAATAACATCATTTGCAACATTAAAATACCCTAATCCATCAAATGAAAAATAGAAAACCCGAATCCATCATATGAGAACTAGAAAACTATAATAACATCATTTGCAACATTTAAAAACCCTAATCCATCATATGAAAACTAGAAAACCCTAATGCATCATATGAAAACTAGAAAACCCTAATCCATCATATGAAAACTAGAAAACCCTAATCCATCATGTGAAAACTAGAAAACCCTAATAACATAATTTGCAACATTCAAAAACCCTAATCCATCATATGAAAACTATAAAACCCTAATAACATCATCTGCAACACTCAAAAACCTTAATCCATCGTATGAAAACTAGAAAACCCTAATAACATCATTTGCAACATTCAAAAACCCTAATCTATCATTTGAAAACTAGAAAACCCTAATCCATCATATGAAAACTAGACAACCCAAATCCATCATATGAAAACTAGACAACCCAAATCCATCATATGAAAACTAGAAAACCCAAATCCATCATATGAAAACTAGACAACCCAAATCCATCGTATGCAACATTCAAAAACCCTAATCCATCATATGAAAACTAGACAACCTAATCTGGCATATGAAAACTAGAAAACCCTAATAACATCATTTGCAACATTCAAAAACTTTAATCCGTCATATGAAAACTTGAAAACCATAATAACATCATTTGCAACATTCAAAAACCCTAATCCTTCATATGAAAACTAGAAAACCCTAATAACATCATTTGCAACATTCAAAAACCCTAATTTATCATATGAAAACAAGAAAACCCTAATCCATCATATGAAAACTAGAAAACCCTAATCCATCATTAGAAAACTAGAAAACCCTAATAACATCATTTGTAACATTCAAAAACCCTAATCCATCATATGAACCCTACAAAACCCTAATAAAATCATATGCAACATTCAAAAACCCTAATCCATCATATGAAAACTATAAAACCCTAATCGATCATATGAAAACTAGAAAACCCTAATAACATCATTTGCAACATTCAAAAACCCTAATCCATCAAATGAAAACTAGAAAACCCTAATAACATCATTTGCAACATTCAAAAACCATAATCCATCATATGAAAACTAGAAAACCCTAATAACATCATATGCAACATTCAAAAACCTAATCCATCATATGAAAACTATAAAACCCTAATCCATCATATGAAAACTAGAAAACCCTAATAACATCATTTGCAACTTTCAAAAACCTTAATCCATCATATGAAAACAAGAAAACCCTAATAACATCACTTGCAACATTAAAATACCCTAATCCATCAAATGAAAACTAGAAAACCCGAATCCATCATATGAAAACTAGAAAACCCTAATAACATCATTTGCAATATTCAAAAACCCTAATCCATCATATGAAAACTAGAAAACCCTAATCCATCATACGAAAACTAGGAAACCCTAATAACATCATTTGCAACATTCAAAAACCCTAACCCATCATATGAAAACTAGAAAAACCTAATAACATCATTTACAACATTCAAAAACCTTAATCTATCATATGAAAACAAGATAACCCTAATAACATCATTTGCAACATTAAAATACCCTAATCCATCAAATGAAAAATAGAAAACCCGAATCCATCATATGAGAACTAGAAAACTATAATAACATCATTTGCAACATTTAAAAACCCTAATCCATCATATGAAAACTAGAAAACCCTAATGCATCATACAAAAACTAGAAAACCCTAATCCATCATATGAAAACTAGAAAACCCTAATCCATCATGTGAAAACTAGAAAACCCTAATAGCATAATTTGCAACATTCAAAAACCCTAATCCATCATATGAAAACTATAAAACCCTAATAACATCATTTGCAACACTCAAAAACCTTAATCCATCGTATGAAAACTAGAAAACCCTAATAACATCATTTGCAACATTCAAAAACCTAATCTATCATTTGAAAACTAGAAAACCCTAATCCATCATATGAAAACTAGACAACCCTGATGGCCTAGTGGATAAGGCTTAGGACTCTTTCTCTTCCCCCATAAAGAGGTTCCAAGTTCTAATCCCACTCCCTCCCTTTCCCCATAGGATGTGTTAGGTTTCAATCAGGGGATGGCCACTGGCCACCTCTCTACCCCCGTAGGTGATTGACCCGGACCACCCTGCTGCCAGGTGTATGCGTGGGCCCCGAGGTTGCTTCATCAGGGTCATCCAAAGGATGGGTCGGGTGGGGTCCTTGGTTACCAAAAAAAAAAAAAAAAAAAAAACACTAGACAACCCAAATCCATCATATGAAAACTAGACAACCCAAATCCATCATATGAAAACTAGAAAACCCAAATCCATCATATGAAAACTAGACAACCCAAATCCATCGTATGCAACATTCAAAAACCCTAATCCATCATATGAAAACTAGACAACCCTAATCTGTCATATGAAAACTAGAAAACCCTAATAACATCATTTGCAACATTCAAAAACTTTAATCCGTCATATGAAAACTTGAAAACCATAATAACATCATTTGCAACATTCAAAAGCCCTAATCCTTCATATGAAAACTAGAAAACCCTAATAACATCATTTGCAACATTCAAAAACCCTAATTTATCATATGAAAACGAGAAAACCCTAATCCATCATATGAAAACTAGAAAACCCTAATCCATCATTAGAAAACTAGAAAACCCTAATAACATCATTTGTAACATTCAAAAACCCTAATCCATCATATGAACCCTACAAAACCCTAATAAAATCATATGCAACATTCAAAAACCCTAATCCATCATATGAAAACTATAAAACCCTAATCGATCATATGAAAACTAGAAAACCCTAATAACATCATTTGCAACATTCAAAAACCCTAATCCATCAAATGAAAACTAGAAAACCCTAATAACATCATTTGCAACATTCAAAAACCATAATCTATCATATGAAAACTAGAAAACCCTAATAACATCATATGCAACATTCAAAAACCTAATCCATCATATGAAAACTATAAAACCCTAATCCATCATATGAAAACTAGAAAACCCTAATAACATCATTTGCAACTTTCAAAAACCTTAATCCATCATATGAAAACAAGAAAACCCTAATAACATCACTTGCAACATTAAAATACCCTAATCCATCAAATGAAAACTAGAAAACCCGAATCCATCATATGAAAACTAGAAAACCCTAATAACATCATTTGCAATATTCAAAAACCCTAATCCATCATATGAAAACTAGAAAACCCTAATTCATCATACGAAAACTAGAAAACCCTAATAACATCATTTGCAACATTCAAAAACCCTAACCCATCATATGAAAACTAGAAAAACCTAATAACATCATTTACAACATTCAAAAACCCTAATCTATCATATGAAGACCAGAAAACCCTAATAACATCATTTGCAACATTAAAATATCCTAATCCATCAAATGAAAACTAGTAAAAACGAAACCATCATATGAAAACTAGAAAACCTTAATAACATCATTTGCAACATTTAAAAACCCTAATCCATCATATGAATATTAGAAAACCCTAATCCATCATACGAAAACTAGAAAACCCTAATAACATCATTTGCAACATTCAAAAACCCTAACCCATCATATGAAAACTAGAAAACCCTAATCCATCATATGAAAACTGGAAAACCCTAATCCATCATGTGAAAACTAGAAAACCCTAATAACATCATTTGCAACATTCAAAAACCCTAATCCATCATATGAAAACTAGAAAACCCTAATCCATCATATGAAAACTAGAAAACCTAATAACATCATTTGTAACATTCAAAAACCCTAATCCATCATATGAAAACTAGAAAACCCCAATATGTCATATGAAAACTAGAAAACCCTAATAACATCATTTGTAACATTTAAAAACCTCAATCCATCATATGAAAACTTGAAAACCATAATAACATCATTTGCAACATTCAAAAACCCTAATCCTTCATACGAACACTAGAAAACCCTAATAACATCATTTGAAAACTATAAATCCCTAATCTGTCTTATGAAAACTAGAAAACCCTAATAACATCATTTGAAAACTATAAAACCCCAATCTGTCATATGAAAACTAGAAAACCCGAATAACATCATTTGTAACATTTAAAAACCTTAATTCGTCATATGAAAACTTGAAAACCATAATAACATCATATGCAACATTCAAAAACCCTAATCCACCATATGAAAACTATAAAACCCTAATCGATCATATGAAAACTAGAAAACCCTAATAACATCATTTGCAACATTCAAAAACACTAATGCATCAAATGAAAACTAGAAAACCCTAATAACATCATTTGCAACAATCAAAAACCCTAATCCATCATATGAAAACTAGAGAACCCTAATAACATCATATGCAACATTCAAAAATCTAATCCATCATATGAAAACTATAAAACCCTAATCAATCATATAAAACTAGAAAACCCTACTAACATCATTTGCAACTTTCAAAAACCTTAATCCATCATATAAAAACAAGAAAACCCTAATAACATCATTTGCAACATTAAAATACCCTAATCCATCAAAAGAAATCTAGAAAACCCGAATCCATCATATGAAAACTAGAAAACCCTAATAACATCATTTGCAACATTCAAAAACCCTAATCCATCATATGAAAACTAGAAAACCCTAATCCATCATACGAAAACTAGAAAACCCTAATAACATCATTTGCAGCATTCAAAAACCCTAACCCATCATATGAAAACTAGAAAACCCTAATCCATCATATGAAAACTAGCAAACCCTAATTCATCATATGAAAACTAGAAAACCCTAATAACATAATTTGAAACATTCAAAAACCCTAATCCATCATATGAAAACTATAAAACCCTAATAACATCATTTGCAACACTCAAAAACCTTAATCCATCGTATGAAAACTAGAAAACCCTAATAACATCATTTGCAACATTCAACAACCCTAATCTATCATTTGAAAACTAGAAAACCCTAATCCATCATATGAAAACTAGAAAACCCAAATCCATCATATGAAAACTAGAAAACCCTAATAATATCATTTGTAACATTCAAAAACCCTAATCCTTCATACGAAAACTAGAAAACCCTAATAACATCATTTGCAACATTCAAAAACCCTAATCCCTTATATGAAAACTAGAAAACCGTAATCCATCATATGCAACATTCAAAAACCCTAATTCATCATATGAAAACTAGAAAACCCTAATATGTGAAATGAAAACTGGAAAACCCTAATAACATAATTTGCAACATTCAAAAACTTTAATCCGTCATATTAAAACTTGAAAACCATAATAACATCATTTGCAACATTCAAAAGCCCTAATCCTTCATATGAACACTAGAAAACCCTAATAACATCATTTGCAACATTCAAAAACCCTAATCCATTATATGAAAACTAGAAATCCCTAATCCATCATATGAAAACTAAAAAACCCTAACCCATCATATGAAAACTAGAAAACCCTAATAACATCATTTGCAACATTCAAAAACCCTAATTTATCATATGAAAACGAGAAAACCCTAATCCATCATATGAAAACTAGAAAACCCTAATCTATCATTAGAAAACTAGAAAACCCTAAAAACATCATTTGTAACATTCAAAAACCCTAATCCATCATATGAACACTACAAAACCCATAACATCATATGCAACATTCAAAAATCCTAATCCACCATATGAAAACTATAAAACCCTAATCGATCATATGAAAACTATAAAACCCTAATCGATCATATGAAAACTAGAAAACCCTAATAACATCATTTGCACCATTCAAGAACACTAATCCATCAAATGAAAACTAAAAAACCCTAATAACATCATTTGCAACATTCAAAAACCCTAATCCATCATATGAAAACTAGAAAACCCTAATAACATCATATGCAACATTCAAAAACCTATTCCATCATATGAAAACTATAAAACCCTAATCCATCATATGAAAACTAGAAAACCCTACTAACATCATTTGCAACTTTCAAAAACCTTAATCCATCATACGAAAACAAGAAAACCCTAATAACATCATTTGCAACATTAAAATACCCTAATCCATCAAATGAAATCTAGAAAACCCGAATCCATCATATGAAAACTAGAAAACCCTAATAACATCATTTGCAACATTCAAAAACCCTAATCCATCATATGAAAACTAGAAAACCCTAATCCATCATACGAAAACTAGAAAACCCTAATAACATCATTTGCAACATTCAAAAACCCTAATCCATCATATGAAAACTAGAAAACCCTAATAACATCATATGCAACATTCAAAAACCTATTCCATCATATGAAAACTATAAAACCCTAATCCATCATATGAAAACTAGAAAACCCTACTAACATCATTTGCAACTTTCAAAAACCTTAATCCATCATATGAAAACAAGAAAACCCTAATAACATCATTTGCAACATTAAAATACCCTAATCCATCAAATGAAATCTAGAAAACCCGAATCCATCATATGAAAACTAGAAAACCCTAATAACATCATTTGCAACATTCAAAAACCCTAATCCATCAAATGAAAACTAAAAAACCCTAATAACATCATTTGCAACATTCAAAAACACTAATCCATCATATGAAAACTAGAAAACCCTAATAACATCATATGCAACATTCAAAAACCTATTCCATCATATGAAAACTATAAAACCCTAATCCATCATATGAAAACTAGAATACCCTACTAACATCATTTGCAACTTTCAAAAACCTTAATCCATCATATGAAAACAAGAAAACCCTAATAACATCATTTGCAACATTAAAATACCCTAATCCATCAAATGAAATCTAGAAAACCCGAATCCATCTTATGAAAACTAGAAAACCCTAATAACATCATTTGCAACATTCAAAAACCCTAATCCATCATATGAAAACTAGAAAACCCTAATCCATCATACGAAAACTAGAAAACCCTAATAACATCATTTGCAACATTCAACAACCCTAATCTATCATTTGAAAACTAGAAAACCCTAATCCATCATATGAAAACTAGAAAACCCAAATCCATCATATGAAAACTAGAAAACCCTAATAATATCATTTGTAACATTCAAAAACCCTAATCCATCATACGAAAACTAGAAAACCCTAATCCATCATATGCAACATTCAAAAACCCTAATTCATCATATGAAAACTAGAAAACCCTAATATGTGAAATGAAAACTGGAAAACCCTAATAACATAATTTGCAACATTCAAAAACTTTAATTCGTCATATTAAAACTTGAAAACCATAATAACATCATTTGCAACATTCAAAAGCCCTAATCCTTCATATGAACACTAGAAAACCCTAATAACATCATTTGCAACATTCAAAAACCCTAATCCATTATATGAAAACTAGAAATCCCTAATCCATCATATGAAAACTAAAAAACCCTAACCCATCATATGAAAACTAGAAAACCCTAATAACATCATTTGCAACATTCAAAAACCCTAATTTATCATATGAAAACGAGAAAACCCTAATCCATAATATGAAAACTAGAAAACCCTAATCTATCATTAGAAAACTAGAAAACCCTAAAAACATCATTTGTAACATTCAAAAACCCTAATCCATCATATGAACACTACAAAACCCTAATAACATCATATGCAACATTCAAAAACCCTAATCCACCATATGAAAGCTATAAAACCCTAATCGATCATATGAAAACTAGAAAACCCTAATAACATCATTTGCAACATTCAAAAACACTAATCCATCAAATGAAAACTAGAAAACTCTAATAAAATCATTTGCAACATTCAAAAACCCTAATCCATCATATGAAAACTAGAAAAGCCTAATAACATCATATGCAACATTCAAAAATCTAATCCATCATATGAAAACTATAAAACCCTAATCCATCATATGAAAACTAGAAAACCCTACTAACATCATTTGCAACTTTCAAAAACCTTAATCCATCATATGAAAACAAGAAAACCCTAATAACATCATTTGCAACATTAAAATACCCTAATCCATCAAAAGAAATCTAGAAAACCCGAATCCATCATATGAAAACTAGAAAACCCTAATAACATCATTTGCAACATTCAAAAACCCTAATCCATCATATGAAAACTAGAAAACCCTAATCCATCATACGAAAACTAGAAAACCCTAATAACATCATTTGCAGCATTCAAAAACCCTAACCCATCATTTGAAAACTAGAAAACCCTAATCCATCATATGAAAACTAGCAAACCCTAATTCATCATATGAAAACTAGAAAACCCTAATAACATAATTTGAAACATTCAAAAACCCTAATCCATCATATGAAAACTATAAAACCCTAATAACATCATTTGCAACACTCAAAAACCTTAATCCATCGTATGAAAACTAGAAAACCCTAATAACATCATTTGCAACATTCAACAACCCTAATCTATCATTTGAAAACTAGAAAACCCTAATCCATCATATGAAAACTAGAAAACCCAAATCCATCATATGAAAACTAGAAAACCCTAATAATATCATTTGTAACATTCAAAAACCCTAATCCATCATACGAAAACTAGAAAACCGTAATCCATCATATGCAACATTCAAAAACCCTAATTCATCATATGAAAACTAGAAAACCCTAATATGTGAAATGAAAACTGGAAAACCCTAATAACATAATTTGCAACATTCAAAAACTTTAATCCGTCATATTAAAACTTGAAAACCATAATAACATCATTTGCAACATTCAAAAGCCCTAATCCTTCATATGAACACTAGAAAACCCTAATAACATCATTTGCAACATTCAAAAACCCTAATCCATTATATGAAAACTAGAAATCCCTAATCCATCATATGAAAACTAAAAAACCCTAACCCATCATATGAAAACTAGAAAACCCTAATAACATCATTTGCAACATTCAAAAACCCTAATTTATCATATGAAAACGAGAAAACCCTAATCCATCATATGAAAACTAGAAAACCCTAATCTATCATTAGAAAACTAGAAAACCCTAAAAACATCATTTGTAACATTCAAAAACCCTAATCCATCATATGAACACTACAAAACCCATAACATCATATGCAACATTCAAAAATCCTAATCCACCATATGAAAACTATAAAACCCTAATCGATCATATGAAAACTATAAAACCCTAATCGATCATATGAAAACTAGAAAACCCTAATAACATCATTTGCAACATTCAAGAACACTAATCCATCAAATGAAAACTAAAAAACCCTAATAACATCATTTGCAACATTCAAAAACCCTAATCCATCATATGAAAACTAGAAAACCCTAATAACATCATATGCAACATTCAAAAACCTATTCCATCATATGAAAACTATAAAACCCTAATCCATCATATGAAAACTAGAAAACCCTACTAACATCATTTGCAACTTTCAAAAGCCTTAATCCATCATACGAAAACAAGAAAACCCTAATAACATCATTTGCAACATTAAAATACCCTAATCCATCAAATGAAATCTAGAAAACCCGAATCCATCATATGAAAACTAGAAAACCCTAATAACATCATTTGCAACATTCAAAAACCCTAATCCATCATATGAAAACTAGAAAACCCTAATCCATCATACGAAAACTAGAAAACCCTAATAACATCATTTGCAACATTCAAAAACCCTAATCCATCATATGAAAACTAGAAAACCCTAATAACATCATATGCAACATTCAAAAACCTATTCCATCATATGAAAACTATAAAACCCTAATCCATCATATGAAAACTAGAAAACCCTACTAACATCATTTGCAACTTTCAAAAACCTTAATCCATCATATGAAAACAAGAAAACCCTAATAACATCATTTGCAACATTAAAATACCCTAATCCATCAAATGAAATCTAGAAAACCCGAATCCATCATATGAAAACTAGAAAACCCTAATAACATCATTTGCAACATTCAAAAACACTAATCCATCATATGAAAACTAGAAAACCCTAATAACATCATATGCAACATTCAAAAACCTATTCCATCATATGAAAACTATAAAACCCTAATCCATCATATGAAAACTAGAATACCCTACTAACATCATTTGCAACTTTCAAAAACCTTAATCCATCATATGAAAACAAGAAAACCCTAATAACATCATTTGCAACATTAAAATACCCTAATCCATCAAATGAAATCTAGAAAACCCGAATCCATCATATGAAAACTAGAAAACCCTAATAACATCATTTGCAACATTCAAAAACCCTAATCCATCATATGAAAACTAGAAAACCCTAATCCATCATACGAAAACTAGAAAACCCTAATAACATCATTTGCAACATTCAACAACCCTAATCTATCATTTGAAAACTAGAAAACCCTAATCCATCATATGAAAACTAGAAAACCCAAATCCATCATATGAAAACTAGAAAACCCTAATAATATCATTTGTAACATTCAAAAACCCTAATCCATCATACGAAAACTAGAAAACCCTAATCCATCATATGCAACATTCAAAAACCCTAATTCATCATATGAAAACTAGAAAACCCTAATATGTGAAATGAAAACTGGAAAACCCTAATAACATAATTTGCAACATTCAAAAACTTTAATTCGTCATATTAAAACTTGAAAACCATAATAACATCATTTGCAACATTCAAAAGCCCTAATCCTTCATATGAACACTAGAAAACCCTAATAACATCATTTGCAACATTCAAAAACCCTAATCCATTATATGAAAACTAGAAATCCCTAATCCATCATATGAAAACTAAAAAACCCTAACCCATCATATGAAAACTAGAAAACCCTAATAACATCATTTGCAACATTCAAAAACCCTAATTTATCATATGAAAACGAGAAAACCCTAATCCATAATATGAAAACTAGAAAACCCTAATCTATCATTAGAAAACTAGAAAACCCTAAAAACATCATTTGTAACATTCAAAAACCCTAATCCATCATATGAACACTACAAAACCCTAATAACATCATATGCAACATTCAAAAACCCTAATCCACCATATGAAAACTATAAAACCCTAATCGATCATATGAAAACTAGAAAACCCTAATAACATCATTTGCAACATTCAAAAACACTAATCCATCAAATGAAAACTAGAAAACTCTAATAACATCATTTGCAACATTCAAAAACCCTAATCCATCATATGAAAACTAGAAAAGCCTAATAACATCATATGCAACATTCAAAAACCTATTCCATCATATGAAAACTATAAAACCCTAATCCATCATATGAAAACTAGAAAACCCTACTAACATCATTTGCAACTTTCAAAAACCTTAATCCATCATATGAAAACAAGAAAACCCTAATAACATCATTTGCAACATTAAAATACCCTAATCCATCAAATGAAATCTAGAAAACCCGAATCCATCATATGAAAACTAGAAAACCCTAATAACATCATTTGCAACATTCAAAAACCCTAATCCATCATATGAAAACTAGAAAACCCTAATCCATCATACGAAAACTAGAAAAGCCTAATAACATCATTTGCAACATTCAAAAACCCTAACCCATCATATGAAAACTAGAAAACCCTAATCCATCATATGAAAACTAGAAAACCATAATTCATCATGTGAAAACTAGAAAACCCTAATAACATAATTTGAAACATTCAAAAACCCTAATCCATCATATGAAAACTATAAAACCCTAATAACATCATTTGCAACACTCAAAAACCTTAATCCATCGTATGAAAACTAGAAAACCCTAATAACATCATTTGCAACATTCAAAAACCCTAATCTATCATTTGAAAACTAGAAAACCCTAATCCATCATATGAAAACTAGAAAACCCAAATCCATCATATGAAAACTAGAAAACCCTAATAACATCATTTGTAACATTCAAAAACCCTAATCCATCATACGAAAACTAGAAAAACCTAATCCATCATATGCAACATTCAAAAACCCTAATTCATCATATGAAAACTAGAAAACCCTAATCTGTGAAATGAAAACTAGAAAACCCTAATAACATAATTTGCAACATTGAAAAACTTTAATCCGTCATATAAAAACTTGAAAACCATAATAACATCATTTGCAACATTCAAAAACCCTAATCCTTCATATGAACACTAGAAAACCCTAATAACATCATTTGCAACATTCAAAAACCCTAATCCATTATATGAAAACTAGAAATCCCTAATCCATCATATGAAAACTAAAAAACCCTAACCCATCATATGAAAACTAGAAAACCCTAATAACATCATTTGCAACATTCAAAAACCCTAATTTATCATATGAAAACGAGAAAACCCTAATCCATCATATGCAAACTAGAAAACCCTAATCCATCATTAGAAAACTAGAAAACCCTAATAACATCATTTGTAACATTCAAAAACCCTAATCCATCATATGAACACTACAAAACCCTAATAACATCATATGCAACATTCAAAAACCCTAATCCACCATATGAAAACTATAAAACCCTAATCGATCATATGAAAACTACAAAACCCTAATAACATCATTTGCAACATTCAAAAACCCTAATCCATCATATGAAAACTAGAAAACCCTAATAACATCATATGCAACATTCAAAAACCTATTCCATCATATGAAAACTATAAAACCCTAATCCATCATATGACAACTAGAAAACCCTACTAACATCATTTGCAACTTTCAAAAACCTTAATCCATCATATGAAAACAAGAAAACCCTAATAACGTCATTTGCAACATTAAAATACCCTAATCCATCAAATGAAAACTAGAAAACCCGAATCCATCATATGATAACTAGAAAACCCTAATAACATCATTTGCAACATTCAAAAACCCTAATCCATCATATGAAAACTAGAAAACCCTAATCCATCATACGAAAACTAGAAAACCCTAATAACATCATTTGCAACATTCAAAAACCCTAACCCATCATATGAAAACTAGAAAACCCTAATCCATCATATGAAAACTAGAAAACCCTAATCCATCATGTGAAAACTAGAAAACCCTAATAACATAATTTGAAACATTCAAAAACCCTAATCCATCATTTGAAAACTATAAAACCCTAATAACATCATTTGCAACACTCAAAAACCTTAATCCATCGTATGAAAACTAGAAAACCCTAATAACATCATTTGCAACATTCAAAAACCCTAATCTATCATTTGAAAACTAGAAAACCCTAATCCATCATATGAAAACTAGAAAACCCAAATCCATCATATGAAAACTAGACAACCCTAATAACATCATTTGTAACATTCAAAAACCCTAATCCATCATACGAAAACTAGAAAACCCTAATCCATCATATGCAACATACAAAAACCCTAATCCATCATATGAAAACTAGAAAACCCTAATCTGTGAAATGAAAACTTGAAAACCCTAATAACATAATTTGCAACATTCAAAAACTTTAATCCGTCATATAAAAACTTGAAAACCATAATAACATCATTTGCAACATTCAAAAGCCCTAATCCTTCATATGAACACTAGAAAACCCTAATAACATCATTTGCAACATTCAAAAACCCTAATCCATTATATGAAAACTAGAAATCCCTAATCCATCATATGAAAACTAGAAAACCCTAATCCATCATATGAAAACTAGAAAACCCTAATAACATCATTTGCAACATTCAAAAACCCTAATTTATCATATGAAAATTAGAAAACCCTAATCCATCATATGAAAACTAGAAAACCCCAGAAAACCCAGAAAATTAGAGAACCCTTTTTCTCTCTAAGCATTCTCTACGATTTTTTGCAATCTTTAAAGCTTTTGTATTTCTATTTTTATTTTAATTATGGCTGGTGTTTCACCAGGCATAATTCCTGGTTCTGATCAATCTTTGGATAATGAAAATGTTTTAGAAAATCAAAAAATTATATTTCCTGCACATGGTATTATAGATCATAAAATTACTTTCAATTTGGTTGAAAAAAGATTAAAAAAAATCAAAACAAAACAGCCATATGTTTTCAAACAACTTGATAGAGCCATTCAAAAAAATAAATCTGCTATTAACCAAAAATATATTTCAGATTTAGCTGCTGGAAATAAATTACATATTCATTCTCAAAATAATCCAGAAACATATAACAATTATGGAGTGAATGATGTTTTTCAGAAGAGTGATCCGATTCAAGCAGGTGACACTTTTAAATCATTTACACAAGAAGCTCCTGAAGATGTTGATAAAGATGAACAAAGGAAGGATCATGGATTACTCCGCTGAAGAAGAAGATGGTGAAGATGTCGAATCTACAATCAATGGAAAATATGAATCTCATGCTAATCGTGAACCTCATACTACAAAGATGATGAACACCATCGAATCTGCACACAAAGGAGTAAGAGAAACTCATGACCCAATTATCATAAACATGACCGAACATGATTACGAACACAAAGGTGATGAAGTGCATGAAGGTGGAACACTTAAGGACAAGGGAGATGGTGGTCTCATCAATTCTAGTATCGGGTCTGTGGGTCAACATAAGTTCACGTCGCAAACATCAAAAGACAACCCCAAACTTACAAAAGTTCTTCAAGGAAACTATAACAGCACATACAAGCCATGATGCACGTCAAGATCAAGCTACAAACATGATGAATAACAAAGGGGAAGAAGCCGATGATGCATCACATGCTGATCGTGTATTACACGCTCCAAGTACACCTTCATACTACACAACGGTCACCACTTCTAAAAGCTCTTTGGCTGAAGGTAACAATGACGAAAATTCCTCTTATAATGTTAATTATTCCAATTTGAATGTGGTTTGTGGGGTAAACAATAAAATAGAGTGTCAAAAGTCTAAAGTAATTGATGAGTGGGGAGACAACAATGATAGAGTTAGGTTAGTGGGAGACAAGGAGACATATGAAGCTCATGCCAACCCTTTTGATGTGTCCCTCCCTTTTGTGCATAAGCCGATGACTTCCTCTCATTTTGCGGATCCTCTTAGCCCGATAATGAACAATATCATTAAGGATCCTCAAGCTTCTATTTTAGGCCTTCCTAAATTTCATTCACATTTGGGCCAACCAAAACCAATCTTTGCTTCTTCTAGATTGAACATCCATAAGCCCAATGATTTTAATAAAACAAAGTGTGCTAACAATAATAAGCCATTTAATGCTAAAAAATATGTAATTCATAAACCGGATAATCATATTCCTGTTAATTCTAGATTTAGTAATGAAGCTAATGTTGTTCAGTTACATAATTCCAACAAGCAAAGTAAAATTAATGGTAATTTGGAACTAAAAGACATAAATTACAACGCTTGGTCTAGTAAATTGCCTATGCTAGTTAACTCTCAAGCGAACATTTTAAGTGGTCCTAATAAACATTCCAGCGAAAATTTTCGTTTCATTCCTAATCTGAGTAATGATATTGATGTGCCGGTAGATATACCGATAAATGTTGTTAATAAGATATGTGAGACTCATGCTCGAACCATATGTGGTTATTTCGTGGGATGTAAATTGAATTATTCAAATGTTCGTTATCTAGCATCAAAGATGGTCTAAACATGGTCTGGAAGATGTTTTGTTAAATGGTAACGGTGTCTATCTATTTAAATTTAACAATGACCAAGGTCTAAAACATGTTATCACTCACGGCCCATGGACATTTAGGAATGCCCCCATTGTTATGCAAAAATGGAGACCCGGACTTAGCATTCATAGAAACAACCATGACAAACTTCCTCTATGGATTAAAATTCATGATATCCCTTATGAAACTTGGAGTGAGGAAGGATTAAGTCACATTGCTTCTAAAATTGGTAAGCCTCTTGCTATGGACTCTTATACAGCTAACATGTGTACTTATGCTGCGGGTAAGGCAGTTTATGCTCGTGTCCCTTTAGAAGTCCCAACTCGTACATCTTGGGTGGACAAAATTAACATCCGTATCCCAGATCCTGAAACATCTGAGTTCTCTTCCCATACCCTTAGAGTTGAGTATGAATGGAAACCTCCTATGTGCTCTCATTGTAAGGTGTTTGGTCACGAAACACATGTCTGTATGCATGTCATTACTAAAACTAATGCTCCTTCTATTGCTAAACATATGGATACTTCTACCATTAATGCTACTTCTATTATTGATAATACTGATGATTTTACTATGGTTTCAAATAAGAAAAATTCTTCTAAACATGTTTCTACTAAAGAAAATAAAAATAATGAATCTTCTAAAAGCAATACAAGTAGAAAATACCAAAACAAGACCCAAGAAAATTCCCCTTCCAAAAATAAAAACAATTTAAAAACCATTAGAAATAAGAAACGTTTTGAGAAACTTCCAATTCATATTAATAATAGCCCCCTTTTATTCACCAATTCCCCTGATCCCCCAATGAAGGATAAGTCGCCTATTGTTGGATTCCCTAGCCCTATCATTCGTCTTTCTTCCTCCCAGTCCCTAAATCAGTTTGAATCATCTACTCCTTTATTCAACGCCTTCTCCATTCTAGAGGCATGTTCCTCTGACGTCACGGATATTCCCTCTACTTCTGTCCCCTTGCCCCATTCTGGTGCTCCTTCCCATTCTAGTCCTGATGATTTTGATCCTGATTCTGATGACCTTATCGCTGAGGATATTAGTATTGAGGTTGATTCTGATGATGGTGACACTGCCCAGTTCATTGTCAATGAGTCTGGATCCTATAATGATCATCCTATGATAGCTCTGGTGTCCGAGCAGATGGACTCCACCCCCATCCAAGTTTCCATATGACGCACATCGCTGCATGGAATACTCGCGGCCTCTGTAAGCCTTCTCATCAGAAAGCCTTGAGAGATCTTATCCGCGATCAAAATCTTCATATTTGTGCTTCTCTTGAGACTCGTGCTTCCTTCCCTAACCTCCCTCTTATCTGTAGTCGTACTTTTGGCTCTTGGTCATGGTCGTCCAACGGTCTCTTCTCCCCTAGAGGGACTAGAATTCTGGTTGCCTGGGATCCGCTTGCCATTGATATGATGCTTATCGACTTAAATGATCAGGTTATGCATTTCAAAGTTAATATTCGTGATTCTAATAAATCTTTTTTCTGCTCTTTCGTCTATGCTCATAATGATCACATGATGCGTCGCTCTCTCTGGCATTCTCTTGCGGTCCATAAGAATATGGTTAGAGATACCCCTTGGATTCTTTTGGGTGATTTCAATGTTGCTCTTGATATTAAAGATAGCACCTACGGGTCGTCTGGGATCTCTCGTGCCATGGAGGACTTCAGGGACTGTGTTAATCTGATGGAAATGGAGGATCTTAACTATAAAGGTCTCTTCTACACATGGACCAAGTCTCCTAATGGTTTGGGTGGCATCCTCAAGAAGATCGATCGTGTCATGGGAAATACTCATTTCGTTGCTTCTTTCCCCTCCTCTACTGTCAATTTTCTCCCTTACCGTTCGTCCGATCATACTCCTGCTGTGCTTTCTCTCCCCCAGCATGCCCCTTTCCAACCTAAACCTTTCAAGTTCCCTAATTTCCTGACTTATAAGAACGATTTCAAGCAGATTGTTGCCTCTTCTTGGAACCCCAATATCACTGGATATCGGATGTATAAGGTTTTCAAAAACCTTAAAAATCTGAAAGTGCCAATACGAAAAATGCTTCACAACCAGGGAAACCTCTTTTCTAAGGTTATCTCTCTTCGTAATGAGCTTGATAGAGTTCAGATTGCTTTGGATCGGGATCCTTTCAATAAGGATCTTCGTGAAGAACATTGCAGGTATCTCCTTGCTTATAACGAGGCTAGCCTGGATGAAGAGAGGTTCCTGAAACAAAAGGCTAAGGTTAACTGGCTGCGTGAGGGTGATAAAAATTCGTCTTTTTTCCACAAAGCGGTTAAAAGCCGTAAATCTCGCAATCGTATTAATTCTATCCAGGATGCTCAAGGTAACTGGATCTCGGGGAATGATCTTCCTAATCTGTTTGTTTCTCATTTTCAAGCCTTCTTGGGTACTGCCCAGCCTAACACTGCTATTCGTGATCCTTCTTCCCTCTTCTCTAATAAGCTCTCCCAACTCCAGTCTGCCGCCATGCTTACTCCTGTTACTAACGCGGAGGTTAAGTGTGTCCTGTTCCAGATGGGTGATGATAAAGCTCCTGGTTCTGATGGTTTCTCTGCTAAGTTCTTCAAGTCTGCTTGGGATATTGTGGGTCCTGATTTCTGTATGGCTGTTAAGGAATTCTTCTATTCTGGCAAACTTCTTAAGTCTTTCAACAGCACCATCCTTGCGCTCATCCCTAAAGTTGATTCCCCTTCCAAAGTCACTGATTTCCGCCCTATAGCTTGTTGTAACGTTGTTTACAAATGTATCAGCAAGATTATTGCGGATCGTATCAAAAATCATCTTTCTTCTCTGGTTGATGAAAACCAGTCTGCTTTCATCCCTGGTCGTTTGATCACCGACAACGTCCTTCTTGTCCATGAACTCATGCGTGATTATCATCGTCATCGTGGTCCTCCTAGGTGTGCTTTTAAGGTTGATATTCAAAAAGCGTACGACACAGTTGACTGGTCATTTCTGCGGACCATCTTATTTGGGTTTGGTTTCCCCGATCGTATGATTGACTGGATCATGACATGTGTTTCCACGGTTGCTTACTCTGTGAGCATCAATGGGAATACTCACGGATATTTTGACGGTAAAAGGGGTCTTCGGCAGGGTGACTGTGACATCCGCCTAAAATGGATTCGGGTCAACCCAACCCAATTGGGAAATTTAATAAACCCTACTCAAGATTTACTTGACGCTAATAGGATCAAAACCTATACAATACGATATAAATTGACGTTAATAGCAAAATAGCATAGTATAACGTTATAACTATAATCAAATTAAATTATGATACCATATTAAAATCAAATCAAAGTATGATACTCTAATTAAATTAAAAGAGTCAAACTTGAATACTATAATTAAACTTCAAATCAAAGTAGATTGTTATAATCAAATAATAACATATTTTTTTATAAAACTCTATTTTTATAAACTCTACATTAAATTTTATAAAATTCTTATATTAATTAGTGTATTACATAGAGATGCTTGTACTAGTGGGAAATTATGAAGACCACCTAAAGTCAAAAGTTATTCCCATGGTCTCCCACTCACACCTCCCATCATCTTTCCTTTCATTTTTCTCCCAACACATTATTCTCATCACCACTCAAACCCTCTCTATTCTTTCTCTCACTCTCAATCTCGAAATTCTTCCAAGAAATATCAATTTTCCAGCCAAGAACAATCCCTCATACTCAAATCTCCATCCCTCTTGAAGCATTCATCAAGGTATGTTGTTAAAAGTTCCAAATTCATACATGAAACAAATTAAATCCACCAAAATATCTAAAACTCATTTTATGCATAAACCTGATTTTTCTCAGATTCTCATAAATAAAATAAGAAGTTCTGGAAATTTTCAGAAAATAACTTATTTTTATTGAATTACTATAATTATTGCAATAAAATATGGCAATAATTCACATAAAATACTTTTTGCAGTCAATAAATTCTGGGAAAATTTTGGAACAACCCTTATATTGAGTAAAGTGGATTTATAAAGTTTCATGCATTTATATTACTGTTTGATTCTTATTTTGTATTTTATTTTGTTGTAGATAAATAAATTGCAAAATATAGTTATGTATGTTAAAAACTAGATTTTATATTTGTCGCACCTTATTAACATATTAGAGACTCCATGAACAAATTTACAGATTTTTGTAATAATGTTTGCTTATTTTTCCTGATTTAATGATTATTTAATGGTTTAAATAGATAATAAATAGCTACACATGTCCAAAACTTATAAAACCTTATCAGAATATCTTATATAACATATTAATCATAAATAAAAAGTCTAATGAATTTCTCTTAATATTTTCCTATTATTTATGATTTTAGTGATTAGTTAATAATGAAAAACATAAGAAATACTTCCCTTAGTCCAAAATATCCAAAATATTTACAGTAGGCTCAATATAATGTTAGCAAACTATGGTTAATTTACCAGAATTTTTGGGAATCATTTATTATTTTTCCCGAATTTTGTTGTGGTTTAATTATTAAAATACTAAATAAATACTAAAGCAGTTAAGAAAAATATGCAAATTTTACAGTAATTACCATTTTATGAAATAATGATTTTCTGAAAATTTCAGAATGTTTTATTACTGTTTAGTATTTAAAACCATTTTCCTAAATATCTAAGCATGTAAAAATGCATTTTTAATGATTATTTCATATAAATAATTGTTTATAATATATAAAATCTGTAAATACTTATAATTTGACTAGTTATTATTTTAATAAGAAATTATTAAAATCTTGTCTAAAGTGAAAATATAAATTAATTAAGCAAAGTAATTAATTCAATTTAAAATTCATTTAACATATAAATACATTAATATTCAAAACAAAATTTGGATAATTGTCAATCCATCTAATATAAGAATATGTGTCTAATTATTCTTATTAATACTATATTCCCATTTATCGATTCCTAAATCAAAACTATTAATTATAATAGGTTCCACGTCGTTTTGACCCGAGCCGTCTATCGTACAACACGCGTATTCCGTTTGGACTAATGTGAGTAATCTACCCCATATTTTATAATTTTCAATACTTTTGGGGTGTATCATGTGGTTATAATATGTTCCAACTTCACTTTATTATTTTCTCACAATTGAGACATTGTTGGGACATTTATACATGAATCATTATTTGTATAATTATTGTTTGTTTACGCTACATGTACTTGTAGTGCATTATCATTTTTAGTCTAATCTCCATGACTATGCCCGTATTCTTGAGGTACGTTATGGACAATAATAGCGCTATTGGGTTGACCACCCCGCCTTGGGACGCTAAGGTGATTGATTGCACGTGGTTGAGTGTGTATGATGATTAGATGCTCCATCCTATATATATACATATACATATGTATATATAGGGTGAGGACTTATTGTTGTTGTTATCATTTGTTAATCAATTTTTGATTTATAAACCGTTATCTCAATAATACTTACTTGTCGATTTCCAAAGAAAACAAGTTTCAAATTATAAATATTTCAAACTCACAATTTTCTTTAATAAAACTAGATTACTCACCAACTCTCGTAGTTGACATGTTTTTACCCATGATGCAGATTTGAAGAATGAAGTTGATGAAAAGTAGGGTGTACCTTAGAAACCCACAAGAGTATTTAAATTTGATGTAATAAATGTTGTTTGTATTGGAATTTGTATTTGTATGTTGTGGATCTTGTTTGCCTACTTAGTACTTAATTGAATCTAATCATATTATAACATAGTTGTCATGAGACTTTGAACAATATATCACGCCTTGATCGATTCCGCCAAGGATCGGGGTGTGACAGATTGGTATCAGAGCCCTTGACTATAGGGAATTAGGTTAATTGCCTTGACCTAGTCTATAGCCTCTAGGGTCCTCTCGTATGCTAGTTTATAAAATGCACACACCACTGCATGCAATTCGCACTTAGAAAATCCTAGGAATACCTTTGTGTGCTAATTGCTCCCTTATGTGCTTACGTATTATTCCCGACACTTATATGTGTGTATACACTTGTGAATTTTCTCCTATTTCTCTTAAAATCACACGCATACTCAAATGGTTTCAAAATAAAAATTTATATACATATATATTCCTTAGAGCTCATAGGAAATTAAAAGTCATCCACTCTAGTTGGGTAGGATCAAAGTAATGGACGCGTAGTAACTGGAAGGGGGAGGTGCCGGTAGCCCGAAAGTCCTGACTAGGTAAGCATTCGTATACATCCCAATCAACCGAGGGACCAGTTTGCTTACCTGGGGACCAAAGGCGAGAGTTCCCAAACCTATAGGCCAAAGCGCGTCTTTCACATTACTTTTGAGCCATCAAAATACCCGACCTTATCAAACGTATCCGAAAGGATACACTCCAAAATGGCCAACTCATTGGACTATTAAGTTCCCTAATGGGCCTTGAAGTGGGAAAAACATGTGAAAACTTAGTATTGTGGGGGCCCACGCAATTGCTACATGCTTCACATTTAGTACCCATGGAAAGCCCAAAAGGTGCCCAACACTCCTAACCATGGCCCAACAAGTGTTTTACAATCATTTTACCCAACAATGTCTACAAACTTAATTTCCATAATCAATTTACAAATAACTCACAAGTCCATATGCGTGTTTCTCATAGATGGCATTACGACCCCCATACGCTGCTCGTAACAACCGAAGGCTAGCCGCCCTTATCGCTAAGGAGGTAGCGAATGTCATCCCAACAATTGCAACCCATCTTCAAACTCTTCAGCCGCAAGCTCCAGCAACCACTCATCGTTGCTCGTTTAAGCATTTTCGTAGCTGTAATCCGCCTTACTTCAAAGGCATAGATGGTGCCACCGCACTCCTCACATGGATAGAAGAAATGGAGAGTACTTTCATCCACAGCGAGTGCCCTGAGGACCTGATGGTCCGTCACGCTACAGGGTGCCTCCAAGGTCATGCTCTCTCATGGTGGAACCTAGAAAAACGGGCAAAAGGAGAGGGTGTTGCCTTGGGAATGACCTGGTCAAAACTAAAGGAACGCATGATAGAAAAGTTCTGCCCGGACAGCGAATTGCAAACTCTCGAGGAGGAATTCTGGAATCTGAAACAGGTGGGATGAGACAACGCGACCTACACTAATAGATTCTATGATCTTTCAAGACTCCTACCTCACATGGTTCAACCTATGAAAACTGCAATACGTCGCTACATCAAAGGGTTACCGCGCCAGATCCGTGATTCGGTGACCAGCAGCAGGCCATCTACTTTGGAATCTGCTATTGAAATAGCAGGTCAACTCAATGAGGATAATATGAACGATGGTGTCCTCCCACGCAAGGGTTCAAAGATGACAACTGAAAAGCCGACCCCTGAGACCCCCTTAATTGTCAAGTCCGAGTCCTCACACCGACACGACAAAAAGAAGCGGAAAAGCCATCACCACAACCATGCTGTTATTACCCCTACTGCTCCTATCACCCAAGTCACCCAACCAAACAAAAAGCTGTATACCGGACCTCACCCCCTCTGTAACCATTGTAACTATCACCATATGTCCACCAGCCCGTGTCGCCTTTGTACGACTTGTGGTCGCTATGGCCACTTGGCGGACACATGCCGTGCACCAAAAACTCAGCGATCATTCGTTCTACCCTCAAATCAGCAAACACAAACCCGGTATCCAACTGGAACATGCTTCAACTGTGGTGACCCCACCCATTTCAGAAACGCGTGTCCTAGGCTTGTCAATATCATTAACACTCAAGCCCAGGCAAATCCAACAGTGCAGGTTCCAGCTCCCAAAGGCCGAGCATTTGTCATTACCGCAACCCAAGCACAGACCGATAACAAGGTCGTAAATGGTACGTTTCTCATAAATGACTACTACGCGTCAGTACTTTTTGATTCAGGTGCCGATAAAAGTTTTGTGTCTTTGGAATTTGAACCCATACTTCACACACCTCGCACGATACTTGATGAACACTTTACCGTAGAAGTCGCCAATGGAAAAAACATTTCACTAAATGCAGTCATCCAAGATTGCACTTTCGATTTTTGCGGTCATAAATTTTCTGTCAATTTAGTTCCTATGGAACTTGGTAGCTTCGACATCATCGTGGGAATGGATTGGCTATCCCAAAACCATGCTGAAATAGTGTGTTACGAGAAGTTTATTCGTATTCCTCTTGCCGACGGTCAAAGTCTTCGTATTTATGGCGAGACTCGTTCAAAAAAGCTTAGTCTTATGTCATGTACTCAAGCTCGATCGTATCTACGTAAAGAATACATGGCTTTCTTAGCCCATGTGGTGGAAACAAAGGTCATAGAAAAGAAGATCGAAGATATTCCGATTGTACGAGACTTTCCTGACATCTTTCCCGATGACGTATCTGGACTCCCTCCAGTACGTGAGCTAGAGTTCCGCATCGATCTCGTTCCTGAGGCTGCTCCCATAGCCAAGTCTCCATATCGGTTGGCTCCAATCGAGATGCAAGAATTGGCAAGTCAGCTCCAAGAATTAACCGATAAGGGATTTATCCGCCCTAGTACTTCACCCTGGGGAGCCCCGGTTCTCTTCATCAAAAAGAAAGATGGTTCGTTCCGTATGTGTATCGATTATCAGGAGTTAAATAAATTGACCATCAAGAACCGATATCCGTTACCTCGGATCGACGACCTTTTTGATCAGCTTCAAGGAGCTTCATGTTTCTCAAAAATCGACCTCCGCTCGGGTTATCACCAACTTCGAGTACGGGAAGAAGACATCCCCAAAACCGCTTTCCGAACCCGCTATGGCCATTACGAGTTCACCGTTATGCCTTTTGGCCTAACGAATGCCCCTGCTGCATTCATGGACTTGATGAATCGAGTATTTAAACCTTATCTCGACCGTTTTGTTATCGTCTTTATTGATGACATCCTCATTTACTCCAAGACAAAGGCAGACCATGAAAGACACCTTCGTCTAACTCTCCAAACATTGCAAGGAAATCAGCTCTATGCCAAATTTTCGAAATGCGAGTTTTGGTTAAATGAGGTACAATTCCTCGGTCATATTGTAAGTGACAAGGGTATTTTAGTCGATCCCGCAAAAGTTGAAGCAGTTAAGAATTGGAAAGCCCCACGTAACCCCAAGGAAATTCGGTCATTCCTCGGTTTAGCTGGCTATTACCGGCGTTTCATTTCAAATTTCTCAAAGATCGCTTTACCGCTTACTTTTCTCACTTGTAAGGGTACGCCATTTGATTGGGGACCCAAGCAAGAAGACGCTTTCCAAACCCTTAAACAAAGATTGTGTGACGCTCCGATTCTTACACTTCCTGAAGGATCCGAAGATTTCGTGGTATACTGCGATGCCTCCAATCTCGGTCTAGGTTGTGTTTTGATGCAAAGGGGAAAGGTTATAGCTTACGCGTCGCGACAACTCAAAATCCACGAAAGGAATTATACGACTCATGATTTGGAGCTCGGTGCCGTGGTTTTCGCTCTTAAAATTTGGAGGCATTACCTTTACGGCACTAAATGCGTAATTTTCACCGATCATAAGAGCTTGCAACATATTCTTAATCAAAAGGAACTCAATATGAGGCAAACACGATGGGTCGAACTCCTAAATGATTACGAGTGCGAAATACGCTATCATCCGGGCAAGGCGAACGTCGTAGCCGACGCGTTAAGCCGAAAAGAACATGCCAAAGCATTTCATCTAATATGTTCTCCTATCTTGTCCAATCTCAGTGACCGAATTCGAGGAGCCCAACACTCGGCAATTACCGAAAATGACATGCCCACGGGAATTGATGGGGAGTTGGAAAGTAAATCTGATGGTATTTTCTATTATCGAGATCGCATCTGGATCCCAGATCGCGACAATCTTCGTACATTCCTGATGGAAGAAATCCATAAAACTCGATATTCCATTCATCCTGGCGCTGACAAGATGTATCATGGCTTGAGAACCAATTATTGGTGGTCGGGAATGAAAAAGGATATTGCTTTATTCGTGGCCAAATGTCTTACATGTTCCAGAGTCAAAGCAGAACATCAACGACCCTCTGGACTATTGGTCCAACCGGAAATCCCCGAGTGGAAATGGGAAGCGATCACCATGGATTTCGTAACCAAACTTCCCCGTACCAGAAAGGGACATGACAGCATTTGGGTAATCGTTGACCGTTTGACTAAATCTGCTCACTTCCTTCCCTTCCGTGAAGATTTCAAGGTCGAACAACTTGCTCAGATTTACGTCGATGAGATAGTTACTCGGCATGGCATCCCTCTCAGCATCATTTCAGATCGTGATGGGAGATTTCTCTCTCGGTTCTGGCAATCACTTCAAGAAGCCATGGGAACCCGCCTCGATCTCAGTACCGCCTATCATCCTCAGACCGATGGTCAATCTGAGAGGACAATTCAAACACTCGAAGATATGTTGAGGGCGTGTGTCTTAGATTTCGGAGGAAACTGGGACTCTCATTTACCGTTGGTGGAATTCTCCTATAATAACAGTTATCATTCTAGCATCGGGATGCCACCATTTGAGGCATTGTATGGCCGTAAATGCCGATCTCCTATTTGCTGGCATGAAATTGGCGAGTCCCACGTGATTCGCGCAACAGTGGATTCTCCAATCGTTGGTCCTGAGCTTATCCAGGAAACAACCGACAAAATCACTCAGATTCGCAATAACCTTCTCGCAGCTCGTAGCCGACAAAAGAGTTACGCCGACAAGCGACGCAAACCGCTTGAATTTACCGTGGGTGACATGGTCATGTTAAAAGTGTCCCCATGGAAAGGTGTGGTTCGATTTGGACGCAAGGGTAAATTGGCACCACGCTATGTTGGCCCGTTCAAAATCCTGAAAAGGATCGGACCAGTAGCCTACGAGTTGGATCTACCAATAGAGCTTAATAAAGTACACCCAGTATTTCATATAGCCAACCTCAAGAAGTGTTTAGCAGACGAGAACCTTCATGTTCCTCTCGAGGATATCCAAATCGACGAGACAATGCAATTTATCGAGAAACCCTTGGAAATTGCCGACCGAAAGGAAAAGCAACTCAAAAGAAGTCGCATTCCCCTGGTCAAGGTCAGGTGGCAGTCAGCACGTGGACCTGAGTATACATGGGAGCGTGAGGATCAAATGCGTACCAAATACCCACAACTTTTCTCTTAAGGTACTCTCTTCTTAAATTTCGGGACGAAATTTCCTAAAGTAGGGGAGACTGTGACATCCGCCTAAAATGGATTCGGGTCAACCCAACCCAATTGGGAAATTTAATAAACCCTACTCAAGATTTACTTGACGCTAATAGGATCAAAACCTATACAATACGATATAAATTGACGTTAATAGCAAAATAGCATAGTATAACGTTATAACTATAATCAAATTAAATTATGATACCATATTAAAATCAAATCAAAGTATGATACTCTAATTAAATTAAAAGAGTCAAACTTGAATACTATAATTAAACTTCAAATCAAAGTAGATTGTTATAATCAAATAATAACATATTTTTTTATAAAACTCTATTTTTATAAACTCTACATTAAATTTTATAAAATTCTTATATTAATTAGTGTATTACATAGAGATGCTTGTACTAGTGGGAAATTATGAAGACCACCTAAAGTCAAAAGTTATTCCCATGGTCTCCCACTCACACCTCCCATCATCTTTCCTTTCATTTTTCTCCCAACACATTATTCTCATCACCACTCAAACCCTCTCTATTCTTTCTCTCACTCTCAATCTCGAAATTCTTCCAAGAAATATCAATTTTCCAGCCAAGAACAATCCCTCATACTCAAATCTCCATCCCTCTTGAAGCATTCATCAAGGTATGTTGTTAAAAGTTCCAAATTCATACATGAAACAAATTAAATCCACCAAAATATCTAAAACTCATTTTATGCATAAACCTGATTTTTCTCAGATTCTCATAAATAAAATAAGAAGTTCTGGAAATTTTCAGAAAATAACTTATTTTTATTGAATTACTATAATTATTGCAATAAAATATGGCAATAATTCACATAAAATACTTTTTGCAGTCAATAAATTCTGGGAAAATTTTGGAACAACCCGTATATTGAGTAAAGTGGATTTATAAAGTTTCATGCATTTATATTACTGTTTGATGCTTATTTTGTATTTTATTGTGTTGTAGATAAATAAATTGCAAAATATAGTTATGTATGTTAAAAACTAGATTTTATATTTTTCGCACCTTATTAACATATTAGAGACTCCATGAACAAATTTACAGATTTTTGTAATAATGTTTGCTTATTTTTCCTGATTTAATGATTATTTAATGGTTTAAATAGATAATAAATAGCTACACATGTCCAAAACTTATAAAACCTTATCAGAATATCTTATATAACATGTTAATCATAAATAAAAAGTCTAATGAATTTCTCTTAATAGTTTCCTATTATTTATGATTTTAGTGATTAGTTAATAATGAAAAACATAAGAAATACTTCCCTTAGTCCAAAATATCCAAAATATTTACAGTAGGCTCAATATAATGTTAGCAAACTATGGTTAATTTACCAGAATTTTTGGGAATCATTTATTATTTTTCCCGAATTTTGTTGTGGTTTAATTATTAAAATACTAAATAAATACTAAAGAAGTTAAGAAAAATATGCAAATTTTACAGTAATTACCATTTTATGAAATAATGATTTTCTGAAAATTTCAGAATGTTTTATTACTGTTTAGTATTTAAAACCATTTTCCTAAATATCTAAGCATGTAAAAATGCATTTTTAATGATTATTTCATATAAATAATTGTTTATAATATATAAAATCTGTAAATACTTATAATTTGACTAGTTATTATTTTAATAAGAAATTATTAAAATCTTGTCTAAAGTGAAAATATAAATTAATTAAGCAAAGTAATTAATTCAATTTAAAATTCATTTAACATATAAATACATTAATATTCAAAACAAAATTTGGATAATTGTCAATCCATCTAATATAAGAATATGTGTCTAATTATTCTTATTAATACTATATTCCCATTTATCGATTCCTAAATCAAAACTATTAATTATAATAGGTTCCACGTCGTTTTGACCCGAGCCGTCTATCGTACAACACGCGTATTCCGTTTGGACTAATGTGAGTAATCTACCCCATATTTTATAATTTTCAATACTTTTGGGGTGTATCATGTGGTTATAATATGTTCCAACTTCACTTTATTATTTTCTCACAATTGAGACATTGTTGGGACATTTATACATGAATCATTATTTGTATAATTATTGTTTGTTTACGCTACATGTACTTGTAGTGCATTATCATTTTTAGTCTAATCTCCATGACTATGCCCGTATTCTTGAGGTACGTTATGGACAATAATAGCGCTATTGGGTTGACCACCCCGCCTTGGGACGCTAAGGTGATTGATTGCACGTGGTTGAGTGTGTATGATGATTAGATGCTCCATCCTATATATATACATATACATATGTATATATAGGGTGAGGACTTATTGTTGTTGTTATCATTTGTTAATCAATTTTTGATTTATAAACCGTTATCTCAATAATACTTACTTGTCGATTTCCAAAGAAAACAAGTTTCAAATTATAAATATTTCAAACTCACAATTTTCTTTAATAAAACTAGATTACTCACCAACTCTCGTAGTTGACCTGTTTTTACCCATGATGCAGATTTGATGAATGAAGTTGATGAAAAGTAGGGTGTACCTTAGAAACCCACAAGAGTATTTAAATTTGATGTAATAAATGTTGTTTGTATTGGAATTTGTATTTGTATGTTGTGGATCTTGTTTGCCTACTTAGTACTTAATTGAATCTAATCATATTATAACATAGTTGTCATGAGACTTTGAACAATATATCACGCCTTGATCGATTCCGCCAAGGATCGGGGTGTGACAGTGACCCCCTTTCTCCTTATCTTCACTCTTGTCATGGAAGTGGTTAACCTTATGATCAAGAGAAACATCAATGATTCTGACTCATTTAAATTCCACAGACAATGTGATGATCAAAGTATCACCCATCTCTGCTTTGCCGACGATCTCCTTCTCTTCTGTCATGGTGATAGCTCTTCGGTTAGAATCATCTGTGATTCTCTTGAGGAATTCTCTAGGGTTTCTGGCCTCCATCCAAATATTGCAAAGAGTGAAGCTTTCTACTGTAATGTTGGTGAGAGGACCAGGGCCGCCATTGATCTTATTGTTAAGTTTCCTGATGGCTCTTTCCCTGTCCGATACCTTGGCGTTCCTCTCATCACAACGCGTCTTGCCCACAAAGACTGTAAAGGCCTTGTTGATAAAGTCAAATGCAGGATTAATGACTGGAAAAACAAGTCTCTTTCTTTTGCTGGTCGTCTCCAGCTCATCCTCTATGTCCTTTCTTCTACTCAAATCTATTGGGCTTCTATTTTTATTCTTCCTAAATCTATCTCTAACGATATTGAGAAGCTCATGAGAGGTTTCCTCTGGTGCCATGGTGAGTTAAAGCGTGGTAAAGCTAAAGTCTCCTGGAAAACTGTATGCCTTCCTAAGGAACATGGTGGTCTTGGCATACGTAACCTTGCTATCTGGAATGTTGCCCTTATGGCTTCCCATGTTTGGAGACTCCTTTCAAAGAAAGAGTCCCTATGGGTTATGTGGATCCACTCATACCGTTTATGCGGACGTAACTTTTGGGATGCCCCCAAAAAATACGGATCTGGATTTGCCTGGCGTAACATCCTGGATATGCGGGATAAGATAAGGGAGTATATAGTTTCCCAGATAGGTGATGGATGCTCTACTTCTGCTTGGTTCGACAACTGGCACCCTGTGGGCCCTCTTTCTAAATTCTTGTTTGTCCGTGACATCCATGATGCGGGTTTCACTCCTGATACTAAGGTTGGTGACCTGGTTCTTAACGGAACTTGGGTTAGGTCTCATTGTTGGAGAGATTCCCATGGTGCTCTTCTTTCTCATAACCCTCCTACTATTTCCACGTCCGTCCCTGATAAACTCCTTTGGAGATCTAGAGACGGTCAACTCTCTCCTTTCTCTGTTCGATCTGTGTGGCAGTCTACTCGCCCATATCACCAACCGGTCTTTTGGTTTCATCTTGTTTGGTTCTCCCAGAACATCCCCAGACATGCTTTCATTCTTTGGGTTGCTCTTAAAGATCGTCTTAAGACTCATGATAAAATCAAAATTTGGGACACTAATTGCAATCTCATTTGTGCGTTCTGCGGGGACTGTCCAGATTCCCTTTCCCATCTCTTCTTTCAATGCTCTTTCACTTCAAAGGTTTGGCATGACCTCCATCATGTCATGAATCTCTCCTTCTCCACTGATAGCTGGTCTGATATCATTAGTCAACTCAACCCCATTAATAAGAACAAGACCATTTGGTCCATCATTAGAAGACTTGTCTTTGCTGGAGCGGTCTACCATATCTGGCGGGAAAGAAATTTACGCATTTTTACAAAAATTAAAAGATCTCATCATGCTGTAGTGAATATTGTTAAGGATGATATCCGCTGTAGACTGCTGAGTCTTTCTTTGAAAACCTGCACTAATGTTGATTTGGCTAAAACTATTTGGACCCTCCCTTAATTTTCTTCCTCTGTGCTTTCTTTTTTCTCTGCTTGTTTTGGCTTGTATGGTTTGTTTGTTTTGCAGGTTGCTCTCCTTTATGTTCTTGTTTGCTTATGGTTCCTTCTCTTGATTTGGTCCCTAGTTTAGCTTGTTGTCCGTTGGGGCCTGTCCCCAGCCTTATATTGTATTTATTCTTTTTATTAATAAAATTTGCCAGAGGTGCTGCCCTCTTTACCCAAAAAAAAAACTAGAAAACCCTAATCCATCATTAGAAAACTAGAAAACCCTAATAACATCATTTGTAACATTCAAAAACCCTAATCCATCATATGAACACTACAAAACCCTAATAACATCATATGCAACATTCAAAAACCCTAATCCATCATATGAAAACTATAAAACGCTAATCGATCATATGAAAACTAGAAAACCCTAATAACATCATTTGCAACATTCAAAAACCCTAATCCATCAAATGAAAACTAGAAAACCCTAATAACATCATTTGCAACATTCAAAAACCCTAATCCATCATATGAAAACTAGAAAACCCTAATCCATCATATGAAAACTAGAAAACGCTAATAACATCATTTGCAACATTCAAAAACCCTAACCCATCATATGGAAACTAGAAAACCCTAATCCATCATATGAAAACTAGAAAACCCTAATCCATCATGTGAAAACTAGAAAACCCTAATAACATAATTTGAAACATTCAAAAACCCTAATCCATCATAAGAAAACTATAAAACCCTAATAACATCATTTGCAACACTCAAAAACCTTAATCCATCGTATGAAAACTAGAAAACCCTAATAACATCATTTGCAACATTCAAAAACCCTAATCTATCATTTGAAAACTAGAAAACCCTAATCCATCATATGAAAACTAGAAAACCCAAATCCATCATATGAAAACTAGAAAACCCTAATAACATCATTTGCAACATTCAAAAACCCTAATCCATCATACGAAAACTAGAAACCCCTAATCCATCATATGCAACATCCAAAAACCCTAATCCATCATATGAAAACTAGAAAACCCTAATCTGTCATATGAAAACTGGAAAACCCTAATAACATCATTTGCAACATTCAAAAACTTTAATCCGTCATATAAAAAGTTGAAAACCATAATAACATCATTAGCAACATTCAAAAGCCCTAATCCTTCATATGAAAACTAGAAAACCCTAATAACATCATTTGCAACATTCAAAAACCCTAATCCATCATATGAAAACTAGAAAACCCTAATAACATCATATGAAACATTCAAAAACCTATTCCATCATACGAAAACTATAAAACCCTAATCCATCATATGAAAACTAGAAAACCCTAATAACATCATTTGCAACTTTCAAAAACCTTAATCCATCATATGAAAACAAGAAAACCCTAATAACATCATTTGCAACATTAAAATACCCTAATCCATCAAATGAAAACTAGAAAACCCGAATCCATCATATGAAAACTAGAAAACCCTAATAACATCATTTGCAACATTCAAAAACCCTAATCCATCATATGAAAACTAGAAAACCCTAATCCATCATACGAAAACTAGAAAACCCTAATAACATCATTTACAACATTCAAAAACCCTAACCCATCATATGAAAACTAGAAAACCCTAATCCATCATATGAAAACTAGAAAACCCTAATCCATCATGTGAAAACTAGAAAACCCTAATAACATAATTTGAAACATTCAAAAACCCTAATCCATCATTTGAAAACTATAAAACCCTAATAACATCATTTGCAACACTCAAAAACCTTAATCCATCGTATGAAAACTAGAAAACCCTAATAACATCATTTGCAACATTCAATAACCCTAATCTATCATTTGAAAACTAGAAAACCCTAATCCATCATATGAAAACTAGAAAACCCAAATCCATCATATGAAAACTAGACAACCCTAATAACATCATTTGTAACATTCAAAAACCCTAATCCTACATACGAAAACTAGAAAACCCTAATCCATCATATGCAACATTCAAAAACCCTAATCCATCATATGAAAACTAGAAAACCCTAATCTGTGAAATGAAAACTGGAAAACCCGAATAACATAATTTGCAACATTCAAAAACTTTAATCCGTCATATAAAAACTTGAAAACCATAATAACATCATTTGCAACATTCAAAAGCCCTAATCCTTCATATGAATACTAGAAAACCCTAATAACATCATTTGCAACATTCAAAAACCCTAATCCATTATATGAAAACTAGAAATCCCTAATCCATCATATGAAAACTAAAAAACCCTAATCCATCATATGAAAACTAGAAAACCCTAATAACATCATTTGCAACATTCAAAAACCCTAATTTATCATATGAAAATTAGAAAACCCTAATCCATCATATGAAAACTAGAAAACCCTAATCCATCATTAGAAAACTAGAAAACCCTAATAACATCATTTGTAACATTCAAAAGCCCTAATCCATCATATGAACACTACAAAACCCTAATAACATCATATGCAACATTCAAAAACCCTAATCCTTCATATGAAAACTATAAAACCCTAATCGATCATATGAAAACTAGAAAACCCTAATAACATCATTTGCAACATTCAAAAACCCTAATCCATCAAATGAAAACTAGAAAACCCTAATAACATCATTTGCAACATTCAAAAACCCTAATCCATCATTTGAAAACTAGAAAACCCTAATCCAACATACGAAAACTAGAAAACGCTAATAATATCATTTGCAACATTCAAAAACCCTAACCCATCATATGAAAACTAGAAAACTCTAATCCATCATATGAAAACTAGAAAACCCTAATCCATCATGTGAAAACTAGAAAACCCTAATAACATAATTTGAAACATTCAAAAACCCTAATCCATCATATGAAAACTATAAAACCCTAATAACATCATTTGCAACACTAAAAAACCTTAATCCATCGTATGAAAAGTAGAAAACCCTAATAACATCATTTGCAACATTCAAAAACCCTAATCTATCATTTGAAAACTAGAAAACCCTAATCCATCATATGAAAACTAGAAAACCCAAATCCATCATATGAAAACTAGAAAACCCTAATAACATCATTTGCAACATTCAAAAACCCTAATCCATCATACGAAAACTAGAAAACCCTAATCCATCATATGCAACATTCAAAAACCCTAATCCATCATATGAAAACTAGAAAACCCTAATCTATCATATGAAAACTGGAAAAACCTAATAACATCATTTGCAACATTCAAAAACTTTAATCCGTCATATAAAAACTTGAAAACCATAATAACATCATTTGCAACATTCAAAAGCCCTAATCCTTCATATGAAAACTAGAAAACCCTAATAACATCATTTGAAACATTCAAAAACCCTAATCCATCATATGAAAACTAGAAAACCCTAATAACATCATATGCAACATTCAAAAACCTATTCCATCATATGGAAACTATAAAACCCTAATCCATCATATGAAAACTTGAAAACCCTAATAACATCATTTGCAACTTTCAAAAACCTTAATCCATCATATGAAAACAAGAAAACCCTAATAACATCATTTGCAACATTAAAATACCCTAATCCATCAAATGAAAACTAGAAAACCCGAATCCATCATATGAAAACTAGAAAACCCTAATAACATCATTTGCAACATTAAAAAACCCTAATCCATCATATGAAAACTAGAAAACCGTAATCCATCATACGAAAACTAGAAAACCCTAATAACATCATTTGCAACATTCAAAAACCCTAACCCATCATATGAAAACTAGAAAACCCTAATAACATCATTTGCAACATTCAAAAACCCTAATCCATCATATGAAAACTAGAAAACCCTAATCCATCATGTGAAAACTAGAAAACCCTAATAACATAATTTGAAACATTCAAAAACCCTAATCAATCATTTGAAAACTATAAAACCCTAATAACATCATTTGCAACACAAAAACCTTAATCCATCGTATGAAAACTAGAAAACCCTAATAACATCATTTGCAACATTCAAAAACCCTAATCTATCATTTGAAAACTAGAAAACCCTAATCCATCATATGAAAACTAGAAAACCCAAATCCATCATATGAAAACTAGACAACCCTAATAACATCATTTGTAACATTCAAAAACCCTAATCCATCATACGAAAACTAGAAAACCCTAATCCATCATATGCAACATTCAAAAACCCTAATCCAGCATATGAAAACTAGAAAACCCTAATCTGTGAAATGAAAACTGGAAAACCCTAATAACATAATTTGCAACATTCAAAAACTTTAATCCGTCATATAAAAACTTGAAAACCATAATAACATCATTTGCAACATTCAAAAGCCCTAATCCTTCATATGAACACTAGAAAACCCTAATAACATCATTTGCAACATTCAAAAACCCTAATCCATTATATGAAAACTAGAAATCCCTAATCCATCATATGAAAACTAAAAAACCCTAATCCATCATATGAAAACTAGAAAACCCTAATAACATCATTTGCAACATTCAAAAACCCTAATTTATCATATGAAAATTAGAAAACCCTAATCCATCATATGAAAACTAGAAAACCCTAATCCATCATTAGAAAACTAGAAAACCCTAATAACATCATTTGTAACATTCAAAAACCCTAATCCATCATATGAACACTACAAAACCCTAATAACATCATATGCAACATTCAAAAACCCTAATCCATCATATGAAAACTATAAAACCCTAATCTATCATATGAAAACTAGAAAACCCTAATAACATCATTTGCAACATTCAAAAACCCTAATCCATCAAATGAAAACTAGAAAACCCTAATAACATCATTTGCAACATTCAAAAACCCTAATCCATCATATGAAAACTAGAAAACCCTAATCCATCATACGAAAACTAGAAAACGCTAATAACATCATTTGCAACATTCAAAAACCCTAACCCATCATATGAAAACTAGAAAACCCTAATCCATCATATGAAAACTAGAAAACCCTAATCCATCATGTGAAAACTAGAAAACCCTAATAACATAATTTGAAACATTCAAAAACCCTAATCCATCATATGAAAACTATAAAACCCTAATAACATCATTTGCAACACTCAAAAACCTTAATCCATCGTATGAAAACTAGAAAACCCTAATAACATCATTTGCAACATTCAAAAACCCTAATCTATCATTTGAAAACTAGAAAACCCTAATCCATCATATGAAAACTAGAAAACCCAAATCCATCATATGAAAACTAGAAAACCCTAATAACATCATTTGCAACATTCAAAAACCCTAATCCATCATACGAAAACAAGAAAACTCTAATCCATCATATGCAACATTCAAAAACCCTAATCCATCATATGAAAACTAGAAAACCCTAATCTGTCATATGAAAACTGGAAAACCCTAATAACATCATTTGCAACATTCAAAAACATTAATCCGTCATATAAAAACTTGAAAACCATAATAACATCATTTGCAACATTCAAAAGCCCTAATCCTTCATATGAAAACTAGAAAACCCTAATAACATCATTTGCAACATTCAAAAACCCTAATCCATTATATGAAAACTAGAAATCCCTAATCCATCATATGAAAACTAAAAAACCCTAATCCATCATATGAAAAAGTAGAAAACCCTAATAACATCATTTGCAACATTCAAAAACCCTAATTTATCATATGAAAACGAGAAAACCCTAATCTATCATATGAAAACTAGAAAACCCTAATCCATCATTAGAAAACTAGAAAACCCGGTTAGAAAACCCTAATCCATCACCAACCGGTCTTTTGGTTTCATCTTGTTTGGTTCTCCCAGAACATCCCCAGACATGCTTTCATTCTTTGGGTTGCTCTTAAAGACCGTCTTAAGACTCATGATAAAATCAAAATTTGGGACACTAATTCCAATCTCATTTGTGCTTTCTGCGAGGACTGTCCGGATTCCCTTTCCCATGTCTTCTTTGAAAGCTCTTTCAGTTCTTTGGTTTGGCATGACCTCCATCATGTCATGAATCTCTCCTTCTCCACTGATAGCTAGTCTAATATCATTAGTCAACTCAACCCCATTAATAAGAACAAGACCATTTGGTCCATCATTAGAAGACTTGTTTTTGCTGGAGCGGTCTACCACATCTAGCGGGAAAGAAATTTACGACTTTTTACAAAAGTTAAAAGATCTCATCATGCTGTCGTGAATATTGTTAAGGATGATATCCGCTGTAGACTGCTGAGTCTTTCTTTGAAAACTTGCACTAATGTTGATTTGGCTAAAACTATTTGGACCCTCCCTTAATTTTCTTCGTCTGCGCTTTCTTTTTTCTCTGCTTGTTTTGGCTTGTATGGTTTGTTTGTTTTGCAGGTTGCTCTCCTTTTTGTTCCTGTTTGCTTATGGTTCATTCTCTTGTTTTGGTTCCTAGTTTAGCTTGTTGTCCGTTGGGGCCTGTCCCGATGGATTTTCTGTTTTTTGGTTGGGAGTCCCCAGCCTTATATTGTATTTATTCTTTTTATTAATAAAATTTGCCAGAGGTGCCGCCCTCTTTACCCAAAAAATAAAACAAGAAAACCCTAATAACATCATTTGTAACATTCAAAAACCCTAATCCATCATATGAACACTACAAAACCCTAATAACATCATATGCAACATTCAAAAACCCTAATCCATCATATGAAAACTATAAAACCCTAATCTATCATATGAAAACTAGAAAACCCTAATAACATCATTTGCAACATTCAAAAACCCTAATCCATCAAATGAAAACTAGAAAACCCTAATAACATCATTTGCAACATTCAAAAACCCTAATCCATCATATGAAAACTAGAAAACCCTAATAACATCATATGCAACATTCAAAAACCTAATCCATCATATGAAAACTATAAAACCCTAATCCATCATATGAAAACTAGAAAACCCTAATAACATCATTTGCAACATTCAAAAACCTTAATTCATCATATGAAAACAAGAAAACCCTAATAACATCATATGAAAACTAGAAAACCCTAATCCATCATGTGAAAACTAGAAAACCCTAATAACATAATTTGAAACATTCAAAAACCCTAATCCATCATATGAAAACTATTAAACCCTAATAAAATCATTTGCAACACTCAAAAACCTTAATCCATCATATGAAAACTAGAAAACCCTAATAACATCATTTGCAACATTCAAAAACCCTAATCTATAATTTGAAAACTAGAAAACCCTAATCCATCATATGAAAACTAGAAAACCCAAATCCATCATATGAAAACTAGAAAACCCTAATAACATCATTTGCAACATTCAAAAATCCTAATCCATCATACGAAAACTAGAAAACCCTAATCCATCATATGCAACATTCAAAAACCCTAATCCATCATATGAAAACTAGAAAACCCTAATCTGTCATATGAAAACTGGAAAACCCTAATAACATCATTTGCAACATTCATAAACTTTAATCCGTCATATGAAAACTTGAAAACCATAATAACATCATTTGCAACATTCAAAAGCCCTAATCCTTCATATGAAAACTAGAAAACCCTAATAACATCATTTGCAACATTCAAAAACCCTAATCCATTATATGAAAACTAGAAATCCCTAATCCATCATATGAAAACTAAAAAACCCTAATCCGTCATATGAAAACTAGAAAACCCTAATAACATCATTTGCAACATTCAAAAACCCTAATTTATCATATGAAAACGAGAAAACCCTAATCCATCATATGAAAACTAGAAAACCCTAATCCATCATTAGAAAACTAGAAAACCCTAATAACATCATTTGTAACATTCAAAAACCCTAATCCATCATATGAACACTACAAAACCCTAATAACATCATATGCAACATTCAAAAACCCTAATCCATCAAATGTAAACTAGAAAACCCTAATAACATCATTTGCAATATTCGAAAACCCTAATCCATCATATGAAAACTAGAAAACCCTACTAACAACATATGCAACATTCAAAAACCTAATCCATCATATGAAAACTATAAAACCCTAATCCATCATATGATAACTAGAAAACCCTAATAACATCATTTGCAACTTTCAAAAACCTTAATCCATCATATGAAAACAAGAAAACCCTAATAACATCATTTGCAACATTAAAATACCCTAATCCATCAAATGAAAACTAGAAAACCCGAATCCATCATATGAAAACTAGAAAACCCTAATAACATCATTTGTAATATTCAAAAACCCTAATCCATCATATGAAAACTAGAAAACCCTAATCCATCTTACAAAAACTAGAAAACCCTAATAACTTCATTTGCAACATTCAAAAACCCTAACCCATCATATGAAAACTAGAAAACCCTAATCCATCATATGAAAACTAGAAAACCCTAATCCATCATGTGAAAACTAGAAAACCCTAATAACATAATTTGTAACATTCAAAAACCCTAATCCATTATATGAAAACTAGAAATCCCTAATCCATCATATGAAAACTAAAAAACCCTAATCCATCATATGAAAAAGTAGAAAACCCTATGTTGAAAAATATACGATAACTGATCTCCACGAACAAGGTTTTTTTAAGCCGATTACCGTGTGACAGATATGTATTATATATGCGGAATAAAGAAATTGCGGAATAAGATAAAGCGGTAAATCTAAACTAGACAGTATTTAAATAGACAGAAAGCGGTAAATAAAGTAAAAGTTAGAAGTTAGAGGTTAGATGTAATAAACGCCATTATCAACGATAACGTGTTTTTACAATGAATAAAAAGGTTAGAAGTTAGAAGTTAGAGGTTAGATGTAATAAACGCCATTATCAACGATAACGTGTTTTTACAATAAATAAAAAGGTTAGAAGTTAGAAGTTAGATGTCTCGGTTAAATACAGTCCTCATATGTTTTCGTTGTCAAGGTTCAATTCGGATGTATTGGATATTTGGTACAGTTGATTTATAACAGTTTGAATAAATCAATAACGACACAAATAATTTCAAAAGAACTTATCGATAGCTGATGAAGATGGCGTTTTCTTTGAAGCGTCGATTCTCGTTCTTTACGGTAGGATGAGGTTTGGTAGTTTTTGGTGTTTGGTGAAATGGGTTTTTGGTGTCGGTTTAATTGAGATGCACGGGGTTTTTGTGGTTTAGTTTTCGTGTATGTATTTGGTAGTGGGTGTGTAGGTTTTGTAGTTTGGTATTCGGGTTGAGGTTGTTTAGAGGTTTGAAGTTTGGTGTCGGGTAGAGGTTTTGTTTGGTGTCGGGTAGAGGTTTTGTTTGGTGTCGGGTAGAGGTTTTGTATGGTGTTGGGTAGAGTATGGGTGTAGCGGTTTTGTTTGGATGTGTATTTTCTTTGGTTGAAAAGAGTTTTCTAGATAGTTTTGGCAGGTTTTTCACTCTTTGGACGTAGGGTAATATTGGTGCTTGAATGGGTATGTGTGGTGTAAGTTATTTTCTGCACAAGAATGGCAAGAGGTTTGCATCTTATTTATAGTGCTGATGAACAGCGTTCGCGTCGCGACCAGGAGGTCCGTCGCGTCGCGAAGGTGCCTGTGTCGGGGTGCTTTTGGTCGGCCACTGGTTAGTGCGTCTTCGCTGGTATGTCGAGCTTTTCGTCGCGTTTCCTTTTGGTCGCGTTTGCTTTTGGTCGCGTCGCGAAGGTGCCTGTGTCGGGGTGCTTTTGGTCGGCCACTGGTTAGTGCGTCTTCGCTGGTATGTCGAGCTTTTCGTCGCGTTTCCTTTTGGTCGCGTTTGCTTTTGGTCGCGTCGCGAAGGATGGTGTGTTGGTAGTCTCGCGATTAGAAGGTTGGTGGTGTCACGTTGGAGCTTCGAGTTCAAGCTCTTCGCGTCGCGACCATGCTGGCCGTCGCGTCGCGATTGCTGGGCGATTTGGACTTCTGTCTTGCTTCTCTTCTTCACGTCGCGACCACTATGCCTGTCGCGTCGTGATTGCTGTAGCAGTGTTGTATTTTGCTCTTTGGTTTGAAGCGTTACTTTCTCCGGTTTGGTTGATCTCGAATTTATGCAATCTGAAATAAACTGTTAATAAAAACATTTCGACTTATTTCAGTGATGGTCACATAAAAACATAAAAACATTATTCAACAATTTCCCCCTATGTGATCATTAATGAAATGAGGAGTAAAATGTTTGATTGAAATTCTTGAAATTTGGATAAGACATTTATAAAACCATATCACTTGTTTTGAAAGAGTGTGACTAGATTTTACTTATGTTTTGAAAAATGTTTGTCAAGAATATTTGTTTCTGAATCAAAGTCTCGAGTTCGATTATCAAAAGGTTTTTGTATATGTATTTTCATAATATTCCTTAAGATTTTATAGCATTTATAAAGACGACAAGTGATCTTAATAGGTCGATTCAGATGAACTTCTCATAGGTATATCTCACACTTGACTGAGGTGTTTGTTTGTTCTGGGTGCAGAACGGGTGTATAATCACTAAAGATGAGTGATATCTCTCAGTTTGAAGGTGTTGACTTATGCTTAATGTGGATTTATACCTATATACTTTAGTCACTTGGTCTTCATATTAGATAATCAATCACATAAGACTGGTTTCGGCATTACTCAGAGGGTTTCTTCATTCATGCCATTGATGTTCACTCTCTCTCCGTCGGAAAGTACATGTAGAGGGGTTTAGAAATATTCATAGTGCATTTTGCAACTAAGAATATTCAATTATGAAGGCTACAGTATCCCGGTAAATCTTCGGTTTTGAACAGCTATATTTGATAAAGCTTTTAAGAATTCGTTGTTTAGAGAGGTGTCTGTCTTGATGGATTGTTGTTGTAAATCTTCCTTTTCTTTGGTGATGTGTTCACCTTGTAAAAGATATCTGATGTGGTTACCAATTGTGATTTGTTGACAGCATTTGTTGGATATGACTTTCTCGTTTCTTCATTTGTCAGATTCGTTATGCCAGATGATTAGTCTTTTCTTTGAAGTGGTTTGATTGAGGATAGGGATAGGTGATATAATAGACAGTTTGTCTAATATATAAGGAAATGATTGTATCGTCCCTGGTCATTTTGATATCTAAGCAAAAATGAGACTAGCATCACGGTATAAGAGTATAAATCTTATAAGTCATAATGAAAACACCTTTGCTCACAGAAATGAATTCCACTTAGCAGTTAAAGACGAGGCACAATTTCTCACATGGGTTTGGTTTTCATCTGAATCTCCTGATCTTATGTCCCTTAATAGATAAAATCGTTATAATTGAAATAAATTCAAAGGGAATAGGAGAATGTACATAACACAAATGTTTGAAATTTGAACCTTCTCTTTAATTAAGAATCAATATAACTGAGAACATTCATCGAGCATAAGTATCTGAAAATTTAGTCAAGAAGATGTTAATCACATGGTTCTATAAAAGCTTATTATGACAAGTCTTTTATTGTATTTTCGAAGATTTGTTTTTCTGAATGTTTTTGGAAAGTTTTGGTTATTTGAATGTTTTTTTTTTTTGGTAAATTTTGGTTATGGGGGTGAGAATTGGGTAACGAGAGTTCCCCCATAAATGATGCACTGGGATCATTTTGGATAGGTAGATTGGGATTGCTTAAAGAGGAATTTGGTTTTGGTGGTTCTCCCATAAATGATGCATTGGGATTATTTGGATAGGTGGAATGGGGTGTTTTAGGAGGGTTCTGGTTTTGGTGGTTCCCCCTCGACTGGATCCGCATCATTTTGGTTTTATTGTGAAGTTTCTGCATCGGAGGTAGTGTGGGTTTAAAGTCTTGTTGAAGGCTATGGTTTGTTGTCATATGCTTGGATCGGCCACTATTGATATACCATGTATCATCCTTGGGCTCTCCAGCACAAAGTACCTGCAATTAGACAGAAAGTTTAGGTACCCAAACCATGGTGGGTCCTGATTTGTTAATGGTTTTCGGTGATTTGAAATCATTATGGTTTCTGTTAATTGGACGAAGTGGTTGAGGCTTGATTTGACTTATCAGATTTTCCCAATTTAAGATTTGTTTTTGAAAACCTGTCAGTTGTAATGGTCTTTGATTTTGTGAAAGATATCCTATATGTGAGGATCCGTTTGATAACCTTTCTTTGTATCTGTGATTTGGATGATTTTGAAAAACATTATGATGATGGAATGGAATTTGGTGAAATGATGGTTTCTGAAAATTCCTTGAGAGATTGAAGTTTATCTTTTGAAAGCAACTTTGAATTGGTTTTTGAAAAGGTTTTTGTTTTGGATTCAAAGTTTGTTTTTGTGGCACAGAAGCTGGTTTTAAAGGTTTCTTTTGGGTTTGTTTGAAAACTTTGGGTTTGCCTTGTTCCTTTTGAAGAGCAATTGGTTTAGAGGTACTGCCTTTCTCGTAAAAGGAGTTTTGGTTGGTAATTTGGATTTGATGGGTTGAAGACCTATTAGTGAAAGATCTTTTGGAAACAGTGAAATCAGTATCATCTGGATTACAGTTGATAATTGTTTCGTCGTCTGAATTATCCTCATTAACAGATGTGGATATATCTGTTAGAGTTGATTCAGAGTTTTCACTGTTAGTCCTGGTTTCTTGTTTGGCTTGTTCGATTTCGAAGGATTCTCTTCCTAATCCAGGTCTGTAATTTGTATCAATTTTGCCAGATCCTAAGGATGTCGCTTTGATGAAAATATCATCACTTAGCTTTCTAGCAAGATTGATAGAATCCAGTTTTCCTTGAAATCTTTGATTCTCGGATTCAAGAAATTTGATTTGTTTTGAAAAATCATCTAGTTTTAGAATCAAACCATTGTTTTTGTCAGTTAAATCTTGAATTTTTATTTTTAACTGAAGGACTTCTATTTCTAAGGCATCTTTTATTTCAGATGGAAAAACAGATTGATTTTGTATTTCTAAGTCCTTTTTCTGTTTTAGGGCTTCATTTAATTGTTCTAGGACGCGATTATTTTCTTCAGATTTTCGTTCAATGTCTCTTTCAAGTTTGTCTCTAGTCCTTGTAGATTCTCCAAATCTGAGTTGCAAGGTTTGTAATTCAGATTTGCAGATATCAGATTTGACTATTGTGTCATGATATAGTTTGAGATCAGCTTTCAAACTGTTCTCAATCTTAGTCATGTGGGACTCAAATGGTGTTTTTGAAAGACCGATTTCTGAGATCATAGACCATACCTGATCGATGACATATGGAGCTCTTGAGTAGGTTGTGGAAGACATTTTTGGGTTGTTTTTGTTTTTTTTTTTTTTAATATAATTTTTTTTTTTTTTTTTAAACAAGTGATATTAAGATGAAATTTTTAAAGAAAACTTATTGGTGGTTTATAAAAACGCTACACAAAAGTTCACAACAAAAATTTCAGATTAAATCACACAAGCTCTGATACCAATTGTTGAAAAATATACGATAACTGATCTCCACGAACAAGGTTTTTTTAAGCCGATTACCGTGTGACAGATATGTATTATATATGCGGAATAAAGAAATTGCGGAATAAGATAAAGCGGTAAATCTAAACTAGACAGTATTTAAATAGACAGAAAGCGGTAAATAAAGTAAAAGTTAGAAGTTAGAGGTTAGATGTAATAAACGCCATTATCAACGATAACGTGTTTTTACAATGAATAAAAAGGTTAGAAGTTAGAAGTTAGAGGTTAGATGTAATAAACGCCATTATCAACGATAACGTGTTTTTACAATAAATAAAAAGGTTAGAAGTTAGAAGTTAGATGTCTCGGTTAAATACAGTCCTCATATGTTTTCGTTGTCAAGGTTCAATTCGGATGTATTGGATATTTGGTACAGTTGATTTATAACAGTTTGAATAAATCAATAACGACACAAATAATTTCAAAAGAACTTATCGATAGCTGATGAAGATGGCGTTTTCTTTGAAGCGTCGATTCTCGTTCTTTACGGTAGGATGAGGTTTGGTAGTTTTTGGTGTTTGGTGAAATGGGTTTTTGGTGTCGGTTTAATTGAGATGCACGGGGTTTTTGTGGTTTAGTTTTCGTGTATGTATTTGGTAGTGGGTGTGTAGGTTTTGTAGTTTGGTATTCGGGTTGAGGTTGTTTAGAGGTTTGAAGTTTGGTGTCGGGTAGAGGTTTTGTTTGGTGTCGGGTAGAGGTTTTGTTTGGTGTCGGGTAGAGGTTTTGTATGGTGTTGGGTAGAGTATGGGTGTAGCGGTTTTGTTTGGATGTGTATTTTCTTTGGTTGAAAAGAGTTTTCTAGATAGTTTTGGCAGGTTTTTCACTCTTTGGACGTAGGGTAATATTGGTGCTTGAATGGGTATGTGTGGTGTAAGTTATTTTCTGCACAAGAATGGCAAGAGGTTTGCATCTTATTTATAGTGCTGATGAACAGCGTTCGCGTCGCGACCAGGAGGTCCGTCGCGTCGTGATTGCTGTAGCAGTGTTGTATTTTGCTCTTTGGTTTGAAGCGTTACTTTCTCCGGTTTGGTTGATCTCGAATTTATGCAATCTGAAATAAACTGTTAATAAAAACATTTCGACTTATTTCAGTGATGGTCACATAAAAACATAAAAACATTATTCAACACCCTAATAACATCATTTGCAACATTCAAAAACCCTAATTTATCATATGAAAACGAGAAAACCCTAATCTATCATATGAAAACTAGAAAACCCTAATCCATCATTAGAAAACTAGAAAACCCGGTTAGAAAACCCTAATCCATCACCAACCGGTCTTTTGGTTTCATCTTGTTTGGTTCTCCCAGAACATCCCCAGACATGCTTTCATTCTTTGGGTTGCTCTTAAAGACCGTCTTAAGACTCATGATAAAATCAAAATTTGGGACACTAATTCCAATCTCATTTGTGCTTTCTGCGAGGACTGTCCGGATTCCCTTTCCCATGTCTTCTTTGAAAGCTCTTTCAGTTCTTTGGTTTGGCATGACCTCCATCATGTCATGAATCTCTCCTTCTCCACTGATAGCTAGTCTAATATCATTAGTCAACTCAACCCCATTAATAAGAACAAGACCATTTGGTCCATCATTAGAAGACTTGTTTTTGCTGGAGCGGTCTACCACATCTAGCGGGAAAGAAATTTACGACTTTTTACAAAAGTTAAAAGATCTCATCATGCTGTCGTGAATATTGTTAAGGATGATATCCGCTGTAGACTGCTGAGTCTTTCTTTGAAAACTTGCACTAATGTTGATTTGGCTAAAACTATTTGGACCCTCCCTTAATTTTCTTCGTCTGCGCTTTCTTTTTTCTCTGCTTGTTTTGGCTTGTATGGTTTGTTTGTTTTGCAGGTTGCTCTCCTTTTTGTTCTTGTTTGCTTATGGTTCATTCTCTTGTTTTGGTTCCTAGTTTAGGTTGTTGTCCGTTGGGGCCTGTCCCGATGGATTTTCTGTTTTTTGGTTGGGAGTCCCCAGCCTTATATTGTATTTATTCTTTTTATTAATAAAATTTGCCAGAGGTGCCGCCCTCTTTACCCAAAAAATAAAACTAGAAAACCCTAATAACATCATTTGTAACATTCAAAAACCCTAATCCATCATATGAACACTACAAAACCCTAATAACATCATATGCAACATTCAAAAACCCTAATCCATCATATGAAAACTATAAAACCCTAATCTATCATATGAAAACTAGAAAACCCTAATAACATCATTTGCAACATTCAAAAACCCTAATCCATCAAATGAAAACTAGAAAACCCTAATAACATCATTTGCAACATTCAAAAACCCTAATCCATCATATGAAAACTAGAAAACCCTAATAACATCATATGCAACATTCAAAAACCTAATCCATCATATGAAAACTATAAAACCCTAATCCATCATATGAAAACTAGAAAACCCTAATAACATCATTTGCAACATTCAAAAACCTTAATTCATCATATGAAAACAAGAAAACCCTAATAACATCATATGAAAACTAGAAAACCCTAATCCATCATGTGAAAACTAGAAAACCCTAATAACATAATTTGAAACATTCAAAAACCCTAATCCATCATATGAAAACTATTAAACCCTAATAAAATCATTTGCAACACTCAAAAACCTTAATCCATCATATGAAAACTAGAAAACCCTAATAACATCATTTGCAACATTCAAAAACCCTAATCTATAATTTGAAAACTAGAAAACCCTAATCCATCATATGAAAACTAGAAAACCCAAATCCATCATATGAAAACTAGAAAACCCTAATAACATCATTTGCAACATTCAAAAATCCTAATCCATCATACGAAAACTAGAAAACCCTAATCCATCATATGCAACATTCAAAAACCCTAATCCATCATATGAAAACTAGAAAACCCTAATCTGTCATATGAAAACTGGAAAACCCTAATAACATCATTTGCAACATTCATAAACTTTAATCCGTCATATGAAAACTTGAAAACCATAATAACATCATTTGCAACATTCAAAAGCCCTAATCCTTCATATGAAAACTAGAAAACCCTAATAACATCATTTGCAACATTCAAAAACCCTAATCCATTAAATGAAAACTAGAAATCCCTAATCCATCATATGAAAACTAAAAAACCCTAATCCGTCATATGAAAACTAGAAAACCCTAATAACATCATTTGCAACATTCAAAAACCCTAATTTATCATATGAAAACGAGAAAACCCTAATCCATCATATGAAAACTAGAAAACCCTAATCCATCATTAGAAAACTAGAAAACCCTAATAACATCATTTGTAACATTCAAAAACCCTAATCCATCATATGAACACTACAAAACCCTAATAACATCATATGCAACATTCAAAAACCCTAATCCATCAAATGTAAACTAGAAAACCCTAATAACATCATTTGCAATATTCGAAAACCCTAATCCATCATATGAAAACTAGAAAACCCTACTAACAACATATGCAACATTCCTAAACCTAATCCATCATATGAAAACTATAAAACCCTAATCCATCATATGATAACTAGAAAACCCTAATAACATCATTTGCAACTTTCAAAAACCTTAATCCATCATATGAAAACAAGAAAACCCTAATAACATCATTTGCAACATTAAAATACCCTAATCCATCAAATGAAAACTAGAAAACCCGAATCCATCATATGAAAACTAGAAAACCCTAATCCATCTTACAAAAACTAGAAAACCCTAATAACTTCATTTGCAACATTCAAAAACCCTAACCCATCATATGAAAACTAGAAAACCCTAATCCATCATATGAAAACTAGAAAACCCTAATCCATCATGTGAAAACTAGAAAACCCTAATAACATAATTTGTAACATTCAAAAACCCTAATCCATCATATGAAAACTATAAAACCCTAATAACATCATTTGCAACACTCAAAAACCTTAATCCATCATATGAAAACTAGAAAACCCTAATAACATCATTTGTAACATTCAAAAACCCTAATCTATCATTTGAAAACTAGAAAACCCTAATCCATCATATGAAAACTAGAAAACCCAAATCCATCATATGAAAACTAGAAAACCCTAATAACATCATTTGCAAGAATCAAAAACCCTAATCCATCATATGAAAACTAGAAAACCCTAATCCATCATATGCAACATTCAAAAACCCTAATCCATCATATGAAAACTAGAAAACCCTAATCTGTCATATGAAAACTAGAAAACCCTAATAACATCATTTGCAACATTCCAAAACCTTAATCCGTCATATGAAAACTTGAAAACCATAATAACATCATTTGCAACATTCAAAAACCCTAATCCTTCATATGAAAACTAGAAAACCCTAATAACATCATTTGCAACATTCAAAAACCCTAATCCATTATATGAAAAATAGAAAACCCTAATCCATCATATGAAAACTAAAAAACCCTAATCCATCATATGAAAACTAGAAAACCCTAATAACATCATTTGCTACATTCAAAAACCCAAATTTATCATATGAAAACTAGAAAACCCTAATCTATCATATGAAAACTAGAATACCCTAATCCATCATTAGAAAACTTGAAAACCCTAATAACATCATTTGTAACATTCAAAAACCCTAATCCATCATATGAAAACTAGAAAACCCTATTAACATCATTTGCAACATTCAAAAACCCTAATCCATCAAATGAAAACTATAAAACCCTAATAAGATCATTTGCAACATTCAAAAACCCTAATCCATCATATGAAAACTAGAAAACCCTAATAACATCATATGCAACATTCAAAAACCCTAATCCATCATATGAAAACTATTAAACCCTAATCCATCATATGAAAACTAGAAAACCCTAATAACATCATTTACAACATTCAAAAACCTTAATCTATCATATGAAAACAATAAAACCCTAATAACATCATTTGCAACATTCAAATACCCTAATCCATCAAATGAAAAATTGAAAACCCGAATCCATCATATGAGAACTAGAAAATTATAATAACATCATTTGCAACATTTAAAAACCCTAATCCATCATATGAAAACTAGAAAACCCTAATAACATCATTTGCAACATTGAAAAACCCTAATTTATCATATGAAAACGAGAAAACCCTAATCCGTCATATGAAAACTAGAAAACCCTAATCCATCATTAGAAAACTAGAAAACCCTAATAACATCATTTGTAACATTCAAAAACCCTAATCCATCATATGAACACTACAAAACCCTAATAACATCATATGCAACATTCAAAAACCCTAATCCATCATATGAAAACTATAAAACCCTAATCAATCATATGAAAACTAGAAAACCCTAATCATTTGCAACATTCAAAAACCCTAATCCATCAAATGAAAACTAGAAAACCCTAATAACATCATTTGCAACATTCAAAAACCTAATCCATCATATGAAAACTAGAAAATCCTAATAACATCATATGCAACATTCAAAAACCTAATCCATCATATGAAAACTATAAAACCCTAATCCATCATATGAAAACTAGAAAACCCTAATAACATCATTTGCAACTTTCAAAAACCTTAATCTATCATATGAAAACAAGAAAACCCTAATAACATCATTTGCAACATTAAAATACCCTAATCCATCAAATGAAAACTAGAAAACCCGAATCCATCATATGAAAACTAGAAACCCCTAATAACATCATTTGCAATATTTAAAAACCCTAATCCATCATATGAAAACTAGAAAACCCTAATCCATCATACGAAAACTAGAAAACCCTAATAACATCATTTGCAACATTCAAAAACCCTAACCCATCATATGAAAACTAGAAAACCCTAATCCATCATATGAAAACTAGAAAACCCTAATAACATAATTTGCAACATTCAAAAACCCTAATCCATCATATGAAAACTATAAAACCTTAATAACATCATTTGCAACACTCAAAAACCTTAATCCATCATATGAAAACTAGAAAACCCTAATAACATCATTTGTAACATTCAAAAACCCTAATCTATCATTTGAAAACTATAAAACCCTAATCCATCATATGAAAACTAGAAAACCCATAACAAACTCTCCCACTTTCAGGATCTCTCTAGCATTTTCTCTCTCTAGAAAGTTTTTTTTGTGTTTTTTTGGGTCTGATTCTGCCGTTTTTCATCATGGATGATGATTCACCAGGTTGTGATTCCATTTTAATGTCTAATGATGGTGTTATGATGGATCAGCAACATCATTCTCATGAGATAGTTACACCAGGCATGATTTCTGATCCAATCTCATCAACTGTTATTGGAAATAATAACCATATGTTTTTTGCACGAAGTTTTATTGATCCTGAAAGTGCTTTCAATATGGTGGAAAGTAGAATGAAAAGGATTATCAACAAACAACCACGTATCTACAAAAATCATTCTATTAAGAATACACATTTGGATTTTTCGATTCAAAGAAGGTTACAACAAAGAAAAGCTGTTCTTAATCATAAACAGGTATCAAAACAATATGAAAGGAATGATGTTGCTTCGGATTATTCAGAAAATGCTTTTGATGAAGATGAATCAAATGATGCTTCTATCTTTGAACCTTCTATCAACATAGATCAATCGATTAACCAAGTGTATGGAGAGGGTGGCAAGGAATCCGATGAGATTGATGGCTTGAGTACGAATCATTCCTCTTGTGACGATGAACATGGAGAAGATACCAACATTATCGAAGTAAGTCATGAAGAAAATGAAGAAAATGCTCATGTAGATGGTCCTTTTGCGACTGCAGGAGCTAATGGAAGAGATACAAAAATTATCGAAGTAGGAGAAGGTCATCATCAGATTGCTAACATATCGGCCCATCAACTCAATCTTTTTACGGCTGATTCTGATCAGAATAAAGACGGAAAACAAGATAAATCTGGTGGGGATCCATTGGATGAACCATTTACTAAAGTGGATGAATGAATGCAACCATACTCAACGTCCGATGGAGGAGATTCAGGCCTGAATTTTCCGGCGCTCAATGGTACTTTAGAAGGTGGAGTTCAAACGGTAATGACCAGCACTAATACGCATGGAAATTGCATATTTAAACCGAGAATGGACAGCTCACTCATCTTCCCATCGGATTATTCTTCTTGCATTCACAAAGCACGTGGACATGGTATTGATAATCCGGCAAAAGGTGGTACATCTTCAGCACGTGGTCATGGAAATAATAATACTTCTCATACGGTTATTAACAAGGAGCATAATCATGGAGAAGCATATTTAAATCAGCTCAAACCAATGGAAAACAAAGTGGAGTCATCTCACTTATGGGGTAAATCATTTTCTTCTCCCAACTTTATTAAAGATATTGATGCTTTTTCTATAGAAAACAATACCAATGCCACTACTTCTAGCACACTCAATAAAGTAGTTGATTTCCCATCATCTATGTCTCCTTGCCTTCCGATTCCTTCAAAGGCCAAGAATACTTCGCATTCTCTCTTGGGACCACATCCCAATCTTGTGTCTCCTAATTTCCCTTCTAGTAATTCGGCCAACTTATCTAATTTAAAACATGGACGTGTACAACCCCCACTTGGTGATTCTCTTAAGTTTTTAAATAGCCAAGTTAAAAATAATAATGTTGACATAAGTGAAAAAGATTGTGATTCTAGTGATTTTATAAACAATAAAAAAAATTTAATTTATGATACTAGAAATAACGAAAATAAAAAAAATAGTAATAATGCTTGGCATCGTTCTTTACCTTTGCTTAAAAATTCTCATGCCAATATTATTACCGGCTCCCAAAAACACGCCAATGATAAGTTTTGTTTTATTCCTAATTTAAGTAATGACAATAATGTGCCTGTTGATATTCCTTTAACGGCCGTTAATAAAGTGTGTGAAACTTTTGCTAGGACTATTTGTGGTTATTTTGTTGGAATTAAAATGAATTACTCTGATGTTAGATATCTAGCATCAAAAATGTGGTCTATCCATGGTCTCCAAGATGTCCTTCTAAATGGAAAAGGTGTTTACCTTTTTAAATTTAGTGAGGATAATGGTCTTCATCATGTTATCACTCATGGACCCTGGACTTTTAAAGGTGTCCCTATTGTCATGCAAAAATGGCGTCCCGGACTAAATATTCATAAGAATAATCATGACAAGCTCCCTTTATGGATTAAAATCCATGATATTCCCTATGAGGCATGGAGTGATGATGGTCTTAGCCACATAGCTTCAAAAATTGGAAAGCCTCTTGCTATGGACTCCTATACTGCTAATATGTGCAAATATGCGGCAGGAAAATCTGTTTATGCTCGTGTCCTTCTTGAGATACCCACTAAATCCTCTTGGGTTGATAAAGTGATTACACGTATCCCTGACCCTGATACTCTTGAGTTTTACACCCATACTCTTCGTATTGAGTATGAATGGAAACCCCCTATGTGCACTCATTGCATGGTTTTTGGTCATGAAAATAGAAATTGTATGCATGTCATCTCTAAGACTAATGAAAGTGATCATAAAGATAAAGTGCCTCTTGATCATGGTATAGTGAATTGTCCTATGCAACTTGATGATGGTTTTACGGTTGTCTATAAAAAGAAAAATCGTACCAAACAAGGGTCAAATTCTGAAAACACTACTGATGATATTTTGCAAAGTAATACTAATAGAAACACTCAAGGGATTAGGAAGAGTAAAGATTCTTCAATGAACAAAATTTGGAATAAAAGCAAAAAAATTATTAATAAGCCTCGTTTCGAGTTTCGCACGGTTCCTAATAAGTCCCGCACCTCCATTCCTCCTAGTTCTATTCCTCCCCCTATGAAGGATACTAACGATTTAGTTGGTTTCCCTAGCCCTATCCTTCGTCTTTCTTCTTCCACGCGCCTTAAAAAAACTGCTTCTACCACTCCTTTATTCAACGCCTTCGCCGTTCTTGAGGCTTGTTCCTCTGACGTTACTGATTTTCCCTCTACTTCTACCCCTCTTCCTCCACCTAATGTCCCCTCCCAAATTATTACTGGTGATTTTGATCCTGATGCTGATGACCAACTTGACGAGGACAATTGTATTGAGGTTGTCTCTGATGATGGTGACACTGCCCAGTTCATTGTTGGTAAGAATGGTTGTCATTATGATCAACCTATGATAGCTCCGGTGTCCGAGCAGATGGACTCCACCCCCCTCCAAGTTTCCATATGACGCACATCGCTGCATGGAATACTCGCGGTCTCTGTAAGCCTTCTCATTAGAAAGCCTTGAGAGATCTTATCCGCGATCAAAATCTTCATATTTGTGCTTCTCTTGAGACTCGTGCTTCCTTCCCTAACCTCCCTCTTATCTGTAGTCGTACTTTTGGCTCTTGGTCGTGGTCGTCCAACGGTCTTTTCTCCCCTAGAGGGACTAGAATCGTGGTTGCCTGGGATCCAATGGCCATTGATATGATGCTTATCGACTTAAATGATCAGGTTATGCATTTCAAAGTTAATATTCGTGATTCTAATAAATCCTTTTTCTGCTCCTTCGTCTATGCTCATAATGATCACATGATGCGTCGTTGTCTCTGGCATTCTCTTGCGGTCCATAAGAATGTGGTTAGAGATTCCCCTTGGATTCTTTTGGGTGATTTCAATGTTGCTCTTGATATCAAAGATAGCACCTCCGGGTCGTCTGGGATTTCTCGTGCAATGGAGGACTTCAGGGACTGTGTCAATCTGATGGAAATGGAGGATCTTAACTATAAAGGTCTCTTCTACACATGGACCAAGTCTCCTAATGGTTCGGGTGGCATCCTCAAGAAGATCGATCGTGTCATGGGAAATACTCACTTCGTTGCTTCTTTCCCCTCTTCTACTGTCAATTTTCTCCCTTACCGTTCGTCCGATCATACTCCTGCTGTGCTTTCTCTCCCCCATCGTGCCCCTTTCCAACCTAAGCCCTTCAAGTTCCCTAATTTCCTGACTTATAAGAACGATTTCAAGCAGATTGTTGCCTCCTCTTGGAACCCCAATATCAATGGATATCGGATGTATAAGGTTTTCAAAAACCTTAAAAATCTGAAAGTGCCGATACGTAAGATGCTTCGCAACTAGGGAAACCTCTTTTCTAAGGTTATCTCTGTTCGTAATGAGCTTGATAGAGTTCAGATTGCTTTGGATCGGGATCCCTTCAATAAGGATCTTCGTGAAGAACAATGCAGGTATCTCCTAGCTTATAACGAGGCTAGCCTGGATGAAGAGAGGTTCCTGAAACAAAAGGCTAAGGTTAACTGGCTGCGTGAGAAATTCGGCTTTTTTCCACAAAGCGGTTAAAAGTCGTAAATCTCGCAATCGTATTAATTCTATTCAGGATGTTCATGGTAACTGGATCTCGGGGAACGATCTTCCTAATCTCTTTGTTTCTCACTTTCAAGCCTTCTTGGGTTCTGCCCAGCCTGCTACTGCTATTCGTGATCCTTCTTCCCTCTTCCCTAATAAGCTCTCCCCCCTCCAGTCTGCCACCATGCTTACTCCTGTTACTGACGCGGAGGTTAAGTGTGTCCTGTTCCAGATGGGTGATGATAAAGCTCCTGGTTCTGATGGTTTCTCTGCTAAGTTCTTCAAGTCTGCTTGGGATATTGTGGGTCCTGATTTCTGTATGGCTGTTAAGGAATTCTTCTATTCTGGCAAACTTCTTAAGTCCTTCAACAGCACCATCCTTGCGCTCATACCTAAAGTTGATTCCCCTTCCAAAGTCACTGATTTCCGCCCTATAGCTTGTTGTAACGTTGTTTACAAATGTATCAGCAAGCTTATTGCGGATCGTATCAAAAACCATCTTTCTTCTCTGGTTGATGAAAACCAGTCTACTTTCATCCCTGGTCGTTTGATCACCGACAACGTCCTTCTTGTCCACGAGCTCATGCATGATTATCATCGTCATCGTGGTCCTCCTAGGTGTGCTTTTAAGGTTGATATTCAAAAAGCCTACGACACGGTTGACTGGACGTTTCTGCGGACCATCTTGTTTGGGTTTGGATTTCCCGATCGTATGATTCACTGGATCATGACATGTGTTTCCACGGTTGCTTACTCTGTGAGTATCAATGGGAATACTCATGGTTATTTCGACGGTAAAAGGGGCCTTCGGCAGGGTGACCCCCTATCTCCTTATCTCTTCACTCTTGTCATGGAAGTGCTTAACCTTATGATCAAGAGAAACATCCATGACTCTGATTCTTTTAAATTCCACAGACAATGTGACGATCAAAATATCACCCATCTCTGCTTTGCCGACGATCTCCTTATCTTTTGCCATGGTGATAGCTCTTCGGTTAAGCTCATCTGTGATTCTCTGGGGTTTCTGGCCTCCATCCCAATACTGCGAAGAGTGAAGCTTTCTACTGTAATGTTGGTGAGAGGACCAGGGCTGCCATTGACCTTATTGTTAAGTTTCCTGAGGGCTCTTTTCCTATCCGATACCTTGGCGTTCCTCTCATCACCACGCGTCTTGCCCACAAAGACTGTAAAGGCCTTGTTGATAAAGTCAAATGCAGGATTAATGACTGGAAAAACAAGTCTCTTTCTTTTGCTGGTCGTCTCCAGCTGATTCTCTCTGTCCTTTCTTCTACTCAAATCTATTGGGCTTCTGTTTTTATTCTTCCTAAATCTATCTCTAACGATATTGAGAAGCTCATGAGAGGTTTCCTCTGGTGCCATGGTGAGTTGAAGCGTGGTAAAGCTAAAGTCTCCTGGAAAACTGTATGCCTTCCTAAGGAACATGGTGGTCTTGGCATACGTAACCTTGCTATCTGGAATGTTGCCCTTATGGCTTCCCATGTATGGAGACTCCTTTCCAAGAAAGAGTCCCTATGGGTTAAGTGGATCCACTCTTGCCGTTTATGTGGCCGTAACTTTTGGGATGCCCCCAAAAAATACGGTTCTGGATTTGCCTGGCGTAACATCCTGGATATGCGGGATAAGATAAGGGAGTATATTGTTTCCCAGATAGGTGATGGATGCTCTACTTCTGCTTGGTTCGATAACTGGCACCCAGCGGGCCCTCTTTCTAAATTCTTGTCTGTCCGTGACATCCATGATGCGGGTTTCACTGCTGATACTAAGGTTGCTGACCTGGTTCTTAACGGATCTTGGGTTTGGCCTCATTGTTGGAGAGATTCACATGGTGCTCTTCTTTCTCATAACCCCCCTACTCTTTCCACATTCGTCCCTGATAATCTCCTTTGGAGATCTAGAGACGGTCAACTCTCTCCTTTCTCAGTTCGTTCTGTTTGGCAGACTATTCGCCCCTATCAACAACCGGTCTTTTGGTTTCATCTTGTTTGGTTCTCCCAAAACATCCCCAGACATGCTTTCATTCTTTGGGTTGCTATTAAAAATCGCCTTAAGACTCATGATAAGATCAAAATTTGGGACACTACTTCCAATCTCATTTGTGCGTTCTGCGGGGACTGTCCGGATTCCATTTCCCATCTCTTCTTTGAATGTTCTTTCACTTCTTTGGTTTGGCATGACCTCCATCATGTCATGAATCTCTCCTTCTCCACTGATACCTGGTCTGATATCATTAGTCAACTCAACCCCAGTAATAAGAACAAGACCATATGGTCCATCATTAGAAGACTTGTTTTTGCTGGAGCTGTCTACCACATTTGGCGGGAAAGAAATTTACGCATTTTTAAAAAAATAAAAAAATCTCATAATGCTGTCATGAATAGTGTTAAGGATGATATCCGCTGTAGACTGCTGAGTCTATCTATGAAAACTTGCACTAATGTTGATTTGGCTAAAACTATTTGGACCCTCCCTTAACTTTCTTCCTTTATGTTCTTGTTTGCTTCTGGTTACTTCTCTTGTTTTGGTTCCTCGTTTAGCTTGTTGTCTGTTGGGGCCTGTACCGATGGATTTTCTTTTTTTTTGGTGGGGATTCCCCAGCCTTATATTGTATTTATTCTTTATATTAATAAAATTTGCCAGAGGTGCCGCCCTCTTTACCCAAAAAAAAAACTAGAAAACCCAAATCCATCATATGAAAACTAGAAAACCCTAATAACATCATTTGCAAGATTCAAAAACCCTAATCCATCATATGAAAACTAGAAAACCCTAATCCATCTTATGCAACATTCAAAAACCCTAATCCATCATATAAAACTAGAAAACCCTAATCTGTCATATGAAAACTAGAAAACCCTAATAACATCATTTGCAACATTCCAAAACCTTAATCCGTCATATGAAAACTTGAAAACCATAATAACATCATTTGCAACATTCAAAAACCCTAATCCTTCATATGAAAACTGGAAAACCCTAATTTATCAAATGAAAACTAGAAAACCCTAATAACATCATTTGCAACATTCAAAAACCCAAATTTATCATATGAAAACTAGAAAACCCTAATTTATCAAATGAAAACTAGAAAACCCTAATCCATCATTAGAAAACTAGAAAATCCTAATCTATGTGATGATATTAATGTGCCAGTTGATATTTCTCTAAATGCCGTTACTAAAGTCTGTCAAACTTTTGCTCGGACTATCTGTGGTTACTTTGTAGGAAAAAAATGAATTATTCTGAGGTTCGTTATCTAGCTTCCAAAATGTGGTCTATCCATGGTCTTCAAGATGTCCTTCTAAATGGAAAAGGTGTCTATCTTTTTAAATTTAGTGAAGATAATGGTCTTCATCACGTTATCACACATGGACCTTGGACTTTTAAGGGTGCCCCTATTGTGATTCAAAAATGGCGTCCTGGTCTTAGTATTCATAAGAACAATCATGACAAGCTTCCTCTCTGGATTAAAATCCATGATATTCCCTATGAGGCTTGGAGTGATGATGGTCTTAGCCACATTGCCTAAAAAATTGGTAAACCTCTTGCTTTGGACTCCTATACAGCTAACATGTGCAAGTATGCGGCTGGAAAATCTGTTTATGCTCGTGTACTTATTGAGGTCCCCACAAAAACGTCTTGGGTGGATAAAGTTATTATCCGTATTCCGGATCCTGAGACTCTTGAATTTTCCACCCATACTCTCAGTATTGAATATGAATGGAAACCCCCTATGTGCTCTCATTGCATGGTTTATGGTCATGAAACTAACAAATGTATGCATGTCATCTCTAAGACTAATGAAGCTAATACCAAAGATAAAATACCTATTGATCAGGTTATAGTATCCTCTCCTATGCAAATTGATGATGGTTTTATAGTGGTTACTAAAAAGAAAATTTTAACGAAACATAGACCTAATAATGAAAATTCTAATAATGATATTTCACAAAGTAAGTCTAATAGAAATACCCATAAGGGAAGGATGGCTAAAGAAGTTTCAAAAAACTATGTCTATAATAAAAATAATAATAGTAAAATTAAGACGAGAACCGACTTTCGCCGTGTCCCTAAAATTTTTAATCCTACCACCACACCTGTCCCTAACAAGAAATGCCCAACCATTAACCCTCAATCTAGTAACCCCTCCCAAAAGGAACGTATAAATGTTGTAGGTTTTCCTAGCCCTATCCTCCACCTCTCATCCTCTACACCTCCAAAAATATCTAAGCTATCCACTCCTATTTTGAACGCCTTTTCTATTTTAGAGTCTTGTTCCAACGATATTACGGATCTTCCTACTCACTCCTCCCATCTCCCTCCTACTCATGCCCCATCAACTCGTATTCCTGATGATTTTGATCCAGATTCTGCAGACCTTAAGGATAGGGATGAACTCATTGAGGTCGAATCTGATGATGGTGAAACCGCCAAGTTTATCAATGATGATATGGAATCTCTTAATGACCATATTGGAATAGCTCAGGCATCCGAGCAGCTGGATTCCACCATCAAACCAGTTTCCATATGACGCACATCGCTGCCTGGAATACCCGCGGTCTCTGTAAGCCTTCGCATCAGAAAGCTCTGAGAGATCTTATTCGAGATCAAAATCTCAATATTTGTGCTTCCTTAGAGACTCGTGCTGACTTCTCTAAGCTTCCTCTTATTTGTACGCGTGCTTTTGGGTCCTGGTCTTGGTCGTCTAATGGTCTTTTTAGCCCTAGGGGGACTAGAATTGTGGTAGCTTGGGACCCCAATGCTATTGATATGATGCTTCTTGACTTAAATGATCAGGTTATGCATTTATACGTTAAAATTCGTGCTTCTAATAAAACTTTCTTCTACTCTTTCGTCTATGCGCATAATAACCACATTCTTCGTCGCTCCCTGTGGCATTCTCTTTCTGCCCATAAGAAAGTGATTAAAGATGCCCCTAGGATCCTATTGGGTGATTTCAATGTTGCCCTTGACATGAAAGATAGCACCTATGGGACTTCTGTTATATCTCGTGCCATGCAGGATTTCAGGGACTGTGTTAATCGCTTGGAGATGGAGGACCTTAATTATAAAGGTATCTATTACACATGGACCAAGTCTCCTAATGGTACTGGTGGTATTCTAAAAAAATTGACCGTGTCATGGGAAATCCGAGTTTCATTGCTTCTTTCCCCTCTGCATCTGTCAATTTTCTCCCTTATAGGTCTTCTGACCATACTCCTGCTGTGCTTTCTCTTCCCAGTAGATCTATGTTCAGGCCGAAAACGTTTAAATTCCCTAACTTCCTGACCTATAAGAATGATTTCAAGCAGGTTGTTGCTGATTCTTGGAATTCCAATATCCCTGGATATAGAATGTTTAAGGTTTTCCAAAACCTTAAAAACTTGAAAAAACCATTGCGTCATCTTCTTCGTAGTCAGGGCAACATCTTCTCCAAGGTTATCTCCCTCCGTACTGAACTTGATAGAATTCAGATTGGTCTGGATCGGGACCCTTTCAATAATGATCTTCGTGAAGAACATTGCAGCTATCTCCTTGCTTATAACGAGGCTATTCTTGATGAAGAGAGGTTTCTGAAACAAAAGGCAAAGGTTGACTGGCTGTGTGAGGGAGATAAAAATTCTGGATTTTTCCACAAAACGGTTAGAAGCCGCTTATCTCGTAGTCGTATAGATTCTATCCAAGATGCTCATGGAAACTGGATATCGGGGAATGACCTTCCTAAGCTTTTTGTTTCCCACTTTAAAAATTTCTTAGGTTCTGCCTACACTTTCATTCCTATTCGTGACCCTTGTTCCCTTTTCTCTAATAAGCTCTCCCCTATCCAGTCTGCCGCCATGCTTAATCCTGTTACTGATGAGGAGGTTAAGGGTGTCATGTTCCAAATGGGAGATGATAAAGCCCCTGGTCCTGATGGCTTCTCGGCTAAGCTCTTCAAGTCGGCCTGGGATATTGTGGGTACTGATGTTTGTTTGGCGGTTAAGGAGTTCTTTTCGTCTGGAAAACTTCTTAAGTCTTTCAACAACACCGTTCTTGCTCTGATACCTAAGGTTGACTCTCCTTCCAAAGTCACTGATTTTCGTCCGATCGCATGCTGTAATGTTGTTTACAAATGTATCAGCAAGATTATTGCGGACCGTATCAAGAATCATCTCTCTTGTTTGGTTGATGATAACCAGTCTGCTTTCATCCCTGGTCGTTTGATCTCCGAAAACATTCTTCTTGTCCACGAGCTCATGCGGGATTATCATTGCCACCGTGGTCCACCAAGATGTGCTTTTAAGGTCGATATTCAAAAAGCTTATGACACGGTCGACTGGTCTTTTCTTCGCACCATCTTGTTTGGATTTGGTTTCCCAGATCGTATGATTGACTGGATCATGACATGTGTTTCTACGCCGGCTTACTCTATGAGTATCAATGGTAACATACATGGTTTTTCGATGGTAATCGGGGCCTTCGCCAAGGTGACCCTCTCTCTTCCTATCTCTTCACTCTTGTTATGGAGGTTCTTAACCTTATGATCAAGAGAAAAATTTCTGAATCCGATTCGTTTAAATTCCATCGTCAATGTGAGGAACAGAATATCACACATCTATGCTTTGCCGATGATCTGCTCCTCTTCTCTCATGGGGATAGATCTTCGGTAAGCATAATATGTGATTCCCTGGCTGAATTCTCTGGGGTTTCTGGGCTCCATCCTAATGTTGCAAAAAGCGAAGCCTTTTATTGCAGTGTTGGTGATACTACTAGGGCAGCTATTGACCATATGGTTGGGTCCCCTGAGGGATGTTTCCGTGTTCGATACCTTGGAATACCTCTTATCACTACCCGTCTTGCCCATAAGGACTGTAAAGGTCTTGTTGATAAAGTCAAATGCAGGATTAATGACTGGAAAAACAAAACTCTCTCCTTTGCTGGCCGTCTTCAGCTTATTCTCTCTGTTCTTTCGTCTATGCAAATCTATTAGGCTTCTGTTTTTATTCTTCCTAAATCTATTTCTAAAGACATTGAGAAACTCATGAGGGGTTTTCTCTGGTGCCATGGTGAGTTGATACGTGGTAAAGCAAAAGTTTCTTGGAAAACTGTGTGTCTCCCTAAGGAACATGGTGGACTTGGAATCCGTAATCTTGCTGTTTGGAATGTTGCTCTTATGGCTTCACATGTTTGGAGACTCCTCTCTAAGAAGGATTCCCTTTGGGTCAAGTGGATCCATTCTTACCGTCTTTGTGGACGTAATTTTTGGGATGCCCCCAAAAAATACGGTTCAGGTTTTGCTTGGCGAAACATCCTTGATATGCGAAGTAAGATAAGAGATTTTATTGTTTCCCGGATTGGTGATGGGTCCTCTACATCTGCTTGGTTTGATAACTGGCACCCTGCTGGTCCCCTCTCTAAATTCATCTCTGTTCGTGCCATCAGGGCTGCGGGATTCAATCCTGATACTAAGGTTGCTGACCTTGTCATCAACGGATCTTGGGTTCGGCCAGGTCAATGGAGGGACTCCCATCCTAATCTTCTTCCTCAAAACCCTCCTTCTCTTTCCCCTTACATTCCTGATAAACTCCAATGGAGATCTAGTGATGGTAATCTTTCTGATTTTTCTGTGCGTTGCGTTTGGCAGTCTATTAGGCCCTATGACCAGCCTGTTGATTGGTATCATCTGGTTTGGTTCTCCCAAAATATCCCTAGACATGCATTCATTCCTTGGGTTGCTCTTAAAAATCGGCTTAAGACTCATGATAAAATCAAAATCTGGGATACTAACTCCAATCTCATTTGTTCCTTCTGTGGGGATTGTGCTGATTCCCTTTCCCATCTTTTCTTCGAATGTTCTTTCTCCTCTATGGTTTGGCATGATCTTCAACATGTCATGAATCTCTTCGTCCCCACTGATAGCTGGTCCGATATCATTAATCATCTCAAACCCGTGTCTAAGATTAAAACCATTTGGTCCATCATTAGAAGACTGGTGCTTGCTGGAGCAGTTTACCACATCTGGCAGGAAAGAAATTTTCGAATTTTCAAAAAAACAAAAAGATCGTATCATGCGGTCGTGAATAGTATTAAGGATGATATCCGTTGTAGACTGCTGAGTCTTTCTATGAAACCTTATACTAATGTTAATTTGGCTAAAATGATATGGACCATCCCTTAACAAATCTCCTTCTCCTTTTCTCTATATTTCTCTACTTGTATGTTTTGTTTTTTGCAGGATGTTTTCCTTTATGTTTTTTGTTATGTTTCTATTTCCATGTACTGTTTTTGGTTTCTAGTTTAGCTTTGTTGTTGTCCTTTGGGGCCTGTCCCAAGGGATTTTCTGTTTTTTCCTTTTGTGGGGAGTCCCCAGCCTCTTATTGTATTTCTTCTTTTTATTAATAAAATTTGCCAGAGGTACCGTCCTCTTTACCCAAAAAAAACTAGAAAATCCTAATAACATCATTTGTAACATTCAAAAACCCTAATCCATCATATGAAAACTAGAAAACCCTATTAACATCATTTGCAACATTCAAAAACCCTAATCCATCAAATGAAAACTAGAAAACCCTAATAACATCATTTGCAACATTCAAAAACCCTAATCCATCATATGAAAACTAGAAAACCCTAATAACATCATATGCAACATTCAAAAACCCTAATCCATCATATGAAAACTATAAAACCCTAATACATCATATGAAAACTGGAAAACCCTAATAACATCATTTACAACATTCAAAAACCTTAATCTATTATATGAAAACAAGAAAACCCTAATAACATAATTTACAATATTAAAATACCCTAATCCATCAAATGAAAAATAGAAAACCCGAATCCAACATATGAAAACTAGAAAACTATAATAACATCATTTGCAACATTTAAAAACCCTAATCCATTATATGAAAACTAGAAAACCCTAATGCATCATACGAAAACTAGAAAACCCTAATCCATCATATGAAAACTAGAAAACCCTAATCCATCATGTGAAAACGAAAAAACCCTAATAACATAATTTGCAACATTCAAAAACCCTAATCCATCATATGAAATCTATAAAACCCTAATAACATCATTTGCAACACTCAAAAACCTTAATCCATCGTATGAAAACTAGAAAACCCTAATAACATCATTTGCAACATTAAAAAACCCTAATCTATCATTTGAAAACTAAAAACCCTAATCCATCATATGAAAACTAGACAACGCAAATCCATCATATGAAAACTAGAAAACCCAAATCCATCATATGAAAACTAGACAACCCAAATCCATCATATGCAACATTCAAAAACCCTAATCCATCATATGAAAACTAGACAACCCTAATCTGTCATATGAAAACTGGAAAACCCTAATAACATCATTTGCAACATTCAAAAACTTTAATCCGTCATATGAAAACTTGAAAACCATAATAACATCATTTGCAACATTCAAAAGCCCTAATGCTTCATATGAAAACTAAAAACCCTAATAACATCATTTGCAACATTCAAAACCCCTAATTTATCATATGAAAACGAGAAAACCCTAATCCATCATATGAAAACTTGAAAACCCTAATCCATCATTAGAAAACTAGAAAACCCTAATAACATCATTTGTAACATTCAAAAACCCTAATCCATCATATGAACCCTATAAAACCCTAATAAAATCATATGCAACATTCAAAAACCCTAATCCATCATATGAAAACTATAAAACCCTAATCGATCATATGAAAACTAGAAAACCCTAATAACATCATTTGCAACATTCAAAAACCCTAATCCGTCATATGAAAACTAGAAAACCCTAATAACATCATATGTAACATTCAAAAACCTAACCCATCATATGAAAACTATAAAACCCTAATCCATCATATGAAAACTAGAAAACCATACTAACATCATTTGCAACTTTCAAAAACCTTAATCCATCATATGAAAACACGAAAACCCTAATAACATCATTTGCAACATTAAAATACCCTAATCCATCAAATGAAAACTAGAAAACCCGAATCCATCATATGAAAACTAGAAAACCCTAATAACATCATTTGCAATATTCAAAAACCCTAATCCATCATATGAAAACTAGAAAACCCTAATCTATCATACAAAAACTAGAAAACCCTAATAACATCATTTGCAACATTCAAAAACCCTAACACATCATATGAAAACTAGAAAACCCTAATCCATCATATGAAAACTAGAAAACCCTAATCCATCATGTGAAAACTAGAAAACCCTAATAACATAATTTGTAACATTCAAAAACCCTAATCCATCATATGAAAACTATAAAACCCTAATAACATCATTTGCAACACTCAAAAACCTTAATCCATCATATGAAAACTAGAAAACCCTAATAACATCATTTGTAACATTCAAAAACCCTAATATATCATTTGAAAACTAGAAAACCCTAATCCATCATATGAAAACTAGAAAACCCAAATCCATCATATGAAAACTAGAAAACCCTAATAACATCATTTGCAAGATTCAAAAACCCTAATCCATCATATGAAAACTAGAAAACCCTAATCCATCATATGCAACATTCAAAAACCCTAATCCATCATATGAAAACTAGAAAACCCTAATCTGTCATATGAAAACTAGAAAACCAAAAAAGTTTGTTTCAAAAAACCCTCTCTAGCTTCTCTCTAGAATTTTCTCTCACTAGAAAACTAGTTTGTGTGCTTCTTTGGGTTTAGTTCTGTCGAATTTAACCATGGATGATGATTCACCAGGTTGTGATTCCATTTTAATGTCAAATGATGGTGTTATGATGGATCATCAACATCATTCTCAAAAGTTATCTATTGGAAAAGTTGCACCAACGGGTATGACTACTGGTCCAACTCCATCAAAGGAATCAGATGAGGTAATTCACAAACAAAATATTTCCTTTTCTGCTCAAACTGTTCTAGATTCTGAATATACTTTCAATCTGGTTGAAAAAAGAATAAGAAATATTAAGAACAAACAGCCACGTATTTTTAAAGAACCATCTGTTAAAAATACAATGTTGAATATATCGATGGACAGAAGTTTACATGAAAGGAAATCTGTTATTCACCATAAACGGATTACAATAGTTGATGGAAATGAATTACATAAAAATTCTGAAACTGATCTACAACAAAATGGAAAGTATGTTGCTGATTCTACTGAATTTAGTCAAATCTTGGAGAAGTGCACATCACCCACATACGGTGAGATGTTGCTTGATAATATTTCTCGAAGAATAACTCATGTGGGTGATACTATCAACTTGGTTCCGATAATTTATGGAAATACTTCAAAAGCTTATGATCAACACGATGATTCCAAAGATGATATGCTCACGGACTACACTTCCTCGGATTATAATGAAGGAGAAGATGCTAATGATGAAAATGAGGAAAAACTTGAGGAAACTCAGAAAAAACATGATTTTATGCTGCCCCATCTTATGTCCGTGGATGGAATTACACCTACATGTCATGGAGAATATGATGATGAGGATAAAAAATGTCCGAACCCAATGGCCACCAACAAAGATGACATCGGGCTACATCTTTTTAAGTACGATAGTGGGTGCCTTCCGGCTAATGCAACCATAGCTCTCCCGTTTGCAATTGGAAATTATTCTCCTACGATCAACAACAGCTCATTAAACATTGGAGAAGCTACAAACGAGCAAGAAGATCAACGTAATACGCCATGCAGGGAAGAAGCTACAAACGAGAAAGAAGATGCCACAGCTACATGGCCATGCTCGCAAACAATTAGCAAGGTTACCGTTACCTCTCCTACTGTTGCTGATTATGAAGAACCCGACATGGAAAAACCTTCCTCAACGCCTATGCTACAAAAAACGGATGAATTGCAAGACAAATGGGGTAACACTTCCTCTTATCCTAGCTTTAACTGTAAATCATCTAATTATTCTAAAGAAAAGAATGGCATGTGCTCCAACTTTGGCCTACAACTTAAAGAATCCAATGAGGATAATCATAACACTCCCACTATGCTTGTCGACTATACTCATTTGCCCAAAAATCAGCCGAAACATCCTTCTATAAAGACTAATATTCCTTCTATTTTGGGTCCACTTCCTAAAGCAATATTGTCTAAAGATTTGAATACAATTTCGGCCACTTTTTCCATTTCAAAACCAATACGTGGACCTTCATTACCTACTAACAATAATGATCAGCCCATGTCTATTTCTCCAATTGAAGAAGCCCAAAATTGTTTAAATGTCCAAGCCAAAACTCACAATGGTGACATAGGTGGAAAAAATAAGCCCAACTACCCAATTTATTCTAAACAACATCAACATCATTTAATTTTTGATAATATAAATCATGGAAATAAAAATAAAGACAAAAATGCTTGGGATAGATCATTACCTTTTCTTAATAATTCACATGCTAATATCATTACCGGATCACAAAAACACGCAAACGATGAGTTTCGTTTTATTCCTAATTTGAGTAATGATATTAATGTTCCCGTGGATATCCCTTTAACGGCCGTTAATAAAGTTTGTGAAACTTTGGCACGGACTATTTGTGGGTATTTTGTCAGAATAAATATGAATTATTCGGATGTTCGTTATCTAGCATCCAAAATGTGGTCTATACATGGTCTTCAAGATGTGCTTCTAAATGGAAAAGGTGTTTACCTATTTAAATTTAGTGATGACAAAGGTCTTCATCATGTTATCACTCATGGACCTTGGACATTTAAGGGTGTCCCGATTGTCATCCAAAAATGGCGTCCCGGACTCGGTATTCATAAGAACAACCACGACAAGCTTCCTCTCTAGATTAAAATCCATGATATTCCCTATGAGGCTTGGAGTGATGATAGTCATAGCCATATTGCCTCAAAAATCGGTAAGCCTCTTGCTATGGACTCCTATACAGCTAATATGTGCAAGTATGCGGCTGGAAAGTCAGTTTATGCTCGTATCCTTCTTGAGATCCCCACAAAATCCTCTTGGGTGGATAAAGTGATTATCCGAATTCCTGATCCGGATACTCTAGAATTTTCCACCCATAGTCTTTGTATTGAGTATGAATGGAAACCCCCTATGTGCTCTCATTGTATGGTTTATGGTCATGAAACAAACAACTGTATGCATGTCATCTCTAAGATTAATGAAGCTAAGACCAAAGATAAAATGCCTATTCATCATGTTATAGTAGATTCTCCTATACATCTTGATGATGGTTTTACGCCGGTTACTAAAAAGAAAAATATATCGAAAAAAGGCCCAAATAATGAAAATACCTCTAATGATATTCCACAAAGTAATTCTAAGATTAATACCCAAAGGGTTAGGATGGCTAAAGAATCTTCAAAAAACAAAGTTTATAATAAAAATTATAAAAATAATAATAAGTCTCGATCCCAGTATCGCCCTGCCCCTTTAAAGAACCGACCTCCCATTCTACCTCATTCTACTATTCCCTCCCAGAAGGACTCTATAGGTGTAGTAGGTTTCCCTAGCCCTATCATTCGCCTTTCTTCCTCCCAGCCCATAAATCAGTCTGCTTCCTCCACCCCTTTATTCAACGCCTTCTCCATTTTAGAGGCTTGTTCCTCTGACGTAACGAATACTCCCTCTACTTTTGTCCCCCTGCCCCATTCTGGTACTCCTTCCCATTCTAGTCCTGATGACTTTGATCCTGATGATGATGACCTAATCGTTGAGGATAATAGTCTTGAGGTTGATTATGATATTGGTGAAACTGCCCAGTTCATTGTTAATGAATCTGGATCCTATAATGATCACCCTATGATAGCTCCGGTGTCCGAGCAGATGGACTCCACCCCCCTCCTAGTTTCCATATGACGCACATCGGTGCTTGGAATACTCGCGGTTTATGTAAGCCTTCTCATCAGAAAGCCTTGAGAGATCTTATCCGCAGTCAAAATCTTCATATTTGTGCTTCTCTTGAGACTCGTGCTTCCTTCCCTAACCTCCCTCTTATCTGTAGTCGTACTTTTGGCTCCTGGTCTTGGTCGTCCAACGGTCTTTTTTCCCCTAGAGGGACTAGAATTGTTGTTGCTTGGGATCTGCTTGCCATTGATATGATGCTTATCGACTTAAATGATCAGGTTATGCATTTCAAAGTTAATATTCGTGATTCTAATAAATCTTTTTTTCTGCTCTTTCGTCTATGCTCATAATGATCACATGATGCGTCGCTCTCTCTGGCATTCTCTTGCGGTCCATAAGAATATGGTTAGAGATACCCCCTGGATTATTTTGGGTGATTTCAATGTTGCTCTTGATATTAAAGATAGCACCTCCAGGTCGTCGGGCCTTTCTCGTGCTATGGAGGATTTCAGGGACTGTGTCAATCTGATGGAAATGGAGGATCTTAACTATAAAGGTCTCTTCTACACATGGACCAAATCTCCTAATGGTTCGGGGGGAATCCTCAAGAAGATCGATCGTGTCATGGGAAATACTCAATTCGTTGCTTCCTTCCCTTCCTCTATTGTTAATTTTCTCCCTTACCGTTCGTCCGATCATACTCCTGCTGTGCTTTCTCTCCCCCATAGTGCCCCTTTCCAACCTAAACCTTTCAAGTTCCCTAATTTCCTGACTTATAAGAAAAATTTCAAGCAGATTGTTGCCTCTTCTTGGAACCCCAATATCACTGGATATCGGATGTATAAGGTTTTCAAAAACCTTAAAAATCTGAAAGTGCCTATACGTAAAATGCTTCGCAACCAGGGAAACCTCTTTTCTAAGGTTATCTCTCTTCGTAATGAACTTGATAGAGTTCAGATTGCTTTGGATCGTGATCCTTTCAATAAGGAGCTTCGTGAAGAACAATGCAGGTACCTCCTCGCTTATAACGAGGCTAGCCTGGATGAAGAGAGGTTCCTAAAACAAAAGGCTAAGGTTAACTGGCTGCATGAGGGTGATAAAAATTCGGCTTTTTTCCACAAAGCGGTTAAAAGCCGTAAATCTTGCAATCGTATTAATTCTACCCAGGATGCTCAAGGTAATTGGATCTCTGGAAAGGATCTTCCTAATCTGTTTGTTTCTCACTTTCAAGCCTTTTTGGGTTCTGTCCAGCCTTCCAATGCTATTCATGATCCTTCTTCCCTCTTCTCTAATAAGCTCTCCCCCCTCCAGTCTGACGCCATGCTTACTCCTGTTACAGACGCGGAGGTTAAGTGTGTCCTGTTCCAGATGGGTGATGATAAAGCTCCTGGTTCTGATGGTTTCTCTGCTAAGTTCTTCAAGTCTGCTTGGGATATTGTGGGTCCTGATTTCTATATGGCTGTTAAGGAATTCTTCTATTCTGGCAAACTTCTTAAGTCTTTCAACAGCACCATCCTTGCGCTCATCCCTAAAGTTGATTCCCCATACAAAGTCACTGATTTCCGCCCTATAGCTTGTTGTAACGTTGTTTACAAATGTATCAGTAAGATTATTGCGGATCGTATCAAAAACCATCTTTCTTCTCTGGTTGATGAAAACCAGTCTGCTTTCATCCCTGGTCGTTTGATCACCGACAACGTCCTTCTTGTCCATGAACTCATGCGTGATTATCATCGTCATCGTGGTCCTCCTAGGTGTGCTTTTAAGGTTGATATTCAAAAAGTGTACGACACAGTTGACTGGTCGTTTCTGAGGACCATCTTGTTCGGGTTTGGTTTCCCCGATCGTATGACTGACTGGATCATGACATGTGTTTCCACGGTAGCTTACTCTGTGAGTATCAATGGGAATACTCACAGATATTTTGACGGTAAAAGGGGCCTTCGGCAGGGTGACCCCCTTTCTCCTTATCTCTTCACACTTGTCATGGAAGTACTTAACCTTATGATCAAGAGAAACATCCAAGAATCTGACTCCTTTAAATTCCACAGACAATGTGATGATCAAAGTATCACCCATCTCTGCTTTGCCGACGATCTCCTTCTCTTCTGTCATGGTGATAGCTCTTCGGTTAGAATAATCTGTGATTCTCTTGAGGAATTCTCTGGGGTTTCTGGCCTCCATCCAAATATTGCAAAGAGTGAAGCTTTCTACTGTAATGTTGGTGAGAGGACCAGGGCTGCCATTGATTTTATCGTTAAGTTTCCTGAGGGCTCTTTCCCTGTCCGATACCTTGGCGTTCCTCTCATCACAACGCGTCTTGCCCACAAAGACTGTAAAGGCCTTGTTGATAAAGTCAAATGCATGATTAATGACTGGAAAAACAAATCTCTTTCCTTTGCTGGTCGTCTCCAGCTCATCCTCTCTATCCTTTCTTCTACTCAAATCTATTGGGCTTCTGTTTTTATTCTGCCTAAGTCTATCTCTAACGATATTGAGAAGCTCATGAGAGGCTTCCTCTAGTGCCATGGTGAGTTAAAGCGTGGTAAAGCTAAAGTCTCCTGGAAAACTGTTTGCCTTCCTAAGGAACATGGTGGTCTTGGCATACGTAACCTTGCTATCTGGAATGTTGCCCTTATGGCTTCCCATGTTTGGAGACTCCTTTCCAAGAAAGAGTCCCTATGGGTTAAGTGGATCCACTCATACCGTTTATGTGGTTGAAACTTTTGGGATGCCCCCAAAAAATACAGTTCTGGATTTGCCTGGCGTAACATCCTGGATATGCGGGATAAGATAAGGGAGTATCTAGTTTCCCAGATAGGTGATGGATGCTCTACTTCTGCTTGGTTCGACAACTGGCACCCTGTGGGACCTCTTTCTAATTTCTTGTCTGCCCGTGACATCCATGATGCAGGGTTCACTCCTGATACTAAGGTTGCTGACCTGGTTCTTAACGGATCTTGGGTTCGGCCTCATAGTTGGAGGGATTCCCATGGTGCTCTTCTTTCTCATAACCCTCCTACTATTTCCTCGTCCGTCCCTGATAAAATCCTTTGGAGATTTAGAGACGGTCAACTCTCTCCTTTCTCTGTTCGATCTGTGTGACGGTCAACTCTCTCCTTTCTCTGTTCGATCTGTTTGGTTCTCTCAGAACATCCCCAGACATGCTTTCATTCTTTGGGTTGCTCTTAAAGACCGTCTTAAGACTCATGATAAAATCAAAATTTGGGACACTAATTCCAATCTCATTTGTGCGTTCTGCGGGGACTGTCCGGATTCCCTTTCCCATCTCTTCTTTGAATGCTCTTTCACTTCTTTGGTTTGGAATGACCTCCATCATGTCATGAATCTCTCCTTCTCCACTGATAGCTGGTCTGATATCATTAGTCAACTCAACCCCATTAATAAGAACAAGACCATTTGGTCCATCATTAGAAGACTTGTTTTTGCTGGAGCGGTCTACCACATCTGGCGGGAAAGAAATTTACGCATTTTTACAAAAATAAAAAGATCTCATCATGCTGTCGTGAATATTGTTAAGGATGATATCCGTTGTAGACTGCTGAGTCTTTCTTTGAAAAGTTGCACTAATGTTGATTTGGCTAAAACTATTTGGACCCTCCCTTAATTTTCTTCCTCTAAGCTTTCTTTTTTCTCTGCTTGTTTTGGCTTGTATGGTTTGCTTGTTTTGCAGGTTACTCTCCTTTATGTTATTGTTTGCTTATGGTTCCTTCTCTTGTTTTGGTTCCTAGTTTAGCTTGTTGTCCGATGGGGCCTGTCCCGATGGATTTTCTGTTTTTTGGTGGGGGGTCCCCAGCCTTATATTGTATTTATTCTTTTTATTAATAAAATTTTCCAGAGGTGCCGCCCTCTTTACCCAAAAAAAAAAACTAGAAAACCCTAATAACATCATTTGCAACATTCCAAAACATTAATCCGTCATATGAAAACTTGAAAACCATAATAACATCATTTGCAACATTCAAAAACCCTAATCCTTCATATGAAAACTAGAAAACCCTAATAACATCATTTGCAACATTCAAAAACCCTAATCCATTATATGAAAAATAGAAAACCCTAATCCATCATATGAAAACTAAAAAACCCTAATCCATCATATGAAAACTAGAAAACCCTAATAACATCATTTGCAACATTCAAAAACCCAAATTTATCATATGAAAACTAGAAAACCCTAATTTATCATATGAAAACTAGAAAACCCTAATCCATCATTAAAAAACTAGAAACCCTAATAACATCATTTGTAACATTCAAAAACCCTAATCCATCATATGAAAACTAGAAAACCCTATTAACATCATTTGCAACATTCAAAAACCCTAATCCATCATATGAAAACCATAAAACCCTAATCCATCATATGAAAACTGGAAAACCCTAATAACATCATTTACAACATTCAAAAACCTTAATCTATTATATGAAAACAAGAAAACCCTAATAACATAATTTACAACATTAAAATACCCTAATCCATCAAATGAAAAATAGAAAACCCGAATCCAACATATGAAAACTAGAAAATTATAATAACATCATTTGCAACATTTAAAAACCCTAATCCATCATATGAAAACTAGAAAACCCTAATGCATCATACGAAAACTAGAAAACCTTAATCCATCATATGAAAACTAGAAAACCCTAATCCATCATGTGAAAACGAAAAAACCCTAATAACATAATTTGCAACATTCAAAAACCCTAATCCATCATATGAAAACTATAAAACCCTAATAACATCATTTGCAACACTCAAAAACCTTAATCCATCATATGAAAACTAGAAAACCCTAATAACATCATTTGCAACATTCAAAAACCCTAATCTATCATTTGAAAACTAAAAATCCCTAATCCATCATATGAAAACTAGACAACCCCAATCCATCGTATGAAAACTAGAAAACCCAAATCCATCATATGAAAACTAGGCAACCCAAATCCATCATATGCAACATTCAAAAACCCTAATCCATCATATGAAAACTAGACAACCCTAATCTGTCATATGAAAACTGGAAAACCCTAATAACATCATTTGCAACATTCAAAAACTTTAATCCGTCATATGAAAACTTGAAAACCATAATAACATCATTTGCAACATTCAAAAGCCCTAATCCTTCATATGAAAACTAAAAACCCTAATAACATCATTTGCAACATTCAAAAACCCTAATTTATAATATGAAAACGAGAAAACCCTAATCCATCATATGAAAACTAAAAAACCCTAATCCATCATTAGAAAACTAGAAAACCCTAATAACATCATTTGTAACATTCAAAAACCCTAATCCATCATATGAACCCTATAAAACCCTAATAAAATCATATGCAACATTCAAAAACCCTAATCCATCATATGAAAACTATAAAACCCTAATCGATCATATGAAAACTAGAAAACCCTAATAACATCATTTGCAACATTCAAAAACCCTAATCCATCATATGAAAACTAGAAAACCCTAATAACATCATATGCAACATTCAAAAACCTAATCCATCATATGAAAACTATAAAACCCTAATCCATCATATGAAAACTAGAAAACCCTAATAACATCATTTGCAACTTTCAAAAACCTTAATCCATCATATGAAAACACAAAAACACTAATAACATCATTTGCAACATTAAAATACCCTAATCCATCAAATGAAAACTAGAAAACCCGAATCCATCATATGAAAACTAGAAAACCCTAATAACATCATTTGCAATATTCAAAAACCCTAACCCATCATATGAAAACTAGAAAACCCTAATCCATCATATGAAAACTAGAAAACCCAAATTCATCATGTGAAAACTAGAAAACCCTAATAACATAATTTGTAACATTCAAAAACCCTAATCCATCATATGAAAACTATAAAACCCTAATAACATCATTTGCAACACTCAAAAATCTTAATCCATCATATGAAAACTAGAAAACCCTAATAACATCATTTGTAACATTCAAAAACCCTAATATATCATTTGAAAACTAGAAAACCCTAATCCATCATATGAAAACTAGAAAACCCAAATCCATCATATGAAAACTAGAAAACCCTAATAACATCATTTGCAAGATTCAAAAACCCTAATCCATCATATGAAAACTAGAAAACCCTAATCCATCATATGCAACATTCAAAAACCCTAATCCATCATATGAAAACTAGAAAACCCTAATCTGTGATATGAAAACTAGAAAACCCTAATAACATCATTTGCAACATTCCAAAACCTTAATCCGTCATATGAAAACTTGAAAACCATAATAACATCATTTGCAACATTCAAAAACCCTAATCCTTCATATGAAAACTAGAAAACCCTAATAACATCATTTGCAACATTCAAAAACCCTAATCCATTATATGAAAAATAGAAAACCCTAATCCATCATATGAAAACTAAAAAACCCTAATCCATCATATGAAAACTAGAAAACCCTAATAACATCATTTGCAACATTCAAAAACCCAAATTTATCATATGAAAACTAGCAAACCCTAATTTATCATATGAAAACTAGAAAACCCTAATCCATCATTAGAAAACTAGAAACCCTAATAACATCATTTGTAACATTCAAAAACCCTAATCCATCATATGAAAACTAGAAAACCCTATTAACATCATTTGCAACATTCAAAAACCCTAATCCATCAAATGAAAACTAGAAAACCCGAATCCATCATATGAAAACTAGAAAACCCTAATAACATCATTTGCAATATTCAAAAACCCTAACCCATCATATGAAAACTAGAAAACCCTAATCCATCATATGAAAACTAGAAAACCCAAATTCATCATGTGAAAACTAGAAAACCCTAATAACATAATTTGTAACATTCAAAAACCCTAATCCATCATATGAAAACTATAAAACCCTAATAACATCATTTGCAACACTCAAAAATCTTAATCCATCATATGAAAACTAGAAAACCCTAATAACATCATTTGTAACATTCAAAAACCCTAATATATCATTTGAAAACTAGAAAACCCTAATCCATCATATGAAAACTAGAAAACCCAAATCCATCATATGAAAACTAGAAAACCCTAATAACATCATTTGCAAGATTCAAAAACCCTAATCCATCATATGAAAACTAGAAAACCCTAATCCATCATATGCAACATTCAAAAACCCTAATCCATCATATGAAAACTAGAAAACCCTAATATGTCATATGAAAACTAGAAAACCCTAATAACATCATTTGCAACATTCCAAAACCTTAATCCGTCATATGAAAACTTGAAAACCATAATAACATCATTTGCAACATTCAAAAACCCTAATCCTTCATATGAAAACTAGAAAACCCTAATAACATCATTTGCAACATTCAAAAACCCTAATCCATTATATGAAAAATAGAAAACCCTAATCCATCATATGAAAACTAAAAAACCCTAATCCATCATATGAAAACTAGAAAACCCTAATAACATCATTTGCAACATTCAAAAACCCAAATTTATCATATGAAAACTAGCAAACCCTAATTTATCATATGAAAACTAGAAAACCCTAATCCATCATTAGAAAACTAGAAACCCTAATAACATCATTTGTAACATTCAAAAACCCTAATCCATCATATGAAAACTAGAAAACCCTATTAACATCATTTGCAACATTCAAAAACCCTAATCCATCAAATGAAAACTAGAAAACCCTAATAACATCATTTGTAACATTCAAAAACCCTAATCCATCATATGAAAACTAGAAAACCCTAATAACATCATATGCAACATTCAAAAACCCTAATCCATCATATGAAAACTATAAAACCCTAATCCATCATATGAAAACTAGAAAACCCTAATAACATCATTTACAACATTCAAAAACCTTAATCTATCATATGAAAACAAGAAAACCCTAATAACATCATTTGCAACATTAAAATACCCTAATCCATCAAATGAAAAATAGAAAACCCGAATCAATCATATGAGAACTAGAAAACTATAATAACATCATTTGCAACATTTAAAAACCCTAATCCATCATATGAAAACTAGAAAACCATAATGCATCATACGAAAACTAGAAAACCCTAATCCATCATATGAAAACTAGAAAACCCTAATCCATCATGTGAAAACTAGAAAACCCTAATAACATAATTTGCAACATTCAAAAACCCTAATCCATCATATGAAAACTATAAAACCCTAATAACATCATTTGCAACACTCAAAAACCTTAATCCATCGTATGAAAACTAGAAAACCCTAATAACATCATTTGCAATATTCAAAAACCCAAATCTATCATTTGAAAACTAGAAAACCCTAATCCATCATATGAAAACTAGACAACCCAAATCCATCATATGAAAACTAGAAAACCCAAATCCATCATATGAAAACTAGACAACCCAAATCCATCATATGCAACATTCAAAAACCCTAATCCATCATATGAAAACTAGACAACCCTAATCTGTCATATGAAAACTAGAAAACCCTAATAACATCATTTGCAACATTCAAAAATTTTAATCCGTCATATGAAAACTTGAAAACCATAATAACATCATTTGCAACATTCAAAAGCCCTAATCCTTCATATGAAAACTAGAAATCCCTAATAACATCATTTGCAACATTCAAAAACCCTAATTTATCATATGAAAACGAGAAAACCCTAATCCATCATATGAAAACTAGAAAACCCTAATCCATCATTAGAAAACTAGAAAACCCTAATAACATCATTTGTAACATTCAAAAACCCTAATCCATCATATGAACCCTACAAAACCCTAATAAAATCATATGCAACATTCAAAAACCCTAATCCATCATATGAAAACTATAAAACCCTAATCGATCATATGAAAAGTAGAAAACCCTAATAACATCATTTGCAACATTCAAAAACCCTAATCCATCAAATGAAAACTAGAAAACCCTAATAACATCATTTGCAACATTCAAAAAGCATAATCCATCATATGAAAACTAGAAAACCCTAATAACATCATATGCAACATTCAAAAACCTAATCCATCATATGAAAACTATAAAACCCTAATCCATCATATGAAAATTAGAAAACCCTAATAACATCATTTGCAACTTTCAAAAACCTTAATCCATCATATTAAAACAAGAAAACCCTAATAACAACACTTGCAACATTAAAATACCCTAATCCATCAAATGAAAACTAGAAAACCCGAATCCATCATATGAAAACTAGAAAACCCTAATAACATCATTTGCAATATTCAAAAACCCTAATCCATCATATGAAAACTAGAAAACCCTAATCCATCATACGAAAACTACAAAACCCTAATAACATCATTTGCAACATTCAAAAACCCTAACCCATCATATGAAAACTAGAAAACCCTAATCCATCATATGAAAACTAGAAAAACCTAATAACATCATTTACAACATTCAAAAACCTTAATTTATCATATGAAAACAAGAAAACCCTAATAACATCATTTGCAACATTAAAATACCCTAATCCATCAAATGAAAACTAGTAAAAACGAAACCATCATATGAAAACTCGAAAACCCTAATAACATCATTTGCAACATTCAAAAACCCTAACCCATCATATGAAAACTAGAAAACCCTAATCCATCATATGAAAACTGGAAAACCCTAATCCATCATGTGAAAACTAGAAAACCCTAATAACATCATTTGCAACATTCAAAAACCCTAATCCATCATATGAAAACTAGAAAACCCTAATCCATCATATGAAAACTAGAAAACCTAATAACATCATTTGCAACATTCAAAAACCCTAATCCATCATATGAAAACTAGAAAACCCCAATCTATCATATGAAAACTAGAAAACCCTAATAACATCATTTGTAACATTTAAAAACCTTAATCAGTCATATGAAAACTTGAAAACCATAATAACATCATTTGCAACATTCAAAAACCCTAATCCTTCATACGAAAACTAGAAAACCCTAATAACATCATTTGCAACATTCAAAAACCCTAATCCCTTATATGAAAACTAGAAAACCCTAATCCATCATATAAAAACTAAAAAATCCTAATCCATCATATGAAAACTAGAAAACCCTAATAACATCATTTGCAACATTCAAAAACCCTAATTTATCATATGAAAACTAGAAAACCCTAATCCATCATATGAAAACTAGAAAACCCTAATCCATCATTAGAAATCTAGAAAACCCTAATAACATCATTTGTCACATTCAAAAACCCTAATCCATCATATGAAATCTAGAAAACCCTAATAACATCATTACAACATTCAAAAACCCTAATCCATCAAATGAAAACTAGAAAACCCTAATAACATCATTTGCAACATTCAGAAACCCTAATCCATCATATGAAAACTAGAAAACCCTAATAACATCATATGCAACATTCAAAAACCCTGATCAATCATATGAGAACTATAAAACCCTAATCCATCATATGAAAACTAGAAAAACCTAATAACATCATTTGCAACACTCAAAAACCTTAATCCATCGTATGAAAACTAGAAAACCCTAATAACATCATTTGCAACATTCAAAAACCCTAATCTATCATTTGAAAACTAGAAAACCCTAATCCATCATATGAAAACTAGACAACCCAAATCCATCATATGAAAACTAGAAAACCCAAATCCATCATATGAAAACTAGACAACCCAAATCCATCATATGCAACATTCAAAAACCCTAATCCATCATATGAAAACTAGACAACCCTAATCTGTCATATGAAAACTAGAAAACCCTAATAACATCATTTGCAACATTCAAAAACTTTAATCCGTCATATGAAAACTTGAAAACCATAATAACATCATTTGCAACATTCAAAAGCCCTAAGCCTTCATATGAAAACTAGAAAACCCTAATAACATCATTTGCAACATTCAAAAACCCTAATTTATCATATGAAAACGAGAAAACCCTAATCCATCATATGAAAACTAGAAAACCCTAATCCATCATTAGAAAACTAGAAAACCCTAATAACATCATTTGTAACATTCAAAAACCCTAATCCATCATATAAACCCTACAAAACCCTAATAAAATCATATGCAACATTTAAAAACCCTAATCCATCATATGAAAACTATAAAACCCTAATCGATCATATGAAAACTAGAAAACCCTAATAACATCATTTGCAACATTCAAAAACCCTAATCCATCAAATGAAAACTAGAAAACCCTAATAACATCATTTGCAAAATTCAAAAACCATAATCCATCATATGAAAACTAGAAAACCCTAAGAACATCATATGCAACATTCAAAAACCTAATCCATCATATGAAAACTATAAAACCCTAATCCATCATATGAAAACTAGAAAACCCTAATAACATCATTTGCAACTTTCAAAAACCTTAATCCATCATATGAAAACAAGAAAACCCTAATAACATCACTTGAAACATTAAAATACCCTAATCCATCAAATGAAAACTAGAAAACCCGAATCCATCATATGAAAACTAGAAAACCCTAATAACATCATTTGCAATATTCAAAAACCCTAATCCATCATATGAAAACTAGAAAACCCTAATCCATCATACGAAAACTAGAAAACCCTAATAACATCATTTGCAACATTCAAAAACCCTAACCCATCATATGAAAACTAGAAAACCAACCATCACCCTGATGGCCTAGTGGATAAGGCTTAGGACTCTTTCTCTTCCCCCATAAAGAGGTTCCAAGTTCTAATCCCACTCCCTCCCTTTCCCCATAGGGAGTGTTAGGTTTCAATCAGGGGATGGCCACTGGCCACCTCTCTACCCCCGTAGGTGATTGACCCGGACCACCATGTTGCCAGGTGTGCGTGGGCCCCGAGGTTGCTTCATCAGGGTCATCCAAAGGATGGGTCGGGTGGGGTCCTCGGTTACCAAAAAAAAAAAAACTAGAAAACCCTAATCCATTATATGAAAACTAGAAAAACCTAATAACATCATTTACAATATTCAAAAACCTTAATCTACCATATGAAAACAAGAAAACCCTAATAACATCATTTGCAACATTAAAATACCCTAATCCATCAAATGAAAACTAGTAAAAACGAAACCATCATATGAAAACTAGAAAACCCTAATAACATCATTTGCAACATTTAAAAACCCTAATCCATCATATGAAAATTAGAAAACCCTAATCCATAAGAACATCATTTGCAACATTCAAAAACCCTAATCCTTCATACGAAAACTAGAAAACCCTAATAACATCATTTGCAACATTCAAAAACCCTAATCCCTTATATGAAAACTAGAAAACCCTAATCCATCATATGAAAACTAAAAAATCCTAATCCATCATATGAAAACTAGAAAACCCTAATAACATCATTTGCAACATACAAAAACCCTAATCCATCATATGAAAACTAGAAAACCCTAATCCATCATATGAAAACTAAAAAACCTAATAACATCATTTGCAACATTCAAAAACCCTAATCCATCATATGAAAACTAGAAAACCCCAATCTGTCATATGAAAACTAGAAAACCCTAATAACATCATTTGTATCATTTAAAAACCTTAATCCGTCATATGAAAACTTGAAAACCATAATAACATCATTTGCAACATTCAAAAACCCTAATCCTTCATACGAAAACTAGAAAACCCTAATAACATCATTTGCAACATTCAAAAACCCTAATCCCTTATATGAAAACTAGAAAACCCTAATCCATCATATGAAAACTAAAAAATCCTAATCCATCATATGAAAACTAGAAAACCCTAATAACATCATTTGCAACATACAAAAACCCTAATCCATCATATGAAAACTAGAAAACCCTAATCCATCATATGAAAACTAGAAAACCTAATAACATCATTTGTAACATTCAAAAACCCTAATCCATCATATAAAAACTAGAAAACCCCAATCTGTCATATGAAAACTAGAAAACCCTAATAACATCATTTGTATCATTTAAAAACCTTAATCCGTCATATGAAAACTTGAAAACCATAATAACATCATTTGCAACATTCAAAAACCCTAATCCTTCATACGAAAACTAGAAAACCCTAATAACATCATTTGCAACATTCAAAAACCCTAATCCCTTATATGAAAACTAGAAAACCCTAATCCATCATATGAAAACTAAAAAATCCTAATCCATCATATGAAAACTAGAAAACCCTAATAACATCATTTGCAACATTCAAATACCCTAATTTATCATATGAAAACTAGAAAACCCTAATCCATCATATGAAAACTAGAAAACCCTAATCCATCATTAGAAATCTAGAAAACCCTAATAACATCATTTGTAACATTCAAAAACCCTAATCCATCATATGAAATCTAGAAAACCCTAATAACATCATTACAACATTCAAAAACCCTAATCCATCAAATGAAAACTAGAAAAACCTAATAACATCATTTGCAACATTCAGAAACCCTAATCCATCATATGAAAACTAGAAAACCCTAATAACATCATATGCAACTTTCAAAAACCCTAATCAATCATATGAGAACTATAAAACCCTAATCCATCATATGAAAACTAGAAAAACCTAATAACATCATTTACAACATTCAAAAACCTTAATCTATCCTATGAAAACAAGAAAACCCTAATAACATCATTTACAACATTAAAATACCCTAATCCATCAAATGAAAACTAGTAAAAACGAAACCATCATATGAAAACTAGAAAACCCTAATCCATCATATGAAAACTAGAAAACCCCAGCCTCTTATTGTATTTATTCTTTTTATTAATAAAATTTGCCAGAGGTACCGTTCTCTTTACCCAAAAAAAAACTTGAAAACCCTAATAACATCATTTACAACATTCAAAAACCCTAACCCATCATATGAAAACTAGAAAACCCTAATCCATCATATGAAAACTGGAAAACCCTAATCCATCATGTGAAAACTAGAAAACCCTAATAACATCATTTGCAACATTCAAAAACCCTAATCCATCATATGAAAACTATAAAACCCTAGTAACATCATTTGCAACACTCAAAAACCTTAATCCATCATATGAAAACTAGAAAACCCTAATAACATCATTTGCAACATTCAAAAACCCTAATCTATCATTTGAAAACTAAAAAACCCTAATCCATCATATGAAAACTAGAAAACCATAATCGATCATATGAAAACTAGAAAACCCTAATAACATCATTTGCAACATTCAAAAACCCTAATCCATCATATGAAAACTAGAAAATCCTAATCCATCATATGCAACATTCAAAAGCCCTAATCCATCATATGAAAACTAGAAAACCCTAATCCGTCATATGAAAACTAGAAAACCCTAACAACATCATTTGCAACATTCAAAAACCTTAATCCATCATATGATAACTTGAAAACCATACTAACATCATTTGCAACATTCAAAAACCCTAATCCTTCATATGAAAACTAGAAAACCCTAATAACATAATTTGGAACATTCAAAAACTCTAATTCATTATATGAAAACTAGATAACCCTAATCCATCATATGAAAACTAAAAAACCCTAATCCATTATATGAAAACTAGAAACCCCTAATAACATCATTTGCAACATTAAAAAACCCTAATCCATTATATGAAAACAAAAAAACCTTAATAACATTATTTGCAACTTGCAAAAACCCTAATCTATCGTATGAAAACTAGAAACCCCTAATCCATCATATGAAAACTAGAAAACCCTAATCCATCATACGAAAACTAGCAAACCCTAATAACATCATTTGTAACATTCAAAAACCCAAATCCATCATATGAAAACTAGAAAACCCTAATAACATCATTTGCAACATTCAAAAACCCTAATCCATCATATGAAACTAGAAAACCCTAATAACATCATTTGCCACAATCAAAAACCCTAATCCATCATATGAAAACTAGAAAACCATAATCCATCAAATGAAAACTAGAAAACCCTAATCCATCATATGAAAACTAGAAACCCTAATAACATCATTTGCAACATTCAAAAACCCTAATCCATCATATGAAAACTAGAAAACCCTAATCTGTCATATGAAAACTAGAAAACCCTAATAACATCATTTGCAACATTCAAAAACCTTAATCCGTCATATGAAAACTTGAAAACCATAATAACATCATTTGCAACATTCAAAAACACTAATCCTTCATATGAAAACTAGAAAAACCTAATAACATCATTTGCAACATTCAAAAGCCCTAATCCATTATATGAAAACTAGAAAACCCTAATCCATCATATGAAAACTAAAAAACCCTAATCTATTATATGAAAACTAGAAAATCCTAATAACATCATTGCAACATTCAAAAACCCTAATCCATCAAATGAAAACTAGAAAACCCTAATAACATCTTTTGCAACATTCAAAAACCCTAATCCATCGTATGAAAACTAGAAAACCCTAATAACATCATATGCAACATTCAAAAACCCTAATCAATCATATGAAAACTATAAAACCCTAATCCATCATATGAAAACTAGAAAAACCTAATAACATCATTTACAACATTCAAAAACCTTAATATATCATATGAAAACAAGAAAACCCTAATAACATCATTTGCAACATTAAAATATCCTAATCCATCAAATGAAAACTAGTAAAAACGAAACCATCATATGAAAACTAGAAAACCTTAATAACATCATTTGCAACATTTAAAAACCCTAATCCATCGTATGAAAATTAGAAAACCCTAATCCATCATACGAAAACTAGAAAACCCTAATAACATCATTTGCAACATTCAAAAACCCTAACCCATCATATGAAAACTAGAAAACCCTAATCCATCATATGAAAACCAGAAAACCCTAATCCATCATGTGAAAACTAGAAAACCCTAATAACCTCATTTACAACATTCAAAAACCCTAATCCATCATATGAAAACTATCAAACCCTAATAACATCATTTGCAATACTCAAAAAACGTTAATCCATCATATGAAAACTAGAAAACCCTAATAACATCATTTGCAACATTCAAAAACCCTAATCCATTATATGAAAACTAGAAAACCCTAATCCATCATAGGAAAACTAAAAAACCCTAATCCATCATACGAAAACTAGAAAACCCAACCATCACCCTGATGGCCTAGTGGATAAGGCTTAGGACTCTTTCTCTTCCCCCATAAAGAGGTTCCAAGTTCTAATCCCACTCCCTCCCTTTCCCCATAGGGAGTGTTAGGTTTCAATCAGGGGATGGCCACTGGCCACCTCTCTACCCCCGTAGGTGATTGACCCGGACCACCCTGCTGCCATCAAATGAAAACTAGTAAAAACGAAACCATCATATGAAAACTAGAAAACCTTAATAACATCATTTGCAACATTTAAAAACCCTAATCCATCGTATGAAAATTAGAAAACCCTAATCCATCATACGAAAACTAGAAAACCCTAATAACATCATTTGCAACATTCAAAAACCCTAACCCATCATATGAAAACTAGAAAACCCTAATCCATCATATGAAAACCAGAAAACCCTAATCCATCATGTGAAAACTAGAAAACCCAACCATCACCCTGATGGCCTAGTGGATAAGGCTTAGAACTCTTTCTCTTCCCCCATAAAGAGGTTCCAAGTTCTAATCTCACTCCCTCCCTTTCCCCATAGGGAGTGTTAGGTTTCAATCAGGGGATGGCCACTGGCCAACTCTCTACCCCCGTAGGTGATTGACCCGGACCACCCTGCTGCCAGGTGTGCGTGGGCCCCGAGGTTGCTTCATCAGGACTCTTTCTCTTCCCCCATAAAGAGGTTCCAAGTTCTAATCCTACTCCCTCCCTTTCCCCATAGGGAGTGTTAGGTTTCAATCAGGGGATGGCCACTGGCCACCTCTCTACCCCCGTAGGTGATTGACCCGGACCACCCTGCTGCCATCAAATGAAAACTACTAAAAACGAAACCATCATATGAAAACTAGAAAACCTTAATAACATCATTTGCAACATTTAAAAACCCTAATCCATCGTATGAAAATTAGAAAACCCTAATCCATCATACGAAAACTAGAAAACCCTAATAACATCATTTGCAACATTCAAAAACCCTAACCCATCATATGAAAACTAGAAAACCCTAATCCATCATATGAAAACCAGAAAACCCTAATCCATCATGTGAAAACTAGAAAACCCAACCATCACCCTGATGGCCTAGTGGATAAGGCTTAGGACTCTTTCTCTTCCCCCATAAAGAGGTTCCAAGTTCTAATCTCACTCCCTCACTTTCCCCATAGGGAGTGTTAGGTTTCAATCAGGGGATGGCCACTGGCCACCTCTCTACCCCCGTTGGTGATTGACCCGGACCACCCTGCTGCCAGGTGTGCGTGGACCCCGAGGTTGCTTCATCAGGGTCATCCAAAGGATGGGTCGGGTGGGGTCCTCGGTTACCAAAAAAAAAAAAAAAAAAAACTAGAAAACCCTAATAACATCATTTACAACATTCAAAAACCCTAATCCATCATATGAAAACTATCAAACCCTAATAACATCATTTGCAATACTCAAAAAACCTTAATCCATCATATGAAAACTAGAAAACCCTAATAACATCATTTGCAACATTCGAAAACCCTAATCCATTAGATGAAAACTAGAAAACCCTAATCCATCATACTAAAACTAAAAAACCCTAATCCATCATATGAAAACTAGAAAACCCAACCATCACCCTGATGGCCTAGTGGATAAGGCTTAGGACTCTTTCTCTTCCCCCATAAAGAGGTTCCAAGTTCTAATCCCACTCCCTCCCTTTCCGCATAGGGAGTGTTAGGTTTCAATCAGGGGATGGCTACTGGCCACCTCTCTACCCCCGTAGGTGATTGACCCGGACCACCCTGCTGCCAGGTGTGCGTGGGCCCCGAGGTTGCTTCATCAGGGTCATCCAAAAGATGGGTCGGGTGGGGTCCTCGGTTACCAAAAAAAAAAAAAAAAAAAAAAAACTAGAAAACCCTAATAACATCATTTGCAACATTCAAAAACCCTAATTTATCATATGAAAACTAGAAAACCCTAATCCAAATCCATCATTAGAAATCTAGAAAACCCTAATAACATCATTTGTAACATTCAAAAACCCTAATCCATCATATGAAAACTAGAAAACCCTAATAACATCATTGCAACATTCAAAAACCCTAATCTATCAAAGGAAAACAATAAAACCCTAATAACATCATTTCCAACATTCAAAAACCCTAATCCATCATATGAAAACTAGAAAACCCTAATAACATCATATGCAACATTCAAAAACCCTAATCCATCATATGAAAACTATAAAACCCTAATCCATTATATGAAAACTAGAAAAACCTAAGATCATTTACAACATTCAAAAACCTTAATCTATCATATGAAAACAAGAAAACCCTAATAACATCATTTGCTACATTAAAATACCCTAATCCATCAAATGAAAACTAGTAAAAACGAAACCATCATATGAAAACTAGAAAACCCTAATAACATCATTTGCAATATTTAAAAATCCTAATCCATCATATGAAAATTAGAAAACCCTAATCCATCATACGAAAACTAGAAAACCGTAATAACATCATTTGCAACATTCAAAAACCCTAACCCATCATATGAAAACTAGAAAACCCTAATCCATCATATAAAAACTAGAAGACCCTAATCCATCATGTGAAAACTAGAAAACCCTAATAACATCATTTGCAACATTCAAAAACCTTAATCCATCATATGAAAACTATAAAACCCTAATAACTTCATTTGCAACACTCAAAAACCTTAATCCATCATATGAAAACTAGAAAACCCTAATAACATCATTTGCAACATTCAAAAACCCTAATCTATCATTTGAAAACTAGAAAACCCTAATCCATCATATGAAAACTAGAAAACCATAATTCATCATATGAAAAGTAGAAAACCCTAATAACATCATTTGCAACATTCAAAAACCCTAATCCATCATATGAAAACTAGAAAACCCAAATCTATCATATGCAACATTCAAAAACCCTAATCCATCATATTAAATTTAGAAAACCCTAATCCGTCATATGAAAACTAGAAAACCCTAATAATATCATTTGCAAAATTCAAAAACCGTAATCCATCATATGAAAACTTGAAAACCATAACAACATCATTTGCAACATTCAAAAACCCTAATCCTTCATATGAAAACTAGAAAACCCTAATAACATCATTTGGAACATTCAAAAACCCTAATCCATTATATGAAAACTAGAAAACGTTAATCCACCATATGAAAACTAAAAAACCCTAATCCATTATATGAAAACTAGAAACCCCTAATAACATCATTTGCAACATTCAAAAACCCTAATCCATTATATGAAAACAATAAAACCTTAATAACATTATTTGCAACATTCAAAAACCCTAATCCATCATATGAAAACTAAAAAACCCTAATAATATCATTTGCAACATTCAAAAACCCTAATCCATCGTATGAAAACTAGAAAACACTAATCCATCATACAAAAACTAGAAAACCCGAATAACATCATTTGTAACATTCAAAAACCCTAATCCATCATATGAAAAGTAAAAAACCCTAATAATATCATTTGCAACATTCAAAAACCCTAATCCATCATATGAAACTAGAAAACCCTAATAACACTATTTGCCAGATTCAAAAACCCTAATCCATCATATGAAAACTAGAAAACCCTAATCTATCATATGAAAACTAGAAAACCCTAATCGATCATATGAAAACTAGAAACCCTAATAACATCATTTGCAACATTCAAAAAACCCTAATCCATCATATGAAAACTAGAAAACCCTAATCCATCATATGAAGACTAGAAAATCCTAATAACATCATTTGCAACATTGAAAAACCCTAATCCATCATATGAAAACTAGAAAACCCTAATAATATCATTTGCAACATTAAAAAACCCTAATCAATCATATGAAAACTAGAAAACCCTAATCCATCATATGAAAACAACAAAACCCTAATAACATCATTTGCAACATTCCAAAACCCTAATCCATCATATGAAAACAAGAAAACCCTAATCCATCATATGAAAACTAGAAAACCCTTATAACATCATTTGCAACAATAAAAAAACCTAATCCATCATATGAAAAATAGAAAACCCTAATAACATCATTTACAACATTCAAAAACCCTAATCCATCATATGAAAACTAGAAAACCCTAATCCATCATACGAAAACTAGAAAACCCTAATAACATCATTTGTAACATTCAAAAACCCTAATTCATCATATTAAAACTGGAAACCCCTAATAACATCATTTGCAACATTCAAAAACCCTAATCCATCATATGAAACTAGAAAACCCTAATAACATCAGTTACTACATTCAAAAACCCTAATCCATCATATGAAAACTAGAAAACCCTAATCCATCATATGAAAACTAGAAAACCCTAATCCATCATATGAAAACTAGAAAACCCTAATAACATCATTTGCAACATTCAAAAAACCCTAATCCATCATATGAAAACTAGAAAACCCTAATCTATCATATGAAAACTAGAAAATCCTAATCACATCATTTGCAACATTCAAAAACCCTAATCCATCATATGAAAACTAAAAAACCCTAATCCATCATATGAAAACTAGAACACCCTAATAACATCATTTGCAACATTCAAAAACCCTAATTTTCATATGAAAACTAGAAAACCCTAATCCAAATCCATCATTAGAAATCTAGAAAACCCTAATAACATCATTTGTAACATTCAAAAACCCTAATCCATCATATGAAAACTAGAAAACCCTAATAACATCATTGCAACATTCAAAAACCCTAATCCATCAAAGGAAAACAATAAAAACCTAATAACATCATTTCCAACATTCAAAAACCCTAATCCATCATATGAAAACTAGAAAACCCTAATAACATCATATGCAACATTCAAAAACCCTAATCCATCATATGAAAACTATAAAACCCTAATCCATTATATGAAAACTAGAAAAACCTAATAACATCATTTACAACATTCAAAAACCTTAATCTATCATATGAAAACAACAAAACCCTAATAACATCATTTGCTACATTAAAATACCCTAATCCATCAAATGAAAACTAGTAAAAACGAAGCCATCATATGAAAACTAGAAAACCCTAATAACATCATTTGCAATATTTAAAAACCCTAATCCATCAAATGAAAATTAGAAAACACTAATCCATCATACGAAAACTAGAAAACCCTAATAACATCATTTGCAACATTCAAAAACCCTAACCCATCATATGAAAACTAGAAAACCCTAATCCATCATATGAAAACTAGAAAACCCTAATCCATCATGTGAAAACTAGAATACCCTACTAACATCATTTGCAACATTCAAAAACCCTAATCCATCATATGAAAACTATAAAACCCTAATAACATCATTTGCAACACTCAAAAACCTTAATCCATCATATGAGAACTAGAAAACCCTAATAACATCATTTGAAACATTCAAAAACCCTAATCTATCATTTGAAAACTAGAAAACCCTAATCCATCATATGAAAACTAGAAAACCATAATCCATCATATGAAAACAAGAAAACCCTAATAACATCATTTGCAACATTCAAAAACCCTAATCCATCATATGAAAACTAGAAAACCCTAATCTATCATATGCAACATTCAAAAACCCTAATCCATCATAATAAAATTAGAAAACCCTAATCCGTCATATGAAAACTAGAAAACCCTAATAATATCATTTGCAAAATTCAAAAACTGTAATCCATCATATGAAAACTTGAAAACCATAACAACATCATTTGCAACATTCAAAAACCCTAATCCTTCTTATGAAAACTAGAAAACCCTAATAACATCATTTGGAACATTCAAAAACCCTAATCCATTATATGAAAACTAGAAAACATTAATCCACCATATGAAAACTAAAAAACCCTAATCCATTATATGAAAACTAGAAACCCCTAATAACATCATTTGCAACATTCAAAAACCCTAATCCATTATATAAAAACAAAAAAACCTTAATAACATTATTTGCAACATTCAAAAACCCTAATCCATCATATGAAAACTAGAAAACCCTAATAATATCATTTGCAACATTCAAAAACCCTAATCCATCGTATGAAAACTAGAAAACCCTAATCCATCATACAAAAACTAGAAAACCCTAATAACATCATTTGTAACATTCAAAAACCCTAATCCATCATATGAAAACTAGAAAACCCTAATAATATCATTTGCAACATTCAAGAACCCTATTCCATCATATGAAACTAGAAAACCCTAATAACATCATTTGCCACATTCAAAAACCCTAATCCATCATATGAAAACTAGAAAACCCTAATCTATCATATGAAAACTAGAAAACCCTAATCGATCATATGAAAACTAGAAACCCTAATAACATCATTTGCAACATTCAAAAAACCCTAATCCATCATATGAAAACTAGAAAACCCTAATCCATCATATCAAGACTAGAAAATCCTAATAACATCATTTGCAACATTGAAAAACCCTAATCCATCATATGAAAACTAGAAAACCCTAATAATATCATTTGCAACATTCAAAAACCCTAATCAATCATATGAAAACTAGAAAACCCTAATCCATCATATGAAAACAACAAAACCCAAAGCTTGTTGTAACGTTGTTTACAAATTCTTCTATTCTGTATGGCTGTTAAGGAATTCTTCTATTCTGGCAAACTTCTTAAGTCCTTCAACAGCACCATCCTTGCGCTCATTCCTAAAGTTGATTCCCCTTCCAAAGTTACTGATTTTCGCCCTATAGCTTGTTGTAACATTGTTTACAAATGTATCAGCAAGCTTATTGCGGATCGTATCAAAAACCATCTTTCTTCTCTGGTTGATGAAAACCAGTCTGCTTTCATCCCTGGTCGTTTGATCACCGACAACGTCCTTCTTGTTCACGAGCTCATGCGTGATTATCATCGTCATCGTGGTCCTCCTAGGTGTGCTTTTAAGGTTGATATTCAAAAAGCCTACGACACGGTTGACTGGACTTTTCTGCGAACCATCTTGTTTGGGTTTGGTTTCCCCGATCGTATGATTGACTGGATCATGACATGGGTTTCCATGGTTGCTTACTCTGTGAGTATCAATGGGAATACTCATGGTTATTTCGACGGTAAAAGGGGCCTTCGGCAGGGTGACCCCCTCTCTCCTTATCTCTTCACTCTGGTCATGGAAGTGCTTAACCTTATGATCAAGAGAAACATCCATGATTCTGATTCTTTTAAATTCCACAGACAATGTGACGATCAAAATATCACCCATCTCTGCTTTGCCGACGATCTCCTTCTCTTCTGCCATGGTGATAGCGCTTCGGTTAAACTAATATGTGACTCTCTTGAGGAATTCTCTGGGGTTTCTGGCCTCCATCCCAACATTGCGAAGAGTGAAGCTTTCTATTGTAATGTTGGTGAGAGGACCAGGGCTGCCATTGATCTTATTGTTAAGTTTCCGGAGGGCTCTTTTCCTGTTCGATACCTTGGCGTTCCTCTCATCACCACGCGTCTTGCCCACAAAGACTATAAAGGACTTGTTGATAAAGTCAAATGCAGGCTTAATGACTGGAAAAACAAGTCTCTTTCCTTTGCTGGTCGTCTCTAGCTGATCCTCTCTGTCCTTTCTTCTACTCAAATCTATTGGGCTTCTGTTTTTATTCTTCCTAAATCTATCTCTAACGATATTGAGAAGCTCATGAGAGGTTTCCTCTGGTGCCATGATGAGTTGAAGCGTGGTAAAGCTAAAGTCTCCTGGAAAACTGTATGCCTTCCTAAGGAACATGGTGGGCTAGGCATACGTAACCTTGCTATCTGGAATGTGGCCCTTATGGCTTCCCATGTTTGGAGACTCCTTTCAAAGAAAGAGTCCCTATGGGTTAAGTGGATCCACTCCTACCGTTTATGTGGCCGTAACTTTTGGGATGCCCCCAAAAAATACGGTTCTGGATTTGCCTGGCGTAACATCCTGGATATGAGGGATAAGATAAGGGAGTATATAGTTTCCCAGATAGGTGATGGATGCTCTACTTCTGCTTGGTTCGATAACTGGCACCCTGCGAGCCCTCTTTCTAAATTCTTGTATGTCCGTGACATCCATGATGCGGGTTTCACTCCTGTTACAAAGGTTGCTGACCTGGTTCTTAACGGATCTTGGGTTCGGCCTCATTATTGGAGAGATTCACATACTGCTCTTCTCTCTCATAACCCCCCCCTACTATTTCCACATTCGTCCCTGATAATCTCCTTTGGAGATCTAGAGACGGTCAAATCTCTCCTTTCTATGTTCGTTCTGTTTGGAAGACTATTCGCCCCTATCAGCAACCGGTCTTTTGGTTTCATCTTGTTTGGTTCTCCCAGAACATCCCAAGACATGCTTTCATTCTTTGGGTGGCTCTTAAAAATCGCCTTAAGACTCATGATAAAATCAAAATTTGGGACACTAATTCCAATCTCATTTGTGCGTTCTGCGGGGACTGTCCGGATTCCCTTTCTCATCTCTTCTTTGAATGCTCTTTCACTTCTTTGGTTTGGCATGACCTCCATCATGTCACGAATCTCTCCTTCTCCGCTGATAGCTGGTCTGATATCATTAATCAACTCAACCCCATTAATAAGAACAAGACCATTTGGTCCATCATTAGAAGACTTGTTTTTGCTGGAGCTGTCTACTACATCTGGCGGGAAAGAAATTTACGCATTTTTACAAAAATAAAAAGATCTCATCATGCTGTCGTGAATATTGTTAAGGATGATATCCGCTGTAGACTGCTGAGTCTTTCTTTGAAAAATTGCACTAATGTTGATTTGGCTAAAACTATTTGGACCCTCCCTTGATTTTCTTCCTCTGCCCTTTCTTTTTTCTATGCTTGTTTTGGCTTGTATGGTTTGTTTGTTTTGCAGTTTGCTCTACTTTATGTTCTTGTTTGCTTATGGTTCCTTCTCTTGTTTTGGTTCCTAGTTTAGCTTGTTGTCCGTTGGGGCCTGTCCCGATGGATTTTCTGTTTTTTGGTGGGGAGTCCCCAGCCTTATATTGTATTTATTCTTTTTATTAATAAAATTTGCCAGAGGTGCCGCCCTCTTTACCCAAAAAAAAACAACAAAACCCTAATAACATCATTTACAACATTCAAAAACCCTAATCCATCATATGAAAACAAGAAAACCCTAATCCATCATATGAAAACTAGAAAACCCTTATAACATCATTTGCAACAATAAAAAAACCTAATCCATCATATGAAAAATAGAAAACCCTAATAACATCATTTACAACATTCAAAAACCCTAATCCATCATATGAAAACTAGAAAACCCTAATCCATCATACGAAAACTAGAAAACCCTAATAACATCATTTGTAACATTCAAAAACCCTAATTCATCATATGAAAACTGGAAACCCCTAATAACATCATTTGCAACATTCAAAAACCCTAATCCATCATATGAAACTAGAAAACCCTAATAACATCAGTTGCTACATTCAAAAACCCTAATCCATCATATGAAAACTAGAAAACCCTAATCCATCATATGAAAACTAGAAAACCCTAATCCATCACATGAAAACTAGAAAACCCTAATAACATCATTTGCAACATTCAAAAAACCCTAATCCATCATATGAAAACTAGAAAACCCTAATCTATCATATGAAAACTAGAAAATCCTAATCACATCATTTGCAACATTCAAAAACCCTAATCCATCATATGAAAACTAAAAAACCCTAATCCATCATATGAAAACTAGAAAACCCTAATAACATCATTTGCAACATTCAAAAAACCCTAATCCATCATATGAAAACTAGAAAACCCTAATCTATCATATGAAAACTAGAAAATCCTAATCACATCATTTGCAACATTCAAAAACCCTAATCCATCATATGAAAACTAAAAAATCCTAATCCATCATATGAAAACTAGAAAACCCTAATAACATCATTTGCAACATTCAAAAACCCTAATTTTCATATGAAAACTAGAAAACCCTAATCCAAATCCATCATTAGAAATCTAGAAAACCCTAATAACATCATTTGTAACATTCAAAAACCCTAATCCATCATATGAAAACTAGAAAACCCTAATAACATCATTGCAACATTCAAAAACCCTAATCCATCAAAGGAAAACAATAAAAACCTAATAACATCATTTCCAACATTCAAAAACCCTAATCCATCATATGAAAACTAGAAAACCCTAATAACATCATATGCAACATTGAAAAACCCTAATTCATCATATGAAAACTATAAAACCCTAATCCATTATATGAAAACTAGAAAAACCTAATAACATCATTTACAACATTCAAAAACCTTAATCTATCATATGAAAACAACAAAACCCTAATAACATCATTTGCTACATTAAAATACCCTAATCCATCAAATGAAAACTAGTAAAAACGAAACCATCATATGAAAACTAGAAAACCCTAATAACATCATTTGCAATATTTAAAAACCCTAATCCATCAAATGAAAATTAGAAAACACTAATCCATCATACGAAAACTAGAAAACCCTAATAACATCATTTGCAACATTCAAAAACCCTAACCCATCATATGAAAACTATAAAACCCTAATCCATCATATGAAAACTAGAAAACCCTAATCCATCATGTGAAAACTAGAATACCCTAATAACATCATTTGCAACATTCAAAAACCCTAATCCATCATATGAAAACTATAAAACCCTAATAACATCATTTGCAACACTCAAAAACCTTAATCCATCATATGAGAACTAGAAAACCCTAATAACATCATTTGAAACATTCAAAAACCCTAATCTATCATTTGAAAACTAGAAAACCCTAATCCATCATATGAAAACTAGAAAACCATAATCCATCATATGAAAACAAGAAAACCCTAATAACATCATTTGCAACATTCAAAAACCCTAATCCATCATATGAAAACTAGAAAACCCTAATCTATCATATGCAACATTCAAAAACCCTAATCCATCATAATAAAATTAGAAAACCCTAATCCGTCATATGAAAACTAGAAAACCCTAATAATATCATTTGCAAAATTCAAAAACCGTAATCCATCATATGAAAACTTGAAAACCATAACAACACCATTTGCAACATTCAAAAACCCTAATCCTTCTTATGAAAACTAGAAAACCCTAATAACATCATTTGGAACATTCAAAAACCCTAATCCATTATATGAAAACTAGAAAACATTAATCCACCATATGAAAACTAAAAAACCCTAATCCATTATATGAAAACTAGAAACCCCTAATAACATCATTTGCAACATTCAAAAACCCTAATCCATTATATGAAAACAAAAAAACCTTAATAACTTTATTTGCAACATTCAAAAACCCTAATCCATCATATGAAAACTAGAAAAACTTAATAATATCATTTGCAACATTCAAAAACCCTAATCCATCGTATGAAAACTAGAAAACCCTAATCCATCATACAAAAACTAGAAAACCCTAATAACATCATTTGTAACATTCAAAAACCCTAACCCATCATATGAAAACTAGAAAACCCTAATAATATCATTTGCAACATTCAAAAACCCTAATCCATCATATGAAACTAGAAAACCCTAATAACATCATTTGCCACATTCAAAAACCCTAATCCATCATATGAAAACTAGAAAACCCTAATCTATCATATGAAAACTAGAAAACCCTAATCGATCATATGAAAACTAGAAACCCTAATAACATCATTTGGAACATTCAAAAACCCTAATCCATTATATGAAAACTAGAAAACATTAATCCACCATATGAAAACTAAAAAACCCTAATCCATTATATGAAAACTAGAAACCCCTAATAACATCATTTGCAACATTCAAAAACCCTAATCCGTTATATGAAAACAAAAAAACCTTAATAACATTATTTGCAACATTCAAAAACCCTAATCCATCATATGAAAACTAGAAAAACCTAATAATATCATTTGCAACATTCAAAAACCCTAATCCATCGTATGAAAACTAGAAAACCCTAATCCATCATACAAAAACTAGAAAACCCTAATAACATCATTTGTAACATTCAAAAACCCTAACCCATCATATGAAAACTAGAAAACCCTAATAATATCATTTGCAACATTCAAAAACCCTAATCCATCATATGAAACTAGAAAACCCTAATAACATCATTTGCCACATTCAAAAACCCTAATCCATCATATGAAAACTAGAAAACCCTAATCTATCATATGAAAACTAGAAAACCCTAATCGATCATATGAAAACTAGAAACCCTAATAACATCATTTGCAACATTCAAAAAACCCTAATCCATCATATGAAAACTAGAAAACCCTAATCCATCATATGAAGACTAGAAAATCCTAATAACATCATTTGCAACATTGAAAAACCCTAATCCATCATATGAAAACTAGAAAACCCTAATAATATCTTTTGCAACATTCAAAAACCCTAATCAATCATATGAAAACTAGAAAACCCTAATCCATCATATGAAAACAACAAAACCCTAATAACATCATTTGCATCATTCAAAAACCCTAATCCATCATATGAAAACAAGAAAACCCTAATCCATCATATGAAAACTAGAAAACCCTTATAACATCATTTGCAACAATAAAAAAACCTAATCCATCATATGAAAACTAGAAAACCCTAATAACATCATTTACACCATTCAAAAACCCTAATCCATCATATGAAAACTAGAAAACCCTAATCCATCATACGAAAACTAGAAAACCCTATTAACATCATTTGTAACATTCAAAAACCCTAATTCATCATATGAAAACTAGAAACCCCTAATAACATCATTTGCAACATTCAAAAACCCTAATCCATCATATGAAACTATAAAACCCTAATAACATCATTTGCCACATTCAAAAACCCTAATCCATCATATGAAAACTAGAAAACCCTAATCCATTATATGAAAACTAGAAAACCCTAATCCATCATATGAAAACTAGAAAACCCTAATAACATCATTTGCAACATTCAAAAAACCCTAATCCATCATATGAAAACTAGAAAACCATGGTCAAAAACCTAATGCCCCAATTCTCTCTCTAGATTTTCTCTCTAGGAAGTTTGAGTTTTAGGGTTCTTATCTCACTTTCCATCATGGCTGGTGTATCACCGGGCATGATTCCTGGTCAAAGTTCATTATTGAAAACAGGCTTAATTCATGGTCCAGATTCATTATTAGAAACTGATGAGCTGATAGGAAACCAAAATCATATGTTTTCTGCACAAAGTTTTATAGATCCTGAAATTACTTTCCATATGGTTGAAAAAAGAATCAAAAACATAAAGAACAAACAGCCAAGGATCTTCAAAAAACCTTCTGTTAAAAATACAGTGCTGGATTCATCAATTGACAGAAGCATACAAAACAGAAAATCTGCTATTAACTATAAACAGTTTACAGGAGTAGTTGCTGAAAAAGAAACAGGTATACATTCTCTAAATGATCTCGAAAAAGAAAAACAATATGGAATGTATATTGTTGCTTCAACAGAGTTTAGTGATGTTTTGGAGAAGTCTTCTTCGACAAAATACCGTGAGCATATGCTAGACTCTCTTTCTCGAGAAATTATACATGGGGATGGCACAAGCAACTTGAGTAAACAAGTTACTGAAGATGGTAGCAAAGGAGACATGGTTAAACATGTTTCTCAAGATGGAGACAAAAGTGGCATGATTAAACAGGTCTCTAAAGATGGTGGCTTTATGTGCTATCGGTTAAACAACTTGGATAATCAAATTTCTGAAGATGGTGGCAAAGGCTCGTTTAAACAAGTTTCTGAAGATGGTGAAATAATTGAAGGAATGATCACGGAATACTCTTCATCTGTACAGAACGAAGATGAAGATAACAAAGATGATGATTCTCTCGATGATCTTATGCTGGACCTGTCTACCAACAAGGAAGAATACAATCAACATCACTTCACGAACGGGGTAACCTCCATATCCAAGATCCTTGGGGAAGAAAATACTAATCTCATGACTGGTGATTGCTTGCTACAACACCTTACGACCGGTCACGGATTAACTCACCTTAAAAATTCAAACCGTGGAGATCTAGAACTAACGGTCACAAAGTTTCAAGAACAAACGGTCACAAACTGTGTGGAGATCAAGAACCAACGGTCACAAACTGTCGAGAATCAAGTGATTGCTGGTGCCAAGCTCCAAACGGTCGATGCTTCAAAAAATCAAGAAGGTGCCGATTCTATTTCTCAAACGGCCATGAAAGATAAATGGGGTAATTTCTTTGTCCCTATTATTGCTAGTAATAATCATGATACCTCCAAAGTGGGTCTTGACTTTAAGGAACATCATCATAAAGAGACACCCACTACTTCATGTTATGTTGACTATAATTTACCTACTAATCAATGTGAGCCGATCAATACATATTCTATTTCTCAAACGGCCATGAAAGATCAATTGGGTAATTTCTTTGTCCCTATTATTGCTAGTAATAATCATGATACCTCCAAAGTGGGTCTTGACTTTAAGGAACATCATCATAAAGACACACCCACTACTTCATGTGATGTTGACTATACTTTACCTAGTAATCAATATGAGCGGATCAATACATCTATCTTGGGTCCACTTCCAATACCTTTTCTTCCTAGACAAATGCCTAATAAATCGGGATACTCTAGTAAATTTAAAACCAACCGTGGAACATACCTTACTCCCACTAAATCTAAGCCCAACTCTTCTATTGTTCAAACCCAACTGTCTTTTAAAGCCCAAATGAAACCCAAAATTGTTGACAACGTTGACAACATAGATGCTGGAAAAATTGATCATGTTTTTTATTCTAAACCACATGATCAAAGTATTAAGTTTGATAATCCAATTCAGAAAAATAAAAATAAAGATAATAAAGACAATAATGCTTGAACTAGCACCTTACCTTTACTTAATAACTCTCATGCTAATATCATTACCGGCTCTCAAAAACACGCAAATGAAAACTTTCGTTTTATCCCTAATTTAAGTAATGATATTAATGTGCCTGTTGGTATTCCATTAACGGCAGTTACTAAAGTATGTGAAACATTTGCGCGTACTATTCGTGGTTATTTTGTTGGAATAAAAATGAATTATTCGGATGTCCGGTATCTAGCTTCCAAAATGTGGTCTATCCATGGCCTTCAAGATGTCCTTCTAAATGGAAAAGGTGTTTACCTATTTAAGTTTAGTGATGACAAAGGCCTTCATCATGTTATCACTCATGGACCCTGGACTTTTAAGGGTGTCCCGATTGTCATGCAAAAATGGCGTCCCGGTCTCACTATTCATAAGAACAATCACGACAACCTCCCTCTCTGGATTAAAATCCATGATATTCCTTATGAGGCTTGGAGTGATGAGGGTCTTAGCCACATTGCTTCAAAAATTGGAAAGCCCCTTGCTATGGACTCCTATACTGCTAATATGTGCAAGTATGCGGTAGGAAAATCTGTTTATGCTCGTGTCCTTCTTGAGATCCCAACCAAATCCTCTTGGGTGGATAATGTGATTATACGTATTCCTAATCCTGATACTCTTGAGTTTTCTACCCATACTCTCAGTATTGAATATGAATGGAAACCCCCAATGTGCTCTCATTGCATGGTTTATGGTCATGAAACTAACAAATGTATGCATGTCATCTCCAAGACTAATGAAGATAAGCCCAAAGATAAAATTCCTATTGATCACGTGATAATTACCTCTCCCATGCAACTTGAAGATGGATTTACGGTGGTTACTAAAAAGAAAGTTTTAACGAAAAAAGGGCCAAATAATGAAAATTCTACTAATGATATTGTGCAAAGTAAGTCTAATAGAAATACCCAAAAGGGTAGGATGGCTAAAGAAGTTTCAAAAAACTACGTCTATAATAAAAATAATAATAGTAATAATAATAAGCGTCACGAGAAACACCCTGTCCCTAACAAAAACCGCCCTACCACTAGCCCTGTCCCTAACAAGAACCGACCTCCCATTACCCCTCATTCTAGTAATCCCTCCCACAAGGATTCTATAGATGTTGTAGGTTTCCCTAGCCCCATCCAACGCCTCTCTTCATCTACACCCCCAAAAAAATCTAAGCTCTCCACTCCTATTTTCAACGCCTTTTCTGTTCTTGAGTCTTGTTCCAACGATATTACTGATCTCCCCGCTTCCTCTTGCCCTTTTCCCACTATACATGTCTCATCCCCTCTTATTCATGATGATTTTGAACCAGATTCTGTTGACTTCTCCAATGAGAATCAACTCATTGAGGTTGAATCTGATGATGGTGACACGGCCAAGTTTATTGATGATGATTTTGAATCACCTAATGACCAAACTAGAATAGCTCAGGCGTCCAAGCAGATGGATGCCACCAACCCCCAGGTTTCTATATGATGCACATCGCCTCATGGAATACTCGCGGTCTATGTAAGACTTCTCATCAGATAGCTTTGAGAAATCTTATACGCGATTAAAATCTCCAAATATGTGCTTCTCTCGAGACTCGTGCCTCTTTCTCCAATCTTCCTCATATATGTAGCCGTGCGTTTGGCTCCTGGTCTTGGTCGTCCAACGGTCTTTTTTGCCCTCGGGGGACTAGAATTGTGGTTGCTTGCGATCCACTGGCTGTGGATATGATGCTTCTTGACTTAAATGATCAGGTTATGCATTTCAAAGTGAAAATCCGTGCCTCTAACAAATCCTTCTTCTGCTCGTTCATCTATGCTCATAATAACCATATGCTGCGTCGCTCTCTTTGGTATTTGTTGAAAAATACGATAACTGATCTCCACGAACAAGGTTTTTAAGCCTATTACCGTGTGACAGATATGTATTTTATCTATACTATGCGGAATAAATAAGAGTTGCGGAATAAAATAAAAGGTAAATCTAAACTAGACAGTATTTAAATAGACAGAAAGCGGTAAATAAAGTAAATGTTAGAAGTTAGAGGTTAGATGTAATAAACGCCATTATCAACGATAACGTGTTTTTACAATGAATAAAAAAGTTAGAAGTTAAAGGTTAGATGTAATAAACGCCATTATCAAAGATAACGTGTTTTTACAATAAGTAAAAAGGTTAGAAGTTAGAAGTTAGATGTCTCGGTTAAATACAGTCCTCATATGTTTTCGTTGTCAAGGTTCAATTCGGATGTATTGGATATTTGGTACAGTTGATTTATAACAGTTTGAATAAATCAATAACGACACAAATAATTTTCAAAAGAACTTATCGATAGCTGATGAAGATGGCGTTTTCTTTGAAGCATCGATTCTCGTTCTTTACGGTAGGATGAGGTTTGGTAGTTTTTGGTGTTTGGTGAAATGGGTTTTTGGTGTCGGTTTAATTGAGATGCACGGGGTTTTTGTGGTTTAGTTTTCGTGTATGTATTTGGTAGTGGGTGTGTAGGTTTTGTAGTTTGGTATTCGGGTTGAGATTGTTTAGAGGTTTGAAGTTTGGTGTCGGGTAGAGGTTTTGTTTGGTGTCGGGTAGAGGTTTTGTTTGGTGTCGGGTAGAGGTTTTGTATGGTGTCGGGTAGAGGTTTTGTTTGGTGTCGGGTAGAGGTTTTGTTTGGTGTCGGGTAGAGGTTTTGTTTGGTGTCGGGTAGAGTATGGGTGTAGCGGTTTTCTTGAGCGTTTTGGCAGGTTTTCTTGCTCTTTGGACGTAGGATAATATTGGTGCTTGAATGGGTATGTGTGGTGTAAGTTATTTTCTGCACAAGAATGGCAAGAGGTTTGCATCTTATTTATAGTGCTGATGAACAGCGCTCGCGTCGCGACCATGTGGTCCGTCGCGTCGCGAAGGTCCATAGCTGGTGGTCGGTGCGCTTTTTGTCGGGTCAGTGCGTCTTCGCTGGTATGTCGAGCTTTTCGTCGCGTTTCCTTTTGGTCGCGTTGCTTTTGGTCGCGTCGCGAAGGATGGTGTGTTGGTAGTCTCGCGATTAGAAAGTTGGTGGTGTCACGTTGGAGCTTCGTGATGGTGTCTTCGCGTCGCGACCACCCTTGCTGTCGCGTCGCGAGCGCTGTAGCAATTTGGTCTTCTGTCTTTGTTTCTTCTTCACGTCGCGACCACTATGTCTGTCGCGTCGTGATTGCTGTAGCAGTGTGATATTTTGTATTTTGCTCTTTGGTTTGAAGCGTTACTTTCTCCGGTTTGGATGTTTTCTCAAAGTTTCTCGGGTCTTGATTTATTCTTGTTTTTGATCTTGAATTCATGCAACCTGAAATACTGATAATATTTGTTAAAAAACATTTCGACTTATTTCAGTGATGGTCACATAAAAACATAAAAACATTATTCAACAATTTCCCCCTATGTGATCATTAATGAAATGAGGAGTAAAATGTTTGATTGAAATTCTTGAAATTTGGATAAGACATTTATAAAACCATATCACTTGTTTTGAAAGAGTGTGACTAGATTTTACTTGTGTTTTGAAAAATGTTTGTCAAGAATATTTGTTTCTTAATCAAAGTCTCGAGTTCGATTATCAAAAGGTTTTTGTATATGTATTTTCATAATATTCCTTAAGATTTTAAAGCATTTATAAAGACGACAATTGATCTTAATAGGTCGATTCAGATGAACGCTCATAGGTATAGCTCACACTTGACTGAGGTGTTTGTTTGTTCTGGGTGCAGAACGGGTGTATAATCACTAAAGATGAGTGATATCTCTCAGTTTGAAGGTGTTGACTTATGCTTAACGTGGATTTATACCTATATACTTTAGTCACTTGGTCTTCATATTAGATAATCAATCACATAAGACTGGTTTCGGCATTACTCAGAGGGTTTCTTCATTCATGCCATTGATGTTCACTCTCTCTCCGTCGGGAAATACATGTAGAGGGGTTTAGAAGTTTTCATAGTGCATTTTGCAACTAAGAATATTCAATTATGAAAGCTACAGTATCCCGGTAAATCTTCGGTTTTGAACAGCTATATTTGATAAAGCTTTTGAGAATTCGTTGTTTTTGAGAGGTGTCTGTCTTGATGGATTGTTGTTGTAAGTCTTCTTTTTCTTTGTTGATTTGTTCACCTTTGTCTTTATCTTTTCTTGATTTGTGCGAATACACCTTGTGTAAAAGATATCTGATGTGGTTACCAATTGTGATTTGTTGACAGCATTTGTTGGATATGACTTTGTCGTTTCTTCATTTGTCAGATTCGTTATGCCAGATGATGAAGCTTTTCTTTGAAGTGGTTTGATTGAGGATAGGGATAGGTGATATAATAGACAGTTTGTCTAATATATATGAAAATGAAAGTATCGTCCCTGGTCATTTTGATATCTAAGCAAAAATGAGACTAGCATCACGGTATAAGAGTATAAATCCTATAAGTCATAATGAAAACACCTTTGCTCACAGAAATGAAATCCACTTAGCATTTAAAGACGAGGCACAATTTCTCACATGGGTTTGGTTTTCATCTGAATCTCCTGATCTTATGTCCCTTTACAGATAAAATCGTTATAATTGAAATAAATTCAAAGGGAATAGGAGAATATACACAACAAAAATGTTTGAAATTTGAACCTTCTCTTTAATTTAGAATCAATATAACTGAGAACATTCATCGAGCATAAGTATCTGAAAATTTAGTCAAGAAGATATTAATCACATGGTTTTATAAAAACTTTTAAAAGGATAAAACTTTATTCAATTTTTTTGTGATTTTTTTGATTATGTGGATGTTTTTGGTAAATTTTGGTTTGCGGGTGAGAATGGGGTAACGAGAGTTCCCCCATAAATGATGCACTGGGATCATTTTGGATAGGTAGATTGGGATTGTTTTAGAGAGGAATTTGGTTTTGGTGGTTCTCCCATAAATGATGCATTGGGATCATTTGGACAGGTGGATTGGGGTGTTTTAGGAGGGTTCTGGTTTTGGTGGTTCCCCCTCGACTGGATCCGCATCATTTTGGTTTGATTGTGAAGTTTCTGCATCGGAGGTAGTGTGGGTTTGAAGTCTTGTAGAAGGCTATGGTTTGTTGTCATATGCTTGGAACGGCCACTATCGATATACCATATATCATCCTTGGGCTCTCCAGCACAAAGTACCTGCAATTAGACAGAAAGTTTAGGTACCCAAATCATGGTGGGTCCTGATTTGTTAATGGTTTTCGGTGATTTGAAATCATTATGGTTTCTGTTAATTGGACGAAGTGGTTGAGGCTTGATTTGACTTATCAGATTTTCCCAATTTAAGATTTGTTTTTGAAAACCTGTCAGTTGAAATGGTCTTTGATTTTGTGAAAGATATCCTATATGTGAAGATCCGTTTGATAACCTTTCTTTGTATCTGGAATTTGGATGTTTTTGAAAAACATTATTATGATGGAATGGAATTTGGCGAAATGATGGTTTCTGAAAATTCCTTGAGAGATTGAAGTTTATCTCTTGAAAGCAACTTTGAATTGGTTTTTGAAAAGGTTTTTGTTTTGGATTCAAAGTTTGTTTTTGTGGCAAGAAGGCTGGTTTCAATGGTTTCTTTTGGGTTTGGTGGGTTGAAGACCTATTAGTGAAAAATCTTTTGGAAACCCTGAAATCAGTATCATCTGGGTTACAGTTGATAACTGTTTCGTCGTCTGAATTTTCCTCATTAACAGATGTGGATGGATCTGTTAGAGTTGATTCAGAGTTTTCACTATTTGTCCTGGTTTCTTGTTTGGCTTGTTCGATTTCGAAGGATTCTCTTCCTAATCCAGGTCTGTAATTCGTATCGATTTTGCCAGATCCTAAGGATGTTGCTTTGATGAAAATATCATCACTTAGCTTTCTAGCAAGATTGATAGAATCCAGTTTTCCTTGAAATCTTTGATTCTCGGATTCAAGAAGTTTGATTTGTTTTGAAGAATCATCTAGTTTTAAAATCAAACCATTGTTTTTGTCAGTTAAATCTTGAATTTTTATTTTTAACTGAAGGACTTCTATTTCTAAGGTATCTTTTATTTCAGATGGAAAAACAGATTGATTTTTAATTTCTAAGTCCTTTTTTTGTTTTAGAGCTTCATTTAATTTATCTAAGACGTGATTATATTCTTCTGATTTTCGTTCGACGTCTCTTTCAAGTTTGTCTCTAGTCCTTGTTGATTCTCCAAATCTGAGTTGCAAGGTTTGTAATTCAGATTTGCAGATATCAGATTTGACTATTGTGTCATGATATAGTTTGAGATCAGCTTTCAAACTGTTCTCAATCTTAGTCATATGGGACTCAAATGGTGTTTTTGAAAGACCGATTTCTGAGATCATAGACCATACCTGATCGATGACATATGGAGCTCTTGAGTAGGTTGTGGAAGACATTTTTGGGTTGATCTTGTTTTTCCTTTTTTTTTTTTTTTTTTTTTTTGAAAATTTTAAGATTTTTAAATTTTTTTTTTTTTTTTTTTTTTAAACAAGTGATATTAAGATGAAATTTTTAAAGGAAACTTATTGGTGGTTTATAAAAACGCTACACAAAAGTTCTCGACAAAAATTTCATATTAAATCACACAAGCTCTGATACCAATTGTTGAAAAATACGATAACTGATCTCCACGAACAAGGTTTTTAAGCCTATTACCGTGTGACAGATATGTATTTTATCTATACTATGCGGAATAAATAAGAGTTGCGGAATAAAATAAAAGGTAAATCTAAACTAGACAGTATTTAAATAGACAGAAAGCGGTAAATAAAGTAAATGTTAGAAGTTAGAGGTTAGATGTAATAAACGCCATTATCAACGATAACGTGTTTTTACAATGAATAAAAAAGTTAGAAGTTAAAGGTTAGATGTAATAAACGCCATTATCAAAGATAACGTGTTTTTACAATAAGTAAAAAGGTTAGAAGTTAGAAGTTAGATGTCTCGGTTAAATACAGTCCTCATATGTTTTCGTTGTCAAGGTTCAATTCGGATGTATTGGATATTTGGTACAGTTGATTTATAACAGTTTGAATAAATCAATAACGACACAAATAATTTTCAAAAGAACTTATCGATAGCTGATGAAGATGGCGTTTTCTTTGAAGCATCGATTCTCGTTCTTTACGGTAGGATGAGGTTTGGTAGTTTTTGGTGTTTGGTGAAATGGGTTTTTGGTGTCGGTTTAATTGAGATGCACGGGGTTTTTGTGGTTTAGTTTTCGTGTATGTATTTGGTAGTGGGTGTGTAGGTTTTGTAGTTTGGTATTCGGGTTGAGATTGTTTAGAGGTTTGAAGTTTGGTGTCGGGTAGAGGTTTTGTTTGGTGTCGGGTAGAGGTTTTGTTTGGTGTCGGGTAGAGGTTTTGTATGGTGTCGGGTAGAGGTTTTGTTTGGTGTCGGGTAGAGGTTTTGTTTGGTGTCGGGTAGAGGTTTTGTTTGGTGTCGGGTAGAGTATGGGTGTAGCGGTTTTCTTGAGCGTTTTGGCAGGTTTTCTTGCTCTTTGGACGTAGGATAATATTGGTGCTTGAATGGGTATGTGTGGTGTAAGTTATTTTCTGCACAAGAATGGCAAGAGGTTTGCATCTTATTTATAGTGCTGATGAACAGCGCTCGCGTCGCGACCATGTGGTCCGTCGCGTCGCGAAGGTCCATAGCTGGTGGTCGGTGCGCTTTTTGTCGGGTCAGTGCGTCTTCGCTGGTATGTCGAGCTTTTCGTCGCGTTTCCTTTTGGTCGCGTTGCTTTTGGTCGCGTCGCGAAGGATGGTGTGTTGGTAGTCTCGCGATTAGAAAGTTGGTGGTGTCACGTTGGAGCTTCGTGATGGTGTCTTCGCGTCGCGACCACCCTTGCTGTCGCGTCGCGAGCGCTGTAGCAATTTGGTCTTCTGTCTTTGTTTCTTCTTCACGTCGCGACCACTATGTCTGTCGCGTCGTGATTGCTGTAGCAGTGTGATATTTTGTATTTTGCTCTTTGGTTTGAAGCGTTACTTTCTCCGGTTTGGATGTTTTCTCAAAGTTTCTCGGGTCTTGATTTATTCTTGTTTTTGATCTTGAATTCATGCAACCTGAAATACTGATAATATTTGTTAAAAAACATTTCGACTTATTTCAGTGATGGTCACATAAAAACATAAAAACATTATTCAACAGTATTCTCTTGGCGCCCATAAAAATGTGGTTAAAGATGCCCCTTGGATCATTTTGGGTGATTTCAATGTTGCTCTTCACCTGAAAGATAGCACTGCCGGCACCTCGGGTATTTCTCGTGCCATGGAAGACTTCAGGGTCTGTGTCAATCAGATGGAGATGGAGGACCTTAATTATAAAGGTCTCTTCTATACTTGGACCAAGTCTCCTAATAGGTCCAGTGGGATCCTCAAGAAAATTGATCGTGTCATGGGTAATCCGCACTTCATTGCTTCTTTCCCCTCTGCTTCTGTCACTTTTCTTCCTTACCGTTCATCTGACCATACCCCTGCTATGCTTTCTCTCCCCCACCGTCTTCCTTACAAGCCTAAACCTTTCAAATTCCCTAATTTCCTGAACTATAAGACCGAATTCAAGGAAACTGTTGCTTCTTCTTGGGATACCAATATCCCTGGCTATCAGATGTACAAGGTTTTCCAAAATCTTAAAAATTTGAAAAAACCCATTCGTCATCTGCTGCGCAGCCAGGGCAACCTGTTCTCTAAGGTTATCTCCCTTCGTACTGAGCTTGACAGAATTCAGACTGATTTGGACAAGGATCCTTTTAACAGGGATCTTCGTGAAGAACAATGCAGGTATCTCCTGGCGTATAACGAGGCTAGCCTTGATGAAGAGAGGTTCCTGAAATAAAAGGCTAAGGTTGAGTGGCTTCGTGAGGGCGATAAAAATTCAGCTTTTTTCCACAAGTCGGTTAAAAGCAGTAAGTCTCGCAATCGTATCGATTCTATCCAGGATGCTCAGGGAAACTGGATCTCTGGCGATGACCTCCCGAATCTCTTTGTCTCCCACTTTCAAAATTTCTTGGGATATACTAACACCACCATTGTGATTCGTGACCCTTGTACCCTTTTCACCAACAAGCTTTCCCATATCCAGTCTGCCTCCATGCTTGCTCCTGTTACGGATGAAGAGGTTAAGAGTGTCTTGTTCCAGATGGGGGATGATAAAGCTCCTGGCCCTGATGGTTTCACGGCTAAGTTCTTCAAGTCTGCTTGGGATATTGTGGGTCCGGATGTATGTTTGGCGGTTAAAGAGTTCTTCTATTCTGGAAAAATTCTTAAGTCTTTCAACAGCACTGTGCTTGCTCTCATTCCTAAGGTTGAATCGCCATCCAAAGTCACTGATTTCCGTCCTATAGCCTGCTGTAATGTTGTTTACAAATGTATCAGCAAGATTATTGCGGATCGTATCAAGAACCATCTTAACTCTCTGGTTGATGAAAACCAATCTGCGTTTATCCCAGGTCGCTTGATCACCGACAACGTTCTTCTTGTCCACGAACTAATGCGTGATTATCATCGTCATCGTGGCCCTCCTAGGTGTGCTTTTAAAGTCGATATTCAAAAAGCATATGATACGGTCGACTGGTCTTTTCTTCGAACCATATTGGTTGGCTTTGGGTTCCACATTCGTATGATTGACTGGATAATGACTTGTGTTTCCACTCCTGCTTACTCTGTGAGTATCAATGGAAATACTCACGGATTTTTTGATGGCAAAAGGGGCCTCCGTCAGGGTGACCCCCTCTCTCCCTATCTCTTCACTCTTGTCATGGAGGTTCTCAACCTTATGATCAAGCGTAACATATCTGTTTCCGATTCTTTTAAATTCCACAAGCATTGTGACGAGCAAAGTATCACCCATCTTTGTTTTGCCGATGAACTTCTTCTTTTCTGTCATGGTGATAGCTCTTCGGTTAGTATCATATGTGACTCTCTTACTGAATTCTCTGCGGTCTCTGGACTCCATCCTAATGAAGCGAAAAGCGAAGCTTTCTACTGCAATGTTGGTGATAGAACCAGGGCTGCCATTGATCGTATTGTTAGGTTTCCTGAGGGATCTTTCCCTGTCCGATACCTTGGCGTCCCTCTTATCACCACTCGTCTCGCCCACAAGGATTGTAAAGGGCTTCTTGATAAAGTTAAATGCAGAATTAATGATTGGAAGAACAAATCTCTCTCCTTTGCTGGTCGTCTCCAACTCATCCTCTCTGTTCTTTCATCAATGCAAATCTATTGGGCTTCTGTTTTTATTCTTCCCAAATCTATCTCTAACGAGATTGAGAAGCTGATGAGGGGTTTTCTCTGGTGCCATGGTGAGTTGAAACGTGGAAAAGCCAAAGTCTCATGGAAGACTGTGTGTCTCCCTAAGGCTCATGGTGGCCTTGATATTCGTAACCTGGCTATCTGGAATGTTGCCCTTATGGCTTCCCACGTTTGGAGAATCCTTTCTAAGAAAGATTCTTTATGGGTCAAGTGGATCCACTCGTACCGTCTCTGTAACCGTAACTTCTGGGATGCTCCCAAAAAAAGCGGTTCGGGCTATGCCTGGCGTAACATCCTTGACATGCGGGGTAAGATACGGGAGTTTATAGTCTCCCAAGTTGGTGATGGGTGCACTACGTCGGCTTGGTTCGATAACTGGCGTCCTGATGGTCCTCTTTCTCAGTTCCTTTCCGCCCGTGACATCCATGCGGCGGGTTTCAATCCTGAGTATAAGGTTGCTGACCTTGTCCTTAACGGATGTTGGGATCTCCCCCAACGATTGAGGGACTCCCATACTAATCTGTTTCTCATAACCCGCCTTTGCTCTCTTCGTCCATTCCTGATAAAATTCTTTGGAGATCTTGTGACGGTCGTCTTTCTGATTTTTCTGTTTCTTCTGTTTGGCACTCTATCCGCCCCTATAATCATCCTGTGGATTGGTATCATCTGGTTTGGTTTTCTCAGAATATTCCTAGACATGCTTTCATTCTCTGGGTTGCTCTTAAAAATCGTCTCAATACTCATGATAAAATTAAAACCTGGGACCATAACTCCAATCTCATTTGTGCCTTCTGTGGTGATTGTACGGATTCCCTTACCCATCTCTTCTTTGAATGTTCTTTCCCTTCTATGGTTTGGCATGACCTTCAGCATGTCATGAATCTCTCCTTCCCTACTGATAGCTGGTCCGATATTATTAACCTTCTCAAGCACAAATCTAAGAATAAGACCATTTGGTCCATCATTCGAAGACTTGTGTTTGCTGCTGCTATTTACCACATTTGGAAGGAAAGAAATAATCGGATTTTCAAAAATATAAAATTAACGTATCATGCAGTTAGGAATAGTGTTATAGATGATGTCTGATGTAGACTGGTGAGTCTATCTATGAAACCTTCTCCTAATGTTAATTTGGCTAAAAGGATCTGGCATATTCCTTAAAGCTTATGTTGTTTGCACTATGGTCCTTTTTCTGGTTTGTTTCTGTCTGCTTGTCTGGTTTGTTTATTGCAGGTTGTTTGGTTTGTTCTTCTTTTGTTTCCTGGTTCCTAATCATGTTTTGGTTCCTAGTTAGTTTTGTTGTCCTTTGGGGCCTGTCCCAATGGTTTCTGATGTTTCTTTGGTGGGGAGTCCCCAGCCTTCTATTGTATTTATTCTTTTTATTAATAAAATTTGCCTGAGGTACCGTCCTCTTTAACCAAAAAAAAAACTAGAAAACCCTAATCTATCATATGAAAACTAGAAAATCCTAATAACATCATTTGCAACATTCAAAAACCCTAATCCATCATATGAAAACTAGAAAACCCTAATAACATCATTTGCAACATTCAAAAACCCTAATCCATCATATGAAAACAAGAAAACCCTAATCCATCATATGAAAACAACAAAACCCTAATAACATCATTTGCCACATTCAAAAACCCTAATCTATCATATGCAACATTCAAAAACCTAATCCATCATATTAAAATTAGAAAACCCTAATCCGTTATATGAAAACTAGAAAACCCTAATAATATCATTTGCAAAATTCAAAAACCGTAATCCATCATATGAAAACTTGAAAACCATAACAACATCATTTGCAACATTCAAAAACCCTAATCCTTCATATGAAAACTAGAAAACCCTAATAACATCATTTGGAACATTCAAAAACCCTAATCCATTATATGAAAACTAGAAAACGTTAATCCACCATATGAAAACTAAAAAACCCTAATCCATTATATGAAAACTAGAAACCCCTAATAACATCATTTGCAACATTCAAAAACCCTAATACATTATATGAAAACAAGAAAACCTTAATAACATTATTTGCAACATTCAAAAACCCTAATCCATCATATGAAAACTAGAAAACCCTAATAATATCATTTGCAACATTCAAAAACCCTAATCCATCGTATGAAAACTAGAAAACCCTAATCCATCATACAAAAACTAGAAAACCCTAATAACATCATTTGTAACATTCAAAAACCCTAATCCATCATATGAAAACTAGAAAACCCTAATAATACAATTTGCAACATTCAAAAACCCTAATCCATCATATGAAACTAGAAAACCCTAATAACAACATTTGCCACATTCAAAAACCCTAATCCATCATATGAAAACTAGAAAACCCTAATATATCATATGAAAACTAGAAAACCCTAATCGATCATATGAAAACTAGAAACCCTAATAACATCATTTGCAACATTCAAAAAACCCTAATCCATCATATGAAAACTAGAAAACCCTAATCCATCATATGAAGACTAGAAAATCCTAATAACATCATTTGCAACATTGAAAAACCCTAATCCATCATATGAAAACTAGAAAACCCTAATAATATCTTTTGCAACATTCAAAAACCCTAATCAATCATATGAAAACTAGAAAACCCTAATCCATCATATGAAAACAACAAAACCCTAATAACATCATTTGCAACATTTAAAAACCCTAATCCATCATATGAAAACAAGAAAACCCTAATCCATCATATGAAAACTAGAAAACCCTTATAACATCATTTGCGACAATAAAAAAACCTAATCCATCATATGAAAACTAGAAAACCCTAATAACATCATTTACAACATTCAAAAACCCTAATCCATCATATGAAAACTAGAAAACCCTAATCCATCATACGAAAACTAGAAAACCCTAATAACATCATTTGTAACATTCAAAAACCCTAATTCATCATATGAAAAGTAGAAACCCCTAATAACATCATTTGCAACATTCAAAAACCCTAATCCATCATATGAAACTAGAAAACCCTAATAACATCATTTGCCACATTCAAAAACCCTAATCCATCATATGAAAACTAGAAAATCCTAATCCATCATATGAAAACTAGAAAACCCTAATCCATCATATGAAAACTAGAAAACCCTAATAACATCATTTGCAACATTCAAAAACCCTAATCCATCATATGAAAAATAGAAAACCCTAATCTATCATATGAAAACTAGAAAATCCTAATAACATCATTTGAAACATTCAAAAACCCTAATCCATCATATGAAATCTAGAAAACCCTAATAACATCATTTGCAACATTCAAAAACCCTAATCCATCATATGAAAACAAGAAAACCCTAATCCATCGTATGAAAACCCTAACCCTAATCCATCATATCACATTTGGCGGGAAAGAAATTTACGCATCTTTAAAAACATAAAAAGATCTCATCATGCTGTTGTGAATAGTGTTAAGGATGATATCCGCTGTAGACTGCTGAGTCTATCTATGAAAACTTGCACTAATGTTGATTTGGCTAAAATTATTTGGACCCTCCCTTAATTTTCTTCCTTTGCGCTTTCTTTCTTTTTCTGCTTGTTTTGGCTTGTATGGTTTGTTCGTTTTGCAGGTTATTTTCCTTTATGTTCTTGTTTGCTTCTGGTTCCTTATCTTGTTTTGGTTCCTAGTTTAGCTTGTTGTCCGTTGGGGCCTGTCCCGATGGATTTTCTGTTTTTTGGTGGGGAGTCCCCAGCCTTATATTGTATTTATTCTTTTTATTAATAAATTTGCCAGAGGTGCCGCCCTCTTTACCCAAAAAAAAACAACAAAACCCTAATAACATCATTTGCAACATTCAAAAACTTTAATCCATCATATGAAAACTAGAAAACCCTAATAACATCATTTTCAATATTCAAAAACCCTAATCTATCTTATGAAAACAAGAAAACCCTAATCCATCATATGAAAACTAGAAAAGCCTAATAACATCATTTGCAATAATCAAAAACCCTAATCTATCATATGAAAACTAGAAAACCCTAATAACATCATTTGCAACATTCAAAAACCCTAATCCATCATATGAAAACTAAAAAACCCTAATAACATCATTTGCAACATTAAAAAACCCTAATCCATTATATGAAAACTAAAAAACCCTAATAACATCATTTGCTATATTCAAATACCCTAATCCATCATATGAAAACTAGAAAACCCGAATCCATCATATGAAAACTAGAAAAACTAATAACATCATTTGCAACATTCAAAAACCCTAATCTATCATATGAAAACTAGAAAACCCTAATCCATCATATGAAAACTAGAAAACCCTAATCCATCATCAGAAAACTAGAAAAACCCTAATAACATCATTTGTAAGATTCAAAAAACCGTAATCCATCATATGAAAACTACAAAACCCTAATAACATCATTTGCAACATTCAACAACATTAATCCTTCATATGAAAACTAGAAAACCCTAATAACATCATTTGGAACATTCAAAAACCCTAATCCATCGTATGAAAACTAGAAAACCCTAATCCATCATATGGAAACTAAAAAACCCTAATCCATTATATGAAAACTAGAAACCCCTTCTAACATCATTTACAACATTCAAAAACCCTAATACATTATATGAACACAAGAAAACCTTAATAACATTATTTGCAACATGCAAAAACCCTAATCCATCATATGAAAACTAGAAAACCCTAATAATATCATTTGCAAGATTCAAAAACCCTAATCCATCGTATGTTAACTAGAAAACCCTAATCCATCATATGAAAACTAGAAAACCCTAATCCATCATACGAAAACTAGCAAACACTAATAACATCATTTGTAACATTCAAAAACCCTAATCTATCATATGAAAACTAGAAAACCCTAAAAACATCATTTGCAACATTCAAAAACCCTAATCCATCATATGAAACTAGAAAACCCTAAAAACATCATTTGCCACATTCAAAAACCCTAATCCATCATATGAAAACTAGAAAACCCTAATCCATCATATGAAAACTAGAAAACCCTAATCCATCATATGAAAACTAGAAACCCTAATAACATCGTTTGCATCATTTAAAAAACCTAATCCATCATATGAAAACTAGAAAACCCTAATCTGTCATATGAAAACTAGAAAACCCTAATAACATCATTTGCAACATTCAAAAACCTTAATCCGTCATATGAAAACTTGAAAACCATAATAACATCATTTGCAACATTCAAAAACCCTAATCCTTCATATGAAAACTAGAAAACCCTAATAACATCATTTGCAACATTCAAAAACCCTAATCCGTTATATGAAAACTAGAAAACCCTAATCCATCATATGAAAACTAAAAAAATCCTAATCCATCATATGAAAACTAGAAAACCCTAATAACATCATTTGCAACATTCAAAAACCCTAATTTATCATATGAAAACTAGAAAACCCTAATCCATCATATGAAAACTAGAAAACCCTAATCCATCATTAGAAATCTAGAAAACCCTAATAACATCATTTGTAACATTCAAAAACCCTAATCCATCATATGAAAACTAGAAAAACCTAATAACATCATTGCAACATTCAAAAACCCTAATCCATCAAATGAAAACTAGAAAACCCTAATAACATCATTTGTAACATTCAAAAACCCTAATCCATCATATGAAAACTAGAATACCCTAATAAGATCATATGCAACATTCAAAAACCCTAATCCATCATATGAAAACTATAAAACCCTAATCCATCATATGAAAACTAGAAAAACCTAATAACATCATTTACAACATTTAAAAACCATAATCTATCATATGAAAACAAGAAAACCCTAATAACATCATTTGCAACATTAAAATACCTTAATCCATCAAATGAAAACTAGTAAAAACGAAACCATCATATGAAAACAGGACAACCCTAATAACATCATTTGCAACATTTAAAACCCTAATCCATCATATGAAAATTAGAAAACCCTAATCCATCATACGAAAACTAGAAAACCCTAATAACATCATTTGCAACATTCAAAAACCCTAACCCATCATATGAAAACTAGAAAACCCTAATCCATCATATGAAAACTAGAAAACCCTAATCCATCATGTGAAAACTAGAAAACTCTAATAACATCATTTGCAACATTGAAAAACCTAATCCATCATATGAAAACTATAAAACCCTAATAACATCATTTGCAACACTCAAAAACCTTAATCCATCATATGAAAACTAGAAAACCCTAATAACATCATTTACAACATTCAAAAACCCTAATCTATCATTTGAAAACTAGAAAACCCTAATCCATCATATGAAAACTAGAAAACCATAATCCATCATATGAACACTAGAAAACCCTAATAACATCATTTGCAACATTCAAAAACTCTAATCCATCATATGAAAACTAGAAAACCCTAATCCATCATATGCAACATTCAAAAACCCTAATCCGTCATATGAAAACTAGAAAACCCTAATCCGTCATATGAAAACTAGAAAACCCTAATAACATCATTTGCAACATTCAAAAACCTTAATCCATCATATGAAAACTTGAAAACCATAATAACATCATTTGCAACATTCAAAAACCCTAATCCTTCATATGAAAACTTGAAAACCCTAATAACATCATTTGGAACATTCAAAAACCCTAATCCATTATATGAAAACTAGAAAACCCTAATCCATCATATGAAAACTAAAAAACCCTAATCCATTATATGAAAACTAGAAACCCCTAATAACATCATTTGCAACATTCAAAAACCCTAATCCATTATATGAAAACAAGAAAACCTTAATAACATTATTTGCAACATTCAAAAACCCTAATCCATCATATGAAAACTAGAAAACCCTAATAATATCATTTGCAACATTCAAAAACCCTAATCCATCGTATGAAAACTAGAAAACCCTAAACCATTATACGAAAACTGGAAAACCCTAATAACATCATTTGTAACATTCAAAAACCCTAATCCATCATATGAAAACTATAAAACCCTAATAACATCATTTGCAACATTCAAAAACCCTAATCCATCGTATGAAACTATAAAACCCGAATAACATCATTTGCCACATTCAAAAACCCTAATCCATCATATGAAAACTAGAAAACCCTAATCTATCATATGAAAACTAGAAAACCCTAATCGATCATATGAAAACTAGAAACCCTAATAACATCATTTGCAACATTCAAAAAACCCTAATCCATCATATGAAAACTAGAAAACCCTAATCCATCATATGAAAACTAGAAAACCCTAATTACATCATTTGCAACATTCAAAAACCCTAATCCATCATATGAAAACTAGAAAACCCTAATCCATCATATGAAAACAACAAAACCCTAATAACATCATTTGCAACATTCAAAAACCCTAATCCATCATATGAAAACAAGAAAACCCTAATCCATCATATGAAAACTAGAAAACCCTTATAACATCATTTGCAATAATCAAAAAACCCTAATCCATCATATGAAAACTAGAAAACCCTAATAACATCATTTGCAACATTCAAAAACCCTAATCCATCATATGAAAACTAGAAAACCCTAATCCATCATACGAAAACTAGAAAACCCTAATAACATCATTTGTAACATTCAAAAACCCTAATTCATCATATGAAAACTAGAAACCGCTAATAACATCATTTGAAACATTCAAAAACCCTAATCCAAATTATGAAACTAGAACACCCTAATAACATCATTTGCCACATTCAATAACCCTAATCCATCATATGAAAACTAGAAAACCCTAATCCATCATATGAAAACTAGAAAACCCTAATAAAATCATTTGCAACATTCAAAATCCCTAATCCATCATATGAAAACTAGAAAACCCTAATAATATCATTTGCAACATTCAAAAACCCTAATCCATCGTATGAAAACCAGAAAACCTTAATCCATCATACGAAAACTGGAAAACCCTAATAACATCATTTGTAACATTCAAAAACCCTAATCCATCATATGAAAACTAGAAAACCCTAATAACATCATTTGCAACATTCAAAAACCCTAATAACATCATTTGCAACATTCAAAAACCATAATCCATCATATGAAACTAGAAAACCCGAATAACATCATTTGCCACATTCAAAAACCCTAATCCATCATATGAAAACTAGAAAACCCTAATCCATCATATGAAAACTAGAAAACCCTAATACATCATATGAAAACAAGAAACCCTAATAACATCATTTGCAACATTCAAAAAACCCTAATCCATCATATGAAAACTAGAAAACCATAATCCATCATATGAAAATTAGAAAATCCTAATAACATCATTTGCAACATTGAAAAACCCTAACCCATCATATGAAAACTAGAAAACGCTAATAACATCATTTGCAACATTCAAAAACCCTAATCCATCATATGAAAACTCGAAAACCCTAATCCATCATATGAAAACAACAAAACCCTAATAATATCATTTGCAACATTCAAAAACCATAATCCATCATATGAAAACAAGAAAACCCTAATCCATCATATGAAAACTAGAAAACCCTTATAACATCATTTGCAATAATCAAAAACCCTAATCCATCATATGAAAACTAGAAAACCCTAATAACATCATTTGCAACATTCAAAAACCCTAATCCATCATATGAAAACTAGAAAACCCTAATCCATCATACGAAAACTAGAAAACCCTAATAACATCATTTGTAACATTTAAAAACCCTAATTCATCATATGAAAACTAGAAACCGCTAATAACATCATTTGAAACATTCAAAAACCCTTATCCATCATATGAAACTAGAAAACCCTAATAACATCATTTGCCACATTCAAAAACCCTAATCCATCATATGAAAACTAGAAAACCCTAATCCATTATATGAAAACTAGAAAACCCTAATCCATCATATGAAAACTAGAAAACCCTAATAAAATCATTTGCAACATTCAAAATCCCTAATCAATCATATGAAAACTAGAAAACCCTAATCCAACATATGAAAACTAGAAAAGCCTAATAACATCATTTGCAACAATCAAAAACCCTAATCCATCATATGAGAACTAGAAAACCCTAATAACATCATTTGCAACATTCAAAAACCCTAATCTATCATATGAAAACTAGAAAACCCTAATAACATCATTTGGAACATTCAAAAACCCTAATCCATCATATGAAACTAGAAAACCCTAATAACATCATTTGCCACATTCAAAAACCCTAATCCATCATATGAAAACTAGAAAACCCTAATCCATCATATGAAAACTAGAAAACCCTAATCCATCATATGAAAACTAGAAACCCTAATAACATCGTTTGCAACATTCAAAAACCCTAATCCATCATATGAAAATTATAAAACCCTAATCTGTCATATGAAAACTAGAAAATCCTAATAACATCATTTGCAACACTCAAAAACCTTAATCCGTCATATGAAAACTTGAAAACCATAATAACATCATTTGCAACATTCAAAAACCCTAATCCTTCATATGAAAACTAGAAAACCCTAATAACATCATTTGCAACATTCAAAAACCGTAATCCGTTATATCAAAACTAAAAAACCCTAATCCATCATATGAAAACTGAAAACCCCTAATCCATCATATGAAAACTAGAAAACCCTAATAACATCATTTGCAACATTCAAAAACCCTAATTTATCATATGAAAACTAGAAAACCCTAATCTATCATATAAAAACTAGAAAACCCTAATCCATCATTAGAAATCTAGAAAACCCTAATAACATCATTTGTAACATTCAAAAACCCTAATCCATCATATGAAAACTAGAAAACCCTAATAACATCATTGCAACATTCAAAAATCCTAACCCATCAAATGAAAACTAGAAAACCCTAATAACATCATTTGTAACATTCAAAAACCCTAATCCATCATATGAAAACTAGAAAACCCTAATAAGATCATATGCAACATTCAAAAACCCTAATCCATCATATGAAAACTATAAAACCCTAATCCATCATATGAAAACTAGAAAAACCTAATAACATCATTTACAACATTCAAAAACCTTAATCTATCATATGAAAACAAGAAAACCCTAATAACATTATTTGCAACATTAAAATACCCTAATCCATCAAATGAAAACTAGTAAAAACGAAACCATCATATGAAAACAAGAAAACCCTAATAACATCATTTGCAACATTTAAAACCCTAATCCATCATATGAAAATTAGAAAACCCTAATCCATCATACGAAAACTAGAAAACCCTAATAACATCATTTGCAACATTCAAAAACCCTAACCCATCATATGAAAACTAGAAAACCCTAATCCGTCATATGAAAACTAAAAAACCCTAATCCATCATGTGAAAACTAGAAAACTCTAATAACATCTTTTGCAACATTCAAAAACCCTAATCCATCATATGAAAACTATAAAACCCTAATAACATCATTTGCAACACTCAAAAACCTTAATCCATCATATGAAAACTAGAAAACCCTAATAACATCATTTACATAATTCAAAAACCCTAATCTATCCTTTGAAAACTAGAAAACCCTAATCCGTCATATGAAAACTAGAAAACCATAATCCATCATATGAAAACTAGAAAACCCTAATAACATCATTTGCAACATTCAAAAACTCTAATCCATCATATGAAAACTAGAAAACCCTAATCCATCATATGCAACATTCAAAAACCCTAATTCGTCATATGAAAACTAGAAAACCCTAATCTGTCATATGAAAACTAGAAAACCCTAATAACATCATTTGCAACATTCAAAAACTTTAATCCATCATATGAAAACTTGAAAACCCAATCAGGGGATGGCCACTGGCCACCTCTCTACCCCCGTAGGTGATTGACCCGGACCACCCTGCTGCCAGGTGTGCGTGGGCACCGAGGTTGCTTCATCAGGGTCATCCAAAGGATGGGTCGGGTGGGGTCCTCGGTTACCAAAAAAAAAAAAAAAAACTTGAAAACCATAATAACATCATTTGCAACATTCAAAAACCCTAATCCATTATATGAAAACTAGAAAACCCTAATCCATCATATGAAAACTAAAAAACCCTAATCCATTATATGAAAACTAGAAACCCCTAATAACATCATTTGCAACATTCAAAAACCCTAATCCATTATATGAAAACAAGAAAACCTTAATAACATTATTTGCAACATTCAAAAACCCTAATCCATCATATGAAAACTAGAAAACCCTAATAATATCATTTGCAACATTCAAAAACCCTAATCCATCGTATGAAAACTAGAAAACCCTAATCCATCATACGAAAACTGGAAAACCCTAATAACATCATTTGTAACATTAAAAAACCCTAATCCACCATATGAAAACTAGAAAACCCTAATAACATCATTTGCAACATTCAAAAACCCTAATCCATCATATGAAACTAGAAAACCCGAATAACATCATTTGCCACATTCAAAAACCCTAATCCATCATATGAAAACTAGAAAACCCTAATCCGTCATATGAAAACTAGAAAACCCTAATCCATCATATGAAAACCAGAAACCTAATAACATTATTTGCAACATTCAAAAAATCCTAATCCATCATATGAAAACTAGAAAACTGTAATCCATCATATGAAAACTAGAAAATCCTAATTACATCATTTGCAACATTCAAAAACGCTAATCCATCATATGAAAACTACAAAACCCTAATCCATCTTATGAAAACAACAAAACCCTAATAACATCATTTGCAACATTCAAAAACCCTAATCCATCATATGAAAACAAGAAAACCCTAATCCATCATATGAAAACTAGAAAACCCTTATAACATCATTTGCAATAATCAAAAACCCTAATCCATCATATGAAAACCAGAAAACCCTAATAACATCATTTGCAACATTCAAAAACCCTAATCCATCATATGAAAACTAGAAAACCCTAATCCATCATACGAAAACTAGAAAACCCTAATAACATCATTTGTAATAAAAACCCTAATTCATCATATGAAAACTAGAAACCGCTAATAACATCATTTGAAACATTCAAAAACCCTAATCCATCATATGAAACTAGAAAACCCTAATAACATCATTTGCCACATTCAAAAACCCTAATCCATCATATGAAAACTAGAAAACCCTAATCCATCATATGAAAACTAGAAAACCCTAATCCATCATATGAAAACTAGAAAACCCTAATCCATCATATGATAACTAGAAAACCCTAATAAAATCATTTGCAACATTCAAAATCCCTAATCCATCATATGAAAACTAGAAAACCCTAATCCAACATATGAAAACTAGAAAAGCCTAATAACATCATTTGCAACAATCAAAAACCCTAATCCATCATATGAGAACTAGAAAACCCTAAAAACATCATTTGCAACATTAAAAAACTCTAATCCATCATATGAAAACTAGAAAACCCTAATAACATCATTTGCAACATTAAAAAACCCTAATCCATCATATGAATACTAGAAAACCCTAATAACATCATTTGCAACATTCAAATACCCTAATCCATCATATGAAAACTAGAAAACCCGAATCCATCATATGAAAACTAGAAAAACTAATAACATCATTTGCAACATTCAAAAACCCTAATCCATAATATGAAAACTAGAAAACCCTAATCCATCATACGAAAACTTGAAAACCCTAATAACATCATTTGCAACATTCAAAAAGCCTAATCTATCATATGAAAACTAGAAAACCCTAATCCATCGTATGAAAACTAGAAAACCCTAATCCATCATCAGAAAACTAGAAAACCCTAATAACATCACCTGTAGCATTCAAAAACCCTAATCCATCATATGAAAACTAGAAAACCCTAATAACATCATTTGCAACATTCAAAAATCCTAATACGTCAAATGAAAACTAGAAAACCCTAATAACATCATTTGTAACATTCAAAAACCCTAATCCATCATATGAAAACTAGAAAACCATAATAATATCATTTGCAACATTCAAAAACCCTAATCCATCATATGAAACTAGAAAACCCTAATAACATCATTTGCCACATTCGAAAACCCTAATCCATCATATGAAAAACCTAACCTGAATTTTCTCTCTAAGCAAACTTTACGTTTTTGAAGAAATTTTACATTTGTGAATCTTTATTTTCATAATGGCTGGTGTATCACCAGGCATTATTCCTTGTACAGATTCAAGTTTGGAAAATTATGTAGCTGTTGAAAATCTAAATCATAAGTTTTCTGCAAAAGATTTTTCTTATCATGAAATTACTTTCAATTTAGTAGAAAAAATATTGAAAAACATAAAAAACAAACAGCAATGTATTTTCAAACAACTTCATAGAAACATACAAAAAAAGAAATCTATTACAAACCATAAATGGATTACAAAACTAGCTACTGGAAAAGAAAATAATATACATTATCAAACTGATCTCGAGAAAGATAAACAATATGGGGTGTATACGGCTGCTTGCACTGAATTTAATGATCCAAAGATTTCTCAAGGAGGAAACTTGATCAAACCGATTACACAAGATTCAGGAGATGAAGGCATAGCTTCTGAGGAAAATGGAAAATATATTCAGAATTCTCCTCTTGATATGAACGAAGGAAGGCTCACGGATTACTCATCTTTTGAAGAAGAAGATGGTGAACATGAGGAATCGTTTGATAATCATAAGTTTCACCCGTATACCAACGAATTTGCATGCATGTCTCCCCATCTCGCATCCATAAAGTCGATAATTGGGGAAGAAAATCCAAAGACCACATCTGATGAAAGTAAAATAAAACAGCTCAAGTCTTGGGGAGAAGATACTAACGCATCTTTAAACGAGATACATGGGGAAGAAAAGAATAATCTCATGTCCGATGAAAGCATGGTACAATATTGCATGTCCGGTGATGAAGTTCCTTCTGGAATACGTGATAATCGTGCAGCTCAAGCAACAAAGTTCATGAACAACAACGGGCAAGGTGGGGATTCAAACGTTTCTACTATACGTGATGAACGAGAAGAAAACGCTCCAAATATCACCGACGATGAAAACTTCTCCGGTGACAGCCCAAGAAAAAAAACCGGCGATCTCTTCTCTTCAAGTGGAGTACAAACGGCTTTGTCTCCTAAATGTATCGATCTCTTGAATGCAAAAGGGGGTAAGAACTTTTCTCATACCACTCATACTCTAGCTAATGATAAGTGTTCCCATAATGGCATTAAAGTAGGAGGATCCTATGTTTGCAACAAGCCTTGTCCCCTAGTCTTGTTGACCTTACTTCCTACCCTTCTACATTTACGGATGAAGCTATAAAAACGTTCCATGCATGTTCTATTCTTGGACCTTATACAAATAACTTAGCCCATATGAAAAAAACGACTTAGCCCATACAAAAACAAAGCCTAATACTTCTATTCTTGGACCTCCCACAAAAGATTTAGCCCATAAAACTAATTTTCAGCCCAAAGAATTTAGTGTACAAGCCCAAGAGTCTTTAATAAGCCAAAGTTCAAACACTTTAAACAATATGAATCCTCTTGTCACTAATGATAAAATTTCTCAAACCTTTGATTCTAATCCATTTGTCAAAAATGGTAACCTAAATCATGATAATAATAATAATAAACTAAATAATGCTTGGGATCGCAAGGTTCCTTTACTTAATAACTCGCATGCTAATATCATTACTGGTCCCCAAAAACACTCTAATGATAATTTTCGCTTTATTCCTAATTTATGTAATGATATTAATGTGCCAGTTGATATTCCTTTAAAAGCAGTTACTAAAGTTTGTGAAAATTTTGCTCGTACTATCTGTGGATACTTTGTCGGGAAAAAAATGAATTACTCTGATGTTCGTTACCTAGCTTCCAAAATGTGGTCTATCCATGGTCTTCAAGATGTACTCCTAAATGGAAAAGGTGTCTATCTTTTTAAATTTAGTGATGATAATGGTCTTCATCATATTATCACTCATGGACCTTGGACATTTAAGGGTGTCCCGATTGTCATCCAAAAATGGCGTCCCGGACTCGGTATTCATAAGAACAACCACGACAAGCTTCCTCTCTGGATTAAAATCCATGATATTCCCTATGAGGCTTGGAGTGATGATGGTCTTAGCCATATTGCCTCAAAAATCGGTAAGCCTCTTGCTATGGACTCCTATACAGCTAATATGTGCAAGTATGCGGCTGGAAAGTCTGTTTATGCACGTATCCTTCTTGAGATCCCCACAAAATCCTCTTGGGTGGATAAAGTGATTATACGAATTCCTGATCCGGATACTCTAGAATTTTCAACCCATACACTTCGTATTGAGTATGAATGGAAACCCCCTATGTGCTCTCATTGTATGGTTTATGGTCATGAAACGAACAACATTATGCATGTCATCTCTAAGATTAATGAAGCTAAGACCAAAGATAAAATGCCTATTCATCATGTTATAGTAGATTCTCCTATACAACTTGATGATGGTTTTACGCCGGTTACTAAAAAGAAAAATATATCGAAAAAAGGCCAAAATAATGAAAATACCTCTAATGATATTCCACAAAGTAATTCTAAGATTAATACCCAAAGGGTTAGGATGGCTAAAGAATCTTCAAAAAACAAAGTTTACAATAAAAATTATAATAGTAATAATAAGTCTCGATCCCAGTTTCGCCCTGCCCCTTTAAAGAACCGCCCTCCCATTCTACATCAATCTACTATTCCCACCCAGAAGGACTCTAGAGGTGTAGTAGGTTTCTCTAGCCCTATCATTCGTCTTTCTTCATACCAGCCCATAAATCAGTCTGCTTCCTCCACCCCTTTATTCAACGCCTTCTCCATTCTAGAGGCTTGTTCCTCTGACGTCACGGATATTCCCTCTACTTCTGTCCCCCTGCCCCATTCTGGTACTCCTTCCCATTCTAGTCCTAATGATTTTGATCCTGATGATGATGACCTAATCGTTGAGGATAATAGTCTTGAGGTTGATTCTGATGTTGGTGAAACTGCCCAGTTCATTATTAATGAATCTGGATCCTATAATGATCACCCTATGATAGCTCCGGTGTCCGAGCAGATGGACTCCACCACCCTCCAAGTTTCCATATGACGCACATCGGTGCTTGGAATACGCACGGTCTATGTAAGCCTTCTCATCAGAAAGCCTTGAGAGATCTTATCCGCGATCAAAATCTTCATATTTGTGCTTCTCTTGAGACTCGTGCTTCCTTCCCTAACCTCCCTCTTATCTGTAGTCGTACTTTTGGCTCCTGGTCTTGGTCGTCCAACGGTCTTTTTTCCCCTAGAGGGACTAGAATTGTTGTTGCTTGGGATCCGCTTGCCCTTGATATGATACTTATCGACTTAAATGATCAGGTTATGCATTTCAAAGTTAATATTCGTGATTCTAATAAATCTTTTTTCTGCTCTTTCGTCTATACTCATAATGATCACATGATGCGTCGCTCTCTCTGGCATTCTCTTGCGGTCCATAAGAATATGGTTAGAGATACCCCTTGGATTCTTTTGGGTGATTTCAATGCTGCTCTTGATATTAAAGATAGCACCTCCGGGTCGTCGGGGCTTTCTCGTGCCATGGAGGACTTCAGGGACTGTGTCAATCTGATGGAAATGGAGGATCTTAACTATAAAGGTCTCTTCTACACATGGACCAAATCTTCTAATGGTTCGGGGGGAATCCTCAAGAAGATCGATCGTGTCATGGGAAATACTCATTTCGTTGCTTCCTTCCCTTCCTCTACTGTTAATTTTCTCCCTTACCGTTCGTCCGATCATACTCCTGCTGTGCTTTCTATCCCCCATCGTGCCCCTTTCCAACCTAAACCTTTCAAGTTCCCTAATTTCCTGACTTATAAGAACGATTTCAAGCAGATTGTTGCCTCTTCTTGGAACCCCAATATCACTGGATATCGGATGTATAAGGTTTTCAAAAACCTTAAAAATCTGAAAGTGCCTATACGTAAAATGCTTCGCAACCAGGGAAACCTCTTTTATAAGGTTATCTCTCTTCGTAATGAGCTTGATAGAGTTCAGATTGCTTTGGATCGGGATCCTTTCAATAAGGAGCTTCGTGAAGAACAATGCAGGTACCTCGTCGCTTATAACGAGGCTAGCCTGGATGAAGAGAGGTTCCTAAAACAAAAGGCTAAGGTTAACTGGCTGCGTGAGGGTGACAAAAATTCGGCTTTTTTCCACAAAGCGGTTAAAAGCCGTAAATCTCGCAATCGTATTAATTCTATCCAGGATGCTCAAGGTAATTGGATCTCGGGAAATGATCTTCCTAATCTGTTTGTTTCTCACTTTCAAGCCTTTTTGGGTTCTGTCCAGCCTTCCAGTGCTATTCGTGATCCTTCTTCCCTCTTTTCTAATAAGATCTCCCCCCTCCAGTCTGACGCCATGCTTACTCCTGTTACTGATGCGGAGGTTAAGTGTGTCCTGTTCCAGATGGGTGATGATAAAGCTCCTGGTTCTGATGGTTTCTCTGCTAAGTTCTTTAAGTCTGCTTGGGATATTGTGGGTCCTGATTTCTGTATGGCTGTTAAGGAATTCTTCTATTCTGGCAAACTTCTTAAGTCTTTCAACAGCACCATCCTTGCGCTCATCCCTAAAGTTGAATCCCCTTCCAAAGTCACTGATTTCCGCCCTATAGCTTGTTGTAACGTTGTTTACAAATGTATCAGCAAGATTATTGCGGATCGTATCAAAAACCATCTTTCTTCTCTGGTTGATGAAAACCAGTCTGCTTTCATCCCTGGTCGTTTGATCACCGACAATGTCCTTCTTGTCCATGAACTCATGCGTGATTATCATCGTCATCGTGGTCCTCCTAGGTGTGCTTTTAAGGTTGATATTCAAAAAGCGTACGACACAGTTGACTGGTCGTTTCTGCGGACCATCCTGTTCGGGTTTGGTTTCCCCGATCGTATGATTGACTGGATCATGACATGTGTTTCCACGGTTGCTTACTCTGTGAGTATCAATGGGAATACTCACGGATATTTTGACGGTAAAAGGGGCCTTCGGCAGGGTGACCCCCTTTCTCCTTATCTCTTCACTCTTGTCATGGAAGTGCTAAACCTTATGATCAAGAGAAACATCCATGATTCTGACTCTTTTAAATTCCACAGACAATGTGATGATCAAAGTATCACCCATCTCTGCTTTGCCGACGATCTCCTTCTCTTCTGTCATGGTGATAGCTCTTTGGTTAGAATCATCTGTGATTCTCTTGAGGAATTCTCTGGGGTTTCTGGCCTCCATCCAAATATTGCTAAGAGTGAAGCTTTCTACTGTAATGTTGGTGAGAGGACCAGGGCTGCCATTGATCTTATTGTTAAGTTTCCTGAGGGCTCTTTCCCTGTCTGATACCTTGGCGTTCCTCTCATCACTACGCGTCTTGCCCACAAAGACTGTAAAGGCCTTGTTGATAAAGTCAAATGCAGGATTAATGACTGGAAAAACAAGTCTCTTTCCTTTGCTGGTCGTCTCCAGCTCATCCTCTCTGTCCTTTCTTCTACTGAAATCTATTGGGCTTCTGTTTTTATTCTGCTTAAATCTATCTCTAACGATATTGAGAAGCTCATGAGAGGCTTCCTATGGTGCCATGGTGAGTTAAAGCGTGGTAAAGCTAAAGTCTCATGGAAAACTGTTTGCCTTCCTAAGGAACAGGGTGGTCTTGGCATACGTAACCTTGTTATCTGGAATGTTGCCCTTATGGCTTCCCATGTTTGGAGACTCCTTTCTAAGAAAGAGTCCCTATGGGTTAAGTGGATCCACTCATACCGTTTATGTGGTCGAAACTTTTGGGATGCCCCAAAAAAATACGGTTCTGGATTTGCCTGGCGTAACATCCTGGATATGCGGGATAAGATAAGGGAGTATATAGTTTCCCAGATAGGTGATGGATGCTCTACTTCTGCTTGGTTCGACAACTGGCACCCTGCGGGCCCTCTTTCTAAATTTTTGTCTGCCCGTGACATCCATGATGCGGGTTTCACTCCTGATACTAAGGTTGCTGACCTGGTAATTAATGGATCTTGGGTTCGGCCTCATTGTTGGAGGGATTCCCATGGTGCTCTTCTTTCTCATAACCCTCCTACTATTTCCACGTCCGTCCCTGATAAAATCCTTTGGAGATCTAGAGACGGTCAACTATCTCCTTTCTCTGTTCGATCTGTGTGGCAGTCTATTCGCCCCTATCAACAACCGGTCTTTTGGTTTCATCTTGTTTGGTTCTCTCAGAACATCCCCAGACATGCTTTCATTCTTTGGGTTGCTCTTAAAGATCGTCTTAAGACTCATGATAAAATCAAAATTTGGGACACTAATTCCAATCTCATTTGTGCGTTATGCGGGGACAGTCCGGATTCCCTTTCACATCTCTTCTTTAAATGCTCTTTCACTTCTTTGGTTTGGCATGACCTCCATCATGTCATGAATCTCTCCTTCTCCATTGATAGCTGGTCTGATATTATTAGTCAACTCAACCCCATTAATAAGAACAAGACCATTTGGTCCATCATTAGAAGACTTGTTTTTGCTGGAGCGGTCTACCACATCTGGCGGGAAAGAAATTTACGCATTTTTACAAAAATAAAAAGATCTCATCATGCTGTCGTGAATATTGTTAAGGATGATATCCGCTGTAGACTGCTGAGTCTTTCTTTGAAAACTTCCACTAATGTTGATTTGGCTAAAACTATTTGGACCCTCCATTAATTTTCTTCCTCTAAGCTTTCTTTTTTCTCTGCTTGTTTTGGCTTGTATGGTTTGTTTGTTTTGCAGGTTGCTATCCTTTATGTTCTTGTTTGATTATGGTTCCTTCTCTTGTGTTGGTTCCTAGTTTAGCTTGTTGTCCGTTGGGGTCTGTCCCGATGGATTTTCTGTTTTTTGGTGGGGAGTCCCCAGCCTTATATTGTATTTATTCTTTTTATTAATAAAATTTGCCAGAGGTGCCGCCCTCTTTACCCAAAAAAAAAACTAGAAACCCTAATAACATCATTTGCAACATTCAAAAATCCCTAATCCATCATATGAAAACTAGAAAACCCTAATCCATCATATGAAGACTAGAAAATCCTAATAACAAATCTCCTTCTCCTTTTCATCATACTAGAAAATCCCTAATCCATCATACTAATGTTAATTTGGCTAAAATGATATGGACCATCCCTTAACAAATCTCCTTCTCCTTTTCTCTATATTTCTCTACTTGTATGTTTTGTTTTTTGCACGATGTTTTCCTTTATGTTTTTTGTTATGTTTCTATTTCCATGTACTGTTTTTGGTTTCTAGTTTAGCTTTGTTGTTGTCCTTTGGGGCCTGTCCCAATGGATTTTCTGTTTTTTCCTTTGGTGGGGAGTCCCCAGCCTCTTATTGTATTTATTCTTTTTATTAATAAAATTTGCCAGAGGTACCGTCCTCTTTACCCAAAAAAAAAATCCTAATAACATCATTTGCAACATTGAAAAACCCTAATCCATCATATGAAAACTAGAAAACCCTAATAACATCATTTGCAACATTCCAAAACCCTAATACATCATATGAAAACTAGAAAACCCTAATCCATCGTATGAAAACAACAAAACCCTAATAACATCATTTGCAACATTCAAAAACCCTAATCCATCATATGAAAACAAGAAAACCCTAATCCATCATATGAAAACTACAAAACCCTTATAACATGATTTGCAACAATCAAAAACCCTAATCCATCATATGAAAACTAGAAAACCCTAATAACATCATTTGCAACATTCAAAAACGCTAATCCATCATATGAAAACTAGAAAACCCTAATCCATCATACGAAAACTAGAAAACCCTAATAACATCATTTGTATTATTCAAAAACCCTAATTCATCATATGAAAACTAGAAACCCCTAATAACATCATTTGCAACATTCAAAAACCCTAATCCATCATATAAAACTAGAAAACCCTAATAACATCATTTGCCACATTCAAAAACCCTAATCCATCATATGAAAACTAGAAAACCCTAATCCATCATATGAAAACTAGAAAACCCTAATCCATCATATGAAAACTAGAAAACCCTAATAACATCATTTGCAACATTCAAAAAACCCTAATCCATCATATGAAAACTAGAAAACCCTAATCTATCATATGAAGACTAGAAAATCCTAATAACATCATTTGCAACATTCAAAAACCCTAATCCATCATATGAAAACTAGAAAACCTTAATAACATCATTTACAACATTCAAAAACCCTAATCCATCATATGAAAACAAGAAAACCCTAATCCATCATATGAAAACAACAAAACCCTAATAACATCATTTGCAATATTCAAAAACTTTAATCCATCATATGAAAACTAGAAAACCCTAATAACATCATTTGCAATATTCAAAAACCCTAATCCATCTTATGAAAACAAGAAAACCCTAATCCATCATATGAAAACTAGAAAACCCTAATAACATCATTTGCAACATTCAAAAACCCTAATCCATCATATTAAAACTAGAAAACCCTAATCCATCATATGCAACATTCAAAAACCCTAATCCGTCATATGAAAACTAGAAAACCCTAATCCGTCATATAAAAACTAGAAAACCCTAATAACATCATTTGCAACATTCAAAAACCTTAATCCATTATATGAAAACTTGAAAACCATAATAACATCATTTGCAACATTCAAAAACCCTAATCCTTCATATAAAAACTACAAAACCCTAATAACATCATTTGGAACATTCAAAAACCCTAATCCATTATATGAAAACTAGAAAACCCTAATTCATCATATGAAAACTAAAAAACCCTAATCCATTATATGAAAACTTGAAACCCCTAATAACATCATTTGCAACATTCAAAAACCCTAATCCATTATATGAAAACAAGAAAACCATAATAACATTATTTGCAACATTCAAAAACCCTAATCCATCATATGAAAACTAGAAAACCCTAATAATATCATTTGCAACATTCAAAAACCCTAATCCATCGTATGAAAACTAGAAAACCCTAATCCATCATACGAAAACTGGAAAACCCTAATAACATCATTTGTAACATTCAAAAACCCTAATCCAACATATGAAAACTAGAAAACCCTAATAACATCATTTGCAACATTCAAAAACCCTAATCCATCATATGAAACTAGAAAACCCGAATAACATCATTTGCCACATTCAAAAACCCTAATCCATCATATGAAAACTAGAAAACCCTAATCCATCATATGAAAACTAGAAAACCCTAATCCATCATATGAAAAGCAGAAACCCTAATAACATCATTTGAAACATTTAAAAAACCCTAATCCATCATATGAAAACTAGAAAACCCTAATCCATCATATGAAAACTAGAAAATCCTAATAACATCATTTACATCATTGAAAAACCCTAATCCATCATATGAAAACTAGAAACCCTAATAACATCATTTGCAACATTCAAAACCCCTAATCCATCATATGAAAACTAGAAAACCCTAATCCATCATATGAAAACAACTAAACCCTAATAACATCATTTGCAACATTCAAAAACCCTAATCCATCATATGAAAACAAGAAAACCCTAATCCATCATATGAAAACTAGAAAACCCTTATAACATCATTTGCAATAATCAAAAACCCTAATCCATCATATGAAAACTAGAAAACCCTAATAACATCATTTGCAACATTCAAAAACCCTAATCCATCAGATGAAAACTAGAAAACCCTAATCCATCATACGAAAACTAGAAAACCCTAATAACATCATTTGTAACATTCAAAAACCCTAATTCATCATATGAAAACTAGAAACCGCTAATAACATCATTTGAAACATTCAAAAACCCTAATCCATCATATGAAACTAGAAAACCCTAATAACATCATTTGCCACATTCAAAAACCCTAATCCATCATATGAAAACTAGAAAAACCTAATCCATCATATGAAAACTAGAAAACCCTAATCCATCATATGAAAACTAGAAAACCCTAATAAAATCATTTGCAACATTCAAAATCCCTAATCCATCATATGAAAACTAGAAAACCCTAATCCAACATATGAAAACTAGAAAAGCCTAATAACATCATTTGCAACAATCAAAAACCCTAATTCATCATATGAGAACTAGAAAACCCTAATAACATCATTTGCAACATTCAAAAACTCTAATCCATCATATGAAAACTAGAAAACCCTAATAACATCATTTGCAACATTAAAAAACCCTAATCCATCATATGAATACTAGAAAACCCTAATAACATCATTTGCAACATTCGAATACCCTAATCCATCATATGAAAACTAGAAAACCCGAATCCATCATATGTAAACTAGAAAAACTAATAACATCATTTGCAACATTCAAAAACCCTAATCCATAATATGAAAAGTAGAAAACCCTAATCTATCATACGAAAACTTGAAAACCCTAATAACATCATTTGCAACATTCAAAAAGCCTAATCTATCATATGAAAACTAGAAAACCCTAATCCATCATATGAAAACTAGAAAACCCTAATCCATCATCAGAAAACTAGAAAACCCTAATCCATCATATGAAAACTAGAAAACCCTGGATCCACTCATACCGTTTATGTGGACGTAACTTTTGGGATGCCCCCAAAAAATATGGTTCGGGATTTGCCTGGCGTAACATCCTAGATATGCGGGATAAGATAAGGGAGTATATAGTTTCCCAGATAGGTGATGGATGCTCTACTTCTGCTTGGTTTGATAACTGGCACCATGCAGGCCCTCTTTCTAATTTCTTGACTGTCCGTGACATACATGATGCGGGTTTCACTCTTGATACTAAGGTTACTGACCTGGTCCTTAATGGATCTTGGGTCCGCCCACATTGTTGGTGAAACTCCCATGCTGCTCTTCTTTCTCTTAACCCTCCTACTCTTTCCACGTCCGTCCTTGATAAACTCCTGTGGAGATCTAGAGACGGTCAACTCTCTCCTTTCTCTGTGCGTTCTGTTTGGCAGTCTATTCGCCCCTATCACCAACCGGTCTATTGGTTTCATCTTGTTTGGTTCTCCGAGAATATCCCTAGACATGCTTTCATTCTCTGGGTTGCTCTTAAAAATCGTCTTAAGACTCATGATAAAATCAAAATCTGGGACACTAAATCCAATCTCATTTGTGCGTTCTGCGGGGACTGTCCGGATTCACTTTCTCATCTCTTCTTTGATTGTTCTTTCACTTCTTTGGTTTGGGATGACCTCCATCATCTCATGAATCTCCCCTTCAAAACTGATAGCTGGTCTGATATCATTAGTCAACTCAACCCCATTAATAAGAACAAGACCATCTGGTCCATCATTAGAAGACTTGTTTTTGCTGGAGCTGTCTACCATATTTGGCGAGAAAGAAATTTACGCATTTTTAAAAAAAATAAAAAGATCTCATCATGCTGTCGTGAATAGTGTTAAGGATGATATCCGCTGTAGACTGCTGAGTCTTTCTATGAAAACTTGCACTAATGTTGATTTGGCTAAAACTATTTGGACCCTCCCTTAATTTTCTTTTTCTGCGCTTTCTTTTTTCTCTGCTTGTTTTGGCGTGTATGGTTTGTTTGTTTTGCAGGTTACTTTCCTTTATGTTCTTGTAAGCTTCTGGTTCCTTCTCTTGTTTTGGTTCCTAGTTTAGCTTGTTGTCCGTTGGGGCCTGTCCCGATGGATTTTCTGTTTTTTGGTGGCGAGTCCCCAGCCTTATATTGTACTTATTCCTTTTATTAATAAAATTTTCCAGAGGTGCCGCCCTCTTTACCAAAAAAAAAAAAACTAGAAAACCCTAATAACATCACCTGTAGCATTCAAAAACCCTAATCCATCATATGAAAACTAGAAAACCCTAATAACATCATTTGCAACATTCAAAAATCCTAATCCGTCAAATGAAAACTAGAAAACCCTTATAACATCATTTGTAACATTCAAAAACCCTAATCCATCATATGAAAACTAGAAAACCATAATAATATCATTTGCAACATTCAAAAACCCTAATCCATCATATGAAACTAGAAAACCCTAATAACATCATTTGCCACATTCAAAAACCCTAATCCATCATATGAAAACTTGTAAACCCTAATCCATCATATGAAAACTAGAAAACCCTAATCCATCATATGAAAACTAGAAACCCTAATAACATAATTTGCAACATTCAAAAAACCCTAATCCATCATATGAAAACTAGAAAACCCTAATAAAATCATTTGCAACATTCAAAATCCCTAATCCATCATATGAAAACTAGAAAACCCTAATCCAACATATGAAAACTAGAAAAGCCTAATAACATCATTTGCAACAATCAAAAACCCTAATCCATCATATGAGAACTAGAAAACCCTAATAACATCATTTGCAACATTCAAAAACCCTAATCTATCATATGAAAACTAGAAAACCCTAATAACATCATTTGCAACATTCAAAAACCCTAATCCATCATATGAAACTAGAAAACGCTAATAACATCATTTGACACATTCAAAAACCCTAATCCATCATATGAAAACTAGAAAACCTAATCCATCATATGAAAACTAGAAAACCCTAATCCATCATATGAAAACTAGAAACCCTAATAACATCGTTTGCAACATTCAAAAACCCTAATCCATCATATGAAAATTACAAAACCCTAATCTGTCATATGAAAACTAGAAAACCCTAATAACATCATTTGCAACATTCAAAAACCTTAATCCGTCATATGAAAACTTGAAAACCATAATAACATCATTTGCAACATTCAAAAACCCTAATCCTTCATAAGAAAACCAGAAAACCCTAATAACATCATTTGCAACATTCAAAAACCGTAATCCGTTATATGAAAACTAGAAAACCCTAATCCATCATATGAAAACTAAAAAACCCTAATCCATCATATGAAAACTAGAAAACCCAATTCATACAAACCCAGAAAACCCTCTCATTCTCTCTCTAAGCAATATTTACGTTTTTTAAGCACACTTTAAGTTCTTGTATTTTATTTTTAGTATTATTATGGCTGGTGTTTCACCAGGCATAGTTTCTGATTCAGATAAATGTTTGGAAAATGATAATGTATTAGAAAATCAAAATCTTTTGCTTTCTACAAATAGTTTTAAAGATCATGAAATTACTATCAATATGGTTGAAAAAAGATTAAAAAGAATAAAAACAAAACAGCCTTATTTCTTCAAACATCTGGATAGAGGCATAAAAAAAAGAAATTTATTACAAATCATAAACATGTTACAAATTTAGCTGCTACTAAAGAAACAAATTTACATTTTCCAAAAAAAACTTGAAAAAAATAATCAACATGGAGAGTATGAGGCAGATTCGATTGAATTAGATACATCTCATTTGGTTGATGGAAACTATCCTAGTGAACCTACTCTCCATGAGGAACGTCAAAATCATGCATCAAAGGTGATCATGAATATAAACAGGAACACTACTTCTTGCATGGGAGAAGAAGGAGAGTCGACTTTACATGGTCATAGTGATTCTCACACACAAAAGATCAAGAACATCAATGGGCAAAGAAAGGAAGATCATAGCAAGGCTACAAGTGGTTACAACAATCTACACCTCACGGCCACCATTTTGCAGCAATAGCTCACGGCCAAAAAAACCAACCACATCGAACCTACAGCTCACGGCCAAGAATTTGCAGCAAAAACGATGTGTGATGATGCAAATGGTCTTAATCAAACATCGGTCATGGAGGGGCTACAAGATGTTCCAACGGTTGACAATGATGAAGATGTTAGTGCTTTACATCTTGGAGGGACACATCCATGCAAAGAAAACGTGAATGGTTTTGATGAAGCTGGAAACCTTGAAGCCGTGAATGGAATTCCTGAACCTGGAATCGTTGAAGCAGTGAACACATTAGATGAAGCCGGAATTGTTGAAGCCGTGAAAGGATTTTTTGAAGCTGGAATGGGTGAAGCCGTGATCGGTTTTGATGAAGCTGAAATTGTAGCCGATGATGATCACTCTTTCAATGGAGAGCAAACGGTCATGTCTATTCCTTCAAAGAAAAGTGCTCCTTTGGCCTACTCCAATACTCACGATCAATTGAATACAAATGGAGGTATCTACTTTAATCCTTCTACTAATGTGACTAATAATGAGTGTCCCCTTAGTGCCTTGCAAGTCAAAGAATCCTATGCTCCTAATCATGAATGTCCCCCACAATTTATTGACTTTGCCTCTAGTTTTGAAATGAATTCGGAAGGTGTGAAGAAGCCGATGGCTTCTAATTCCATGATGGGTCAATGTTTAAATACTTTAGCCCATGAGAAAACCAATACATATAACTCTATTCTTGGACCAAGCCCAAACAATCTAGCCCATACTAATAATATTAAGCCCATTGAAATTATGGAAGAAGCCCAAAAATCTTTTATAGGCCAAGATACTTGCAATTTATCTCATAGAAAAACCTTTGGCACTAATGATATAAGTTCACATGCATTTGAGTATAATTCCAATAACAATAATTTTAATTTCAATCATCAAAATAAAAATAAAGACAAAAATGTTTGGACTAGAAAATTACCGTTACTTAATAATTCTCATGCTAATATCATTACTGGATCACAAAAACACGCTAACGATAACTTTCGTTTTATTCCAAACTTATGTAATGATATTAATGTTCCAGTAGATATTCCTTTACAGTCCGTTACTAAAGTTTGTCAAAATTTTGCTAGGACTATATGTGGTTACTTTGTTGGAAAAAAATGAATTACTCTGATGTTCGTTATCTAGCTTCCAAATTGTGGTCTATACATGGCCTTCAAGATGTCCTTCTAAATGGAAAAGGAGTTTATCTTTTTAAATTTAGTGACGACAATGGTCTGCATCATGTTATCACCCATGGACCCTGGACTTTTAAGGGTGTCCCGATGGTCATTCAAAAATGGCGTCATAAGAATAATCACGACAAGCTTCCTCTCTGGGTTAAAATACATGATATCCCCTATGAGGCTTGGAGTGATGATGGACTTAGTCATATTGCCTCTAAAATTGGTAAGCCTCTTGCTATGGACTCATATACGGCTAATATGTGCAAGCATGCGGCTGGAAAATCTGTATATGCTCGTGTTCTTCTTGAGGTCCCAACAAAATCTAATTGGGTTGATAAAGTAAATATACGTATTCCGGATCTAGATACGCTTGAATACTCCACCCATACCCTTAGTATTGAATATGAATGGAAACCCCCTATGTGCTCTCATTTCATGGTCTATGGTCATGAAAATAATAACTGTATGCATGTTATCTCTAATACCAATGAAACTAAACCCAAAGATAAAATGCCTATTGATCAGGTGATAGTTACATCTCCTATGCAACTTGATGATGGATTTACGGTTGTTACTAAAAAGAAATCTTTAATGAAAAAAGGGCCAAATTATGAAAATACTAAAAAGGATATTTCTCAAGGTAAGTCTATTAGAAATACCCAATCGGGTGTTAAGAATACTGAAATTGCTAAAAATAATGTCAATAATAAATATGTTAAAAGTAAAACTCTTTCTAGAAAGGAATATCACCCTGTCCCTAAAAAAACTAGTCCTTCAACTAGCCTTGTCCCTAACAAGATACGCCATCCCATTATCCCTCAATCTAGAGATGTTGTTGGTTTCCCTAGCCCCATCCTCCGGCTCTCATCCTCTACACCTCCTAAATTTTCTAAGCTATCCACTCCTATTTTCAACGCCTTTTCTATTCTAGAGTCTTGTTCCAACGATATGATGGATCGTCCTGCTCACTCTTCCCAAATCCCCCCTAGTCATGCCCCTTTCTCTCTTATTCCTGAAGATTTTGATCCTGATTCTGTAGACATTTCGGATGTGGATGAACTAATTGAGGTCGAATATGATGATGGTGTTACGGCAAAATTTATCAATGATGATGATATGGAATCTCCTAATGACCATATTAGAATAACTCAGGCGTCCGAGCAGATGGATTCCACCAACATTCCAGTTTCCATATGACGCACATCGCTGCTTGGAATACTCGCGGTCTCTGTAAGCCTTCTCATCAGAAAGCCTTGAGAGATCTTATCCGCGATCAAAATGTTCATATTTGTGCTTCTATTGAGACTCGTGCTTCTTTCCATAACCTTCCTCTTATCTGTAGTCGTACTTTTGGATCTTGGTCGTGGTCGTCCAACGGTCTCTTCTCCCCTAGAGGGACTAGAATTGTGGTTGCCTGGGATCCGCTTGCCATTGATATGATGCTTATCGACTTAAATGATCAGGTTATGCATTTCAAAGTTAATATTCGTGATTCTAATAAATCCTTTTTCTGCTCCTTCGTCTATGCTCATAATGATCACATGATGCGTCGCTCTCTCTGGCATTCTCTTGCGGTCCATAAGAATATGGTTAGAGATACCCCTTGGATTATCTTGGGTGATTTCAATGTTGCTCTTGATATTAAAGATAGCACCTCCGGTTCGTCTGGGATTTCTCATGCCATGGAGGACTTCAGGGACTGTGTCAATCTTATGGAAATGGAGGATCTTAACTATAAAGGACTCTTCTACACATGGACCAAGTCTCCTAATGGTTCCGGTGGCATCCTCAAAAAGATCGATCGTGTCATGGCAAATACTCACTTTGTTGCTTCTTTCCCCTCCTCTACTGTCAATTTTCTCCCTTACCGTTCGTCCGATCATACTCCTGCTGTGCTTTCTCTCCCCCATCGTGCCCCTTTCCAACCTAAACCTTTCAAGTTCCCTAATTTCCTGACTTATAAGAATGATTTCAAGCAGATTGTTGCATCTTCTTGGAACCCCAATATCACTGGATATCGGATGTATAAGGTTTTAAAAAACCTTAAAAATCTGAAAGTGCCTATACGTAAGATGCTTCGCAACCAGGGAAACCTCTTTTCTAAGGTTATCTCTCTTCGTAATGAGCTTGATAGAGTTCAGATTGCTTTGGATATGGATCCTTTCAAAAAGGATCTTCGTGAAGAACAATGCAGGTATCTCCTCGCTTATAACGAGGCTAGCCTGGATGAAGAGAGGTTCCTAAAACAAAAGGCTAAGGTTAACTGGCTGCGTGAGGGTGATAAAAATTCGGCTTTTTTCCACAAAGCGGTTAAAAGTCGTAAATCTCGCAATCGTATTAATTCTATCCAGGATGCTCAAGGTAACTGGATCTCAGGGAACGATCTTCCTAATCTTTTTGTTTCTCACTTTGAAGCCTTCTTGGGTACTGCCCAGCCTTCCACTACTATTCGTGATCCTTCTTCCCTCTTCTCTAATAAGCTTTCCCCCCTCCAATCTGCTGCCATGCTTACTCCTGTTACTGACGCGGAGGTTAAGTGTGTCCTGTTCCAGATGGGTGATGATAAAGCTCCTGGTTCTGATGGTTTCTCTGCTAAGTTCTTCAAGTCTGCTTGGGATATTGTGGGTCATGATTTCTGTATGGCTGTTAAGGAATTTTTCTTTTCTGGCAAACTTCTTAAGTCTTTCAACAGCACCATCCTTGCGCTCATCCCTAAAGTTGATTCCCCCACCAAAGTCACTGATTTCCGCCCTATAGCTTGTTGTAACGTTGTTTACAAGTGTATCAGCAAGCTTATTGCGGATCGTATCAAAAACCATCTTTCTTCTCTGGTTGATGAAAACCAGTCTGCTTTCATCCCTGGTCGTTTGATCACCGACAACGTCCTTCTTGTACACGAGCTCATGCAGGATTATCATCGTGATCGTGGTCCTCCTAGGTGTGCTTTTAAGGTTGATATTCAAAAAGCATACGACACGGTTGACTGGACGTTTCTGCGGACCATCTTGTTTGGGTTTGGTTTTCCCGATCGTATGATTGACTGGATCATGACATGTGTTTCCAAGGTTGCTTACTCTGTGAGTATCAATGGGAATACTCATGGTTATTTCGACGGTAAAAGGGGCCTTCGGCAGGGTGACCCCCTCTCTCCTTATCTCTTCACTCTTGTCATGGAAGTGCTTAACCTTATGATCAAGAGAAACATCCATGATTCTGATTCTTTTAAATACCATAGACAATGTGATGATCAAAATATCACCCATCTCTGCTTTGCCGACGATCTCCTTCTCTTCTGCCATGGTGATAGTTCCTCGGTTAAACTCATATGTGATTCTCTTGAGGAATTCTCTGGGGTTTCTGGCCTCCATCCCAATACTGCGAAGAGTGAAGCTTTCTACTGTAATGTTGGTGAGAGGACCAAGGCTACCATTGACCTTATTGTTAAATTTCCTGAGGGCTCTTTTCCTGTCCGATACCTTGGCATTCCTCTCATCACCACGCGTCTTGCACACAAAGACTGTAAAGGCCTTGTTGATAAAGTCAAAATGCAGGATTAATGACTGGAAAAACAAGTCTCTTTCCTTTGCTGGTCGTCTCCAGCTCATCCTCTCTGTCCTTTCTTCTACTCAAATCTATTGGGCTTCTGTTTTTATTCTTCCTAAATCTATCTCTAATGATATTGAGAAGCTCATGAGAGGTTTCCTCTGGTGCCATGGTGAGTTGAAACGTGGTAAAGCTAAAGTCTCCTGGAAAACTGTTTGCCTTCCTAAGGAACATGGTGGTCTTGGCATACGTAATCTTGCTATTTGGAATGTTGCCCTTATGGCTTCCCATGTTTGGAGACTCCTTTCCAAGAAAGAGTCCCTATGGGTTAAGTGGATCCACTCTTACCGTTTATGTGGCCGTAACTTTCGGGATGCCCCCAAAAAATACGGTACTGGATTTGCCTGGCGTAACATCCTGGATATGCGGGATAAGATAAGGGAGTATATAGTTTCCCAGATTGGTGATGGATGCTCTACTTCTGCTTGGTTTGATAACTGGCACCCAGCGGGCCCTCTTTCTAAATTCTTATCTGCCCGTGACATCCATGATGCGGGTTTCACTCCTGATACAAAGGTTGCTGACCTGGTTCTTAACGGATCTTGGGTTCGGCCTCATTGTTGGAGAGATTCCCATACTGCTCTTCTTTCTCATAACCCCCCTACTCTTTCCACATTTGTCCCTGATAATCTCCTTTGGAGATCTAGAGACGGTCAACTCTCTCCTTTCTCTGTTCGTTCTGTTTGGCAGACTATTCGCCCCTATCATCAACCGGTCGTTTGGTTTCATCTTGTTTGGTTCTCTCAGAACATCCCCAGACATGCTTTCATTCTTTGGGTTGCTCTTAAAAATCGCCTTAACACTCATGATAAAATCAAAATTTAGGACACTAATTCCAATCTCATTTGTGCGTTCTGCGGTGACTGTCCGGATTCCCTTTCCCATCTCTTCTTTGAATGTTCTTTCACTTCTTTGGTTTGGCATGACCTCCATCATGTCATGAATCTCTCCTTCTCCACTGATAGCTGGTCTGATATCATTAGCCAACTCAACCCCAGTAATAAGAACAAGACCATATGGTCCATCATTAGAAAACTTGTTTTTGCTGGAGCTGTCTACCACATTTGGCGGGAAAGAAATTTACGCATTTTTAAAAAAATAAAAAGATCCCATCAGGCAGTCGTGAATAGTGTTAAGGATGATATCCGCTGTAGACTGCTCAGTCTATCTATGAAAACATGCACTAATGTTGTTTTGGCTAAAACTATTTCGACCCTCCCTTAATTTTCTTCATTTGCGCTTTCTCTCTTTTTCTGCTTGTTTTGGCTTGTATGGTTTGTTTGTTTTGCAGGTTGTTTTCCTTTATGTTCTGTCTTCTTCTGGTTCCTTCTCTTGTTTTGGTTCCTAGTTTAGCTTGTTGTCCGTTGGGGCCTGTCCCGATGAATTTTCTGTTTTTTGGTGGGGAGTCCCCAGCCTTATATTGTATTTATTCTTTTTATTAATAAATTTGCCAGAGGTGCCGCCCTCTTTACCCAAAAAAAAAAAACTAGAAAACCCTAATAACATCATTTGCAACATTCAAAAACCCTAATATATCATATGAAAACTAGAAAACCCTAATCTATCATATAAAAACTAGAAAACCCTAATCCATCATTAGAAATCTAGAAAACCCTAATAACATCATTTGTAACATTCAAAAACCCTAATCCATCATATGAAAACTAGAAAACCCTAATAACATCATTGCAACATTCAAAAACCCTAACCCATCAAATGAAAACTAGAAAACCCTAATAACCCTAATAACATCATTTGTAACATTCAAAAACCCTAATCCATCATATGAAAACTAGAAAACCCTAATAAGATCATATGCAACATTCAAAAACCGTAATCCATCATATGAAAACTATAAAACCCTAATCCATCATATGAAAACTAGAAAAACCTAATAACATCATTTACAACATTCAAAAACCTTAATCTATCATATGAAAACAAGAAAACCCTAATAACATCATTTGCAAAATTAAAATACCCTAATCCATCAAATGAAAACTAGTAAAAACAAAACCATCATATGAAAACAAGAAAACCCTAATAACATCATTTGCAACATTTAAAACCCTAATCCATCATATGAAAATTAGAAAACCCTAATCCATCATACGAAAACTAGAAAACCGTAATAACATCATTTGTAACATTCAAAAACCCTAACCCATCATATGAAAACTAGAAAACCCTAATTCGTCATATGAAAACTAAAAAACCCTAATCCATCATGTGAAAACTAGAAAACTCTAATAACATCTTTTGCAACATTCAAAAACCCTAATCCATCATATGAAAACTATAAAACCCTAATAACATCATTTGCAACACTCAAAAACCTTAATCCATCATATGAAAACTAGAAAACCCTAATAACATCATTTACATAATTCAAAAACCCTAATCTATCCTTTGAAAACTAGAAAACCCTAATCCGTCATATGAAAACTAGAAAACCATAATCTATCATATGAAAACTAGAAAACCCATAATCTATCATATGAAAACTCATCATGAAAACTAGAAAACCCTAATCCGTCATATGAAAACTAGAAAACCATAATCTATCATATGAAAACTCCTCATGCTGTCGTTAATATTGTTAAGGACCTTAATCCATCATATGAAAACTAGAAAACCCTAATAACATCATTTACATAATTCAAAAACCCTAATCAATCATATGAAAACTAGAAAACCCTAATCCGTCATATGAAAACTTGAAAACCATAATCTATCATATGAAAACCATAATCTATCCTTTGAAAACTAGAAAACCCTAATCCGTCATATGAAAACTAGAAAACCATAATCTATCATATGAAAACTCATCATGCTGTCGTGAATATTGTTAAGGATGATATCCGCTGTAGACTGCTGAGTCTTTCTTTGAAAACTTCCACTAATGTTGATTTGGCTAAAACTATTTGGACCCTCCATTAATTTTCTTCCTCTAAGCTTTCTTTTTTCTCTGCTTGTTTTGGCTTGTATGGTTTGTTTGTTTTGCAGGTTGCTATCCTTTATGTTCTTGTTTGATTATGGTTCCTTCTCTTGTGTTGGTTCCTAGTTTAGCTTGTTGTCCGTTGGGGTCTGTCCCGATGGATTTTCTGTTTTTTTGTGGGGAGTCCCCAGCCTTATATTGTATTTATTCTTTTTATTAATAAAATTTGCCAGCGGTGCCGCCCTCTTTACCCAAAAAAAAAAAACTAGAAACCCCAATAACATCATTTGCAACATTCAAAAATCCCTAATCCATCATATGAAAACTAGAAAACCCTAATCCATCATATGAAGACTAGAAAATCCTAATAACAAATCTCCTTCTCCTTTTCATCATACTAGAAAATCCCTAATCCATCATACTAATGTTAATTTGGCTAAAATGATATGGACCATCCCTTAACAAATCTCCTTCTCCTTTTCTCTATATTTCTCTACTTGTATGTTTTGTTTTTTGCACGATGTTTTCCTTTATGTTTTTTGTTATGTTTCTATTTCCATGTACTATTTTTGGTTTCTAGTTTAGCTTTGTTGTTGTCCTTTGGGGCCTGTCCCAATGGATTTTCTGTTTTTTCCTTTGGTGGGGAGTCCCCAGCCTCTTATTGTATTTATTCTTTTTATTAATAAAATTTGCCAGAGGTACCGTCCTCTTTACCCAAAAAAAAATCCTAATAACATCATTTGCAACATTGAAAAACCCTAATCCATCATATGAAAACTAGAAAACCCTAATAACATCATTTGCAACATTCCAAAACCCTAATACATCATATGAAAACTAGAAAACCCTAATCCATCGTATGAAAACAACAAAACCCTAATAACATCATTTGCAACATTCAAAAACCCTAATCCATCATATGAAAACAAGAAAACCCTAATCCATCATATGAAAACTACAAAACCCTAATAACATCATTTACAACAATCAAAAACCCTAATCCATCATATGAAAACTAGAAAAACCCTAATAACATCATTTGCAACATTCAAAAACGCTAATCCATCATATGAAAACTAGAAAACCCTAATCCATCATACCAAAACTAGAAAACCCTAATAACATCATTTGTAACATTCAAAAACCCTAATTCATCATATGAAAACTAGAAACCCCTAATAACATCATTTGCAACATTCAAAAACCCTAATCCATCATATAAAACTAGAAAACCCTAATAACATCATTTGCCACATTCAAAAACCCTAATCCATCATATGAAAACTAGAAAACCCTAATCCATCATATGAAAACTAGAAAACCCTAATCCATCATATGAAAACTAGAAAACCCTAATAACATCATTTGCAACATTCAAAAAACCCTAATCCATCATATGAAAACTAGAAAACCCTAATCTATCATATGAAAACTAGAAAATCCTAATAACATCATTTGCAACATTCAAAAACCCTAATCCATCATATGAAAACTAGAAAACCCTAATAACATCATTTACAACATTCAAAAACCCTAATCCATCATATGAAAACAAGAAAACCCTAATCCATCATATGAAAACAACAAAACCCTAATAACATCATTTGCAATATTCAAAAACTTTAATCCATCATATGAAAACTAGAAAACCCTAATAACATCATTTGCAATATTCAAAAACCCTAATCCATCTTATGAAAACAAGAAAACCCTAATCCATCATATGAAAACTAGAAAACCATAATCCATCATATGAAAACTAGAAAACCCTAATAACATCATTTGCAACATTCAAAAACCCTAATCCATCATATGAAAACTAGAAAACCCTAATCCATCATATGCAACATTCAAAAACCCTAATCCGTCATATGAAAACTAGAAAACCCTAATCCGTCATATAAAAACTAGAAAACCCTAATAACATCATTTGCAACATTCAAAAACCTTAATCCATTATATGAAAACTTGAAAACCATAATAACATCATTTGCAACATTCAAAAACCCTAATCCTTCATATAAAAACTACAAACCCTAATAACATCATTTGGAACATTCAAAAACCCTAATCCATTATATGAAAACTAGAAAACCCTAATCCATCATATGAAAACTAAAAAACCCTAATCCATTATATGAAAACTTGAAACCCCTAATAACATCATTTGCAACATTCAAAAACCCTAATCCATTATATGAAAACAAGAAAACCTTAATAACATTATTTGCAACATTCAAAAACCCTAATCCATCATATGAAAACTAGAAAACCCTAATAATATCATTTGCAACATTCAAAAACCCTAATCCATCGTATGAAAACTAGAAAACCCTAATCCATCATACGAAAACTGGAAAACCCTAATAACATCATTTGTAACATTCAAAAACCCTAATCCAACATATGAAAACTAGAAAACCCAAATAACATCATTTGCAACATTCAAAAACCCTAATCCATCATATGAAACTAGAAAACCCGAATAACATCATTTGCCACATTCAAAAACCCTAATCCATCATATGAAAACTAGAAAACCCTAATCCATCATATGAAAACTAGAAAACCCTAATCCATCATATGAAAACTAGAAAATCCTAATAACATCATTTACAACATTGAAAAACCCTAATCCATCATATGAAAACTAGAAACCCTAATAACATCATTTGCAACATTCAAAACCCCTAATCCATCATATGAAAACTAGAAAACCCTAATCCATCATATGAAAACAACAAAACCCTAATAACATCATTTGCAACATTCAAAAACCCTAATCCATCATATGAAAACAAGAAAACCCTAATCCATCATATGAAAACTAGAAAACCCTTATAACATCATTTGCAATAATCAAAAACCCTAATCCATCATATGAAAACTAGAAAACCCTAATAACATCATTTGCAACATTCAAAAACCCTAATCCATCAGATGAAAACTAGAAAACCCTAATCCATCATACGAAAACTAGAAAACCCTAATAACATCATTTGTAACATTCAAAAACCCTAATTCATCATATGAAAACTAGAAACCGCTAATAACATCATTTGAAACATTCAAAAACCCTAATCCATCATATGAAACTAGAAAACCCTAATAACATCATTTGCCACATTCAAAAACCCTAATCCATCATATGAAAACTAGAAAACCCTAATCCATCATATGAAAACTAGAAAACCCTAATCCATCATATGAAAACTAGAAAACCCTAATAAAATCATTTGCAACATTCAAAATCCCTAATCCATCATATGAAAACTAGAAAAACCTAATCCAACATATGAAACTAGAAAAGCCTAATAACATCATTTACAACAATCAAAAACCCTAATCCATCATATGAGAACTAGAAAACCCTAATAACATCATTTGCAACATTCAAAAACTCTAATCCATCATATGGAAACTAGAAAACCCTAATAACATCATTTGCAACATTAAAAAAACCTAATCCATCATATGAATACTAGAAAACCCTAATAACATCATTTGCAACATTCGAATACCCTAATCCATCATATGAAAACTAGAAAACCCGAATCCATCATATGCAAACTAGAAAAACTAATAACATAATTTGCAACATTCAAAAACCCTAATCCATAATATGAAAAGTAGAAAACCCTAATCAATCATACGAAAACTTGAAAACCCTAATAACATCATTTGCAACATTCAAAAAGCCTAATCTATCATATGAAAACTAGAAAACCCTAATCCATCATATGAAAACTAGAAAACCCTAATCCATCATCAGCAAACTAGAAAACCCTAATCCATCATATGAAAACTAGAAAACCCTGGATCCACTCATACCGTTTATGTGGACGTAACTTTTAGGATGCCCCCAAAAAATATGGTTCGGGATTTGCCTGGCGTAACATCCTAGATATGCGGGATAAGATAAGGGAGTATATAGTTTCCCAGATAGGTGATGGATGCTCTACTTCTGCTTGGTTTGATAACTGGCACCCTGCAGGCCCTCTTTCTAATTTCTTGACTGTCCGTGACAACCATGATGCGGGTTTCACTCCTGATACTAAGGTTACTGACCTGGTCCTTAATGGATCTTGGGTCCGCCCACATTGTTGGAGAAACTCCCATGCTGCTCTTCTTTCTCTTAACCCTCCTACTCTTTCCACGTCCGTCCTTTCTCTGTGCGTTCTGTTTGGTAGTCTATTCGCCCGTATCACCAACCGGTCTATTGGTTTCATCTTGTTTGGTTCTCCCTGAATATCCTTAGACATGCTTTCATTCTCTGGGTTGCTCTTAAAAATCGTCTTAAGACTCATGATAAAATCAAAATCTGGGACACTAAATCCAATCTCATTTGTGCGTTCTGCGGGGACTGTCCGGATTCACTTTCTCATCTCTTCTTTGATTGTTCTTTCACTTCTTTGGTTTGGGATGACCTCCATCATCTCATGAATCTCTCCTTCAAAACTGATAGCTGGTCTGATATCATTAGTCAACTCAACCCCATTAATAAGAACAAGACCATCTCGTCCATCATTAGAAGACTTGTTTTTGCTGGAGCTGTCTACCATATTTGGCGAGAAAGAAATTTACGCATTTTTAAAAAAATTAAAAAGATCTCATCATGCTGTCGTGAATAGTGTTAAGGATGATATCCGCTGTAGACTGCTGAGTCTTTCTATGAAAACTTGCACTAATGTTGATTTGGCTAAAACTATTTGGACCCTCCCTTAATTTTCTTCCTCTGCGCTTTCTTTTTTCTCTGCTTGTTTTGGCGTGTATGGTTTGTTTGTTTTGCAGGTTACTTTCCTTTATGTTCTTGTAAACTTCTGGTTCCTTCTCTTGTTTTGGTTCCTAGTTTAGCTTGTTGTCTGTTGGGGCCTGTCCTGATGGATTTTCTGTTTTTTGGTGGGGAGTCCCCAGCCTTATATTGTACTTATTCTTTTTATTAATAAAATTTGCCAGAGGTGCCGCCCTCTTTACCCAAAAAAAAAAACTAGAAAACCCTAATAACATCACCTGTAGCATTCAAAAACCCTAATCCATCATATGAAAACTAGAAAACCCTAATAACATCATTTGCAACATTCAAAAATCCTAATCCGTTAAATGAAAACTAGAAAACCCTTATAACATCATTTGTAACATTCAAAAACCCTAATCCATCATATGAAAACTAGAAAACCATAATAATATCATTTGCAACATTCAAAAACCCTAATCCATCATATGAAACTAGAAAACCCTAATAACATCATTTGCCACATTCAAAAACCCTAATCCATCATATGAAAACTAGTAAACCCTAATCCATCATATGAAAACTAGAAAACCCTAATCCATCATATGAAAACTAGAAACCCTAATAACATCATTTGCAACATTCAAAAAACCCTAATCCATCGTATGAAAACTAGAAAACCCTAATAAAATCATTTGCAACATTCAAAATCCCTAATCCATCATATGAAAACTAGAAAACCCTAATCCAACATATGAAAACTAGAAAAGCCTAATAACATCATTTGCAACAATCAAAAACCCTAATACATCATATGAGAACTAGAAAACCCTAATAACATCATTTGCAACATTCAAAAACCCTAATCTATCATATGAAAACTAGAAAACCCTAATAACATCATTTGCAACATTCAAAAACCCTAATCCATCGTATGAAACTAGAAAACCCTAATAACATCATTTGACACATTCAAAAACCCTAATCCATCATTTGAAAACTAGAAAACCTAATCCATCATATGAAAACTAGAAAACCCTAATCCATCATATGAAAACTAGAAACCCTAATAACATCGTTTGCAACATTCAAAAACCCTAATCCATCATATGAAAATTACAAAACCCTAATCTGTCATATGAAAACTACATAACCCTAATAACATCATTTGCAACATTCAAAAACCTTAATCCGTCATATGAAAACTTGAAAACCATAATAACATCATTTGCAACATTCAAAAACCCTAATCCTTCATAAGAAAACCAGAAAACCCTAATAACATCATTTGCAACATTCAAAAACCGTAATCCGTTATATGAAAACTAGAAAACCCTAATCCATCATATGAAAACTAAAAAACCCTAATCCATCATATGAAAACTAGAAAACCCTAATAACATCATTTGCAACATTCAAAAACCCTAATTTATCATATGAAAACTAGAAAACCCTAATCTATCATATAAAAACTAGAAAACCCTAATCCATCATTAGAAATCTAGAAAACCCTAATAACATCATTTGTAACATTCAAAAACCCTAATCCATCATATGAAAACTAGAAAACCCTAATAACATCATTGCAACATTCAAAAACCCTAACCCATCAAATGAAAACTAGAAAACCCTAATAACATCATTTGTAACATTCAAAAACCCTAATCCATCATATGAAAACTATAAAACCCTAATAAGATCATATGCAACATTCAAAAACCGTAATCCATCATATGAAAACTATAAAACCCTAATCCATCATATGAAAACTAGAAAAACCTAATAACATCATTTACAACATTCAAAAACCTTAATCTATCATATGAAAACAAGAAAACCCTAATAACATCATTTGCAAAATTAAAATACCCTAATCCATCAAATGAAAACTAGTAAAAACAAAACCATCATATGAAAACAAGAAAACCCTAATAACATCATTTGCAACATTTAAAACCCTAATCCATCATATGAAAATTAGAAAACCCTAATCCATCATACGAAAACTAGAAAACCCAAATAACATCATTTGTAACATTCAAAAACCCTAACCCATCATATGAAAACTAGAAAACCCTAATTCGTCATATGAAAACTAAAAAACCCTAATCCATCATGTGAAAACTAGAAAACTCTAATAACATCTTTTGCAACATTCAAAAACCCTAATCCATCATATGAAAACTATAAAACCCTAATAACATCATTTGCAACACTCAAAAACCTTAATCCATCATATGAAAACTAGAAAACCCTAATAACATCATTTACATAATTCAAAAACCCTAATCTATCCTTTGAAAACTAGAAAACCCTAATCCGTCATATGAAAACTAGAAAACCATAATCTATCATATGAAAACTAGAAAACCCATAATCTATCATATGAAAACATCATGAAAACTAGAAAACCCTAATCCGTCATATGAAAACTAGAAAACCATAATCTATCATATGAAAACTCCTCATGCTGTCGTTAATATTGGTAAGGACCTTAATCCATCATATGAAAACTAGAAAACCCTAATAACATCATTTACATAATTCAAAAACCCTAATCAATCATATGAAAACTAGAAAACCCTAATCCGTCATATGAAAACTAGAAAACCATAATCTATCATATGAAAACCATAATCTATCCTTTGAAAACTAGAAAACCCTAATCCGTCATATGAAAACTAGAAAACCATAATCTATCATATGAAAACTCATCATGCTGTCGTTAATATTGTTAAGGATGATATCCGCTATAGACTGCTGAGTCTTTCTTTTAAAACATGCACTAATGTTGAGTTGGCTAAAACTATTTGGACCCTCCCTTAATTTTCTTACTCTAAGCTTTCTTTTTTCTCTGCTTGTTTTGGCTTGTATGGTGTGTTTGTTTTGCAGGTTGCTCTCCTTTATGTTATTGTTTGCTTATGGTTCCTTCTATTGTTTTGGTTCCTAGTTTTGCTTGTTGTCCGTTGGGGCATGTCCCGATGGATTTTCTGTTTTTTGGTGGGGAGTCCCCAGCCTTAAATTGTATTTATTCTTTTTATTAATAAAATTTGCCAGAGGTGCCGCCCTCTTTACCCAAAAAAAAAACTAGAAAACCCTAATAACATCATTTGCAACATTCAAAAACCCTAATCCATCATATGAAAACTAGAAAACCCTAATCCATCATATGCAACATTCAAAAACCCTAATTCGTCATATGAAAACTAGAAAACCCTAATCCGTCATATGAAAACCCCAAAACCATCATATGAAAACTAGAAAACCGGAAAAATTCTCTCTAAGTTTTTCTCTCTAAGTCAGCTATTCGATTTTTTGGAATCTTTAAAGTTTTTGTATTTTTATTTTAATTATGGCTGGTGTTTCACCAGGCATAATACCTGGTTCAGATCAATCTCTGGATAATGAAAATGTTTTAGAAAATCATAAACTTATATTTCCTGCACATGGTCTTATAGATCATGAAATTACTTTGAATTTGGTTGAAAAAAGATTAAAAAACATAAAAACAAAACAGCCATATTTATTCAAACATCTTGATAGAACCATCCACAAAAATAAATCTGTTATTAACCAAAAATATATTTCAGATTTAGCTGCTGGAAATAAATTACATTTTCATTCTCATAATAATCCTGAAACATATAACGATTATGGAGTGAATCATGCTTTGGAGAAGAATGACTCGTTTCAGGCAGGTGACACATTTAAATCTTTTACACAAGCAGCTCCTGAAGATGTTGTTGAAGATGTTGATCTTGAGATGCACCAAGGAAGGCTCAAGGATTACTCCTCTGGCAAAGAAGATGGTGAAGATGTCGAATATACAAAGATAAAGAACACCTCTGAAGAAGGATCTCATACTAACCGTGAAGCTCATGCTACAAATTTAAAGAACACCATCGAATCTGCATTCAAGGGAGTAAGTGAATACGGACAAAAAGGTGATGAAGTGCTTGAAGGTGGCACACTTACGGACAAGGCAGATGATGTCCTCATCAATTCAAGCATTGGTTTTCCTAGTCTACATAAAATCACGGGTTCAACTCCAATCAAACATGTTGCTGCGGGTTTGAAGAGTGGGGAAGAAAATGAAGTTCATCCTATTCTAGTTCAACGTGAAGATGAAGATGCAAACTTGATGAACACCAAAGGGCAGGAGGGAGTTGCTGCATCCAATGCTGAAAGTGTGCTACAGGCTCCAACGGTCATTATTCCTCTCTTGTCTACAACGGTCACGGCTCAAGGTATGAAACATGACAACTCTTTTATTAATTCAAATCCCTCCTTTATGAATGTAGATTGTGGGTTAAATAATAAACTAGTGGGAAAGGTGGGGGACAACAATGATAACAATAAGCTAGTGGGAGACAAGGACTATCATGCCTCACATGCTACCCATCCTTTTGTTCAATTGCCGAGATGCCCTTCTAAAGTTGCGGAACCTAGTGTTTCTAATGTGGGACATAACTATGATAACTCTAGGATAGTGGGAGACAAGGAGACAATTGACTCAAATGATACCTCTTTTGACTTCTCCTTTCCCTCTTTGCAATTGCCGAATACTAATTGTGCGTATCCTACTAATCGTGAGAATACTAGTGTGCCTTGTTTGGATCATCTTCCTTCTCTTTTGGGCCAACCTAAAAGATCTTCACATTTGGGCTACCATAAACAAACTTATTTTCCTTATAGACCTAACAACATCAAGCCCAACAATTTTAATAAAACTAATTGGGCTAAGAAAAATAAGTCTTTTAATACTAAAAACTATGAAATTAAAAAACCGGATAATAATATTCATGTTAATTCTAGATTGAGTAATGAAGCTGAGGTTATTCATTTACATAATTCCAACAAGCTAGATAAGATTAATGGTAACTTGGAAGCAAAAAACTTAAATTACAACGCTTGGTCTAGTAAATTACCTATGCTAGTTAACTCTCAAGCTAACATTTTAAGTGGTTCTAAAAAACACTCTAGCGACAACTTTCGTTTCATACCTAATCTAAGTAATGATGTTGATGTGCCAGTAGACATCCCGATCAATGTTGTTAATAAGATATGTGAGACTCATGCTCGAACCATATGCGGTTATTTCGTGGGATGTAAAATGAATTATTCCGATGTTCGTTATCTTGCCTCTAAGATGTGGTCTCAACATGGTCTGGAAGATGTTTTGTTAAATGTTAAAGGTGTATATCTTTTTAAATTTAACAATGACCAAGGTCTAAAACATGTTATCACCCACAGACCTTGGACATTTAGGAGTGCCCCCATTGTTATGCAAAAATGGAGACCCGGTCTTAGCATTCATAGAAACAACCATGACAAACTTCCTCTATGGATTAAAATTCATGACATACCTTATGAGACTTGGAGTGAGGAAGGATTAAGTCACATTGCTTCTAAAATTGGTAAACCTCTTGCTATGGACTCTTATACTGCTAACATGTGTACTTATGCTGCGGGTAAGGCAGTTTATGCACGTGTCCTTTTAGAGGTCCCTACTCGTCCCTCATGGGTGGACAAAATTAACATCCGTATCCCAGATCCTGAAACTCTTGAATTTTCTTCCCATACGCTTAGAGTTGAGTATGAATGGAAACCACTTATGTGCTCTCATTGTCAGGTGTTTGGTCACGAAACACATGTTTGTATGCATGTTATTACTAAAACTAATGATCCTTCTATTGCTAATCATATGGATACTTCTACCATTAATGCTACTTCTATTATAGATAATATTGATGATTTTACTATGGTTTCTAATAAGAAATATTCTTCAAAACATGTTTTAACTAAAGACAATAAATATAATGAATCTTCTAAAAGCAATACTAGTAGAAAATACCAAATCAATACCAAAGATAAGAAACGTTTTGAGAAACGTCCGATTCATATTAATAATAGCCCCCTTTTATTCAACAATACCCCTAATCCACCAATGAAGGATAAGTCGGCTATTGTTGGATTCCCTAGCCCTATCATTCGTCTTTCTTCCTCCCAGCCCCTAAATCAGTTTGAATCCTCCACTCCTTTATTCAACGCCTTCTCCATTCTAGAGGCATGTTCCTCTGACGTCACGGATATTCCCTCTACTTCTGTCCCCCTGGCCCATTCTGGGGCTCCTTCCCATTCTAGTCCTGATGATTTTGATCCTGATTCTGATAACCTAATCGTTGAGGATATTAGTATTGAGGTTGATTCTGATGATGGTGACACTGCCCAATTCATTGTCAATGAGTCTGGATCCTATAATGATCACCCTATGATAGCTCAGGTGTCCGAGCAGATGGACTTTACCCCTATCCAAGTTTCCATATGACGCACATCGCTGCTTGGAATACTCGCGGTCTCTGTAAGCCTTTTCATCAAAAAGCCTTGAGAGATCTTATACGCGATCAAAAACTTCATATTTGTGCTTCTCTTGAGACTCGTGCTTCCTTCCCTAACCTCCCTCTTATCTGTAGTCGTACTTTTGGCTCTTGGTCATGGTCGTCCAACGGTCTCTTCTCCCCTAGAGGGACTAGAATTGTGGTTGCTTGGGATCCGCTTGCCATTGATATGATGCTTATCGACTTAAATGATCAGGTTATGCATTTCAAAGTTAATATTCGTGATTCTAATAAATCTTTTTTCTGCTCCTTCGTCTATGCTCATAATGATCACATGATGCGTCGCTCTCTCTGGCATTCTCTTGTGGTCCATAAGAATATGGTTAGAGATACCCCTTGGATTATTTTGGGTGATTTCAATGTTGCTCTTGATTCTAAAGATAGCACCTCCGGGTCGTCTGGGATCTCTCGTGCTATGGAGGACTTCAGGGAATGTGTCAATCTGATGGAAATGGAGGATCTTAACTATAAAGGTCTCTTCTACACATGGACCAAGTCTCCTAATGGTTCGGGTGGCATCCTCAAGAAGATCGATCGTGTCATGGGAAATACTCAATTTCTTGCTTCTTTCCCCTCCTCTAATGTCAATTTTCTCCCTTACCGTACGTCCGATCATACTCCTGCTGTGCTTTCTCTCCCCCAGCGTGCCCCTTTCCAACCTAAACCTTTCAAATTCCCTAATTTCCTGACTTATAAGAACGATTTCAAGCAGATTGTTGCCTCCTCCTGGAACCCCAATATCACTGGATATCGGATGTATAAGGTTTTCAAAAACCTTAAAAATCTGAAAGTGCCTATACGTAAGATGCTTCGCTACCAGGGAAACCTCTTTTCTAAGGTTATCTCTATTCGTAATGAACTTGATAGAGTTCAGATTGCTTTGGATCGGGATCCTTTCAATAAGGATCTTCGTGAAGAACAATGCAGGTATCTCCTCGCTTATAACGAGGCTAGCCTGGATGAAGAGAGGTTCCTGAAACAAAAGGCTAAGGTTAACTGGCTGCGTGAGGGTTATAAAAATTCGGCTTTTTTCCACAAAGCGGTTAAAAGCCGTAAATCTCGCAATCGTATTAATTCTATCCAGGATGCTCAAGGTAACTGGATTTCGGGGAATGATCTTCCTAATCTGTTTGTTTCTCACTTTCAAGCTTTCTTGGGTTCTGCCCAGCCTTCCAATGCTATTCGTGATGCTTCTTCCCTCTTCTCTAATAAGCTCTCCCCCCTCCAGTCTGCCGCCATGCTTACTCCTGTTACTGACGCGGAGGTTAAGTGTGTCCTGTTCCAGATGGGTGATGATAAAGCTCCTGGTTCTGATGGTTTCTCTGCTAAGTTCTTCAAGTCTGCTTGGGATATTGTGGGTCCTGATTTCTGTATGGCTGTTAAGGAATTCTTCTATTCTGGGAAACTTCTTAAGTCTTTCAACAGCACCATCCTTGCGCTCATCCCTAAAGTTGATTCCCCTTCCAAAGTCACTGATTTTCGCCCTATAGCTTGTTGTAACGTTGTTTACAAATGTATCAGCAAGATTATTGCGGATCGTATCAAAAACCATCTTTCTTCTCTGGTTGATGAAAACCAGTCTGCTTTCATCCCTGGTCGTTTGATCACCGACAACGTCCTTCTTGTCCATGAACTCATGCGTGATTATAATCGGCATCGTGGCCCCCTAGGTGTGCTTTTAAGGTTGATATTCAAAAAGCGTACGACACAGTAGACTGGTCTTTTCTGCGGACCATCTTGTTTGGGTTTGGTTTCCCCGATCGTATGATTGACTGGATCATGACATGTGTCTCCACGGTTTCTTACTCTGTGAGTATCAACGGGAATACTCACGGATATTTCGACGGTAAAAGGGGCCTTCGCCAGGGTGACCCTCTTTCTCCCTATCTCTTCACTCTTGTCATGGAAGTGCTTAACTTTATGATCAAGAGAAACATCCTTGATTCTGACTCTTTTAAATTCCACAGACAATGTGATGATCAAAGTATCACCCATCTCTGCTTTGCCGACGATCTCCTTCTCTTCTGTCATGGTGATAGCTCTTCGGTTAGAATCATCTGTAATTCTCTTGAGCAATTCTCTGGGGTTTCTGGCCTCCATCCAAATATTGCAAAGAGTGAAGCTTTCTACTGTAATGTTGGTGAGAGGACCAGAGCTGCCATTGATCTTATTGTTAAATTTGCTGAGGGCTCTTTCCCTGTCCGATACCTTGGCATTCCTCTCATAACCACGCGTCTTGCCCACAAAGACTGTAAAGGGCTTGTGGATAAAGTCAAATGCAGGATTAATGACTAGAAAAACAAGTCTCTTTCCTTTGCTGGTCGTCTCCAGCTCATCCTCTCTGTCCTTTCTTCTACTCGAATCTATTGGGCTTCTGTTTTTATTCTTCCTAAATCTATCTCTAACGATATTGAGAAGCTCATGAGAGGTTTCCTCTGGTGCCATGGTGAGTTAAAGCGTGGTAAAGCTAAAGTCTCCTGGAAAAATGTATGCCTCCCTAAGGAACATGGTGGTCTTGGCATACGTAATCTTGCTATCTGGAATGTTGCCCTTATGGCTTCCCATGTTTGGAGACTCCTTTCCAAGAAAGAGTCCCTATGGGTTAAGTGGATCCACTCATACAGTTTATGTGGCCGTAACTTTTGGGATGCCCCTAAAAAATACGGTTCTGGATTTGCCTGGCGTAACATCCTGGATATGCGGGATAAGAAAAGGGAGTATATAATTTCCCAGATAGGTGATGGATGCTCTACTTCTGCCTGGTTCGACAACTGGCACCCTGCGGGCCCTCTTTCTAAATTCTTGTCTGTCCGTGACATCCATGATGCGGGTTTCACTCCTGATACTAAGGTTGCTGACCTGGTTCTTAACGGTTCTTGGGTTCGGCCTCATTGTTGGAGAGATTCCCATGGTGCTCTTCTTTCTCATAACCCTCCTACTATTTCTACGTCCGTCCCTGATAAAGTCATTTGGAGATCTAGAGACGGTCAACTCTCTCCTTTCTCTGTTCGTTCTGTGTGGCAGTCTATTCGCCCCTATCACCAACCGGTCTTTTGGTTTCATCTTGTGTGGTTCTCCCAGAACATCCCCAGACATGCCTTCATTCTTTGGGTTGCTCTTAAAGATCGTCTTAAGACTCATGATAAAATCAAAATTTGGGACACTAATTCCAATCTCATTTGTGCTTTCTGCGGGGACTGTACGGATTCCCTTTCCCATCTCTTCTTTGAATGCTCTTTCACTTCTTTGGTTTGGCATGACCTCCATCATGTTATGAATCTCTCCTTTTCCACTAATATCTGGTCTGATATCATTAGTCAACTAAACCCCATTAATAAGACCAAGACCATTTGGTCCATCATTAGAAGACTTGTTTTTGCTGGAGCAGTCTACCATATCTGGAGGGAAAGAAATTTACGCATTTTTACAAAAATAAAAAGATCTCATCATGCTGTCGTGAATATTGTTAAGGATGATATCCGCTGTAGACTGCTGAGTCTATCTTTGAAAACTTGCACTAATGTTGATTTGGCTAAAACTATTTGGACCCTCCCTTAATTTTCTTCCTCTGCTCTTTCTTTTTTCTCTACTTGTTTTGGCTTGTATGGTTTGTTTGTTTTGCAGGTTGCTCTCCTTTATGTTCTTGTTTGCTTATGGTTCCTTCTCTTGTATTGGTTCCTAGTTTAGCTTGTTGTCCGTTGGGGCCTGTCCCGATGGATTTTCTATTTTTGGTGGGGAGTCCCCAGCCTTATATTGTATTTATTCTTTTTATTAATAAAATTTAACAGAGGTGCCGCCCTCTTTACCCAAAAAAAAAAAACTAGAAAACCCTAATAACATCATTTGCAACATTCAAAAACCTTAATTCATCATATGAAAACTTGAAAACCATAATAACATCATTTGCAACATTCAAAAACCCTAATCCTTCATATGAAAACTAGAAAACCCTAATAACATCATTTGGAACATTCAAAAAACCTAATCCATTATATGAAAACTAGAAAACCCTAATCCATCATATGAAAACTAAAAAACCCTAATCCATTATATGAAAACTAGAAACCACTAATAACATCATTTGCAACATTCAAAAACCCTAATCCATTATATGAAAACAAGAAAACCTGAATAACATTATTTGCAACATTCAAAAACCCTAATCCATCATATGAAAACTAGAAAACCCTAATAATATCATTTGCAACATTCAAAAACCCTAATCCATCGTATGAAAACTAGAAAACCCTAATCCATCATACGAAAACTGGAAAACCCTAATAACATCATTTGTAACATTCAAAAACCCTAATCCACCAAATGAAAACTAGAAAACCTAATAACATCATTTGCAACATTCAAAAACCCTAATCCATCATATGAAACTAGAAAACCCGAATAACATCATTTGCCACATTCAAAAACCCTAATCCATCATATGAAAACTAGAAAACCCTAATCCATCATATGAAAACTAGAAAACCCTAATCCATCATATGAAAACTAGAAAACCCTAATCCATCATATGAAAACCAGAAACCCTAATAACATCATTTGCAACATTCAAAAACCCTAATCCATCATATGAAAACTAGAAAACCGTAATCCATCATATGAAAACTAGAAAATCCTAATAACATCATTTGAAACATTCAAAAACCCTAATCCATCATATGAAAACTACAAAACCCTAATCCATCTTATGAAAACAACAAAACCCTAATAACATCATTTGCAACATTCAAAAACCCTAATCCATCATATGAAAACAAGAAAACCCTAATCTATCATATGAAAACTAGAAAACCCTTATAACATCATTTGCAATAATCAAAAACCTTAATCCATCATATGAAAACTAGAAAACCCTAATAACATCATTTGCAACATTCAAAAACCCTAATCCATCATATGAAAACTAGAAAACTGTAACATCCCAATTTTTAGAAATATTATTATTGTCTATATTTTAATAATTGAATATACTTATTATATAGAAAAGAGAGTAAATAATAATAATATTAATTACTTATTAGTTAAATGACACTTTCCACGTGTCTCAGTTACGAAAATGTGTTGTTGATGATACCATGGTGGTACCATTGGAGGATATCCAGATTAATCAGCGTCTCAACTATGTTGAGCAACCAGTTGCGATTTTAGATCGGGAAACGAAGACCCTTCGGAATAAAACTATAAATTTGGTTAAGGTTCAGTGGCGACATAGACGGGGTTCGGAATGGACGTGGGAACCGGAAGACGAGATGAGGGCTCATTATCCGGATTTATTTGTTGGCGATGACTTCGAGGACGAAGTCCGTTCCTAGTGGGGGAGATTTGTAACGCCCCGGTTTTTCTTGGTACGTTATTTATTTTTAATTAATTAATTATGTGGTATTATATTAATTTATTTAATTAAGATATGATTAATTGAAAGATTGGGCTTATAATTATTGCCATCTTTTAATCATATAATTAAGTCCATGGGTTTTATAGCCAAACCCAATTAGAGCTTAAATGTTCTTCTAGCCCAAAGGCTTTAGGGTTTAGCCCATTGATCTAGTATATTAGGGCTCAAAACCCTAATTTCCTTCATTCCTTCCCTCTCCCTCACGACTCTCTTTCTCTCCCTAACCCTCTCTATTCCCGGATTTGAGAACATAGCCACATTGTTTGGGCGATTCCCGGAGATTGAAAGGTCGGATTGCCACGAAACGTTAACCGAAGGTTCCCAAGACATATATCCAGGATTTGACCAGAGGAATTTTGATTTCAATGTCTAGATACTGAGTTATGAATTTCGCAACATAACCTAGGGTTTCTGTCAGATTTCGCTGGTGAGTTCCCCTTCTTGTAAAAATCATATCTCGAGTTCTAGAACTCAAATGGACCCCATATCAGTGCCCAAAGTTCAAAAATCGAGTTGGGTAACTTTCTTAAAAGGCACCCTCGATAAAAAGGATTTTACCTATGGCCAACAACAGCTTCTCTGCTGTTGGGTCTGATCCGGGGCTGTTGTGATATGTCATTTTGTTTTTATCATTACTAGGGTTTGGGAAATGATCCTGAGTGATTCCAAATACCCACATGTACATTACATAGTTAATTTAATATCTGGAGAAGATGGGTCGTTAATTCATATTATAACTTGGTTAGAATGGACCCACACTCCAGGTCAATGGACAGTCACCAGCTTATGCTGATTCTGTGATTGACCACCTTGTGATTTTTATATCTAGAGCTTGGGAAACCCTTTTTAATTGATTCCAACTCTGAGACTTGTATTTGTGTGTCTAATGTTCCTCTGATTTTTGGTTGGGGCTAATTCCACCCACACGTTGGGTAGCATTGGCCAACACCACCTGACTGTCCGTCCAAAGACTGCAGTGACATGTTTTTTTGTAAAATTCATATCTCTTACATCCTTTGGAGTTATGAAGAGTTCCTTATGGTTCTGGAAACCTAAGACACTGTAGTTTCTTGCAAAAATTATTGAAGCCTATGTTTCTATTGTGAACTTTGGAGTAATTCAGTCCCGATCAGCAGGACTGTTTTAGAGACCTTGCTGTGATTACTCCTTTCTCATATCTTAGTTTCAACTTCACTCTTCTAACCTTTAGTTCTATTTAGGTGAAGCCTTGAAGTTTGCACAAGCTTGGTAGCCTTATATTGACTCCTATCTGTTACTCACTCACTCAAGGTGAGTTCTCTCACACCGTTGTATTAGTATTTATGTTTGCTAGATAGCTCGTGTGTGATTGTTTAGATTTACCATTTAAAGCATGCTATATTATTATTATAAAATCGTACATGTGCACTGTATGTGATTGATTAATACTATGAGGGGTAGTTAGGTAAGATCACCAACGTTATACTCTTTATGAGGTGCGGGGATCGGGGCCAAAGGATACGGGATTTACCCGGTGCGGCTCAAACCTACAAGTCCTCCCTATTAATATAAGCATTGATTTGTTCCTTGCTTATTAATGTAATTATAATTGGATATGGATTTGGATTAGTAAATGTGAATATTGATATGATGTCTGTGTTTGAATTCACTAAGCTTTATGCTTACGGTTCCCCCTAACATTTTCAGATATTAAGATCAAAGAGGCTGAGGCGTGACTTGGAGCACCGGGATACCACTACTAGAAGAATTTCCATTTTGGGACATTATTATTATTATTTTGCTTCCGCACTTTATTAAGTTTATTTCGATATAATTTGGTTTTGTGATACTTATCTTTTGTAAAATCAAAGTTTCTCTTATAAAGGTTGTTTTTAAAAGTTCAAATATTTTGCGAAAATTTTTGGGTGTTACAAGTTGGTATCAGAGCACACGTTTGAGGGAACTAGGCATTCTTAGGGATGTTCTAGACTCAAATTTGAGGCTCTTAAAATTTTATTTTCTTTAAAATAATTTCTTTAAAAGATTTCAGTAAAACTTCTTAAGACTAGTAGTGGAAGATCTCGCGGTGTGCCAGTCAACCAGCCTTGTAAGCTTTGTTTCATATGTTTCTTACTTTGTTGAATTGTTTCAACTGGCCTTAAAATGTTAAGATTATATACTTTGTTAGTATTATCATGTGAGAGAGTTGTATAAATAAACGGCTAGAGCGAACTGGAACTTTTGAAACTAGACGCGAATGCGAGATTGGAACTTGTGTGGAAGGTAGTAGAAGGGCCCCTACTATTTGAAACACCGGTGCCGATTTCGGGTCGGGGCAAGGTTGAAAAATTTCTGGTGAGCTGAGTGTTCGTCTTCCTAGAAATATCTATGCTGAAATGTCTCTAATATCTTTCTTTTTCCGCGGATGCGGATACCGTCTAAATCTTCCTCTATTTCTGCTAGACATGTTTCTAATATATACCCCTTAGGTTTTCATGTTCATAAGTTGTTATAAACTGTTGAAGCAGACACGTACTTGGTTAGTTCTAAGCCCGCTGTTGTTATGTTCGATAGCGGTGCTACTCATTTGTTCGTTTCTCGCTCTTCTCTAATCGTCTGGGACGAGATGTTGGTAGACTATCTCGTCCAATGGTTATCCGGGTTGCAGACAACCAGACTCTTTATATCGAGGTATATAGCGGTTGTACTCCAGAGATCTCTGGCTTAGAGTTTTCTATTGATTTGATCCCCATTGCTATGAGGGAAGTATGTGTCACCGTGGACATGGACTGGCTGGATACTTTTGAAGCTGAGATTTCATGTCATCGTAAGCAGGTGCGGGTTGAAATCCAAGTGGGGGGATACACCTCACCTATCCGTAGCTTCTTGTTCAGCGATCGTGGTGGTTAGTGACATTGTGATTGTTCCCGAGTTAGTGACGTATTCATGGAGGAACTAACTGGAATGCCGTCGGTTCGGCAAGTAGGGTTTCGTATCAACTTGGTGCCGGGCGCAGCTCCGGTAGCTAAGGCTTCTTATCATCTGACACCACCAGAGATGAAAGAATTTCATAGTCATCTTCAGGAACTGAGTGATAAGGGTTTTATTTACGCCGAATACTTCTCTTTCCCCTCTTGCACTATAACTTTGTTCTATTTCGAATGGCATTCTTGATTGTTATAAAAATCATATATAATTGTGAATCAGGCACATATTTGCTAGATTCTAAGCCCGCTGTTGTTATGTTCGATAGCGGTGCCACTCATTCTTTGGTATTCCGTACTTTTGTTAATCGTTTGGGCCGGAGTATCGGAAAATTTGCTCGCCCAATGATAGTCGAGGTTGCTGACAACCGAACTATATATGTCACCGATGTTTATCGGGGTTACACACTCGAGTTTTCTGGGGTTGAATTCTTCATTGATCTTATTCCTATTGCGATACGGGAGCTTTGCATTATTGTAGGCATGGATTGGCTTGACGCGTTTGATGCGGAAATCCATTGTCGGAAGAAACAGATTCGTGTTCAAAACCCTAGAGGTGGAGAACTTATTATTCTGCGGGATATTCCCCGTCTGGCCTTGGCTTGTTGCTCATCTGCAGTAACACTTGTCGATATCCCTATTGTTTCCGACTTTAGCGATGTCATTCCGGAAGAACTCCCTAGTTTGTCACTTATTCGACAAGTGGAGTTTCGCCTTGATTTGGTACCGGATGCGACTCTGGTAGCTAAATTTTCTTATCGTTTAACATAAAATTACAATAAACTTAATAAGGAATTAGAGGACGTGTTCCAAACGAGTGGTTTTCAGATAACCCGTAGGTTCGATACGTGGTTAAATTGTTACATAGATGTGTTACGTATCGGTGATTAAGAGTTTGATGATGCTACGCGGAGCATTACTTTTGTTTCCTTAGAATTCTTTTTCTAGTAGTAATACTTAATCGTTCGTTCCTTGTACTTTTAACGTGTTACTTGGGAGTACCTTTGGACACGTAGGTTACCCTATTGTGGTGAAAGTCGCATACGATAAGACGTAATGGATGCTCGTATGTACCGAGGTCGTAGTAGTGGTTAGTGGTGAGAAGCTACCGAATGATGTGATCACGAGAGTGATGTGTGGACTATGTGTGATCATGAGGATAGAGTAGTGATTCGTGTTCGAAGTTAAGTTCTTTGTTGTTGCAAACTGATATGAGTTCAAAACAAAGCAGGGGAGAACTCTTACTATAGAGTGAAGTCGTTATGCGGGGTGCGGTGTTGGGTTCAGCTGTGAGTAATCAAAAATATATGCTATAGTGTAGCGGTGTCGAGTGTCAAGCATACATGGCAGTATACGCGATGGCGTGAGAGATGAAGATGGTTGAAGACATGTTCATTAACAGAGAGTTTGTTGATGTGTTTCAAGATGACCCAAGGATGGATACTTTGTTGGAAACCTTCTGGGAACACCATGGTTCTCAAGGTTTGATCTGAAGTCAAGTTACCACAAGTAACGAACTAGGAGTATATACTCGAAGGATAGAACGTTGGCACGTGTTACAGTAACTGTGAGTTTATGGTGATACCTCCGAGGTTCACCAATACATCAACAGCATGCAGGAAACAAGAGTGTAGGACGAGGTTGTACTACTCGATGAATGAGTGAATTGAAGATTTTCGGGTGGAATCGAAGACGGAGGACGAGCGTCATGGATGTCATGAAAAGGCATTGGTTAGTACACTAGTCGAGTGTATCACTTGCAAGAAGGAAACACGACTGAACAAGAAACTCTTCCATGGTAGGTTTCAGCCTTAAATCGTAAGGAGGTTTAGAGGTGGAGCTAGAAAGCGCGGCTGCGAGTTGTTGTTCTGTTACGAAAGTATTTATCTTTAAGGTGTTAAGTGTACCATATATATTGATCGCAAGAGTTGTAGATTCATAATAGATCAGTAGAGTCTAATCATGCATGAAGAAGAAGTGGCTTGTTATGGTCAGATAGTGTGACTATGAGATGCTTTCCTATTACGGTAAGGCGAAACTAATTGTTGATACTTCTTTACCAGTGTCCAATTCTTTACCAGTGTCCGACTGGTAGTCCCTTGAGGAGTTGTGCTTGGGAGAAGTCGTACTTATTTTAGTGTTGTAGATCATAGTAAGTCGTCGGAAGAGGCCGTTCTGATCGAGAATCCCAATTGCGAGAGAGTTACGGGTGATTTTCGGCTATTGCTGAAACATCTAGGTTTAGTGTCAGGTTACACTCGAGCGTAAAGTCCCTTTTCAGCAGGAGACCAAATTTGTTTTACTATACACCGCCAAATTTAAGGGATATTAATGTGCTGGTAGATTTGTGTTGATAGCGTGTGGGTATACTTTTTGTACCAATTAGTGTGTGTAGGTACAGTTGCAGTACCAGATTATTGTATATTCACAGTTTTTGTACAATGTCAGTACATAGTATTTGTATATAGGTGCGGTGTCTGCACTAGTCTTTACAGATAATAAGTTCCATATGCCTATTTTCGGGGACAATATCAGTCATCAGGTATTATGGAGTACGGGTATTATGCTCAGCACGACACTAATGTTACAATTGGTATAGATTTGCTATGTTACCACAGGTGGTTATCGTGGTATTTACATTATTACGAGGTGTTTGGACCTCGATTTCCAGGTGAGGTCTGCAGATTGTTGTGTGTTTCGCCAGAAATACGAGTGATTTAGATTCGTAAGAGGGAACGTTGATGGCCAGGGTGAAAAACTTTGCATTGGTATTACACAAGTGGGTAAAGTAGGGTATCGTTTAGAGTTACCAGACGAGTTGAGCTTGATCCATCACCATTTCCCATGTGACTCAGTTGTGAACGTGTTTTGGGAGATGGAATAATTATGGTCTCTGTTGAAAAATATATTTTTGTATGTGAAAATCACTGAAATAAGATGAACTGTTATTATCTAACAAATATTATCAGTTTATTTCAGATTGCGTAAATTCGAGATCAAAAACAGGAATAAATCAAGACCTGAGAAACTTTAAGAAAACATCCAAACCTGAGGAAGTAACGCTACAAACCAAAGAGCAAAATACAAAATATCACACTGCTACAGCAATCACGACGCAACAGACACTGTGGTCGCGACGTGAAGAAGAAGCAAAGCAGAAGATCAAAACTCCACAGCGATCGTGACGCGACGGAGATGGTGGTCGCGACGCGAAGACCCCAACGCGACACCACCAACTTTCTAATCGCGAGACTACCAACCCAACGCACTAACCAGTGGCCGACCAAAAGCACTCGACAGCCGCACCTTCACGACGCGATGGACCACCTGGTCGCGACGCGATGGCTGTAGTTCAGCAGTATAAATTGAAGCTCACCTCTTGCCATTCCAATACTTACACACAACACACACATATTATCCAAGCTCCATACTCTCTAATCCACGACCAAACAGCTCAAAATTCTGATATTTCTGCATTTGGCAACGAGGATCAAACCGCAAAACCGCAAGAAACAAAACCTCCACCCGACACCAAACCTCAAACCTCCAAACAACCTCTACCCGACACCAAACTCCAAACCTCTAAACAACCTCTACCCGACACCAAAAATCACCAAAACCTCATCTTACCGTGAAGAACAAGAAATCGACATATCAAGAAAAACGCTATCTTCCGCAGCTACCGATAAGTTCTTTTAAAATTATCCGTGTCGTTATTGATTTATTTAAACTGTTATAAATCAACTGTACCAAATCTCAAATACATCCGAATTGAACCGTGACAACCAAAACATATGTGGACTGTATTTAACCGAGACATCTAACTTCTAACTTCTAACCTTTTTACTTATTGTAAAAACACGTTATCGTTGATAATGGCGTTTATTACATCTAACCTTTAACTTCTAACTTCTAACTTCTAACTTTTAACCTTTTTATTTATTGTAAAAACACGTTATCGTTGATAATGGCGTTTATTACATCTAACCTCTAACTTCTAACTTTTACTTTATTTACCGCTTTCTATCTATTTAAATACTGTCTAGTTTAGATTTACCATTTTACTTTATTCCGCAACTCTTATTTATTCCGCATATGATAGATAAAATACATATCTGTCACACGGTAATAGGCTTAAAAACCTTGTTCGTGGAGATCAGTTATCGTATTTTCAACAATTGGTATCAGAGCTCGTGTGATTTAATCTGAAATTTTTGTCGTGAACTTTTGTGTAGCGTTTTTATAAACCACCAATAAGTTTCCTTTAAAAATTTCATCTTAATATCACTTGTTCAACAAAAAAAAATTAAATATATTAAAAAAAAAAAACATTTAAAAATTACTTGTGTGATTTATTTTGAAAATTTTTGTCGAAAACTTTTGTGTAGCGTTTTTATAAACCACCAATTAGTTTTCTTTAAAAATTTCATTTTAACATCACATTTTCGTTAACAAAAAAAAAATGTCTTCCGCAAACTACTCAAACATAAATTCTGTATCTATTGCTAACAGTATAGGTTCAGGTACTCGAGCACCCATTCTTATTCCCGAAGAATATAAATCATGGGTAGGTCGTATGAATCTTCATCTCAACTCTATAATTGAAGACGTGTGGAAATGTGTAGACGGATCTCTACCAGATAACATGACCTCTCTTACAAGTAACCTGGATATACTGAATGAAAGGAAGAAACTTGAACTTCAAGCCAAAAAGGAGCTTGTTTCTGGAATACCCCACAGTATTCTAAGCCAAATGAATGATATAATCCTTTTAACTGCAAACCAAATTTGGCAAACTTTGAAAAATCGTTTTGAAGGAAATGAGAGAATCATTGGAAACAAGAAAACATCTGTTTTAAACGAATTTGACAACTTCAAAATGTTTTCACATGAGACCATCCATGATGCTCATGACAGATTCAATCTCATTACCATCAAAATGAATAATCTGGGCATCAAAAAGTCACAGCATGAGATAAACCTCAAATTTTTAAACAACCTTTATGAAAGCTGGAAAATGGTCAAACTAATCATTCAAGGAAATCCGGCAATTCATACTGAATCTTTGTACAATCTGTACGGAGAATTACAATCGTATGAATCCTCGATTGACCCACCAACGTCAACTTCTTTTGGAGGACCACTTGCTTTGTTGTCAACATCCTCTCAAAACCAAACACATTTTCATGATCAAAGTCAAATTGATCAAAACCAAGCTTTTTCAAGTAATTCTAGTGACTTGTCTGATCCAAATAATGAAGCTGATTACCAACAATTGTGCGCTTTGGTAGCAAACACTAATCTCGAAAGATTTTTGCCACATCATAATCAATCAAACTTCAGACCAAATTTTCAACAAAGATCCACTTTTGGACAAAACTTTCAGAATCGCGGTTTTCAAAATAATCACAACTCTTATAATAACCAAAGTTCTGGATTTCAGAAAAATCATTCACAACAATCTCAACAGAAACAAACTCAAACATCTGAAAGACCACCTGTTAAGAGCCAAAAGGCTGACAATAACGATGATGATGACGACGTAATCATTTGTCACAAATGCAAAGGACTAAATCATTATGCCCGAGATTGTCGAGCCAAAGTCAAAGTCAAAGACTCCGCCTACTATGCACAAAAAGCCGAAGAGCTGAAGAAACAAGAACAGAAAGCAAAGCAAAAAGCTTTGATGGCATTCCACAAACCTAGCGTGGAATACTGGCCAACTTCTGATGATGAAACCGACACTGAACCAGCTCAGTCAAACTTCTGCTTCATGGCTGACAATGAACCAACCACAAGAGCTCCATATGTCATCGATCAGGTATGGTCTATGATCTCAGATCTCGGTCTTTCAAGAACACCATTTGAGTCCCACATGACTAAGATTGAGAACAGTCTAAAAGCTGATCTCAGACTGTATCATGACACAATAGTTAATTCTGATATCTACAAATCTGAATTACAAACCTTGCAACTCAGATTTGGAGAATCCACAAGGACTAGAGACAAACTTGAAAGAGACATTAAACGAAAATCTGAAGAAAATAATCACATCCTAGAACAATTAAATGAAGCTCTAAAACAAAAAAGGGACTTAGAAATAAAAAATCAATCTGTTATTTCATCTGAAATAAAAGATACCTTAGAAAAGGAAGTCCTTCAGTTAAAACAAAAAATTCAAGATTTAACTGACAACAACACTAGTTTAATTCTAAAACTAGATGATTCTTCAAAGAAAATCAAATTTCTTGAATCCGAAAATCAAAGATTTCAAGGAAAACTGGATTCTATCAATATTGCCAGAAAATTGAGTGATGATGTTTTCACTAAAGCAAATAACTTAGGAACTGGCAAAATTGATACGAATTATAAACCGGGAATTGGAAGAGAATCTTTTGAAAATGAAGAGACTGAAAAGAAAAATGGAACAATTTGTGAAAACTCTAAATCACCTCTACCAGATTTTTTCTTATCTGCTAATGAGGATGATTCAGATGACGAAACAGTTATCAACTGTAGCCCAGATGATACTGCTTTCACTGTTTCCAAAAAGTCTTTCAAAAGAGTCTTAAAATCTGAATCAGACTCTGCTAGTTCAGTAACTCATCAATTGAGATCTACTAAACTAACAATGAATGATGGCACAATCAAACTTGAAAATTTCTTAAATGGAGAAAATTCTGATCATCAAAATGGTAGTACTTCTGCTCCAACTGTCTTTCCCTCTTTAAACTCAACCTTTATTGGAAAGAATAATCTGGGACAAAAGTATTCGAAGAAACAACAGACAAATAAACAAACTATTCAAGCTGTCTGTAAACCAAAAGAACAAAGCAGGCCCATTGTTTTCAAAGAAAAACCTTTGAAACCAAGCGCTGTGCCACAAAAACAGAACTTTAATCCAAAACAAAAACCGTTTCAAAAACCAATTCAAAATCGCTTTCAAGAGATAAATTTTAATCTCTCAAGGAACTTTCAGAAACCATCATTTCACCAAATTCCATTCCATCATCAAAGTGTTTTCCAAAACCATTCAGATCCCAGATACAAAGAAAGGTTATCAAACAGATCTTCACATATAGGATACTTTTCACAAAATCAGAAATCATTTCAAATGACATGTTTTCAAAAACAAATCTCACTTTGGGAAAACCTAATAAATCAACTTAAACCGCAACCATTCCGTCCAATCAACAAATACTACAATGATTCCAAATTATCAAAAACCATTAACAAATCAGGACCCACCATGGTTTGGGTACCTAAAATTTCTGTCTAATTGCAGGCATTTTGTGCTGGAGAGCCCAAGGATGGCACATGGTATATCGATAGTGGCTGCTCCAAGCATATGACAGGAAACCAAAGCTTTCTACGAGACTTCAAACCAACAGAATCCAAACAAGATGTGACTTTTGGAAATAACATGACTGCAAGAATCAAAGGTTATGGAAACATAACAAATGGTCACTTCACCATCAAGAAAGTAGCCTAGGTTGACGGCCTGAAACACAACCTAATCAGCGTATCACAACTTTGTGACAACAATCATGAAGTTCTTTTCACCAAACAGCGAAGCATAATCACGGATGCCAAGACCAAAGCCATTCTAGTCAATTCTGATCGTCTAGGCAACATGTATCCACTAGATATGGACCTTATCTATGGAAAACCAGACATCTGTCTCTTATCTAAAGCTTCAGCTGATATTAGCTGGTTGTGGCATCGTCGTCTTTCCCATCTCAACTTCGGCTACATCAACAAGTTGATTGCAAATGATCTTGTTCGCGGACTGCCGCTTCTGAAACTTGATAATGAAACTCTTTGTGCAGCTTGTGAAGGAGGAAAACTGTCCAAATCCTCTCATAAAAGCATTTCTGAATCTAGTGTATCCGAACCACTAGAACTATTGCACATTGATCTTTGCGGCCCTGCAAAAACCCAAAGCATAAAAGGGAAGAAATACATCATTGTTATTATTGATGATTACTCACGCTTTACTTGGGTTTTCTTTTTAAGGCTAAAGTCAGAAGCACCTGAAGAAATAATCAATTTCATCAAACAGATTGAATTAAAGCTCAAACGACCAGTTCGAAGAATCCGAAGTGATAATGGTTTAGAGTTCAAAAACATAACTCTAGACTCATTTCTCAAAAACAAAGGCATCGAACACAACTTCTCAGCCCCTTACACTCCTCAACAAAACGGCGTTGTTGAAAGAAAGAACCGAACTCTGTGCGAAGCTGCAAGATCAATGCTCATCTTTGCTGATCTGCCACAATACTTCTGGGCAGAAGCAATAGCCACAGCTTGCTACACTCAAAATCGTTCTTTAATCCATAAACAACTTCATAAAACACCATATGAAGTCATTAACAACCGAAAACCAAACATCAAATTCTTTCATATTTTTGGTTGTCGATGCTTCATAAAGAATAACAAAGATCACCCTTCAAAATTTGAATCAAGATCTGACGAAGGAATTTTCCTTGGTTACTCTTTTACCTCAGCTGCTTATCGAGTACTAAATAAACGTACTAGAGTAATTGAAGAAAGTACCGATATTCATTTCGATGAATTTTATGTCAGGAAATTGGATCGTAAACATTTTGGTTCTAAAATGATCGATAATATTTTTCAAAATCCAATTCAACAAATGCCTTCTACGGACATAGAAATTGATCTTGATTTACTTTTTGAACAACCCAAAACCGCTTATAGTTCTGAATTTCTAACATCTTCTACAATTCCTACAGGAACCTCCGATGCAGAAACTTCACAATCAAACCAAGAAAATGCAGGTCAAGTCGAGGGGGAATTACCAACACTAAATCCTTCTTTAAACAATCCCAATCCACCTGTTCAAAATGATCCCAGTGCATCATCTATGGGGGAACCTTCTTTACCTCATTCTCACCCCATAATCCAAAAAGACATATCTGACAACAACCAAAATCTATTCCCAACAGAATCACCTGACCAAGAAGAACAATGGGACATAGAAACACCAATCGAAATACCTGGAAAAACTCGCCTAAACAAATGGACCAGAAATCATCCTGCAGAACAAATTATAGGAGATCCCAATTCTGGTATTCAAACAAGAGCCGCTACCTCAAATGAATGTTTATACGGAGCATTCTTGTCCATGACCGAACCCAAAACCATCCATTCAGCTCTCAAAGATCCAGACTGGGTCAAAGACATGCAAGAAGAACTAGCTGAATTTGAAAGAAACCAAGTATGGGATCTTGTTCCTACTCCTCCCGATGTTACTGTAGTAGGTTCAAGATGGGTTTTCAGAAACAAAACTGATGATCAAGGCATAGTTTGTCGAAACAAAGCAAGACTTGTCGTAAAGGGCTATTCTCAACAAGAAGGAATCGATTACGATGAAACTTATGCTCCAGTTGCAAGACTCGAAGCCATTCGTATCTTTCTAGCATATGCAGCACACAAGAACTTCAAAGTTTATCAAATGGATGTAAAATGTGCATTTTTACATGGAGAGATTGATCGTGATGTGTATATTCAACAACCTCCAGGTTTTGAAGATCCACAGTTCCCAAATCACAGTTTTATGTTACAAAAAGCAGTTTACGGCTTAAAACAAGCACCTCGTGCCTGGTATTCAACATTGTCAACATTTTTAGAAGAATCAGGATTCAAAAGAGGTTCAATTGATCAAACTCTCTTTCGTAAAATTTTTAATAAACATCTGTTAATCGTTCAAATATATGTCGATGACATTATTTTTGGTTCTACTGATGAATCCATAAGTATCAAGTTTGCAGATTTGATGAAGAGCAAATTTGAGATGAGCATGATAGGAGAAATGACTACTTTTCTTGGACTTCAAGTCAAACAATCATCAGATGGAATTTTCATCAATCAAGAAAATTATGTCAAAAATCTTCTAACTCGTTTTTCTCTTGACAAATCAAATACAGCAAAAACCCCAATGTCCCTTGGTTACAAATTAGATGCAGACTTAAATTGCAAGCCTGTTGATCAAAAAAAATATCGAGGAATGATAAGATCACTCCTATACCTCACAGCCAGCAGACCCGACATCATGTTTTCTACATGTGTCTGTGCCAGATACCAAGCCAATCCTATGGAATCTCATGCCATAGCTGTGAAAAGAATTTTCAAATATCTTAAAGGAACTCCATCTCTTGGCCTTTGGTATCCAGCTAACTCTGATTTTCAGCTTAATGCCTTCACCGACTCCGACTATGGAGGATGCAGATTAGACAGAAAAAGCACATCTGGTTCTTGCCAATTTCTTGGAGGCAGACTGGTAAGCTGGACGTCAAAGAAACAATCATGCGTGTCCACTTCAACCGCAGAAGCTGAATATGTAGCTGCCGCAAGCTGCTGTTCACAAGTCATGTGGATGCAAACTCAATTATGTGACTATGGCTACAAAGTATCACAAATTCCCATATTTTGTGATTCAACCAGCGCAATTGCCATTTCTCACAATCCCGTGCACCATTCCATGACAAAGCACATCGACATTCGATATCATTTCCTCAAAGACAACATACAAAAAGGTCATATCGAATTGCACTTCATAAACACCGAAGATCAAATTGCTGATGTCTTTACTAAGGCTCTAGACGAAACCAAGTTTCAATACTTCCTAGGCCGTCTAGGAATGTTGAATCCAGATATCATCCATCCCTAATCTCTTACTTTTTGTTTGTACAAAAGAGTGTTTACTTTCATAAACCAAAATTTTCCAAAAACATTCAAATAACCAAAATTTCCAAAAACATTCAGAAAAACAAATCTTCAAAAATACAATAAAAGACTTGTCATAATAAGCTTTTATAGAACCATGTGATTAACATCTTCTTGACTAAATTTTCATATACTTATACTCGATGAATGTTCTCAGTTATATTGATTCTTAATTGAAGAGAAGGTTCAAATTTCAAACATTTTTGTTATGTACATTCTCCTATTCCCTTTGAATTTATTTCAGTTATAACGATTTTATCTGTAAAGGGACATAAGATCAGGAGATTCAGATGAAAACCAAACCCATGTGAGAAATTGTGCCTCGTCTTTAACTGCTAAGTGGAATTCATTTATGTGAGCAAAGGTGTTTTCATGATGACATATAGGATTTATACTCTTATACCGTGATGCTAGTCTCATTTTTGCTTAGATATCAAAATGACCAGGGACGATACTTTCATTTTCTTATATATTAGACAAACTGTCTATTATATCACCTATCCCTATCCTCAATCAAACCACTTCAAAGAAAAGACTGATCATCTGGCATAACGAATCTGACAAATGAAGAAACGACAAAGTCATATCCAACAAAAGCTGTCAACAAATCACAATTGGTAACAACATCAGATATCTTTTACACAATGTGTATTCACACAAATCAAGGATAGATAAAGACAAAGGTAAACACCTCACCAAAGAAAAGGAAGATTTACAAACAACAATCCATCAAGACAGACACCTCTCAAAACAACGAATTCTCAAAAGCTTTATCAAATATAGCTGTCAAAACCAAAAAGATTTACCGGGATACTGTAGCCTTCATAATTGAATATTCTTAGTTGCAAACTGCACTATGAAAATTTCTAAACCACTCTACAGGTATTTACCGACGGAGAGAGAGTGAACATCAATGACATGAATGAAGAAACCCTCTGAGTAATGCCGAAACCAGTCTTATGTGATTGATTATCTAATATGAAGACCAAGTGACTAAAGTATATAGGTATAAATCCACATTAAACATAAGTCAACACCTTCAAAACTGAGAGATATCACTCATCTTTAGTGATTATACACCAGTTCTGCACCCAGAACAAACAAACACCTCAGTCAAGTGTGAGTTATACCTATGAGCGTTCATCTGAATCGACCTATTAAGATCACTTGTCGTCTTTATAAATGCTATAAAATTTAAGGAATATTATGAAAATACATATACAAAAACCTTTTGATAATCGAACTCGAGACTTTGATTCAGAAACAAATATTCTTGACAAACATTTTTCAAAACATAAGTAAAATCTAGTCACACTCTTTCAAAACAAGTGATATGGTTTTATAAATGTCTTATCCAAATTACAAGAATTTTCAACCTTACCTTTTAATCTGTTCTTATTTCAGTAATGATCACATAGGGGGAAATTGTTGAAAAATATATTTTTGTATGTGAAAATCACTGAAATAAGATGAACTGTTATTATCTAACAAATATTATCAGTTTATTTCAGATTGCGTAAATTCGAGATCAAAAACAGGAATAAATCAAGACCCGAGAAACTTTAAGAAAACATCCAAACCTGAGGAAGTAACGCTACAAACCAAAGAGCAAAATACAAAATATCACACTGCTACAGCAATCACGACGCAACAGACACTGTGGTCGCGACGTGAAGAAGAAGCAAAGCAGAAGATCAAAACTCCACAGCGATCGCGACGCGACGGAGATGGTGGTCGCGACGCGAAGACCCCAACGCGACACCACCAACTTTCTAATCGCGAGACTACCAACCCAACGCACTAACCAGTGGCCAACCAAAAGCACTCGACAGCCGCACCTTCGCGACGCGACGGACCACCTGGTCGCGACGCGATGGCTGTAGTTCAGCAGTATAAATTGAAGCTCACCTCTTGCCATTCCAATACTTACACACAACACACACATATTATCCAAGCTCCATACTCTCTAATCCACGACCAAACAGCTCAAAATTCTGATATTTCTGCATTTGGCAACGAGGATCAAACCGCAAAACCGCAAGAAACAAAACCTCCACCCGACACCAAACCTCAAACCTCCAAACAACCTCTACCCGACACCAAACTCCAAACCTCTAAACAACCTCTACCCGACACCAAAAATCACCAAAACCTCATCTTACCGTGAAGAACAAGAAATCGACATATCAAGAAAAACGCTATCTTCCGCAGCTACCGATAAGTTCTTTTAAAATTATCCGTGTCGTTATTGATTTATTTAAACTGTTATAAATCAACTGTACCAAATCTCAAATACATCCGAATTGAACCGTGACAACCAAAACATATGTGGACTGTATTTAACCGAGACATCTAACTTCTAACTTCTAACCTTTTTACTTATTGTAAAAACACGTTATCGTTGATAATGGCGTTTATTACATCTAACCTTTAACTTCAAACTTCTAACTTCTAACTTTTAACCTTTTTATTTTTTGTAAAAACACGTTATCGTTGATAATGGCGTTTATTACATCTAACCTCTAACTTCTAACTTTTACTTTATTTACCGCTTTCTGTCTATTTAAATACTGTCTAGTTTAGATTTACCATTTTACTTTATTCCGCAACTCTTATTTATTCCGCATATTATAGATAAAATACATATCTGTCACACGGTAATAGGCTTAAAAACCTTGTTCGTGGAGATCAGTTATCGTATTTTCAACAGTCTCTTTCGAGAATCATTGAGTACACGTACATTTAGTAACATGAAATTATGATCCCCCTCAACGAGAAGAAGACACAGACCTTGCGTAACAAGATGGTTCGAACGTTGAAAGTCCAGTGGCAGCAATGAAAGGGTTCAGAATGAATCTGAGTGCCAGAAGTGGAGAAGCGTGTATACGGTTCATGTTGGATCACTAGCAGTGACTTCGAGGACGAAGTCGTTTTCAATTAGGGGAGAGTTGTAACATCCCAATTTTTAGAAATATTATTATTTTCTATATTTTAATAATTGAATATACTTATTATATAGAAAAGAGAGTAAATAATAATAATATGAATTACTTATTAGTTAAATGACACTTTCCACGTGTCTCAGTTACGAAAATGTGTTGTTGATGATACCATGGTGGTACCATTGGAGGATATCCAGATTAATGAGCGTCTCAACTATGTTGAGCAACCAGTTGCGATTTTAGATCGGGAAACGAAGACCCTTCGGAACAAAACTATAAATTTGGTTAAGGTTCAGTGGCGACATAGACGGGGTTCGGAATGGACGTGGGAACCGGAAGACGAGATGAGGGCTCATTATCCGGATTTATTTGTTGGCGATGACTTCGAGGACGAAGTCCGTTCCTAGTGGGGGAGATTTGTAACGCCCCGGTTTTTCTTGGTACGTTATTTATTTTTAATTAATTAATTATGTGGTATTATATTAATTTATTTAATTAAGATATGATTAATTGAAAGATTGGGCTTATAATTATTGCCATCTTTTAATCATATAATTAAGTCCATGGGTTTTATAGCGAAACCCAATTAGAGCTTAAATGTTCTTCTAGCCCAAAGGCTTTAGGGTTTAGCCCATTGATCTAGTATATTAGGGCTCAAAACCCTAATTTCCTTCATTCCTTCCCTCTCCCTCACGGCTCTCTTTCTCTCCCTAACCCTCTCTATTCCCGGATTTGAGAACATAGCCACATTGTTTGGGCGATTCCCGGCGATTGAAAGGTCAGATTGCCACGAAACTTTAACCGAAGGTTCCCAAGACATATATCCAGGTTCTGACCAGAGGAATTTTGATTTCAATGTCTAGATACTGAGTTATGAATTTCGCAACATAACCTAGGGTTTCTGTCAGATTTCGCTGGTGAGTTCCCCTTCTTGTAAAAATCATATCTCGAGTTCTAGAACTCAAATGGACCCCATATCAGTGCCCAAAGTTCAAAAATCGAGTTGGGTAACTTTCTTAAAAGGCACCCTCGATAAAAAGGATTTTACCTATGGGCAACAACAGCTTCTCTGCTGTTGGGTCTGATCCGGGTCTGTTGTGATATGTCATTTTGTTTTTATCATTACTAGGGTTTGGGAAATGATCCTGAGTGATTCCAAATACCCACATGTACATTACATAGTTAATTTAATATCTGGAGAATATGGGTCGTTAATTCGTATTATAACTTGGTTAGAATGGACCCACACTCTAGGTCAATGGACAGTCACCAGCTTATGCTGATTCTGTGATTGACCACCTTGTAATTTTTATATCTAGATCTTGGGAAACCCTTTTTAATCGATTCCAACTCTGAGACTTGTACTTGTGTGTCTAATGTTCCTCTGATTTTTGGTTGGGGCTAATTCCACCCACAAGTTGGGTAGAATTGGCCAACACCACCTGACTGTCCGTCCAAAGACTGCAGTGACATGTCTTTTTGTAAAATTCATATCTCTTACATCCTTTGGAGTTATGAAGAGTTCCTTATGGTTCTGGAAACCTAAGCCATTGTAGTTTCTTGAAAAAATTATTGAAGCCTATGTTTCTATTTTGAACTTTGGAGTAATTCAGTCCCGATCAGCAGGACTGTTTTAGAGACCTTGCTGTGATTACTCCTTTCTCATTTCTTAGTTTCAACTTCACTCTTCTAACCTTTAGTTCTATTTAGGTGAAGCCTTGAAGTTTGCACAAGCTTGGTAGCCTTATATTGACTCCTATCTATTACTCACTCACTCAAGGTGAGTTCTCTCACACCGTTGTATTAGTATTTATGTTTGCTAGATAGCTCGTGTGTGATTGTTTAGATTTACCATTTAAAGCATGCTATATTATTATTATAAAATCGTACATGTGCAATGTATGTGATTGATTAATACTATGAGGGGTAGTTAGGTAAGATCACCAACGTTATACTCTTTATGAGGTGCGGGGATCGGGGCCAAAGGATACGGGATTTACCCGGTGCGGCTCAAACCTACAAGTCCTCCCTATTAATATAAGCATTGATTTGTTCCTTGCTTATTAATGTAATTATAATTGGATATGGATTTGGATTAGTAAATGTGAATATTGATATGATGTCTGTGTTTGAATTCACTAAGCTTTATGCTTACGGTTCCCCCTAACATTTTCAGATATTAAGATCAAAGAGGCTGAGGCGTGACTTGGAGCACCGAGATACCACTACTAGAAGAATTTCCATTTTGGGACATTATTATTATTATTTTGCTTCCGCACTTTATTAAGTTTATTTCGATATAATTTGGTTTTGTGATACTTATCTTTTGTAAAATCAAAGTTTCTCTTATAAAAGTTGTTTTTAAAAGTTCAAATATTTTGCGAAAATTTTTGGGTGTTACAAAAACCCTAATCCATCATACGAAAACTAGAAAACCCTAATTACATCATTTGTAACATTCAAAAACCCTAATTCATCATATGAAAACTAGAAACCGCTAATAACATCATTTGAAACATTCAAAAACCCTAATCCATCATATGAAACTAGAAAACCCTAATAACATCATTTGCCACATTTGCGAAAATTTTTGGGTGTTACAAAAACCCTAATCCATCATACGAAAACTAGAAAACCCTAATAACATCATTTGTAACATTCAAAAACCCTAATTCATCATATGAAAACTAGAAACCGCTAATAACATCATTTGAAACATTCAAAAACCCTAATCCATCATATGAAACTAGAAAACCCTAATAACATCATTTGCCACATTCAAAAACCCTAATCCATCATATGAAAACTAGAAAACCCTAATCCATCATATGAAAACTAGAAAACCCTAATCCATCATATGAAAACTAGAAAACCCTAATAAAATCATTTGCAACATTCAAAATCCCTAATCCATCATATGAAAACTAGAAAACCCTAATGCAACATATGAAAACTAGAAAAGCCTAATAACATCATTTACAACAATCAAAAACCCTAATCCATCATATGAGAACTAGAAAACCCTAATAACATCATTTGCAACATTCAAAAACTCTAATCCATCATATGAAAACTAGAAAACCCTAATAACATCATTTGCAACATTAAAAAACCCTAATCCATCATATGAATACTAGAAAACCCTAATAACATCATTTGCAACATTCAAATACCCTAATCCATCATATGAAAACTAGAAAACCCGAATCCATCATATGAAAACTAGAAAAACTAATAACATCATTTGCAACATTCAAAAACCCTTATCCATAATATGAAAACTAGAAAACCCTAATCCATCATACGAAAACTTGAAAACCCTTTCTCTTTGAAAAGAACCATCACCCTGATGGCCTAGTGGATAAGGCTTAGGACTCTTTCTCTTCCCCCATAAAGAGGTTCCAAGTTCTAATCCCACTCCCTCCCTTTCCCCATAGGGAATGTTAGGTTTCAATCAGGGGATGGCCACTGGCCACCTCTCTACCCCCGTAGGTGATTGACTCGGATCACCCTGCTGCCAGGTGTGCGTGGGCCCCGAGGTTGCTTCATCAGGGTCATCTAAAGGATGGGTCGAGTGGGGTCCTCGGTTACCAAAAAAAAAAAAAAAAAAAAAACTTGAAAACCCTAATAACATCATTTGCAACATTCAAAAAGCCTAATCTATCATATGAAAACTAGAAAACCCTAATCCATCATATGAAAACTAGAAAACCCTAATCCATCATATGAAAACTAGAAACCCTAATAACATCATTTGCAACATTCAAAAATCCCTAATCCATCATATGAAAACTAGAAAACCCTAATCCATCATATGAAGACTAGAAAATCCTAATAACATCATTTGCAACATTGAAAAACCCTAATCCATCATATGAAAACTAGAAAACCCTAATAACATCATTTGTAACATTCCAAAACCCTAATCCATGATATGAAAACTAGAAAACCCTAATCCATCATATGAAAACAACAAAACCCTAATAACATCATTTGCAACATTCAAAAACCCTAATCCATCATATGAAAACTAGAAAACCCTAATAAGATCATATGCAACATTCAAAAACCCTAATCCATCATATGAAAACTATAAAACCCTAATCAATCATATGAAAACTAGAAAAACCTAATAACATCATTTGTAACATTCAAAAACCCTAATCCATCATATGAAAACTAGAAAACCCTAATAAGATCATATGCAACATTCAAAAACCCTAATCCATCATATGAAAACTATAAAACCCTAATCCATCATATGAAAACTAGAAAAACCTAATAACATCATTTACAACATTCAAAAACCTTAACCTATCATATGAAAACAAGAAAACCCTAATAACATCATTTGCAACATTAAAATACCCTAATCCATCAAATGAAAACTAGTAAAAACAAAACCATCATATGAAAACAAGAAAACCCTAATAATATCATTTGCAACATTTAAAACCCTAATCCATCATATGAAAATTAGAAAACCCTAATCCGTCATATGAAAACTAAGAAACCCTAATCCGTCATGTGAAAACTAGAAAACTCTAATAACATCTTTTGCAACATTCAAAAACCCTAATCCATCATATGAAAACTATAAAACCCTAATAACATCATTTGCAACACTCAAAAACCTTAATCCATCATATGAAAACTAGAAAACCCTAATAACATCATTTACATAATTCAAAAACCCTAATCTATCCTTTGAAAACTAGAAAACCCTAATCCGTCATATGAAAACTGGAAAACCATAATTCATCATATGAAAACTAGAAAACCCTAATAACATCATTTGCAACATTCAAAAACCCTAATCCATCATACGAAAACTTGAAAACCCTAATCCATCATATGCAACATTCAAAAACCCTAATTCGTCATATGAAAACTAGAAAACCCTAATCCGTCATATGAAAACTAGAAAACCCTAATCCGTCATATGAAAACTAGAAAACCCTAATAACATCATTTGCAACATTCAAAAACCCTAATCCTTCATATGAAAACTAGAAAACCCTAATAACATCATTTGGAACATTCAAAAAACCTAATCCATTATATGAAAACTAGAAAACCCTAATCCATCATATGAAAACTAAAAAACCCTAATCCATTATATGAAAACTAGAAACCCCTAATAACATCATTTGCAACATTCAAAAACCCTAATCCATTATATGAAAACAAGAAAACCTTAATAACATTATTTGCAACATTCAAAAACCCTAATCCATCATATGAAAACTAGAAAACCCTAATAATATCATTTGCAACATTCAAAAACCCTAATCCATCGTATGAAAACTAGAAAACCCTAATCCATCATACAAAAACTGGAAAACCCTAATAACATCATTTGTAACATTCAAAAACCTTAATCCACCATATGAAAACTAGAAAACCCTAATAACATCATTTGCATCATTCAAAAACCCTAATCCATCATATGAAACTAGAAAACCCGAATAACATCATTTGCCACATTCAAAAACCCTAATCCATCATATGAAAACTAGAAAACCCTAATCCATCATATGAAAACTAGAAAATCCTAATAACATCATTTGCAACATTCAAAAACCCTAATCCATCATATGAAAACTACAAAACCCTAATCCATCTTATGAAAACAACAAAACCCTAATAACATCATTTGCAACATTCAAAAACCCTAATCCATCATATGAAAACTAGAAAACCCTTATAACATCATTTGCAATAATCAAAAACCCTAATCCATCATATGAAAACTAGAAAACCCTAATAACATCATTTGTAACATTCCAAAACCCTAATCCATCATATGAAAACTAGAAAACCCTAATCCATCATATGAAAACAACAAAACCCTAATAACATCATTTGCAACATTCAAAAACCCTAATCCATCATATGAAAACTAGAAAACCCTAATAAGATCATATGCAACATTCAAAAACCCTAATCCATCATATGAAAACTATAAAACCCTAATCAATCATATGAAAACTAGAAAAACCTAATAACCTCATTTGTAACATTCAAAAACCCTAATCCATCATATGAAAACTAGAAAACCCTAATAAGATCATATGCAACATTCAAAAACCCTAATCCATCATATGAAAACTATAAAACCCTAATCCATCAAATGAAAACTAGAAAAACCTAATAACATCATTTACAACATTCAAAAACCTTAATCTATCATATGAAAACAAGAAAACCCTAATAACATCATTTGCAACATTAAAATACCCTAATCCATCAAATGAAAACTAGTAAAAACAAAACCATCATATGAAAACAAGAAAACCCTAATAACATCATTTGCAACATTTAAAACCCTAATCCATCATATGAAAATTAGAAAACCCTAATCCATCATACGAAAACTAGCAAACCCTAATAACATCATTTGCAACATTCAAAAACCCAAACCCATCATATGATAACTAGAAAACCCTAATCCGTCATATGAAAACTAAAAAACCCTAATCCATCATGTGAAAACTAGAAAACTCTAATAACATCTTTTGCAACATTCAAAAACCCTAATCCATCATATGAAAACTATAAAACCCTAATAACATCATTTGCAACACTCAAAAACCTTAATCCATCATATGAAAACTAGAAAACCCTAATAACATCATTTACATAATTCAAAAACCCTAATCTATCCTTTGAAAACTAGAAAACCCTAATCCGTCATATGAAAACTAGAAAACCATAATTCATCATATGAAAACTAGAAAACCCTAATAACATCATTTGCAACATTCAAAAACCCTAATCCATCATATGAAAACTAGAAAACCCTAATCCATCATATGCAACATTCAAAAACCCTAATTCGTCATATGAAAACTAGAAAACCCTAATCCGTCATATGAAAACTACAAAACCCTAATAACATCATTTGCAACATTCAAAAACCTTAATCCATCATATGAAAACTTGAAAACCATAATAACATCATTTGCAACATTCAAAAACCCTAATCCTTCATATGAAAACTAGAAAACCCTAATAACATCATTTGGAACATTCAAAAAACCTAATCCATTATATGAAAACTAGAAAACCCTAATCCATCATATGAAAACTAAAAAACCCTAATCCATTATATGAAAACTAGAAACCCCTAATAACATCATTTGCAACATTCAAAAACCCTAATCCATTATATGAAAACAAGAAAACCTTAATAACATTATTTGCAACATTCAAAAACCCTAATCCATCATATGAAAACTAGAAAACCCTAATAATATCATTTGCAACATTCAAAAACCCTAATCCATCGTATGAAAACTAGAAAACCCTAATCCATCATACAAAAACTGGAAAACCCTAATAACATCATTTGTAACATTCAAAAACCTTAATCCACCATATGAAAACTAGAAAACCCTAATAACATCATTTGCAACATTCAAAAACCCTAATCCATCATATGAAACTAGAAAACCCGAATAACATCATTTGCCACATTCAAAAACCCTAATCCATCATATGAAAACTAGAAAACCCTAATCCATCATATGAAAACTAGAAAATCCTAATAACATCATTTGCAACATTCAAAAACCCTAATCCATCATATGAAAACTACAAAACCCTAATCCATCTTATGAAAACAACAAAACCCTAATAACATCATTTGCAACATTCAAAAACCCTAATCCATCATATGAAAACAAGAAAACCCTAATCCATCATATGAAAACTAGAAAACCCTTATAACATCATTTGCAATAATCAAAAACCCTAATCCATCATATGAAAACTAGAAAACCCTAATAACATCATTTGTAACATTCCAAAACCCTAATCCATCATATGAAAACTAGAAAACCCTAATCCATCATATGAAAACAACAAAACCCTAATAACATCATTTGCAACATTCAAAAACCCTAATCCATCATATGAAAACTAGAAAACCCTAATAAGATCATATGCAACATTCAAAAACCCTAATCCATCATATGAAAACTATAAAACCCTAATCAATCATATGAAAACTAGAAAAACCTAATAACATCATTTGTAACATTCAAAAACCCTAATCCATCATATGAAAACTAGAAAACCCTAATAAGATCATATGCAACATTCAAAAACCCTAATCCATCATATGAAAACTATAAAACCCTAATCCATCAAATGAAAACTAGAAAAACCTAATAACATCATTTACAACATTCAAAAACCTTAATCTATCATATGAAAACAAGAAAACCCTAATAACATCATTTGCAACATTAAAATACCCTAATCCATCAAATGAAAACTAGTAAAAACAAAACCATCATATGAAAACAAGAAAACCCTAATAACATCATTTGCAACATTTAAAACCCTAATCCATCATATGAAAATTAGAAAACCCTAATCCATCATACGAAAACTAGCAAACCCTAATAACATCATTTGCAACATTCAAAAACCCTAACCCATCATATGATAACTAGAAAACCCTAATCCGTCATATGAAAACTAAAAAACCCTAATCCATCATGTGAAAACTAGAAAACTCTAATAACATCTTTTGCAACATTCAAAAACCCTAATCCATCATATGAAAACTATAAAACCCTAATAACATCATTTGCAACACTCAAAAACCTTAATCCATCATATGAAAACTAGAAAACCCTAATAACATCATTTACATAATTCAAAAACCCTAATCTATCCTTTGAAAACTAGAAAACCCTAATCCGTCATATGAAAACTAGAAAACCATAATTCATCATATGAAAACTAGAAAACCCTAATAACATCATTTGCAACATTCAAAAACCCTAATCCATCATATGAAAACTAGAAAACCCTAATCCATCATATGCAACATTCAAAAACCCTAATTCGTCATATGAAAACTAGAAAACCCTAATCCGTCATATGAAAACTACAAAACCCTAATAACATCATTTGCAACATTCAAAAACCTTAATCCATCATATGAAAACTTGAAAACCATAATAACATCATTTGCAACATTCAAAAACCCTAATCCTTCATATGAAAACTAGAAAACCCTAATAACATCATTTGGAACATTCAAAAAACCTAATCCATTATATGAAAACTAGAAAACCCTAATCCATCATATGAAAACTAAAAAACCCTAATCCATTATATGAAAACTAGAAACCCCTAATAACATCATTTGCAACATTCAAAAACCCTAATCCATTATATGAAAACAAGAAAACCTTAATAACATTATTTGCAACATTCAAAAACCCTAATCCATCATATGAAAACTAGAAAACCCTAATAATATCATTTGCAACATTCAAAAACCCTAATCCATCGTATGAAAACTAGAAAACCCTAATCCATCATACAAAAACTGGAAAACCCTAATAACATCATTTGTAACATTCAAAAACCTTAATCCACCATATGAAAACTAGAAAACCCTAATAACATCATTTGCAACATTCAAAAACCCTAATCCATCATATGAAACTAGAAAACCCGAATAACATCATTTGCCACATTCAAAAACCCTAATCCATCATATGAAAACTAGAAAACCCTAATCCATCATATGAAAACTAGAAAATCCTAATAACATCATTTGCAACATTCAAAAACCCTAATCCATCATATGAAAACTACAAAACCCTAATCCATCTTATGAAAACAACAAAACCCTAATAACATCATTTGCAACATTCAAAAACCCTAATCCATCATATGAAAACAAGAAAACCCTAATCCATCATATGAAAACTAGAAAACCCTTATAACATCATTTGCAATAATCAAAAACCCTAATCCATCATATGAAAACTAGAAAACCCTAATAACATCATTTGCAACATTCAAAAACCCTAATCCATCATATGAAAACTAGAAAACCCTAATCCATCATACGAAAACTAGAAAACCCTAATAACATCATTTGTAACATTCAAAAACCCTAATTCATCATATGAAAACTAGAAACCGCTAATAACATCATTTGAAACATTCAAAAACCCTAATCCATCATATGAAACTAGAAAAACCTAATAACATCATTTGCCACATTCAAAAACCCTAATCCATCATATGAAAACTAGAAAACCCTAATCCATCATATGAAAACTAGAAAACCCTAATCCATCATATGAAAACTAGAAAACCCTAATAAAATCATTTGCAACATTCAAAATCCCTAATCCATCATATGAAAACTAGAAAACCCTAATCCAACATATGAAAACTAGAAAAGCCTAATAACATCATTTGCAACAATCAAAAACCCTAATCCATCATATGAGAACTAGAAAACCCTAATAACATCATTTGCAATATTCAAAAACTCTAATCCATCATATGAAAACTAGAAAACCCTAATAACATCATTTGCAACATTAAAAAACCCTAATCCATCATATGAATACTAGAAAACCCTAATAACATCATTTGCAACATTCAAATAACCTAATCCATCATATGAAAACTAGAAAACCCGAATCCATCATATGAAAACTAGAAAAACTAATAACATCATTTGCAACATTCAAAAACCCTTATCCATAATATGAAAACTAGAAAACCCTAATCCATCATACGAAAACTTGAAAACCCTAATAACATCATTTGCAACATTCAAAAAGCCTAATCTATCATATGAAAACTAGAAAACCCTAATCCATCATATGAAAACTAGAAAACCCTAATCCATCATCAGAAAACTAGAAAACCCTAATAACATCACCTGTAGCATTCAAAAACCCTAATCCATCATATGAAAACTAGAAAACCCTAATAACATCATTTCCAACATTCAAAAATCCTAATCCGTCAAATGAAAACTAGAAAACCCTAATAACATCATTTGTAACATTCAAAAACCCTAATCCCTCATATGAATACTAGAAAACCATAATAATATCATTTGCAACATTCAAAAACCCTAATCCATCATATGAAACTAGAAAACCCTAATAACATCATTTGCCACATTCAAAAACCCTAATCCATCATATGAAAACTAGAAAACCCTAATCCATCATATGAAAACTAGAAAACCCTAATCCATCATATGAAAACTAGAAACCCTAATAACATCATTTGCAACATTCAAGAATCCCTAATCCATCATATGAAAACTAGAAAACCCTAATCCATCATATGAAGACTAGAAAATCCTAATAACATCATTTGCAACATTGAAAAACCCTAATCCATCATATGAAAACTAGAAAACCCTAATAACATCATTTGCAAGATTCCAAAACCCTAATCCATCATATGAAAACTAGAAAACCCTAATCCATCATATGAACACAACAAAACCCTAATAACATCATTTGCAACATTCAAAAACCCTAATCCATCATATGAAAACTACAAAACCCTTATAACATCATTTGCAACAATCAAAAACCCTAATCCATCATATGAAAACTAGAAAACCCTAATAACATCATTTGCAACATTCAAAAACCCTAATCCATCATATGGAAACTAGAAAACCCTAATCCATCATACGAAAACTAGAAAACCCTAATAACATCATTTGTAACATTCAAAAACCCTAATTCTTCATATGAAAACTAGAAACCCCTAATAACATCATTTGCAACATTCAAAAACCCTAATCCATCATATAAAACTAGAAAACCCTAATAACATCATTTGCCACATTCAAAAACCCTAATCCATCATATGAAAACTAGAAAACCCGAATCCATCATATGAAAACTAGAAAAACTAATAACATCATTTGCAACATTCAAAAACCCTTATCCATAATATGAAAACTAGAAAACCCTAATCCATCATACGAAAACTTGAAAACCCTAATAACATCATTTGCAACATTCAAAAAGCCTAATCTATCATATGAAAACTAGAAAACCCTAATCCATCATATGAAAACTAGAAAACCCTAATCCATCATCAGAAAACTAGAAAACCCTAATAACATCACCTGTAGCATTCAAAAACCCTAATCCATCATATGAAAACTAGAAAACCCTAATAACATCATTTCCAACATTCAAAAATCCTAATCCGTCAAATGAAAACTAGAAAACCCTAATAACATCATTTGTAACATTCAAAAACCCTAATCCCTCATATGAAAACTAGAAAACCATAATAATATCATTTGCAACATTCAAAAACCCTAATCCATCATATGAAACTAGAAAACCCTAATAACATCATTTGCCACATTCAAAAACCCTAATCCATTATATGAAGACTAGAAAACCCTAATCCATCATATGAAAACTAGAAAACCCTAATCCATCATATGAAAACTAGAAACCCTAATAACATCATTTGCAACATTCAAGAATCCCTAATCCATCATATGAAAACTAGAAAACCCTAATCCATCATATGAAGACTAGAAAATCCTAATAACATCATTTGCAACATTGAAAAACCCTAATCCATCATATGAAAACTAGAAAACCCTAATAACATCATTTGCAAGATTCCAAAACCCTAATCCATCATATGAAAACTAGAAAACCCTAATCCATCATATGAAAACAACAAAACCCTAATAACATCATTTGCAACATTCAAAAACCCTAATCCATCATATGAAAACTACAAAACCCTTATAACATCATTTGCAACAATCAAAAACCCTAATCCATCATATGAAAACTAGAAAACCCTAATAACATCATTTGCAACATTCAAAAACCCTAATCCATCATATGGAAACTAGAAAACCCTAATCCATCATACGAAAACTAGAAAACCCTAATAACATCATTTGTAACATTCAAAAACCCTAATTCATCATATGAAAACTAGAAACCCCTAATAACATCATTTGCAACATTCAAAAACCCTAATCCATCATATAAAACTAGAAAACCCTAATAACATCATTTGCCACATTCAAAAACCCTAATCCATCATATGAAAACTAGAAAACCCTAATCCATCATATGAAAACTAGAAAACCCTAATCCATCATATGAAAACTAGAAAACCCTAATAACATCATTTGCAACATTCAAAAAACCCTAATCCATCATATGAAAACTAGAAAACCCTAATCTATCATATGAAAACTAGAAAATCCTAATAACATCATTTGCAACATTCAAAAACCCTATTCCATCATATGAAAACTAGAAAACCCTAATAACATCATTTATAACATTCAAAAACCCTAATCCATCATATGAAAACAAGAAAACCCTAATCCATCATATGAAAACCACAAAACCCTAATAACATCATTTGCAACATTCAAAAACTTTAATCCATCATATGAAAACTAGAATACCCTAATAACATCATTTGTAATATTCAAAAACCCTAATCCATATTATGAAAACAAGAAAACCCAAATCCATCATATGAAAACTAGAAAACCATAATCCATCATATGAAAACTAGAAAACCCTAATAACATCATTTGCAACATTCAAAACCCCTAATCCATCATATGAAAACTAGAAAACCCTAATCCATCATATGCAACATTCAAAAACCCTAATCCGTCATATGAAAACTAGAAAACCCTAATCCGTCATATGAAAACTAGAAAACCCTAATAACATCATTTGCAACATTCAAAAACCCTAATCCTTCATATAAAAACTAGAAAACCCTAATAACATCATTTGGAACATTCAAAAACCCTAATCCATTATATGAAAACTAGAAAACCCTAATCCATCATATGAAAAAAAACCCTAATCCATTATATGAAAACTAGAAACCCCTAATAACATCATTTGCAACATTCAAAAACCCTAATCCATTATATGAAAACAAGAAAACCTTAATAACATTATTTGCAACATTCAAAAACCCTAATCCATCATATGAAAACTAGAAAACCCTAATAATATCATTTGCAACATTCAAAAACCCTAATCCATCATATGAAAACTACAAAAACCCTAAGCCATCATACGAATACTGGAAACCCTAATAACATCATTTGTAACATTCAAAAACCCTAATCCAACATATGAAAACTAGAAAACCCTAATAACATCATTTGCAACATTCAAAAACCCTAATCCATCATATGAAATGAGAAAACCCGAATAACATCATTTGCCACATTCAAAAACCCTAATCCATCATATTTAAACTAGAAAACCCTAATCCATCATATGAAAACTAGAAAACCCTAATCCATCATATGAAAACCAGAAACCCTAATAACATCATTTGCAACATTCAAAAAACCCTAATCCATCATATGAAAACTAGAAAACCCTAATCCATCATATGAAAACTAGAAAATCCTAATAACATCATTTCCAACATTGAAAAACTCTAATCCATCATATGAAAACTAGAACACCCTAATAACATCATTTGCAACATTCAAAAACCCTAATCCATCATATGAAAACTAGAAAACCCTAATCCATCATATGAAAACAACAAAACCCTAATAACATCATTTGCAACATTCAAAAACCCTAATCCATCATATGAAAACAAGAAAACCCTAATCCATCATATGAAAACTAGAAAACCCTTATAACATCATTTGCAATAATCAAAAACCCTAATCCATCATATGAAAACTAGAAAACCCTAATAACATCATTTGCAACATTCAAAAACCCTAATCCATCAGATGAAAACTAGAAAACCCTAATCCATCATACGAAAACTAGAAAACCCTAATAACATCATTTGTAACATTCAAAAACCCTAATTCATCATATGAAAACTAGAAACCGCTAATAACATCATTTGAAACATTCAAAAACCCTAATCCATCATATGAAACTAGAAAACCCTAATAACATCATTTGCCACATTCAAAAACCCTAATCCATCATATGAAAACTAGAAAACCCTAATCCATCATATGAAAACTAGAAAACCCTAATAAAATCATTTGCAACATTTAAAATCCCTAATCCATCATATGAAAACTAGAAAACCCTAATCCAACATATGAAAACTAGAAAAGCCTAATAACATCATTTGCAACAATCAAAAACCCTAATCCATCATATGAGAACTAGAAAACCCTAATAACATCATTTGCAACATTCAAAAACTCTAATCCATCATATGAAAACTAGAAAACCCTAATAACATCATTTGCAACATTAAAAACCCTAATGCATCATATGAATACTAGAAAACGCTAATAACATCATTTGCAACATTCAAATACCCTAATCCATCATATGAAAACTAGAAAACCCGAATCCATCACATGCAAACTAGAAAAACTAATAACATCATTTGCAACATTCAAAAACCCTAATCCATAATATGAAAATTAGAAAACCCTAATCCATCATACGAAAACTTGAAAACCCTAATAACATCATTTGCAACATTCAAAAAGCCTAATCTATCATATGAAAACTAGAAAACCCTAATCCATCATATGAAAACTAGAAAACCCTAATCCATCATCAGAAAACTAGAAAACCCTAATCCATCATATGAAAACTAGAAAACCCTGGATCCACTCATACCGTTTATGTGGACGTAACTTTTGGGATGCAACCAAAAAATATGGTTCGGGATTTGCCTGGCGTAACATCCTGGATATGCCGGATAAGATAAGGGAGTATATAGTTTCCCAGATAGGTGATGGATGCTCTACTTCTGCTTGGTTTGATAACTGGCACCCTGCAGGCCCTCTTTCTAATTTCTTGACTGTCCGTGACATCCAAGATGCGGGTTTCACTCCTGATACTAAGGTTGCTGACCTAGTCCTTAATGGATCTTGGGTCTGCCCACATTGTTGGAGAAACTCCCATGTTGCTCTTCTTTCTCTTAACCCTCCTACTCTTTCCACGTCCGTCCCTGATAAACTCCTTTGGAGATCTAGAGACGGTCAACTCTCTCCTTTCTCTGTGGGTTCTGTTTGGCAGTCTATTCGCCCCTATCACCAACCGGTCTATTGGTTTCATCTTGTTTGGTTCTCCCAGAATATCCCTAGACATGCTTTCATTCTCTGGGTTGCTCTTAAAAATCGTCTTAAGACTCATGATAAAATCAAAATCTGGGACACTAAATCCAATCTCATTTGTGCGTTCTGCGGGGACTGTCCGGATTCACTTTCTCATCTCTTCTTTGATTGTTCTTTCACTTCTTTGGTTTGGGATCACCTCCATCATCTCATGAATCTCTCCTTCAAAACTGATAGCTGGTCTGATATCATTAGTCAACTCAACCCCATTAATAAGAACAAGACCATCTGGTCCATCATTAGAAGACTTGTTTTTGCTGGAGCTGTCTACCATATTTGGCGAGAAAGAAATTTACGCATTTTTAAAAAAAATAAAAAGATCTCATCATGCTGTGGTGAATAGTGTTAAGGATGATATCCGCTGTAGACTGCTGAGTCTTTCTATGAAAACTTGCACTAATGTTGATTTGGCTAAAACTATTTGAACCCTCCCTTAATCTTCTTCCTCTGCGCTTTCTTTTTTCTCTGCTTGTTTTGGCGTGTATGGTTTGTTTGTTTTGCAGGTTGCTTTCCTTTATGTTCTTGTATGCTTCTGGTTCCTTCTCTTGTTTTAGTTCCTAGTTTAGCTTGTTGTCCGTTGGGGCCTGTCCCTAATAACATCATTTGCAACATTCAAAAATCCTAATCCGTCAAATGAAAACTAGAAAACTCTTATAACATCATTTGTAACATTCAAAAACCCTAATCCATCATATGAAAACTAGAAAACCATAATAATATCATTTGCAACATTCAAAAACCCTAATCCATCATATGAAACTAGAAAACCCTAATAACATCATTTGCAACATTCAAAAACCCTAATCCATCATATGAAAACTAGAAAACCCTAATAACATCATTTACAACATTCAAAAACCCTAATCCATCATATGAAAACAACAAAACCCTAATCTATCATATGAAAACAACAAAACCCTAATAACATCATTTGCAACATTCAAAAACTTTAATCCATCATATGAAAACTAGAAAACCCTAATAACATCATTTGCAATATTCAAAAACCCTAATCCATCTTATGAAAACAAGAAAACCCTAATCCATCATATGAAAACTCGAAAAGCCTAATAACATCATTTGCAACAATCAAAACCCTAATCCATCATATGAAAACTAGAAAACCCTAATAACATCATTTGCAACATTCAAAAACCCTAATCCATCATATGAAAACTAGAAAACCCTAATAACATCATTTGCAACATTAAAAAACCCTAATCCATTATATGAAAACTAGAAAACCCTAATAACATCATTTACAACATTCAAATACCCTAATCTATCATATGAAAACTAGAAAACCCGAATCCATCATATGAAAACTAGAAAAACTAATAACATCATTTGCAACATTCAAAAACCCTAATCCATCATATGAAAAGTAGAAAACCCTAATCCATCATACGAAAACTTGAAAACCCTAATAACATCATTTGCAACATTCAAAAACCCTAATCTATCATATGAAAACTAGAAAACCCTAATCCATCATATGAAAACTAGAAAACCCTAATCCATCATCAGAAAACTAGAAAACCCTAATAACATCATTTGTAACATTCAAAAACCCTAATCCATCATATGAAAACTAGAAAACCCTAATAACATCATTTGCAACATTCAATAACCTTAATCCTTCATATGAAAACTAGAAAACCCTAATAACATCATTTGGAACATTCAAAAACCCTAATCCATTATATGAAAACTAGAAAACCCTAATCCAACATATGAAAACTAAAAAACCCTAATCCATCATATAAAAACTAAAAAACCCTAATCCATTATATGAAAACTAGAAAACCTCTAACCATCACCCTGATGGCCTAGTGGATAAGGCTTAGGACTCTTTCTCTTCCCCTATAAAGAGGTTTCAAGTTCTAATCCCACTCCCTCCCTTTCCCCATAGGGAGTGTTAGGTTTCAATCAGGGGATGGCCACTGGCCACCTCTCTACCCCCGTAGGTGATTGACCCGGACCACCCTGCTGCCAGGTGTGCGTGGGCCCTGAGGTTGCTTCATCAGGGTCATCCAAAGGATGGGTCGGGTGGGGTCCTCGGTTACCAAAAAAAAAAAAAACTAAAAAACCCTAATCCATTATATGAAAACTAGAAACCCCTACTAACATCATTTACAACATTCAAAAACCCTAATCCATTATATGAAAACAAGAAAACCTTAATAACATTATTTGCATCATGCAAAAACCCTAATCCATCATATGAAAATTAGAAAACCCTAATAATATCATTTGCAAGATTCAAAAACCATAATCCATCGTATGAAAACTAGAAAACCCTAATCCATCATATGAAAACTAAAAAACCCTAATCCATCATACGAAAACTAGCAAACCCTAATAACATCATTTGTAACATTCAAAAACCCTAATCCATCATATGAAAACTAGAAAACCCTAATAACATCATTTGCAACATTCAAAAACCCTAATCCATTATATGAAACTAGAAAACCCTAATAACATCATTTGCCACATTCAAAAACCCTAATCCATCATATGAAAACTAGAAAACCCTAATAACATCATTTGCCACATTCAAAAACCCTAATCCATCATATGAAAACTAGAAAACCCTTATCCATCATATGAAAACTAGAAACCCTAATCCATCATATGAAAACTAGAAAACCCTAATAAAATCATTTGCAACATTCAAAATCCCTAATCCATCATATGAAAACTAGAAAACCCTAATCCAACATATAAAAACTAGAAAAGCCTAATAACATCATTTGCAACAATCAAAAACCCTAATCCATCATATGAGAACTAGAAAACCCTAAAAACATCATTTGCAACATTCAAAAACTCTAATCCATCATATGAAAACTAGAAAACCCTAATAACATCATTTGCAACATTAAAAAACCCTAATCCATCATATGAATACTAGAAAACCCTAATAACATCATTTGCAACATTCAAATACCCTAATCCATCATATGAAAACTAGAAAACCCGAATCCATCATATGAAAACTAGAAAAACTAATAACATCATTTGCAACATTCAAAAACCCTAATCCATAATATGAAAACTAGAAAACCCTAATCCATCATACGAAAACTTGAAAACCCTAATAACATCATTTGCAACATTCAAAAAGCCTAATCTATCATATGAAAACTAGAAAACCCTAATCCATCATCAGAAAACTAGAAAACCCTAATAACATCACCTGTAGCATTCAAAAACCCTAATCCATCATATGAAAACTCGAAAACCCTAATAACATCATTTGCAACATTCAAAAATCCTAAACCGTCAAGCGAAAACTAGAAAACCCTTATAACATCATTTGTAACATTCAAAAACCCTAATCCATCATATGAAAACTAGAAAACCCTAATAACATCATTTGCGACATTCAAAAACCCTAATCCATCATATGAAAACTAGAAAACCTAATAACATCATTTGCAACATTAAAAAACCCTAATCCATCATATGAAAACTTGAAAACCCTAATAACATAATTTGCAACATTCAAATACCCTAATCCATCATATGAAAACTAGAAAACCCGAATCCATCATTTGAAAACTAGAAAACCTAATAACATCATTTGCAACATTCGTAAACCCTAATCCATCATATGAAAACTAGAAAACCCTAATAAAATCATCTGCAATATTCAAAAACCCTAATTAATCATATGAAAACTAGAAAACCCTAATCCATCATATGAAAACTAGAAAACCCTAATCCATCATCTGAAAACTAGAAAACCCTAATAACATCATTTTCAACATTCAAAAACCCTAATCCATCATATGAAAACTAGAAAACCCTAATAACATCATTTACAACATTCAAAAACCCTAATCCATCATATGAAAACAAGAAAACCCTAATCCATCATATGAAAACAACAAAACCGTAATAACATCATTTGCAACATTCAAAAACTTTAATCCATCATATGAAAACTAGAAAACCCTAATAACATCATTTGCAATATTCAAAAACCCTAATCCATCTTATGAAAACAAGAAAACCCTAATCCATCATATGAAAACTAGAAAAGCCTAATAACATCGTTTGCAACAATCAAAAACCCTAATCCATCATATGAAAACTAGAAAAGCCTAAAAACATCATTTGCAACATTCAAAAACTCTAATCCATCATATGAAAACTAGAAAACCCTAATAACATCATTTGCAACATTAAAAAACCCTAATCCATTATATGAAGACTAGAAAACCCTAATAACATCATTTACAACATTCAAATACCCTAATCCATCATATGAAAACTAGAAAACCCGAATCCATCATTTGAAAACTAGAAAAACTAATAACATCATTTGCAACATTCAAAAACCCTAATCCATCATATGAAAACTAGAAAACCCTAATCCATCATACGAAAACTTGAAAACCCTAATAACATCATTTGCAACATTCAAAAACCCTAATCTATCATATGAAAACTAGAAAACCCTAATCCATCATATGAAAACTAGAAAACCCTAATCCATCATCAGAAAACTAGAAAACCCTAATAACATCATTTGTAACAATCAAAAACCCTAATCCATCATATGAAAACTAGAAAACCCTAATAACATCATTTGCAACATTCAACAACCTTAATCCTTCATATGAAAACTAGAAAACCCTAATAACATCATTTGGAACATTCAAAAACCCTAATCCATTATATGAAAACTAGAAAACACTAATCCATCATATGGAAACTTGAAAACCCTAATAACATCATTTACAACATTCAAATACCCTAATCCATCATATGAAAACTAGAAAACCCGAATCCATCATTTGAAAACTAGAAAACCTAATAACATCATTTGCAACATTCGTAAACCCTAATCCATCATATGAAAACTAGAAAACCCTAATAAAATCATCTGCAACATTCAAAAACCCTAATTAATCATATGAAAACTAGAAAACCCTAATCCATCATATGAAAACTAGAAAACCCTAATCCATCATCTGAAAACTAGAAAACCCTAATAACATCATTTTCAACATTCAAAAACCCTAATCCATCATATGAAAACTAGAAAACCCTAATAACATCATTTACAACATTCAAAAACCCTAATCCATCATATGAAAACAAGAAAACCCTAATCCATCATATGAAAACAACAAAACCCTAATAACATCATTTGCAACATTCAAAAACTTTAATCCATCATATGAAAACTAGAAAACCCTAATAACATCATTTGCAATATTCAAAAACCCTAATCCATCTTATGAAAACAAGAAAACCCTAATCCATCATATGAAAACTAGAAAAGCCTAATAACATCGTTTGCAACAATCAAAAACCCTAATCCATCATATGAAAACTAGAAAAGCCTAATAACATCATTTGCAACATTCAAAAACCCTAATCCATCATATGAAAACTAGAAAACCCTAATAACATCATTTGCAACATTAAAAAACCCTAATCCATTATATGAAAACTAGAAAACCCTAATAACATCATTTACAACAATTAAATACCCTAATCCATCATATGAAAACTAGAAAACCCGAATCCATTATATGAAAACTAGAAAAACTAATAACATCATTTGCAACATTCAAAAACCCTAATCCATCATATGAAAACTAGAAAACCCTAATCCATCATACGAAAACTTGAAAACCCTAATAACATCATTTGCAACATTCAAAAACCCTAATCTATCATATGAAAACTAGAAAACCCTAATCCATCATATGAAAACTAGAAAACCCTAATCCATCATCAGAAAACTAGAAAACCCTAATAACATCATTTGTAACAATCAAAAACCCTAATCCATCATATGAAAACTAGAAAACCCTAATAACATCATTTGCAACATTCAACAACCTTAATCCTTCATATGAAAACTAGAAAACCCTAATAACATCATTTGGAACATTCAAAAACCCTAATACATTATATGAAAACTAGAAAACACTAATCCATCATATGGAAACTTGAAAACCCTAATAACATCATTTACAACATTCAAATACCCTAATCCATCATATGAAAACTAGAAAACCCGAATCCATCATTTGAAAACTAGAAAACCTAATAACATCATTTGCAACATTCGTAAACCCTAATCCATCATATGAAAACTAGAAAACCCTAATAACATCATCTGCAACATTCAAAAACCCTAATTAATCATATGAAAACTAGAAAACCCTAATCCATCATATGAAAACTAGAAAACCCTAATCCATCATCTGAAAACTAGAAAACCCTAATAACATCATTTGCAACATTCAAAAACCCTAATCCATCATATGAAAACAAGAAAACCCTAATCCATCATATGAAAACAACAAAACCCTAATAACATCATTTGCAACATTCAAAAACTTTAATCCATCATATGAAAACTAGAAAACCCTAATAACATCATTTGCAATATTCAAAAACCCTAATCCATCTTATGAAAACAAGAAAACCCTAATCCATCATATGAAAACTAGAAAAGCCTAATAACATCATTTGCAACAATCAAAAACCCTAATCCATCATATGAAAACTAGAAAACCCTAATAACATCATTTGAAACATTCAAAAACCCTAATCCATCATATGAAAACTAGAAAACCCTAATAACATCATTTGCAACATTAAAAAACCCTAATCCATTATATGAAAACTAGAAAACCCTAATAACATCATTTACAACATTCAAATACCCTAATCCATCATATGAAAACTAGAAAACCCGAATCCATCATATGAAAACTAGAAAAACTAATAACATCATTTGCAACATTCAAAAACCCTAATCCATCATATGAAAACTAGAAAACCCTAATCCATCATACGAAAACTTGAAAACCCTAATAACATCATTTGCAACATTCAAAAACCTTAATCTATCATATGAAAACTCGAAAACCCTAATCCATCATACGAAAACTAGAAAACCCTAATCCATCATCAGAAAACTAGAAAACCCTAATAACATCATTTGTAACATTCAAAAACCCTAATCCATCATATGAAAACTAGAAAACCCTAATAACATCATTTGCAACATTCAACAAGCTTAATCCTTCATATGAAAACTAGAAAACCCTAATAACATCATTTGGAACATTCAAAAACCCTAATCCATTATATGAAAACTAGAAAACCCTAATCCATCATATGAAAACTAAAAATCCCTAATCCATTATATGAAAACTAAAAACCCCTACTAACATCATTTACAACATTCAAAAACCCTAATCCATTATATGAAAACAAGAAAACCTTAATAACATTATTTGCAACATGCAAAAACCCTAATCCCTCATATGAAAACTAGAAAACCCTAATAATATCATTTGCAAGATTCAAAAACCCTAATCCATCGTATGAAAACTAGAAAACACTAATCCATCATATGAAAACTAAAAAACCCTAATCCATCATTGGAAAACTAGCAAACCCTAATAACATCATTTGTAACATTCAACAACCCTAATCCATCATATGAAAACTAGAAAACCCTAATAACATCATTTGCAACATTCAAAAACCCTAATCCATCATATGAAACTAGAAAACCCTAATAACATCATTTGCCACATTCAAAAACCCTAATCCATCATATGAAAACTAGAAAACCCTAATCCATCATATGAAAACTAGAAAACCCTAATAACATCATTTGCCACATTCAAAAACGCTAATCCATCATATGAAAACTAGAAAACCCTAATCCATCATATGAAAACTAGAAAACCCTAATCCATCATATGAAAACTAGAAAACCCTAATAAAATCATTTGCAACATTCAAAATCCCTAATCCATCATATGAAAACTAGAAAACCCTAATCCAACATATGAAAACTAGAAAAGCCTAATAACATCATTTGCAACAATCAAAAACCCTAATCCATCATATGAGAACTAGAAAACCCTAATAACATCATTTGCAACATTCAAAAACTCTAATCCATCATATGAAAACTAGAAAACCCTAATAACATCATTTGCAACATTAAAAAACCCTAATCCATCATATGAATACTAGAAAACCCTAATAACATCATTTGCAACATTCAAATACCCTAATCCATCATATGAAAACTAGAAAACCCGAATCCATCATATGAAAACTAGAAAAACTAATAACATCATTTGCAACATTCAAAAACACTAATCCATAATATGAAAACTAGAAAACCCTAATCCATCATACGAAAACTTGAAAACCCTAATAACATCATTTGCAACATTCAAAAAGCCTAATCTATCATATGAAAACTAGAAAACCCTAATCCATCATATGAAAACTAGAAAACCCTAATCCATCATCAGAAAACTAGAAAACCCTAATAACATCACCTGTAGCATTCAAAAACCCTAATCCATCATATGAAAACTAGAAAACCCTAATAACATCATTTGCAACATTCAAAAATCCTAATCCGTCAAATGAAAACTAGAAAACCCTTATAACATCATTTGTAACATTCAAAAACCCTAATCCATCATATGAAAACTAGAAAACCATAATAATATCATTTGCAACATTCAAAAACCCTAATCCATCATATGAAACTAGAAAACCCTAATAACATCATTTGCCACATTCAAAAACCCTAATCCATCATATGAAAACTAGAAAACTCTAATCCATCATATGAAAACTAGAAAACCCTAATCCATCATATGAAAACTAGAAACCCTAATAACATCATTTGCAACATTCAAAAAACCCTAATCCATCATATGAAGACTATAAAATCCTAATAACATCATTTGCAACATTGAAAAACCCTAATCCATCATATGAAAACTAGAAAACCCTAATAACATCATTTGCAACATTCGAAAACCCTAATCCATCATATGAAAACTAGAAAACCCTAATCCATCATATGAAAACAACAAAACCCTAATAACATCATTTGCAACATTCAAAAACCCTAATCCATCATATGAAAACAAGAAAACTGTAATCCATCATATGAAAACTACAAAACCCTTATAACATCATTTGCAACAATCAAAAACCCTAATCCATCATATGAAAACTAGAAAACCCTAATAACATCATTTGCAACATTCAAAAACCCTAATCCATCCCCAATCCATCATACAAAAACTAGAAAACCCTAATAACATCATTTGTAACATTCAAAAACCCTAATTCATCATATGAAAACTAGAAACCCCTAATAACATCATTTGCAACATTCAAAAACCCTAATCCTTCATATGAAACTAGAAAACCCTAATAACATCATTTGCCACATTCAAAAACCCTAACCCATCATATGAAAACTAGAAAACCCTAATCCATCATATGAAAACTAAAAAACCCTAATCCATCATATGAAAACTAGAAAACCCTAATAACATTATTTGCAACATTCAAAAAACCCTAATCCATCATATGAAAACTAGAAAACCCTAATCTATCATATGAAAACTAGAAAATCCTAATAACATCATTTGCAACATTCAAAAACCCTAATCCATCATATGAAAACTAGAAAACCCTAATAACATCATTACAACATTCAAAAACCCTAATCCATCATACGAAAACAAGAAAACCCTAATCCATCATATGAAAACAACAAAACCCTAATAACATCATTTGCAACATTCAAAAACTTTAATCCATCATATGAAAACTAGAAAACCCTAATAACATCATTTGCAATATTTAAAAACCCTAATCCATCTTATGAAAACAAGAAAACCCTAATCCATCATATGAAAACTAGAAAAGCCTAATAACATCATTTGCAACAATCAAAAACCCTAATCCATCATATGAAAACTAGAAAACCCTAATAACATCATTTGCAACATTCAAAAACCCTAATCCATCATATGAAAACTAGAAAACCCTAATAACATCATTTGCAACATTAAAAAACCCTAATCCATTATATGAAAACTACAAAACCCTAATAACATCATTTACAACATTCAAATACCCTAATCCATCATATGAAAACTAGAAAACCCGAATCCATCATATGAAAACTAGAAAAACTAATAACATCATTTGCAACATTCAAAAACCCTAATCCATCATATGAAAACTAGAAAACCCTAATCCATCATACGAAAACTTGAAAACCCTAATAACATCATTTGCAACATTCAAAAACCCTAATCTATCATATGAAAACTAGAAAACCCTAATCTATCATATGAAAACTAGAAAACCCTAATCCATCATCAGAAAACTAGAAAACCCTAATAACATCATTTGTAACATTCAAAAACCCTAATCCATCATATGAAAACTAGAAAACCCTAATAACATCATTTGCCACATTCAAAAACCCTAATCCATCATATGTAAACTAGAAAACTCTAATCCATCATATGAAAACTAGAAAACCCTAATCCATCATATGAAAACTAGAAACCCTAATAACATCATTTGCAACATTCAAAAAACCCTAATCCATCATATGAAGACTATAAAATCCTAATAACATCATTTGCAACATTGAAAAACCCTAATCCATCATATGAAAACTAGAAAACCCTAATAACATCATTTGCAACATTCAAAAACCCTAATCCATCATATGAAAACTAGAAAACCCTAATCCATCATATGAAAACAACAAAACCCTAATAACATCATTTGCAACATTCAAAAACCCTAATCCATCATATGAAAATAAGAAAACCCTAATCCATCATATGAAAACTACAAAACCCTTATAACATCATTTGCAACAATCAAAAACCCTAATCCATCATATGAAAACTAGAAAACCCTAATAACATCATTTGCAACATTCAAAAACCCTAATCCATCATATGAAAACTAGAAAACCCTAATCCATCATACGAAAACTAGAAAACCCTAATAACATCATTTGTAACATTCAAAAACCGTAATTCATCATATGAAAACTAGAAAACCCGAATCCATCATATGAAAACTAGAAAAACTAATAACATCATTTGCAACATTCAAAAACCCTAATCCATCATATGAAAACTAGAAAACCCTAATCCATCATACGAAAACTTGAAAACCCTAATAACATCATTTGCAACATTCAAAAACCCTAATCTATCATATGAAAACTAGAAAACCCTAATCTATTATATGAAAACTAGAAAACCCTAATCCATCATCAGAAAACTAGAAAACCCTAATAACATCATTTGTAACATTCAAAAACCCTAATCCATCATATGAAAACTAGAAAACCCTAATAACATCATTTGCAACATCCAACAACCTTAATCCTTCATATGAAAACTAAAAAACCCTAATCCATCATACGAAAACTAGCAAACCCTAATAACATCATTTGTAACATTCAAAAACCCTAATCCATCATATGAAAACTAGAAAACCCTAAAAACATCATTTGCAACATTCAAAAACCCTAATCCATCATATGAAACTAGAAAACGCTAATAACATCATTTGCCACATTCAAAAACCCTAATCCATCTTATGAAAACTAGAAAACCCTAATCCATCATATGAAAACTAGAAAACCCAAATCCATCATATGAAAACTAAAAACCCTAATAACATCATTTGCAACATTCAAAAACCCTAATCCATCATATGAAAACTAGAAAACCCTAATCTGTCATATGAAAACTAGAAAACCATAATAACATCATTTGCAACATTCAAAAACCTTAATCCGTCATATGAAAACTTGAAAACCATAATAACATCATTTGCAACATTCAAAAACCCTAATCCTTCATATGAAAACTAGAAAACCCTAATAACATCATTTGCAACATTCAAAAACCCTAATCCATTATATGAAAACTAGAAAACCCTAATCCATCATATGAAAACTAAAAAACCCTAATCCATCATATGAAAACTAGAAAACCCTAAAGATGGATCGGGTGGGGTCGGGTGGGGTCCTCGGTTATCAAAAAAAAACCCTAATAACATCATTTGCAACATTCAAAAACCCTAATTTATCATATGAAAACTAGAAAACCCTAATCCATCATATGAAAACTAGAAAAGCATAATCCATCATTAGAAATGTAGAAAACCCTAATAACATCATTTGTAACATTCAAAAACCCTAATCCATCATATGAAAACTAGAAAACCCTAATAACATCATTGTAACATTCAAAAACCCTAATCCATCAAATGAAAACTAGAAAACTCTAATAACATCATTTGCAACATTCCAAAACCCTAATCCATCATATGAAAACTAGAAAACCATAATAACATCATATGCAACATTCAAAAACCCTAATCCATCTTATGAAAACTATAAAATCATAATCCATCATATGAAAACTTGAAAAACCTAATAACATCATTTACAACATTCAAAAACCTTAATCTATCATATGAAAACAAGAAAACCCTAATAACATCATTTGCAACATTAAAATACCCTAATCCATCAAATGAAAACTAGTAAAAACGAAACAATCATATGAAAACTAGAAAACCCTAATAACATCATTTGCAACATTTAAAACCCTAATCCATCATATGAAAATTAGAAAACCCTAATCCATCATACGAAAACTAGAAAACCCTAATAACATCATTTGCAACATTCAAAAACCCTAACCCATCATATGAAAACTAGAAAACCCTAATCCATCATATGAAAACTAGAAAACCCTAATCCATCATGTGAAAACTAGAAAACTCTAATAACATCATTTGCAACATTCAAAAACCCTAATCCATCATATGAAAACTATAAAAACCTAATAACATCATTTGCAACACTCAAAAACCTTAATCCATCATATGAAAACTAGAAAACCCTAATAACATCATTTGCAACATTCAAAAACCCTAATCTATCATTTGAAAACTAGAAAACCCTAATCCATCATATGAAAACTAGAAAACCATAATCCATCATATGAAAACTAGAAAACCCTAATAACATCATTTGCAACATTCAAAAACCCTAATCCATCATATGAAAACTAGAAAACCCTAATAACATCATTTGCAACATCCAACAACCTTAATACTTCATATGAAAACTAAAAAACCCTAATCCATCATACGAAATCTAGCAAACCCTAATAACATCATTTTTAACATTCAAAAACCCTAATCCATCATATGAAAACTAGAAAACCCTAATAACATCATTTGCAACATTCAAAAACCCTAATCCATCATATGAAACTAGAAAACCCTAATAACATCATTTGCCACATTCAAAAACCCTAATCCATCATATGAAAACTAGAAAACCCTAATCCATCATATGAAAACTAGAAAACCCAAATCCATCATATGAAAACTAAAAACCCTAATAACATCGTTTGCAACATTCAAAAACCCTAATCCATCATATGAAAACTAGAAAACCCTAATCTGTCATATGAAAACTAGAAAACCATAATAACATCATCTGCAACATTCAAAAACCTTAATCCGTCATATGAAAACTTGAAAACCATAATAACATCATTTGCAACATTCAAAAACCCTAATCCTTCATATGAAAACTAGAAAACCCTAATAACATCATTTGCAACATTCAAAAACCCTAATCCATTATATGAAAACTAGAAAACCCTAATTCATCATATGAAAACTAAAAAACCCTAATCCATCATATGAAAACTAGAAAATCCTAATGATGGATCGGGTGGGGTCGGGTGGGGTCCTCGGTTATCAAAAAAAAAAACCCTAATAGCATCATTTGCAACATTCAAAAACCCTAATTTATCATATGAAAACTAGAAAACACTAATCCATCATATGAAAACTTGAAAACCATAATCCATCATTAGAAATGTAGAAAACCCTAATAACATCATTTGTAACATTCAAAAACCCTAATCCATCATATGAAAACTAGAAAATCCTAATAACATCATTGCAACATTCAAAAACCCTAATCCATCAAATGAAAACTAGAAAACTCTAATAACATCATTTGCAACATTCAAAAACCCTAATCCATCATATGAAAACTAGAAAACCCTAATAACATCATATGCAACATTCAAAAACCCTAATCCATCTTATGATAACTATAAAATCATAATCCATCATATGAAAACTTGAAAAACCTAATAACATCATTTACAACATTCAAAAACCTTAATCTATCATTTGAAAACAAGAAAACCCTAATAACATCATTTGCAACATTAAAATACCCTAATCCATCAAATGAAAACTAGTAAAAACGAAACAATCATATGAAAACTAGAAAAACCTAATAACATCATTTGCAACATTTAAAACCCTAATCCATCATATGAAAATTAGAAAACCCTAATCCATCATACGAAAACTAGAAAACCCTAATAACATCATTTGCAACATTCAAAAACCCTAACCCATCATATGAAAACTAGAAAACCCTATTCCATCATATGAAAACTAGAAAACCCTAATCCATCATGTGAAAACTAGAAAACTCTAATAACATCATTTGCAACATTCAAAAACCCTAATCCATCATATGAAAACTATAAAACCCTAATAACATCATTTGCAACACTCAAAAACCTTAATCCATCATATGAAAACTAGAAAACCCTAATAACATCATTTGCAACATTCAAAAACCCTAATCTATCATTTGAAAACTAGAAAACCCTAATCCATCATATGAAAACTAGAAAACCCTAATAACATCATTTGCAACATCCAACAACCTTAATACTTCATATGAAAACTAAAAAACCCTAATCCATCATACGAAATCTAGCAAACCCTAATAACATCATTTGTAACATTCAAAAACCCTAATCCATCATATGAAAACTAGAAAACCCTAATAACATCATTTGCAACATTCAAAAACCCTAATCCATCATATGAAACTAGAAAACCCTAATAACATCATTTGCCACATTCAAAAACCCTAATCCATCATATGAAAACTAGAAAACCCTAATCCATCATATGAAAACTAGAAAACCCAAATCCATCATATGAAAACTAAAAACCCTAATAACATCGTTTGCAACATTCAAAAACCCTAATCCATCATATGAAAACTAGAAAACCCTAATCTGTCATATGAAAACTAGAAAACCATAATAACATCATTTGCAACATTCAAAAATCTTAATCCGTCATATGAAAACTTGAAAACCATAATAACATCATTTGCAACATTCAAAAACCCTAATCCTTCATATGAAAACTAGAAAACCCTAATAACATCATTTGCAACATTCAAAAACCCTAATCCATTATATGAAAACTAGAAAACCCTAATCCATCATATGAAAACTAAAAAACCCTAATCCATCATATGAAAACTAGAAAACCCTAATGATGGATCGGGTGGGGTCGGGTGGGGTCCTCGGTTATCAAAAAAAAACCCTAATAGCATCATTTGCAACATTCAAAAACCCTAATTTATCATATGAAAACTAGAAAACCCTAATCCATCATATGAAAACTAGAAAACCATAATCCATCATTAGAAATGTAGAAAACCCTAATAACATCATTTGTAACATTCAAAAACCCTAATCCATCATATGAAAACTAGAAAATCCTAATAACATCATTGCAACATTCAAAAACCCTAATCCATCGAATGAAAACTAGAAAACTCTAATAACATCATTTGCAACATTCAAAAACCCTAATCCATCATATGAAAACTAGAAAACCCTAATAACATCATATGCAACATTCAAAAACCGTAATCCATCTTATGAGAACTATAAAATCATAATCCATCATATGAAAACTTGAAAAACCTAATAACATCATTTACAACATTCAAAAACCTTAATCTATCATATGAAAACAAGAAAACCCTAATAACATCATTTGCAACATTAAAATACCCTAATCCATCAAATGAAAACTAGTAAAAACGAAACAATCATATGAAAACTAGAAAACCCTAATCACATCATTTGCAACATTTAAAACCCTAATCCATCATATGAAAATTAGAAAACCCTAATCCATCATACGAAAACTAGAAAACCCTAATAACATCATTTGCAACATTCAAAAACCCTAACCCATCATATGAAAACTAGAAAACCCTAATCCATCATATGAAAACTAGAAAACCCTAATCCATCATGTGAAAACTAGAAAACTCTAATAACATCATTTGCAACATTCAAAAACCCTAATCCATCATATGAAAACTATAAAACCCTAATAACATCATTTGCAACACTCAAAAACCTTAATCCATCATATGAAAACTAGAAAACCCTAATAACATCATTTGCAACATTCAAAAACCCTAATCTATCATTTGAAAACTAGAAAACCCTAATCCATCATATGAAAACTAGAAAACCATAATCCATCATATGAAAACTAGAAAACCCTAATAACATCATTTGCAACATTCAAAAACCCTAATCCATCATATGAAAACTAGAAAACCCTAATAACATCATTTGCAACATCCAACAACCTTAATACTTCATATGAAAAGTAAACAACCCTAATCCATCATACGAAATCTAGCAAACCCTAATAACATCATTTGTAAAATTCAAAAACCCTAATCCATCATATGAAAACTAGAAAACCCTAATAACATCATTTGCAACATTCAAAAACCCTAATCCATCATATGAAACTAGAAAACCCTAATAACATCATTTGCCACATTCAAAAACCCTAATCCATCATATGAAAACTAGAAAACCCTAATCCATCATATGAAAACTAGAAAACCCAAATCCATCATATGAAAACTAAAAACCCTAATAACATCGTTTGCAACATTCAAAAACCCTAATCCATCATATGAAAACTAGAAAACCCTAATCTGTCATATGAAAACTAGAAAACCATAATAACATCATTTGCAACATTCAAAAACCTTAATCCGTTATATGAAAACTTGAAAACCATAATAACATCATTTGCAACATTCAAAAACCCTAATCCTTCGTATGAAAACTAGAAAACCCTAATAACATCATTTGCAACATTCAAAAACCCTAATCCATTATATGAAAACTAGAAAACCCTAATCCATCATATGAAAACTAAAAAACCCTAATCCATCATATGAAAACTAGAAAACCCTAATAGCATCATTTGCAACATTCAAAAACCCTAATTTATCATATGAAAACTAGAAAACCCTAATCCATCATATGAAAACTAGAAAACCGTAATCCATCATTAGAAATGTAGAAAACCCTAATAACATCATTTGTAACATTCAAAAACCCTAATCCATCATATGAAAACTAGAAAACCCTAATAACATCATTGCAACATTCAAAAACCCTAATCCATCAAATGAAAACTAGAAAACTCTAATAACATCATTTGCAACACTCAAAAACCCTAATCCATCATATGAAAACTAGAAAACCTTAATAACATCATATGCAACATTCAAAAACCCTAATATATCTTATGAAAACTATAAAATCATAATCCATCATATGAAAACTTGAAAAACCTAATAACATCATTTACAACATTCAAAAACCTTAATTTATCATATGAAAACAAGAAAACCCTAATAACATCATTTGCAACATTAAAATACCCTAATCCATCAAATGAAAACTAGTAAAAACGAAACAATCATATGAAAACTAGAAAACCCTAATAACATCATTTGCAACATTTAAAACCCTAATCCATCATATGAAAATTAGAAAACCCTAATCCATCATACGAAAACTAGAAAACCCTAATAACATCATTTGCAACATTCAAAAACCCTAACCCATCATATGAAAACTAGAAAACCCTAATCCATCATATGAAAACTAGAAAACCCTAATCCATCATGTGAAAACTAGAAAACTCTAATAACATCATTTGCAACATTCAAAAACCCTAATCCATCATATTAAAACTATAAAACCCTAATAACATCATTTGCAACACTCAAAAACCTTAATCCATCATATGAAAACTAGAAAACCGTAATAACATCATTTGCAACATTCAAAAACCCTAATCTATCATTTGAAAACTAGAAAATCCTAATCCATCATATGAAAACTAGAAAACCATAATCCATCATATGAAAACTAGAAAACCCTAATAACATCATTTGCAACGTTCAAAAACCCTAATCCATCATATGAAAACTAGAAAACCCTAATCCATCATATGCAACATTCAAAAACCCTAATCCGTCATATGAAAACTAGAAAACCCTAATCCGTCATATGAAAACTAGAAAACCTTAATAACATCATTTGCAACATTCAAAAACCTTAATCCATCATATAAAAACTTGAAAACCATAATAACATCATTTGCAACATTCAAAAACGCTAAGCCTTCATATAAAAACTAGAAAACCCTAATAACATCATTTGGAACATTCAAAAACCCTAATCCATTATATGAAAACTAGAAAACCCTAATCCATCATATGAAAACTAAAAAACCCTAATCCATTATATGATAACTAGAAACCCCTAATAACATCATTTGCAACATTCAAAAACCCTAATCCATTATAAGAAAACAAGAAAACCTTAATAACATTATTTGCAACATTCAAAAACCCTAATCCATCATATGAAAACTAGAAAACCCTAATAATATCATTTGCAACATTCAAAAACCCTAATCCATCGTATGAAAACTAGAAAACCCTAATCCATCATACGAAAACTAGAAAACCTTAATAACATTATTTGCAACATTCAAAAACCCTAATCCATCATATGAAAACTAGAAAACCCTAATCCATCATATGAAAACTAGAAAACCCAAATCCATCATATGAAAACTAAAAACCCTAATAACATCGTTTGCAACATTCAAAAACCCTAATCCATCATATTAAAACTATAAAACCCTAATAACATCATTTGCAACACTCAAAAACCTTAATCCATCATATGAAAACTAGAAAACCGTAATAACATCATTTGCAACATTCAAAAACCCTAATCTATCATTTGAAAACTAGAAAACCCTAATCCATCATATGAAAACTAGAAAACCATAATCCATCATATGAAAACTAGAAAACCCTAATAACATCATTTGCAACGTTCAAAAACCCTAATCCATCATATGAAAACTAGAAAACCCTAATCCATCATATGCAACATTCAAAAACCCTAATCCGTCATATGAAAACTAGAAAACCTTAATAACATCATTTGCAACATTCAAAAACCTTAATCCATCATATAAAAACTTGAAAACCATAATAACATCATTTGCAACATTCAAAAACGCTAAGCCTTCATATAAAAACTAGAAAACCCTAACATCATTTGGAACATTCAAAAACCCTAATCCATTATATGAAAACTAGAAAACCCTAATCCATCATATGAAAACTAAAAAACCCTAATCCATTATATGATAACTAGAAACCCCTAATAACATCATTTGCAACATTCAAAAACCCTAATCCATTATAAGAAAACAAGAAAACCTTAATAACATTATTTGCAACATTCAAAAACCCTAATCCATCATATGAAAACTAGAAAACCCTAATAATATCATTTGCAACATTCAAAAACCCTAATCCATCGTATGAAAACTAGAAAACCCTAATCCATCATACGAAAACTAGAAAACCCTAATAACATCATTTGTAACATTCAAAAACCCTAATCCATCATATGAAAACTAGAAAACCCTATCATTTGCAATATTCAAAAACCCTAATCCATCATATGAAACTAGAAAACCCGAATAACATCATTTGCCACATTCAAAAACCCTAATCCATCATATGAAAAATAGAATACCCTAATCCATCATATGAAAACTAGAAAACCCTAATCCATCATATGAAAACCAGAAACCCTAATAACATCATTTGCAACATTCAAAAAACCCTAATCCATCATATGAAAACTAGAAAACCCTTATCCATCATATGAAAACTAGAAAATCCTAATAACATCATTTGCAACATTGAAAAACCCTAATCCATCATATGAAAACTAGAAAACCCTAATAACATCATTTGCAACATCCAACAACCTTAATACTTCATATGAAAAGTAAACAACCCTAATCCATCATACGAAATCTAGCAAACCCTAATAACATCATTTGTAAAATTCAAAAACCCTAATCCATCATATGAAAACTAGAAAACCCTAATAACATCATTTGCAACATTCAAAAACCCTAATCCATCATATGAAACTAGAAAACCCTAATAACATCATTTGCCACATTCAAAAACCCTAATCCATCATATGAAAACTAGAAAACCCTAATCCATCATATGAAAACTAGAAAACCCAAATCCATCATATGAAAACTAAAAACCCTAATAACATCGTTTGCAACATTCAAAAACCCTAATCCATCATATGAAAACTAGAAAACCCTAATCTGTCATATGAAAACTAGAAAACCATAATAACATCATTTGCAACATTCAAAAACCTTAATCCGTTATATGAAAACTTGAAAACCATAATAACATCATTTGCAACATTCAAAAACCCTAATCCTTCGTATGAAAACTAGAAAACCCTAATAACATCATTTCCAACATTCAAAAACCCTAATCCATTATATGAAAACTAGAAAACCCTAATCCATCATATGAAAACTAAAAAACCCTAATCCATCATATGAAAACTAGAAAACCCTAATAGCATCATTTGCAACATTCAAAAACCCTAATTTATCATATGAAAACTAGAAAACCCTAATCCATCATATGAAAACTAGAAAACCGTAATCCATCATTAGAAATGTAGAAAACCCTAATAACATCATTTGTAACATTCAAAAACCCTAATCCATCATATGAAAACTAGAAAACCCTAATAACATCATTGCAACATTCAAAAACCCTAATCCATCAAATGAAAACTAGAAAACTCTAATAACATCATTTGCAACACTCAAAAACCCTAATCCATCATATGAAAACTAGAAAACCTTAATAACATCATATGCAACATTCAAAAACCCTAATATATCTTATGAAAACTATAAAATCATAATCCATCATATGAAAACTTGAAAAACCTAATAACATCATTTACAACATTCAAAAACCTTAATTTATCATATGAAAACAAGAAAACCCTAATAACATCATTTGCAACATTAAAATACCCTAATCCATCAAATGAAAACTAGTAAAAACGAAACAATCATATGAAAACTAGAAAACCCTAATAACATCATTTGCAACATTTAAAACCCTAATCCATCATATGAAAATTAGAAAACCCTAATCCATCATACGAAAACTAGAAAACCCTAATAACATCATTTGCAACATTCAAAAACCCTAACCCATCATATGAAAACTAGAAAACCCTAATCCATCATATGAAAACTAGAAAACCCTAATCCATCATGTGAAAACTAGAAAACTCTAATAACATCATTTGCAACATTCAAAAACCCTAATCCATCATATTAAAACTATAAAACCCTAATAACATCATTTGCAACACTCAAAAACCTTAATCCATCATATGAAAACTAGAAAACCGTAATAACATCATTTGCAACATTCAAAAACCCTAATCTATCATTTGAAAACTAGAAAATCCTAATCCATCATATGAAAACTAGAAAACCATAATCCATCATATGAAAACTAGAAAACCCTAATAACATCATTTGCAACGTTCAAAAACCCTAATCCATCATATGAAAACTAGAAAACCCTAATCCATCATATGCAACATTCAAAAACCCTAATCCGTCATATGAAAACTAGAAAACCCTAATCCGTCATATGAAAACTAGAAAACCTTAATAACATCATTTGCAACATTCAAAAACCTTAATCCATCATATAAAAACTTGAAAACCATAATAACATCATTTGCAACATTCAAAAACGCTAAGCCTTCATATAAAAACTAGAAAACCCTAATAACATCATTTGGAACATTCAAAAACCCTAATCCATTATATGAAAACTAGAAAACCCTAATCCATCATATGAAAACTAAAAAACCCTAATCCATTATATGATAACTAGAAACCCCTAATAACATCATTTGCAACATTCAAAAACCCTAATCCATTATAAGAAAACAAGAAAACCTTAATAACATTATTTGCAACATTCAAAAACCCTAATCCATCATATGAAAACTAGAAAACCCTAATAATATCATTTGCAACATTCAAAAACCCTAATCCATCGTATGAAAACTAGAAAACCCTAATCCATCATACGAAAACTAGAAAACCTTAATAACATTATTTGCAACATTCAAAAACCCTAATCCATCATATGAAAACTAGAAAACCCTAATCCATCATATGAAAACTAGAAAACCCAAATCCATCATATGAAAACTAAAAACCCTAATAACATCGTTTGCAACATTCAAAAACCCTAATCCATCATATTAAAACTATAAAACCCTAATAACATCATTTGCAACACTCAAAAACCTTAATCCATCATATGAAAACTAGAAAACCGTAATAACATCATTTGCAACATTCAAAAACCCTAATCTATCATTTGAAAACTAGAAAACCCTAATCCATCATATGAAAACTAGAAAACCATAATCCATCATATGAAAACTAGAAAACCCTAATAACATCATTTGCAACGTTCAAAAACCCTAATCCATCATATGAAAACTAGAAAACCCTAATCCATCATATGCAACATTCAAAAACCCTAATCCGTCATATGAAAACTAGAAAACCTTAATAACATCATTTGCAACATTCAAAAACCTTAATCCATCATATAAAAACTTGAAAACCATAATAACATCATTTGCAACATTCAAAAACGCTAAGCCTTCATATAAAAACTAGAAAACCCTAACATCATTTGGAACATTCAAAAACCCTAATCCATTATATGAAAACTAGAAAACCCTAATCCATCATATGAAAACTAAAAAACCCTAATCCATTATATGATAACTAGAAACCCCTAATAACATCATTTGCAACATTCAAAAACCCTAATCCATTATAAGAAAACAAGAAAACCTTAATAACATTATTTGCAACATTCAAAAACCCTAATCCATCATATGAAAACTAGAAAACCCTAATAATATCATTTGCAACATTCAAAAACCCTAATCCATCGTATGAAAACTAGAAAACCCTAATCCATCATACGAAAACTAGAAAACCCTAATAACATCATTTGTAACATTCAAAAACCCTAATCCATCATATGAAAACTAGAAAACCCTATCATTTGCAAAATTCAAAAACCCTAATCCATCATATGAAACTAGAAAACCCGAATAACATCATTTGCCACATTCAAAAACCCTAATCCATCATATGAAAAATAGAATACCCTAATCCATCATATGAAAACTAGAAAACCCTAATCCATCATATGAAAACCAGAAACCCTAATAACATCATTTGCAACATTCAAAAAACCCTAATCCATCATATGAAAACTAGAAAACCCTTATCCATCATATGAAAACTAGAAAATCCTAATAACATCATTTGCAACATTGAAAAACCCTAATCCATCATATGAAAACTAGAAAACCCTAATAACATCATTTGCAACATGCAAAAACCCTAATCCATCATATGAAAACTAGAAAACCCTAATAACATCATTTGCAACATTTAAAAACCCTAATCCATCATATGAAAACTAGAAAACCCTAATAACGTCATATGCAACATTCAAAAACCCTAATCCATCATATGAAAACTATAAAACCCTAATCTATCATGTTAAAACTAGAAAACCCTAATAACATCATTTCCAACATTCAAAAACCTTAATCCTGAAAGGTTTTGTGCAAACCATGAACTAAATAACCTAAGTTCACATGCAACCTATAAGGATCTATGTTTTCTTCTAATTGAACATATAACAAAAAAAAACCTAGAGGCCAGAAAAAGAAACTAAAGATCAAAACAGAAAAACCAACCTTTATTTCTTGGAAGCTGAGCAGCAAAAATATCCTGCCTCAAATGAAAGTCACACCCAAGCCAGAGGAGAGGAGATCGAAAATTCCAGAGGTTCTTCAGATCAAAAGTGGCGCAGGAATTAGGGTTCCAGGGAGCCCTATTTATAGTTGCAAGATAACCAGTTGATAAGCCTTAAGGATAAACCTATTTGAATTCAAATAAGATAAACCTTTTATCTTATAATTCAAAACCCTAATTATCCTTTATATATATATATATTAATTTCGAAATATATATATCCATATATATATTTTCGAAATTCAACTAGTCACTGACACACTGCCACTTACTCAACTATTGAATAATTACAGTTTCAGTCCCTGCACCTTTAATTAATCAATTAATCCCCAAATTAAATCCAATTAATTCTGGATTAATTCCTAATTAATTAATATAGTTTCCAATTAATATATTATGACTTTAATATATTAATAAACCATATATTTAATTCCTGTTGATTTATTAATCCCATAATAAATCAAGCTTTCTCTCTACCGAATTTTCTACCAAACCTCCAGCCATGAGGGCAACCCAAATGGACTGTGCTTCTATTAATTAGGTAAATACTAATTATTAGTCATGGCTTAGACACCTAATCCAACAGTCTCCCACTTGGATAAGTCTATGACTATAATTACCAATTTAGCCTCTAATTAACCAGCACTTGTAGCTTCCTAGAAACCAATGCCAAACTCTGATCTAATCAGTCCTGTCCATAGATAAGTGATCAGATGATCCTCCGTCAACAAGATATTTTCAGACTCAAGACATGGATAAAATCAATCTGGTCTGAATCACTGTTCCTCGATTTCCGATTTGCATATGACTCTTAGACTACCAATTTAGTCCCGGTTGGCCAACCATTTTAGTCAATTTCAAAATCATCGAGAGGCCTACAGATATCTGTTCCCCGTTAGGGTCAAGGGACGAATAAACTTCGACTCATATACTTATGTCTTTTACCAAACAAATTACTCACAACAATACGTTTTATAACACCGAGTTACCGATGCGTTTTCGTACTATCAATGAACAACCGCTTAGCAAATCATAACTCATATGTCTTAGCTTAAAGATCAAAAGATATTATCGTCTCAACATTGCTCGTGATAAAATCCATGAAGCAATCTATTGAGCGCGGGTTTATCCAATACTCAAATCTCCATTTCCAAGTACTCACGAATGGTGCAGCAATCCAATTGCAATGTCTAACTCCTTAGACAATCTATTACCAGTTCATGACAGTCTTACTTCACACTTACTCCCTTAAAGTGTAATCGACTGTGGATATTTGAATAATCCAATTATTCAGGAAGTAAAACATGCAAAAATGAAACACAATGATAAAGTATTGACAAGAGTAGTAAACCATAATAAATCTCTATTATTAAATCACAAGAGTCAAATACAATACATTGTTACAAGTTTCGAAACCTATCTAATTACTAAAACTTATATCATCTCTTAATCCAATACTCCTAGCATGCTGATTATGCTTAATCCTACTCAGAGCCTTTGTCAAGGGATCTGCAGGATTATCTTCCGATGATACCCTCTTTACAAGGAGGTGACCTTCTTCTACCCTATGCCTGATGTAGTGGTACTTTCTGTCGATATGTCTGGACTTTCCATGATCTCGCGGTTCCTTTGTCAAGGCGACCGCACCTTCATTATCGCAGAACAGTTCCAAGGGCTCCTGAATACTCGGGACTACTCCAAGGTCACCGATAAAGTTCTTCAGCCAAGCCGCTTCCTTTGACGCTTCACTTGCTGCTATGTACTCTGATTCGCACGTAGAATCAGCCACTGTCTCTTGCTTGGAACTTTTCCAAGTTACTGCTCCACCGTTCAAAAGGAATACCCAGCCCGACTGAGACCGACCACTGTCTCTATCCGTCTGAAAGTTGGCATCTGTATATCCTTCAACTCTCAAGGTATCGCTGCCACCGAGGACTAACACTATGTTCTTGGTCCTTCGCAGATACTTGAGTATATTCTTTACGGCTATCCAATGCGCCCTTCCAGGGTTACCCTGGTACCGACTGACCATGCTCACGGCAAAGGCCACGTCAGGGCGAGTACACGTCATAGCGTACATGATCGATCCCACAGCCGAAGCGTATGGTACTCGACTCATCTCAGCTATTTCCTCGTCCGTACTCGGACTTTGAGTCTTACTCAGCTTCGCATTACTTTGGATAGGTAGCTCTCCCTTCTTGGAATTTTCCATACTAAACCTCTTTAGCACGTTTTCCAAGTATGTACCCTGACTAAGTCCAATTAGTCTTTTCTTCCTATCTCTCAATATTCTTATCCCAAGAATATAGGCAGCCTCTCCTAGGTCCTTCATGGCGAAACATTTCCCAAGCCAAGCCTTGACATCTTGCAAGGTTGGAATATCGTTTCCCATGAGCAGTATGTCATCGACATACAGCACCAGAAAGGTGACTATACTCCCACTAGCCTTGACATATACGCAGGACTCATCCTCGCTTCTAGAGAAACCAAACTCTTTGACTTTCTCATGGAAACAAAGATTCCAGCTGCGATAAGCTTGCTTCAATCCGTAGATTGATCTCTCAAGCTTACACACCTTATTGGGATACTTTGCATCGACAAAACCCTCTGGCTGATTCATGTAAACATCCTCAGTCAACTTCCCGTTAAGGAAAGCGGTTTTGACGTCCATCTGCCAAATTTCATAGTCATGAAATGCAGCTATGGCCAGCATAATCCTAATAGACTTTATCTTGGCTACTGGTGAGAAGGTCTCGTCATAGTCAACCCCTGGGGTTTGAGTAAAGCCCTTCGCAACCAGTCTTGCCTTGAAAGTGTGTACCTTTCCGTCCATATCGGTCTTCTTTTTGAAGATCCATTTGCACCCGACTGTCTTTCGACCCGGTACATTGTCAACCAAGTTCCAAACTTGATTGTCATACATGGACTTGATCTCGCTATCCATGGCCTCTTTCCACTTGGCAGACTCAGGGCCCGCCACTGCTTCCTGGTAGTTAGCTGGTTCATCCAAATTTATCAGTGTCCTATCACTGACAAACGTGTCCCCATCCGAAGTTATATGGAACCCATAAAACTCGGGTGGCATGCTAACCCTACCAGAACGCCTAAGAGGTAAGGATACATCTGTCGGACCAACAGGAACTTCTTCCTCATGTTGGTTGCTAGTTTCTCCTAAGGTTGCGTCATCTGATGACTCTTGAATTTCTTCCAGATCAATGGCACTCCCACTGTCCTCTTCGAATACGAGCTCTCTCTCTCGAAAAACCGCTCGTCTAGCTACAAAGACCACGTCCTCGCTCGGTCTGTAGAATAGATATCCAAAGGACTGTTTGGGATAACCAATGAAGAAACACCTTTCGCTTCTATCTGCGAGTTTGTCTTGAGTCTCTCGTCTAACGAAAGCCTCACAACCCCAGACCTTGATATGTGCCAACGAGGGAGCTTTCCCCGTCCACATCTCATGAGGTGTTTTCGCAACCTTCTTAGTTGGGACAAGATTGAGGATATGGGCGGCAGTCTCTAAGGCATACCCCCAGAAATGAATTGGAAGTGAAGCTCGACTCATCATGGAACGAACCATGTCCAACAGGGTTCGGTTGCGCCTCTCAGCAACACCGTTCAGCTGTGGTGTCCTGGGAGGTGTTAACTGCGAAACTATTCCGCATTCCTTTAGATAGTCCAGGAACTCGATACTTAGATATTCTCCGCCTCTGTCGGATCTAAGCATCTTTATCTTCCTGCCTAATTGATTCTCTACTTCGTTCTTAAACTCTTTGAACTTTTCAAAGGTGTCCGACTTGTGCTTGATTAAGTAGATATAACCGTATCTACTAAAATCGTCGGTAAAAGTCACGTAGAACCGCGTGCCATCCTTTGTGGTTGATCTGAATGGACCACACACATCCGTGTGAATGATGTCCAATAGACCTTCACCTCTTTCAAAAGACCCTTTGAAAGGTGATTTAGTCATCTTGCCCAACAGACAAGATTCGCATACATCATCCGACTTGAGGTCGAATGATTCCAACACTCCATCCTTTTGGAGTTGGGCGATGCGTTTCTTGCTGATGTGCCCGAGCCGACTATGCCACAGACATGCCTTTTCCACATCACTAGTAGAATCAATATAATTTACACTATGTCCTAGATTGTCAACACATTTCACAGTTTCATACACACCATCACAAGGATAAGCAGTAAAATTCAAAATACCATTTTTGAAAACAGAAATAGATCCAATATTATTATCAAAAGAAAAATGAAATCCTTGTCTGAATAATGCGTGAAATGAAATAATATTCCTTGCCATTTCTGGCGAATAGCAACAATCTAATAAATCTATACAAACTTCACTACTAAGCACTAAACTGTAAACGCCGATCTTGGTAACAGGGGACGATCTCCTATTGCCCATGATCAAGTTCAGTCTACCGTGCTCCACCTCCCTGCTTTCCTTTAGGCCCTGCAGATCAGAACAAATGTGAAAACCACATCCTGTATCAAGAACCCAAGAATTAGAAGATGGTGAGTTTTTAGAGATAGTGTATATACCTGCTGTCGATGGCTTTACTTTCCCATCCTTGACATCCTGCAAGTATTTGGGGCAGCTTCTCTTCCAATGGCCCTTCTCTTTGCAGTAGAAACAGTTGGCTTCATCGGGGTTGGCCACACAAGGAATATGGGAAGCCTTGGTTCTTGAGCCATTGCTTGATGACCCGACCTGAACCTTTTCCCTCCAATTTTGCTTAGGAGGGCCCTTCCTCTTCTTTCCTTTGCCACTTCCAATGGCTAGGACGGGCTGGTTAACTGAGGGTACACTTTTACCCTTCATCCCATCCTCAGCAACTCGAAGCATGCGATGCAACTCAGTCAGGTTAGCCTGATTGTTGTTCAAATGATAAGCCAGCCTGAACTGGTCATAAGAACTCGGTAGGGAGTTAAGCACTATGTCAACGGCCAACTCCTCCGGTACAGGCATCGCAAGCTTTCTAAGCCGCTCCACGTAACCTTGCATTCTTTGCACATGGGCGCAGATGGACTCTCCATCTTTAGGTTTGCTGTTCGTGAAGTCCTTGACCACTTCGCACCTTTCGATGCGCTCTTGCTTACGGAACTTTTCCGCAAGCTCACGGCGCATCTCATAGGGCCAGTAGTCTTCGTATATTCTCTGCAATTCGGGGTTCATTGTGGCAATCATGATGCAGGCCACTTTGGTCGCATCATCAGAATGTTTTTGGTACGAGGCAATTTCCTCGGGAGTAGCAGTTTCGGGGTCGACATCGACAAGCTCGGTCTCGAGAACATACTCTTTGTTCTCATACCTCAGAGCTATCTTGATGTTTCTAATCCAGTCATTGTAGTTTGTCCCGTTCAATTGAACCTTGGAACACAGTGAGAGGATTGAGGGAACACTGGAGTTGGAGTGGGGAGCGGTTTGATCAGCAGAAGACATCTATAAAAGAAGGTAAGTTTAATTAGATACTTGTCGGTCCTTATAATAACCCAATATTAAATAAGGCTAGGATCCAACTATAACAATTTACAACATAGAAGAGGGATGCCGTAATCTATAAGCAAATTTTATAAAGGTAGGCGAATGACGATTCAGCCGATTCCACCGCGGAAAAATAATCTTATTATAAATGGAATTCCTAGTTTCTTTTGAGATTTATTGAATTGTTTAATAGCATGTTTAATCTCGGATATGCCCCACCGTTTGTGACTGGGATGCCGAGGATCACAAACCGGGTGTGAATAACCATGCAAATTAGCTTGGTACTCTCGGGGTCCATTATCATCTCAAATTGATGTGCCGGTAAACCACACATGCTCCATCAACAATGATAACACCCGAGACACCCATTGCCACTCTTTATGAACCCCCATTGGTATGCCGGTAAACCACACACGCTCCACCAACGTTTCATAAACTGCAATGTGCAATTTCATGGGGTAGCATCAAATTCACATTTTTCCTAAAGTAACTAGATTGGGATTTTGTGTAAAGGTTCTAGTACTTTGATCATTATACTTTTAATGATTTAGTGGTTCTGTCAAACCCGTTCGGCTAACGACCCTCCACTGATCAGGCGAGCGGTGGGTGAGAGTGTTCACCCATTAGACTACCATTTTATAGGCAGTCTCCTTATACCCACTTTATAGACCAGCTTCGTGAATGAGGCCTACTATTGATTTGACTAACCAAATTTATCTCATATATATAATATTAACTTTTAATAACATATATAAGATGTATTTTAAAAACCAATTAAAATATTCAAGGTTTATCTTTTAATTTTACCAAATTTAACAATTAAATTTTGAATTAAATTAAACCTTAAATTCGATTTAATCAATTTTAATTACCAATTAATTAAATTAATTAAATCTAAATATTTTAAACATTTTAAAATATTTTTCCCGGATTTTCTATTAATTTCGCAATATTTTAAATTAATTAAATCCTTTTGAATTATCTTTTAATTAACAATTAATTAAATTAATTCAAATGAAGATAGGTTTATCCAAATTAATCAAATTAATTAAAACCTATCCTAAACCCCCTAAAAATCGATTTCAAATAATGGGGTTTAAGGTTATCCATTTAATTAACAAATAAAGTTACCAAAAATAGAAAACCTTCTAAAACCCTAATGGAATTTTCGAAATTTAGCAAGGGGGGGATTAGGGTTTCCAAAACCCTAATCCTACAAATCGATTTTCATATATATTAGGGTTTATAGGCTTTAAACCCTAAAACAGTTATAGCAATTCAACAAGAAAACAAAACAGGCTCTGATACCACTGAAAGGTTTTGTGCAAACCATGAACTAAATAACCTAAGTTCACATGCAACCTATAAGGATCTATGTTTTCTTCTAATTGAACATATAACAAAAAAAACCTAGAGGCCAGAAAAAGAAACTAAAGATCAAAACAGAAAAACCAACCTTTATTTCTTGGAAGCTGAGCAGCAAAAATATCCTGCCTCAAATGAAAGTCACACCCAAGCCAGAGGAGAGGAGATCGAAAATTCCAGAGGTTCTTCAGGTCAAAAGTGGCGCAGGAATTAGGGTTCCAGGGAGCCCTATTTATAGTTGCAGGATAACCAGTTGATAAGCCTTAAGGATAAACCTATTTGAATTCAAATAAGATAAACCTTTTATCTTATAATTCAAAACCCTAATTATCCTTTATATATATATATATTAATTTCGAAATATATATATCCATATATATATTTTCGAAATTCAACTAGTCACTGACACACTGCCACTTACTCAACTATTGAATAATTACAGTTTCAGTCCCTGCACCTTTAATTAATCAATTAATCCCCAAATTAAATCCAATTAATTATGGATTAATTCCTAATTAATTAATATAGTTTCGAATTAATATATTATGACCTTAATATATTAATAAACCATATATTTAATTCCTGTTGATTTATTAATCCCATAATAAATCAAGCTTTCTCTCTACCGAATTTTCTACCAAACCTCCAGCCATGAGGGCAACCCAAATGGAATGTGCTTCTATTAATTAGGTAAATACTAATTATTAGTCATGGCTTAGACACCTAATCCAACAAATCCATCATATGAAAACTAGAAAACCCTAATAACATCATTTGCAACATTCAAAAACTCTAATCCATCATATGAAAACTAGAAAACCCTAATAACATCATTTGCAACAATCAAAAACCCTAATCCATCATATGAAAACTAGAAAACCCTAATAACATCATTTGCAACATTCAAAAACTCTAATCCATCATATGAAAACTAGAAAACCCTAATAACATCATTTGCAACATTCAAAATCCCTAATCCATCATATGAAAACTAGAAAACCCTAATCCATCATATGAAAACTAGAAAAGCCTAATAACATCATTTGCAACAATCAAAAACCCTAATCCATCATATGAAAACTAGAAAACCCTAATAACATCATTTGCATCATTCAAAAACTCTAATCCATCATATGAAAACTAGAAAACCCTAATAACATCATTTGCAACATTCAAAATCCCTAATCCATCATATGAAAACTAGAAAACCCTAATCCATCATATGAAAACTAGAAAACCCTAATAACATCATTTGCAACATTCAAAATCCCTAATCCATCATATGAAAACTAGAAAACCCTAATCCATCATATGAAAACTAGAAAAGCCTAATAACATCATTTGCAACACTCAAAAACCCTAATCCATCATATGAAAACTAGAAAACCCTAATAACATCATTTGCAACATTCAAAAACTCTAATCCATCATATGAAAACTAGAAAACCCTAATAACATCATTTGCAAAATTAACAAACCCTAATCCATCATTTGAATACTAGAAAACCCTAATAACATCATTTGCAACATTCAAATACCCTAATCCATCATATGAAAACTAGAAAACCCGAATCCATCATATGAAAACTAGAAAAACTAATAACATCATTTGCAACATTCAAAAACCCTAATCCATCATATGAAAACTAGAAAGTCCTAATCCATCATACGAAAACTTGAAAACCCTAATAACATCATTTGCAACATTCAAAAACCCTAATCTATCATATGAAAACTAGAAAACCCTAATCCATCATATGAAAACTAGAAAACCCTAATCCATCATCAGATAACTAGAAAACCCTAATAACATCATTTGTAGCATTTAAAAACCCTAATCCATCATATGAAAACTAGAAAACCCTAATGACATCATTTGCAACATTCAAAAATCCTAATCCGTTAAATGAAAACGAGAAAACCCTAATAACATCATTTGCAACATTCAAAAACCCAAATCCATCATATGAAAACTAGAAAACCCTAATAATATCATATGCAACATTCCTAATCCATCATATGAAAACTATAAAACCCTAATCCATCATATGAAAACTAGAAATCCCTAATAACATCTTTTGTAACATTTAAAACCTTAATCCATCATATAAAAACTTGAAAACCCTCATAACATCATTTGCAACATTCAAAAACCCTAATCCTTCATATGAAAACTAGAAAACCCTAATAACATCATTTGCAACATTCAAAAATCCTAATCCATTATATGAAAACTAGAAAACCCTATCCATCATATGAAAACTAGAAAACCCTAATCCATCAAATGAAGACTAGGTATAAAATTGCACATTGGTCACACCGAAAAATGTGACCATATGCGTTTGGTGAAAAAAAAATTTCCACTGAAAGTGTTGCCATAGGCTTTGCGATATTATGTGTCATATGGTCACTTTATAATATTGTGTCCGTATGCCATGAAAAAATGTGGCGGTATCATAAAAGTGTGGCCATTGAGTCGAGAAATTTGTTCCAAAATCACTCAATTTTTCCAATATTGTGGCGTTAAAGCATAAGTAGACACACAATTTGAATATTGTAGTGACTGTATATAATGAATGGTGACATATAAGTACATTCAATGAAGCGTTATACTAGTAATTTATCACAGAATTAGAAAATTGTTAAGGCTATTGGGTTATGTTTGGTGACAATTATTTACCATGAACATGACCATGTTTATTAAATGGTGACATGTATGTAATTTTAAAAGTGACAATTTGGTAGCATCTAGTCATACAGACAATATATCTAATGTGACCAATACTAGTTTATAGAGACATACAATGTCAATATTGTAGTGACTGTATATAATGAATGGTGCCATACAAGTAAATTCAATGAAGCGTTATACTAGTAATTTATCACACAATTAGAATATTGTTAAGACTATTGGGTATGTTTGTAGACAATTATTTACCATGAACATGACCATGTTTACTAAATGGTGACATGTATGTAATTTCAAAAGTGACAATTTGGTAGCATCTAGTCATACAGACAATATATCTAATTTGACCAATACTAGTTTATAGATACATACAATGTCAATATTGTAGTGACTGTATATAATGAATGGTGACATACAAGTAAATTCAATGAAGCGTTATACTAGTAATTTGCCACACAATTAGAATATTGTTAAGACTATTGGGTATGTTTGCAGACAATTATTTACCATGAACATGACCATGTTTACTAAATGGAGACATGTATGTAATTTCAAAAGTGACAATTTGGTAGCATCTAGTCATACAGACAATATATCTAATGTGACCAATACTAGTTTATAGAGACATACAATGTCAATATTGTAGTGACTGTATATAATGAATGGTGACATACAAGTAAATTCAATGAAGCGTTATACTAGTAATTTGTCATACAATTAGAAGATTGTTAAGACTATTGGGTATGTTTGCAGACAATTATTTAGCATGAACATCACCATGTTTACTAAATGGTGACATGTATGTAATTTCAAAAGTGACAATTTGGTACCATCTAGTCATACAGACAATATATTTAATGTAACCAATACTAGTTTATAGAGACACACAATTTCAATATTATAGTGACTGTATATAATGAATGGTGGCATACATGTACATTTAATGAAGCGTTATACTAGTAATTTGTCACACAATTAGAAGATTGTTAAGACTATTAGGTATGTTTGCAGACAATTAATTATGATGAACATGTTGGATTAGGTGTCTAAGCCATGACTTTATATTTATATTTATCTTGTTAATTGAAGCAAAGTCCATTTGGGTTGCCCTCATAGTTGGAGGTTAGGATAGAGTTCAGTAAAGTAAAAGGTTGATTTATTAATTGTATAATAAATCAATAGAATTAATTAAATGGTTTATTAATATATTTAAGTGTTAATATATTAATTAGAAACTATAATAATTAATTAAGATTTAATCTAGAATTAATTGGAATTAATTCAATGATTAAATTAATTAATTAAAAGTGCAGGGACTGGTTTGTATTTATTCAATAGTTGAATTACTGAAAAACCAGAAGCCAGGGGCTAGAATTGGCGCCACCTTGGAGGCTTCTTCCAAGGGTGGCGAAAACCCTAATTAGGGTTTAGAAAGTCTGGTCCAAGTGGTCAACAGGCTTGCCCACTAAGGAGGCTCCTTAGGGTTTCAGGTGTAACCCTAGAGGCTATAAAAGGAGACTCCTGGCACTCCATTTTCTGCGCCAATTTGAACAAGAGAACTCTGCTGAACTGTCTTCTGCATTGCTTGGGTGTGACTTGCATTTGAGGTAGGACACTTGTGCTGCTAGCTTCAAGAACAAGATTCAAAGGTTGGTAATTCTTGTTTTGATCTTTAGAAATTATTGTTAGCCTTTAGGTTTTAGTTTATTATCTTCATTGAAGAAAACATAGATCTTTCTAGGGTTGTATGTGAACCATAGGAATATTTGTGTTCATTGTTTGCTAGAAAACCCTTCAGAACATGACCATGTTTACTAAATGGTGACATGTATGTAATTTCAAAATTGACAATTTGGTAGCATTTAGTCATACAGACAATATATTTAATGTGACCAATACTAATTTATAGAGACACACTATTTCAATACAACTAAAAGTAACCATAAACCAAAAGGCAAGGATAATAAAAAAGAAAACAGTATTATAAATAATACAAATGACATTCTATACAATAGATACCCAAATAAAGTAGGTAAACATAAGTGTTTGTAAAAACCAATGTAATAAATACTTAGTTGAAGGAAAACGTCATAAACAAAAGGCAAAATAGAAAAAACTACTCTTTCATGTTGAGGGAACGGTTCCTTGTTCGCTTGGCAAGCAACCCATTTTCTATATAATTCTTGCGCTTCTGTGAGATTTGAAGTACATTCTCTTGATCTGGTTTGACACCTGATTTGCCATCTTTTTTGACAACAGATTTGGCAACTGGTTTCTCTTGAGCTAGTTTGTCACCTTTTTTGCCAACTTCTTTGACAACAGACTTCAAAACAGATGTCTCTACTGCTACATTCTCTTCAGATGGTTTCACAGACGGTTGCACAACGGGTAGATTATGTTTACCTGATTTCACATTTGGTTCCTATAACAACAACATTGTAACAAAAAGAATTATGTACAGAACTTAGTAGAGTATTTTATGAAGGAAATACTATAGTAATATACAAACAAGTTAAGTGAATAAACAAACCTTTGCAGCAGGTTTCACAAGGAATCTGGGAGTGAAGAGGTACCTAGTTTTGCCCTCGTGTTCGGCCGTGATAATGTTGGGCACACCACCAGCCACTACGGACAACCCTAATGACATGGCTTCGATGACTACTTGCACGAGTGTTTCAGATTTCGATGGAATTAGGTATACGTCCCCACTGCATATGTTTGTAACATCCTTGTGAAGACAGCTGATATGCCTTTGAATAGCTTTTCAAGATCCTCCTTGCAAAAATATAGGGAATTCTATACGAGCTTTTAGAAATTAATTGCTAATCCCTTATTGGATTAAGTGAAATAAATAGCAATGTACTTTGATTAGTTTTTCTATCATAGCATCCTACTTTCGTTTCTTCCTATTACAACATTGTATTTTTAAAATTCTACCAAAATATAGCAATTTTAGTGCTATAATTAGGAAAAACTTTTAAAGTATGATGTCATAGTTAAAAAAAAGTAAAAGCGCAATGCTACAATTGAGTGTATTTTTCAAAGTATAATTCCTTGATAAGGATAGAGTTAAAAGTACAATGTGGTAATAGATAGAAATTAATGTATTTTATTTTATATATGTAAGTCGCAATGAAAGCTATCCTTGCATGTCGGATCTTTTCCATGACACTGCTCAAATCATAGATCAATCAACACTTTAGAAATCGTTTGCAAAATACTTATGTTAAAATTACAGTTTCAACCGTAATGATCATTATAATTTATCAAAATGAAGGGTACCATCCTTCTTGCAAAAGTGTAGCAATATAGAACATTGTACTTTGCAATAACCTAAATTTTGTACAAATTGGTCCATACAATAGTCTACGTCGCATTTCATGACTTGAAGTTTGGATGGAAGCTATCTAATCAATAAAAAAACATAATTTCTTACCTCCAAATTCAGACCTTAAAATATAACAAGATAACAACTAAAGGGAATAATCATGGCATACTTATAACTAACCACATTGGCTTGACCAACCAGCTAAATCTGTATCTCGGTATGGATCTGTATTAAGAGAATAAATATTAAACATAAGGACGATTCTTGCAGTTTACTCTATTATATACTATATTTTTTTCAATCTTACACACAAAAATAAATCTAAATTAATGACATTTGACTAAGGAAAAGTAAATTTGTAATACTAATGATTAATGTAAGTAGGCATATTTGACCAACCTGGAGCCAATCTTATTGGAATACCATACCAGAATTGGGTATTACTTATAGAAAGAAATTTAGACCAAACATAAGAAAGTCAACAATGATTTTTGTGATGATATCTTCCTGTACTCCAAATAACACCAACAACCAAGAATCTTTCCCTCAAGATTTTATTAGATTAACATAATACTTCCACTTAATTTAAGTATTTAAAATTTTAAATATTATAAAAGCTTTTTCTACTTACAGATCTTAAGGTCATGGTTAACCATTCAGTGTTATATTATCCCTCTAAGTTTAAAGAAATAAAATCTCAATACTCAATTAGAATAAGGGGAAACAAACTTACCACTTAATGACAAGTTCTTAGAGTTATATATTGCATTTTCTATGGAACATCTTGTTAATGTTGTAAGAATACAAGAGCTACAAAATGTTCCACAACCCCACAGATAATTGTAAACTCAAGCAAATGATCGAACACTTGGTGGGCAAATGAAAATCCAATATAAACTGCAAAATCAAACATTCAAACTTAATGTACTGACAGACAATCAGAAATTGAGAACTAGATGAGTACGTGAGGAATAACCGATTGAGGAGTTGATAAGTAAGAACCAGAGCACCGGATGAGTGTGTAAGGACTGATGAATTCAGAATTTAAACTTTGATTTCTAAAGTCTGAATTCAGAACCAGTCAACAAGATGAGAATTGAGATTGAGAAAGTGTGAGTGCGTGAGATTGTGACTATTGAGAAATAAACAAAGAAGATTATGATTATCTAACCACTGGGTCTTGGCAGACTGCTGAGGAATTTACGAATTCTAATTCGAGATTGGCCGATTCTGCCTTTCGATTCACTAATAGAAATGGTGACATTCCTGCCCTTGGAAATCAAAATCACGCATAGAACTGCAATCAGAGAGCTGTGGATCGTAACCTGGTGCTCAAAGATTGGGATCGATGGGTGGTGCTTAGGGTTTGTAACAGTAGGAGAGAAAATAAAGAAACATAGGCGTGGGAATGGCGAATCCAAATTTGGAAACGTGGTGGTGCTTCAGTGGTTGTGGCGGTGGGGAAACTCCAAAATATCCGAGAGATGGCAATGGGTCGTGGGGATGGCATATACATACGAAAATATGTTTTCATTAGGGTTTCAATAGGTGGTGAAACTCGAAATTTTGAAAATATTGAAAATTTTGAAGGGTTTAAGAGCAATTCAACTTTTATAAGGAATGAAATACATAGGGGATTCAAAAATTTTGGGGAAACTAATGTGGAGGGAAACCATTTTCAGAAAAATACATAGGAAAAATCTAATTTTAAGTTAATATGTTTATACATCTATTTTATATGAATATAAGATATATTAGATAATGAATATTCTATAAAATTAATATATTAAAATAAAATTGAAAATGAATATATTAATATATTATAAAGTGATTTAAAATACTATTAAAATATTAATAATAATAAATAAATGTTTTTATAATTTTGAGGTATTTTAGATTTTTATATTTATGTTATCTTTTTATTTTAAATTATTTGTATATACATATTTTATTAAAAAAATATGATGAATAAATGACTATGTACATATATTGTATATTTAAATGTCTATGTATATAGCTTGCTATGTGTATTTTTATAAAAGAAGTCACTAAATTTGTAAATTTATTTAAGCCCTTAGCCCAACATCCTAAGTAGAAAGCATTAAGCCATAAGCATAAATCTAAAGGTCTAAACCCTAAGCCCTAAATTTCAAATTCCAAACCATAAGCCAATAGTCATAAACCCTAAGTCATATGCCTTATGCCCTAAGCCCTATGATTTAAGCCCCAAGCCTTAAGGCTTAAACCCTTATCCCTAAACCCTAAGTCATAATCTCTAATCCCTATATTAGAAAACCCTATTAACATCATGTGATTAGTTATGGTCAACTAGTAAGGGTTGTGATGCGTTATGGTCAACCAGGTAGGGTTGTGATGGGTTATGGTCAACCAGGTAGGGTTGTGATGGGTTATGGTCAACTAGTAAGGGTTGTGATGGTTTATAGTAAATCATGTAGGGTTGTGAAGGGTTATGGTCAACCACGTATGGTTGTGATAGGTTATGGTCAACCAGTAAGGGTTGTGATGGTTTATGGTCAACCAGGTACGGTTGTGATGGGTTATGGTCAACCAGAAAGGCTTGTGATGGGTCATGGTAAATCAGTAAGGGATGTGATGGGTCATGGTCAACCAGTAAGGTTTGTGATGGGTCATGGTCAACCTGGAATGGTTGTGATGGGTTATGGTCAACCAGGTAGGGTTGTGATGGGTTATGGTCAACCAGGAAGGCTTATGATGGGTTATGGTCAACCAGGTAGGGTTGTGATGGGTTATGGTCAACCAGGAAGGGTTGTGGTGGGTTACGGTTAACCATGTAGGGTTGTGATGGGTTATTGTCAACCAGGAAGGCTTGTGATATGTTATGATCAATCAGTAAGGGTTGTGATGGGTCAAGGTCAACCCTACACTTTTAATTAATTAATTTAATCATTGAATTAATTCCAATTAATTCTAGATTAAATCTTAATTAATTATTATAGTTTCTAATTAATATATTAACACTTAAATATATTAATAAACCATTTAATTAATTCTATTGATTTATTACACAATTAATAAATCAACCTTTTACTCTACTGAACTCTATCCTAACCTCCAGCTATGAGGGCAACCCAAATGGACTTTACTTCAATTAACAAGATAAATATAAATAAAAAGTCATGGCTTAGACACTTAATCCAACAGTCTCCCACTTGGATAAGTCTATGACTTTAATTTATCTTCTAATTAATAAACAACCTGCAGCTTCCAAGAAACTGCTGCCGAACTTTGACCTAGTTAGTTCTGTCCATAGATAAGTGATCATATGATCCTTCGTCCAACAAGATATTTTCAGACAAGAGACATGGATTGAGATCAATCTCTGTCCGATACTCTGTTTCCCGATTTCCGATTCTGCTTATGACTTTCAGACTTCTAATTGAACACATCAATTTAGTCCAGGCTGGCCAGCACTTTAGTCAACTTCAAAATCATCGAGAGGCCTACAGATATCTGTTTCCCACCAGGGTCAAGGAACGAATAAGCTTCGACTCATATGATTATGTCTTTTACTTATCAAAACGTACACAACAATGCGTTTTGTAACATCGAGTTACCGATGCGTTTCGCATTATCAATGCACAACCGACTCGTAAATTTCAACTCATATGTCTCCGCTTCAAGATCATACGATATTATCGTCTCAACATTGCTCGTGATGTAATCCATGAAGCAATCTGTTGAGCGCGGGTTTATCCAATACTCAAATCTATATTTCTAAGTACTCATGAACGTTGTAGCAGTCTTACTGCAATGTCTAACTCCTTAGACAATCTACAAACCAATTCACGACAGTCTTCGTTCATACTTACTCCCAAAAAGTATGAGCGACTGTGGACCTTTTGAATAATCAAATTATTCGGGAAGTGAAACATGCAAATTTGAAACATAAAATCTAACGGTGGCTACTCTTGCCTAATTACCAAGTCTCCACGAGGTAATCACCAAGTCGGATTTTACATAAAACTATTATCGGTTTCTAGATTCCTTTTAAACTATTTAATTCGTGTTATGTATCTATGTCTACTTGACCTTTCACTCTTTCTATGTATTCAAATGTTATACATTTATACACTTTATCCTATCGGATATTCTTCCGATGATATCTCAATTTTGGTCATACCGTCATTCTCACTAACAACTCCATTCTATGTACTGTGACTTTCCATGGTTCTCGGGATCTTTAGTCCACACGACTGCACCCTAAGACTATTTCGAGGTGTTACGATGTGTCCGTGACCACACACGCTCCATCGGAATGCCAACGAAATTCTTTAACCATTAAGTCCTTATTTGAAAAACTCTTTTCAAATGGTTATCAACATTCACCCCTAATCATTTTCCAATGATTTCTCATGTATGTACAAAATCCATTAAGTATTTTTTCTTTTCTGTTCAATAAAAAAAATGAACAATTATAATTCTATAGGGTTGAATAAAAATTCAATTAATCTTTTGATAAAATTGCTATGCTTAGTGTGTGACTCGTTGGTTTTTTGAGAGTTAGTATAAAAAACCAGCCCCGTGGTATAAACAAATAACTATAGAAGTAATAACCAACTCATCACTTCGTATTATCTGGATGAAGAAGATGTGACCCAATTTTCCTGTTCAAAAGAAGATCTCTCTTCTTCTTCATGAATCTGACTCAGTATGCTCTAAGCATTAAGTCATCAAGACATGTTCATGACACTTCTGATCGATCCAAGAAACTTGTTGGATTCGATCTAGTCCTATTCCAAACCCTTTTGGAATCTTAGGATTACTTATAATCCTTGTGTCATGAATTTTAATAACTATTTCCTTTCGGAGACTTTTTCTCATGCATCTTGAATCTTATCAGGATCATGCTTACTATGGCCAGTTCTATACTGATAACAACATCTATCTGATATATGTCAATGGATTATGTGAACACGTTGCACCTTTCATACCTCTCATGCCAAATCATCACACATTGCAATGATAGGAAACTATTTCCTAGGGCAATGCATCTTGAGTCTCATCAAGATCATTTTGGCAGAGTTTCGATCTATCTCATAGACGTTTATAACCACCCGAGCATGTCGTATCTTTATTAATTCTTTCATAGCGATTCGTCTCTTAACACCAAGTCATTACACTTTGTAATGAAAAGAGACGTTTCCTAGAAGCATTATGTAACACACATATGGAGATAGATAATAGCGACGCTCCCACTGGCTTTGACACGGTTATGGACTATTCACAAAATCCAGAGCTTATGGCACATTTTTGAGAATCCAAACCTTTCTGACATCTTTATGGATATCTTTCAGCCCTTTCTCAAAATCCAATCGTTTGGCACATTTTGAGAATCTGAATATCCTTTCTTACGAGATGCCCATGGGGTAATCCCGGGCCTACGAACCTTTATACTGGCATACTCGTGTGAGTCCCCATTAGTGTGCCGGTGATCCATACGTGCTCCACTAACGACTTACATTATGCAGTATCCTTTCAGATTTCATCTTCTATTAAGAGTGCTTCTCTCGGAGTCAATTACTTGACTCTGAGTATCGTCTCACTCAACCAAATGTTCTGAAGGTACGTTTCTGTCCATGTTGGTTTCTTTTGATGATTACTCCCACTGGTTTTAAGACCAGTTGTAAAATCAATCAAACTGTCACATAGAATGTATCTCGTCCTAAGGTTCTCTTAATTGGCAGCAACCGGGCTCACCAATGCTTCCAAGTAGTCGGATTGAAAATCCGTACCAACTATAGTGTTTTACCACTAATCGGTATGTCACCTTGATCATAACTACTTATGATGGTGATCAGTACTACTGGTCAAGAGAAGATAATGTCATAATTTTAAAACAAAAATCTGATTTCTGCTCTAAGCCTAGTGATGACTAAAGGTTATTTCACTTGGCTAATCTTGAACTCATTCAGGACTGTCCCAAACTCCCACTGTTTCCTTAGAACATGAGTTCTTTCTAAAAGAGCTCTTTCTCTTCCAGGTACAGCGGGATAGCCAGTGAACCGACATTTCTGATTAGGTTTAGGCTAGTCATGAGGTTCGGACGAACACTACAAGACCCTGGACCTTTAATGTACAAGTGGGACAATCCCTGCTTTACATTTTAGACAGTGTCTGCAAAACCTACTTAGTCGAAGGATGTGGTTGGAATATGGTCTGACTGGTTTAGTATTCAATGTATCGGAAACTAATTTGCAATGTATCTCATACATTGAGGATCGAACTGTTTTGACCAACGCTCCATCATCTTCCCTAAGACACGTTATAACTATAAATGTTCTTGGAAGGAAATAAACTGTGAAACATTTTCCCAGTTTATGTTGTCACTCAGGTTCTGTGGGTCTTGTACTTCCTTTGAAGTCCTTGAACTGTTCAAGGATTCAATCCAATCGCTTATTCTGATAAGCGAAGTCATATTCGTCATATCGAATGACAAATATCGTGAGGTACAAACAATTGTGTTCAATTTGAAGATTCGAGCAATACACAGCAACTAATGTGTTTGTTGCTCCTAATCTAAATCTCTTTTACATCTCTATGTAAATCTATGACTTTGTTAATTTTGTTCAAGACTTGCAATCTTCAGTTAACCCTAAGTCAACTGATTCCAAAATCCTATCCTTTGGATCTTTGGGTGATTCATTTCTTGCCACATGTGCTTTATAAAGAACTTAATGATCATGTGACTCTAAGTCAAATGATTCCAAAGTCCTGTCCAACTGGATCTTTGGTTGATTCATTTCTTAACACATGTGCTTTATAAAGAACTTAATCATCATCTGACTCTAAGTCAAATGATTCCAAAGTCCTGTCCAACTGGATCTTTGGTTGATTCATTTCTTAACACATTAAGAACTCAACTCATCAAGTGACTCTAAGTCAAGTGATTCCAAGGTCCTGTCCAACTGGACCTTTGGTTGAATTGATTCTTATAATATATATCTTAACAATCATAAGGGACACAATTCCTAAGATCCAAACACTTTGGATGCATTCAATATTCAAGTTATCATCAATAATGCATTCAACAGAATCATACAACATTTCAAGGATAATTTCAAACAACAGATGTTAAAAGAAATTAAACGACAATTTTATTAAAAACAAAATCCTTGAACAATGTACTATATGATAGACAATGTCATACGCATCTGAAAAGCTAATAACAATATTTTCAACATCTAACTAAACTTCAAAACTCAATGAGCCGGAAATCCAATCCAAATGTGCTCCTATGCGCCAATGTCCCGTACCCTACTGATTCCCTGCATACAAACCAAAATGTGACTATCACATTATGCATCCAGGAATTATGGAACATGAGTTTTGAGGTTTTTAGATATACCTGAGCTTTCAAGATATTTTGACTTTGGAGCGTCTTTCAATCTTTCCGCGACTGTATCCGATTCTGTGGATTCCCAGCTTAAGACATATCCAGACGATCTGGATCGTTTCTGGCTGTGTCTTTCCACTGGACTTAATCCAGAAGTAGCTGAACCATTGGAGCTATGCCTGTCCAAGAGTGACTCGTATAAAGTCAACAGTGGACGTATTTCCATTAAGGTCTTTTTCTGGTCTTCCTTTATATACGTCTGAATGAACAGATCGTACTTACTAGTCAGCGAAGCGGGTAGAGTATTAACACTCGACTCCTGACTCATGGAATAACCAAGTTTGTACAATTCGCCTATGTACGCTTCAATCTGAAGAACATACGAATCGATGCTACTTCCTTCTTTTAACTTACACTCTGCAAGTCTTTTGAAGATCCTAGCTCGTTCCTCTTCAACCGGTTTTTTTGGAACCTTTCCTCAATCGATTGCATTAACTCATATGGCCCCAAGGATTCAAAATCCTTGCGGAACTCGGGGTCAATGGTCAGTAGCATGAGGTCACGAATCTTTCTGGATTCATCAACTAAGAGGTTACGCTTATCATAAAGGCTCTTTATGATGACTTGTTCCGGTGGAACCAGGATCGGATACTCGGTGAGATGAAGCTTGCCCGCAATGACGAGAACCATTCTCTAGTTGCGAAGCCATTCCTTACAGTTAAGGCCAGTCGGCCTTTCTATATTTAGCAGGTGCTTTCTGATGCTCTCAGAAATGGTGAAGGAGGAGAGGGAGGAGAATACACACTTGATTCAGACATCTACAATAAACAGAATTTTATTAGTTTAATTAATCCTTTTAAATAATTACCCAATATATTATTTATTAAGGCTAGGACCCAAAATACCCCAACTATGGTGTGAAGAGGGATGCCGTAATCACAACATAATGGTCATTAAGGTAGATAATACACTTATCAATTTCATCTTATGAAATTCCTAGATCTGTTGAGACACATTGAACTGTTGAATGACATGTTTAGTCTCGGATGTGCCCCACTGTTTGTGACTGGGATGCCGAGGATCACAAACCAGGTGTGAATAACCATGCAAATTCGCTCGGTACTCTTGAAGTCAATTGCCATCTCTAATTAACGTGCCGGTTAACCACACACGCTCCGTCAATAAAGACAAAATCGAGAAACCCATTGCAACTCTTTGCGGACCCCAGTTGGCGTGCCGGTAAACCACACACGCTCCACCAACGTTCCACAAAGTGCAATGTGCAATTCCATGGATTAGCACCAATTCACATTTTTAACCTAAAGTAACTAGATTGGGTTTTGTTCAAAGTTCTAGTACTTTCAATTATAGCATTATACTTTTAAGAGGTTTAGCGGTTCTATCAAACCCGTTCAGCTAACAACACTCGACTGACCAGGAGAGTGGTGGGTAAGAGTGGATACCCATTAGACTGCCATTTTATAGGCAGTCGTCTTATACCCTCTTTATAGGACAGTTTTGTGAATGAGGCCTACTAACGGTAAGACTAACCGGTTTAATCTTATATATAAATATTAACTTTTAATCATAAATATATAAGATATATTTTTATCTTATTAAAATATTTTAGAATTAATTATCTCATAATTTTCGCAAATTATTATCTATTTTTTGAAAATTTAAATTAATTCTTTAAGCTGATTTAATTGATCTTTTAATTAACAATTAATTAAACTAATTAAATCAAATATAGGCATCACAAAATTAATCAAATTAATTACCTACATTTATCCCTAGATTTCGAGATTTACAAGATATGGATAAAGGATTCAAGTTATTTAATTAATCAGCAATTACCAAAAATAACAATCCTAATCTGGGCAGCAAATCAAGCAAATCAAGGGGAAAATGAAGGGGTGGCGGCTAGGGTTAGGAAACCCTAGCCTAGGCAACGATTTTGGGCCATCCAAGAGAGTTTTTCGCAAAAACACTCAAGGCAATAATCATTCAAGCAGTTTATATCAATTTCACAAGAAAACAGCCTATGCTCTAATATCACTGAAGGGTTTTCTAGCAAACAATGAACACAAATATTCCTATGGTTCACATGCAACCCTAGAAAGATCTATGTTTTCTTCTATGAAGATAATAAACGAAAACCTAAAGGCCAACAATAATTTCTAAAGATCAAAACAAGAATTACCAACCTTTGAATCTTGTTCTTGAAGCTAGCAGCACAAGTGTCCTGCCTCAAATGCAAGTCACACCCAAGCAATGGAGAAGACAGTTCAACAGAGTTCTCTTGTTCAAATTGGCATAGAAAATGGAGTGCCAGGAGTATCCTTTTATAGCCTCTAGGGTTACACCTGAAACCCTAAGGAGCCTCCTTAGTGGGCAAGCCTGTTGACCACTTGGACCAAACTTTCTAAACCCTAATTAGGGTTTTCGTCACCCTTGGAAGAAGCCTCCAAGGTGGTGCCAAATCTAGCCCCTGGCTTCTGGTTTGTCAGTAATTCAACTATTGAATAAATACAAACCAGTCCCTGCACTTTTAATTAATTAATTTAATCACTGAATTAATTCCAATTAATTATAGATTAAATCTTAATTAATTATTATAATTTCTAATTAATATATTAACACTTAAATATATTAATAAACCATTTAATTAATTCTATTGATTTATTACATAATTAATAAATCAATCTTTTACTCTACTGAACTCTATCCTAACCTCCAGCTATGAGGGCAACCCAAATGGACTTTGCTTCAATTAACAAGATAAATATAAATATAAAGTCATGGCTTAGACACCTAATCCAACACTTCAGGGGTAGCTAATGGTACATTCTTGATTGCTAGGGTTTTCGATCTGAATAGAGTCAAGTTTCTCTTTAGCTCTATACCCTGATCAGGCTACATCAATCTGAACTCTCCATGATCTAATTGAGGTGTGTTTTTCTTGTAAAATAATATATTTATATCAAATTATATCACTTTGGATATTTTTTATATATATCGGCAGCTTCATTTGAATTGGGTTCGGTGGGACCCATTGTTACAAGTCCCACTCCAGACGAAAAATTTAAACTACAATGATCTTCTTGATGCAACTTCAAAGGCCGAGGCTTCTTTTGTTTGCATATGTATGTTGATCTCACCTTTGCAGGCTGTCAATTGGTCTAAATGGAAGTTCGATTTCAAACAATATTCATGAATTTGTTAAAGTTTTCATTATATTGCTTAAATAAGTTGAAGTTAGAGTCTACCTAATAATCTCACTTTGTTTACTCTATTTTGGCTCGTGCTTCGTATTGAAAATTGGAAACAATGCATTATAAGATTGAAATTGTGCATAAAGAATATTGTCCACAACCCGTAGGACCTTTATGTTTTCTAACTTGTAGGAAAGTTATTAGCTTGAAAGGTTTGTAGTAATTGTGACAAAATACATCAAATTTCATTTCTATAGTCCATAAAGGGCGCTGTAGTGATTTCTAGGTTGCTGACCATCATGTATGTTTTCTTTTGTGATGTATGCAGAGACAAAGATGAAATATGGCAACCGAACCCATACATACAGAACATGATCCTGCTGACGTTACATGTAATAATACAGCAAGTACAAGTATTGGCACAATATCCGAAAATAACAACCGAATATATTGAACTATTAGCAGTGTTGCTTAAGAACCCACAAATTGTTTTTGCATTGACTGCTGGTCAAGGTGGGAGTTTCACCAATGAACAAATGGTGAAGCTTCTTGATGCAATGAAGGCCAATGCGGCTCGTGGTGGCTCTATTGATAGCCTCATGAGCGGATAAGTTAACCAGAAATGAACAAAAAAGTATGTTACAATGAGGATTCCTAAAAAGTTTCTCCAACTAAACGGGTTTTGTAATAGAAATTAAGCGAATGCCAAAACTAGACATGTTTTCAGGTGACCCAACACCTGATACGTCACCGGAGATGTTTTCCCGGTCACCAAGAAAGAGTATTGAAGTTGATAGACACCGATATGAGACAGGATAGAATAATGAATGCCTACAATTTAAAAAATAGAAATAAAGATTAAGATTCCAGATAATGTAATATTGAATTGGGCTAAGAACAAAAAGACTATTTTAACCTTACCAGAACTTGAGTTGTGTATTTGAAAGCAAAAATATTTTAATTGGTCAAAAGGGCGTCCAGGAAAGGACCAATGATGAACATGATAAGAGCCTGGTAAGGGCAAGATTGGTACAGAAGATGTATTGAAGTAACCTTGCAACTTTTTCAAGATTGTATTTGTCATCTAACATATAATGATTAAGGAAGGAACTATTATTAGCATTCAACTTTGTCAAAAAGTTCATTAATAACATCGTACTTTTAAAATAAATCAATTTTCTTAATATATAAGTTTATTTATTCGTCAACCGGGTATCACATTAAGTAATTTTCCCATTAAACTATCTATAATTTCATGGTCCAACTTTTTTAAAGTATACTGCTATTTCCAAGCAAGGACCAAAATTGCAAAAGATTCTAATGACCCGTTCCTGAAGAACCTGCTCTGAATTCTACCACCATTGTGATTAAGTATGATCAATACAATATGACCAACAATTTGAACTTACATGTACTTGGATATAAATTAATGATTCTTATAATATTACCCTATGTCTTAATGATAAATTTATTTCGTATTTGTTTCGGTTCCTGATAATGTATATATGGTCAATGATTCCGATTGTAATGTAACACTCAAGACAAATGAAGGGCAAGTAATTGATGAACTCGATAGAGCTGTGAGAGTGGGGATCTAGCATGGGCAACGGATGAACAAAAAATTTGTATTTTAACAAGGTTGAATATAATGTAATTTATTAAATTTAATTTATTTTGATAGAGATTGAAACTGTAATTGTAAAATTCAGGACATCAATTTTATCTTTTATCGTGACTATTATTATGTTTCCAAACACATCGCTGTTTAAAATGTGACTTTTTTATAAGTAATTGGTAAATGACAACATTATGTCATCACTTTGTCATCACTTTACATTTACCAATTAAACAACTATATTTGAATAGTAGACTTGGTAGTATAAATAGACCATCAATGTAAGGAAGAAAATGCATCTCATATCAACTCTTTCACAATTGATATAAACTCTCTCTACTCTCTCCAAGCTCTCAAGCTTTCTTTCTTTCTTCATCTATATTCTAGTTTTTAGTTTGTTCATAATTGTCGTGGTAACGCTGAATTTATAACACGTTATCAGCACGAGGCTCTAACGAAGGCGATTAAAAGACATATCGATCTAATCAAGGTATGTAATTTCATCAAAACTAGAATGTTAATTAATAATAATAATAATAACAACGATAACGAAAAAAAATAACATTTTATTCTCGAAGTTATGACTACTAACAAATTTCTTTTCTTATTTATCCTTGACATTATGACTACTAACAAATTTCTTTTCTTATTTATCCTTGACGTTATGACTATTAACGAAGTTCATTTCTTATTCTAAATTTACTTACGCTTTATTAACATTTATTATTGCAAACTAACTTTTGTTATCGCATACTAATTTTTATTTATGCAACTAACATTTATTTATGTATACTAATGTTTATTTATGCAAACTAACGTTTATTTACGGCAACTAACGTTTATTTATGCAAACTAACGTTTATTTACGGCAACTAACATTTATTTATGCAAACTAACATTTATTTACGCATACTAACATTTATTTATGTATACTAATGCTTATTTATATAAACTAATGTTTATTTACGCACACTAACATTTATTTATGTATACTAACTATTATTCATGCTCTGACATCTATTTATATATACTAACGTTTATTTATGCGCAACCGATTAAAAATAAAATTTTAAATTTTAAAATAAAAGGAATTTGAGAAGATTCATCTATTTAATTATGTTTGTATCTATAATAAAAATAGTAAAACTCATCCCCACCTTTAAACGACAAATTTAATGAGTTTTATTTTTCTTAGGAACTACAATATGTCAAACATTGCAAAGCTTGAATTTACCACTCTTGAAGTCAGCGGAAAGAACTACATGCCTTGGACTGTAGATGTTACGATGCATCTTGAGTCCATGGATTTATCTGAAACTATAAAAGAAAAAAATATGTGCACGTCGCAAGATAAAGCACGTGCAATAATTTTCCTTCGCAAACATATCGATGAAATGTTGAGGTATGAATACCTCAATACCACTGATCCTAGCACTCTTTGGAAAAGCTTAAAAGAAAGATTTGACCACCAAAAGGAAGTTATACTTCCAAGTGCTAGGGCTGAATGGTTATCGTTGAGGTTTCAAGACTTCAAAAAGGTACATGACTATAATTCCGCATTATTTCGGATATGTTCACAACTAAAATTTTGTGGGGAAGATGTTTCTGATGCTTCAATGTTGGAGAAAACTCTCTCCACATTCCATGCATCGAATATGACATTGCAACAACAATATCGTATGCAAAAGCTCAAAAAATATTCTGAGCTTAATACACTTCTCCTTGTTGCTGAACAAAATAATGAACTATTAATAAAGAACCACCAGTCCCGTCCAACAGGTTCAGTAGCAATTCCTGAAGCAAATGCTACTATCACTTATGAACCAAGAAATAATTCATATGGACGAGGACGTGGTCGTGGTCGTGGACGAGGCCGTGGTCGCGGTCGAGACCATTTTAACCAAAACCAAAATTTTGGGCGCGGTTATACTCAGGGTCGTGGACGCGGTCATCCTTATAACCGTGGGCGTGGTCAAAGAAACAATAATCAACACACTCCACAAGGAAATAATGTCCAATCACAAGAAAAAAGAAATGATGCCGGAACATCACAGAACCCCGGAGGTTCTTGTTATAGATGTGGTAGCACAGGTCATTGGTCAAGGACCTGTCGTACAAATCCCCATCTTTGTAAACTTTACCAAGATTCCATTAAAGGAAAGGGGAAAGAAGACAACCTCATCGATGGTGTTGATCTAGGAAACATTAAACTAAACACTCTTGACTTTTGCAATGATTTAGACATCCTAGAAAACTAGTTTCCTTTTGTAACATGTTTTTAATTTTTTATTGTAATGTTTTTCTTTCTTAATGAAGTTTTTTCGAGTCACTTTTATTAAAATTGTGTTCATAACTCATCATTTATTTTTGTTATATGAAGTTCAAAATGAGTTCAACTGGAGCACAAAACCAAGGAAATCTTGGCGAACTCTTAATAATTGATTGTGGTACCACACACACCATCTTGAAAACAAAGAAATATTTTTCCACACTAAAACTCGTAAAAGGGCACATAAATACAATATCAGGTCCTGTACACTTGATTATAGGAGCAGGAAATGCTTGTTTCATGTTACCTAATGGTACGAAGTTTGTAATCAAAAATGCGTTATTTTCCCCAAAGTCAAATAGAAATTTATTGGGTTTTAATGATATATATCTTAACGGATATGACACATTCACCAAAACAATAGGAAACAAGAAATATATGTTTATAATAAATGAAAACCATATATTGGAGAAATTACTATAATTTGATTCTGGTTTACATTTTACATATATAAATATAGTTGAGTCAAATTTGGTGGTTAAAGAAAAATTTTGTGATCCTAGAATATTTAGTTTGTAGCATGACAGGCTGGGCCATCCAGGATTAACAATGATGCGCTGAATAATTGAAAATACATTTGGGCATCCATTGAAGGACCAGAAGTTCCCTCAAATAGGTAATAAGAACCCGTGTATTTCTTGTTCCCTTGGGAAATTAATTACAAGACCTTCACCAATGAAAGTTGAAAGGGAATCACCTAGATTTCTAGAAAGAATTCAAGGAGACATATGTGGACCAATTCATCCACCTTCTAGACCATTTAAATACTTTATGGTCTTAATAGATGCATCAATTAGATGGTCTCATGTTTGCCTATTATCAACTCGTAACATGGCATTCGCAAAATTCCTAACTCAGATTATTAAACTGAGAGCACATTTTCCTGATTATAACATCAATAAAGTGAGACTTGATAATGCAGGTGAGTTTACATCTCAAGTATTTAATGATTATTGTATGTCTATAGGAATTACTGTTGAGCATCCAGTTGCACATGTACACACTCAAAATGGTTTAGCAGAATCACTAATTAAACGTCTCCAATTAATAGCTAGACCATTAATAATGAGAACAAAACTTCCTGTTTCCATATGGGGTCATGCAATTTTACATGCTGCATCACTGATTCGTATGAGACCAAGTGCATATCATACACATTCTCCCCTTCAACTTGTTTCTGGAAAATAACCAGATATATCCCACCTTAAAATTTTTGGAAGTGCAGTATATGTTCCTATTGCTCCACCACAACGTACAAAAATGGGTCCTCAAAGGAGGTTGGGAATATATGTTGGTTTTGAAACAAATTCAATAATAAGATATCTTGAACCTTTGACAGGTGATATGTTTACAGCACGTCTTGTTGATTGCCATTTCAATGAAGAAAATTTCCCAACGCTTGGGGGAGAAATGAAAACCCAAGAAAAGAATGTTTCATGGTATGAACCTTCTTTATCATATCTTGATCCCCGTACACAAGAATGTGAGATGGGTGTTCAAAAAATAATACATCTGCAAGAAGTTTCAAATCAATTACCTGATGCATTTACTGATACAAAAAGAGTTACTAAATCATATATACATGCTGTTAACGCTCCAGATCGAATTGAACTCCCAGATAGACAATCTGATAAAAAAGTAACTCAAGAATCCAAAGCACGCCTGAAGCATGGAAGGCCATTTGGTTCTAAGGATGCAAATCCTAGAAAAAGAAGAGGAATGGAAAATATGTTTGAGCATAATGAAAGTGTTCATGAAGAAACACAAAATCACATTACTTCCCCAGTTGAGGAAATAAATGATAAGGAGATTGAAATTAATTATGGTCATATAAAAATAGTAAGGAGCCAATATGAATTAGAAGATATAATATTTTCTTATTCAGTTGCATGCAATATTATCAATGAGGATCCAGAACCACAATCTGTCATTGAATGCCAAAATAGGCAGGATTGGGGTAAATGGAAAGAGGCAATGCAAGCTGAATTAACGTCTCTCAATAACAGAAAGGTTTTTGGACCTATTATACTCACACTTGGAGTTGTGAAACCATTGGGATACAGATAGATTTTTATACGAAAAAGAAATGAGAAAAATGAAATTGTGAGATACAAAGCCAGGCTCGTTGCTCAGGGTTTTTCTCAAAGGTCGGGAATCGATTATGAAGAAACATATTCTCCTGTTATGGATGCAATCATTTTCAGATATTTAATCAGTCTAGCAGTTTCTGAAAATTTAGATATGCATCTTATAGATGTTGTTACTGCTTACTTATATGGATCACTTGACAGTGATATATATATGAAAATCCCCGAAGGATTTAAAATGCCAGAAGCATTAAGTGCAAAACCCAAACAAATGTATTCTATCAAACTGTAAAGATCATTGTATGGGTTAAAGCAATCTGGACGTATGTGGTACAATCGTTTAAGTGATTACTTAATAAGCAAAGGCTATAAAAACAATACTATTTGTCCGTGTGTCTTTATTAAGAAAACAACATATGGATATGTGATTATAGCCGTCTATGTTGATGATCTGAACATTATTGGGACGAATAAAGAAATCCTTGAAGTGATTGAATTTTTAAAGAAAGAATTTGAAATGAAAGACCTTGGGAAAACCAAATATTGTCTTGGTTTACAGATTGAGCATATGCCAAATGGGATACTTGTCCATCAATCGAACTATACAGAAAGGGTCTTGAAACGTTTTAATATGGATAAAGCCAAACCTTTAAGCTCTCCAATGATTGTTAGATCACTAAATATTGACAAAGATCCATATCGCCCTTGTGAGGAAAATGAAGAAATTCTTGGTCCAGAAGTACCATATCTTAATGCAATCGGAGCTCTTATGTATCTTACTAATTGTACTAGACCTGACATTTCTTTTGCAGTAAATCTATTAGCAAGATTTAGTTCATCTCCAACAAAAAGACACTGGAATGGAATCAAGCACATATTACGATACCTTCGCGGAACTACTGATTTAGGTTTATTTTTTCCTAATAGTTCAAAACAAGGCTTGATTGGTTATGCAGATGCAGGTTACTTGTCTGATCCTCATAAAGCTAGATCTCAAACTGGATATGTATTCATGAATGTAGGTACTGCAATATCTTGGCGTTCTTAAAAGCAAACACTCGTCACCACATCTTCAAATCATGCAGAAGTAATTGCTCTAAATGAAGCTAGTAGAGAATGTACATGGTTAAGATCGATGACACAACTTATCCTGACTTCTTATGGAATTGATAAAGATAAATCTCCAACCTTAATCTATGAAGATAATGCAACATGTGTCGCTCAAATGAAAGAAGGGTACATCAAAAGCGACAGGACAAAACATATTCCTCCAAAGTTTTTTGAATACACTCAAGAGCGTATAAAGAATCAACAGATTGAACTAAAATATGTTCAATCTAGCAACAATGCAGCAGATCTTTTCACAAAGGCACTTCCTACCAAGATCTTTAGAAAACATGTTCATGGTAATGGAATGAGACATCTACACAATACATAATGGTCATTCGATATCTAAATGAGGGGGAGTCAACTAGACACTGCACTCTTTTTCCCTTCGCTAAAGTTTTTTCCCACTGGGTTTTCTTTAGCAAGGTTTTTAATGAGGCAGTGCTTCAAAGTTGAACTCTGATGTAGAATGATGTCATTCAAGGGGGAGTGTTATAAGTAATTGGTGAATGACAACATTATGTCATCACTTTGTCATCACTTTGCATTTACCAATTAAACAACTATATTTGAATAGTAGACTTGGTAGTATAAATAGACCATCAATGTAAGGAAGAAAATGCATCTCATATCAACTCTTTCACAATTGATATAAACTCTCTCTACTCTCTCCAAGCTCTCAAGCTTTCTTTCTTTCTTCATCTATATTCTAGTTTTTAGTTTGTTCATAATTGTCGTGGTAACGCTGAATTTATAACAACTTTAAAATACTTTTAGTCAAAGTTTGTTCCTTTTTTTATGACTATTGTTTACATTCAGTCACACTTAAGAAATTAAAGTATGACCATAACATAATTATAGTCTCATGTTTTATATATTATTATGACTATTGATAAGTTTTTGTAACAAATTAAAATTTTAACCGTCACAAAAATTTGCTTTTAGTCACCGGTTTTAATATTTATTGTGACGATTGTTACGTTTAGAAACACCACACAACCCAAATAGTGACCATAATATAGTTATAGTCACACACTTTTTCTTATACCATGAAAAATGTTTTCTTTTAGACATACACTAGAAAATAAACTATGACCATAAAACAATGATTATATTTACTTGTATTTGATTCTTTAAATAAGTGTCCAAACGCTAACCTATAGACACACAAAATTGTTTATAAGACCATATGTACTCGATTTTACCTTCATTGAACCCACTCCACTCCTTTAGACACGTATAATAAAGTATGCAATGACCATATAATACGTATACTCACAACTTTTCTCTTTTATTATGACAATTGTTTATTTTTTGACATGCATAAAAAATTAAAACATGACCATAGACTTCTTATAGTAATTTGTTTTGTCTCTTTTATTAAGTGTCTAACACAATCCTATGGATCACAAAAAATCACTTATGTGGCCAAATCATTTCATTTCTTATTACCAGTTATATAATTATATACAAATTTGGCCATATAATCAAGTATCCCGTGACCATATAATGCTTACAGAGACAAGTTTTCTCTATTATCAAGACAATGATTTGTTTTTAGACACACAAAACATATTACGACGTGACCATAACATGGTTATACTTACTAGTATTTGATTTTTTAAATAAGTATCTAAACACTTTTAAAATATGTATGCAACCCATTAGTCACCATTGCATACCTACATAAACATTTGTAATTTTTATGAAGACCATTTTTTACCTTTAGACATAACATAACACAAAACACATGGCAATTACATATCAATAGTAACACTTTCAATGAACATAAAATATGTATAATACCCATTAGTCACCATTGCATACCTACATAAACATTTTAAAATTTTATGATGACCATTTTTTACCTTTGGAAATAACATAACACAAAACGCATGACAATTACATATCAATAGTCAAACTTTCAATGAACATAAAATATGAAGACTACCCAAACAATGGTTTTCTTATGCAACTATATTTACCTATGGACACACTTTTTAATTCTACGGTCACCAAATCCTACATACAGTCACACGTATTTAAATTTTCCAATACAATTGATCATATTTTGACACATGTAATAAAAATGCATATGACAATAAACCATTTAAGCCGACTTCTTTTCTTACTTTTAATATGTAACCAATAAACACCATCCTATTGACACACGGCTATTTTATGTGGCCATATTTGTTATCTTTTTGGACACATTAGATTTGATGTGTCTAATATGACACAATCACACAGTCACATGTACAATTTCCTTATGTGACCATTACGTATCTATAATCTCTAATAAAATAAATATCACATTCTTAAAACGGTAAATGTGGGTGATTGTATCATTTGGTCACATTGAAGTCGTGTGTCACGAATGAGTGTCACATTTTTGTAAATAAGTGTGGTCACTGTTTTGTTTCTCCATAAAATGGTCACACAAACTAATTTACATGTATCCATAAACGTTCTCAAAATTTCATCAGTGCCATGTAGCCACACTTTTTTTTAAAATGTCGCAGGCGTTTTTCGATCAAGTGTGACCAATGTGCAATTTTGTACTAGTGTAGAAAACCCTAATAACATCATTTGCAACATTCGAAAACCCTAATCCATCATATGAAAACAACAAAACCCTAATCCATCATATGAAAACTGAAAACCCTAATAACATCATTTACAACATTCAAAAACCCAAATCCATCATATGAAAACTAGAAAACCCTAATCCATGATATGAAAACTAGAAAACCCTAATCCATCATATGAAAACAACAAAACCCTAATCCATCATATGAAAACTAGAAAGCCCTAATTACATCATTTTCAACATAAAAAAACCCTAATAACAGCATTTGAAACATTAAAAAACCCTAATCCATCATATGAAAACTAGAAAACCCAAATAACATCATTTGCAACAATCAAAAACCCTAATCCATCATATGAAAACTAGAAAACCCTAATAACATCATTTGCAACATTCAAAAACCCTAATCCATCATATGAAAACAAGAAAACCCTAATCCATCATATGAAAACTAGAAAACCCTAATAACATCATATGCAACAATGAAAAACCCTAATCCATCATATGAAAACTAGAAAACCCTAATTACATCATTTGCAACATTCAAAAACCCTAATCCATCATATGAAAACTAGAAAACCCTAATAACATCATTTGCAATATTAAAAAACCCTAATCCATCATATGAAAACTAGAAAACCCTAATAACATCATTTGCAACATTCAAATACCCTAATCCATCATATGAAAACTAGAAAACCCGAATCCATCATATGAAAACTAGAAAAACTAATAACATCATTTGCAACATTCAAAAACCCTAATCCATCATATGAAAACTAATCCATCATACGAAAACTCGAAAACCCTAATAACATCATTTGCAACATTCAAAAAGCCTAATCTATCATATGAAAACTAGAAAACCCTAATCCATCATATGAAAACTAGAAAATCCTAATCCATCATCAGAGAACTAGAAAACCCTAATAACATCATTTGTAACATTCAAAAACCCTAATCCATCATATGAAAACTATAAAACCCTAATCCATCATATGAAAACTAGATAACCCTAATAACATCCTTTGCAACATTTAAAAACCTTAATCCATCATATAAAAACTTGAAAACCCTAATAACATCATTTGCAACATTCAAAAACCCTAATCCTTCATATGAAAATTAGAAAACCCTAATAATATCATTTACAACATTCAAAAATCCTAATCCATTATATGAAAACTAGAAAACCCTATCCATCATATGAAAACTAGAAGACCCTAATCCATCATATGAAAACTAGAAAACCCTAATAACGTTATTTGCAACATTCAAAAACCCTAATCCATCATATTAAAACAAGAAAACCCTAATCCATCATATGAAAACTGGAAACCCTAATAACATCATTTACAACATTCAAAAACCCTAATCGATCATTTGAAATCCATGATATGAAAACTAGAAAACCCTAATCCATCATATGAAAACTAGAAAACCCTAATTACATCATTTGCAACATTCAAAAACCCTAATAACATCATTTGAAACATTAAAAAACCCTAATCCATCATATGAAAACTAGAAAACCCTAATAACATAATTTGCAACAATCAAAAACCCTAATCCATCATATGAAAACTAGAAAACCCTAATAACATCATTTGCAACATTCAAAAACCCTAATCCATCATATGAAAACTAGAAAACCCTAATAACATCATTTGCAACATTAAAAAACCCTAATCCATCATATGAAAACTAGAAAACCCTAATAACATCATTTGCAACATTCAAATTCCCTAATCCATCATATGAAAACTAGAAAACCTGAAACACCCTCGCTTAGTCCTTATGACAAAATTTCTCACATTTGGTTATAATTTGATTTTAAAACTATATTTGGCTCATTTATTCACCATATAAAATATAACAAGATATTAAATTTAGTTATTAATTTGTTTTCTTTATTTACAAAATAAATTTTATTTGTAGGTTTAAGTCCAAAACTCCTAGGCCCAAAATACGGATGTTACAAAACCCGAATCCATCATATGAAAACTAGAAAACCTAATAACATCATTTGCAACATTCAAAAACCCTAATCCATCATATGAAAACTAGAAAACCATAATCCATCATACGAAAACTAGAAAACCCTAATAACATCATTTGCAACATTCAAAAACCCTAATCCATCATATGAAAACTAGAAAACCCTAATCCGTCATATGAAAACTAGAAAACCCTAATCCATCATCTGAAAACTAGAAAACCCTAATAACATCATTTGTAACATTCAAAAACGCTAATCCATTATATGAAAACTAGAAAACCCTAATAACATCATTTGCAACAATCAAAAACCCTAATCTATCATTTGAAAACTAGAAAACCCTAATCTATCATATGAAAACTAAAAAACCCTTATCCATCAAATGAAAACTAGAAAACCCTAATAACATCATTTGCAACATTCAAAAACCCTAATCCATCATATGAAAACTAGAAAACCCTAATAACATCATTTGCAACAACAAAAACCCTAACCTATCATTTGAAAACTAGAAAACCCTAATCTATCATATGAAAACTAGAAAACCCTAATCCATCATATGAAAACTAGAAAACCCTAATAACATCATTTGCAACATTCAAAAACCCTAATCCATCATATGAAACTAGAAAACCCTAATCCATCATATGCAACATTCAAAAACCCTAATCCATCATATGAAAACTAGAAAACCCTAATCCATCATATGAAAACTAGAAAACCCTAATAACATCATTTGCAACATTCAAAAACCTTAATCCATCATATGAAAATTTGAAAACCATAATAACATCATTTGCACCATTTAAAAACCCTAATCCTTCATATGAAAACTAGAAAACCCTAATAACATCATTTGGAACATTCAAAAACCCTAATCCATTATATGAAAACTAGAAAACCCTAATCCATCATATGAAAACTAAAAAACCCTAATCCATTATATGAAAACTAGAAACCTCTAATAACATCATTTGCAACTTTCAAAAACACTAATCCATTATATGAAAACAAGAAAACCTTAATAACATTATTTGCAACATTCCAAAACCCTAATCCATCATATGAAAACTAGAAAACCCTAATAATATCATTTGCAACATTCAAAAACCCTAATCTATCGTATGAAAACTAGAAAACCCTAATCCATCATATGAAAAATAGAAAACCCTAATCCATCATATGAAAACTAGAAAACCCTAATAACATCATTTGTAACATTCAAAAACCCTAATCCATCATATGAAAACTAGAAAACCCTAATAACATCATTTGCAACATTGAAAAACCCTAATCCATCATATGAAACTAGAAAACCCTAATAACATCATTTGCCACATTCAAAAACCCTAATCCATCATATGAAAACTAGAGAACCCTAATCCATCATACGAAAACTAGAAAACCCTAATCCATCATATGAAAACTAGAAAACCATAATAACATCATTTGCAACATTCAAAAAACCCTAATACATCATATGAAAACTAGAAAATCCTAATAACATAATTTGCAACATTCAAAAACCCTAATCCATCATATGAAAACTAGAAAACCCTAATAACATCATTTGCAACATTTAAAAACCCTAATCCATCATATGAAATCAACAAAACCCTAATAACATAATTTGCAACATTCAAAAACTTTAATCCATCATATGAAAACTAGAAAACCCTAATAACGTCATTTTCAACATACAAAAACCCTAATCCATCATATGAAAACAAGAAAACACTAATCCATCATATGAAATCTAGAAAACCCTAATAACATCATTTGCAACATTCAAAAACCCTAATTCGTCATATGAAAACTACAAAACCCGAATAACATCATTTGAAACATTAAAAAACCCTAATCCATCATATGAAAACTAGAAAACCCTAATAACATCATTTGCAACAATCAAAAACCCTATCCATCATATGAAAACTAGAAAACCCTAATAACATCATTTGCAACATTCAAAAACCCTAATCCATCATATGAAAACTAGAAAACCCTAATAACATCATTTGCAATATTAGAAAACCCTAATCCATCATATGAAAACTAGAAAACCCTAATAACATCGTTTGTAACATTCAAAAACACTAATCCATCATATGAAAACTAGAAAACCCGAATCCATCATATGAAAACTAGAAAAACTAATAACATCATTTGCAACATTCAAAAACCCTAATCCATCATACGAAAACTACAAAACCCTAATAACATCATTTGCAACATTCAAAAACCCTAATTTATCATATGAAAACTAGAAAAACCTAATCCATCATATGAAAACTAGAAAACCCTAATCTATCATCAGAAAACTAGAAAACCCTAATAACATCATTTGTAACATTCAAAATCCCTTATCCATCATATGAAAGCTAGAAAACCCTAATAACATCATTTGCAACATTCAAAAACCCTACTCCGTCAAAGGAAAACTAGAAAACCCTAATAACATCATTTGCAACATTCAAAAACCCAAATCCATTATATGAAAACAAGAAAACCTTAATAACATTATTTGCAACATTCAAAAACCCTAATCCATCATATGAAAACTAGAAAACCCTAATAATATCATTTGCAAATTCAAAAACCCTAATCCATCGTATGAAAACTTGAAAACCCTAATCCATCATATGAAAACTAGAAAACCCTAATCTATCATATGAAAACTAGAAAAATCCTAATAACATCATTTTTAACATTCAAAAACCCTAATCCATCATATGAAAACTAGAAAACCCTAATAACATCATTTGCAGCATTCAAAAACCCTAATCCATCATATGAAACTAGAAAACCCTAATAACATCATTTGCCACATTAAAAAAACCCTAATCCATCATATGAAAACTAGAGAACCCTAATCCATCATATGAAAACTAGAAAACCGTTATCCATCATATGAAAACTAGAAAACCCTAATAACATCATTCGTAACATTCAAAAAACCCTAATCCATCATATGAAAACTAGAAAACCCTAATCCATCATATGAAAACTAGAAAATCCTAATAACATCATTTGCAACATTCAAAAACCCTAATCCATCATATGAAAACTAGAAAACCCTAATAACATCATTTGCAACATTCAAAAACCCTAATCCATCATATGAAAACTAGAAAACCCTAATCCATCATATGAAAAAACAAAACCCTAATAACATCATTTGCAACATTCATAAACTTTAATCCATCATATAAAAACTAGAAAACCCTAATAACATCATTTGCAACATCCAAAAACACTAATCCATCATATGAAAACAAGAAAACCATAATCCATCATATGAAAACAAGAAAACCCTAATAACATCATTTGCAACTTTCAAAAACCCTAATTCGTCATATGCAAACTTGAAAACCCGACTAACATCATTTGAAACATTAAAAAACCCTAGTCCAACATATGAAAACTAGAAAACCCTAATAACATCATTTGCAACAATCAAAAACACCAATCCATCATTTGCAACATTAAAAAACCCTAATCCATCATATCAAAATAGAAAACCCTAATAACATCATTTACAACATTAAAAAACCCTAATCCATCATATGAAAAGTAGAAAACCCTGATAACATCATTTGCAACATTCAAATACCCTAATCCATCATACAAAAACTCGAAAACCCGAATCCATCATATGAAAGCTAGAAAAACTAATAACATCATTTGCAACATTCAATAACCCTAATCCATCAAACGAAAACTAGAAAACCCTAATCCATCATACGAAATCTACAAAACCCTAATAACATCATTTACAGCATTCAAAAACCCTAATCTATCATATGAAAACTTGAAAATTCTAATCCATCATATGAAAACTAGAAAACCCTAATCCATCATCAGAAAACTAGTAAACCCTAATAACATCATTTATAACATTCAAAAACCCTAATCCATCATATGAAAACTAGAAAACCCTAATAACATCATTTGCAACATTCAAAAACACTAATCTGTCAAATGAAAACTAGAAAACCCTAATAACATCATTTACAACATTCAAAAACCCTAATCCATCATATGAAAACTAGAAAAACCCTAATAACATCATTTGCAACATTCAAAAAACCCTAATCCATCATATGAAAACTAGAAAATCCTAATAACATAATTTGCAACATTCAAAACCCTAATCCATCATATGAAAACTAGAAAACCCTAATAACATCATTTGCAACATTCAAAAACCCTAATCTATCATATGAAAACTAGAAAACCCTAATCCATCATATGAAAACAACAAAACCCTAATAACATCATTTGCAACATTCAAAAACTTTAATCCATCATATGAAAACTAGAAAACCCTAATAACGTCATTTTCAACATACAAAAACCCTAATCCATCATATGAAAACAAGAAAACACTAATCCATCATATGAAAACTAGAAAACCCTAATCTATCATATGAAAACTAGAAAAATCCTAATAACATCATTTTTAACATTCAAAAACCCTAATCCATCATATGAAAACTAGAAAACCCTAATAACATCTTTTGCAACATTCAAAAACCCTAATCCATTATATGAAAACAAGAAAACCTTAATAACATTATTTGCAACATTCAAAAACCCTAATCCGTCATATGAAAACTAGAAAACCCTAATAATATCATTTGCAAATTCAAAAACCCTAATCCATCGTATGAAAACTTGAAAACCCTAATCCATCATATGAAACTAGAAAACCCTAATAACATCATTTGCCACATTAAAAAAACCCTAATCCATCATATGAAAACTAGAGAACCCTAATCCATCATATGAAAACTAGAAAACCGTTATCCATCATATGAAAACTAGAAAACCCTAATAACATCATTCGTAACATTCAAAAAACCCTAATCCATCATATGAAAACTAGAAAACCCTAATCCATCATATGAAAACTAGAAAATCCTAATAACATCATTTGCAACATTCAAAAACCCTAATCCATCATATGAAAACTAGAAAACCCTAATAACATCATTTGCAACATTCAAAAACCCTAATCCATCATATGAAAACTAGAAAACCCTAATCCATCATATGAAAAAACAAAACCCTAATAACATCATTTGCAACATTCATAAACTTTAATCCATCATATAAAAACTAGAAAACCCTAATAACATCATTTGCAACATCCAAAAACACTAATCCATCATATGAAAACAAGAAAACCATAATCCATCATATGAAAACAAGAAAACCCTAATAACATCATTTGCAACATTCAAAAACCCTAATTCGTCATATGCAAACTTGAAAACCCGACTAACATCATTTGAAACATTAAAAAACCCTAGTCCAACATATGAAAACTAGAAAACCCTAATAACATCATTTGCAACAATCAAAAACACCAATCCATCATATGATAACTAGAAAACCCTAATACCATCATTTGCAACATTAAAAAACCCTAATCCATCATATCAAAATAGAGAACCCTAATAACATCATTTACAACATTAAAAAACCCTAATCCATCATATGAAAAGTAGAAAACCCTGATAACATCATTTGCAACATTCAAATACCCTAATCCATCATACAAAAACTCGAAAACCCGAATCCATCATATGAAAGCTAGAAAAACTAATAACATCATTTGCAACATTCAATAACCCTAATCCATCAAACGAAAACTAGAAAACCCTAATCCATCATACGAAATCTACAAAACCCTAATAACATCATTTACAGCATTCAAAACCCTAATCTATCATATGAAAACTTGAAAATTCTAATCCATCATATGAAAACTAGAAAACCCTAATCCATCATCAGAAAACTAGTAAACCCTAATAACATCATTTATAACATTCAAAAACCCTAATCCATCATATGAAAACTAGAAAACCCTAATAACATCATTTGCAACATTCAAAAACACTAATCTGTCAAATGAAAACTAGAAAACCCTAATAACATCATTTGCAACATTCAAAAACCCTAATCCATCATATGAAAACTAGAAAACCCTAATAACATCATTTGCAACATTCAAAAAACCCTAATCCATCATATGAAAACTAGAAAATCCTAATAACATAATTTGCAACATTCAAAACCCTAATCCATCATATGAAAACTAGAAAACCCTAATAACATCATTTGCAACATTCAAAAACCCTAATCTATCATATGAAAACTAGAAAACCCTAATCCATCATATGAAAACAACAAAACCCTAATAACATCATTTGCAACATTCAAAAACTTTAATCCATCATATGAAAACTAGAAAACCCTAATAACGTCATTTTCAACATACAAAAACCCTAATCCATCATATGAAAACAAGAAAACACTAATCCATCATATGAAAACTAGAAAACCTTAATAACATCATTTGTAACATTCAAAAACCCTAATTCGTCATATGAAAACTAGAAAACCCGAATAACATCATTTGAAACATTAAAAAACCCTAATCCATCATATGAAAACTAGAAAACCCTAATAACATCATTTGCAACAATCAAAAACCCTAATCCATTATATGAAAACTAGAAAACCCTAATAACATCATTTGGAACATTCAAAAACCCTAATCCATCATATGAAAACTAGAAAACCCTAATAACATCATTTGCAATATTAAAACAACCTAATCCATCATATGAAAACTAGAAAACCCTAATAACATCATTTGCAACATTCAAATACCCTAATCCATCATATGAAAACTAAAAAACCCGAATCCATCATATGAAAACTAGAAAAACTAATAACATCATTTGCAACATTCAAAAACCCTAATCCATCATACGAAAACTACAAAACCCTAATAAAATCATTTGCAACATTCAAAAACCCTAATTTATCATATGAAAACTAGAAAATCTAATCCATCATATGAAAACTAGAAAACCCTAATCCACCATCCTTGCGCTCATTCCTAAAGTTGATTCCCCTTCCAGAGTCACTGATTTCCGCCCTATAGCTTGTTGTAACGTTGTTTACAAATGTATCAGCAAGCTTATTGCGGATCGTATCAAAAACCATCTTTCTTCTCTGGTTGATGAAAACCAGTCTGCTTTCATCCCTGGTCGTTTGATCACCGACAACGTCCTTCTTGTTCACGAGCTCATGCGTGATTATCATCGTCATCGTGGTCCTCCGAGGTGTGCTTTTAAGGTTGATATTCAAAAAGCCTAAGACACGGTTGACTGGACTTTTCTGCGTACCATCTTGTTTGGGTTTGGTTTCCCCGATCGTATGATTGACTGGATCATGACTTGTGTTTCCACGGTTGCTTACTCTGTGAGTATCAATGGGAATACTCATGGTTATTTCGACGGTAAAAGGGGCCTTCGGCAGGGTGACCCCCTCTCTCCTTATCTCTTCACTCTTGTCATGGAAGTGCTTAACCTTATGATCAAGAGAAACATCCATGATTCTGATTCTTTTAAATTCCACAGACAATGTGACGATCAAAATATCACCCATCTCTGCTTTGCCGACGATCTCCTTCTCTTCTGCCATGGTGATAGCTCTTCGGTTAAACTCATATGTGACTCTCTTAAGGAATTCTCTGGGGTTTCTGGCCTCCATCCCAACATTGCGAAGAGTGAAGCTTTCTATTGTAATGTTGGTGAGAGGACCAGGGCTGCCATTGATCTTATTGTTAAGTTTCCGGAGGGCTCTTTTCCTGTTCGATACCTTGGCGTTCCTCTCATTACCACGCGTCTTGCCCACAAAGACTGTAAAGGACTTGTTGATAAAGTCAAATGCAGGATTAATGACTGGAAAAACAAGTCTCTTTCCTTTGCTGGTCGTCTCCAGCTGATCCTCTCTGTCCTTTCTTCTACTCAAATCTATTGGGCTTCTGTTTTTATTCTTCCTAAATCTATCTCTAACGATATTGAGAAGCTCATGAGAGGTTTCCTCTGTTGCCATGGTGAGTTGAAGCGAGGTAAAGCTAAAGTCTCCTGGAAAACTGTATGCCTTCCTAAGGAACATGGTGGGCTTGGCATACGTAACCTTGCTATCTGGAATGTTGCCCTTATGGCTTCCCATGTTTGGAGACTCCTTTCCAAGAAAGAGTCCCTATGGGTTAAGTGGATCCACTCTTACCGTTTATGTGGCCGTAACTTTTGGGATGCCCCCAAAAAATACGGTTCTGGATTTGCCTGGCGTAACATCCTGGATATGAGGGATAAGATAAGGGAGTATATAGTTTCCTAGATTGGTGATGGATGCTCTACTTCGGCTTGGTTCGATAACTGGCACCCCGCGGGCCCTCTTTCTAAATTCTTGTCTGTCCGTGACATCCATGATGCGGGTTTCACTCCTGATACAAAGGTTGCTGATCTGGTTCTTAACGGATCTTGGGTGCGGCCTCATTGTTGGAGAGATTCCCATGCTGCTCTTCTTTCTCATAACCCCCCTACTCTTTCCATATTCGTCCCTGATAATCTCCTTTGGAGATCTAGAGACGGTCAACTCTCTCCTTTCTCTGTTCGTTCTGTTTGGAATACTATTCGCCCCTATCATCAACCGGTCTTTTGGTTTCATCTTGTTTGGTTCTCCCAGAACATCCCCAGACATGTTTTCATTCTTTGGGTTGCTCTTAAAAATCGCCTTAAGACTCATGATAAAATCAAAATTTGGGACACTAATTCCAATCTCATTTGTGCGTTCTGCGGGGACTGTCCGGATTCCATTTCCCATCTCTTCTTTGAATGTTCTTTCACTTCTTTGGTTTGGCATGACCTCCATCATGTCATGAATCTCTCCTTCTCCACTGATAGCTGGTCTGATATCATTAGTCAACTCAACCCCAGTAATAAGAACAAGACCATTTGGTCCATCATTAGAAGACTTGTTTTTGCTGGAGCTGTATATCACATTTGGCGGGAAAGAAATTTACGCATCTTTAAAAACATAAAAAGATCCCATCATGCTGTTGTGAATAGTGTTAAGGATGATATCCGCTGTAGACTGCTGAGTCTATCTATGAAAACTTGCACTAATGTTGATTTGGCTAAAACTATTTGGACCCTCCCTTAATTTTCTTCCTTTGCGCTTTCTTTCTTTTTCTGCTTGTTTTGGCTTGTATGGTTTGTTCGTTTTGCAGGTTATTTTCCTTTATGTTCTTGTTTGCTTCTGGTTCCTTATCTTGTTTTGGTTCCTAGTTTAGCTTGTTGTCTGGTGGGGCCTGTCCCGATGGATTTTCTGTTTTTTGGTGGGGAGTCCCCAGCCTTATATTGTATTTATTCTTTTTATTAATAAATTTGCCAGAGGTGCCGCCCTCTTTACCCAAAAAAAAACTAGAAAACCCTAATAACATCATTTGTAACATTCAAAATCCCTTATCCATCATATGAAAGCTAGAAAACCCTAATAACATCATTTGCAACATTCAAAAACCCTAATCCATCAAAGGAAAACTAGAAAACCCTAATAATATCATTTGCAACATTCAAAAACCCTAATCCATCATATGAAAACTAGAAAACCCTAATAATATCATTTGCAAATTCAAAAACCCTAATCCATCGTATGAAAACTAGAAAACCCTAATCTATCATATGAAAACTAGAAAAACCCTAATTACATCATTTTTAACATTTAAAAACCCTAATCCATCATATGAAAACTAGAAAACCCTAATAACATCATTTGCAGCATTCAAAAACCCTAATCCATCATATGAAACTAGAAAACCCTAATAACATCATTTGCCACATTGAAAAAACCCTAATCCATCATATGAAAACTAGAGAACCCTAATCCATCATATGAAAACTAGAAAACCCTTATCCATCATATGAAAACTAGAAAACCCTAATAACATCATTCGCAACATTCAAAAAACCCTAATCCATCATATGAAAACTAGAAAACTCTAATCCATCATATGAAAACTAGAAAATCCTAATAACATCATTTGCAACATTCAAAAACCCTAATCCATCATATGAAAACTAGAAAACCCTAATAACATCATTTGCAACACTCAAAAACCCTAATCCATCATATGAAAACTAGAAAAACCTAATCCATCATATGAAAAAACAAAACCCGGGCCCTCTTTCTAAATTCTTGTCTGTCCGTGACATCCATGATGCGGGTTTCACTCCTGATACTAAGGTTGCTGACCTGGTTTTTAACGGATCTTGGGTTCGGCCTCATTGTTGGAGAGATTCCCATGGTGCTCTTCTTTCTCATAACCCTCCTACTATTTCCACGTCCGTCCCTGATAAACTCCTTTGGAGATCTAGAGACGGTCAACTCTCTCCTTTCTCTGTTCGATCTATGTGGCAGTCTATTCGTCCCTATCACCAACCGGTCTTTTGGTTTCATCTTGTTTGGTTCTCCCAGAACATCCCCAGACATGCTTTCATTCTTTGGGTTGCTCTTAAAGATCGTCTTAAGACCCATGATAAAATCAAAATTTGGGACACTAATTCCAATCTCATTTGTGCGTTCTGCGGGACTGTCCGGATTCCCTTTCCCATCTCTTCTTTAAATGCTCTTTCACTTCTTTGGTTTGGCATGACCTCCATCATGTCATGAATCTCTCCTTCTCCACAGATAGCTGGTTTGATATCATTAGTCAACTCAACCCCATTAATAAGAACAAGACCATTTGGTCCATCATTAGAAGACTTGTTTTTACTGGAGCGGTCTACCACATCTGGCGGGAAAGAAATTTACGCATTTTTACAAAAATAAAAAGATCTCATCATGCTGTCGTGAATATTGTTAATGATGATATCCGCTGTAGACTGCTGAGTCCTTCTTTGAAAACTTGCACTAATGTTGATTTGGCTAAAACTCTTTGGACCCTCCCTTAATTTTCTTCCTCTGCGCTTTCTTTTTTCTCTGCTTGTTTTGGCTTGTATGGTTTGTTTGTTTTGCAGGTTGCTCTCCTTTATGTTCTTGTTTGCTTATGGTTTCTTCTCTTGTTTTGGTTCCTAGTTTAGCTTGTTGTCCGTTGGGGCCTGTCCCGATGGATTTTCTGTTTTTTGGTGGGGACTCCCCAGCCTTATATTGTATTTATTCTTTTTATTAATAAAATTTGCCAGAGGTGCCGCCCTCTTTACCCAAAAAAAAAAACAAAACCCTAAGAACATCATTTGCAACATTCATAAACTTTAATCGATCAAATAAAAACTAGAAAACCCTAATAACATCATTTGCAACATCCAAAAACACTAATCCATCATATGAAAACAAGAAAAGCATAATCCATCATATGAAAACAAGAAAACCCTAATAACATCATTTGCAACATTCAAAACCCTAATTCGTCATATGAAAACTAGAAAACCAGACGAACATCATTTGAAACATTAAAAAACCCTAGTCCAACATATGAAAACTAGAAAACCCTAATAACATCATTTGCAACAATCAAAAACACTAATCCATCATATGAAAACTAGAAAACCCTAATACCATCATTTGCAACATTCAAAAACCCTAATCCATCATATAAAAATAGAAAACCCTAATAACATCATTTACAACATTAAAAAAACCCTAATCCATCATATGAAAAGTAGAAAACCCTGATAACATCATTTGCAACATTCAAATACCCTAATCCATCATACAAAAACTAGAAAACCCGAATCCATCATATGAAAGTTAGAAAAACTAATAACATCATTTGCAACATTCAATAACCCTAATCCATCAAACGAAAACTAGAAAACCCTAATCCATCATACGAAATCTACAAAACCCTAATAACATCATTTACAGCATTCAAAAACCCTAATCTATCATATGAAAACTTGAAAATTCTAATCCATCATATGAAAACTAGAAAACCCTATTCCATCATCAGAAAACTAGAAAACCCCAATCTATCATATGAAAACTAGAAAAACCCTAATAACATCATTTTTAACATTCAAAAACCCTAATCCATCATATGAAAACTAGAAAACCCTAATAACATCATTTGCAGGATTCAAAAACCCTAATCCATCATATGAAACTAGAAAACCCTAATAACATCATTTGCCACATTGAAAAAACCCTAATCCATCATATGAAAACTAGAGAACCCTAATCCATCATATGAAAACTAGAAAACCCTTATCCATCATATGAAAACTAGAAAACCCTAATAACATCATTCGCAACATTCAAAAAACCCTAATCCATCATATGAAAACTAGAAAACCCTAATCCATCATATGAAAACTAGAAAATCCTAATAACATCATTTGCAACATTCAAAAACCCTAATCCATCATATGAAAACTAGAAAACCCTAATAACATCATTTGCAACATTCAAAAACCCTAATCCATCATATGAAAACTAGAAAACCCTAATCCATCATATGAAAAAACAAAACCCTAATAACATCATTTGCAACATTCATAAACTTTAATCCATCATATAAAAACTAGAAAACCCTAATAACATCATTTGCAACATCCAAAAACACTAATCCATCATATGAAAACAAGAAAACCATAATCCATCATATGAAAACAAGAAAACCCTAATAACATCATTTGCAACATTCAAAAACCCTAATTCGTCATATAAAAACTAGAAAACCCGACTAACATCATTTGAAACATTAAAAAACCCTAGTCCAACATATAAAAACTAGAAAACCCTAATAACATCATTTTCAACAATCAAAAACACTAATCCATCATATGAAAACTAGAAAACCCTAATACCATCATTTGCAACATTCAAAAACCCTAATCCATCATATCAAAATAGAAAACCCTAATAACATCATTTACAACATTAAAAAAATCCTAATCCATCATATGAAAAGTAGAAAACCCTGATAACATCATTTGCAACATTCAAATACCCTAATCCATCATACAAAAACTAGAAAACCCGAATCCATCATATGAAAGCTAGAAAAACTAATAACATCATTTGCAACATTCAATAACCCTAATCCATCAAACGAAAACTAGAAAACCCTAATCCATCATACGAAATCTACAAAACCCTAATAACATCATTTACAGCATTCAAAAACACTAATCTATCATATGAAAACTTGAAAATTCTAATCCATCATATGAAAACTAGAAAACCCTAATCCATCATCAGAAAACTAGTAAACCCTAATAACATCATTTATAACATTCCAAAACCCTAATCCATCATATGAAAACTAGAAAAACCTAATAACATCATTTGCAACATTCAAAAACACTAATCTGTCAAATGAAAACTAGAAAACCCTAATAACATCATTTGCAACATTCAAAAACCCTAATCCATCATATGAAAACTAGAAAACCCTAATAACATCATTTGCAACATTCAAAAACCCTAATCTGTCAAATGAAAACTAGAAAACCCTAATAACATCATTTGCAACATTCAAAAACCCTAATCCATCATATGAAAACTATAAAACCCTAATCCATCGTATGAAAACTAGAAAACCCTAATAACATCATTCGTAACATTCAAAAACCTTAATCCATCATATGAAAACTTGAAAACCCTAATAACATCATTTTGAAACATTAAAAAACCCTAATCCATCATATGAAAACTAGAAAACCCTAATAACATCATTTGCAACATTTAAAAATCCTAATCCAGTATATGAAAACTAGAAAACCCTATCCATCATATGAAAACTAGAAAACCCTAATCCATCAGATGAAAACTAGAAAACCCTAATAACATCATTTGAAATATTCAAAAACCCTAATCCATCATATGAAAACAAGAAAACCCTAATCGATCATATGAAAACTGGAAACCCTAATAACATCATTTACAACATTCAAAAACCCTAATCCATCATATGAAAACAAGAAAACCTAATCCATCATATGAAAACTAGAAAACCCTAATTACATCATTTGCAACATTCAAAAACCCTAATTCGTCATATGAAAACTAGAAAACCTTAATAACATCATTTGAAACATTAAAAAACTCTAATCCATCATATGAAAACTAGAAAACCCTAATAACATCATTTGCAACATTCAAAACCCCTAATCCATCATATGAAAACTAGAAAACCCTAATAACATCATTTGCAACATTAAAAAACCCAAATCAATCATATGAAAACTAGAAAACCCTAATAAAATCATTTGCAATATTCAAATACCCTAATCCATCATATGAAAACTAGAAAACCCAAATCCATCATATGAAAACTAGAAAACCTAATAACATCATTTGCAACATTCAAAAACCCTAATCCATCATATGAAAACTAGAAAACCCTAATCTATCATACGAAAACTAGAAAACCCTAATAACGTCATTTGCAACATTCAAAAACCCTAATCCATCATATGAAAACTAGAAAACCCTAATCCATCATATGAAAACTAGAAAACCCGGTCTTGGCATACGTAACCTTGCTATCTGGAATGTTGCCCTTATGGCTTCACATATTTGGAGACTCCTTTCCAAGAAAGAGTCCTTATGGGTTAAGTGGATCCACTCTTACCGTTTATGTGGACGTAACTTTTGGGATGCCCCCAAAAAATACGGGTCTGGATTTGCTTGGCGTAACATCCTGGATATGCGGGATAAGATAAGGGAGTATATATAGTTTCCCGGATAGGTGATGGATGCTCTACTTCTGCTTGGTTCGACAACTGGCACCCTGCGGGCCCTCTTTCTAAATTATTGTCTGTCCGTGACATCCATGATGCGGGTTTCACTCCTGATACTAAGGTTAATGATCCGGTTCTTAACGGATCTTGGGTTTGGCCTCATTCTTGGATAGATTCCCATGGTGCTCTTCTTTCTCATAACCCTCCTACTATTTCTACGTCCGTCCCTGATAAACTCCTTTGGAGATCTAGAGACGGTCAACTCTCTCCTTTCTCTGTTCGTTTTGTGTGGCAGTCTATTCGCCCTTATCACCAACCGGTCTTTTGGTTTCATCTTGTTTGGTTCTCCCAGAACATCCCCAGACATGCTTTCATTCTTTGGGTTGCTCTTAAAAATCGTCTTAAGACTCATGATAAAATCAAAATCTGGGACACTAATTCCAATCTCATTTGTGCGTTCTGCAGGGACTGTCCGGATTCCCTTTCCCATCTCTTCTTTGAATGCTCTTTCACTTCTTTGGTCTGGCATGACCTCCATCATGTCATGAATCTCTCCTCCTCCACTGATAGCTGGTCTGATATCATTAGTCAACTCAACCCCATTACTAAGAACAAGACCATTTGGTCCATCATTAGAAGACTTGTTTTTGCTGGAGCGGTCTACCACATATGGCGGGAAAGAAATTTACGCATCTTTACAAAAATAAAAAGATCTCATCATGCTGTCGTGAATATTGTTAAGGATGATATCCGTTGCAGAATGCTGAGCCTTTCTATGAAAACTTGCACTAATGTTGATTTGGCAAAAAATATTTGGACCCTCCCCTAATTTTCTTCCTCTAAGCTTTCTTTTTCTCCACTTGTTTTGGCTTGTATGGTTTGTTTGTTTTGCAGGTTGATTTCCTTTATGTTCTTGTTTGCTTCTGGTTCCTTCTCTTGTTTTGGTTCCTAGTTTAGCCTGTTGTCCGTTGGGGCCTGTCCCAATGGATTTTCTGTTGTTTGGTGGGGAGTCCCCAGCCTTATATTGTATTTATTCTTTTTATTAATAAAATTTGCCAGAGGTGCCGCCCTCTTTACCCAAAAAAAACTAGAAAACCCTAATCCATCATGTGAAAACTAGAAAACCCTAATAACATCATTTGTAACATTCAAAAACCCTAATCCATCATATTAAAACTAGAAAACCCTAATAACATCATTTGCAACATTCAAAAACCCAAATCCATCATATCAAAACTAGAAAACCCTAATAACATCATTTGCAACATTCAAAAACCTTAATCCATCATAGGAAAACTTGAAAACCCTAATAACATCGTTTGCAACATTCAAAAGCCCTAATCCTTCATATGAAAACTAGAAAACCCTGATAACATCATTTGCAACATTCAAAAATCCTAATCCATTATATGAAAACTAGAAAACCCTAATAACATCATTTGCAACATTCAAAAACCCTAATCTGTCAAATGAAAACTAGAAAACCCTAATAACATCATTTGCAATATTCAAAAACCCTAATCCATCATATGAAAACTAGAAAACCCTAATAACATCATATGCAACATTCAAAAACCCTAATCCATCATATGAAAACTATAAAACCCTAATCCATCATATGAAAACTAGAAAACCCTAATAACATCCTTCGCAACATTCAAAAACCTTAATCCATAATATGAAATCTTGAAAACCCTAATAACATCATTTGAAACATTCAAAAACCCTAATCCTTCATAAGAAAACTAGAAAACCCTAATAAAATCATTTGCAACATTTAAAAATCCTAATCCATTATATCAAAACTAGAAAACCCTATCCATCATATGAAAACTAGAAAACCCTAATCCATCAGATGAAAACTAGAAAACCCTAATAAGATCATTTGCAACATTTAAAAACCCTAATCCATCATATGAAAACAAGAAAACCCTAATCGATCATATGAAAACTGGAAACCCTAATAACATCATTTACAACATTCAAAAACCCTAATCCATCATATAAAAACTAGAAAAACCTCCATCCCTGATATGAAAACTAGAAAACCCTAATCCGTCATATGAAAACAAGAAAACCTAATCCATCATATGAAAACTAGAAAACCCTAATTACATCATTTGCAACATTCAAAAACCCTAATTCGTCATATGAAAACTAGAAAACCCAAATAACATCATTTGAAACATTAAAAAACCCGAATCCATCATATGAAAACTAGAAAACCCTAATAACATCATTTGGAACAATCAAAAACCCTAATCCATCATATGAAAACTAGAAAACCCTAATAACATCATTTGCAACATTCAAAAACCCTAATCCATCATATGAAAACCAGAAAACCCTAATAACATCATTTGCAACATTAAAAAACCCTAATCCATCATATGAAAAGTAGAAAACCCTAATAAAATCATTTGCAACATTCAAATACCCTAATCCATCATATGAAAACTAGAAAACCCGAATCCATCATATGAAAACTAGAAAACCTAATAACATCATTTGCAACATTCAAAAACCCTAATCCATCATATGAAAACTAGAAAACCCTACTCCATCATTCGAAAACTAGAAAACCCTAATAACGTCATTTGCAACATTCAAAAACCCTAATCCATCATATGAAAACTAGAAAACCCTAATCCATCATATGAAAACTAGAAAACCCTAATCCATCATGTGAAAACTAGAAAGTCCTAATAACATCATTTGTAACATTCAAAAACCCTAATCCATCATTTGAAAACTAGAAAACCCTAATAACATCATTTGCAACATTCAAAAACCCTAATCCATCATATGAAAACTAGAAACACCCTAATAACATCATTTGCAACATTCAAAAACCCTAATCCATCAAATGAAAACTAGAAAACCCTAATAACATCATTTGCTACATTCAAATACCCTAATCCATCATATAAAAACTAGAAAACCCGAATCCATCATATGAAAACTAGAAAAACTAATAACATCATTTGCAACATTCAAAAACACCAATCCATCATTTGAAAACTAGAAAACCCTAATCCATCATACGAAATCTACAAAACCCTGATAACATCATTTGCAGCATTCAAAAACCCTAATCTATCATATGAAAACTAGAATACTCTAATGCATCATATGAAAACTAGAAAACCCTAATCCATCATCAGAAAACTAGTAAACCCTAATAACATCATTTATAACATTCAAAAACGCTAATCCATCATATGAAAACTAGAAAACCCTAATAACATCATTTGCAACATTCAAAAACCCTAATCTGTCAAATGAAAACTAGAAAATCCTAATAACATCATTTGCAACATTCAAAAACCCTAATCCATCATATGAAAACTAGAAAACCCTAATAACATCATTTGCAACATTCAAAAACCCTAATCTGTCAAATGAAACTAGAAAACCCTAATAACATCATTTGCAACATTCAAAAACCCTAATCCATCATATGAAAACTAGAAAACCCTAATAACATCATATGCAACATTCAAAAACCCTAATCCATCATACGAAAACTATAAAACCCTAATCTATCATATGAAAACTAGAAAACCCTAATAACATCATTTACAACATTCAAAATCTTTAATCCATGATATGAAAACTTGAAAACCCTAATAACATCATTTACAACATTCAAAAACCCTAATCCTTCATAAGAAAACTAGAAAACCCTAATAACATCATCTACAACGTTTAAAAATCCTAATCCATTATATGAAAACTAGAAAACCCTATCCATCATATGAAAACTAGAAAACCCTAATCCATCAGATGAAAACTAGAAAACCCTAATAACATCATTTGCAACATTCAAAAACCCTAATCCATCATATGAAAACAAGAAAACCCTAATCGATCATATGAAAACTGGAAACCCTAATAACATCATTTACAACATTCAAAAACCCTAATCCATCGTATGAAAACTAGAAAACCCTCATCCCTGATATAAAAACTAGAAAACCCTAATCCATCATATGAAAACAAGAAAACCTAATCCATCATATGAAAACTAGAAAACCCTAATTACATCATTTGCAACATTCAAAAACCCTAATTCGTCATATGAAAACTAAAAAACCTTAATAACATCATTTGAAACATTAAAAAACCCTAATCCATCATATGAAAACTAGAAAACCCTAATAACATCATTTGCAACATTAAAAAACCCTAATCCATCATATGAAAACTAGAAAACCCTAATAAAATCATTTGCAATATTCAAATACCCTAATCCATCATATGAAAACTAGAAAACCCGAATCCATCATATGAAAACTAAAAAACCTAATAACATCATTTGCAACATTCAAAAACCCTAATCCATCATATGAAAACTAGAAAACCCTACTCCATCATACGAAAACTAGAAAACCCTAATAACGTCATATGCAACATTCAAAAACCCTAATCCATCATATGAAAACTATAAAACCCTAATCCATCATGTGAAAACTAGCAAACCCTAATGACATCATTTCTAACATTCAAAAACCTTAATCCATCATATGAAAACCTGAAAACCCTAATAACATCGTTTACAACATTCAAAAACCCTAATCCTTCATATGAAAACTAGAAAACCCTGATAACATCATTTGCAACATTCAAAAATCCTAATCCATTATATGAAAACTTGAAAACCCTAATCCATCATATGAAAACTAGAAAACACTAATCCACGTCTGTTCCTGATAAACTCCTTTGGAGATCTAGAGATGGTCAACTCTCACCTTTCTCTGTTCGTTCTGTGTGGCAGTCTATTCGCCCCTATCACCAACCGGTCCTTTGGTTTCATCTTGTTTGGTTCTCCCAGAACATCCCAGACATGCTTTCATTCTTTGGGTTGCTCTTAATAATCATCTTAAGACTCATGATAAAATTAAAATTTGGGACACTAATTCTGATCTCATTTGTGCGCTCTGCGGAAAATGTCCGGATTCAATTTCCCATCTCTTCTTTGATTGTTCTTTCACTTCTTTGGTTTGGCATGACCTACATCATGTCATGAATCTGTCCTTCTCCAATCATAGCTGGTCTGATATCATTAGTCAACTCAACCGTGTTAATAAGAACAAGACCATTTGGTCTATAATTAGAAGACTTGTTTTTGCTGGAGCTGTCTACCACGTTTGGCGGGAAAGAAATTTACGAATTTTTAAAAAAATAAAAAGATCTCATCATGCTATCGTGAATAGTGTTAAGGATGATGTCCACGGTAGACTGCTGAGTCTTTCTATGAAAACTTGCACTAATGTTGAGTTGGCTAAAACTATTTGGACCCTCCCCTAATTTTCTTCCGCTACGCTTTCTTTTTCTCTGCTTGTTTTGGCTTGTGTGATTGTTTTGTTTTGCAGGTGGTTTTCCTTTATGTTCTTGTTTGCTTCTGGTTCCTTCTCTTGTTTTGGTACCTAGTTTAGCCTGTTGTCCGTTGGGGCCTGTCCCAATGGATTTTCTGTTCTTTGGTGGGGAGTCCCCAGCCTTATATTGTATTTATTCTTTTTATTAATAAAATTTGACAGAGGTGCCGCCCTCTTTACCCAAAAAAAAACTAGAAAACAATAATCCATAATATAAAAACTAGAAAACCCTAATAACATCATTTGCAACATTCAAAAACCCTAATACATCATATGAAAACAAGAAAACCCTAATCTCTCATATGAAAACTGTTAACAACATCATTTACAACGTTCAAAAACCCTAATCTATCATATGAAAACTAGAAAACCCTAATCCATCATATGAAAACTAGAAAACCCTAATAACATCATTTGCAACATTCCAAAACCCTAATCCATCATACGAATACTAGAAAACCCTAATAACAAAATTTGCAACATTCAAAAACCCTAATCAATCATATGAAAACTAGAAAACCCTAATAACATCATATGCAACATTCAAAAACCCTAATCCATCATATGAAAACTATAAAACCCTAATCCATCATATGAAAACTAGAAAACCCTAATAACATCATTCGCAACATTCAAAATCCTTAATCCATAATATGAAAACTTGAAAACCTTAATAACATCATTTGCAACATTCAAAAACCCTAATCCTTCATAAGAAAACTAGAAAACCCTAATAACATCATTTGCAACATTTAAAAATCCTAATCCATTATATGAAAACTAGAAAACCCTATCCATCATATGAAAACTAGAAAATCCTAATCCATCAGATGAAAACTAGAAAACCCTAATAACATCATTTCCAACATTCAAAAACCCTAATCCATCATATGAAAACAAGAAAACCCTAATCGATCATATGAAAACTGGAAACCCTAATAACATCATTTACAACATTCAAAAACCCTAATCCATCGTATGAAAACTAGAAAACCCTCATCCCTGATATGAAAACTAGAAAACCCTAATCCATCATATGAAAACAAGAAAACCTAATCCATCATATGAAAACTAGAAAACCCTAATTACATCATTTGCAACATTCAAAAAACCTAATTCGTCATATGAAAACTAGAAAACCATAATAACATCATTTGCAACATTGAAAAACCCTAATCCATCATATGAAAACTAGAAAACCCTAATAACATAATTTGCAACATTAAATAACCCTAATCCATCATATGAAAACTAGAAAACCCTAATAAAATCATTTGCAATATTCAAATACCCTAATCCATCAAATGAAAACTAGAAAACCTGAATCCATCATATGAAAAATAGAAAACCTAATAACATCATTTGCAACATTCAAAACCCCTAATTTATCATATGAAAACTAGAAAACCCTAATCCATCATACGAAAACTAGAAAACCCTAATAACGTCATTTGCAACATTCAAAAACCCTAATCCATCATATGAAAACTAGAAAAACCCTAATAACATCATTTGCAACATTCAAAAACCCTAATCCATCATATGAAAACTAGAAAACCCTAATAACATCATTTGCTACATTCAAATACCCTAATCCATCATATAAAAACTAGAAAACCCGAATCCATCATATGAAAACTAGAAAAACTAATAACATCATTTGCAACATTCAAAAACACCAATCCATCATTTGAAAACTAGAAAACCCTAATCCATCATACGAAATCTACAAAACCCTAATAACATCATTTGCAGCATTCAAAAACCCTAATCTATCATATGAAAACTAGAATACTCTAATGCATCATATGAAAACTAGAAAACCCTAATCCATCATCAGAAAACTAGTAAACCCTAATAACATCATTTATAACATTCAAAAACGCTAATCCATCATATGAAAACTAGAAAACCCTAATAACATCATTTGCAACATTCAAAAACCCTAATCTGTCAAATGAAAACTAGAAAATCCTAATAACATCATTTGCAACATTCAAAAACCCTAATCCATCATATGAAAACTAGAAAACCCTAATAACATCATTTGCAACATTCAAAAACCCTAATCTGTCAAATGAAACTAGAAAACCCTAATAACATCATTTGCAACATTCAAAAACCCTAATCCATCATATGAAAACTAGAAAACCCTAATAACATCATATGCAACATTCAAAAACCCTAATCCATCATATGAAAACTATAAAACCCTAATCTATCATATGAAAACTAGAAAACCCTAATAACATCATTTACAACATTCAAAATCTTTAATCCATGATATGAAAACTTGAAAACCCTAATAACATCATTTGCAACATTCAAAAACCCTAATCCTTCATAAGAAAACTAGAAAACCCTAATAACATCATCTGCAACATTTAAAAATCCTAATCCATTATATGAAAACTAGAAAACCCTATCCATCATATGAAAACTAGAAAACCCTAATCCATCAGATGAAAACTAGAAAACCCTAATAACATCATTTGCAACATTCAAAAACCCTAATCCATCATATGAAAACAAGAAAACCCTAATCGATCATATGAAAACTGGAAACCCTAATAACATCATTTACAACATTCAAAAACCCTAATCCATCGTATGAAAACTAGAAAACCCTCATCCCTGATATAAAAACTAGAAAACCCTAATCCATCATATGAAAACAAGAAAACCTAATCCATCATATGAAAACTAGAAAACCCTAATTACATCATTTGCAACATTCAAAAACCCTAATTCGTCATATGAAAACTAAAAAACCTTAATAACATCATTTGAAACATTAAAAAACCCTAATCCATCATATGAAAACTAGAAAACCCTAATAACATCATTTGCAACATTAAAAAACCCTAATCCATCATATGAAAACTAGAAAACCCTAATAAAATCATTTGCAATATTCAAATACCCTAATCCATCATATGAAAACTAGAAAACCCGAATCCATCATATGAAAACTAAAAAACCTAATAACATCATTTGCAACATTCAAAAACCCTAATCCATCATATGAAAACTAGAAAACCCTACTCCATCATACGAAAACTAGAAAACCCTAATAACGTCATATGCAACATTCAAAAACCCTAATCCATCATATGAAAACTATAAAACCCTAATCCATCATGTGAAAACTAGCAAACCCTAATGACATCATTTCTAACATTCAAAAACCTTAATCCATCATATGAAAACCTGAAAACCCTAATAACATCGTTTGCAACATTCAAAAACCCTAATCCTTCATATGAAAACTAGAAAACCCTGATAACATCATTTGCAACATTCAAAAATCCTAATCCATTATATGAAAACTTGAAAACCCTAATCCATCATATGAAAACTAGAAAACACTAATCCACGTCTGTTCCTGATAAACTCCTTTGGAGATCTAGAGATGGTCAACTCTCACCTTTCTCTGTTCGTTCTGTGTGGCAGTCTATTCGCCCCTATCACCAACCGGTCCTTTGGTTTCATCTTGTTTGGTTCTCCCAGAACATCCCAGACATGCTTTCATTCTTTGGGTTGCTCTTAATAATCATCTTAAGACTCATGATAAAATCAAAATTTGGGACACTAATTCTGATCTCATTTGTGCGCTCTGCGGAAACTGTCCGGATTCAATTTCCCATCTCTTCTTTGATTGTTCTTTCACTTCTTTGGTTTGGCATGACCTACATCATGTCATGAATCTGTCCTTCTCCAATCATAGCTGGTCTGATATCATTAGTCAACTCAACCCCGTTAATAAGAACAAGACCATTTGGTCTATAATTAGAAGACTTGTTTTTGCTGGAGCTGTCTACCACGTTTGGCGGGAAAGAAATTTACGAATTTTTAAAAAAATAAAAAGATCTCATCATGCTATCGTGAATAGTGTTAAGGATGATGTCCACGGTAGACTGCTGAGTCTTTCTATGAAAACTTGCACTAATGTTGAGTTGGCTAAAACTATTTGGACCCTCCCCTAATTTTCTTCCGCTACGCTTTCTTTTTCTCTGCTTGTTTTGGCTTGTATGATTGGTTTGTTTTGAAGGTGGTTTTCCTTTATGTTCTTGTTTGCTTCTGGTTCCTTCTCTTGTTTTGGTACCTAGTTTAGCCTGTTGTCCGTTGGGGCCTGTCCCAATGGATTTTCTGTTCTTTGGTGGGGAGTCCCCAGCCTTATATTGTATTTATTCTTTTTATTAATAAAATTTGACAGAGGTGCCGCCCTCTTTACCAAAAAAAAAACTAGAAAACAATAATCCATAATATAAAAACTAGAAAACCCTAATAACATCATTTGCAACATTCAAAAACCCTAATCCATCACATGAAAACAAGAAAACCCTAATCTCTCATATGAAAACTGTTAACAACATCATTTACAACATTCAAAAACCCTAATCTATCATATGAAAACTAGAAAACCCTAATCCATCATATGAAAACTAGAAAACCCTAATAACATCATTTGCAACATTCCAAAACCCTAATCCATCATACGAATACTAGAAAACCCTAATAACAAAATTTGCAACTTTCAAAAACCCTAATCAATCATATGAAAACTAGAAATCCCTAATAACATCATATGCAACATTCAAAAACCCTAATCCATCATATGAAAACTATAAAACCCTAATCCATCATATGAAAACTAGAAAACCCTAATAACATCATTCGCAACATTCAAAATCCTTAATCCATAATATGAAAACTTGAAAACCTTAATAACATCATTTGCAACATTCAAAAACCCTAATCCTTCATAAGAAAACTAGAAAACCCTAATAACATCATTTGCAACATTTAAAAATCCTAATCCATTATATGAAAACTAGAAAACCCTATCCATCATATGAAAACTAGAAAATCCTAATCCATCAGATGAAAAATAGAAAACCCTAATAACATCATTTCCAACATTCAAAAACCCTAATCCATCAAATGAAAACAAGAAAACCCTAATCAATCATATGAAAACTGGAAACCCTAATAACATCATTTACAACATTCAAAAACCCTAATCCATCGTATGAAAACTAGAAAACCCTCATCCCTGATATGAAAACTAGAAAACCCTAATCCATCATATGAAAACAAGAAAACCTAATCCATCATATGAAAACTAGAAAACCCTAATTACATCATTTGCAACATTCAAAAAACCTAATTCGTCATATGAAAATTAGAAAACCTTAATAACATCATTTGAAACATTAAAAAACCCTAATCCATCATATGAAAACTAGAAAACCATAATAACATCATTTGCAACATTGAAAAACCCTAATCCATCATATGAAAACTAGAAAACCCTAATAACATAATTTGCAACATTAAATAACCCTAATCCATCATATGAAAACTAGAAAACCCTAATAAAATCATTTGCAATATTCAAATACCCTAATCCATCAAATGAAAACTAGAAAACCTGAATCCATCATATGAAAACTAGAAAACCTAATAACATCATTTGCAACATTCAAAAACCCTAATTTATCATATGAAAACTAGAAAACCCTAATCCATCATACGAAAACTAGAAAACCCTAATAATGTCATTTGCAACATTCAAAAACCCTAATCCATCATATGAAAACTAGAAAACCCTAATCTATCATATGAAAACTAGAAAACCTAATGTTGTTGCACCCCATGGATTCAAACCATCTTCTATGATCACTCATCCTTATCATCCTTTTCCTTATTCAAATAAACAAAAAAATATTATAGATAACAAAGTGATAGAAAACAAAATAAATAATGCTTGGTCTCGTAAACTCCCTTTACTCGTTAATTCTCAAGCGAACATCTTGAGCGGTTCGCATAAACACTCAAGTGACAATTTTCGCTTCATTCCAAATCTTAGTAATGATGTTGAGGTCCCTGTTGACATCCCCGTCACGGTAGTTAATAAGATATGTGAAACTCATGCTCGTACCATCTGTGGTTGTTTTGTTGGATGTAAAATGAATTACTCTGATGTTCGTTTTCTAGCGTCTAAGATGTGGTCTCAACATGGACTAGAGGACGTTTTGTTAAATGGAAATGGTATCTATCTATTTAAATTTAACAATGACCAAGGTCTTCAACATGTTATAACTCACGGCCCATGGACTTTTAGGGGTGCCCCAATTGTCATGCAAAAATGGAGACCAGGTCTTAGCATTCATAGAAATAATCATGACAAACTTCCTCTTTGGATTAAAATACATGACATTCCTTATGAGACTTGGAGTGAGGAAGGGTTAAGCCACATTGCTTCTAAAATTGGTAAGCCGCTTGCCATGGACTCTTATACGGCAAATATGTGCACTTATGCTGCGGGAAAATCAGTTTATGCACGTGTCCTTCTTGAAGTTCCAAGTCGTCCCTCATGGGTGGACAAAGTTATCATACGTATCCCAGATCCTGAAACACTTGAGTTTTCTACTCATACGCTTAGAGTGGAGTATGAATGGAAACCGCCTATGTGCTCTCATTGTAAGGTTTTTGGACACGATTCCCATGTATGTATGCATGTTATTGTTAAAACTAATGCTACTTCTATTGCTAAACCTATGGATACTCCTTCCATAACTATGGAAAAACTTGAAGAACCAATTATACATAAAAACGATGATTTTTCTATGGTTTCAAATAAGAAAAATACATCAAAACATTTTCCTAATAATGACAATAAAAATAATGAAACTTCTAAAAGCAATACGAGTAGAAATTACAATAACAAGAACCATCATAACTCTTTTTCCAAAAATATTATAAATTTAAAAACAATTAGAAATAAAAAACGTTCTGAGAACTGCCAGGTTAATGATATTAATCGAAAACCCACTTCCCCCCTTTCTCATAATCCCCCCTTGAAGGGTAAGGAGGCTATAGTTGGATTCCCTAGCCCTATTCTTCACCTTTCTTCATCCCAGCAACGAAATCAGTCTGACCCCCCCACTCCTATATTCAACGCTTTTTCCATTCTAGAGGTTTGTTCTAATGAAGTCACAGATATTCCCTCTACTTCTTTCCCCCTTCCTGCTGTTAACATAATAGAAAAGGATAACTGTTTTGAGGTCGACTATGATAATGGTGACACTGCCCAGTTCATTGTTAATGATGGTGAAACTGCCCAGTTCATTGTTAATGAGTCTGGATCATATAATGATCAACCTATGATAGCTCCGGTGTCCGAGCAGATGGACTCCACCCCCCTCAAAGTTTCCATATGACGCACATCGCTGCATGGAATACTCGCGGTCTGTGTAAGCCTTCTCATCAGAAAGCCTTGAGAGATCTTATCCGCGATCAAAATCTTCATATTTGTGCTTCTCTTGAGACTCGTGCTTCCTTCCCTAACCTCCCTCTTATCTGTAGTCGTACTTTTGGCTCTTGGTCGTGGTAGTCCAACGGTCTCTTCTCCCCTAGAGGGACTAGAATTGTGGTTGCCTGGGATCCGCTTGCCATTGATATGTTGCTTATCGACTTAAATGATCAGGTTATGCATTTCAAAGTTAATATTCGTGATTCTAATAAATCATTTTTCTGCTCCTTCGTCTATGCTCATAATGATCACATGATGCGTCGCTCTCTCTGGCATTCTCTTGCGGTCCATAAGAATATGGTTAGAGATACCCCTTGGATTATTTTGGGTGATTTCAATGTTGCTCTTGATATTAAAGATAGCACATCCGGGTCGTCTGGGATTTCTCGTGCCATGGAGGACTTCAGGGACTGTGTCAATCTAATGGAAATGGAGGATCTTAACTATAAAGGTCTCTTCTACACATGGACCAAGTCTCCTAATGGTTCGGGTGGCATCCTCAAGAAGATCGATCGTGTCATGGGAAATACTCACTTCGTTGCTTCTTTCCCCTCCTCTACTATCAATTTTCTCCCATACCGTTCGTCCGATCATACTCCTGCTGTGCTTTCTCTCCCCCTACGTGCCCCTTTCCAACCTAAACCTTTCAAGTTCCCTAATTTCCTGACTTATAAGACCGATTTCAAGCAGATTGTTGCCTCTTCTTGGAACCCCAATATCAATGGATATAGAATGTATAAGGTTTTCAAAAACCTTAAGGTTTTCAAAAACCTTAAAAATCTGAAAGTGCATATACGTAAGATGCTTCGCAACCAAGGAAACCTCTTTTCTAAGGTTATCTCTCTTCGTAATGAGCTTGATAGAGTTCAGATTGCTTTGGATCGGGATCCTTTCAATAAGGATCTTCGTGAAGAACAATGCAGGTATCTCCAAGCTTTCAACGACGCTAGCCTGGATGAAGAGAGGTTCCTGAAACAAAAGGCTAAGGTTAACTGGCTGCGTGAGGGTGATAAAAATTCGGGTTTTTTCCACAAAGCGGTTAAAAGTCGTAAATCTCGCAATCGTATTAATTCTATCCAGGATGCTCAAGGTAATTGGATCTCGGGGAATGATCTTCCTAATCTTTTTGTTTCTCACTTCCAAGCCTTCTTGGGATCTGCCCAGCCTTCCACTGCTATTCGTGATCCTTCTTCCCTCTTCTCTAATAAGCTCTCCCCCCTCCAATCTGCCGCCATGCTTACTCCTGTTACTGATGCGGAGGTTAAGTGTGTCTTGTTCCAGATGGGTGATGATAAAGCTCCTGGTTCTGATGGTTTCTCTGCTAAGTTCTTCAAGTCTGCTTGGGATATTGTAGGTCCTGATTTCTGTATGGCTGTTAAGGAATTCTTCTATTCTGGCAAACTTCTTAAGTCCTTCAACAGCACCATCCTTGCGCTCATCCCTAAAGTTGATTCCCCTTCCAAAGTCACTGATTTCCGCCCTATAGCTTGTTGTAACGTTGTTTACAAATGTATCAGCAAGATTATTGCGGATCGTATCAAAACCATCTTTCTTCTCTGGTTGATGAAAACCAGTCTGCTTTCATCCTTAGTCGTTTGATCACCGACAACGTCCTTCTTGTCCACGAACTCATGCGTGATTATCATCTTCATCGTGGTCCTCCGAGGTGTGCTTTTAAGGTTGATATTCAAAAAGCGTATGACACAGTTGACTGGTCGTTTCTGCAGAATATCTTATTTGGGTTTGGTTTCCCCGATCGTATGATTGGCTGGATCATGACTTGTGTTTCCACGGTTGCTTACTCTGTGAGTATCAATGGGAATACTCATGCTTATTTCGACGGTAAAAGGGGCCTTCGGCAGGGTGACCCCTCTCTCCTTATCTCTTCACTCTTGTCATTGAAGTGCTTAACCTTATGATCAAGAGAAACATCCATCATTCTGACTCTTTTAAATTCCACAGACAATGTGATGATCAAAGTATCACCCATCTCTGCTTTGCCGACGATCTCCTTCTCTTCTGTCATGGTGATAGCTCTTCGGTTAAAATCATATGTGATTATCTTGAGGAATTCTCTGGGGTTTCTGGCCTCCATCCCAATACTGCGAAGAGTGAAGCATTCTACTGTAATGTTGGTGAGAGGACCAGGGCTGCCATTGACCTTATTGTTAAGTTTCCTGAGGGCTCTTTCCCTGTCCGATACCTTGGCGTTCCTCTCATCACCACTCGTCTTGCCCACAAAGACTGTAAAGGCCTTGTTGATAAAGTCAAATGCAGGATTAATGACTGGAAAAACAAGTCTCTGTCCTTTGCTGGTCGTCTCCAGCTCATCCTCTCTGTCCTTTCTTCTACTCAAATCTATTGGGCTTCTGTTTTTATTTTTCCTAAATCTATCTCTAACGATATTGAGAAGCTCATGAGAGGCTTCCTCTGGTGCCATGGTGAATTGAAGCGTGGTAAATCTAAAGTCTCCTGGAAAACTGTAAGCCTTCCTAAGGAACATGGTGGTCTTGGCATACGTAACCTTGCTATCTGGAATGTTGCCCTTATGGCTTCCCATGTTTGGAGACTCCTTTCCAAGAAAGACTCCCTATGGGTTAAGTGGATCCACTCATACCGTTTATGTGGCCGTAACTTTTGGGATGCCTCCAAAAAATACGGTTCTGGATTTGCCTGGCGTAACATCCTGGATATGCGGGATAAGATAAGGGAGTATATAGTTTCCCAGATAGGTGATGGATGCTCTACTTCTGCTTGGTTCGATAACTGGCACCCTGCGGGACCTCTTTCTAAATTCTTGTCTGTCCGTGACATCCATGATGCGGGTTTCACTCCCGATACTAAGGTTGCTGACCTGGTTCTTAACGGGTCTTGGGTTCGCCCTCATTGTTGGAGGGATTCCCATGGTGCCCTTCTCTCTCATAACCCTCCTACTTTTTCCACATCCGTCCCTGATAAACTCCTGTGGAAATCTAGAGACGGTCAACTCTCTCCTTTCTCTGTTCGTTTTGTGTGGCAGTCTATTCGCCCTTATCACTCTTTGGGTTGCTCTTAAAAATCGTCTTAAGACTCATGATAAAATCAAAATCTGGGACACTAATTCCAATCTCATTTGTGCGTTCTGCGGGGACTGTCCGGATTCCCTTTCCCATCTCTTTTTTGATTGTTCTTTCACTTCTTTGGTTTGGCATGACCTCCTATCATGTCATGAATCTCTCCTTCTCCACTCATAGCTGGTCTGATATCATTAGTCAACTCAACCCCATTAATAAGAACAAGACCATTTGGTCCATCATTAGAAGACTTGTTTTTGCTGGAGCTGTCTACCAAATTTGGCGGGAAAGAAATTTACGCATTTTTAAAAAAATAAAAAGATCTCATCATGAAGTCGTGAATAGTGTTAATGATGATATCCGTTGTAGACTGCTGAGTCTTTCTATGAAAACTTGCACTAATGTTGATTTGGCTAAAACTATTTGGACCATCCCCTAATTTCCTTCCTCTACGCTTTCTTTTTTCTCTGCTTGTTTTGGCTTGTATGGTTTGTTTGTTTTGCAGGTTGATTTCCTTTATGTTCTTGTTTGCTTCTGGTTCCTTATCTTGTTTTGGTTCCTAGTTTAGCCTGTTGTCCGTTGGGGCCTGTCCCAATGGATTTTATGTTTTTTGGTGGGGAGTCCCCAGCCTAATAGTATTTATTCATTTTATTAATAAAATTTTCCAGAGGTGCCGCCCTCTTTACCCAAAAAAAACTAGAAAACCCTAATCCATCATGTGAAAACTAGAAAACCCTAATAACATCATTTGTAACATTCAAAAACCCTAATCCATCATATGAAAACTAGAAAACCCTAATAACATCATTTGCAACATTCAAAAACCCTAATCCATCATATGAAAACTAGAAAACCCTAATAACGTCATATGCAACATTCAAAAACCCTAATCCATCATATGAAAACTATAAAACCCTAATCCATCATGCGAAAACTAGCAAACCCTAATAACATCATTTCCAACATTCAAAAACCTTAATCCATCATATGAAAACTTGAAAACCCTAATAACATCGTTTGCAACATTCAAAAACCCTAATCCTTCATATGGAAACTAGAAAACCCTGATAACATCATTTGCAACATTCAAAAATCCTAATCCATTATATGAAAACTTGAAAACCCTAATTCATCATATGAAAACTAGAAAACAATAATCCATAATATAAAAACTAGAAAACCCTAATAACATCATTTGCAACATTCAAAAAGCCTAATCCATCATATGAAAACAAGAAAACCCTAATCTATCATATGAAAACTGTTAACAACATCATTTACAACATTCAAAAACCCAAATCCATCATATGAAAACTAGAAAACCCTAATCCATCATATGAAAACTAGAAAACCCTAATAACATCATTTGCAACATTCCAAAACCCTAATCCATCATACGAATACTAGAAAACCCTAATAACAAAATTTGCAACATTCAAAAACCCTAATCCATCATATGAAAACTAGAAAACCCTAATAACATCATATGCAATATTCAAAAACCCTAATCCATCATATGAAAACTATAAAACCCTAATCCATCATATGAAAACTAGAAAACCCTAATAACATCATTCGTAACATTCAAAATCCTTAATCCATCATACGAAAACTTGAAAACCCTAATAACATCATTTGCAACATTCAAAAACCCTAATCCTTCATAAGAAAACTAGAAAACTCTAATAACATCATTTGCAACATTTAAAAATCCTAATCCATTATATGAAAACTAGAAAACCCTATCCATCAAATGAAAACTAGAAAACCCTAATCGATTACATGAAAACTAGAAAACCCTAATAACATCATTTGCAATATTCAAAAACCCTAATCCATCATATGAAAACAAGAAAACACTAATCTATCATATGAAAACTATTAACAACATCATTTACAACATTCAAAAACCCTAATCCATCGTATGAAAACTAGAAAACCCTCATCCCTGATATGAAAACTAGAAAACCCTAATGCATCATATGAAAACAAGAAAACCTAATCCATCATATGAAAACTATAAAACCCTAATTACATCATTTGCAACATTCAAAAACCCTAATTCGTCATATGAAAACTAGAAAACCTTAATAACATCATTTGAAACATTAAAAAACCCTAATCCATCATATGAAAACTAGAAAACCATAATAACATCATTTGCAACATTGAAAAACCCTAATCCATCATATGAAAACTAGAAAACCCTAATAACATCATTTGCAACATTAAAAAACCATAATCCGTCATATGAAAACTAAAAAACCCTAATAAAATCATTTGTAATATTCAGATACCCTAATCCATCAAATTAAAACTAGAAAACCTAATAATATCATTTGCAACATTCAAAAACCCTAATCCATCATATGAAAACTAGAAAACCCTAATCCATCATACGAAAACTAGAAAACCCTAATAACGTCATTTGCAACATTCAAAAACCCTAATCCATCATATGAAAACTAGAAAACCCTAATCCATCATATGAAAACTAGGAAACCCTAATCCATCATGTGAAAACTAGAAAACCCTAATAACATCATTTGTAACATTCAAAAACCCTAATCCATCATATGAAAACTAGAAAACCCTAATAACATCTTTGCAACATTCAATAACCCTAATCCATCATATGAAAACTAGAAAACCCTAATAACGTCATATGCAACATTCAAAAACCCTAATCCATCATATGAAAACTATAAAACCCTAATCCATCATGTAAAACTAGCAAACCCTAATAACATCATTTCCAACATTCAAAAACCTTAATCCATCATATGAAAACTTGAAAACCCTAATAACATCGTTTGCAACATTCAAAAACCCTAATCCTTCATATGAAAACTAGAAAACCCTGATAACATCATTTGCAACATTCAAAAATCCTAATCCATTATATGAAAACTTGAAAACCCTAATCCATCATATGAAAACTAGAAAACAAACCATCACCCTGATGGCCTAGTGGATAAGACTTAGGACTCCTTCTCTTCCCCCATAAGGAGGTTCCAAGTTCAAGTCCCACTCCCTCCCTTTCCCCATAGGGAGTGTTAGGTTTCAATCAGGGGATGGCCACTGGCCACCTCTCTACCCCCGTAGGTGATTGACCCGGACCACCCAGCTGCCAGGTGTGCGTGGACCCCGAGGTTGCTTCATCAGGGTCATCCATAGGATGGGTCGGATGGGGTCCTCGGTTACCAAAAAAAAAAAAAAAAAAAAAACAAGAAAACAATAATCCATAATATAAAAACTAGAAAACCCTAATAACATCATTTGCAACATTCAAAAACCCTAATCCATCATATGAAAACAAGAAAAACCCTAATCTATCATATGAAAACTGTTAACATCATTTACAACATTCAAAAACCCTAATCCATCATATGAAAACTAGAAAACCCTAATCTATCATATGAAAACTAGAAAACCCTAAAAACATCATTTGCAACATTCCAAAACCCTAATCCATCATACGAATACTAGAAAACCCTAATAACAAAATTTGCAACATTCAAAAACCCAAACCCATCATATGAAAACTAGAAAACCCTAATAACATCATATGCAACATTCAAACACCCTAATCCATCATATGAAAACTATAAAACCCTAATCCATCATATGAAAACTAGAAAACCCTAATAACATCATTCGTAACATTCAAAATCCTTAATCCATCATATGAAAACTTGAAAACCCTAATAACATCATTTGCAACATTCAAAAACCCTAATCCTTCATAAGAAAACTATAAAACCCTAATAACATCATTTGCAGCATTTAAAAATCCTAATCCATTATATGAAAACTAGAAAACCCTATCCATCATATGAAAACTAGAAAACCCTAATCCATCAGATGAAAACTAGAAAACCCTAATAACATCATTTGCAACATTCAAAAACCCTAATCCATCATATGAAAACAAGAAAACCCTAATCTATCATATGAAAACTGTTAACAACATCATTTACAACATTCAAAAAAAACTAATCCATCATATGAAAACTAGAAAACCGTAATCCATCATATGAAAACTAGAAAACCCTAATTACATTATTTGCAACATTCCAAAACCCTAATCCATCATACGGATACTAGAAAACCCTAATAACAAAATTTGCAACATTCAAAAACCCTAATCCATCATATGAAAACTATAAAACCCTAATAACATCATTTGCAACATTCAAAAAACTCTACTCCATCATATGAAAACTAAAAAACCCTAATCCATCATATGAAAAGTAGAAACCCCTAATAACATCATTTACAACATTCAAATACCCTAATCCATTATTTGAAAACAAGAAAACCCTAATAACATCATTTGTAACATTAAAAAACCCTAATCCATCATATGAAAACTAGAAAACCGTAATAACATCATTTGCAACATTCAAATACCCTAATCCATCATATGAAAATTAGAAAACCCGAATCCATCATATGAAAACTAGATAACCTAATAACATCATTTGCAACATTCAAAAACCCTAATCCATCATATGAAAACTAGAAACCCTAATCCATCATACGAAAACTAAAAAACCCTAATAACATCATTTGCAACATTCAAAACCGTAATCCATCATATGAAAACTAGAAAACCCTAATCCATCATATGAAAACTATAAAAACCTAATCCATCATATGAAAACTAGAAAACCCTAATAACATCATATGCAACATTCAAAAACACTAAGCCATCATATGAAAACTATCAAACCCTAATCCATCATATGAAAACTAGAAAACCCTATTAACATCATTTGCAACATTCAAGAACCTTAATGCATTATATGAAAACTTGAAAACCCTAATAACATCATTTGCAACGTTCAAAAACCCTAAACCTTCATATGAAAACTAGAAAACCCTAATAACAACATTTGCAACATTCAAAAATCCTAATCCATTATATGAAAACTAAAAAACCCTAATCCATCATATGAAAACTAGAAAACCCTAATCCATCATATGAAAACTAGAAAACCCTAATAACATCATTTGCAACATTCAAAAACCCTAATCCATCATATGAAAACAAGAAAAACCTAATCCATCATATGAAAACTGGAAACCCTAATAACATCATTTACAACATTCGAAAACCCTAATCCATCATATGAAAACTAATAACATGATATGCAACATTCAAAAACCCTAATCCATCATATGAAAACTATAAAACCCTAATCCATCATATGAAAACTAGAAAACCCTAATAACATCATTCGCAACATTCAAAATCCTTAATCCATCATATGAAAACTTGAAAACCCTAATAACATCATTTGCAACATTCAAAAACCCAAATCCTTCATAAGAAAACTAGAAAACCCTAATAACATCATTTGCAACATTTAAAAATCCTAATCCATTATATGAAAACTAGAAAACCCTATCCATCATATGAAAACTAGAAAAGCCTAATCCATTAGATGAAAACTAGAAAACCCTAATAACATCATTTGCAACATTCAAAAACCCTAATCCATCATATGAAAACAAGAAAACCCTAATCTATCATATGAAAGCTGTTAACAACATCATTTACAACATTCCAAAAAACTAATCCATCATATGAAAACTAGAAAACCCTAATCCATCAGATGAAAACTAGAAAACCCTAATTACATCATTTGCAACATTCCAAAACCCTAATCCATCATACGAATACTAGAAAACCCAAATAACAAGATTTGCAACATTCAAAAACGCTAATCCATCAGATGAAAACTATAAAACCCTAATAACATCATTTGCAACATTTAAAAAACTCTACTCCATCATATGAAAACTAGAAAACCCTAATCCATCATATGAAAAGTAGAAACCCCTAATAACATCATTTACAACATTCAAATACCCTAATCCATTATTTGAAAACAAGAAAACCCTAATAACATCATTTGTAACATTAAAAAACCTTAATCCATCATATGAAAACTAGAAAACCCTAATAACATCATTTGCAACATTCTAATGCCCTAATCCATCATATGAAAACTAGAAAACCCGAATCCATGATATGAAAACTAGATAACCTAATAACATCATTTGCAACATTCAAAAACCCTAATCCATCATTTGAAAACTAGAAACCCTAATCCGTCATACGAAAACTAGAAAACCCTAATAACATCATTTGCAACATTCAAAACCGTAATCCATCATATGAAAACTAGAAAACCCTAATCCATCATATGAAAACTATAAAACCCTAATCAATCATATGAAAACTAGAAAACCCTAATAACATCATATGCAACATTCAAAAACACTAATCCATCATATGAAAACTATAAAACCCTAATCCATCATATGTAATCTAGAAAACCTTAATAACATCATTTGCAACATTCAAAAACCTTAATGTATCATATGAAAACTTGAAAACCCTAATAACATCATTTGCAACATTCAAAAACCCTAAACCTTCATATGAAAACTGGAAAACCCTAATAACATCATTTGCAACATTCAAAAATCCTAATCCATTATATGAAAACTAGAAAACCCTAATCCATCATATGAAAACTAGAAAAACCTAATCCATCATATGAAAACTAGAAAACCTTAATAACATCATTTGCAACATTCAAAAACCCTAATCCATCATATGAAAACAAGAAAACCCTAATCCATCATATGAAAACTGGAAACCCTAATAACATCATTTACAACATTCGAAATCCCTAATCCATCATATGAAAACTAGAAAACCCTAATCCATCATATGAAAAGTAGAAACCCCTAATAACATCTTTTACAACATTCAAAAACCCTAATCTATTATATAAAAACAATAAAACCCTAATAACATCATTTTCAACATTCAAAAACCTTAATCCATCATATGCAAACTGGAAAACCGTAATCCATCATATGAAAAGTAGAAAACCATAATCACATCATTTGCAACATTCAAAAACTTTAATACAACATATGAAAACTACAAAACCCTAATAACATCATTTGCAACATTAAAAAACCATAATCCATCATATGAAAACTAGAAAACCCTAATTACATTATTTGCAACATTCCAAAACCCTAATCCATCATACGAATACTAGAAAACCCTAATAACAAAATTTGCAACATTCAAAAACCCTAATCCATCATATGAAAACTATAAAACCCTAATAACATCATTTGCAACATTCAAAAAACTCTACTCCATCATATGAAAACTAAAAAACCCTAATCCATCATATGAAAAGTAGAAACCCCTAATAACATCATTTACAACATTCAAATACCCTAATCCATTATTTGAAAACAAGAAAACCCTAATAACATCATTTGTAACATTAAAAAACCCTAATCCATCATATGAAAACTAGAAAACCCTAATAACATCATTTGCAACATTCAAATACCCTAATCCATCATATGAAGACTAGAAAACCCGAATCCATCATATGAAAACTAGATAACCTAATAACATCATTTGCAACATTCAAAAACCCTAATCCATCATATGAAAACTAGAAACCCTAATCCATCATACGAAAACTAAAAAACCCTAATAACATCATTTGCAACATTCAAAACCGTAATCCATCATATGAAAACTAGAAAACCCTAATCCATCATATGAAAACTATAAAAACCTAATCCATCATATGAAAACTAGAAAACCCTAATAACATCATATGCAACATTCAAAAACACTATGCCATCATATGAAAACTATCAAACCCTAATCCATCATATGAAAACTAGAAAACCCTAATAACATCATTTGCAACATTCAAGAACCTTAATGCATTATATGAAAACTTGAAAACCCTAATAACATCTTTTGCAACGTTCAAAAACCCTAAACCTTCATATGAAAACTAGAAAACCCTAATAACAACATTTGCAACATTCAAAAATCCTAATCCATTATATGAAAACTAAAAAACCCTAATCCATCATATGAAAACTAGAAAACCCTAATCCATCATATGAAAACTAGAAAACTCTAATAACATCATTTGCAACATTCAAAAACCCTAATCCGTCATATGAAAACAAGAAAAACCAAATCCATCATATGAAAACTGGAAACCCTAATAACATCATTTACAACATTCGAAAACCCTAATCCATCATATGAAAACTAATAACATGATATGCAACATTCAAAAACCCTAATCCATCATATGAAAACTATAAAACCCTAATCCATCATATGAAAACTAGAAAACCCTAATAACATCATTCGCAACATTCAAAATCCTTAATCCATCATATGAAAACTTGAAAACCCTAATAACATCATTTGCAACATTCAAAAACCCAAATCCTTCATAAGAAAACTAGAAAACCCTAATAACATAATTTGCAACATTTAAAAATCCTAATCCATTATATGAAAACAAGAAAACCCTATCCATCATATGAAAACTAGAAAAGCCTAATCCATTAGATGAAAACTAGAAAACCATAATAACATCATTTGCAACATTCAAAAACCCTAATCCATCATATGAAAACAAGAAAACCCTAATCTATCATATGAAAGCTGTTAACAACATCATTTACAACATTCAAAAAAACTAATCCATCATATGAAAACTAGAAAACCCTAATCCATCAGATGAAAACTAGAAAACCCTAATTACATCATTTGCAACATTCCAAAACCCTAATCCATCATACGAATACTAGAAAACCCTAATAACAAGATTTGCAACATTCAAAAACGCTAATCCATCAGATGAAAACTATAAAACCCTAATAACATCATTTGCAACATTTAAAAAACTCTACTCCATCATATGAAAACTAGAAAACCCTAATCCATCATATGAAAAGTAGAAACCCCTAATAACATCATTTACAACATTCAAATACCCTAATCCATTATTTGAAAACAAGAAAACCCTAATAACATCATTTGTAACATTAAAAAACCTTAATCCATCATATGAAAACTAGAAAACCCTAATAACATCATTTGCAACATTCAAATGCCCTAATCCATCATATGAAAACTAGAAAACCCGAATCCATCATATGAAAACTAGATAACCTAATAACATCATTTGCAACATTCAAAAACCCTAATCCATCATATGAAAACTAGAAACCCTAATCCATCATACGAAAACTAGAAAACCCTAATAACATCATTTGCAACATTCAAAACCGTAATCCATCATATGAAAACTAGAAAACCCTAATCCATCATATGAAAACTATAAAACCCTAATAACATCATATGCAACATTCAAAAACACTAATCCATCATATGAAAACTATAAAACCCTAATCCATCATATGTAATCTAGAAAACCTTAATAACATCATTTGCAACATTCAAAAACCTTAATGTATCATATGAAAACTTGAAAACCCTAATAACATCATTTGCAACATTCAAAAACCCTAAACCTTCATATGAAAACTAGAAAACCCTAATAACATCATTTGCAACATTCAAAAATCCTAATCCATTATATGAAAACTAGAAAACCCTAATCCATCATATGAAAAACTAGAAAAACCTAATCCATCATATGAAAACTAGAAAACCTTAATAACATCATTTGCAACATTCAAAAACCCTAATCCATCATATGAATACAAGAAAACCCTAATCCATCATATGAAAACTGGAAACCCTAATAACATCATTTACAACATTCGAAATCCCTAATCCATCATATGAAAACTAGAAAACCCTAATCCATCATATGAAAAGTAGAAACCCCTAATAACATCTTTTACAACATTCAAAAACCCTAATCTATTATATAAAAACAATAAAACCCTAATAACATCATTTTCAACATTCAAAAACCTTAATCCATCATATGCAAACTGGAAAACCGTAATCCATCATATGAAAAGTAGAAAACCATAATCACATCATTTGCAACATTCAAAAACTTTAATACAACATATGAAAACTACAAAACCCTAATAACATCATTTGCAACATTAAAAAACCATAATCCATCATATGAAAACTAGAAAACCCTAATAACATCATTTGCAACATTCAGAAACCCTAATCCATCATATGAAAACAAGAAAACCCTAATCCATCATATGAAAACTAGAATACCCTAATAACATCATTTGCAACATTAAAAAACCCAAATCCGTCATATGAAAACTAGAAAACCCTAATAACATCATTTTGAAACATTAAAAACCCCTAATCCATCATATAAAAACTAAAAAACCCTAATAACGTCATTTGCAACAAACAAAAACCCTAATCCATCATATGAAAACTAGAAAACCCTAATAACATCATTTGCAACATTCAAAAACCCTAATCCATCATATGAAAACTAGAAAACCTAATAACATCATTTGCATCATTCGTAAACCCTAATCCATCATATGAAAACTAGAAAACCCTAATAACATCATTTGCAACATCCAAAAACACTAATCCATCATATGAAAACAAGAAAACCCTAATCCATCATATGAATACTAGAAAACCCTAATAACATCATTTGCACCATTCAAAAACCCTAATTCGTCATATGAAATCTAGAAACGAATAACAACATTTGAAACATTAAAAAACCCTAGTCCAACATATGAAAACTAGAAAACCCTAATAACATCATTTGCAACAATCAAAAACACTAATCCATCATATGAAAACTAGAAAGCCCTAATAACATCATTTGCAACATTCAAAAACCCTAATCCATCATATCAAAACTAGAAAACCCTAATAACATCATTTGCAACATTAAAAAACCCTAATCCATCATATGAAAAGTAGAAAACCCTAATAACATTATTTGCAACATTCAAATACCCTAATCCATCATATAAAAACTAGAAAACCCGAATCCATCATATGAAAACTAGAAAAACTAATAACATCATTTGCAACATTCAAAAACCCTAATCCATCATACGAAAACTAGAAAACCCTAATCCGTCATACGAAATCTACAAAACCCTAATAACATCATTTGCAGCATTTAAAAACCCTAATCTATCATATGAAAACTAGAAAACTCTAATCCATCATATGAAAACTAGAAAACCCTAATCCATCAATAGAAACTAGTAAACCCTAATAACATCATTTATAACAATCAAAAACCCAAATCCATCATATGAAAACTAGAAAACCCTAATAACATCAATTGCAACATTCAAAAACCCTAATTTGTCAAATAAAAACTAGAAAAACCCTAAAAACATCATTTGCAACATTCAAAAACCCTAATCCATCATTTGAAAACTAGAAAACCCTAATAACATCATTTGCAACATTCAAAAACCATAATCTATCAAATGAAAACTAGAAAACTCTAATAACATCATTTGCAACAATCAAAAACCCTAATCCATCATATGAAAACTAGAAAACCCTAATAACATCATTTGTAACATTCAAAAACCCTAATCCATCATATAAAAACTAGAAAACCCTAATAACATCATTCGCAACATTCAAAATCCTTAATCCATCATATGAAAACTTGAAAACCCTAATAACATCATTTGCAACATTTAAAAACCCTACTCCTTCATATGAAAACTAGAAAAGCCGAATAACATCATTTGCAACATTTAAAAATCCTAATCTATTATATGAAAACTAGAAAACCCTATCCATCATATGAAAACTAGAAAACCCTATTCCATCAGATGAAAACTAGAAAACCCTAATAACATCATTTTCAACATTCAAAAACCCTAATCCATCATATGAAAACAAGAAAACCCTAATCGATCATATGAAAACTGGAAACCCTAATAACATCATTTACAACATTCAAAAACCCTAATCCATCATATGAAAACCAGAAAACCCTAATCCCTGATATGAAAACTAGAAAACCCTAATCCATCATATGAAAACAAGAAAACCTAATCCATCATATGAAAACTAGAAAACCCTAATTACATCATTTGCAACATTCAAAAACCCTAATTCGTCATATGAAAACTAGAAAACCCTAATAACATCATTTGAAACATTAAAAAACCCTAATCCATCATATGAGAACTAGAAAACGCTAATAACATCATTTGCGACAATCAAAAACCCTAATCAATCATATAAAAACTAGAAAACCCTAATAACATCATTTGCAACATTCAAAAACCCTAATCCATCATATGAAAACCAGAAAACCCTAATAACATCATTTGCAACATTAAAAAACCATAATCCATCATATGAAAAGTAGAAAACCCTAATAAAATCATTTGCAGCATTCAAATACCCTAATCCATCATATGAAAACTAGAAAACCCTAATTACATCATTTGCAACATTCATAAACCCTAATTCGTCATATGAAAACTAGAAAACCCTAATAACATCATTTGTAACATTCAAAAACCCTAATCCATCATATGAAAACTAGAAAACCCTAATAACATCATATGCAACTTTCAAAAACCCTAATCCATCATATGAAAACTAGAAAACCCTAATAACATCATTTGCAACATTCAAAAACCCTAATCCATCATATGAAAACTAGAAAACCCTAATAACGTCATATGCAACATTCAAAAACCCTAATCCATCATATGAAAACTATAAAAACCCTAATCTATCATGTGAAAACTAGAAAACCCTAATAACATCATTTCCAACATTCAAAAACCTTAATCCATCATATGAAAACTTGAAAACCCTAATAACATCGTTTGCAACATTCAAAAACCCTAATCCTTCATATGAAAACTAGAAAACCCTAATAACATTATTTGCAACATTCAAAAATCCTAATCCATTATATGAAAACTTGAAAACCCTAATCCATCATATGAAGACTAGAAAACACTAATCCATCATATGAAAACTAGAAAATCCTAATAACATCATTTGCAACATTCAAAAACCGTAATCCATCATATGAAAACAAGAAAACCCTAATCTATCTTATGAAAACTAGAAACCTTAACAACATCATTTACAACATTCAAAAACCCTAATCCATCATATGAAAACTAGAAAACCCTAATCCATCATATGAAAACTAGAAAACCCTAATAACATCATTTGCAACATTCCAAAACCCTAATCCATTATACGAATACTAGAAAACCCTAATAACATAATTTGCAACATTCAAAAAACCTAATCCATCATATGAAAACTAGAAAACCCTAATAACATCATTTGCAACATTCAAAAACCCTAATCAATCATATGAAAACTAGAAAACCTTAATCCATCATATAAAAAGTAGAAACCCCTAATAACATCATTTACAACATTCAAAAACCGTAATCCATTATATGAAAACAAGAAAACCCTAATCCATCATACGAAAACTAGAAAACCCTAATAACGTCATTTTCAACATTCAAAAACCCTAATCCATCATATGAAAACTAGAAAACCCTAATCCATCATATGAAAACTAGAAAACCCTAATCCATCATGTGAAAACTAGAAAACCCTAATAACATCATTTGTAACATTCAAAAACCCTAATCCATCATATTAAAACTAGAAAACCCTAATAACATCATTTGCAACATTCAAAAACCCTAATCCATCATATGAAAACAAGAAAAACCTAATCCATCATATGAAAACTGGAAACCCTAATAACATCATTTACAACATTCGAAAACCCTAATCCATCATATGAAAACTAATAACATGATATGCAACATTCAAAAACCCTAATCCATCATATGAAAACTATAAAACCCTAATCCATCATATGAAAACTAGAAAACCCTAATAACATCATTCGCAACATTCAAAATCCTTAATCCATCATATGAAAACTTGAAAACCCTAATAACATCATTTGCAACATTCAAAAACCCAAATCCTTCATAAGAAAACTAGAAAACCCTAATAACATCATTTGCAACATTTAAAAATCCTAATCCATTATATGAAAACTAGAAAACCCTATCCATCATATGAAAACTAGAAAAGCCTAATCCATTAGATGAAAACTAGAAAACCCTAATAACATCATTTGCAACATTCAAAAACCCTAATCCATCATATGAAAACAAGAAAACCCTAATCTATCATATGAAAGCTGTTAACAACATCATTTACAACATTCCAAAAAACTAATCCATCATATGAAAACTAGAAAACCCTAATCCATCAGATGAAAACTAGAAAACCCTAATTACATCATTTGCAACATTCCAAAACCCTAATCCATCATACGAATACTAGAAAACCCAAATAACAAGATTTGCAACATTCAAAAACGCTAATCCATCAGATGAAAACTATAAAACCCTAATAACATCATTTGCAACATTTAAAAAACTCTACTCCATCATATGAAAACTAGAAAACCCTAATCCATCATATGAAAAGTAGAAACCCCTAATAACATCATTTACAACATTCAAATACCCTAATCCATTATTTGAAAACAAGAAAACCCTAATAACATCATTTGTAACATTAAAAAACCTTAATCCATCATATGAAAACTAGAAAACCCTAATAACATCATTTGCAACATTCAAATGCCCTAATCCATCATATGAAAACTAGAAAACCCGAATCCATGATATGAAAACTAGATAACCTAATAACATCATTTGCAACATTCAAAAACCCTAATCCATCATTTGAAAACTAGAAACCCTAATCCGTCATACGAAAACTAGAAAACCCTAATAACATCATTTGCAACATTCAAAACCGTAATCCATCATATGAAAACTAGAAAACCCTAATCCATCATATGAAAACTATAAAACCCTAATCAATCATATGAAAACTAGAAAACCCTAATAACATCATATGCAACATTCAAAAACACTAATCCATCATATGAAAACTATAAAACCCTAATCCATCATATGTAATCTAGAAAACCTTAATAACATCATTTGCAACATTCAAAAACCTTAATGTATCATATGAAAACTTGAAAACCCTAATAACATCATTTGCAACATTCAAAAACCCTAAACCTTCATATGAAAACTGGAAAACCCTAATAACATCATTTGCAACATTCAAAAATCCTAATCCATTATATGAAAACTAGAAAACCCTAATCCATCATATGAAAACTAGAAAAACCTAATCCATCATATGAAAACTAGAAAACCTTAATAACATCATTTGCAACATTCAAAAACCCTAATCCATCATATGAAAACAAGAAAACCCTAATCCATCATATGAAAACTGGAAACCCTAATAACATCATTTACAACATTCGAAATCCCTAATCCATCATATGAAAACTAGAAAACCCTAATCCATCATATGAAAAGTAGAAACCCCTAATAACATCTTTTACAACATTCAAAAACCCTAATCTATTATATAAAAACAATAAAACCCTAATAACATCATTTTCAACATTCAAAAACCTTAATCCATCATATGCAAACTGGAAAACCGTAATCCATCATATGAAAAGTAGAAAACCATAATCACATCATTTGCAACATTCAAAAACTTTAATACAACATATGAAAACTACAAAACCCTAATAACATCATTTGCAACATTAAAAAACCATAATCCATCATATGAAAACTAGAAAACCCTAATTACATTATTTGCAACATTCCAAAACCCTAATCCATCATACGAATACTAGAAAACCCTAATAACAAAATTTGCAACATTCAAAAACCCTAATCCATCATATGAAAACTATAAAACCCTAATAACATCATTTGCAACATTCAAAAAACTCTACTCCATCATATGAAAACTAAAAAACCCTAATCCATCATATGAAAAGTAGAAACCCCTAATAACATCATTTACAACATTCAAATACCCTAATCCATTATTTGAAAACAAGAAAACCCTAATAACATCATTTGTAACATTAAAAAACCCTAATCCATCATATGAAAACTAGAAAACCCTAATAACATCATTTGCAACATTCAAATACCCTAATCCATCATATGAAGACTAGAAAACCCGAATCCATCATATGAAAACTAGATAACCTAATAACATCATTTGCAACATTCAAAAACCCTAATCCATCATATGAAAACTAGAAACCCTAATCCATCATACGAAAACTAAAAAACCCTAATAACATCATTTGCAACATTCAAAACCGTAATCCATCATATGAAAACTAGAAAACCCTAATCCATCATATGAAAACTATAAAAACCTAATCCATCATATGAAAACTAGAAAACCCTAATAACATCATATGCAACATTCAAAAACACTATGCCATCATATGAAAACTATCAAACCCTAATCCATCATATGAAAACTAGAAAACCCTAATAACATCATTTGCAACATTCAAGAACCTTAATGCATTATATGAAAACTTGAAAACCCTAATAACATCTTTTGCAACGTTCAAAAACCCTAAACCTTCATATGAAAACTAGAAAACCCTAATAACAACATTTGCAACATTCAAAAATCCTAATCCATTATATGAAAACTAAAAAACCCTAATCCATCATATGAAAACTAGAAAACCCTAATCCATCATATGAAAACTAGAAAACTCTAATAACATCATTTGCAACATTCAAAAACCCTAATCCGTCATATGAAAACAAGAAAAACCAAATCCATCATATGAAAACTGGAAACCCTAATAACATCATTTACAACATTCGAAAACCCTAATCCATCATATGAAAACTAATAACATGATATGCAACATTCAAAAACCCTAATCCATCATATGAAAACTATAAAACCCTAATCCATCATATGAAAACTAGAAAACCCTAATAACATCATTCGCAACATTCAAAATCCTTAATCCATCATATGAAAACTTGAAAACCCTAATAACATCATTTGCAACATTCAAAAACCCAAATCCTTCATAAGAAAACTAGAAAACCCTAATAACATAATTTGCAACATTTAAAAATCCTAATCCATTATATGAAAACAAGAAAACCCTATCCATCATATGAAAACTAGAAAAGCCTAATCCATTAGATGAAAACTAGAAAACCATAATAACATCATTTGCAACATTCAAAAACCCTAATCCATCATATGAAAACAAGAAAACCCTAATCTATCATATGAAAGCTGTTAACAACATCATTTACAACATTCAAAAAAACTAATCCATCATATGAAAACTAGAAAACCCTAATCCATCAGATGAAAACTAGAAAACCCTAATTACATCATTTGCAACATTCCAAAACCCTAATCCATCATACGAATACTAGAAAACCCTAATAACAAGATTTGCAACATTCAAAAACGCTAATCCATCAGATGAAAACTATAAAACCCTAATAACATCATTTGCAACATTTAAAAAACTCTACTCCATCATATGAAAACTAGAAAACCCTAATCCATCATATGAAAAGTAGAAACCCCTAATAACATCATTTACAACATTCAAATACCCTAATCCATTATTTGAAAACAAGAAAACCCTAATAACATCATTTGTAACATTAAAAAACCTTAATCCATCATATGAAAACTAGAAAACCCTAATAACATCATTTGCAACATTCAAATGCCCTAATCCATCATATGAAAACTAGAAAACCCGAATCCATCATATGAAAACTAGATAACCTAATAACATCATTTGCAACATTCAAAAACCCTAATCCATCATATGAAAACTAGAAACCCTAATCCATCATACGAAAACTAGAAAACCCTAATAACATCATTTGCAACATTCAAAACCGTAATCCATCATATGAAAACTAGAAAACCCTAATCCATCATATGAAAACTATAAAACCCTAATAACATCATATGCAACATTCAAAAACACTAATCCATCATATGAAAACTATAAAACCCTAATCCATCATATGTAATCTAGAAAACCTTAATAACATCATTTGCAACATTCAAAAACCTTAATGTATCATATGAAAACTTGAAAACCCTAATAACATCATTTGCAACATTCAAAAACCCTAAACCTTCATATGAAAACTAGAAAACCCTAATAACATCATTTGCAACATTCAAAAATCCTAATCCATTATATGAAAACTAGAAAACCCTAATCCATCATATGAAAAACTAGAAAAACCTAATCCATCATATGAAAACTAGAAAACCTTAATAACATCATTTGCAACATTCAAAAACCCTAATCCATCATATGAATACAAGAAAACCCTAATCCATCATATGAAAACTGGAAACCCTAATAACATCATTTACAACATTCGAAATCCCTAATCCATCATATGAAAACTAGAAAACCCTAATCCATCATATGAAAAGTAGAAACCCCTAATAACATCTTTTACAACATTCAAAAACCCTAATCTATTATATAAAAACAATAAAACCCTAATAACATCATTTTCAACATTCAAAAACCTTAATCCATCATATGCAAACTGGAAAACCGTAATCCATCATATGAAAAGTAGAAAACCATAATCACATCATTTGCAACATTCAAAAACTTTAATACAACATATGAAAACTACAAAACCCTAATAACATCATTTGCAACATTAAAAAACCATAATCCATCATATGAAAACTAGAAAACCCTAATAACATCATTTGCAACATTCAGAAACCCTAATCCATCATATGAAAACAAGAAAACCCTAATCCATCATATGAAAACTAGAATACCCTAATAACATCATTTGCAACATTAAAAAACCCAAATCCGTCATATGAAAACTAGAAAACCCTAATAACATCATTTTGAAACATTAAAAACCCCTAATCCATCATATAAAAACTAAAAAACCCTAATAACGTCATTTGCAACAAACAAAAACCCTAATCCATCATATGAAAACTAGAAAACCCTAATAACATCATTTGCAACATTCAAAAACCCTAATCCATCATATGAAAACTAGAAAACCTAATAACATCATTTGCATCATTCGTAAACCCTAATCCATCATATGAAAACTAGAAAACCCTAATAACATCATTTGCAACATCCAAAAACACTAATCCATCATATGAAAACAAGAAAACCCTAATCCATCATATGAATACTAGAAAACCCTAATAACATCATTTGCAACATTCAAAAACCCTAATTCGTCATATGAAATCTAGAAACGAATAACAACATTTGAAACATTAAAAAACCCTAGTCCAACATATGAAAACTAGAAAACCCTAATAACATCATTTGCAACAATCAAAAACACTAATCCATCATATGAAAACTAGAAAGCCCTAATAACATCATTTGCAACATTCAAAAACCCTAATCAATCATATCAAAACTAGAAAACCCTAATAACATCATTTGCAACATTAAAAAACCCTAATCCATCATATGAAAAGTAGAAAACCCTAATAACATTATTTGCAACATTCAAATACCCTAATCCATCATATAAAAACTAGAAAACCCGAATCCATCATATGAAAACTAGAAAAACTAATAACATCATTTGCAACATTCAAAAACCCTAATCCATCATACGAAAACTAGAAAACCCTAATCCGTCATACGAAATCTACAAAACCCTAATAACATCATTTGCAGCATTTAAAAACCCTAATCTATCATATGAAAACTAGAAAACTCTAATCCATCATATGAAAACTAGAAAACCCTAATCCATCAACAGAAACTAGTAAACCCTAATAACATCATTTATAACAATCAAAAACCCAAATCCATCATATGAAAACTAGAAAACCCTAATAACATCAATTGCAACATTCAAAAACCCTAATTTGTCAAATAAAAACTAGAAAAACCCTAAAAACATCATTTGCAACATTCAAAAACCCTAATCCATCATTTGAAAACTAGAAAACCCTAATAACATCATTTGCAACATTCAAAAACCATAATCTATCAAATGAAAACTAGAAAACTCTAATAACATCATTTGCAACAATCAAAAACCCTAATCCATCATATGAAAACTAGAAAACCCTAATAACATCATTTGTAACATTCAAAAACCCTAATCCATCATATAAAAACTAGAAAACCCTAATAACATCATTCGCAACATTCAAAATCCTTAATCCATCATATGAAAACTTGAAAACCCTAATAACATCATTTGCAACATTTAAAAACCCTACTCCTTCATATGAAAACTAGAAAAGCCGAATAACATCATTTGCAACATTTAAAAATCCTAATCTATTATATGAAAACTAGAAAACCCTATCCATCATATGAAAACTAGAAAACCCTATTCCATCAGATGAAAACTAGAAAACCCTAATAACATCATTTTCAACATTCAAAAACCCTAATCCATCATATGAAAACAAGAAAACCCTAATCGATCATATGAAAACTGGAAACCCTAATAACATCATTTACAACATTCAAAAACCCTAATCCATCATATGAAAACCAGAAAACCCTAATCCCTGATATGAAAACTAGAAAACCCTAATCCATCATATGAAAACAAGAAAACCTAATCCATCATATGAAAACTAGAAAACCCTAATTACATCATTTGCAACATTCAAAAACCCTAATTCGTCATATGAAAACTAGAAAACCCTAATAACATCATTTGAAACATTAAAAAACCCTAATCCATCATATGAGAACTAGAAAACGCTAATAACATCATTTGCGACAATCAAAAACCCTAATCCATCATATAAAAACTAGAAAACCCTAATAACATCATTTGCAACATTCAAAAACCCTAATCCATCATATGAAAACCAGAAAACCCTAATAACATCATTTGCAACATTAAAAAACCATAATCCATCATATGAAAAGTAGAAAACCCTAATAAAATCATTTGCAGCATTCAAATACCCTAATCCATCATATGAAAACTAGAAAACCCTAATTACATCATTTGCAACATTCATAAACCCTAATTCGTCATATGAAAACTAGAAAACCCTAATAACATCATTTGTAACATTCAAAAACCCTAATCCATCATATGAAAACTAGAAAACCCTAATAACATCATATGCAACTTTCAAAAACCCTAATCCATCATATGAAAACTAGAAAACCCTAATAACATCATTTGCAACATTCAAAAACCCTAATCCATCATATGAAAACTAGAAAACCCTAATAACGTCATATGCAACATTCAAAAACCCTAATCCATCATATGAAAACTATAAAAACCCTAATCTATCATGTGAAAACTAGAAAACCCTAATAACATCATTTCCAACATTCAAAAACCTTAATCCATCATATGAAAACTTGAAAACCCTAATAACATCGTTTGCAACATTCAAAAACCCTAATCCTTCATATGAAAACTAGAAAACCCTAATAACATTATTTGCAACATTCAAAAATCCTAATCCATTATATGAAAACTTGAAAACCCTAATCCATCATATGAAGACTAGAAAACACTAATCCATCATATGAAAACTAGAAAATCCTAATAACATCATTTGCAACATTCAAAAACCGTAATCCATCATATGAAAACAAGAAAACCCTAATCTATCTTATGAAAACTAGAAACCTTAACAACATCATTTACAACATTCAAAAACACTAATCCATCATATGAAAACTAGAAAACCCTAATCCATCATATGAAAACTAGAAAACCCTAATAACATCATTTGCAACATTCCAAAACCCTAATCCATTATACGAATACTAGAAAACCCTAATAACATAATTTGCAACATTCAAAAAACCTAATCCATCATATGAAAACTAGAAAACCCTAATAACATCATTTGCAACATTCAAAAACCCTAATCAATCATATGAAAACTAGAAAACCTTAATCCATCATATAAAAAGTAGAAACCCCTAATAACATCATTTACAACATTCAAAAACCGTAATCCATTATATGAAAACAAGAAAACCCTAATCCATCATACGAAAACTAGAAAACCCTAATAACGTCATTTTCAACATTCAAAAACCCTAATCCATCATATGAAAACTAGAAAACCCTAATCCATCATATGAAAACTAGAAAACCCTAATCCATCATGTGAAAACTAGAAAACCCTAATAACATCATTTGTAACATTCAAAAACCCTAATCCATCATATTAAAACTAGAAAACCCTAATAACATCATTTGCAACATTCAAAAACCCTAATCCATCATATCAAAACTAGAAAACCCTAATAACATCATTTGTAACATTAAAAAACCCTAATCCATCATATGCAAACTAGAAAACCCTAATAATGTCATATGCAACATTCAAAAACCCTAATCCATCATATGTAAACTATAAAACCCTAATCCATCATGTGAAAACTAGCAAACCCTAATAACATCATTTCCAAAATTCAAAAACCTTAATCCATCATATGAAAACTTGAAAACCCTAATAACATCGTTTGCAACATTCAAAAGCCCTAATCCTTCATATGAAAACTAAAAAACCCTGATAACATCATTTGCAACATTCAAAAATCCTAATCCATTATATGAAAACTAGAAAACCCTAATAACATCATTTGCAACATTCAAAAACCCTAATCTGTCAAATGAAAACTAGAAAACTCTAATAACATCATTTGCAATATTCAAAAACCCTAATCCATCATATGAAAACTAGAAAACCCTAATCCATCGTATGAAAACTAGAAAACCCTAATAACATCCTTCGCAACATTCAAAAACCTTAATCCATCATATGAAATCTTGAAAACCCTAATAACATCATTTGAAACATTCAAAAACCCTAATCCTTCATAAGAAAACTAGAAAACCCTAATAACATCATTTGCAACATTTAAAAATCCTAATCCATTATATGAAAACTAGAAAACCCTATCCATCATATGAAAACTAGAAAACCCTAATCCATCAGATGAAAACTAGAAAACCCTAATAAGATCATTTGCAACATTCAAAAGCCCTAATCCATCATATGAAAACAAGAAAACCCTAATCGATCATATGAAAACTGGAAACCCTAATAACATCATTTACAACATTCAAAAACCCTAATCCATCATATGAAAACTAGAAAAACCTCCATCCCTGATATGAAAACTAGAAAACCCTAATCCGTCATATGAAAACAAGAAAACCTAATCCATCATATGAAAACTAGAAAACCCTAATTACATCATTTGCAACATTCAAAAACCCTAATTCGTCATATGAAAACTAGAAAACCCAAATAACATCATTTGAAACATTAAAAAACCCTAATCCATCATATGAAAACTAGAAAACCCTAATAACATCATTTGCAACAATCAAAAACCCTAATCCATCATATGAAAACTAGAAAACCCTAATAACATCATTTGCAACATTCAAAAACCCTAATCCATCATATGAAAACTAGAAAACCCTAATAACATCATTTGCAACATTAAAAAACCCTAATCCATCATATGAAAACTAGAAAACCCTAATAAAATCATTTACAACATTCAAATACCCTAATCCATCATATGAAAACTAGAAAACCCGAATCCATCATATGAAAACTAAAAAACCTAATAACATCATTTGCAACATTCAAAAACCCTAATCCATCATATGAAAACTAGAAAACCCTACTCCATCATACGAAAACTAGAAAACCCTAATAACGTCATTTGCAACATTCAAAAACCCTAATCCATCATATGAAAACTAGAAAACCCTAATCCATCATATGAAAACTAGAAAACCCTAATCCATCATGTGAAAACTAGAAAACCCTAATAACATCATTTGCAACATTCAAAAACCCTAATCCATCATATGAAAACTAGAAAACCCTAATAACATCATTTGCAACATTCAAAAACCCTAATCCATCATATGAAAACTAGAAAACCCTAATAACATCATTTGCAACATTCAAATACCCTAATCCATCATACAAAAACTAGAAAACCCAAATCCATCATATGAAAACTAGAAAAACTAATAACATCATTTGCAACATTCAAAAATACCAATCCATCATACGAAAACTAGAAAACCTAATCCATCATACGAAATCTACAAAACCCTAATAACATCATTTGCAGCATTCAAAAACCCTAATCTATCATATGAAAACTAGAAAACTCTAATGCATCATATGAAAACTAGAAAACCCTAATCCATCATCAGAAAACTAGTAAACCCTAATAACATCATTTATAACATTCAAAAACCCTAATCCATCATATGAAAACTAGAAAACCCTAATAACATCATTTGCAACATTCAAAAACCCTAATCTGTCAAATGAAAACTAGAAAACACTAATAACATCATTTGCAACATTCAAAAACCCTAATACATCATATGAAAACTAGAAAAACCTAATAACATCATTTGCAACATTCAAAAACCCTAATCTGTCAAATGAAAACTAGAAAACCCTAATAACATCATTTGCAACATTCAAAAACCCTAATCCATCATATGAAAACAAGAAAACCCTAATCGATCATATGAAAACTGGAAACCCTAATAACATCATTTACAACATTCAAAAACCCTAATCCATCATATGAAAACTAGAAAAACCTCCATCCCTGATATGAAAACTAAAAAACCCTAATCCGTCATATGAAAACAAGAAAACCTAATCCATCATATGAAAACTAGAAAACCCTAATTACATCATTTGCAACAGTCAAAAACCCTAATTCGTCATATGAAAACTAGAAAACCCAAATAACATCATTTGAAACATTAAAAAACCCTAATCCATCATATGAAAACTAGAAAAGCCTAATAACATCATTTGCAATAATCAAAAACCCTAATCCATCATATGAAAACTAGAAAACCCTAATAACATCATTTGCAACATTCAAAAACCCTAATCCATCATATGAAAACTAGAAAACCCTAATAACATCATTTGCAACATTAAAAAAACCTAATCCATCATATGAAAACTAGAAAACCCTAATAAAATCATTTGCAACATTCAAATACCCTAATCCATCATATGAAAACTAGAAAACCCGATTCCATCATATGAAAACTAAAAAACCTAATAACATCATTTGCAACATTCAAAAACCCTAATCCATCATATGAAAACTAGAAAACCCTAATCCATCATATGAAAACTAGAAAACCCTAAACCATCATGTGAAAACTAGAAAACCCTAATAACATCATTTGTAACATTCAAAAACCCTAATCCATCATATTAAAACTAGAAAACCCTAATAACATCATTTGCAACATTCAAAAACCCTAATCCATCATATCAAAACTAGAAAACCCTAATAACATCATTTGTAACATTAAAAAACCCTAATCCATCATATGCAAACTAGAAAACCCTAATAATGTCATATGCAACATTCAAAAACCCTAATCCATCATATGTAAACTATAAAACCCTAATCCATCATGTGAAAACTAGCAAACCCTAATAACATCATTTCCAAAATTCAAAAACCTTAATCCATCATAAGAAAACTTGAAAACCCTAATAACATCGTTTGCAACATTCAAAAGCCCTAATCCTTCATATGAAAACTAAAAAACCCTGATAACATCATTTGCAACATTCAAAAATCCTAATCCATTATATGAAAACTAGAAAACCCTAATAACATCATTTGCAACATTCAAAAACCCTAATCTGTCAAATGAAAACTAGAAAACCCTAATAACATCATTTGCAATATTCAAAAACCCTAATCCATCATATGAAAACTAGAAAACCCTAATCCATCGTATGAAAACTAGAAAACCCTAATAACATCCTTCGCAACATTCAAAAACCTTAATCCATCATATGAAATCTTGAAAACCCTAATAACATCATTTGAAACATTCAAAAACCCTAATCCTTCATAAGAAAACTAGAAAACCCTAATAACATCATTTGCAACATTTAAAAATCCTAATCCATTATATGAAAACTAGAAAACCCTATCCATCATATGAAAACTAGAAAACCCTAATCCATCAGATGAAAACTAGAAAACCCTAATAAGATCATTTGCAACATTCAAAAGCCCTAATCCATCATATGAAAACAAGAAAACCTTAATCGATCATATGAAAACTGGAAACCCTAATAACATCATTTACAACATTCAAAAACCCTAATCCATCATATGAAAACTAGAAAAACCTCCATCCCTGATATGAAAACTAGAAAACCCTAATCCGTCATATGAAAACAAGAAAACCTAATCCATCATATGAAAACTAGAAAACCCTAATTACATCATTTGCAACATTCAAAAACCCTAATTCGTCATATGAAAACTAGAAAACCCAAATAACATCATTTGAAACATTAAAAAACCCTAATCCATCATATGAAAACTAGAAAACCCTAATAACATCATTTACAACAATCAAAAACCCTAATCCATCATATGAAAACTAGAAAACCCTAATAACATCATTTGCAACATTCAAAAACCCTAATCCATCATATGAAAACTAGAAAACCCTAATAACATCATTTGCAACATTAAAAAACCCTAATCCATCATATGAAAACTAGAAAACCCTAATAAAATCATTTGCAACATTCAAATACCCTAATCCATCATATGAAAACTAGAAAACCCGAATCCATCATATGAAAACTAAAAAACCTAATAACATCATTTGCAACATTCAAAAACCCTAATCCATCATATGAAAACTAGAAAACCCTAATAACGTCATTTGCAACATTCAAAAACCCTAATCCATCATATGAAAACTAGAAAACCCTAATCCATCATATGAAAACTAGAAAACCCTAATCCATCATGTGAAAACTAGAAAACCCTAATAACATCATTTGCAACATTCAAAAACCCTAATCCATCATATGAAAACTAGAAAACCCTAATAACATCATTTGCAACATTCAAAAACCCTAATCCATCATATGAAAACTAGAAAACCCTAATAACATCATTTGCAACATTCAAATACCCTAATCCATCATACAAAAACTAGAAAACCCAAATCCATCATATGAAAACTAGAAAAACTAATAACATCATTTGCAACATTCAAAAATACCAATCCATCATACGAAAACTAGAAAACCTAATCCATCATACGAAATCTACAAAACCCTAATAACATCATTTGCAGCATTCAAAAACCCTAATCTATCATATGAAAACTAGAAAACTCTAATGCATCATATGAAAACTAGAAAACCCTAATCCATCATCAGAAAACTAGTAAACCATAATAACATCATTTATAACATTCAAAAACCCTAATCCATCATATGAAAACTAGAAAACCCTAATAACATCATTTGCAACATTCAAAAACCCTAATCTGTCAAATGAAAACTAGAAAACACTAATAACATCATTTGCAACATTCAAAAACCCTAATCCATCATATGAAAACTAGAAAACCCTAATAACGTCATTTGCAACATTCAAAAACCCTAATCCATCATATGAAAACTAGAAAACCCTAATCCATCATATGAAAACTAGAAAACCCTAATCCATCATGTGAAAACTAGAAAACCCTAATAACATCATTTGCAACATTCAAAAACCCTAATCCATCATATGAAAACTAGAAAACCCTAATAACATCATTTGCAACATTCAAAAACCCTAATCCATCATATGAAAACTAGAAAACCCTAATAACATCATTTGCAACATTCAAATACCCTAATCCATCATACAAAAACTAGAAAACCCAAATCCATCATATGAAAACTAGAAAAACTAATAACATCATTTGCAACATTCAAAAATACCAATCCATCATACGAAAACTAGAAAACCTAATCCATCATACGAAATCTACAAAACCCTAATAACATCATTTGCAGCATTCAAAAACCCTAATCTATCATATGAAAACTAGAAAACTCTAATGCATCATATGAAAACTAGAAAACCCTAATCCATCATCAGAAAACTAGTAAACCATAATAACATCATTTATAACATTCAAAAACCCTAATCCATCATATGAAAACTAGAAAACCCTAATAACATCATTTGCAACATTCAAAAACCCTAATCTGTCAAATGAAAACTAGAAAACCCTAATAACATCATTTGCAACATTCAAAAACCCTAATCCATCATATGAAAACAAGAAAACCCTAATCGATCATATGAAAACTGGAAACCCTAATAACATCATTTACAACATTCAAAAACCCTAATCCATCATATGAAAACTAGAAAAACCTCCATCCCTGATATGAAAACTAAAAAACCCTAATCCGTCATATGAAAACAAGAAAACCTAATCCATCATATGAAAACTAGAAAACCCTAATTACATCATTTGCAACAGTCAAAAACCCTAATTCGTCATATGAAAACTAGAAAACCCAAATAACATCATTTGAAACATTAAAAAACCCTAATCCATCATATGAAAACTAGAAAAGCCTAATAACATCATTTGCAATAATCAAAAACCCTAATCCATCATATGAAAACTAGAAAACCCTAATAACATCATTTGCAACATTCAAAAACCCTAATCCATCATATGAAAACTAGAAAACCCTAATAACATCATTTGCAACATTAAAAAAACCTAATCCATCATATGAAAACTAGAAAACCCTAATAAAATCATTTGCAACATTCAAATACCCTAATCCATCATATGAAAACTAGAAAACCCGATTCCATCATATGAAAACTAAAAAACCTAATAACATCATTTGCAACATTCAAAAACCCTAATCCATCATATGAAAACTACAAAACCCTACTCCATCATACGAAAACTAGAAAACCCTAATAACATCATTTGCAACATTCAAAAACCCTAATCCATCATATGAAAACTAGAAAACCCTAATCCATCATGTGAAAACTAGAAAACCCTAATAACATCATTTGTAACATTCAAAAACCCTAATCCATCATATGAAAACTAGAAAACCCTAATAACATCATTTGCAACATTCAAAAACCCTAATCCATCATATGAAAACTAGAAAACCCTAATAACATCATTTGCAACATTCAAAAACCCTAATCCATCATATGAAAACTAGAAAACCCTAATAACATCATTTGCAACATTCAAATACCCTAATCCATCATACACAAACTAGAAAACCCGAATCCATCATATGAAAACTAGAAAAACTAATAAGATCATTTGCAACATTCAAAAACACCAATCCATCATACGAAAACTAGAAAACCCTAATCCATCATACGAAATCTACAAAACCCTAATAACATCATTTGCAGCATTCAAAAACCCTAATCTATCATATGAAAACTAGAAAACTCTAATGCATCATATGAAAACTAGAAAACCCTAATCCATCATCAGAAAACTAGTAAACCCTAATAACATCATTTATAACATTCAAAAACCCTAATCCATCATATGAAAACTAGAAAACCCTAATAACATCATTTGCAACATTCAAAAACCCTAATCTGTCTCAAATGAAAACTAGAAAACACTAATAACATCATTTGCAACATTCAAAAACCCTAATCCATCATATGAAAACTAGAAAACCCTAATAACATCATTTGCAACATTCAAAAACCCTAATCTGTCAAATGAAAACTAGAAAACCCTAATAACATCATTTGCAACATTCAAAAACCCTAATCCATCATATGAAAACTAGAAAACCCTAATAACATCATATGCAACATTCAAAAACCCTAATCCATCATATGAAAACTATAAAACCCTAATCTATCATATGAAAACTAGAAAACCCTAATAACATCATTCGCAACATTCAAAAACCCTAATCTGTCTCAAATGAAAACTAGAAAACACTAATAACATCATTTGCAACATTCAAAAACCCTAATCCATCATATGAAAACTAGAAAACCCTAATAACATCATTTGCAACATTCAAAAACCCTAATCCATCATATGAAAACTAGAAAACCCTAATAACATCATTTGCAACATTCAAATACCCTAATCCATCATACAAAAACTAGAAAACCCAAATCCATCATATGAAAACTAGAAAAACTAATAACATCATTTGCAACATTCAAAAATACCAATCCATCATACGAAAACTAGAAAACCTAATCCATCATACGAAATCTACAAAACCCTAATAACATCATTTGCAGCATTCAAAAACCCTAATCTATCATATGAAAACTAGAAAACTCTAATGCATCATATGAAAACTAGAAAACCCTAATCCATCATCAGAAAACTAGTAAACCATAATAACATCATTTATAACATTCAAAAACCCTAATCCATCATATGAAAACTAGAAAACCCTAATAACATCATTTGCAACATTCAAAAACCCTAATCTGTCAAATGAAAACTAGAAAACACTAATAACATCATTTGCAACATTCAAAAACCCTAATCCATCATATGAAAACTAGAAAACCCTAATAACGTCATTTGCAACATTCAAAAACCCTAATCCATCATATGAAAACTAGAAAACCCTAATCCATCATATGAAAACTAGAAAACCCTAATCCATCATGTGAAAACTAGAAAACCCTAATAACATCATTTGCAACATTCAAAAACCCTAATCCATCATATGAAAACTAGAAAACCCTAATAACATCATTTGCAACATTCAAAAACCCTAATCCATCATATGAAAACTAGAAAACCCTAATAACATCATTTGCAACATTCAAATACCCTAATCCATCATACAAAAACTAGAAAACCCAAATCCATCATATGAAAACTAGAAAAACTAATAACATCATTTGCAACATTCAAAAATACCAATCCATCATACGAAAACTAGAAAACCTAATCCATCATACGAAATCTACAAAACCCTAATAACATCATTTGCAGCATTCAAAAACCCTAATCTATCATATGAAAACTAGAAAACTCTAATGCATCATATGAAAACTAGAAAACCCTAATCCATCATCAGAAAACTAGTAAACCATAATAACATCATTTATAACATTCAAAAACCCTAATCCATCATATGAAAACTAGAAAACCCTAATAACATCATTTGCAACATTCAAAAACCCTAATCTGTCAAATGAAAACTAGAAAACCCTAATAACATCATTTGCAACATTCAAAAACCCTAATCCATCATATGAAAACAAGAAAACCCTAATCGATCATATGAAAACTGGAAACCCTAATAACATCATTTACAACATTCAAAAACCCTAATCCATCATATGAAAACTAGAAAAACCTCCATCCCTGATATGAAAACTAAAAAACCCTAATCCGTCATATGAAAACAAGAAAACCTAATCCATCATATGAAAACTAGAAAACCCTAATTACATCATTTGCAACAGTCAAAAACCCTAATTCGTCATATGAAAACTAGAAAACCCAAATAACATCATTTGAAACATTAAAAAACCCTAATCCATCATATGAAAACTAGAAAAGCCTAATAACATCATTTGCAATAATCAAAAACCCTAATCCATCATATGAAAACTAGAAAACCCTAATAACATCATTTGCAACATTCAAAAACCCTAATCCATCATATGAAAACTAGAAAACCCTAATAACATCATTTGCAACATTAAAAAAACCTAATCCATCATATGAAAACTAGAAAACCCTAATAAAATCATTTGCAACATTCAAATACCCTAATCCATCATATGAAAACTAGAAAACCCGATTCCATCATATGAAAACTAAAAAACCTAATAACATCATTTGCAACATTCAAAAACCCTAATCCATCATATGAAAACTACAAAACCCTACTCCATCATACGAAAACTAGAAAACCCTAATAACATCATTTGCAACATTCAAAAACCCTAATCCATCATATGAAAACTAGAAAACCCTAATCCATCATGTGAAAACTAGAAAACCCTAATAACATCATTTGTAACATTCAAAAACCCTAATCCATCATATGAAAACTAGAAAACCCTAATAACATCATTTGCAACATTCAAAAACCCTAATCCATCATATGAAAACTAGAAAACCCTAATAACATCATTTGCAACATTCAAAAACCCTAATCCATCATATGAAAACTAGAAAACCCTAATAACATCATTTGCAACATTCAAATACCCTAATCCATCATACACAAACTAGAAAACCCGAATCCATCATATGAAAACTAGAAAAACTAATAAGATCATTTGCAACATTCAAAAACACCAATCCATCATACGAAAACTAGAAAACCCTAATCCATCATACGAAATCTACAAAACCCTAATAACATCATTTGCAGCATTCAAAAACCCTAATCTATCATATGAAAACTAGAAAACTCTAATGCATCATATGAAAACTAGAAAACCCTAATCCATCATCAGAAAACTAGTAAACCCTAATAACATCATTTATAACATTCAAAAACCCTAATCCATCATATGAAAACTAGAAAACCCTAATAACATCATTTGCAACATTCAAAAACCCTAATCTGTCTCAAATGAAAACTAGAAAACACTAATAACATCATTTGCAACATTCAAAAACCCTAATCCATCATATGAAAACTAGAAAACCCTAATAACATCATTTGCAACATTCAAAAACCCTAATCTGTCAAATGAAAACTAGAAAACCCTAATAACATCATTTGCAACATTCAAAAACCCTAATCCATCATATGAAAACTAGAAAACCCTAATAACATCATATGCAACATTCAAAAACCCTAATCCATCATATGAAAACTATAAAACCCTAATCTATCATATGAAAACTAGAAAACCCTAATAACATCATTCGCAACATTCAAAATCCTTAATCCATCATATGAAAACTTGAAAACCCTAATAACATTATTTGCAACATTCAAAAACCCTAATCCTTCATAAGAAAACTAGAAAACCCTAATAACATCATTTGCAACATTTAAAAATCCTAATCCATTATATGAAAACTAGAAAATCCTATCCATCATATGAAAACTAGAAAACCCTAATCCATCAGATGAAAACTAGAAAACCCTAATAACATCATTTGCAACATTCAAAAACCCTAATCCATCATATGAAAACAAGAAAACCCTAATCGATCATATGAAAACTGGAAACCCTAATAACATCATTTAGAACATTCAAAAACCCTAATCCATCGTATGGAAACTAGAAAACCCTCATCCCTGATATGAAAACTAGAAAACCCTAATCCATCATATGAAAATAAGAAATCCTAATCCATCATATAAAAACTAGAAAACCCTAATTACATCATTTGCAACATTCAAAAACCCTAATTCGTCATATGAAAACTAGAAAATCTTAATAACATCATTTGAAACATTAAAAAACCCTAATCCATCATATGAAAACTAGAAAACCCTAATAACATCATTTGCAACATTAAAAAAACTCTAATCCATCATATGAAAACTAGAAAACCCTAATAAAATCATTTGCAAACTAGAAAACCCTAATAACATCATTTCCAACATTCAAAAACCTTAATCCATTATATGAAAACTTGAAAACCCTAATAACATCGTTTGCAACATTCAAAAACCCTAATCCATCATATGAAAACTAGAAAATCCTAATAACATCATTTGCAACATTCAAAAACCGTAATCCATCATATGAAAACAAGAAAACCCTAATCTATCATATGAAAACTAGAAACCTTAACAACATCATTTACAACATTCAAAAACCCTAATCCATCATATGAAAACCAGAAAACCCTAATCCGTCATATGAAAACTAGAAAACCCTAATAACATCATTTGCAACATTCCAAAACCCAAATCCATCATACGAATACTAGAAAACCCTTATAACATAATTTGCAACATTAAAAAAACCCTAATCCATCATATGAAAACTAGAAAACCCTAATAACATCATTTGCAACATTCAAAAACCCTAATCCATCATATCAAAACTAGAAAACCCTAATAACATCATTTGTAACATTAAAAAACCCTAATCCATCATATGCAAACTAGAAAACCCTAATAACGTCATATGCAACATTCAAAAACCCTAATCCATCATATGTAAACTATAAAACCCTAATCCATCATGTGAAAACTAGCAAACCCTAATAACATCATTTCCAAAATTCAAAAACCTTAATCCATCATATGAAAACTTGAAAACCCTAATAACATCGTTTGCAACATTCAAAAGCCCTAATCCTTCATATGAAAACTAAAAAACCCTGATAACATCATTTGCAACATTCAAAAATCCTAATCCATTATATGAAAACTAGAAAACCCTAATAACATCATTTGCAACATTCAAAAACCCTAATCTGTCAAATGAAAACTAGAAAACCCTAATAACATCATTTGCAATATTCAAAAACCCTAATCCATCATATGAAAACTAGAAAACCCTAATCCATCGTATGAAAACTAGAAAACCCTAATAACATCCTTCACAACATTCAAAAACCTTAATCCATCATATGAAATCTTGAAAACCCTAATAACATCATTTGAAACATTCAAAAACCCTAATCCTTCATAAGAAAACTAGAAAACCCTAATAACATCATTTGCAACATTTAAAAATCCTAATCCATTATATGAAAACTAGAAAACCCTATCCATCATATGAAAACTAGAAAACCCTAATCCATCAGATGAAAACTAGAAAACCCTAATAAGATCATTTGCAACATTCAAAAGCCCTAATCCATCATATGAAAACTAGAAAACCCTAATCGATCATATGAAAACTGGAAACCCTAATAACATCATTTACAACATTCAAAAACCCTAATCCATCATATGAAAACTAGAAAAACCTCCATCCCTGATATGAAAACTAGAAAACCCTAATCCGTCATATGAAAACAAGAAAACCTAATCCATCATATGAAAACTAGAAAACCCTAATTACATCATTTGCAACATTCAAAAACCCTAATTCGTCATATGAAAACTAGAAAACCCAAATAACATCATTTGAAACATTAAAAAACCCTAATCCATCATATGAAAACTAGAAAACCCTAATAACATCATTTGCAACAATCAAAAACCCTAATCCATCATATGAAAACTAGAAAACCCTAATAACATCATTTGCAACATTCAAAAACCCTAATCCATCATATGAAAACTAGAAAACCCTAATAACATCATTTGCAACATTAAAAAACCCTAATCCATCATATGAAAACTAGAAAACCCTAATAAAATCATTTGCAACATTCAAATACCCTAATCCATCATATGAAAACTAGAAAACCCGAATCCATCATATGAAAACTAAAAAACCTAATAACATCATTTGCAACATTCAAAAACCCTAATCCATCATATGAAAACTAGAAAACCCTACTCCATCATACGAAAACTAGAAAACCCTAATAACGTCATTTGCAACATTCAAAAACCCTAATCCATCATATGAAAACTAGAAAACCCTAATCCATCATATGAAAACTAGAAAACCCTAATCCATCATGTGAAAACTAGAAAACCCTAATAACATCATTTGTAACATTCAAAAACCCTAATCCATCATATGAAAACTAGAAAACCCTAATAACATCATTTGCAACATTCAAAAACCCTAATCCATCATATGAAAACTAGAAAACCCTAATAACATCATTTGCAACATTCAAAAACCCTAATCCATCATATGAAAACTAGAAAACCCTAATAACATCATTTGCAACATTCAAATACCCTAATCCATCATACAAAAACTAGAAAACCCAAATCCATCATATGAAAACTAGAAAAACTAATAACATCATTTGCAACATTCAAAAATACCAATCCATCATACGAAAACTAGAAAACCTAATCCATCATACGAAATCTACAAAACCCTAATAACATCATTTGCAGCATTCAAAAACCCTAATCTATCATATGAAAACTAGAAAACTCTAATGCATCATATGAAAACTAGAAAACCCTAATCCATCATCAGAAAACTAGTAAACCCTAATAACATCATTTATAACATTCAAAAACCCTAATCCATCATATGAAAACTAGAAAACCCTAATAACATCATTTGCAACATTCAAAAACCCTAATCTGTCAAATGAAAACTAGAAAACACTAATAACATCATTTGCAACATTCAAAAACCCTAATACATCATATGAAAACTAGAAAACCCTAATAACATCATTTGCAACATTCAAAAACCCTAATCTGTCAAATGAAAACTAGAAAACCCTAATAACATCATTTGCAACATTCAAAAACCCTAATCCATCATATGAAAACTAGAAAACCCTAATAACATCATATGCAACATTCAAAAACCCTAATCCATCATATGAAAACTATAAAACCCTAATCTATCATATGAAAACTAGAAAACCCTAATAACATCATTTGCAACATTCAAAAACCCTAATCTGTCAAATGAAAACTAGAAAACCCTAATAACATCATTTGCAATATTCAAAAATCCTAATCCATCATATGAAAACTATAAAACTCTAATCCATCATATGAAAACTAGAAAACCCTAATAAAATCCTTCGCAACATTCAAAAACATTAATCCATCATATGAAATCTTGAAAACCCTAATAACATCATTTGAAACATTCAAAAACCCTAATCCTTCATAAGAAAACTAGAAAACCCTAATAACATCATTTGCAACATTTAAAAATCCTAATCCATTATATGAAAACTAGAAAACCCTATCCATCATATGAAAACTAGAAAACCCTAATCCATCAGATGAAAACTAGAAAACCCTAATAAGATCATTTGCAACATTCAAAAACCCTAATCCATCATATGAAAACAAGAAAACCCTAATCGATCATATGAAAACTGGAAACCCTAATAACATCATTTACAACATTCAAAAACCCTAATCCATCATATGAAAACTAGAAAAACCTCCATCCCTGATATGAAAACTAAAAAACCCTAATCCGTCATATGAAAACAAGAAAACCTAATCCATCATATGAAAACTAGAAAACCCTAATTACATCATTTGCAACAGTCAAAAACCCTAATTCGTCATATGAAAACTAGAAAACCCAAATAACATCATTTGAAACATTAAAAAACCCTAATCCATCATATGAAAACTAGAAAAGCCTAATAACATCATTTGCAACAATCAAAAACCCTAATCCATCATATGAAAACTAGAAAACCCTAATAACATCATTTGCAACATTCAAAAACCCTAATCCATCATATGAAAACTAGAAAACCCTAATAACATCATTTGCAACATTAAAAAAACCTAATCCATCATATGAAAACTAGAAAACCCTAATAAAATCATTTGCAACATTCAAATACCCTAATCCATCATATGAAAACTAGAAAACCCGATTCCATCATATGAAAACTAAAAAACCTAATAACATCATTTGCAACATTCAAAAACCCTAATCCATCATATGAAAACTACAAAACCCTACTCCATCATACGAAAACTAGAAAACCCTAATAACATCATTTGCAACATTCAAAAACCCTAATCCATCATATGAAAACTAGAAAACCCTAATCCATCATATGAAAACTAGAAAAACCTAATCCATCATGTGAAAACTAGAAAACCCTAATAACATCATTTGTAACATTCAAAAACCCTAATCCATCATATGAAAACTAGAAAACCCTAATAACATCATTTGCAACATTCAAAAACCCTAATCCATCATATGAAAACTAGAAAACCCTAATAACATCATTTGCAACATTCAAAAACCCTAATCCATCATATGAAAACTAGAAAACCCTAATAACATCATTTGCAACATTCAAATACCCTAATCCATCATACACAAACTAGAAAACCCGAATCCATCATATGAAAACTAGAAAAACTAATAAGATCATTTGCAACATTCAAAAACACCAATCCATCATACGAAAACTAGAAAACCCTAATCCATCATACGAAATCTACAAAACCCTAATAACATCATTTGCAGCATTCAAAAACCCTAATCTATCATATGAAAACTAGAAAACTCTAATGCATCATATGAAAACTAGAAAACCCTAATCCATCATCAGAAAATAAGTAAACCCTAATAACATCATTTATAACATTCAAAACCCATAATCCATCATATGAAAACTAGAAAACCCTAATAACATCATTTGCAACATTCAAAAACCCTAATCTGTCTCAAATGAAAACTAGAAAACACTAATAACATCATTTGCAACATTCTAAAACCCTAATCCATCATATGAAAACTAGAAAACCCTAATAACATCATTTGCAACATTCAAAAACCCTAATCTGTCAAATGAAAACTAGAAAACCCTAATAACATTATTTGCAACATTCAAAAACCCTAATCCATCATATGAAAACTAGAAAACCCTAATAACATCATATGCAACATTCAAAAACCCTAATCCATCATATGAAAACTATAAAACCCTAATCTATCAAATGAAAACTAGAAAACCCTAATAACATCATTCGCAACATTCAAAATCCTTAATCCATCATATGAAAACTTGAAAACCCTAATAACATTATTTGCAACATTCAAAAACCCTAATCCTTCATAAGAAAACTAGAAAACCCTAATAACATCATTTGCAACATTTAAAAATCCTAATCCATTATATGAAAACTAGAAAATCCTATCCATCATATGAAAACTAGAAAACCCTAATCCATCAGATGAAAACTAGAAAACCCTAATAACATCATTTGCAACATTCAAAAACCCTAATCCATCATATGAAAACAAGAAAACCCTAATCGATCATATGAAAACTGGAAACCCTAATAACATCATTTAGAACATTCAAAAACCCTAATCCATCGTATGGAAACTAGAAAACCCTCATCCCTGATATGAAAACTAGAAAACCCTAATCCATCATATGAAAATAAGAAATCCTAATCCATCATATAAAAACTAGAAAACCCTAATTACATCATTTGCAACATTCAAAAACCCTAATTCGTCATATGAAAACTAGAAAATCTTAATAACATCATTTGAAACATTAAAAAACCCTAATCCATCATATGAAAACTAGAAAACCCTAATAACATCATTTGCAACATTAAAAAAACTCTAATCCATCATATGAAAACTAGAAAACCCTAATAAAATCATTTGCAAACTAGAAAACCCTAATAACATCATTTCCAACATTCAAAAACCTTAATCCATTATATGAAAACTTGAAAACCCTAATAACATCGTTTGCAACATTCAAAAACCCTAATCCTTCATATGAAAACTAGAAAACCCTAATAACATCATTTGCAACATTTAAAAATCCTAATCCATTATATGAAAACTTGAAAACCCTAATCCATCATATGAAAACTAGAAAACCCTAATAACATCATTTGCAACATTCAAAAACCCTAATCCATCATATGAAAACAAGAAAACCCTAATCGATCATATGAAAACTGGAAACCCTAATAACATCATTTAGAACATTCAAAAACCCTAATCCATCGTATGGAAACTAGAAAACCCTCATCCCTGATATGAAAACTAGAAAACCCTAATCCATCATATGAAAATAAGAAATCCTAATCCATCATATAAAAACTAGAAAACCCTAATTACATCATTTGCAACATTCAAAAACCCTAATTCGTCATATGAAAACTAGAAAATCTTAATAACATCATTTGAAACATTAAAAAACCCTAATCCATCATATGAAAACTAGAAAACCCTAATAACATCATTTGCAACATTAAAAAAACTCTAATCCATCATATGAAAACTAGAAAACCCTAATAAAATCATTTGCAAACTAGAAAACCCTAATAACATCATTTCCAACATTCAAAAACCTTAATCCATTATATGAAAACTTGAAAACCCTAATAACATCGTTTGCAACATTCAAAAACCCTAATCCTTCATATGAAAACTAGAAAACCCTAATAACATCATTTGCAACATTTAAAAATCCTAATCCATTATATGAAAACTTGAAAACCCTAATCCATCATATGAAAACTAGAAAATCTTAATAACATCATTTGCAACATTCAAAAACCGTAATCCATCATATGAAAACAAGAAAACCCTAATCTATCATATGAAAACTAGAAACCTTAACAACATCATTTACAACATTCAAAAACCCTAATCCATCATATGAAAACCAGAAAACCCTAATCCTTCATATGAAAACTAGAAAACCCTAATAACATCATTTGCAACATTCCAAAACCCAAATCCATCATACGAATACTAGAAAACCCTTATAACGTAATTTGCAACATTAAAAAAACCCTAATCCATCATATGAAAACTAGAAAACCCTAATAACATCATTTGCAACATTCAAAAACCCTAATCCATCATACAAAAACTAAAAAACCCTAATCCATCATATGAAAAGTAGAAACCCCTAATAACATCATTTACAACATTCAAAAACCCTAATAACATCATTTGCAACATTCAAATACCCTAATCCATCATATGAAAACTAGAAAACCCTAATAACATCATATGCAACATTCAAAAACCCTAATCCATCATATGAAAACTATAAAACCCTAATCTATCATGTGAAAACTAGAAAACCCTAATAACATCGTTTCCAACATTCAAAAACCTTAATCCAGCATATGAAAACTTGAAAACCCTAATAACATTGTTTAAATCTTTCAAAAACCCTAATCCTTCATATGAAAACTAGAAAACCCTAATAACATCATTTGCAACATTCAAAAATCCTAGTCCATTATATGAAAACTAGAAAACCCTAATCCCTGATATGAAAACTACAAAACCCAACCATCACCCTGATGGCCTAGTGGATAAGACTTAGGACTCTTTCTCTTCCCCCATAAAGAGGTTCCAAGTTCTAATCTCACTCCCTCCCTTTCCCCATAGGGAGTGTTAGGTTTCAATCAGGGGATGGCCACTGGCCACCTCTCTACCCCCGTAGGTGATTGACCCGGACCACCCTGCTGCCAGGTGTGCATGGGCCCCGAGGTTGCTTCATCAGGGTCATCCAAAGGATGGGTCGGGTGGGGTCCTCGGTTACCAAAAAAAAAAAAAAAAAAAAAAAAAAAAACTACAAAACCCTAATACGTCATATGAAAACAAGAAAACCTTATCCATCATTTGCAACATTCAAAAACCCTAATTCGTCATATGAAAACTAGAAAACCCTAATAACATCATTTGAAACATTAAAAAACCCTAATCCATCATATGAAAACTAGAAAACGCTAATAACATCATTTGCAACAATCAAAAACCCTAATCTATCATATGAAAACTAGAAAACCCTAATAACATCATTTGCAACATTCAAAAACCCTAATCCATCATATGAAAACTAGAAAACCCTAATAACATCATTTGCAACATTAAAAAACCCGAACCCATCATATGAAAAGTAGAAAACCCTAATAAAATCATTTGCAACATTCAAATACCCTAATCCATCATATAAAAACTAGAAAACCCGAATCCATCATATGAAAACTAGAAAACCTAATAACATCATTTGCAACATTCAAAAACCCTAATCCATCATATGAAAACTAGAAAACCCTAATCCATCATATGAAAACTAGAAAACCCTAATCCATCATGTGAACACTAGAAAACTCTAATAACATCTTTTGTAACATTCAAAAACCCAAATCCATCATATGAAAACTAGAAAACCCTAATAACATCATTTGCAACATTCAAAAACCCTAATCCATCATATGAAAACTAGAAAACCCTAATAACATCATTTGCAACATTCCAAAACCCTAATCCATCATACGAATACTAGAAAACCCTAATAACATAATTTGCAACATTCAAAAACCCTAATCCATCATATGAAAACTAGAAAACCCTAATAACATCATTTGCAACATTCAAAAAGAAAACCTTAATCCATCATATGAAAAGTAGAAACCCCTAATAACATCATTTACAACATTCAAAAACACTAATCCATTATATGAAAACAAGAAAACCCTAATAACATCATTTGCAACATTCAAAAACCCTAATCCATCATATGAAAACTAAAAAACCCTAATAACGTCATTTGCAACATTCAAAAACCCTAATCCATCATATGAAAACTAGAAAACTCTAATAACATCATTTGCAACATTCCAAAACCCTAATCCATCATATGAAAACTAGAAAACCCTAACCCATCATGTGAAAACTAGAAAACCCTAATCCATCATATGAAAACTAGAAAACCCTAACAACATCATTTACAACATCCAAAAATCCTAATCCATCATATGAAAACTAGAAAAGCCTAATCCATCATATGCAACATTCAAAAACCCTAATCCATCTAATGAGAACTAGAAAACCCTAATCCATCATATGAATACTAGAAAACCCTAATAACATAATTTGCTACATTCAAAAACCCTAATCAATCATATGAATACTAGAAAACCCTAATAACATAATTTGCAACATTCAAAAACCCTAATCCATCATATGAAAACTAGAAAACCCTAATAACATCATTTGCAACACTCAAAAACCCTAATCCATCATATGAAAACTAGAAAACCCTAATAACATCATTTGCAACATTCAAAAACCCTAATCCATCATATGAAAACTAGAAAACCCTAATAACATCATTTGCAACATTCAAAAACCCTAATCAATCATATGAATACTAGAAAACCCTAATAACATTATTTGCATCATTCAAAAACCCTAATCCATAATATGAAAACTAGAAAACCCTAATAACATCATTTGCAACATTCAAAAACCCTAATCCAACATATGAAAACTAAAAAACCCTAATAACATCTTATGCAACATTCAAAAACCCTAATCCATCATATGAAAAGTATAAAACTCTAATCCATCATATGAAAACTAGAAAACCCTTATAACATCATTTTCAACATTCAAAAACCTTAATCCATCGTATAAAACTTGAAAACCCTAATAACATCATTTGCAACATTCAAAAACCCTAATCCATCATATGAAAACTAAAAAACCCTAATCCATCATATGAAAAGTAGAAACCCCTAATAACATCATTTACAACATTCAAAAACACTAATCCATTATAAGAAAACAAGAAAACCCTAATAACATCATTTGCAACATTCAAAAACCCTAATCCATCATATGAAAACTAGAAAACCCTAATAACATCATTTGCAACATTCAAAAACCCTAATCCATCATATGAAAACTAGAAAACCCTAATAACATCATTTGCAACATTCAAAAACCCTAATCCATCATATGAAAACAAGAAAACCCTAATCCATCATATGAAAACTGGAAACCCTAATAACATCATTTAGAACATTCAAAAACCCTAATCCATCGTATGGAAACTAGAAAACCCTCATCCCTGATATGAAAACTAGAAAACCCTAATCCATCATATGAAAATAAGAAATCCTAATCCATCATATAAAAACTAGAAAACCCTAATTACATCATTTGCAACATTCAAAAACCCTAATTCGTCATATGAAAACTAGAAAATCTTAATAACATCATTTGAAACATTAAAAAACCCTAATCCATCATATGAAAACTAGAAAACCCTAATAACATCATTTGCAACATTAAAAAAACTCTAATCCATCATATGAAAACTAGAAAACCCTAATAAAATCATTTGCAAACTAGAAAACCCTAATAACATCATTTCCAACATTCAAAAACCTTAATCCATTATATGAAAACTTGAAAACCCTAATAACATCGTTTGCAACATTCAAAAACCCTAATCCTTCATATGAAAACTAGAAAACCCTAATAACATCATTTGCAACATTCAAAAATCCTAATCCATTATATGAAAACTTGAAAACCCTAATCCATCATATGAAAACTAGAAAATCTTAATAACATCATTTGCAACATTCAAAAACCGTAATCCATCATATGAAAACAAGAAAACCCTAATCTATCATATGAAAACTAGAAACCTTAACAACATCATTTACAACATTCAAAAACCCTAATCCATCATATGAAAACCAGAAAACCCTAATCCTTCATATGAAAACTAGAAAACCCTAACAACATCATTTGCAACATTCCAAAACCCAAATCCATCATACGAATACTAGAAAACCCTTATAACGTAATTTGCAACATTAAAAAAACCCTAATCCATCATATGAAAACTAGAAAACCCTAATAACATCATTTGCAACATTCAAAAACCCTAATCCATCATACAAAAACTAAAAAACCCTAATCCATCATATGAAAAGTAGAAACCCCTAATAACATCATTTACAACATTCAAAAACCCTAATAACATCATTTGCAACATTCAAATACCCTAATCCATCATATGAAAACTAGAAAACCCTAATAACATCATATGCAACATTCAAAAACCCTAATCCATCATATGAAAACTATAAAACCCTAATCTATCATGTGAAAACTAGAAAACCCTAATAACATCGTTTCCAACATTCAAAAACCTTAATCCAGCATATGAAAACTTGAAAACCCTAATAACATCGTTTAAATCTTTCAAAAACCCTAATCCTTCATATGAAAACTAGAAAACCCTAATAACATCATTTGCAACATTCAAAAATCCTAATCCATTATATGAAAACTAGAAAACCCTAATCCCTGATATGAAAACTACAAAACCCAACCATCACCCTGATGGCCTAGTGGATAAGACTTAGGACTCTTTCTCTTCCCCCATAAAGAGGTTCCAAGTTCTAATCTCACTCCCTCCCTTTCCCCATAGGGAGTGTTAGGTTTCAATCAGGGGATGGCCACTGGCCACCTCTCTACCCCCGTAGGTGATTGACCCGGACCACCCTGCTGCCAGGTGTGCATGGGCCCCGAGGTTGCTTCATCAGGGTCATCCAAAGGATGGGTCGGGTGGGGTCCTCGGTTACCAAAAAAAAAAAAAAAAAAAAAAAAAAACTACAAAACCCTAATACGTCATATGAAAACAAGAAAACCTTATCCATCATTTGCAACATTCAAAAACCCTAATTCGTCATATGAAAACTAGAAAACCCTAATAACATCATTTGAAACATTAAAAAACCCTAATCCATCATATGAAAACTAGAAAACGCTAATAACATCATTTGCAACAATCAAAAACCCTAATCTATCATATGAAAACTAGAAAACCCTAATAACATCATTTGCAACATTCAAAAACCCTAATCCATCATATGAAAACTAGAAAACCCTAATAACATCATTTGCAACATTAAAAAACCCGAACCCATCATATGAAAAGTAGAAAACCCTAATAAAATCATTTGCAACATTCAAATACCCTAATCCATCATATAAAAACTAGAAAACCCGAATCCATCATATGAAAACTAGAAAACCTAATAACATCATTTGCAACATTCAAAAACCCTAATCCATCATATGAAAACTAGAAAACCCTAATCCATCATATGAAAACTAGAAAACCCTAATCCATCATGTGAACACTAGAAAACTCTAATAACATCTTTTGTAACATTCAAAAACCCAAATCCATCATATGAAAACTAGAAAACCCTAATAACATCATTTGCAACATTCAAAAACCCTAATCTATCATATGAAAACTAGAAAACCCTAATAACATCATTTGCAACATTCCAAAACCCTAATCCATCATACGAATACTAGAAAACCCTAATAACATAATTTGCAACATTCAAAAACCCTAATCCATCATATGAAAACTAGAAAACCCTAATAACATCATTTGCAACATTCAAAAAGAAAACCTTAATCAATCATATGAAAAGTAGAAACCCCTAATAACATCATTTACAACATTTAAAAACACTAATCCATTATATGAAAACAAGAAAACCCTAATAACATCATTTGCAACATTCAAAAACCCTAATCCATCATATGAAAACTAAAAAACCCTAATAACGTCATTTGCAACATTCAAAAACCCTAATCCATCATATGAAAACTAGAAAACTCTAATAACATCATTTGCAACATTCCAAAACCCTAATCCATCATATGAAAACTAGAAAACCCTAACCCATCATGTGAAAACTAGAAAACCCTAATCCATCATATGAAAACTAAAAAACCCTAACAACATCATTTACAACATCCAAAAATCCTAATCCATCATATGAAAACTAGAAAAGCCTAATCCATCATATGCAACATTCAAAAACCCTAATCCATCTAATGAGAACTAGAAAACCCTAATCCATCATATGAATACTAGAAAACCCTAATAACATAATTTGCTACATTCAAAAACCCTAATCAATCATATGAATACTAGAAAACCCTAATAACATAATTTGCAACATTCAAAAACCCTAATCCATCATATGAAAACTAGAAAACCCTAATAACATCATTTGCAACACTCAAAAACCCTAATCCATCATATGAAAACTAGAAAACCCTAATAACATCATTTGCAACATTCAAAAACCCTAATCCATCATATGAAAACTAGAAAACCCTAATAACATCATTTGCAACATTCAAAAACCCTAATCAATCATATGAATACTAGAAAACCCTAATAACATTATTTGCATCATTCAAAAACCCTAATCCATAATATGAAAACTAGAAAACCCTAATAACATCATTTGCAACATTCAAAAACCCTAATCCATCATATGAAAACTAAAAAACCCTAATAACATCTTATGCAACATTCAAAAACCCTAATCCATCATATGAAAAGTATAAAACTCTAATCCATCATATGAAAACTAGAAAACCCTTATAACATCATTTTCAACATTCAAAAACCTTAATCCATCGTATAAAACTTGAAAACCCTAATAACATCATTTGCAACATTCAAAAACCCTAATCCATCATATGAAAACTAAAAAACCCTAATCCATCATATGAAAAGTAGAAACCCCTAATAACATCATTTACAACATTCAAAAACACTAATCCATTATAAGAAAACAAGAAAACCCTAATAACATCATTTGCAACATTCAAAAACCCTAATCCATCATATGAAAACTAGAAAACCCTAATAACATCATTTGCAACATTCAAAAACCCTAATCCATCATATGAAAACTAGAAAACCCTAATAACATCATTTGCAACATTCAAAAACCCTAATCCATCATATGAAAACAAGAAAACCCTAATAACATCATTTGCAACATTAAAATACCTTAATCCATCAAATGAAAACTAGAAAACCCGAATCCATCATATGAAAATAAGAAAACCCTAATAACATCATTTGCAACATTCAAAAACCCTAATCCATCATATGAAAACTAGAAAACCCTAATCCATCATACAAAAACTAGAAAACTCAATCCAAAACCCTCTCCAAAACCCTCTCTAGCTTCTCTCTAGAATTTTCTCTCACTAGAAAGTTCTTGTGCTTCTTTGGGTTTAGTTCTGTCGAATTTAACCATGGATGATGATTCACCAGGTTGTGATTCTATTTTAATGTCAAATGATGGTGTTATGATGGATCATCAACATCATTCTCAAAAGTTATCTACTAGAAAAGATGCACCAACGGGTATGACTACTGGTCCAACTCCATCAAAGGAATCAGATGAGGTAATTCACAAACAAAATATTTCCTTTTCTGCTCAAACTGTTCTAGATTCTGAATATACTTTCAATCTGGTTGAAAAAAGAATAAGAAATATTAAGAACAAACAGCCACGTATTTTTAAAGAACCATCTGTTAAAAATACAATGTTGAATATATCGATGGACAGAAGTTTACATGAAAGGAAATCTGTTATTCAGCATAAACGGATTACAATAGTTGATGGAAATGAATTACATAAAAATTCTGAAACTGATCTACAACAAAATGGAAAGTATGTTGCTGATTCTACTGAATTTAGTCAAATCTTGGAGAAGTGCACATCACCCACATACCGTGAGATGTTGCTTGATAATCTTTCTCGAAGAATAACTCATGTGGGTGATACTATCAACTTGGTTCCGATAATTTATGGAAATACTTCAGAAGCTTATGATCAACACGATGATTCCAAAGATGGTATGCTCACGGACTACACTTCCTCGGATTATAATGAAGGAGAAGATGCTAATGATGAAAATGAGGAAAAACTTGAGGAAACTCAGAAAAAACATGATTTTATGCTGCCCCATCTTATGTCCGTGGATGGAATTACACCTACATGTCATGGAGAATATGATGATGAGGATAAACAATGTGTTGAAAATACGTTAGCTGATCTCCACGAACAAGGTTTTTAAGCCTATTACCGTGTGACAGATATGTATTTTATCTATATTATGCGGAATAAAATAAAGCGGTAAATCTAAACTAGACAGTATTTAAATAGACAGAAAGCGGTAAATAAAGTAAATGTTAGAAGTTAGAGGTTAGATGTAATAAACGCCATTATCAACGATAACGTGTTTTTACAATAAGTAAAAAGGTTAGAAGTTAGAAGTTAGAAGTTAGAAATTAGATGTTAAATGTAATAAACGCCATTATCAACGATAACGTGTTTTTACAATAAATAAAAAAGGTTAGAAGTTAGAAGTTAGAAGTTAGATGTCTCGGTTAAATACAGTCCACATATGTTTTCGTTGTCACGGTTCAATTCGGGTGTATTGGAAGTTTGGTACAGTTGATTTATTACAGTTTAAATAAATCAATAACGACACATATAATTTTAAAAGAACTTATCGATAGTTGCGGAAGATAGCGTTTTTCTTGATATGTCGATTTCTTGTTCTTCACGGTGAGATGATGTTTTGGTGATTTTTGGTGTCGGGTAAGGGTTGTTTAGAGGTTTGGAGTTTGGTGTCGGGTAAGGGTTGTTTGGAGGTTTGAGGTTTGGTGTCGGGTGGAGGTTTTGTTTCTTGCGGTTTTTCGGTTTGATCCTCGTTGCCAAATGCAGAGATTATAGAATTTAGAGGCTTCTGGTCGTGAGTATGCTTGAGGATAGTAAGAATATGTTGTATATGTTGTGTTGAAATCAGCAAGATGAAGCATCTATTTATAGTCTGTTCCAGCGGAGATCGGGTCGCGATCTTTATGGGATCGGGTCGCGATCTCGAGTGGTTCCCGCTTTTGTGCTGGCCACTATCCGTCTCGGTGGAGTTGGTCGCTGAGATCGGGTCGCGATGGGATAAAGATCGGGTCGCGATCTAGGTCGGGTCGCGATCGATGGAAGATCGGGTCGTGATCTCAAGTTGTTCCCTGCTTTTGTGCTGGCCACTACCCGACTCGGTGGAGTTGGTCGCTGAGATCGGGTCGCGATGTATAGATGATCGGGTCGCGATCTAGGTCGGGTCGCGATCGATGGAAGATCGGGTCGCGATCTCGTCGGGTTGCCATAGGCTCGCGATCCTTGGTCAGCAAAGCGTCACGTGTTTGTCACTTAGATCGGGTCGCGATCTGGGTTGGATCGGGTCGCGATCTACACTGTTACAGCCTTTTTCTTCTTTTGTTTTGATTTTCTTCATTTCGCGACACATGAGCTGTTGGGTCGCGATTTCTGTCGCTGGGTGACATTTTTGCTCTTTGGTACATAGCGTCATTTTCTCCGGTTTGGTTGATCTCGAATTTATGCAATCTGAAATAAACTGTTAATAAAAACATTTCGACTTATTTCAGTGATGGTCACATAAAAACATAAAAACATTATTCAACAATTTCCCCCTATGTGATCATTAATGAAATGAGGAGTAAAATGTTTGATTGAAATTCTTGAAATTTGGATAAGACATTTATAAAACCATATCACTTGTTTTGAAAGAGTGTGACTAGATTTTACTTATGTTTTGAAAAATGTTTTTCAAGAATATTTGTTTCTGAATCAAAGTCTCGAGTTCGATTATCAAAAGGTTTTTGTATATGTATTTTCATAATATTCCTTAAGATTTTATAGCATTTATAAAGACGACAAATGATCTTAATAGGTCGATTCAGATGAACGCTCATAGGTATAGCTCACACTTGACTGAGGTGTTTGTTTGTTCTGGGTGCAGAACGGGTGTATAATCACTAAAGATGAGTGATATCTCTCAGTTTGAAGGTGTTGACTTATGCTTAATGTGGATTTATACCTATATACTTTAGTCACTTGGTCTTCATATTAGATAATCAATCACATAAGACTGGTTTCGGCATTACTCAGAGGGTTTCTTCATTCATGCCATTGATGTTTACTCTCTCTCCGTCGGTAAATACATGTAGAGGGGTTTAGAAATATTCATAGTGCATTTTGCAACTAAGAATATTTAATTATGAAGGCTACAGTATCCCGGTAAATCTTTGGTTTTGACAGCTATATTTGATAAAGCTTTTTGAGAATTCGTTGTTTTGAGAGGTGTCTGTCTTGATGGATTGTTGTTGTAAATCTTCTTTTTCTTTGGTGAGGCGTTTACCTTTGTCTTTATCTTTTCTTGATTTGTGTGAATACACATTGTGTAAAAGATATCTGATGTGGTTACCAATTGTGATTTGTTGACAGCATTTGTTGGATATGACTTTGTCGTTTCTTCATTTGTCAGATTCGTTATGCCAGATGATCAGTCTTTTCTTTGAAGTGGTTTGATTGAGGATAGGGATAGGTGATATAATAGACAGTTTGTCTAATATATAAGAAAATGAAAGTATCGTCCCTGGTCATTTTGATATCTAAGCAAAAAATGAGACTAGCATCACGGTATAAGAGTATAAATCCTATAAGTCATAATGAAAACACCTTTGCTCACAGAAATGAATTCCACTTAGCAGTTAAAGACGAGGCACAATTTCTCACATGGGTTTGATTTTCATCTGAATCTCCTGATCTTATGTCCCTTTACAGATAAAATCGTTATAATTGAAATAAATTCAAAGGGAATAGGAGAATGTACATAACAAAAATGTTTGAAATTTGAACCTTCTCTTTAATTAAGAATCAATATAACTGAGAACATTCATCGAGCATAAGTATCTGAAAATTTAGTCAAGAAGATGTTAAATCACATGGTTTTATAAAGACTTTAAAAGGATAAAACTTTATTCTAATTTTTTTAATAATTTGGTTATTTGAATGTTTTTGGTAAATTTTGGTTATTTGAATGTTTTTGGATTTTCTTTTTAAATGAAAGTAAACACTCTTATATACAAACAAAAAATAAGAGATTAGGAATGAATGTTATCTGGATTCAACATTCCTAGACGGCCTAGGAAGTATTGAAACTTGGTTTCGTCTAAAGCCTTAGTAAAGACATCGGCAATTTGATCTTCTGTGTTTATGAAGTGCAATTCGATATGACCTTTTTGTATGTTGTCTTTGAGGAAATGATATCGAATATCAATGTGTTTTGTCATGGAATGGTGCACTGGATTGTGAGAAATGGCAATTGCGCTGGTTGAGTCACAAAATATTGGAATTTGTGATACTTTGTAGCCATAGTCACGTAATTGAGTTTGCATCCACATGACTTGTGAACAGCAGCTTGCGGCAGCTACATATTCAGCTTCTGCGGTTGAAGTGGACACGCATGATTGTTTCTTTGAAGTCCAACTTACAAGTCTGCCTCCAAGAAATTGGCAAGAACCAGATGTGCTTTTTCTGTCTAGTCTGCATCCTCCATAGTCGGAGTCGGTGAAGGCATTAAGCTGAAAATCAGAGTTAGCTGGATACCAAAGGCCAAGAGATGGAGTTCCTTTAAGATATTTGAAAATTCTTTTCACAGCTATGGCATGAGATTCCATAGGATTGGCTTGGTATCTGGCATAGACACATGTAGAGAACATGATGTCGGGTCTGCTGGCTGTGAGGTATAGGAGTGATCCTATCATTCCTCGATATTTCTTTTGATCAACAGGCTTGCCATTTAAGTCTGCATCTAATTTGTAACCAAGGGACATTGGGGTTTTAGCTGTATTGGATTTGTCAAGAGAAAAACGAGTTAGAAGATTTTTGACATAATTTTCTTGATTGATGAAAATTCCATCTGATGATTGTTTGACTTGTAGTCCAAGAAAAGTAGTCATTTCTCCTATCATGCTCATCTCAAATTTGCTCTTCATCAAATCTGCAAACTTGATACTCAAGGATTCATCAGTAGAACCGAAAATAATGTCATCGACATATATTTGAACGATTAACAGATGTTTATTAAAAATTTTACGAAAGAGAGTTTGATCAATTGAACCTCTTTTGAAACCTGATTCTTCTAGAAATGTTGACAGTGTTGAATACCAGGCTCGAGGTGCTTGTTTTAAGCCATAAACGGCTTTTTGTAACTTAAAACTGTGATTTGGGAACTGTGGATCTTCAAAACCTGGAGGTTGTTGAATATACACATCACGATCAATTTCTCCATGTAAAAATGCACATTTTACATCCATTTGGTAAACTTTGAAGTTCTTGTGTGCTGCATATGCTAGAAAGATACGAATGGCTTCGAGTCTTGCAACAGGAGCATAAGTTTCATCGTAATCGATTCCTTCTTGTTGAGAATAGCCCTTGACGACAAGTCTTGCTTTGTTTCGACAGACTATGCCTTGATCATCAGTTTTGTTTCTGAAAACCCATCTTGAACCTACTACAGTAACATCGGGAGGAGTAGGAACAAGATCCCATACTTGGTTTCTTTCGAATTCAGCTAGTTCTTCTTGCATGGCTTTGACCCAGTCTGGATCTTTGAGAGCTGAATGGATGGTTTTGGGTTCAGTCATGGATAAGAATGCTCCGTATAAGCATTCATTTGAGGAAGCGGCTCTTGTTTGAATACCAGAATTAGGATCTCCTATAATTTGTTCTGCAGGATGATTTCTGGTCCATTTGTTTAGGCGAGTTTTTTCAGGTATTTCGATTGGTGTTTCTATGTCCCATTGTTCTTCTTGGTCAGGTGATTCTGTTGGGAATAGATTTTGGTTGTTGTCATATATGTCTTTTTGGATTATAGGGTGAGAATGAGGTAAAGAAGGTTCCCCCATAGATGATGCACTGGGATCATTTTGAACAGGTGGATTGGGAGTGTTTAAAGAGGAATTCAGTGTTGGTAATTCCCCCTCGACTTGACCTGCATTTTCTTGGTTTGATTGTGAAGTTTCTGCATCGGAGGTTCCTGTAGGAATTGTAGAAGATGTTAGAAATTCATAACTATAAGCGGTTTTGGGTTGTTCAAAAAGTAAATCAAGATCAATTTCTATGTTCATGTCAGGAGTTGGTGTTTGTGGATTTGGATTTTGAAAAATAGTATCTATCATTTGTGAACCAAAATGTTCACGATCCAATTTTCTGACATAAAATTCATCGAAGTGGACATCGGTACTTTCTTCAATTACTCTTGTACGTTTGTTCAGTACTCGATAAGCAGCTGAGGTAAAAGAGTAACCAAGGAAAATTCCTTCGTCTGATCTTGATTCAAATTTTGAAAGATGATCTTTGTTATTCTTTATGAAGCATCGACAACCAAAAATATGAAAGAATTTGATGTTTGGTTTTCGGTTATTAATGACTTCATATGGTGTTTTATGAAGTTGTTTGTGGACTAAAGAACGATTTTGAGTATAGCAAGCTGTGGCTATTGCTTCTGCCCAGAAGTATTGTGGCAGATCAGCAAAGATGAGCATTGATCTTGCAGCTTCACACAGAGTTCGGTTCTTTCTTTCAACAACGCCGTTTTGTTGAGGAGTGTAAGGGGCTGAGAAGTTGTGTTCGATGCCTTTGTTTTTGAGAAATGAGTCTAGAGTTATGTTTTTGAACTCTAAACCATTGTCACTTCGGATTGTTCGAACTGGTCGTTTGAGCTTTAATTCAATCTGTTTGATGAAGTTGATTATTTCTTCAGGTGCTTCTGACTTTAGCCTTAAAAAGAAAACCCAAGTAAAGCGTGAGTAATCATCAATAATAACAAGGATGTATTTCTTCCCTTTTATGCTTTGGGTTTTTGCAGGGCCGCAAAGATCAATGTGCAGTAATTCTAGTGGTTCGGATACACTAGATTCAGGAATGCTTTTATGAGAGGATTTGGACAGTTTTCCTCCTTCACAAGCTGCACAAAGAGTTTCATTATCAAGTTTCAGAAGCGGCAGTCCGCGAACAAGATCATTTGCAATCAACTTGTTGATGTAGCCGAAGTTGAGATGGGAAAGACGACGATGCCACAACCAGCTAATATCAGCTGAAGCTTTGGATAAGAGACAGATGTCTGGTTTTCCATAGATAAGGTCCATATCTAGTGGATACATGTTGCCTAGACGATCAGAATTGACTAGAATGGCTTTGGTCTTGGCATCCGTGATTATGCTTCGCTGTTTGGTGAAAAGAACTTCATGATTGTTATCACAAAGTTGTGATACGCTGATTAGATTGTGTTTCAGGCCGTCAACGTAGGCTACTTTCTTGATGGTGAAGTGACCATTTGTTATGTTTCCATAACCTTTGATTCTTGCAGTCATGTTGTTTCCAAAAGTCACATCTTGTTTGGATTCTGTGGGTTTGAAGTCTCGTAGAAAGCTTTGGTTTCCTGTCATATGCTTGGAGCAGCCACTATCGATATACCATGTGCCATCCTTGGGCTCTCCAACACAAAATGCCTGCAATTAGACAGAAATTTTAGGTACCCAAACCATGGTGGGTCCTGATTTGTTAATGGTTTTTGGTGATTTGAAATCATTATGGTTTCTGTTAATTTGACGAAGTGGTTGAGGCTTGATTTGACTTATCAGATTTTCCCAATTTAAGATTTGTTTTTGAAAACCTGTTAGTTGAAATGATCTTTGATTTTGTGAAAGGTATCCTATATGTGAAGATCTGTTTGATAACCTTTCTTTGTATCTAGGATCTGAATGGTTTTGGAAAACACTTTGATGATGGAATGGAATTTGGTGAAATGATGGTTTCTGAAAGTTCCTTGAGAGATTGAAGTTTATCTTTTGAAAGTGACTTTGAATCGGTTTTTGAAAAGGTATTTGTTTTTGTGGCATAGTGCTTGGTTTCAAAGGTTTTTCTTTGAAAACAATGGGCCTGCTTTGTTCTTTTGGTTTACAGACAGTTTGAATGGTTTGTTTATTTGTCTGTTGTTTCCTTGAATACTTTTGTCCCAAATTGTTCTTTCCAATAAAGGTTGAGTTTAAAGAGGGAAAGACAGTTGGAGCAGAAGTACTACCATTTTGATAATCAGAATTTTCTCCATTTAAGAAATTTTCAAGTTTGATTGTGCCATCATTCAATGTTAGTTTAGTAGATCTCAATTGATGAGTTACTGAACTAGCAGAGTCTGATTCAGATTTTAAGACTCTTTTGAAAGACTTTTTGGAAACAGTGAAAGCAGTATCATCTGGGCTACAGTTGATAACTGTTTCATCATCTGAATCGTCCTCATTGGCAGATGAGAAAAAATCTGGTTGAGGTGGTTTAGAGTTTTCACTAATTGTCCCATTTTTCTTTTCAGTCTCTTCATTTTCAAAGGATTCTCTTCCAATTCCCGGTTTATAATTCGTATCAATTTTGCCAGTTCCTAAGTTATTTGCTTTAGTGAAAACATCATCACTTAATTTTCTGGCAATATTGATAGAATCCAGTTTTCCTTGAAATCTTTGAATTTCGGATTCAAGAAATTTGTTTTGCTTTGAAGAATCATCTAGTTTTAGAGTTAAACTAGTGTTTTTGTCAGTTAAATCTTGAACCTTTTGTTTTAACTGAAGGACTTCCTTTTCTAAGATATCTTTTATTTCAGATGAAATAACAGATTGATTTTTTATTTCTAAGTCCCTTTTTTGTTTTAGAGCTTCATTTAATTGTTCTAGGATGTGATTATTTTCTTCAGTTTTTCGTTCAATGTCTCTTTCAAGTTTGTCTCTAGTCCTTGTGGATTCTCCAAATCTGAGTTGCAAGGTTTGTAATTCAGATTTGTAGATATCAGATTTGACTATAGTGTCATGATACAGTCTGAGATCAGCTTTTAGACTGTTCTCAATCTTAGTCATGTGGGACTCAAATGGTGTTCTTGAAAGACCGAGATCTGAGATCATAGACCATACCTGATCGATGACATATGGAGCTCTTGTGGTTGGTTCGTTGTCAGCCATGAAGCAGAAGTTTGATTGAGCGGGTTCAGTGTCGGTTTCATCATCAGAAGTTGGCCAGTATTCCACGCTAGGTTCGTGGAATGCCATCAAAGCTTTTTGCTTTGCTTTCTGTTCTTGTTTCTTCAGCTCTTCGGCTTTGTGAGCATAATAGGCTGAGTCTTTGACTTTGACTTTGGCTCGACAATCTCGGGCATAATGATTTAGTCCTTTGCATTTGTGACAAATGATTACGTCATCATCATCATCGTTATTGTCAGCCTTTTGGCTCTTAACGGGTGGTCTTTCAGATGTTTGAGTTTGTTTCTGTTGAGATGGTTGTGAATGATTTTTCTGAAATCCAGAACTTTGGTTATTATAAGAGTTGTGATTATTTTGAAAACCGCGATTCTGAAAGTTTTGTCCAAAAGTGGATCTTTGTTGAAAATTTGGTCTGAAGTTTGATTGATTATGATGTGGCAAAAATCTTTCGAGATTAGTGTTTGCTACCAAAGCGCACAATTGTTGGTAATCAGCTTCATTATTTGGATCAGACAAGTCACACGAATTACTTGAAAAAGCTTGGTTTTGATTTAAATCACTTTGACTTTGATCATGAAAATGTGTTTGGTTTTGAGAGGAGGTTGACAACAAAGCAAGTGGTCCTCCAAAAGAAGTAGACGTTGGTGGGTCAATCGAGGATTCATACGATTGTAATTCTCCGTACAGATTGTACAAAGATTCAGTGTGAATTGCCGGATTTCCCTGAATGATTAGTTTGACCATTTTCCAGCTTTCATAAAGGTTGTTTAAAAATTTGAGGTTTATCTCATGCTGTGACTTTTTGATGCCCAGATTATTCATTTTGATGGTAATGAGATTGAATCTGTCATGAGCATCATGGATGGTCTCATGTGAAAACATTTTGAAGTTGTCAAATTCGTTTAAAACAGATGTTTTCTTGTTTCCAATGATTCTCTCATTTCCTTCAAAACGATTTTTCAAAGTTTGCCAAATTTGGTTTGCAGTTAAAAGGATTATATCATTCATTTGGCTAAGAATACTGTGGGGTATTCCAGATACAAGCTCCTTTTTGGCTTGAAGTTCAAGTTTCTTCCTTTCATTTAGTATATCCAAGTTACTCGTAAGAGAGGTCATGTTATCTGGTAGAGATCCGTCTACACATTTCCACACGTCTTCACTTATAGAGTTGAGATGAAGATTCATACGACCTACCCATGATTTATATTCTTCGGGAATAAGAATGGGTGCTCGAGTACCTGAACCTATACTGTTAGCAATAGATACAGAATTTATGTTTGAGTAGTTTGCGGAAGACATTTTTGTTTTTTTTTTTTTGTTAACGAAAATGTGATGTTAAAATGAAATTTTTAAAGAAAACTTATTGGTGGTTTTTTAAAAACGCTACACAAAAGTTTTCGACAAAAATTTTCAAAATAAATCACACAAGTAATTTTTAAATGTTTTTTTTTTAATATATTTAATTTTTTTTTGATGAACAAGTGATATTAAGATGAAATTTTTAAAGGAAACTTATTGGTGGTTTATAAAAACACTACACAAAAGTTCACGACAAAAATTTCAGATTAAATCACACGAGCTCTGATACCAATTGTTGAAAATACGTTAGCTGATCTCCACGAACAAGGTTTTTAAGCCTATTACCGTGTGACAGATATGTATTTTATCTATATTATGCGGAATAAAATAAAGCGGTAAATCTAAACTAGACAGTATTTAAATAGACAGAAAGCGGTAAATAAAGTAAATGTTAGAAGTTAGAGGTTAGATGTAATAAACGCCATTATCAACGATAACGTGTTTTTACAATAAGTAAAAAGGTTAGAAGTTAGAAGTTAGAAGTTAGAAATTAGATGTTAAATGTAATAAACGCCATTATCAACGATAACGTGTTTTTACAATAAATAAAAAAGGTTAGAAGTTAGAAGTTAGAAGTTAGATGTCTCGGTTAAATACAGTCCACATATGTTTTCGTTGTCACGGTTCAATTCGGGTGTATTGGAAGTTTGGTACAGTTGATTTATTACAGTTTAAATAAATCAATAACGACACATATAATTTTAAAAGAACTTATCGATAGTTGCGGAAGATAGCGTTTTTCTTGATATGTCGATTTCTTGTTCTTCACGGTGAGATGATGTTTTGGTGATTTTTGGTGTCGGGTAAGGGTTGTTTAGAGGTTTGGAGTTTGGTGTCGGGTAAGGGTTGTTTGGAGGTTTGAGGTTTGGTGTCGGGTGGAGGTTTTGTTTCTTGCGGTTTTTCGGTTTGATCCTCGTTGCCAAATGCAGAGATTATAGAATTTAGAGGCTTCTGGTCGTGAGTATGCTTGAGGATAGTAAGAATATGTTGTATATGTTGTGTTGAAATCAGCAAGATGAAGCATCTATTTATAGTCTGTTCCAGCGGAGATCGGGTCGCGATCTTTATGGGATCGGGTCGCGATCTCGAGTGGTTCCCGCTTTTGTGCTGGCCACTACCCGTCTCGGTGGAGTTGGTCGCTGAGATCGGGTCGCGATGGGATAAAGATCGGGTCGCGATCTAGGTCGGGTCGCGATCGATGGAAGATCGGGTCGTGATCTCAAGTTGTTCCCTGCTTTTGTGCTGGCCACTACCCGACTCGGTGGAGTTGGTCGCTGAGATCGGGTCGCGATGTATAGATGATCGGGTCGCGATCTAGGTCGGGTCGCGATCGATGGAAGATCGGGTCGCGATCTCGTCGGGTTGCCATAGGCTCGCGATCCTTGGTCAGCAAAGCGTCACGTGTTTGTCACTTAGATCGGGTCGCGATCTGGGTTGGATCGGGTCGCGATCTACACTGTTACAGCCTTTTTCTTCTTTTGTTTTGATTTTCTTCATTTCGCGACACATGAGCTGTTGGGTCGCGATTTCTGTCGCTGGGTGACATTTTTGCTCTTTGGTACATAGCGTCATTTTCTCCGGTTTGGTTGATCTCGAATTTATGCAATCTGAAATAAACTGTTAATAAAAACATTTCGACTTATTTCAGTGATGGTCACATAAAAACATAAAAACATTATTCAACACAATGTCCGAAACCAATGGCCACCAACAAAGATGACATCGGGCTACATCTTTTTAAGTACGATAGTGGGTGCCTTCCGGCTAATGCAACCATAGCTCTCCCGTTTGCAATTGGAAATTATTCTCCTACGATCAACAACAGCTCATTAAACATTGGAGAAGCTACAAACGAGCAAGAAGATCAACGTAATACGCCATGTAGGGAAGAAGCTACAAACGAGAAAGAAGATGCTACAGCTACATGGCCATGCTCGCAAACAATTAGCAAGGTTACCGTTACCTCTCCTACTGTTGCTGATTATGAAGAACCCGACATGGAAAAACCTTCCTCAACGCCTATGCTACAAAAAACGGATGAATTGCAAGACAAATGGGGGTAACACTTCCTCTTATCCTAGCTTTAACTTTAAATCATCTAATTATTCTAAAGAAAAGAATGGCATGTGCTCCAACTTTGGCCTACAACTTAAAGAATCCAATGAGGATAATCATAACACTCCCACTATGCTTGTTGACTATACTCATTTGCCCAAAAATCAGCCGAAACATCCTTCTATAAAGACTAATATTCCTTCTATTTTGGGTCCACTTCCTAAAGCAATATTGTCTAAAGATTTGAATACAATTTCGGCCACTTATTCCATTTCAAAACCAATACGTGGACCTTCATTACCTACTAACAATAATGATCAGCCCATGTCTATTTCTCCAATTAAAGAAGCCCAAAATTGTTTAAATGTCCAAGCCAAAACTCACAATGGTGACATAGGTGGACAAAATAAGCCCAATTACCCAATTTATTCTAAACAACATCAACATCATTTAATTTTTGATAATATAAATCATGGAAATAAAAATAAAGACAAAAATGCTTGGGATAGATCATTACCTTTTCTTAATAATTCACATGCTAATATCATTACCGGATCACAAAAACATGCAAACTATGAGTTTCGTTTTATTCCTAATTTGAGTAATGATATTAATGTTCCCGTGGATATCCCTTTAACGGCCGTTAATAAAGTTTGTGAAACTTTTGCACGGACTATTTGTGGGTATTTTGTCGGAATAAATATGAATTATTCGGATGTTCGTTATCTAGCATCCAAAATGTGGTCTATACATGGTCTTCAAGATGTGCTTCTAAATGGAAAAGGTGTTTACCTATTTAAATTTAGTGATGACAAAGGTCTTCATCATGTTATCACTCATGGACCTTGGACATTTAAGGGTGTCCTGATTGTCATCCAAAAATGGCGTCCCGGACTCGGTATTCATAAGAACAACCACGACAAGCTTCCTCTCTGGATTAAAATCCATGATATTCCCTATGAGGCTTGGAGTGATGATGATCTTAGCCATATTGCCTCAAAAATCGGTAAGCCTCTTGCTATGGACTCCTATACAGCTAATATGTGCAAGTATGCGGCTGGAAAGTCAGGTTATGCTCGTATCCTTCTTGAGATCCCCACAAAATCCTCTTGGGTGGATAAAGTGATTATCCGAATTCCTGATCCGGATACTCTAAAATTTTCCACCCATACTCTTCGTATTGAGTATGAATGGAAACCCCCTATGTGCTCTCATTGTATGGTTTATGGTCATGAAACGAACAACTGTATGCATGTCATCTCTAAGATTAATGAAGCTAAGACCAAAGATAAAATGCCTATTCATCATGTTATAGTAGATTCTCCTATACATCTTGATGATGGTTTTACGCCGGTTACTAAAAAGAAAAATATATCGAAAAAAGGCCCAAATAATGAAAATACCTCTAATGATATTCCACAAACTAATTCTAAGATTAATACCCAAAGGGTTAGGATGGCTAAAGAATCTTCAAAAAACAAAGTTTATAATAAAAATTATAAAAATAATAATAAGTCTCGATCCCAGTATCGCCCTGCCCCTTTAAAGAACCGACCTCCCATTCTACCTCATTCTACTATTCCCTCCCAGAAGGACTCTATAGGTGTAGTAGGTTTCCCTAGCCCTATCATTCGCCTTTCTTCCTCCCAGCCCATAAATCAGTCTGCTTCCTCCACCCCTTTATTCAACGCCTTCTCCATTTTAGAGGCTTGTTCCTCTGACGTCACGGATACTCCCTCTACTTTTGTCCCCCTGCCCCATTCTGGTACTCCTTCCCATTCTAGTCCTGATGACTTTGATCCTGATGACGATGACCTAATCGTTGAGGATAATAGTCTTGAGGTTGATTCTGATATTGGTGAAACTGCCCAGTTCATTGTTAATGAATCTGGATCCTATAATGATCACCCTATGATAGCTCCGGTGTCCGAGCAGATAGACTCCACCCCCCCTCCTAGTTTCCATATGACGCACATCGGTGCTTGGAATACTCACGGTTTATGTAAGCCTTCTCATCAGAAAGCCTTGAGAGATCTTATCCGCGATCAAAATCTTCATATTTGTGCTTCTCTTGAGACTCGTGCTTCCTTCCCTAACCTCCCTCTTATCTGTAGTCGTACTTTTGGCTCCTGGTCTTGGTCGTCCAACGGTCTTTTTTCCCCTAGAGGGACTAGAATTGTTGTTGCTTGGGATCCGTTTGCCATTGATATGATGCTTATCGACTTAAATGATCAGGTTATGCATTTCAAAGTTAATATTCGTGATTCTAATAAATCTTTTTTCTGCTCTTTCGTCTATGCTCATAATGATCACATGATGCGTCGCTCTCTCTGGCATTCTCTTGCGGTCCATAAGAATATGGTTAGAGATACCCCCTGGATTATTTTGGGTGATTTCAATGTTGCTCTTGATATTAAAGATAGCACCTCCGGGTCGTCGGGCCTTTCTCGTGCTATGGAGGATTTCAGGGACTGTGTCAATCTGATGGAAATGGAGGATCTTAACTATAAAGGTCTCTTCTACACATGGACCAAATCTCCTAATGGTTCGGGGGGAATCCTCAAGAAGATCGATCGTGTCATGGGAAATACTCAATTCGTTGCTTCCTTCCCTTCCTCTACTGTTAATTTTCTCCCTTACCGTTCGCCCGATCATACTCCTGCTGTGCTTTCTCTCCCCCATAGTGCCCCTTTCCAACCTAAACCTTTCAAGTTCCCTAATTTCCTGACTTATAAGAAAGATTTCAAGCAGATTGTTGCCTCTTCTTGGAACCCCAATATCACTGGATATCGGATGTATAAGGTTTTCAAAAACCTTAAAAATCTGAAAGTGCCTATACGTAAAATGCTTCGCAACCAGGGAAACCTCTTTTCTAAGGTTATCTCTCTTCGTAATGAACTTGATAGAGTTCAGATTGCTTTGGATCGTGATCCTTTCAATAAGGAGCTTCGTGAAGAACAATGCAGGTACCTCCTCGCTTATAACGAGGCTAGCCTGGATGAAGAGAGGTTCCTAAAACAAAAGGCTAAGGTTAACTGGCTGCGTGAGGGTGATAAAAATTCGGCTTTTTTCCACAAAGCGGTTAAAAGCCGTAAATCTCGCAATCGTATTAATTCTACCCAGGATGCTCAAGGTAATTGGATCTCTGGAAAGGATCTTCCTAATCTGTTTGTTTCTCACTTTCAAGCCTTTTTGGGTTCTGTCTAGCCTTCCAATGCTATTCGTGATCCTTCTTCCCTCTTCTCTAATAAGCTCTCCCCCCTCCAGTCTGACGCCATGCTTACTCCTGTTACAGACGCGGAGGTTAAGTGTGTCCTGTTCCAGATGGGTGATGATAAAGCTCCTGGTTCTGATGGTTTCTCTGCTAAGTTCTTCAAGTCTGCTTGGGATATTGTGGGTCCTGATTTCTGTATGGCTGTTAAGGAATTCTTCTATTCTGGCAAACTTCTTAAGTCTTTCAACAGCACCATCCTTGCGCTCATCCCTAAAGTTGATTCCCCTTCCAAAGTCACTGATTTCCGCCCTATAGCTTGTTGTAACGTTGTTTACAAATGTATCAGCAAGATTATTGCGGATCGTATCAAAAACCATCTTTCTTCTCTGGTTGATGAAAACCAGTCTGCTTTCATCCCTGGTCGTTTGATCACCGACAACGTCCTTCTTGTCCATGAACTCATGCGTGATTATCATCGTCATCGTGGTCCTCCTAGGTGTGCTTTTAAGGTTGATATTCAAAAAGCGTACGACACAGTTGACTGGTCGTTTCTGAGGACCATCTTGTTCGGGTTTGGTTTCCCCGATCGTATGATTGACTGGATCATGACATGTGTTTCCACGGTAGCTTACTCTGTGAGTATCAATGGGAATACTCACGGATATTTTGACGGTAAAAGGGGCCTTCGGCAGGGTGACCCCCTTTCTCCTTATCTCTTCACACTTGTCATGGAAGTACTTAACCTTATGATCAAGAGAAACATCCATGATTCTGACTCCTTTAAATTCCATAGACAATGTGATGATCAAAGTATCACCCATCTCTGCTTTGCCGACGATCTCCTTCTCTTCTGTCATGGTGATAGCTCTTCGGTTAGAATAATCTGTGATTCTCTTGAGGAATTCTCTGGGGTTTCTGGCCTCCATCCAAATATTACAAAGAGTGAAGCTTTCTACTGTAATGTTGGTGAGAGGACCAGGGCTGCCATTGATCTTATTGTTAAGTTTCCTGAGGGCTCTTTCCCTGTCCGATACCTTGGCGTTCCTCTCATCACAACGCGTCTTGCCCACAAAGACTGTAAAGGCCTTGTTGATAAAGTCAAATGCAGGATTAATGACTGGAAAAACAAATCTCTTTCCTTTGCTGGTCGTCTCCAGCTCATCCTCTCTGTCCTTTCTCCTACTCAAATCTATTGGGCTTCTGTTTTTATTCTGCCTAAATCTATCTCTAACGATATTGAGAAGCTCATGAGAGGCTTCCTCTGGCGCCATGCTGAGTTAAAGCGTGGTAAAGCTAAAGTCTCCTGGAAAACTGTTTGCCTTCCTAAGGAACATGGTGGTCTTGGCATACGTAACCTTGCTATCTGGAATGTTGCCCTTATGGCTTCCCATGTTTGGAGACTCCTTTCCAAGAAAGAGTCCCTATGGGTTAAGTGGATCCACTCATACCGTTTATGTGGTCGAAACTTTTGGGATGCCCCCAAAAAATACGGTTCTGGATTTGCCTGGCGTAACATCCTGGATATGTGGGATAAGATAAGGGAGTATATAGTTTCCCAGATAGGTGATGGATGCTCTACTTCTGCTTGGTTGGACAACTGGTACCCTGCGGGACCTCTTTCTAATTTCTTGTCTGCCTGTGACATCCATGATGCGGGGTTCACTCCTGATACTAAGGTTGCTGACCTGGTTCTTAACGGATCTTGGGTTCGGCCTCATTGTTGGAGGGATTCCCATGGTGCTCTTCTTTCTCATAACCCTCCTACTATTTCCACGTCCGTCCCTGATAAAATCCTTTGGAGATCTAGAGACGGTCAACTCTCTCCTTTCTCTGTTCGATCTGTGTGGCAGTCTATTCGCCCCTATCAACATCCGGTCTTTTGGTTTCATCTTGTTTGGTTCTCTCAGAACATCCCCAGACATGCTTTCATTCTTTGGGTTGCTCTTAAAGATCATCTTAAGACTCATGATAAAATCAAAATTTGGGACACTAATTCCAATCTCATTTGTGCGTTATGCGGGGACTGTCCGGATTCCCTTTCCCATCTCTTCTTTGAATGCTCTTTCACTTCTTTGGTTTGGAATGACCTCCATCATGTCATGAATCTCTCCTTCTCCACTGATAGCTGGTCTGATATCATTAGTCAACTCAACCCCATTAATAAGAACAAGACCATTTGGTCCATCATTAGAAGACTTGTTTTTGCTAGAGTGGTCTACCACATCTGGCGGGAAAGAAATTTACGCATTTTTACAAAAATAAAAAGATCTCATCATGCTGTAGTGAATATTGTTAAGGATAATATCCGCTGTAGACTGCTGAGTCTTTCTTTGAAAAGTTGCACTAATGTTGATTTGGCTAAAACTATTTGGACCCTCCCTTAATTTTCTTCCTCTAAGCTTTCTTTTTTCTCTGCTTGTTTTGGCTTGTATGGTTTGCTTGTTTTGCAGGTTACTCTCCTTTATGTTATTGTTTGCTTATGGTTCCTTCTCTTGTTTTGGTTCCTAGTTTAGCTTGTTGTCCGTTGGGGCCTGTCCCGATGGATTTTCTGTTTTTTGGTGGGGAGTCCCCAGTCTTATATTGTATTTATTCTTTTTATTAATAAAATTTGCTAGAGGTGCCGCCCTCTTTACCCAAAAAAAAAACTAGAAAACTCTAATAACATCATTTGCAACATTCAAAAACCCTAATTAATCATATGAAAACTAGAAAACCCTAATCCATCATATGAAAACTAGAAAACCCTAACCCATCATATGAAAACTAGAAAACCCTAATCCATCATATGAAAACTAGAAAACCCTAACAACATCATTTACAACATCCAAAAACCCTAATCCATCATATGAAAACTAGAAAACCCTAATCCATCATATGCAACATTCAAAAACCCTAATCCATCTAATGAGAACTAGAAAACCCTAATCCATCATATGAAAACTTGAAAACCCTAATAACGTCTTTTGCAACATTCAAAAACCTTAATCCATCATATAGAAACTTGAAAACCCTAATAACATCATTTGCAACATTCAAAAACCCTAATCCTTCATATGAGAACTAGAAAACCCTAATAACATCATTTGCAACATTCAAAAACCATAATCCATCATACGAATACTAGAAAACCCTAATAACATAATTTGCAACATTCAAAAACCCTAATCCATCATATGAAAACTAGAAAACGCTAATCCATCATATGAAAACTAGAAAACCCTAATAACATCATTTGCAACATTCAAAAATCCTAATTCATCATATGAAAACTTGAAAAATCTAATAACATCATTTGAAACATTACAAAACTCTAATCCATCATATGAAAACTAGAAAAACCTAATAACATCATTTGCAACTTTCAAAAACCTTAATCCATCATATAAAACTAGAAAACCCTAATCCATCATATGAAAACTAGAAAACCCTAATAACATCATTTGCAACATTCAAAAACCCTAATCCATCATATGAAAACTAGAAAACCCTAATCCATCATATGAAAAGTAGAAACCCCTAATAACATCATTTACAACATTGAAAAACACTAATCCATTATATGAAAACAAGAAAACCCTAATAACATCATTTGCAACATTCAAAAACCCTAATCTATCATATGAAAACTAGAAAACCCTAATAACATCATTTGCAACATTCAAAACCCTAATCCATCATATGAAAACTAGAAAACCCTAATAACATCATTTGCAACATTCAAAAACCCTAATCCATCATATGAAAATAAGAAAACGCTAATAACATCATTTGCAACATTAAAATACCTTAATCCATCAAATGCAAACTAGAAAACCCGAATCTATCATATGAAAACAAGAAAACCCTAATAACATCATTTGTAACATTCAAAAACCCTAATCCATCATATGAAAACTAGAAAACCCTAATCCATCATACAAAAACTAGAAAACCCTAATAACATCATTTGCAACATTCAAAAACCCTAATTAATCATATGAAAACTAGAAAACCATAATCCATCATATGAAAACTAGAAAACCCTAATCCATCATCGAAAAATTAAAAATCCCTAATAACATCATTTCTAACATTCAAAAACCCTAATCCATCATATGAAAACTAAAAAACCCTAATAACGTCATTTGCAACATTCAAAAACCCTAATCCATCATATGAAAACTAGAAAACTCTAATAACATCATTTGCAACATTCCAAAACCCTAATCCATCATATGAAAACTAGAAAACCCTAACCCATCATATGAAAACTAGAAAACCCTAATCCATCATATGAAATCTAGAAAACCCTTATCCATCATATACATCATTCAAAAACCCTATTCCATCTAATGAGAACTAGAAAACCCTAATCCATCATATGAAAACTAGAAAACCCTAATAACGTCATTTGCAACATTCAAAAACCTTAATCCATCATATAGAAACTTGAAAACCCTAATAACATCATTTGCAACATTCAAAAACCCTAATCCTTCATATGAAAACTAGAAAACCCTAATAAATAACCATTTGCAACATTCAAAAACCCTAATCCATCATACGAATACTAGAAAACCCTAATAACATAATTTGCAACATTCAAAAACCCTAATCCATCATATGAAAACTAGAAAATCCTAATAACATCATTTGCAAAATCAAAAACCCTAATCAATCGTATGAAAACGAGAAAAACCTAATAACATCGTTTGCAACATTCAAAAACCCTAATCCATCATATGAAATCTAGAAAACCCTAATCCATCATATGAAAACTAAAAAACCCTAATAACATCATTTGCAACATTTAAAAACTTTAATACATCATATGAAAACTAGAAAACCCTAATAACATCATTTGGAACATTCAAAAACCCTAATCCATCATATGAAAACTAGAAAACCCTAATAACATCGTTCGCAACATTCAAAAACCCAAATCCATCATATGAAAACTAGAAAACCCTAATCCATCACATGAAAACCAAAAAACCCTAATCCATCATCTGAAAACTAGAAAACCATAATAACATCATTTGTATAATTCAAAAACCCTAATCCATCATATGAAAACTAGAAAACCCTAATAACGTTATTTGCATCCTTCAAAAACCTTAATCCATAATATGAAAACTAGAAAACCCTAATAACATCATTTGCAACTTTCAAAAACCCTAATCTATCATATGAAAACTAAAAAACCCTAATAACATCATATGCAACATTCAAAAACCCTAATCCATCATATGAAAACTATAAAACTCTAATCCATCATATAAAAACTAGAAAACCCTTATAACATCATTTTCAACATTCAAAAAGCTTAATCCATCATATGAAAATTTGAAAACCCTAATAACATCATTTGCAACATTCAAAAACCCTAATCCATCATATGAATACTAGAAAACCCTAATAACATAATTTGCAACAATAAAAAATCCTAATCCATCATGTGAAAACTAGAAAACCCTTATAACATCATTTGCAACATTTAAAAACCCTAATCCATCATATGAAAACTAGAAAACCCTAATCCATCATATGAAAAGTAGAAACCCCTAATAACATCATTTACAACATTCAAAAACACTAATCCATTATATGAAAACAAGAAAACCCTAATAACATCATTTGCAATATTCAAAAACCCTAATCCATCATATAAAAACTAGAAAACCCTAATAACATCATTTGCAACATTCAAAAACCCTAATCCATCATATGAAAACTAGAAAACCCTAATAACATCATTTGCAACATTCAAAAACCCTAATCCATCATATGAAAACAAGAAAACCCTAATAACATCATTTGCAACATTAAAATACCTTAATCCATCAAATGAAAACTAGAAAACCCGAATCCATCATATGAAAACAAGAAAACCATAATAACATCATTCGCAACATTCAAAAACCCTAATCCATCATATGAAAACTAGAAAACCCTAATCCATCATACAAAAACTAGAAAACCCTAACAACATCATTTGCAACGTTCAAAAACCCTAATTAATCATATGAAAACTAGAAAACCCTAATCCATCATATGAAAACTAGAAAACCCTAATCCATCATTTTAAAACGAGAAATCCCTAATAACATTATTTGCAACATTCAAAAACCCTAATCCATCATACGAATACTAGAAAACCCTAATAACATAATTTGCAACATTCAAAAACCCTAATCCGTCATATGAAAACTAGAAAACGTTGATCCATCATATGAAAACTAGAAAACCCTAATAACATCATTTGCAACATTCAAAAATCCTAATTCATCATATGAAAACTTGAAAAATCTAATAACATCATTTGCGACATTAAAAAACTCTAATCCATCATATGAAAACTAGAAAAGCCTAATAACATCATTTGCAACTTTCAAAAACGTTAATCTATCATATGAAAACTAGAAAACCCTAATCCATCATATGAAAACTAGAAACCCCTAATAACATCATTTACAACATTCAAAAACCTTAATCCATTATATGAAAACAAGAAAACCCTAATAACATCATTTGCAACATTCAAAAACCCTAATCCATCATATGAAAACTAGAAAAATCCTAATAACATCATTTGCAAAATCAAAAACCCTAATCCATCGTATGAAAACTAGAAAACCCTAATAACATCATTTGCAACATTCAAAAACCCTAATCCATCATATGAAAACTAGAAAACCCTAATCCATCATATGAAAACTAGAAAACCCTAATAACATCATTTGCAACATTCAAAAACTTTAATACATCATATGAAAACTAGAAAACCCTAATAACATCATTTGCATGTAATACCGTGTTTTTAAATTATAGAGATTTCGAGTTAATCTTGGTGTCATTAAGATTAGTTAGCTTGTTGTATGAGTTTGGGTGATTAAAAACCCATTTGGGAGAAGTTTGGACTTGAAAAATGCCAAAGCAGAGCTACACGGGTCGTGTATGGTCACATGGGTCGTGTAGAAAACCTTTAGAAACCAAACAGTAAGCCTTCCAGAGTCACACGGGTCGTGTACCTCTACACGGGTCGTGTAGAGTGTTCAAAAGGAGTCCAAAAGCCAAAACAGACCTACACGGGGCGTGTGAGTCTACACGGGTCGTGTAGAACAGCCCTACATGGGGCGTGTGAGTCTACACGGGTCGTGTAGGCCTGACAGCACTATATAAAGTGCAGAAAATGAACTTTTCGGGAAATACAGACCCATTTCGATATCCAGAGCTTCCTAAGGCGATTTTCCACCAAATTGAGCCATGAGATGCGTAAGGAAGAGTAAGGAGACTGTTGAAAAATACGATGACTGATCTCCACGAGTAAGGTTTTTAAGCCGGTTACTGTGTGACAGATATGTATTTTATCTATAATATGCGGAATAAATAAGAGTTGCGGAATAAAATAAAGCGGTAAATCTAAACTAGACAGTATTTAAATAGACAGAAAGCTGTAAATAAAGTAAATGTTAGAAGTTAGAGGTTAGATGTAATAAACGCCATTATCAACGATAAAGTGTTTTTTACAATAAAAAAAAAGGTTAGAAGTTAGAAGTCAGAAGTTAGATGTCTCGGTTAAATACAGTCCTCATATGTTTTCGTTGTCAAGGTTCAATTCGGATGTATTGGATATTTGGTACAGTTGATTTATAACAGTTTGAATAAATCAATAACGACACAAATAATTTTCAAAAGAACTTATCGATAGCTGATGAAGATGGCGTTTTCTTTGAAGCATCGATTCTCGTTCTTTACGGTAGGATGAGGTTTGGTAGTTTTTGGTGTTTGGTGAAATGGGTTTTTGGTGTCGGTTTAATTGAGATGCACGGGGTTTTTGTGGTTTAGTTTTCGTGTATGTATTTGGTAGTGGGTGTGTAGGTTTTGTAGTTTGGTATTCGGGTTGAGATTGTTTAGAGGTTTGAAGTTTGGTGTCGGGTAGAGGTTTTGTTTGGTGTCGGGTAGAGGTTTTGTTTGGTGTCGGGTAGAGGTTTTGTATGGTGTCGGGTAGAGGTTTTGTTTGGTGTCGGGTAGAGGTTTTGTTTGGTGTCGGGTAGAGGTTTTGTTTGGTGTCGGGTAGAGTATGGGTGTAGCGGTTTTCTTGAGCGTTTTGGCAGGTTTTCTTGCTCTTTGGACGTAGGATAATATTGGTGCTTGAATGGGTATGTGTGGTGTAAGTTATTTTCTGCACAAGAATGGCAAGAGGTTTGCATCTTATTTATAGTGCTGATGAACAGCGCTCGCGTCGCGACCATGTGGTCCGTCGCGTCGCGAAGGTCCATAGCTGGTGGTCGGTGCGCTTTTTGTCGGGTCAGTGCGTCTTCGCTGGTATGTCGAGCTTTTCGTCGCGTTTCCTTTTGGTCGCGTTGCTTTTGGTCGCGTCGCGAAGGATGGTGTGTTGGTAGTCTCGCGATTAGAAAGTTGGTGGTGTCACGTTGGAGCTTCGTGATGGTGTCTTCGCGTCGCGACCACCCTTGCTGTCGCGTCGCGAGCGCTGTAGCAATTTGGTCTTCTGTCTTTGTTTCTTCTTCACGTCGCGACCACTATGTCTGTCGCGTCGTGATTGCTGTAGCAGTGTGATATTTTGTATTTTGCTCTTTGGTTTGAAGCGTTACTTTCTCCGGTTTGGATGTTTTCTCAAAGTTTCTCGGGTCTTGATTTATTCTTGTTTTTGATCTTGAATTCATGCAACCTGAAATACTGATAATATTTGTTAAAAAACATTTCGACTTATTTCAGTGATGGTCACATAAAAACATAAAAACATTATTCAACAATTTCCCCCTATGTGATCATTAATGAAATGAGGAGTAAAATGTTTGATTGAAATTCTTGAAATTTGGATAAGACATTTATAAAACCATATCACTTGTTTTGAAAGAGTGTGACTAGATTTTACTTATGTTTTGAAAAATGTTTGTCAAGAATATTTGTTTCTGAATCAAAGTCTCGAGTTCGATTATCAAAAGGTTTTTGTATATGTATTTTCATAATATTCCTTAAGATTTTATAACATTTATAAAGACGACAAGTGATCTTGATAGGTCGATTCAGATGAATGCTCATAGGTATAGCTCACACTTGACTGAGGTGTTTGTTTGTTCTGGGTGCAGAACTGGTGTATAATCACTAAAGATGAGTGATATCTCTCAGTTTGAAGGTGTTGACTTATGCTTAACGTGGATTTATACCTATATACTTTAGTCACTTGGTCTTCATATTAGATAATCAATCACATAAGACTGGTTTCGGCATTACTCAGAGGGTTTCTTCATTCATGCCATTGATGTTCACTCTCTCTCCGTCGGGAAATACATGTAGAGGGGTTTAGAAGTTTTCATAGTGCATTTTGCAACTAAGAATATTCAATTATGAAAGCTACAGTATCCCGGTAAATCTTCGGTTTTGAACAGCTATATTTGATAAAGCTTTTGAGAATTCGTTGTTTTTGAGAGGTGTCTGTCTTGATGGATTGTTGTTGTAAGTCTTCTTTTTCTTTGTTGATTTGTTCACCTTTGTCTTTATCTTTTCTTGATTTGTGCGAATACACCTTGTGTAAAAGATATCTGATGTGGTTACCAATTGTGATTTGTTGACAGCATTTGTTGGATATGACTTTGTCGTTTCTTCATTTGTCAGATTCGTTATGCCAGATGATGAAGCTTTTCTTTGAAGTGGTAGGATTGAGGATAGGGATAGGTGATATAATAGACAGTTTGTCTAATATATAAGAAAATGAAAGTATCGTCCCTGGTCATTTTGATATCTAAGCAAAAATGAGACTAGCATCATGGTATAAGAGTATAAATCCTATAAGTCATAATGAAAACACCTTTGCTCACAGAAATGAATTCCACTTAGCATTTAAAGACGAGGCACAATTTCTCACATGGGTTTGGTTTTCATCTGAATCTCCTGATCTTATGTCCCTTAATAGATAAAATCGTTATAATTGAAATAAATTCAAAGGGAATAGGAGAATATACACAACAAAAATGTTTGAAATTTGAACCTTCTCTTTAATTTAGAATCAATATAACTGAGAACATTTATCGAGCATAAGTATCTGAAAATTTAGTCACGAAGATGTTAATCACATGGTTTTATAAAGGCTTTAAAAGGATAAAAATTTATTCTAATTAATTTTTTTGAAATTTTTGATTATATGGATGTTTTTGGTAAATTTTGGTTTGCGGGTGAGAATGGGGTAACGAGAGTTCCCCCATAAATGATGCACTGGGATCATTTTGGATAGGTAGATTGGGATTGTTTTAGAGAGGAATTTGGTTTTGGTGGTTCTCCCACGACTGGATCCGCATCATTTTGGTTTGATTGTGAAGTTTCGCATCGGAGGTAGTGTGGGTATGAAGTCTTGTAGAAGGCTATGGTTTGTTATCATATGCTTGGAACGGCCACTATTGATATACCATGTGCCATCCTTGGGCTCTCCAGCACAAAGTACCTGCAATTAGACAGAAAGTTTAGGTACCCAAACCATGGTGGGTCCTGATTTGTTAATGGTTTTTGGTGATTTGAAATCATTATGGTTTCTGTTAATTGGACGAAGTGGTTGAGGCTTGATTTGACTTATCAGATTTTCCCAATTTAAGATTTGTCTTTGAAAACCTGTCAGTTGAAATGGTCTTTGATTTTGTGAAAGATATCCTATATGTGAAGATCCGTTTGATAACCTTTCTTTGTATCTGGAATTTGGATGTTTTTGAAAAACATTATTATGATGGAATGGAATTTGGTGAAATGATGGTTTCTGAAAATTCCTTGAGAGATTGAAGTTTATCTCTTGAAAGCAACTTTGAATTGGTTTTTGAAAAGGTTTTTGTTTTGGATTCAAAGTTTGTTTTTGTGGCAAGAAGGCTGGTTTCAATGGTTTCTTTTGGGTTTGGTGGGTTGAAGACCTATTAGTGAAAAATCTTTTGGAAACCCTGAAATCAGTATCATCTGGGTTACAGTTGATAACTGTTTCGTCGTCTGAATTTTCCTCATTAACAGATGTGGATGGATCTGTTAGAGTTGATTCAGAGTTTTCACTATTTGTCCTGGTTTCTTGTTTGGCTTGTTCGATTTCGAAGGATTCTCTTCCTAATCCAGGTCTGTAATTCGTATCGATTTTGCCAGATCCTAAGGATGTTGCTTTGATGAAAATATCATCACTTAGCTTTCTAGCAAGATTGATAGAATCCAGTTTTCCTTGAAATCTTTGATTCTCGGATTCAAGAAGTTTGATTTGTTTTGAAGAATCATCTAGTTTTAAAATCAAACCATTGTTTTTGTCAGTTAAATCTTGAATTTTTATTTTTAACTGAAGGACTTCTATTTCTAAGGTATCTTTTATTTCAGATGGAAAAACAGATTGATTTTTTATTTCTAAGTCCTTTTTTTGTTTTAGAGCTTCATTCAATTGATCTAAGACGTGATTATATTCTTCTGATTTTCGTTCAACGTCTCTTTCAAGTTTGTCTCTAGTCCTTGTGGATTCTCCAAATCTGAGTTGCAAGGTTTGTAATTCAGATTTGCAGATATCAGATTTGACTATTGTGTCATGATATAGTTTGAGATCAGCTTTCAAACTGTTCTCAATCTTAGTCATGTGGGACTCAAATGGTGTTTTTGAAAGACCGATTTCTGAGATCATAGACCATACCTGATCGATGACATATGGAGCTCTTGAGTAGGTTGTGGAAGACATTTTTGGGTTGTTTTTTTTTTTTTTTTTTTTTTTTTTTTTTTTTTTTTGAGGAATTTATTTTAAGAATTTTTTTTTTTTTTTGATGAACAAGTGATATTAAGATGAAATTTTTAAAGAAACACAAATGGAAGGTTTTAGAATAAAACGCTAACCAAAAGTTTTCGACAAAAATTTCAGAGTAAATCACACGAGCTCTGATACCAATTGTTGAAAAATACGATGACTGATCTCCACGAGTAAGGTTTTTAAGCCGGTTACTGTGTGACAGATATGTATTTTATCTATAATATGCGGAATAAATAAGAGTTGCGGAATAAAATAAAGCGGTAAATCTAAACTAGACAGTATTTAAATAGACAGAAAGCTGTAAATAAAGTAAATGTTAGAAGTTAGAGGTTAGATGTAATAAACGCCATTATCAACGATAAAGTGTTTTTTACAATAAAAAAAAAGGTTAGAAGTTAGAAGTCAGAAGTTAGATGTCTCGGTTAAATACAGTCCTCATATGTTTTCGTTGTCAAGGTTCAATTCGGATGTATTGGATATTTGGTACAGTTGATTTATAACAGTTTGAATAAATCAATAACGACACAAATAATTTTCAAAAGAACTTATCGATAGCTGATGAAGATGGCGTTTTCTTTGAAGCATCGATTCTCGTTCTTTACGGTAGGATGAGGTTTGGTAGTTTTTGGTGTTTGGTGAAATGGGTTTTTGGTGTCGGTTTAATTGAGATGCACGGGGTTTTTGTGGTTTAGTTTTCGTGTATGTATTTGGTAGTGGGTGTGTAGGTTTTGTAGTTTGGTATTCGGGTTGAGATTGTTTAGAGGTTTGAAGTTTGGTGTCGGGTAGAGGTTTTGTTTGGTGTCGGGTAGAGGTTTTGTTTGGTGTCGGGTAGAGGTTTTGTATGGTGTCGGGTAGAGGTTTTGTTTGGTGTCGGGTAGAGGTTTTGTTTGGTGTCGGGTAGAGGTTTTGTTTGGTGTCGGGTAGAGTATGGGTGTAGCGGTTTTCTTGAGCGTTTTGGCAGGTTTTCTTGCTCTTTGGACGTAGGATAATATTGGTGCTTGAATGGGTATGTGTGGTGTAAGTTATTTTCTGCACAAGAATGGCAAGAGGTTTGCATCTTATTTATAGTGCTGATGAACAGCGCTCGCGTCGCGACCATGTGGTCCGTCGCGTCGCGAAGGTCCATAGCTGGTGGTCGGTGCGCTTTTTGTCGGGTCAGTGCGTCTTCGCTGGTATGTCGAGCTTTTCGTCGCGTTTCCTTTTGGTCGCGTTGCTTTTGGTCGCGTCGCGAAGGATGGTGTGTTGGTAGTCTCGCGATTAGAAAGTTGGTGGTGTCACGTTGGAGCTTCGTGATGGTGTCTTCGCGTCGCGACCACCCTTGCTGTCGCGTCGCGAGCGCTGTAGCAATTTGGTCTTCTGTCTTTGTTTCTTCTTCACGTCGCGACCACTATGTCTGTCGCGTCGTGATTGCTGTAGCAGTGTGATATTTTGTATTTTGCTCTTTGGTTTGAAGCGTTACTTTCTCCGGTTTGGATGTTTTCTCAAAGTTTCTCGGGTCTTGATTTATTCTTGTTTTTGATCTTGAATTCATGCAACCTGAAATACTGATAATATTTGTTAAAAAACATTTCGACTTATTTCAGTGATGGTCACATAAAAACATAAAAACATTATTCAACAGAGACTTCAATCTAACCCCGTAAACACGCTCACGATTCCTAAATCATCAAGGTGAGTAATTTATTGATTTTGGGGTTTTGAAACCCTAACTTCCATTTTCGTGTTTTAGCTATATATTGCTATATGTGTTGTTAGTAGATTGTTAGTGGATGCCTTTAGAGTTATTTTTGAGATTATTGTCGAGTTTCTACGGTTGAATTAGTAGAACCGCGAATTCGGGGGTTTCGGTAAGTATTGAGTTAATATTACCATTTATACTCTTTTGTTTCCTCTTTTGATTTATATATCTTTGAGATATATATAATTGAGATGATTGTGGATATTGGAGAATTGATTTAGACTATGGTGAAATAACCAAGTCTAACGAACAGGAGCCCGGTATGCGTAAATCGGTGGTTCCAAACACTAAGTTGTTATCAGATGAGTACTCTTATGTACTTGAGTAGAATTCTACCTTGTGGTAAACTGAGTATACATATATATATATGTTAGGTTGTTATTGTCGAAATCAAATTGTGATGTAAATTGTTATATGTGAATAACCACAACCTAGTTGAACTTACATATTGATTGTATAAATATAGTAGATGTTAGTGTAGTCACATTAAAGAGTTTTGAGTCAAATTGCATAGCCATGAGGGCTATTGAGCTGGAATAGAGTTGGAGTGATTATGTTATCTATGGATAACAATAGATGAGTTGAAATCTATATTGAGTATAACAGTAGAGTATATGATAAATTAGTTGAGTTAAAGAGTCTTTGAGTTTAATTGTTACAGGCATGAGAATTGCTATGATTGAGTATAAGTTGGTTGTTAAAAATAAACATATGTGAGAATGTGGTCGAGTTACGAGTAGTACTAAGCGTGGTATTTTTATTGAATTAATGTTATTAAATATTAGCTGGTATTGTAAAGCTAATATGTTTGCAGATTTCAGAGTTAAGAGAAAGTGGATAATTGCTAATGAGATTAGCAAAAGAGAATGATAAAGATATTTACTGAGAGGGATTACTGGAGTGTAATTGAGATTACTCACTAAGCTTTATAAGCTTACACTTGAGTTGTTTGTTGTTTTGCAGGTATCTGTAGCTGTGATCGGGGAAGGCATGTGATAAAGAAAGATGGACAACTTAGAGCCTGTCTTTTAATTGAAGTATATTTATTTGTAATGACTGGTTAAGATTGTAAGGACCTTTTATGTATTTATTGTGATGATAACATCTTGATCTGTGCTTTGATTACAAGTATACCCATTTTGATGTGTAAATTGTTTGAAAATTTTTGGGTGTACTTTGTATGAGAAACCGGGCGTTACATTGCAACATTCAAAAACCCTAATCCATCATATGAAAACTAGAAAACACTAATAACATCATTCGCAACATTCAAAAACCATAATCCATCATATGAAAACAAGAAAACCCTAATCCATCATATTAAAACTAGAAAACCCTAATAACATCATTTGCAACATTCAAAAACCCTAATCAGTCATATGAAATCTAGAAAACCCTAATAACATCATTTGCAACATTCAAAAACCCTAATCCATCATATGAAAACTAGAAAAGCCTAATAACATCATTTGCAACTTTCAAAAACCTTAATCCATCATATGAAAACTAGAAAACCCTAATCCATCATATGAAAACTAGAAACCCCTAATAACATCATTTACAACATTCAAAAACCCTAATCCATTATATGATGTCACACCCCCAAACCACAATGGCGGAAACGTCTGAGGGTGGATGACTTCATGAACAGTATCACAACAATGTTTGTACAATAGTGATCAAAGCAAACACATCTATCATATACATAATTGTAAATGTTACAATAGTTCAAAAGATTGTATGTTTGGAATACAATTACAATATGATATCAAAATACATAGTATGACGCCAAAGTGACCCATCGTCAAAGGTTGTAGTTACCCTATCAATTTCCTGAGAATACAAGTAGTTTGAAAGAGTGTCAACATTACGTTGGTGAGTTCATAAGATTTTGTATGAGAAAATCCATAATCCTTTTTCCTTGTAGAAAGTTAGTGTTTGAAACCAGAAAATCCAATATTTTCTTATAAATGAGTAGTAGTCTTAAAACCCAAAGACCGAAAATATATAGGTGTTTGTATACTTGAAAATAGTATTACGTAGTTTGATTCTTGTATAAAACCGTATAAATAGGTGTTTACTGGTAGTCGAATCGTAGATTTAATTCCACAAAAGTCGTATGTATAAGTAAACCGTACTTATATTTATATCTTTGATAAAACATAGTTTTAATTCCCATAGAATCAGTGTGTATAAGTAAAACCATACTTATATTTGTAACTTGTTAAAATGTAGTTTTAATACCATAAAACTTGTATGAGGAATCTCTTTCCTTGTAAAATGTAGTATTGGAATCCAAGAAAATCCAATATTTTCTTATGAATGTATCCAAGTCCTTAAAACCCAAGGACTAAAATGTATAGCATAGTTTGTAGTATAAAGCCATTGAAAATGTATATTTCCACGTAACAATTTAATAAAGTTGATATCCCATGCGAGACGTCCTATAACCATACTGTGACCATGTAGGCCTGCATCGACGTTCTTCAGGCGTCGGATTGTTATGACATTTGTCACCTCAGACCCGTCGGTCTAGCTGTAGCTAGCAGCTCAGGTGCGGGGTTGTCAATCCCGTATAGATCTATACACAAATATCACGTTCTCTTACCGAGACTCTGTTATAAATTTCAGGACTTATAGTATGTACTTAAATAAGCACTGTGAAGACCCGTCTCACAAAAATGTATGTATCAATCAACTTGTTAAAGTTTGTATATGAAAAACCTTTGTATTTGTCCATTATCATTTTTCCCATGATAATATAGAAATGTATAATAATTATATATTTTATATAATTATTTGTCTTCTTTAAAACGTCATAGTAACATCTGTATCATCAAACCATTCTTATAATAGTTTATTTTTAGTATTCCGTTGTGAAAAGCATATATTTACAAATATATGTGAAGTAACTTATTTAGATGGTTATAAAGAACTTCTTTTAAGATTTATTCTCCACAATAGTAGTGTAATAAATTGGTTATACCCTTTATTAATTCCAATATAATATTTCATGACTATCAAATAAAGAACGGCCAGGTAGAAGATCAAATGGGGAGGCAGGACCCTTTCAGCGTATAAGCCTTTCGGAAATCCAACAACCTAGTCCAAATAATCGGCCTAGACACCGTCCTCGTAAGTAGATCATTCGATATTATTTTTGGAATTATAATAGAATTGTTGTAACGACGAGGTTTACAAAAATTCACCTTTTGTTTACTACTGCTACAAATGAGTATAAATAACTATTTTTATAGTATAACTTGTATTCTCCCCCTTAAAAACTTGAATAAAGATAAAAAGAAGGGGTATGAACTCACCTCAATGTCGACTAGGATCTTATTGCCAATTGTTGTTAGATCGCCCGACTCTTCGTGCTTCTAACTCGAACTCACTATATTTATAACTGAAATAGCTACTTCTAACGCTCATGCTTCGTATATTTCTATATATATCGAAGAATCTTCTAACAATACTATCTAGTAATATAGTGATCGAGATCTGAGGTGTGAGGAAATGAGAGGATTGAAGCCTCTATTTATAGTAAATTTATTTTCGTATTGCGGCCCTCAAGATGCAGATATATGACTTTTATGGCTTTTAGAATTTGTTTATGACAAAACATACCCTTAAAATACTTTTTAAATAGATTAATAGTTTTTATATAAAATAAATGATTTTTGTTTATAAAACTATAATCTACGAAAATCGTAGTTTAATAATATCATCTTTTTAACTAAATGTCTTTAATGAATTAACGAAAGGGTATTAATTGTAAGTTTAATAAAAATATAGGGTTTAAATGTAAATACACTTTCATTTTAAAGAAAAAGAAAATATTAAATATAAAACTAATATCAATAATATTAAATTTTGACGTTATATTGTTCGTATCGACGATACCGTTTTGACGGTAATTTTTCCGTTTTATAAAACGTCATAATATTATTGATAAATTTAAAAATACGTATTGAATACGTAGTGTTCGAAATGAAAATAAAAATTCTTTGAGGGTAAAATGTGTAAAATTGATTAAACAATGAAGTGGGGCCCACTTTATATAAAATAAAATTAAAATAAAATAATATAAATTATTTTTTTCGAAGTTTGAATTCTAACTCCACCAACCGGTGGAGAATTTTTTTTTAAATATATTATAATAATTAAACGTCGATTTCAAGTTATATTAAACGTTTTTCTATCATAACTTTTTATATATAACGTTTGGTAAAAATATAAATATATATTTGGAATCGTCGTAATTTTATCTACGTTTCGATATAAAATTTGTAATATTCGGACGAGTTTTAACTTTTACCGTTCACTATTCACGTCGGATACTATTCACGATGTAAATTTTATTTTTATTTTTTTATATTAAAACAGTTAGCTCAGCATGGTTTGTTCGTATAATTGACTTAAATTAGCATACGTAATATTATAATATCAGATAATACAACGTAGAGATTATGAAATTTACATTTCACATATTGACTTTAACGTACGCTTTGGTTGACTTAAGTTGACTTTCGTTGACTAATTTCACAGTTGTCACATTATCTACCCGTTAGAATGAATTTCGTCCCGAAATTTAGCACTTTGAATAGATCCTCAAGGGTTTGGGAAGAGTTGTGAGTATTTCTGTTTCATTTGGTCCCCACGTTCCTAGATAAATTCAAGTCCACGCTTGGTATTTTTCAGTTTTCCATTGCTTTGATTTTTGGAGTTTAACGTCATAATATTTTTGGTAAGTAAACTTGAGTTTAACAAGAGTTACTAGGTTGTTATATGCCTTAGGAGGATTAGAAACTCATTTAGAAGGAGTTTAAACCTTAAAGATATCAAAGAGGAGTTACACGGGTCGTGTTTATGAAAACGGTTTGTGTTTCAGTTACCATAACGTCCAGTAGTATCCAGTAGACTTACACGGGTCGGTTTCGGAGAATGGTTGGATTTTTAAAAGTTAACAATGCTAACTTTAATGGTTAGTGTTGCTAACCTGTGTTAGCAGGGTTATTTGGGCAGCTTTTCTTATTTACCCCACTTACGAATCAAAAATACTCCTAGGTTATTTTCAAAGTAAAATGTGCCAAATTTGGTTATTTTGATCAAGGGTTTTGTGTAGGAAAAGTTTGAGGAGGTTGGATTTAACAACCAAAATACGTTCTCGAGTCCTTAATTCACAACGTTAGAAATTTTGAGTGTTAGGGTTTCAAACCCTAGTTGTCCAAATCTGAAAGTATGCATTGGTTCACCTCATATGTAGGTTGCTAATATTTGTTGTATTGAGTCCAAATATTGTGATGTTTTAACGGTTGATTTAGTAAAATCATGAAATTACGAGTTTCAGTTTAATAAAATATGATATTCTCTAATTGTGCTTTGTATTAGCTATGGATTTCTTAATCATTTGAGTTAAGTATTATGGAAATGCTTAAGCATGTTTAAGATATGATATGTGATGTCATTTTACAGTTGATACTAGTAGAATGGAAGGAAACATGTAAGATACAGGTGACCCATGAGCTGTACAGATGCCATATGAGTAGGTTCTAGTTCATTATTTATGAATAAATTATTATTGAATTAACTGTTCATTGAACTATTTCCGTTATCAGAAGATATATATATATATATATATATATATATATATATATATATATATATATATATATATATATATATATATATATATTAAAAAAATGTCTTTTCGTTATCCTGTCCTCATCGGAGTCAAGCCGCGAATTTGGAAAAGATGTCACTTAGAGTGGTGAAAAGATTGCATCTACTGTAGATATTTTGAATTTCGGTATTAAGAACGTGAGTTGTCCTTTCAGTTCCTGCTGTAAGATGCTATATAAACGGGTATGTATCATCATTTATATCTAAGATCTTTTCAGTCTCATTCTTTCCTACTACTAGTTTATTCTTATATAATCTCAGGTTTCCAATCGAGGCATGGAAAACAGATCTCATATAGAAAACTTGTCAGAGGCTGAGCGGAATTTCCTAAGGGAAGAGGGTACCTCCCTATCGTTTAATCAGATACCTCTACTGGAGTCTGGTAATTATAATATCCTTAACTCCTTTTATTTCTTATTCATTTCTCTAGCTTTTTGATTTTATTTTAAACTATGTGAGGTATAGATTTTCCAGATATATTACCGCTGGATCAGCTTCAAAATGATCCTGAAGTTCTTCCTCCGATGAGTATTATCTCAGAAGATCCATGACCTTCATCTTTGGGCTTTGCTTATGAGCAATCTCAAAACTTACTTCTAGGTTGAATTTTAGTACTTTTATGTCAGTTTGGTTTTTATCTTCTATCATTTTTTTTAAAGATCCATTTATGGTAGAGTACATAACGAACAGTGAGATTATCCCCATGAATCAAGGATTCATGGCTGCATGCAGAACGATGATCAACTACAGGTGATTCATAACGACAGTGTTGGAATGAATCCCGAGTTTGAGGGAGGTTTTCAATACCAGGATCACTTTCAGATGATTCAAAGGAATCTGGAGGGATTTCAAAACCCTGTTTCCATAGCTGAAAATCAACAGTTACTGCCGATGGCAGATTCTAATGTTATTGCACCAAATGTTATCTTTGGTTTAATAAATCAGGATCATGCTCAAATGATCCAGAATGACAATAGTACAACCGGGTTTGATTCTTTGAATCCAAGAACCACAGTAATTGGCAGTGGAAGTGGTTCTAGACAGCCATTAAGTAAGGAAGCGATAGCTCAGCACTTTAACAAGCCACTTATGCAAGCTGCAAGGGAACTCAACGTTGGATCAACACAGTTGAAGCAACGCTGTAGGAAGTTAGGCATCAAAAGTTGGCCTCGACGAAAGATTAAGAGTCTACAAACTCTTATTAACCATACTCAGGTTAAGAATTGTATTTCTTTTCCCCAATTTTAATACCATGAGGTTGCAATGACTGAAAGTATTTATGCAACAGGAATTGAATAATAATCCTAGTAAAGCACACGTAATACTTGGTCTAGAGAACGAGAAAAGAGCAATAATCGAGGGTTCCAGTTCGGAGATAACTGATACCACAAAGAGATTGAGGCAAGCTGCCTTTAAGGATGTTTACAAGAAAAGAAAGGTTCAAAAGTGGGAGGAAGCTTCATCAGGGACCCATACACAGCAACAATCTCTGCCTTCTGTTTCTGCTATGAGTGGTTTTAACCATGATTTTCTCCAGATCACAAGTGAAGAGAACCCAGAAGACTTGGCAGGTGACATAGCCCGCCTTCGGCTTTCAGATTGAATTTATACCAATATTAGGTTAATGGAACTGTTGGTAGGGATGATGGTAGGTTTTCGATAATAGTTATTGGTCAGGTATTATCGAATTGTCAAGTCTATTATGTAAGGATAGGGGTATAAGAGGTACATAAAGTGTCTAGATGTATGGTTCTATAGTATTATAAAATACTCCTGTAGTATTTTAGCTTTATATTTTGTTTTAGAGTTTCTTTGTATATGGTTCTTGGTAAGTTTTTAGACTTGTTGTTCACTACGACTATTTCTAAGTACCTGTTAGTCACACCTTGGACCAATACAGTTGATCAGGCTCTATCTATACTAGGTATGATTAAATAACTACCTAGGTGTAACCGTAGTGTTCAACTCATCTTATTACTCTTATTTGGTTCTGATTATGACATTGTTCTAGTATGTATGTACTCATACTTATACTTTATAAAAATATCATTGTATTTTAAAAGTATCCTTTGTACGAAATGTTTTAGAGAGTTTTAGTCCCATTGTATTTATAGTTGTATATCTTCAATGGATTGATATACTTAGTTCACTATAAACAATGCTCTGATAGCAATCTGTCACACCCCCAAACCACGATGGCGGAAACGTCTGAGGGTGGAACGGAACATAGTATCACAACCATTGCATACATTGGAACATAAGTAAATAAACAACCATCTTACATTGAAATTGGAAAGTTACATTATTCAAATGATATTGTTTCAACCCGATTACAAAATGCGTTACACATTTTAGTCTTTGGGTTTTAAAACTACAATAACGTTAAAGAAAATACCGATTTTCTTGGTACATATACTATTGATTTTCACAAAGGAATTATTAAATTTCTCACTACAAAAATCTTATGAACTCACCGTAATGTTGACACTTGCAAAATTACTTGTATTCTCAGGTAACAATTAGTCAGGTCTGACTACCTATTTTGGGATGGGACGCGATGATGTCTCTTTTATTTATTTCATTATCATTTTGTAATCGGATTGAAACAATATCATTTGAATAATGTAACTTTCCAATTTCAATGTAAGATGGTTGTTTATTTACTTATGTTCCAATGTATGCAATGGTTGTGACACTATGTTCCGTTCCACCCTCAGACGTTTTTGCCATCGTGGTTTGGGGGTTTGACATATGAAAACAAGAAAACCCTAATAACATCATTTGCAACATTCAAAAACCCTAATCCATCATATGAAAACTAGAAAATCCTAATAACATCATTTGCAAAATCAAAAACCCTAATCCATCGTAGGAAAACTAGAAAACCCTAATAACATCATTTGCAACATTCAAAACCCTAATCCATCATATGAAAACTAGAAAACCCTAATCCATCATATGAAAACTAGAAAACCCTAATAACATCATTTGCAACATTCAAAAACTTTAATACATCATATGAAAACTAGAAAACCCTAATAACATCATTTGCAACATTCAAAAACCCTAATCCATCATATGAAAACTAGAAAACACTAATACCATCATTCGCAACATTCAAAAACCATAATCCATCATATGAAAACAAGAAAACCCTAATCCATCATATTAAAACTAAAAAACCCTAATGACATCATTTGGAACATTCAAAAAACCCTAATCAGTCATATGAAATCTAGAAAACCCTAATAGCATCATTTGCAACATTCAAAAACCCTAATCCATCTCATGAAAACTAGCAAATCCTAATAACATCATTTGCAAAATCAAAAACCCTAATCCATCGTAGGAAAACTAGAAAACCCTAATAACATCATTTGCAACATTCAAAAACCCTAATCCATCATATGAAAACTAGAAAACCCTAATCCATCATATGAAAACTAGAAAACCCTAATAACATCATTTGCAACATTCAAAAACTTTAATACATCATATGAAAACTAGAAAACCCTAATAACATCATTTGCAACATTCAAAAACCCTAATCCATCATATGAAAACTAGAAAACACTAATAACATCATTCGCAACATTCAAAAACCATAATCCATCATATGAAAACAAGAAAACCCTAATCCATCATATTAAAACTAAAAAACCCTAATGACATCATTTGGAACATTCAAAAAACCCTAATCAGTCATATGAAATCTAGAAAACCCTAATAACATCATTTGCAACATTCAAAAACCCTAATCCATCATATGAAAACTAGAAAATCCTAATCCATCATATGAAAACTATAAAACCCTAATCTATCATCTGAAAACTAGAAAACCCTAATAACATCATTTGTAAAATTCAAAAAACCTAATCCATCATATGAAACCTAGAAAAACCTAATAACATTATTTGCATCATTCAAAAACCCTAATCCATAATATGAAAACTAGAAAACCCTAATAACATCATTTGCAACATTCAAAAACCCTAGACCATCATATGAAAACTAAAAAACCCTAATAATATCATATGCAACATTCAAAAACCCTAATCCATCATATGAAAACTATAAAACTCTAATCCATCATATGAAAACTAGAAAACCCTTATAACATCATTTGCAACATTCAAAAACTTTAATACATCATATGAAAACTAGAAAACCCTAATAATATCATTTGCAACATTCAAAAACCCTAATCCATCATATGAAAACTAGAAACACTAATAACATCATTCGCAACATTCAAAAACCATAATCCATCATATGAAAACAAGAAAACCCTAATCCATCATATTAAAACTAAAAAACCCTAATAACATCATTTGGAACATTCAAAAACCCTAATCAGTCATATGAAATCTAGAAAACCCTAATAACATCATTTGCAACATTCAAAAACCCTAATCGATCATATGAAAACTAGAAAACCCTAATCCATCATATGAAAACTAGAAAACCCTAATCTATCATCTGAAAACTAGAAAACCCTAATAACATCATTTGTAAAATTCAAAAACCCTAATCCATCATATGAAACCTAGAAAACCCTAATAACATTATTTGCACCATTCAAAAACCCTAATCCATAATATGAAAACTAGAAAACCCTAATAACATCATTTGCAACATTCAAAAACCCTAGACCATCATATGAAAACTAAAAAACCCTAATAACATCATATGCAACATTCAAAAAGCCTAATCCATCATATGAAAACTATAAAACTCTAATCCATCATATGAAAACTAGAAAACCCTTATAACATCATTTTCAACATTCAAAAACCTAAATCCATCATATGAAAACTTGAAAACCCTAATAACATCATTTGCAACATTCAAAAACCCTTATCCTTCATACGAAAACTAGAAAACCCTAATAACATGATTTGCAACATTCAAAAATCCTAATCAATTATATGAAGACTAGAAAACTCTAATCCATCATATGAAAACTAGAAAACTCTAATCCATCATATGAGAACTAGAAAACCATAATAACATACGTTGAGAGTTGAGTATGAATGGAAACCGCCTATGTGCTCTTATTGTAAGTTGTTTGGTCATGAAACACATGTTTGTATGCATGTTATTGCTAAACAAAATGCTTCTATTTCTAAAAAGAAAACCCCAAAAAACCCCAATCCACCCCAAAATCTCTCTCTAGCAATCTGTACGTTTTTTGTTTTGGTTATTCTTATTATTATTCTTTTTCAAAATGGCTGGTGTGTCACCAGGCTTAACTCCTGGTCCAGATTCACCATTAGAAACTGATGAGTTACCAGGAAATCCAATTCATAGTTTTTCTGCACAATGTTTTATAGATCCTGAAATTACTTTTAATATGGTTGAAAAAAGAATTAAAAACATAAAAAACAAACAACCAAGGATCTTCAAAAAACCTTCTATTAAAAATACAATGCTGCATACTTTGATTGACAGAAGCATTCAAAAAAAAATTATTATTAACCAAAAACGGTTTAAACAACTTTTTGTTGGAAAAGAAAGAGGTATGCATTCTCTTAATGAGCTCGAAAAAGAAAGCGATCTACAATCTCAATATTATCCAGAAACTTGCTCAAAACAATCTCAAAGTGAACCATCTAACTTCATACATCACTTGGTAACGCAAATATCTGGAGATGGTGGCACAATTTCGGACATGGCAGATGGCTTGAGTACGGTATATTCTTCCTCTGAAGACAATAATGGTGAAGATGAAGATGATTCAAACATGGAGAAAAAAGATTACCCATCTACCAACAAATGTGAATGCTTGATACAACATGTTGGGTCCGATTGTCGAATTACAAAACCATCTCCTCAAGCTAGCGAACATGACTGCATGGAGGCAATCTTCATCGTTGGAAAAGGAGATGTATCTTCAACAAGTGGAGGAGAAGAACACAACTTAAAACCGATCAATGAGGATGGTGTCCACATGACGTCAAGCATCGGGTTTGGTGATGAACATACATTGAAGTCGCAATTTTCTAACGGCCAGGTCAATCACTCGACTCTTCTTCACTCTCCAACGGTCGCTAAAAGCATTTCCAGCAAAGGGGAAGGTATCTCCACCAATTCATCTCTTTTTAATTTGAATAATAACCGTTTGCTAGATAATGGAATTGATAGTCAATTAAATAATGGCGATAATGAGTGCTTTGACCATTTTGAAACAAATATGGGGGACATAAACAACCAATTGTCTAGAACCAATCATAATGTTGCTAGTGCTTTCACAAAAGAAGAGAATCCGATGCACAATATCGGCTTACATATTCCATTGCCCCATATGGATCCAAGTGGATCCATATCCTCTTTCCTTGGACCGAAGCTTACCCATATACCTCACATGTTGGGCCAACTTAAGAATCCTACACATTTGGACCATCTTAATACTCCTTCTATATTGGGCCTTCCTAAATCCACCATATCTAAAAAATCTAAATACCCACCCAAGTCCATTAATTCTATATCTTCTAAGGCTTTTAGACATTTTAGTAACAAAGATTTTTTGAAGTCTAATCCCGCTGTTACTAAAAATGTCATTACTCCGAGTGTTTTTCCTTATCCCAATGTCGTGTCCTCCAACGGTTTAGACACTTTAACTAATTCTAATAAACAAAAAAATATTATTCGTAATATGGAATCAGAAAACATAAAAAATAACGCTTGGTCCCGTAAACTTCCGTTACTAGTTAACTCTCAGGCGAATATCTTGAGTGGTTCTCACAAACACTCAAGTGACAATTTCCGCTTCATTCCGAACTTAAGTCAAGATATGGAAGTGCCCGTTGACATTCCTGTAACGGTCGTTAATAATATTTGTGAGACTCCTGCTCGAACCATTTGTGGTTATTTTGTTGGATGTAAAATGAATTATTCTGATGTTCGTTATCTCGCGTCTAAGATGTGGTCTCAACATGGGCTGGAGGATGTTCTGTTAAATGGTAACGGTGTCTATCTTTTTAAATTTAACAACGACCAGGGTCTAAAACATGTTATTACACATGGCCCATGGACATTTAGGAGTGCCCCCATTGTTATGCAAAAATGGAGACCCGGACTTAGCATTCATAGAAACAACCATGACAAACTTCCTCTATGGATTAAAATACATGACATCCCTTATGAGACTTGGAGTGAGGAAGGATTAAGTCACATCGCCTCTAAAATTGGTAAGCCACTTGCCATGGACTCTTATACAGCTAACATGTGTACTTATGCTGCGGGTAAGGCAGTTTATGCCCGTGTCCTTCTCGAAGTCCCAACGCGTCTCTCTTGGGTTGACAAAGTGATAATCCGTATCCCCGATGCTGAAACTAATGAGTTTTACACTCATACGTTGAGAGTTGAGTATGAATGGAAACCGCCTATGTGCTCTCATTGTAAGTTGTTTGGTCATGAAACACATGTTTGTATGCATGTTATTGCTAAACAAAATGCTTCTATTTCTAAACCTATATATACTTCTACCATTACTAACGAAAAAAATGAACAACCAATTATAGATAAAAATGATGATTTCACTATGGTTTCAAATAAGAAAAATTCATCAAAACACGCTACTAATAATGACAAGAAAATTAATGAATATTCTAAAAGCAATCCGAGTAGAAAATTCCTAAAGAAAACGCAAGAAAACAATTTTTCAAATAATAATAACAATTTAAAAACTATTGGAAATAAGAAACGATTTGAAAAACGCCCGGTTTATAATAATAACCGACCAACCATATCCCACCTTTCTACTAATACCCCCTTCAAGGATAAGGCAGCTATAGTTGGTTTCCCTAGCCCTTTCATAAGCCTTTCTTCCTGCCAGCCCCTTAAACAGGCTGAATCGTCCACACCTATATTCAATGCTTTCTCTATTCTAGAGGCTTGTTCATCTGACAAAACAGATATTCCCTCTACTTCTTCCCCCCTGCCCTCCTCTGAAAAAACGCATATTCCCTCTACTTCTTCCCCCCTGCCCACCGAAGCTGCTCCCTCTCAAATTTGTCCTGATGGTTTTTATCCTGATGCTGATGACCTTATCGAAGAGGATAATTATTTTGAGGTCGACTATGATGATGGTGACACTGCCCAGTTCATTGTTAATGAGACTGGATCCCATATTGATCATCCTATGATAGCTCTGGCGTCCGAGCAGATGGACTCCACCACCCTTCCAGTTTCCATATGACGCACATCGCTACGTGGAATACTCGCGGTCTTTGTAAGCCTTCTCATCAGAAAGCTTTCCGAGATCTTATTCGCGATCAAAATCTCCAAATTTGTGCTTCCATCGAGACGCGTGCTTCCTTCTCTAATCTTCCTCTTATCTGTAATCGTGTTTTTGGCTCCTGGTCTTGGTCGTCTAACGGTCTGTTTTGCCCTAGGGGGACGAGAATTGTGGTTGCCTGGGACCCGCTAGCCATTGATATGATTCTTATCGACTTAAATGATCAGGTTATGCATTTCAAAGTTAATATTCGTGATTCTAATAAGTCTTTTTTTTTGCTCCTTCGTCTATGCTCATAACAATCACATGCCTCGTCGCTCTCTTTGGCATTCCCTTGCCGCCCATAAGAATATGGTTAAAGATACCCCTTGGATTCTCTTGGGTGATTTCAATGTGGCTCTTGATATTAAAGATAGCACCTCAGGGTCGTCTGGGCTTTCTCGTGCAATGGAGGACTTTAGGGACTGTGTCAATCTGATGGAAATGGAGGATCTTAACTATAAAGGTCTCTTCTAAACTTGGACCAAGTCTCCTAATGGTTCGGGTGGCATCCTCAAAAAGATCGATCGTGTCATGGGAAATACTCACTTCGTTGCTTCCTTCCCCTCCTCTACTGTCAATTTTCTCCCTTACCGTTCGTCCGATCATACTCCTGCTGTGCTTTCTCTCCCCCATCGTGCCCCTTTCCAACCTAAACCTTTCAAGTTCCCTAATTTCCTGACTTATAAGAACGATTTCAAGCAGATTGTTACCTCTTCTTGGAACCCCAATATCACTGGATATTGGATGTATAAGGTTTTCAAAAACCTTAAAAATCTGAAAGTGCCTATACGTAAGATGCTACGCAACCAGGGAAACCTCTTTTCTAAGGTTATCTCTCTTCGTAATGAGCTTGATAGAGTTCAGATTGCTTTGGATCGGGATCCTTTCAATAAGGATCTTCGGGAAGAACAATGCAGGTATCTCCTCGCTTATAACGAGGCTAGCCTGGATGAAGAGAGGTTCCTGAAACAAAAGGCTAAGGTTAACTGGTTACGTGAGGGTGATAAAAATTCGGCTTTTTTCCACAAAGCGGTTAAAAGCCGTAAATCTCGCAATCGTATTAATTCTATCCAGGATGCTCAAGGTAACTGGATCTCAGGGAATGATCTTCCTAATCTGTTTGTTTCTCACTTTCAAGCCTTCTTGGGTTCTGCCCAGCCTTCCACTGCTATTCGTGATCCTTCTTCCCTATTCTCTAATAAGCTCTCCCCCCTCCAGTCTGCTGCCATGCTTACTCCTGTTACTGACGCGGAGATTAAGTGTGTTCTGTTCCAGATGGGTGATGATAAAGCTCCTGGTTCTGATGGTTTCTCTGCTAAGTTCTTCAAGTCTGCTTGGGATATTGTGGGTCCTGATTTCTGTATGGCTGTTAAGGAATTCTTCTATTCTGGAAAACTTCTTAAGTCTTTCAACAGCACCATCCTTGCGCTCATCCCTAAAGTTGATTCCCCTTCCAAAGTCACTGATTTCCGCCCTATAGCTTGTTGTAACGTTGTTTACAAATGTATCAGCAAGATTATTGCGGATCGTATCAAAAACCATCTTTCTTCTCTGGTTGATGAAAACCAGTCTGCTTTCATCCCTGGTCGTTTGATCACCGACAACGTCCTTCTTGTCCATGAACTCATGCGTGATTATCATCGTCATCGTGGTCCTCCTAGGTGTGCTTTTAAGGTTGATATTCAAAAAGCGTACGACACAGTTGACTGGTCGTTTCTGCGGACCATCTTGTTTGGGTTTGGTTTCCCAGATCTTATGATTGACTGGATCATGACATGTGTTTCCACGGTTGCTTACTCTGTGAGTATAAATGGGAATACTCACGGATATTTCGATGGTAAAAGGGGCCTTCGGCAGGGTGACCCCCTTTCTCCTTATCTCTTCACTCTTGTCATGGAAGTGCTTAACCTTATGATCAAGAGAAACATCCTTGATTCTAACTCTTTTAAATTCCACAGACAATGTGATGATCAAAGTATCACCCATCTCTGCTTTGCCGACGATCTCCTTCTCTTCTGTCATGGTGATAGCTCTTCGGTTAAAATCATCTGTGATTCTCTTGAGGAATTCTCTGGGGTTTCTGGCCTCCATCCAAATATTGCGAAGAGTGAAGCTTTCTACTGTAATGTTGGTGAGAGGACCAGGGCTGCCATTTATCTTATTGTTAAGTTTCCTGAGGGCTCTTTCCCTGTCCGATACCTTGGCGTTCCTCTCATCACCACGCGTCTTGCCCACAAAGACTGTAAAGGCCTTGTTGATAAAGTCAAATGCAGGATTAATGACTGGAAAAACAAGTCTCTTTCCTTTGCTGGTCGTCTCCAGCTCATCCTCTCTGTCCTTTCTTCTACTCAAATCTATTGGGCTTCTGTTTTTATTCTTCCTAAATCTATCTCTAACGATATTGAGAAGCTCATGAGAGGTTTCCTCTGGTGCTATGGTGAGTTAAAGCGTGGTAAAGCTAAAGTCTCCTAGAAAACTGTATGCCTTCCTAAGGAACATGGTGGTCTTGGCATACGTAACCTTGCTATCTGGAATGTTGCCCTTATGGCTTCCCATGTTTGGAGACTCCTTTCCAAGAAAGAGTCCCTATGGGTTAAGTGGATCCACTCATACCATTTATGTGGCCATAACTTTTGGGATGCACCCAAAAAATACGGTTCTGGATTTGCCTGGCGCAACATCCTGGATATGCGGTATAAGATAAGGGACTATATAGTTTCCCAGATAGGTGATAGATGCTCTACTTCTGCTTGGTTCGATAACTGGCACCCTGCAGGCCCTCTTTCTAAATTCTTGTCTGTCCGTGACATCCATGATGCGGGTTTCACTCCTGATACTAAGGTTGCTGACCTGGTTCTTAACGGATCTTGGGTTCGGCCTCATTGTTGGAGGGATTCCCATGGTGCTCTTCTTTCTCATAACCCTCCTACTATTTCCACGTCCGTCCCTGATAAACTCCTTTGGAGATCTAGAGACGGTCAACTTTCTCCTTTCTCTGTTCGATCTGTGTGGCAGTCTATTCGCCCCTATCACCAACCGGTCTTTTGGTTTCATCTTGTTTGGTTCTCCCAGAACATCCCCAGACATGCTTTCATTCTTTGGGTTGCCCTTAAAGACCGTCTTAAGACTCATGATAAAATAAAAATTTGGGACACTAATTCCAATCTCATTTGTGCGTTCTGCGGGGACTGTCCGGATTCCCTTTCCCATCTCTTCTTTGAATGCTCTTTCACTTCTTTGGTATGGCATGACCTCCATCATGTCATGAATCTCTCCTTCTCCACTGATAGCTGGTCTGATATCATTAGTCAACTCAACCCCATTAATAAGAACAAGACCATTTGGTCCATCATTAGAAGACTTGTTTTTGCTGGAGCGGTCTACCACATCTGGCGGGAAAGAAATTTACGCATTTTTACAAAAGAAAAAAGATCTCATCATGCTGTCGTGAATATTGTTAAGGATGATATCCGCTGTAGACTGCTGACTCTTTCTTTGAAAACTTGCACTAATGTTGATTTGGCTAAAACTCTTTGGACCTTCCTTAATTTTCTTCCTCTGCGCTTTCTTTTTTCTCTGCTTGTTTTGGCTTGTATGGTTTGTTTGTTTTGCAGGTTGATCTCCTTTATGTTCTTGTTTGCTTATGGTTCCTTCTCTTGTTTTGGTTCCTAGTTTAGCTTGTTGTCCGTTGGGGCCTGTCCCGATGGATTTTCTTTTTTTTGGTGGGGAGTCCCCAGCCTTATATTGTATTTATTCTTTTTATTAATAAAATTTGCCAGAGATGCCGCCCTCTTTACCCAAAAGAAAAAACCATAATAACATCATTTGCAATATTCAAAAACCCTTATCCATCATATGAAAATAAGAAAACCCTAATCTATCATATGAAAACTGGAAACCCTAATAACATCATTTACAACATTCAAAAACCCTAATCATCATATGAAAACTAGAAAGCCCTAATCCATCATATGAAAACTAGAAAGCCCTAATCCATCATATGAAAACTAGAAAACCCTAATAACATCATTTGCAACATTCAAAAACCCTAATCCATCATATGAATACTAGAAAACACTAATAACATAATTTGCAACATTCACAAACCCTAATCCATCATATGAAAACTAAAAAACCCTAATAACATCATTTGCAACATTCAAAAACCCTAATCCATCATATGAAAACTAGAAACCCCTAATCCATCATACGAAAAGTAAAAACCCCTAATAACATCATTTACAACATTCAAAAACACTAATCCATTATATGAAAACAAGAAAACCCTAATAACATCATTTGCAACATTAAAAAACCCTAATCTATCATATGAAAACTAGAAAACCATAATAACATCATTTGCAACATTCAAAAACCCTAATCCATCATATGAAAACTAGAAAACCCTAATAACATCATTTGCAACATTCAAAAAACCCTAATCCATCATATGAAAACAAGAAAACCTTAATAACATCATTTGCAACATTAAAATACCCTAATCCATCAAATGAAAACTAGAAAACCCGAATCCATCATATGAAAACAAGTAAACCCAAATAACATCATTTGCAACATTCAAAAACCCTAATCCATCATATGAAAACTAGAAAACCCTAATAAGATCATTTGCAACATTCAAAAACCCTAATTAATCATATGAAAACTAGAAAACCCTAATCCATCATATGAAAACTAGAAAACCCTATTCCATCATCTGAAAACTAGAATTCCCTAATAACATCATTTGCAACATTCAAAAACCCTAATCCGTCATATGAAAACTAGAAAACCCTAATAACGTCATTTGCAACATTCAAAAACCCTAATACATCATATGAAAACTAGAAAACTCTAATAACATCATTTGCAACATTCAAAAACGCTAATCTATCATATGAAAACTAGAAAACCCTAACCCATCATATGAAAATTAGAAAACCTTATCCATCATATGAAAACTAGAAAACCCTAACAACATCATTTACAACATCCAAAAACCCTAATCCATCATATGAAAACTAGAATACCCTAATCCATCATATGCAACATTCAAAAACCCTAATCTATATTATGAAAACTAGAAAACCCTAATCCATCATATGAAAACTAGAAAACCCTAATAATGTCATTTGCAACATTTAAAAACCTTAATCCATCATATGGAAACTTGAAAACCCTAATAACATCATTTGCAACATTTAAAAACCCTAATCCTTCATATGAAAACAAGAAAACCCTAATAACATCATTTGCAACATTCATAAACCCTAATCCATCATACGAATACTAGAAAACACTAATAACATAATTTGCAACATTCAAAAACACTAATCAATCATATGAAAACTAGAAAACCCTAATAACATAATTTGCAACATTCAAAAATCCTAATTCATCATATGAAAACTTGAAAAATCTAATAACATCATTTGCGACATTAAAAAAACCCTAATCCATCATATGAAAACTAGAAAAACCAAATAACATCATTTGCAACTTTCAAAAACCTTAATCCATCATTTGAAAACTAGAAAACCCTAATCCATCATATGAAAACTAGAAACCCCTAATAACATCATTTACAACATTCAAAAACCCTAATCCATTATATGAAAACAAGAAAACCCTAATAACATCATTTGCAACACTCAAAAACCCTAATCCATCATATGAAAACTAGAAAATCCTAATAACATCATTTGCAAAATCAAAAACCCTAATACATCCTATGAAAACTAGAAAACCCTAATAACATCATTTGCAACATTCAAAAACCCTAATCCATCAATTGAAAACTAGAAAACCCTAATCCATCATATGAAAACTAGAAAACCCTAATAACAACATTTGCAACATTCAAAAATTTTAATACATCATATGAAAACTAGAAAACCCTAATAACATCATTTGCAACATTCAAAAATCCTAATCCATCATATGAAAACTAGAAAACCCTAATAACATCATTCGCAACTTTCAAAAACAATAATCCATTATATGAAAACAAGAAAACCCTAATCCATCATATGAAAACTAGAAAACCCTAATAACATCATTTGGAACATTCAAAAACCCTAATCTGTCATACGAAAACTAGAAAACCCTAATAACATCATTTGCAACATTCAAAAACCCTAATCCATCATATGAAAACTAGAAAACCCTAATCCATCATACGAAAACTAAAAAACCCTAATCTATCATATGAAACCTAGAAAACCCTAATAACATTATTTGCATCATTCAAAAACCCTAATCCATAATATGAAAACTAGAAAACCCTAATAACATCATTTGCAACATTCAAAAATCCTAGACCATCATATGAAAACTAAAAAACCCTAATAACATCATATGCAACATTCAAAAACCCTAATCCATCATATGAAAACTATAAAACTCTAATCCATCATATGAAAACTAGAAAACCCTTATAACATCATTTGCAACATTCAAAAACTTTAATACATCATATGAAAACTAGAAAACCCTAACAACATCATTTGCAACATTCAAAAACCCTAATCCATCATATGAAAACTAGAAAACACTAATAACATCATTCGCAACATTCAAAAACCATAATCCATCATATGAAAACAAGAAAACCCTAATCCATCATATTAAAACTAAAAAACCCTAATGACATCATTTGGAACATTCAAAAAACCCTAATTAGTCATATGAAATCTAGAAAACCCTAATAACATCATTTGCAACATTCAAAAACCCTAATCCATCATAAGAAAACTAGAAAACCCTAATCCATCATATGAAAACTAGAAAACCCTAATCTATCATCTGAAAACTAGAAAACCCTAATAACATCATTTGTAAAATTCAAAAACCCTAATCCATCATATGAAACGTAGAAAACCGTAATAACATTATTTGCATCATTCAAAAACCCTAATCCATAATATGAAAACTAGAAAACCCTAATAACATCATTTGCAACATTCAAAAACCCTAGACCATCATATGAAAACTAAAAAACCCTAATAACATCATATGCAACATTCAAAAACCCTAATCCATCATATGAAAACTATAAAACTCTAATCCATCATTTGAAAACTAGAAAACCCTTATAACATCATTTGCAACATTCAAAAACTTTAATACATCATATGAAAACTAGAAAACCCTAATAACATCATTTGCAACATTCAAAATCCCTAATCCATCATATGAAAACTAGAAAACACTAATAACATCATTCGCAACATTCAAAAACCATAATCCATCATATGAAAACAAGAAAACCCTAATCCATCATATTAAAACTAAAAAACCCTAATAACATCATTTGGAACATTCAAAAACCCTAATCAATCATATGAAATCTAGAAAACCCTAATAACATCATTTGCAACATTCAAAAACCCTAATCCATCAGATGAAAACTAGAAAACCCTAATCCATCATATGAAAACTAGAAAACCCTAATCTATCATCTGAAATCTAGAAAACCCTAATAACATCATTTGTAAAATTCAAAAACCCTAATCCATCATATGAAACCTAGAAAACCCTAATAACATTATTTGCATCATTCAAAAACCCTAATCCATAATATGAAAACTAGAAAACCCTAATAACATCATTTGCATCATTCAAAAACCCTAGACCATCATATGAAAACTAAGAAACCCTAATAACATCATATGCAACATTCAAAAAGCCTAATCCATCATATGAACACTATAAAACTCTAATCCATCATATGAAAACTAGAAAACCCTTATAACATCATTTTCTACATTCAAAAACCTTAATCCATCATATGAAAACTTGAAAACCCTAATAACATCATTTGCAACATTCAAAAACCCTTATCCTTCATATGAAAACTAGAAAACCCTAATAACATGATTTGCAACATTCAAAAATCCTAATCAATTATATGAAAATTAGAAAACCCTAATCCATCATATGAAAACTAGAAAACTCTAATCCATCATATGAGAACTAGAAAACCATAATAACATCATTTGCAATATTCAAAAACCCTTATCCATCATATGAAAATAAGAAAACCCTAATCTATCATATGAAAACTAGAAACCCTAATAACATCATTTACAACATTCAAAAACCCTAATCCATCATATGAAAACTAGAAAGCCCTAATCCATCATATGAAAACTAGAAAACCCTAATAACATCATTTGCAACATTCAAAAACCCTAATCCATCATATGAATACTAGAAAACTCTAATAACATAATTTGCAACATTCACAAACCCTAATCCATCATATGAAAACTAGAAAACCCTAATAACATCATTTGCAACATTCAAAAACCCTAATCCATCATATGAAAACTAGAAAACCCTAATCCATCATATGAAAAGTAAAAACCCCTAATAACATCATTTACAACATTCAAAAACACCAATCCATTATATGAAAACAAGAAAACCCTAATAACATCATTTGCAACATTAAAAAACCCTAATCTATCATATGAAAACTAGAAAACCATAATAACATCATTTGCAACATTCAAAAACCCTAATCCATCATATGAAAACTAGAAAACCCTAATAACATCATTTGCAACATTCAAAAACCCTAATCCATCGTATGAAAACAAGAAAACCCTAATAACATCATTTGCAACATTAAAATACCCTAATCCATCAAATGAAAACTAGAAAACCCGAATCCATCATATGAAAACAAGTAAACCCAAATAACATCATTTGCAACATTCAAAAACCCTAATCCATCATATGAAAACTAGAAAACCCTAATAAGATCATTTCCAACATTCAAAAACCCTAATTAATCATATGAAAACTAGAAAACCCTAATCCATCATATGAAAACTAGAAAACCCTATTCCATCATCTGAAAATTAGAAATCCCTAATAACATCATTTGCAACATTCAAAAACCCTAATCCGTCATATGAAAACTAGATAACCCTAATAACGTCATTTGCAACATTCAAAAACCCTAATACATCATATGAAAACTAGAAAACTCTAATAACATCATTTGCAACATTCAAAAACCCTAATATATCATATGAAAACTAGAAAACCCTAACCCATCATATGAAAATTAGAAAACCCTTATCCATCATATGAAAACTAGAAAACCCTAACAACATCATTTACAACATCCAAAAACCCTAATCCATCATATGAAAACTAGAATACCCTAATCCATCATATGCAACATTCAAAAACCCTAATCCATCATATGAAAACTAGAAAACCCTAATCCATCATATGAAAACTAGAAAACCCTAATAATGTCATTTGCAACATTTAAAAACCTTAATCCATCATATAGAAACTTGAAAACCCTAATAACATCATTTGCAACATTCAAAAACCCTAATCCTTCATATGAAAACAAGAAAACCCTAATAACATAATTTGCAACATTCATAAACCCTAATCCATCATACGAATACTAGAAAACACTAATAACATAATTTGCAACATTCAAAAACACTAATCAATCATATGAAAACTAGAAAACCCTAATAACATCATTTGCAACATTCAAAAATCCTAATTCATCATATGAAAACTTGAAAAATCTAATAACATCATTTGCGACATTAAAAAAACCCTAATCCATCATATGAAAACTAGAAAAACCAAATAACATCATTTGCAACTTTCAAAAACCTTAATCCATCATTTGAAAACTAGAAAACCCTAATCCATCATATGAAAACTAGAAACCCCTAATAACATCATTTACAACATTCAAAAACCCTAATCCATTATATGAAAACAAGAAAACCCTAATAACATCATTTGCAACACTCAAAAACCCTAATCCATCATATGAAAACTAGAAAATCCTAATAACATCATTTGCAAAATCAAAAACCCTAATACATCCTATGAAAACTAGAAAACCCTAATAACATCATTTGCAACATTCAAAAACCCTAATCCATCAATTGAAAACTAGAAAACCCTAATCCATCATATGAAAACTAGAAAACCCTAATAACAACATTTGCAACATTCAAAAATTTTAATACATCATATGAAAACTAGAAAACCCTAATAACATCATTTGCAACATTCAAAAATCCTAATCCATCATATGAAAACTAGAAAACCCTAATAACATCATTCGCAACTTTCAAAAACAATAATCCATTATATGAAAACAAGAAAACCCTAATCCATCATATGAAAACTAGAAAACCCTAATAACATCATTTGGAACATTCAAAAACCCTAATCTGTCATACGAAAACTAGAAAACCCTAATAACATCATTTGCAACATTCAAAAACCCTAATCCATCATATGAAAACTAGAAAACCCTAATCCATCATACGAAAACTAAAAAACCCTAATCTATCATATGAAACCTAGAAAACCCTAATAACATTATTTGCATCATTCAAAAACCCTAATCCATAATATGAAAACTAGAAAACCCTAATAACATCATTTGCAACATTCAAAAATCCTAGACCATCATATGAAAACTAAAAAACCCTAATAACATCATATGCAACATTCAAAAACCCTAATCCATCATATGAAAACTATAAAACTCTAATCCATCATATGAAAACTAGAAAACCCTTATAACATCATTTGCAACATTCAAAAACTTTAATACATCATATGAAAACTAGAAAACCCTAACAACATCATTTGCAACATTCAAAAACCCTAATCCATCATATGAAAACTAGAAAACACTAATAACATCATTCGCAACATTCAAAAACCATAATCCATCATATGAAAACAAGAAAACCCTAATCCATCATATTAAAACTAAAAAACCCTAATGACATCATTTGGAACATTCAAAAAACCCTAATTAGTCATATGAAATCTAGAAAACCCTAATAACATCATTTGCAACATTCAAAAACCCTAATCCATCATAAGAAAACTAGAAAACCCTAATCCATCATATGAAAACTAGAAAACCCTAATCTATCATCTGAAAACTAGAAAACCCTAATAACATCATTTGTAAAATTCAAAAACCCTAATCCATCATATGAAACGTAGAAAACCGTAATAACATTATTTGCATCATTCAAAAACCCTAATCCATAATATGAAAACTAGAAAACCCTAATAACATCATTTGCAACATTCAAAAACCCTAGACCATCATATGAAAACTAAAAAACCCTAATAACATCATATGCAACATTCAAAAACCCTAATCCATCATATGAAAACTATAAAACTCTAATCCATCATTTGAAAACTAGAAAACCCTTATAACATCATTTGCAACATTCAAAAACTTTAATACATCATATGAAAACTAGAAAACCCTAATAACATCATTTGCAACATTCAAAATCCCTAATCCATCATATGAAAACTAGAAAACACTAATAACATCATTCGCAACATTCAAAAACCATAATCCATCATATGAAAACAAGAAAACCCTAATCCATCATATTAAAACTAAAAAACCCTAATAACATCATTTGGAACATTCAAAAACCCTAATCAATCATATGAAATCTAGAAAACCCTAATAACATCATTTGCAACATTCAAAAACCCTAATCCATCAGATGAAAACTAGAAAACCCTAATCCATCATATGAAAACTAGAAAACCCTAATCTATCATCTGAAATCTAGAAAACCCTAATAACATCATTTGTAAAATTCAAAAACCCTAATCCATCATATGAAACCTAGAAAACCCTAATAACATTATTTGCATCATTCAAAAACCCTAATCCATAATATGAAAACTAGAAAACCCTAATAACATCATTTGCATCATTCAAAAACCCTAGACCATCATATGAAAACTAAGAAACCCTAATAACATCATATGCAACATTCAAAAAGCCTAATCCATCATATGAACACTATAAAACTCTAATCCATCATATGAAAACTAGAAAACCCTTATAACATCATTTTCTACATTCAAAAACCTTAATCCATCATATGAAAACTTGAAAACCCTAATAACATCATTTGCAACATTCAAAAACCCTTATCCTTCATATGAAAACTAGAAAACCCTAATAACATGATTTGCAACATTCAAAAATCCTAATCAATTATATGAAAATTAGAAAACCCTAATCCATCATATGAAAACTAGAAAACTCTAATCCATCATATGAGAACTAGAAAACCATAATAACATCATTTGCAATATTCAAAAACCCTTATCCATCATATGAAAATAAGAAAACCCTAATCTATCATATGAAAACTAGAAACCCTAATAACATCATTTACAACATTCAAAAACCCTAATCCATCATATGAAAACTAGAAAGCCCTAATCCATCATATGAAAACTAGAAAACCCTAATAACATCATTTGCAACATTCAAAAACCCTAATCCATCATATGAATACTAGAAAACTCTAATAACATAATTTGCAACATTCACAAACCCTAATCCATCATATGAAAACTAGAAAACCCTAATAACATCATTTGCAACATTCAAAAACCCTAATCCATCATATGAAAACTAGAAAACCCTAATCCATCATATGAAAAGTAAAAACCCCTAATAACATCATTTACAACATTCAAAAACACCAATCCATTATATGAAAACAAGAAAACCCTAATAACATCATTTGCAACATTAAAAAACCCTAATCTATCATATGAAAACTAGAAAACCATAATAACATCATTTGCAACATTCAAAAACCCTAATCCATCATATGAAAACTAGAAAACCCTAATAACATCATTTGCAACATTCAAAAACCCTAATCCATCGTATGAAAACAAGAAAACCCTAATAACATCATTTGCAACATTAAAATACCCTAATCCATCAAATGAAAACTAGAAAACCCGAATCCATCATATGAAAACAAGTAAACCCAAATAACATCATTTGCAACATTCAAAAACCCTAATCCATCATATGAAAACTAGAAAACCCTAATAAGATCATTTCCAACATTCAAAAACCCTAATTAATCATATGAAAACTAGAAAACCCTAATCCATCATATGAAAACTAGAAAACCCTATTCCATCATCTGAAAATTAGAAATCCCTAATAACATCATTTGCAACATTCAAAAACCCTAATCCGTCATATGAAAACTAGATAACCCTAATAACGTCATTTGCAACATTCAAAAACCCTAATACATCATATGAAAACTAGAAAACTCTAATAACATCATTTGCAACATTCAAAAACCCTAATATATCATATGAAAACTAGAAAACCCTAACCCATCATATGAAAATTAGAAAACCCTTATCCATCATATGAAAACTAGAAAACCCTAACAACATCATTTACAACATCCAAAAACCCTAATCCATCATATGAAAACTAGAATACCCTAATCCATCATATGCAACATTCAAAAACCCTAATCCATCATATGAAAACTAGAAAACCCTAATCCATCATATGAAAACTAGAAAACCCTAATAATGTCATTTGCAACATTTAAAAACCTTAATCCATCATATAGAAACTTGAAAACCCTAATAACATCATTTGCAACATTCAAAAACCCTAATCCTTCATATGAAAACAAGAAAACCCTAATAACATAATTTGCAACATTCATAAACCCTAATCCATCATACGAATACTAGAAAACACTAATAACATAATTTGCAACATTCAAAAACACTAATCAATCATATGAAAACTAGAAAACCCTAATAACATCATTTGCAACATTCAAAAATCCTAATTCATCATATGAAAACTTGAAAAATCTAATAACATCATTTGCGACATTAAAAAACCCTAATCCATCATATGAAAACTAGAAAAACCAAATAACATCATTTGCAACTTTCAAAAACCTTAATCCATCATTTGAAAACTAGAAAACCCTAATCCATCATATGAAAACTAGAAACCCCTAATAACATCATTTACAACATTCAAAAACCCTAATCCATTATATGAAAACAAGAAAACCCTAATAACATCATTTGCAACACTGAAAAACCCTAATCCATCATATGAAAACTAGAAAATCCTAATAACATCATTTGCAAAATAAAAAACCCTAATCCATCCTATGAAAACTAGAAAACCCTAATAACATCATTTGCAACATTCAAAAACCCTAATCCATCAATTGAAAACTAGAAAACCCTAATCCATCATATGAAAACTAGAAAACCCTAATAACAACATTTGCAACATTCAAAAATTTTAATACATCATATGAAAACTAGAAAACCCTAATAACATCATTTGCAACATTCAAAAACCCTAATCCATCATATGAAAACTAGAAATCCTAATAACATCATTCGCAACATTCAAAAACAATAATCCATTATATGAAAACAAGAAAACCCTAATCCATCATATGAAAACTAGAAAACCCTAATAACATCATTTGGAACATTCAAAAACCCTAATCCATCATACGAAAACTAGAAAACCCTAATAACATCATTTGCAACATTCAAAAACCCTAATCCATCATATGAAAACTAGAAAACCCTAATCCATCATATGAAAACTAAAAAACCCTAATCCATCATATGAAACCTAGAAAACCCTAATAACATTATTTGCATCATTCAAAAACCCTAATCCATAATATGAAAACTAGAAAACCCTTATAACATCATTTGCAACATTCAAAAACTTTAATACATCATATGAAAACTAGAAAACCCTAATAACATCATTTGCAACATTCAAAAACCCTAACCCATCATATGAAAACTAGAAAACACTAATAACATCATTCGCAACATTCAAAAACCATAATGCATCATATGAAAACAAGAAAACCCTAATCCATCATATTAAAACTAAAAAACTCTAATGACATCATTTGGAACATTCAAAAAACCCTAATCAGTCATATGAAATCTAGAAAACCCTAATAACATCATTTGCAACATTCAAAAACCCTAATCCATCATATGAAAACTAGAAAACCCTAATCCATCATATGAAAACTAGAAAACCCTAATCTATCATCTTAAAACTAGAAAACCCTAATAACATCATTTGTAAAATTCAAAAACCCTAATCCATCTTATGAAACCTAGAAAACCCTAATAACATTATTTGCATCATTCAAAAACCCTAATCCATAATATGAAAACTAGAAAACCCTAATAACATCATTTGCAACATTCAAAAACCCTAGACCATCATATGAAAACTAAAAAACCCTAATAACATCATATGCAACATTCAAAAACCCTAATCCATCATATGAAAACTATAAAACTCTAATCCATCATATGAAAACTAGAAAACCCTTATAACATCATTTGCAACATTCAAAAACTTTAATACATCATATGAAAACTAGAAAACCCTAATAACATCATTTGCAACATTTAAAAACCCTAATCCATCATATGAAAACTAGAAAACACTAATAACATCATTCGCAACATTCAAAAACCATAATCCATCATATGAAAACAAGAAAACCCTAATCCATCATATTAAAACTAAAAAACCCTAATAACATCATTTGGAACATTCAAAAACCCTAATCAATCATATGAAATCTAGAAAACCCTAATAACATCATTTGCAACATTCAAAAACCCTAATCCATCATATGAAAACTAGAAAACCCTAATCCATCATATGAAAACTAGAAAACCCTAATCTATCATCTGAAATCTAGAAAACCCTAATAACATCATTTGTAAAATTCAAAAACCCTAATCCATCATATGAAACCTAGAAAACCCTAATAACATTATTTGCATCATTCAAAAACCCTAATCCATAATATGAAAACTAGAAAACCCTAATAACATCATTTGCAACATTCAAAAACCCTAGACCATCATATGAAAACTAAAAAACCCTAATAACATCATATGCAACATTCAAAAAGCGTAATCCATCATATGAAAACTATAAAACTCTAATCCATCATATGAAAACTAGAAAACCATTATAACATCATTTTCAACATTCAAAAACCTTAATCCATCATATGAAAACTTGAAAACCCTAATAACATCATTTGCAACATTCAAAAACCCTTATCCTTCATATGAAAACTAGAAAACCCTAATAACATGATTTGCAACATTCAAAAATCCTAATCAATTATATGAAAATAAGAAAACCCTAATCCATCATATGAAAACTAGAAAACTCTAATCCATCATATGAGAACTAGAAAACCATAATAACATCATTTGCAATATTCAAAAACCCTTATCCATCATATGAAAATAAGAAAACCCTAATCTATCATATGAAAACTGGAAACCCTAATAACATCATTTACAACATTCAAAAACCCTAATCCATCATATGAAAACTAGAAAGCCCTAATCCATCATATGAAAACTAGAAAACCCTAATAACATCATTTGCAACATTCAAAAACCCTAATCCATCATATGAATACTAGAAAACCCTAATAACATCATTTGCAACATTCAAAAACCCTAATCCATCATATGAAAACAAGAAAACCCTAATCCATCATACGAAAAGTAAAAACCCCTAATAACATCATTTACAACATTCAAAAACACTAATCCATTATATGAAAACAAGAAAACCCTAATAACATCATTTGCAACATTAAAACACCCTAATCTATCATATGAAAACTAGAAAACCATAATAACATCATTTGCAACATTCAAAAACCCTAATCCATCATATGAAAACTAGAAAACCCTAATAACATCATTTGCAACATTCAAAAACCCTAATCCATCATATGAAAACAAGAAAACCCTAATCCATCATACGAAAAGTAAAAACCCCTAATAACATCATTTACAACATTCAAAAACACTAATCCATTATATGAAAACAAGAAAACCCTAATAACATCATTTGCAACATTAAAAACCCTAATCTATCATATGAAAACTAGAAAACCATAATAACATCATTTGCAACATTCAAAAACCCTAATCCATCATATGAAAACTAGAAAACCCTAATAACATCATTTGCAACATTCAAAAAACCCTAATCCATCATATGAAAACTAGAAAACCCTAATCTATCATCTTAAAACTAGAAAACCCTAATAACATCATTTGTAAAATTCAAAAACCCTAATCCATCTTATGAAACCTAGAAAACCCTAATAACATTATTTGCATCATTCAAAAACCGTAATCCATAATATGAAAACTAGAAAACCCTAATAACATCATTTGCAACATTCAGAAACCCTAGACCATCATATGAAAACTAAAAAACCCTAATAACATCATATGCAACATTCAAAAACCCTAATCCATCATATGAAAACTATAAAACTCTAATCCATCATATGAAAACTAGAAAACCCTTATAACATCATTTGCAACATTCAAAAACTTTAATACATCATATGAAAACTAGAAAACCCTAATAACATCATTTGCAACATTTAAAAACCCTAATCCATCATATGAAAACTAGAAAACACTAATAACATCATTCGCAACATTCAAAAACCATAATCCATCATATGAAAACAAGAAAACCCTAATCCATCATATTAAAACTAAAAAACCCTAATAACATCATTTGGAACATTCAAAAACCCTAATCAATCATATGAAATCTAGAAAACCCTAATAACATCATTTGCAACATTCAAAAACCCTAATCCATCATATGAAAACTAGAAAACCCTAATCCATCATATGAAAACTAGAAAACCCTAATCTATCATCTGAAATCTAGAAAACCCTAATAACATCATTTGTAAAATTCAAAAACCCTAATCCATCATATGAAACCTAGAAAACCCTAATAACATTATTTGCATCATTCAAAAACCCTAATCCATAATATGAAAACTAGAAAACCCTAATAACATCATTTGCAACATTCAAAAACCCTAGACCATCATATGAAAACTAAAAAACCCTAATAACATCATATGCAACATTCAAAAAGCCTAATCCATCATATGAAAACTATAAAACTCTAATCCATCATATGAAAACTAGAAAACCATTATAACATCATTTTCAACATTCAAAAACCTTAATCCATCATATGAAAACTTGAAAACCCTAATAACATCATTTGCAACATTCAAAAACCCTTATCCTTCATATGAAAACTAGAAAACCCTAATAACATGATTTGCAACATTCAAAAATCCTAATCAATTATATGAAAATAAGAAAACCCTAATCCATCATATGAAAACTAGAAAACTCTAATCCATCATATGAGAAGTAGAAAACCATAATAACATCATTTGCAATATTTAAAAACCCTTATCCATCATATGAAAATAAGAAAACCCTAATCTATCATATGAAAACTGGAAACCCTAATAACATCATTTACAACATTCAAAAACCCTAATCCATCATATGAAAACTAGAAAGCCCTAATCCATCATATGAAAACTAGAAAACCCTAATAACATCATTTGCAACATTCAAAAACCCTAATCCATCATATGAATACTAGAAAACTCTAATAACATAATTTGCAACATTCACAAACCCTAATCCATCATATGAAAACTAGAAAACCCTAATAACATCATTTGCAACATTCAAAAACCCTAATCCATCATATGAAAACAAGAAAACCCTAATCCATCATACGAAAAGTAAAAACCCCTAATAACATCATTTACAACATTCAAAAACACTAATCCATTATATGAAAACAAGAAAACCCTAATAACATCATTTGCAACATTAAAAAACCCTAATCTATCATATGAAAACTAGAAAACCATAATAACATCATTTGCAACATTCAAAAACCCTAATCCATCATATGAAAACTAGAAAACCCTAATAACATCATTTGCAACATTCAAAAAACCCTAATCCATCATATGAAAACTAGAAAACCCTAATCTATCATCTTAAAACTAGAAAACCCTAATAACATCATTTGTAAAATTCAAAAACCCTAATCCATCTTATGAAACCTAGAAAACCCTAATAACATTATTTGCATCATTCAAAAACCCTAATCCATAATATGAAAACTAGAAAACCCTAATAACATCATTTGCAACATTCAAAAACCCTAGACCATCATATGAAAACTAAAAAACCCTAATAACATCATATGCAACATTCAAAAACCCTAATCCATCATATGAAAACTATAAAACTCTAATCCATCATATGAAAACTAGAAAACCCTTATAACATCATTTGCAACATTCAAAAACTTTAATACATCATATGAAAACTAGAAAACCCTAATAACATCATTTGCAACATTTAAAAACCCTAATCCATCATATGAAAACTAGAAAACACTAATAACATCATTCGCAACATTCAAAAACCATAATCCATCATATGAAAACAAGAAAACCCTAATCCATCATATTAAAACTAAAAAACCCTAATACCATCATTTGGAACATTCAAAAACCCTAATCAATCATATGAAATCTAGAAAACCCTAATAACATCATTTGCAACATTCAAAAACCCTAATCCATCATATGAAAACTAGAAAACCCTAATCCATCATATGAAAACTAGAAAACCCTAATCTATCATCTGAAATCTAGAAAACCCTAATAACATCATTTGTAAAATTCAAAAACCCTAATCCATCATATGAAACCTAGAAAACCCTAATAACATTATTTGCATCATTCAAAAACCCTAATCCATAATATGAAAACTAGAAAACCCTAATAACATCATTTGCAACATTCAAAAACCCTAGACCATCATATGAAAACTAAAAAACCCTAATAACATCATATGCAACATTCAAAAAGCCTAATCCATCATATGAAAACTATAAAACTCTAATCCATCATATGAAAACTAGAAAACCATTATAACATCATTTTCAACATTCAAAAACCTTAATCCATCATATGAAAACTTGAAAACCCTAATAACATCATTTGCAACATTCAAAAACCCTTATCCTTCATATGAAAACTAGAAAACCCTAATAACATGATTTGCAACATTCAAAAATCCTAATCAATTATATGAAAATAAGAAAACCCTAATCCATCATATGAAAACTAGAAAACTCTAATCCATCATATGAGAACTAGAAAACCATAATAACATCATTTGCAATATTCAAAAACCCTTATCCATCATATGAAAATAAGAAAACCCTAATCTATCATATGAAAACTGGAAACCCTAATAACATCATTTACAACATTCAAAAACCCTAATCCATCATATGAAAACTAGAAAGCCCTAATCCATCATATGAAAACTAGAAAACCCTAATAACATCATTTGCAACATTCAAAAACCCTAATCCATCATATGAATACTAGAAAACTCTAATAACATAATTTGCAACATTCACAAACCCTAATCCATCATATGAAAACTAGAAAACCCTAATAACATCATTTGCAACATTCAAAAACCCTAATCCATCATATGAAAACAAGAAAACCCTAATCCATCATACGAAAAGTAAAAACCCCTAATAACATCATTTACAACATTCAAAAACACTAATCCATTATATGAAAACAAGAAAACCCTAATAACATCATTTGCAACATTAAAAAACCCTAATCTATCATATGAAAACTAGAAAACCATAATAACATCATTTGCAACATTCAAAAACCCTAATCCATCATATGAAAACTAGAAAACCCTAATAACATCATTTGCAACATTCAAAAAACCCTAATCCATCATATGAAAACTAGAAAACCCTAATCTATCATCTTAAAACTAGAAAACCCTAATAACATCATTTGTAAAATTCAAAAACCCTAATCCATCTTATGAAACCTAGAAAACCCTAATAACATTATTTGCATCATTCAAAAACCCTAATCCATAATATGAAAACTAGAAAACCCTAATAACATCATTTGCAACATTCAAAAACCCTAGACCATCATATGAAAACTAAAAAACCCTAATAACATCATATGCAACATTCAAAAACCCTAATCCATCATATGAAAACTATAAAACTCTAATCCATCATATGAAAACTAGAAAACCCTTATAACATCATTTGCAACATTCAAAAACTTTAATACATCATATGAAAACTAGAAAACCCTAATAACATCATTTGCAACATTTAAAAACCCTAATCCATCATATGAAAACTAGAAAACACTAATAACATCATTCGCAACATTCAAAAACCATAATCCATCATATGAAAACAAGAAAACCCTAATCCATCATATTAAAACTAAAAAACCCTAATAACATCATTTGGAACATTCAAAAACCCTAATCAATCATATGAAATCTAGAAAACCCTAATAACATCATTTGCAACATTCAAAAACCCTAATCCATCATATGAAAACTAGAAAACCCTAATCCATCATATGAAAACTAGAAAACCCTAATCTATCATCTGAAATCTAGAAAACCCTAATAACATCATTTGTAAAATTCAAAAACCCTAATCCATCATATGAAACCTAGAAAACCCTAATAACATTATTTGCATCATTCAAAAACCCTAATCCATAATATGAAAACTAGAAAACCCTAATAACATCATTTGCAACATTCAAAAACCCTAGACCATCATATGAAAACTAAAAAACCCTAATAACATCATATGCAACATTCAAAAAGCCTAATCCATCATATGAAAACTATAAAACTCTAATCCATCATATGAAAACTAGAAAACCATTATAACATCATTTTCAACATTCAAAAACCTTAATCCATCATATGAAAACTTGAAAACCCTAATAACATCATTTGCAACATTCAAAAACCCTTATCCTTCATATGAAAACTAGAAAACCCTAATAACATGATTTGCAACATTCAAAAATCCTAATCAATTATATGAAAATAAGAAAACCCTAATCCATCATATGAAAACTAGAAAACTCTAATCCATCATATGAGAACTAGAAAACCATAATAACATCATTTGCAATATTCAAAAACCCTTATCCATCATATGAAAATAAGAAAACCCTAATCTATCATATGAAAACTGGAAACCCTAATAACATCATTTACAACATTCAAAAACCCTAATCCATCATATGAAAACTAGAAAGCCCTAATCCATCATATGAAAACTAGAAAACCCTAATAACATCATTTGCAACATTCAAAAACCCTAATCCATCATATGAATACTAGAAAACTCTAATAACATAATTTGCAACATTCACAAACCCTAATCCATCATATGAAAACTAGAAAACCCTAATAACATCATTTGCAACATTCAAAAACCCTAATCCATCATATGAAAACAAGAAAACCCTAATCCATCATACGAAAAGTAAAAACCCCTAATAACATCATTTACAACATTCAAAAACACTAATCCATTATATGAAAACAAGAAAACCCTAATAACATCATTTGCAACATTAAAAAACCCTAATCTATCATATGAAAACTAGAAAACCATAATAACATCATTTGCAACATTCAAAAACCCTAATCCATCATATGAAAACTAGAAAACCCTAATAACATCATTTGCAACATTCAAAAACCCTAATCCATCATATGAAAACAAGAAAACCCTAATAACATCATTTGCAACATTAAAATACCCTAATCCATCAAATGAAAACTAGAAACCCCGAATCCATCATATGAAAACAAGTAAACCCAAATAACATCATTTGCAACATACAAAAACCCTAATCCATCATATGAAAACTAGAAAACCCTAATAAGATCATTTGCAACATTCAAAAACCCTAATTAATAATATGAAAACTAGAAAACCCTAATCCATCATATGAAAACTAGAAAACCCTATTCCATCATCTGAAAACTAGAAATCCCTAATAACATCATTTGCAACATTCAAAAACCCTAATCCGTCATATGAAAACTAGAAAACCCTAATAACGTCATTTGCAACATTCAAAAACCCTAATACATCATATGAAAACTAGAAAACTCTAATAACATCATTTGCAACATTCAAAAACCCTAATCTATCATATGAAAACTAGAAAACCCTAACCCATCATATGAAAATTAGAAAACCCTTATCCATCATATGAAAACTAGAAAACCCTAACAACATCATTTACAACATCCAAAAACCCTAATCCATCATATGAAAACTAGAATACCCTAATCCATCATATGCAACATTCAAAAACCCTAATCCATCATATGAAAACTAGAAAACCCTAATCCATCATATGAAAACTAGAAAACCCTAATAATGTCATTTGCAACATTTAAAAACCTTAATCCATCATATGGAAACTTGAAAACCCTAATAACATCATTTGCAACATTCAAAAACCCTAATCCTTCATATGAAAACAAGAAAACCCTAATAACATCATTTGCAACATTCATAAACCCTAATCCATCATACGAATACTAGAAAACACTAATAACATAATTTGCAACATTCAAAAACACTAATCAATCATATGAAAACTAGAAAACCCTAATAACATCATTTGCAACATTCAAAAATCCTAATTCATCATATGAAAACTTGAAAAATCTAATAACATCATTTGCGACATTAAAAAACCCTAATCCATCATATGAAAACTAGAAAAACCAAATAACATCATTTGCAACTTTCAAAAACCTTAATCCATCATTTGAAAACTAGAAAACCCTAATCCATCATATGAAAACTAGAAACCCCTAATAACATCATTTACAACATTCAAAAACCCTAATCCATTATATGAAAACAAGAAAACCCTAATAACATCATTTGCAACACTGAAAAACCCTAATCCATCATATGAAAACTAGAAAATCCTAATAACATCATTTGCAAAATCAAAAACCCTAATCCATCCTATGAAAACTAGAAAACCCTAATAACATCATTTGCAACATTCAAAAACCCTAATCCATCAATTGAAAACTAGAAAACCCTAATCCATCATATGAAAACTAGAAATATCTAATAACAACATTTGCAACATTCAAAAATTTTAATACATCATATGAAAACTAGAAAACCCTAATAACATCATTTGCAACATTCAAAAACCCTAATCCATCATATGAAAACTAGAAACCCTAATAACATCATTCGCAACATTCAAAAACAATAATCCATTATATGAAAACAAGAAAACCCTAATCCATCATATGAAAACTAGAAAACCCTAATAACATCATTTGGAACATTCAAAAACCCTAATCCGTCATACGAAAACTAGAAAACCCTAATAACATCATTTGCAACATTCAAAAACCCTAATCCATCATATGAAAACTAGAAAACCCTAATCCATCATATGAAAACTAAGAAACCCTAATCCATCATATGAAACCTAGAAAACCCTAATAACATTATTTGCATCATTCAAAAACCCTAATCCATAATATGAAAACTAGAAAACCCTAATAACATCATTTGCAACATTCAAAAACCCTAGACCATCATATGAAAACTAAAAAACCCTAATAACATTATATGCAACATTCAAAAACCCTAATCCATCATATGAAAACTATAAAACTCTAATCCATCATATGAAAACTAGAAAACCTTTATAACATCATTTGCAACATTTAAAAACTTTAATACATCATATGAAAACTAGAAAACCCTAATAACATCATTTGCAACATTCAAAAACCCTAATCCATCATATGAAAACTAGAAAACACTAATAACATCATTCGCAACATTCAAAAACCATAATCCATTATATGAAAACAAGAAAACCCTAATCCATCATATTAAAACTAAAAAACCCTAATAACATCATTTGGAACATTCAAAAACCCTAATCAGTCATATGAAATCTAGAAAACCCTAATAACGTCATTTGCAACATTCAAAAACCCTAATCCATCATATGAAAACTAGAAAACCCTAATCCATCATATGAAAACTAGAAAACCCTAATCTATCATCTGAAAACTAGAAAACCCTAATAACACCATTTGTAAAATTCAAAAACCCTAATCCATCATATGAAACCTAGAAAACCCTAATAACATTATTTGCATCATTCAAAAACCCTAGACCATCATATGAAAACTAAAAAACCCTAATAACATCATATGCAACATTCAAAAAGCCTAATCCATCATATGAAAACTATAAAACTCTAATCCATCATATGAAAACTTGAAAACACTAATAACATCTCTTCACTCTTGTCATGGAGGTGCTTAACCTAATAATCAAGAGAAAAATCACTGAGTCCGAGTCTTTTAAATTCCACCGGCAATGCGAAGAGCAAAGTATCACTCATCTCTGCTTTGCCGATGATCTTCTCCTCTTCTGTCATGGCGACAGCTCTTCGGTAAGCATCATTTGTGATTCTCTTGCTGAATTCTCTGGGGTCTCTGGGCTCCATCCTAATGTAGCGAAGAGCGAAGCCTTTTACTGCAATGTTGGTGAGAGGACAAGGACTGCCATTGACCGTATTGTTAGGTTTCCTGAGGGATCTTTTCCTGTACGATACCTTGGCGTCCCTCTTATCACCACACGTCTTGCCCACAAGGACTGTAAAAGCCTTGTTGATAAAGTCAAATGTAGGATTAATGACTGGAAGAATAAGTCTCTCTCCTTTGCTGGCCGTCTCCAGCTCATCCTCTCTGTTCTTTCTTCTATGCAAATATATTGGGCTTCTGTTTTTATTCTTCCTAAATCTATCTCTAACGATATTGAGAAGCTCATGAGGGGTTTTCTCTGGTGTCATGGTGAATTGAAACGTGGTAAAGCTAAAGTCTCTTGGAAGACTGTCTGTCTCCCTAAGGAGCATGGAGGCCTTGGTATTCGTAGCCTCGCTGTCTGGAATGTTGCCCTTATGGCTTCGCATGTATGGAGACTCCTTTCTAAGAAGGAGTCCCTATGGGTCAAATGGATCCATTCTTACCGTCTATGTGGCCGTAACTTTTGGGATGCCCCCAAAAAATGCGGTTCAGGATTTGCATGGCAAAACATGCTAGATATGCGAGGTAAGATAAGAGAATATATTGTTTCCCAGATTGGTGATGGATGCTCTACATCGGCTTGGTTCGATAACTGGCATCCTGCTGGTCCCCTCTCTAAGTTCTTGACTGCTCGTCAAATCCATGCGGCGGGTTTCACTCCTGATACTAAGGTGGCTGACCTTATCCACAACGGATCTTGGGTTCGCCCCCAATGCTGGAGGGACTCCCATACTAATATTCTTTTTCATAACCCTCCTTCTTTATCCCCATTTGTTCCTGATAAACTCCTTTGGAGATCTAGTGACGGTAATCTCTCTCCTTTTTCGGTCCGTTCGGTTTGGGAAACTATACGCCCCTGTGATCAGCCTGTTGATTGGTATCATCTTGTTTGGTTCTCCTAGAATATTCCTAGACATGCTTTCATTCTCTGGGTTGCTCTTAAAAATCGTCTAAAGACTCATGATAAAATCAAAATATGGGACCACAACTCCAATCTCAAATGTGCCTTCTGCGAGGATTGTTCGGATTCCCTTACCCATCTCTTCTTTGAATGTTCTTTCCCTTCGATGGTTTGGCATGACCTTCAACATGTCATGAATCTCTCGTTCCCCACTGATAGCTGGTCTGATATCATTAATCTTCTCAACCCCATATCTAAGAGTAAGACTATTTGGTCAATTATTCGAAAGCTTGTGCTTGCTGGAACTGTTTACCACATTTGGCAAGAAAGAAATTTCCGGATTTTCAAAAATATAAAAAGATCGTATCATGCAGTGGTGAATTTTGTAAAGGATGATGTCCGTTGTAGATTGTTGAGTCTATCTATGAAACCTTGCACAAATGTTAATTTTGCTAAAAGGATATGGGCCCTCACCTAAATTCTTTGTTATCCTCTTTTCTTCTATATATGTCTCTGCTTGTTTGGTTTGTTTTTTTGCAGGTTGTTATCCTTTATGTTTCCTGTATGTTTTCTGGTTCCATTTCTTGTTATGGTTCCTAGTTTAACCTTGTTGTCCTTTGGGGCCTGTCCCAATGGATTTTTTTTCCATAGGTGGGGAGTCCCCAGCCTCAAATTGTATTTATTCTTTTTATTAATAAAATTTGCCAGAGGTACCGTCCTCTTTACCCAAAAAAAAACTAGAAAACCCTAATAACATGATTTGCAACATTCAAAAATCCTAATCAATTATATGAAAACTAGAAAACCCTAATCCATCATATGAAAACTAGAAAACTCTAATCCATCATATGAGAACTAGAAAACCATAATAACATCATTTGCAATATTCAAAAACCCTTATCCATCATATGAAAATAAGAAAACCCTAATCTATCATATGAAAACTGGAAACCCTAATAACATCATTTACAACATTCAAAAACCCTAATCCATCATATGAAAACTAGAAAGCGATAATCCATCATATGAAAACTAGAAAACCCTAATAACATCATTTGCAACATTCAAAAACCCTAATCCATCATATGAATACTAGAAAACTCTAATTACATAATTTGCAACATTCACAAACCCTAATCCATCATATGAAAACTAGAAAACCCTAATAACATCATTTGCAACATTCAAAAACCCTAATCCATCGTATGAAAACTAGAAAAACCTAATCCATCATATGAAAAGTAAAAACCCCTAATAACATCATTTACAACATTCAAAAACACTAATCCATTATATGAAAACAAGAAAACCCTAATAACATCATTTGCAACATTAAAAAACCCTAATCTATCATATGAAAACTAGAAAACCATAATAACATCATTTGCAACATTCAAAAACCCTAATCCATCATATGAAAACTAGAAAACACTAATAACATCATTTGCAACATTCAAAAACCCTAATCCATCATATGAAAACAAGAAAACCCTAATAACATCATTTGCAACATTAAAATACCCTAATCCATCAAATGAAAACTAGAAAACCCGAATCCATCATATGAAAACAAGTAAACCCAAATAACATCATTTGCAACATTCAAAAACCCTAATCCATCATATGAAAACTAGAAAACCCTAATAAGATCATTTGCAACATTCAAAAACCCTAATTAATCATATGAAAACTAGAAAACCCTAATCCATCATATGAAAACTAGAAAACCCTATTCCATCATCTGAAAACTAGAAATCCCTAATAACATCATTTGCAACATTCAAAAACCCTAATCCGTCATATGAAAACTAGAAATCCCTAATAACGTCATTTGCAACATTCAAAAACCCTAATACATCATATGAAAACTAGAAAACTCTAATAACATCATTTGAAACATTCAAAAACCCTAATCTATCATATGAAAACTAGAAAACCCTAACCCATCATATGAAAATTAGAAAACCCTTATCCATCATATGAAAACTAGAAAACCCTAACAACATCATTTACAACATCCAAAACCCCTAATCCATCATATGAAAACTAGAATACCCTAATCCATCATATGCAACATTCAAAAACCCTAATCCATCATATGAAAACTAGAAAACCCTAATCCATCATATGAAAACTAGAAAACCCTAATAATTTCATTTGTAACATTTAAAAACCTTAATCCATCATATGGAAACTTCAAAAACCCTAATAACATCATTTGCAACATTCAAAAACCCTAATCCTTCATATGAAAACAAGAAAACCTTAATAACATCATTTGCAACATTCATAAACCCTAATCCATCATACGAATACTAGAAAACACTAATAACATAATTTGCAACATTCAAAAACACTAATCAATCATATGAAAACTAGAAAACCCTAATAACATCATTTGCAACATTCAAAAATCCTAATTCATCATATGAAAACTTGAAAAATCTAATAACATCATTTGCGACATTAAAAAACCCTAATCCATCATATGAAAACTAGAAAAACCAAATAACATCATTTGCAACTTTCAAAAACCTTAATCCATCATTTGAAAACTAGAAAACCCTAATCCATCATATGAAAACTAGAAACCCCTAATAACATCATTTACAACATTCAAAAACCCTAATCCATTATATGAAAACAAGAAAACCCTAATAACATCATTAGCAACACTCAAAAACCCTAATCCATCATATGAAAACTAGAAAATCCTAATAACATCATTTGCAAAATCAAAAACCCTAATCCATCCTATGAAAACTAGAAAACCCTAATAACATCATTTGCAACATTCAAAAACACTAATCCATCAATTGAAAACTAGAAAACCCTAATCCATCATATGAAAACTAGAAAACCCTAATAACAACATTTGCAACATTTAAAAATTTTAATACATCATATGAAAACTAGAAAACCCTAATAACATCATTTGCAACATTCAAAAACCCTAATCCATCATATGAAAACTAGAAAAACCCTAATAACATCATTCGCAACATTCAAAAACAATAATCCATTATATGAAAACAAGAAAACCCTAATCCATCATATGAAAACTAGAAAACCCTAATAACATCATTTGGAACATTCAAAAACCCTAATCCGTCATACGAAAACTAGAAAACCCTAATAACATCATTTGCAACATTCAAAAACCCTAATCCATCATATGAAAACTAGAAAACCCTAATCCATCATATGAAAACTAAAAAACCCTAATCCATCATATGAAAACTAGAAAACCCTAATAACATCATTTGCAACATTCAAAAACCCTAATCCATAATATGAAAACTAGAAAACCCTAATAACATCATTTGCAACATTCAAAAATCCTAATCCATCATATGAAAACTAAAAAACCCCAATAACATCATATGCAACATTCAAAAACCCTAATCCATCATATGAAAACTATAACACTCTAATCCATCATATGAAAACTAGAAAACCCTTATTGTCATTTGCAACATTCAAAAACCTTAATCCATCATATGAATAATTGAAAACCCTAATAACATCATTTGCATCATTCAAAAACCCTTATCCTTCATATGAAAACTAGAAAACCCTAATAACATTATTTGCAACATTCAAAAATCCTAATCCATTATATGAAAACTAGAAAACCCTAATCCATCATATGAAAACTAGAAAACTCTAATCCATCATATGAGAACTAGAAAACCCTAATAACATCATTTGCAACATTCAAAAACCCTAATCTATCATATGAAAATAAGAAAACCCTAATCTATCATATGAAAACTGGAAACCCTAATAACAATATTTACGACATTCAAAAACCCTAATCCATCATATGAAAACTAGAAAACCCTAATCTATCATATGAAAACTAGAAAATCCTAATAACATCATTTGCAACATTTAAAAACCCTAATCCATCATACGAATACTAGAAAACCCTAATAACATAATTTACAACATTCAAAAACCCTAATCCATCATATGAAAACTAGAAAACCCTAGTAACATCATTTGTAACATTCAAAAACCCTAATCCATCATATAAAAACTAGAAAACCCTAATCCATCATATGAAAAGTAGAAACCCCTAATAACATCATTTACAACATTCAAAAACACTAATCCATTATATGAAAACAAGAAAACCCTAATAACATCATTTGCAACATTCAAAAACCCTAATCCATCATATGAAAACTAGAAAACCCTAATAACATCATTTGCAACATTCAAAAACCCTAATCCATCATAAGAAAGCTAGAAAACCCTAATAACATCATTTGCAACATTCAAAAACCCTAATCCATCATATGAAAACAAGAAAACCCTAATAACATCATTTGCAACATTAAAATACCCTAATCCATCAAATGAAAATTAGCAAACCCGAATCCATCATATGAAAATAAGAAAACCCTAATAACATCATTTGCAACATTCAAAAACCCTAATCCATCATATGAATACTAGAAAACCCTAATCCATCATACAAAAACTAGAAAACCCTAATAACATCATTTGCAACATTCAAAAACATTAATAAATCATATGAAAACTAGAAAACCGTAATCCATCATATGAAAACTAGAAAACCCTAATCCATCATCTGAAAACTAGAAATCCCTAATAACATCATTTGCAACATTCAAAAACCGTTATCCATCATATGAAAACTAGAAAACCCAAATAACATCATTTGCAACATTCAAAAGCCCTAATCCATCATATCAAAACTAGAAATCTCTAATAACATCATTTGCAACATTCAAAAACCCTAATCTATCATATGAAAACTAGAAAACCCTAACCGATCATATGAAAACTAGAAAACCCTAATCCATTGTAACACCATGATACTTTTGTTAAGTATTAATATGTTAATCATAGTGTATTTATGATTTAATATGGTGTTCTAAGTATTAGAAAGTTAATACTAGTAAAAGGGTAATTTGGTCATTTTACCATAAAAAGGGTAACTTGGTCATTTGACCATGTGAAGAACCAATTATGTAAAAATATTGTTTGCTTGTGGCAAAATTATAAGGAACGTAAGTTATATGTGATAAAATGTCAGAAAAGTGCCAAAAGTTCAAGAAAGTGAACTTAGGGACTAAAAATGTAATCTTTGGAAGTATAAATAGGAGAGTTGACTCTCCTATGTGTAGCTGAACGTTTTAGAAGCTACGGGAGGTTTTTCTTGAAGATGACTTCTGGAAATCTTTGGTGATTGAAGCATGAAATCATAGACCTAGATTGGAATTGGAAAATTCAAGCAATTGAGGTTAGTAAATTTGACTTTTAACCAAGTTCTTGAAGGTGTTCTTGGTGGGTTTTCTTGGGATGAACTAGGAACTGAATTCCAGTTGTAATCCAAGTGGTTTTGTATGATTATAAGTAGCAAACATGTTTGTGTTGTAAGAACACACATTAAATTGAAAGTATGTTGCTATTATTGAAGATTTGAGAATTTGTTCAAGAATCCTAGATTACAAGTTTTTATGATCAACTTGATTCTAATGGGTTATAATGAATTCCAAATGATATATTTGTTGAAATAAATCTGTAGAATGATTAATCTTTGATAACTTCGGTTTTTGGATCAAAAATGCAAAAACGGGAATTTTTGGAAATGGTTGAAATCTATGATTTCCATGGCTAAAAACTTGAAGTAAATGAAGGGTTTTGGTCTTGGAAGAAACCCCTATCGATTAAGCAGAGTATTAAGCACTTAATATGAGAAAATGGAATTTTACAGCATTAAATCGGAACTGTCTGGCCTGTTGTTCAGCGATCGCGACGCGACCACATGGTGGCTCGCGACCCGAAGTCGCGACAGATGGAGGAACATTTTCCTTGAACTTCCTGTTAAGATTTTTGGCAATTTCAATTTTGGGACTTGGTGCTAGACTTGTCCGTTTGACCTGAGATTTTGAACATAGGTCTAATATGGTATGAAACTTCGTAGAAAATTGTCGGAATACGTATACGACCCCCCGAAAGTACTGTAGCAAAATACGCGTATTTCGGGAAAATGTATAATTATAGAAAGATGGTAATTGAAAGTTATCATCTAGGAATGGTCCCTAATTATATTATATTGGACTCTTGTGTAATAGAGTCAATTGAAATGGTTGTTAACCTATTGTCAATTTATATATAAATGAATAGGTAACGGACAAGTGTATTGATAAAGGTGCAAGAATGCAAAGACTAATGGGATACAATTGCAGCAAGTATCCAGGTGAGTAATCTCACTTATATCATATATGATATGTGTTGATTGAACTGTTACAGATTGAAATAGTTTTGGGGGACGAAAATGATATTTAATCTTGAAAGTAAACGGTGCGGTCTTAGGACCATGATTTTGGGTTATTGAACCTAAACTGGTGCGGCCTTTGGGCTATGATATAAACGATGAAACTGTTGGTGCGGCCTTAGGGCTATGACTTGATTATCTAAAATGTAATGTTGCGGCCTTATGGCTATGATCTTGGATGTTATATCCAACTGGTGCGGCCTATATGGCTATGATACTGTTATATGAAAATGGTGCAGCCTTATGGCTATGATATTGGATGTATATCCAACTGGTGCGGCCTATTTGGCTATGATAATAATGATGACACATGGTGCGGCTTATATAGCCATGATATATGGTGTAGTCAATTGTGACTAAGAAACATGGGACAGAAATGGTAATTGAGAATTTATATGTTTATTCTGTCTTATTTACATATGGTTTTTGTGGCTAACAGATTTGATTTGATCGGTATGCAAATAACAGATTGGATATGAGAAAGTGTTCAAATAACTGATATGATTTGATATTCATATGATATTATGTTTCAGCCTGTAAGGCTATGAAGTAGGATGTGAAATCCTAAGAGATATGTGGTCAGCCAATAAGGCTAGGAGTTTGGATCCGATATCCAGATAGATATATGAATGTATTTCTTATACATGTTATTTGCAGATATGATTACTCACTGAGCTTTATAGCTCACGTTATCTGTTAAATGTCCCTGTAGGTTAGCATGATCCTAATAAGGTAAAAGATAGAGTCTGTGACTAAAGAAGTGGGACTTTTAGATGCTGTCAGTAGCAGCCCGGCTTCAAAGGAGATTACGGTATTTTATACTCTCCTTGATACACTTGTACCCGTTTTTAATAAAATATACCCCTTTGTTATGGTTTTATGTATTGAAACCTTTGTTTTAAATGAAAACATTTTCAGGGGTGTTTTTGTTTTAAATGTCGGGTGTTACAAGTTGGTATCAGAGTCAGGTTTAAGTGAACTAGGTGTCTATAAAGTATATTCTTGGACTTAAACCTTGAGATAATAGACATGATGTATAGTTAGGTGTATATAAGTTGTTATTATACATATATAATCTAACCGTTGCTGACTTCTAACGTATAAGAAGTATGAGCAGTGAATCTTATTGAGAAGAATTTGGGGCGTGGAACTTTAAGAGGTGGACCAGCCCTTTCTCAAGGCTCCATTGAATGAGGGGCAAAGAGACAAGTAGAAGAAAATCCACATAACAAGCAACAGTAGCTGATGTGGTCAGAAAAAGAAATTGGTTGCTCACCATAAGTGATATTCAAGGTGAAAGAAAAGTAGTTGAGACTACCCGAAAAGCAGAAAAATATTAGTGGACGCTTCAGAAGAAGTTAACATGATTTAGGTCTAACCTTAAAGGGAAGGGACCAAAACGAAAAAGGTGATGCGGTGTAAGAAGTGCAGGAAAAGCACTCAGAAAATTGTAGAGTTGAGACTCTACTGTTGAATTGTTGAAAACGTAGAAAATTGGAGCATATTGCTCGAGTTGTTGGATGGAACGGAAGTGTTTCCAGCACGGAGTTACAGATCACTTCCCTACGAAATGTTCACATGCTAAATGTAGAGTAACGGGTGATAAACCCAGGAAAGAACGGGGAGGAAAGAAAGAAGAAACAAATGGTTAAAAGACCAGTGATACCATGAGCAATCCAGCAGACTGTGGAAGAAGCTCGTGAGAATACTGATATGGTCTCAGATATATTTACTTTGAATATAATCCCCGTATATGTTATATTTGATCCATGAAGCTGTGCTTGGGATCGGTGACTTTGATGTCTTGTCTGAATATTTCATCAACGATTATGGATGAAATTTTAGAAGTAGCTATATCAGTTAGCAAATATGTTCAAGATATTGAACACCTGGAAGGTAGTCTGCCTAGGATTTACGGGACCATTTTTCCCTATAAATCTGAAGCCGATGACTACCAATGAATCTGAAGTAATTGTACGTATGACTTAGTTAGCAATGAATTATGCTAACATGAATTGTAGAAACAAGAACACTATGGTTCTAAAATCAGAAATGAAATGGATGAAAATCCACGGTAAATGACCGTTATTGAGAATACCGGTTATTTTCCTTTGCTTAAACCTGGAGAAGGGTTAGTAAATGAAGGATGTTTTAGTTGACATATGCAGTATTGGCCAAGTTAAATAAAGTGGCGATAGAAGTGTAAAACTTTAAATGAATTCTCGGATGTTTATTCCAAAGAACTTCCAAAATTTCCGCCAGACTGATGAGAAGAGTTTATGATTAAACTGGTTTTGGGAGCCGTCTCTGTTATTTAGGCTCCGTACCGATTAGCATCTGCAGAGATGGTAGAGTTGAGAAAGCAATTAGAAATTCTTGAATCGCTGTCTCATACGACCGAATGTGTCATCGTGTGGAGCCCCGTCGTGTTTGAAAAGAAGAAAGATAAGTTGATGTGTATGTGCATTAACTATCGAGAATCTGATATTCTCGAAACCCGATTGAATATGATGTATGATTGTGTCAAATATTGGAGTTACTTCGTTGAGAAATGTGATATGTGAAGTTTTCCAAGTATGAAATTTGGCGAAAAGAAGTTTCAATTATTTGGGCATGTTAACAGTGCCAAAGATGATAAAGTAGATCCAGTGGAAATAAAGTTGTGATAAAACGGGAACCGTCTTGAAATCTGACTGAAATTTATAATTTCCTTGGATTGGCGGGTTATTATAGGAGAGTTGTAGAAAACTGCTCCTTGATTGCTGTCTAGTTGACTAAAGTTGACCAAGAAAAGTGAAAAGTTTGAGTGGGTAGAAAGACCACAAGTATCTTTTCAAAGGTTGAAATAAACCTTGTGTGAAGCCCCGGTGTTAGCATTATCGCTAAGCGGAGAAGATAATTTGTTTTACAGAAATGCATCCAGAGTTATACATAATATTGCAGTAGCAATTATGACCCTGACATTGAAGCTTTGGAAATACCATTTATATGGTGTAAAGCTTACTGTTTATACTGATCATAAAAGTTTGAAGTACTTAATTGATCAACAAGAAGCTAAATATGATATAGCAAAGACAGATGGGTTACTTAAAGATTTCGGTTATGAAATCTTGTACCATCTCGGAAAGGCGAATGTGGCTATAGATGCCTTGAATTGAAAAGAAAATATCCTTTGAAGGTTACATACACGTGTATGAGTATGGTGAATTTATTACCTGAGTTGATTCGGGTAGCACAAAAAGAAGTGTGCAAGTCTGAAAATGTGAAAAGTGAATGAATGATTGGCTATTGAAAGAAGCTAGTTGGAAACTCACGACGATTAAAAACCCTTGGTGGTTGTGTATGTGGGTTCCAAACCGAAGCGAGATATGAAATTTGTCCTTAAAAGATGTATACTGTAGTAGATATACAATATACCCTGGACAGAACCAAACTGTATAGGATGATAAAACCTATGTATTGGTGGCTGAGAATAAAGCAAGATATATGAAAAAGTGTTTGACATGTTTCAGATAAAGTCAAAGCATTAGAAGCATACGGAAAATTTAACCGTTGTGGGTCCCAAAGAAGAAATGGGACGATATTATTATAGACTTTGTAATAAAGTCTTCGCAAGTACCACATGGGTATGATACTATATGAGTAATAATAGACCAGTTGGTGAAACCAGTGCAAATTTATACTGACTCAGGAAGAAATTAAGATCGAAAAGTAGTGAAAATTTACATAGAAAGAGTAATTTGTCGACGTGAGTTACCGGTGGCGATTGTATCGGGTCGAGATAATAGAATTATTCGCTGATTCTGGCATAAATCCCAAGAATAATTAGTTCAAAAGTACTAGTAAGTACTGTATATGATTTGCAGATTGATAGACAAGGCGAGATAATGATGCAGACTCTAGAAGATATGCTTGAAATTTGCATAACAGACCCTGGTGGAAGATGAGAAGATCACCTATTTTTAGTAGAATTTGTAAGAAATAACAACTTGCATACCAGAAATTTGAAAATGGCAAATAATTAGCAAAAATGGTATGCGGATCATCGAGTAAAACTGTTGAAACTCCAAGTGAGGGAAGATGGTGGTACTCAAAGTAATCATTTCGAAAGACTAAAAATCTGCTTGGGACGAAAAGAAAGTCAAGCCCTCGTTTATGGGACCTTTCCATATGTCCCAAAGAGTAAGAATTGTGGTGTATTGATCGAAGTTTCTTGATGAACTTCAAGATATTTATATTGTTTTCTATGGGTCTCATAGTTCTGAGAACATGGATTGATAAATTCCAACAAATACTTCATGTTGAAATGAAGGTAGATAAGTAGTTAAGGTACCCGGGACAACCGGAGGAATGATAGATGAAACAAGAAGACTAGCATGGTTAAAGTGCTTTGACAATACTATAGAGGTTTCCACATGATATGGGAAACCGAAAGTGTAATGAGAAAGAATTACCCTTGCTTGTTTGTATGATTTCGGGGACAAAATCTTTTGAAGGAGGGGAGAATTTGTAACACCACGATACTTTTGTTAAGTATTAATATGTTAATCATAGTGTATTTATGATTTAATATGGTGTTCTAAGTATTAGAAAGTTAATACTAGTAAAAAGGTAATTTGGTCATTTTACCATAAAAAGGGTAACTTGGTCATTTGACCATGTGAAGGACCAATTATGTAAAAATATTGTTTGCTTGTGGCAAAAGTATAAGGAACGAAAGTTATATGTGATAAAATGTGAGAAAATTGCCAAAAGTTCAAGAAAGTGAACTTAGGGACTAAAAATGTAAACTTTGGAAGTATAAATAGGAGAGTTGACTCTCCTATGTGTAGCTGAACGTTTTAGAAGGTACAGGAGGTTTTTCTTGAAGATGACTTCTGGAAATCTTTGGTGATTGAAGCAAGAAATCATAGACCTAGATTGGAATTGGAAGATTCAAGCAATTGAGGTTACTAAATTTGACTTTTAACCAAGTTCTTGAAGGTGTTCTTGGTGGGTTTTCTTGGGATGAACTGGGAACTGAATTCCAGTTGTAATCCAAGTGGTTTTGTATGATTATAAGTAGCAAACATGTTTGTGTTGTAAGAACACACATTAAATTGAAAGTATGTTGCTATTATTGAAGATTTGAGAATTTGTTCAAGAACCCTAGATTACAAGTTTGTATGATCAACTTGATTCTAATGGGTTATAATGAATTCCAAATGATATATTTGTTGAAATAAATCAGTAGAAGTGATTAATCTTTGATAATTTCGGTTTTTGGATCAAAAATGCAAAAACGGGAATTTTTGGAAATGGTTGAAATCTATGATTTCCATGGCTAAAAACTTAAAGTAAATGAAGGGTTTTGGTCTTGGAACAAACCCCTATCGATTAAGCAGAGTATTAAGCACTTAATATGAGAAAATGGAATTTTACAACATTAAATCGGAACTGTCTGGCCTGTTGTTCAGCGATCGCGACGCGACCACATGGTGGCTCGCGACGCGAAGTCGCGACTGATGGAGGAACATTTTCCTTGAACTTCCTGTTAAGATTTTTGGCAATTTCATTTTTGGGACTTGGTGCTAGACTTGTCCGTTTGACCTGAGATTTTGAACATAGGTCTAATATGGTATGAAACTTCGTAGAAAATTTTCGGAATACGTATACGACCTCCCGAAAGTACTGTAGCAAAATACGCGTATTTCGGAAAAATGTATAATTTATAGAAAGATGGTAATTGAAAGTCATCATCTAGGAATGGTCCCCAATTATATTATATTGGACTCTTGTGTAATAGAGTCAATTGAAATGGTTGTTAACCTATTGTCAATTTATACATAAATGAATAGGTAACGGACAAGTGTATTGATAAAGGTGCAAGAATGCAAAGACTAATGGGATACAATTGCAGCAAGTATCCAGGTGAGTAATCTCACTTATATCATATATGATATGTGTTGATTGAACTGTTACAGATTGAAACAGTTTTGGGGGACGAAAATGATATTTAATCTTGAAACTAAACGGTGCGGTCTTAGGACCATGATTTTGGGTTATTGAACCTAAACTGGTGTGGCCTTTGGGCTATGATATAAACGATGAAACTGTTGGTGCGGCCTTAGGGCTATGACTTGATTATCTAAAATGTAATGGTGCGGCCTTATGGCTATGATCTTGGATGTTATATCCAACTGGTGCGGCCTATATGGCTATGATATTGTTATATGAAAATGGTGCATCCTTATGGCTATGATATTGGATGTATATCCAACTGGTGCGGCCTATTTGGCTATGATAATAATGATGACACATGGTGCGGCTTATATAGCCATGATATATGGTGCAGTCAATTGTGACTAAGAAACATGGGACAGAAATGGTAATTGAGAATTTATATGTTTATTCTGTCTTATATACATATGGTTTTTGTGGCTAACAGATTCGATTTGATCGGTATGCAAATAACAGATTGGATATGAGAAAGTGTTCAAATAACTGATATGATTTGATATTCATATGATATTATGTTTCAGCCTGTAAGGCTATGAAGTAGGATGTGAAATCCTAAGAGATATGTGGTCAGCCAATAAAGCTAAGAGTTTGGATCCGATATCCAGATAGATATATGAATGTATTTCTTATACATGTTATTTGCAGATATGATTACTCATTGAGCTTTATAGCTCACGTTATCTGTTAAATGTCCCTGCAGGTTAGCATGATCCTGATGAGGTAAAAGATAGAGTCCGTGACTAAAGAAGTGGGACTTTTGGATGCTGTCAGTAGCAGCCCGGCTTCAAAGGAGATTACGGTATTTTATACTCTCCTTGATACATTTGTACCAGTTTTTAATAAAATATACCCCCTTTGTTATGGTTTTATGTATTGAAACCTTTGTTTTAAATGAAAACATTTTCAGGGGTGTTTTTGTTTTAAAAGCCGGGTGTTACATCCATCATATGAAAACTAGAAAACCCTAACAACATCATTTGCAACATCCAAAAACCCTAATCCATCATATGAAAACTAGAAAACCCTAATCCATCTTATGCAACATTCAAAAACCCTATTCCATCATATGAAAACTACAAAACCCTAATCCATCATATGAAAACTAGAAAACCCTAATAACGTCATTTGCAACATTCAAAAACATTAATCCATCATATGGAAACTTGAAAACCCTAATAACATCATTTGCAACATTCAAAAACCCTAATCCTTCATATGAAAACTAGAAAACCCTAATAACATCATTTGCAACATTCAAAAATCCCAATCCATTATATGAAAACTAGAAAACCCTAATCCATCATATGAAAACTAGAAAACCCTAATAACATCATTTGCATCATTCAAAAACCCTAATCCATCATATGAAAACAAAAAAATCGTTATCCATCATATGAAAACTGGAAAACGCTAATAACATCATTTACAACATTCAAAAACCCTAATCCATCATATGAGAACTAGAAAACCCTAATCCATCATATGAAAACTAGAAAACCCTAATCCATCATATGAGAACTAGAAAACCCTATAATCCATCATATGAGAACTAGAAAACCCTAATCAATCATATGAAAACTAGAAAACGCTAATCCATCATATGAAAACTAGAAAACCCTAATGACATCATTTGCGACATTCAAAAACCTTAATCCATCATATGAAAACTAGAAAACCGTAATCCATCATATGAAAACTAGAAACCCCTAATAACATCATTTACAACATTTAAAAACCCTAATCCGTTATATGAAAACAAGAAAACCCTAATAACATTATTTACAACATTCAAAAACCCTAATCCATCATCTGAAAACTAGAAAATCCTAATAACATCATTTGCAACATTCAAAAACCGTAATCCATCATATGAAAATTACAAAACCCTAATAACATCATTTGCAACATTCAAAAACCCTAATCCATCATATGAAAACTAGAAAACCCTAATCCATCATATGAAAACTAGACAACCCTAATAACATCATTTGCAACATTCAAAAACTGTAACACATCATATGAAAACAAGAAAACCCTAATAACATCATTTGCAACTTTCAAAAACCCTAATCCATCATATGAAAACTCGAAAACCCTAATAACATCATTCGCAACATTCAAAAACCCTAATCCATCATATGAAAACAAGAAAACCCTAATCCATCATATGAAAACTAGAAAACCCTAATAACATCATTTGCAACATTCAAAAACCCTAATCCGTCATATGAAAACTAGAAAATCCTAATAACATCATTTGCAACATTCAAAAACCCTAATCCATCATATGAAAACTAGAAAACCCTAATAACATAATTTGCAACATTCAAAAACCATAATCCATCATATGAAAACTAGAAAACCCTAATAACATCATTTGCAACAGTTAAAAAACCCTAATCCATCATATAAAAACTAGAAAACCCTAGTAACATCATTTGCAACATTCAAAAACCCTAATCCATCATATGAAAACTAGAAAACACTAATAACATCATTTGCAACATTCAAAAACCCTAATCCATCATATGAAAACAAGAAAACCCTAATAACATCATTTGCAACATTAGAATACCTAAATCCATCAAATGAAAACTAGAAAACCCGAATCCATCATTTGAAAACTAGAAAACCCTAATAACATCATTTGCAACATTCAAAAACCCTAATCCATCATATGAAAACTAGAAAACCATAATCCATCATACGAAAACTAGAAAACCCTAATAACATCATTCGCAACATTAAAAAACCCTAATCCTTCATATAAAAACTAGAAAACCCTAATCCATCATATGATGTGACAATTGTAAATTTTGGTCAACAAAAGTCAACTGTATTCAAACGAAGCATATGTTAATCTATATGTTGAAAAGTTATTTTCCATAACTTTTGCGTTGAATTATTAATATTATAGTATTACGTATGCTAAATCAAAACAATTATCGGTTAAAAATCGAAAATACGGACAGCAGACTACTGTAGCGCAAAAATTCGATAATCGTACAATTATTATTTTGAGAATAATAATATTCATAAAACGATCCACTCGTAAATACGAAATTGTGGATATATAGAACGTCAAAAACGGAGTTCGTATGTGAAAGTTATAACGATTAAACCGCTGTGTACGGATAAATGTACACAGGGTTTGGACTCAAATTACAAAATGAGGTGCCTTTAACATCAAATATGAAATAACAATTCATATGATAAGTAACGTAATAGTATCTAGTATTTAATTCCAAAGCTAAATGCAATTTCCAGTAAAATGCCGAAAATCGCGAAATCGGAAGAATACCACGCTTAAACGCGTATTCCGACATCCAACGAGTTATGTTTCAATCAAAATAGATGTTTGGCAATGCTTTTATACAAATTAATTACTTAGGACTTCGTTTCGTCAAAAACGCATAAAAATTCACTAAAACGTATTACTATTTTATGAAAATTGCACATTTTAACCATCACCCTGATGGCCTAGTGTATAAGACTTAGGACTCTTTCTCTTCCCCCATAATGAGGTTCCAAGTTCTAATCCCACTCCCTCCCTTTCCCCATAGGGAGTGTTAGGTTTCAATCAGGGGATGGCCACTGGCCACCTCTCTACCCCCGTAGGTGATTGACCCGGACCACCCTGCTGCCAGGTGTGCGTGGGCCCCGAGGTTGCTTCATCAGGGTCATCCAAAGGATGGGTCGGGTGGGGTCCTCGGTTACCAAAAAAAAAAATTGCACATTTTTATAACTACAATGCCATTTTTATAAAAACTACACCACTCCACCCCACCCCCTTCCCAAAATCGGCAGCCCCCCCCCCCCCCCCCCCCCCCCCTTAGGGGGACATGCCATCACACCAAAAACCCTTCTTTTAGTTTTTATATTAATAGGTCTTAAAAGGCTATGGAGCTTTATAATGCATAAAATCAAACTAGATCTCTTATGCCATAATACACCAACTTGAAGAGATAACTAGTTCATTTGCACCAACACCTTTCTCCTCTTTCTCTTCCTCTCCTCTCGGCCTCACCATCTCAAGTTCATCTCTTTGATTCATCAAGTTTTACTACAATCTAAGTGGTAAGCTTCAACAATCCTTTGATTCTAAACAACTTGATATAAGTTTTACACCTTTTACACACACTAACATCCATCTATATCCATTGGATATTAGATTTGTTCAAAGGTCTTTAAGCTCCAAACTCCATCATCTTCAAAGATCTTTCAAGCTCTCTTGGTAAGTTATGATCATCTAGTGATTTAAGTTCTAAATACCTTCATATACTCTTTTATACACACATACTCACGGAAATCCATTGGATAATAGCTTTGTCCAAGGGTCCTTCGGGTCTTAGAACCACAATCTTCAATCTTCTTCCAAGAAATCCTAAGATCCACACTCAAGGTGAGTTCATACCCCACATTTTCATCTTTTCAAACCTTTTTGGGGGAGAATACAAGTTCTTTAACTATATATGTTGTTTATTCAAGTTTTTATATGTTTAAATGATATATATGTTGATTTACACAAGTTTATAAAGTTAGTAGTTGGATAAAAATACTTTGATATGATATATATGAGTAGATCCATGTATTATGATCACTTTGACATATTAAGTTGTGTAAAAATCACCAAACTATAAATAAAGTGTACAAAAACACTAGATCTTGGATAAAAACGTTATAAAAACGAAAACTAGTAAAAACTATGTTTTTATAAATAAAGGCACTATTTTCTAGCAAAAATGGTTATAATCAAGGTATTATATTATTTTTGTGTGAAATATCTCAAAAGATAATATTTATAATCTTTGAACAAGTTATTTCGCTATTATTCACAAAAATAAAGTTATTACGACGCAATTACTAAAAATAGACTATTATTGGAATAGTTTATGAACAAAAGGTTACTATGACATTTAAACATGACAAAAATAATTATATAAAAATATATAATTATTTTACTATACTATATTATCAAGGGAAAATGATAATGGACGATTACAAGAGTTTTTATATACAAATCGTACGTAAACAAGTTGATTGGAATACATATATTTTTGTGAGATGAATCTTCACAGTACTTTTATAAGTACCTACTATAAGTCCTGAACATTTATATAACCAGAGTCTCGGTAAGAGAGCGCGATATTTGAGTATAGATCTATACGGGGCTTGACAACCCCGCACCTGAGCTGCTAGCTACAGCTTGACCGGCAGGTCTGAGGTGTCCAAATGTCTAACATTTCCGACGCCTGAAGAACGTCGCAGCAGGCCAACTAGTCACAGTATGGTTATATGGTATCTCACATGGGAAAATAATCAACTTAATATTTTTATAAATTGTTTACGTGGAAACACACATTTCAACGAAAGTACACTACAGTTTACATACTACATTTTAGTCTTTGGGATTTAATGACTTGGACATTTTATGAGAAAATATTGGATTTTCTTGGTTTTCAACACTATTGCTTACAAACAAAAGGACATTTCTTATACAAAAAATCTTATGAACTCACCAACTTAATTGTTGACTCTTTTTCAACTACTTGTATTCTCAGGAAACTAAAAAGGTAAACCACAAGCTTGGTTGAAGGGACGTTACGACGTCATTTTGCATATTTTGTCATCATTTGTAATTGTAATCGAAACATGATACATTGAACTATGTAACCTTTACAATTATTTATGATGGTTGTTTACTTGGATTTCACTATTGTGTAACTTTGTTATGATATTGTTCATGAAGTCATCCATCCTTGAACTATTCCGCCATTACGGTTTGAAGGTGTGACAGATTGGTATCAGAGCATTGTTTATAGTGAACTAAGTATATCAATCCATTTAAAGATGTACAACTATAAATACAATGGGACTAAAACTCTCGAAAACATTTTCGTACAAGTATACTTTTAAAATTACAACGATAAATTTTTATAAAAGTATAAGTACATGCATACATACTAGAACGATATCATAACGAAAACATACAAAAGTGGTACGATGAGTTGAACGCTACGGATAGGCCTAAGTGTTTGGTAATGATGTCTTGGATAAATAGAGCCTGATCAACTGTATTGATCCAAGATATGATTAACGTATACTTAGGAATGGTCGTGGTGAACAACGAGTCCGAACACTTACCAGTAACCAAAGGAACTAAAAACATAAAAAATTTAAAATACTATAGGAGTATTTTATGACACTATAAAACTAAACATGAAGTTAAAATACTATATGAGTATTTGGTGTACATTACTTAGTTATATATATATATATATATATATATATATATATATATATATATATATATATATATATATATATATATATATATATATACGTGTATTTAAGATTTCCCCTTATACATACTTCTCACACCTCAATTCTCGTATAGACGCTATGGCAGGCTTTCACTTACCCGGAGATCCTTATTTCCCTGACGAGGGAAATAACGGATGGCTCAACGGAAATCTGGAAGAGGACTTCGAGGAAGATCCGAAAGAGGACTTCGAAGAGGATCCGGAAGAGGGCGAGGAGATGGAAGAAGAAGACCAGTGGGACGAGGAAGAGCCCGAAGATGAGCCGGAAGTCATCGATCCTCGCCACCCAGTCCGCAGCGTACACGCACCACCACCACCGCCACTATTTCAGGTATATCGCCACCCTGGTGGCCCGTTGTGGATGCGTACACCTCGAAAGAGGGTACTTCCCATTCACCGCCCTTTACTAATAGAATAACCTCTTTAGGGCCCGACACCAGATTGGGGAGAGCAGATACGCGTTTGGAGCCATGAGTAGGACTTGCGACCCCCATATCACCTATTCTACGATCACTACGATCTCAGTAGAGGGGGTTACGCAGACCGAGGTCTACCCACCATGGTCGGACGCATCAGGCGCCATGAGGAGCAGATTAGGGCGACCACCAGTCAGATTATGGACGTGGGGGCCGTTGTCGAGGTCAACTCAGCACGCCTCCGACGTTTAGACGAGACCCGCGGCCATACCGCTGGATGACTCGACACCCTCGAGGAGGACGTACAGACAGCCCTGGGGATGTGGCGCGAGGCTATTGAGCGAATATCAGATTCTGAACAGAGAATACGAGATATTGAGCGGAGGGCCGAGGAGGCCGAGCGCGAAGCTGCTGAGCTCAGGGCGCAGGTGGACGCACTACGCGGGACTAGGAGGTCAGGTTCATCATGAGTATTACTTATATTACTCGAGTTTTGGTATAGACTAGGACATCTATGAGTACGCGTTATGTGCGACTCACTATTGTACGTAGGCACGGCTCTACAATCAAGTGACTACACTTTTTGTAAGCCGTTACGCTGTTTATTTTTATCACTCTGTAGGCCTCTGCGAAGGCCAAATTTTCATTTCAAAACTCATGTAACACCCCGTATTATTATGAATATGAAGAATATGTTTGATTTATAAGATGATGTATGTGTGAATGATCAGTATGTTTGATATTAAATCATAGATACAACTTACGAAACGAAAGAAACAAGATGACAATAAGATACAAGCACCACATTCTAGTGATGATATAATCATAACAATTCTTCCCAAAAACTAACCAACGTCGATCTTAAATCCTTGTGGCAGAATCATGCCACCTCGCCGAAGAATTAACAGACGCACACCCGTCGCGACACCTGAAGCACCTATGATGGACTCGGCGACATTCCAAGCCACTGTCACGGCAGCCGTGACCGCAGCTGTCGCCCATATTAACACCAACGGGACAAATGGAAATGGAAGTGGAAACGGCACCAACGATTCCACCAATGGGGAAACATCAAGCCATTCCCGAACGTGCACCTACAAAGATTTTGTCAGTTGCAAACCGATAACTTTCCACGGCACCGGTGGTGTCCTTTCCCTCACAAGGTGGATCGAGAAGACCGAGTCGATCTTCGATATCACTGCATGTTCAGAAGAAATGAAAGTCAAGTTCGCTGCCTGCACTTTCGCTGAGACAGCTATGTCTTGGTGGAAGGGCCATGTCAAGGCGATGACACTCCCAGTGGCAAACTCGATAGGCTGGGAGGGATTGAAAACAATGTTAATGAAGGAGTACTGCCCCCGAGGGGAAATCCAGAAGTTGGAACAAGAGCTGTGGAACCTCACAATGAAAGGTTCGGATCTAAACGCTTACACAAACCGATTCAACGACCTAGCGACCCTCTGCCCAGCCATGGTCACACCGGAGTCTGTAAAAGTGGAACGTTACATATGGGGACTATCAACCCAGATCCAAGGGAATGTGGAAGCCGCAAGTCCCGCTACTTTTGACAGCGCCAAACGATTGGCCCAACGGTTAGTCGACCATGGGATACGCCAGGGAACCATGACCCAAAAGACCGAACAGCCAAAAGAAAGAGATCACAAGAGGAAACCATGGAATAGGGGGAGAAGCCAACCAAATCAAGACGGTGCGAAAAGACAACAAATTGTGGCGGTTCGTGCAGCCACTGTCCCGAACGCCCCAACTACCACCAAGCAATACATTGGGACGCTACCCAAGTGTAACAAGTGAAACTTCCACCATACCGGACCCTGTAGGGAAATGCACTGCTTGAACTGTAACAAGAAGGGCCACACTGCCCGATTCTGCAGGACGCCAACCCCACAAACCCCTCAAGCCACTAATGTCGGGGTGAGTCAAGCCTGTTATGGTTGTGGTGAGACAGGGCATTTTAAACGTGATTGCCCAAAGACAAAGAATGTGGGGAGAAATGGAAGAGTCCTAGCCATGGGACGCGCTGAAGCGGTAGAGGATCCTACCGTGGTTATCGGTACGTTCCTCGTCAATAATTCATATGCTTGTATACTATTCGATAGCGGTGCGGAGAGGAGTTTCGTAAGCCACGAGTTTAAATACTTACTAAAACAAAAACCTCAACCACTCAATGAAACATTTACAGTAGAAATGGCTAATGGCAAAACAGAAAGCACAAACGACATATACATAGGCTGTACACTTACCCTGGATGATCACTCTTTTCAAATCGATTTAATGCCCGTTAAAATAGGAAGTTTTGACGTGATTGTTGGTATGGATTGGCTAATTCCCCATCATGCCAACAACATGTGTTACGAACGAGGAATCCGACTACATCTGCCAGATGACAAGACCCTTGTTGTCTACGGTGATAAACCCAATACCAGCCTCCGAATCGTATCTTGCATCAAAGTCCGAAAATACCTACAGAAAAGATACCATGCCTTCTTAGCCCACGTTGTTGACGAAAAGAAAGAAGTAAAGAACATCAAAGAAATCCCCAAAGTCTGCGACTTTTCCGATGTGTTCCCAGAAGATCTTCCAGGAGTACCACCCGTACGGCAAGTCGAGTTCAGAATCGATTTGACTCCAGGAGCCACCCCGGTAGCAAAAGCACCTTACCGATTAGCCCCGGCAGAAATGCAAGAATTATCCAGCCAACTAAACGAACTGCTAAGTAAAGGGTTCATCAGGCCGAGCTTCTCACCTTGGGGAGCGCCGGTCTTGTTCGTGAAGAAGAAGGATGGATCATTCCGTATGTGTATTGACTATCGGGAGTTGAACAAGCTCACTATCAAAAATCGATACCCGCTACCCCGAATTGACGACCTGTTTGATCAACTCCAAGGAGCGAGCTATTTCTCAAAAATCGATCTGAGGTCGGGATATCACCAACTCAAGGTTCAAGAAGAAGATGTTCCTAAAACGGCATTCAGAACTCGCTACGGCCATTATGAATTCGTTGTGATGCCCTTCGGATTAACCAATGCGCCCGCAGTATTCATGGATCTGATGAACCGAGTATGCCGACTTTATCTGGATAAATTCATGATAGTATTCATTGACGACATACTTATTTATTCACGAAGCAAGGAGGAACATAGCCAACACTTACGACAAGTTCTGGAGACGTTAAGAGCGGAGAAGCTGTATGCGAAATTTTCGAAATGCGAATTTTGGCTTCGAAAGGTGGACTTCCTAGGCCACGTAGTCAGCAAAGAAGGGATACATGTGGATCCCTCCAAAATCAAAGCCATCGAAAGCTGGAAAGCACCAAGAACTCCGACAGAAATCCGTCAGTTTTTGGGCCTTGCTGGCTATTACCGAAGATTCATACAGAATTTCTCCAAAATTGCAAAGCCACTTACCACCCTGACACAGAAGGATGTGACCTTCAAGTAGGGAGATAACCAAGACGCTGCCTTCCAGACCCTAAAGAAAGCTTTATGAAGCGCTCATATTCTGTCCCTTCCAGAAGGAACAGAAGACTTTGTGGTCTATTGCGACGCATCGAACCAGGGTCTGGGCTGTGTACTCATGCAGAGAGGAAAGGTCATTGCTTACGCTTCAAGGCAGCTTAAAACTCACGAGGTCAACTACACTACACATGACCTCGAGTTGGGAGCAGTAGTGTTCGCATTGAAAATCTGGAGACACTACCTGTACGGCACAGAATGTACGGTATACACCGACCATAAGAGTCTCCAGCATATCCTCAACATAAAAGAACTCAATATGAGGCAACGACGATGGGTGGAGCTACTAAGTGACTATGAATGTGAAATTCATTATCACCCAGGGAAGGCCAACGTGGTAGCTGATGCCCTCAGTCGAAAGGAATACACGGGCCGTCGAGTGAAATCATTAACAATGACGATCCATTCCCAGTTACCCACTCAGATTAAAGAGGCGCAGCTAGAAGCCTTAAAACCTGAAAACGTCGCAAATGAAGCCTTGCGAGGGATGGATAAAAACCTTGAAGTTAAGGATGACGGAGCTGGTTACCTCATGAACCGAATCTGGACACCGAGATTCGGCGGATACAAAGACATTATCATGAATGAAGCTCACAAGACTAGATACTCCGTTCATCCCGGGTCCGACAAGATGTACCAGGACCTCAAGAAACTGTATTGGTGGCCAAACATGAAGGCAGAAATCGCTACTTACGTGGGCAAGTGCCTGACTTGCGCCAAAGTTAAAGTAGAATACCAAAAGCCCTCGGGTTTGCTAGTTCAACCACCAATATCCGAGTGGAGGTGGGAGCGGATAACAATGGACTTCATAACCAAATTACCAAAGACAACCGGTGGGTTAGATACTATATGGGTAATTGTTGATAGGTTAACCAAATCTGCTCACTTCCTGCCAATCAAGGAGAGTGATAGGACGGATAAGCTAGCAAGGCTCTACCTCAAGGAGATTGTAAAATTGCACGGTGTGCCGAGATCAATCATCTCGGATAGAGATAGCCGGTTCACTTCAAACTTTTGGCAATCATTACAAAAGGCTATGGGAACCAGGCTTGACATAAGCACAGCTTACCATCCGCAGACGGATGGCCAAAGTGAAAGAACCATCCAAACGCTGGAAGATATGTTGAGAGCCTGTGTGATAGACTTCGGTAAGGCGTGGGACACCCACTTACCGCTCATTGAATTCTCATACAACAACAGCTACCACACTAGCATCAAAGCTGCTCCATTTGAAGCTCTGTATGGACGGAAGTGTAGATCCCCTCTGTGCTGGGCCGAAGTGGGTGATACTCAACTAGCCAGAGGCCAAACACCTAACAGCGCTCTCACCGGTCCGGAGATCATACGAGAGACAACGGAGAAAATCGTTCAGATCCGTGAACGATTGAAAGCATCTCGTGACCGACAAAAGAGCTACGCAGACAAGCGACGCAAGCCTTTGGAATTCCAGGTTGGTGACCGAGTGTTGTTGAAGGTCTCGCCATGGAAAGGAATGATACGCTTTGGAAAGCGTGGGAAGCTGAACCCCAGATACATTAGGCCCTTTGAGATCCTCGCTAGGATCGGCCCAGTAGCCTACAGACTTCGATTACCGCAGGAGCTCAGCAATGTCCATCCCACCTTTCACGTGTCCAACTTAAAGAAATGCCTGTCCGATGAAACTCTTGTCATTCCGCTCGACGAGATCGAGGTGAACGAGAACCTTCTTTTTGTGGAAGAACCCGTAGAGATCATGGACAGAGAAATCAAGAGGACGAAACAGAGCCGCATACCGATAGTCAAGGTCCGTTGGAGTGCCAAGCAAGGACCAGAATTCACTTGGGAACGTGAAGACCAGATGATGCAGAAGTACCCACATCTCTTCACAAGGATTCACTCAAGAGTTAAATTTCGGGACGAAATTTTCTCTAACGGGTAGATGATGTGACAATTGTAAAATTTTGGTCAACAAAAGTCAACTGTATTCAAACGAAGCATATGTTAATCTATATGTTGAAAAGTTATTTTCCATAACTTTTGCGTTGAATTATTAATATTATAGTATTACGTATGCTAAATCAAAACAATTATCGGTTAAAAATCGAAAATACGGATAGCAGACTACTGTAGCGCAAAAATTCGATAATCGTACAATTATTATTTTGAGAATAATAATATTCATAAAACGATCCACTCGTAAATACGAAACTGTGGATATATAGAACGTCAAAAACGGAGTTCGTATGTGAAAGTTATAACGATTAAACCGCTGTGTACGGATAAATGTACACAGGGTTTGGACTCAAATTACAAAATGAGGTGCCTTTAACATCAAATATGAAATAACAATTCATATGATAAGTAACGTAATAGTATCTAGTATTTAATTCCAAAGCTAAATGCAATTTCCAGTAAAATGCCGAAAATCGCGAAATCAGAAGAATATCGCGCTTAAACGCGTATTACGACATCCAACGAGTTATGTTTCAATCAAAATAGATGTTTGGCAATGTTTTTATACAAAATAATTACTTAGAACTTCGTTTCGTCAAAAACGCATAAAAATTCACTAAAACGTCTTACTGTTTTATAAAAATTGCACATTTTTATAACTACAATGCCATTTTTATAAAAACTACACCACCCCACCCCACCCCCCTTCCCAAAATCGGCAGCCCCCCCCCCCCCTTAGGGGACATGCCATCACACCAAAAACCCTTCTTTTAGTTTTTATATTAATAGGTCTTAAAAGGCTATGGAGTTTTATAATGCATAAAATCAAACTAGATCTCTTATGCCATAATACACCAACTTGAAGAGATAACTAGTTCATTTGCACCAACACTTTTCTCCTCTTTCTCTTCCTCTCCTCATGCTCTCGGCCTCACCATCTCAAGCATATGTTAATCTATATGTTGAAAAGTTATTTTCCATAACTTTTGCGTTGAATTATTAATATTATAGTATTACGTATGCTAAATCAAAACAATTATCGGTTAAAAATCGAAAATACGGATAGCAGACTACTGTAGCATAAAAATTCGATAATTGTACAATTATTATTTTGAGAATAATAATATTCATAAAACGATCCACTCGTAAATACGAAACTGTGGATATATAGAACGTCAAAAACGGAGTTCGTATGTGAAAGTTATAACGATTAAACCGCTGTGTACGGATAAATGTACACAGGGTTTGGACTCAAATTACAAAATGAGGTGCCTTTCACATCAAATATGAAATAACAATTCATATGATAAGTAACGTAATAGTATCTAGTATTTAATTCCAAAGCTAAATGCAATTTCCAGTAAAATGCCGAAAATCGCGAAATCGGAAGAATACCGCGCTTAAACGCGTATTCCGACATCCAACGAGTTATGTTTCAATCAAAATAGATGTTTGGCAATGTTTTTATACAAAATAATTACTTAGAACTTCGTTTCGTCAAAAACGCATAAAAATTAACTAAAACGTCTTACTGTTTTATAAAAATTGCACATTTTTATAACTACAATGCCATTTTTATAAAAACTACACCACCCCACCCCACCCCCCTTCCCAAAATCGGCAGCCCCCCCCCCCCCCCTTAGGGGACATGCCATCACACCAAAAACCCTTCTTTTAGTTTTTATATTAATAGGTCTTAAAAGGCTATGGAGTTTTATAATGCATAAAATCAAACTAGATCTCTTATGCCATAATACACCAACTTGAAGAGATAACTAGTTCATTTGCACCAACACTTTTCTCCTCTTTCTCTTCCTCTCCTCATGCTCTCGGCCTCACCATCTCAAGTTCATCTCTTTGATTCATCAAGTTTTACTACAATCTAAGTGGTAAGCTTCAACAATCCTTTGATTCTAAACAACTTGATATAAGTTTTACACCTTTTACACACACTAACATCCATCTATATCCATTGGATATTAGATTTGTTCAAAGGTCTTTAAGCTCCAAACTCCATCATCTTCAAAGATCTTTCAAGCTCTCTTGGTAAGTTATGATCATCTAGTGATTTAAGTTCTAAATACCTTCATATACTCTTTTATACACACATACTCACGGAAATCCATTGGATAATAGCTTTGTCCAAGGGTCCTTCGGGTCTTAGAACCACAATCTTCAATCTTCTTCCAAGAAATCCTAAGATCCACACTCAAGGTGAGTTCATACCCCACATTTTCATCTTTTCAAACCTTTTTGGGGGAGAATACAAGTTCTTTAACTATATATGTTGTTTATTCAAGTTTTTATATGTTTAAATGATATATATGTTGATTTACACAAGTTTATAAAGTTAGTAGTTGGATAAAAATACCTTTGATATGATATATGGATAGATCCTTGTAAGATATTCACCATAATACATGATATGCTTGTATAAAAGTTGCTAGACTATAATTAAAGTGTGTAAAAATGTTAGATTTTGAACAAAAATGTTATAAATATAATTTTGACATGAAATATGAGTAGATACATGTATTATGATCACTTTGACATATTAAGTTGTGTAAAAATCACCAAACTATAAATAAAGTGTACAAAAACACTAGATCTTGGATAAAAACGTTATAAAAACGAAAACTAGTAAAAACTATGTTTTTATAAATAAAGGCACTATTTTCTAGCAAAAATGGTTATAATCAAGGTATTATATTATTTTTGTGTGAAATATCTCAAAAGATAATATTTATAATCTATTATTGGAATAAAGTTATTACGACGCAATTACTAAAAATAGACTATTATTGGAATAGTTTATGAACAAAAGGTTACTATGACATTTAAACATGACAAAAATAATTATATAAAAATATATAATTATTTTACATACTATATTATCATGGGAAAAATGATAATGGACGATTACAAGAGTTTTTATATACAAATCGTACGTAAACAAGTTGATTGGAATACATACATTTTTGTGAGATGAATCTTCACAGTACTTTTATAAGTACCTACTATAAGTCCTGAACATTTATATAACCAGAGTCTCGGTAAGAGAGCGCGATATTTGAGTATAGATCTATACGGGGCTTGACAACCCCGCACCTGAGCTGCTAGCTACAGCTTGACCGGCAGGTCTGAGGTGTCCAAATGTCTAACATTTCCGACGCCTGAAGAACGTCGCAGCAGGCCAACTAGTCACAGTATGGTTATATGGTATCTCACATGGGAAAATAATCAACTTAATATTTTTATAAATTGTTTACGTGGAAACACACATTTCAACGAAAGTACACTACAGTTTACATACTACATTTTAGTCTTTGGGATTTAATGACTTGGACATTTTATGAGAAAATATTGGATTTTCTTGGTTTTCAACACTATTGCTTACAAACAAAGGACATTTCTTATACAAAAAATCTTATGAACTCACCAACTTAATTGTTGACACTTTTTCAACTACTTGTATTCTCAGGAAACTAAAAAGGTAAACCACAAGCTTGGTTGAAGGGACGTTACGACGTCATTTTGCATATTTTGTCATCATTTGTAATTGTAATCGAAACATGATACATTGAACTATGTAACCTTTACAATTATTTATGATGGTTGTTTACTTGGATTTCACTATTGTGTAACTTTGTTATGATATTGTTCATGAAGTCATCCATCCTTGAACTATTCCGCCATTACGGTTTGAGGGTGTGACATATGAAAACTAGAAAACCCTAATAACATCATTTGCAACATTCAAAAACCCTAATCCGTCATATGAAAACTAGAAAATCCTAATAACATCATTTGCAACATTCAAAAACCCTAATCCATCATATGAAAACTAGAAAACCCTAATAACATCATTGTAACATTCAAAAACTCTAATCCATCATATGAAAACAAGAAAACCCTAATAAAATCATTTGCAACATTAAAATACCCTAATCCATCAAATGAAAACTAGAAAACCCGAATCCATAATATGAAAACAAGAAAATCCTAATAACAACATTTGCAACATTCAGAAACCTAATCCATCATATGAAAACTAGAAAACCCTAATCCATCATACAAAAACTAGAAAACCCTAATAACATCATTTGCAACATTCAAAAACCCTAATAAATCATATGAAAACTAGAAAACCCTAATCCATCATATGAAAACTAGAAAACCCTAATCCATCATTTGAAAACTAGAAAACCCTAATAACATCATTTGCAACATTCAAAAACCCTAATAAATCATATGAAAACTAGAAAACCCTAATCCATCATATGAAAACTAGAAAACCCTAATCCATCATTTGAAAACTAGAAAACCCTAATAACATCATTTGCAACATTCAAAAACCCTAATCCATCGTATGAAAACTAGAAAACTCTAATAACATCATTTGCAACATTCAAAAACCCTAATCCATCATATGAAAACAAGAAAACCCTAATAACATCATTTGCAACATTAAAATACCCTAATCCATCAAATGAAAACTAGAAAACCCGAGTCCATCATAGGAAAACTAGAAAACCCTAATAACATCATTTGCAACATTCAAAAACCCTATTCCATCATATGCAAACTTGAAAACCCTAATCCATCATACGAAAACTAGAAAACCCTTATAACATCATTTGCAACATTCAAAAACCCTAATCCATCATATGAAAACTAGAAAACCCTAATAACATCATTTGCAATATTCAAAAACCCTAATCCGTCATATGAAAACTAAAAAAATCCTAATAACATCATTTGCAACATTCAAAAACCCTGATCTATCATATGAAAACTAGAAAACCCTAATAACATCATTAGCAACATTCAAAAACCCTAATCCATCATATGAAAACAAGAAAACCTTAATCCATCATATGAAAACTAGAAAACCCTAATAACATCATTTGCAACATTCAAAAACCCTAATCCATCGTATGAAAACTAGAAAACCCTAATAACATCATTTGCAACATTCAAAAACCCTAATCCATCATATGAAAACAAGAAAACCCTAATAACATCATTTGCAACATTAAAATACCCTAATCCATCAAATGAAAACTAGAAAACCCAAGTCCATCATAGGAAAACTAGAAAACCCTAATAACATCATTTGCAACATTCAAAAACCCTAATCCATCATATGCAAACTTGAAAACCCTAATCCATCATACGAAAACTAGAAAACCCTAATAACATCATTTGCAACATTCAAAAACCCTAATCCATCATATGAAAACTAGAAAACCCTAATAACATCATTTGCAATATTCAAAAACCCTAATCCGTCATATGAAAACTAAAAAATCCTAATAACATCATTTGCAACATTCAAAAACCCTGATCTATCATATGAAAACTAGAAAACCCTAATAACATCATTAGCAACATTCAAAAACCCTAATCCATCATATGAAAACAAGAAAACCCTAATCCATCATATGAAAACAATAAAACCCTAATAACATAATTTGCAACATTCAAAAACCCTAATCCATCATATGAAAACTAGAAAATGCTAATCCATCATATGAAAACTCGAAAACCCTAATAACATCATTTGCAACATTCAAAAATCCTAATTCATCATATGAAAACTTGAAAAAACTAATAACATCATTTGCGACATTAAAAACCCTAATCCATCATATGAAAACTTGAAAAGCCTAATAACATCATTTGCAACTTTCAAAAACCTTAATCCATCATATGAAAACTAGAAAACCCTAATCCATCATATGAAAACTAGAAACCCCTAATAACATCATTTACAACATTCAAAAACCTAGTCCATTATATGAAAACAAGAAAACGCTAATAACATTATTTACAACATTCAAAAACCCTAATCCATCATATGAAAACTACAAAATCCTAATAACATCATTTGCAAAATCAAAAACACTAATCCATCGTAGGAAAACTAGAAAACCCTAATAACATCATTTGCAAGATTCAAAAACCCTAATCCATCATATGAAAACTAGAAAACCCTAATCCATCATATGAAAACTAGAAAACCCTAATAACATCATTTGCAACATTCAAAAAACCTAATCCATCATATGAAAACTAGAAAACCCTAATAACATCATTCGCAACATTAAAAAACCATAATCCATCATATGAAAACAAGAAAACCCTAATCCATCATACGAAAACTAGAAAACCCTAATAACATCATTTGGAACATTCTAAAACCCTAATCCATCATATGAAATCTAGAAAACCCTAATAACATCATTTGCAATATTCAAAAACCATAATCCATCATATGAAAACTAGAAAACCCTAATCCATCATATGAAAACTAGAAAACCCTAATCCATCATCTGAAAACTAGAAAACCCTAATAACATCATTTGTAACATTCAAAAACCCTAATCCATCATATGAAAACTAGAAAACCCTAATAACATCATTTGCATCATTCAAAAACCCTAATCCATAATATGAAAACTAGAAAACCTAAATAACATCATTTGCAACATTCAAAAACCCTAATCCATCATATGAAAACTAAAAAACCCTAATAAGATCATATGCAACATTCAAAAACCCTAATCCATCATATGAAAACTATAAAACTCTAATCCATCATATGAAAACTAGAAAACCCTTATAACATCATTTACAACATTCAAAAACCTTAATCCATCATATGAAAACTTGAAAACCCTAATAACATTATTTGCAACATTCAAAAACCCTTATCCTTTATATGAAAACTAGAAAACCCTAATAACATCATTTGAAACATTCAAAAATCCTAATCCATTCTATGAAAACTAGAAAACCCTAATCCATCATATGAAAACTAGAAAACTCTATTCCATCATATGAGAACTAGAAAACCCTAATAACATCATTTGCAACATTCAAAAACCCTAATCCATCATATGAAAACTAGAAGACCCGAATAACATCATTTACAACATTCAAAAACCCTAATCCATCATATGAAAACTAGAAAACCCTGATAACATCATTCGCAACATTAAAAAACCATAATCCATCATATGAAAACAAGAAAACCCTAATCCATCGTACGAAAACTAGAAAACCCTAATAACATCATTTGGAACATTCAAAAACCCTAATCCATCATATGAAATCTAGAAAACCCTAATTACATCATTTGCAATATTTAAAAACCATAATCCATCATATGAAAACTAGAAAACCCTAATCCATCATATGAAATCTAGAAAACCCTAATCCATCATCTGAAAACTAGAAAACCCTAATAACATCATTTGTAACATTCAAAAACCCTAATCCATCATATGAAAACTAGAAAACCCTAATAACATCATTTGCATCATTAAAAAACCCTAATCCATAATATGAAAACTAGAAAACCCTAATAACATCATTTGCAACATTCAAAAACCCTAATCCATCATATGAAAACTAAAAAACCCTAAGAACATCATATGCAACATTTAAAAACCCTAATCCATCATATGAAAACTATAAAACTCTAATCCATCATATGAAAACTAGAAAACCCTTATAACATCATTTACAACATTCAAAAACCTTAATCCATCATATGAAAACTTGAAAACCCTAATAACATCATTTGCAACATTCAAAAACCCTAATCCATTATATGAAAAGCAGAAAACCCTAATCCATCATATGAAAACTAGAAAACTCTATTCCATCATATGAGAACTAGAAAACCCTAATAACATCATTTGTAACATTCAAAAACCCTAATCCATCATATGAAAACTAGAAAACCCTAATAACATCATTTGCAACATTCAAAAACCCTAATCTATCATATGAAAACTAGAAAACCCTAATAACATCATTTGCAACATTCAAAAACCCTAATCCATCATATGAAAACTAGAAAACCCTAATCCATCATATGAAAACAATAAAACCCTAATAACATAATTTGCAACATTCAAAAACCCTAATCCATCATATGAAAACTAGAAAATGCTAATCCATCATATGAAAACTCGAAAACCCTAATAACATCATTTGCAACATTCAAAAATCCTAATTCATCATATGAAAACTTGAAAAAACTAATAACATCATTTGCGACATTAAAAACCCTAATCCATCATATGAAAACTTGAAAAGCCTAATAACATCATTTGCAACTTTCAAAAACCTTAATCCATCATATGAAAACTAGAAAACCCTAATCCATCATATGAAAACTAGAAACCCCTAATAACATCATTTACAACATTCAAAAACCTAGTCCATTATATGAAAACAAGAAAACGCTAATAACATTATTTACAACATTCAAAAACCCTAATCCATCATATGAAAACTACAAAATCCTAATAACATCATTTGCAAAATCAAAAACACTAATCCATCGTAGGAAAACTAGAAAACCCTAATAACATCATTTGCAAGATTCAAAAACCCTAATCCATCATATGAAAACTAGAAAACCCTAATCCATCATATGAAAACTAGAAAACCCTAATAACATCATTTGCAACATTCAAAAAACCTAATCCATCATATGAAAACTAGAAAACCCTAATAACATCATTCGCAACATTAAAAAACCATAATCCATCATATGAAAACAAGAAAACCCTAATCCATCATACGAAAACTAGAAAACCCTAATAACATCATTTGGAACATTCTAAAACCCTAATCCATCATATGAAATCTAGAAAACCCTAATAACATCATTTGCAATATTCAAAAACCATAATCCATCATATGAAAACTAGAAAACCCTAATCCATCATATGAAAACTAGAAAACCCTAATCCATCATCTGAAAACTAGAAAACCCTAATAACATCATTTGTAACATTCAAAAACCCTAATCCATCATATGAAAACTAGAAAACCCTAATAACATCATTTGCATCATTCAAAAACCCTAATCCATAATATGAAAACTAGAAAACCTAAATAACATCATTTGCAACATTCAAAAACCCTAATCCATCATATGAAAACTAAAAAACCCTAATAAGATCATATGCAACATTCAAAAACCCTAATCCATCATATGAAAACTATAAAACTCTAATCCATCATATGAAAACTAGAAAACCCTTATAACATCATTTACAACATTCAAAAACCTTAATCCATCATATGAAAACTTGAAAACCCTAATAACATTATTTGCAACATTCAAAAACCCTTATCCTTTATATGAAAACTAGAAAACCCTAATAACATCATTTGAAACATTCAAAAATCCTAATCCATTCTATGAAAACTAGAAAACCCTAATCCATCATATGAAAACTAGAAAACTCTATTCCATCATATGAGAACTAGAAAACCCTAATAACATCATTTGCAACATTCAAAAACCCTAATCCATCATATGAAAACTAGAAGACCCGAATAACATCATTTACAACATTCAAAAACCCTAATCCATCATATGAAAACTAGAAAACCCTGATAACATCATTCGCAACATTAAAAAACCATAATCCATCATATGAAAACAAGAAAACCCTAATCCATCGTACGAAAACTAGAAAACCCTAATAACATCATTTGGAACATTCAAAAACCCTAATCCATCATATGAAATCTAGAAAACCCTAATTACATCATTTGCAATATTTAAAAACCATAATCCATCATATGAAAACTAGAAAACCCTAATCCATCATATGAAATCTAGAAAACCCTAATCCATCATCTGAAAACTAGAAAACCCTAATAACATCATTTGTAACATTCAAAAACCCTAATCCATCATATGAAAACTAGAAAACCCTAATAACATCATTTGCATCATTAAAAAACCCTAATCCATAATATGAAAACTAGAAAACCCTAATAACATCATTTGCAACATTCAAAAACCCTAATCCATCATATGAAAACTAAAAAACCCTAAGAACATCATATGCAACATTTAAAAACCCTAATCCATCATATGAAAACTATAAAACTCTAATCCATCATATGAAAACTAGAAAACCCTTATAACATCATTTACAACATTCAAAAACCTTAATCCATCATATGAAAACTTGAAAACCCTAATAACATCATTTGCAACATTCAAAAACCCTAATCCATTATATGAAAAGCAGAAAACCCTAATCCATCATATGAAAACTAGAAAACTCTATTCCATCATATGAGAACTAGAAAACCCTAATAACATCATTTGTAACATTCAAAAACCCTAATCCATCATATGAAAACTAGAAAACCCTAATAACATCATTTGCAACATTCAAAAACCCTAATCTATCATATGAAAACTAGAAAACCCTAATAACATCATTTGCAACATTCAAAAACCCTAATCCATCATATGAAAACTAGAAAACCCTAATCCATCATATGAAAAGTAGAAACCCCTAATAACATCTTTTAAAACATTCAAAAACACTAATCCATTATATGAAAACAAGAAAACCCTAATAACATCATTTGCAACATTCAAAAACCCTAATCCATCATATGAATACTAGAAAACCCTAATAACATAATTTGCAACATTCAAAAACCCTAATCCATCATATGAAAACTCGAAAACCCTAATAACATCATTTGCAACATTCAAATATCCTAATTCATCATATTATAACTTGAAAAATCTAATAACATCATTTGCGACATTAAAAAACCCTAATCCATCATATGAAAACTAGAAAAGCCTAATAACATCATTTGCAACTTTCAAAAACCTTAATCCATCATTTGAAAACTAAAAAACCCTAATCCATCATATGAAAACTACAAACACCTAATAACATCATTTACAACATTCAAAAACCCTAATCCATTATATGAAAACAAGAAAACCCTAATAACATCATTTGCAACATTCAAAAACCCTAATCCATCATATGAAAACTAGAAAATCCTAATAACATCATTTGCAAAATCAAAAACCCTAATCCATCGTATGAAAACTAGAAAACCCTAATAACATCATTTGCAACATTCAAAAACCCTAATCCATCAAATGAAAACTAGAAAACCCTAATCCATCATATAAAAACTAGAAAACCCTAATAACATCATTTGTAACATTCAAAAACCCTTATCCTTTATATGAAAACTAGAAAACCCTAATAACATCATTTGAAACATTCAAAAATCCTAATCCATTATATGAAAACTAGAAAACCCTAATCCATCATATGAAAACTAGAAAACTCTACTCCATCACATGAGAACTAGAAAACCCTAATAACATCATTTGCAACATTCAAAAACCCTAATCTATCATATGAAAATAAGAAAACCCTAATCTATCATATGAAAACTGGAAACCCTAATAACATCATTTGCAACATTCAAAAACCCTAATCCATCATACGAATACAAGAAAACCCTAACAACATAATTTGCAACATTCAAAAACCCTAATCCATCATATGAAAACTAGAAAACACTAATAACATCATTTGCAACATTCAAAAATCCTAATCCATCATATGAAAACTAGAAAACCCTAATCCATCATATGAAAAGTAGAAACCCCTAATAACATCATTTAAAACATTTAAAAACACTAATCCATTATATGAAAACAAGAAAACCCTAATAACATCATTTGCAACATTCAAAAACCCTAATCCATCATATGAATACTAGAAAACCCTAATAACATAATTTGCAATATTCAAAAACCTTAATCCATCATATGAAAACTAGAAAACGCTAATCAATCATATGAAAACTAGAAAACCCTAATAACATCATTTGCAACATTCAAATATCCTAATTCATCATATGAAAACTTGAAAAATCTAATAACGTCATTTGCGACATTAAAAAACCCTAATCCATCATATGAAAACTAGAAAAGCCTAATAACATCATTTGCAACTTTCAAAAACCTTAATCCATCATTTGAAAGCTAGAAAACCCTAACCCATCATATGAAAACTAGAAACCCCTAATAACATCATTTACAACATTCAAAAACCCTAATCCATTATATGAAAACAAGAAAACCCTAATAACATCATTTGCAACATTCAAAAACCCTAATCCATCATATGAAAACTAGAAAATCCTAATAACATCATTTGCAAAATCAAAAACCCGAATCCATCGTATGAAAACTAGAAAACCCTAATAACATCATTTGCAACATTCAAAAACCCTAATCCATCAAATAAAAACTAGAAAACCCCAATCCATCATATGAAAACTAGAAAACCCTAATAACATCATTTGCAACATTCTAAAACTTTAATACATCATATGAAAACTAGAAAACCCTAATAACATCATTTGCAACATTCAAAAACCCTAATCCATCATATGAAAACTAGAAAACCCTAATAACATCATTCACAACATTCAAAAACCATAATCCATCATATGAAAACAAGAAAACCCTAATCCATCATATGAAAACTAGAAAACCCTAATAACATCATTTGGAACATTCAAAAACCCTAATCCGTCATATGAAAACTAGAAAACCCTAATAACATCATTTGCAACATTCAAAAACCCTAATCTATCATATCAAAACGAGAAAACCCTAATAACATCATTTGTAACATTCAAAAACCCTAATCCATCATTTGAAAACTAGGAAACCCTAATAACATCATTTGCAACATTCAAAAACCCTAATCCATAATATGAAAACTAGAAAACCCTAATAACCTCATTTGAAACATTCAAAAACACTAATCCATCATATGAAAACTAAAAAACCCCAATAACATCATATGCAACATTCAAAAACCCTAATCCATCATATGAAAACTATAACACTCTAATCCATCATATGAAAACTAGAAAACCCTTATAACATCATTTGCAACATTCAAAAACCTTAATCCATCATATGAAAACTTGAAAACCCTAATAACATCATTTGCATCATTCAAAAACCCTTATCCTTCATATGAAAACTAGAAAACCCTAATAACATCATTTGCAACTTTCAAAAATCCGAATCCATTCTATGAAAACTAGAAAACCCTAATCCATCATATGAAAACTAGAAAACTCTAATCCATCATATGAGAACTAGAAAACCCTAATAACATCATTTGCAACATTCAAAAATCCTAATCCATTATATGAAAACTAGAAAACCCAAATTAATCCATCATATGAAAACTAGAAAACTCTAATCCATCATATGAGAACTAGAAAACCCTAATAACATCATTTGCAACATTCAAAAACCCTAATCCATCATATGAAAATAAGAAAACCTAATCTATCATATGAAAACTAGAAACCCTAATAACATCATTTGCAAGATTCAAAAACCCTAATCCATCATACGAATACTAGAAAACCCTAATAACATAATTTGCAACATTCAAAAACCCTAATCCATCATATGAAAACTAGAAAACCCTAATAACATCATTTGTAACATTCAATAACCCTAATCCATCATATGAAAACTAGAAAACCCTAATCCATCATATGAAAAGTAGAAACCCCTAATAACATCATTTACAACATTCAAAAACACTAATCCATTATATGAAAACAAGAAAACCCTAATAACATCATTTGCAACATTCAAAAACCCTAATCCATCATAAGAAAACTAGAAAACCCTAATAACATCATTTGCAACATTCAAAAATCCTAATCCATTATATGAAAGCTAGAAAACCCTAATAACATCATTTGCAACATTCAAAAACCCTAATCCATCATATGAAAACTAGAAGACCCGAATAACATCATTTGCAACATTCAAAAACCCTAATCCATCATATGAAAACTAGAAAACCCTAATAACATCATTCGCAACATTAAAAAACCATAATCCATCATAAGAAAACAAGAAAACCCTAATCCATCGTACGAAAACTAGAAAACCCTAATAAAATCATTTGGAACATTCAAAAACCCTAATCCATCATATGAAATCTAGAAAACCCTAATAACATCATTTGCAATATTTAAAAACCATAATCCATCATATGAAAACTAGAAAACCCTAATCCATCATATGAAAACTAGAAAACCCTAATCCATCATCTAAAAACTAGAAAACCCTAATAACATCATTTGTAACATTCAAAAACCCTAATCCATCATATGAAAACTAGAAAATCCTAATAACATCATTTGCATCATTCAAAAACCCTAATCCATAATATGAAAACTAGAAAACCCTAATAACATCATTTGCAACATTCAAAAACCCTAATCCATCATATGAAAACTAAAAAACCCTAAGAACATCATATGCAACATTCAAAAACCCTAATCCATCATATGAAAACTATAAAACTCTAATCCATCCTATGAAAACTAGAAAACCCTTATAACATCATTTACAACATTCAAAAACCTTAATCCATCATATGAAAACTTGAAAACCCTAATAACATCATTTGCAACATACAAAAACCCTTATCCTTTATATGAAAACTAGAAAACCCTAATAACATCATTTGAAACATTCAAAAATCCTAATCCATTATATGAAAACTAGAAAACCCTAATCCATCATATGAAAACTAGAAAACTCTATTCCATCATATGAGAACTAGAAAACCCTAATAACATCATTTGTAACATTCAAAAACCCTAATCCATCATATGAAAACTAGAAAACCCTAATACCATCATTTGCAACATTCAAAAACCCTAATCTATCATATGAAAACTAGAAAACCCTAATAACATCATTTGCAACATTCAAAAACCCTAATCCATCATATGAAAACTAGAAAACCCTAATCCATCATATGAAAAGTAGAAACCCCTAATAACATCATTTAAAACATTCAAAAACACTAATCCATTATATGAAAACAAGAAAACCCTAATAACATCATTTGCAACATTCAAAAACCCTAATCCATCATATGATTACTAGAAAACCCTAATAACATAATTTGCAACATTCAAAAACCCTAATCCATCATATGAAAACTCGAAAACGCTAATTAATCATATGAAAACTAGAAAACCCTAATAACATCATTTGCAAAATTCAAATATCCTAATTCATCATATGAAAACTTGAAAAATCTAATAACATCATTTGCGACATTAAAAAACCCTAATCCATCATATGAAAACTAGAAAAGCCTAATAACATCATTTGCAACTTTCAAAAACCTTAATCCATCATTTGAAAACTAAAAAACCCTAATCCATCATATGAAAACTACAAACCCCTAATAACATCATTTACAACATTCAAAAACCCTAATCCATTATATGAAAACAAGAAAACCCTAATAACATCATTTGCAACATTCAAAAACCCTAATCCATCATATGAAAACTAGAAAATCCTAATAACATCATTTGCAAAATCAAAAACCCTAATCCATCGTATGAAAACTAGAAAACCCTAATAACATCATTTGCAACATTCAAAAACCCTAATCCATCAAATGAAAACTAGAAAACCCTAATCCATCATATGAAAACTAGAAAACCCTAATAACATCATTTGCAACATTCAAAAACCCTTATCCTTTATATGAAAACTAGAAAACCCTAATAACATCATTTGAAACATTCAAAAATCCTAATCCATTATATGAAAACTAGAAAACCCTAATCAATCATATGAAAACTAGAAAACTCTACTCCATCATATGAGAACTAGAAAACCCTAATAACATCATTTGCAACATTCAAAAACCCTAATCTATCATATGAAAATAAGAAAACCCTAATCTATCATATGAAAACTAGAAAAGCCTAATAACATCATTTGCAACTTTCAAAAACCTTAATCCATCATTTGAAAGCTAGAAAACCCTAACCCATCATATGAAAACTAGAAACCCCTAATAACATCATTTACAACATTCAAAAACCCTAATCCATTATATGAAAACAAGAAAACCCTAATAACATCATTTGCAACATTCAAAAAACCTAATCCATCATATGAAAACTAGAAAATCCTAATAACATCATTTGCAAAATCAAAAACCCTAATCCATCGTATGAAAACTAGAAAACCCTAATAACATCATTTGCAACATTCAAAAACCCTAATCCATCAAATAAAAACTAGAAAACCCCAATCCATCATATGAAAACTAGAAAACCCTAATAACATCATTTGCAACATTCTAAAACTTTAATACATCATATGAAAACTAGAAAACCCTAATAACATCATTTGCAACATTCAAAAACCCTAATCCATCATATGAAAACTAGAAAACCCTAATAACATCATTCACAACATTCAAAAACCATAATCCATCATATGAAAACAAGAAAACCCTAATCCATCATATGAAAACTAGAAAACCCTAATAACATCATTTGGAACATTCAAAAACCCTAATCCGTCATATGAAAACTAGAAAACCCTAATAACATCATTTGCAACATTCAAAAACCCTAATCCATCATACGAATACTAGAAAACCCTAACAACATAATTTGCAACATTCAAAAACCCTAATCCATCATATGAAAACTAGAAAACACTAATAACATCATTTGCAACATTCAAAAACTGTAACGCCAAGATACTTTATTATATAATTATAATAAAAGGGTAAATTGGTCATTTTACCTTGTAAGGGTAAGATGGTCTTTTGGACAGAAAAGTATTTGGTTTGAAATAATATTTTAAGTTTTGGACTTAAAATGTTATAAAAAACTGATTTTTGGTCGTTTTACCGAAAAAGGGTATTTTGGTCATTTGACCAAGTCAACGACCAATTATGTAAAATATTGTTGGTTGTGACCAAAATGTAAGAAATGGAAGTTTTATTGTAATAAAACTTGGTTATTGTGGTCAAAGTTCAAGAAATGGAACTTTAGGACCAAAAATGTAAATTTTTGGAGTATAAATATAGAGAGTTTGACTCTTCTCTTTGACCAGCTCATTGTGCAGCTACGGGAGTGGATTTTGGAGAGAAATTTCTGGACGATCATGAAGCTTGAGGCAAGGAATTGGAATCAAGGTTTGGAATGGGTGATTCCTAAACAATTTAAGGTTAGTAACTTGATTTCTATCCAAGCTTTTGTGTGTTCTTCACATGATGAACTAGAAACTGCATTTGCAGTGATGATTATGTGTTTAAGTTGATGTAATACTTCCCTTAAGTCATTAGAATAAGGACTTAACTAAAGAAAGTGGAAGTAGGTTGCTATTAGTGATGAATTTGAAGTTTGGGGTTGTTAGAACTAAGAACCCTAATTCTTCATTTTGATTGAATTGGTTGTTTTGGATGGTTGAAAACATTGTTAAGGTATAAGGTTTTAGTCCTAGAACAAACCCCAATCGATTAAGGACTGGATTAAGGACTTAATGGTCCAAAACTGCTTGCTACAGTGCATAAATCGCGACTGCCCAGGAGCTCTGCACAGGCGCAGGGCGCAGTGCGCCCAGGATCAGGGCGGGGTGCGCCCAGGCGCAGTGCGCCTGATTCCTGGCGCAGTGCGCCTCCAAGCAGGGGACTTCCGATTCGCTAACTTTCGTTTGGCTTGTCCGTTTTAGCTCAAATTTGGACCATAGGCTCATTATGGTCTGAAAAGTTTGGGAAAATTGTTAAGTTGAGTTTTCGACCCCTCGGGGGCACTGTAGATCGATTCGAATGCCTCGGTGAATAGTAAAATTCAATAAAAGTTAGTAAACGGAAAGTTTATTAACTAGGTATTGTTTATAATGATATTGTATTGAACTCTATTGTATTAGAGTAGATTGAAATGGCTATTAACCTATTATCATTTGGTATATAAATGATTATATAGGTTTGGGACAAAATGGTTGTGGTGCACGCAAAGGCAAGAAACAACCGGGATTTAAACGCAGCTAGTATCCAGGTGAGTAATCTCACTGATATCATATGTGATATATGATGATTGATTTGTTACAGGTTGAAATGGCTTCGATGGACGAAAATGACATGTGTAAAAATATATGTAAACGACAATACCAGATAAGCCGTGAGTCATTGCGATGACAAGAACGGAGCTGTGAGTCAATACATATATATATATACACAATGACATGACAATACCAGATAAGCCGTGAGTCTATTATAGACAAGAACGGAGCTGTGAGTCAGTCTATATAAATGGTGCGACAATACCAGATAAGCCGTGAGTCTATAATAGACAAGAACGGAGCTGTGAGTCAAACCTTTATTGACAAGACCGGGACCAGCCGTGAGTCAATAAAATATAGACAATACCGGAACCAGCCGTGAGTCTAGGCAACAGCGGGATCTTCCTGTGAGCCATATATTTACTTTTATAGACAATACCGGAACCAGCCGTGAGTCTAGGCAACAGCGGGATCTTCCCGTGAGCCATATTTGATCGTGAAGAAACTGTTAATAGATGGTGCGGCCTTGTTGGCTATGACTCTGGTGCAGCCTTTGGGCTATGTCTCCGATGCGGCCTTCGGGCTATGATTTTGTTACAAGTACACGGTACGGGCTTTTTGTTATGATATCGGGTATTAAACCCTGTTAGTGCGGCCTGCGGGCTATGATTCATATGCAAGGAATGATTTGTTACGGCTTGTATAGCCACGACAAATGATATGACTTATATAGTCATGATATATATGGGATAGTCAAGTATGACTAAGCAAGATGGGACAGAAATGATACAGAACTGGTTTGAATGGTATGCAAATAACAGAGTAGACATGATAAAGTGATTGGATAATTACATGATATGTGATTAGCTGGTAGAGCTAGTACTTCGGATACGAAATCCTCAGATACATACGGTTAGCCAGTAAGGCTAGTAGTCTGGATTCGATATCCAGACAGTTATATGATTGTATTTGTATTGTACACGTTATTTGCAGATATGATTACTCACTGAGCTTTGTAGCTCATACCGTTTGTTAAATGTCCCTGCAGGTTAGCAGGATACTGATAGGGGACAAGATAGAGTTCGTGACTTAGAAGTGGGACTCGTAGATGCTGTCAGTAGTAGCCCGGCTTCAAAGGAGATTATGGTATTATATACTCTCCTTGATACACTTGTACCCGTGTTTCTTAAAAATATACCCCTTTGTTATGGTTTTATGTATAAAAACTTGTATTTTAAATGAAAAATTTTCAGGGGTGTTTTGTTTTAAAAGCCGGGTGTTACAAGTTGGTATCAGAGCCGTGGTTTAAGTGAACTAGGTGTCTATAGAGTAGATTCCTGGACTTAAACCCATGAGATAGTAGACACGATGCATAGTTAGGTGTATATAGTTGTTATTATACATATATAACCTATCTGTTGCCGACTTCTGACGTATAAGAAGTATAAATTGTGAATCTCCTTGGGAGACATTTAGGGCGCGAAGCTCTAGGAAATGGACCAACACTTTCGCAAGACTCCGTTGGATGAGGAGCAAAAATGGGACGAATAGCAGAAAATCCACATGATGAGCAATGTTAGCTGATGTGGTCAGATAAAGGAATCAGTTGCTCACCTTGGCTGATATTCAAGGTGAAAGAACAGTAGTTGAGACTACAAGAAAAGCAGAAAATATTAGTGGACTTCTCAGAAGAAGTTATCACGATTCAGGTCTAGCCTTGAAGGGAAGAGACCAGAACGAAAAGATGATAAAGTATAAGAAGTGCAGGAAAAGCACTCAGAACATTGTAGAGTTGAGACTCTATCGTTGACATGCTGAAATTGCAGAAAATGGGAGCATATTGCTCGAGTTTGTTGCGTGGGACGGAAGTGGTTCCAGCGTGGAACTATAGATCACTTCCTTATGAAATACTCCCATGCTAAATGTGGAGTAACGGGTGATGAACCCAGGAAAGAAAGAAGAAATGAATGGTTAGAAAGGACCAGTGGTACCTTGAGCATTCCAGCAGATTGTGGAAGAAGCTCGTGAGGAGACTGATATGATCTCCGACAGAATGGTTTTGAATATAACCCGTGTAGGTTATATTTGATCCATGAAGCTATGCTTGGGATCGATGACCTAATGTCTTGATTGGATATTTCATCAACGATTATGGATGAAATTTTGGTAACAGCTATATCAGATAGCAAGTATGTTCTAGATGTTGAACACCTGGAAGGTAGTTTGCCTAGGATTTACGGGACCATTTTTCCTATGAATCTAAAGCTGATGACTACCAGTGAATATGAAGCAATGGAGCTTATGAATTGGTTAGCAAGGAATTATGCTAACATGTATTGTCGAAAAATGAACATGATGGTTCAGGAAACAGAAATGAAATGGAGGGAAATCCATGGTAAATAACTATTGTTGAGAATATTGGTTATATTCTTTGCTTAAACTCAGTAAAGAGTTAGTAAAAGAATGATGTTATAATTGGCATACGTGGTATTGGCCAAGTTAGATAAAGCAGTGATAGTAGTGTACTACTTCAAATAAATTCTCGGATGTTTCTTTTGAAAAGAACTTCCAAGATTTTGACTGATTGGCGAGAAGAGTTTACGATAAAGCTGATTTTTGGGAGCCGTTTTGGTATACGGGCTCTGTATTGATTTGCATCTGTAGAGATGGCAGAGTTGAAAAACAACTAAAAGAAAATGTTGTCTTGGGGTCTCTTATGACCGTATGTGTCATCGTATGGAGCCCTACATTGTTTGAAAGGAAGAAAGAGAAGTTGATGCATATGTGCATTAACTGATGAGAATCTGATATTCTCGAAACCAGATCGAACACGAGGTACGTTTGTACCAAATATTGGAGTTAATTCACTGAGTTAAGTGATTTGTAAAATTCTCCAAGTATGAAAATTTGGCTAAAAGAAGTTTGATTCTTTGGGCATGTTAATAATGCCAGAGATGATAAAGTAGATACAGTGGATATACTGATGTGATAAGACAGAAACCGCCTTGGAATCGGACTGAATTAGTAGTAGTTTCCTTGGATTGGCGGGTTATTATGGGAGAGTTGTGGAAAACTGCTCCTTGATTGCTGTTCAGTTGACTAAGGTTGACTAATAAAAGTATAAAGTCTGAGTGGTAGAAAAAAAAAAAAAAAACCACAGGTATATTGTAAAGGTTTGGAATAAACCTTGTGTGAAACTCTGACGTTAGCATTGATGCTAAGCGGATAAATTGGATCATAGAAATACATCCAGATTCGAACGTAGATGCAAGATGTTGCAGAAGCAACTATGATTTTGGTATTAAGCTTTGGAGACACTATGTATATGGTGTAAAGCTTATTGTTTATGTGGATCATTAGAGTTAGAAATACTTTATTGATCAGAAAAGAAGCTAATTATGAGCTAGATAAAAGATAGATGGATTATTTAAAGATTTCGGTTATGGAATCTTGTACCATCTCAGAAAGAAAAATGTGGCTATAGATGCCTTAAATTGAAAAGAGTAACCTTTGAAGGTTACATCCACATGTATGAGTGTGGCAAATTTATTACCTGGGTTGATTCGGGTAGCACAGGGAGAAGTGTGCAGGACTGAAAACGTGAAAAATGGATAAATTACTGGATATTAGCAGGAGCTAATTGGAAAATCACAGTGATTTAAAACCCTTGGTGGTTGTGAATGTGGATTCCAAAGTAATTGGGACATGAAAATCATCTTGAAAAGATGCATTTTGTACTAGACATGCAGTATACCCGGAGCAATACCAGACTGGATAGGTCGATAAAACCTATGTGTTGGTGGCCGGGATAGTAGAAAGACATTGAAAGACACATGAAAAGTATCTGACTTGTACGTGAAGTAAAGTCAAACCGTTAGAAACGTGCGAAGAAATTGAACCGTTGTTGGCCCCAGTGAAGAAATGGGACAACATTGTTATAGACTTTGCGATAAAGTCTTTGCAAGTAGTGTATAATGATGAACAAAATGACCAAATGATTCAGACTTTAGAAGATGTGCTTGGAAATTGCACAGAAGACCCTGGTAGAAGATGAGAAAATTGTCTAACTTGGATAGAAATTGCAAGAAATAACAGCGTACATACTTGTAGACTGATGATTCGTATGAAGTATGGTATGGAATACCGTGATATCATTCGATTATTGGATTGAAGATGTAGTAAAGCCGTTGGCTAAATCCTAGATTCTTGCACAAACTGAGGAAAAGATTTGATGAGTTCGATCAGAAATGAAGAATGATTAAGAAATTACAAAGTGGTATGTGAATCGCCGAAAATAAGCCCTTGAAATTCCAAGTAAAGGAAGGTGGTAGCACAAACTAATCCTTTGGAAAGGTGAAAAATTGTTTGGGACAAGAAGTTATGTAATGATAATTCCCTACAAATCCCTCGCGATGAGATGAAGATAGATAAGTAGAGATGGTGCCCGGGACAACCGGATGAGTGATATGCGAGTGGTGATATAACCACGAGATATGAAGATTGGTATGGTTAAAGAGCTGTAGCAAAAACCATGAAGGTTTCCATATGATATAAGAAACCGGAATTGTAACGAGAAAGAATTACTTCCGTTTGTTTGTATGATTTCGGGGACGAAATCTTTTGAAGGAGGGGAGATTTTGTAACGCCAAGATACTTTATTATATAATTATAATAAAAGGGTAAATTGGTCATTTTACCTTGTAAGGGTAAGATGGTCTTTTGGACAGAAAAGTATTTGGTTTGAAATAATATTTTAAGTTTTGGACTTAAAATGTTATAAAAAACTGATTTTTGGTCGTTTTACCGAAAAAGGGTATTTTGGTCATTTGACCAAGTCAACGACCAATTATGTAAAATATTGTTGGTTGTGACCAAAATGTAAGAAATGGAAGTTTTATTGTAATAAAACTTGGTTATTGTGGTCAAAGTTCAAGAAATGGAACTTTAGGACCAAAAATGTAAATTTTTGGAGTATAAATATAGAGAGTTTGACTCTTCTCTTTGACCAGCTCATTGTGCAGCTACGGGAGTGGATTTTGGAGAGAAATTTCTGGAAGATCATGAAGCTTGAGGCAAGGAATTGGAATCAAGGTTTGGAATGGGTGATTCCTAAACAATTTAAGGTTAGTAACTTGATTTCTATCCAAGCTTTTGTGTGTTCTTCACATGATGAACTAGAAACTGCATTTGCAGTGATGATTATGTGTTTAAGTTGATGTAATACTTCCCTTAAGTCATTAGAATAAGGACTTAACTAAAGAAAGTGGAAGTAGGTTGCTATTAGTGATGAATTTGAAGTTTGGGGTTGTTAGAACTAAGAACCCTAATTCTTCATTTTGATTGAATTGGTTGTTTTGGATGGTTGAAAACATTGTTAAGGTATAAGGTTTTAGTCCTAGAACAAACCCCAATCGATTAAGGACTGGATTAAGGACTTAATGGTCCAAAACTGCTTGCTACAGTGCATAAATCGCGACTGCCCAGGAGCTCTGCACAGGCGCAGGGCGCAGTGCGCCCAGGATCAGGGCGGGGTGCGCCCAGGCGCAGTGCGCCTGATTCCTGGCGCAGTGCGCCTCCAAGCAGGGGACTTCCGATTCGCTAACTTTCGTTTGGCTTGTCCGTTTTAGCTCAAATTTGGACCATAGGCTCATTATGGTCTGAAAAGTTTGGGAAAATTGTTAAGTTGAGTTTTCGACCCCTCGGGGGCACTGTAGATCGATTCGAATGCCTCGGTGAATAGTAAAATTCAATAAAAGTTAGTAAACGGAAAGTTTATTAACTAGGTATTGTTTATAATGATATTGTATTGAACTCTATTGTATTAGAGTAGATTGAAATGGCTATTAACCTATTATCATTTGGTATATAAATGATTATATAGGTTTGGGACAAAATGGTTGTGGTGCACGCAAAGGCAAGAAACAACCGGGATTTAAACGCAGCTAGTATCCAGGTGAGTAATCTCACTGATATCATATGTGATATATGATGATTGATTTGTTACAGGTTGAAATGGCTTCGATGGACGAAAATGACATGTGTAAAAATATATGTAAACGACAATACCAGATAAGCCGTGAGTCATTGCGATGACAAGAACGGAGCTGTGAGTCAATACATATATATATATACACAATGACATGACAATACCAGATAAGCCGTGAGTCTATTATAGACAAGAACGGAGCTGTGAGTCAGTCTATATAAATGGTGCGACAATACCAGATAAGCCGTGAGTCTATAATAGACAAGAACGGAGCTGTGAGTCAAACCTTTATTGACAAGACCGGGACCAGCCGTGAGTCAATAAAATATAGACAATACCGGAACCAGCCGTGAGTCTAGGCAACAGCGGGATCTTCCTGTGAGCCATATATTTACTTTTATAGACAATACCGGAACCAGCCGTGAGTCTAGGCAACAGCGGGATCTTCCCGTGAGCCATATTTGATCGTGAAGAAACTGTTAATAGATGGTGCGGCCTTGTTGGCTATGACTCTGGTGCAGCCTTTGGGCTATGTCTCCGATGCGGCCTTCGGGCTATGATTTTGTTACAGGTACACGGTACGGGCTTTTTGTTATGATATCGGGTATTAAACCCTGTTAGTGCGGCCTGCGGGCTATGATTCATATGCAAGGAATGATTTGGTACGGCTTGTATAGCCACGACAAATGATATGACTTATATAGTCATGATATATATGGGATAGTCAAGTATGACTAAGCAAGATGGGACAGAAATGATACAGAACTGGTTTGAATGGTATGCAAATAACAGAGTAGACATGATAAAGTGATTGGATAATTACATGATATGTGATTAGCTGGTAGAGCTAGTACTTCGGATACGAAATCCTCAGATACATACGGTTAGCCAGTAAGGCTAGTAGTCTGGATTCGATATCAAGACAGTTATATGATTGTATTTGTATTGTACACGTTATTTGCAGATATGATTACTCACTGAGCTTTGTAGCTCATACCGTTTGTTAAATGTCCCTGCAGGTTAGCAGGATACTGATAGGGGACAAGATAGAGTTCGTGACTTAGAAGTGGGACTCGTAGATGCTGTCAGTAGTAGCCCGGCTTCAAAGGAGATTATGGTATTATATACTCTCCTTGATACACTTGTACCCGTGTTTCTTAAAAATATACCCCTTTGTTATGGTTTTATGTATAAAAACTTGTATTTTAAATGAAAAATTTTCAGGGGTGTTTTGTTTTAAAAGCCGGGTGTTACAAAAACCCTAATCCATCATATGAAAACTAGAAAACCCTAATCCATCATATGAAAAGTAGAAACCCCTAATAACATCATTTAAAAAATTTAAAAACACTAATGCATTATATGAAAACAAGAAAACCCTAATAACATCATTTGCAACATTCAAAAACCCTAATCCATCATATGAATACTAGAAAACCCTAATAACATAATTTGCAATATTCAAAAACCTTAATCCATCATATGAAAACTAGAAAACGCTAATCAATCATATGAAAACTAGAAAACCCTAATAACATCATTTGCAACATTCAAATATCCTAATTCATCATATGAAAACTTGAAAAATCTAATAACGTCATTTGCGACATTAAAAAACCCTAATCCATCATATGAAAACTAGAAAAGCCTAATAACATCATTTGCAAGTTTCAAAAACCTTAATCCATCATTTGAAAGCTAGAAAACCCTAACCCATCATACGAAAACTAGAAACCCCTAATAACATCATTTACAACATTCAAAACCCCTAATCCATTATATGAAAACAAGAAAACCCTAATAACATCATTTGCAACATTAAAAAACCCTAATCCATCATATGAAAACTAGAAAATCCTAATAACATCATTTGCAAAATCAAAAACCCTAATCCATCGTATGAAAACTAGAAAACCCTAATAACATCATTTGCAACATTCAAAAACCCTAATCCATCAAATAAAAACTAGAAAACCCCAATCCATCATATGAAAACTAGAAAACCCTAATAACATCATTTGCAACATTCTAAAACTTTAATACATCATATGAAAACTAGAAAACCCTAATAACATCATTTGCAACATTCAAAAACCCTAATCCATCATATGAAAACTAGAAAACCCTAATAACATCATTCACAACATTCAAAAACCATAATCCATCATATGAAAACAAGAAAACCCTAATCCATCATATGAAAACTAGAAAACCCTAATAACATCATTTGGAACATTCAAAAACCCTAATCCGTCATATGAAAACTAGAAAACCCTAATAACATCATTTGCAACATTCAAAAACCCTAATCTATCATATGAAAACGAGAAAACCCTAATAACATCATTTGTAACATTCAAAAACCCTAATCCATCATTTGAAAACTAGAAAACCCTAATAACATCATTTGCAACATTCAAAAACCCTAATCCATAATATGAAAACTAGAAAACCCTAATAACATCATTTGAAACATTCAAAAACACTAATCCATCATATGAAAACTAAAAAACCCCAATAACATCATATGCAACATTCAAAAACCCTAATCCATCATATGAAAACTATAACACTCTAATACATCATATGAAAACTAGAAAACCCTTATAACATCATTTGCAACATTCAAAAACCTTAATCCATCATATGAAAACTTGAAAACCCTAATAACATCATTTGCATCATTCAAAAACCCTTATCCTTCATATGAAAACTAGAAAACCCTAATAACATCATTTGCAACTTTCAAAAATCCGAATCCATTCTATGAAAACTAGAAAACCCTAATCCATCATATGAAAACTAGAAAACTCTAATCCATCATATGAGAACTAGAAAACCCTAATAACATCATTTGCAACATTCAAAAATCCTAATCCATTATATGAAAACTAGACACCCTAATTAATCCATCATATGAAAACTAGAAAACTCTAATCCATCATATGAGAACTAGAAAACCCTAATAACATCATTTGCAACATTCAAAAACCCTAATCCATCATATGAAAATAAGAAAACCTAATCTATCATATGAAAACTAGAAACCCTAATAACATCATTTGCAACATTCAAAAACCCTAATCCATCATACGAATACTAGAAAACCCTAATAACATAATTTGCAACATTCAAAAACCCTAATCCATTATATGAAAACTAGAAAACCCTAATAACATCATTTGTAACATTCAATAACCCTAATCCATCATATGAAAACTAGAAAACCCTAATCCATCATATGAAAAGTAGAAACCCCTAATAACATCATTTACAACATTCAAAAACAGTAATCCATTATATGAAAACAAGAAAACCCTAATAACATCATTTGCAACATTCAAAAACCCTAATCCATCATAAGAAAACTAGAAAACCCTAATAACATCATTTGCAACATTCAAAAATCCTAATCCATTATATGAAAGCTAGAAACCCCTAATAACATCATTTGCAACATTCAAAAACCCTAATCCATCATATGAAAACAAGAAAACCCTAATAACATCATTTGCAACATTAAAATACCCTAATCCATCAAATGAAAACTAGAAAACCCGAATCCATCATATGAAAACAAGAAAACCCTAATAACATCATTTGCAACATTCAAAAACCCTAATCCATCATATGAAAACTAGAAAACCCTAATCCATCATACAAAAACTAGAAAACCCGAATAACATCATTTGCAACATTTAAAAACCCTAATAAATCATATGAAAACTAGAAAACCCTAATCCATCATATGAAAACTAGAAAAACCTAATCCATCATCTGAAAACTAGAAATCCCTAATAACATCATTTGCAACATTCAAAAACCCTAATCCATCATATGAAAATTAGAAAACCCTAACCCATCATATGAAAACTACAAACCCCTAATCCATCATATGAAAACTAGAAAACCCTATTCCATCATATGAAAACTAGAAAACCCTAATAACATAATTTGCAACATTCAAAAACCATAATCCATCATATGAAAACTAGAAAACCCTAATAACATCATTTGTAACATTCAAAAACCCTAATCCATCATATGAAAACAAGAAAACCCTAATCCATCATATGAAAAGTAGAAACCTCTAATAACATCATTTACAACATTCAAAAACACTAATCCATTATATGAAAACAAGAAAACCCTAATAACATCATTTGCAACATTCAAAATCCCTAATCCATCATATGAAAACTAGAAAACCCTAATAACATCATTTACAACATTCAAAAACCCTAATCCATCTTATGAAAGCTAGAATACCCTAATAACATCATTTGCAACATTCAAAAACCCTAATCCATAATATGAAAACTAGAAAACCCTAATAACATCATTTGAAACATTCAAAAACACTAATCCATCATATGAAAACTAAAAAACCTCAATAACATCATATGCAACATTCAAAAACCCTAATCCATCATATGAAAACTATAACACTCTAATCCATCATATGAAAACTAGAAAACCCTTATAACATCATTTGCAACATTCAAAAACCTTAATCCATCATATGAAAACTTGAAAACCCTAATAACATCATTTGCATCATTCAAAAACCCTTATCCTTCATATGAAAACTAGAAAACCCTAATAACATCATTTGCAACTTTCAAAAATCCGAATCCATTCTATGAAAACTAGAAAACCCTAATCCATCATATGAAAACTAGAAAACTCTAATCCATCATATGAGAACTAGAAAACCCTAATAACATCATTTGCAACATTCAAAAATCCTAATCCATTATATGAAAACTAGAAACCCTAATTAATCCATCATATGAAAACTAGAAAACTCTAATCCATCATATGAGAACTAGAAAACCATAATAACATCATTTGCAACATTCAAAAACCCTAATCCATCATATGAAAATAAGAAAACCTAATCTATCATATGAAAACTAGAAACCCTAACATCATTTGCAACATTCAAAAACCCTAATCCATCATACGAATACTAGAAAACCCTAATAACATAATTTGCAACATTCAAAAACCCTAATCCATCATATGAAAACTAGAAAACCCTAATAACATCATTTGTAACATTCAATAACCCTAATCCATCATATGAAAACTAGAAAACCCTAATCCATCATATGAAAAGTAGAAACCCCTAATAACATCATTTACAACATTCAAAAACAGTAATCCATTATATGAAAACAAGAAAACCCTAATAACATCATTTGCAACATTCAAAAACCCTAATCCATCATAAGAAAACTAGAAAACCCTAATAACATCATTTGCAACATTCAAAAATCCTAATCCATTATATGAAAGCTAGAAAACCCTAATAACATCATTTGCAACATTCAAAAACCCTAATCCATCATATGAAAACAAGAAAACCCTAATAACATCATTTGCAACATTAAAATACCCTAATCCATCAAATGAAAACTAGAAAACCCGAATCCATCATATGAAAACAAGAAAACCCTAATAACATCATTTGCAACATTCAAAAACCCTAATCCATCATATGAAAACTAGAAAACCCTAATCCATCATACAAAAACTAGAAAACCCTAATAACATCATTTGCAACATTCAAAAACCCTAATAAATCATATGAAAACTAGAAAACCCTAATCCATCATATGAAAACTAGAACAACCTAATCCATCATCTGAAAACTAGAAATCCCTAATAACATCATTTGCAACATTCAAAAACCCTAATCCATCATATGAAAATTAGAAAACCCTAACCCATCATATGAAAACTACAAACCCCTAATCCATCATATGAAAACTAGAAAACCCTATTCCATCATATGAAAACTAGAAAACCCTAATAACATAATTTGCAACATTCAAAAACCCTAATCCATCATATGAAAACTAGAAAACCCTAATAACATCATTTGTAACATTCAAAAACCCTAATCCATCATATGAAAACAAGAAAACCCTAATCCATCATATGAAAAGTAGAAACCTCTAATAACATCATTTACAACATTCAAAAACACTAATCCATTATATGAAAACAAGAAAACCCTAATAACAACATTTGCAACATTCAAAATCCCTAATCCATCATATGAAAACTAGAAAACCCTAATAACATCATTTACAACATTCAAAAACCCTAATCCATCTTATGAAAGCTAGAATACCCTAATAACATCATTTGCAACATTCAAAAACCCTAATCCATCATATGAAAACAAGAAAACCCTAATAACATCATTTGCAACATTAAAATACCCTAATCCATCAAATGAAAACTAGAAAACCCGAATCCATCATATGAAAACAAGAAAACCCTAATAACATCATTTGCAACATTCAAAAACCCTAATCCATCATATGAAAACTAGAAAACCCTAATCCATCATACAAAAACAAGAAAACCCTAATAACATCATTTGCAATATTCAAAAACCCTAATCCATCATATGAAAACTAGAAAACCCTAATCCATCATCTAAAAACTAGAAAACCCTAATAACATCATTTGTAACATTCAAAAACCCTAATCCATCATATGAAAACTAGAAAATCCTAATAACATCATTTGCATCATTCAAAAACCCTAATCCATAATATGAAAACTAGAAAACCCTAATAACATCATTTGCAACATTCAAAAACCCTAATCCATCATATGAAAACTAAAAAACCCTAAGAACATCATATGCAACATTCAAAAACCCTAATCCATCATATGAAAACTATAAAACTCTAATCCATCATATGAAAACTAGAAAACCCTTATAACATCATTTACAACATTCAAAAACCTTAATCCATCATATGAAAACTAGAATACCCTAATAACATCATTTGCAACATTCAAAAACCCTAATCCATCATATGAAAACTAGAAAACCCTAATAACATCATTTACAACATTCAAAAACCCTAATCCATCTTATGAAAGCTAGAATACCCTAATAACATCATTTGCAACATTCAAAAACCCTAATCCATAATATGAAAACTAGAAAACCCTAATAACATCATTTGAAACATTCAAAAACACTAATCCATCATATGAAAACTAAAAAACCTCAATAACATCATATGCAACATTCAAAAACCCTAATCCATCATATGAAAACTATAACACTCTAATCCATCATATGAAAACTAGAAAACCCTTATAACATCATTTGCAACATTCAAAAACCTTAATCCATCATATGAAAACTTGAAAACCCTAATAACATCATTTGCATCATTCAAAAACCCTTATCCTTCATATGAAAACTAGAAAACCCTAATAACATCATTTGCAACTTTCAAAAATCCGAATCCATTCTATGAAAACTAGAAAACCCTAATCCATCATATGAAAACTAGAAAACTCTAATCCATCATATGAGAACTAGAAAACCCTAATAACATCATTTCCAACATTCAAAAATCCTAATCCATTATATGAAAACTAGAAACCCTAATTAATCCATCATATGAAAACTAGAAAACTCTAATCCATCATATGAGAACTAGAAAACCCTAATAACATCATTTGCAACATTCAAAAACCCTAATCCATCATATGAAAATAAGAAAACCTAATCTATCATATGAAAACTAGAAAACCCTAATAACATCATTTACAACATTCAAAAACCCTAATCCATCTTATGAAAGCTAGAATACCCTAATAACATCATTTGCAACATTCAAAAACCCTAATCCATAATATGAAAACTAGAAAACCCTAATAACATCATTTGAAACATTCAAAAACACTAATCCATCATATGAAAACTAAAAAACCTCAATAACATCATATGCAACATTCAAAAACCCTAATCCATCATATGAAAACTATAACACTCTAATCCATTATATGAAAACTAGAAAACCCTTATAACATCATTTGCAACATTCAAAAACCTTAATCCATCATATGAAAACTTGAAAACCCTAATAACATCATTTGCATCATTCAAAAACCCTTATCCTTCATATGAAAACTAGAAAACCCTAATAACATCATTTGCAACTTTCAAAAATCCGAATCCATTCTATGAAAACTAGAAAACCCTAATCCATCATATGAAAACTAGAAAACTCTAATCCATCATATGAGAACTAGAAAACCCTAATAACATCATTTGCAACATTCAAAAATCCTAATCCATTATATGAAAACTAGAAACCCTAATTAATCCATCATATGAAAACTAGAAAACTCTAATCCATCATATGAGAACTAGAAAACCCTAATAACATCATTTGCAACATTCAAAAACCCTAATCCATCATATGAAAATAAGAAAACCTAATCTATCATATGAAAACTAGAAAACCCTAATAACATCATTTGTAACATTCAAAAACCCTAATCCATCATATGAAAACTAGAAAATCCTAATAACATCATTTGCATCATTCAAAAACCCTAATCCATAATATGAAAACTAGAAAACCCTAATAACATCATTTGCAACATTCAAAAACCCTAATCCATCATATGAAAACTAAAAAACCCTAAGAACATCATATGCAACATTCAAAAACCCTAATCCATCATATGAAAACTATAAAACTCTAATCCATCATATGAAAACTAGAAAACCCTTATAACATCATTTACAACATTCAAAAACCTTAATCCATCATATGAAAACTAGAATACCCTAATAACATCATTTGCAACATTCAAAAACCCTAATCCATCATATGAAAACTAGAAAACCCTAATAACATCATTTACAACATTCAAAAACCCTAATCCATCTTATGAAAGCTAGAATACCCTAATAACATCATTTGCAACATTCAAAAACCCTAATCCATAATATGAAAACTAGAAAACCCTAATAACATCATTTGAAACATTCAAAAACACTAATCCATCATATGAAAACTAAAAAACCTCAATAACATCATATGCAACATTCAAAAACCCTAATCCATCATATGAAAACTATAACACTCTAATCCATCATATGAAAACTAGAAAACCCTTATAACATCATTTGCAACATTCAAAAACCTTAATCCATCATATGAAAACTTGAAAACCCTAATAACATCATTTGCATCATTCAAAAACCCTTATCCTTCATATGAAAACTAGAAAACCCTAATAACATCATTTGCAACTTTCAAAAATCCGAATCCATTCTATGAAAACTAGAAAACCCTAATCCATCATATGAAAACTAGAAAACTCTAATCCATCATATGAGAACTAGAAAACCCTAATAACATCATTTGCAACATTCAAAAATCCTAATCTATTATATGAAAACTAGAAACCCTAATTAATCCATCATATGAAAACTAGAAAACTCTAATCCATCATATGAGAACTAGAAAACCCTAATAACATCATTTGCAACATTCAAAAACCCTAATCCATCATATGAAAATAAGAAAACCTAATCTATCATATGAAAACTAGAAACCCTAACATCATTTGCAACATTCAAAAACCCTAATCCATCATACGAATACTAGAAAACCCTAATAACATAATTTGCAACATTCAAAAACCCTAATCCATCATATGAAAACTAGAAAACCCTAATAACATCATTTGTAACATTCAATAACCCTAATCCATCATATGAAAACTAGAAAACCCTAATCCATCATATGAAAAGTAGAAACCCCTAATAACATCATTTACAACATTCAAAAACAGTAATCCATTATATGAAAACAAGAAAACCCTAATAACATCATTTGCAACATTCAAAAACCCTAATCCATCATAAGAAAACTAGAAAACCCTAATAACATCATTTGCAACATTCAAAAATCCTAATCCATTATATGAAAGCTAGAAAACCCTAATAACATCATTTGCAACATTCAAAAACCCTAATCCATCATATGAAAACAAGAAAACCCTAATAACATCATTTGCAACATTAAAATACCCTAATCCATCAAATGAAAACTAGAAAACCCGAATCCATCATATGAAAACAAGAAAACCCTAATAACATCATTTGCAACATTCAAAAACCCTAATCCATCATATGAAAACTAGAAAACCCTAATCCATCATACAAAAACTAGAAAACCCTAATAACATCATTTGCAACATTCAAAAACCCTAATAAATCATATGAAAACTAGAAAACCCTAATCCATCATATGAAAACTAGAACAACCTAATCCATCATCTGAAAACTAGAAATCCCTAATAACATCATTTGCAACATTCAAAAACCCTAATCCATCATATGAAAATTAGAAAACCCTAACCCATCATATGAAAACTACAAACCCCTAATCCATCATATGAAAACTAGAAAACCCTATTCCATCATATGAAAACTAGAAAACCCTAATAACATAATTTGCAACATTCAAAAACCCTAATCCATCATATGAAAACTAGAAAACCCTAATAACATCATTTGTAACATTCAATAACCCTAATCCATCATATGAAAACAAGAAAACCCTAATCCATCATATGAAAAGTAGAAACCTCTAATAACATCATTTAGAACATTCAAAAACACTAATCCATTATATGAAAACAAGAAAACCCTAATAACATCATTTGCAACATTCAAAATCCCTAATCCATCATATGAAAACTAGAAAACCCTAATAACATCATTTACAACATTAAAAAACCCTAATCCATCTTATGAAAGCTAGAATACCCTAATAACATCATTTGCAACATTCAAAAACCCTAATCCATCATATGAAAACAAGAAAACCCTAATAACATCATTTGCAACATTAAAATACCCTAATCCATCAAATGAAAACTAGAAAACCCGAATCCATCATATGAAAACAAGAAAACCCTAATAACATCATTTGCAACATTCAAAAACCCTAATCCATCATATGAAAACTAGAAAACCCTAATCTATCATACAAAAACAAGAAAACCCTAATAACATCATTTGCAATATTCAAAAACCCTAATCCATCATATGAAAACTAGAAAACCCTAATCCATCATCTAAAAACTAGAAAACCCTAATAACATCATTTGTAACATTCAAAAACCCTAATCCATCATATGAAAACTAGAAAATCCTAATAACATCATTTGCATCATTCAAAAACCCTAATCCATAATATGAAAACTAGAAAACCCTAATAACATCATTTGCAACATTCAAAAACCCTAATCCATCATATGAAAACTAAAAAACCCTAAGAACATCATATGCAACATTCAAAAACCCTAATCCATCATATGAAAACTATAAAACTCTAATCCATCATATGAAAACTAGAAAACCCTTATAACATCATTTACAACATTCAAAAACCTTAATCCATCATATGAAAACTAGAATACCCTAATAACATCATTTGCAACATTCAAAAACCCTAATCCATCATATGAAAACTAGAAAACCCTAATAACATCATTTACAACATTCAAAAACCCTAATCCATCTTATGAAAGCTAGAATACCCTAATAACATCATTTGCAACATTCAAAAACCCTAATCCATAATATGAAAACTAGAAAACCCTAATAACATCATTTGAAACATTCAAAAACACTAATCCATCATATGAAAACTAAAAAACCTCAATAACATCATATGCAACATTCAAAAACCCTAATCCATCATATGAAAACTATAACACTCTAATCCATCATATGAAAACTAGAAAACCCTTATAACATCATTTGCAACATTCAAAAACCTTAATCCATCATATGAAAACTTGAAAACCCTAATAACATCATTTGCATCATTCAAAAACCCTTATCCTTCATATGAAAACTAGAAAACCCTAATAACATCATTTGCAACTGTCAAAAATCCGAATCCATTCTATGAAAACTAGAAAACCCTAATCCATCATATGAAAACTAGAAAACTCTAATCCATCATATGAGAACTAGAAAACCCTAATAACATCATTTGCAACATTCAAAAATCCTAATCCATTATATGAAAACTAGAAACCCTAATTAATCCATCATATGAAAACTAGAAAACTCTAATCCATCATATGAGAACTAGAAAACCCTAATAACATCATTTGCAACATTCAAAAACCCTAATCCATCATATGAAAATAAGAAAACCTAATCTATCATATGAAAACTAGAAACCCTAACATCATTTGCAACATTCAAAAACCCTAATCCATCATACGAATACTAGAAAACCCTAATAACATAATTTGCAACATTCAAAAACCCTAATCCATCATATGAAAACTAGAAAACCCTAATCACATCATTTGTAACATTCAATAACCCTAATCCATCATATGAAAACTAGAAAACCCTAATCCATCATATGAAAAGTAGAAACCCCTAATAACATCATTTACAACATTCAAAAACAGTAATCCATTATATGAAAACAAGAAAACCCTAATAACATCATTTGCAACATTCAAAAACCCTAATCCATCATAAGAAAACTAGAAAACCCTAATAACATCATTTGCAACATTCAAAAATCCTAATCCATTATATGAAAGCTAGAAAACCCTAATAACATCATTTGCAACATTCAAAAACCCTAATCCATCATATGAAAACAAGAAAACCCTAATAACATCATTTGCAACATTAAAATACCCTAATCCATCAAATGAAAACTAGAAAACCCGAATCCATCATATGAAAACAAGAAAACCCTAATAACATCATTTGCAACATTCAAAAACCCTAATCCATCATATGAAAACTAGAAAACCCTAATCCATCATACAAAAACTAGAAAACCCTAATAACATCATTTGCAACATTCAAAAACCCTAATAAATCATATGAAAACTAGAAAACCCTAATCCATCATATGAAAACTAGAACAACCTAATCCATCATCTGAAAACTAGAAATCCCTAATAACATCATTTGCAACATTCAAAAACCCTAATCCATCATATGAAAATTAGAAAACCCTAACCCATCATATGAAAACTACAAACCCCTAATCCATCATATGAAAACTAGAAAACCCTATTCCATCATATGAAAACTAGAAAACCCTAATAACATAATTTGCAACATTCAAAAACCCTAATCCATCATATGAAAACTAGAAAACCCTAATAACATCATTTGTAACATTCAAAAACCCTAATCCATCATATGAAAACAAGAAAACCCTAATCCATCATATGAAAAGTAGAAACCTCTAATAACATCATTTACAACATTCAAAAACACTAATCCATTATATGAAAACAAGAAAACCCTAATAACATCATTTGCAACATTCAAAATCCCTAATCCATCATATGAAAACTAGAAAACCCTAATAACATCATTTACAACATTCAAAAACCCTAATCCATCTTATGAAAGCTAGAATACCCTAATAACATCATTTGCAACATTCAAAAACCCTAATCCATCATATGAAAACAAGAAAACCCTAATAACATCATTTGCAACATTAAAATACCCTAATCCATCAAATGAAAACTAGAAAACCCGAATCCATCATATGAAAACAAGAAAACCCTAATAACATCATTTGCAACATTCAAAAACCCTAATCCATCATATGAAAACTAGAAAACCCTAATCCATCATACAAAAACAAGAAAACCCTAATAACATCATTTGCAATATTCAAAAACCCTAATCCATCATATGAAAACTAGAAAACCCTAATCCATCATCTAAAAACTAGAAAACCCTAATAACATCATTTGTAACATTCAAAAACCCTAATCCATCATATGAAAACTAGAAAATCCTAATAACATCATTTGCATCATTCAAAAACCCTAATCCATAATATGAAAACTAGAAAACCCTAATAACATCATTTGCAACATTCAAAAACCCTAATCCATCATATGAAAACTAAAAAACCCTAAGAACATCATATGCAACATTCAAAAACCCTAATCCATCATATGAAAACTATAAAACTCTAATCCATCATATGAAAACTAGAAAACCCTTATAACATCATTTACAACATTCAAAAACCTTAATCCATCATATGAAAACTAGAATACCCTAATAACATCATTTGCAACATTCAAAAACCCTAATCCATCATATGAAAACTAGAAAACCCTAATAACATCATTTACAACATTCAAAAACCCTAATCCATCTTATGAAAGCTAGAATACCCTAATAACATCATTTGCAACATTCAAAAACCCTAATCCATAATATGAAAACTAGAAAACCCTAATAACATCATTTGAAACATTCAAAAACACTAATCCATCATATGAAAACTAAAAAACCTCAATAACATCATATGCAACATTCAAAAACCCTAATCCATCATATGAAAACTATAACACTCTAATCCATCATATGAAAACTAGAAAACCCTTATAACATCATTTGCAACATTCAAAAACCTTAATCCATCATATGAAAACTTGAAAACCCTAATAACATCATTTGCATCATTCAAAAACCCTTATCCTTCATATGAAAACTAGAAAACCCTAATAACATCATTTGCAACTTTCAAAAATCCGAATCCATTCTATGAAAACTAGAAAACCCTAATCCATCATATGAAAACTAGAAAACTCTAATCCATCATATGAGAACTAGAAAACCCTAATAACATCATTTGCAACATTCAAAAATCCTAATCCATTATATGAAAACTAGAAACCCTAATTAATCCATCATATGAAAACTAGAAAACTCTAATCCATCATATGAGAACTAGAAAACCCTAATAACATCATTTGCAACATTCAAAAACCCTAATCCATCATATGAAAATAAGAAAACCTAATCTATCATATGAAAACTAGAAACCCTAACATCATTTGCAACATTCAAAAACCCTAATCCATCATACGAATACTAGAAAACCCTAATAACATAATTTGCAACATTCAAAAACCCTAATCCATCATATGAAAACTAGAAAACCCTAATAACATCATTTGTAACATTCAATAACCCTAATCCATCATATGAAAACTAGAAAACCCTAATCCATCATATGAAAAGTAGAAACCCCTAATAACATCATTTACAACATTCAAAAACAGTAATCCATTATATGAAAACAAGAAAACCCTAATAACATCATTTGCAACATTCAAAAACCCTAATCCATCATAAGAAAACTAGAAAACCCTAATAACATCATTTGCAACATTCAAAAATCCTAATCCATTATATGAAAGCTAGAAAACCCTAATAACATCATTTGCAACATTCAAAAACCCTAATCCATCATATGAAAACAAGAAAACCCTAATAACATCATTTGCAACATTAAAATACCCTAATCCATCAAATGAAAACTAGAAAACCCGAATCCATCATATGAAAACAAGAAAACCCTAATAACATCATTTGCAACATTCAAAAACCCTAATCCATCATATGAAAACTAGAAAACCCTAATCCATCATACAAAAACTAGAAAACCCTAATAACATCATTTGCAACATTCAAAAACCCTAATAAATCATATGAAAACTAGAAAACCCTAATCCATCATATGAAAACTAGAACAATCTAATCCATCATCTGAAAACTAGAAATCCCTAATAACATCATTTGCAACATTCAAAAACCCTAATCCATCATATGAAAATTAGAAAACCCTAACCCATCATATGAAAACTACAAACCCCTAATCCATCATATGAAAACTAGAAAACCCTATTCCATCATATGAAAACTAGAAAACCCTAATAACATAATTTGCAACATTCAAAAACCCTAATCCATCATATGAAAACTAGAAAACCCTAATAACATCATTTGTAACATTCAAAAACCCTAATCCATCATATGAAAACAAGAAAACCCTAATCCAGCATATGAAAAGTAGAAACCTCTAATAACATCATTTACAACATTCAAAAACACTAATCCATTATATGAAAACAAGAAAACCCTAATAACATCATTTGCAACATTCAAAATCCCTAATCCATCATATGAAAACTAGAAAACCCTAATAACATCATTTACAACATTCAAAAACCCTAATCCATCTTATGAAAGCTAGAATACCCTAATAACATCATTTGCAACATTCAAAAACCCTAATCCATCATATGAAAACAAGAAAACCCTAATAACATCATTTGCAACATTAAAATACCCTAATCCATCAAATGAAAACTAGAAAACCCGAATCCATCATATGAAAACAAGAAAACCCTAATAACATCATTTGCAACATTCAAAAACCCTAATCCATCATATGAAAACTAGAAAACCCTAATCCATCATACAAAAACAAGAAAACCCTAATAACATCATTTGCAATATTCAAAAACCCTAATCCATCATATGAAAACTAGAAAACCCTAATCCATCATCTAAAAACTAGAAAACCCTAATAACATCATTTGTAACATTCAAAAACCCTAATCCATCATATGAAAACTAGAAAATCCTAATAACATCATTTGCATCATTCAAAAACCCTAATCCATAATATGAAAACTAGAAAACCCTAATAACATCATTTGCAACATTCAAAAACCATAATCCATCATATGAAAACTAAAAAACCCTAAGAACATCATATGCAACATTCAAAAACCCTAATCCATCATATGAAAACTATAAAACTCTAATCCATCATATGAAAACTAGAAAACCCTTATAACATCATTTACAACATTCAAAAACCTTAATCCATCATATGAAAACTAGAATACCCTAATAACATCATTTGCAACATTCAAAAACCCTAATCCATCATATGAAAACTAGAAAACCCTAATAACATCATTTACAACATTCAAAAACCCTAATCCATCTTATGAAAGCTAGAATACCCTAATAACATCATTTGCAACATTCAAAAACCCTAATCCATAATATGAAAACTAGAAAACCCTAATAACATCATTTGAAACATTCAAAAACACTAATCCATCATATGAAAACTAAAAAACCTCAATAACATCATATGCAACATTCAAAAACCCTAATCCATCATATGAAAACTATAACACTCTAATCCATCATATGAAAACTAGAAAACCCTTATAACATCATTTGCAACATTCAAAAACCTTAATCCATCATATGAAAACTTGAAAACCCTAATAACATCATTTGCATCATTCAAAAACCCTTATCCTTCATATGAAAACTAGAAAACCCTAATAACATCATTTGCAACTTTCAAAAATCCGAATCCATTCTATGAAAACTAGAAAACCCTAATCCATCATATGAAAACTAGAAAACTCTAATCCATCATATGAGAACTAGAAAACCCTAATAACATCATTTGCAACATTCAAAAATCCTAATCCATTATATGAAAACTAGAAACCCTAATTAATCCATCATATGAAAACTAGAAAACTCTAATCCATCATATGAGAACTAGAAAACCCTAATAACATCATTTGCAACATTCAAAAACCCTAATCCATCATATGAAAATAAGAAAACCTAATCTATCATATGAAAACTAGAAACCCTAACATCATTTGCAACATTCAAAAACCCTAATCCATCATACGAATACTAGAAAACCCTAATAACATAATTTGCAACATTCAAAAACCCTAATCCATCATATGAAAACTAGAAAACCCTAATAACATCATTTGTAACATTCAATAACCCTAATCCATCATATGAAAACTAGAAAACCCTAATCCATCATATGAAAAGTAGAAACCCCTAATAACATCATTTACAACATTCAAAAACAGTAATCCATTATATGAAAACAAGAAAACCCTAATAACATCATTTGCAACATTCAAAAACCCTAATCCATCATAAGAAAACTAGAAAACCCTAATAACATCATTTGCAACATTCAAAAATCCTAATCCATTATATGAAAGCTAGAAAACCCTAATAACATCATTTGCAACATTCAAAAACCCTAATCCATCATATGAAAACAAGAAAACCCTAATAACATCATTTGCAACATTAAAATACCCTAATCCATCAAATGAAAACTAGAAAACCCGAATCCATCATATGAAAACAAGAAAACCCTAATAACATCATTTGCAACATTCAAAAACCCTAATCCATCATATGAAAACTAGAAAACCCTAATCCATCATACAAAAACTAGAAAACCCTAATAACATCATTTGCAACATTCAAAAACCCTAATAAATCATATGAAAACTATAAAACCCTAATCCATCATATGAAAACTAGAACAACCTAATCCATCATCTGAAAACTAGAAATCCCTAATAACATCATTTGCAACATTCAAAAACCCTAATCCATCATATGAAAATTAGAAAACCCTAACCCATCATATGAAAACTACAAACCCCTAATCCATCATATGAAAACTAGAAAACCCTATTCCATCATATGAAAACTAGAAAACCCTAATAACATAATTTGCAACATTCAAAAACCCTAATCTATCATATGAAAACTAGAAAACCCTAATAACATCATTTGTAACATTCAAAAACCCTAATCCATCATATGAAAACAAGAAAACCCTAATCCATCATATGAAAAGTAGAAACCTCTAATAACATCATTTACAACATTCAAAAACACTAATCCATTATATGAAAACAAGAAAACCCTAATAACATCATTTGCAACATTCAAAATCCCTAATCCATCATATGAAAACTAGAAAACCCTAATAACATCATTTACAACATTCAAAAACCCTAATCCATCTTATGAAAGCTAGAATACCCTAATAACATCATTTGCAACATTCAAAAACCCTAATCCATCATATGAAAACAAGAAAACCCTAATAACATCATTTGCAACATTAAAATACCCTAATCCATCAAATGAAAACTAGAAAACCCGAATCCATCATATGAAAACAAGAAAACCCTAATAACATCATTTGCAACATTCAAAAACCCTAATCCATCATATGAAAACTAGAAAACCCTAATCCATCATACAAAAACAAGAAAACCCTAATAACATCATTTGCAATATTCAAAAACCCTAATCCATCATATGAAAACTAGAAAACCCTAATCCATCATCTAAAAACTAGAAAACCCTAATAACATCATTTGTAACATTCAAAAACCCTAATCCATCATATGAAAACAAGAAAACCCTAATCCATCATATGAAAAGTAGAAACCTCTAATAACATCATTTACAACATTCAAAAACACTAATCCATTATATGAAAACAAGAAAACCCTAATAACATCATTTGCAACATTCAAAATCCCTAATCCATCATATGAAAACTAGAAAACCCTAATAACATCATTTACAACATTCAAAAACCCTAATCCATCTTATGAAAGCTAGAATACCCTAATAACATCATTTGCAACATTCAAAAACCCTAATCCATCATATGAAAACAAGAAAACCCTAATAACATCATTTGCAACATTAAAATACCCTAATCCATCAAATGAAAACTAGAAAACCCGAATCCATCATATGAAAACAAGAAAACCCTAATAACATCATTTGCAACATTCAAAAACCCTAATCCATCATATGAAAACTAGAAAACCCTAATCCATCATACAAAAACAAGAAAACCCTAATAACATCATTTGCAATATTCAAAAACCCTAATCCATCATATGAAAACTAGAAAACCCTAATCCATCATCTAAAAACTAGAAAACCCTAATAACATCATTTGTAACATTCAAAAACCCTAATCCATCATATGAAAACTAGAAAAACCTAATAACATCATTTGCATCATTCAAAAACCCTAATCCATAATATGAAAACTAGAAAACCCTAATAACATCATTTGCAACATTCAAAAACCCTAATCCATCATATGAAAACTAAAAAACCCTAAGAACATCATATGCAACATTCAAAAACCCTAATCCATCATATGAAAACTATAAAACTCTAATCCATCATATGAAAACTAGAAAACCCTTATAACATCATTTACAACATTCAAAAACCTTAATCCAACATATGAAAACTTGAATACCCTAATAACATCATTTGCAACATTCAAAAACCCTTATCCTTTATATGAAAACTAGAAAACCCTAATAACATCATTTGAAACATTCAAAAATCCTAATCCATTATATGAAAACTAGAATACCCTAATCCATCATATGAAAACTAGAAAACTCTATTCCATCATATGAGAACTAGAAAACCCTAATAACATCATTTGTAACATTCAAAAACCCTAATCCATCATATGAAAACTAGAAAACCCTAATACCATCATTTGCAACATTCAAAAACCCTAATCTATCATATGAAAACTAGAAAACCCTAATAACATCATTTGCAACATTCAAAAACCCTAATCCATCATATGAAAACTAGAAAACCCTAATCCATCATATGAAAAGTAGAAACCCCTAATAACATCATTTAAAACATTCAAAAACACTAATCCATTATATGAAAACAAGAAAACCCTAATAACATCATTTGCAACATTCAAAAACCCTAATCCATCATATGAATACTAGAAAACCCTAATAACATAATTTGCAACATTCAAAAACCCTAATCCATCATATGAAAACTCGAAAACGCTAATTAATCATATGAAAACTAGAAAACCCTAATAACATCATTTGCAACATTCAAATATCCTAATTCATCATATGAAAACTTGAAAAATCTAATAACATCATTTGCGACATTAAAAAACCCTAATCCATCATATGAAAACTAGAAAAGCCTAATAACATCATTTGCAACTTTCAAAAACCTTAATCCATCATTTGAAAACTAAAAAACCCTAATCCATCATATGAAAACTACAAACCCCTAATAACATCATTTACAACATTAAAAAACCCTAATCCATTATATGAAAACAAGAAAACCCTAATAACATCATTTGCAACATTCAAAAACCCTAATCCATCATATGAAAACTAGAAAATCCTAATAACATCATTTGCAAAATCAAAAACCCTAATCCATCGTATGAAAACTAGAAAACCCTAATAACATCATTTGCAACATTAAAAAACCCTAATCCATCAAATGAAAACTAGAAAACCCTAATCCATCATATGAAAACTAGAAAACCCTAATAACATCATTTGCAACATTCAAAAACCCTTATCCTTTATATGAAAACTAGAAAACCCTAATAACATCATTTGAAACATTCAAAAATCCTAATCCATTATATGAAAACTAGAAAACCCTAATCAATCATATGAAAACTAGAAAACTCTACTCCATCATATGAGAACTAGAAAACCCTAATAACATCATTTGCAACATTCAAAAACCCTAATCTATCATATGAAAATAAGAAAACCCTAATCTATCATATGAAAACTGGAAACCCTAATAACATCATTTGCAACATTCAAAAACCCTAATCCATCATACGAATACTAGAAAACCCTAACAACATAATTTGCAACATTCAAAAACCCTAATCCATCATATGAAAACTAGAAAACACTAATAACATCATTTGCAACATTCAAAAACCCTAATCCATCATATGAAAACTAGAAAACCCTAATCCATCATATGAAAAGTAGAAACCCCTAATAACATCATTTAAAAAATTTAAAAACACTAATCCATTATATGAAAACAAGAAAACCCTAATAACATCATTTGCAACATTCAAAAACCCTAATCCATCATATGAATACTAGAAAACCCTAATAACATAATTTGCAATATTCAAAAACCTTAATCCATCATATGAAAACTAGAAAACGCTAATCAATCATATGAAAACTAGAAAACCCTAATAACATCATTTGCAACATTCAAATATCCTAATTCATCATATGAAAACTTGAAAAATCTAATAACGTCATTTGCGACATTAAAAAACCCTAATCCATCATATGAAAACTAGAAAAGCCTAATAACATCATTTGCAAGTTTCAAAAACCTTAATCCATCATTTGAAAGCTAGAAAACCCTAACCCATCATATGAAAACTAGAAACCCCTAATAACATCATTTACAACATTCAAAACCCCTAATCCATTATATGAAAACAAGAAAACCCTAATAACATCATTTGCAACATTCAAAAACCCTAATCCATCATATGAAAACTAGAAAATCCTAATAACATCATTTGCAAAATCAAAAACCCTAATCCATCGTATGAAAACTAGAAAACCCTAATAACATCATTTGCAACATTCAAAAACCCTAATCCATCAAATAAAAACTAGAAAACCCCAATCCATCATATGAAAACTAGAAAACCCTAATAACATCATTTGCAACATTCTAAAACTTTAATACATCATATGAAAACTAGAAAACCCTAATAACATCATTTGCAACATTCAAAAACCCTAATCCATCATATGAAAACTAGAAAACCCTAATAACATCATTCACAACATTGAAAAACCATAATCCATCATATGAAAACAAGAAAACCCTAATCCATCATATGAAAACTAGAAAACCCTAATAACATCATTTGGAACATTCAAAAACCCTAATCCGTCATATGAAAACTAGAAAACCCTAATAACATCATTTGCAACATTCAAAAACCCTAATCTATCATATGAAAACGAGAAAACCCTAATAACATCATTTGTAACATTCAAAAACCCTAATCCATCATTTGAAAACTAGAAAACCCTAATAACATCATTTGCAACATTCAAAAACCCTAATCCATAATATGAAAACTAGAAAACCCTAATAACATCATTTGAAACATTCAAAAACACTAATCCATCATATGAAAACTAAAAAACCCCAATAACATCATATGCAACATTCAAAAACCCTAATCCATCATATGAAAACTATAACACTCTAATCCATCATATGAAAACTAGAAAACCCTTATAACATCATTTGCAACATTCAAAAACCTTAATCCATCATATGAAAACTTGAAAACCCTAATAACATCATTTGCATCATTCAAAAACCCTTATCCTTCATATGAAAACTAGAAAACCCTAATAACATCATTTGCAACTTTCAAAAATCCGAATCCATTCTATGAAAACTAGAAAACCCTAATCCATCATATGAAAACTAGAAAACTCTAATCCATCATATGAGAACTAGAAAACCCTAATAACATCATTTGCAACATTCAAAAATCCTAATCCATTATATGAAAACTAGAAACCCTAATTAATCCATCATATGAAAACTAGAAAACTCTAATCCATCATATGAGAACTAGAAAACCCTAATAACATCATTTGCAACATTCAAAAACCCTAATCCATCATATGAAAATAAGAAAACCTAATCTATCATATGAAAACTAGAAACCATAATAACATCATTTGCAACATTCAAAAACCCTAATCCATCATACGAATACTAGAAAACCCTAATAACATAATTTGCAACATTCAAAAACCCTAATCCATCATATGAAAACTAGAAAACCCTAATAACATCATTTGTAACATTCAATAACCCTAATCCATCATATGAAAACTAGATAACCCTAATCCATCATATGAAAAGTAGAAACCCCTAATAACATCATTTACAACATTCAAAAACAGTAATCCATTATATGAAAACAAGAAAACCCTAATAACATCATTTGCAACATTCAAAAACCCTAATCCATCATAAGAAAACTAGAAAACCCTAATAACATCATTTGCAACATTCAAAAATCCTAATCCATTATATGAAAGCTAGAAAACCCTAATAACATCATTTGCAACATTCAAAAACCCTAATTGATCATATGAAAACAAGAAAACCCTAATAACATCATTTGCAACATTAAAATACCCTAATCCATCAAATGAAAACTAGAAAACCCGAATCCATCATATGAAAACAAGAAAACCCTAATAACATCATTTGCAACATTCAAAAACCCTAATCCATCATATGAAAAATAGAAAACCCTAATCCATCATACAAAAACTAGAAAACCCTAATAACATCATTTGCAACATTCAAAAACCCTAATAAATCATATGAAAACTAGAAAACCCTAATCCATCATATGAAAACTAGAAAAACCTGTTTTGGCTTGTATGGTTTGTTTGTTTTGCAGGTTGTCTTCCTTTATGTTCTTGTTTGCTTATGGTTCCTTATCTTGTTTTGGTTCCTAGTTTAGCCTGTTGTCCGTTGGGGCCTGTCCCGATGGATTTTCTGTTTTTTGGTGGGGAGTCCCCAGCCTTATATTGTATTTATTCTTTTTATTAATAAATTTGCCAGAGGTGCCGCCCTCTTTACCCAAAAAAAAAAACTAGAAAAACCTAATCCATCATCTGAAAACTAGAAATCCCTAATAACATCATTTGCAACATTCAAAAACCCTAATCCATCATATGAAAATTAGAAAACCCTAACCCATCATATGAAAACTACAAACCCCTAATCCATCATATGAAAACTAGAAAACCCTATTCCATCATATGAAAACTAGAAAACCCTAATAACATAATTTGCAACATTCAAAAACCCTAATCCATCATATGAAAACTAGAAAACCCTAATAACATCATTTGTAACATTCAAAAACCCTAATCCATCATATGAAAACAAGAAAACCCTAATCCATCATATGAAAAGTAGAAACCTCTAGTAACATCATTTACAACATTCAAAAACACTAATCCATTATATGAAAACAAGAAAACCCTAATAACATCATTTGCAACATTCAAAATCCCTAATCCATCATATGAAAACTAGAAAACCCTAATAACATCATTTACAACATTCAAAAACCCTAATCCATCTTATGAAAGCTAGAATACCCTAATAACATCATTTGCACCATTCAAAAACCCTAATCCATCATATGAAAACAAGAAAACCCTAATAACATCATTTACAACATTAAAATACCCTAATCCATCAAATGAAAACTAGAAAACCCGAATCCATCATATGAAAACAAGAAAACCCTAATAACATCATTTGCAACATTCAAAAACCCTAATCCATCATATGAAAACTAGAAAACCCTAATCCATCATACAAAAACAAGAAAACCCTAATAACATCATTTGCAATATTCAAAAACCCTAATCCATCATATGAAAACTAGAAAACCCTAACCTATCATATGAAAACTACAAACCCCTAATCCATTATATGAAAACTAGAAAACCCTACTAACATAATTTGCAACATTCAAAAACCGTAATCCATCATATGAAAACTAGAAAACCCTAATAACATCATTTGTAACATTCAAAAACCCTAATTCATCATATGAAAACTTGAAAACCCTAATCCATCATATGAAAAGTAGAAACCCCTAATAACATCATTTACAACATTCAAAAACACTAATCCATTATATGAAAACAAGAAAACCCTAATAACATCATTTGCAACATTCAAAAACCCAAATCCATCATATGAAAACTAGAAAACCCTAATAACATCATTTGCAACATTTTAAAACCCTAATCCATCATGTGAAAGCTAGAAAACCCTAATAACATCATTTGCAACATTCAAAAACCCTAATCCATCATATGAAAACAAGAAAACCCTAATAACATCATTTGGAACATTAAAATACCCTAATCCATTAAATGAAAACTAGAAAACCCGAATCCATCATATGAAAACAAGAAAACCCTAATAACATCATTTGCAACATTAAAAATCCCAAATCCATCATATGAAAACTAGAAAACCCTAATCCATCATACAAAAACTAGAAAACCCTAATAACATCATTTGCAACATTCAAAAACCCTAATAAATCATATGAAAACTAGAAAACCCTAATTCATCATATGAAAACTAGAAAACCCTAATCCATCATCTGAAAACTAGAAATCCCTAATAACATAATTTGCAACATTTAAAAGCCCTAATCCATCATATGAAAACTAGAAAACCCTAATAACATCATTTGCAATATTCAAAAACCCTAATCCATCATATGAAAACTAGAAATCTCTAATAACATCATTTGCAACATTCAAAAACTATAATACATCATATGAAAACTAGAAAACCCTAATAACATCATTTGCAACATCCAAAAACCCTAATCCATCATATGAAAACTAGAAAACCCTAATAACATCATTTGCAACATTCAAAAACCCTAATCCATCATATGAAAACAAGAAAACCCTAATAACATCATTTGCAACATTAAAATACCCTAATCCATCAAATGAAAACTAGAAAACCCGAATCCATCATATGAAACCAAGAAAACCCTAATAACATCATTTGCAACATTCAAAAACCCTAATCCATCATATGAAAACTAGAAAACCCTAATCCATCATACAAAAACTAGAAAACCCTAATAACATCATTTGCAACATTCAAAAACCCTAATAAATCATATGAAAACTAGAAAACCCTAATTCATCATATGAAAACTAGAAAACCCTAATCCATCATCTGAAAACTAGAAATCCCTAATAACATAATTTGCAACATTTAAAAGCCCTAATCCATCATATGAAAACTAGAAAACTCTAATAACATCATTTGCAATATTCAAAAACCCTAATCCATCATATGAAAACTAGAAATCTCTAATAACATCATTTGCAACATTCAAAAACTATAATACATCATATGAAAACTAGAAAACCCTAATAACATCATTTGCAACATCCAAAAACCCTAATCCATCATATGAAAACTAGAAAACCCTAATAACATCATTTGCAACATTCAAAAACCCTAATCCATCATATGAAAACAAGAAAACCCTAATAACATCATTTGCAACATTAAAATACCCTAATCCATCAAATGAAAACTAGAAAACCCGAATCCATCATATGAAACCAAGAAAACCATAATAACATCATTTGCAACATTCAAAAACCCTAATCCATCATATGAAAACTAGAAAACCCTAATCCATCATACAAAAACTAGAAAACCCTAATAACATCATTTGCAACATTCAAAAACCCTAATAAATCATATGAAAACTAGAAAACCCTAATTCATCATATGAAAACTAGAAAACCCTAATCCATCATCTGAAAACTAGAAATCCCTAATAACATAATTTGCAACATTTAAAAGCCCTAATCCATCATATGAAAACTAGAAAACTCTAATAACATCATTTGCAATATTCAAAAACCCTAATCCATCATATGAAAACTAGAAATCTCTAATAACATCATTTGCAACATTCAAAAACTATAATACATCATATGAAAACTAGAAAACCCTAATAACATCATTTGCAACATCCAAAAACCCTAATCCATCATATGAAAACTAGAAAACCCTAATAACATCATTTGCAACATTCAAAAACCCTAATCCATCATATGAAAACAAGAAAACCCTAATAACATCATTTGCAACATTAAAATACCCTAATCCATCAAATGAAAACTAGAAAACCCGAATCCATCATATGAAACCAAGAAAACCCTAATAACATCATTTGCAACATTCAAAAACCCTAATCCATCATATGAAAACTAGAAAACCCTAATCCATCATACAAAAACTAGAAAACCCTAATAACATCATTTGCAACATTCACAAACCCTAATAAATCATATGAAAACTAGAAAAACCCTAATCCATCATATGAAAACTAGAAAACCATAATCCATCATCTGAAAACTAGAAATCCCTAATAACATCATTTGCAACATTCAAAAACCCTAATCCATCATATGAAAACTAGAAAACCCTAATAACATCATTTGCAACATTCAAAAACCCTAATTTATCATATGAAAAATAGAAAACCCTAACCCAACATATGAAAACTACAAAACCATAATCCATCATATGAAAACTAGAAAACCCTAACAACATCATTTGCAACATCCAAAAACCCTAATCCATCATATGAAAACTAGAAAACCCTAATCCATCATATGCAACATTCAAAAACCCTAATCCATCATATTAAAACTAGAAAACCCTAATCCATCATATGAAAACTAGAAAACCCTAATAACATCATTTGCGACATTCAAAAACCCTAATCCTTCATATGAAAACTAGAAAACCCTAATAACATAATTTGCAACATTCAAAAATCCCAATCCATTATATGAAAACTAGAAAACCCTAATCCATCATATGAAAACTAGAAAACCCTAATAACATCATTTGCAACATTCAAAAACCCTAATCCATCATATGAAAACAAGAAAATCGTTATCCATCATATGAAAACTGGAAAACGCTAATAACATCATTTACAACATTCAAAAACCCTGATCCATCATATGAGAACTAGAAAACCCTAATCCATCATATGAAAACTAGAAAACCCTAATCCATCATATGAGAACTAGAACACCATAATCATATGAGAACTAGAAAACCCTAATCCATCATATGAAAACTAGAAAACGCTAATCCATCATATGAAAACTAGAAAACCCTAATAACATCATTCGGAACATTCAAAAACCCTAATCCATCATATAAAAACTAGAAAACCCTAATAATATCATTCGCAACATTCAAAAACCCTAATCCATCATATGAAAACTAGAAAAATCCTAATAACATCATTTGCAACATTCAAAAACCCTAACCATTATATGAAAATTAGAAAACCCTAATAACATCATTTGCAACATTCAAAAACCCTAATCCATCATATGAAAACTAGAAAACGCTAATCCGTCATATGAAAACTAGAAAATCCTAATAACATCATTTGCAACATTCAAAATCCCTAATCCATCATATGAAAACAAGAAAACCCTAATAACGTCATTTGCAACATTCAAAAACCCTAATCCATCATATGAAAACTAGAAAACCCTAATAACATCATTTGCAACATTAAAATACCCTAATCCATCAAATGAAAACTAGAAAACCCGAATCCATCATAGGAAAACTAGACAACCCTAATAGCATCATTTGCAACATTCAAAAACTATAATACATCATATGAAAACTTGAAAACCCTAATAACATCATTCGCAACATTCAAAAACCCTAATCCATCATATGAAAACTAGAAAACCCTAATAACATCATTCGCAACATTCAAAAACCCTAATCCATCATATGAAAACAAGAAAATCCTAATCCATCATATGAAAACTAGAAAACCCTAATAACATCATTTGCAACATTCAAAAACCCTAATCCGTTATATGAAAACTAGAAAACCCTAATAACATCATTTGCAACAATCAACAACTCTAATCCATCATATGAAAACTAGAAAACCCTAATAACATCATTTGCAACATTCAAAAACCCTAATCCATCATATGAAAACTAGAAAACCCTAATAACATCATTTGCAACATTCAAAAACCCTAATCCATCATATGAAAAGTAGAAAACCCTAATCCATCATATGAAAACTAGAAAACCCTAATAACATCATTTGCAACATTCAAAAACCCTAATCCATCATATGAAAACTAGAAAACCCTAATCCATCATATGAAAAGTAGAAAACCCTAATCCATCATACGAAAACTAGAAAACCCCAGAAAACTAGAAAACCCAAACCATATTCTCTCTAAGCAAATTCTCTCTACGTTTTATTTTCGTTTCTTAAGCAAATTTGAAGTTTTTTAATATTTGTATTTTTAGTTTTTTATGGCTGGTGTTTCACCAGGCACAATTCCTGGCTCTGATCAATGTTTGGAAAATGAAAATGTTTTAGAAAATCAAAATCCTATGTTTTCTGCACATGGTTTTATAGATCATGAAATTACTATCAATTTGGTGGAAAAAAGATTAAAAAACATAAAAACAAAACAGCCATGTTTCTTCAAACAACTTGATAGAGGCATACAAAAAAAGAAATTTATTATCAATCATAACCACATTACAAATTTAGCTCCTACTAAAGAAATCCATTTACATTCTCTTAATAATCTTGAAAAAGATAAGCAATATGAAGAGTATGATGCAGCTTCACGGAAATTATATGCTGGTTTAGAGAAGGTTGACTCGGTTACTAAAGCTCCTGGAGAAGAAAATGGTGAAGATGAGGGTCTTGACATGAATGAAGATACATCTCTATTAGTTAATGGAAACTATCCTAGTGAACCTTCTATTCATGATGAACGTAAAACTCATGCTTCAAAGGTGATGAACACAAACAATGACAATACATCTTGCATTGGAGAAGATGGTCACTCGGCTTTACATGGTCAAAAAGATTCTCAAACACCAACCATCCAACAGCTCATCAACTCTAACGATCCAACACCTCACGATCCAACAGCTCACGGCCAAACAGATCACGATCCAACAGCTCACTGCCAAGAAAATGGCAAGTCAACAACTGGTTACAAGTACCAAATGGTCACCAACTATAATGATCCTACAACTCACGGCCAAGAAAATGGAGAAAAAAGAAACATTCATGATGCGACTCAACTTCAGGCTACAACGGTCATGGAAGAGCTTCAACAAACTCAAACGGTCAAGAGTGATGAAGATGATGTTACTAACGGCTTTTCTTCAAAAAGAAATCCATTCAAAGTACCCGATTCTTGCAATATTATGGAAGGTATTTCTTTTATCCCTCTTTCTAAAAAGCCTAATGAGTATTGTCCCCTAAGTGGTCCTCCTTTTAGAGAATCCTATGGAGCTAATAATGCTTGTCCCCCACAAGATCATGTTGACTATACTCAACTTTATCATCAACTTTTGGACATACAATCGGCTACTTCTAAGGAACCGATTCCTTGTAAACCTTTGCTTGGTACATCCTATAATAGTTTAGCCCATGATATAACTATGTCCCCTAAATCTATTCTTGGACCAAGCCCACAACCTTTAGCCCATAATTATGTAATTCAGCCCATTGATAATAATCTAGAAGCCCAAGTCTCTAATATTGCCCAAAACAATAGCCATTTAACCAATATGAAAAACAATGCCATTAATGATAAAAATTCTCATGATTTGGATTATAAATACCATGACAATAATTTTAATTTTAATCATCAAAATAAAAATAAAGACAAAAATGTTTGGACTAGCAAATTAACGTCTCTTAATAACTCACACGCTAATATCATTACTGGTTCCCAAAAACATGCTAATGATAACTTCCGTTTTATTCCTAATTTATGTGATGATATTAATGTACCAGTAGATATTCCTCTACCATCCGTTAATAAAGTTTGTCAAACATTTGCTAGGACTATCTGTGGTTACTTTGTCGGGAAAAAAATGTATTACTCTGATGTGCGTTATCTAGCTTCCAAAATGTGGTCTAGACATGGCCTTAAAGATGTCCTTCTAAATGGAAAAGGAGTTTATCTCTTTAAATTTAGTGATGACAATGGTCTTAATCATGTTATCACCCATGGACCCTGGACTTTTAAGGGTGTCCCGATTGTAATTCAAAAATGGCGTCCTGGACTGACTATTCATAAGAACAATCATGACAAGCTTCCTCTCTGGATTAAAATCCATGATATTCCCTATGAGGCTTGGAGTGATGATGGACTTAGTCATATTGCCTCTAAAATTGGTAAGCCTCTTGCTATGGACTCCTATACGGCTAATATGTGCAAATATGCGGCTGGGAAATCTGTATATGCACGTGTCCTTCTTGAGGTCCCTACAAAATCATCTTGGGTGGATAAAGTGATTATCTGTATTCCTGACCCGGATACTCTTGAGTATTCAATCCACACTCTTAGTATTGAATATGAATGGAAACCCCCGATGTGCTCTCATTGCATGGTTTATGGTCATGAAACTAACAACTGTATGCATGTCATCTCTAAGACTAATGAAGCTAAGACCAAAGATAAAATGCCTTTTGATCAGATGATATTTACCTCTCCTATACAACTTACCTCTCCTATACAACCCGATGATGGATTTAAGATTGTTACTAAAAAGAAAACTTTAACCAAACAAGGGCCAAATTATGAAAAAACTAATAATGATATTAAGCAATGTAAGACTATTAGAAATACCCAAAAAGGGGACATGGAAAAAAAAGATGCAAAATATTATGTCAATAATAAAAAGAAACACCTTGTTCCTAAAAAAAAATACTACTGCTACTCACCATGTCTATAACAAGAAATGCCCTCCTCCAACTATACCTCATTCTAGTAATCCCTTTCACAAGAATTCTACAGATATTGTTGGTTTTCCTACTCCCATCCTCCGACTCTCATCCTCTACACCCCCAAAAATATCTAAACTCTCCACTCCTACTTTCAACGCCTTTTCCATTCTTGAGTCTTGTTCCAACGATATGACGAATCTTTCTGATCCATCTTCCCAAAATCCTCCTAGTCATGTCCCATCCCCTCTTATTCCTGATGATTTTGATCCAAATTCTGATGACCTTTCCGATATGGATGAACTCATTGAGGTTGAATCTGATGATGGTGAAACGGCCAAGTTTATTAATGATGATGATATTCAATCATCTAATGACCAAACAGCTCAGGCTTCCGAGCAGATGGATTCCACCAACAACCCAGTTTCCATATGACGCACATCGCTGCATGGAATACTCGCGGTCTCTGTAAGCTTTCTCATCAAAAAGGTTTGAGAGACCTTATTCGCGATCATAAACTACAAATTTGTGCTTCTATTGAGACTCGTGCTTCCTTCTCTAATCTTCCTCTTATCTGTAAGCGTGCTTTTGGATCCTGGTCTTGGTCTTCTAACGGTCTTTTTAGCCCTAGGGGGACTAGAATTGTGGTTGCTTGGGACCCTATTGCTATTGATATGATGCTTCTTGACTTAAATGATTAGGTTATGCATTTATTCGTTAAAATTCGTGATTCTAATAAAACTTTCTTCTGCTCTTTTGTCTATGCTCATAATAATCACATCATGCGACGCTCCCTTTGGCATTCTCTTTCAGCCCATAAGAAAGTGGTTAAAGATGCCCCTGGATCCTTTTGGGTGATTTCAATGTTGCTCTTGACATGAAAGATAGCACCTATGGGACTTCTGTTATCTCTCGTGCCATGGAGGATTTCAGGGACTGTGTTAATCACATGGAGATGGAAGACGTTAACTATAAAGGTCTCTTTTACACCTGGACCAAGTCTCCTAATGGTACTGGTGGGATTCTCAAAAAAATTGACCGTGTCATGGGAAATCCATATTTCATTGCCTCTTTCCCCTCTGCTTCTGTCAATTATCTTCCCTATCGTTCTTCTGACCATACCCCTGCTGTGCTTTCTCTCCCCAGTAGATCTTCGCTCAGGCCGAAACCGTTCAAATTCCCTAACTTCCTGACGTATAAGAACGATTTCAAGCAGGTTGTTGCTGCTTCATGGAATTCTAATATCCCCGGATATAGGATGTATAAGGTTTTCCAAAACCTTAAAAACTTGAAAAAACCATTGCGTCTTCTTTTTCGTAGACAGGGCAACATCTTCTCCAAAGTTATCTCCCTACGTACTGAACTTGATAGAATCCAGATTGCTCTGGATCGGGACCCTTTCAATAATGATCTTCGTGAATAACATTGCAGGTATCTCCTCGCTTATAACGAGGCTAGCCTTGATGAAGAGAGGTTCCTGAAACAAAAGGCCAAGGTTGACTGGCTGCGTGAGGGAGATAAAAATTCGGGATTTTTCCACAAATCTGTTAGAAGCCGCTTATCTCGTAGTCGTATCGATTCTATCCAGGATGCTCATGGAAAATGGATTTCGGGAAATGACCTTCCGAATCTTTTTGTTTCCCACTTTCAAACTTTCTTAGGTTCTGCCCACCCTTCCATTCCTATTCGTGACCCTTGTTCCCTTTTCTCTAATAAGCTCTCCCCTATCCAGTCTACCGCCATGCTTACTCCTGTTACGGATGAGGAGGTTAGGGGTGTCATGTTCCAAATGGGAGATGATAAAGCCCCTGGTCCAGATGGCTTCTCGGTTAAGTTCTTCAAGTCTGCCTGGGATATTGTGGGTACTGATGTTTGTTTGGCGGTTAAGGAATTCTTTTCGTCTGGAAAACTCCTTAAGTCTTTCAACAACACCGTTCTTGCTCTCATACCTAAGGTTGACTCTCCTTCCAAAGTCACTGATTTTCGTCCGATCGCATGCTGTAATGTTGTTTACAAATGTATCAGCAAGATTATTGCGAACCGTATCAAGAATCATCTCTCTTGTTTGGTTGATGATAACCAGTCTGCTTTCATCCCTGGCCGTTTGATCTCCGACAACGTTCTTCTTGTCCACGAGCTCATGAGGGATTATCATCGCCACCGTGGTCCACCAAGATGTGCTTTTAAGGTCGATATTCAAAAAGCTTATGACACTGTCGACTGGTCTTTTCTTCGCACCATCTTGTTTGGATTTGGTTATCATGACATGTGTTTCTACTCCGGCTTACTCAGTGAGTATCAATGGTAACATTCATGGTTTTTTCGATGGTAATCGGGGCCTTCGCCAAGGTGACCCTCTTCTCCCTATCTCTTCACTCTTGTTATGGAGGTTCTTAACCTTATGATCAAGAGAAAAATATTTGAATCCGATTCGTTTAAATTCCACCGTCAATGTGAGGAACAGAATATCACACATCTATGCTTTGCCGATGTTCTTCTACTCTTCTCTCATGGGGATAGATCTTCGGTAAGCATAATATGTGATTCCCTTGCTGAATTCTCTGGGGTTTCTGGGCTCCATCCTAATGTTGCGAAAAGCGAAGCCTTTTATTGCAATGTTGGTGATACTACTAGAGCTGCTATTGACCATATGGTTGGGTTCCCTGAGGGTTCTTTCCCTGTCCGATACCTTGGCATCCCTCTTATCACCACCCGTCTTGCCCACAAGGACTATAAAGGTCTTGTTGATAAAGTCAAATGCAGGATTAATGACTGGAAAAACAAAACTCTCTCCTTTGCTGGCCGTCTTCAGCTTATTCTCTCTGTTCTTTCTTCTATGCAAATCTATTGGGCTTCTGTGTTTATTCTTCCTAAATCTATTTCTAAAGACATTGAGAAACTCATGAGGGGTTTCCTCTGGTGCCATGGTGAGTTGAAACGTGGTAAAGCAAAAGTTTCCTGGAAAACTGTGTGTCTCCCTAAGGAACATGGTGGACTTGGAATCCGTAATCTTGTTGTTTGGAACGTTGCTCTTATGGCTTCACATGTTTGGAGACTCCTCTCTAAGAAGGATTCCCTTTGGGTTAAGTGGATCCATTCTTACCGTCTTTGTGGACGTAACTTTTGGGATGCCCCCAAAAAATACGGTTCAGGTTTTGCTAGGCGAAACATCCTCGATATGCGAAGTAAGATAAGAAATTTTATTGTTTCCCAGATTGGTGATGGGTCCTCGACATCCGCTTGGTTCGATAACTGGCATCCTGCTGGTCCCCTCTCTAAATTCATCTCTGCCCGTGCCATCAGGGCTGCAGGATTCAATCCTGATACTAAGGTTGCTGACCTTGTCATCAACGGATCTTGGGTTCGGCCAGGTGAATGGAGGGACTCCCATCCTAATCTTCTTCCGCAAAACCCTCCTTCTCTATCCCCTTACGTGCCTGATAAACTCTAATGGAGATCTAGTGATGGTAATTTTTCTGATTTTTCTGTCCGTTGCGTTTGGCAGTCTATTAGGCCCTATGACCAGCCTGTTGATTGGTATCATCTGGTTTGGTTCTCCCAGAATATCCCTAGACATGCATTCATTCTTTGGGTTGCTCTTAAAAATCGGCTTAAGACTCATGATAAAATCAAAATCTGGGATACTAACTCCAATCTCATTTGTGCCTTCTGTGGGGATTGTGCTGATTCCCTTTCCCATCTGTTGAATAATGTTTTTATGTTTTTATGTGACCATCACTGAAATAAGTCGAAATGTTTTTTAACAAATATTATCAGTATTTCAGGTTGCATGAATTCAAGATCAAAAACAAGAATAAATCAAGACCCGAGAAACTTTGAGAAAACATCCAAACCGGAGAAAGTAACGCTTCAAACCAAAGAGCAAAATACAAAATATCACACTGCTACAGCAATCACGACGCGACAGACATAGTGGTCGCGACGTGAAGAAGAAACAAAGACAGAAGACCAAATTGCTACAGCGCTCGCGACGCGACAGCAAGGGTGGTCGCGACGCGAAGACACCATCACGAAGCTCCAACGTGACACCACCAACTTTCTAATCGCGAGACTACCAACACACCATCCTTCGCGACGCGACCAAAAGCAACGCGACCAAAAGGAAACGCGACGAAAAGCTCGACATACCAGCGAAGACGCACTGACCCGACAAAAAGCGCACCGACCACCAGCTATGGACCTTCGCGACGCGACGGACCACATGGTCGCGACGCGAGCGCTGTTCATCAGCACTATAAATAAGATGCAAACCTCTTGCCATTCTTGTGCAGAAAATAACTTACACCACACATACCCATTCAAGCACCAATATTATCCTACGTCCAAAGAGCAAGAAAACCTGCCAAAACGCTCAAGAAAACCGCTACACCCATACTCTACCCGACACCAAACAAAACCTCTACCCGACACCAAACAAAACCTCTACCCGACACCAAACAAAACCTCTACCCGACACCATACAAAACCTCTACCCGACACCAAACAAAACCTCTACCCGACACCAAACAAAACCTCTACCCGACACCAAACTTCAAACCTCTAAACAATCTCAACCCGAATACCAAACTACAAAACCTACACACCCACTACCAAATACATACACGAAAACTAAACCACAAAAACCCCGTGCATCTCAATTAAACCGACACCAAAAACCCATTTCACCAAACACCAAAAACTACCAAACCTCATCCTACCGTAAAGAACGAGAATCGATGCTTCAAAGAAAACGCCATCTTCATCAGCTATCGATAAGTTCTTTTGAAAATTATTTGTGTCGTTATTGATTTATTCAAACTGTTATAAATCAACTGTACCAAATATCCAATACATCCGAATTGAACCTTGACAACGAAAACATATGAGGACTGTATTTAACCGAGACATCTAACTTCTAACTTCTAACTTTTTTACTTATTGTAAAAACACGTTATCGTTGATAATGGCGTTTATTACATTTAACATCTAATTCCTAACTTCTAACTTCTAACTTCTAACTTTTAACTTTTAACCTTTTTATTTGTTGTAAAAACACGTTATCGTTGATAATGGCGTTTATTACATCTAACTTCTAACTTCTAACTTTTACTTTATTTACCGCTTTCTGTCTATTTAAATACTGTCTAGTTTAGTTTTACCGCTTTATCTTATTCCGCAATTTCTTTATTCCGCATATATAATACATATCTGTCACACGGTAATAGGCTTAAAAACCTTGTTCGTGGAGATCAGTTATCGTATTTTTCAACAATTGGTATCAGAGCTCGTGTGATTTACTCTGAAATTTTTGTCGAAAACTTTTGGTTAGCGTTTTATTCTAAAACCTTCCATTTGTGTTTCTTTAAAAATTTCATCTTAATATCACTTGTTCATCAAAAAAAAAAAAAAAAATTCTTAAAATAAATTCCTCAAAAAAAAAAAAAAAAAAAAAAAAAAAAAAAAAAAAAAAACAACCCAAAAATGTCTTCCACAACCTACTCAAGAGCTCCATATGTCATCGATCAGGTATGGTCTATGATCTCAGAAATCGGTCTTTCAAAAACACCATTTGAGTCCCACATGACTAAGATTGAGAACAGTTTGAAAGCTGATCTCAAACTATATCATGACACAATAGTCAAATCTGATATCTGCAAATCTGAATTACAAACCTTGCAACTCAGATTTGGAGAATCCACAAGGACTAGAGACAAACTTGAAAGAGACGTTGAACGAAAATCAGAAGAATATAATCACGTCTTAGATCAATTGAATGAAGCTCTAAAACAAAAAAAGGACTTAGAAATAAAAAATCAATCTGTTTTTCCATCTGAAATAAAAGATACCTTAGAAATAGAAGTCCTTCAGTTAAAAATAAAAATTCAAGATTTAACTGACAAAAACAATGGTTTGATTTTAAAACTAGATGATTCTTCAAAACAAATCAAACTTCTTGAATCCGAGAATCAAAGATTTCAAGGAAAACTGGATTCTATCAATCTTGCTAGAAAGCTAAGTGATGATATTTTCATCAAAGCAACATCCTTAGGATCTGGCAAAATCGATACGAATTACAGACCTGGATTAGGAAGAGAATCCTTCGAAATCGAACAAGCCAAACAAGAAACCAGGACAAATAGTGAAAACTCTGAATCAACTCTAACAGATCCATCCACATCTGTTAATGAGGAAAATTCAGACGACGAAACAGTTATCAACTGTAACCCAGATGATACTGATTTCAGGGTTTCCAAAAGATTTTTCACTAATAGGTCTTCAACCCACCAAACCCAAAAGAAACCATTGAAACCAGCCTTCTTGCCACAAAAACAAACTTTGAATCCAAAACAAAAACCTTTTCAAAAACCAATTCAAAGTTGCTTTCAAGAGATAAACTTCAATCTCTCAAGGAATTTTCAGAAACCATCATTTCACCAAATTCCATTCCATCATAATAATGTTTTTCAAAAACATCCAAATTCCAGATACAAAGAAAGGTTATCAAACGGATCTTCACATATAGGATATCTTTCACAAAATCAAAGACCATTTCAACTGACAGGTTTTCAAAGACAAATCTTAAATTGGGAAAATCTGATAAGTCAAATCAAGCCTCAACCACTTCGTCCAATTAACAGAAACCATAATGATTTCAAATCACCAAAAACCATTAACAAATCAGGACCCACCATGGTTTGGGTACCTAAACTTTCTGTCTAATTGCAGGTACTTTGTGCTGGAGAGCCCAAGGATGGCACATGGTATATCAATAGTGGCCGTTCCAAGCATATGATAACAAACCATAGCCTTCTACAAGACTTCATACCCACACTACCTCCGATGCAGAAACTTCACAATCAAACCAAGAAAATGCAGGTCAAGTCGAGGGGGAATTACCAACACTGAATTCCTCTTTGAATACTCCCAATCCACCTGTCCAAAATGATCCCAGTGCATCATCTATGGGGGAACCTTCTTTACTTCATTCTCACCCTATAATCCAAAAAGACATATCTGATAACAACCAAAATCTATTCCCAACAGAATCACCTGACCAAGAAGAACAATGGGACATAGAAACACCAATCGAAATATCTGAAAAAACTCGCCTAAACAAATGGACCAAGAATCATCCTATAGAACAAATCATAGGAGATCCCAATTCTGGTATTCAAACAAGAGCCGCTACCTCAAATGAATGTTTATACGGAGCATTCTTGTCTATGACCGAACCAAAAACCATCCATTCAGCTCTCAAAGATCCAGACTGGGTCAAAGCCATGCAAGAAGAACTAGCTGAATTCGAAAGAAACCAAGTATGGGATCTTGTTCCTACTCCTCCCGATGTTACTGTAGTAGGTTCAAGATGGGTTTTCAGAAACAAAACCGATGATCAAGGCATAGTTTGTCGAAACAAAGCAAGACTTGTCGTCAAGGGCTATTCTCAACAAGAAGGAATCGATTACGATGAAACTTATGCTCCAGTTGCAAGACTCGAAGCCATTCGTATCTTTCTAGCATATGCAGCACACAAAAACTTCAAAGTTTACCAAATGGATGTAAAATGTGCATTTTTACATGGAGAGATTGATCGTGATGTGTATATTCAACAACCTCCAGGTTTTGAAGATCCACAGTTCCCAAATCACAGTTTTAAATTACAAAAAGCAGTTTACGGCTTAAAACAAGCACCTCGAGCCTGGTATTCAACACTGTCAACATTTCTAGAAGAATCAGGATTCAAAAGAGGTTCAATTGATCAAACTCTCTTTCGTAAAATTTTTAATAAACATCTGTTAATCGTTCAAATATATGTCGATGACATTATTTTCGGTTCTACTGATGAATCCTTGAGTATCAAGTTTGCAGATTTGATGAAGAGCAAATTTGAGATGAGCATGATAGGAGAAATGACTACTTTTCTTGGACTACAAGTCAAACAATCATCAGATGGAATTTTCATCAATCAAGAAAATTATGTTAAAAATCTTCTAACTCGTTTTTCTCTTGACAAATCAAATACAGCTAAAACCCCAATGTCCCTTGGTTACAAATTAGATGCAGACTTAAATGGCAAGCCTGTTGATCAAAAGAAATATCGAGGAATGATAGGATCACTCCTATACCTCACAGCCAGCAGACCCGACATCATGTTTTCTACATGTGTCTGCGCCAGATACCAAGCCAATCCTATGGAATCACATGCTATAGCTGTAAAAAGAATTTTCAAATATCTTAAAGGAACTCCATCTCTTGGCCTTTGGTATCCAGCTAACTCTGATTTTCAGCTTAATGCCTTCACCGACTCCGACTATGGAGGATGCAGACTAGACAGAAAAAGCACATCTGGTTCTTGCCAATTTCTTGGAGGCAGACTGGTAAGCTGGACTTCAAAGAAACAATCATGCGTGTCAACTTCAACCGCAGAAGCTGAATATGTAGCTGCCGCAAGCTGCTGTTCACAAGTCATGTGGATGCAAACTCAATTACGTGACTATGGCTACAAAGTATCACAAATTCCCATATTTTGTGACTCAACCAGCGCAATTGCCATTTCTCACAATCCCGTGCACCATTCCATGACAAAACACATTGATATTCGATATCATTTCCTCAAAGACAACATACAAAAAGGTCATATCGAATTGCACTTCATAAACACAGAAGATCAAATTGCCGATGTCTTTACTAAGGCTCTAGACGAAACCAAGTTTCAATACTTCCTAGGCCGTCTAGGAATGTTGAATCCAGATAACATCCATCCCTAATTTCTTACTTTTTGTTTGTACATAAGAGTGTTTACTTTCTTTTAAAAAAAAAAAACAAAAATCCAAAAACATTCAAATGACCAACATTTCCAAAAACATTCAGAAAAACAAATCTTCAAAAATAAAATAAAAGACTTGTCATAATAAGCTTTTATAGAACCATGTGATTAACATCTTCTTGACTAAATTTTCAGATACTTATGCTCGATGAATGTTCTCAGTTATATTGATTTTTAATTAAAGAGAAGGTTCAAATTTCAAACATTTTTGTTGTGTATATTCTCCTATTCCCTTTGAATTTATTTCAATTATAACGATTTTATCTGTAAAGGGACATAAGATCAGGAGATTCAGATGAAAACCAAACCCATGTGAGAAATTGTGCCTCGTCTTTAAATGCTAAGTGGATTTCATTTCTGTGAGCAAAGGTGTTTTCATTATGACTTATAGGATTTATACTCTTATACCGTGATGCTAGTCTCATTTTTGCTTAGACATCAAAATGACCAGGGACGATACTTTCATTTTCATATATATTAGACAAACTGTCTATTATATCACCTATCCCTATCCTCAATCAAACCACTTCAAAAAAAAAGGACTGATCATCTGGCATAACGAATCTGACAAATGAAGAAACGACAAAGTCATATCCAACAAAAGCTGTCAACAAATCACAATTGGTAACCACATCAGATATCTTTTACACAATGTGTATTCACACAAATCAAGGATAGATAAAGACAAAGGTAAACACCTCACCAAAGAAAAGGAAGATTTACAAACAACAATCCATCAAGACAGACACCTCTCAAAACAACGAATTCTCAAAATCTTTATCAAATATAGCTGTTCAAAACCGAAGATTTACCGGGATACTGTAGCCTTCATTCATAAATATCCTTAGTTGCAAAATGCACTATGAATATTTCTAAACCCCTCTACATGTATTTCCCGACGGAGAGAGAGTGAACATCAATGGCATGAATGAAGAAACCCTCTGAGTAATGCCGAAACCAGTCTTATGTGATTGATTATCTAATATGAAGACCAAGTGACTAAAGTATATAGGTATAAATCCACATTAAGCATAAGTCAACACCTTCAAACTGAGAGATATCACTCATCTTTAGTGATTATACACCAGTTCTGCACCCAGAACAAACAAACACCTCAGTCAAGTGTGAGCTATACCTATGAGCATTCATCTGAATCGACCTATCAAGATCACTTGTCGTCTTTATAAATGTTATAAAATCTTAAGGAATATTATGAAAATACATATACAAAAACCTTTTGATAATCGAACTCGAGACTTTGATTCAGAAACAAATATTCTTGACAAACATTTTTCAAAACATAAGTAAAATCTAGTCACACTCTTTCAAAACAAGTGATATGGTTTTATAAATGTCTTATCCAAATTTCAAGAATTTCAATCAAACATTTTACTCCTCATTTCATTAATGATCACATAGGGGGAAATTGTTGAATAATGTTTTTATGTTTTTATGTGACCATCACTGAAATAAGTCGAAATGTTTTTTAACAAATATTATCAGTATTTCAGGTTGCATGAATTCAAGATCAAAAACAAGAATAAATCAAGACCCGAGAAACTTTGAGAAAACATCCAAACCGGAGAAAGTAACGCTTCAAACCAAAGAGCAAAATACAAAATATCACACTGCTACAGCAATCACGACGCGACAGACATAGTGGTCGCGACGTGAAGAAGAAACAAAGACAGAAGACCAAATTGCTACAGCGCTCGCGACGCGACAGCAAGGGTGGTCGCGACGCGAAGACACCATCACGAAGCTCCAACGTGACACCACCAACTTTCTAATCGCGAGACTACCAACACACCATCCTTCGCGACGCGACCAAAAGCAACGCGACCAAAAGGAAACGCGACGAAAAGCTCGACATACCAGCGAAGACGCACTGACCCGACAAAAAGCGCACCGACCACCAGCTATGGACCTTCGCGACGCGACGGACCACATGGTCGCGACGCGAGCGCTGTTCATCAGCACTATAAATAAGATGCAAACCTCTTGCCATTCTTGTGCAGAAAATAACTTACACCACACATACCCATTCAAGCACCAATATTATCCTACGTCCAAAGAGCAAGAAAACCTGCCAAAACGCTCAAGAAAACCGCTACACCCATACTCTACCCGACACCAAACAAAACCTCTACCCGACACCAAACAAAACCTCTACCCGACACCAAACAAAACCTCTACCCGACACCATACAAAACCTCTACCCGACACCAAACAAAACCTCTACCCGACACCAAACAAAACCTCTACCCGACACCAAACTTCAAACCTCTAAACAATCTCAACCCGAATACCAAACTACAAAACCTACACACCCACTACCAAATACATACACGAAAACTAAACCACAAAAACCCCGTGCATCTCAATTAAACCGACACCAAAAACCCATTTCACCAAACACCAAAAACTACCAAACCTCATCCTACCGTAAAGAACGAGAATCGATGCTTCAAAGAAAACGCCATCTTCATCAGCTATCGATAAGTTCTTTTGAAAATTATTTGTGTCGTTATTGATTTATTCAAACTGTTATAAATCAACTGTACCAAATATCCAATACATCCGAATTGAACCTTGACAACGAAAACATATGAGGACTGTATTTAACCGAGACATCTAACTTCTAACTTCTAACTTTTTTACTTATTGTAAAAACACGTTATCGTTGATAATGGCGTTTATTACATTTAACATCTAATTCCTAACTTCTAACTTCTAACTTCTAACTTTTAACTTTTAACCTTTTTATTTGTTGTAAAAACACGTTATCGTTGATAATGGCGTTTATTACATCTAACTTCTAACTTCTAACTTTTACTTTATTTACCGCTTTCTGTCTATTTAAATACTGTCTAGTTTAGTTTTACCGCTTTATCTTATTCCGCAATTTCTTTATTCCGCATATATAATACATATCTGTCACACGGTAATAGGCTTAAAAACCTTGTTCGTGGAGATCAGTTATCGTATTTTTCAACACCATCTTTTCTTTGAATGTTCTTTCCCCTCTATGGTTTGGCATGATCTTCAACATGTCATGAATCTCTCCATCCCCACTGATAGCTGGTCCGATATCATTAATCATCTCAAACCCGTGTCTAAGATTAAAACCATTTGGTCCATCATTAGAAGACTGGTGCTTGCTGGAGCAGTTTACCACATCTGGCAGGAAAGAAATTTTCGAATTTTCAAAAAAACAAAAAGATCGTATCATGCGGTCGTTAATAGTATTAAGGATGATATACGTTGTAGACTGCTGAGTCTTTCTATGAAACCCTGTACTAATGTTAATTTGGCTAAAATGATATGGACCATCCCTTAACTATTCTCCTTCTCCTTTTTGCTTCTATATTTCTCTTCTTGTATGGTTTGTTTTTTGCAGGTTGTTTTCCTTTATGTTATTGGTATGTTTCTGTTTCCATGTACTATTTTTGGCTTATAGTTTAGCTTTGTTGTCCTTTGGGGCCTGTCCCGATGGATTTCCTGTTTTTTACTTTGGTGGGGAGTCCCCAGCCTCTTATTGTATTTATTCTTTTTATTAATAAAATTTGCCTGAGGTACCGTCCTCTTTACCCAAAAACAAGAAAACCCTAATAACATCATTTGCAACATTCAAAAACCCTAATCCATCATATGAATACTAGAAAACCCTAATCCATCATATGAAAACTAGAAAACCCTAATAACATCATTTGCAACATTCAAAAACCCTAATCCATCATATGAAAACTAGAAAACCCTAATAACATCATTAGCAACATTCAAAAACCCTAATCCATCATTTGAAAACAAGAAAACCCTAATCCATCATATGAAAACTACAAAACCCTATTAACATCATTTGCAACATTCAAAAACCCTAATCCGTCATATGAAAACTAGAAACTCCTAATAACATCATTTGCAACATTCAAAAACCCTAATCCATCATATGAAAACTTGAAAAGCCTAATAACATCATTTGCAACTTTCAAAAACCTTAATCCATCATATGAAAACTAGAAAACCCTAATCCATCATATGAAAACTAGAAACCCCTAATAACATCATTTACAACATTCAAAAACCCTAATCAATTATATGAAAACAAGAAAACCCTAATAACATTATTTACAACATTCAAAAACCCTAATCCATCATATGAAAACTACAAAATCCTAATAACATCATTTGCAAAATCAAAAACACTAATCCATCGTATGAAAACTAGAAAACCCTAATAACATCATTTGCAACATTCAAAAACGCTAATCCATCATATGAAAACTAGAAAACCCTAATCCATCATATGAAAACTAGAAAACCCTAATAACATCATTTGCGACATTAAAAACCCTAATCCATCATATGAAAACTTGAAAAGCCTAATAACATCGTTTGCAACATTCAAAAACCTTAATCCATCATATGAAAACTAGAAAACCCTAATCCATCATATGAAAACTAGAAACCCCTAATAACATCATTTACAACATTCAAAAACCCTAATCCATTATATGAAAACAAGAAAACCCTAATAACATTATTTACAACATTCAAAAACCCTAATCCATCATATGAAAACTATAAAATCCTAATAACATCATTTGCAAAATCAAAAACACTAATCCATCGTATGAAAACTAGAAAACCCTAATAACATCATTTGCAACATTCAAAAACGCTAATCCATCATATGAAAACTAGAAAACCCTAATCCATCATATGAAAACTAGAAAACCCTAATAACATCATTTGCAACAATCAAAAACTTTAATACATCATATGAAAAGTAGAAAACCCTAATAACATCATTTGCAACATTCAAAAACCTTAATCCATCATATGAAAACTAGAAAACCCTAATAACATCATTCGCAAAATTCAATAACCATAATCCATAATATGAAAACAAGAAAACCCTAATCCATCATACGAAAACTAGAAAACCCTAATCCATCATATGAAAACTTGAAAACCCCTAATCCATCATACGAAAACTAAAAAATCCTAATAACATCATATGCAACATTCAAAAACCCTAATCCATCATATGAAAACTATAAAACTCTAATCCATCATATGAAAACTAGCAAAACCCTTATAACATCATTTACAACATTCAAAAACATTAATCCATCATATGAAAACTTGAAAACCCTATTAACATCATTTGCAACATTCAAAAATCCTAATCCATTATATGAAAACTAGAAAACCCTAATCCATCATATGAAAACTAGAAAACCCTAATCCATCATATGAAAACTAGAAAACCCTAATAACATCATTTGCAACATTCAAAAACTTTAATACATCATATGAAAACTAGAAAACCCTAATAACATCATTTGCAACATTCAAAAACTCTAATCCATCATATGAAAAGTAGAAAACCCTAATAACATCATTCGCAACATTCAAAATCCATAATCCATCATATGAAAACAAGAAAACCCTAATCCATCATACGAAAACTAGAAAACCCTAATAACATCATTTGGAACATTCAAAAACCCTAATCCGTCGTATGAAATCTAGAAAACCCTAATAACATCATTTGCAACATTCAAAAACCCTAATCCATCATATGAAAACTAGAAAACCCAAAAGCATCATATGAAAACTAGAAAACCCTAATCCATCATACGAAAACTAAAAAACCCTAATAACATCATATGCAACATTCAAAAACCCTAATCCATCATATGAAAACTATAAAACTCTAATCCATCATATGAAAACTAGAAAACCCTTATAACATCATTTACAACATTCAAAAACATTAATCCATCATATGAAAACTTCAAAACCCTAATAACATCATTTGCAACATTCAAAAACCCTTATCCTTCATATGAAAACTAGAAAACCCTAATAACATCATTTGCAACATTCAAAAACCCTAATCCATCATATGAAAATTAGAAAACCCTAATAACATCATTTGCAACATTCAAAAACCCTAATCCATCATATGAAAACTAGAAAACCCTAATCCGTCATATGAAAACTAGAAAATCCTAATAACATCATTTGCAACATTCAAAATCCCTAATCCATCATATGAAAACAAGAAAACCCTAATGAGATCATTTGCAACATTCAAAAACCCTAATCCATCATATGAAAATTAGAAAACCCTAATAACATCATTTGCAACATTAAAATACCCTAATCCATCAAATGAAAACTAGAAAACCCGAATCCATCATAGGAAAACTAGACAACCCTAATAACATCATTTGCAACATTTAAAAACTATAATACATCATATGAAAACTAGAAAACCCTAATAACGTCATTTGCAACTTTCAAAAACCCTAATCCATCATATGAAAACTAGAAAACCCTAATAACATCATTCGCAACATTCAAAAACCCTAATCCATCATATGAAAACAAGAAAACCCTAATCCATCATATGAAAACTAGAAAACCCTAATAACATCATTTGCTATTCAAAAACCCTAATCCGTCATATGAAAACTAGAAAACCCTAATAACATCATTTGCAACAATCAAAAACTCTAATCCATCATATGAATACTAGAAAACCCTAATAACATCATTTGCAACATTCAAAAACCCTAATCCATCATAGGAAAACTAGAAAACCCTAATAACATCATTTGCAACAGTCAAAAACCCTAATCCATCATATAAAAAGTAGAAAACCCTAGTAACATCATTTGCAACATTCAAAAACCCTAATCCATCATATGAAAACTAGAAAACCCTAATAACATCATTTGCAACATTCAAAAACCCTAATCCATCATATGAAAACAAGAAAACCCTAATAACATCATTTGCCACATTAAAATACCCTAATCCATCAAATGAAAACTAGAAAACCCGAATCGATCATAGGAAAACTAGAAAACCCTAATAACATCATTTGTAACATTCAAAAACCCTAATCCATCATATGAAAACTAGAAAACCCTAATCCATCATATGAAAACTAGAAAACCCTAATAACATCATTCGCAATATTCAAAAACCCTAATCCGTCATATGAAGACTAGAAAATCCTAATAACATCATTTGCAACATTCAAAAACCGTAATCTATCATATGAAAACTAGAAAACCCTAATAACATCATTAGCAACATTCAAAAACCCTAATCCATCATATGAAAACAAGAAAACCCTAATCCATCATATGAAAACTACAAAACCCTATTAACATCATTTGCAACATTCAAAAACCCTAATCCGTCATATGAAAACTTGAAACTCCTAATAACATCATTTGCAACATTCAAAACCCCTAATCCATCATATGAAACCTAGAAAACCCTAATAACATAATTTGCAACATTCAAAAACCCTAATCCATCATATGAAAACTAGAAAACGCTAATCCATCATATGAAAAATAGAAACCCTAATAACATCATTTGCAATATTCAAAAATCCTAATTCATCATATGAAAACTTGAAAAATCTAATAACATCATTTGCGACATTAAAAAACCCTAATTCATCATCTGAAAACTTGAAAAGCCTAATAACATCATTTGCAACTTTCAAAAACCTTAATCCATCATATGAAAACTAGAAAACCCTAATCCATCATATGAAAACTAGAAACCCCTAATAACATCATTTACAACATTCAAAAACCCTAATCCATTATATGAAAACAAGAAAACCCTAATAACATTATTTACAACATTCAAAAACCCTAATCCATCATATAAAAACTACAAAATCCTAATAACATCATTTGCAAAATCAAAAACACTAATCCATCGTATGAAAACTAGAAAACCCTAATAACATCATTTGCAACATTCAAAAACGATAATCCATCATATGAAAACTAGAAAACCCTAATCCATCATATGAAAACTAGAAAACCCTAATAACATCATTTGCAACATTCAAAAACTTTAATACATCATATGAAAACTAGAAAACCCTAATAACATCATTTGCAACATTCAAAAACCTTAATCCATCATATGAAAACTAGAAAACCCTAATAACATCATTCGCAACATTCAATAACCATAATCCATAATATGAAAACAAGAAAACCCTAATCCATCATACGAAAACTAGAAAACCCTAATCCATCATATGAAAACTAGAAAACCCTAATCCATCATACGAAAACTAAAAAACCCTAATAACATCATATGCAACATTCAAAAACCCTAATCCATCATATGAAAACTATAAAACTCCAATCCATCATATGAAAACTAGAAAACCCTTATAACATCATTTACAACATTCAAAAACGTTAATCCATCATATGAAAACTTGAAAACCCTAATAACATCATTTGCTACATTCAAAAACCCTTATCCTTCATATGAAAACTAGAAAACCCTATTAACATCATTTGCAACATTCAAAAATCCTAATCCATTTTATGAAAACTAGAAAACCCTAATCCATCATATGAAAACTAGAAAACCCTAATCCATCATATGAAAACTAGAAAACCCTAATAACATCATTTGCAACATTCAAAAACTTTAATACATCATATGAAAACTAGAAAACCCTAATAACATCATTTGCAACATTCAAAAACCCTAATCCATCATATGAAAACTAGAAAACCCTAATCCATCATATAAAAACTTGAAAACCCTAATAACATCATTTGCAACATTCAAAAACTTTAATACATCATATGAAAACTAGAAAACCCTAATAACATCATTTGCAACATTCAAAAACCCTAATCCATCATATGAAAACTACAAAACCCTATTAACATCATTTGCAACATTCAAAAACCCTAATCCGTCATATGAAAACTTGAAACTCCTAATAACATCATTTGCAACATTCAAAACCCCTAATCCATCATATGAAAACTAGAAAACCCTAATAACATAATTTGCAACATTCAAAAACCCTAATCCATCATATGAAAACTAGAAAACGCTAATCCATCATATGAAAAATAGAAAACCCTAATAACATCATTTGCAACATTCAAAAATCCTAATTCATCATATGAAAACTTGAAAAATCTAATAACATCATTTGCGACATTAAAAAACCCTAATTCATCATCTGAAAGCTTGAAAAGCCTAATAACATCATTTGCAACTTTCAAAAACCTTAATCCATCATATGAAAACTAGAAAACCCTAATCCATCATATGAAAACTAGAAACCCCTAATAACATCATTTACAACATTCAAAAACCCTAATCCATTATATGAAAACAAGAAAACCCTAATAACATTATTTACAACATTCAAAAACCCTAATCCATCATATGAAAACTACAAAATCCTAATAACATCATTTGCAAAATCAAAAACACTAATCCATCGTATGAAAACTAGAAAACACTAATAACATCATTTGCAACATTCAAAAACGATAATCCATCATATGAAAACTAGAAAACCCTAATCCATCATATGAAAACTAGAAAACCCTAATAACATCATTTGCAACATTCAAAAACTTTAATACATCATATGAAAACTAGAAAACTCTAATAACATCATTTGCAACATTCAAAAACCTTAATCCATCATATGAAAACTAGAAAACCCTAATAACATCATTCGCAACATTCAATAACCATAATCCATAATATGAAACCAAGAAAACCCTAATCCATCATACGAAAACTAGAAAACCCTAATCCATCATATGAAAACTAGAAAACCCTAATCCATCATACGAAAACTAAAAAACCCTAATAACATCATATGCAACATTCAAAAACCCTAATCCATCATATGAAAACTATAAAACTCTAATCCATCATATGAAAACTAGAAAACCCTTATAACATCATTTACAACATTCAAAAACGTTAATCCATCATATGAAAACTTGAAAACCCTAATAACATCATTTGCTACATTCAAAAACCCTTATCCTTCATATGAAAACTAGAAAACCCTATTAACATCATTTGCAACATTCAAAAATCCTAATCCATTATATGAAAACTAGAAAACCCTAATCCATCATATGAAAACTAGAAAACCCTAATCCATCATATGAAAACTAGAAAACCCTAATAACATCATTTGCAACATTCAAAAACTTTAATACATCATATGAAAACTAGAAAACCCTAATAACATCATTTGCAACATTTAAAAACCCTAATCCATCATATGAAAACTAGAAAACCCTAATCCATCATATAAAAACTTGAAAACCCTAATAACATCATTTGCAACATTCAAAAACTTTAATACATCATATGAAAACTAGAAAACCCTAATAACATCATTTGCAACATTCAAAAACCCTAATCCATCATATGAAAACTAGAAAACCCTAATAACATCATTCGCAACATTCAAAATCCATAATCCATCATATCAAAACAAGAAAACCCTAATCCATCATACGAAAACTAGAAAACCCTGATAACATCATTTGGAACATTCAAAAACCCTAATCCATCATATGAAAACTATAAAACTCTAATCCATCATATGAAAACTAGAAAACCCTTATAACATCATTTACAACATTCAAAAACCCTAATCCATTATATGAAAACAAGAAAACCCTAATAACATTATTTACAATATTCAAAAACCCTAATCCATCATATGAAAACTACAAAATCCTAATAACATCATTTGCAAAATCAAAAACACTAATCCATCGTATGAAAACTAGAAAACCCTAATAACATCATTTGCAACATTCAAAAACGATAATCCATCATATGAAAACTAGAAAACCCTAATTCCATCATATAAAAACTAGAAAACCCTAATAACATCATTTGCAACATTCAAAAACTTTAATACATCATATGAAAACTAGAAAACCCTAATCCATCATATGAAAACTAGAAAACCCAAATCCATCATACGAAAACTAATAAACCCTAATAACATCATATGCAAGATTCAAAAACCCTAATCCATCATATGAAAACTATAAAACTCTAATCCATCATATGAAAACTAGAAAACCCTTATAACATCATTTACAACATTCAAAAACATTAATCCATCATATGAAAACTTGAAAACCCTAATAACATCATTTGCTACATTCAAAAACCCTTATCCTTCATATGAAAACTAGAAAACCCTATTAACATCATTTGCAACATTCAAAAATCCTAATCCATTATATGAAAACTAGAAAACCCTAATCCATCATATGAAAACTAGAAAACCCTAATCCATCATATGAAAACTAGAAAACCCTAATAACATCATTTGCAACATTCAAAAACTTTAATACATCATATGAAAACTAGAAAACCCTAATAACATCATTTGCAACATTCAAAAACCCTAATCCATCATATGAAAACTAGAAAACCCTAATCCATCATATAAAAACTTGAAAACCCTAATAACATCATTTGCAACATTCAAAAACTTTAATACATCATATGAAAACTAGAAAACCCTAATAACATCATTTGCAACATTCAAAAACCCTAATCCATCATATGAAAACTAGAAAACCCTAATAACATCATTCGCAACATTCAAAATCCATAATCCATCATATGAAAACAAGAAAACCCTAATCCATCATACGAAAACTAGAAAACCCTAATAACATCATTTGGAACATTCAAAAACCCTAATCCATCATATGAAAACTATAAAACTCTAATCCATCATATGAAAACTAGAAAACCCTTATAACATCATTTACAACATTCAAAAACCCTAATCCATTATATGAAAACAAGAAAACCCTAATAACATTATTTACAACATTCAAAAACCCTAATCCATCATATGAAAACTACAAAATCCTAATAACATCATTTGCAAAATCAAAAATACTAATCCATCGTATGAAAACTAGAAAACCCTAATAACATCATTTGCAACATTCAAAAACGATAATCCATCATATGAAAACTAGAAAACCCTAATCCATCATATGAAAACTAGAAAACCCTAATAACATCATTTGCAACATTCAAAAACTTTAATACATCATATGAAAACTAGAAAACCCTAATAACATCATTTGCAACATTCAAAAACCTTAATCCATCATATGAAAACTAGAAAACCCTAATAACATCATTCGCAACATTCAATAACCATAATCCATAATATGAAAACAAGAAAACCCTAATCCATCATACGAAAACTAGAAAACCCTAATCCATCATATGAAAACTAGAAAACCCTAATCCATCATACGAAAACTAAAAAACCCTAATAACATCATATGCAAGATTCAAAAACCCTAATCCATCATATGAAAACTATAAAACTCTAATCCATCATATGAAAACTAGAAAACCCTTATAACATCATTTACAACATTCAAAAACATTAATCCATCATATGAAAACTTGAAAACCCTAATAACATCATTTGCTACATTCAAAAACCCTTATCCTTCATATGAAAACTAGAAAACCCTATTAACATCATTTGCAACATCCAAAAATCCTAATCAATTATATGAAAACTAGAAAACCCTAATCCATCATATGAAAACTAGAAAACCCTAATCCATCATATGAAAACTAGAAAACCCTAATAACATCATTTGCAACATTCAAAAACTTTAATACATCATATGAAAACTAGAAAACCCTAATAACATCATTTGCAACATTCAAAAACCCTAATCCATCATATGAAAACTAGAAAACCCTAATCCATCATATAAAAACTTGAAAACCCTAATAACATCATTTGCAACATTCAAAAACTTTAATACATCATATGAAAACTAGAAAACCCTAATAACATCATTTGAAACATTCAAAAACCCTAATCCATCATATGAAAACTAGAAAACCCTAATAACATCATTCGCAACATTCAAAATCCATAATCCATCATATGAAAACAAGAAAACCCTAATCCATCATACGAAAACTAGAAAACCCTAATAACATCATTTGGAACATTCAAAAACCCTAATCCATCATATGAAAACTATAAAACTCTAATCCATCATATGAAAACTAGCAAACCCTTATAACATCATTTACAACATTCAAAAACCCTAATCCATTATATGAAAACAAGAAAACCCTAATAACATTATTTACAACATTCAAAAACCCTAATCCATCATATGAAAACTACAAAATCCTAATAACATCATTTGCAAAATCAAAAATACTAATCCATCGTATGAAAACTAGAAAACCCTAATAACATCATTTGCAACATTCAAAAACGATAATCCATCATATGAAAACTAGAAAACCCTAATCCATCATATGAAAACTAGAAAACCCTAATAACATCATTTGCAACATTCAAAAACTTTAATACATCATATGAAAACTAGAAAACCCTAATAACATCATTTGCAGCATTCAAAAACCTTAATCCATCATATGAAAACTAGAAAACCCTAATAACATCATTCGCAACATTCAATAACCATAATCCATAATATGAAAACAAGAAAACCCTAATCCATCATACGAAAACTAGAAAACCCTAATCCATCATATGAAAACTAGAAAACCCTAATCCATCATACGAAAACTAAAAAACCCTAATAACATCATATGCAAGATTCAAAAACCCTAATCCATCATATGAAAACTATAAAACTCTAATCCATCATATGAAAACTAGAAAACCCTTATAACATCATTTACAACATTCAAAAACATTAATCCATCATATGAAAACTTGAAAACCCTAATAACATCATTTGCTACATTCAAAAACCCTTATCCTTCATATGAAAACTAGAAAACCCTATTAACATCATTTGCAACATCCAAAAATCCTAATCAATTATATGAAAACTAGAAAACCCTAATCCATCATATGAAAACTAGAAAACCCTAATCCATCATATGAAAACTAGAAAACCCTAATAACATCATTTGCAACATTCAAAAACTTTAATACATCATATGAAAACTAGAAAACCCTAATAACATCATTTCCAACATTCAAAAACCCTAATCCATCATATGAAAACTAGAAAACCCTAATCCATCATATAAAAACTTGAAAACCCTAATAACATCATTTGCAACATTCAAAAACTTTAATACATCATATGAAAACTAGAAAACCCTAATAACATCATTTGCAACATTCAAAAACCCTAATCCATCATATGAAAACTAGAAAACCCTAATAACATCATTCGCAACATTCAAAATCCATAATCCATCATATGAAAACAAGAAAACCCTAATCCATCATACGAAAACTAGAAAACCCTAATAACATCATTTGCAACATTCAAAAACCCTAATCCATCATATGAAAACTAGAAAACCCTAATCCATCATATGAAAACTAGAAAACCCTAATCCATCATATGAAAACTATAAAACTCTAATCCATCATATGAAAACTAGAAAACCCTTATAACATCATTTACAACATTCAAAAACATTAATCCATCATATGAAAACTTGAAAACCCTAATAACATCATTTGCAACATTCAAAAACCCTTATCCTTCATATGAAAACTAGAAAACCCTAATAACATCATTTGCAACATTCAAAAATCCTAATCCATTATATGAAAACTAGAAAACCCTAATCCATCATATGAAAACTAGAAAACCCTAATCCATCATATCAAAACTAGAAAACCCTAATAACATCATTTGCAACATTCAAAAACTTTAATACATCATATGAAAACTTGAAAACCCTAATAACATCATTTGCAACATTTAAAAACCCTAATCCATCATATGAAAACTATAAAACTCTAATCCATCATATGAAAACTAGAAAACCCTTATAACATCATTTACGACATTCAAAAACCTTAATCCATCATATGAAAACTTGAAAACCCTAATAACATCATTTGCAACATTCAAAAACCCTTATCCTTCATATGAAAACTAGAAAACCCTAATAACATCATTTGCAACATTCAAAAATCCTAATCCATTATATGAAAACTAGAAAACCCTAATCCATCATATGAAAACCAGAAAACTCTACTCCATCATATGAGAACTAGAAAACCCTAATAACATCATTTGCAACATTCAAAAACCCTAATCCATCATATGAAAATAAGAAAACCCTAATCTATCATATGAAAACTGGAAACCCTAATAACATCATTTACAACATTCAAAAACCCTAATCCATCATATGAAAACTAGAATGCCCTAATCCATCATATGAAAACTAGAAAACCCTAATAACATCATTTGCAACATTCAAAAACTTTAATACATCATATGAAAACTAGAAAACCCTAATAACATCATTTGCAACATTCAAAAACCATAATCCATCATATGAAAACTAGAAAACCCTAATAACATCATTTGCAACATTCAAAAACCGTAATCCATCATATGAAAACTAGAAACCCCTAATAACATCATTCGCAACATTCAAAATCCATAATCCATCATATGAAAACAAGAAAACCCTAATCCATCATACGAAAACTAGAAAACCCTAATAACATCATTTGCAACATTCAAAAACCCTAATCCATCATATGAAAACTAGAAAACCCTAATCCATCATATGAAAACTAGAAAACCCTAATCCATCATACGAAAACTAAAAAACCCTAATAACATCATATGCAACATTCAAAAACCCTAATCCATCATATGAAAACTATAAAACTCTAATCCATCATATGAAAACTAGAAAACCCTTATAACATCATTTACAACATTCAAAAACATTAATCCATCATATGAAAACTTGAAAACCCTAATAACATCATTTGCAACATTCTAAAACCCTTATCCTTTATATGAAAACTAGAAAACCCTAATAACATCATTTGCAACATTCAAAAATCCTAATCCATTATATGAAAACTAGAAAACCCTAATCCATCATATGAAAACCAGAAAACTCTACTCCATCATATGAGAACTAGAAAACCCTAATAACATCATTTGCAACATTCAAAAACCCTTATCCTTCATATGAAAACTAGAAAACCCTAATAACATCATTTGCAACATTCAAAAATCTTAATCCATTATATGAAAACTAGAAAACCCTAATCCATCATATGAAAACCAGAAAACTCTACTCCATCATATGAGAACTAGAAAACCCTAATAACATCATTTGCAACATTCAAAAACCCTAATCCATCATATGAAAATAAGAAAACCCTAATCTATCATATGAAAACTGGAAACCCTAATAACATCATTTACAACATTCAAAAACCCTAATCCATCATATGAAAACTAGAATGCCCTAATCCATCATATGAAAACTAGAAAACCCTAATAACATCATTTGCAACATTCAAAAACCCTAATCCATAATACGAATACTAGAAAACCCTAACTACAAAATTTGCAACATTCAAAAACCCTAATCCATCATATGAAAACTAGAAAACCCTAATAACATCATTTGCAACATTCAAAAACCCTAATCCATCATATGAAAACTAGAAAACCCTAATCCATCATATGAAAAGTAGAAACCCCTAATAACATCATTTACAACATTCAAAAATAGTAATCCATTAAATGAAAACAAGAAAACCCTAATAACATCATTTACCACATTCAAAAACTCTAATCCATCATATGAAAACTAGAAAACCCTAATAACATTATTTGCAACATTCAAAAACCCTAATCCATCATATGAAAACAAGAAAACCCTAATAACATCATTTGCAACATTAAAATACCCTAATCCATCATATGAAAACACGAAAACCTTAATAACATCATTTGCAACATTCAAAAACCCTAATTCATCATATGAAAACTAGAAAACCCTAATCCATCATACAAAAACTAGAAAACCCTAATAACATCATTTGCAACATTCAAAAACTTTAATACATCATATGAAAACTAGAAAACCCTAATAACATCATTTGCAACATTCAAAAACCCTAATCCATCATATGAAAACTAGAAAACCCTAATCCATCATATAAAAACTTGAAAACCCTTATAACATCATTTACAACATTCAAAAACTTTAATACATCATATGAAAACTAGAAAACCCTAATAACATCATTTGCAACATTCAAAAACCCTAATCCATCATATGAAAACTAGAAAACCCTAATAACATCATTCGCAACATTCAAAATCCATAATCCATCATATGAAAACAAGAAAACCCTAATCCATCATACGAAAACTAGAAAACCCTAATAACATCATTTGGAACATTCAAAAACCCTAATCCATCATATGAAAACTATAAAACTCTAATCCATCATATGAAAACTAGAAAACCCTTATAACATCATTTACAACATTCAAAAACCCTAATCCATTATATGAAAACAAGAAAACCCTAATAACATTATTTACAACATTCAAAAACCCTAATCCATCATATGAAAACTACAAAATCCTAATAACATCATTTGCAAAATCAAAAATACTAATCCATCGTATGAAAACTAGAAAACCCTAATAACATCATTTGCAACATTCAAAAACGATAATCCATCATATGAAAACTAGAAAACCCTAATCCATCATATGAAAACTAGAAAACCCTAATAACATCATTTGCAACATTCAAAAACTTTAATACATCATATGAAAACTAGAAAACCCTAATAACATAATTTGCAACATTCAAAAACCTTAATCCATCATATGAAAACTAGAAAACCCTAATAACATCATTCGCAACATTCAATAACCATAATCCATAATATGAAAACAAGAAAACCCTAATCCATCATACGAAAACTAGAAAACCCTAATCCATCATATGAAAACTAGAAAACCCTAATCCATCATACGAAAACTAAAAAACCCTAATAACATCATATGCAATATTCAAAAACCCTAATCCATCATATGAAAACTATAAAACTCTAATCCATCATATGAAAACTAGAAAACCCTTATAACATCATTTACAACATTCAAAAACATTAATCCATCATATGAAAACTTGAAAACCCTAATAACATCATTTGCTACATTCAAAAACCCTTATCCTTCATATGAAAACTAGAAAACCCTATTAACATCATTTGCAACATCCAAAAATCCTAATCAATTATATGAAAACTAGAAAACCCTAATCCATCATATGAAAACTAGAAAACCCTAATCCATCATATGAAAACTAGAAAACCCTAATAACATCATTTGCAACATTCGAAAACTTTAATACATCATATGAAAACTAGAAAACCCTAATAACATCATTTGCAACATTCAAAAACGCTAATCCATCATATGAAAACTAGAAAACCCTAATCCATCATATAAAAACTTGAAAACCCTAATAACATCATTTGCAACATTCAAAAACTTTAATACATCATATGAAAACTAGAAAACCCTAATAACATCATTTGCAACATTCAAAAACCCTAATCCATCATATGAAAACTAGAAAACCCTAATAACATCATTCGCAACATTCAAAATCCATAATCCATCATATGAAAACAAGAAAACCCTAATCCATCATACGAAAACTAGAAAACCCTAATAACATCATTTGCAACATTCAAAAACCCTAATCAATCATATGAAAACTAGAAAACCCTAATCCATCATATGAAAACTAGAAAACCCTAATCCATCATACGAAAACTAAAAAACCCTAATAACATCATATGCAACATTCAAAAACCCTAATCCATCATATGAAAACTATAAAACTCTAATCCATCATATGAAAACTAGAAAACCCTTATAACATCATTTACAACATTCAAAAACATTAATCCATCATATGAAAACTTGAAAACCCTAATAACATCATTTGCAACATTCAAAAACCCTTATCCTTCATATGAAAACTAGAAAACCCTAATAACATCATTTGCAACATTCAAAAATCCTAATCCATTATATGAAAACTAGAAAACCCTAATCCATCATATGAAAACTAGAAAACCCTAATCCATCATATGAAAACTAGAAAACCCTAATAACATCATTTGCAACATTCAAAAACTTTAATACATCATATGAAAACTTGAAAACCCTAATAACATCATTTGCAACATTTAAAAACCCTAATCCATCATATGAAAACTATAAAACTCTAATCCATCATATGAAAACTAGAAAACCCTTATAACATCATTTACGACATTCAAAAACCTTAATCCATCATATGAAAACTTGAAAACCCTAATAACATCATTTGCAACATTCAAAAACCCTTATCCTTCATATGAAAACTAGAAAACCCTAATAACATCATTTGCAACATTCAAAAATCCTAATCCATTATATGAAAACTAGAAAACCCTAATCCATCATATGAAAACCAGAAAACTCTACTCCATCATATGAGAAGTAGAAAACCCTAATAACATCATTTGCAACATTCAAAAACCCTAATCCATCATATGAAAATAAGAAAACCCTAATCTATCATATGAAAACTGGAAACCCTAATAACATCATTTACAACATTCAAAAACCCTAATCCATCATATGAAAACTAGAATGCCCTAATCCATCATATGAAAACTAGAAAACCCTAATAACATCATTTGCAACATTCAAAAACTTTAATACATCATATGAAAACTAGAAAACCCTAATAACATCATTTGCAACATTCAAAAACCATAATCCATCATATGAAAACTAGAAAACCCTAATAACATCATTTGCAACATTCAAAAACCGTAATCCATCATATGAAAACTGGAAACCCTAATAACATCATTCGCAACATTCAAAATCCATAATCCATCATATGAAAACAAGAAAACCCTAATCCATCATACGAAAACTAGAAAACCCTAATAACATCATTTGCAACATTCAAAAACCCTAATCCATCATATGAAAACTAGAAAACCCTAATCCATCATATGAAAACTAGAAAACCCTAATCCATCATACGAAAACTAAAAAACCCTAATAACATCATATGCAACATTCAAAAACCCTAATCCATCATATGAAAACTATAAAACTCTAATCCATCATATGAAAACTAGAAAACCCTTATAACATCATTTACAACATTCAAAAACATTAATCCATCATATGAAAACTTGAAAACCCTAATAACATCATTTGCAACATTCAAAAACCCTTATCCTTCATATGAAAACTAGAAAACCCTAATAACATCATTTGCAACATTCAAAAATCCTAATCCATTATATGAAAACTAGAAAACCCTAATCCATCATATGAAAACCAGAAAACTCTACTCCATCATATGAGAACTAGAAAACCCTAATAACATCATTTGCAACATTCAAAAACCCTAATCCATCATATGAAAATAAGAAAACCCTAATCTATCATATGAAAACTGGAAACCCTAATAACATCATTTACAACATTCAAAAACCCTAATCCATCATATGAAAACTAGAATGCCCTAATCCATCATATGAAAACTAGAAAACCCTAATAACATCATTTGCAACATTCAAAAACCCTAATCCATAATACGAATACTAGAAAACCCTAACAACAAAATTTGCAACATTCAAAAACCCTAATCCATCATATGAAAACTAGAAAACCCTAATAACATCATTTGCAACATTCAAAAACTTTAATACATCATATGAAAACTAGAAAACCCTAATAACATCATTTGCAACATTCAAAAACCTTAATCCATCATATGAAAACTAGAAAACCCTAATAACATCATTCGCAACATTCAATAACCATAAGCCATAATATGAAAACAAGAAAACCCTAATCCATCATACGAAAACTAGAAAACCCTAATCCATCATATGAAAACTAGAAAACCCTAATCCATCATACGAAAATTAAAAAACCCTAATAACATCATATGCAAGATTCAAAAACCCTAATCCATCATATGAAAACTATAAAACCCTTATAACATCATTTACAACATTCAAAAACATTAATCCATCATATGAAAACTTGAAAACCCTAATAACATCATTTGCTACATTCAAAAACCCTTATCCTTCATATGAAAACTAGAAAACCCTATTAACATCATTTGCAACATCCAAAAATCCTAATCAATTATATGAAAACTAGAAAACCCTAATCCATCATATGAAAACTAGAAAACCCTAATCCATCATATGAAAACTAGAAAACCCTAATAACATCATTTGCAACATTCAAAAACTTTAATACATCATATGAAAACTAGAAAACCCTAATAACATCATTTGCAACATTCAAAAACCCTAATCCATCATATGAAAACTAGAAAACCCTAATCCATCATATAAAAACTTGAAAACCCTAATAACATCATTTGCAACATTCAAAAACTTTAATACATCATATGAAAACTAGAAAACCCTAATAACATCATTTGCAACATTCAAAAACCCTAATCCATCATATGAAAACTAGAAAACCCTAATAACATCATTCGCAACATTCAAAATCCATAATCCATCATATGAAAACAAGAAAACCCTAATCCATCATACGAAAACTAGAAAACCCTAATAACATCATTTGCAACATTCAAAAACCCTAATCCATCATATGAAAACTAGAAAACCCTAATCCATCATATGAAAACTAGAAAACCCTAATCCATCATACGAAAACTAAAAAACCCTAATAACATCATATGCAACATTCAAAAACCCTAATCCATCATATGAAAACTATAAAACTCTAATCCATCATATGAAAACTAGAAAACCCTTATAACATCATTTACAACATTCAAAAACATTAATCCATCATATGAAAACTTGAAAACCCTAATAACATCATTTGCAACATTCAAAAACCCTTATCCTTCATATGAAAACTAGAAAACCCTAATAACATCATTTGCAACATTCAAAAATCCTAATCCATTATATGAAAACTAGAAAACCCTAATCGATCATATGAAAATTAGAAAACCCTAATCCATCATATGAAAACTAGAAAACCCTAATAACATCATTTGCAACATTCAAAAACTTTAATACATCATATGAAAACTTGAAAACCCTAATAACATCATTTGCAACATTTAAAAACCCTAATCCATCATATGAAAACTATAAAACTCTAATCCATCATATGAAAACTAGAAAACCCTTATAACATCATTTACGACATTCAAAAACCTTAATCCATCATATGAAAACTTGAAAACCCTAATAACATCATTTGCAACATTCAAAAACCCTTATCCTTCATATGAAAACTAGAAAACCCTAATAACATCATTTGCAACATTCAAAAATCCTAATCCATTATATGAAAACTAGAAAACCCTAATCCATCATATGAAAACCAGAAAACTCTACTCCATCATATGAGAACTAGAAAACCCTAATAACATCATTTGCAACATTCAAAAACCATAATCCATCATATGAAAATAAGAAAACCCTAATCTATCATATGAAAACTGGAAACCCTAATAACATCATTTACAACATTCAAAAACCCTAATCCATCATATGAAAACTAGAATGCCCTAATCCATCATATGAAAACTAGAAAACCCTAATAACATCATTTGCAACATTCAAAAACCCTAATCCATAATACGAATACTAGAAAACCCTAACTACAAAATTTGCAACATTCAAAAACCCTAATCCATCATATGAAAACTAGAAAACCCTAATAACATCATTTGCAACATTCAAAAACCCTAATCCATCATATGAAAACTAGAAAACCCTAATCCATCATATGAAAAGTAGAAACCCCTAATAACATCATTTACAACATTCAAATATAGTAATCCATTAAATGAAAACAAGAAAACCCTAATAACATCATTTACCACATTCAAAAACTCTAATCCATCATATGAAAACTAGAAAACCCTAATAACATTATTTGCAACATTCAAAAACCCTAATCCATCATATGAAAACAAGAAAACCCTAATAACATCATTTGCAACATTAAAATACCCTAATCCATCAAATGAAAACTAGAAAACCCGAATCCATCATATGAAAACAAGAAAACCTTAATAACATCATTTGCAACATTCAAAAACCCTAATTCATCATATGAAAACTAGAAAACCCTAATCCATCATACAAAAACTAGAAAACCCTAATAACATCATTTGCAACATTCAAAAACCCTAATTAATCATATGAAAACTAGAAAACCCTAATTCATCATATGAAAACTAGAAAACCCTAATCCATCATCTGAAAACTAGAAATCCCCAGAAAACCAAAACCTCTCTAAGCAATCTTTTAGCAATCTTTAAGTTTTTAAGAAAGTTTTACTTTTTTGTATTTTTGTATTTTTATTCTTAATTATGGCTGGTGTTTCACCAGGTATAGTTTCTGGCCCAGATTTATCTTTGGAATCTGATGAGATTATACCAAATCATAATCAATTTATTTATTCACAAGGTTTTACAAATCCTGAAATTACATTCAATATTGTTGAAAAAAGATTAAAAAACATACAAAAAAAACAGCCATGCACTTTCAAAATACTTGACAGAAGTATTCAAAAAAAACCTTCTAAAAGAAAAAAACATATTTTACGTGTAAAAGAAAAAACTATTCTTTCTAAAAAATTTCTTGCAAAAGAAAAAACCCTTGGAGTCTATCTTCCTGCTTTTACTCATGAACATGGTGATGTATCCGATGCTTTAACTCAAGAAAATGGTGATGATACTTGCAAAGATGGAATGACCACGGATTATTATTCTTCGGGATCTGATGATGAAGATGATGCTAAAAAAGAAGAAACCGAAGATGATGATGAAGAGGAAGAGTACAAGAACAAAGATGAACAAATACTACCCCAAGAACCGTACCCAATGCTACAAGAAGAAGATGATCAACTCATGTTGCTGAAAAATCGTGAATGCATGATAAACAATAATCGTGACTGCATGATAAACAATATACAACTATCCCATCGTCTAGATGATAAAGCTACGGTGGCTGAAAAATATCCTTTCGAATCGGTTTCAATGCTCATAAACATGCAAGGTGATGAAGATACTTCTCCTAAGGTGAAGCTCACGCAAGGAAAAGAGTCTGCAATAGATGAAGGACGTGAACATCAAGCTACAACGGTCTTGAATCAGAAGAACAAACATACAACGATCTTCAATGGCATTGGTGAAGATCAACATGCAAACTTGATGAACACCAAAGGTCACGAGGGAGTTGCTGCATCCCATGCTGAACGTGTGCTACACGCTCCAACGGTCATGATTCCTCAAATGTCCACAACGGTCAAGAAACCTACAACTTCGTTGGCTGAAGGTATGAAACTTGACCAATCTTTTGTTAATTATAATCCTTCCTTTATGAATGGAGAATATGGGATAATTGATAAACTAGTGGGGAATGTGGGAGAAAACATTGATGACAATAGGCTAGTGGGAGACAAGGACAATCATGCCTCACATGCTACCCATCCCTTTTTACAATTGCCGAGTTGCTCTTTTAAATTTGCGGATCCTAGTGTTAGTGTGCCGAGGAGTGTATGTGATGTGGGACAAAATCATGATAACACTAGGATAGTGGGAGACAAGGAGACACTTGACTCACTTGATACCCCTTTTGACTTGCCCTTTCCATCTTTGAATTTGCCGAATACTTCTTCTAAGCGTGCGGATCATAGGGTGCCGAGTAGTCATTGTGTAACAAACAAATTGGATCATCTTCCTTCTCTTTTGGGCCTCCCTAAAAGTTCATCCCATTTAGGCTACCAAAAACAAACCTATTTTCCTTATAGACCTAACAACATCAAGCCCAACAATTATAATAAAACCAAAAATAAGCCTTTTAATACTAAAAAATATGAAACTCAAAAACCGGATAATAATTTTCATGTTAATTCTAGAATTAGTAATGAAGCTGAGGTTATTCATTTACATAATTCCAACAAGCTAGATAAAATTAATGATAACTTGGAAGTAAATAACTTAAATTACAACGCTTGGTCTAGTAAATTACCTATGCTAGTTAACTCTCAAGCTAACATATTAAGTGGTCCTAAAAAACACTCTAGCGACAAGTTTAGTTTCATTCCTAATCTGAGTAATGATGTTGATGTGCCAGTAGACATCCCGATCAATGTTGTTAATAAGATATGTGAGACTCATGCTCGAACCATATGTGGTTATTTCGTGGGATGTAAAATGAATTATTCTGATGTTCGTTATCTTGCCTCTAAGATGTGGTCGCAACATGGTCTGGAAGATGTTCTGTTAAATGGTAACGGTGTCTATCTCTTTAAATTCAACAATGACCAGGGTCTAAAACATGTTATCACCCATGGACCTTGGACATTTAGGAGTGCCCCAATTGTTATGCAAAAATGGAGACCCGGACTTAGCATTCATAGAAACAACCATGACAAACTTCCTTTATGGATTAAAATACATGACATCCCTTATGAGACTTGGAGTGAGGAAGGATTAAGTCACATTGCTTCTAAAATTGGTAAACCTCTTGCTATGGACTCTTATACAGCTATCATGTGTACTTATGCTACGGGTAAGGCGGTCTATGCTCGCGTCCTTTTAGAGGTCCCAACTCGTCCCTCATGGGTGGACAAAATTAACATCCGTATCCCAGATCCTGAAACTCTTGACTTTTCTTCCCATACGCTAAGAGTTGAGTATGAATGGAAACCACCTATGTGCTCTCATTGTAAGGTGTTTGGTCATGAAACACATGTTTGTATGCAAGTTATTACTAAAACTAATGCTCCTTCTAATGCTAATCATATGGATGCTTCTACCATCAATGCTACTTCTATTATAGATAATATTGAGGATTTTACTATGGTTTCAAATAAGAAAAATTCTTCAAAACATGTTTTTACTAAAGACAATAAATATAAAGAATCTTCTAAAAGCAATACTAGTAGAAAAAACCAAAACAATAACCAAGATAATTTTCTTTCAAAAAATAAAAACTTTTTAAAAACTAGTAGAAATAATAAACGCTTTGAAAAAGTTTCGGTTCATATTAATAAGAGTCCCCCTTTATCCACAAATCCCCCTAATCCCCCAATGAAGGATAAGTCTGCTACTGTTGGATTCCCTAGCCCTATCATTCATATTTCTTCCTCCCAGCCCATTTATCAATCTGAATCCTCCACCCCTTTATTCAACGCCTTCTCCATTCTAGAGGCTTGTTCCTCTGACGTCACGGATATCCCCTCTACTTCTGTCCCCCTTCCCCATCCTGGTGCGCCTCCCCATTCTAGTCCTGATGATTTTCATCCTGATGCTGATGACCTTATCGTAGAGGATAGTATTGAGGTTGATTCTGATGATGGTGACACTGCCCAGTTCATTGTTAATGAGTCTGGATCCTATAATGATCACCCTATGATAGCTCCGGTGTCCGAGCAGATGGACTCCACCCCCCTTAAAGTTTTCATATGACGCACATCGCTGCATGGAATACTCGCGGTCTCTGTAAGCCTTCTCATCAGAAGGCATTGAGAGATCTTATTCGCGAACAAAATCTTCATATTTGTGCTTCTCTTGAGACTCGTGCTTCGTTCCCTAACCTCCCTCTTATCTGTAGCCGTACTTTTGGTTCCTGGTATTGGTCTTCCAACGGTCTCTTTTCCCCAAGAGGGACTAGAATTATTGTTGCTTGGGATCCGCTTACCATTGATATGATGCTTATCGACTTAAATGATCAGGTTATGCATTTCAAAGTTAAGATTCGTGATTCTAATAAATATTTTTTCTGCTCTTTTGTCTATGCTCATAATGATCACATGATGCGTCGCTCTCTCTGGCATTCTCTTGCGGTCCATAAAAATATGGTCAGAGATAACGCTTGGATTATTTTAGGTGATTTCAATGTTGCTCTTGATATTAAAGATAGCACCTCTGGGTCGTCAGGGCTTTCTCGTGCCATGGAGGACTTCAGGGACTGTGTCAATCTGATGGAAATGGAGGATCTTAACTATAAAGGTCTCTTCTACACATGGACCAAATCTCCAAATGGTTCGGGGGGCATCCTCAAGAAGATCGATCGTGTCATGGGAAATACTCAATTCGTTGCTTCTTTCCCTTCCTCTACTGTTAATTTTCTCCCTTACCGTTCGTCCGATCATACTCCTGCTGTGCTTTCTCTCCCTCATCGTACCCCTTTCCAACCTAAACCTTTCAAGTTCCCTAATTTCCTGACTTATAAGAACGATTTCAAGCAGATTGTTGCCTCTTCTTGGAACCCCAACATCACTGGATATCGGATGTATAAGGTTTTCAAAAACCTTAAAAATCTGAAAGTGCCTATACGTAAGATGCTTCGCAACCAGGGAAACCTCTTTTGTAATGTTATCTCTCTTCGTAATGAGCTTGATAGAGTTCAGATTGCTTTGGATCGGGATCCTTTTAATAAGGATCTTCATGAAGAACAATGCAGGTATCTCCTCGCTTATAACGAGGCTAGCCTGGATGAAGAGAGGTTCCTGAAACAAAAGGCTAAGATTAACTGGCTGCGTGAGGGTGATAAAAATTCGGCTTTTTTCCACAAAACTGTTAAAAGTCGTAAATCTCGCAATCGTATTAACTCTATCCAAGATGCTCAAGGTAACTGGATCTCGGGGAATGATCTTCCTAATATTTTTGTTTCTCACTTTCAAGCCTTCTTGGGTTCTGCCCAGCCTACCACTGCTATTCGTGATCCTTCTTCCCTCTTCTCTAATAAGCTCTCCCCCCTCCAGTCTGCCGCCATGCTTACTCCTGTTACTGACGCGGAGGTTAAGTGTGTCCTGTTCCAGATGGGTGATGATAAAGCTCCTGGTTCTGATGGTTTTTCTGCTAAGTTCTTCAAATCTGCTTGGGATATTGTGGGTCCTGATTTCTGTATGGCTGTTAAGGAATTCTTCTATTCTGGCAAACTTCTTAAGTCCTTCAACAGCACCATCCTTGCTCTCATCCCTAAAGTTGATTCCCCCTCCAAAGTCACTGATTTCCGTCCTATAGCTTGTTGTAACGTTGTTTACAAATGTATCAGCAAGCTTATTGCGGATCGTATCAAAAACCATCTTTCTTCTCTGGTTGATGAAAACTAGTCTGCTTTCATCCCTAGTCGTTTGATCACCGACAACGTCCTTCTTGTCCATGAACTCATGCGTGATTATCATCGTCATCGTGGTCCTCCTAGGTGTGCTTTTAAGGTTGATATTCAAAAAGCCTACGACACGGTTGACTGGACGTTTCTACGGACCATCTTGTTTGGGTTTGGATTCCCCGATCGTATGATTGACTGGATCATGACATGTGTTTCCACGGTTGCTTACTCTGTGAGTATCAATGGGAATACTCACGGATATTTTGACGGTAAAAAGGGCCTTCGGCAGGGTGACCCCCTTTCTCCTTATCTCTTCACTCTTGTCATGGAAGTGCTTAACCTTATGATCAAGAGAAACATCCATGATTCTGATTCTTTTAAATTCCACAGACAGTGTGATGATCAAAATATCACCCATCTCTGCTTTGCCGACGATCTCCTTCTCTTCTGTCATGGTGATAGCTCTTCGGTTAGAATCATCTGTGATTCTCTTGAGGAATTCTCTGGGGTTTCTGGCCTCCATCCAAATATTGCAAAGAGTGAAGCTTTCTACTGTAATGTTGGTGAGAGGACCAGGGCTGCTATTGACCTTATTGTTAAGTTTCCTGAGGGCTCTTTCCCTGTCTGATACCTTGGTGTTCCTCTCATCACCACGCGCCTTGCCCATAAAGACTGTAAAGGACTTGTTGATAAAGTCAAATACAGGATTAATGACTGGAAAAACAAGTCTCTTTCCTTTGCTGGTCGTCTCCAGCTCATCCTCTCTGTCCTTTCTTCTACTCAAATCTATTGGGCTTCTGTTTTTATTCTTCCTAAATCTATTTCTAATGATATTGAGAAGCTCATGAGTGGTTTCCTCTGGTGCCATGGAGAGTTAAAGCGTGGTAAAGCTAAAGTCTCCTGGAAAACTGTATGCCTTCCTAAGGAACATGGAGGTCTTGGCATACGTAACCTTACTATCTGGAATGTCGCCCTTATGGCTTCCCATGTTTGGAGACTCCTTTCAAAAAAAGAGTCCCTATGGGTTAAGTGGATCCACTCATACCGTTTATGTGGCCGTAACTTTTGGGATGCCCCCAAAAAATACGGTTCTGGATTTGCCGGGCGCAACATCCTCGATATGCGGGATAAGATAAGGGAGTATATATTTTCCCAGATAGGTGATGGATGCTCTACTTCTGCTTGGTTCGACAACTGGCACCCTGCGGGCCCTCTTTCTAAATTATTGTCTGTCTGTGACATCCATGATGCGGGTTTCACTCCTGATACTAAGGTTGCTGAACTGGTTCTTAACGGATCTTGCGTTCGGCCTCATTGTTGGAGAGATTCCCATGGTGCTCTTCTTTCTCATAACCCTCCTACTATTTCCACGATAAACTCCTTTGGAGATCTAGAGACGGTCAACTCTCTCATTTCTCTGTTCGATCTGTGTGGCAGTCTATTCGCCCCTATCAATAACCGGTCTTTTGGTTTCATCTTGTTTGGTTCTCCCAGAACATCTCCAGACAGGCTTTCATTCTTTGGGTTGCTCTTAAAGACCGTCTTAAGACTCATGATAAAATCAAAATTTGGGACACTAATTCCAATCTCATTTGTGCTTTCTGCGAGGACTGTCCGGATTCCCTTTCCCATCTCTTCTTTGAATGCTCTTTCACTTCTTTGGTTTGGCATGACCTCCATCATGTCATGAATCTCTCCTTCTCCACTGATAGTTGGTCTAATATCATTAGTCAACTCAACCCCATTAATAAGAACAAGACCATTTGGTCCATCATTAGAAGACTTGTCTTTGAAAACTTGCACTAATGTTGATTTGGCTAAAATTATTTGGACCCTCCCTTAATTTTCTTCATCTGCGCTTTCTTTTTTCTCTGCTTGTTTTGGCTTGTATGGTTTGTTTGTTTTGCAGGTTGCTCTCCTTTTTGTTCTTGTTTGCTTATGGTTCCTTCTCTTGTTTTGGTTCCTAGTTTAGCTTGTTGTCCGTTAGGGCCTGTCCCGATGGATTTTCTGTTTTTTGGTGGGGAGTCCCCAGCCTTATATTGTATTTATTCTTTTTATTAATAAAATTTGCCAGAGGTGCCGCCCTCTTTACCCAAAAAAAAACTAGAAATCCCTAATAACATCATTTGCAACATTCAAAAACCCTAATCCATCACTTGAAAACTAGAAAACCCTAATAACATCATTTGCAACATTCAAAAACCCTAATCCATAATATGAAAACTACAAAACCCTAATAACATCATTTGTAACATTCAAAAACCCTAATCCATCATATGAAAACTAAAAAACCCTAATAAAATCATATGCAATATTCAAAAACCCTCATCCATCATATGAAAACTATAAAACTCTAATCCATCATATGAAAACTAGAAAACCCTTATAACATCAATTGCAACATTCAAAAACCTTAATCCATCATATGAAAACTTGAAAACCCTAATAACATCATTTGCACCATTCAAAAACCCTTATCCTTCATATGAAAACTAGAAAACCCTAATAACATCATTTGCAACATTCAAAAATCCTAATCCATTATATGAAAACTAGAAAACCCTAATCCATCATATGAAAACTAGAAAACTCTAATCCATCATATGAGAACTAGAAAACCCTAATAACAACATTTGCAACATTCAAAAACCCTTATCCGTCATATGAAAATAAGAAAACCCTAATCTATCATATGAAAACTGGAAACCCTAATAACATCATTTACAACATTCAAAAACCCTAATCCATCATATGAAAAATAGAAAGCCTTAATCCATCATATGAAAACTAGAAAACTCAAATAACATCATTTGCAACATTCAAAAACCCTAATCCATCATACGAATACTAGAAAACCCTAATAACATAATTTGCTTCATTCAAAAACCCCAATCCATCATATGAAAACTAGAAAACCCTAATAACATCATTTGCAACATTCAAAAACCCTAATCCATCAAATGAAAACTAGAAAACCCTAATCCATCATATGAAAAGTAGAAACCCCTAATAACATCATTTACAACATTCAAAAACACTAATCCATTATATGAAAACAAGAAAACCCTAATAACATCATTTGCAACATTCAAAAACCCTAATATATCATATGAAAACTAGAAAACCCTAATAACATCATTTACAACATTTAAAAACCCTAATCCATCATATGAAAACAAGTAAACCCTAATAACATCATTTGCAACATTAAAATACCCTAATCCATCAAATGAAAACTAGAAAACCCGAATCCATCATATGAAAACAAGAAAACCCTAATAACATCATTTGAAACATTCAAAAAACCTAATCCATCATATGAAAACTAGAAAACCCTAATCCATCATACAAAAACTAGAAAACCCTAATAACATCATTTGCAACATTCAAAAACCCTAATTAATCATATGAAAACTAGAAATCCCTAATCGATCATATGAAAACTAGAAAACCCTAATCCATCATCTGAAAACAAGAAATCACTAATAACATCATTTGCAACATTCAAAAACCCTAATCCATCATATGAAAACTAGAAAACCCTAATAACGTCATTTTCAACATTCAAAAACCCTAATCCATCATATGAAAACTAGAAAACTCTAATAACATCATTTGCAATATTCAAAAACCCTAATCCATCATATGAAAACTAGAAAACCCTAACCCATCATATGAAAACTAGAAATCCCTAATCCATCATATGAAAATTAGAAAACCCTAACAACATCATTTACAACATCCAAAAACCTTAATCCATCATATGAAAACTAGAAAACCCTAATCCATCATATGCAACATTTAAAAACCCTAATCCATCATATAAAAACTAGAAAACCCTAATCCATCATATGAAAACTAGAAAACCCTAATAACGTCATTTGCAACATTCAAAAACCTTAATCCATCATATGGAAACTTGAAAACCCTAATAACATCATTTGCAACATTCAAAAACCCTAATCCTTCATATGAAAACAAGAAAACCCTAATAACATCATTTGCAACATTCAAAAACCCTAATCCATCATACGAATACTAGAAAACCCTAATAAAATAATTTGCAACATTCAAAACCCTAATCCATCATATGAAAACTAGAAAATGCTAATCAATCATATGAAAACTAGAAAACCCTAATAACATCATTTGCAACATTCAAAAATCCTAATTCATCATTTGAAAACTTGAAAAATCTAATAACACCATTTATGACATTAAAAAACCATAATCCATCAAATGAAAACTAGAAAAGCCTAATAACATCATTTGCAACTTTCAAAAACCTTTATCCATCATTTGAAAACTAGAAAACCCTAATCCATCATCTGAAAACTAGAAACCCCTAATAACATCATTTACAACATTCAAAAACCCTAATCCATTATATGAAAACAAGAAAACCCTAATAACATCATTTGCAACATTCAAAAACCATAATCCATCATATGAAAACTAGAAAATCCAAATAACATCATTTGCAAAATCAAAAACCCTAATCCATCGTATGAAAACTAGAAAACCCTAATAGAATCATTTGCAACATTTAAAAACCCTAATCCATCATATGAGAACTAGAAAACCCTAATAACATCATTTGTAACATTCAAAAACTTTAATACATCATATGAAAACTAGAAAACCCTAATAACATCATTTACAACATTCAAAAATCCTAAACCATCATATGAAAACTAGAAAACCCTAATAACATCATTCGCAACATTCAAAAACCATAATCAATCATATGAAAACAAGAAAACCCTAATCCATCATATGAAAACTAGATAACCCTAATAACATCATTTGGAACATTCAAAAACACTAATCCGTCATATGAAAACTAGAAAACCCTAATAACATCATTTGCAACATTCAAAAACCCTAATCCATCATATGAAAACTAGAAAACCCTAATAACATCATTTACAACATTCAAAAACCCTAATCCATAATATGAAAACTAGAAAACCCTAATAACATCATTTGCAACATTCAAAAATCCTAATCCATCATATGAAAACTAAAAAACCCCAATAACATCATATGCAACATTCAAAAACCCTAATCCATCATATGAAAACTATAAAACTCTAATCCATCATATGAAAACTAGAAAACCCTTAAAACATCATTTGCAACATCCAAAAACCTTAATCCATCATATGAAAACTTGAAAACCCTAATAACATCATTTGCAACATTCAAAAACCCTTATCCTTCATATGAAAACTAGAAAACCCTAATAATATCATTTGCAACATTCAAAAATCCTAATCCATTATATGAAAACTAGAAAACCCTAATCCATCATATGAAAACTAGAAAACCCTAATCAATCATATGAAAACAAGAAAACCCCAATAAGATCATTTGCAACATTAAAATACCCTAATCCATCAAATGAAAACTAGAAAACCCGAATCCATCATATGAAAACAAGAAAACCCTAATAACATCATTTGCAACATTCAAAAACCCTAATCCATCATATGCAAACTAGAAAACCCTAATCCATCATACAAAAACTAGAAAACCCTAATAACATCATTTGCAACATTCAAAAACCCTAATTAATCATATGAAAACTAGAAAACCGTTATCCATCATATGAAAACTAGAAAACCCTAATCTATCATCTGAAAACTAGAAATCCCTAATAACATCATTTGCAACATTCAAAAACCCTAATCCATCATATGAAAGCTAGAAAACCCTAATAACATCATTTGCAACATTCAAAAACCCTAATCCATAATATGAAAACTAGAACACCCTAATAACATCATTTGTAACATTCAAAAACCCTAATCCATCATATGAAAACTAAAAAACCCTAATAAAATCATATGCAACATTCAAAAACCCTCATCCATCATATGAAAACTATAAAACTCTAATCCATCATATGAAAACTAGAAAACCCTTATAACATCATTTGCAACATTCAAAAACCTTAATCCATCATATGAAAACTTGAAAACCCTAATAACATCATTTGCACCATTCAAAAACCCTTATCCTTCATATGAAAACTAGAAAACCCTAATAACATCATTTGCAACATTCAAAAATCCTAATCCATTATATGAAAACTTGAAAACCCTAATCCATCATATGAAAACTAGAAAACTAAAACCCTAATCCAGAAAACCACTTCTCTCTCTCTAAGCAATCTCTACGTTTTTAAGCAATTTTTATGTTTTTAAGTTTTTAATTTAATTATGGCTGGTGTTTCACCAGGCATAATTCCTGGTTCAGATCAATGTTTGGAAAATGAAAATGTATTACAAAATCAAAATCTTATGTTTTCTGCACATGGTTTTACTGATCATGAAATTACTTTCAATTTGGTTGAAAAAAAATTAAAAAACATAAAAACAAAACAACCATGTTCTTTCAAACAACTTCACAGAGGCATAATAAAAAAAGAAATCTTTTTTAAACCACAAACACATTACAGATTTAGCTGCTGGAAATGAAATACATCTACATTCACAAAATAATCTAGATAAATATAAACAATATGGAGTCTATGTTGCAGCAACGACTGAATTCAATGATGGTTTGGAGAAGTGTGCATCGACTCAAATGGGTGATACTATCAAACCGGTTGCAAAACCTTTTGGATAAAATGATGTTGAAGTTGATGATCTTGAAAGGAATGAAGGAATGGTCACGGATTACTCTTCTGAAGAAGACAAAGGTCAAGATGATGCATCATTTGATAATAATATGGCTCAACCGTCTTCCAAGAATGATGACTACTTGCTTCCTCATCTTGCACCCTTAACTTCGACACTTGGGGAAGTAATTAAAAAAAGTAACCTCATGAACGTGTACGGTGATCAAGATCATTCTCAATATGTTCAAGGAAACTATCTTACCGAAGCTGCTATCCATGATAACCGTGAAGCTCATGCAACAAAGGTGATGAACACCATCATCAACACTACATCTTGCATTGGTGAAGGTCGCGATTCTGCAGTCCATGGTGATCGTGAAGGTCACGCACCAACAGCCATGAACATGATCGACCAAGGGAACGAAGATCAAGGTCATGAAGCGCGTTGTTACAATCTCCCAACGGTCAACAAACATTCTTCGTGCATTGATGAAGGTATAACATCCGATAACTCGCATTTGTTTTATACTACTTGTCTTTTGAATGTGGATGGTGAATTAGTTTATGAAAAGGGTAGTCAAAAGGTTAGTCAAAAGTATAAAGCAAAGAATAAGGTGGGAGACAATACTCATTGTACTAGTTTAATGGGAGACAAGGAGGCACATGGGGGAGACAATAATAATTTCATTAGTTTAATGGGAGACAAGGAGGTAGACTTATCTTCCACAAAGGCATCGGCCGATCCTAGTACTACCAATGGCAATGGGTCAAAAATTGAGACTAAAAACTTGGATAATCTTCATTCAATCTTGGGCCTCCCTATCCTTTCTTCCAATTTGGGCCAACAAAAAAATACCTTTCCTTTTAATAGACCAAATTATCTTAAGCCCAATTCCTATATTAATAATAAATGGGCTAATAATATTAGGCCTTTTAATACCAAAAACAATTTAATTCGCAAACCCGATAACTCTTCCACTGTTAATTCTAGGTTTGGTAATGTAGAAGACGTTGGTCATTTACATAAGTCTAACAACCATAGTAACATTAATGGTAAGATGGAAGCAACAGACAAAAAGTTAAATGCTTGGTCCACTAAATTACCTCTGCTAGTTAACTCTCAAGCTAACATTTTGAGTGGTCCCAAAAAACATTCTAGCGACAAGTTTCGCTTCATTCCTAATATTAGTAATGATATTAATGTACCCGTAGATATCCCGATCAATATTGTTAATAAGATATGTGAGACTCATGCTCGGACCATTTGTGGTTATTTTGTTGGATGTAAAATGAACTATTCGGATGTGCGGCTTCTAGCCTCTAAGATGTGGTTAAAACATGGGCTTGAGGACGTATTCCTAAATGGTAATGGTATATATCTATTTAAATTTAACAATGACCAAGGTCTTCAACATGTTATAACCCACGGCCCATGGACTTTTAGGAGTGCCCCCATTGTCATGCAAAAATGGAGACCCGGTCTTAGCATTCATAGAAACAAACATGACAAACTCCCGCTATGGTTTAAAATCCATGACATCCCTTATGAGACTTGGAGTGAGGAAGGATTAAGCCATATTGCCTCTAAAATTGGAAAGCCACTTGCTATGGACTCTTATACGGCTAATATGTGCACTTATGCAGCTGGTAAAGCTGTTTATGCTCGTGTCCTTCTAGAGGTCCCCACTCGACCCACTTGGGTTGACAAAGTGATTATCCGAATTCCTGATCCTGAAACCCTAGAGTTTTCTACCCATACGCTTAGAGTTGAATATGAATGGAAACCTCCTATGTGCTCTCACTGTAACGTGTTTGGCCATGAAACACATGTTTGTATGCATGTTATTGTTAAAACTAATACTACTTCTATTGCTAAACATATGGATACCTCTACCATTAATAAGGATAACCATGAACAACCAATTAGAGATATAAATAATGATTTTACTATGGTTTCGAATAAGAAAAATACTTCAAAACATGTCTCTAATAATGGTAAAAATAAAAATGAATCTTCTAAAAGCAATACGATTAGAAAATACAATAACAAAAAGAAAGATAACTCTGTTTCCAATATTAAATACAATTTAAAAACATTTAGAAATAATAAGCGATCTGAGAACAACACAGTGCATTATAATAATCAACCCCCTATGCCCCCACATTCTTCTAATCCACCCTTCAAGAGTAAAGAGACTTTTGTTGGTTTCCCGAGCCCTATCCTTCGAATTTCTTCATCGAAGCCCCTAAAACAGTCTATATCTAACACTCCTATTTTTAACGCGTTCTCCATTCTAGAGGCTTGTTCCTCTGAAGTGAAAGATATTCCCTCTACTTCTTACCCCTTGCCCCCTACTGGTGCTCATTCCCATTCTACTCCTGTTGATTTTGATCCTGATGCCGATGACCTAATCAAAGACGATAATTCCTTTGAGGTCGACTCTGATGATGGTGACACTGCCCAGTTCATTGCTAATGACACTGGACCCCATAATGATCAATCTATGATAGCTCCGGAGACCAAGCAGATGGATCCCACTACTTTAGCTGTTTCCATATGACGCACATCGCTGCATGGAATACTCGCGGTCTCTGTAAGCATTCGCATCAGAAAGCTTTGAGAGATCTTATTCGCGATCAAAATCTCAATATTTGTGCGTCCATCGAAACTCGTGCTGACTTCTCTAATCATCCTCTTATTTGTACGAGTGCTTTTGGCTCCTGGTCTTGGTCGTCTAACGGTTTTTTTAGCCCTAGAGGGACTAGAATTATGGTAGCTTGGGACCCCATGGCTATTGATATGATGCTTCTTGTCTTAAATGATCAGGTTATGCATTTCTACGTTAAAATCCGTGCTTCTAATAAATCTTTCTTCTGCTCTTTCGTTTATGCTCAAAATAATCACATCCTTCGTCGCTCCCTTTGGCATTCTCTTTCTGCCCATAAGAAAGTGGTTAAAGATGCCCCTTGGATCCTTTTGGGTGATTTCAATGTTGGTCTTGACATGAAAGATAGCACCTCTGGGACTTCTGTTATCTCTCGTGCCATGGAGGATTTCAGGGACTGTGTTAATCGGATGGAGATGGAGGACCTTAACTATAAAGGTCTCTATTACACCTGGACAAAGTCTCCTAATGGTAACGGTGGGATCCTCAAAAAAATTGACCATGTCATGGGAAATCCTAGTTTCGTTGCCTCTTTCCCCTCTGCTTCTGTCAGTTTTCTCCCCTATCGTTCTTCTGACCATACTCCTGCGGTGGTTTCTCTTCCCAGTAGGTATACGTTCAGGGCGAAACCGTTCAAATTCCCTAATTTCCTGACTTATAAGGAAGATTTCAAGCAGGTTATTGCGGATTCTTGGAATTCCAATATACCTGGATATAGGATGTATAAGGTTTTCCAAAACCTTGAAAGCTTAAAAAAACCTTTGCGTCTTCTTCTTCGTAGACAGGGCAACATCTTTTCTAAGGTTATCTCCCTCCGTACTGAACTTGATAGAATTCAGATTGCTCTGGATCGGGACCCTTTCAATAAGGATCTTCGTGAAGAACATTGTAGATATCTCCTTGCTTATAACGAGGCTACCCTTGATGAAGAGTGGTTTCTGAAACAAAAGGCCAAGGTTGACTAGCTGCGTGAGGGAGATAAAAATTCTGGATTTTTCCACAAAACGGTTAGAAGCCGCTTATCTCGTAGTCGTATTGATTCTATCCAGGACGGTCATGGAAACTGGATAACGGGAAATGACCTTCCTAACCTTTTTGTTTCCCACTTTCAAAATTTCTTAGGTTTTGCCTACCCTTCCATTCCTATTCGTGACCCTTGTTCCCTTTTCTCTAATAAGCTATCCCCTATCCAGTCTGCCGCCATGCTTACTCCGGTTACGGATGAGGAGATCAAGGGTGTCATGTTCCAAATGGGAGATGATAAAGCCCCTGGTCCAGATGGCTTCTCGGCTAAGTTCTTCAAGTCTGCTTGGGATATTGTGGGTACTGATGTTTGCTTGGCGGTTAAGGAGTTTTTTTCGTCTGGAAAACTCCTTAAGTCTTTCAACAACACCGTACTTGCTCTCATCCCTAAGGTTGACTCCCCTTCCAAAGTCACTGATTTTCGTCCTATAGCATGCTTTAATGTTATTTACAAATGTATCAGCAAGATTATCGCGGACCGTATCAAGAATCATCTCTCTTGTTTGGTTAATGATAACCAGTCTGCTTTCATCCCTGGTCGTTTGATCTCCGACAACGTTCTTCTTGTCCACGAGCTCATGCGGGATTATCATCGCCAACGAGGACCACCAAGGTGTGCTTTTAAAGTCGATATTCAAAAAGCTTACGACACCGTCGACTGGTCTTTTCTTTGCAACATCTTGTTTGGATTTGGTTTCCCCGAGCGTATGATTAACTGGATAATGACATGTGTTTCCACTACGGCTTACTCAGTGAGTATCAATGGTAACATACATGGTTTTTTCGACGGTAAAAGGGGCCTTCGCCAAGGTGACCCTCTCTCTCCCTATCTCTTCACTCTTGTTATGGTGGTCCTTAACCTTATGCTCAAGAGAAAAATTTCCGAATCCGATTCGTTTAAATTCCACCGTCAACGTGAGGAACATAATATCACACATTTATGTTTTGCCGATGATCTTCTACTCTTCTCTCATGGGGATAGATCTTCAGTAAGCATCATATGTGACTCCCTTGCTGAATTCTCTGGGGTTTCTGGGCTCCATCCGAATGTTGCGAAAAGCGAAGCCTTTTATTGCAATGTTGGTGATAGAACTAGGGCTGCTATAGACCATATGGTTGGGTTCACTGAGGGATCTTTCCCTGTCTGATACCTTGGCATCCCTCTTATCACCACCCGTCTTGCCCACAAGGACTGTAAAGGTCTTGTTGATAAAGTCAAATGCAGGATTAATGACTGGAAAAACAAAACTCTCTCCTTTGCTGGACGTCTTCAGCTTATTCTTTCTGTTCTTTCTTCTATGCAAATCTATTGGGCTTCTGTTTTTATTCTCCCTAAATCTATTTCTAAAGATATTGAGAAACTCATGAGGGGTTTCCTCTGGTGCCATGGTGAGTTGAAACGTGGTAATGCCAAAGTTTCCTGGAAAACTATGTGTCTCCCTAAGGAACATGGTGGACTTGGAATCCGCAATCTTGCAGTTTGGAATGTTGCCCTTATGGCTTCTCATGTTTGGAGACTCCTCTCTAAGAAGGATTCCTTATGGGTCAAGTGGATCCATTCTTACCGTCTCTGTGGCCTTAACTTTTGGGATGCACCCAAAAAATACGGTTCAGGTTTTGCTTGGCGAAACATCCTTGATATGCGAAGTAAGATAAGAGATTTTATTGTCTCCAAGATAGGTGATGGGTCCTCTACATCCGCTTGGTTCGATAACTGGCATCCTGTTGGTCCCCTCTCTAAATTCATTTCTGCCCGTCAAATTAGGGCAGCGGGATTCAATCTTGATAGTAAGGTTGCAGACGTTGTCAACAATGGATCTTGGGTTGAGCACGGTCTATGGAGGGACACACATCATAATCTTCTTCCTCAAAACCCTCCTTCTCTATCCCCATCCGTTCCTGATAAACTCCAATGGAGATCTAGTGACGGTAATCTTTCTGATTTTTCTGTGCGTTCTGTTTGGCATTCTATTCGCCCCTATGATCAGCCTGTAGATTGGTATCATCTGGTTTGGTTCTCCCAGAATATCCCTAGACATGCATTCATTCTATGGGTTGCTCTTAAAAATCGTCTTAAAACTCATGATAAAATCAAAATCTGGGAAACTAACTCCAATCTCATCTGTGCCTTCTGTGGGGATTGTGCTGATTCCCTTTCCCATCTTTTCTTTGAGTGTTCTTTCCCCTCTATGGTTTGGCATGATCTTCAACATGTAATGAATATCTCCGTCCCCACTGATAGATGCTCCGATATCATTAATCAATTCAAGCCCGTCTCTAAGATTAAAACCATTTGGTCTATCATTAGAAGACTTGTGCTTGCTGGAGCAGTTTACTACATTTGGCAGGAAAGAAATTTTCGAATTTTCAAAAAAACAAAAAGATCGTATCATGCAGTCGTTAATAATGTTAAGGATGATATCCGCTGTAGACTACTAAGTCTTTCTATGAAACCATGCACTAATGTTAATTTGGCTAAAAAGATATGGACCATCCCTTAACATTCCTCATATTGCTTGTATTTCTCTCTGCTTGTATGGCGTGTTTTTTGCAGGTGGTGTTCCTTTATGATATTGTTATGTTCCGATTACCATGTATTGTTTTTGGTTTTTAGTTTAGCTTTGTTGTCCTTTGGGGCCTGTCCCGATGGATTTTCTGTTTTTTTTTTTGGTGGGGAGTCCCCAGCCTCTTATTGTATTTATTCTTTTTATTAATAAAATTTGCCTGAGGTACCGTCCTCTTTACCAAAAAAAAAACTAGAAAACTCTAATCCATCATATGAGAACTAGAAAACCCTAATAACATTATTTGCAACATTCAAAAACCCTTATCTGTCATATGAAAATAAGAAAACCCTAATCTATCATATGAAAACTGGAAACCCTAATAACATCATTTACAACATTCAAAAACCCTAATCCATCGTATGAAAACTAGAAAGCCCTAATCCATCATATGAAAACTAGAAAACCCAAATAACATCATTTGCAACATTCAAAAACCCTAATCCATCATACGAATACTAGAAAACCCTAATAACATAATTTGCGTCATTCAAAAACCCTTATCCATCATATGAAAACTAGAAAACCCTAATAACATCATTTGCAACATTCAAAAACCCTAATCCATCATATGACAACTAGAAAACCCTAATCCATTATATGAAAACAAGAAAACCCTAATAACATCATTTGCAACATTCAAAAACCAAAAATCTATCATATGAAAACTAGAAAACCCTAATAACATCATTTGTAGCATTTAAAAACCCTAATCCATCATATGAAAACAAGAAAACCCTAATAACATCATTTGCAACATTAAAATACCCTAATCCATCAAATGAAAACTAGAAAACCCGAATCCATCATATGAAAACAAGAAAACCCTAATAACATCATTTGCAACATTCAAAAAACCTAATCCATCATATGAAAACTAGAAAACCGTAATCCATCATATGAAAACTAGAAAACCCTAATCCATCATCTGAAAACAAGAAATCCCTAATAACATCATTTGCAACATTCAAAAACCCTACTCCATCATATGAAAACTAGAAAACCCTAATAACGTCATTTGGAACATTCAAAAACCCTAATCCATCATATGAAAACTAGAAAACTCTAATAACATCATTTGTAATATTCAAAAACCCTAATCTATCATATGAAAACTAGAAAACCCTAACCCATCATATGAAAACTAGAAATCCCTAATCCATCATATGAAAACTAGAAAACCCTAACAACATCATTTACAACATCCAAAAACCCTAATCCATCATATGAAAACTAGAAAACCCTAATCCATCATATGCAACATTTAAAAACCCTAATCCATCATATGAAAACTAGAAAACCCTAATCCATCATATGAAAACTAGAAAAACCTAATAACGTCATTTGCAACATTCAAAAACCTTAATCTATCATATGGAAACTTGAAAACCCTAATAACATCATTTGCAACATTCAAAAACCCTAATCCTTCATATGAAAACAAGAAAAGCCTAATAACATCATTTGCAACTTTCAAAAACCTTAACCCATCATTTGAAAACTAGAAAACTCTAATCCATCATCTGAAAACTAGAATCCCCTAATAACATCATTTACAATATTCAAAAACCCTAATCCATTATATGAAAACAAGAAAACCCTAATAACATCATTTGCAACATTCAAAAACCATAATCCATCATATGAAAAATAGAAAATCCTAATAACTTCATTTGTAAAATCAAAAACCCTAATCCATCGTATGAAAACTAGAAAACCCTAATAGAATCATTTGCAACATTTAAAAACCCTAATCCATCATATGAAAACTAGAAAACCCTAATCCATCATATGAAAACTAGAAAACCCTAATAACATCATTTGCAACATTCAAAAACTTTAATACATCATATGAAAACTAGAAAACCCTAATAACATCATTTACAACATTTAAAAACCCTAAACCATCATATGAAATCTAGAAAACCCTAATAACATCATTTACAACATTCAAAAACCCTAACCCATCATATGAAAACTAGAAAACCCTAATAACGTCATTCGCAACATTCAAAAACCATAACCCATCATATGAAAACAAGAAAACCCTAATCCATCATATGAAAACTAGAAAACCCTAATAACATCATCTGGAACATTCAAAAACACTAATTCGTCATATGAAAACTAGAAAACCCTAATAACATCATTTGCAACATTCAAAGACCCTAATCCATCATATGAAAAATAGAAAATCCTAATAACTTCATTTGTAAAATCAAAAACCCTAATCCATCGTATGAAAACTAGAAAACCCTAATAGAATCATTTGCAACATTTAAAAACCCTAATCCATCATATGAAAACTAGAAAACCCTAATCCATCATATGAAAACTAGAAAACCCTAATAACATCATTTGCAACATTCAAAAACTTTAATACATCATATGAAAACTAGAAAACCCTAATAACATCATTTACAACATTCAAAAACCCAAAACCATCATATGAAAACTAGAAAACCCTAATAACATCATTTACAACATTCAAAAGCCCTAAACCATCATATGAAAACTAGAAAACCCTAATAATGTCATTCGCAACATTCAAAAACCATAACCCATCATATGAAAACAAGAAAACCCTAATCTATCATATGAAAACTAGAAAACCCTAATAACATCATCTGGAACATTCAAAAACACTAATTCGTCATATGAAAACTAGAAAACCCTAATAACATCATTTGCAACATTCAAAGACCCTAATCCATCATATGAAAACTAGAAAACCCTAATAACATCATTTACAACATTCAAAAACCCTAAACCATCATATGAAAACTAGAAAACCCTAATAACATCATATGCAACATTCAAAAACCCTAATCCATCATATGAAAACTATAAAACTCTAATCCATCATATGAAAACTAGAAAACCCTTAAAACATCATTTGCAACATTCAAAAACCTTAATCCATCATATGAAAACTTGAAAACCCTAATAACATCATTTGCAACATTCAAAAACCCTTATCCTTCATATGAAAACTAGAAAACCCTAATAACAGCATTTGCAACATTCAAAAGCCCTAATCCATCATATGAAAACTAGAAAACTCTAATAACATCATTTGTAATATTCAAAAACTCTAATCCATCATATGAAAACTAGAAATCCCTAACCCATCATATGCAAACTAGAAATCCCTAATCCATCATATGAAAACTAGAAAACCCTAACAACATCATTTACAACATCCAAAAACCCTAATCCATCATATGAAAACTAGAAAACCCAAATCCATCATATGCAACATTTAAAAACCCTAATCCATCATATGAAAACTAGAAAACCCTAATCCATCATATGAAAACTAGAAAAACCTAATAATGTCATTTGCAACAATCAAAAACCTTAATCTATCATATGGAAACTTGAAAACGCTAATAACATCATTTGCAACATTCAAAAATCCTAATCCTTCATATGAAAACAAGAAAAGCCTAATAACATCATTTGCAACTTTCAAAAACCTTAATCCATCATTTGAAAACTAGAAAACCCTAATCCATCATCTGAAAACTAGAAACCCCTAATAACATCATTTACAACATTCAAAACCCCTAATCCATTATATATAAACAAGAAAACCCTAATAACATCATTTGCAACATTCAAAAACCATAATCCATCATATGAAAAATAGAAAATCCTAATAACATCATTTGTAAAATCAAAAACCCTAATCCATCGTATGAAAACTAGAAAATCCTAATAGAATCATTTGCAACATTTAAAAACCCTAATCCATCATATGAAAACTAGAAAACCCTAATCCATCATATGAAAACTAGAAAACCATAATAACATCAATTGCAACATTCAAAAACTTTAATACATCATATGAAAACTAGAAAACCCTAATAACATCATTTACAAAATTCAAAAACCCTAAACCATCATATGAAAACTAGAAAACCCTAATAACATCATTCGCAACATTCAAAAACCATAACCCATCATATGAAAACAAGAAAACCCTAATCCATCATATGAAAACTAGAAAACCCTAATAACATCATTTGGAACATTCAAAAACACTAATTCGTCATATGAAAACTAGAAAACCCTAATAACATCATTTGCAACATTCAAAGACCCTAATCCATCATATGAAAACCAGAAAACCCTAATCCATCATATGAAAACTAAAAAACCCTAATCCATCATCTGAAAACTAGAAAACCCTAACAACATCATTTGTAACATTCAAAAACCCTAATCCATCATATGAAAACTAGAAAACCCTAATAACATCATTTACAACATTCAAAAACCCTAATCCATAATGTGAAAACTAGAAAGCCCTAATAACATCATTTGCAACATTCAAAAATCCTAATCCATCATATGAAAACTAAAAAACCCCAATAACATCATATGCAACATTCAAAAACCCTAATCCATCATATGAAAACTATAAAACTCTAATCCATCATATGAAAACTAGAAACCCTTAAAACATCATTTGCAACATTCAAAAATCTTAATCCATCATATGAAAACTTGAAAACCCTAATAACATCATTTGCAACATTCAAAAACCCTTATCCTTCATATGAAAACTAGAAAACCCTAATAACATCATTTGCAACATTCAAAAATCCTAATCCATTATATGAAAACTAGAAAACCCTAATCCATCATATGAAAACTAGAAAACTCTAATCCAACATATGATAACTAGAAAACCCTAGTAACATCATTTGGAACATTCAACAACCCTATTCCATCATATGAAAATAAGAAAACCCTAATCTATCATATGAAAACTGGACACCCTAATAACATCATTTACAACATTCAAAAACCCTAATCCATCATATGAAAACTAGAAAACCCTAATAACATCATTTGCAACATTCAAAAACCCTAATCTATCATACGAATACTAGAAAACCCTAACAACATAATTTGCAACATTCAAAAACCCTAATCCATCATATGAAAACTAGAAAACCCTAATAACATCATTTACAGCATTCAAAAACCCTAATCCATCATATGAAAACTAGAAAACCCAAATAACATCATTTACAACATTCAAAAACCCTAATCCATAATATGAAAACTAGAAAACCATAATAACATCATTTGCAGCATTCAAAAATCCTAATCCATCATATGAAAACTAAAAAACCCCAATAACATCATATGCAACATTCAAAAACCCTAATCCATCATATGAAAACTATAAAACTCTAATCCATCATATGAAAACTAGAAAACCCTTAAAACATCATTTGCAACATTCAAAAACCTTAATCCATCTTATGAAAACTTGAAAATCCTAATAACATCATTTGCAACATTCAAAAACCCTTATCCTTCATATGAAAACTAGAAAAACCTAATAATATCATTTGCAACATTCAAAAATCCTAATCCATTATATGAAAACTAAAAAACCCTAATCCATCAAATGAAAACTAGAAAACTCTAATCCATCATATGAGAACTAGAAAACCCTAACAACATAATTTGCAACATTCAAAAACCCTAATCCATCATATGAAAACTAGAAAACCCTAATAACATCATTTGCAACATTCAAAAACCCTAATCCATCATATGAAAACTAGAAAACCCTAATCCATCATATAAAAAGTAGAAAACCCTAATAACATCATTTACAACATTCAAAAACACTAATCCATTAAATGAAAACAAGAAAACCCTAATAACATCATTTGCAACATTCAAAAACCCTAATCCATCATATGAAAACTAGAAAACCCTAATAACATCATTTGCAACATTCAAAAATCCTAATCAATCATATGAAAACAAGAAAACCCCAATAAGATCATTTGCAACATTAAAATACCCTAATCCATCAAATGAAAACTAGAAAACCCGAATCCATCATATGAAAACAAGAAAACCCTAATAACATCATTTACAACATTCAAAAACACTAATCCATTAAATGAAAACAAGAAAACCCTAATAACATCATTTACAACATTCAAAAACACTAATCCATTAAATGAAAACAAGAAAACCCTAACAACATAATTTGGAACATTCAAAAACCCTAATCCATCATATGAAAACTAGAAAACCCTAATAACATCATTTGCAACATTCAAAAACCCTAATCCATCATATGAAAACTAGAAAACCCAAATAACATCATTTACAACATTCAAAAACCCTAATCCATAATATGAAAACTAGAAAACCATAATAACATCATTTGCAGCATTCAAAAATCCTAATCCATCATATGAAAAATAAAAAACCCCAATAACATCATATGCAACATTCAAAAACCCTAATCCATCATATGAAAACTATAAAACTCTAATCCATCATATGAAAACTAGAAAACCCTTAAAACATCATTTGCAACATTCAAAAACCTTAATCCATCATATGAAAACTTGAAAACCCTAATAACATCATTTGCAACATTCAAAAACCCTTATCCTTCATATGAAAACTAGAAAAACCTAATAATATCATTTGCAACATTCAAAAATCCTAATCCATTATATGAAAACTAAAAAACCCTAATCCATCATATGAAAACTAGAAAACTCTAATCCATCATATGAGAACTAGAAAACCCTAACAACATAATTTGCAACATTCAAAAACCCTAATCAATCATATGAAAACTAGAAAACCCTAATAACATCATTTGCAACATTCAAAAACCCTAATCCATCATATGAAAACTAGAAAACCCTAATCCATCATATGAAAAGTAGAAAACCCTAATAACATCATTTACAACATTCAAAAACACTAATCCATTAAATGAAAACAAGAAAACCCTAATAACATCATTTGCAACATTCAAAAACCCTAATCCATCATATGAAAACTAGAAAACCCTAATAACATCATTTGCAACATTCAAAAATCCTAATCAATCATATGAAAACAAGAAAACCCCAATAAGATCATTTGCAACATTAAAATACCCTAATCCATCAAATGAAAACTTGAAAACCCGAATCCATCATATGAAAACAAGAAAACCCTAATAACATCATTTGCAACATTCAAAAAACCTAATCCATCATATGAAAACTTGAAAACCCTAATAACATCATTTGCAACATTCAAAACCCCTTATCCGTCATATGAAAATAAAAAAACCCTAATCTATCATATGAAAACTGGAAACCCTAATAACATCATTTACAACATTCAAAAACCCTAATCCATCGTATGAAAACTAGAAAGCCCTAATCCATCATATGAAAACTAGAAAACCCAAATAACATCATTTGCGACATTCAAAAACCCTAATCCATCATACGAATACTAGAAAACCCTAATAACATAATTTGCTTCATTCAAAAACCCTAACCATCATATGAAAACTAGAAAACCCTAATAACATCATTTGCAACATTCAAAAACCCTAATCCATCATATGAAAACTAGAAAACCCTAATCCATCATATGAAAAGTAGAAACCCCTAATAACATCTTTTACAACATTCAAAAACACTAATCCATTATATGAAAACAAGAAAACCCTAATAACATCATTTGCAACATTCAAAAACCCAAATCTATCATATGAAAACTAGAAAACCATAATAACATCATTTGCAACATTTAAAAACCCTAATCCATCATACGAAAACAAGAAAACCCTAATAACATCATTTGCAACATTAAAATACCCTAATCCATCAAATGAAAACTAGAAAACCCGAATCCATCATATGAAAACAAGAAAACCCTAATAACATGATTTGCAACATTTAAAAAACCTAATCCATCATATGAAAACTAGAAAACCCTAATCCATCATACAAAAACTAGAAAACCCTAATAACATCATTTGCAACATTCAAAAACCATAATTAATCATATGAAAACTAGAAAACCCTAATCCATCATATGAAAACTAGAAAACCCTAATCCATCATCTGAAAACAAGAAATCCCTAATAACATCATTTGCAACATTCAAAAACCCTAATCCATCGTATGAAAACTAGAAAACCCTAATAACGTCATTTGCAACATTCAAAAACCCTAATCCATCATATGAAAACTAGAAAACTCTAATAACATCATTTGTAATATTCAAAAACCCTAATCCATCATATGAAAACTAGAAAACCCTAACCCATGATATGAAAACTAGAAATCCCTAATCCATCATATGAAAACTAGAAAACCCTAACAACATCATTTACAACATCCAAAAACCCTAATCCATCATATGAAAACTAGAAAACCCTAATCCATCATATGCAACATTTAAAAACCCTAATCCATCCTATGAAAACTAGAAAACCCTAATAACGTCATTTGCAACATTCAAAAACCTTAATCTATCATATGGAAACTTGAAAACCCTAATAACATCATTTGCAACATTCAAAAACCCTAATTCTTCATATGAAAACAAGAAAAGCCTAATAACATCATTTGCAACTTTCAAAAACCTTAATCCATCATTTGAAAACTAGAAAACCCTAATCCATCATCTGAAAACTAGAAACCCATAATAACATTATTTACAACATTCAAAAACCCTAATCCATTATATGAAAACAAGAAAACCCTAATAACATCATTTGCAACATTCAAAAACCATAATCCATCATATGAAAAATAGAAAATCCTAATAACATCATTTGTAAAATCAAAAACCCTAATCCATCGTATGAAAACTCGAAAACCCTAATAGAATCATTTGCAACATTTAAAAACCCTAATCCATCATATGAAAACTACAAAACCCTAATCCATCATATGAAAACTAGAAAACCCTAATAACATCATTTGCAACATTCAAAACCTTTAATACATCATATGAAAACTAGAAAACCCTACTAACATCATTTACAACATTCAAAAACCCTAAACCATCATATGAAAACTAGAACCCTAATAACATCATTTACAACATTCAAAAACCCTAAACCATCATATGAAAACTAGAAAACCCTAATAACATCATTCGCAACATTCAAAAACCATAACCCATCATATGAAAACAAGAAAACCCTAATCCATCATATGAAAACTAGAAAACCCTAATAACATCATTTGGAACATTCAAAAACACTAATTCGTCATATGAAAACTAGAAAACCATAATAATATCATTTGCAACATTCAAAGACCCTAATCCATCAGATGAAAACTAGAAAACCCTAATCCATCATATGAAAACTAAAAAACCCTAATCCATCATCTGAAACCTAGAAAACCCTAATAACATCATTTACAATATTCAAAAACCCTAATCCATAATTTGAAAACTAGAAAACCCTAATAACATCATTTGCAACATTCAAAAATCCTAATCCATCATATGAAAACTAAAAAACCCCAATAACATCATCATATGCAACATTCAAAAACCCTAATCCATCATATGAAAACTATAAAACTGTAATCCATCATATGAACACTAGAAAACCCTTCAAACATCATTTGCAACATTCAAAAACCTTAATCCATCATATGAAAACTTGAAAACCCTAATAACATCATTTGCAACATTCAAAAACCCTTATCGTTCATATGAAAACTAGAAAACCCTAATAACATCATTTGCAACATTCTAAAATCCTAATCCATTATATGAAAACTAGAAAACCCTAATCCATCATATGAAAACTAGAAAACTCTAATCCATCATATGAGAACTAGAAAACCCTAATAACATCATTTGCAATATTCAACAACCCTAATCCATCATATGAAAATAAGAAAACCCTAATCTATCATATGAAAACTGGACACCCTAATAACATCATTTACAACATTCAAAAACCCTAATCCATCATATGAAAACTAGAAATCCCTAATAACATAATTTGCAACATTCAAAAACCCTAATCCATCATACGAATACTTGAAAACCCTAATAACATAATTTACAGCATTCAAAAACCCTAATCCATCATATGAAAACTAGAAAACCCTAATAACATCATTTGCAACATTCAAAATCCCTAATCCATCATATGAAAACTAGAAAACCCTAATAACATCATTTACAACATTCAAACACCCTAATCCATAATATGAAAACTAGAAAACCATAATAACATCATTTGCAACATTTAAAAATCCTAATCCATCATATGAAAACTAAAAAACCCCAATAACATCATATGCAACATTCAAAAACCCTAATCCATCATATGAAAACTATAAAACTCTAATCCATCATATGAAAACTAGAAAACCCTTAAAACATCATTTGCAACATTCAAAAACCTTAATCCATCATATGAAAACTTGAAAACCCTAATAGCATCATTTGCAACATTCAAAAACCCTTATCCTTCATATGAAAACTAGAAAACCCTAATAATATCATTTGCAATATTCAAAAATCCTAATCCATTATATGAAAACTAGAAAACCCTAATCCATCATATGAAAACTAGAAAACTCTAATCGATCATATGAGAACTAGAAAACCCTAACAACATAATTTGCAACATTCAAAAACCCTAATCCATCATATGAAAACTAGAAAACCCTAATAACATCATTTGCAACATTCAAAAACCCTAATCCATCATATGAAAACTAGAAAACCCTAATCCATCATATGAAAAGTAGAAAACCCTAATAACATCATTTACAACATTCAAAAACACTAACCCATTAAATGAAAACAAGAAAACCCTAATAACATCATTTGCAACATTCAAAAACCCTAATCTATCATATGAAAACTAGAAAACCCTAATAACATCATTTGCAACATTCAAAAACCCTAATCAATCATATGAAAACAAGAAAACCCCAATAAGATCATTTGCAACATTAAAATACCTAATCCATCAAATGAAAATTAGAAACCCGAATCCATCATATGAAAACAAGAAAACCCTAATAACATCATTTGCAACAATCAAAAAACCTAATCCATCATATGAAAACTTGAAAACCCTAATAACATCATTTGCACCATTCAAAAACCCTTATCCTTCATATGAAAACTAGAAAACCCTAATAACATCATTTGCAACATTCAAAAATCCTAATCCATTATATGAAAACTAGAAAACCCTAATCCATCATATGAAAACTAGAAAACTCTAATCCATCATATGAGAACTAGAAAACCCTAATAACATTATTTGCAACATTCAAAAACCCTTAACCGTCATATGAAAATAAGAAAACCCTAATCTATCATATGAAAACTGGAAACCCTAATAACATCATTTACAACATTCAAAAACCCTAATCCATCGTATGAAAACTAGAAAGCCCTAATCCAGCATATGAAAACTAGAAAACCTAAATAACATCATTTGCAACATTCAAAAACCCTAATCCATCATACGAATACAAGAAAACCCTAATAACATAATTTGCTTCATTCAAAACCCTAATCCATCATATGTGTAACGCTTGGTTTCTCAAAAATGAATTACACCTTAATCTTCTCACATTATAACAGCATTAAAGGGTGTAACTCAATTTAAGAAACAAGTATTACAAAGCTGTTACCAAAAACATAGTTTAAGTCCTAAACTATTTACAACAAGTGTTTACAATCGTTATTAAAAAAAACCGGGTCAATTACATATTCAAAACAACAAGTAAATTCAAGTCCAAGGTCCAAAGTCCAGCTATCCATCCATGTTTCGTTTCCCGTGGTGTCCACTACCAGAACCTATCACAAACAATATTAACAAACAATATATGAGCTTCAAGAGCTCAGTGAGTAAATAAAGATCGATCGAATTATATCATCCAATATCTCGCTTAGGTTAATCTCAAATGACTATCTCAGCCATTAGTGTGTCACACACACTATAACTTTTTGATCCGAACACTCATAATTGGTTTTTACTCAATCAATCGAATATAGCATACTTCTTATCTGCAACAAACATCCCAACAAAACATAATTCATCTAATAAACAACTACTCACCTGTTGTCGGGTTATTCTGTGGAACTCCTGAACCGCGTGTGTCCTGCTCCTGTCTAGCCTTAGCTGTACCATAATATCTCAGGTCAAACTCAATATTCAACAATCTCAATCATGTTCAACATTGATAACAATCAAGAATTTGAATCATAAGAGAGGTTGATAATCAAAAGATAGCAATACTATCCTAATTATAACTTCCAATTTCACCATTTTGACTCATACAACCCTAAAACACAATACAAGCACTTTGCAAGCTTGGGTCTCGAATTAGAATTCCCTTACACATACAAATCCAAGTAAACTCACTCTAAATCATGCTAGTAGCAGGTGGTTCATCAAAACCGCAAGGAACCATCTCAATTCCAAATATTCAACCGTCAAAACAAGATAAAAACCAAAGAGGATTACCTTTCAAGCTCAAGGAACTAATCTCTAGCTTCAATTTGTGAAAGATAGGCTCAAATCTCGACTTAGAAGGGTAGAAATCGATTTCTAGGGTTTGGAAGGGTTTTTGGTTGAATTGGGAATGACCCAAATGAAAGAAAACTCGAATTTAAAACAGCCCTGGGCGCGCGACACGACCCGTGTAGGCTCACACGACCCGTGTGAGGCCTACAGCAAGCCGACATGAACTTGTACAGACTCACACGACCCATGCAGCCTCACACGACCCGTGTGAGACCCAACCTCGCCTCGGTAATTTTTGAACAAGAGCTACACAACCCGTGTAGAGGTACACGACCCGTGTAGGTCTGAAAAGGCAACTGCTTTGCTTCTTAAGCCTTTATACACGACCCGTGTGGCCAAACACGACCCGTGAAATAAGTCGAAATGTTTTTTAAACAAATATTATCAGTATTTCAGGTTGCATGAATTCAAGATCAAAAACAAGAATAAATCAAGACCCGAGAAACATTGAGAAAACATCCAAACCTGAGGAAGTAATGCTACGAACCAAAGAGCTAAATACAAAAATGTCACACTGCTACAGCAATCACGACGCGACGGGATACATGGTCGCGACGTGAAGAGAAGCAAGACAGAAGACCAAAATCCTACAGTGGTCGCGACGCGACGGCAAGGGTGGTCGCGACGCGAAGACCCCCGACGCGAAGAGCCTCAACGCGACACCACCAACTTCTTGATCGCGAGACTACCAACCCAACGCACTAACCAGTGGCCGACCAAAAGCACCCCGACATACGCACCTTCGCGACGCGACGGACCACCCGGTCGCGACGCGATGGCTGTAGTTCAGCAGTATAAATTGAAGCTCACCTCTTGCCATTCCAAGAACACACACAACACCAAATCAACCAAGGATTATACACTCATATACTCTCTAAGAAACTCACGACCAGAAACCTCAAGACACTCAAATTTCTGCATTTGGCAACGAGGATCAAACCGCAAAACCGCAAGAAACAAAACCTCCACCCGACACCAAACCTCAAACCTCCAAACAACCTCTACCCGACACCAAACTCCAAACCTCTAAACAACCTCTACCCGACACCAAAAATCACCAAAACCTCATCTTACCGTGAAGAACAAGAAATCGACATATCAAGAAAAACGCTATCTTCCGCAGCTACCGATAAGTTCTTTTAAAATTATCCGTGTCGTTTTTGATTTATTTTAACTGTTATAAATCAACTGTACCAAATCTCAAATACATCCGAATTGAACCGTGACAACCAAAACATATGTGGACTGTATTTAACCGAGACATCTAACTTCTAACGTCTAACCTTTTTACTTATTGTAAAAACACGTTATCGTTGATAATGGCGTTTATTACATCTAACCTTTAACTTCTAACTTCTAACTTCTAACTTTTAACCTTTTTATTTATTGTAAAAACACGTTATCGTTGATAATGACGTTTATTACATCTAACCTCTAACTTCTAACTTTTTCTTTATTTACCGCTTTCTGTCTATTTAAATACTGTCTAGTTTAGATTTACCATTTTACTTTATTCCGCAACTCTTATTTATTCCGCATATTATAGATAAAATACATATCTGTCACACGGTAATAGGCTTAAAAACCTTGTTCGTGGAGATCAGTTATCGTATTTTTCAACAATTGGAATCAGAGCTCGTGTGATTTAATCTGAAATTTTTGTCGTGAACTTTTGTGTAGCGTTTTTATAAACCACCAATAAGTTTCCTTTAAAAATTTCATCTTAATATCACTTGTTCAACAAAAAAAATTTAAAATATATTAAAAAAAAAAAAAAAAAAACCATTCAAAAACTACTTGTGTGATTTATTTTGAAAATTTTTGTCGAAAACTTTTTTGTAGCGTTTTTATAAACCACCAATTAGTTTTCTTTAAAAATTTTCATTTTAACATCACATTTTCGTTAACAAAAAAAAAATGTCTTCCGCAAACTACTCAAACATAAATTCTGTATCTATTGCTAACAGTATAGGTTCAGGTACTCGAGCACCCATTCTTATTCCCGAAGAATATAAATCATGGGTAGGTCGTATGAATCTTCATCTCAACTCTATAAGTGAAGACGTGTGGAAATGTGTAGACGGATCTCTACCAGATAACATGACCTCTCTTACAAGTAACCTGGATATACTGAATGAAAGGAAGAAACTTGAACTTCAAGCCAAAAAGGAGCTTGTTTCTGGAATACCCCACAGTATTCTAAGCCAAATGAATGATATAATCCTTTTAACTGCAAACCAAATTTGGCAAACTTTGAAAAATCGTTTTGAAGGAAATGAGAGAATCATTGGAAACAAGAAAACATCTGTTTTAAACGAATTTGACAATTTCAAAATGTTTTCACATGAGACCATCCATGATGCTCATGACAGATTCAATCTCATTACCATCAAAATGAATAATCTGGGCATCAAAAAGTCACAGCATGAAATAAACCTCAAATTTTTAAACAACCTTTATGAAAGCTGGAAAATGGTCAAACTAATCATTCAGGGAAATCCGGCAATTCATACTGAATCTTTGTACAATCTGTACGGAGAATTACAATCGTATGAATCCTCGATTGACCCACCAACGTCAACTTCTTTTGGAGGACCACTTGCTTTGTTGTCAACATCCTCTCAAAACCAAACACATTTTCATGATCAAAGTCAAATTGATCAAAACCAAGCTTTTTCAAGTAATTCTTGTGACTTGTCTGATCCAAATAATGAAGCTGATTACCAACAATTGTGCGCTTTGGTAGCAAACACTAATCTCGAAAGATTTTTGCCACATAATAATCAATCAAACTTCAGACCAAATTTTCAACAAAGATCCACTTTTGGACAAAACTTTCAGAATCGCGGTTTTCAAAATAATCACAACTCTTATAATAACCAAAGTTCTGGATTTCAGAAAAATCATTCACAACCATCTCAACAGAAACAAACTCAAACATCTGAAAGACCACCTGTTAAGAGCCAAAAGGCTGACAATAACGATGATGATGATGACGTAATCATTTGTCACAAATGCAAAGGACTAAATCATTATGCCTGAGATTGTCGAGCCAAAGTCAAAGTCAAAGACTCAGCCTACTATGCACAAAAAGCCGAAGAGCTGAAGAAACAAGAACAGAAAGCAAAGCAAAAAAGCTTTGATGGCATTCCACGAACCTAGCGTGGAATACTGGCCAACTTCTGATGATGAAACAGACACTGAACCCGCTCAGTCAAACTTCTGCTTCATGGCTGACAATGAACCAACCACAAGAGCTCCATATGTCATCGATCAGGTATGGTCTATGATCTCAGATCTCGGTCTTTCAAGAACACCATTTGAGTCCCACATGACTAAGATTGAGAACAGTCTAAAAGCTGATCTCAGACTATATCATGACACAATAGTCAAATCTGATATCTACAAATCTGAATTACAAACCTTGCAACTCAGATTTGGAGAATCCACAAGGACTAGAGACAAACTTGAAAGAGACATTGAACGAAAAACTGAAGAAAATAATCACATCCTAGAACAATTAAATGCAGCTCTAAAACAAAAAAGGGACTTAGAAATAAAAAATCAATCTGTTATTTCATCTGAAATAAAAGATACCTTAGAAAAGGAAGTCCTTCAGTTAAAACAAAAAGTTCAAGATTTAACTGACAACAACACTAGTTTAATTCTAAAACTAGAGGATTCTTCAAAGCAAATCAAATTTCTTGAATCCGAAAATCAAAGATTTCAAGGAAAACTGGATTCTATCAATATTGCCAGAAAATTGAGTGATGATGTTTTCACTAAAGCAAATAACTTAGGAACTGGCAAAATTGATACGAATTATAAACCGGGAATTGGAAGAGAATCTTTTGAAAATGAAGAGACTGAAAAGAAAAATGGGAAAATTTGTGAAAACTCTAAATCGCCTCTACCAGCTTTTTTCTTATCTGCTAATGAGGAAGATTCAGATGATGAAACAGTTATCAACTGTAGCCCAGATGATACTGCTTTCACTGTTTCCAAAAAGTCTTTCAAAAGAGTCTTAAAATCCGAATCAGACTCTGCTAGTTCAGTAACTCATCAATTGAGATCTACTAAACTAACAATGAATGATGGCACAATCAAACTTGAAAATTTCTTAAATGGAGAAAATTCTGATCATCAAAATGGTAGTACTTCTGCTCCAACTGTCTTTCCCTCTTTAAACTCAACCTTTATTGGAAAGAATAATCTGGGACAAAAGTATTCGAAGAAACAACAGACAAATAAACAAACCATTCAAGCTGTCTGTAAACCAAAAGAACAAAGCAGGCCCATTGTTTTCAAAGAAAAACCTTTGAAACCAAGCGCTGTGCCACAAAAACAGAACTTTAATCCAAAACAAAAACCGTTTCAAAAACCAATTCAAAATCGCTTTCAAGAGATAAATTTTAATCTCTCAAGAAACTTTCAGAAACCATCATTTCACCAAATTCCATTCCATCATCAAAGTGTTTTCCAAAACCATTCAGATCCAAGATACAAAGAAAGGTTATCAAACAGAACTTCACATATAGGATACTTCTCACAAAAACAGAAATCATTTCAAATGACAGGTTTTCAAAAACAGATCTCACTTTGGGAAAATCTAATAAATCAACTTAAACCGCAACCATACCGTCCAATCAACAAATACTACAATGATTCCAAATTATCAAAAACCATTAACAAATCAGGACCCACCATGGTTTGGGTACCTAAAATTTTTGTCTAATTGCAGGCATTTTGTGCTGGAGAGCCCAAGGATGGCACATGGTATATCGATAGTGGCTGCTCCAAGCATATGACAGGAAACCAAAGCTTTCTACGAGACTTCAAACCCACAGAATCCAAACAAGATGTGACTTTTGGAAACAACATGACTGCAAGAATCAAAGGTTATGGAAACATAACAAATGGTCACTTCACCATCAAGAAAGTAGCCTACGTTGACGGCCTAAAACACAACCTAATCAGCGTATCACAACTTTGTGACAACAATCATGAAGTTCTTTTCACCAAACAGCGAAGCATAATCACGGATGCCAAGACCAAAGCCATTCTAGTCAATTCTGATCGTCTAGGCAACATGTATCCACTAGATATGGACCTTATCTATGGAAAACCAGACATCTGTCTCTTATCCAAAGCTTCAACTGATATTAGCTGGTTGTGGCATCGTCGTCTTTCCCATCTCAACTTCGGCTACATCAACAAGTTGATTGCAAATGATCTTGTTCGCGGACTGCCGCTTCTGAAACTTGATAATGAAACTCTTTGTGCAGCTTGTGAAGGAGGAAAACTGTCCAAATCCTCTCATAAAAGCATTCCTGAATCTAGTGTATCCGAACCACTAGAATTACTGCACATTGATCTTTGCGGCCCTGCAAAAACCCAAAGCATAAAAGGGAAGAAATACATCCTTGTTATTATTGATGATTACTCACGCTTTACTTGGGTTTTCTTTTTAAGGCTAAAGTCAGAAGCACCTGAAGAAATAATCAACTTCATCAAACAGATTGAATTAAAGCTCAAACGACCAGTTCGAAGAATCCGAAGTGACAATGGTTTAGAGTTCAAAAACATAACTCTAGACTCATTTCTCAAAAACAAAGGCATCGAACACAACTTCTCAGCCCCTTACACTCCTCAACAAAACGGCGTTGTTGAAAGAAAGAACCGAACTCTGTGTGAAGCTGCAAGATCAATGCTCATCTTTGCTGATCTGCCACAATACTTTTGGGCAGAAGCAATAGCCACAGCTTGTTATACTCAAAATCGTTCTTTAGTCCACAAACAACTTCATAAAACACCATATGAAGTCATTAATAACCGAAAACCAAACATCAAATTCTTTCATATTTTTGGTTGTCGATGCTTCATAAAGAATAACAAAGATCACCTTTCAAAATTTGAATCAAGATCAGACGAAAGAATTTTCCTTGGTTACTCTTTTACCTCAGCTGCTTATCGAGTACTGAACAAACGTACAAGAGTAATTGAAGAAAGTACCGATGTCCACTTCGATGAATTTTATGTCAGAAAATTGGATCGTGAACATTTTGGTTCACAAATGATAGATACTATTTTTCAAAATCCAATTCCACAAACACCATCTCCTGACATGAACATAGAAATTGATCTTGATTTACTTTTTGAACAACCCAAAACCGCTTATAGTTCTGAATTTCTAACATCTTCTACAATTCCTACAGGAACCTCCGATGCAGAAACTTCACAATCAAACCAAGAAAATGCAGGTCAAGTCGAGGGGGAATTACCAACACTGAATTCCTCTTTAAATACTCCCAATCCACCTGTCCAAAATGATCCCAGTGCATCATCTATGGGGGAACCTTCTTTACCTCATTCTCACCCTATAATCCAAAAAGACATATCTGACAACAACCAAAATCTATTCCCAATAGAATCACCTGACCAAGAAGAACAATGGGACATAGAAACAACAATCGAAATACCTGAAAAAACTCGCCTAAACAAATGGACCAGAAATCATCCTGCAGAACAAATTATAGGAGATCCCAATTCTGGTATTCAAACAAGAGCCGCTTCCTCAAATGAATGTTTATACGGAGCATTCTTGTCTATGACTGAACCCAAAACCATCCATTCAGCTCTCAAAGATCCAGACTGGGTCAAAGCCATGCAAGAAGAACTAGCTGAATTTGAAAGAAACCAAGTATGGGATCTTGTTCCTACTCCTCCCGATGTTACTGTAGTAGGTTCAAGATGGGTTTTCAGAAACAAAACCGATGATCAAGGCATAGTTTGTCGAAACAAAGCAAGACTTGTCGTCAAGGGCTATTCTCAACAAGAAGGGATAGATTACGATGAAACTTATGCTCCAGTTGCAAGACTCGAAGCCATTCGTATCTTTCTAGCATATGCAGCACACAAGAACTTCAAAGTTTACCAAATGGATGTAAAATGTGCATTTTTACATGGAGAGATTGATCGTGATGTGTATATTCAACAACCTCCAGGTTTTGAAGATCCACAGTTCCCAAATCACAGTTTTAAGTTACAAAAAGCAGTTTACGGCTTAAAACAAGCACCTCGAGCCTGGTATTCAACACTGTCAACATTTCTAGAAGAATCAGGATTCAAAAGAGGTTCAATTGATCAAACTCTCTTTCGTAAAATTTTTAATAAACATCTGTTAATCGTTCAAATATATGTCGATGACATAATTTTCGGTTCTACTGATGAATCGTTGAGTATCAAGTTTACAGATTTGATGAAGAGCAAATTTGAGATGAGCATGATAGGAGAAATGACTACTTTTCTTGGACTACAAGTCAAACAATCATCAGATGGAATTTTCATCAATCAAGAAAATTATGTTAAAAATCTTCTAACTCGTTTTTCTCTTGACAACTCAAATACAGCAAAAACCCCAATGGCCCTTGGTTACAAATTAGATGCAGACTTAAATGGCAAGCCTGTTGATCAAAAGAAATATCGAGGAATGATAGGATCACTCCTATACCTCACAGCCAGCAGACCCGACATCATGTTCTCTACATGTGTCTGTGCCAGATACCAAGCCAATCCTATGGAATCTCATGCTATAGCTGTGAAAAGAATTTTCAAATATCTTAAAGGAACTCCATCTCTTGGACTTTGGTATCCAGCTAACTCTGATTTTCAGCTTAATGCCTTCACCGACTCCGACTATGGAGGATGCAGACTAGACAGAAAAAGCACATCTGGTTCTTGCCAATTTCTTGGAGGCAGACTGGTAAGCTGGACTTCAAAGAAACAATCATGCGTGTCCACTTCAACTGCAGAAGCTGAATATGTAGCTGCCGCAAGCTGCTGTTCACAAGTCATGTGGATGCAAACTCAATTACGTGACTATGGCTACAAAGTATCACAAATTCCTATATTTTGTGATTCAACCAGCGCAATTGCCATTTCTCACAATCCAGTGCACCATTCCATGACAAAGCACATCGATATTCGATATCATTTCCTCAAAGATAATATTCAAAAAGGTCATATCGAATTGCACTTCATAAACACAGAAGATCAAATTGCCGATGTCTTTACTAAGGCACTAGACGAAACCAAGTTTCAATACTTCCTAGGCCGTCTAGGAATGTTGAATCCAGATAACATCCATCCCTAATCTCTTACTTTTTGTTTGTACAAAAGAGTGTTTACTTTCATAAAACAAAATTTTCCAAAAACATTCAAATAACCAAAATTTCCAAAAACATTCAGAAAAACAAATCTTCAAAAATACAATAAAAGACTTGTCATAATAAGCTTTTATAGAACCATGTGATTAACATCTTCTTGACTAAATTTTCAGATACTTATGCTCGATGAATGTTCTCAGTTATATTGATTCTAAATTAAAGAGAAGGTTCAAAGTTCAAACATTTTTGTTGTGTACATTCTCCTATTCCCTTTGAATTTACTTCAAATTATCACGATTTTATCTGTAAAGGGACATAAGATCAGGAGATTCAGATGAAAACAAAACCCATGTGAGAAATTGTGCCTCGTCTTCAACTGCTAAGTGGAATTCATTTCTGTGAGCAAAGGTGTTTTCAGTATGACTTATAGGATTTATACTCTTATACCGTGATGCTAGTCTCATTTTTGCTTAGTTATCAAAATGACCAGGGACGATACTTTCATTTTCTTATATATTAGACAAACTGTCTATTATATCACCTATCCCTATCCTCAATCAAACCACTTCAAAGAAAAGCTTCATCATCTGGCATAACGAATCTGACAAATGAAGAAACGACAAAGTCATATCCAACAAATGCTGTCAACAAATCACAATTGGTAATCACATCAGATATCTTTTACACAATGTGTATTCGCACAAATCAAGAAAAGATAAAGACAAAGGTGAACACATCACCAAAGAAAAAGAAGATTTACAACAACAATCCATCAAGACAGACACCTCTCAAAACAACGAATTCTCAATAGCTTTATCAAATATAGCTGTTCAAAACCGAAGATTTACCAGGATACTGTAGCTTTCATAATTGAATATTCTTAGTTGCAAACTGCACTATGAAAATTTCTAAACCCCTCTACATGTATTTCCCGACGGAGAGAGAGTGAACATCAATGGCATGAATGAAGAAACCCTCTGAGTAATGCCGAAACCAGTCTTATGTGATTGATTATCTAATATGAAGACCAAGTGACTAAAGTATATAGGTATAAATCCACATTAAGCATAAGTCAACACCTTCAAACTGAGAGATATCACTCATCTTTAGTGATTATACACCCGTTCTGCACCCAAAACAAACAAACACCTCAGTCAAGTGTGAGCTATACCCATGAGCGTTCATCTGAATCGACCTATTAAGATCACTTGTCGTCTTTATAAATGCTATAAAATCTTAAGGAATATCATGAAAATACATATACAAAACCTTTTGATAATCGAATTCAAGAGTTTGATTCAGAAACAAATATTCTTGACAAACATTTTTCAAAACATAAGTAAAATCTAGTCACACTCTTTCAAAACAAGTGATATGGTTTTATAAATGTCTTATCCAAATTTCAAGAATTTTCAATCAAACATTTTTCTCCTCATTTCATTAATGATCACATAGGGGGAAATTGTTGAATAATGTTTTTATGTTTTTATGTGACCATCACTGAAATAAGTCGAAATGTTTTTTAAACAAATATTATCAGTATTTCAGGTTGCATGAATTCAAGATCAAAAACAAGAATAAATCAAGACCCGAGAAACATTGAGAAAACATCCAAACCTGAGGAAGTAATGCTACGAACCAAAGAGCTAAATACAAAAATGTCACACTGCTACAGCAATCACGACGCGACGGGATACATGGTCGCGACGTGAAGAGAAGCAAGACAGAAGACCAAAATCCTATAGTGGTCGCGACGCGACGGCAAGGGTGGTCGCGACGCGAAGACCCCCGACGCGAAGAGCCTCAACGCGACACCACCAACTTCTTGATCGCGAGACTACCAACCCAACGCACTAACCAGTGGCCGACCAAAAGCACCCCGACATACGCACCTTCGCGACGCGACGGACCACCCGGTCGCGACGCGATGGCTGTAGTTCAGCAGTATAAATTGAAGCTCACCTCTTGCCATTCCAAGAACACACACAACACCAAATCAACCAAGGATTATACACTCATATACTCTCTAAGAAACTCACGACCAGAAACCTCAAGACACTCAAATTTCTGCATTTGGCAACGAGGATCAAACCGCAAAACCGCAAGAAACAAAACCTCCACCCGACACCAAACCTCAAACCTCCAAACAACCTCTACCCGACACCAAACTCCAAACCTCTAAACAACCTCTACCCGACACCAAAAATCACCAAAACCTCATCTTACCGTGAAGAACAAGAAATCGACATATCAAGAAAAACGCTATCTTCCGCAGCTACCGATAAGTTCTTTTAAAATTATCCGTGTCGTTTTTGATTTATTTTAACTGTTATAAATCAACTGTACCAAATCTCAAATACATCCGAATTGAACCGTGACAACCAAAACATATGTGGACTGTATTTAACCGAGACATCTAACTTCTAACGTCTAACCTTTTTACTTATTGTAAAAACACGTTATCGTTGATAATGGCGTTTATTACATCTAACCTTTAACTTCTAACTTCTAACTTCTAACTTTTAACCTTTTTATTTATTGTAAAAACACGTTATCGTTGATAATGGCGTTTATTACATCTAACCTCTAACTTCTAACTTTTTCTTTATTTACCGCTTTCTGTCTATTTAAATACTGTCTAGTTTAGATTTACCATTTTACTTTATTCCGCAACTCTTATTTATTCCGCATATTATAGATAAAATACATATCTGTCACACGGTAATAGGCTTAAAAACCTTGTTCGTGGAGATCAGTTATCGTATTTTTCAACAAATAATACGGTATTACAAGTTCTTACCCCCTTCAAAAGATTCCGTCCTCGGAATTTCTTGAAATAACAAGGGATATTTTGACCGCATCTCCTCCTCGGCTTCCCAAGTGACATCCGTACCTCTATGATGTTGCCATTGTACTTTTACTATTCCAATATCTTTGCTTCGTAACTTTTTAACCTTTTTATCCAATATTTGTTCTGGCATCTCTTGGTATCTCAATTTTTCGTCTAATTGAACTCCGGTTAAAGGTACTCGAGTGGATTTATCATGTAATGTTTTTCTAAGATGTGACACATGGAACACATTGTGGATACCCCGTAGTTCATCTGGAAGCTCAAGTGTATACGCGACTGCTCCAATTCTGTCTAACACTTGGAAAGGTCCTATGAATCGTGGGCTTAATTTACCTCGTTTGCCAAACCGGATCACTCCCTTCCATGGGGATACCTTCAACATCGCCATGTCCCCGACATGGAACTCTAATGGCTTTCTTCTCTTATCTGCATATTGCTTTTGGCGGTTTTGGGCTATTCGCATATGCTCATGGATATTTTGTATCTCCTCTTCAGTCTCGGCTATAACCTTTGGTCCCGCCAATGGTTTCTCTCCAGTCTCTGTCCAACAAGTCGGGGTCCAACACGGTGCACCATATAAGGCTTCAAAAGGTGCCATCTATATACTGGAGTGATAAGTGTTGTTATAGGAAAATTCCACTAAAGGCAAATGATCTTCCCAACTGCCTCCAAAATCAATGATGCAGGCTCGTAGCATATCTTCAAGTGTTTGTATCGTCCTTTCCGACTGTCTATCTGTCTGGGGATGATACGCAGTACTCAGTAAAGCTTTAGTACCAAAATGCTTTTGGAAACTCTGCCAGAAATGTGAAGTGAAACGACTATCTCTATCTGAAACTATTGAAGTCGGCACTCCATGTCGTCTCACCACTTCTCTAGTATAAATCTCAGCTAGCTTTGACACTTGAATATCTTCTCGGATCGGAATGAAATGAGCAGACTTTGTCAACCTATCAACAATCACCCAAATTGAATCATATCCTCGTGGAGTCTGAGGCAACTTTGTGATGAAATCCATAGTGATCTCATCCCATTTCTTCATTGGTACCGGCAATGGTTGCACTGCTCCATACGGCTTTTGATTATTAGATTTTACCTGAAGACATGTCAAATAGTTCTCTACAAATCGTCCCACATCTCGCTTCATACCAGGCCACCAGTAATACAGCTTTAGATTATGATACATTCGTGTACTACCAGGATGAACCGAATACCTAGTACAGTGAGCATCCTCTAGCAATAACTGTCTCGCCTCGCCATGTCTCGGAACCCAAACTCGCCCTTGGAAAGTCTTGATTCCTTGTGCATTTTCCACAAGTTTCTCTATATAACCAATCATCCTTTCTTTCTTCAAGTCATTAGCTTCGACTTGGCATCTACGTATCAACTCTGGTAATCGACTCACAATCCCCATTCGAGCCGATACGACTCGAATAGGCGGCTCTTTACGGCTTAGTGCATCCGCCACCACATTGGCTTTACTGGGATGGTAAAGTATTTGACAATCATAATCTTTTAGTAAATCCATCCACCGTATTTGCCTCATGTTTAACTCTTTCTGATCAAACAGATATTTCAGACTTTTATGATCTGTATATATCTGAAATCGTACTCCATAAAGATAATGTCGCCACATCTTTAATGCAAAAATTATTGCTGCCAATTCTAAATCATGTACTGGATAAGCTTTTTCATGTGGTTTTAGCTGTCGAGAGACATATGCTATCACTTGTCCTCTTTGCATCAATACACATCCAAGACCACTTAAGGAGGCATCGCTGTAAAGAAAAAAATCTTCCCCTCCTTGCGGTAACGCTAACACCGGAGCCTTGCACAAGCCATCTCGTAGTTGTTCAAAGGCTGACTATTGTGCCTCAGTCCAACTAAATTTCTCCGTCTTCTTAGTCAACTTGGTTAAGGGTATAGCTATATGGGAAAAGTTTTCAACGAATCGTCGATAATAGCCTGCTAATCCCAAGAAACTACGAACCTCCATTGGACTCTTTGGCGGCTTCCAACTCATTACGGCTTCGATCTTTGCTGGATCTACCTTTATACCGTCTTCATTTATCACATGGCCAAGAAATTGGATCTCCCGCAACCAAAACTCACATTTTGAAAATTTTGCATATAATTTATCGTCTCGAAGAAGATCTAGTATTTGTTGCAAATGAAATCTGTGCTCATCTCGACTCTTTGAATAAATCAGGATGTCGTCGATAAACACAATTACGAATTTATCGAGAAAGGGACGACAAACCCGATTCATCAAATCCATAAAAGCGGCTGGAGCATTAGTCAAACCGAACGGCATGACTAAGAACTCGTAATGGCCATACCTCGTACGAAAAGCTGTCTTCGGGATATCAGCTTCTTATACTCTCAACTAATGATAACCGGATCTCAAATCAATCTTGGAAAAATATGTGGCTCCGTGTAATTGATCAAACAAATCATCAATTATCGGCAACGGATAACGATTCTTTATCGTGATCGTATTGAGCTCTCGGTAATCTATACACATTCTCATGGAGCCGTCTTTCTTTTTCACAAAAAGTATAGGTGCACCCCACGGAGACGAACTCGGACGAATAAATCCAAGTTCTAATAACTCTTGCAACTGTCTCTTTAATTCTTCCATCTCAGATGGTGCTAATCGATAAGGTGGTCGAGCTACCGGCTTCGCCCCCGGTATGACATCGATCACAAATTCAACTTGTCTACTTGGTGGTATGCCTGGAAGATTATCGGGAAATACATCGGGATAATCACAAACCACTTCTACTTCTTCTATTTTTGAATGTTTTGACTCAGCACTAATCACATGTGCCATAATCAATTCACCCCCTCTTTCTATATATCTCCTAGCCATGGCAAGTGACACTATCGGTACTTTTCGGGAACGTTGTTCACCTCGTATCAAAATTCGGGAACCACTCGGTGTCTTTATGGAAAGTGTTTTCTCATGACAATCCATTTGACCTCTATTATCATCCATCCAATCCATCCCGACTATCACATCAAACTCATGATTAGTGATCGACTTCAGATCTATAGGGTACGCAACCCCATAGATTTCAAGCCGACACTGTTTATAATGACTCTTTACAAAAACACATCTCCCATCTGCTACATCTACTATTATTTTCTCATACAAATCAGCTAATGGAATATCTAGTTTAGAAGCAAAAGACTCTGATATAAAAGACACAGATGCACCCGAATCAAAAAGTACTCGTGCTTGAAAGGAGTTCAAGCTAAAGATATCTGTGATAACATCGGTCCGATCTCTAGCCTCGTCGACAGTTAATTGAAAAGCTCACGTTTTCACATGACCGCCACCCCTATCTCTTCGATCATCTCGATCTCGACCTCCTCCTTGACCAATCTTTTGAAAATCTCTTTGTGGCTCAGATTTCATCTTTGGGCAATTTGGACAAATATGCCCGCTCTCCCTACAATTGAAACAAACGGGGAGACTCTCAGTACACTGGCGAGCCATATGTCCCGTCTTTCCACACTGGAAACAAAGTGATGGAGGGTTTCGGGGATCACATTCTCCCATGTGTTTTCGCCTACACTTCTTACACCATTTCTCTTCATTCTTCTTGGTTTCACCACGGACTTGAGAATCCGTGGTAATGGATCTCTGAGAAGTATCTACAGCCTTACCTTCCCACTTTCTCTTAAATCCTCCAACTTCTCTTTCGGTTCTTCTCTCCTCCTTCTGTCTTTGTAACTCCCTTTCTCTCGATCTTGCTGCCTCAGCAACTTGTTGAAAGGTAGTATATCTGGAACTCGGCAAAAACTCTCGGATCTGGGTTTTTAAACCCCACAAGTAACGATCCATCTTACGCTCCTCTGTATCAACTTGATGTTATGCAAATCTTGCATTCTCATTAAAATCCAGTGTGTATTGTTGCACTGTTCTCGACCCTTGTTGTAACTTCAAAAACTCTTCCTCTATTCCCTTCATAGCATTATTGGAACAATAGTATTCAGTGAACATCAACTTGAATTGTTCCCAGCTCAGTGTATACGCCAAACTCTCTCCTATCTCCATACACATATTCTCCCACCAGAACTGTGCATCTTCCTTTAACAAGTTTGTTGCAAACTCCACTTTATCTGGTGCGGAACATCTTTTCAACATGTGTTAACCAATTCTTGGCTGCTATGGGATCATCTTTCCCATAGAAATCGTATGGCTTGCACTTTTGAAAAACATCATAAGTACACATCCTTGTCTTCTCAGGTATTCTAACTCTACCCGCCTCAGTATAGACCTCTTCACGATCCTCCCTGTGCTCAGGTTGAACCGGTGGTTGTCCCGAAGGACCTCCAGTTGCAGCCTCCGTCTGAGGCCTCAAATAAGTGGGTAGTAATTCTTTAAGTGCTTTGGCTACCTCAGCCGCAATCATAGCTTGCATATTACTATGTGTCTCGGGAGGTCGCTCTCCCTCGGGTTGATGCTCTTTACCCGAATCTCGTGATCCCGATTGATCTCTTGATGGATCACCTCGCTCTTTTTCTTTTCCAGTGCTCATCTTAACTGAAAAAGAAATTTAACTCATTTAAAATCACCACTATAATACTCAATATGATGTGTAATCAACTCAATTGTATATCACTATAATACTCAATATAGTGTATAATCAACTCAATTGTATATCACTATAATACTCAACATAGTGTATTTAACTCAATTGTATATCACTATAATACTCAACATAGTGTATAATCAACTCAATTGTATATCACTATAATACTCAATATAGTGTATAATCAACTCAATTGTATATCACTATAATACTCAATATAGTGTATAATCAACTCAATTGTAATACACCGCGGAGGATAGCTACTCGGGACTCTTTGGGACTTTTCAATCTCATTGGTTTAAGTCTAAACCCATCTCAAGGTTTAATTCCCTTAAACCAAGGCTCTGATACCAACTTGTAACGCCCGGTTTCTTAAAAATGAATTACACCTTAATCTTCTCACATTATATCAGCATTAAAGGGTGTAACTCAATTTAAGAAACAAGTATTACAAAGCTGTTACCAAAAACATAGTTTAAGTCCTAAACTATTTACAACAAGTGTTTACAATCGTTATTAAAAAAAACCGGGTCAATTACATATTCAAAACAACAAGTAAATTCAAGTCCAAGGTCCAAAGTCCAGCTATCCATCCATGTTTCGTTTCCCGCGGTCTCCACTACCAGAACCTATCACAAACAATATTAACAAACAATATATGAGCTTCAAGAGCTCAGTGAGTAAATAAAGATCGATCGAATTATATCATCCAATATCCCGCTTAGGTTAATCTCAAATGACTATCTCAGCCATTAGTGTGTCACACACACTATAACTCTTTGATCCGAACACTCATAATTGGTTTTTACTCAATCAATTGAATATAGCATACTTCTTATCTGCAACAAACATCCCAACAAAACATAATTCATCTAATAAACAACTACTCACCTGTTGTCGGGTTATTCTGTGGAACTCCTGAACCGCGTGTGTCGTGCTCCTGTCTAGCCTTAGCTGTACCACAATATCTCAGGTCAAACTCAATATTCAACAATCTCAATCATGTTCAACATTGATAACAATCAAGAATTTGAATCATAAGAGAGGTTTATAATCAAAAGATAGCAATACTATCCTAATTATAACTTCCAATTTCACCATTTTGACTCATACAACCCTAAAACACAATACAAGCACTTTGCAAGCTTGGGTCTCGAATTAGAATTCCCTTACACATACAAATCCAAGTAAACTCACTCTAAATCATGCTAGTAGCAGGTGGTTCATCAAAACCGCAAGGAACCATCTCAATTCCAAATATTCAACCGTCAAAACAAGATAAAAACCAAAGAGGATTACCTTTCAAGCTCAAGGAACTAATCTCTAGCTTCAATTCGTGAAAGATAGGCTCAAATCTCGACTTAGAAGGGTAGAAATCGATTTCTAGGGTTTGGGAGGATTTTTGGTTGAATTGGGAATGACCCAAATGAAAGAAAACTCGAATTCAAAACAGCCCTGGGCGCGCGACACGACTCGTGTAGGCTCACACGACCCGTGTGAGGCCTACAGCAAGCCGACATGAACTTGTACAGACTCACACGACCCGTGCAGCCTCACACGACCCGTGTGAGACCCAACCTCGCCTCAGTAAATTTTTGAACAAGAGCAACACGACCCGTGTAGAGGTACACGACCCGTGTAGGTCTGAAAAGGTAACTGCTTTGCTTCTTAAGCCTTTCTACACGACCCGTGTGGCCAAACACGACCCGTGTAGCTCTGATTTAACATTTTACAAGTCCAAACTTTACTCAATTGGGTTTTAAACCATCCTAAGTCTTATAGCAACCTATTTAATCTTAATTACACTAAGATTAACACAAAATTTATATAAATTAATAATACGGTATTACAATATGAAAACTAGAAAACCCTAATAACATCATTTGCAACATTCAAAAACCCTAATCCATCATATGAAAACTATAAAACCCTAATCCATCATATGAAAAGTAGAAACCCCTAATAACATCATTTACAACATTCAAAAACACTAATCCATTATATGAAAACAAGAAAACCCTAATAACATCATTTGCAACATTCAAAAACCCAAATCTATCATATGAAAACTAGAAAACCCTAATAACATCATTTCCAACATTTAAAAACCCTAATCCATCATACGAAAACAAGAAAACCCTAATAACATCATTTGCAACATTAAAATAACCTAATCCATCAAATGAAAACTAGAAAACCCGAATCCATCATATGAAAACAAGAAAACCCTAATAACATCATTTGCAACATTCAAAAAACCTAATCCATCATATGAAAACTAGAAAACCCTAATCCATCATACAAAAACTAGAAAACCCTAATAACATCATTTGCAACATTCAAAAACCCTAATTAATCATATGAAAACTAGAAAACCCTAATCCATCATATGAAAACTAGAAAACCCTAATCCATCATCTGAAAACAAGAAATCCCTAATAACATCATTTGCAACATTCAAAAACCCTAATCCATCATATGAAAACTACAAAACCCTAATAACGTCATTTGCAACATTCAAAAACCCTAATCCATCATATGAAAACTAGAAAACTCTAATAACATCATTTGTAATATTCAAAAACCCTAATCCATCATATGAAAACTAGAAAACCCTAACCCATCATATGAAAACTAGAAATCCCTAATCCATCATATGAAATCTAGAAAACCCTAACAACATCATTTACAACATCCAAAAACCCTAATCCATCATATGAAAACTAGAAAACCCTAATCGATCATATGCAACATTTAAAAACCCTAATCCATCATATGAAAACTAGAAAACCCTAATCCATCATATGAAAACTAGAAAACCCTAATAACGTCATTTGCAACATTCAAAAACCTTAATCTATCATATGGAAACTTGAAAACCCTAATAACATCATTTGCAACATTCAAAAACCCAAATCCTTCATATGAAAACAAGAAAAGCCTAATAACATCATTTGCAACTTTCAAAAACCTTAATCCATCATTTGAAAACTAGAAAACCCTAATCCATCATCTGAAAACTAGAAACCCCTAATAACATCATTTACAACATTCAAAAACCCTAATCCAATATATGAAAACAAGAAAACCCTAATAACATCATTTGCAACATTCAAAAACCATAATCCATCATATGAAAAATAGAAAATCCTAATAAAATCATTTGTAAAATCAAAAACCCTAATCCATCGTATGAAAACTAGAAAACCCTAATAGAATCATTTGCAACATTTAAAAACCCTAATCCATCATATGAAAACTAGAAAACCCTAATCCATCATATGAAAACTAGAAAACCCTAATAACATCATTTGCAACATTCAAAAACTTTAATACATCATATGAAAACTAGAAAACCCTAATAACATCATTTACAACATTCAAAAACCCTAAACCATCATATGAAAACTAGAAAACCCTAATAACATCATTTACAACATTCAAAAACCCTAAACCATCATATGAAATCTAGAAAACCCTAATAACATCATTCACAACATTCAAAAACCATAACCCATCATATGAAAAAAAGAAAACCCTAATCCATCATATGAAAACTAGAAAACCCTAATAACATCATTTGGAACATTCAAAAACACTAATTCGTCATATGAAAACTAGAAAACCCTAATAACATCATTTGCAACATTCAAAGACCCTAATCCATCATATGAAAACTAGAAAACCCTAATCCATCATATGAAAACTAAAAAACCCTAATCCATCATCTGAAAACTAGAAAACCCAAAAAGAAAACCCCGAAACCCAAATCCATCCTGCTCTCTAACCTCTCTCTAGAATTTTCTCTCTCTAGAAAGTTGTTTTGTTTTTTTGGTTTTTTTTCTGTCGAATTTCACCATGGATGATGATTCTCCAGGTTGTCATTCCATTTTAATGTCAAATGATGGAGTTATGATGGATCAGCAACCTTATTCTCGTGAGTTATCTACTGAAAATGGTCAAAATCTGAATGCTAGTATGTTTTCTGAAAATTTAAAACAAGATTTTATATTTTCTTTTAAAGAAAACAAATCTGAAGATCATGGTATTGAGATCAAGTACTATAAAGATCAGAAAGAGAAAAGACTCCATATGGCTTTACGTAATATCAAGGGATCAATATTTAAAAATTATTCATCTTCCTTATTTGAGGCCACGGATGAAAGAAGAAACAAATGCAAAAGGGATAATATTCAGTGAAAACGACTCCCCACTGATGTGATCTCCTCATCAAACAATGTTAAAGTGAGCTACGGATTAGATGCAGATGGTAAGATAAACTTGGTCGATGAAATGCTTGAAGATGACTCGGATAAAACTAACCATGAAGATGATCACGTTAATACTTGGAGCATGAAAAAAGGAAACGTTGATAGTTTTCATGGAATAAACAATCTTCCAGACGTTAGAGTGTGCCCTAATAAGATTGCTAACATGTCGGGCCAAGAACTGAAGATGATAACGGTTGAATCTGATAAAAATCAAGATGGGAAACATGCTGAATCTGATGTGGATAATATGGTTGAACCACCTACAAAAGTGTCCGATGGAGGAGCTATGGGATTATTTTCTCCGGCTAACAAAGCCTCGACAGCAGCAATTGGAGATCCAACTGTTATAACCAACAACTCTAAGCATGGAAAACTCTTTAAAATTCAGTCCAAGACCACGGCTATGGAAAACAATGGGGAGCCATCGTGCATTCATGAAGTGGATGCATGCATGCACTCTTACTCATCGGCCGATGGAGGAGATAAGGGACAGAATATTCCGGTTAACGAAGCTTCTACCTTTGCAAGTGGAGTTCCAACGGAAACTAACAACAACTCAAAGCATGTAGATGGCATTATAAAAAACAACTCGGCTGAAGTAAAGATGGTGGAGACATCTCGAGTTTGGGGTAAAAAAGGCTTTTCTTCTTCCACTTTTAACTTAGAAAATTCTGCACATGCTCTATATAATATTCCCAACTTGTCCACTAGTCTTAACTTTAAGGATCCCAATGTGGAGTATCATTGCTCACACTCTAAAGTGGTTGACCACCCATCTCCCATGTCCCCCATTCAGCCGAATTATTCCTTGCCTATGAATAGATGTTCTTCTCTCTTGGGTCCACACCCTACACATTTGTCTCCTAATTCCATGCTTCTTAAATCAGCTGATTCAAACATATTCAAAAATATTCGTGGTCCTTCTTTGTCCAATAACCCCTCTAATATTATGTCTAATACCTCAACCCCACTTGTAGAAACCCATAAGTCCTTAAATGCCCAAGTTAAAACAAAGATGGTTGACATAAGTGAAAAAATAAACCCAAATAATTCTAGTGATTTTAAAACCAATGAGAAAAATTTAATTTATGATACTAGAAATAACGAAAATAATAAAAATATTAATAATGCTTGGCATCGATCTTTACCCTTGTTTAATAACTCTCATGCCAATATTATTTCTGGATCCCAAAAACACGCCAATGATAAGTTTCGTTTTATTCCTGATTTAAGTAATGACAATAATGTGCCTGTTGATATTCCTTTAACGGCCGTTAATAAAGTGTGCGAAACATTTGCTAGGACTATATGTGGATATTTTGTCGGAATAAAAATGAATTACTCTGATGTTAGATATCTCGCATCTAAAATGTGGTCTATCCATGGTCTCCAAGATGTCCTTCTAAATGGAAAAGGTGTTTACCTATTTAAATTTAGTGACGATAATGGTCTTCATCATGTTATCACACATGGACCCTGGACTTTTAAAGGTGTCCCTATTGTCATGCAAAAATGGCGTCCCGGTCTCAATATTCATAAAAATAATCATGACAAGCTCCCTTTATGGATTAAAATCCATGATATTCCCTATGAGGCATGGAGTGATGAGGGTCTTAGCCACATTGCGTCTAAAATTGGAAAGCCTCTTGCTATGGACTCTTATACTGCTAATATGTGCAAATATGCGGCAGGAAAATCTGTTTATGCTCGTGTCCTTATTGAGATACCCACTAAATCCTCTTGGGTTGATAAACTGATTGTCCGTATTCCTGATCCTGATACTCTTGAGTTTTACACCCATACTCTTCGTATTGAGTTTTACACCCATACTCTTCGTATTGCATGGTTTTTGGACATGAAAATAAAAACTGCATGCATGTCATCTCTAAGACTAATGAAGATAATCATAAAGATAAAATGCCTCTTGATCAGGGTATAGTGACATCTCCTATGCAACTTGATGATGGATTTAAGGTCGTCTATAAAAAGAAATATCGTACCAAACAAGGGTCAAATTCTGAAAACACTACTGATGATATTTTGAAAATTAATTTTAATAAAAACACTCAAGGGACTAGGAAGAGTAAAGATTCATCAATAAACAAGTCTTGGAATAAAAATCAAAAAAGTATTAATAAGTCTCGTTCTGAGTTTCGCCCGGTTCCTAATGATTCCCGAACCTCCATTCATTCTAGTTCTATTCCTCCCCCTATGAAGGATACTAACGATTTAGTTGGTTTCACTAGCCCTATCCTTCGTCCTTCTTCTTCCACGCCCCTTAAACAAAGTGTTTCCAACACTCCTTTATTCAACGCCTTCTCCGTTCTTGAGGCTTGTTCAGCTGACATTACTGATTTTCCCTCTACTTCTACCCCTCTTCCTCCCCCTAGTGTCCCCTCCCAAATTATTCCTGGTGATTTTGATCCCTATGCAGATGACCAACTTGACGAGGACAATTATATAGAGGTCGACTCTGATGATGGTGAGACTGCCCAGTTCATTGTTGGTGAGAATGGTTCTCATTATGACCAACCTATGATAACTCTGGTGTCCGAGCAGATGGACTCCACCCCCATCCAAGTTTCCATATGACGCACATCGGTGCATGGAATACTCGCGGTCTCTGTAAGCGTTCCCATCAGAAAGCCTTGAGAGATCTTATCCGCGATCAAAATCTTCATATTTGTGCTTCTCTTGAGACTAGGGCTTCCTTCCCTAACCTCCCTCTTATCTGTAGCCGTACTTTTGGTTCCTGGTCTTGGTCGTCCAACGGTCTTTTTTCCCCTAGAGGGACTAGAATTGTGGTTGCCTGGGATCCGCTTGCCATTGATATGATGCTTATCAACTTAAATGATCAGGTTATGCATTTCAAAGTTAATATTCGTGATTCTAATAAATCCTTTTTCTGCTCCTTCGTCTATGCTCATAATGATCACATGATGCGTCGCTCTCTCTGGCATTCTCTTGCGGTCCATAAGAATATGGTTAGAGATACCCCTTGGATTCTTTTGGGTGATTTCAATGTTGCTCTTGATATTAAAGATAGCACCTCCGGATCGTCTGGGCTTTCTCGTGCCATGGAAGACTTCAGGGACTGTGTCAATCTGATGGAAATGGAGGATCTTAACTATAAAGGTCTCTTCTACACATGGACCAAGTCTCCTAATGGTTCGGGTGGCATCCTCAAGAAGATCGATCGTGTCATGGGAAATACTCACTTCGTTGCTTCTTTCCCTTCCTCTACTGTCAATTTTCTCCCTTACCGTTCGTCCGATCATACTCCTGCTGTGCTTTCTCTCCCCCAGCGTGCCCCTTTCCAACCTAAACCTTTCAAGTTCCCTAATTTCCTGACTTATAAGAACGAGTTCAAGCAGATTGTTGCCTCTTCTTGGAACCCCAATATCACTGGATATCAGATGTATAAGGTTTTCAAAAACCTTAAAAATCTGAAGGTGCCTATACGAAAGATGCTTCGCAACCAGGGAAACCTCTTTTCTAAGGTTATCTCTCTTCGTAATGAGCTTGATAGAGTTCAAATTGCTTTGGATCGGGATCCTTTCAATAAGGATCTTCGTGAAGAACAATGCAGGTATCTCCTCGCTTATAACGAGGCTAGCCTGGATGAAGAGAGGTTCCTGAAACAAAAGGCTAAGGTTAACTGGCTTCGTGAGGGTGATAAAAATTCGGGTTTTTTCCACAAAGCGGTTAAAAGCCGTAAATCTCGCAATCGTATTAATTCTATCCAGGATGCTCAAGGTAACTGGATCTCCGGGAATGATCTTCCTAATCTGTTTGTTTCTCACTTTCAAGCCTTCTTGGGTTCCGCCCAGCCTTTCACTGCTATTCATGATCCTTCTTCCCTCTTCTCTAATAAGCTCTCCCCTCTCCAGTCTGCCGCCATGCTTACTCCTGTTACTGACGTGGAGGTTAAGTGTGTCATGTTCCAGATGGGTGATGATAAAGCCCCTGGATCTGATGGTTTCTCTGCTAAGTTCTTCAAGTCTGCTTGGGATATTGTGGGTCCTGATTTATGTATGGCTGTTAAGGAATTCTTCTATTCTGGCAAACTTCTTAAGTCTTTCAACAGCACCATCCTTGCGCTCATCCCTAAAGTTGATTCCCCTTCCAAAGTCATTGATTTCCGCCCTATAGCTTGTTGTAACGTTGTTTACAAATGTATCAGCAAGATTATTGCAGATCGTATCAAAAACCATCTTTCTTCTCTGGTTGATGAAAACCAGTCTGCTTTCATCCCTGGTCGTTTGATCACCGACAACGTACTTCTTGTCCATGAACTCATGCGTGATTATCATCGTCGTCGTGGTCCTCCTAAGTGTGCTTTTAAGGTTGATATTCAAAAAGCGTACGACACAGTTGACTGGTCGTTTCTGCGGACCATCTTGTTTGGGTTTGGTTTCCCCGATCGTATGATTGACTGGATCATGACATGTGTTTCCACGGTTGCTTACTCTGTAAGTATCAATGGGAATAATCACGGTTATTTTGACGGTAAAAGGGGCCTTCGGCAGGGTGACCCCCTTTCTCCTTATCTCTTCACTCTTGTCATGGAAGTGCTTAACCTTATGATCAAGAGAAACATCCATGATTCTGACTCTTTTAAATTCCACAGACAATGTGATGATCAAAGTATCACACATCTCTGCTTTGCCGATGATCTCCTTCTCTTCTGTCATGGTGATAGCTCTTCGGTTAGAATCATCTGTGATTCTCTTGAGGAATTCTCTGGGGTTTCTGGCCTCCATCCAAATATTGCGAAGAGTGAAGCTTTCTACTGTAATGTTGGTGAGAGGACCAGGGCTGCCATTGATCTTATTGTTAAGTTTCCTGAGGGCTCTTTCCCTGTCCGATACCTTGGCGTTCCTCTCATCACCACGCGTCTTGCTCACAAAGACTGTAAAGGCATTGTTGATAAAGTCAAATGCAGGATTAATGACTGGAAAAACAAGTCTCTTTCCTTTGCTGGTCGTCTCCAGCTAATCCTCTCTGTCCTTTCTTCTACTCAAATCTATTGGGCTTCTGTTTTTATTCTTCCTAAATCTATCTCTAACGATATTGAGAAGCTCATGAGAGGTTTCCTCTGGTGCCATGGTGAGTTGAAGCATGGTAAAGCTAAAGTCTCCTAGAAAACTGTATGCCTTCCTAAGGAACATGGTGGTCTTGGCATACGTAACCTTGCTATCTTGAATGTTGCCCTTATGGCTTCCCATGTTTGGAGACTCCTTTCCAAGAAAGACTCCCTATGGGTTAAGTGGATCCACTCATACCGTTTATGTGGCCGTAACTTTTGGGATGCCCCCAAAAAATACGGTTCCGGATTTGCCTGGCGTAACATCCTGGATATGCGGGATAAGATAAGGGAGTATATAGTTTCTCAGATAGGTGATGGATGCTCTACTTCTGCTTGGTTCGATAACTAGCACCCTGCGGGCCCTCTTTCTAAATTCTTGTCTGTCCGTGACATCCATGATGCGGGTTTCACTCCTGATACTAAGGTTGCTGACCTGGTTCTTCACGGATCTTGGGTGCGGCCTCATTGTTGGAGAGATTCCCATGGTGCTCTTCTTTCTCATAACCCTCCTACTATTTCCACGTCCGTCCCTGATAAACTCCTTTGGAGATCTACAGACGGTCAACTCTCTCCTTTCTCTGTTCGATCTGTGTGGCAGTCTATTCGCCCCTATCACCAACCGGTCTTTTGGTTTCATCTTGTTTGGTTCTCCCAAAACATCCCCAGACATGCTTTCATTCTTTGGGTTGCTCTTAAAGATCGTCTTAAGACTCATGATAAAATCAAAATTTGGGACACTAATTCCAATCTCATTTGTGCTTTCTGCGGGGACTGTCCGGATTCCCTTTCCCATCTCTTCTTTGAATGCTCTTTCACTACTTTGGTTTGGCATGACCTCCATCATGTCATGAATCTATCCTTCTCCACTGATAGCTGGTCTGATACCATTAGTAAACTCAACCCCATTAATAAGAACAATACCATTTGGTCCATCATTAGAAGACTTGTTTTTGCTGGAGCTGTCTACCACATCTGGCGGGAAAGAAATTTACGCATTTTTACAAAAATTAAAAGATCCCATCATGCGGTTGTGAATAGTGTTAAGGATGATATCCGCTGTAGACTGCTGAGTCTTTCTTTGAAAACTTGCACTAATGTTGATTTGGCTAAAACTCTTTGGACCCTCCCTTAATTTTCTTCCTCTGCGCTTTCTTTTTTCCTCTGCTTGTTTTGGCTTGTATGGTTTGTTTGTTTTGCAGGTTGCTCTCCTTTATGTTCTTGTTTGCTTATGGTTCCTTCTCTTATTTTGGTTCCTAGTTTAGCTTGTTGTCCGTTGGGGCCTATCCCGATGGATTTTCGGTTTTTTGGTGGGGAGTCCCCAGCCTTATATTATATTTATTCTTTTTATTAATAAAATTTGCCAGAGGTGCCGCCCTCTTTACCCAAAAAAAAACAAGAAAACCCTAATAACATCATTTGTAACATTCAAAAACTCTAATCCATAATATGAAAACTAGAAAACCCTAATAACATCATTTACAACATTCAAAAACCCTAATCCATAATGTGAAAACTAGAAAACCCTAATAACATCATTTGCAACATTCAAAAATCCTAATCCATCATATGAAAACTAAAAAACCCCAATAACATCATATGCAACATTCAAAAACCCTAATCCATCATATAAAAACTATAAAACTCTAATCCATCGTATGAAAACTAGAAAACCCTTAAAACATCATTTGCAACATTCAAAAACCTTAATCCATCATATGAAAACTTGAAAACCCTAATAACATCATTTGCAACATTCAAAAACCCTTATCCTTCAAATGAAAACTAGAAAACCCTAATAACATCATTTGCAACATTCAAAAATCCTAATCCATTATATGAAAACTAGAAAACCCTAATCCATCATATGAAAACTAGAAAACTCTAATCCATCATATGAGAACTAGAAAACCCTAATAACATCATTTGCAACATTCAACAACCCTAATCCATCATATGAAAATAAGAAAACCCTAATCTATCATATGAAAACTGGACACCCTAATAACATCATTTACAACATTCAAAAACCCTAATCCCTCATATGAAAACTAGAAAACCCTAATAACATCATTTGCAACATTCAAAAACCCTAATCCATCATACGAATACTAGAAAACCCTAATAACATAATTTGCAACATTCAAAAACCCTAATCCATCATATGAAAACTAGAAAACCCTAATAACATCATTTGCAACATGGAAAAACCCTAATCCATCATATGAAAACTAAAAAACCCTAATCCATCATATGAAAAGTCGAAACCCCTAATGACATCATTTAGAACATTCAAAAACACTAATCCATTATATGAAAACAAGACAACCCTAATAACATCATTTGCAACATTCAAAAACCCTAATCCATCAAATGAAAACTAGAAAACCCTAATAACATCATTTGCAACATTCAAAAACCCTAATCCATCATATGAAAGTTAGAAAACCCTAATAACATCATTTGCAACATTCAAAAACCCTAACCCATCATAGGAAAACTAGAAAACCCTAATCCATCATATGAAAAATAGAAAACCTTAATCCATCATATGAAAACTAGAAACTCCTAATAACATCATTTACAGCAATCAAAAACCCTAATCCGTTATATGAAAACAAGAAAACCCTAATAACATAATTTGCAACATTCAAAAACCCTAATCCATCATATGAAAACTAGAAAATCCTAATAACATCATCTGCAACATTCAAAAACCCTAATCCATCATATGAAAACTAGAAAACCCTAATCCATCATATGAAAACTAGACAACCCTAATAACATCATTTGCAACATTCAAAAACTGTAATACATCATATGAAAACTAGAAAACCCTAATAACATCATTTGCAACTTTCAAAAACCCTAATCCATCATATGAAAACTAGAAAACCCTAATAACATAATTCGCAACATTCAAAAACCCTAATCCATCATATGAAAACAAGAAAACCCTAATCCATCATATGAAAACTAGAAAACCCTAATAACATCATTTGCAACATTCAAAAACCCTAATCCGTCATATGAAAACTAGAAAATCCTAATAACATCATTTGCAACATTCAAAAACCCTAATCCATCACATGAAAACTAGAAAACCCTAATAACAACATTTGCAACATTCCAAAACCCTAATCCGTCATATGAAAACTAGAAAACCCTAATAACATCATTTGCAACAGTCAAAAACCCTAATCCATCATACGAAAACTAGAAAACCCTAGTAACATCATTTGTAACATTCAAAAACCCTAATCCATCATATGAAAACTAGAAAACCCTAATAACATCATTTGCAACATTCAAAAACGCTAATCCATCATATGAAAACAAGAAAACCCTAATAACATCATTTGCAACATTAAAATACCCTAATCCATCAAATGAAAACTAGAAAACCCGAATCCCTCATATGAAAACTAGAAAACCCTAATAACATCATTTGCAACATTCAAAAACCATAATCCATCATATGAAAACTAGAAAACCCTAATCCATCATATGAAAACTAGAAAACCCTAATAACATCATTTGCAACATTCAAAAACCCTAATCCATCATATGAAAACTAGAAAACCCTAATCCATCATATGAAAACTAAAAAACCAACCATCACCCTGATGGCCTAGTGGATAACGCTTAGGACTCCTTCTCTTCCCCCATAAGGAGGTTCCGAGTTCTAATCCCACTCCCTCCCTTTCCCCATAGGAAGTGTTAGGTTTCAATCAGGGGATGGCCACTGGCCACCTCTCTACCCCCGTAGGTGATTGACCCAGACCACCCTGCTGCCAGGTGTGTGTGGGCCCCGAGGTTGCTTCATCAGGGTCATCCAAACGATGGGTAGGGTGGGGTCCTCGGTTATCAAAAAAAAAAAAACTAGAAAACCCTAATAACATCATTTGCAACTTTCAAAAACCCTAATCCGTCATATGAAAACTAGAAAATCCTAATAACATCATTTGCAACATTCAAAAACCCTAATCCATGAAATGAAAACTAGAAAACCCTAATAACATCATTTGCAACATTCAAAAACCCTAATCTATCATATGAAAGCTAGAAAAGCCTAATAACATCATTTGCAACATTCAGAAACCCTGATCCATCATATGAAAACAAGAAAACCCTAATAACATCATTTGCAACATTAAAATACCCTAATCCATCAAATGAAAACTAGAAAACCCTAATCAATCATACAAAAACTAGAAAACCCTAATAACATCATTTGCAACATTCAAAAACCCAAATAAATCATATGAAAACTAGAAAACCCTAATCCATCATATGAAAACTAGAAAACCCTAATCCATCATCTGAAAACTAGAAATCCCTAATAACATCATTTGCAACATTCAAAAACACTAATCCATCATATGAAAACTAGAAAACTCTAATAACATCAATTGCAACATTCAAAAACCCTAATCCATCATATGAAAACAAGAAAACCCTAACCCATCATATGAAAACTAGAAAACCCTAATCCATCATATGAAAACTAGAAAACTCTAACAACATCATTAGCAACATCCAAAAACCCAAATCCATCATATGAAAACTAGAAAACCGTAATCCATCATATGCAACATTCAAAAACCCTAATCCATCATATGAAAACTAGAAAACCCTAATCCATCATTTGAAAACTAGAAAACCCTAATAACGTCATTTGCAACATTCAAAAACCTTAATCCATTATATGGAAACTTGAAAACCCTAATAACATCATTTGGAACATTCAAAAACCCTAATCCTTCATATGAAAACTAGAAAAAAATAATAACATCATTTACAACATTCAAAAATCCCAATCCATTATATGAAAACAAGAAAACCGTTAGCCATCATATGAAAACTGGAAAACCCAAATAACATCATTTACATCATTCAAAAACCCTAATCCATTATATGAGAACTAGAAAACCCTAATCCATCATATGAAAACTAGAAAACCCTAATCCATCATATGAGAACTAGAAAACCCTAATCGATCATATGAGAACTAGAAAACCATAATCCATCATATGAAAACTAGAAAACGCTAATCCATCATATGAAAACTAGAAAACCCTAATGACATCATTTGCATCATTCAAAAACCCTAATCCATCATATGAAAACTAGAAAACCTAACCATCACCCTGATGGCCTAGTGGATAAGGCTTTGGACTCTTTCTCTTCCCCCATAAAGAGGTTCCAAGTTCTAATCTCACTCCCTCCCTTTCCCCATAGGGAGTGTTAGGTTTCAATCAGGGGATGGCCACTGGCCACCTCTCTGCCCCCGTAGGTGATTGACCCGGACCACCCTGCTGCCAGGTATGCGTGGGCCCCGAGGTTGCTTCATCAGGGTCATCCAAAGGATGGATCGGGTGGGGTCCTCGGTTATCAAAAAAAAAAAAACTAGAAAACTTTAATCCATCATATGAAAACTAGAAACCCCTAATAACATCATTTACAACATTCAAAAACCCTAATCCGTTATATGAAAACAAGAAAACCCTAATAACATCGTTTGCAACATTCAAAAACCCTAATCCATCATATGAAAACTAGAAAATCCTAATAACATCATATGCAACATTCAAAAACCCTAATCGATCATATGAAAACTAGAAAACCCTAATCCATCATATGAAAACTAGAAAATCCTAATAACATCATTTGCAACATTCAAAAACTGTAATACATCATATGAAAACTAGAAAACCCTAATAACATCATTTGCAACTTTCAAAAACCCTAATCCATCATATGAAAACTAGAAAACCCTAATAACATCATTCACAACATTCAAAAACCCTAATCCATCATATGAAAACTAGAAAACCCTAATCCATCATCTGAAAACTAGAAATCCCTAAAAACATCATTTGCAACATTCAAAAACCTTAATCCATCATATGAAAACTAGAAAACTCTAATAACATCATTTGCAACATTAAAAAACCCTAATCAATCATATGAAAACTAGAAAACTCTAATAACTTCATTTGCAACATTCAAAAACCCTAATCCACCATATGAAAACTAGAAAACCCTAACCCATCATATGAAAACTAGAAAACCCTAATCCATCATATGAAAACTAGAAAACCCTAGCAACATCATTTACAACATCCAAAAACCCTAATCCATCATATGACAACTAGACAACCCTAATCCATCATATGCAACATTCAAAAAACCTAATCCATCATATGAAAACTAGAAAACCCTAATAACATCATTTGCAACATTCAAAAACCCTAATCCATCATATGAAAACAAGAAAACCCTAATAACATCAATTGCAACATTAAAATACCCAAATCCATCAAATGAAAACTAGAAAACCCGAATCCATCATATGAAAACTAGAAAACCCTAATAACATCATTTGCAACTTTCAAAAACCCTAATCCATCATATGAAAACTAGAAAACCCTAATAACATAATTCGCAACATTCAAAAACCCTAATCCATCATATGAAAACAAGAAAACCCTAATCCATCATATGAAAACTAGAAAACCCTAATAACATCATTTGCAACATTCAAAAACCCTAATCCGTCATATGAAAACTAGAAAATCCTAATAACATCATTTGCAACATTCAAAAACCCTAATCCATCACATGAAAACTAGAAAACCCTAATAACAACATTTGCAACATTCCAAAACCCTAATCCGTCATATGAAAACTAGAAAACCCTAATAACATCATTTGCAACAGTCAAAAACCCTAATCCATCATACGAAAACTAGAAAACCCTAGTAACATCATTTGTAACATTCAAAAACCCTAATCCATCATATGAAAACTAGAAAACCCTAATAACATCATTTGCAACATTCAAAAACGCTAATCCATCATATGAAAACAAGAAAACCCTAATAACATCATTTGCAACATTAAAATACCCTAATCCATCAAATGAAAACTAGAAAACCCGAATCCCTCATATGAAAACTAGAAAACCCTAATAACATCATTTGCAACATTCAAAAACCATAATCCATCATATGAAAACTAGAAAACCCTAATCCATCATATGAAAACTAGAAAATCCTAATAACATCATTTGCAACATTCAAAAACCCTAATCCATCATATGAAAACTAGAAAACCCTAATCCATCATATGAAAACTAAAAAACCAACCATCACCCTGATGGCCTAGTGGATAACGCTTAGGACTCCTTCTCTTCCCCCATAAGGAGGTTCCGAGTTCTAATCCCACTCCCTCCCTTTCCCCATAGGAAGTGTTAGGTTTCAATCAGGGGATGGCCACTGGCCACCTCTCTACCCCCGTAGGTGATTGACCCAGACCACCCTGCTGCCAGGTGTGTGTGGGCCCCGAGGTTGCTTCATCAGGGTCATCCAAACGATGGGTAGGGTGGGGTCCTCGGTTATCAAAAAAAAAAAACTAGAAAACCCTAATAACATCATTTGCAACTTTCAAAAACCCTAATCCGTCATATGAAAACTAGAAAATCCTAATAACATCATTTGCAACATTCAAAAACCCTAATCCATGAAATGAAAACTAGAAAACCCTAATAACATCATTTGCAACATTCAAAAACCCTAATCTATCATATGAAAGCTAGAAAAGCCTAATAACATCATTTGCAACATTCAGAAACCCTGATCCATCATATGAAAACAAGAAAACCCTAATAACATCATTTGCAACATTAAAATACCCTAATCCATCAAATGAAAACTAGAAAACCCTAATCAATCATACAAAAACTAGAAAACCCTAATAACATCATTTGCAACATTCAAAAACCCAAATAAATCATATGAAAACTAGAAAACCCTAATCCATCATATGAAAACTAGAAAACCCTAATCCATCATCTGAAAACTAGAAATCCCTAATAACATCATTTGCAACATTCAAAAACACTAATCCATCATATGAAAACTAGAAAACTCTAATAACATCAATTGCAACATTCAAAAACCCTAATCCATCATATGAAAACAAGAAAACCCTAACCCATCATATGAAAACTAGAAAACCCTAATCCATCATATGAAAACTAGAAAACTCTAACAACATCATTAGCAACATCCAAAAACCCAAATCCATCATATGAAAACTAGAAAACCGTAATCCATCATATGCAACATTCAAAAACCCTAATCCATCATATGAAAACTAGAAAACCCTAATCCATCATATGAAAACTAGAAAACCCTAATAACGTCATTTGCAACATTCAAAAACCTTAATCCATTATATGGAAACTTGAAAACCCTAATAACATCATTTGGAACATTCAAAAACCCTAATCCTTCATATGAAAACTAGAAAAAAATAATAACATCATTTACAACATTCAAAAATCCCAATCCATTATATGAAAACAAGAAAACCGTTAGCCATCATATGAAAACTGGAAAACCCAAATAACATCATTTACATCATTCAAAAACCCTAATCCATTATATGAGAACTAGAAAACCCTAATCCATCATATGAAAACTAGAAAACCCTAATCCATCATATGAGAACTAGAAAACCCTAATCGATCATATGAGAACTAGAAAACCATAATCCATCATATGAAAACTAGAAAACGCTAATCCATCATATGAAAACTAGAAAACCCTAATGACATCATTTGCATCATTCAAAAACCCTAATCCATCATATGAAAACTAGAAAACCTAACCATCACCCTGATGGCCTAGTGGATAAGGCTTTGGACTCTTTCTCTTCCCCCATAAAGAGGTTCCAAGTTCTAATCTCACTCCCTCCCTTTCCCCATAGGGAGTGTTAGGTTTCAATCAGGGGATGGCCACTGGCCACCTCTCTGCCCCCGTAGGTGATTGACCCGGACCACCCTGCTGCCAGGTATGCGTGGGCCCCGTGGTTGCTTCATCAGGGTCATCCAAAGGATGGGTCGGGTGGGGTCCTCGGTTATCAAAAAAAAAAAACTAGAAAACTTTAATCCATCATATGAAAACTAGAAACCCCTAATAACATCATTTACAACATTCAAAAACCCTAATCCGTTATATGAAAACAAGAAAACCCTAATAACATCGTTTGCAACATTCAAAAACCCTAATCCATCATATGAAAACTAGAAAATCCTAATAACATCATATGCAACATTCAAAAACCCTAATCGATCATATGAAAACTAGAAAACCCTAATCCATCATATGAAAACTAGAAAATCCTAATAACATCATTTGCAACATTCAAAAACTGTAATACATCATATGAAAACTAGAAAACCCTAATAACATCATTTGCAACTTTCAAAAACCCTAATCCATCATATGAAAACTAGAAAACCCTAATAACATCATTCACAACATTCAAAAACCCTAATCCATCATATGAAAACTAGAAAACCCTAATCCATCATCTGAAAACTAGAAATCCCTAAAAACATCATTTGCAACATTCAAAAACCTTAATCCATCATATGAAAACTAGAAAACCCTAATAACATCATTTGCAACAGTCAAAAACCCTAATCCATCATACGAAAACTAGAAAACCCTAGTAACATCATTTGTAACATTCAAAAACCCTAATCCATCATATGAAAACTAGAAAACCCTAATAACATCATTTGCAACATTCAAAAACGCTAATCCATCATATGAAAACAAGAAAACCCTAATAACATCATTTGCAACATTAAAATACCCTAATCCATCAAATGAAAACTAGAAAACCCGAATCCCTCATATGAAAACTAGAAAACCCTAATAACATCATTTGCAACATTCAAAAACCATAATCCATCATATGAAAACTAGAAAACCCTAATCCATCATATGAAAACTAGAAAATCCTAATAACATCATTTGCAACATTCAAAAACCCTAATCCATCATATGAAAACTAGAAAACCCTAATCCATCATATGAAAACTAAAAAACCAACCATCACCCTGATGGCCTAGTGGATAACGCTTAGGACTCCTTCTCTTCCCCCATAAGGAGGTTCCGAGTTCTAATCCCACTCCCTCCCTTTCCCCATAGGAAGTGTTAGGTTTCAATCAGGGGATGGCCACTGGCCACCTCTCTACCCCCGTAGGTGATTGACCCAGACCACCCTGCTGCCAGGTGTGTGTGGGCCCCGAGGTTGCTTCATCAGGGTCATCCAAACGATGGGTAGGGTGGGGTCCTCGGTTATCAAAAAAAAAAAAAAAACTAGAAAACCCTAATAACATCATTTGCAACTTTCAAAAACCCTAATCCGTCATATGAAAACTAGAAAATCCTAATAACATCATTTGCAACATTCAAAAACCCTAATCCATGAAATGAAAACTAGAAAACCCTAATAACATCATTTGCAACATTCAAAAACCCTAATCTATCATATGAAAGCTAGAAAAGCCTAATAACATCATTTGCAACATTCAGAAACCCTGATCCATCATATGAAAACAAGAAAACCCTAATAACATCATTTGCAACATTAAAATACCCTAATCCATCAAATGAAAACTAGAAAACCCTAATCAATCATACAAAAACTAGAAAACCCTAATAACATCATTTGCAACATTCAAAAACCCAAATAAATCATATGAAAACTAGAAAACCCTAATCCATCATATGAAAACTAGAAAACCCTAATCCATCATCTGAAAACTAGAAATCCCTAATAACATCATTTGCAACATTCAAAAACACTAATCCATCATATGAAAACTAGAAAACTCTAATAACATCAATTGCAACATTCAAAAACCCTAATCCATCATATGAAAACAAGAAAACCCTAACCCATCATATGAAAACTAGAAAACCCTAATCCATCATATGAAAACTAGAAAACTCTAACAACATCATTAGCAACATCCAAAAACCCAAATCCATCATATGAAAACTAGAAAACCGTAATCCATCATATGCAACATTCAAAAACCCTAATCCATCATATGAAAACTAGAAAACCCTAATCCATCATATGAAAACTAGAAAACCCTAATAACGTCATTTGCAACATTCAAAAACCTTAATCCATTATATGGAAACTTGAAAACCCTAATAACATCATTTGGAACATTCAAAAACCCTAATCCTTCATATGAAAACTAGAAAAAAATAATAACATCATTTACAACATTCAAAAATCCCAATCCATTATATGAAAACAAGAAAACCGTTAGCCATCATATGAAAACTGGAAAACCCAAATAACATCATTTACATCATTCAAAAACCCTAATCCATTATATGAGAACTAGAAAACCCTAATCCATCATATGAAAACTAGAAAACCCTAATCCATCATATGAGAACTAGAAAACCCTAATCGATCATATGAGAACTAGAAAACCATAATCCATCATATGAAAACTAGAAAACGCTAATCCATCATATGAAAACTAGAAAACCCTAATGACATCATTTGCATCATTCAAAAACCCTAATCCATCATATGAAAACTAGAAAACCTAACCATCACCCTGATGGCCTAGTGGATAAGGCTTTGGACTCTTTCTCTTCCCCCATAAAGAGGTTCCAAGTTCTAATCTCACTCCCTCCCTTTCCCCATAGGGAGTGTTAGGTTTCAATCAGGGGATGGCCACTGGCCACCTCTCTGCCCCCGTAGGTGATTGACCCGGACCACCCTGCTGCCAGGTATGCGTGGGCCCCGAGGTTGCTTCATCAGGGTCATCCAAAGGATGGGTCGGGTGGGGTCCTCGGTTATCAAAAAAAAAAAACTAGAAAACTTTAATCCATCATATGAAAACTAGAAACCCCTAATAACATCATTTACAACATTCAAAAACCCTAATCCGTTATATGAAAACAAGAAAACCCTAATAACATCGTTTGCAACATTCAAAAACCCTAATCCATCATATGAAAACTAGAAAATCCTAATAACATCATATGCAACATTCAAAAACCCTAATCGATCATATGAAAACTAGAAAACCCTAATCCATCATATGAAAACTAGAAAATCCTAATAACATCATTTGCAACATTCAAAAACTGTAATACATCATATGAAAACTAGAAAACCCTAATAACATCATTTGCAACTTTCAAAAACCCTAATCCATCATATGAAAACTAGAAAACCCTAATAACATCATTCACAACATTCAAAAACCCTAATCCATCATATGAAAACTAGAAAACCCTAATCCATCATCTGAAAACTAGAAATCCCTAAAAACATCATTTGCAACATTCAAAAACCTTAATCCATCATATGAAAACTAGAAAACCCTAATAACATCATTTGCAACATTAAAAAACCCTAATCAATCATATGAAAACTAGAAAACTCTAATAACTTCATTTGCAACATTCAAAAACCCTAATCCACCATATGAAAACTAGAAAACCCTAACCCATCATATGAAAACTAGAAAACCCTAATCCATCATATGAAAACTAGAAAACCCTAGCAACATCATTTACAACATCCAAAAAACCTAATCCATCATATGACAACTAGACAACCCTAATCCATCATATGCAACATTCAAAAAACCTAATCCATCATATGAAAACTAGAAAACCCTAATAACATCATTTGCAACATTCAAAAACCCTAATCCATCATATGAAAACAAGAAAACCCTAATAACATCAATTGCAACATTAAAATACCCAAATCCATCAAATGAAAACTAGAAAACCCGAATCCATCATATGAAAACTAGAAAACCCTAATAACATCATTTGCAACATTCAAAAACCCTAATCCATCATATGAAAACTAGAAAACCCTAATCCATCATACGAAAACTAGAAAATCCTAATAACATCATTTGCAACAGTCAAAAACCCAAATCCATCATATGAAAACTAGGAAACCCTAATTCAACATATGAAAACTAGAAAACCCTAATAAGATCATTTGCAACATTCAAAACCCTAATCCGTCAAATGAAAACTAGAAAATCCTAATAACATCATTTGCAACATTCAAAAACCCTAATCCATCATATGAAAACTAGAAAACCCTAATAACATCATTTGTGACATTCAAAAACCCTAATCCATCATATGAAAACAAGAAAACCCTAATAACATCATTTGCAACATTAAAGTACCCTAATCCATCAAATGAAAACTAGAAAACCCGAATCCATCATATGAAAACAAGAAAACCCTAATAACAACATTTGCAACATTCAAAAACCTAATCCATCATATGAAAACTAGAAAACCCTAATCCATCATACAAAAACTACAAAACCCTAATATCAGCATTAGCAACATTCAAAAACCCTAATTAATCATATGAAAACTAGAAAACCTTAATCCATCATATGAAAACTAGAAAACCCTAATCCATCATCTAAAAACTAGAAAACCCTAATAACATCATTTGCAACATTCAAAAACCCTAATCCATCATATGAAAACTAGAAAACCCAAATAACATCATTTGCAACATTCGAAAACTCTAATCTATTATATGAAAACTAGAAAACCCTAACCCATCATATGAAAACTAGAAAACCCTAATCCATCATATGAAAACTAGAAAACCCTAATAACATCATTTGCAACATCTAAAAACCCTAATCTATCATATGAAAACTAGAAAACCCTAATCCATCATATGAAAATTAGAAAACCCTAATAACGTCATTTTTAACATTCAAAAACCTTAATCCATCATATGGAAACTTCAAAACCCTAATAACATCATTTGTAACATTCAAAAACGCTAATCCTTCTTATGAAAACTAGAAAACCCTAATAACATCATTTGCAACATTCAAAAATCCCAATCCATCATATGAAAACTAGAAAACCCTAAGCCATCATATGAAAACTAGAAAACCCTAATCCATCATATGAAAACTAGAAAACCCTAATAACATCATTTGCAACATTCAAAAACCCTAATCCATCATATGAAAACTAGAAAACCCTAAGCCATTATATGAAAACTAGAAAACCCTAATCCATCAAATGAAAATTAGAAAACCCTAATAACATCATTTGCAACATTCAAAAACCCTAATCCATCATACGAATACTAGAAAACCCGAATAACATAATTTGCAACATTCAAAAACCCTAATCCATCGTATGAAAACTAGAAAACCCTAATCCATAGTATGAAAACTAGAAAACCCTAATAACATCATTTGCAACATTCAAAAACCCTAATCTATCATATGAAAACTAGAATACCCTAATCCATCATATGAAAACTAGAAAACCATAATAACATCATTTGCAACATTCAAAAACCCTAATCCGTCATATGAAAACTAGAAAATCCTAATAACATCATTTGCAACATTCAAAAACCCTAATCCATCATATGAAAACTAGAAAACCCTAATAACATCATTCGCAACATTCAAAAACCCTAATCCATCATATGAAAACAAGAAAACCCTAATAACATCATTTACAACATCAAAATACCCTAATCCATCAAATGAAATCTAGAAAACCAAAATCCATCATATGAAAACAAGAAAACCCTAATAACATCATTTGCACCATTCAAAAACCCTTATCCTTCATATGAAAACTAGAAAACCCTAATAACATCATTTGCAACATTCAAAAATCCTAATCCATCAAATGAAAATTAGAAAACCCTAATAACATCATTTGCAACATTCAAAAACCCTAATCCATCATACGAATACTAGAAAACCCGAATAACATAATTTGCAACATTCAAAAACCCTAATCCATCGTATGAAAACTAGAAAACCCTAATCCATAGTATGAAAACTAGAAAACCCTAATAACATCATTTGCAACATTCAAAAACCCTAATCTATCATATGAAAACTAGAATACCCTAATCCATCATATGAAAACTAGAAAACCATAATAACATCATTTGCAACATTCAAAAACCCTAATCCGTCATATGAAAACTAGAAAATCCTAATAACATCATTTGCAACATTCAAAAACCCTAATCCATCATATCAAAACTAGAAAACCCTAATAACATCATTTGCAACATTCAAAAACCCTAATCCATCATATGAAAACAAGAAAACCCTAATAACATCATTTACAACATCAAAATACCCTAATCCATCAAATGAAATCTAGAAAACCAAAATCCATCATATGAAAACAAGAAAACCCTAATAACATCATTTGCACCATTCAAAAACCCTTATCCTTCATATGAAAACTAGAAAACCCTAATAACATCATTTGCAACATTCAAAAATCCTAATCCATTATATAAAATCTAGAAAACCCTAATCCATCATATGAAAACTAGAAAGGCCTAATCCATCATATGAAAACTAGAAAACCCTAATAACATCATCTGAAACATTCAAAAACCCTAATCCATCATACGAATACTAGAAAACCCTAATAACATAATTTGCAACATTCAAAAACCCTAATCCATCATATGAAAACTAGAAAACCCTAATAACATCATTTGCAACATTCAAAAACCCTAATCCATCATATGAAAACTAGAAAACCCTAATCCATCATATGAAAAGTAGAAACCCCTAATAACATCATTTACAACATTCAAAAACACTAATCCATTATATGAAAACAAGAAAACCCTAATAACATCATTTGCAACATTCAAAAACCCTAATCTATCATATGAAAACTAGAAAACCCTAATAACATCATTTGCAACATACAAAAACTCTAATCCATCATATGAAAACTAGAAAACCATAATAACATCATTTGCAACATTCTAAACCCTAATCCATCATATGAAAACAAGAAAACCCTAACATCATTTGCAACATTAAAATACCCTAATCCATCAAATGAAAACTAGAAAACCCGAATCCATCATATGAAAACAAGAAAACCCTAATAACATCATTTTCAACATTCAAAAACCCTAATCCATCATATGAAAACTTGAAAACCCTAATCCATCATACAAAAACTAGAAAACCCTAATAACATCATTTGCAACATTCAAAAACCCTAATTAATCATATGAAAACTAGAAAACCCTAATCCATCATATGAAAACTAGAAATGTATCAGCAAGTTCTTCAACCCTAATTAATCCATCTCTGCTAAGTTCTTCAAGTCTGCTTGGGATATTGTGGGTCATGATTTCTGTATGGCTGTTAAGGAATTCTTCTATTCTGGCAAACTTCTTAAGTCCTTCAACAGCACCATCCTTGCGCTCATTCCTAAAGTTGATTCCCCTTCCAGAGTCACTGATTTCCGCCCTATAGCTTGTTGTAATGTTGTTTACAAATGTATCAGCAAGCTTATTGCGGATCGTATCAAAAACCATCTTTCTTCTCTGGTTGATGAAAACCAGTCTGCTTTCATCCCTGGTCGTCTGATCACCGACAACGTCCTTCTTGTCCACGAGCTCATGCGTGATTATCATCGTCATCGTGGCCCTCCTAGGTGTGCTTTTAAGGTTGATATTCAAAAAGCCTACGACACGGTTGACTGGACTTTTCTGCGGACCATCTTGTTTGGGTTTGGTTTCCCCGATCGTATGATTGACTGGATCATGACATGTGTTTCCACGGTTGCTTACTCGGTGAGTATCAATGGGAATACTCATGGTTTTTTCGACGGTAAAAGGGGCCTTCGGCAGGGTGACCCCCTCTCTCCTTATCTCTTCACTCTTGTCATGGAAGTGCTTAACCTTATGATCAAGAGAAACATCCATGATTCTGATTCTTTTAAATTCCACAGACAATGTGACGATCAAAGTATCACCCATCTCTGCTTTGCCGACGATCTCCTTTTCTTCTGCCATGGTGATAGCTCTTCGGTTAAACTAATATGTGACTCTCTTGAGGAATTCTCTGGGGTTTCGGGCCTCCATCCCAACATTGCGAAGAGTGAAGCTTTCTATTGTAATGTTGGTGAGAGGACCAGGGCTGCCATTGATCTTATTGTTAAGTTTCCGGAGGGCTCTTTTCCTGTTCGATACCTTGGCGTTCCTCTCATCACCACGCGTCTTGTCCACAAAGACTGTAAAGGACTTGTTGATAAAGTCAAATGCAGGATTAATGACTGGAAAAACAAGTCTATTTCCTTTGCTGGTCGTCTCCAGCTGATCCTCTCTGTCCTTTCTTCTACTCAAATCTATTGGGCTTCTGTTTTTATTCTTCCTAAATCTATCTCTAACGATATTGAGAAGCTCATGAGAGGTTTCCTCTGGTGCCATGGTGAGTTGAAGCGTGGTAAAGCTAAAGTCTCCTGGAAAACTGTATGCCTTCCTAAGGAACATGGTGGTCTTGGCATACGTAACCTTGCTATCTGGAATGTTGCCCTTATGGCTTCCCATGTTTGGAGACTCCTTTCTAAGAAAGAGTCTCTATGGGTTAAGTGGATCCACTCTTACCGTTTATGTGGCCGTAACTTTTGGGATGCCCCCAAAAAATATGGTTCTGGATTTGCCTGGCGTAACATCCTGGATATGAGGGATAAGATAAGGGAGTATATAGTTTCCCAGATTGGTGATGGATGCTCTACTTCTGCTTGGTTCGATAACTGGCACCCTGCGGGCCCTCTTTCTAAATTCTTGTCTGTCCGTGACATCCATGATGCGGGTTTCACTCCTGATACTAAGGTTGCTGACCTGGTTCTTAACGGATCTTGGGTTCGCCCTCAGTGTTGGAGGGATTCCCATACTGCTCTTCTTTCTCATAACCCCCCTACTATTTCCACATTCGTCCCTGATAATCTCCTTTGGAGATCTAGAGACGGTCAACTCTCTCCTTTCTCTGTTCGTTCTGTTTGGAAGACTATTCGCCCCTATCATCAACCGGTCTTTTGGTTTCATCTTGTTTGGTTCTCCCAGAACATCCCCAGACATGCTTTCATTCTTTGGGTTGCTCTTAAAAATCGCCTTAAGACTCATGATAAAATCAAAATTTGGGACACTAATTCCAATCTCATCTGTGCGTTCTGCGGGGACTGTCCGGATTCCCTTACCCATCTCTTCTTTGAATGTTCTTTCACTTCTTTGGTTTGGCATGACCTCCATCACGTCATGAATCTCTCCTTCTCCCCTGATAGCTGGTCTGATATCATTAGTCAACTCAACCCCAGTAATAAGAACAAGACCATATGGTCCATCATTAGAAGACTTGTTTTTGCTGGAGCTGTATATCACATTTGGCGGGAAAGAAATTTACGCATTTTTAAAAACATAAAAAGATCCCATCATGCTGTCGTGAATAGTGTTAAGGATAATATCCGCTGTAGACTGCTGAGTCTATCTATGAAAACATGCACTAATGTTGATTTGGCTAAAACTATTTGGACCCTCCCTTAATTTTCTTACTCTGCGCTTTCTTTCTTTTTCTGCTTGTTTTGGCTTGTATGGTTTGTTTGTTTTGCAGGTTGTTTTCCTTTATGTTCTTGTTTGCTTCTGGTTCCTTATCTTGTTTTGGTTCCTAGTTTAGCCTGTTGTCCGTTGGGGCCTGTCCCGATGGATTTTCTGTTTTTTGGTGGGGAGTCCCCAGCCTTATATTGTATTTATTCTTTTTATTAATAAATTTTCCAGAGGTGCCGCCCTCTTTACCCAAAAAAAAAACTAGAAAACCCTAATCCATCATCTGAAAACTAGAAATCCCTAATAACATCATTTGCAACATTCAAAAACCCTAATCCATCATATGAAAACTAGAAAACCCTAATAACGTCATTTGCAACATTCAAAAACCCTAATCAATCATATGAAAACTAGAAAACTCTAATAACATCATTTGCAACATTCAAAAACCCTAATCCATCATATGAAAACTAGAAAACCCTAACCCATCATATGAAAACTAGAAAACCCTAATCCATCATATGAAATCTAGAAAACCCTAGCAACATCATTTACAACATCCAAAAACCCTAATCCATCATATGAAAACTAGAAAACCCTAATCCATCATATGCAACATTCAAAAACCCTAATCCATCATATGAAAACTAGAAAACCCTAATAACATCATTTGCAACATTCAAAAACCCTAATCCATCATATGAAAACAAGAAAACCCTAATAACATCATTTGCAACATTAAAATACCCTAATCTATCAAATGAAAACTAGAAAACCCGAATCCATCATATGAAAACTAGAAAACCCTAATAACATCATTTGCAACATTCAAAAACCCTAATCCATCATATGAAAACTAGAAAACCCTAATCCATCATACGAAAACTAGAAAATCCTAATAACATCATTTGCAACAGTCAAAAACCCTAATCCATCATATGAAAACTAGGAAACCCTAATCCATCATATGAAAACTAGAAAACCCTAATAAGATCATTTGCAACATTCAAAAACCCTAATCCGTCAAATGAAAACTAGAAAATCCTAATAACATCATTTGCAACATTCAAAAACCCTAATCCATCATATGAAAACTAGAAAACCCTAATAACATCATTTGTAACATTCAAAAACCCTAATCCATCATATGAAAACAAGAAAACCCTAATAACATCATTTGCAACATTAAAGTACCCTAATCCATCAAATGAAAACTAGAAAACCCGAATCCATCATATGAAAACAAGAAAACCCTAATAACACATTTTCAACATTCAAAAACCTAATCCATCATATGAAAACTAGAAAACCCTAATCCATCATACAAAAACTACAAAACCCTAATAACAGCATTAGCAACATTCAAAAACCCTAATTAATCATATGAAAACTAGAAAACCCTAATCCATCATATGAAAACTAGAAAACCGTAATCCATCATCTAAAAACTAGAAAACCCTAATAACATCATTTGCAACATTCAAAAACCCTAATCCATCATATGAAAACTAGAAAACCCAAATAACATCATTTGCAACATTCGAAAACTCTAATCCATCATATGAAAACTAGAAAACCCTAACCCATCATATGAAAACTAGAAAACCTAATCCATCATATGAAAACTAGAAAACCCTAATAACATCATTTGCAACATCCAAAAACCCTAATCTATCATATGAAAACTAGAAAAACCTAATCCATCATATGAAAATTAGAAAACCCGAATAACGTCATTTGTAACATTCAAAAACCTTAATCCATCATATGGAAACTTCGAAACCCTAATAACATCATTTGTAACATTCAAAAACCCTATTCCTTCTTATGAAAACTAGAAAACACTAATAACATCATTTGCAACATTCAAAAATCCCAATCCATCATATGAAAACTAGAAAACCCTAAGCCATCATATGAAAACTAGAAAACCCTAATCCATCATACGAAAACTAGAAAACCCTAATAACATCATTTGCAACATTCAAAAACCCTAATCCATCATATGAATACTAGAAAACCCGAATAACATAATTTGCAACATTCAAAAAACCCTAATCCATCATATGAAAACTAGAAAACCCTAATCCATAGTATGAAAACTAGAAAACCCTAATAACATCATTTGCAACATTCAAAAACCCTAATCCATCATAAGAAAACAAGAAAACCCTAATCCATCATATGAAAACTGGAAACCCTAATAACATCATGTACAACATTCAAAAACCCTAATCTATCATATGAAAACTAGAAAACCCTAATCCATCATATGAAAACTAGAAAACCCTAATCCATCATATGAAAACTAGAAAACCCTAATAACATCATTTGCAACATTCAAAAACCCTAATCCGTCATATGAAAACTAGAAAATCCTAATAATATCATTTGCAACATTCAAAAACCCTAATCCGTCATATGAAAACTAGAAAACCCTAATAACATCATTTGCAACATTCAAAAACCCTAATCCATCATATGAAAACAAGAAAACCCTAATAACATCATTTGCAACATTAAAATACCCTAATCCATCAAATGAAATTTAGAAAACACGAATCCATCATATGAAAACAAGAAAACCCTAATAATATGATTTGCAACATTATAAACCCCTTATCCTTCATATGAAAACTAGAAAACCCTAATAACATCATTTGAAACATTCAAAAATCCTAATCCATTATATGAACACTAAAAAACCCTAATCCATCATATGAAAACTAGAAAGCCCTAATCCATCATATGAAAACTAGAAAACCCTAATAACATCATTTGAAACATTCAAAAACCCTAATCCATCATACTTATACTAGAAAACCCTAATAACATAATTTGCAACATTCAAAAACCCTAATCGTTCATATGAAAACTAAAAAACCCTAATAACATCATTTGCAACATTCAAAAACCCTAATCCATCATATGAAAACTAGAAAACCCTAATCCATCATATGAAAAGTAGAAACCCCTGATAACATCATTTACAACATTCAAAAACACTAATCCATTATATGAAAACAAGAAAACCCTAATAACATCATTTGCAACATTAAAAAACCCTAATCTATCATATGAAAACTAGAAAACCCTAATAACATCATTTGCAACATTCAAAAACCCTAATCCATTATATGAAAACTAGAAAACCCTAATAACATCATTTGCAACATTCAAAAACCCTAATCCATCATATGAAAACAAGAAAACCCTAATAACATCATTTGCAACATTAAAATACCCTAATCCATCAAATGAAAACTAGAAAAACCGAATCCATCATATGAAAACTAGAAAACCCTAATAACATCATTTGCAACATCCAAAAACCCTAATCTATCATATGAAAACTAGAAAACCCTAATCCATCATATGAAAATTAGAAAACCCTAATAACGTCATTTGTAACATTCAAAAACCTTAATCCATCATATGGAAACTTCAAAACCCTAATAACATCATTTGTAACATTCAAAAACCCTATTCCTTCTTATAAAAACTAGAAAACCCTAATAACATCATTTGCAACATTCAAAAATCCCAATCCATCATATGAAAACTAGAAAACCCTAAGCCATCATATGAAAACTAGAAAACCCTAATCCATCATAGAAAACCCTAATCCATCATTTGAAAATTAGAAAACCCTAATAACGTCATTTGTAACATTTAAAAAACTTAATCCATCATATGGAAACTTCAAAACCCTAATAACATCATTTGTAACATTCAAAAACCCTATTCCTTCTTATGAAAACTAGAAAACCCTAATAACATCATTTGCAACATTCAAAAATCCCAATCCATCATATGAAATATAGAAAACCCTAAGCCATCATATGAAAACTAGAAAACCCTAATCCATCATACGAAAACTAGAAAACCCTAGGTTTCAATCAGGGGATGGCCACTGGCCACCTCTCTACCCCCGTAGGTGATTGACCCGGACCACCCTGCTGCCAGGTGTGCGTGGGCCCTGAGGTTACTTCATCAGGGTCATCCAAAGGATGGGTCGGGTGGGGTCCTCGGTTACCAAAAAAAAAAAAAAAAAAAAAAAAAAAAAAAAAAAAAAAACTAGAAAACCCTAATAACATCATTTGCAACATTCAAAAACCCTAATCCATCATACGAATACTAGAAAACCCGAATAACATAATTTGCAACATTCAAAAAACCCTAATCCATCATATGAAAACTAGAAAACCCTAATCCATAGTATGAAAACTAGAAAACCCTAATAACATCATTTGCAACATTCAAAAACCCTAATCCATCATAAGAAAACAAGAAAACCCTAATCCATCATATGAAAACTGGAAACCCTAATAACATCATTTACAACATTCAAAAACCCTAATCTATCATATGAAAACTAGAAAACCCTAATCCATCATATGAAAACTAGAAAACCCTAATCCATCATATGAAAACTAGAAAACCCTAATAACATCATTTGCAACATTCAAAAACCCTAATCCGTCATATGAAAACTAGAAAATTCTAATAACATCATTTGCAACATTCAAAAACCCTAATCCATCATATGAAAACAAGAAAACCCTAATAACATCATTTGCAACATTAAAATACCCTAATCCATCAAATGAAATTTAGAAAACACGAATCTATCATATGAAAACAAGAAAACCCTAATAATATGATTTGCAACATTCAAAAACCCTTATCCTTCATATGAAAACTAGAAAACCCTAATAACATCATTTGCAACATTCAAAAATCCTAATCCATTATATGAAAACTAAAAAACCCTAATCCATCATATGAAAACTCAAAAACCCTAATCCATCATACTTATACTAGAAAACCCTAATAACATTATTTGCAACATTCAAAAACCCTAATCGTTCATATGAAAACTAGAAAAGCCTAATAACATCATTTGCAACATTCAAAAACCCTAATCCATCATATGAAAACTAGAAAACCCTAATCCATCATATGAAAAGTAGAAACCCCTGATAACATCATTTACAACATTCAAAAACACTAATCCATTATATGAAAACAAGAAAACCCTAATAAGATCATTTGCAACATTAAAAAACCCTAATCTATCATATGAAAACTAGAAAACCCTAATAACATCATTTGCAACATTCAAAAACCCTAATCCATTATATGAAAACTAGAAAACCCTAATAACATCATTTGCAACATTCAAAAACCCTAATCCATCATATGAAAACAAGAAAACCCTAATAACATCATTTGCAACATTAAAATACCCTAATCCATCAAATGAAAACTAGAAAACCCGAATCCATCATATGAAAACTAGAAAACCCTAATAACATCATTTGCAACATTCAAAAACCCTAATCCATCATATGAAAACTAGAAAACCCTAATCCATCATACGAAAACTAGAAAACCCTAATAACATCATTTGCAACATTCAAAAACCCTAATCCATCATACGAATACTAGAAAACCCGAATAACATAATTTGCAACATTCAAAAAACCCTAATCCATCATATGAAAAGTAGAAAACCCTAATCCATAGTATGAAAACTAGAAAACCCTAATAACATCATTTGCAACATTCAAAAACCCTAATCCATCATAAGAAAACAAGAAAACCCTAATCCATCATATGAAAACTGGAAACCCTAATAACATCATTTACAACATTCAAAAACCCTAATCCATTATATGAAAACTAGAAAAACCCTAATAACATCATTTGCAACATTCAAAAACCCTAATCCATCATACAAATACTAGAAAACCCTAATAACATCATTTGCAACATTCAAAAACCCTAATCCATCATATGAAAACTAGAAAACCCTAATAACATCATTTGAAACATTCAAAATCCCTAATCCATCATATGAAAACTAGAAAACCCTAATCCATCATATAAAAAGTCGAAACCCCTAATGACATCATTTACAACATTCAAAAACACTAATCCATTATATGAAAACAAGAAAACCCTAATAACATCATTTGCAACATTCAAAAACCCTAATCCATTAAATGAAAACTAGAAGACCCTAATAACATCATTTGCAACATTCAAAAACCCTAATCCATCTTATGTAATATAGAATACCCTAATAACATCATTTGCAACATTCAAAAACCCTAATCCATCATATGAAAACAAGAAAACCCTAATAACATCATTTGCAACATTAAAATGCCCTAATCCATCAAATGAAAACTAGAAAACCCGAATCCATCATATGAAAACAAGAAAACCCTAATAATATCATTTGCAACATTCAAAAACCCAAATCCATCATATGAAAACTAGAAAACCCTAATCCATCATACAAAAATTAGAAAACCCTAATAACATCATTTGCAACATTCAAAAACCCTAATCCATCATATGAAAACTAGAAAACCCTAATAACATCATTTGCAACATTCAAAAACCCTAATCCATCATATGAAAACTAGAAAACTCTAATAACATCATTTGCAACATTCAAAAACCCTAATCCATCATATGAAAACTAGAAAACCCTAACCCATCATATGAAAACTACAAAACCCTAATACATCATATGAAACCTAGAAAACCCTAATCCATCATATGAAAACTAGAAAACCCTAATAACATAATTTGCAACATTCAAAAACCCTAATCCGTCATATGAAAACTAGAAAATCCTAATAACATCATTTGCAACATTCAAAAACCCTAATCCGTCATATGAAAACTAGAAAACCCTAATAACATCATTTGCAACATTCAAAAACCCTAATCCATCATATGAAAACAAGAAAACCCTAATAACATCATTTGCAACATTAAAATACCCTTATCCATCAAATGAAATCTAGAAAACACGAATCCATCATATGAAAACAAGAAAACCCTAATAATATGATTTGCAACATTCAAAAACCCTTATCCTTCATATGAAAACTAGAAAACCCTAATAACATCATTTACAACATTCAAAAATCCTAATCCATTATATGAAAACTAAAAAACCCTAATCCATCATATGAAAACTAGAAAGCCCTAATCCATCATATGAAAACTAGAAAACCCTAAACCCTAATCCATCATACTTATACTAGAAAACCCTAATAACATAATTTGCAACATTCAAAAACCCTAATCGATCATATGAAAACTAGAAAACCCTAATAACATCATTTGCAACATTCAAAAACCCTAATCCATCATATGAAAACTAGAAAACCCTAATAACATCATTTGCAACATTCAAAAACCCTAATCCATCATATGAAAACTAGAAAACTCTAATAACATCATTTGCAACATTCAAAAACCCTAATCCATCATATGAAAACTAGAAAACCCTAACCCATCATATGAAAACTAGAAAACCCTAATCCATCTTATGAAACCTAGAAAACCCTAATCCATCATATGAAAACTAGAAAACCCTAATAACATAATTTGCAACATTCAAAAACCCTAATCCGTCATATGAAAACTAGAAAATCCGAATAACATCATTTGCAACATTCAAAAACCCTAATCCGTCATATGAAAACTAGAAAACCCTAATAACATCATTTGCAACATTCAAAAACCCTAATCCATCATATGAAAACAAGAAAACCCTAATAACATCATTTGCAACATTAAAATAGCCTTATCCATCAAATGAAATCTAGAAAACACGAATCCATCATATGAAAACAAGAAAACCCTAATAATATGATTTGCAACATTCAAAAACCCTTATCCTTCATATGAAAACTAGAAAACCCTAATAACATCATTTACAACATTCAAAAATCCTAATCCATTATATGAAAACTAAAAAACCCTAATGCATCATATGAAAACTAGAAAGCCCTAATCCATCATATGAAAACTAGAAAACCCTAAACCCTAATCCATCATACTTATACTAGAAAACCCTAATAACATAATTTGCAACATTCAAAAACCCTAATCGATCATATGAAAATTAGAAAACCCTAATAACATCATTTGCAACATTCAAAAACCCTAATCCATCATATGAAAACTAGAAAACCCTAATCCATCATATGAAAAGTAGAAACCCCTAATAACATCATTTACAACATTCAAAAACACTAATCCATTATATGAAAACAAGAAAACCCTAATAACATCATTTGCAACATTCAAAAACCCTAATCCATCATATGAAAACTTGAAAACCTTAATCCATCATACAAAAACTAGCAAATCCTAATAACATCATTTACAACATTCAAAAACCCTAATTAATCATATGAAAACTAGAAAACCCTAATCCATCATATGAAAACTAGAAAACCCTAATCCATCATCTGAAAACTAGAAATCCCTAATAACATCATTTGCAACATTCAAAAACCCTAATCCATCATATGAAAACTAGAAAACCCTAATAACGTCATTTGCAACATTCAAAAACCCTAATCCATCATATGAAAACTAGAAAACTCTAATAACATCATTTGCAACATTCAAAAACCCTAATCCATCATATGAAAACTAGAAAACCCTAACCCATCATATGAAAACTAGAAAACCCTAATCCATCTTATGAAACCTAGAAAACCCTAATCCATCATATGAAAACTAGAAAACCCTAATAACATAATTTGCAACATTCAAAAACCCTAATCCGTCATATGAAAACTAGAAAATCCGAATAACATCATTTGCAACATTCAAAAACCCTAATCCGTCATATGAAAACTAGAAAACCCTAATAACATCATTTGCAACATTCAAAAACCCTAATCCATCATATGAAAACAAGAAAACCCTAATAACATCATTTGCAACATTAAAATAGCCTTATCCATCAAATGAAATCTAGAAAACACGAATCCATCATATGAAAACAAGAAAACCCTAATAATATGATTTGCAACATTCAAAAACCCTTATCCTTCATATGAAAACTAGAAAACCCTAATAACATCATTTACAACATTCAAAAATCCTAATCCATTATATGAAAACTAAAAAACCCTAATGCATCATATGAAAACTAGAAAGCCCTAATCCATCATATGAAAACTAGAAAACCCTAAACCCTAATCCATCATACTTATACTAGAAAACCCTAATAACATAATTTGCAACATTCAAAAACCCTAATCGATCATATGAAAATTAGAAAACCCTAATAACATCATTTGCAACATTCAAAAACCCTAATCCATCATATGAAAACTAGAAAACCCTAATCCATCATATGAAAAGTAGAAACCCCTAATAACATCATTTACAACATTCAAAAACACTAATCCATTATATGAAAACAAGAAAACCCTAATAACATCATTTGCAACATTCAAAAACCCTAATCCATCATATGAAAACTTGAAAACCTTAATCCATCATACAAAAACTAGCAAATCCTAATAACATCATTTACAACATTCAAAAACCCTAATTAATCATATGAAAACTAGAAAACCCTAATCCATCATATGAAAACTAGAAAACCCTAATCCATCATCTGAAAACTAGAAATCCCTAATAACATCATTTGCAACATTCAAAAACCCTAATCCATCATATGAAAACTAGAAAACCCTAATCCATCATATAAAAAGTCGAAACCCCTAATGACATCATTTACAACATTCAAAAACACTAATCCATTATATGAAAACAAGAAAACCCTAATAACATCATTTGCAACATTCAAAAACCCTAATCCATTAAATGAAAACTAGAAGACCCTAATAACATCATTTGCAACATTCAAAAACCCTAATCCATCTTATGTAATATAGAATACCCTAATAACATCATTTGCAACATTCAAAAACCCTAATCCATCATATGAAAACAAGAAAACCCTAATAACATCATTTGCAACATTAAAATGCCCTAATCCATCAAATGAAAACTAGAAAACCCGAATCCATCATATGAAAACAAGAAAACCCTAATAATATCATTTGCAACATTCAAAAACCCAAATCCATCATATGAAAACTAGAAAACCCTAATCCATCATACAAAAATTAGAAAACCCTAATAACATCATTTGCAACATTCAAAAACCCTAATCCATCATATGAAAACTAGAAAACCCTAATAACATCATTTGCAACATTCAAAAACCCTAATCCATCATATGAAAACTAGAAAACTCTAATAACATCATTTGCAACATTCAAAAACCCTAATCCATCATATGAAAACTAGAAAACCCTAACCCATCATATGAAAACTACAAAACCCTAATCCATCATATGAAACATAGAAAACCCTAATCCATCATATGAAAACTAGAAAACCCTAATAACATAATTTGCAACATTCAAAAACCCTAATCCGTCATATGAAAACTAGAAAATCCTAATAACATCATTTGCAACATTCAAAAACCCTAATCCGTCATATGAAAACTAGAAAACCCTAATAACATCATTTGCAACATTCAAAAACCCTAATCCATCATATGAAAACAAGAAAACCCTAATAACATCATTTGCAACATTAAAATACCCTTATCCATCAAATGAAATCTAGAAAACACGAATCCATCATATGAAAACAAGAAAACCCTAATAATATGATTTGCAACATTCAAAAACCCTTATCCTTCATATGAAAACTAGAAAACCCTAATAACATCATTTACAACATTCAAAAATCCTAATCCATTATATGAAAACTAAAAAACCCTAATCCATCATATGAAAACTAGAAAGCCCTAATCCATCATATGAAAACTAGAAAACCCTAAACCCTAATCCATCATACTTATACTAGAAAACCCTAATAACATAATTTGCAACATTCAAAAACCCTAATCGATCATATGAAAACTAGAAAACCCTAATAACATCATTTGCAACATTCAAAAACCCTAATCCATCATATGAAAACTAGAAAACCCTAATAACATCATTTGCAACATTCAAAAACCCTAATCCATCATATGAAAACTAGAAAACTCTAATAACATCATTTGCAACATTCAAAAACCCTAATCCATCATATGAAAACTAGAAAACCCTAACCCATCATATGAAAACTAGAAAACCCTAATCCATCTTATGAAACCTAGAAAACCCTAATCCATCATATGAAAACTAGAAAACCCTAATAACATAATTTGCAACATTCAAAAACCCTAATCCGTCATATGAAAACTAGAAAATCCGAATAACATCATTTGCAACATTCAAAAACCCTAATCCGTCATATGAAAACTAGAAAACCCTAATAACATCATTTGCAACATTCAAAAACCCTAATCCATCATATGAAAACAAGAAAACCCTAATAACATCATTTGCAACATTAAAATAGCCTTATCCATCAAATGAAATCTAGAAAACACGAATCCATCATATGAAAACAAGAAAACCCTAATAATATGATTTGCAACATTCAAAAACCCTTATCCTTCATATGAAAACTAGAAAACCCTAATAACATCATTTACAACATTCAAAAATCCTAATCCATTATATGAAAACTAAAAAACCCTAATGCATCATATGAAAACTAGAAAGCCCTAATCCATCATATGAAAACTAGAAAACCCTAAACCCTAATCCATCATACTTATACTAGAAAACCCTAATAACATAATTTGCAACATTCAAAAACCCTAATCGATCATATGAAAATTAGAAAACCCTAATAACATCATTTGCAACATTCAAAAACCCTAATCCATCATATGAAAACTAGAAAACCCTAATCCATCATATGAAAAGTAGAAACCCCTAATAACATCATTTACAACATTCAAAAACACTAATCCATTATATGAAAACAAGAAAACCCTAATAACATCATTTGCAACATTCAAAAACCCTAATCCATCATATGAAAACTTGAAAACCTTAATCCATCATACAAAAACTAGCAAATCCTAATAACATCATTTACAACATTCAAAAACCCTAATTAATCATATGAAAACTAGAAAACCCTAATCCATCATATGAAAACTAGAAAACCCTAATCCATCATCTGAAAACTAGAAATCCCTAATAACATCATTTGCAACATTCAAAAACCCTAATCCATCATATGAAAACTAGAAAACCCTAATCCATCATATAAAAAGTCGAAACCCCTAATGACATCATTTACAACATTCAAAAACACTAATCCATTATATGAAAACAAGAAAACCCTAATAACATCATTTGCAACATTCAAAAACCCTAATCCATTAAATGAAAACTAGAAGACCCTAATAACATCATTTGCAACATTCAAAAACCCTAATCCATCTTATGTAATATAGAATACCCTAATAACATCATTTGCAACATTCAAAAACCCTAATCCATCATATGAAAACAAGAAAACCCTAATAACATCATTTGCAACATTAAAATGCCCTAATCCATCAAATGAAAACTAGAAAACCCGAATCCATCATATGAAAAAAAGAAAACCCTAATAATATCATTTGCAACATTCAAAAACCCAAATCCATCATATGAAAACTAGAAAACCCTAATCCATCATACAAAAATTAGAAAACCCTAATAACATCATTTGCAACATTCAAAAACCCTAATCCATCATATGAAAACTAGAAAACCCTAATAACATCATTTGCAACATTCAAAAACCCTAATCCATCATATGAAAACTAGAAAACTCTAATAACATCATTTGCAACATTCAAAAACCCTAATCCATCATATGAAAACTAGAAAACCCTAACCCATCATATGAAAACTACAAAACCCTAATCCATCATATGAAACCTAGAAAACCCTAATCCATCATATGAAAACTAGAAAACCCTAATAACATAATTTGCAACATTCAAAAACCCTAATCCGTCATATGAAAACTAGAAAATCCTAATAACATCATTTGCAACATTCAAAAACCCTAATCCGTCATATGAAAACTAGAAAACCCTAATAACATCATTTGCAACATTCAAAAACCCTAATCCATCATATGAAAACAAGAAAACCCTAATAACATCATTTGCAACATTAAAATACCCTTATCCATCAAATGAAATCTAGAAAACACGAATCCATCATATGAAAACAAGAAAACCCTAATAATATGATTTGCAACATTCAAAAACCCTTATCCTTCATATGAAAACTAGAAAACCCTAATAACATCATTTACAACATTCAAAAATCCTAATCCATTATATGAAAACTAAAAAACCCTAATCCATCATATGAAAACTAGAAAGCCCTAATCCATCATATGAAAACTAGAAAACCCTAAACCCTAATCCATCATACTTATACTAGAAAACCCTAATAACATAATTTGCAACATTCAAAAACCCTAATCGATCATATGAAAACTAGAAAACCCTAATAACATCATTTGCAACATTCAAAAACCCTAATCCATCATATGAAAACTAGAAAACCCTAATAACATCATTTGCAACATTCAAAAACCCTAATCCATCATATGAAAACTAGAAAACTCTAATAACATCATTTGCAACATTCAAAAACCCTAATCCATCATATGAAAACTAGAAAACCCTAACCCATCATATGAAAACTAGAAAACCCTAATCCATCATATGAAAAATAGAAAACCCTAATCCATCATATGAAAAGTAGAAACCCCTAATAACATAATTTGCAACATTCAAAAACCCTAATCCGTCATATGAAAACTAGAAAATCCGAATAACATCATTTGCAACATTCAAAAACCCTAATCCGTCATATGAAAACTAGAAAACCCTAATAACATCATTTGCAACATTCAAAAACCCTAATCCATCATATGAAAACAAGAAAACCCTAATAACATCATTTGCAACATTAAAATAGCCTTATCCATCAAATGAAATCTAGAAAACACGAATCCATCATATGAAAACAAGAAAACCCTAATAATATGATTTGCAACATTCAAAAACCCTTATCCTTCATATGAAAACTAGAAAACCCTAATAACATCATTTACAACATTCAAAAATCCTAATCCATTATATGAAAACTAAAAAACCCTAATGCATCATATGAAAACTAGAAAGCCCTAATCCATCATATGAAAACTAGAAAACCCTAAACCCTAATCCATCATACTTATACTAGAAAACCCTAATAACATAATTTGCAACATTCAAAAACCCTAATCGATCATATGAAAATTAGAAAACCCTAATAACATCATTTGCAACATTCAAAAACCCTAATCCATCATATGAAAACTAGAAAACCCTAATCCATCATATGAAAAGTAGAAACCCCTAATAACATCATTTACAACATTCAAAAACACTAATCCATTATATGAAAACAAGAAAACCCTAATAACATCATTTGCAACATTCAAAAACCCTAATCCATCATATGAAAACTTGAAAACCTTAATCCATCATACAAAAACTAGCAAATCCTAATAACATCATTTACAACATTCAAAAACCCTAATTAATCATATGAAAACTAGAAAACCCTAATCCATCATATGAAAACTAGAAAACCCTAATCCATCATCTGAAAACTAGAAATCCCTAATAACATCATTTGCAACATTCAAAAACCCTAATCCATCATATGAAAACTAGAAAACCCTAATAACGTCATTTGCAACATTCAAAAACCCTAATCCATCATATGAAAACTAGAAAACTCTAATAACATCATTTGCAAGATTCAAAAACCCTAATCCATCATATGAAAACTAGAAAACCCTAACCCATCATATGAAAACTAGAAAACCCTAATCCATCATATGATAACTAGAAAACCCTAGCAACATCATTTACAACATCCAAAAACCCTAATCCATCATATGAAATCTAGAAAACCCTAATCCATCATATGCAACATTCAAAAACCCTAATCCATCATATGAAAACTAGAAAACCCTAATCCATCATATGAAAACTAGAAAACCCTAATAACGTCATTTGCAACATTCAAAAACCTTTATCCATCATATGGAAACTTGAAAACGCTAATAACATCATTTGCAACATTCAAAAACCCTAATCCTTCATATGAAAACAAGAAAACGCTAATAACATCATTTGCAACATTCAAAAACCCTAATCCATCATACGAATACTAGAAAACCCTAATAACATAATTTGCAACATTCAAAATGGCTAATCCATAATATGAAAACTAGAAAATGCTAATCAATCATATGAAAACTAGAAAAACCTAATAACATCATTTGCAACATTCAAAAATTCTAATTCGTCATATGAAAACTTGAAAAATCTAATAACATCATTTGCGACATTAAAAAACCCTAATCCATCATATGAAAACTAGAAAAGCTTAACCATCACCCTGATGGCCTAGTGGATAAGGCTTAGGACTCTTTCTCTTCCCCCATAAAGATGTTCCAAGTTCTAATCCCACTCCCTCCCTTTCCCCATAAGGAGTTTTAGGTTTCAATTAGGGGATGGCCACTGGCCACCTCTCTACCCCCGTAGGTGATTGACCTGGACCACCCTGCAGCCAAGTGTGCGTGGGCCCCGAGGTTGCTTCATCAGGGTCATCCAAAGGATGGGTCGGGTGGGGTCATCGGTTACCAAAAAAAAAAAAAAAAAAAAAACTATAAAAGCCTAATAACATCATTTGTAACTTTCAAAAACCTTAATCCATCATTTGAAAACTAGAAAACCCTAATAACATCATTTACAACATTCAAAAACCCTAATCCATTATATGAAAACAAGAAAACCCTAATAACATCATTTGCAACATTCAAAAACCCTAATCCATCATATGAAAACTAGAAAATCCTAATAACATCATTTGCAAAATCAAAAACCCTAATCCATCGTATGAAAACTAGAAAACCCTAATAAAATCATTTGCAACATTTAAAAACCCTAATCCATCATATGAAAACTAGAAAACCCTAATCCATCATATGAAAACTAGAAAACCCTAATAACATGATTTGCAACATTCAAAAACTTTAATACATCATATGAAAACTAGAAAACCCTAATAACATCATTTGCAACATTCAAAAACCCTAATCCATCATATGAAAACTAGAAAACCCTAATAACATCATTCGCAACATTCAAAAAACCATAATCCATCATATGAAAACAAGAAAACCCTAATCCATCATATGAAAACTAGAAAACCCTAATAACATCATTTGGAACATTCAAAAACACTAATCCGTCATATGAAAACTAGAAAACCTTAATAACATCATTTGCAACATTCAAAGACCCTAATTCATCATATGAAAACTAGAAAACCCAAATCCATCATATGAAAACTAAAAAAACCTAATCCATCATCTGAAAACTAGAAAACCCTAATAAAATCATTGGCAACATTCAAAAACCCAAATCCATCATACGAATACTAGAAAACCCTAATAACATAATTTGCAACATTCAAAAACACTAATCCATCATATGAAAACTAGAAAACCCTAATAACATCATTTGCAACATTCAAAAACCCTAATCCATCATATGAAAAATAGAAAACCCTAATCCATCATATGAAAAGTAGAAACCCCTAATAACATCATTTACAACATTCAAAAACACTAATCCATTATATGAAAATAAGAAAACCCTAATAACATTATTTGCAACATTCAAAAACCATAATCTATCATATGAAAACTAGAAAACCCTAATAACATCATTTGCAACATTCAAAAACCCTAATCCATCATATGAAAACTAGAAAACCCTAATAACATCATTTGCAACATTCAAAAACCCTAATCCATCATATGAAAACAAGAAAACAATAATAACATAAATTGTAACATTAAAATACCCTAATCCATCAAATGAAAACTAAAAAACCCGAATCCATCATATGAAAACAAGAAAACCCTAATAACATAATTTGCAACATTCAAAAACCCTAATCCATCATATGAAAACTAGAAAACCCTAATCCATCATACAAAAACTAGAAACCCTAATAACATCATTTACAACATTCAAAAACCCTAATTAATCATATGAAAACTAGAAAACCCTAATCCATCATATGAAAACTAGAAAACCCTAATCCATCATATGATAAAGTCAAATGCAGGATTAATGACTGGAAAAACAAGTCTCTTTCCTTCGCTGGTCGTCTCCAGCTGATCCTCTCTGTCCTTTCTTCTACTCAAATCTATTGGGCTTCTGTTTTTATTCTTCCTAAATCTATCTCTAACGATATTGAGAAGCTCATGAGAGGTTTCCTCTGGTGCCATGGTGAGTTGAAGCGTGGTAAAGCTAAAGTCTCCTGGAAAACTGTATGCCTTCCTAAGGAACATGGTGGGCTTGGCATACGTAACCTTGCTATCTGGAATGTTGCCCTTATGGCTTCCCATGTTTGGAGACTCCTTTCCAAGAAAGAGTCCCTATGGGTTAAGTGGATCCACTCTTACCGTTTATGTGGCCGTAACTTTTGGGATGCCCCCAAAAAATACGGTTCTGGATTTGCCTGGCGTAACATCCTGGATATGAGGGATAAGATAAGGGAGTATATAGTTTCCCAGATTGGTGATGGATGCTCTACTTCTGCTTGGTTCGATAACTGGCACCCCGCGGGCCCTCTTTCTAAATTCTTGTCTGTCCGTGACATCCATGATGCGGGTTTCACTCCTGATATAAAGGTTGCTGACCTGGTTCTTAACGGATCTTGGGTTCGGCCTCATTGTTGGAGAGATTCCCATACTGCTCTTCTTTCTCATAACCCCCCTACTCTTTCCACATTCGTCCCTGATAATCTCCTTTGGAGATCTAGAGACGGTCAACTCTCTCCTTTCTCTGTTCGTTCTGTTTGGAATACTATTCGCCCCTATCATCAATAGGTCTTTTGGTTTCATCTTGTTTGGTTCTCCCAGAACATCCCCAGACATGCTTTCATTCTTTGGGTTGCTCTTAAAAATCGCCTTAAGACTCATGATAAAATCAAAATTTGGGACACTAATTCCAATCTCTTTTGTGCGTTCTGCGGTGACTGTCCGGATTCCCTTTCCCATCTCTTCTTTGAATGTTCTTTCACTTCTTTGGTTTGGCATGACCTCCATCACGTCATGAATCTCTCCTTCTCCCCTGATAGCTGGTCTGATATCATTAGTCAACTCAACCCTAGTAATAAGAACAAGTCCATATGGTGCATAATTAGAAGACTTGTTTTTGCTGGAGCTGTATATCACATATGGCGGGAAAGAAATTTACGCATTTTTAAAAATATAAAAAGATCCCATCATGCTGTAGTGAATAGTGTTAAGGATGATATCCGCTGTAGACTGCTGAGTCTATCTATTAAAACTTGCACTAATGTTGATTTGGCTAAAACTATTTGGACCCTTCCTTAATTTCCTTCCGTTGTGCTTTCTTTCTTTTTCTGCTCGTTTTGGCTTGTATGGTTTGTTTGTTTTGCAGGTTGTTTTCCTTTATGTTCTTGTTTGCTTCTGGTTCCTTATCTTGTTTTGGTTCCTAGTTTAGCTTGTTGTCCGTTGGGGCCTGCCCCGATGGATTTTCTGTTTTTTGGTGGGGAGTCCCCAGCCTTATATTGTATTTATTCTTTTTATTAATAAATTTGCCAGAGGTGCCGCCCTCTTTACCCAAAAAAAAACTAGAAAACCCTAATCCATCATCTGAAAACTAGAAATCCCTAATAACATCATTTGCAACATTCAAAAACCCTAATCCATCATATGAAAACTAGAAAACCATAATAACGTCATTTGCAACACTCAAAAACCCTAATCCATCATATGAAAACTAGAAAACTCTAATAACATCATTTGCAACATTCAAAAACCCTAATCCATCATATGAAAACTAGAAAACCCTAATAACATCATTTACAACATTCAAAAATCCTAATCCATTATATGAAAACTAAAAAACCCTAATCCATCATATGAAAACTAGAAAGCCCTAATCCATCATATGAAAACTAGAAAACCCTAAACCCTAATCCATCATACTTATACTAGAAAACCCTAATAACATAATTTGCAACATTCAAAAACCCTAATCGATCATATGAAAACAAGAAAACCCTAATAACATCATTTGCAACATTCAAAAACCCTAATCCATCATATGAAAACTAGAAAACCCTAATCCATCATATGAAAAGTAGAAACCCCTAATAACATCATTTACAACATTCAAAAACACTAATCCATTATATGAAAACAAGAAAACCCTAATAACATCATTTGCAACATTCAAAAACCCTAATCCATCATATGAAAACTTGAAAACCCTAATCCATCATACAAAAACTAGCAAATCCTAATAAGATCATTTATAACATTCAAAAACCCTAATTAATCATATGAAAACTAGAAAACCCTAATCCATCATATGAAAACTAGAAAACCCTAACCCATCATATGAAAACTAGAAAACCCTAATCCATCATATGAAACCTAGAAAACCCTAATCCATCATATGAAAACTAGAAAACCCTAATAACATAATTTGCAACATTCAAAAACCCTAATCCGTCACATGAAAACTAGAAAATCCTAATAACATCATTTGCAACATTCAAAAACCCTAATCCGTCATATGAAAACTAGAAAACCCTAATAACATCATTTGCAACATTCAAAAACCCTAATCCATCATATGAAAACAAGAAAACCCTAATAACATCATTTGCAACATTAAAATACCCTTATCCATCAAATGAAATCTAGAAAACACGAATCCATCATATGAAAACAAGAAAACCCTAATAACATGATTTGCAACATTCAAAAACCCTTATCCTTCATATGAAAACTAGAAAACCCTAATAACATCATTTACAACATTCAAAAATCCTAATCCATTATATGAAAACTAAAAAACCCTAATCCATCATATGAAAACTAGAAAGCCCTAATCCATCATATGAAAACTACAAAACCCTAAACCCTAATCCATCATACTTATACTAGAAAACCCTAATAACATAATTTGCAACATTCAAAAACCCTAATCGATCATATGAAAACTAGAAAACCCTAATAACATCATTTGCAACATTCAAAAACCCTAATCCATCATATGAAAACTAGAAAACCCTAATCCATCATAAGAAAAGTAGAAACCCCTAATAACATCATTTACAACATTCAAAAACACTAATCCATTATATGAAAACAAGAAAACCCTAATAACATCATTTGCAACATTCAAAAACCCTAATCCATCATATGAAAACTTGAAAACCCTAATCCATCATACAAAAACTAGCAAATCCTAATAACATCATTTACAACATTCAAAAACCCTAATTAATCATATGAAAACTAGAAAACCCTAATCCATCATATGAAAACTAGAAAACCCTAATCCATCATCTGAAAACTAGAAATCCCTAATAACATCATTTGCAACATTCAAAAACCCTAATCCATCATATGAAAACTAGAAAACCCTAATAACGTCATTTGCAACATTCAAAAACCCTAATCCATCATATGAAAACTAGAAAACTCTAATAACATCATTTGCAAGATTCAAAAACCCTAATCCATCATATGAAAACTAGAAAACCCTAACCCATCATATGAAAACTAGAAAACCCTAATCCATCATATGATTATTAGAAAACCCTAGCAACATCATTTACAACATCCAAAAACCCTAATCCATCATATGAAATCTAGAAAACCCTAATCCATCATATGCAACATTCAAAAACCCTAATCCATCATATGAAAACTAGAAAACCCTAATCCATCATATGAAAACTAGAAAACCCTAATAACGTCATTTGCAACATTCAAAAACCTTAATCCATCATATGGAAACTTGAAAACCCTAATAACATCATTTGCAACATTCAAAAACCCTAATCCTTCATATGAAAACAAGAAAACGCTAATAACATCATTTGCAACATTCAAAAACCCTAATCCATCATACGAATACTAGAAAACCCTAATAACATAATTTGCAACATTCAAAATGGCTAATCCAAAATATGAAAACTAGAAAATGCTAATCAATCATATGAAAACTAGAAAAACCTAATAACATCATTTGCAACATTCAAAAATTCTAATTCGTCATATGAAAACTTGAAAAATCTAATAACATCATTTTCAACATTAAAAAACCCTAATCCATCATATGAAAACTAGAAAAGCTAAACCATCACCCTGATGGCCTAGTGGATAAGGCTTAGGACTCTTTCTCTTCCCCCATAAAGATGTTCCAAGTTCTAATCCCACTCCTTCCCTTTCCCCATAAGGAGTGTTAGGTTTCAATTAGGGGATGGCCACTGGCCACCTCTCTACCCCCGTAGGTGATTGACCTGGACCACCCTGCTGCCAGGTGTGCGTGGGCCCCGAGATTGCTTCATCAGGGTCATCCAAAGGATGGGTCGGGTGGGGTCCTCGGTTACCAAAAAAAAAAAGAAAAAAAAAACTAGAAAAGCCTAATAACATCATTTGTAACTTTCAAAAACCTTAATCCATCATTTGAAAACTAGAAAACCCTAATAACATCATTTACAACATTCAAAAACCCTAATCCATTATATGAAAACAAGAAAACCCTAATAACATCATTTGCAACATTCAAAAACCCTAATCCATCATATGAAAACTAGAAAATCCTAATAACATCATTTGCAAAATCAAAAACCCTAATCCATCGTATGAAAACTAGAAAACCCTAATAAAATCATTTGCAACATTTAAAAACCCTAATCCATCATATGAAAACTAGAAAACCCTAATCCATCATATGAAAACTAGAAAACCCTAATAACATGATTTGCAACATTCAAAAACTTTAATACATCATATGAAAACTAGAAAACCCTAATAACATCATTTGCAACATTCAAAAACCCTAATCCATCATATGAAAACTAGAAAACCCTAATAACATCATTCGCAACATTCAAAAAACCATAATCCATCATATGAAAACAAGAAAACCCTAATCCATCATATGAAAACTAGAAAACCCTAATAACATCATTTGGAACATTCAAAAACACTAATCCGTCATATGAAAACTAGAAAACCTTAATAACATCATTTGCAACATTCAAAGACCCTAATTCATCATATGAAAACTAGAAAACCCAAATCCATCATATGAAAACTAAAAAAACCTAATCCATCATCTGAAAACTAGAAAACCCTAATAAAATCATTTGCAACATTCAAAAACCCAAATCCATCATACGAATACTAGAAAACCCTAATAACATAATTTGCAACATTCAAAAACACTAATCCATCATATGAAAACTAGAAAACCCTAATAACATCATTTGCAACATTCAAAAACCCTAATCCATCATATGAAAAATAGAAAACCCTAATCCATCATATGAAAAGTAGAAACCCCTAATAACATCATTTACAACATTCAAAAACACTAATCCATTATATGAAAATAAGAAAACCCTAATAACATTATTTGCAACATTCAAAAACCATAATCTATCATATGAAAACTAGAAAACCCTAATAACATCATTTGCAACATTCAAAAACCCTAATCCATCATATGAAAACTAGAAAACCCTAATAACATCATTTGCAACATTCAAAAACCCTAATCCATCATATGAAAACAAGAAAACAATAATAACATAAATTGTAACATTAAAATACCCTAATCCATCAAATGAAAACTAAAAAACCCGAATCCATCATATGAAAACAAGAAAACCCTAATAACATAATTTGCAACATTCAAAAACCCTAATCCATCATATGAAAACTAGAAAACCCTATTCCATCATACAAAAACTAGAAACCCTAATAACATCATTTACAACATTCAAAAACCCTAATTAATCATATGAAAACTAGAAAACCCTAATCCATCATATGAAAACTAGAAAACCCTAATCCATCATCTGAAAACTAGAAATCCCTAATAACATCATTTGCAACATTCAAAAACCCTAATCCATCATATGAAAACTAGAAAACCATAATAACGTCATTTGCAACACTCAAAAACCCTAATCCATCATATGAAAACTAGAAAACTCTAATAACATCATTTGCAACATTCAAAAACCCTAATCCATCATATGAAAACTAGAAAACCCTAATAACATCATTTACAACATTCAAAAATCCTAATCCATTATATGAAAACTAAAAAACCCTAATCCATCTTATGAAAACTAGAAAGCCCTAATCCATCATATGAAAACTAGAAAACCCTAAACCCTAATCCATCATACTTATACTAGAAAACCCTAATAACATAATTTGCAACATTCAAAAACCCTAATCGATCATATGAAAACAAGAAAACCCTAATAACATCATTTGCAACATTCAAAAACCCTAATCCATCATATGAAAACTAGAAAACCCTAATCCATCATATGAAAAGTAGAAACCCCTAATAACATCATTTACAACATTCAAAAACACTAATCCATTATATGAAAACAAGAAAACCCTAATAACATCATTTGCAACATTCAAAAACCCTAATCCATCATATGAAAACTTGAAAACCCTAATCCATCATACAAAAACTAGCAAATCCTAATAAGATCATTTATAACATTCAAAAACCCTAATTAATCATATGAAAACTAGAAAACCCTAATCCATCATATGAAAACTAGAAAACCCTAACCCATCATATGAAAACTAGAAAACCCTAATCCATCATATGAAACCTAGAAAACCCTAATCCATCATATGAAAACTAGAAAACCCTAATAACATAATTTGCAACATTCAAAAACCCTAATCCGTCATATGAAAACTAGAAAATCCTAATAACATCATTTGCAACATTCAAAAACCCTAATCCGTCATATGAAAACTAGAAAACCCTAATAACATCATTTGCAACATTCAAAAACCCTAATCCATCATATGAAAACAAGAAAACCCTAATAACATCATTTGCAACATTAAAATACCCTTATCCATCAAATGAAATCTAGAAAACACGAATCCATCATATGAAAACAAGAAAACCCTAATAATATGATTTGCAACATTCAAAAACCCTTATCCTTCATATGAAAACTAGAAAACCCTAATAACATCATTTACAACATTCAAAAATCCTAATCCATTATATGAAAACTAAAAAACCCTAATCCATCATATGAAAACTAGAAAGCCCTAATCCATCATATGAAAACTAGAAAACCCTAAACCCTAATCCATCATACTTATACTAGAAAACCCTAATAACATAATTTTCAACATTCAAAAACCCTAATCGATCATATGAAAACTAGAAAACCCTAATAACATCATTTGCAACATTCAAAAACCCTAATCCATCATATGAAAACTAGAAAACCCTAATCCATCATATGAAAAGTAGAAACCCCTAATAACATCATTTACAACATTCAAAAACACTAATCCATTATATGAAAACAAGAAAACCCTAATAACATCATTTGCAACATTCAAAAACCCTAATCCATCATATGAAAACTTGAAAACCCTAATCCATCATACAAAAACTAGCAAATCCTAATAACATCATTTACAACATTCAAAAACCCTAATTAATCATATGAAAACTAGAAAACCCTAATCCATCATATGAAAACTAGAAAACCCTAATCCATCATCTGAAAACTAAAAATCCCTAATAACATCATTTGCAACATTCAAAAACCCTAATCCATCATATGAAAACTAGAAAACCCTAATAACGTCATTTGCAACATTCAAAAACCCTAATCCATCATATGAAAACTAGAAAACTCTAATAACATCATTTGCAAGATTCAAAAACCCTAATCCATCATATGAAAACTAGAAAACCCTAACCCATCATATGAAAACTAGAAAACCCTAATCCATCATATGATTATTAGAAAACCCTAGCAACATCATTTACAACATCCAAAAACCCTAATCCATCATATGAAATCTAGAAAACCCTAATCCATCATATGCAACATTCAAAAACCCTAATCCATCATATGAAAACTAGAAAACCCTAATCCATCATATGAAAACTAGAAAACCCTAATAACGTCATTTGCAACATTCAAAAACCTTAATCCATCATATGGAAACTTGAAAACCCTAATAACATCATTTGCAACATTCAAAAACCCTAATCCTTCATATGAAAACAAGAAAACGCTAATAACATCATTTGCAACATTCAAAAACCCTAATCCATCATACGAATACTAGAAAACCCTAATAACATAATTTGCAACATTCAAAATGGCTAATCCAAAATATGAAAACTAGAAAATGCTAATCAATCATATGAAAACTAGAAAAACCTAATAAGATCATTTGCAACATTCAAAAATTCTAATTCGTCATATGAAAACTTGAAAAATCTAATAACATCATTTGCAACATTAAAAAACCCTAATCCATCATATGAAAATTAGAAAAGCTAAACCATCACCCTGATGGCCTAGTGGATAAGGCTTAGGACTCTTTCTCTTCCCCCATAAAGATGTTCCAAGTTCTAATCCCACTCCTTCCCTTTCCCCATAAGGAGTGTTAGGTTTCAATTAGGGGATGGCCACTGGCCACCTCTCTACCCCCGTAGGTGATTGACCTGGACCACCCTGCTGCCAGGTGTGCGTGGGCCCCGAGATTGCTTCATCAGGGTCATCCAAAGGATGGGTCGGGTGGGGTCCTCGGTTACCAAAAAAAAAAGAAAAAAAAAACTAGAAAAGCCTAATAACATCATTTGTAACTTTCAAAAACCTTAATCCATCATTTGAAAACTAGAAAACCCTAATAACATCATTTACAACATTCAAAAACCCTAATCCATTATATGAAAACAAGAAAACCCTAATAACATCATTTGCAACATTCAAAAACCCTAATCCATCATATGAAAACTAGAAAATCCTAATAACATCATTTGCAAAATCAAAAACCCTAATCCATCGTATGAAAACTAGAAAACCCTAATAAAATCATTTGCAACATTTAAAAACCCTAATCCATCATATGAAAACTAGAAAACCCTAATCCATCATATGAAAACTAGAAAACCCTAATAACATGATTCGCAACATTCAAAAACTTTAATACATCATATGAAAACTAGAAAACCCTAATAACATCATTTGCAACATTCAAAAACCCTAATCCATCATATGAAAACTAGAAAACCCTAATAACATCATTCGCAACATTCAAAAAACCATAATCCATCATATGAAAACAAGAAAACCCTAATCCATCATATGAAAACTAGAAAACCCTAATAACATCATTTGGAACATTCAAACACACTAATCCGTCATATGAAAACTAGAAAACCTTAATAACATCATTTGCAACATTCAAAGACCCTAATTCATCATATGAAAACTAGAAAACCCAAATCCATCATATGAAAACTAAAAAAACCTAATCCATCATCTGAAAACTAGAAAACCCTAATAAAATCATTTGCAACATTCAAAAACCCAAATCCATCATACGAATACTAGAAAACCCTAATAACATAATTTGCAACATTCAAAAACACTAATCCATCATATGAAAACTAGAAAACCCTAATAACATCATTTGCAACATTCAAAAATCCTAATCCATCATATGAAAAATAGAAAACCCTAATCCATCATATGAAAAGTAGAAACCCCTAATAACATCATTTACAACATTCAAAAACACTAATCCATTATATGAAAATAAGAAAACCCTAATAACATTATTTGCAACATTCAAAAACCATAATCTATCATATGAAAACTAGAAAACCCTAATAACATCATTTGCAACATTCAAAAACCCTAATCCATCATATGAAAACTAGAAAACCCTAATAACATCATTTGCAACATTCAAAAACCCTAATCCATCATATGAAAACAAGAAAACAATAATAACATAAATTGTAACATTAAAATACCCTAATCCATCAAATGAAAACTAAAAAACCCGAATCCATCATATGAAAACAAGAAAACCCTAATAACATAATTTGCAACATTCAAAAACCCTAATCCATCATATGAAAACTAGAAAACCCTAATCCATCATACAAAAACTAGAAACCCTAATAACATCATTTACAACATTCAAAAACCCTAATTAATCATATGAAAACTAGAAAACCCTAATCCATCATATGAAAACTAGAAAACCCTAATCCATCATCTGAAAACTAGAAATCCCTAATAACATCATTTGCAACATTCAAAAACCCAAATCCATCATATGAAAACTAGAAAACCATAATAACGTCATTTGCAACACTCAAAAACCCTAATCCATCATATGAAAACTAGAAAACTCTAATAACATCATTTGCAACATTCAAAAACCCTAATCCATCATATGAAAACTAGAAAACCCTAATAACATCATTTACAACATTCAAAAATCCTAATCCATTATATGAAAACTAAAAAACCCTAATCCATCATATGAAAACTAGAAAGCCCTAATCCATCATATGAAAACTAGAAAACCCTAAACCCTAATCCATCATACTTATACTAGAAAACCCTAATAACATAATTTGCAACATTCAAAAACCCTAATCGATCATATGAAAACTAGAAAACCCTAATAACATCATTTGCAACATTCAAAAACCCTAATCCATCATATGAAAACTAGAAAACCCTAATCCATCATATGAAAAGTAGAAACCCCTAATAACATCATTTACAACATTCAAAAACACTAATCCATTATATGAAAACAAGAAAACCCTAATAACATCATTTGCAACATTCAAAAACCCTAATCCATCATATGAAAACTTGAAAACCCTAATCCATCATACAAAAACTAGCAAATCCTAATAACATCATTTATAACATTCAAAAACCCTAATTAATCATATGAAAACTAGAAAACCCTAATCCATCATATGAAAACTAGAAAACCCTAACCCATCATATGAAAACTAGAAAACCCTAATCCATCATATGAAACCTAGAAAACCCTAATCCATCATATGAAAACTAGAAAACCCTAATAACATAATTTGCAACATTCAAAAACCCTAATCCGTCATATGAAAACTAGAAAATCCTAATAACATCATTTGCAACATTCAAAAACCCTAATCCGTCATATGAAAACTAGAAAACCCTAATAACATCATTTGCAACATTCAAAAACCCTAATCCATCATATGAAAACAAGAAAACCCTAATAACATCATTTGCAACATTAAAATACCCTTATCCATCAAATGAAATATAGAAAACACGAATCCATCATATGAAAACAAGAAAACCCTAATAATATGATTTGCAACATTCAAAAACCCTTATCCTTCATATGAAAACTAGAAAACCCTAATAACATCATTTACAACATTCAAAAATCCTAATCCATTATATGAAAACTAAAAAACCCTAATCCATCATATGAAAACTAGAAAGCCCTAATCCATCATATGAAAACTAGAAAACCCTAAACCCTAATCCATCATACTTATACTAGAAAACCCTAATAACATAATTTGCAACATTCAAAAACCGTAATCGATCATATGAAAACTAGAAAACCCTAATAACATCATTTGCAACATTCAAAAACCCTAATCCATCATATGAAAACTAGAAAACCCTAATCCATCATATGAAAAGTAGAAACCCCTAATAACATCATTTACAACATTCAAAAACACTAATCCATTATATGAAAACAAGAAAACCCTAATAACATCATTTGCAACATTCAAAAACCCTAATCCATCATATGAAAACTTGAAAACCCTAATCCATCATACAAAAACTAGCAAATCCTAATAACATCATTTATAACATTCAAAAACCCTAATTAATCATATGAAAACTATAAAACCCTAATCCATCATATGAAAACTAGAAAACCCTAACCCATCATATGAAAACTAGAAAACCCTAATCCATCATATGAAACCTAGAAAACCCTAATCCATCATATGAAAACTAGAAAACCCTAATAACATAATTTGCAACATTCAAAAACCCTAATCCGTCATATGAAAACTAGAAAATCCTAATAACATCATTTGCAACATTCAAAAACCCTAATCCGTCATATGAAAACTAGAAAACCCTAATAACATCATTTGCAACATTCAAAAACCCTAATCCATCATATGAAAACAAGAAAACCCTAATAACATCATTTGCAACATTAAAATACCCTTATCCATCAAATGAAATCTAGAAAACACGAATCCATCATATGAAAACAAGAAAACCCTAATAATATGATTTGCAACATTCAAAAACCCTTATCCTTCATATGAAAACTAGAAAACCCTAATAACATCATTTACAACATTCAAAAATCCTAATCCATTATATGAAAACTAAAAAACCCTAATCCATCATATGAAAACTAGAAAGCCCTAATCCATCATATGAAAACTAGAAAACCCTAAACCCTAATCCATCATACTTATACTAGAAAACCCTAATAACATAATTTGCAACATTCAAAAACCGTAATCGATCATATGAAAACTAGAAAACCCTAATAACATCATTTGCAACATTCAAAAACCCTAATCCATCATATGAAAACTAGAAAACCCTAATCCATCATATGAAAAGTAGAAACCCCTAATAACATCATTTACAACATTCAAAAACACTAATCCATTATATGAAAACAAGAAAACCCTAATAACATCATTTGCAACATTCAAAAACCCTAATCCATCATATGAAAACTTGAAAACCCTAATCCATCATACAAAAACTAGCAAATCCTAATAACATCATTTATAACATTCAAAAACCCTAATTAATCATATGAAAACTAGAAAACCCTAATCCATCATATGAAAACTAGAAAACCCTAACCCATCATATGAAAACTAGAAAACCCTAATCCATCATATGAAACCTAGAAAACCCTAATCCATCATATGAAAACTAGAAAACCCTAATAACATAATTTGCAACATTCAAAAACCCTAATCCGTCATATGAAAACTAGAAAATCCTAATAACATCATTTGCAACATTCAAAAACCCTAATCCGTCATATGAAAACTAGAAAACCCTAATAACATCATTTGCAACATTCAAAAACCCTAATCCATCATATGAAAACAAGAAAACCCTAATAACATCATTTGCAACATTAAAATACCCTTATCCATCAAATGAAATCTAGAAAACACGAATCCATCATATGAAAACAAGAAAACCCTAATAATATGATTTGCAACATTCAAAAACCCTTATCCTTCATATGAAAACTAGAAAACCCTAATAACATCATTTACAACATTCAAAAATCCTAATCCATTATATGAAAACTAAAAAACCCTAATCCATCATATGAAAACTAGAAAGCCCTAATCCATCATATGAAAACTAGAAAACCCTAAACCCTAATCCATCATACTTATACTAGAAAACCCTAATAACATAATTTGCAACATTCAAAAACCGTAATCGATCATATGAAAACTAGAAAACCCTAATAACATCATTTGCAACATTCAAAAACCCTAATCCATCATATGAAAACTAGAAAACCCTAATCCATCATATGAAAAGTAGAAACCCCTAATAACATCATTTACAACATTCAAAAACACTAATCCATTATATGAAAACAAGAAAACCCTAATAACATCATTTGCAACATTCAAAAACCCTAATCCATCATATGAAAACTTGAAAACCCTAATCCATCATACAAAAACTAGCAAATCCTAATAACATCATTTACAACATTCAAAAACCCTAATTAATCATATGAAAACTAGAAAACCCTAATCCATCATATGAAAACTAGAAAACCCTAATCCATCATCTGAAAACTAAAAATCCCTAATAACATCATTTGCAACATTCAAAAACCCTAATCCATCATATGAAAACTAGAAAACCCTAATAACGTCATTTGCAACATTCAAAAACCCTAATCCATCATATGAAAACTAGAAAACTCTAATAACATCATTTGCAAGATTCAAAAACCCTAATCCATCATATGAAAACTAGAAAACCCTAACCCATCATATGAAAACTAGAAAACCCTAATCCATCATATCATTATTAGAAAACCCTAGCAACATCATTTACAACATCCAAAAACCCTAATCCATCATATGAAATCTAGAAAACCCTAATCCATCATATGCAACATTCAAAAACCCTAATCCATCATATGAAAACTAGAAAACCCTAATCCATCATATGAAAACTAGAAAACCCTAATAACGTCATTTGCAACATTCAAAAACCTTAATCCATCATATGGAAACTTGAAAACCCTAATAACATCATTTGCAACATTCAAAAACCCTAATCCTTCATATGAAAACAAGAAAACGCTAATAACATCATTTGCAACATTCAAAAACCCTAATCCATCATACGAATACTAGAAAACCCTAATAACATAATTTGCAACATTCAAAATGGCTAATCCAAAATATGAAAACTAGAAAATGCTAATCAATCATATGAAAACTAGAAAAACCTAATAAGATCATTTGCAACATTCAAAAATTCTAATTCGTCATATGAAAACTTGAAAAATCTAATAACATCATTTGCAACATTAAAAAACCCTAATCCATCATATGAAAACTAGAAAAGCTAAACCATCACCCTGATGGCCTAGTGGATAAGGCTTAGGACTCTTTCTCTTCCCCCATAAAGATGTTCCAAGTTCTAATCCCACTCCTTCCCTTTCCCCATAAGGAGTGTTAGGTTTCAATTAGGGGATGGCCACTGGCCACCTCTCTACCCCCGTAGGTGATTGACCTGGACCACCCTGCTGCCAGGTGTGCGTGGGCCCCGAGATTGCTTCATCAGGGTCATCCAAAGGATGGGTCGGGTGGGGTCCTCGGTTACCAAAAAAAAAAGAAAAAAAAAACTAGAAAAGCCTAATAACATCATTTGTAACTTTCAAAAACCTTAATCCATCATTTGAAAACTAGAAAACCCTAATAACATCATTTACAACATTCAAAAACCCTAATCCATTATATGAAAACAAGAAAACCCTAATAACATCATTTGCAACATTCAAAAACCCTAATCCATCATATGAAAACTAGAAAATCCTAATAACATCATTTGCAAAATCAAAAACCCTAATCCATCGTATGAAAACTAGAAAACCCTAATAAAATCATTTGCAACATTTAAAAACCCTAATCCATCATATGAAAACTAGAAAACCCTAATCCATCATATGAAAACTAGAAAACCCTAATAACATGATTCGCAACATTCAAAAACTTTAATACATCATATGAAAACTAGAAAACCCTAATAACATCATTTGCAACATTCAAAAACCCTAATCCATCATATGAAAACTAGAAAACCCTAATAACATCATTCGCAACATTCAAAAAACCATAATCCATCATATGAAAACAAGAAAACCCTAATCCATCATATGAAAACTAGAAAACCCTAATAACATCATTTGGAACATTCAAACACACTAATCCGTCATATGAAAACTAGAAAACCTTAATAACATCATTTGCAACATTCAAAGACCCTAATTCATCATATGAAAACTAGAAAACCCAAATCCATCATATGAAAACTAAAAAAACCTAATCCATCATCTGAAAACTAGAAAACCCTAATAAAATCATTTGCAACATTCAAAAACCCAAATCCATCATACGAATACTAGAAAACCCTAATAACATAATTTGCAACATTCAAAAACACTAATCCATCATATGAAAACTAGAAAACCCTAATAACATCATTTGCAACATTCAAAAACCCTAATCCATCATATGAATAATAGAAAACCCTAATCCATCATATGAAAAGTAGAAACCCCTAATAACATCATTTACAACATTCAAAAACACTAATCCATTATATGAAAATAAGAAAACCCTAATAACATTATTTGCAACATTCAAAAACCATAATCTATCATATGAAAACTAGAAAACCCTAATAACATCATTTGCAACATTCAAAAACCCTAATCCATCATATGAAAACTAGAAAACCCTAATAACATCATTTGCAACATTCAAAAACCCTAATCCATCATATGAAAACAAGAAAACAATAATAACATAAATTGTAACATTAAAATACCCTAATCCATCAAATGAAAACTAAAAAACCCGAATCCATCATATGAAAACAAGAAAACCCTAATAACATAATTTGCAACATTCAAAAACCCTAATCCATCATATGAAAACTAGAAAACCCTAATCCATCATACAAAAACTAGAAACCCTAATAACATCATTTACAACATTCAAAAACCCTAATTAATCATATGAAAACTAGAAAACCCTAATCCATCATATGAAAACTAGAAAACCCTAATCCATCATCTGAAAACTAGAAATCCCTAATAACATCATTTGCAACATTCAAAAACCCAAATCCATCATATGAAAACTAGAAAACCATAATAACGTCATTTGCAACACTCAAAAACCCTAATCCATCATATGAAAACTAGAAAACTCTAATAACATCATTTGCAACATTCAAAAACCCTAATCCATCATATGAAAACTAGAAAACCCTAATAACATCATTTACAACATTCAAAAATCCTAATCCATTATATGAAAACTAAAAAACCCTAATCCATCATATGAAAACTAGAAAGCCCTAATCCATCATATGAAAACTAGAAAACCCTAAACCCTAATCCATCATACTTATACTAGAAAACCCTAATAACATAATTTGCAACATTCAAAAACCCTAATCGATCATATGAAAACTAGAAAACCCTAATAACATCATTTGCAACATTCAAAAACCCTAATCCATCATATGAAAACTAGAAAACCCTAATCCATCATATGAAAAGTAGAAACCCCTAATAACATCATTTACAACATTCAAAAACACTAATCCATTATATGAAAACAAGAAAACCCTAATAACATCATTTGCAACATTCAAAAACCCTAATCCATCATATGAAAACTTGAAAACCCTAATCCATCATACAAAAACTAGCAAATCCTAATAACATCATTTATAACATTCAAAAACCCTAATTAATCATATGAAAACTAGAAAACCCTAATCCATCATATGAAAACTAGAAAACCCTAACCCATCATATGAAAACTAGAAAACCCTAATCCATCATATGAAACCTAGAAAACCCTAATCCATCATATGAAAACTAGAAAACCCTAATAACATAATTTGCAACATTCAAAAACCCTAATCCGTCATATGAAAACTAGAAAATCCTAATAACATCATTTGCAACATTCAAAAACCCTAATCCGTCATATGAAAACTAGAAAACCCTAATAACATCATTTGCAACATTCAAAAACCCTAATCCATCATATGAAAACAAGAAAACCCTAATAACATCATTTGCAACATTAAAATACCCTTATCCATCAAATGAAATCTAGAAAACACGAATCCATCATATGAAAACAAGAAAACCCTAATAATATGATTTGCAACATTCAAAAACCCTTATCCTTCATATGAAAACTAGAAAACCCTAATAACATCATTTACAACATTCAAAAATCCTAATCCATTATATGAAAACTAAAAAACCCTAATCCATCATATGAAAACTAGAAAGCCCTAATCCATCATATGAAAACTAGAAAACCCTAAACCCTAATCCATCATACTTATACTAGAAAACCCTAATAACATAATTTGCAACATTCAAAAACCGTAATCGATCATATGAAAACTAGAAAACCCTAATAACATCATTTGCAACATTCAAAAACCCTAATCCATCATATGAAAACTAGAAAACCCTAATCCATCATATGAAAAGTAGAAACCCCTAATAACATCATTTACAACATTCAAAAACACTAATCCATTATATGAAAACAAGAAAACCCTAATAACATCATTTGCAACATTCAAAAACCCTAATCCATCATATGAAAACTTGAAAACCCTAATCCATCATACAAAAACTAGCAAATCCTAATAACATCATTTACAACATTCAAAAACCCTAATTAATCATATGAAAACTAGAAAACCCTAATCCATCATATGAAAACTAGAAAACCCTAATCCATCATCTGAAAACTAGAAATCCCTAATAACATCATTTGCATCATTCAAAAACCCTAATCCATCATATGAAAACTAGAAAACCCTAATAACGTCATTTGCAACATTCAAAAACCCTAATCCATCATATGAAAACTAGAAAACTCTAATAACATCATTTGCAAGATTCAAAAACCCTAATCCATCATATGAAAACTAGAAAACCCTAACCCATCATATGAAAACTAGAAAACCCTAATCCATCATATGATAACTAGAAAACCCTAGCACCATCATTTACAACATCCAAAAACCCTAATCCATCATATGAAATCTAGAAAACCCTAATCCATCATATGCAACATTCAAAAACCCTAATCCATCATATGAAAACTAGAAAACCCTAATCCATCATATGAAAACTAGAAAACCCTAATAACGTCATTTGCAACATTCAAAAACCTTAATCCATCATATGGAAACTTGAAAACCCTAATAACATCATTTGCAACATTCAAAAACCCTAATCCTTCATATGAAAACAAGAAAACGCTAATAACATCATTTGCAACATTCAAAAACCCTAATCCATCATACGAATACTAGAAAACCCTAATAACATAATTTGCAACATTCAAAATGGCTAATCCATAATATGAAAACTAGAAAATGCTAATCAATCATATGAAAACTAGAAAAACCTAATAACATCATTTGCAACATTCAAAAATTCTAATTCGTCATATGAAAACTTGAAAAATCTAATAACATCATTTGCAACATTAAAAAACCCTAATCCATCATATGAAAACTAGAAAAGCTAAACCATCACCCTGATAGCCTAGTGGATAAGGCTTAGGACTCTTTCTCTTCCCCCATAAAGATGTTCCAAGTTCTAATCCCACTCCTTCCCTTTCCCCATAAGGAGTGTTAGGTTTCAATTAGGGGATGGCCACTGGCCACCTCTCTACCCCCGTAGGTGATTGACCTGGACCACCCTGCTGCCAGGTGTGCGTGGGCCCCGAGGTTGCTTCATCAGGGTCATCCAAAGGATGGGTCGGGTGGGGTCCTCGGTTACCAAAAAAAAAAGAAAAAAAAACTAGAAAAGCCTAATAACATCATTTGTAACTTTCAAAAAACTTAATCCATCATTTGAAAACTAGAAAACCCTAATAACATCATTTACAACATTCAAAAACCCTAATCCATTATATGAAAACAAGAAAACCCTAATAACATCATTTGCAACATTCAAAAACCCTAATCCATCATATGAAAACTAGAAAATCCTAATAACATCATTTGCAAAATCAAAAACCCTAATCCATCGTATGAAAACTAGAAAACCCTAATAAAATCATTTGCAACATTTAAAAACCCTAATCCATCATATGAAAACTAGAAAACCCTAATCCATCATATGAAAACTAGAAAACCCTAATAACATGATTTGCAACATTCAAAAACTTTAATACATCTTATGAAAACTAGAAAACCCTAATAACATCATTTGCAACATTCAAAAACCCTAATCCATCATATGAAAACTAGAAAACCCTAATAACATCATTCACAACATTCAAAAAACCATAATCCATCATATGAAAACAAGAAAACCCTAATCCATCATATGAAAACTAGAAAACCCTAATAACATCATTTGGAACATTCAAAAACACTAATCCGTCATATGAAAACTAGAAAACCTTAATAACATCATTTGCAACATTCAAAGACCCTAATTCATCATATGAAAACTAGAAAACCCAAATCCATCATATGAAAACTAAAAAAACCTAATCCATCATCTGAAAACTAGAAAACCCTAATAAAATCATTTGCAACATTCAAAAACCCAAATCCATCATACGAATACTAGAAAACCCTAATAAATAATTTGCAACATTCAAAAACACTAATCCATCATATGAAAACTTGAAAACCCTAATAACATCATTTACAACATTCAAAAACCCTAATCCATCATATGAAAAATAGAAAACCCTAATCCATCATATGAAAAGTAGAAACCCCTAATAACATCATTTACAACATTCAAAAACACTAATCCATTATATGAAAATAAGAAAACCCTAATAACATTATTTGCAACATTCAAAAACCATAATCTATCATATGAAAACTAGAAAACCCTAATAACATCATTTGCAACATTCAAAAACCCTAATCCATCATATGAAAACTAGAAAACCCTAATAACATCATTTGCAACATTCAAAAACCCTAATCCATCATATGAAAACAAGAAAACAATAATAACATAAATTGTAACATTCAAATACCCTAATCCATCAAATGAAAACTAAAAAACCCGAATCCATCATATGAAAACTAGAAAACCCTAAGAACATAATTTGCAACATTCAAAAACCCTAATCCATCATATGAAAACTAGAAAACCCTAATCCATCATACAAAAACTAGAAACCCTAATAACATCATTTACAACATTCAAAAACCCTAATTAATCATATGAAAACTAGAAAACCCTAATCCATCATATGAAAACTAGAAAACCCTAATCCATCATCTGAAAACTAGAAATCCCTAATAACATCATTTGCAACATTCAAAAACCCTAATCCATCATATGAAAACTAGAAAACCATAATAACGTCATTTGCAACACTCAAAAACCCTAATCCATCATATGAAAACTAGAAAACTCTAATAACATCATTTGCAACATTCAAAAACCCTAATCCATCATATGAAAACTAGAAAAACCCTAATAACATCATTTACAACATTCAAAAATCCTAATCCATTATATGAAAACTAAAAAACCCTAATCCATCATATGAAAACTAGAAAGCCCTAATCCATCATATGAAAACTAGAAAACCCTAAACCCTAATCCATCATACTTATACTAGAAAACCCTAATAACATAATTTGCAACATTCAAAAACCCTAATCGATCATATGAAAACTAGAAAACCCTAATAACATCATTTGCAACATTCAAAAACCCTAATCCATCATATGAAAACTAGAAAACCCTAATCCATCATATGAAAAGTAGAAACCCCTAATAACATCATTTACAACATTCAAAAACACTAATCCATTATATGAAAACAAGAAAACCCTAATAACATCATTTGCAACATTCAAAAACCCTAATCCATCATATGAAAACTTGAAAACCCTAATCCATCATACAAAAACTAGCAAATCCTAATAACATGATTTATAACATTCAAAAACCCTAATTAATCATATGAAAACTAGAAAACCCTAATCCATCATATGAAAACTAGAAAACCCTAATCCATCATCTGAAAACTAGAAAAGCCTAATAACATCATTTGCAACATTCAAAAACCCTAATCCATCATATGAAAACTAGAAAACCCTAATAACGTCATTTGCAACATTCAAAAACCCTAATCCATCATATGAAAACTAGAAAACTCTAATAACATCATTTGCAAGATTCAAAAACCCTAATCCATCATATGAAAACTAGAAAACCCTAACCCATCATATGAAAACTAGAAAACCCTAATCCATCATATGAAAACTAGAAAACCCTAGCAACATCATTTACAACATCCAAAAACCCTAATCCATCATATGAAATCTAGAAAACCCTAATCCATCATATGCAACATTCAAAAACCCTAATCCATCATATGAAAACTAGAAAACCCTAATACATCATATGAAAACTAGAAAACCCTAATAACGTCATTTGCAACATTCAAAAACCATAATCCATCATATGGAAACTTGAAAACCCTAATAACATCATTTGCAACATTCAAAAACCCAAATCCTTCATATGAGAACAAGAAAACGCTAATAACATCATTTGCAACATTCAAAAACCCTAATCCATCATACGAATACTAGAAAACCCTAATAACATAATTTGCAACATTCAAAATGGCTAATCCATAGTATGAAAACTAGAAAATGCTAATCAATCATATGAAAACTAGAAAAACCTAATAACATCATTTGCAACATTCAAAAATTCTAATTCGTCATATGAAAACTTGAAAAATCTAATAACATCATTTGCGACATTAAAAAACCCTAATCCATCATATGAAAACTAGAAAAGCCTAATAACATCATTTGTAACTTTCAAAAACCTTAATCCTTCATTTGAAAACTAGAAAACCCTAATAACATCATTTACAACATTCAAAAACCCTAATCCATTATATGAAAACAAGAAAACCTTAATAACATCATTTGCAACATTCAAAAACCCTAATCCATCATATGAAAACTAGAAAATCCTAATAACATCATTTGCAAAATCAAAAACCCTAATCCATCGTATGAAAACTAGAAAACCCTAATAAAATCATTTGCAACATTTAAAAACCCTAATCCATCATATGAAAACTAGAAAACCCTAATCCATCGTATGAAAACTAGAAAACCCTAATAACATGATTTGCAACATTCAAAAACTTTAATACATCATATGAAAACTAGAAAACCCTAATAACATCATTTGCAACATTCAAAAACCCTAATCCATCATATGAAAACAAGAAAACCCTAATAACATCATTCGCAACATTCAAAAAACCATAATCCATCATATGAAAACAAGAAAACCCGAATCCATCATATGAAAACTAGAAAACCCTAATAACATCATTTGGAACATTCAAAAACACTAATCCGTCATATGAAAACTATAAAACCTTAATAACATCATTTGCAACATTCAAAGACCCTAATTCATCATATGAAAACTAGAAAACCCAAATCCATCATATGAAAACTAAAAAAACCTAATCCATCATCTGAAAACTAGAAAACCCTAATAAAATCATTTGCAACATTCAAAAACCCAAATCCATCATACGAATACTAGAAAACCCTAATAACATAATTTGCAACATTCAAAAACACTAATCCATCATATGAAAACTAGAAAACCCTAATAACATCATTTGCAACATTCAAAAACCCTAATCCATCATATGAAAAATAGAAAACCCTATTACATCATATGAAAAGTAGAAACCCCTAATAACATCATTTACAACATTCAAAAACACTAATCCATTATATGAAAATAAGAAAACCCTGATAACATTATTTGCAACATTCAAAAACCATAATCTATCATATGAAAACTAGAAAACCCTAATAACATCATTTGCAACATTCAAAAACCCTAATCCATCATATGAAAACTAGAAAACCCTAATAACATCATTTGCAACATTCAAAAACCCTAATCCATCATATGAAAACAAGAAAACAATAATAACATAAATTGTAACATTAAAATACCCTAATCCATCAAATGAAAACTAGAAAACCCGAATCCATCATATGAAAACAAGAAAACCCTAATAACATAATTTGCAACATTCAAAAACCCTAATCCATCATATGAAAACTAGAAAACCCTAATCCATCATACAAAAACTAGAAACCCTAATAACATCATTTACAACATTCAAAAACCCTAATTAATCATATGAAAACTAGAAAACCCTAATCCATCATATGAAAACTAGAAAACCCTAATCCATCATCTGAAAACTAGAAATCCCTAATAACATCATTTGCAACATTCAAAAACCCTAATCCATCATATGAAAACTAGAAAACCATAATAACGTCATTTGCAACATTCAAAAACCCTAATCCATCATATGAAAACTAGAAAACTCTAATAACATCATTTGCAACATTCAAAAACCCTAATCCATCATATGAAAACTAGAAAACCCAAACCCATCATATGAAAACTAGAAAACCCTAATCCATCATATGAAAACTAGAAAACCCTAGCAACATCATTTACAACATCCAAAAACCCTAATCCATCATATGAAAACTATAAAACCCTAATCTATCATTTGCAACATTCAAAAACCCTAATGCATCATATGAAAACTAGAAAACCCTAATCCATCATATGAAAACTAGAAAACCCTAATAACTTCATTTGCAACATTCAAAAACCTTAATCCATCATATGGAAACTTGAAAACCCTAATAACATCATTTGCAACATTCAAAAACCCTAGTCCTTCATATGAAAACAAGAAAACCCTAATAACATCATTTGCAACATTCAAAAACCTTAATCCATCATACGAATACTAGAAAACCCTAATAACATAATTTGCAACATTCAAAAACCCTAATCCATCATATGAAAACTAGAAAACGCTAATCAATCATATGAAAACTAGAAATCCCTAATAACATCATTTGCAAAATTCAAAAATCCTAATTCATCATATGAAAACTTGAAAAAGCTAATAACATCATTTGCGACATTAAAAAACCCTAATCCATCATATGAAAACTAGAAAAGCCTAATAACATCATTTGCAACTTTCAAAAACCTTAATCCATCATTTGAAAACTAGAAAACCCTAATCCATCATCTGAAAACTAGAAACCCCTAATAACATCATTTACAACATTCAAAAACCCTAATCCATTATATGAAAACAACAAAACCCTAATAACATCATTTTGCAACATTCAAAAACCCTAATCCATCATATGAAAACTAGAAAATCCTAGTAACATCATTTGCAAAATCAAAAACCCCAATCCATGTATGAAAACTAGAAAACCCTAATAAAATCATTTTCAACATTTAAAAACCCTAATCCATCATATGAAAACTAGAAAACCCTAATCCATCATATGAAGACTAGAAAACCCTAATCCATCATATGAAAACTAGAAAACCCTCTTGGAATTCGTAACCTTGCTATATGGAATGTTGCCCTTATGGCTTCCCATGTTTGGAGACTTCTTTCCAAGAAAGAGTCCCTATGGGTTAAGTAGATCCACTCATACCGTTTATGTGGCCGTAACTTTTGGGATGCCCCCAAAAAATACGGGTCGGGATTTGCCTGGCGAAACATCCTGGATATGCGGGATAAGATAAGGGAGTATATAGTTTCCCAGATAGGTGATGGATGCTCTACTTCTGCTTGGTTCGACAACTGGCACCCTGCGGGCCCTCTTTCTAAATTCTTGTCTGTCCGTGACATCCATGATGCGGGTTTCACTCCTGATACTAAGGTTGCTGACCTGGTTCTTAATGGATCTTGGGTTCGGCCTCATTGTTGGAGAGATTACCATGGTGCTCTTCTTTCTCATAACCCTCCTACTATTTCCACGTCCGTCCCTAATACACTCCTTTGGAGATCTAGAGACGGTCAACTCTCTCCTTTCTCTGTTAGATTTGTGTGGCAGTCTATTCGCCCCTATCACCAACCGGTCTTTTGGTTTCATCTTGTTTGGTTCTCCCAGAACATCCCCAGACATGCTTTCATTCTTTGGGTTGCTCTTAAAGATCGTCTTAAGACTCATGATAAAATCAAAATTTGGGACACTAATTCAAATCTCATTTGTGCGTTCTGCGGGGACTGTCCGGATTCCCTTTACCATCTCTTCTTTGAATGCTCTTTCACTTCTTTGGTTTGGCATGACCTCCATCATGTCATGAATCTCTCCTTCTCCACTGATAGCTGGTCTGATATCATTAGTCAACTCAACCCCATTAATAAGAACAAGACCATTTGGTCCATCATTAAAAGACTTGTTTTTGCTGGAGCGGTCTACCACATCTGGCGGGAAAGAAATTTACGCATTTTTACAAAAATAAAAAGATCTCATCATGCTGTCGTGAATATTGTTAAGGATGATATTCGCTGTAGACTGCTGAGTCTTTCTTTGAAAAATTGCACTAATATTGATTTGGCTAAAACTATTTGGACCCTCCCTTAATTTTCTTCCTCTAAGCTTTCTTTTTTCTCTACTTGTTTTGGCTTGTATGGTTTGTTTGTTTTGCAGGTTGCTCTCCATTTATGTTCTTGTTTGCTTATGGTTCCTTCTCTTGTTTTGGTTCCTAGTTTAGCTTGTTGTCCGTTGGGGCCTGTCCCGATGGATTTTCTGTTTTTTGGTGGGGAGTCCCCAGCCTTATATTGTATTTATTCTTTTTATTAATAAAATTTGCCAGAGGTGCCGCCCTCTTTACCCAAAAAAAAAACTAGAAAACCCTAATAACATCATTTGCAACATTCAAAAACTTTAATAAATCATATGAAAACGAGAAAACCCTAATACCATCATTTGCAACATTCAAAAACCCTAATCCATCATATGAAAACTAGAAAACCCTAATAACATCATTCGTAACATTCAAAAAACCATAATCCATCATATGAAAACAAGAAAACCCTAATCCATCATACGAAAACTAGAAAACCCTAATAACATCATTTGGAACATTCAAAAACACTAATCCGTCATATGAAAAGTAGAAAACCATAATAACATCATTTGAAACATTCAAAGACCCTAATCCATCATATGAAAACTAGAAAACCCTAATCCATCATATGAAAACTAAAAAACCCTAATCCATCATCTGAAAACTAGAAAACCCTCATAACATCATTTGTAACAATCAAAAACCCCAATCCATCATATGAAAACTAGAAAACCCTAATAACATCATTTGTAACATTCAAAAACCCTAATCCATAATATGAAAACTAGAAAACCCTAATAACATCATTTGCAACTTTCAAAAATCCTAATCCATCATATGAAAACTACAAAACCCAAATAACATCATATGCAACATTCAAAAACCCTAATCCATCATATGAAAACTATAAAACTCTAATCCATCATATGAAAACTAGAAAACCCTTATAACATCAATTGCAACATTCAAAAACATTAATCCATCATATGAAAACTTGAAAACCCTAATAACATCATTTGCAACATTCAAAAACCCTTATCCTTCATATGAAAACTAGAAAACCCTAATAACATCATTTGAAACATTCAAAAATCCTAATCCATTATATGAAAACTAGAAAACCCTAATCCGTCATATGAAAACTAGAAAACTCTAATCCATCATATGAGAACTAGAAAACCCTAATCCATCATACGAATACTAGAAAACCCTAATAACATCATTTGCAACATTCAAAAACCCTAATCCATCATATGAAAACTAGAAAACCCTAATAACATCATTTGCAACATTCAAAAACCCTAATCCATCATATGAAAACTAGAAAACCCTAATCCATCATATAAAAAGTCGAAACCCCTAATGACATCATTTACAACATTCAAAAACCCAAATCCGTTATATGAAAACAAGAAAACCCTAATAACATCATTTGCAACATTTAAAAACCCTAATCCATCATATGAAAACTAGAAAACTCTAATAACATCATTTGCAACATTCAAAAATCCTAATTCATCATATGAAAACTTGAAAAATCTAATAACATCATTTGCGACATTAAAAAACCCTAATCCATCATATGAAAACTAGAAAAGCCTAATAACATCATTTGAAACTTTCAAAAACCTTAATCCATCATTTGAAAACTAGAAAACCCTAATCCATCATCTGAAAACTAGAAACCCCTAATAACATCATTTACAACATTCAAAAACCCTAATCCATTATATAAAAACAAGAAAACCCTAATAACATCATATGCAACATTCAAAAACCCTAATCCATCATATGAAAACTAGAAAATCCTAATAACATCATTTTCAAAATCAAAAACCCTAATCCATCGTAAGAAAACTAGAAAACCCTAATAAAATCATTTGCAACATTTAAAAACCCTAATCCATCATATGAAAACTAGAAAACCCTAATCCATCATATGAAAACTAGAAAACCCTAATAACATTATTTGCAACATTCAAAAACTTTAATACATCATATGAAAACTAGAAAACCCTAACAACATCATTTGCAACACTCAAAAACCCTAATCCATCATATGAAAACTAGAAAACCCTAGTAACATCATTCGAAACATTCAAAAAACCATAATCCATCATATGAAAACAAGAAAACCTAATCCATCATATGAAAACTAGAAAACCCTAATAACATCATTTGGAACATTCAAAAACACTAACCCGTCATATGAAAACTAGAAAACCCTAATAACATCATTCGCAACATTCAAAGACCCTAATCCATCATATGAAAACTAGAAAACCCTAATCCATCATATGAAAACTAAAAAACCCTAATCAATCATCTGAAAACTAGAAAACCCTAATAACATCATTTTTAACATTCAAAAACCCTAATCCATCATATGAAAACTAGAAAATCCTAATAACATCATTTACAACATTCAAAAACCCTAATCCATAATATGAAAACTAGAAAACCCTAATTACATAATTTGCAACATTCAAAAATCCTAATCCATCATATGAAAATTAAAAAACCCCAATAACTTCATATGCAACATTCAAAAACCCTAATCCATCATATGAAAACTATAAAACTCTAATCTATCATATGAAAACTAGAAAACCCTTATAACATCATTTGCAACATTCAAAAACCTTAATCCATCATATGAGAACTTGAAAACCCCAATAACATCATTTGCAACATTCAAAAACCCTTATCCTTCATATGAAAACTAGAAAACCCTAGTAACATCATTTGCAACATTCAAAAATCCTAATCCATTATATGAAAACTAGAAAACCCTAATCCATCATATGAAAACTAGAAAACTCTAATCCATCATATGAGAACTAGAAAACCCTAATAACATCATTTGCAACATTCAAAAACCCTAATCCATCATATGAAAATAAGAAAACCCTAATCTATCATATGAAAACTGGAAACCCTAATAACCTCATTTACAACATTCAAAAACCCTAATCCATCATATGAAAACTAGAAAACCCTAATAACATCATTTGCAACTTTCAAAAATCCCAATCCATCATATGAAAACTACAAACCCCCAATAACGTCATATGCTACATTCAAAAACCCTAATCCATCATATGAAAACTAGAAAACCCTTATAACATCATTTGCAGCATTCAAAAACCTTAATCCATCATATGAAAACTTGAAAACCCTAATAACATCATTTGCAACATTCAAAAACCCTTATCCTTCATATGAAAACTAGAAAACCCTAATAACATCATTTGCAACATTCAAAAATCCGAATCCATTATATGAAAACTAGAAAACCCTAATCCGTCATATGAAAACTAGAAAACTCTAATCCATCATATGAGAACTAGAAAACCCTAATACCATCATTTGCAACATTCAAAAACCCTAATCCATCATACGAATACTAGAAAACCCTAATAACATCATTTGCAACATTCAAAAACCCTAATCCATCATATGAAAACTAGAAAACCCTAATAACATCATTTGCAACATTCAAAAACCCTAATCCATCATATGAAAACTAGAAAACCCTAATCCATCATATAAAAAGTCGAAACCCCTAATGACATCATTTACAACATTCAAAAACACTAATCCATTATATGAAAACAAGAAAACCCTAATAACATCATTTGCAACATTCAAAAACCCTAATCCATCAAATGAAAACTAGAAACCCCTAATAACATCATTTGCAACATTCAAAAACCCTAATCCATCATATGAAATCGAGAATACCCTAATAACATCATTTGCAACATTCAAAAACCCTAATCCATCATATGAAAACAAGAAAACCCTAATAACATCATTTGCAACATTAAAATGCCCTAATCCATCAAATGAAAACTAGAAAACCCGAATCCATCATATGAAAACAAGAAAACCCTAATAACATCAGTTGCAACATTCAAAAACCCAAATCCATCATATGAAAACTAGAAAACCCTAATCCATCATACAAAATCTAGAAAACCCTAATAACATCATTTGCAACATTCAAAAACCCTAATCCATCATATGAAAACTAGAAAACCCTAATAACATCATTTGCAACATTCAAAAACCCTAACGCATCATATGAAAACTAGAAAACTCTAATAACATCATTTGCAACATTCAAAAACCCTAATCCATCATATGAAAACTAGAAAACCCTAACCGATCATATGAAAACTAGAAAACCCTAATTCATCATATGGAAACTAGAAAACTCTAACAACATCATTTGCAACATCCAAAAACCCAAATCCATCATATGAAAACTAGAAAACCCTAATCCATCATATGCAACATTCAAAAACCCTAATCCATCATATGAAAACTAGAAAACCCTAATAAGATCATTTACAACATTCAAAAACCTTAATCCATCATATGGAAACTAAAAAACCCTAATAACATCATTTGCAACATTCAAAAATCCTAATCCATTATATGAAAACTAGAAAACCCTAATCCATCATATGAAAACTAGAAAACCCTAATAACATCATTTGCAACATTCAAAAACCCTAATCCATCTTATGAAAACAAGAAAACCGTTATCCATCATATGAAAACAGGAAAACCTTAATAACATCATTTACAACATTCAAAAACCCTAATCCATTATATAAGAACTAGAAAACCCTAATCTATCATATGAAAACTAGAAAACCCTAATCCATCATATGAGAACTAGAAACCCTAATCCATCATATGAGAACTAGAAAACCCTAATCCATCATATGAAAACTAGAAAACGCTAATCGATCATATGAAAACTAGAAAACCCTAATGACATCATTTGCAACATTCAAAAACCCTAATCCATCATATGAAAACTAGAAAAACCTAATCCATCATATGAAAACTAGAAACCCCTAATAACATCATTTACAACATTCAAAAACCCAAATCCGTTATATGAAAACAAGAAAACCCTAATAACATCATTTGCAACATTCAAAAACCCTAATCCATCATATGAAAACTAGAAAACTCTAATAACATCATTTGCAACATTCAAAAATCCTAATTCATCATATGAAAACTTGAAAAATCTAACAACATCATTTGCGACATTAAAAAACCCTAATCCATCATATGAAAACTAGAAAAGCCTAATAACATCATTTGCAACTTTCAAAAACCTTAATCCATTATTTGAAAACTAGAAAACCCTAATCCATCATCTGAAAACTAGAAACCCCTAATAACATTATTTACAACATTCAAAAAACCTAATCCATTATATGAAAACAAGAAAACCCTAATAACATCATTTGCAACATTCAAAAACCCTAATCCATCATATGAAAACTAGATAATCCTAATAACATCATTTTCAAAATCAAAAACCCTAATCCATCGTATGAAAACTAGAAAACCCTAATAAAATCATTTGCAACATTAAAAAACCCTAATCCATCATATGAAAACTAGAAAACCCTAATCCATCATATGAAAACTAGAAAACCCTAATAACATCATTTGCAACATTCAAAAACTTTAATACATCATATGAAAACTAGAAAACCCTAACAACATCATTTGCAACATTCAAAAACCCTAATCCATCATATGAAAACTAGAAAACCCTAATAACATCGTTTGCAACATTCAAAAACCCTAATCCATCATATGAAAACTAGAAAACCCTAATCCATCATATGAAAAGTCGAAATCCCTAATGACATCATTTACAACATTCAAAAACACTAATCCATTATATGAAAACAAGAAAACCCTAATAACATCATTTGCAACATTCAAAAACCCTAATCCATCAAATGAAAACTAGAAAACCCTAATAACATCATTTGTAACATTCAAAAACCCTAATCCATCATATGAAAGCTAGAAAACCCTAATAACATCATTTGCAACGTTCAAAAACCCTAATCCATCATATGAAAACAAGAAAAACCTAATAACATCATTTGCAACATTAAAATACCCTAATCCATCAAATGAAAACTAGAAAACCCGAATCCATCATATGGAAACAAGAAAACCGTAATAACATAATTTGGAACATTCAAAAACCCTAATCCGTCATATGAAAACTAGAAAACCCTAATCCATCATACAAAAACTAGAAAACCCTAATAACATCATTTGCAACATTCAAAAACCCTAATAAATCATATGAAAACTAGAAAACCCTAATCCATCATATGAAAACTAGAAAACCCTAATCCATCATCTGAAAACTAGAAATCCTTAATAACATCATTTGCAACAATAAAAAACCCTAATCCATCATATGACAACTAGAAAACCTTAATAACATCATTTGCAACATTCAAAAACCCTAGTCCATCATATGAAAACTAAAAAACTCTAATAACATTATTTGCAACATTCAAAGACCCTAATCCATCATATTAAAACTAGAAAACCCTAACCCATCATATGAAAACTAGAAAACCCAAATCCATCATATGAAAACTAGAAAACCCTAACAACATCATTTGCAACATCCAAAAACCCAAATCCATCATATGAAAACTAGAAAACCCTAATCCATCATATGCAACATACAAAAACCCTAATCCATCATATGAAAACTAGAAAACCCTAATCCATCATATGAAAACTAGAAAACCCTAATAACGTCATTTGCAACATTCAATAACCTTAATCCATCATATGGAAACTTGAAAACCCTAATAACATCATTTGCAACATTCAAAAACCCTAATCCTTCATATGAAAACTAGAAAACCCTAATAACATCATTTGCAACATTCAAAAATCCTAATCCATTATATGAAAACTAGAAAACCCTAATCCATCATATGAAAACTAGAAAACCCTAATAACATCATTTGCAACATTCAAAAACCCTAATCCATCATATGAAAACAAGAAAACCGTTATCCATCATATGAAAACTGGAAAACCCTAATAACATCATTTACAACATTCAAAAACCCTAATCCATTATATGAGAACTAGAAAACCCTAATCCATCATATCTAAACTAGAAAACCCTAATCCATCATATGAGAACTAGAAAACCCTAATCCATCATATGAGAACTAAAAAACCCTAATCCATCATATGAAAACTAGAAAACGCTAATCCATCATATGAAAAGTAGAAAACCCTAATGACATCATTTGCAACATTCAAAAACCCTAATCCATCATATGAAAACTAGAAAAGCCTAATCCATCATATGAAAACTAGAAACCCCTAATAACATCATTTACAACATTCAAAAACCCTAATCCGTTATATGAAAACAAGAAAACCCTAATTACATCATTTGCAATATTCAAAAACCCTAATCCATCATATGAAAACTAGAAAATCCTAACAACATCATTTGCAACATTCAAAAACACTAATCCATCATATGAAAATTAGAAAACCCTAATAACATCATTTGCAACATTCAAAAACCCTAATCCATCAGATGAAAACTAGAAAACCCTAATCCATCATATGAAAACTAGAAACCCTAATCCATCATATGAGAACTAGAAAACCCTAATCCATCATATGAAAACTAGAAAACGCTAATCGATCATATGAAAACTAGAAAACCCGAATGACATCATTTGCAACATTCAAAAACCCTAATCCATCATATGAAAACTAGAAAAACCTAATCCATCATATGAAAACTAGAAACCCCTAATAACATCATTTACAACATTTAAAAACCCAAATCCGTTATATGAAAACAAGAAAACCCTAATAACATCATTTGCAACATTCAAAAACCCTAATCCATCATATGAAAACTAGAAAACTCTAATAACATCATTTGCAACATTCAAAAATCCTAATTCATCATATGAAAACTTGAAAAATCTAATAACATCATTTGCGACATTAAAAAACCCTAATCCATCATATGAAAACTAGAAAAGCCTAATAACATCATTTGCAACTTTCAAAAACCTTAATCCATCATTTGAAAACTAGAAAACCCTAATCCATCATCTGAAAACTAGAAACCCCTAATAACATTATTTACAACATTCAAAAAACCTAATCCATTATATGAAAACAAGAAAACCCTAATAACATCATTTGCAACATTCAAAAACCCTAATCCATCATATGAAAACTAGAAAATCCTAATAACATCATTTTCAAAATCAAAAACCCTAATCCATCGTATGAAAACTAGAAAACCCTAATAAAATCATTTGCAACATTAAAAAACCCTAATCCATCATATGAGAACTAGAAAACCCTAATCCATCATATGAAAACTAGAAAACCCTAATAACATCATTTGCAACATTCAAAAACTTTAATACATCATATGAAAACTAGAAAACCCTAACAACATCATTTGCAACATTCAAAAACCCTAATCCATCATATGAAAACTAGAAAACCCTAATAACATCATTTGCAACATTCAAAAACCCTAATCCATCATATGAAAACTAGAAAACCCTAATCCATCATATGAAAAGTCGAAACCCCTAATGACATCATTTACAACATTCAAAAACACTAATCCATTATATGAAAACAAGAAAACCCTAATAACATCATTTGCAACATTCAAAAACCCTAATCCATCAAATGAAAACTAGAAAACCCTAATAACATCATTTGCAACATTAAAAATCCCTAATCCATCATATGACAACTAGAAAACCTTAATAACATCATTTGCAACATTCAAAAACCCTTGTCCATCATATGAAAACTAAAAAACTTTAATAACATTATTTGCAACATTCAAAAACCCTAATCCATCATATGAAAACTAGAAAACCCTAACAACATCATTTGCAACATCTAAAAACCCAAATCCATCATATGAAAACTAGAAAACCCTAATCCATCATATGCAACATACAAAAACCCTAATCCATCATATGAAAACTAGAAAACCCTAATCCATCATATGAAAACTAGAAAACCCTAATAACGTCATTTGCAACATTCAATAACCTTAATCCATCATATGGAAACTTGAAAACCCTAATAACATCATTTGCAACATTCAAAAACCCTAATCCTTCATATGAAAACTAGAAAACCCTAATAACATCATTTGAAACATTCAAAAATCCTAATCCATTATATGAAAACTAGAAAATCCTAATCCATCATATGAAAACTAGAAAACCCTAATAACATCATTTGCAACATTCAAAAACCCTAATCCATCATATGAAAACAAGAAAACCGTTATCCATCATATGAAAACTGGAAAACCCTAATAACATCATTTACAACATTCAAAAACCCTAATCCATTATATGAGAACTAGAAAACCCTAATCCATCATATCTAAACTAGAAAACCCTAATCCATCATATGAGAACTAGAAAACCCTAATCCATCATATGAGAACTAGAAAACCCTAATCCATCATATGAAAACTAGAAAACTCTAATCCATCATATGAAAAGTAGAAAACCCTAATGACATCATTTGCAACATTCAAAAACCCTAATCCATCATATGAAAATTAGAAAACTCTAATCCATCATATGAAAACTAGAAACCCCTAATAACATCATTTACAACATTCAAAAACCCTAATCTGTTATATGAAAACAAGAAAACCCTAATTACATCATTTGCAATATTCAAAAACCCTAATCCATCATATGAAAACTAGAAAATCCTAATAACATCATTTGCAACATTCAAAAACACTAATCCATCATATGAAAATTAGAAAACCCTAATAACATCATTTGCAACATTCAAAAACCCTAATCCATCAGATGAAAACTAGAAAACCCTAATCCATCATATGAAAACTAGACAACCCTAATACCATTATTTGCAACATTCAAAAACTGTAATACATCATATGAAACCTAGAAAACCCTAATAACATCATTTGCAACATTCAAAAACCCTAATCCATCATATGAAAACAAGAAAAACCTAATCCATCATATGAAAACTAGAAAACCCTAATAACATCATTTGCAACATTCCAAAACCCTAATCCGTCATATGAAAACTAGAAAATCCTAATAACATCATTTGCAACATTCAAAAACCCTAATCTATCATATGAAAACTAGAAAACCATAATAACATCATTTGCAACATTCAAAAACCCTAATCCGTCATATGAAAACTAGAAAACCCTAATAACATCATTTGCAACAGTCAAAAACCCTAATCCATCATATGAAAACTAGAAAACCCTAGTAACATCATTTGCAACATTCAAAAACGCTAATCCATCATATGAAAACTAGAAAACCCTAATAACATCATTTGCAACATTCAAAAACCCTAATTCATCATATTAAAACAAGAAAACCCTAATAACATCATTTGCAACATTAAAATACCCTAATCCATTAAATGAAAACTAGAAAACCCTAATAACATCATTTCCAACATTCAAAAACCCTAATCCATCATATGAAAACTAGAAAACCCTAATCCATCATACGAAAACTAGAAAACCCTAATAACATCATTTGCAACATTCAAAAACTATAATACATCATATGAAACCTAGAGAACCCTAATAACATCATTTGCAACTTTCAAAAACCCTAATCCATCATATGAAAACTAGAAAACCCTAATAACATCATTTGCAACATTCAAAAACCCTAATCCATCATATGTAAACAAGAAAACCCTAATCCATCATATGAAAACTAGAAAACCAAACAAAAAACCCTAAAAACCCCAAAAACCAATCCATATTCTCCCAAGCAATCTGTACGTTTTTTCAAGTGATTTTTAAGTTTTTTAGTTTTTGAGTTTTTGAGTTTTTATTTTAGAATGGCTGGTGTATCACCAGGCAGTATTCCTGATTCTGAATTATGTTTGAAAAATGATGAGGTTTTAGAAAATCATAATCATATGTTGTCTGCTCAATGTTTTTTGGATCATGAAATTACGTTCAATAGGGTTGAAAAAAGATTAAAAAATATAAAAATCAAACAACCATGTTTTCTCAAACAACTTGATAGAGGCATACAAAAAAGAAAATCTGTAATAAAACATAAAAAATTTACAGATATTGTTGCTGAAAAAAAAAGAAATATACATTCTCACAATTTTCTAGAAAAACAAAAAAAATATGGAGTCTATGGTGCTGCTTCTACTGTTGTTAGTGATGACCCGGTTTTGCAAGTTCATAGAGATCGTGGCAAAGATAAGGAGATGGTACACGGTTTCAGAAAGGATGTTCTGAATAAGGCTGAAAAGAATACCAACAAATATACTACTAATGGAATACGTGACTGCATGTCCAACCAACCCACATCCGGACATACTTTTACAGGTCCAACGATCAATGAGGATTATTGCAAAGATGGTATGATCACGGACTACTCATCCTTGGAAGATGAAGCCGAAGATGCTGCTGAAGATGATGATGTTGAAGACGATGGTGAAAAGGTTGAATATACCAACAAAGGAGAATGCATGCTAACAAATAAAAAAGATGGATACTTCAACTCGTCTTCTTGTGGAAAAGAGCTCTTGAAAGTAGATGGACAAGATGCCGATGATGGTAGAGATAGATGTCTTTCGCCTGATCAAGATCCAACTATCACAATCAATAATTCTCCCATCGAGCAAGGAGATAGATGTTCTTCGGCCGATCAAGACCCAAGCAAAAATTCCGGCAACCTCTTCTCTTCGAGTGGAGCTCCAACGGTGTTGTCTCCTCAAAGAATCTTCTCTCCTCATCAAACCGATACATTGAAAGAACAAGGGGGTAAAACCTTTATTCCATCTTCTCTTACTTTAGATAATGATAATTGTCCCCATTGTCCCCCTTATGGCCTTCAACTAGGAGAATCCAATGTTTGTAATGAGCATTGTCCCCCTAGAATTTTTGACTTTCCTTCTACCTTTACGGATGATGCAAAAAAGCCGATGCACTCCTCCTCTTCTCTTCTTGGACCTCATCCAAATTACTTAGCCCATATGAAACCTAAGCATACTACTTCTACTCTTGGACCTCCCACAAATCATTTAGCCCATAATTCAAAAATTCAGCCCAACGATTATAATAAAATGAATTACTCTTTAATAGGCCAAATTGATAACCCTTTAACCAATACCAATCCTCATACCAATGCTTATAATAATACTAATTGGGCTAACTATAATAAGCCTTCTAATACCAAAAAATATGTATTTCAAAATCCGAATAATCAAAAACCTGTTAATTCTAGTTTTAGTAATAAAGCAGACGTTGTTCAGTTACATAACTACAACAAAAATAGTAATCGTAAAGGAAACTTGGAATTAAAAGACATAAATTACAATGCTTGGTCTAGTAAATTACCTATGCTAGTTAACTCTCAAGCGAACATTTTAAGTGGTCCTAAAAAACATTCTAGCGACAATTTCCGTTTCATTCCTAATCTGAGTAATGATATTGATGTGCCAGTAGATATACCCATCAATGTTGTTAATAAGATATGTGAGACTCATGCTAGAACCATATGTGGTTATTTTGTTGGATGTAAAATAAATTATTCGGATGTTCGTTATCTCGCCTCTAAGATGTGGTCTCAACATGGTCTGGAAGATGTTCTGTTAAACGGTAAAGGTGTCTATCTTTTTAAATTTAACAATGACCAAGGTCTAAAACATGTTATTACTCACGGTCCATGGACATTTAGGAATGCCCCCATTGTTATGCAAAAATGGAGACCCGGACTTAGCATTCATAGAAACAACCATGACAAACTTCCTCTATGGATTAAAATACATGACATCCCTTATGAAACTTGGAGTGAGGAAGGATTAAGTCACATTGCTTCTAAAATTGGTAAGCCTCTTGCTATGGACTCTTATACAGCTAACATGTGTACTTATGCTGCGGGTAAGGCGGTTTATGCACGTGTCCTTTTAGAAGTTCCTACTCGTCCCTCTTGGGTGGACAAAATTAACATCCGTATCCCAGATCCTGAAACATCTGAGTTCTCTTCCCATACCCTTAGAGTTGAGTATGAATGGAAACCTCCTATGTGCTCTCATTGTAAGGTGTTTGGTCACGAAACACATGTTTGTATGCATGTCATTACTAAAACTAATGCTCCTTCTATTGCTAAACATATGGATACTTCTACCATTAACGCTACTTCTATTATTGATAATACTGATGATTTTACTATGGTTTCAAATAAGAAAAATTCTTCTAAACATGTTTCTACTAAAGAAAATAAAAATAATGAATCTTCTAAAAGCAATACAAGTAGAAAATACCAAAACAATACCCAAGAAAATTCCACTTCCAAAAATAAAAACAATTTAAAAACCATTAGAAATAAGAAACGTTTTGAGAAACCTCCGATTCATATTAATAATAGCACCCTTTTATTCAACAATTCCCCTAATCCCCCAATGAAGGATAAGTCGGCTATTGTTGGATTCCCTAGCCCTATCATTCGTCTTTCTGCCTCCCAGCCCCTAAATCAGCTTGAATCCTCCACTCCTTTATTCAACGCCTTCTCCATTCTAGAGGCATGTTCCTCTGACGTCACAGATATTCCTTCTTCTTCTGTCCCCCTGCCCCATTCTGGTGCTCCTTCCCATTCTAGTCCTGATGATTTTGATCCTGATTCTGATGACCTAATCGTTGAGGATATTAGTATTGAGGTTGATTCTGATGAGGGTCACACTGCCCAGTTCATTGTCAATGACTCTGGATCCTATAATGATCACCCTATGATAGCTCCGGTGTCCGAGCAGATGGACTCCACCCCCATCCAAGTTTCCATATGACGCACATCGCTGCTTGGAATACTCGCGGTCTCTGTAAAGCCTTCTCATCAGAAAGCCTTGAGAGATCTTATCCGCGATCAAAATCTTCATATTTGTGCTTCTCTTGAGACTCGTGCTTCTTTCCCTAACCCTCCTCTTATCTGTAGTCGTACTTTTGGCTCTTGGTCGTGGTCCTCCAACGGTCTTTTCTCCCCTAGAGGGACTAGAATTCTGGTTGCCTGGGATCCGCTTGCCATTGATATGATGCTTATCGACTTAAATGAGCAGGTTATGCATTTCAAAGTTAATATTTGTGATTCTAATAAATCTTTTTTCTGCTCTTTCGTCTATGCTCATAATGATCACATGATGCGTCGCTCTCTCTGGCATTCTCTTGCGGTTCATTAGAATATGGTTAGAGATACCCCTTGGATTCTTTTGGATGATTTCAATGTTGCTCTTGATATTAAAGATAGCACCTCCGGATCGTCTGGGATTTCTCGTGCCATGGAGGACTTCAGGGATTGTGTCAATCTGATAGAAATGGAGGATCTTAACTATAAAGGTCTCTTCTACACATGGACCAAGTCTCCTAATGGTTCGGGTGGCATCCTCAAGAAGATCGATCGTGTCATGGGAAATACTCACTTCGTTGCTTCTTTCCGCTCCTCTACTGTCAATTTTCTCCCTTACCGTTCGTCCGACCATACTCCTGCTGTGCTTTCTATCCCCCATCGTGCCCCTTTCCAACCTAAACCTTTCAAGTTCCCTAATTTCCTGACTTATAAGAACGATTTCAAGCAGATTGTTGCCTCTTCTTGGAACCCCAATATCACTGGATATCGGATGTATAAGGTTTTCAAAAACCTTAAAAATCTGAAAGTGCCTATACGTAAGATGCTTCGCAACCAGGGAAACCTCTTTTCTAAAGTTATCTCTCTTCGTAATGAGCTTGATAGAGTTCAGATTACTTTGGATCGGGATCCTTTCAATAAGGATCTTCGTGAAGAACAATGCAGGTATCTCCTCGCTTATAACGAGGCTAGCCTGGATGAAGAGAGGTTCCTGAAACAAAAGGCTAAGGTTAACTGGCTGCGTGAGGGTGATAAAAATTCGGCTTTTTTCCACAAAGCGGTTAAAAGCCGTAAATCTCGCAATCGTATTAATTCTATCCAGGATGCTCAAGGTAACTAGATCTTGGGGAATGATCTTCCTAATCTGTTTGTTTCTCACTTTCAAGCATTCTTGGGTTCTGCCCAGCCTTCCACTGCTATTCGTGATCCTTCTTCCCTATTCTCTAATAAGCTCTCCCCCCTCCAGTCTGCCGCCATGCTTACTCCTGTTACTGACGCGGAGGTTAAGTGTGTCCTGTTCCAGATGGGTGATGATAAAGCTCCTGGTTCTGATGGTTTCTCTGCTAAGTTCTTCAAGTCTGCATGGGATATTGTGGGTCCTGATTTCTGTATGGCTGTTAAGGAATTCTTCTATTCTGGCAAACTTCTTAAGTCTTTCAACAGCACCATCCTTGCGCTCATCCCTAAAGTTGATTCCCCTTCCAAAGTCACTGATTTCCGCCCTATAGCTTGTTGTAACGTTGTTTACAAATGTATCAGCAAGATTATTGCGGATCGTATCAAAAACCATCTTTCTTCTCTGGTTGATGAAAACCAGTCTGCTTTCATCCCTGGTCGTTTGATCACCGACAACGTCCTTCTTGTCCATGAACTCATGCGTGATTATCATCGTCATCGTGGTCCTCCTAGGTGTGCTTTTAAGGTTGATATTCAAAAAGCATACGACACAGTTGACTGGTCGTTTCTGCGGACCATCTTGTTTGGGTTTGGTTTCCCCGAACGTATGATTGACTGGATCATGACATGTGTTTCCACGGTTGCTTACTCTATGAGTATCAATGGGAATACTCACGGATATTTTGACGGTAAAAGGGGCCTTCGGCAGGGTGACCCCCTTTCTCCTTATCTATTCACTCTTGTCATGGAAGTGCTTAACCTTACGATCAAGAGAAACATCCATGAGTCTGACTCTTTTAAATTCCACAGACAATGTGATGAACAAAGTATCACCCATCTCTGCTTTGCCGACGATCTCCTTCTCTTCTGTCATGGTGATAGCTCTTCGGTTAGAATCATCTTTGATTCTCTTGAGGAATTCTCTGGGGTTTCTGGCCTCCATCCAAATATTGCTAAGAGTGAAGCTTTCTACTGTAATGTTGGTGAGAGGACCAGGGCGGCCATTGATCTTATTGTTAAGTTTGCTGAGGGCTCTTTCCCTGTCTGATACCTTGGCGTTCCTCTCATCACCACGCGTCTTGCCCACAAAGACTGTAAAGGCCTTGTTTATAAAGTCAAATGCAGGATTAATGACTGGAAAAACAAGTCTCTTTCCTTTGCTGGTCGTCTCCAGCTCATCCTCTCTGTCCTTTCTTCTACTCAAATCTATTGGGCTTCTGTTTTTATTCTTCCTAAATCTATCTCTAACGATATTGAGAAGCTCATGAGAGGTTTCCTCTGGTGCCATGGTGAGTTAAAGCGTGGTAAAGCTAAAGTCTCCTGGAAAACTATATGCCTTCCTAAGGAACATGGTGGGCTTGGCATACGTAACCTTGCTATCTGGAATGTTTCCCTTATGGCTTCCCATGTTTGGAGACTTCTTTCCAAGAAAGAGTCCCTATGGGTTAAGTGGATCCACTCATACCGTTTATGTGACCATAACTTTTGGGATGCCCCCAAAAAATACGGTACTGGATTTGCCTGGCGTAACATCCTGGATATGCGGGATAAGATAAGGGAGTATATAGTTTCCCAGATAGGTGATGGATGCTCTACTTCTGCTTGGTTCGACAACTGGCACCCTGCGGGCCCTCTTTCTAAATTCTTGTCTGTACGTGACATCCATGATGCGGGTTTCACTCCTGATACTAAGGTTGCTGACCTGGTTCTTAACGGATCTTGGGTTCGGCCTCATTGTTGGAGAGATTCCCATGGTGCTCTTCTTTCTCATAACCCTCCTACTATTTCCACGTCCGTCCCTGATAAACTCCTTTGGAGATCTAGAGACGGTCAACTCTCTCCTTTCTCTGTTCGATCTGTGTGGCAATCTATTCAACCCTATCACCAACCGGTCTTTTGGTTTCATCTTGTTTGGTTCTCCCAGAACATCCCCAGACATGCTTTCATTCTTTGGGTTGCTCTTAAAGATCGTCTTAAGACTCATGATAAAATCAAAATTTGGGACACTAATTCCAATCTCATTTGTGCGTTATGCGGGGACTGTCCGGATTCCCTTTCCCATCTCTTCTTTGAATGCTCTTTCACTTCTTTGGTTTGGCATGACCTCCATCATGTCATGAATCTCTCCTTCTCCACTGATAGCTGGTCTGATATCATTAGTCAACTCAACCCCATTAATAAGAACAAGACCATTTGGTCCATTATTAGAAGACTTGTTTTTGCTGGAGCGGTCTACCACATCTGGCGGGAAAGAAATTTACGCATTTTTACAAAAATAAAAAGATCTCATCATGCTGTCGTGAATATTGTTAAGGATGATATCCGCTGTAGACTGCTGAGTCTTTCTTTGAAAACTTGCACTAATGTTGATTTGGCTAAAACTATTTGGACCCTCCCTTAATTTTCTTCCTCTGCTCTTTCTTTTTTCTCTGCTTGTTTTGGCTTGTATGTTTTGTTTGTTTTGCAGGTTGCTCTTCTTTATGTTCTTGTTTGCTTATGGTTCCTTCTCTTGTTTTGGTTCCTAGTTTAGCTTGTTGTCTGTTGGGGCCTGTCCCGATGGATTTTCTGTTTTTTGGTGGGGAGTCCCCAGCCTTATATTGTATTTATTCTTTTTATTAATAAAATTTGCCAGAGGTGCCGCCCTCTTTACCCAAAAAAAAACTAGAAAACCCTAATAACATCATTTGCAACATTCAAAAACCCTAATTCGTCATATGAAAACTAGAAAATCCTAATAACATCATTTGCAACATTCAAAAACCCTAATCTATCATATGAAAACTAGAAAACCCTAATAACATCATTTGCAACATTCAAAAACCCTAATCCGTCATATGAAAACTAGAAAACCCTAATAACATCATTTGCAACAGTCAAAAACCCTAATCCATCATATGAAAACTAGAAAACCCTAGTAACATCATTTGCAACATTCAAAAACGCTAATCCATCATATGAAAACTAGAAAACCCTAATAACATCATTTGCAACATTCAAAAACCCTAATCCATCATATGAAAACTAGAAAACCCTAATCCATCATATGAAAACTAGAAAACCCTAATAACGTCATTTGCAACATTCAATAACCTTAATCCATCATATGGAAACTTGAAAACCCTAATAACATCATTTGCAACATTCAAAAACCCTAATCCTTCATATGAAAACTAGAAAACCCTAATAACATCATTTGAAACATTCAAAAATCCTAATCCATTATATGGAAACTAGAAAATCCTAATCTATCATATGAAAACTAGAAAACCCTAATAACATCATTTGCAACATTCAAAAACCCTAATCCATCATATGAAAACAAGAAAACTGTTATCCATCATATGAAAACTGGAAAACCCTAATAACATCATTTACAACATTCAAAAACCCTAATCCATTATATGAGAACTAGAAAACCCTAATCCATCATATCTAAACTAGAAAACCCAAATCCATCATATGAGAACTAGAAAACCCTAATCCATCATATGAGAACTAAAAAACCCTAATCCATCATATGAAAACTAGAAAACTCTAATCCATCATATGAAAAGTAGAAAACCCTAATGACATCATTTGCAACATTCAAAAACCCTAATCCATCATATGAAAACTAGAAAACCCTAATCCATCATATGAAAACTAGAAACCCCTAATAACATCATTTACAACATTCAAAAACCCTAATCTGTTATATGAAAACAAGAAAACCCTAATTACATCATTTGCAATATTCAAAAACCCTAATCCATCATATGAAAAATAGAAAATCCTAATAACATCATTTGCAACATTCAAAAACACTAATCCATCATATGAAAATTAGAAAACCCTAATAACATCATTTGCAACATTCAAAAACCCAAATCCATCAGATGAAAACTAGAAAACCCTAATCCATCATATGAAAACTAGACAACCCTAATAACATTATTTGCAACATTCAAAAACTGTAATACATCATATGAAACCTAGAAAACCCTAATAACATCATTTGCAACATTCAAAAACCCTAATCCATCATATGAAAACAAGAAAACCCTAATCCATCATATGAAAACTAGAAAACCCTAATAACATCATTTGCAACATTCCAAAACCCTAATCCGTCATATGAAAACTAGAAAATCCTAATAACATCATTTGCAACATTCAAAAACCCTAATCTATCATATGAAAACTAGAAAACCCTAATAACATCATTTGCAACATTCAAAAACCCTAATCCGTCATATGAAAACTAGAAAACCCTAATAACATCATTTGCAACAGTCAAAAACCCTAATCCATCATATGAAAACTAGAAAACCCTAGTAACATCATTTGCAACATTCAAAAACGCTAATCCATCATATGAAAACTAGAAAACCCTAATAACATCATTTGCAACATTCAAAAACCCTAATTCATCATATGAAAACAAGAAAACCCTAATAACATCATTTGCAACATTAAAATACCCGAATCCATTAAATGAAAACTAGAAAACCCTAATAACATCATTTCCAACATTCAAAAACCCTAATCCATCATATGAAAACTAGAAAACCCTAATCCATCATACGAAAACTAGAAAACCCTAATAACATCATTTGCAACATTCAAAAACTATAATACATCATATGAAACCTAGAAAACCCTAATAACATCATTTGCAACTTTTAAAAACCCTAATCCATCATATGAAAACTAGAAAACCCTAATAACATCATTTGCAACATTCAAAAACCCTAATCCATCATATGTAAACAAGAAAACCCTAATCCATCATATGAAAACTAGAAAACCCTAATAACATCATTTGCAACATTCAAAAACCCTAATTCGTCATATGAAAACTAGAAAATCCTAATAACATCATTTGCAACATTCAAAAACCCTAATCTATCATATGAAAACTAGAAAACCCTAATAACATCATTTGCAACATTCAAAAACCCTAATCCGTCATATGAAAACTAGAAAACCCTAATAACATCATTTGCAACAGTCAAAAACCCTAATCCATCATATGAAAACTAGAAAACCCTAGTAACATCATTTGCAACATTCAAAAACGCTAATCCATCATATGAAAACTAGAAAACCCTAATAACATCATTTGCAACATTCAAAAACCTAATCCATCATATGAAAATAAGAAAACCCTAATAACATCATTTGCAACATTTAAATACCCTAATCCATCAACTGAAAACTAGAAAACCCTAACAACATCATTTGCAACATTCAAAAACCCTAATCCATCATATGAAAACTAGAAAACCCTAATCCATCATACGAAAACTAGAAAACCCTAATAACATTATTTGTACGCACAGCACGGTTCTAAAGAACCCGCGGCGCGGTGCGCCTCTAAGGTGAAAAACCCTAATTCGGATTTAAACGCCTATATAAAGGGACCCAACCCTAGGGTTCGTGTTTTTGGGAGTTTTCTGGAGCAGAGGCGTCTGGTTTCAGCAGAGACTCTTTGGTTCCAAGGCTTTGGAGGTTTGAAGGAAGAAATACAACGTGGGGAAAGGCTGTAGTCGATCGGGTGCATTTCTCTGTTTTCCAGAAGCAAGGTAAGAGGATCTACCTTCTGATATTTCAGTTTATCCCGTTTTTATGGTGTTATCCCTTAAGTAGTAGTCTTAGATGACTTGTAACCCTTAGGGTTAGACTAAGGACATGAATGGACTTACATGTCCCTAAGGAAGTGATCTTAGGGTAGTTTCCGATCTCAGGAAGGGTTTCGAGTGAAATCCTAGCCGATTGATGTACTGTTAAACACTAAAAACATTTTGGAATGTTACGAGCCGCGACGCAGACTGGCTATGTCAGCGGCGCGGACTCGGCGGAAACCTCGTGTTTATTCGATGATAGCCGCGGCACGTAGGATAAGGAGCCACGCCGCGGCGAACGACTGTTTGACCAGGAACTTGGTTTTGACCACGGTTTGATAGCAAATATTGAGTCTAACCTTTAGGCAGGTCTGTAAGAGCCTGGTCAGTAATTAATATGTTGTATGTGTATGGGATTTAGGTGTGTGGACGAGCTAAGTGGGGATATTAGAGAATATCTACACGGTTTCGAACCAGGTGAGTATCCTCACCTTACTATATGATGTTGCATGTTAGACATCTTGTGTGTTATTTACAGTTATATGATTTGCTCTATATCTGTGGTTATTTGTTGTTGGGCTCAGTACTGATGCGTGTCCCCTCGTAGCTGTTGTATGACGAGTTGGACTATTGCATTGTCCCATAGCTGTTGTATGATGGGCTGGGCCATAACCGGGAACCCATAGCTATTGTATGATGGGTAGAACCTTCCCGTGTCCATAGCTGTTGTATAATGGACGCCCGTAGCTGTTGTATGGCGGGTAGCGTCGGGTCGTTCTCGAGGACGGGTTGTTTCATGTGTGGGCATGTATGGTAACTTGTGGACTCACTAAGCTTTAAGCTTACCCGTTGATTTTATAACATTTTAGGTAATTCAAATGACAAAGGGAAGGGCAAGGCTTGACGGCAGCGCATCGCATTCAAGAGATTGATGTCAATGAACTATAATAGTATTTTCAAATGTTTCCGCTGTTAATTTAAGGATTATGTTGAACAGTTTTATGTTTTGGAATAAATGTTTTATTGGAACCTTGGTAATAAATGATTTTTAAAATTTTTGAAATTGGGGTGTTACACTAGAAAACCCTAATAACATCATTTGTAACATTCAAAAACCCTAATTAATCATATGAAAACTAGAAGACCCTAATCCATCATATGAAAACTAGAAAACCATAATCCATCATCTGAAAACTAGAAAACCCTAATAACATCATTTGCAATATTCAAAAACCCTAATCCATCATATGAAAACTAGAAAACCTAAATAACAACATTTGCAACAGTCAAAAACCCTAATCCATCATATGAAAACTAGAAAACCCTAGTAACATCATTTGCAACATTCAAAAACCCTAATCCATCATATGAAAACTAGAAAACCCTAATAACATCATTTGCAACATTCAAAAACCCTAATCCATCATATGAAAACAAGAAAACCCTAATAACATCATTTGCAACATTAAAATACCCTAATCCATCAAATGAAAACTAGAAAACCCTAATAACATCATTTGCAACATTCAAAAACCATTATCCTTCATATGAAAACTAGAAAACCCTAATAACATCATTTGCAACATTCAAAAATCCTAATCCATTATATGAAAACTAGAAAACCCTAATCCATCATATGAAAACTAGAAAAACTCTAATCCATCATATGAGAACTAGAAAAAACCCTAATAACATCATTTGCAACATTCAAAAACCCTAATCCATCATATAAATATAAGAAAACCCTAATCTATCATATGAAAACTGGAAACCCTAATAACATCATTTACAACATTCAAAAACCCTAATCTATTATATGAAAACTAAAAAACCCTAATAACATCATTTGCATCATTCAAAAACCCTAATCCATCATACAAATACTAGAAAACCCTAATAACATAATTTGCAACATTCAAAAACCCTAATCCATCATATGAAAAATAGAAAACCCTAATAACATCATTTGCAACTTTCAAAAACCCTAATCCATCATATGAAAACAAGAAAACCCTAATCCATCATATGAAAACTAGAAAACCCTAATAACATCATTTGCAACATTCAAAAACCCTAATCCGTCATATGAAAACTAGAAAATCCTAATAACATCATTTGCAACATTCAAAAACCCTAATCCATCATATGAAAACTAGAAAACCCTAATAACATCATTTGCAACATTCAAAAACCCTAATCCGTCATATGAAAACTAGAAAACCCTAATAACATCATTTGCAACAGTCAAAAACCCTAATCCATCATATGAAAACTAGAAAACCCTAGTAACATCATTTGCAACATTTAAAAACCCTAATCCATCATATGAAAACTAGAAAACCCTAATAACATCATTTGCAACATTCAAAAACCCTAATCCATCATATGAAAACAAGAAAAACCTAATAACATCATTTGCAACATTAAAATACCCTAATCCATCAAATGAAAACTAGAAAACCCTAATAACATCATTTGCAACATTCAAAAACCCTTATCCTTCTTTTATTGAAATGATTTTCTTGATCTTGTTTAGGCTCCAAACATAGCTTTGCCTTTGAATGTATTTGGCATGAAAGTTTATTTTATTCGTCCAAAAACTTGCTTTCTGATCCTCTGGCACCGAAGAGACGAATTGAAGGAAACCAAAAGTCTTCGGATTGAATGGAATGTCAAGCTGGATGTCTTCGGAGTCAACAATTGCAAAACTCTGAAGAGGAAGTCTATTAAGTACATTTGGATCTTGAAATCCAAACATCTTTATTGTCTCAACTGTCCACTCACCATTATTTCGAGTAAAATCATTTATTTTGATCATCAATATTGTAGTCTGCTCTTCTGGCATTGTATGTATCTTCCATGTGTGGAGCAATTATGTTCTCTAGTGATCGGTCTGTTGAGCTTCCAGCTCCAGCCGATCCACTAGCACCCATGCCAGTGGTTGTGATGGTTGAGGTTGTAGGACCTGCTGTGGCTGCAGGGATCTGTCTAAGCAAGCCCTGTGGCCTAGACAATCTGTCAGAAAAATTTATCAGAGGCTGAAGTGCAACTCTCAATTTTGTAATCAAATCTTGTGTGAGAGCTGCATTTGTTCGTTGCAGTTCCTCTGTAAATTTGGTGACATCCGAAGTGGTTTGGGCGGAGTGAGCTCTTCAATTTTTGCTCTGGCCTCATCAAGCTGTTTTTCAAGCTTGGTACTTTGCTGGATTTCACTCCGAAGTACTTGCAAGGTTTTCATGACTTCGGAGTTTGTTTTATCGGTTTTCTCAATGAAAGCATCAACCTTCTTGTTGATGGAGGTGATAGCGGATTCCAGCTTCTTTTCGAAGGAAGAATGGATCTTATTTTGTTCATCCAAGAGCTTCTTCTCAAGACTATCAACAGACTCCTTTATTCCTTTGGATAGAGTGAACTCCAAAGACTCTATCTCTTCGGAGATATCACTAATGGTTGGTTTTGTGGGGTCAAATCCTGTTTGAGCTTGAATGAGGGTGTCAAGCTTGGAGTTGAGGACTTTGTACTGTTTCATTAGTATAAAGCCTTCATCTGGTAGGTCTTCTTCTGATGCTCCTTCAACACTCAAGGGAGCCATGTGAAAGGCTTCGAAGAGTGCTGCTGGAGTGGGGTTTTGTCTTGGTGGTTTATCATAAATGTGGAAATCATTTGAACATTTAATTGACTTCGCAGTTATGAAACATTATGACCATACGCTTCGGAGCATAAAGTTCATCACTTCGGTGCATTTGCTATGGACTCCAAAGAGTGTTCGATCACTTCGGTGATTGACAAATGATTGCAAAGTGTTCATCACTGTACCGAAGTCCATATGTTTTTCTCTTTGTTTTTCTATAAGTTTTTGATTATTCTTTTGACTGATGTAGTATGTCATTTAACCTTAGTTTTCATGAATATTATGAAAAGATTATTTATTCGAGTTAATGTTCAGAGTCGTTCAAATCATGTTGGAAGTCCATTTTTCTTTTGGAAGTTTGTTTGATTCAATATCGATCATGAATTTTTAAGTCTAATCACCCCATCACTGACTTGATTTCGCATTAGGAAACATGTTTTGTGTTGTGCTTATTTGTTCAAAATTTTCAAATATAATAAAGATAACATCCTTTGTATTTGAAATTTAAAGAAGTTTTCATTCATGAATTGAACATCAGAAGTGTTTCAGAAGGTTTGATTGGATTGTTTTGAAGATTCATTTGAAAAATTTATTCCTTTTCATCAGTTGAAGTGTTTGGATACTAAGCTCAGATGACAAGCCTTTGAGCTTCGTACACCACTCCTACTTTATCATTTAAGACAGACTACTTGAAATGTTCATATTCCTCTACAAGGTACTCGACTATGTTATAGGAGCTCCTTGTACTGTTATTTAAAACAGAAGAATAAGCTTTTGAATGCTGATTTTTCTTTTGCATTCCCTTGGTTATATTTTGATCTTTGTTTGTCTTTGTTTCTTTTGACAAGTGTTTTCTATTTTTCTTTCTTGTTTTCTTTTACGAATTTCCTTATACGAAGACATAGAGCATCACCATTTGGTTTCTTTCTTTGATGCTTTTTGTTTTTGTTTTAAACAATCCCTGTGAGTGAAAATCTTTATATAGTTCAATTTTGTATCATTTAATGAAAAGAGATTTAAATTTACTTATCAAACGATGTTGGTTCTATTTTTGATGAAAACTTCGGAGCACTTTGAATTATCCTTTGTAGTTTTGAGGCTACATGATTAATTTGAAGTTGAAGCGAGTCAAGTTTCGAAGGGTGGTTAGAAATAGACATTATGTTAAGGTTATTGAAATCAAACAAGGCTTCAAAGTGTAAAATAGACTTGACCTCATTTCGAAGTCTGTTTTCTTACCAATGTTTCAAGTCGATTCCCAAATACCTTTTAGTGCAATAAGGTATGATTTTCAGAATCTAAAATCAAAGTTTTGTCCTTTACTTGGTTAATTCATGAGAGTAAAGTTAAATTTTGTCATTTACATCAGAATTTTCTTTTCGTTTGGTATAAGTTTTTCTTGTTTTTGAATTTTCTTAGTCTTAAAACAACTCTTTATTTTTATGAAGTTAACATTTGTTCAAGTGGTTTTCAAATTTGAAGGATTTATTTTGAAGAAGAGTTTGTTCCGCAGACCTCCGAAGTGATATTTTACTTCAGAGTACTGTGGGGAAGTGGCAAGTGTTTTTGCTTGTTTTTCTCCGATGACCTCCGAAGCCAGAATTGACTTCGGGGATCTGCGGAGTCTATTCCTTTTGTAAATTTTCAAGATAGCAAGTTCTCCGATGAGCTCCGAAGACAAAATTGACTTCGAGGGACTGCAGAGTTTATTTTTGTGAAATTTCAGAACAGAGTAAGGGTGAACAAATCTGAAAATTATTGAAGAGTTGATCCATCTATCATTCCAAGTCCTCGAACGATTCTTGTGAATGCTTCTTCATTTAGAGGCTTTGTGAAGATATCTGCCAATTGTTCTGTAGTGTGAACAAAGTGCACCTCAATATTCCCCTCCTCAACATGACTTTTGATGAAGTGATAGCGAAGAGCTATATGCTTCGTCTTGGAATGTTGAACTGGATTGTGGCATATACGAATTGCACTTTGAGAATCACAGAACAAAGGAATTTTTCTCATATTAATGGCATAGTCTTTCAATTGACTCTGAATCCAAATGATCTGCGAAGTACACGCTGCAGCTGCTACATATTCAGCCTCTACAGTGGAGATAGAGACACAAGTTTGTTTCTTGGATTTCCAGCTGATAAGTTTTCCATCTAAGAATTGACAACCCCCCGAAGTGCTCTTGCGATCAATGGAACATCCCCCAAGATCGGAGTCTGAGTATGCTTGAATGTAGAAACCAGAGTTTGCTGGATACCACAGACCATAAGCAGTAGCTCCATGAAGATATCAGAATATTGTCTTAACAGCAGCCAAGTGAGGTTCCCTTGGATCAGCCTGATACCTTGCACAATTGCAGACTACAAACATGATGTCAGGACGACTGGCAGTAAGATAGAGCAATGATCCAATCATGCTTCGGTATTGCTGTATGTCGGTCTTTGGTTTGTCCAATGATGGATTTAACCTTGTACCTGCAGGCAAAGGAACTTTTGCTTTGGAGCAGTTAGTCATTCCGAAGCGTTCAAGCAGACTCTTCGTATATTTTTGTTGATTGATGAATATCCCCTCCTTAGATTGTTTCATTTGTAAACCAAGAAAAAAGTTTATTTTTCCCATCATACTCATTTGAAATTTGCTTTTCATCAGTTTTTCAAAGTTTTTTGACAAATTGGGGTCAGTAGATCCAAAGATTATGTCATCCACATAAATTTGGACTAACATCAAGTGAGATCCAACTTTCTTTCTAAAAAGTGTTGGATCTACTGATCCCTGTTTGAAGTTTGATTCTTTTAAAAATTTGGTCAAGGTTTCATACCAAGCTCTTGGAGCTTGTTTTAAACCATAGACTGCTTTGTCTAGCACATAACAATAATTCGGATGAGTTTTACTTTCAAAACCAGGTGGTTGTTCAACAAAAACGGTTTCCTCGAGATCACCATTCAGAAAAGCACATTTAACGTCCATTTGATAGACATCAAAATTTTTGTGTGCAACATAAGCTAAAAATATCCAAACTGATTCGAGTCTGGCAACAGGAGCAAAACTTTCTTCATAATCAATCCCCTCCTGTTTACAGTAACCCTTGACAACCAACCTAGCCTTGTTCCGAACTACGTTGCCTTCGGTGTCTAGCTTGTTACGGTACACCCATTTGAGACCGACAATTGAGGCATTTGCAGGTTTTGGAATTAGCCTCCAGACTTTGTTTCTTTCAAATTCTTCTAATTCCAAATGCATTGCTTCAATCCAGTCTGAGTGATCAAATGCATCTTTGACGTTCTTAGGTTCTACCTTAGAGATAAAGACATTGAACATGCACAACTCTGAATTTTTGTTGAGATCTAATTGCTTTTGGTGAAGTTGTGCACGAGTCAGTACTTTATCTCGAACATCACCAATGACAAGTGATGGAGGATGATTTTTCGTCCATTTGTCCAAAAGAGGATAGTTTGGATCAAAATCAGGAGGTCCCTCAGCATCGATGTCCTCAATGTCTGAGGGATATCCCGAAGTGGACGGAAAATCACCCATTAGCAAGTGATTATTCGAATTTGTGTTGGTTTGTGGTGTGTGTAATTATGAGATTGAGTTTGATATGTGCTCCCCCTGGACGTTTGTTGGAGTTGAAGAAGTTGTAGCTTTATCCGAAGCGATTGTTGTGGCTGAATTCGGAGTCGCAATCTCTGGCTCCCCCTGGATTGTTGGATACATGGATATGATATTTGAAATTGACTGGGGAGTAGAGACAAGAGTGTTGGATCCTCTTGGACTGTTGGTTGATTCACCATTAGTCCTTAAATTTCCAGCACATCGGTTTGATGGCTCCCCCTCAACACTTACATTTTTCAAACTTTGATTAGATGACTCTTCCTTAATAGAAGATGGTCTTTGTATGCTGCTTGTAGAAGAGTCATCGGGTCCGTCTGTGAGCTTGGAGAGTTCGGACTCATGGTTGTCTGGTGCTCTGACTTCGGAGTCCACAGCTCTTACAGGTTGGTCAAATAAAAGTGAGAAGTCTGTGTCGAATGTTGTGATTTGAGCAGCTTCTACAGCAGGGTTTGGAAAGATTGAAGACATAGGAAATGGATGCAGAGACTTCTTGATGTAGTAGTCATCAAACCTTAGATTAAAGGTTTCTTCGATTTTGCGAGTTTTCTTGTTCATGACTCTGTAGGCTTTTGAGTCTTGAGAGTAACCAAGAAAGATGCCTTCTTCTGATTTGTTATCGAACTTGGTTAAGTGATCCTTCATGTTTAAGATAAAACACCTACAACCAAAGATGTGAAGGAATTTGACATTTGGCTTTCTTCGGTTGAGTACTTCGTAAGGTGTAATATGGAATCTTTTGTGAATATAGGATCTGTTTTGAGTAAAGCATGTAGTAGAAATTGCATCGGCCCAGAAGTACATGGGCAATTTTGGAAAGTTGAGCATTGTTCTTGCAGCTTCACACAGGGAGCGATTTCTTCTTTCTACAACACCGTTTTGTTGAGGAGTGTAAGGTGCTGAGAAGTTGTGGTTAATCCCCTTTGTTTTCAAGAATCCATCAAGAGTCTGATTTTTGAACTCCGAACCGTTGTCACTGTGCACAGTTCGGACTTTCTTGTTGAGCATCAATTCCATTTTCTTTATAAAGTTGATGATTTCTTCAGCTGCATCGGACTTGTTTCGGAGGAACATCACCCAAGTAAACCTTGAATAGTCATCAACAATAACCAGAATGTACTTCTTCTTTCCTATTGATTCTATTGCAGATGGTCCACACAAATCTATGTATAGAACGGAAAGCGGTTCGGTGATTTTGGGGTTGATCACTGTAGGATGTCTTTGTTTTGTCTGCTTGCCATGTTCACATGTAGAGCAAAGAGAATCATTGTCAAATTTGAGAGCTGGCATGCCTCGAAGCAAATCCATGGCCACCAACTTGTTCAGATCTTTGAAGTTCAGATGGGCAAGTCTTCGGTGCCATAACCAGCTGACATCGGAGTTGGCTTTGGAGAGAAGACATAGAGATTGCCCACCGGTCACTGGCTTTACATTTAAGGGAAACATAGATCCCTTCCTTTCTGATTTCAGTAAGACTTCGTTTGTTGCTTCTTTGGTGATTACACTCCCTTGGTTGTTGAAAGTTACAGCGTTTCCCGTTCCAACCACCAATTGAGATATACTCACAAGATTATGTTTTAATCCTTCAACAAATGCCACTCGGTTGATGGTGAATTGGCCATTTGTTATTTTTCCATATCCCCGAATTAGACATGTTTCATTATTACCAAAGCGTACGTTTCCAGCATCATCTAAATTCCTGTAATCCCTGAGATATTCCTTTCTCCCCGTCATCTAAATTCCTGTAATCCCTGAGATATTCCTTTCTCTGATACCACTTGTTAGGTGTTGAAATATGAGATTAGATGAACTAATATAGATATGGAATCAATTACACAATCAATCATACAATGATAATGCAACAGAGCTCAATTAAACAATGAGATATGAATAACATGTGCCGAATGATTTGATTAGAACTTGGTTTTACAATTGGGTTTTCTATCTTGGAGATATACAATTCTCGTAAGTTAATCTCGTAATCTCTCTCTACACAAGGTATGGTATCACTGATATTTATACTGAATCAGTGATACCAATAGTTCACCTTTTACAGAGAATATCCTATCAGTGTACTAGCCAATAGGATAGAAGAATCATGCAACACGTATTGTACTATACGCGTGCACACAAAAGACAAGATGACAGTCTGTGAAGTCTTCGGATCCTCTATGCATTGCACTTCGGAGTCTTTAGACTTCGGTGTCTTCTCTTGTTTATTCACTTCGGGGTTTTCTTCATAGGTAGGAGTTCGGATGTATTAGCACTTCATCACAAAATAGAACAAGCTTGATCCGTAGAAATCAATCAAATACTCCCTCTTGACGAATGCTTCCAGATCCAAATGATAGTCCGTTTCTTTGTGAGAATCCGTTCATTCCATTTAGCCCAAATCGGAATAAATGACAAACCCACAAGTTGATTATCAGCCAAACTTCAGAAAATATATAGTCCAATATGTGAATGCCAAATCGGTTCTCACAAATGGCCCAATTTGAATGAACAAATCTGAATTAGATTTTGGAGAAATTCAGCCCATTTCAATGAAATTCCAATTCAGAAAATATTAGGAGTCCGAATTAAAAGTATAATCCAAAATGTCGCACCATATGAATTAACTTTGATAACCAGCCACGTCATGACTTCAAGATAATGGGTGTTCCAATGTTGTCTCTTTTTATACCTCACATGGATCAAATTAGTGGAAGTCCAAATGTTTGAATTAAAACTAATTAAATGGGGTCCGATTCAGCCATGTTATGGAACCGTAGTCAATGCCGACTTCGAATAATGCCGTCTTTGAATATGTATTCCCAGAATAAATGAAATCGAATTGAATTTTGTGTGTTAGACACGTGTTCCGGAAAAAGACGTCAAAGGTTTTATTACATTCAATGCTCCCATAATCTTTGTCTTTTCTTTGGTTTGATAATAATATATTGAGAACCGACCTTTTTATGGATTGTAGAAAATGTCAAATCCTTAGCTTTCTTATGGATCAAAAGCAGGGGAAGGAAATGTTTAGACTGGATGAAGTGGACTTGTTCTCCTATGTCCTGCTTGTAATTTGGTTGTATTTCTGGTTTGTCCTGCTTAGCTCCTTGCTGGGCCAGGTCTTTTAATATATTTGCTGTTTTCCAAAAAAAAAAAAAAAAAAAAAAAAGAGAACCGACCTTTTTCTTTTGGCTGAGTCTTTTCACGTAAAATATTATACTAGCTGGAGAGTTGCATTTAATGTGCAGCATGAATAGAGAGACACCGTGTTGCAGCATGCATGCGCGTGTCAGTTGCAACAGCCCTTTCGTTTTCGTATATACCGGACAAAAGGGACAGCGATAACACAGGAACACATGGTTGTACTTTGAGAATTTCACCAATAACCCATTTGGTTGATATTGAACATTGCTAGTTGAGATGAGACTGAAATTGGTTGAGTGGGTCAGGAAGTATGGTTTGATGTACTTTCTTTTGACTTTGGGCGCATTAGCCACGACATGATCTCAAGAGAATGTGTTTTCCAGCCTGGAGCAACTTCATATTTCCAAGACGGATTGCAAAAGATCGAATAAAATAGACAAAAGAAATGATGTGTATGTATCGTTGAGGAAAAAGACGTCTCCTTGACAGGTAAAGACACATCTATTTGTCCTTGATAGAACCATAGGAATAGGTAACGTGTCATGTATCTATGGGAGAGAGATGAGAGCAGCGTGTTGTAAGAAGGTATTCACATTGCTGCTTTTTACGTGTCACTTTGAGGGAGAACCGACAATTACTTGACCAGCGGTTAAAGACAAGAGACCAAGACAAGAAAGAGAGCCACATGGACAACTTAATTAATGCTCCCAACCATTTCTTGTACCCGGATGTGAGTGTTATAATAAAACGAACAGGTTACTTTACATATTTCCTTTTCATTTATCTTGTGAAGTCGATATGCAAAGAGAGACTTTTCCAGCACAAAGAAATTGTTCACTTGTCCTTTCCATTTCCGTTCCATTTGAAATAACTTTCAAAACAAAAGTTCTTTTTCTTGGCACTCATGCAAAGGAAGAAATGGAAGTGGTGAAGCAAAGCATGTTGCAGTGTGTACCTTTTCCCATTACAGTCTTCTTCTCCCTTGTTCTCATTTTCTCCACCGGTGAGGGCGATCACAAATGGTCATCATCTCAAACCGACCAAAACTCCGAAGAGTTTCAAAACTCCGAAGAGTTTCAAAACTGCGGTATCGTCTTCATCATTCCGAAGAGTTTCAAGGCTGCGGCATCGTCTTCATCATCACTTCGGTTCCGAAGAGTTTCAACTCTTCGTAGTCATTTTCTCCATTTCAAAGCTCCGAAGAGTATCAAAACTCCGAAGAGTATCAAGAATTCGGAGTATCGAGAATTCGGAGTCTTCAATAAACTATATGATTTCTTGAATTTTTTGGGACCCAAACCATTTTTGAACATTTTGAACCAAATTTCTTATAAAAACCATTCACGAAAATTAAAGAAACACCATCTGATTTTCGTGATCTTTTAGTTGGAACCAAAAAGTATTCAAATAATTCATTATACCAACCCGAATTCATAAGATAATTTCTTCTTTGAGCATAAATCTCTGAAAAATTTCTTTTAATCACAACACACTTTCCAAGCTTTTTCACTTCTGATTTTGGAATAAGAACATCATCAGAAAGCATCTCTTTAGGCACCCACATCATTTTCGTTTTTGACTTTTTCTTCTTCCTTTTCTTCTTTTTAAGCTTATGAACACAAGATCTAAAACAAGAACTTTGTTCATCTTTTTGAGTTGGAACTAAAGCCTTCGGATCCGAAGCCTTTGGATCATGAGGGCTTCGGAGTTGATAATTTCGATTTTCAACTAGTGTGGGTTTTCTATAAGGTTTCATGCCTTCAAACATGTTATTTGAGACTGAAGTAAGATCCACTTCAGATTTCGTCTCTTTTGAAGATTTTGCAACAAATAACACTTTTACCAAACATTTTTCTTTTAAATCTAACTCCTCCTCAACCATTGCATCTTTCTTTTCAGGTTGGGAACAAGTACAGATCCGAAGTGTTCATCATATTTTCCAGAAACATGAAGATGAAGAACATCATCTTCAAAGTCTTGAAGAGCACGAAGAACACTTGCATCTTCAATCAGAGAAACATATCTTTTTGTAGATTTTCGATTTTCTAGCCCTTTCTTCTTATCAATTTCTTTAAGAACAATCATCATTTCTGAGAATAAATCTATGTTTACTTCATGTTTTAAAGGATGAAAAACGAATCTTCCATATGCATATTTAATACCACCAGAAACAAGTGTTTCATTTGTAATTTTCAGATCTCTTAACACAAATCCCATAAATTGTTCAAAGTTGACTTTATATTTGAGATTATCAACAATAACAGTCCATATTTTCGAGTTTCTTGCTGCCATTTTGTTTTGAACAACAAAAACTCACCAGATCTGGAATAAAACTAGAGAGAGAAAGTGAATCTGAAGTGGGTTTTTAGAGAGAGAAAGTAGATGAACGAATTTTGATGATAAAAACCAGATCTAAATCAATTTCTACTGAGATATAATGAATCTGAATCAATATTGATGATCACAAACAAATCAAAGATGAAGAACTGAGCAAAATATTGATTCCATATCAGAAAAACTCACAAAAACTGAAGATCCAGATCTGAAAACTTGTATTCTGATTGATGATGTGATGGGTTGTCAAATCAGGAACCGTCCTTGAAATAATCTGTTAAATCTTCAAGGTAAGGCTCTGATAGCAATGTTGAGTAATGATTTGACAATAAATGCGGAATAAGAACGACACCAATCAGGATCCAATGAGTCGAATGATTGTATTGATCAAAGGTTTTACAATGTGTGTTTTTCTATGTGTTTTCTATGTTTGTTTTCTATGTGTGTTTCTCTCTATCTATAAAATCACTAGGCTCCCTCTAGATCATTAACTACAAAAAATGACTAAAAACACTATTTATAAGGTCTAGCAAACTAATGAGCCCAATACACAAGCCCACAAACATAAGTGGGCCTTCCTAATACCACCATGTCATAAACATGTAGAACTTTGCACCCAACAAAACCCTAATAACATTATTTGTAACAGTCAAAAACCCTAATCCATCATATGAAAACTAGAAAACCCTAGTAACATCATTTGCAACATTCAAAAACCCTAATCCATCATATGAAAACTAGAAAACCCTAATAAATCATTTGCAACATTCAAAAACCCTAATCCATTATATGAAAACAAGAAAACCCTAATAACATCATTCGCAACATTAAAATACCCTAATCCATCAAATGAAAACTAGAAAACCCGAATCCATCATATGAAAACTAGAAAACCCTAATAACATCATTTGCAACATTCAAAAACCCTAATCCATCATATGAAAACTAGAAAACCCTAATCCAACATACGTAAACTAGAAAACCCTAATAACATCATTTGCAACATTCAAAAACCCTAATACATCATATGAAAACTAGAAAACCCTAATCCATCATATGAAAACTAGAAAACCCTAATAACATCATTTGCAACATTCAAAAACCCTAATCCGTCATATGAAAACTAGAAAATCCTAATAACATCATTTGCAACATTCAAAAACCCTAATCCATCATATGAAAACTAGAAAACCCTAATAACATCATTTGTAACATTCAAAAACCCTAATCCATCATATAAAAACAAGAAAACTGTCACACCCCCAAACCACGATGGCGGAAACGTCTGAGGGTGGATGACTTCATGAACAGTATCACAACAACGTTTGTACAATAGTGATCAAAGCAAACACATCCATCATATACATAATTGTAAATGTTACAATAGTTCAAAAGATTGTATGTTTTGAATACAATTACAATATGATATCAAAATACATAGTATGACGCCATAGCGACCCATCGTCAAAGGTTGTAGTTACCCTATCAATTTCCTGAGAATACAAGTAGTTTGAAAGAGTGTCAACATTACGTTGGTGAGTTCATAAGATTTTTGTATGAGAAAATCCATAATCCTTTTTCCTTGTAGAAAGATAGTGTTTGAAACCAGAAAATCCAATATTTTCTTATAAATGAGTAGTAGTCTTAAAACCCAAAGACCGAAAATGTATAGGTATTTGTATACTTGAAAATAGTATTACGTAGTTTTATTCTTGTATAAAACCGTGTAAATAGGTGTTTACTAGTAGTCGAATCGTAGATTTAATTCCACAAAAGTCGTATGTATAAGTAAACCGTACTTATATTTATATCTTTGATAAAACATAGTTTTAATTCCCATAGAATTAGTGTGTATAAGTAAAACCATACCTATATTTGTAACTTGTTAAAATGTAGTTTTAATACCATAAAACAATATAAGGAATCTCTTTCCTTGTAAAATGTAGTATTGTACTCCAAGAAAATCCAATATTTTCTTATGAATGTATCCAAGTCTTAAAAATCCAAAGACTAAAATGTATAGCGTAGCTTGTAGTATAAAACCTTTGAAAATGTATATTTCCACGTAAACAATTTATAAAGTTGATTTCCCATGCGAGACGTCCTATAACCATACTGTGACCATGTAGGCCTGCTTCGACGTTCTTCAGGCGTCGGACTGTTATGACATTTGTCACCTCAGACCCGTCGGTCTAGCTGTAGCTAGCAGCTCAGGTGCGGGGTTGTCAATCCCGTATAGATCTATACACAAATATCACGCTCTCTTACCGAGACTCTGGTTATAAATTTCAGGACTTATAGTATGTACTTAAATAAGTACTGTGAAGACCCGTCTCACAAAAATGTATGTATCAATCAACTTGTTAAAGTTTGTATATGAAAAACCTTTGTATTTGTTCATTATCATTTTTCCCATGATAATATAGTAATGAATAATAATTATATATTTTATATAATTATTTGTCTTCTTTAAAACGTCATAGTAACATTTGTATAAACAAACTATTCCTATAATAGTTTATTTTTAGTATTCCTTTGTGAAAAGCATATATTTACAAATATATGTGAAATAACTTATTTAGATGGTTAAAAATAACTTCTTTTAAGATATATATTCTCCACGATAGTGGTGTAATAAATTGGTTATACCCTTTATTAATTCCAATATAATATTTCATGACTATCAAATAAAGAACGGCCAGGTAGAAGATCAAATGGGGAGGCAGGACCCTTTCAGCGTATAAGCCTTTCGGAAATCCAACAACCTAGCCCAAATGATCGGTCTAGACACCGCCCTCGTAAGTAGATCATTCGATATTATTTTTGGAATTATAATTGAATTTCTTAATGATGTTTACAAAATTCGCATTTCGTTTACCATTGTTATAAATGAGTATAATTAACTATTTTTATAGTATAACTTGTATTCTCCCCCTTAAAAACTTCAATAAAGATAAAAAGAAGGGGTATGAACTCACCTCAATGTCGACTATGATCTTATCGCCAATTGTTGTTAGATCGCCCGACTCTTCGTGATTCTAACTCGAACTCACTATATTTATAACTGAAATATCTATTCTAACGCTCATTCTTCGTATATCTCTCTATACGTATCGAAGAACTTGTTTGTATGATTTTAATGGCTAGAATGAGGCTATATTTATAGTAGATTTATTTTCGTAATGCGGCCCTCAAGATACAGATATTCGACTTTTATAGCTTTTAGAATTTGTTTATAACAAAACATACCCTTAAAATACTCTTTAAATAGATTTAATAGTTTTTAATTAAAACAAATAATTTTATTTTATAGAAATATAATCTACAAAAATTGTATTTTAATAATATCAACTTTTTAACTAAAAGTCTTTAACGAATTAACGAAAGGGTATTAATTGTAAGTTTATTGAAAATATAGGGTTTAAATGTAAATACAATTTCATGTTAAAGAAAAATAAAATATTAAATATAAAACTAATATCAATGATATTAAATTTTGACGCCAGGTTGTCCGCATCGATGATACGGATTTGACGGTAAATTTTTCGTTTTATAAAACAACATAATATTATTGATAAACTTAAAAATACGTATTGAATACGTAGTGTTCGAAATGAAAATACGAATTCTTTGAGGGTAAAATGTGTAAAATTGATTAAATAATGAAGTGGGGCCCACTTTATATAAAATAAAATTAAAATAAAATAATATAAAATTTTTCAAACTTTAAATTTCAAATCTCCACTACCGGTGGAGACTAAACTTTTTTTTTAATAAATAAATAAATATATTATAATAATTAAACGTTGCTTTCAAGTTAAATTAAACGTTTTTCTATCATAACTTTTTATATATAACGTTTGGTAAAAATATAAATATATATTTGGAATCTTCGTAATTTTATCTACGTTTCGATATAAAATTTGTAATATTCTGAATAGTTTTACATTTTAACCGTTTTTCTATCATAACTTTTTATATATAACGTTTGGTAAAAATATAAATACATATTCGGATCCGTCATATTTTTATCTACGTTTCGATATAAAATTTATAACATTCCGAAGAGTTTTGACTTTTACCGTTTACTATTCACGTCGGATACTATTCATGCCGGATCACTATTCACAATGAATTTTTTTTTAAACATCGAGCTCAGTAGGGTTTGCTCGTATAATTAATTTGAATTAGCGTACGTAGTATTATAATATCTAATAATATATCGTATAGATTATGAAATTTACATTTCACATATTAACTTTAACGTACGCTTTGGTTGACTTAAGTTGACTGTCGTTGACTAATTTGACAGTTGTCACATTATCTACCCGTTAGAAGGAATTTCGTCCCGAAATTTAGCACTTTGAATGGATCCTCAAGGGTTTGGGAAGAGATGTGGGTATTTTTGTTTGATTTGGCCCTCACGTTCCTAGGTAAATTCAGGTCCTTGCTTGGCGCTTTCCAATTTTCAATTGCTTTGATTTTGGAGTGTAATGCCGTGATATTTTTGGTAACTAAACTTCAGTTATTCTTTGTAGAAACAAGAGTTACTAGGTTGTTATATTAATTAGGAGGACTAGAACTCATTTAGAAGGAGTTTAAACTTAAAAAATAGCAAATAGAAGTTACACAGGTCGTGTAGGAGTCACTCGGGTCGTGTAGTAAACCTTTTTGAAACTGTTTAGCCTTGCAGGAGTTACACGGTCGTATTTGTGAACACGGTTCGTGTTCTAGTTACCTTAACATCTAGTGGTATCCAATAGACTTACACGGGTCGGGTTTCGGAGTACGGTTTGGATTTTTAAAAGTGAACGACGCTAACTTTAAAGGTTAATGTCGCTAACCTGCTTCAGGGGAGTTATTCGGGCAGTGAACCAAAAATTTCCTAGGCGATTTTCAGAGCAAAAGATGTGAAATTTTTGTCATTTTCATCAAGGGTTTTGCGTTAGAAAAAGTTTGGGATGGTCGGATTTAATACCCGAAATGCATTCTCGAGTTCTTAATTGACAAGGGTAATGATCTTGAGTGTTAGGGTTTCAAACCCTAGATGTCTAAATCTGAAAGTATGCATTGGTTCACCTCATATGTAGGTTGCTAATATATGTCGTATCGAGTCCTTGTTACAATATTGTGATGTTTTAACAGTTGATTTGGTAAAATCATGAAATTAGGAGTTTCGGTTTAATAACATATGAAATTCTCTAATTGTGATTTGTATTAGCTATTGATTTCTTAATCATTTGAGTTAAGTATTATGGAAATGCCTAAGCATGTTTAAGATATGATATGTGATGTCATTTTACAGTTGATACTAGTAGGATGGAAGGAATCATATAAGATACATGTGAACCACGAGTTCTACAGAGACTAGATGAGTAGGTTCTAATTCATTATTTATGACTAGATTATTATATAATTGAATTAACTATTCTTTGAACTAATTTCGTTATCAGAAGATATATATATTAAAAAATGTCTTTTCGTTATCCCGTCCTCATCGGAGTCAAGCCGTGAATTTGGAAAAAGGATATCACTTAGGGTAGTGAAAAGATTGCACTTACTGTAGATATTTTGAATTTCGGTAATAAGAACGTGAGTTGTCCTTTCAGTTCCTGCTGTAAGATGCTATATAAACGGGTATGTATCATCATTTGTATCTAAGATCTTTTCAGTCTCATTCTTTCCTACTACTAGTTTATTCTTATATAAACTCAGATTTCCAATCGAGGCATGGAAAACAGATCTCATATGGAAAACTTGTCGGATGCTGAGCGGAATTTCCTAAGGGAAGAGGGTACCTCCCTATCGTTTAATCAGATACCTCTACTGGAGTCTGGTAATTATAATATCCTTAACTCCTTTTATTTCTTATTCATTTCTCTAGCATTTTGATTTTGTTTTAAACTATGTGAGGTATAGATTTTCCAGATATATTACCGCTGGATCAGCTTCAAAATGATCCTGAAGTTCTTCCTCCGATGAGTATTATCTCAGAAGATCCAGGACCTTCATCTTTGGGCTTTGCTTATGAGCAATCTCAAAACTTACTTCTAGGTTGAATTTTAGTACTTTTATGTCAGTTTGGTTTTTATCTTCTATCATTTTTTTAAAGATCCATTTATGGACGAGTACATAACGAACAGTGAGATTATCCCCATGAATCAAGGATTCATGGCTGGCATACAGAACGATGATCAACTACAGGTGATTCATAACGATAGTGTTGGAATGAATCCCGAGTTTGAGGGAGGTTTTCAATACCAGGATCACCTTCAGATGATTCAAAGGAATCTGGAGGGATTTCAAAACCCTAGGTTCATAGCTGAAAATCAACAGTTACTGCCGACGGCAGATTCTAATGTTATTGCACCAAATTTTATCTTTGGTTTAACAAATCAGGATCATGCTCAAATGATCCCGAATGACAATAGTACAACCGGATTTGATTCTTTGAATCCAAGAACCATAGTAATTGGCAGTGGAAGTGGTTCTAGACAGCCATTAAGTAAGAAAGCGATAGCTCAGCACTTTAACAAGCCACTTATGCATGCTGCAAGGGACTCAACGTTGGATCAACACAGTTGAAGCAACGCTGTAGGAAGTTAGGCATCAAAAGTTGGCCTCGACGAAAGATTAAGAGTCTACAAACTCTTATTAACCATACTCAGGTTAAGAATTGTATCTCTTTTCCCTAATTTTAATACCATGAGGTTACAATGACTGAAAGTATTTATGCAACAGGAATTGAATAATAATCCTAGTAAAGCAGACGTAATACTTGGTCTAGAGAACGAGAAAAGAGCAATAATCGAGGGTTCCAGTTCGGAGATAACTGATACCACAAAGAGATTGAGGCAAGCTGCCCTTAAGGCTGTTTACAAGAAAAGAAAGGTTCAAAAGAGGGAGGAAGCTTCATCAGGGACCCATACACAGCAACAATATCTGCCTTCTGTTTCTGCTATAAGTGGTTTTAACCATGATTTTCTCAAGATCACAAGTGAAGAGAACGCAGAAGACTTGGCAGGTGACTTAGCCCGCCTTCGGCTTTCAGATTGAATTTCTACCAATATTAGTTTAATGGAACTGTTGATAGGGATGATGGAAGGTTTTTGATAATAGTTATTGGTCAAGTATTATCGAATTGTCAGGTCTACTATGTAAGGATAGGGGTATAAGAGGTACATAAAGTGTCTAGATGTATGGTTCTATAGTATTATAAAATACTCCTTTAGTATTTTAGCTTTATATTTTGTTTTAGAGTTTTCTTTTTATATGGTTCTTGGTAAGTTTTTACACTTGTTGTTCACTACGACTATTTCTAAGTACATGTTAGTCATACCTTGGACAAATACAGTTGATCAGGCTCTATTTGTCCTAGGTATGATTACATAACTACCTAGGCCTACTCGTAGTGTTTAACTCATCTTATTACTCTTGTATTGTTCTGGTTATGACACTTTTCTATTATGTATGTACTTGTACTTATACTTTATAAAAATATCATTGTATTTTAAATTATACTTTGTACAGATTGTTTTAGAGAGTTTTAGACCCATTGTATTTATAGTTGTATATCTTAAATGGATTGATAAACTTAGTTCACTATAAACAATGCTCTGATACCAATCTGTCACACCCCCAAACCACGATGGCGGAAACGTCTGAGGGTGGATGACTTCATGAACAGTATCACAACAACGTTTGTACAATAGTGATCAAAGCAAACACATCCATCATATACATAATTGTAAATGTTACAATAGTTCAAAAGATTGTATGATTTGAATACAATTACAATATGATATCAAAATACATAGTATGACGCCATAGCGACCCATCGTCAAAGGTTGTAGTTACCCTATCAATTTCCTGAGAATACAAGTAGTTTGAAAGAGTGTCAACATTACGTTGGTGAGTTCATAAGATTTTTGTATGAGAAAATCCATAATCCTTTTTCCTTGTAGAAAGATAGTGTTTGAAACCAGAAAATCCAATATTTTCTTATAAATGAGTAGTAGTCTTAAAACCCAAAGACCGAAAATGTATAGGTATTTGTATACTTGAGAATAGTATTACGTAGTTTTATTCTTGTATAAAACCGTGTAAATAGGTGTTTACTAGTAGTCGAATCGTATATTTAATTCCACAAAAGTCGTATGTATAAGTAAACCGTACTTATATTTATATCTTTGATAAAACATAGTTTTAATTCTCATAGAATCAGTGTGTATAAGTAAAACCATACCTATATTTGTAACTTGTTAAAATGTAGTTTTAATACCATAAAACTTGTATAAGGAATCTCTTTCCTTGTAAAATGTAGTATTGTACTCCAAGAAAATCCAATATTTTCTTATGAATGTATCCAAGTCTTAAAAATCCAAAGACTAAAATGTATAGCGTAGCTTGTAGTATAAAACCTTTGAAAATGTATATTTCCACGTAAACAATTTATAAAGTTGATTTCCCAAGCGAGACGTCCTATAACCATACTGTGACCATGTAGGCCTGCTTCGACGTTCTTCAGGCGTCGGACTGTTATGACATTTGTCACCTCAGACCCGTCGGTCTAGCTGTAGCTAGCAGCTCAGGTGCGGGGTTGTCAATCCCGTATAGATCTATACACAAATATCACGCTCTCTTACCGAGACTCTGGTTATAAATTTCAGGACTTATAGTATGTACTTAAATAAGTACTGTGAAGACCCGTCTCACAAAAATGTATGTATCAATCAACTTGTTAAAGTTTGTATATGAAAAACCTTTGTATTTGTCCATTATCATTTTTCCCATGATAATATAGTAATGAATAATAATTATATATTTTATATAATTATTTGTCTTCTTTAAAACATCATAGTAACATTTGTATCAACAAACTATTCCTATAATAGTTTATTTTTAGTATTCCTTTGTGAAAAGCATATATTTACAAATATATGTGAAATAACTTATTTAGATGGTTAAAAAGAACTTCTTTTAAGATATATATTCTCCACGATAGTGGTGTAATAAATTGGTTATACCCTTTATTAATTCCAATATAATATTTCATGACTATCAAATAAAGAACGGCCAGGTAGAAGATCAAATGGGGAGGCAGGACCCTTTCAGCGTATAAGCCTTTCGGAAATCCAACAACCTAGCCCAAATGATCGGCCTAGACACCGCCCTCGTAAGTAGATCATTCGATATTATTTTTGGAATTATAATTGAATTTCTTAATGATGTTTACAAAATTCGCATTTCGTTTACCATTGTTATAAATGAGTATAATTAACTATTTTTATAGTATAACTTGTATTCTCCCCCTTAAAAACTTCAATAAAGATAAAAAGAAGGGGTATGAACTCACCTCAATGTCGACTAGGATCTTATCGCCAATTGTTGTTAGATCGCCCGACTCTTCGTGCTTCTAACTCGAACTCACTATATTTATAACTGAAATATCTATTCTAACGCTCATTCTTCGTATATCTCTCTATACGTATCGAAGAACTTGTTTGTATGATTTTAATGGCTAGAATGAGGCTATATTTATAGTAGATTTATTTTCGTAATGCGGCCCTCAAGATACAGATATTCGACTTTTATAGCTTTTAAAATTTGTTTATAACAAAACATACCCTTAAAATACTCTTTAAATAGATTTAATAGTTTTTAATTAAAACAAATAATTTTCTTTTATAGAAATATAATCTACAAAAATTATAGTTTAATAATATCAACTTTTTAACTAAAAGTCTTTAACGAATTAACGAAAGGGTATTAATTGTAAGTTTATTGAAAATATAGGGTTTAAATGTAAATACAATTTCATTTTAAAGAAAAATAAAATATTAAATATAAAACTAATATCAATGATATTAAATTTTGACGTCAGGTTGTCCGCATCGATGATACAGATTTGACGGTAAATTTTTCGTTCTATTAAACAACATAATATTATTGATAAACTTAAAAATACGTATTGAATACGTAGTGTTCGAAATGAAAATACGAATTCTTTGAGGGTAAAATGTGTAAAATTGATTAAATAATGAAGTGGGGCCCACTTTATATAAAATAAAATTAAAATAAAATAATATAAAAATTTTCAAACTTTAAATTTCAAATCTCCACTACCGGTGGAGACTAAACTTTTTTTTTTAATAAATAAATAAATATATTATAATAATTAAACGTTCCTTTCAAGTTAAATTAAACGTTTTTCTATCATAACTTTTTATATATAACGTTTGGTAAAAATATAAATATATATTTGGAATCTTCGTAATTTTATCTACGTTTCGATATAAAATTTGTAATATTCCGAATAGTTTTACATTTTAACCGTTTTTCTATCATAACTTTTTATATATAACGTTTGGTAAAAATATAAATACATATTCGGATCCGTCATATTTTTATCTACGTTTCGATATAAAATTTATAACATTCCGAAGAGTTTTGACTTTTACCGTTTACTATTCACGTCGGATACTATTCATGCCGGATCACTATTCACAATGAATTTTTTTTTAAACATCGAGCTCAGTAGGGTTTGCTCGTATAATTAATTTGAATTAGCGTACGTAGTATTATAATATCCAATAATATATCGTATAGATTATGAAATTTACATTTCACATATTAACTTTAACGTACGCTTTGGTTGACTTAAGTTGACTGTCGTTGACTAATTTGACAGTTGTCACATTATCTACCCGTTAGAAGGAATTTCGTCCCGAAATTTATCACTTTGAATGGATCCTCAAGGGTTTGGGAAGAGATGTGGGTATTTTTGTTTGATTTGGCCCTCACGTTCCTAGGTAAATTCAGGTCCTTGCTTGGCGCTTTCCAATTTTCAATTGCTTTGATTTTGGAGTGTAATGTCGTGATATTTTTGGTAACTAAACTTCAGTTATTCTTTGTAGAAACAAGAGTTACTAGGTTGTTATATTAATTAGGAGGACTAGAACTCATTTATAAGGAGTTTAAACTTAAAAAATAGCAAATAAAAGTTACACAGGTCGTGTAGGAGTCACTCGGGTCGTGTAGTAAACCTTTTTGAAACTGTTTAGCCTTGCAGGAGTTACACGGTCGTATTTGTGAACACGGTTCGTGTTCTAGTTACCTTAACATCTAGTGGTATCCAATAGACTTACACGGGTCGGGTTTCGGAGTACGGTTTGGATTTTTAAAAGTGAACGACGCTAACTTTAAAGGTTAATGTCCCTAACCTGCTTCAGGGGAGTTATTCGGGCAGTGAACCAAAAATTTCCTAGGCGATTTTCAGAGCAAAAGATGTGAAATTTTTGTCATTTTCATCAAGGGTTTTGCGTAGAAAAAGTTTGGGATGGTCGGATTTAATACCCGAAATGCATTCTCGAGTTCTTAATTGACAAGGGTAATGATCTTGAGTGTTAGGGTTTCAAACCCTAGATGTCTAAATCTGAAAGTATGCATTGGTTCACCTCATATGTAGGTTGCTAATATATGTCGTATCGAGTCCTTGTTACAATATTGTGATGTTTTAACAGTTGATTTGGTAAAATCATGAAATTAGGAGTTTCGGTTTAATAACATATGAAATTCTCTAATTGTGATTTGTATTAGCTATTGATTTCTTAATCATTTGAGTTAAGTATTATGGAAATGCCTAAGCATGTTTAAGATATGATATGTGATGTCATTTTACAGTTGATACTAGTAGGATGGAAGGAATCATATAAGATACATGTGAACCACGAGTTCTACAGATACTAGATGAGTAGGTTCTAATTCATTATTTATGACTAGATTATTATATAATTGAATTAACTATTCTTTGAACTAATTTCGTTATCAGAAGATATATATATATATATTAAAAAATGTCTTTTCGTTATCCCGTCCTCATCGGAGTCAAGCCGTGAATTTGGAAAAAGGATATCACTTAGGGTAGTGAAAAGATTGCACTTACTGTAGATATTTTGAATTTCGGTAATAAGAACGTGAGTTGTCCTTTCAGTTCCTGCTGTAAGATGCTATATAAACGGGTATGTATCATCGTTTGTATCTAAGATCTTTTCAGTCTCATTCTTTCCTACTACTAGTTTATTCTTATATAAACTCAGATTTCCAATCGAGGCATGGAAAACAGATCTCATATGGAAAACTTGTCGGATGCTGAGCGGAATTTCCTAAGGGAAGAGGGTACCTCCCTATCGTTTAATCAGATACCTCTACTGGAGTCTGGTAATTATAATATCCTTAACTCCTTTTATTTCTTATTCATTTCTCTAGCGTTTTGATTTTGTTTTAAACTATGTGAGGTATAGATTTTCCAGATATATTACCGCTGGATCAGCTTCAAAATGATCCTGAAGTTCTTCCTCCGATGAGTATTATCTCAGAAGATCCAGGACCTTCATCTTTGGGCTTTGCTTATGAGCAATCTCAAAACTTACTTCTAGGTTGAATTTTAGTACTTTTATGTCAGTTTGGTTTTTATCTTCTAACATTTTTTAAAGATCCATTTATGGACGAGTACATAACGAACAGTGAGATTATCCCCATGAATCAAGGATTCATGGCTGGCATACAGAACGATGATCAACTACAGGTGATTCATAACGATAGTATTGGAATGAATCCCGAGTTTGAGGGAGGTTTTCAATACCAGGATCACCTTCAGATGATTCAAAGGAATCTGGAGGGATTTCAAAACCCTAGGTTCATAGCTGAAAATCAACAGTTACTGCCGACGGCAGATTCTAATGTTATTGCACCAAATTTTATCTTTGGTTTAACAAATTAGGATCATGCTCAAATGATCCCGAATGACAATAGTACAACCGGATTTGATTCTTTGAATCCAAGAACCATAGTAATTGGCAGTGGAAGTGGTTCTAGACATCCATTAAGTAAGAAAGTGATAGCTCAGCACTTTAACAAGCCACTTATGCATGCTGCAAGGGACTCAACGTTGGATCAACACAGTTGAAGCAACGCTGTAGGAAGTTAGGCATCAAAAGTTGGCCTCGACGAAAGATTAAGAGTCTACAAACTCTTATTAACCATACTCAGGTTAAGAATTGTATCTCTTTTCCCTAATTTTAATACCATGAGGTTACAATGACTGAAAGTATTTATGCAACAGGAATTGAATAATAATCCTAGTAAAGCAGACGTAATACTTGGTCTAGAGAACGAGAAAAGAGCAATAATCGAGGGTTCCAGTTCGGAGATAACTGATACCACAAAGAGATTGAGGCAAGCTGCCTTTAAGGCTGTTTACAAGAAAAGAAAGGTTCAAAAGAGGGAGGAAGCTTCATCAGGGACCCATACACAGCAACAATATCTGCCTTCTGTTTCTGCTATAAGTGGTTTTAACCATGATTTTCTCAAGATCACAAGTGAAGAGAACGCAGAAGACTTGGCAGGTGACTTAGCCCGCCTTCGGCTTTCAGATTGAATTTCTACCAATATTAGTTTAATGGAACTATTGATAGGGATGATGGAAGGTTTTTGATAATAGTTATTGGTCAAGTATTATCGAATTGTCAGGTCTACTATGTAAGGATAGGGGTATAAGAGGTACATAAAGTGTCTAGATGTATGGTTCTATAGTATTATAAAATACTCCTTTAGTATTTTAGCTTTATATTTTGTTTTAGAGTTTTCTTTGTATATGGTTCTTGGTAAGTTTTTAGACTTGTTGTTCACTACGACTATTTCTAAGTACATGTTAGTCATACCTTGGACAAATACAGTTGATCAGGCTCTATTTGTCCTAGGTATGATTACATAACTACCTAGGCCTACTCGTAGTGTTTAACTCATCTTATTACTCTTGTATTGTTCTGGTTATGACACTTTTCTAGTATGTATGTACTTGTACTTATACTTTATAAAAATATCATTGTATTTTAAATTATACTTTGTACAGATTGTTTTAGAGAGTTTTAGACCCATTGTATTTATAGTTGTATATCTTAAATGGATTGATAAACTTAGTTCACTATAAACAATGCTCTGATACCAATCTGTCACACCCCCAAACCACGATGGCGGAAACGTCTGAGGGTGGATGACTTCATGAACAGTATCACAACAACGTTTGTACAATAGTGATCAAAGCAAACACATCCATCATATACATAATTGTAAATGTTACAATAGTTCAAAAGATTGTATGTTTTGAATACAATTACAATATGATATCAAAATACATAGTATGACGCCATAGCGACCCATCGTCAAAGGTTGTAGTTACCCTATCAATTTCGTGAGAATACAAGTAGTTTGAAAGAGTGTCAACATTACGTTGGTGAGTTCATAAGATTTTTGTATGAGAAAATCCATAATCCTTTTTCCTTGTAGAAAGATAGTGTTTGAAACCAGAAAATCCAATATTTTCTTATAAATGAGTAGTAGTCTTAAAACCCAAAGACCGAAAATGTATAGGTATTTGTATACTTGAAAATAGTATTACGTAGTTTTATTCTTGTATAAAACCATGTAAATAGGTGTTTACTAGTAGTCGAATCGTAGATTTAATTCCACAAAAGTCGTATGTATAAGTAAACCGTACTTATATTTATATCTTTGATAAAACATAGTTTTAATTCCCATAGAATTAGTGTGTATAAGTAAAACCATACCTATATTTGTAACTTGTTAAAATGTAGTTTTAATACCATAAAACTTGTATAAGGAATCTCTTTCCTTGTAAAATGTAGTATTGTACTCCAAGAAAATCCAATATTTTCTTATGAATGTATCCAAGTCTTAAAAATCCAAAGACTAAAATGTATAGCGTAGCTTGTAGTATAAAACCTTTGAAAATGTATATTTCCACGTAAACAATTTATAAAGTTGATTTCCCATGCGAGACGTCCTATAACCATACTGTGACCATGTAGGCCTGCTTCGACGTTCTTCAGGCGTCGGACTGTTATGACATTTGTCACCTCAGACCCGTCGGTCTAGCTGTAGCTAGCAGCTCAGGTGCGGGGTTGTCAATCCCGTATAGATCTATACACAAATATCACGCTCTCTTACCGAGACTCTGGTTATAAATTTCAAGACTTATAGTATGTACTTAAATAAGTACTGTGAAGACCCGTCTCACAAAAATGTATGTATCAATCAACTTGTTAAAGTTTGTATATGAAAAACCTTTGTATTTGTCCATTATCATTTTTCCCATGATAATATAGTAATGAATAATAATTATACATTTTATATAATTATTTGTCTTCTTTAAAACGTCATAGTAACATTTGTATCAACAAACTATTCCTATAATAGTTTATTTTTAGTATTCCATTGTGAAAAGCATATATTTACAAATATATGTGAAATAACTTATTTAGATGGTTAAAAAGAACTTCTTTTAAGATATATATTCTCCACGATAGTGGAGTAATAAATTGGTTACACCCTTTATTAGTTCCAATATTATATTTCAAGACTATCAAATTAAGAACGGCCAGGTAGAAGATCAAATGGGGAGGCAGGACCCTTTCAGCGTATAAGCCTTTCGGAAATCCAACAACCTAGCCCAAATGATCGGCCTAGACACCGCCCTCGTAAGTAGATCATTCGATATTATTTTTGGAATTATAATTGAATTTCTTAATGATGTTTACAAAATTCGCATTTCGTTTACCATTGTTATAAATGAGTATAATTAACTATTTTTATAGTATAACTTGTATTCTCCCCCTTAAAAACATCAATAAAGATAAAAAGAAGGGGTATGAACTCACCTCAATGTCGACTAGGATCTTATCGCCAATTGTTGTTAGATCGCCAGACTCTTCATGCTTCTAACTCGAACTCACTATATTTATAACTGAAATATATCTACTTCTAACGCTCATTCTTCGTATATCTCTCTATACGTATCGAAGAACTTGTTTGTATGATTTGAATGGCTAGAATGAGGCTATATTTATAGTAGATTTATTTTCGTATTGCGGCCCTCAAGATACAGATATTCGACTTTTATAGCTTTTAAAATTTGTTTATAACAAAACATACCCTTAAAATACTCTTTAAATAGATTTAATAGTTTTTAATTAAAACAAATAATTTTCTTTTATAGAAATATAATCTACAAAAATCGTAGTTTAATAATATCAACTTTTTAACTAAAAGTCTTTAACGAATTAACGAAAATGTATTAATTGTAAGTTTATTGAAAATATATGGTTTAAATGTAAATACAATTTCATTTTAAAGAAAAAGAAAATATTAAATATAAAACTAATATCAATGATATTAAATTTTGACGTCCGGTTGTCCGCATCGATGATACGGATTTGACGGTAAATTTTTCGTTTTATAAAACAACATAATATTATTGATAAACTTAAAAATACGTATTGAATACGTAGTGTTCGAAATGAAAATACGAATTCTTTGAGGGTAAAATGTATAAAATTGATTAAATAATGAAGTGGGGCCCACTTTATATAAAATAAAATTAAAATAAAATAATATAAAAATTTTCAAACTTTAAATTTCAAATCTCCACTACCGGTGGAGACTAAACTTTTTTTTTTAATAAATAAATAAATATATTACAATAACTAAACGTCGCTTTCAAGTTAAATTAAACGTTTTTCTATCATAACTTTTTATATATAACGTTTGGTAAAAATATAAATATATATTTGGAATCGTCGTAATTTTATCTACGTTTCGATATAAAATTTGTAATATTCCGAATAGTTTTACATTTTTACCATTTTTCTATCATAACTTTTTATATATAACGTTTGGTAAAAATATAAATACATATTCGGATCCGTCATATTTTTATCTACGTTTCGATATAAAATTTATAACATTCCGAAGAGTTTTGACTTTTACCGTTTACTATTCACGTCGGATACTATTCATGCCGGATCACTATTCACGATGAATTTTTTTTTAAACATCGAGCTCAGCAGGGTTTGCTCGTATAATTAATTTGAATTAGCGTACGTAGTATTATAATATCCAATAATATATCGTATAGATTATGAAATTTACATTTCACATATTAACTTTAACGTACGCTTTGGTTGACTTAAGTTGACTTTCGTTGACTAATTTGACAGTTGTCACAAAAACCCTAACAACATCATTTGCAACATTAAAATACCCTAATCTATCAAATGAAAACTAGAAAACCCGAATCCATCATATGAAAACAAGAAAACCCAACCATCACCCTGATGGCTTAGTGGATAAGGCTTAGGACTCTTTCTCTTCCCCCATAAAGAGGTTCCAAATTCTAATCTCACTCCCTCCCTTTCCCCATAGGGAGTGTTAGGTTTCAATCAGGGGATGGCCACTGGCCACCTCTCTACCCCCGTAGGTGATTGACCCGGACCACCCTGCTGCCAGGTGTGCGTGGGCCCCGAGGTTGCTTCATCAGGGTCATCCAAAGGATGGGTCGGGTGGGGTCCTCGGTTACCAAAAAAAAAAAAAAAAAAAAAACAAGAAAACCCTAATAACAACATTTGCAACATTCAAAAACCTAATCCATCATACGAAAACTAGAAAACCCTAATCCATCAAACAAAAACTAGAAAACCCTAATAACATCATTTGCAACATTCAAAAACCCTAATCCATCATATGAAAACTAGAAAACCATAATCCATCGTCTGAAAACTAGAAAACCCTAATAACATCATTTGCAACATTCAAAAACCCTAATCCATCATATGAAAACTAGAAAACCCAAATAACATCATTTGCAATAGTCAAAAACCCTAATCCATCATATGAAAACTAGAAAACACTAGTAACATCATTTGCAACATTCAAAAACCATAATCCATCATATGAAAACTAGAAAACCCTAATAACATCATTTGCAACATTCAAAAACCATAATCCATCATTTGAATACAAGAAAACCCTAATAACATCATTTGCAACATTAAAATACCCTAATCCATCAAATGAAAACTAGAAAACCCAAATAACATCATTTGAAACATTCAAAAACCCTTATCCTTCATATGAAAACTAGAAAACCCTAATATCATCATTTGCAACATTCAAAAATCCTAATCCATTATATGAAAAGTAGAAAGCCCTAATCCATCATATGAAAACTAGATGATGAAACAAAAGAGTTGGATCGAGATTCAAATAATGCGGAATAAAGTAAATAAACAAGATTAAGAACAGACAATATGAAGAACTGATGTCAAATGATTAATATGCAACTCAAGAACAATTCGATGTGAACTATTCTGTATGAGTGCCGTGAAACGATTACAAAAGTTAACCCTAAACAGGGTACGAACATGTTATTTATACAAAAACTAAGTATGGAAGGACAGACCCATTCCATAATCGATAGCAACATTAAAGGCGTAAAATCTGGCAACAAATCCGATCTGCATATTTGACTCAATCTATATTTATGACTCAACACTAGAAAACTCTAATCCATCATATGAGAACTAGAAAACCCTAATAACATCATTTGCAACATTCAAAAACCCTAATCCATCATATGAAAATAAGAAAACCCTAATCTATCATATGAAAACTGGAAACCCAAATAACATCATTTACAACATTCAAAAACCCTAATCCATCATATGAAAACTAGAAAACCCTAATAACATCATTTGCAACATTCAAAAACCCTAATCCATCATACGAATACTAGAAAACCCTAATAACAAAATTTGCAACATTCAAAAACCCTAATCCATCATATGAAAACTAGAAAACCCTAATAACATCATTTGCAACATTCAAAAACCCTAATCCATCATATGAAAACTAGAAAACCCTAATCCATCATATGAAAAGTCGAAACCCCTAATGACATCATTTACAACATTCAAAAACACTAATCCATTATATGAAAACAAGAAAACCCTAATAACTTCATTTGCAACATTCAAAAACCCTAATCCATCAAATGAAAACTAGAAAACCCTAATAACATCATTTGCAACATTCAAAAACCCTAATCCATCATATGAAAGCTAGAAAACCCTAATAACATCATTTGCAACATTCAAAAACCCTAATCCATCATATGAAAACAAGAAAACCCTAACAACATCATTTGCAACATTAAAATACCCTAATCCATCAAATGAAAACTAGAAAACCCGAATCCATCATATGAAAACAAGAAAACCCTAATAACAACATTTGCAACATTCAAAAACCTAATCCATCATACAAAAACTAGAAAACCCTAATCCATCAAACAAAAACTAGAAAACCCTAATAACATCATTTGCAACATTCTAAAACCCTAATTAATCATATGAAAACTAGAAAACCCTAATCCATCATATGAAAACTAGAAAACCATAATCCATCTTCTGAAAACTAGAAAACCTTAATAACATCATTTGCAACATTCAAAAACCCTAATCCATCATATGAAAACTAGAAAACCCAAATAACATCATTTGCAACAGTCAAAAACCCTAATCCATCATATGAAAACTAGAAAACACTAGTAACATCATTTGCAACATTCAAAAACCATAATCCATCATATGAAAACTAGAAAACCCTAATAACATCATTTGCAACATTCAAAAACCATAATCCATCATTTGAATACAAGAAAACCCTAATAACATCATTTGCAACATTAAAATACCCTAATCCATCAAATGAAAACTAGAAAACCCAAATAACATCATTTGAAACATTCAAAAACCCTTATCCTTTATATGAAAACTAGAAAACCCTAATATCATCATTTGCAACATTCAAAAATCCTAATCCATTATATGAAAACTAGAAAGCCCTAATCCATCATATGAAAACTAGATGATGAAACAAAAGAGTTGGATCGAGATTCAAATAATGCGGAATAAAGTAAATAAACAAGATTAAGAACAGACAATATGAAGAACTGATGTCAAATGATTAATATGCAACTCAAGAACAATTCGATGTGAACTATTCTGTATGAGTGCCGTGAAAAGATTACAAAAGTTAACCCTAAACAGGGTACGAACATGCTATTTATACAAAAACTAAGTATGGAAGGACAGACCCATTCCATAACCGATAGCAACATTAAAGGCGTAAAATCTGGCAACAAATCCGATCTGCATATTTGACTCAATCTATATTTATGACTCAACAATCTCCCCCTTTGAGTCAAAAATGCGACTTGTCTTCACTCTTCAGGTTTTACAACATTTGATTGTCTGTCAAACACCTTCGGAATAATGGCCAGGATTCTCTTTCAAAATTCAATGTACCATCTAAACATGTCGTTGATGCAAGTTTTGTCATCAGTGGTGTTGGATGGGAGTTTGTTGATGATGTGTAGAATATGCTCCAACACTGGAGTTCTATGAAGATGTTTTTCTGAAAGAAAGAATATCCTTTTGATATTCTCAAGCCCTTCCTTTGAATTGTATGCCACACTCCAATTCGAGTTGACAATTTTTCCGATTTTTCGCTTACTCAGATTTTTGGGAGGAGGGTGTCTCACAGTTAAAGGAACTTTGTTCAGAACACCAGCAACTTCAACATCCAACTTCGCAACTTCAAGAATGTAATATCCAATGATTCTTTTAATATGATCAAAAAGAGGATAATACTTTTGTTCTCTCGACAAGATATTGAACAAAGATATCCAGTCGAATGGATTCAAAAATGGTAGATCAGCAAAAGAAAATTCCATCTTCTCTTTATCATCTCCTCCTAATGCCAAGAACCTTGCGTTTTTGAATGGATCATTAACCTCAGGAAGATGGGGAGTCAGTTGCACAATATTCTTCAGACTCCAGGTTAAATGTTGAGGACGCGCGTTCTTCAAATAGAAAGTGAACAATAAATCATTCACTTCCGAATTAGAAAGACGGGTGTCTTAGAGTTCCTCAAATCCTCGGAACAGAAGAGCTTTTGCCGTCATCGGAAAGTCAAACTGAGAGTTTACATCATTGCTTGTGTTATACGAGGTGACTGGTTGAAGCCAGTTCTCCACAGGCTCAGTAATTGCTTCCAATGTCATTCTTTTATAGTGCTAGGGAGGAAATAAAGACATTTGAGTTTTCAAGAGTAACTCAGCCTCTCTTTTGGCGGCTTCCTCAGCATCAAGTTTGCGAGTGAGGTTGAGAATTTCATCAATTTCCTTCTCCCTGGTCGATTTGGCAGCGTCCTGATCAGATTCTTGTTCTTCCAATATCTCCTTGCCTTTTTCTTTTGATGGACCAGCGCCTCCTTCAGCATTCATCTTTTTGAACCAATCGGAATCAGGGTTCTGAGAAGCCTGTGTAGCCCCTTTTTCATTGGTTTTTCCGATAGTAGAAAAGGAGGTTTTGATCGGAGTGTCCTTCTTCGGAGTGTCCTGATGGAACGTGCTTTCTTCATTTGTTTCGTCTCCCCTTTGTTTCGGAGAGGCAACACCTTCCGAAACACCCTTTAAGGCGGCAAGAAGATTGAAGACAGGATGAAGCTTAATGGTCAGATGTCTGCACACCTGAGGATTGAGAATTGGATCAGTGTCTTCAACAATCCTATGAAGGAAGGAGTCAATTTCCGATACACCACTTTGAACAGCTTTGCTCTGAGACACAGCCGAGGTAAGAATGGCAGACTTATGGCGGATATCGGATTTGAGGAGCTGGATTTTAGTTTCTTTGGCGGCTAATTTATCCATCAAATAATTCTCCGTGGCCAAATCTGTCCTCAGTTGATCAACCTTTGTATCCATAGAGGATGCCCATTCGGAATATTGCTGCTTCAATTCCGAACGCAAGGTAGAAAGCGCCTCTCTTTCGTTCTTCATGGTGTTGCTGAAGTTGGAGATAACCTGTTGCATGTTTTCATTGTTTCGAACATGAGCATCACGAAAGTCTTGAGTAAATTTAAGAACATCTTTTTCCAGTCTGCCAATAGAGGTGGCAGAATCTCGCATTTGTGCTTCAGATTTCTCTATGAGGGAGGTGAATTGGCGCATTAGGTTGACATTTTCGGTGATCAAGGTGTCCACCGAGTCTTTGTGAGCATCCAACTGGGATTGCCAATCGGAGACGGAGGGATGTGCCTTGGATTGGAGAAGTAAATCCAGTTTGGCAGAGATTTCCGAGAGCTGATCAGATGACATCGGAACAGAAGAACTAGGAGTCTTTAATTTAACATTGGATGGAGATTCAAGGAAATCGGAAAGATCATCCTGGTCATCATTAACCAATATATCTTCTTCTGCATCGTCTTCGGAAGTGGGGTTGTTATGAGGGGAATCGGGAATGGATGTTTGTTTCGGTGATAATGATGGAGACTTTTGAGTGTTGGTGGTCCGGAGTGGTGAGCGTTCAGGTGTGGATTGCGGACTAGAATGAGGAGTTGTTTTTGGTGTGGGGTCATGAGGCGGTGATGCGGGAGGAGGAGAAGGCTTGGTAGGTGGAACATCTTCAAGGTTGTCGGTAATCGGAACGTCGTGCGGAGAAGTTGGAATTTGATGAGTATCGGAGAATTTGTTTTCGGAATCATAAGACTGGACGAGCTTTCAGAGTCTCCTTGGATGTTTAGGCTGTTTTTCGTTGTCAGATGCTGCAGTTTTACCTTTTCGTTTAACAATTTTCTTAGGATTGTCAAGTCTGTCAAAAGCGTCTTGGTGAGCTTGATTAACATTACGAATTCCCGATTGAGGTAATTGTCTGTATTCAGCAATGCATTGAACGTCCTTCGGAACTCGGTCCAGCATCGTGATCGGAATGGATCCAATGAAATCAAAATCCTCCGATTTAGTAGTTGCAAACTGTGTGGTTGACAACGTCGGAATGACCGCTAAGACAGAATCGGTCATGATATGAAGATGGTTTTGCTCAATAGCCCGTTTCACCACAATGGACCAAAATCGAGCACAAGAGATTTCAGAGTGTCGATTCTTGTAGTTCACGCTCTCGACAAATTGGTTCCATAGAATAGACCCGTAATCAAGGTTGATATCATGATAGAGGCCATAAAAGATAGAGTAGAAGAGCTTACTTGCACTGTCTGTGCCGGTTATGCGTTCGGAGAAGCTTTTAAACAAAATTGTGAAAAGAAAGTTCCACAGAGGCGGTAGACTCTTCTTTGTGAACTTTGAGAGTTGCGTGATATCACCCTTGTAGCCTAGCTGGTAGAAGAACCATGGAAGAGTAGAAGGCGGAAGGGAATCAGGATCGACAATATCAGTTTGATCAGTAAACCCTAGCAATTTTCCAAATCGAGACTTGGAAATGCGCGTCTTGATGGATCCAACTTCAAAAGTAACGACATCATCAGCCTTGTTGTAGAATGCGGATGAGTACGCAGATGAGAGATACACGATTGGAACCTCCTCTGAAACAGTTAGGGCTTTGCAGATCCTGGAGAATTTGAGACATTCGATCATCGGCTGAAGAGCTTCATTATACTTCGAAGAATGAAGATCAATAATCATATTCTGATTCTGTTTAATCTTCAGCATGAGCGAGGAAGAAGTGTTTTCGTTTGCAGACGATGAACCAGCCATTTGAGAGTTCTTGAAAGTTCGTGAGAGAAAGAGGGCTTTGAAGATGAAGAGTTTTTGCGTGAGAGCGGAGAAAAAAAATTATGAGCCAAAAAACCTTTTAAATATCCTTTGAAGAGTGTTTGGAAAAGGAAATCCCGCTTCAGTTGATTACGTTTCCCAAGAATCACGTCGTATCATCATGAGTAACCCCCAAAAGTCGCATTGCAGGCGCGTGAAAAGCGATAAAGTAGCTGCTGTGTAGATGACGTTATAACGGCCACACGTCTTGATTACCTCATCCAAAATTTGAAAAAAATTTTGATGAGTAAAAAAATTGCCAGGTCATAAACCTGAATCCTTATCAAAAGAAAATCAACCAGAGTTAGAAAAATCAAATAATGATTTTCGTGCAAGAGTGTGCCAAAGATAAAGAAGAAAATCAAAGTTTGTTTGGTAATTTGTGATGTCGAATTGACATAAAACGGATTGATCCCGGGAAATGATCTCTTCCTTCGGAATCAAGAGAGATCCAAAAGTGGTGTTGTGGTATCCCGTTGAATTACGATCCATTGATTGATAAGAATCATTGAAAGGTTTCTTTTAAGATGTTAGCTTAATGGGGTTGGTTTAACTTTCTTTCGGATTCCGAAAACGTGAGAAATGTTCGAAATCAGAAGAAAGTACTTGTTTGACCAGAGTAGTCATGAAAACAAGTAAGGATTAGGAGATTTGTATCTGAATGGGGAAAGGTTTAGAAATCTCAAAAAAAAATTAAGAACTGGATCTTTGTGGATAGAAATTACTTGGGTGGAGTAGATTTCATAAAGAACACGCAAAAGAAAAGAGTGAGATTCCCTTTAAAGTTGTCGTCAATTCCTTAGTTGGGTCGGATTTTTGGGTTTCATTCGGAATGGAGGTAAGAAAAATTCCGAAATCATAAACACAGAATTTGTTTAACCATCAGTTTTCAGTGGTATTGCTGAAGACCTTCATAAGGGTTACAGTTATATGGAAATGGAACGAATATGGAGAAATAATAGAAAGGTCAAGAAAGGGAGATGAGTCTCACAGCGCCTCATGGTAAAGATGAGTTGCGATCTTTGACTAGAGTTTCCGAAATCATATATTGAAATTGGTTCATATTTCAATAATCATGGATATTCGATTTAGGTACATAGAAAATGTGGTAAGAAGAGATCCATCAATTCAAAATAGTTTAAAAAAAATGTATTCGTGCTGAAGAATGCTGACAAGAACTTGGCTATCATGAGAAATCATTTAATGCTCAGGCTAAAAGGAAGGAAAACGCCCAATCAGTTGCTAATCAGCCGTCTCTGCCTTAATGACACATAATAATGACAACAGGCTGCATCATTACTTCAAAAAGTAATTAAATATCCACAATTGGAAGCTTAACCGGTGTCATTTCTGCCTATAAAAAGGAACCATTGTTAGTAGTAACAACCCACACCTCAAAAAGAATTACCGTCAGAAGAGATATCAAATGGCTCGTCGTCCCTACAACTGCTTTGATAAGGTCGAGGTCAGGATGCAAGAAGGCGACTACTCAGGTGGTATCTATGGCGGGGTTGTCACAAGAGTTTGGAATCACCAATATGAGGTTAGGATGACCACTCTCAATGGTGGCGATGGAGGTGGACCACTGACCGTTCACACTAGCTACCCCTTCCTGCAGCCTGTCCCACCAAGAATCTTGGTGGAGTACAAACAGTTTTACCTCGTCGAGGTCTGGCACAGGAGGGGGTGGTGGCCGGCAGTGATCACCCGAGCAACTCCCCACAACCAGTTCCATGTGGGACTGGCGGATGGGACTTGTCTCTTTGTTGATGAGAGTGAGCTGCGCATCTACCAGGCTTTCCATCTTGGTGATCCTCCCATGTGGCACTACTACAAGCTGTAGGTTGAAGATGTTTTTGTTTTTGTCTTTTGATGTAATGAACTGTGTTCCTCCAGCTTGAATAAATCGTGGTTCTTTTTGTTTATGAATTTATGTTTGAATTCTGTTTCTGCATTCTTAAAGATATCTGCAAGAAGAACAAAACAAAAGAGAGAAGGAGAAAACACACCAAAAAAAAAACTTTGGTATTATGAAAAGTATAAAGAAAATGAAGCATACAGAAAGAAATTTTGAGGAAAATATTTTTGATGATTAAAAATTAATTGACAAAACAAAAAATTTTCGGAAAGGAAAGAGTTTCAGAAAGGATACATGCGTTCCGAATCATTTTCTTTTGAATTCCGATTCCGATGCATTCCGACTTTCGGAATCAATCGGAATCTCAGTTAGACATCGGAACAGCTTCAGCTTCCATCATTCCAAGACCTTGAAGAATTTTGTTAAATGCTAGTTCAGGAAGGGCCTTTGTGAAAATGTCTGCTAGTTGATCATTTGAGCGAACAAAATGAATCTCGATGTTGCCGTCTTCAACATGATCTTTGATAAAATGATATCTGAGTGCAATGTGTTTAGTCTTTGAGTGTTGCACTGGATTGTGGCAGATTCGAATCGCGCTTTCAGAATCGCAGTAATGAGGAATGCGTTTCATACTGACTCCATAGTCTCTCAGTTGATTTTGAATCCATATTATCTGAGAGGTACACGAAGCAGCAGCAATGTACTCAGCTTCAGCTGTTGAGAGTGACACACAAGTCTGTTTCCTGGATTGCCAGCTTACAAGTTTTCATCGAGAAGTTGACATCCTCCTGAAGTGCTTTTACGATCCAATCCACAACCACCAAGATCAGCATCAGAAAATGCTTGGACAAAGAAGCCAGATCCTGATGGATACCATAGTCCAAGAGAAGTTGTTCTTTTGAGATATCGGAATATATTCTTCACTGCATTGTGATGTGGCTCTCTAGGATTCGCCTGAAATCTTGCGCAGTAACAAACAGCAAACATAATGTCGGGTCTGCTTGAAGTGAGATAGAGAAGTGAACATATCATTTGACGATAAAGAGTGATATCTGCTGCAGGTCTGTCTAGTGAAGGGGTGAGTTTTGTTCCGAAAGCCATCGGAACTTTGACTTTAGAATCTCCCTTCATTCCGAATTTCTCTAAGAGAGACTTAGTGTAAGCTTCCTGATTGATGAAAATGCCTTCTGAGCTTTGTCTGATGTTAAGGCCTAGAAAGAAATTGATTTTACCCATCGAGCTCATTTCAAATTTTGTCTCCATTAGTTTTCGGAATTCAGCCGTCAGGCTAGGGTGAGTAGATCCGAAAATGATGTCATCGACATAGATTTGAACAATCATCAGGTGACTTCCTTCCTTTTTGCGAAAGAAAGTTGGGTCGACAGATCCTTGCTTGAACTTGGATTGCTTGAGAAACCGAGTTAAAGTTTCATACCAAGCTCTTGGAGCTTGTTTTAGGCCGTAAACAGCTTTGTCTAACACATAGCAATGATCAGGATGTATACTGCTCACAAAGCCTGGTGGCTGTTCGACGTAGACTGTTTCTTCTAATTCTCCATTCAGAAATGCGCACTTGACATCCATCTGATAGACATCGAAACCTTTGTGTGCTGCATAAGCAAGAAAAATCCGAACGGACTCTAGTCTGGCCACTGGTGCAAATGTTTCTTCATAATCAATTCCTTCTTCTTGACAGTAACCTTTAACAACCAGTCTTGCTTTGTTCCGAATGACATTCCCTTCTTTGTCTAACTTGTTTCGAAATACCCATTTCATCCCGAGAACTGAAGCTTTTCCCGGAGTTGGAACCAATCTCCACACCCTGTTGCATTCAAATTCATTTAGTTCATCTTGCATTGCTTGCACCCAGTCAGCATGATCAAGTGCTACTTTAACTGTTTTAGGTTCAATCTTGGAGATGAACGAATGAAACATGCAAAATTCCACTTTTGAAAATAATGCGGCTTGCTTTTCTTTTGCTTGAGCTCGAGTTAGAACACTGGCAGAAGTCGCTCCGATGATTTGAGATTTTAGATGATCTCTCATCCATTTTATCATCGGAGGATAATTTGGATCGTATTCAGGAATTATTTCCGGAATAATTTCTTCTGCTTCCGAGTGTACCTGTGATTGTGTATCAAGATCATTGTTTTCAACTACATTCTCCCCTGGATAGGAGTTGGGTTCTCCCCTTGGATTCAGGAGTCATACCCTCCCCTTGAATAGGTAGAGTTGTTGACTCGTATTCAGGAGTCATACCCTCCCCTTGAATAGGTGCTGAACTCTCTCCCTGGATAGGAGTTGGGTTCTCCCATTGGATAGGAGTTGGGTTCTCCCCCTGGATAGGTGCATTAGGAATGGGAGTTGGATCATTGTTCGGAATCGAGACATCAGTGTAATTTTCGTGTGAAGTTTCGTTTTCACTGACTGTACTTTCTATAAGCTTTAACAACTCATCTCCTTGGTTATCTCGTGCGTTTGTTTCTGCTGTTTTTGCGTTTTCTTGTTCATCGAACAAATTCATGAATTCCTCATATAGATCCAGAAGAGGAATTGTAAATGTATTGGATACGGGAAAGATTTCTTCAGTCTTGGTACTAACGTGCTTTGCTCTGGAATTGTATCTATCATCAAAGGTGATGTAGTATGTTTCTTCAATCTTTCGAGATCTTTTGTTCAGAACACGATAGGCCTTTGAGGTAAGAGAGTACCCCAGAAAAATACCTTCATCAGCTTTCTCATCCCATTTAACCTGTTTTTCTTTGGAGTTAAAAATGAAGCACTTAGATCCGAAAACATGAAAGAATTTCACGTTCGGTTTTCTCTTATTGATGATTTCATAGGGAGTGAGATTAAATCGTCTGGTGATGTTTGATCGGTTCTGAGTGTAACAAGCAGTTGCGATGGCGTCGGCCCAGAAGTATAGAGGAAGTTTCGCAAATGAGAGCATTGTTCGGGCGGCTTCACAAAGAGAACGGTTGCGTCTTTCTACAACTCCATTTTGTTGAGGAGTGTAAGGGGCAGAGAAGTTATGCGTGATTCCTTTATTGACAAGAAAACCATCTAGAACTTTATTTTTGAATTCTGTCCCGTTATCACTTCTTATCATTCGAACTTGTTTTCGGAGAAGGATTTCTATCTGCTTGATGAAGTTAATCATGTTGATCGCAGCTTCAGATTTTTGCTTGAGAAAGAACACCCATGTGAAACGAGAGAAGTCATCTACCACAACCAGAATATATTTGTTATGAGCAACGCTTTCGATGGCAGATGGACCACAAAGATCAATGTGCAAAAGCTCTAATGGTTCGATGATCTTTGTGTTGATGATTGTAGAATGGCTCTTCCGACTTTGTTTTCCTAATTCACATGCATCACAGAGTCGGTCTTTGTCGTACTTGAGTAGCGGTAATCCTCGCACGAGATCACCAAGTACCAGTTTATTAATATCACGAAAGTTCATGTGAGACAACCGTCTGTGCCATAGCAAACTATCATCATTCATAGCTTTAGTGAGTAAGCAGATGGCAGGTTTTCCTTGAATGGGACGCATGTCCAAAGGAAACATCTCTCCTTTTCTTTTTGACTTCAAAATGATCTTCTTGGATTCCTTCTCAATCAGTTCGGAGCCATCTTCATCAAATGAGACTCTAAGACCTGTTCCGACAACTAGTTGCGAAACACTGATTAAGTTGTGCTGAAGTCCTTCAACATATGCCACTTTTCGTATCGAAATTTCACCATTTGTGATCATTCCATAGCCTTTGATGTTGCCTGTTGCATTGTTTCCATAACTGACTTTTCCTCCATTCGTTAGCAAGCGATATTCTCGTAATTCCTCCTTCCTTCCTGTCATGTGACGTGAACAGCCGCTATCAATGTACCATTCCGGATCATACTGTTCGTCACGTAGAACCTGCACAAGTTAGAGAGATTTAGGAACCCAAACCAATGTGGGCCCATGTGAGAATTTACTTGAGATAGGAAAAATGCATGATCTTTCAACCCAAAAGGATTTTCTCACAGATGATTGATTTTTCTTATTTTCAATTCGGAACACTTTCATTTTTGTGGTTTGCCATTGTTCTTTAGCAAAACGAGATTTCTTTGGAGCGAACACGTTCGAAACTTGATAGAAATGGGTTTTCTTATTGTGAGAGTGATAAGTGGGATTTGGAATTTTAAATGTCTGTGATGAGTGTTTTGGTTTGACACTAACTGTCTGGCAAATCTTGTTGGTTTTGAGATTCTGAGTGGTTTCAGGATAGAGCTTTGCCTTCCCTTTTGAATTCTTTGGATCGAGAACATGAGTAGGATTCTTTGTCGTTGTTGAACTGGAGGCTTTGGGGTTTGGTTTAGGAGTATGCTCAAATTTCGGAATTGGAATTGGATTGACTTTCTGGGTTGGGTTTGAGTCATTTTTGTTTCTCCAAAACTGTTTTCTCTCTTTAAGATTCTTTTTGTACCTGGCATTCATTTGTTTCCTTTTGGCTATTAAGTCTTCAGGAGACTTATGAATGCGAGATGTTGAGCAACGATTAGATTCAGATTTGAAGGTACTCGTCGTAGTGTTCGAAGAATTAGTTTTCAAATTCTCTGTACCCCATGAACTATTTTGAGAGACAGAATTTTTATAGTTCAATGATCCAGAAATGTAGTTACCACGAGACTTCCACGAGGTCATTTCGGAAAGACCTTTAGTCTCATCCGAGTTGTCAATTGGTTCTGACCAAAAGAAAGAATCACATACGTCGGAATTATCATTATCGACTAGGACTTTAAGTTCAGTTACATCTTTTGTATTTAGGCCTGGTTTGACGAAAACTTGATTTGGTACAGTGTGAATCTTTGGAAAAACAGTGGCCTGTTCTTTTAAAGTGTGTGATCTTTCATTTTCAACAATTCTCGCAAAAGCAACTGAATTTTCTGAAATGAGATTTTTCTTAGTTTCAGTTGAATTTGATATGAATTCCGAACAGTCAATTTCATCCTCAACAGATATTTCACTCATATTACTTTCATCAAAATCAGAAATATTCTCATTTATGGGAGTATTATCGGAATTTAGTTTAGAGCATAGTGAGTGAAAATTCTTTAGAGTCGCTGTTTTAATTTCCTCATGATCATTTTTTGAAAAATATTCTTTGACCATATTTTTATGTTCTTTGTACTGTATGTAGCTTTCAATTTTATCAAGTCCAATTCGATAAGCTTCTGAAACCTCATCAGATGAAACAATGGTTTCACATCTGTGACATTCTGCATCGATTTCATCCTCTTTCAACTCAAGAAAGGGTAAAATCATTTTGTGTAAACCCCTGCCTATGTCACAGTCAAGATGCAATTGAGTTATATTATTGTAAAGACGCTTAGCAATTAAACAAAAAATGTTTCTCTGTTTGACAAGAACTAGATTATCCCTTTTGACATAAATAATATCATCTCGTGCCTTAACTAACTCACTATCCAACGCCTCGATTCTCATTCGTCTCTCCTCATTCTTATTCGAAACCCTCCTCAATTGATCATTTAGGTTAGAATTGCTTAGATGTGTTCTTTTTAAGCTATCACTCAAACTAGAAACAGTGAATCTAAGATCATCTAATTCAGTATCATAAATAGAAGAACAAATATTTAAAGATTTAAGGATAGAACGTACCTTGTTGACCACAGCCTCACATTCCTTAACTTGTTCATAAACAGGTTTCGCTGCAAAACAGCTTGCTGAGGTTTGGCACCCGTCGGTAGAGTACCCTCTGCTGTCGGAATGATCAGCCTTCACCATCAAACATCGGCCATGCGTCAGATTTCTTACCTCCTCATCTTCCGAATCCGTTGACCATACCTCAATAGCACCAAACTCGCTGTCCTCTTTCACCACAAAGGCTGCCTTGGTAGATGAAACATCATTCTTTTTCAGTTCCACAATCTTCTTTGCGTAATAAGCTTCATCTTTCACTTGCTCCTTCTTCTCGGCTTGCTTTCGGAGCAAACAGTCTTTCACAAAGTGGTTATTGCCTTTACAATAATGGCAATCGTATCCTGAGTCACCAACGAGTTTCTTCTCCTCATCGCTTTTCTTTTTCTGGCTTTCTTCCACAGTCTTTTCAGCATTGAAACCTCCTTGTCGATTTCGGTTTTTGAATTTGGAAAAGTTTTTCTTGAAGAACTTCTTGGGATTTGATACCATCAAAGCTTTGTCTTCCCTGGTCAAATCATCGTCGGAAAAGTCCGAGTCATAATCGATTTCAGCCGATTTCTTTCCGGCAGCAACCAGTGCAAGTGAACCAAGACCGATAGTCGCTTTGGCTTCCGAAATAACTTCCTTTTCATGGGATTTAAGGATTCCCACAACTTTAGCCAGAGTGTAAGTTTTGAACTGTTCATGCGCTTTTATGGTTGATACGATAGCCTTCCATTCGGAACGAAGACCATCAAGAAAGGTAACTTTTTGCTCAATAACAGTCCGAGCCAGATTGTATTTTAATAATCGACTGAGAAGATGATTGTATCGATTGAAAGTCTGGGTTAGAGTTTCTTCCGAACCTTGTGCAAAGGATCCGAAATCGGAAAGATGAGTGGTCTGAATGGAGTGCTCAAGGTCAGCATCTCCGAAATACAATTCTTTAAGTCTATCCCAGATCTCTTTAGCTGTCTCGCACGAACTAACCAGACGAAGAGTATCTGCTTGGAGAGCGAACCTGATAATTCTAAAAGCTTTAATGTTGCACATTAGTTTATCTTTTTCGTCTTGAGGAATATTCGTGTGAGTGACAAGCAAGTTGTTGTATTCTTTTAGGGTTTTGATAACCCTCCTTGTGTCTGTGTGGACATGAGTTTCTTCAGTAATGGCTTGCCAGATCGTTGCGCCATGTTCTTCAATGCCAAGAACATAATCTACAAAATGCAATGCCCAGACCTCATACTCTTGAGTGAATAGAATTGGAGTCCTGGTAGTGGATCCAATGCTGCTTGAAAGATTGAAAGACTGAGTATGTGAGTCGTCAAAAGCCATTGATACTTGTTTACTTGTATGAATCAGATGTGTAAGTTCAAAACAAAAGAAGAATCGAACGTAAAAGATCAAAGTCTGATATCCAAAATCGATTGAAACGATGAAGATAACCAAAACAGATCTGTGAATGACACAAACACCCGCTCTGATACCAATTGATGAAACAAAAGAGTTGGATCGAGATTCAAATAATGCGGAATAAAGTAAATAAACAAGATTAAGAACAGACAATATGAAGAACTGATGTCAAATGATTAATATGCAACTCAAGAACAATTCGATGTGAACTATTCTGTATGAGTGCCGTGAAAAGATTACAAAAGTTAACCCTAAACAGGGTACGAACATGCTATTTATACAAAAACTAAGTATGGAAGGACAGACCCATTCCATAACCGATAGCAACATTAAAGGCGTAAAATCTGGCAACAAATCCGATCTGCATATTTGACTCAATCTATATTTATGACTCAACACTAGAAAACTCTAATCCATCATATGAGAACTAGAAAACCCTAATAACATCATTTGCAACATTCAAAAACCCTAATCCATCATATGATAATAAGAAAACCCTAATCTATCATATGAAAACTGAAAACCCAAATAACATCATTTACAACATTCAAAAACCCTAATCCATCATATGAAAACTAGAAAACCCTAATAACATCATTTGCAACATTCAAAAACCCTAATCCATCATACGAATACTAGAAAACCCTAATAACAAAATTTGCAACATTCAAAAACCCTAATCCATCATATAAAAACTAGAAAACCCTAATAACATCATTTGCAACATTCAAAAACCCTAATCCATCATATGAAAACTAGAAAACCCTAATCCATCATATGAAAAGTCGAAACCCCTAATGACATCATTTACAACATTCAAAAACACTAATCCATTATATGAAAACAAGAAAACCTAATAACTTCATTTACAACATTCAAAAACCCTAATCCATCAAATGAAAACTAGAAAACCCTAATAACATCATTTGCAACATTCAAAAACCCTAATCCATCATATGAAAGCTAGAAAACCCTAATAACATCATTTGCAACATTCAAAAACCCTAATCCATCATATGAAAACAAGAAAACCCTAACAACATCATTTGCAACATTAAAATACCCTAATCCATCAAATGAAAACTAGAAAACCCGAATCCATCATATGAAAACAAGAAACCCCTAATAACAACATTTGCAACATTCAAAAACCTAATCCATCATACGAAAACTAGAAAACCCTAATCCATCAAACAAAAACTAGAAAACCCTAATAACATCATTTGCAACATTCAAAAACCCTAATTAATCATATGAAAACTAGAAAACCCTAATCCATCATATGAAAACTAGAAAACCATAATCCATCTTCTGAAAACTAGAAAACCTTAATAACATCATTTGCAACATTCAAAAACCCTAATCCATCATATGAAAACTAGAAAACCCAAATAACATCATTTGCAACAGTCAAAAACCCTAATCCATCATATGAAAACTAGAAAACACTAGTAACATCATTTACAACATTCAAAAACCATAATCCATCATATGAAAACTAGAAAACCCTAATAACATCATTTGCAACATTCAAAAACCATAATCCATCATTTGAATACAAGAAAACCCTAATAACATCATTTGCAACATTAAAATACCCTAATCCATCAAATGAAAACTAGAAAACCCGAATCCATCATATGAAAACAAGAAAACCCTAATAACATCATTTGAAACATTCAAAAACCCTAATCCATCATATGAAAACTAGAAAACCCTAATCCATCATACAAAAACTAGAAAACCCTAATAACATCATTTGGAACATTCAAAAACCCTAATAAATCATATGAAAACTAGAAAATCCTAATCCATCATATGAAAACTAGAAAACCCTAATACATCATCTGAAAACTAGAAATCCCTAATAACATCATTTGCAACATTCAAAAACCCTAATCCATCATATGAAAACTAGAAAACCCTAATAACATCATTTGCAACATTCAAAAACCCTAATCCATCATATGAAAACTAAAAAACTTTAATAACATCATTTGCAACATTCAAAAACCCTAATCCATCATATGAAAACTAGAAAACCCTAACCCATCATATGAAAACTAGAAAACCCTAACAACATCATTTGCAACATCCAAAAACCCAAATCCATCATATGAAAACTAGAAAACCCTAATCCATCATATGCAACATTCAAAAACCTAATCCATCATATGAAAACTAGAAAACCCTAATCCATCATATGAAAACTAGAAAACCCTAATAACGTCATTTGCAACATTCAAAAACCTTAATTCATTAGATGGAAACTTGAAAACCCTAATAACATCATTTGCAACATTCAAAAACCCTAATCCTTCATATGAAAACTAGAAAACCGTTATCCATCATATGAAAACTGGAAAACCCTAATAACATCATTTACAACATTCAAAAACCCTAATCCATTATATGAGAACTAGAAAACCCTAATCCATCATATGAAAACTAGAAAACCCTAATCCATCATATGAGAACTAGAAAACCCTAATCCATCATATGAAAACTAGAAAACGCTAATCCATCATATGAAAACTGGAAAACCCTAATGACATCATTTGCAACATTCAAAAACCCTAATCCATTATATGAAAACTATAAAACCCTAATCCATCATATGAAAACCAGAAACCCCTAATAACATCATTTACAACATTCAAAAACCCTAATCCGTTATATGAAAAAAAGAAAACCTAATAACATCATTTGCAACATTCAAAAACCCTAATCCATCATATGAAAACTAGAAAATCCTAATAACATCATTTGCAACATTCAAAAACCCTAATCCATCATATGAAAATTAGAAAACCCTAAAAACATCATTTGCAACATTCAAAAACCCTAATCCATCATATGAAAACTAGAAAACCCTAATTCATCATATTAAAACTAGACAACCCTAAGAACATCATTTGCAACATTCAAAAACTGTAATACATCATATGAAAACTAGAAAACCCTAATAACATCATTTGCAACTTTCAAAAACCCTAATCCATCATATGAAAACTAGAAAACCCTAATAACATCCTTCGCAACATTCAAAAACCCTAATCCATCATATGAAAACAAGAAAACCCTAATCCATCATATGAAAACTAGAAAACCCTAATAACATCATTTGCAACATTCAAAAACCCTAATCCGTCATATGAAAACTAGAAAATCCTAATAACATCATTTGCAACATTCAAAAACCCTAATCCATCATATGAAAACTAGAAAACCCTAATAACATCATTTGCAACATTCAAAAACCCTAATCCATCATATGAAAACAAGAAAACCCTAATAACATCATTTGCAACATTAAAATACCCTAATCCATAAAATGAAAACTAGAAAACCCGAATCCATCATATGAAAACAAGAAAACCCTAATAACATCATTTGCAACATTCAAAATCCCGAATCCATCATATGAAAACTAGAAAACCCTAATCCATCATACGAAAACTAGAAAACCCTAATAACATCATTTGCAACATTTAAAAACCCTAATCCATCATATGAAAACTAGAAAACCCTAATCCATCATATGAAAACAAGAAAACCCTAATAACAACATTTATAACATTCAAAAACCCTAATCCATCATACGAATACTAGAAAACCCTAATAACATAATTTGCAACATTCAAAAACGCTAATCCATCATATGAGAACTAGAAAACCCTAATAACATCATTTGCAACATTCAAAAACCCTAATCCATCATATGAAAATAAGAAAACCCTAATCTATCATATGAAAACTGGAAACCCTAATAACATCATTTACAACATTCAAAACCCCTAATCCATCTTATGAAAACTAGAAAACCCTAATAACATCATTTGCAACATTCAAAAACCCTAATCCATCATACGAATACTAGAAAACCCTAATAACATAATTTGCAACATTCAAAAACACTAATCCATCATATGAAAACTAGAAAACCCTAATAACATCATTTGCAACATTCAAAAAGCCTAATCCATCATATGAAAACTAGAAAACCCTAATCCATCATATGAAAAGTCGAAACCCCTAATGACATCATTTACAACATTTAAAAACACTATTCCATTATATGAAAACAAGAAAACCCAAATAACATCATTTGCAACATTCAAAAACCCTAATCCATCAAATGAAAACAAGAAAACCCTAATAACATCATTTGAAACATTCAAAAACCCTAATCCATCATATGAAAACTAGAAAACCCTAATGCATCATACAAAAACTAGAAAACCCTAATGACATCATTTGCAACATTCAAAAACCCTAATAAATCATATGAAAACTAGAAAACCCTAATACGTCATCTGAAAACTAGAAATCCCTAATAACATCATTTGCAACATTCAAAAACCCTAATCCATCATATGAAAACTAGAAAACCCTAATAACATCATTTGCAACATTCAAAAACCCTAATCCATCATATGAAAACTAAAAAACTCTAATAACATCATTTGCAACATTCAAAAACCCTAATCCATCATATGAAAACTAGAATACCCTAACCCATCATATGAAAACTAGAAAACCCTAACAACATCATTTGCAACATCCAAAAACCCAAATCCATCATATGAAAACTAGAAAACCCGAATCCATCATATGCAACATTCAAAAACCTAATCCATCATATGAAAACTAGAAAACCCTAATCCATCATATGAAAACTAGAAAACCCTAATAACGTCATTTGCAACATTCAAAAACCTTAATCCATCATATGGAAACTTGAAAACCCTAATAACATCATTTGCAACATTCAAAAACCCTAATCCTTCATATGAAAACTAGAAAACCGTTATCCATCATATGAAAACTGGAAAACCCTAATAACATCATTTACAACATTCAAAAACCGTAATCCATTATATGAGAACTAGAAAACCCTAATCCACCATATGAAAACTAGAAAACCCTAATCCATCATATGAGAACTAGAAAACCCTAACCCATCATATGAAAACTAGAAAACGCTAATCCATCATATGAAAACTAGAAAACCCTAATGACATCATTTGCAACATTCAAAAACCCTAATCCATTATATGAAAACTATAAAACCCTAATCCATCATATGAAAACTAGAAACCCCTAATAACATCATTTACAACATTCAAAAACCCTAATCCGTTATATGAAAACAAGAAAACCTAATAACATCATTTGCAACATTCAAAAACCCTAATCCATCATATGAAAACTAGAAAAATCCTAATAACATCATTTGCAACATTCAAAAACCCTAATCCATCATATGAAAATTAGAAAACCCTAATAACATCATTTATAACATTCAAAAACCCTAATCCATCATATGAAAACTAGAAAACCCTAATCCATCATATGAAAACTAGACAACCCTAATAACATCATTTGCAACATTCAAAAACTGTAATACATCATATGAAAACTAGAAAACCCTAATAACATCAATTGCAACTTTCAAAAACCCTAATCCATCATATGAAAACTAGAAAACCCTAATAACATCCTTCGCAACATTCAAAAACCCTAATCCATCATATGAAAACAAGAAAACCCTAATCCATCATATGAAAACTAGAAAACCCTAATAACATCATTTGCAACATTCAAAAACCCTAATCCGTCATATGAAAACTAGAAAATCCTAATAACATCATTTGCAACATTAAAAAACCCTAATCCATCATATAAAAACTAGAAAACCCTAATAACATCATTTGCAACATTCAAAAACCATAATCGATCATATGAAAACAAGAAAACCCTAATAACATCATTTGCAACATTAAAATACCCTAATCCATCAAATGAAAACTAGAAAACCCGAATCCATCATATGAAAACTAGAAAACCTTAATAACATCATTTGCAACATTCAAAATCCCTAATCCATCATATGAAAACTAGAAAACCCTAATCCATCATACGAAAACTAGAAAACCCTAATAACATCATTTGCAACATTTAAAAACCCTAATCCATCATATGAAAACTAGAAAACCCTAATCCATCATATGAAAACAAGAAAACCCTAATAACAACATTTACAACATTCAAAAACCCTAATCCATCATACGAATACTAGAAAACCCTAATAACATAATTTGCAACATTCAAAAACCCTAATCCATCATATGAGAACTAGAAAACCCTAATAACATCATTTGCAACATTCAAAAACCCTAATCCATCATATGAAAATAAGAAGACCCTAATCTATCATATGAAAACTGGAAACCCTAATAACATCATTTACAACATTCAAAAACCCTAATCCATCTTATGAAAACTAGAAAACCCTGATAACATCATTTGCAACATTCAAAAACCCTAATCCATCATACGAATACTAGAAAACCCTAATAACATAATTTGCAACATTCAAAAACCCTAATCCATCATATGAAAACTAGAAAACGCTAATCCATCATATGAAAACTAGAAAACCCTAATCCATCATATGAAAACAAGAAAACCCTAATAACATCATTTGTAACATTCAAAAAGCCTAATCCATCATATGAAAACTAGAAAACCCTAATCCATCATATGAAAAGTCGAAACCCCTAATGACATCATTTACAACACTTAAAAACACTATTCCATTATATGAAAACAAGAAAACCCTAATAACATCATTTGCAACATTCAAAAACCCTAATCCATCAAATGAAAACTAGAAAACCCTAATAACATCATTTGCAACATTTAAAAACCCTAATCCATCATATGAAAGCTAGAAAACCCTAATAACATCATTTGAAACATTCAAAAAGTCTAATCCATCATATGAAAACTAGAAAACCCGAATCCATCATATGAAAACTTGAAAACCCTAATCCATCACACAAAAACTAGAAAACCCTAATAATATCATTTGCAACATTCAAAAACCCTAATAAATCATATGAAAACTAGAAAACCCTAATCCATCATATGAAAACTAGAAAACCCTAATCCATCATCTGAAAACTAGAAATCCCTAATAACATCATTTGCAACATTCAAAAACCCTAATCCATCATATGAAAACTAAAAAACCCTAATAACATCATTTACAACATTCAAAAACCCTAATCCATCATATAAAAACTAGAAAACCCTAATAACATCATTTGCAACATTCAAAAACCATAATCCATCATATGAAAACAAGAAAACCCTAATAACATCATTTGCAACATTAAAATACCCTAATCCATCAAATGAAAACTAGAAAACCCGAATCCATCATATGAAAACTAGAAAACCTTAATAACATCATTTGCAACATTCAAAATCCCTAATCCATCATATGAAAACTAGAAAACCCTAATCCATCATACGAAAACTAGAAAACCCTAATAACATCATTTGCAACATTTAAAAACCCTAATCCATCATATGAAAACTAGAAAACGCTAATCCATCATATGAAAACTAGAAAACCCTAATCCATCATATGAAAACAAGAAAACCCTAATAACAACATTTACAACATTCAAAAACCCTAATCCATCATACGAATACTAGAAAACCCTAATAACATAATTTGCAACATTCAAAAACGCTAATCCATCATATGAGAACTAGAAAACCCTAATAACATCATTTGCAACATTCAAAAACCCTAATCCATCATATGAAAATAAGAAAACCCTAATCTATCATATGAAAACTGGAAACCCTAATAACATCATTTACAACATTCAAAAACCCTAATCCATCTTATGAAAACTAGAAAACGCTAATCCATCATATGAAAACTAGAAAACCCTAATCCATCATATGAAAACAAGAAAACCCTAATAACAACATTTACAACATTCAAAAACCCTAATCCATCATACGAATACTAGAAAACCCTAATAACATAATTTGCAACATTCAAAAACCCTAATCCATCATATGAGAACTAGAAAACCCTAATAACATCATTTGCAACATTCAAAAACCCTAATCCATCATATTAAAATAAGAAGACCCTAATCTATCATATGAAAACTGGAAACCCTAATAACATCATTTACAACATTCCAAAACCCTAATCCATCTTATGAAAACTAGAAAACCCTGATAACATCATTTGCAACATTCAAAAACCCTAATCCATCATACGAATACTAGAAAACCCTAATAACATAATTTGCAACATTCAAAAACCCTAATCCATCATAAGAAAACTAGAAAACCCTAATAACATCATTTGTAACATTCAAAAAGCCTAATCCATCATATGAAAACTAGAAAACCCTAATCCATCATATGAAAAGTCGAAACCCCTAATGACATCATTTACAACATTTAAAAACACTATTCCATTATATGAAAACAAGAAAACCCTAATAACATCATTTGCAACATTCAAAAACCCTAATCCATCAAATGAAAACTAGAAAACCCTAATAACATCATTTGCAACATTTAAAAACCCTAATCCATCATATGAAAGCTAGAAAACCCTAATAACATCATTTGAAACATTCAAAAAGTCTAATCCATCATATGAAAACTAGAAAACCCGAATCCATCATAAGAAAACTAGAAAACCCTAATCCATCACACAAAAACTAGAAAACCCTAATAATATCATTTGCAACATTCAAAAACCCTAATAAATCATATGAAAACTAGAAAACCCTAATCCATCATATGAAAACTAGAAAACCCTAATCCATCATCTGAAAACTAGAAATCCCTAATAACATCATTTGCAACATTCAAAAACCCTAATCCATCATATGAAAACTAAAAAACCCTAATAACATCATTTACAACATTCAAAAACCCTAATCCATCATATAAAAACTAGAAAACCCTAATAACATCATTTGCAACATTCAAAAACCATAATCCATCATATGAAAACAAGAAAACCCTAATAACATCATTTGCAACATTAAAATACCCTAATCCATCAAATGAAAACTAGAAAACCCGAATCCATCATATGAAAACTAGAAAACCTTAATAACATCATTTGCAACATTCAAAATCCCTAATCCATCATATGAAAATTAGAAAACCCTAATCCATCATACGAAAACTAGAAAACCCTAATAACATCATTTGCAACATTTAAAAACCCTAATCCATCATATGAAAACTAGAAAACGCTAATCCATCATATGAAAACTAGAAAACCCTAATCCATCATATGAAAACAAGAAAACCCTAATAACAACATTTACAACATTCAAAAACCCTAATCGATCATACGAATACTAGAAAACCCTAATAACATAATTTGCAACATTCAAAAACGCTAATCCATCATATGAGAACTAGAAAACCCTAATAACATCATTTGCAACATTCAAAAACCCTAATCCATCATATGAAAATAAGAAAACCCTAATCTATCATATGAAAACTGGAAACCCTAATAACATCATTTACAACATTCAAAAACCCTAATCCATCTTATGAAAACTAGAAAACGCTAATCCATCATATGAAAACTAGAAAACCCTAATCCATCATATGAAAACAAGAAAACCCTAATAACAACATTTACAACATTCAAAAACCCTAATCCATCATACGAATACTAGAAAACCCTAATAACATAATTTGCAACATTCAAAAACCCTAATCCATCATATGAGAACTAGAAAACCCTAATAACATCATTTGCAACATTCAAAAACCCTAATCCATCATATGAAAATAAGAAGACCCTAATCTATCATATGAAAACTGGAAACCCTAATAACATCATTTACAACATTCAAAAACCCTAATCCATCTTATGAAAACTAGAAAACCCTGATAACATCATTTGCAACATTCAAAAACCCTAATCCATCATACGAATACTAGAAAACCCTAATAACATAATTTGCAACATTCAAAAACCCTAATCCATCATAAGAAAACTAGAAAACCCTAATAACATCATTTGTAACATTCAAAAAGCCTAATCCATCATATGAAAACTAGAAAACCCTAATCCATCATATGAAAAGTCGAAACCCCTAATGACATCATTTACAACATTTAAAAACACTATTCCATTATATGAAAACAAGAAAACCCTAATAACATCATTTGCAACATTCAAAAACCCTAATCCATCAAATGAAAACTAGAAAACCCTAATAACATCATTTGCAACATTTAAAAACCCTAATCCATCATATGAAAGCTAGAAAACCCTAATAACATCATTTGAAACATTCAAAAAGTCTAATCCATCATATGAAAACTAGAAAACCTGAATCCATCATATGAAAACTAGAAAACCCTAATCCATCACACAAAAACTAGAAAACCCTAATAATATCATTTGCAACATTCAAAAACCCTAATAAATCATATGAAAACTAGAAAACCCTAATCCATCATATGAAAACTAGAAAACCCTAATCCATCATCTGAAAACTAGAAATCCCTAATAACATCATTTGCAACATTCAAAAACCCTAATCCATCATATGAAAACTAAAAAACCCTAATAACATCATTTACAACATTCAAAAACCCTAATCCATCATATAAAAACTAGAAAACCCTAATAACATCATTTGCAACATTCAAAAACCATAATCCATCATATGAAAACAAGAAAACCCTAATAACATCATTTGCAACATTAAAATACCCTAATCCATCAAATGAAAACTAGAAAACCCGAATCCATCATATGAAAACTAGAAAACCTTAATAACATCATTTGCAACATTCAAAATCCCTAATCCATCATATGAAAACTAGAAAACCCTAATCCATCATACGAAAACTAGAAAACCCTAATAACATCATTTGCAACATTTAAAAACCCTAATCCATCATATGAAAACTAGAAAACGCTAATCCATCATATGAAAACTAGAAAACCCTAATCCATCATATGAAAACAAGAAAACCCTAATAACAACATTTACAACATTCAAAAACCCTAATCCATCGTACGAATACTAGAAAACCCTAATAACATAATTTGCAACATTCAAAAACGCTAATCCATCATATGAGAACTAGAAAACCCTAATAACATCATTTGCAACATTCAAAAACCCTAATCCATCATATGAAAATAAGAAAACCCTAATCTATCATATGAAAACTGGAAACCCTAATAACATCATTTACAACATTCAAAAACCCTAATCCATCTTATGAAAACTAGAAAACCCTAATAACATCATTTGCAACATTCAAAAACCCTAATCCATCATACGAATACTAGAAAACCGTAATAACATAATTTGCAACATTCAAAAACACTAATCCATCATATGAAAACTAGAAAACCCTAATAACATCATTTGCAACATTCAAAAAGCCTAATCCATCATATGAAAACTAGAAAACCCTAATCCATCATATGAAAAGTCGAAACCCCTAATGACATCATTTACAACATTTAAAAACACTATTCCATTATATGAAAACAAGAAAACCCAAATAACATCATTTGCAACATTCAAAAACCCTAATCCATCAAATGAAAACAAGAAAACCCTAATAACATCATTTGAAACATTCAAAAACCCTAATCCATCATATGAAAACTAGAAAACCCTAATGCATCATACAAAAACTAGAAAACCCTAATGACATCATTTGCAACATTCAAAAACCTTAATAAATCATATGAAAACTAGAAAACCCTAATACGTCATCTGAAAACTAGAAATCCCTAATAACATCATTTGCAACATTCAAAAACCCTAATCCATCATATGAAAACTAGAAAACCCTAATAACATCATTTGCAACATTCAAAAACCCTAATCCATCATATGAAAACTAAAAAACTCTAATAACATCATTTGCAACATTCAAAAACCCTAATCCATCATATGAAAACTAGAAAACCCTAACCCATCATATGAAAACTAGAAAACCCTAACAACATCATTTGCAACATCCAAAAACCCTAATCCATCATATGCAACATTCAAAAACCTAATCCATCATATGAAAACTAGAAAACCCTAATCCATCATATGAAAACTAGAAAACCCTAATAACGTCATTTGCAACATTCAAAAACCTTAATCCATCATATGGAAACTTGAAAACCCTAATAACATCATTTGCAACATTCAAAAACCCTAATCCTTCATATGAAAACTAGAAAACCGTTATCCATCATATGAAAACTGGAAAACCCTAATAACATCATTTACAACATTCAAAAACCGTAATCCATTATATGAGAACTAGAAAACCCTAATCCACCATATGAAAACTAGAAAACCCTAATCCATCATATGAGAACTAGAAAACCCTAATCCATCATATGAAAACTAGAAAACGCTAATCCATCATATGAAAGCTAGAAAACCCTAATGACATCATTTGCAACATTCAAAAACCCTAATCCATTATATGAAAACTATAAAACCCTAATCCATCATATGAAAACTAGAAACCCCTAATAACATCATTTACAACATTCAAAAACCCTAATCCGTTATATGAAAACAAGAAAACCTAATAACATCATTTGCAACATTCAAAAACCCTAATCCATCTTATGAAAACTAGAAAAATCCTAATAACATCATTTGCAACATTCAAAAACCCTAATCCAACATATGAAAATTAGAAAACCCTAATAACATCATTTATAACATTCAAAAACCCTAATCCATCATATGAAAACTAGAAAACCCTAATCCATCATATGAAAACTAGACAACCCTAATAACATCATTTGCAACATTCAAAAACTGTAATACATCATATGAAAACTAGAAAACCCTAATAACATCAATTGCAACTTTCAAAAACCCTAATCCATCATATGAAAACTAGAAAACCCGAATAACATCCTTCGCAACATTCAAAAACCCTAATCCATCATATGAAAACAAGAAAACCCTAATCCATCATATGAAAACTAGAAAACCCTAATAACATCATTTGCAACATTCAAAAACCCTAATCCGTCATATGAAAACTAGAAAATCCTAATAACATCATTTGCAACATTCAAAAACCCTAATCCATCATATAAAAACTAGAAAACCCTAATAACATCATTTGCAACATTCAAAAACCATAATCCATCATATGAAAACAAGAAAACCCTAATAACATCATTTGCAACATTAAAATACCCTAATCCATCAAATGAAAACTAGAAAACCCGAATCCATCATATGAAAACAAGAAAACCATAATAACATCATTCGCAACATTCAAAATCCCTAATCCATAATATGAAAACTAGAAAACCTTAATAACATCATTTGCAACATTCAAAATCCCTAATCCATCATATGAAAACTAGAAAACCCTAATCCATCATACGAAAACTAGAAAACCCTAATAACATCATTTGCAACATTTAAAAACCCTAATCCATCATATGAAAACTAGAAAACCCTAATCCATCATATGAAAACAAGAAAACCCTAATAACAACATTTACAACATTCAAAAACCCTAATCCATCATACAAATACTAGAAAACCCTAATAACATAATTTGCAACATTCAAAAACCCTAATCCATCATATGAGAACTAGAAAACCCTAATAACATCATTTGCAACATTCAAAAACCCTAATCCATCATATGAAAATAAGAAAACCCTAATCTATCATATGAAAACTGGAAACCCTAATAACATCATTTACAACATTCAAAAACCCTAATCCATCTTATGAAAACTAGAAAACCCTGATAACATCATTTGCAACATTCAAAAACCCTAATCCATCATACGAATACTAGAAAACCCTAATAACATAATTTGCAACATTCAAAAACCCTAATCCATCATAAGAAAACTAGAAAACCCTAATAACATCATTTGTAACATTCAAAAAGCCTAATCCATCATATGAAAACTTGAAAACCCTAATCCATCATATGAAAAGTCGAAACCCCTAATGACATCATTTACAACATTTAAAAACACTATTCCATTATATGAAAACAAGAAAACCCTAATAACATCATTTGCTACATTCAAAAACCCTAATCCATCAAATGAAAACTAGAAAACCCTAATAACATCATTTGCAACATTTAAAAACCCTAATCCATCATATGAAAGCTAGAAAACCCTAATAACATCATTTGAAACATTCAAAAAGTCTAATCCATCATATGAAAACTAGAAAACCCGAATCCATCATATGAAAACTAGAAAACCCTAATCCATCACACAAAAACTAGAAAACCCTAATAATATCATTTGCAACATTCAAAAACCCTAATAAATCATATGAAAACTAGAAAACCCTAATCCATCATATGAAAACTAGAAAACCCTAATCCATCATCTGAAAACTAGAAATCCCTAATAACATCATTTGCAACATTCAAAAACCCTAATCCATCATATGAAAACTAAAAAACCCTAATAACATCATTTACAACATTCAAAAACCCTAATCCATCATATAAAAACTAGAAAACCCTAATAACATCATTTGCAACATTCAAAAACCATAATCCATCATATGAAAACAAGAAAACCCTAATAACATCATTTGCAACATTAAAATACCCTAATCCATCAAATGAAAACAAGAAAACCCGAATCCATCATATGAAAACTAGAAAACCTTAATAACATCATTTGCAACATTCAAAATCCCTAATCCATCATATGAAAACTAGAAAACCCTAATCCATCATACGAAAACTAGAAAACCCTAATAACATCATTTGCAACATTTAAAAACCCTAATCCATCATATGAAAACTAGAAAACCCTAATCCATCATATGAAAACAAGAAAACCCTAATAACAACATTTACAACATTCAAAAACACTAATCCATCATACGAATACTAGAAAACCCTAATAACATAATTTGCAACATTCAAAAACCCTAATCCATCATATGAGAACTAGAAAACCCTAATAACATCATTTGCAACATTCAAAAACGCTAATCCATCATATGAAAATAAGAAAACCCTAATCTATCATATGAAAACTGGAAACCCTAATAACATCATTTACAACATTCAAAAACCCTAATCCATCTTATGAAAACTAGAAAACCCTGATAACATCATTTGCAACATTCAAAAACCCTAATCCATCATACGAATACTAGAAAACCCTAATAACATAATTTGCAACATTCAAAAACCCTAATCCATCATAAGAAAACTAGAAAACCCTAATAACATCATTTGTAACATTCAAAAAGCCTAATCCATCATATGAAAACTAGAAAACCCTAATCCATCATATGAAAAGTCGAAACCCCTAATGACATCATTTACAACATTTAAAAACACTATTCCATTATATGAAAACAAGAAAACCCTAATAACATCATTTGCAACATTCAAAAACCCTAATCCATCAAATGAAAACTAGAAAACCCTAATAACATCATTTGCAACATTTAAAAACCCTAATCCATCATATGAAAGCTAGAAAACCCTAATAACATCATTTGAAACATTCAAAAAGTCTAATCCATCATATGAAAACTAGAAAACCCGAATCCATCATATGAAAACTAGAAAACCCTAATCCATCACACAAAAACTAGAAAACCCTAATAATATCATTTGCAACACTCAAAAACCCTAATAAATCATATGAAAACTAGAAAACCCTAATCCATCATATGAAAACTAGAAAACCCTAATCCATCTTCTGAAAACTAGAAATCCCTAATAACATCATTTGCAACATTCAAAAACCCTAATCCATCATATGAAAACTAGAAAACCATAATAACATCATTTGCAACATTCAAAAACCCTAATCCATCATATGAAAACTAAAAAACTCTAATAACATCATTTGCAACATTCAAAAACCCTAATCCATCATATGAAAACTAGAAAACCCTAACCCATCATATGAAAACTACAAAACCCAAATCAATCATCTGAAAACTAGAAAACCCTAACAACATCATTTGCAACAACCAAAAACCCAAATCCATCATATGAAAACTAGAAAACCATAATCCATCATATGCAACATTCAAAAACCCTAATCCATCATATGAAAACTAGAAAACTCTAATCCATCATATGAAAACTAAAAAACCCTAATAACGTCATTTGCAACATTCAAAAACCTTAATCCGTCATATGGAAACTTGAAAACCCTAATAACATCATTTGCAACATTCAAAAACCCTAATCCTTCATATGAAAACTAGAAAACCCTAATAACATCATTTGCAACATTCAAAAACCCTAATCCATCATATGAAAACAAGAAAACCGTTATCCATCATATGAAAACTGGAAAACCCTAATAACATCATTTAGAACATTCAAAAACCCTAATCCATTATATAAGAACTAGATAACCCAAATCCATCATATGAAAACTAGAAAACCCTAATCCATCATATGAGAACTAGAAAACCCTAATCCATCATATGAGAACTAGAAAACCCTAATCCATCATATGAAAACTAGAAAATGCTAATCCATCATATGAAAACTAGAAATCCCTAATGACATCATTTGCAACATTAAAAAACCTTAATCCATTATATGAAAACTAGAAAACCCTAATCCATCATACGAAAACTAGAAACCCCTAATAACATCATTTACAACATTCAAAAACCCTAATCCGTTATATGAAAACAAGAAAACCCTAATAACATCATTTGCAACATTCAAAAACCCTAATCCATCATATGAAAACTAGAAAATCCTAATAACATCATTTGCAACATTCAAAAACCCTAATCCATCATATGAAAATTAGAAAACCCTAATAACATCATTTGCAACATTCAAAAACCCTAATCCATCATATGAAAACTAGAAAACCCTAATAACATCATTTGCAACATTCAAAATCTGTAATACATCATATGAAAACTAGAAAACCCTAATAACATCATTTGCAACTTTCAAAAACCCTAATCCATCATATGAAAACTAGAAAACCCTAATAACATTCTTCGCAATATTCAAAAACCATAATCCATCATATGAAAACAAGAAAACCCTAATCTATCATATGAAAACTAGAAAACCCTAATAACATCATTTGCAACATTCAAAAACCCTAATCCGTCATAAGAAAACCAGAAAATCCTAATAACATCATTTGCAACATTCAAAAACCCTAATCTATCATATGAAAACTAGAAAACCCTAATAACATCATTTGCAACTTTCAAAAACCCTAATCCATCATATGAAAACTACAAAACCCTAATAACATCCTTCGCAACATTCAAAAACCCTAATCCATCATATGAAAACAAGAAAACCCTAATCCATCATATGAAAACTAGAAAACCCTAATAACATCATTTGCAACATTCAAAAACCCTAATCCGTCATATGAAAACTAGAAAATCCTAATAACATCATTTGCAACATTCAAAAACCCTAATCCATCATATAAAAACTAGAAAACCCTAATAACATCATTTGCAACATTCAAAAACCCTAATCCATCATATGAAAACAAGAAAACCCTAATAACATCATTTGCAACATTAAAATACCCTAATCCATCAAATGAAAACTAGAAAACCCGAATCCATCATATGAAAACTAGAAAACCCTAATAACATCATTTGCAACATTCAAAATCCCTAATCCATCATATGAAAACTAGAAAACCCTAATCCATCATACGAAAACTAGAAAACCCTAATAACATCATTTGCAACATTTAAAAACCCTAATCCATCATATGAAAACTAGAAAACCCTAATCCATCATTTGAAAACAAGAAAACCCTAATAACAACATTTACAACATTCAAAAACCCTAATCCATCATACGAATACTAGAAAACCCTAATAACATAATTTGCAACATTCAAAAACCCTAATCCATCATATGAGAACTAGAAAACCCTAATAACATCATTTGCAACATTCAAAAACCCTAATCCATCATATGAAAATAAGAAAACCCTAATCTATCATATGAAAACTGGAAACCCTAATAACATCATTTACAACATTCAAAAACCCTAATCCATCTTATGAAAACTAGAAAACCCTGATAACATCATTTGCAACATTCAAAAACCCTAATCCATCATACGAATACTAGAAAACCCTAATAACATAATTTGCAACATTCAAAAACCCTAATCCATCATATGAAAACTAGAAAACCCTAATAACATCATTTGCAACATTCAAAAAGCCTAATCCATCATATGAAAACTAGAAAACCCTAATCCATCATATGAAAAGTCGAAACCCCTAATGACATCATTTACAACATTTAAAAACACTATTCCATTATATGAAAACAAGAAAACCCTAATAACATCATTTGCAACATTCAAAAACCCTAATCCATCAAATGAAAACTAGAAAACCCTAATAACATCATTTGCAACATTCAAAAACCCTAATCCATCATATGAAAGCTAGAAAACCCTAATAACATCATTTGAAACATTCAAAAAGTCTAATCCGTCATATGAAAACTAGAAAACCCGAATCCATCATATGAAAACTAGAAAACCCTAATCCATCATACAAAAACTAGAAAACCCTAATAATATCATTTGCAACATTCAAAAACCCTAATAAATCATATGAAAACTAGAAAACCCTAATCCATCATATGAAAACTAGAAAACCCTAATCCATCATCGGAAAACTAGAAATCCCTAATAACATCATTTGCAACATTCAAAAACCCTAATCCATCATATGAAAACTAGAAAACCCTAATAACATCATTTGCAACATTCAAAAACCCTAATCCATCATATGAAAACTAAAAAACTCTAATAACATCATTTGCAACATTCAAAAACCCTAATCCATCATATGAAAACTAGAAAACCCTAACCCATCATATGAAAACTACAAAACCCAAATCAATCATATGCAAACTAGAAAACCCTAACAACATCATTTGCAACAACCAAAAACCCAAATCCATCATATGAAAACTAGAAAACCCTAATCCATCATATGCAACATTCAAAAACCCTAATCCATCATATGAAAACTAGAAAACTCTAATCCATCATATAAAAACTAGAAAACCCTAATAACGTCATTTGCAACATTCAAAAACCTTAATCCATCATATGGAAACTTGAAAACCCTAATAACATCATTTGCAACATTCAAAAACCCTAATCCTTCATATGAAAACTAGAAAACCCTAATAACATCATTTGCAACATTCAAAAATCCCAATCCATTATATGAAAACTAGAAAACCCTAATCCATCATATGAAAACTAGAAAACCCTAATAACATCATTTGCAACATTCAAAAACCCTAATCCATCATATGAAAACAAGAAAACCGTTATCCATCATATGAAAACTGGAAAAACCCTAATAACATCATTTAGAACATTCAAAAACCCTAATCCATTATATAAGAACTAGATAACCCAAATCCATCATATGAAAACTAGAAAACCCTAATCCATCATATGAGAACTAGAAAACCCTAATCCATCATATGAGAACTAGAAAACCCTAATCCATCATATGAAAACTAGAAAATGCTAATCCATCATATGAAAACTAGAAATCCCTAATGACATCATTTGCAACATTCAAAAACCCTAATCCATTATATGAAAACTAGAAAACCCTAATCCATCATATGAAAACTAGAAACCCCTAATAACATCATTTACAACATTCAAAAACCCTAATCCGTTATATGAAAACAAGAAAACCCTAATAACATCATTTGCAACATTCAAAAACCCTAATCCATCATATGAAAACTAGAAAATCCTAATAACATCATTTGCAACATTCAAAAACCCTAATCCGTCATATGAAAATTAGAAAACCCTAATAACATCATTTGCAACATTCCAAAACCCTAATCCATCATATGAAAACTAGAAAACCCTAATAACATCATTTGCAACATTCAAAATCTGTAATACATCATATGAAAACTAGAAAACCCTAATAACATCATTTGCAACTTTCAAAAACCCTAATCCATCATATGAAAACTAGAAAACCCTAATAACATCATTTGCAACATTAAAATACCCTAATCCATCAAATGAAAACTAGAAAACCCGAATCCATCATATGAAAACAAGAAAACCCTAATAACATCATTTGCAACATTCAAAAACCCTATACATCATATGAAAACTAGAAAACCCTAATCCATGATATGAAAACTAGAAAACCCTAATCCATCATACAAAAACTAGAAAACCCTAATAACATCATTTGCAACATTCAAAAATCCTAATCCATCATATGAAAACTAAAAAACTCTAATAACATCATTTGCAACATTTAAAAACCCTAATCCATCATTTGAAAACTAGAAAACCCTAATAACATCATTTGCAACATTCAAAAATCCTAATCCATCATATGTAAACAAGAAAAACCTAATAACATTATTTGCAACATTCAAAAACCCTAATCCATCATATGAAAATAAGAAGACCCTAATCTATCATATGAAAACTGGAAACCCAAATAACATCATTTACAACATTCAAAAACCCTAATCCATCATATGAAAACTAGAAAACCCTAATAACATCATTTGCAACATTCAAAAACCCTAATCCATCATACGAATACTAGAAAACCCTAATAACAAAATTTGCAACATTCAAAAACCCTAATCCATCATATGAAAACTAGAAAACCCTAATCCATCATATGAAAAGTCGAAACCCCTAATTACATCATTTACAACATTCAAAAACACTAATCCATTATATGAGAACAAGAAAACCCTAATAACTTCATTTGCAACATTCAAAAACCCTAATCCATCAAATGAAAACTAGAAAACCCTAATAACATCATTTGCAACATTTAAAAACCCTAATCCATCATATGAAAACTAGAAAACCCTAATAACATCATTTGCAACATTCAAAAATCCTAATCCATCATATGTAAACAAGAAAACCCTAATAACATCATTTGCAACATTCAAAAACCCTAATCCATCATATGAAAATAAGAAGACCCTAATCTATCATATGAAAACTGGAAACCCAAATAACATCATTTACAACATTCAAAAACCCTAATCCATCATATGAAAACTAGAAAACCCTAATAACATCATTTGCAACATTCAAAAACCCTAATCCATCATACGAATACTAGAAAACCCTAATAACAAAATTTGCAACATTCAAAAACCCTAATCCATCATATGAAAACTAGAAAACCCTAATCCATCATATGAAAAGTTGAAACCCCTAATTACATCATTTACAACATTCAAAAACACTAATCCATTATATGAGAACAAGAAAACCCTCATAACTTCATTTGCAACATTCAAAAACCCTAATCCATCAAATGAAAACTAGAAAACCCTAATAACATCATTTACAACATTCAAAAACTCTAATCCATCATATGAAAGCTAGAAAACCCTAATAACATCATTTGCAACATTCAAAAACCCTAATCTATCATATGAAAACAAGAAAACCCTAACATCATTTGCAACATTAAAATACCCTAATCCATCAAATGAAAACTAGAAAACCCGAATCCATCATATGAAAACAAGAAAACCCTAATAACATCATTTGCAACATTCAAAAACCCTAATACATCATATGAAAACTAGAAAACCCTAATCCATGATATGAAAACTAGAAAACCGTAATCCATCATATATAAACTAGAAAACCCTAATAACATCATTTGCAACATTCAAAAACCCTAATAAATCATATGAAAACTAGAAAATCCTAATCCATCATATGAAAACTAGAAAACCCTAATACCTTATCTGAAAACTAGAAATCCTTAATAACATCATTTGCAACATTCAAAATTCCTAATCCATCATATGAAAACTAGAAAACCCTAACCCATCATATGAAAACTAGAAAACCCTAACAACATCATTTGCAACATCCAAAACCCAAATCCATCATATGAAAACTAGAAAACCCTAATCCATCATGTGCAACATTCAAAAACCTAATCCATCATATGAAAACTAGAAAACCCTAATCCATCATATGAAAACTAGAAAACCCTAATAACGTCATTTGCAACATTCAAAAACCTTAATCCATCATATGGAAACTTGAAAACCCTAATAACATCATTTGCAAAATTCAAAAACCCTAATCCTTCATATGAAAACTAGAAAACCGTTATCCATAATATGAAAACTGGAAAACCCTAATAACATCATTTACAACATTCAAAAACCCTAATCCATTATATGAGAACTAGAAAACCCTAATCCATCATATGAAAACTAGAAAACCCTAATAACATCATTTGCAACATTCAAAAACTGTAATACATCATATGAAAACTAGAAAACCCTAATAACATCATTTGCAACTTTCAAAAACCCTAATCCATCATATGAAAACTAGAAAACCCTAATAACATCCTTCGCAACATTCAAAAACCATAATCCATCATATGAAAACAAGAAAACCCTAATCCATCATATGAAAACTAGAAAACCCTAATAACATCATTTGCAACATTCAAAAACCCTAATCCGTCACATGAAAACTAGAAAATCCTAATAACATCATTTGCAACATTCAAAAACCCTAATCTATCATATGAAAACTAGAAATCCCTAATAACATCATTTGTAACATTCAAAAACCCTAATCCGTCATATGAAAACTAGAAAACCCTAGTAACATCATTTGCAACAGTCAAAAACCCTAATCCATCATATGAAAACTAGAAAACCCTAGTAACATCATTTGCAACATTCAAAAACCCTAATCCATCATATGAAAACTAGAAAACCCTAATAACATCATTTGCAACATTCAAAAATCCTAATCCATCATATGTAAACATGAAAACCCTAATAACATCATTTGCAACATTCAAAAACCCTAATCCATCATATGAAAATAAGAAGACCCGAATCTATCATATGAAAACTGGAAACCCAAATAACATCATTTACAACATTCAAAAACCCTAATCCATCATATGAAAACTAGAAAACCCTGATAACATCATTTGCAACATTCAAAAACCCTAATCCATCATACGAATACTAGAAAACCCTAATAACAAAATTTGCAACATTCAAAAACCCTAATCCATCATATGAAAACTAGAAAACCCTAATAACATCATTTGCAACATTCAAAAACCCTAATCCATCATATGAAAACTAGAAAACCCTAATCCATCATATGAAAAGTCAAAACCCCTAATGACATCATTTACAACATTCAAAAACACTAATCCATTATATGAAAACAAGAAAACCCTAATAACTTCATTTGCAACATTCAAAAACCCTAATGCATCAAATGAAAACTAGAAAACCCTAATAACAGCATTTGCAACATTCAAAAACCCTAATCCATCATATGAAAACTAGAAAACCCTAATCCATCATATGAAAAGTCGAAACCCCTAATGACATCATTTACAACATTCAAAAACACTAATCCATTATATGAAAACAAGAAAACCCTAATAACTTCATTTGCAACATTCAAAAACCCTAATGCATCAAATGAAAACTAGAAAACCCTAATAACAGCATTTGCAACATTCAAAAACCCTAATCCATCATATGAAAGCTAGAAAGCCCTAATAACATCATTTGCAACATTCAAAAACCCTAATCCATCATATGAAAACAAGAAGACCCTAATAACATCATCTGCAACATTAAAATACCCTAATCCATCAAATGAAAACTAGAAAACCCGAATCCATCATATGAAAACAAGAAAACCCTAATAACATCATTTGCAACATTCAAAAACCCTAATACATCATATGAAAACTAGAAAACCCTAATCCATGATATGAAAACTAGAAAACCCTAATCCATCATACAAAAACTAGAAAACCCTAATAACATCATTTGCAACATTCAAAAACCATAATAAATAATATGAAAACTAGAAAATCCTAATCCATCATATGAAAAGTAGAAAACCCTAATACCTTATCTGAAAACTAGAAATCCTTAATAACATCATTTGAAACATTCAAATTTCCTAATCCATCATATGAAAACTAGAAAACCCTAACCCATCATATGAAAACTAGAAAACCCTAACAACATCATTTGCAACATCCAAAACCCAAATCCATCATATGAAAACTTGAAAACCCTAATCCAACATGTGCAACATTCAAAAACCTAATCCATCATATGAAAACTAGAAAACCCTAATCCATCATATGAAAACAAGAAAACCCTAATAACGTCATTTGCAACATTCAAAAACGTTAATCCATCATATGGAAACTTGAAAACCCTAATAACATCATTTGCAAAATTCAAAAACCCTAATCCTTCATATGAAAACTAGAAAACCGTTATCCATCATATGAAAACTGGAAAACCCTAATAACATCATTTACAACATTCAAAAACCCTAATCCATTATATGAGAACTAGAAAACCCTAATCCATCATATGAAAACTAGAAAACCCTAATAACATCATTTGCAACATTCAAAAACTGTAATACATCATATGAAAACTAGAAAACCCTAATAACATCATTTGCAACTTTCAAAAACCCTAATCCATCATATGAAAACTAGAAAACCCTAATAACATCCTTCGCAACATTCAAAAACCATAATCCGTCATATGAAAACAAGAAAACCCTAATCCATCATATGAAAACTAGAAAACCCTAATAACATCATTTGCAACATTCAAAAACCCTAATCCGTCATATGAAAACTAGAAAATCCTAATAACATCATTTGCAACATTCAAAAACCCTAATCTATCATATGAAAACTATAAAACACTAATGACATCATTTGCAACATTCAAAAACCCTAATCCGTCATATGAAAACTAGAAAACCCTAATAACATCATTTGCAACAGTAAAAAACCCTAATCCATCATATGAAAACTAGAAAACCCTAGTAACATCATTTGCAACATTCCAAAACCCTAATCCATCATATGAAAACTAGAAAACCCTAATCCATCATATGAAAACTAGAAAACCCTAATAACATCCTTCGCAACATTCAAAAACCCTAATCTATCATATGAAAACAAGAAAACCCTAATCCATCATATGAAAACTAGAAAACCAAATAACATCATTTGCAACATTCAAAAACCCTAATCCGTCATATGAAAACTAGAAAATCCTAATAACATCATTTGCAACATTCAAAAACCCTAATCCATCATATGAAAACTAGAAAACCCTAATAACATCATTTGCAACATTCAAAAACCCTAATCCATCATATGAAAACAATAAAACCCTAATAACATTATTTGCAATATTAAAATACCCTAATCCATTAAATGAAAACTAGAAAACCCGAATCCATCATATGAAAACTGGAAAACCCTAATAACATCATTTGCAACATTCAAAAACCCTAATCCATCATATGAAAACTAGAAAACCCTAATCCATCATACGAAAACTAGAAAACCCTAATAACATCATTTGCAACATTCAAAAACCCTAATCCATCATATGAAAACTAGAAAACCCTAATCCATCATATGAAAACTAGAAAACCCTAATAACATCATTTTCAACATTAAAAAACCGTAATCCGTCATATGTGTTCAAAATACCATAACTGATCTCCACAAATAAGGTTTTTAAGCCGATTACTGTGTGACAGATATGTATTTTAGTTATAATATGCGGAATAAATAAGATTTACGGAATAAATATAAACTAAAATTAAGTTACTCAAAGCTATAAATAAATAAAATAAAGCGGTAAATTTAAACTAGACAGTATTTAAATAGACAGAAAGCGGTAAATAAAATAAATGTTAGAAGTTAGAGGTTAGATGTAATAAACGCCATTATCAATGATAAAGTGTTTTTACAATAAATAAAAGGTTAGAAGTAAGAAGTTAGAAGTTAGATGTCTCGGTTAAATACAGTCCACATATGTTGTTGTTGTCATGGTTCAATTTGTATGTCTTGGAATTTAGTACAATTGATTTATAAAAGTTTAAATAAATCAATAATGGCACAGGTAAAATATTGGAAAAGAACTTATCGACAGCAGAGGAAGATGGTGTTTTTGTTTGAAGCGTCGAATCTTGTTCTTTGCAGTAGGATGAGGTTTGGTGATTTTTGGTGTTTGGGTAGAATGGATTTTTGAATCTTGAGGTTGTGCGGTTTGGTTCTTGTAGAAAGGGTGGTATGCTCGGTTTTTCTTGCTGAAATGGTATTTCTTCGATTTTATGTTGGTTTGGACGTGGGTTTGCTTGTGTATGTGTATTGTAGTTGTATTGGTGCTGTATGGGTTTGGTGTCGGGTTTTATAGAGGTTTTGTTTGGTGTAGGGTAGAGGTTGTTTTGAGGTTTGAAGTTTGGTGTCGGGTGGAGGTTTTCGTTTCTTGCGGTTATATGGTTTGGTTCTGGTTGCCAAATTCAGAAATTTGAGTGTCTTGAGGTGTTTGGTCGTGGGTTTCTTTGAGTGTGTATGAGTATTGTTGTGTGTGTTTTTTGAATGGCAAGAGGTGAGCTTCTTATTTATAGTTGCTGAAATACAGGGTTCGCGTCGCGACCATGTGTCTGTCGCGTCGCGAGGGTGCGTAGTGGTGTTGCTTTTGGTCGGCCATTTGTCTGGTTAGTGCGTTGTGTTGGTAGTCTCGCGATCAAGAAGTTGGTATTGTCGCGTTTGGGGCTTCGCGTCACGACCAGGGTTTCCGTCGCGTCGCGATTGCTGTAGCATCTGGATTCTTCTGTCTTGCTTCTCTTCGCGTCGCGATTACTCTGAGGGTTTCTTCATTCATGCCATTGATGTTCACTCTCTCTCCGTCGGGAAATACATGTAGAGGGGTTTAAAAATTTTCATAGTGCAGTTTGCAACTAAGAATATTCAATTATGAAGGCTACAGTATCCCGGCAAATCATCGGTTTTGACAGCTTATATATGATAAAGCATTTGAGAATCCGTTGTTTGGAAAATTTTGAGAGATGTCTGTCTTGATGGATTGTTGTTGTAAATCTTCCTTTTCTTTGGTGAAGTGTTCACCTTTGTCTTTATCTTTTCTAGATTTGTGTGAATACACATTGTATAAAAGATATCTGATGTGGTTACCAATTGTGATTTGTTGACAGCATTTGTTGGAGATAACTTTGCATTTTGAGATTTGATTTTCATGTTTTCTTCTGGTTTTCTTTGATATGACTTGTTGTTTCTTTAATTGTCAGACTTGCTATGCAAGATGATAAATCTTTTCTTGATGTGGCTTGATTGAGGATAGGGATAGGTGATATAAAAGACAGTTTGTCTAATATATAAGAAAATGATTGTATCGTCCCTCGTCATTTTGATATCTAAGCAAAAATGAGACTAGCATCACGATATAAGAGTATAAATCCTATAAGTCATAATGAAAACACCTTTGCTCACAGAAATGAATTCCACTTAGCAGTTGAAGACGAGGCACAAATTCTCACATGGGTTTGGTTTTCATCTGAATCTCCTAATCTTATGTCCCTTAATAGATAAAATCGTTATAATTGAAATAAATTCAAAGGGAATAAGAGAGTGTACATAAGGAAAATTTTGAAATTTGAACCTTCACTTTAATTAAGAATCAATATGACTGAGAACATTCATCGAGCATAGGTATCTGAAAATTTAGTCAAGAAGATGTTAATCACATGGTTTTATAAAGATTTTAAAAAGATAAAACTTTATCCTAATTTTTTTGTGATTTTTGATTATGTGGATGTTTTTTTTTTTGAAAATTTTGGTTATTTGAATGTTTTTGGTAAATTTTTTTGAATTTTTTTTATTTGAATGAAAGTAAACACTCTTTTGTACAAACAAAAAGTAAGAGATTAGGGATGGATGTTATCTGGATTTAACATTCCTAGACGGCCTAGGAAGTATTGAAACTTGGTTTCGTCTAGAGCTTTAGTAAAGACATCGGCAATTTGATCTTCGGTGTTGATGAAGTACATTTCGATATGACCCTTTTGAATGTTGTCTTTGATGAAATGATATCGAATGTCGATGTGTTTTGTCATGGAATGGTGCACGGGATTGTGAGAAATGGCAATAGCGCTGGTTGAGTCACAAAATATGGGAATTTGTGAGACTTTGTAGCCATAATCACGTAATTGAGTTTGCATCCACATGACTTGTGAACAACAGCTTGCGGCGGCTACATATTCAGCTTCTGCAGTTGAAGTGGACACGCATGATTGTTTCTTTGAAGTCCAACTTACTAGTCTGCTTCCTAGAAATTGGCAAGAACCAGATGTGCTTTTTCTGTCTAGTCTGCATCCTCCATAGTCGGAGTCGGTGAAGGCGTTAAGCTGAAAATCAGAGTTAGCTGGATACCAAAGGGCAAGAGATGGAGTTCCTTTAAGATATTTGAAAATTCTTTTCACAGCTACAGCATGAGATTCCATAGGATTGGCTTGGTATCTGGCACAGGCACATGTAGAAAACATGATGTCGGGTCTGCTGGCTGTGAGGTATAGGAGTGATCCTATCATTCCTCGATATTTCTTTTGATCAACAGGCTTGCCATTTAAGTCTGCATCTAATTTGTAACCAAAGGCCATTGGGGTTTTTGCTATATTGGATTTGTCAAGAGAAAAACGAGTTAGAAGATTTTTGACATAATTTTCTTGATTGATGAAAATTCCATCTGATGATTGTTTGACTTGAAGTCCAAGAAAGTAGTCATTTCTCCTATCATGCTCATCTCAAATTTGCTCTTCATTAAATCTGCAAACTTGATACTCAAAGATTCATCAGTAGAACCGAAAATAATGTCATCGACATATATTTGAACGATTAACAGATGTTTATTAAAGATTTTACGAAAGAGAGTTTGATCAATTAAACCTCTTTTGAATCCTGATTCTTCTAGAAATGTTGAAAAAGTTGAATACCAGGCTCGAGGTGCTTGTTTTAAGCCATAAACTGCTTTTTGTAACTTAAAACTGTGATTTGGGAACTGTGGATCTTCAAAACCTGGAGGTTGTTGAATATACACATCGCGATCAATCTCTCCATGTAAAAATGCACATTTTACATCTATTTGAAATACTTTGAAGTTCTTGTGCGCTGCATATGCTAGAAAGATTCGAATGGCTTCGAGTCTTGCAACTGGAGCATAAGTTTCATCGTAGTCGATTCCTTCTTGTTGTGAATAGCCCTTGACGACAAGCCTTGCTTTGTTTCGACAAACTATTCCTTGATCATCAGTTTTGTTTCTGAAAACCCATCTTGAACCTACTACAGTAACATCGGGAGGAGTAGGAACAAGATCCCATACTTGGTTTCTTTCGAATTCAGCTAGTTCTTCTTGCATGGCTTTGACCCAGTCTGGATCTTTGAGAGCTGAATGGATGGTTTTGGGTTCAGTCATGGATAAGAATGCTCCGTATAAACATTTATTTGAGGTAGCGGCTCTTGTTTGAATACGAGAATTGGGATCTCCTATGATTTGTTCTGTAGGATGATTCCCGGTCCATTTGATTAGGCGAGTTTTTTCAGGTATTTCGATTGGTGTTTCTATGTCCTATTGTTCTTCTTGGTCAGGTGATTCTGTTGGGAATAGATTTTGGGTGTTATCAGATATGTCTTTTTGGATTATAGGGTGAGAATGGGGTGATGAAAGTTCCCCCATAGATGATGCACTGGGATCATTTTGGACAGGTGGATTGGGAGTGTTCAAAGAGGGATTTAGTGTTGGTAGTTCCCCCTCAACTTGATCTACATTTTCTTGGTTTGATTGTGAAGTTTCTGCATCGGAGTTTCCTGTAGGAATAGTAGAAGATGTTAGAAACTGAGAATTATAAGCGGTTTTGGGTTGTTCAAAAAGTAAATCAAGATCGATTTCTATGTCCGTAGAAGGCATTTGTTAAATTGGATTTTGAAAAATATTATCAATCCTTTTAGAACCAAAATGTTTACGATCCAATTTCCTGACATAAAATTCATCGAAATGAACATCAGTACTTTCTTCAATTACTCTGGTACGTTTGTTTAGTACTCGATAAGCAGCTGAGGTAAAAGAGTAACCAAGGAAAATTCCTTCGTCTGATCTTGATTCAAATTTTGAAAGGTGATCTTTGTTATTCTTTATGAAGCATCGACAACCAAAAATATGAAAGAATTTGATGTTTGGTTTTCGGTTGTTAATGACTTCATATGGTGTTTTATGAAGATGTTTATGGATTAAAGAATGATTTTGAGTGTAGCAAGCCGTGGCTATTGCTTCTGCCCAGAAGTATTGTGGTAGATCAGCAAAGATAAGCATTGATCTTGCAGCTTCACACAGAGTTCTGTTCCTTCTTTCAACAACTCCGTTCTGTTGTGGCGTATATGGGGCTGACAGGTCGTGTTCAATTCCCTTGTTTCTGAGAAACGAATCTAGAGTTATGTTTTTAAACTCAGATCCATTATCACTTCGGATTCTACAAATAGGTCGTTTGAGCTTTAATTCAATCTGTTTGATGAAGTTGATCATTTCTTCAGGTGCTTCTGACTTTAGCCTTAAAAAGAAAACCCAAGTAAAGCGTGAATATCCATCAATAATAACAAGGATGTATTTCTTCCCTTTTATGCTTTTGGTTTTTGCAGGGCCACAAAGATCAATGTGCAGTAATTCTAGTGGTTCGGATACACTAGATTCAGGAATGCTTTTATGAGAGGATTTGGACAGTTTTCCTCCTTCACAAGCTGCACAAAAAGTTTCATTATCAAGTTTCAGAAGTGGCAGTCCGCGAACAAGATCATTTGCAATCAACTTGTTGATGTAGCCGAAATTGAGATGGGAAAGACGACGATGCCACAACCAACTAATATCAGCTGAAGCTTTGGATAAGAGACAGATGTCTGGTTTTCCATAGATAAGGTCCATATCTAGTGGATACATGTTGCCTAGACGATCATAATTAACTAGAATGGCTTTGGTCTTGGCATCCATGATTATGCTTCGTTGTTTGGTGAAAAGAACTTCACGATTGTTGTCACAGAGTTGTGCTACACTGATTAGGTTGTGTTTCAGGCCGTCAATGTAGGCTACTTTCTTGATGGTGAAGTGACCATTTGTTATGTTTCCATAACCTTTGATTCTTGCAGTCATGTTATTTCCAAAAGTAACATCTTGTTTGGATTCTGTGGGTTTGAAGTCTCGTAGAAAGCTCTGGTTTCCTGTCATATGCTTGGAGCAGCCACTATCGATATACCATGTGCCATCCTTGGGCTCTTCAACACAAAGTGCCTGCAATTAGACAGAAAGTTTAGGTACCCAAACCATGGTGGGTCCTGATTTGTTAATGGTTTTTGATAATTTGGAATCATTGTAGTATTTGTTGATTGGACGGAATGGTTGAGGTTTAAGTTGATTTATTAGATTTCCCCAAAGTGAGATTTGTTTTTGAAAACCTGTCATTTGAAATGATTTCTGATTTTGTGAAAAGTATCCTATATGTGAAGTTCTGTTTGATAACCTTTCTTTGTATCTGGGATTTTGATGATTTTGAAAAACATCATGATGATGGAATGGAATTTGGTGAAATGATGGATTCTGAAAGTTCTTTGAGAGATTGAAGTTTATCTCTTGAAAGCGATTTTGAATTGGTTTTTGAAAAGGTTTTTTTTTTTGGATTAAAGGTTTGTTTTTGTGGCACAGAGACTGGTTTCAAAGGTTTCTCTTGGGTTTCTTTGAAAACAATGGGCTTGCTTTGTTCTTTTAGTTTAAAGACAGCTTGAATTGGTTGTTTATTTGTCTGCTGTTTCTTTGAATACTTTTGTCCCAGACTGTTCTTTCTAATAAAGGTTGAGTTTAAAAAGGGAAAGACAGTTGGAGCAGAAGTACTACCATTCTGATGAACATAATTATCTCCATTTAAGAAATTTTCAAGTTTGATTGTGCCATCATTCCTTGTTAGTTTAGTAGATCTCAATTGATGAGTTACTAAACTAGCAGAGTCTGATTCAGATTTTACAACTCTTTTGAATGACTTGTTGAAAAAAGTATCATCTGGGCTACAGTTGATAATTGTTTCATCATCTGAATCGTCCTCATTGGTAGATATGAAAAAATCTGGTAGAGGCGATTTAGAGTTTTCACAAATTGTCCCATTTTTCTTTTCAGTCTTTTCATTTTCAAAGGATTCTCTTCCAATTCCTGGTTTATAATTCGTATCAATTTTACCAGTTCCTAAGTTTTTTGCTTTAGTGAAAATATCATCACTCAATTTTCTAGCAAGATTGATAGAATCCAGTTTTCCTTGATATCTTTGATTTTCGGATTCAAGAAGTTTGATTTGTTTTGAAGAATCATCTAGTTTTAGAATCAAACTAGTGTTTTTGTCAGTTAAATCTTGAATTTTTTGTTTTAACTGAAGGACTTCCTTTTCTAAGGTATCTTTTATTTCAGATGAAATAACAGATTGATTTTTTATTTCTAAGTCCCTTTTTTGTTTTAGAGCTTCATTTAACTATTCTAGGACGTGATTATTTTCTTCTGATTTTCGTTCAATGTCTCTTTCAAGTTTGTCTCTAGTCCTTGTTGATTCTCCAAATCTAAGTTGCAAGGTTTGTAATTCAGATTTGTAGATGTCAGATTTGACTATTGTGTCATGATACAGTCTGAGATCAGCTTTTAGACTGTTCTCAATCTTAGTCATGTGGGACTCAAATGGTGTTCTTGAAAGACCGAGTTCTGAGATCATAGACCATACCTGATCGATGACATATGGAGCTCTTGTGGTTGGTTCATTATCAGCCATGAAGCAGAAGTTTGATTGAGCTGGTTCAGTATCTGTTTCATCATCAGAAGTTGGCCAGTGTTCCACGCTAGGTTCGTGGAATGCCATCAAAGCTTTTTGCTTTGCTTTCTTTTCTTGTTTCTTCAGCTCTTCGGATTTTTGAGCATAGTAAGCAGAGTCTTTGACCTTGACTTTGGCTCGACAATCTCGGGCATAATGATTTAGTCCTTTGCAGTTGTGACAAATGATTACGTCATTATCATCATCGTTATTGTCAGCCTTTTGGCTCTTAACGGGTGGTTTTTCAGGTGCTTGAGTTTGTTTCTGTTGAGATGGTTTTGAATGATTTTGCTGAAACCCAGAACTTTGGTTATTTTGAAAACCATTGTTTTGATTATAAGAGTTGTGATTATTTTGAAATCCACGATTCTGAAAGTTTTGTCCAAAAGTGGATCTTTGTTGAAAATTTGGTCTGAAGTTTGATTGACTATGATGTGGTAAAAATCTTTTGAGATTAGTGTTTGCTACCAAAGCACACAATTGTTGGTAATCAGCTTCATTATTTGGATCAGACAAGTCACAAGAATTACTTAAAAAGGCTTGGTTTTGATTTAAATCAATTTGACTTTGATCAAGAAAATGTGTTTGGTTTTGAGAAGATGTTGACAAAAGAGCAAGTGGTCCTCCAAAAGAAGTAGAAGTTGGTGGGTCAATCGAGGATTCATATGATTGTAATTCTCCGTACAGATTGTACAAAGATTCAGTATGAATTGCTGGATTTCCCTGAATGATTAGTTTTACCATTTTCCAGCGTTCATAAAGGTTGTTTAAAAATTTGAGGTTTACCTCATGCTGTGACTTTTTGATGCCGAAATTATTCATTTTGATGGTAATGAGATTGAACCTGTCATGAGCATCATGGATGGTCTCATGTGAAAACATTTTGAAGTTGTCAAATTCGTTTAAAACAGATGTTTTCTTGTTTCCAATGATTCTCTCATTTCCTTCAAAACAATTTTTCAAAGTTTGCCAAATTTGGTTTGCAGTTAAAAGGATTATATCATTCATTTGGCTTAGAATACTGTGGGGTATTCCAGACACAAGTTCCTTTTTGGCTTGAAGTTCAAGTTTCTTCCTTTCATTAAGTATATCCAAGTTACTCGTAAGAGAGGTCATGTTATCTGGTAGAGATCCGTCTACACATTTCCACACATCTTCACTTATAGAGTTAAGATGAAGATTCATACAACCTACCCATGATTTATATTCTTCAGGAATAAGAATGGGTGCTCGAGTACCTGAACCTATACTGTTAGCAATAGATACAGAATTTATGTTTGAGTAGCTTGCGGAAGACATTTTTTTAATTTTTTTAAATTTTTTTTTGAACAAGTGATATTAAGATGAAATTTTTTAAAGAAAACTTATTGGTGGTTTATAAAAATGCTACGCAAAAGTTTTCAACAAAAATTTCAGACTAAATCACACGAGCTCTGATACCGATTGTTGAAAATACGATAACTGATCTCCACAAATAAGGTTTTAAGCCGATTACTGTGTGACAGATATGTATTTTAGCTATAATATGCGGAATAAATAAGAGTTGCGGAATAAATATAAACTAAAATTAAGTTACTCAAAGCTATAAATAAATAAAATAAAGCGGTAAATTTAAACTAGACAGTATTTAAATAGACAGAAAGCGGTAAATAAAATAAATGTTAGAAGTTAGAGGTTAGATGTAATAAACGCCATTATCAACGATAAAGTGTTTTTACAATAAATAAAAGGTTAGAAGTTAGAAGTTAGAAGTTAGATGTCTCGGTTAAATACAGTCCACATATGTGGTTGTTGTCATGGTTCAATTTGTATGTCTTGGAATTTAGTACAATTGATTTATAAAAGTTTAAATAAATCAATAATGGCACAGGTAAATTATTGGAAAAGAACTTATCGACAGCAGAGGAAGATGGTGTTTTTCTTTGAAGCGTCGAATCTTGTTCCTTGCAGTAGGATGAGGTTTGGTGATTTTTGGTGTTTGGGTAGAATGGATTTTTGAATATTGAGGTTGTGCGGTTTGGTTCTTGTAGAAAGGGTGGTATGCTCGGTTTTTCTTGCTGAAATGGTATTTCTTCGGTTTTGTGTTGGTTTGGACGTGGGTTTGCTTGTGTATGTGTATTGTAGTTGTATTGGTGCTGTATGGGTTTGGTGTCGGGTTTGATAGAGGTTTTGTTTGGTGTAGGGTAGAGGTTGTTTAGAGGTTTGAAGTTTGGTGTCGGGTGGAGGTTTTCGTTTCTTGCGGTTATATGGTTTGGTTCTGGTTGCCAAATTCAGAAATTTGAGTGTCTTCAGGTGTTTGGTCGTGGGTTTCTTTGAGTGTGTATGAGTATTGTTGTGTGTGTTTTTTGAATGGCAAGAGGTGAGCTTCTTATTTATAGTTGCTGAAATACAGGGTTCGCGTCGCGACCATGTGTCTGTCGCGTCGCGAGGGTGCGTAGTGGTGTTGCTTTTGGTCGGCCATTTGTCTGGTTAGTGCATTGTGTTGGTAGTCTCGCGATCAAGAAGTTGGTATTGTCGCGTTTGGGGCTTCGCGTCGCGACCAGGGTTTCCGTCGCGTCGCGATTGCTGTAGCATATGGATTCTTCTGTCTTGCTTCTCTTCACGTCGCGACACATGTGTCTGTCGCGTCGTGATTGCTACATCTGGGTGATATTTTTGCTCTTTGGTTCATAGCATCACTTCCTCAGGTTTGGTTGTTTTCTCAAAGTTTCTTGGGTCTTGATTCATTCTTGTTTTTTATCTCGAATTCACGCAACCTGAAATAAACTGATAATACTTGTCAGATTAAATAAAAACAATTCATCTTATTTCAGTGATGGTCACATACAAAAATATTTTTCAACAATATGAAAACTAGAAAATCCTAATAACATCATTTGCAACATTCAAAAACCCTAATCCATCATATGAAAACTAGAAAACCCTAATAACATCATTTGTAACATTCAAAAACCCTAATCCATCATATGAAAACAAGAAAACCCTAACAACATCATTTGCAACATTAAAATACCCTAATCCATCAAATGAAAACTAGAAAACCCGAATCCATCATATGAAAACAAGAAAAACCTAATAACAACATTTACAACATTCAAAAACCCTAATCCATCATACGAATACTAGAAAACCCTAATAACATAATTTGCAACATTCAAAAACCCTAATCCATCATAAGAGAACTAGAAAACCCTAATAACATCATTTGCAACATTCAAAAACCCTAATCCATCATATGAAAATAAGAAAACCCTAATCTATCATATGAAAACTGGAAACCCTAATAACATCATTTACAACATTCAAAAACCCTAATCCATCATATGAAAACTAGAAAACCCTAATAACATCATTTGCAACATTTAAAAACCCTAATCCATCATACGAATACTAGAAAACCCTAATAACATAATCTGCAACATTCAAAAACCCTAATACATCATACGAAAGCTAGAAAACCCTAATAACATCATTTGCAACATTCAAAAAGTCTAATCCATCATATGAAAACTAGAAAACCCGAATCCATCATATGAAAACTAGAAAACCCTAATCCATCATACAAAAACTAGAAAACCCTAATAACATCATTTGCAACATTCAAAAACCCTAATAAATCATATGAAAACTAGAAAACCCTAATCCATCATATGAAAACTAGAAAACCCTAATCCATCATCTGAAAACTAGAAATCCCTAATAACATCATTTGCAACATTCAAAAACCTTAATCCATCATATGAAAACTAGAAAACCCTAATAACATCATTTGCAACATTCAAAAACCGTAATCCATCATATGAAAACTAAAAAACTGTAATAACATCATTTGCAACATTCAAAAACCCTAATATCATATAAAAACTATAAAACCTTAACCCATCATATGAAAACTAGAAAACCCTAATCAATCATATGAAAATTAGAAAACCCTAACAACATCATTTGCAACAACCAAAAACCCAAATCCATCATATGCAACTTTCAAAAACCTAATCCATCATATGAAAACTAGAAAACTCTAATCCATCATATGAAAACTAGAAAACCCTAATAACGTCATTTGCAACATTCAAAAACCTTAATCCATCATATGGAAACTTGAAAACCCTAATAACATCATTTGCAACATTCAAAAACCATAATCCTTCATATGAAAACTAGAAAACCCTAATAACATCATTTGCAACATTCAAAAATCCCAATCCATTATATGAAAACTAGATAACCCTAATCCATCATATGAAAACTAGAAAACCCTAATCCATCATATGAGAACTAGAAAACCCTAATCCATCATATGAAAACTAGAAAACGCTAATCCATCATATGAAAACTAGAAATCCCTAATGACATCATTTGCAACATTCAAAAACCCTAATCCATTATATGAAAACTAGAAAACCCTAATCCATCATATGAAAACTAGAAACCCCTAATAACATCATTTACAACATTCAAAAACCCTAATCCGTTATATGAAAACAAGAAAACCCTAATAACATCATTTACAACATTCAAAAACCCTAATCCATCATATGAAAACTAGAAAATCCTAATAACATCATTTGCAACATTCAAAAACCCTAATCCATCATATGAAAATTAGAAAACCCTAATAACATCATTTGCAACATTCAAAAACCCTAATCCATCATATGAAAACTAGAAAACCCTAATAACATCATTTGCAACATTCAAAAACTCTAATACATCATATGAAAACTAGAAAACCCTAATAACATCATTTGCAACTTTCAAAAACCCTAATCCATCATATGAAAACTAGAAAACCCTAATAACATCCTTTGCAACATTCAAAAACCTTAATGCATCATATGAAAACAAGAAAACCCTAATCCATCATATGAAAACTAGAAAACCCTAATAACATCATTTGCAACATTCAAAAACCCTAATCCGTCATATGAAAACTAGAAAATCCTAATAACATCATTTGCAACATTCAAAAACCCTAATCTATCATATGAAAACTAGAAGACCCTAATAACGTCATTTGCAACATTCAAAACCCTAATCCGTCATATGAAAACTAGAAAACCCTAATAACATCATTTGCAACAGTCAAAAACCCTAATCCATCATATGAAAACTAGAAAACCCTAGTAACATCATTTGCAACATTCAAAAACCCTAATCCATCATATGAAAACTGGAAAACCGTAATAACATCATTTGCAACATTCAAAAATCCTAATCCATCATATGTAAACAAGAAAACCCTAATAACATCATTTGCAACATTAAAATACCTGAATCCATCAAATGAAAACTAGAAAACCCAAATCCGTCATATGAAAGCTAGAAAACCCTAATAACATCATTTGCAACATTCAAAAACCCTAATCCATCATATGAAAACTAGAAAACCCTAATCCATCATAAGAAAACTACAAAAACCCTAATAACATCATTTGCAACATTCAAAAACCCTAATCCATCATATGAAAACTAGAAAACCCTAATCCATCATATGAAAACTAGAAAACCCTAATAACATCATTTGCAACATTCAAAAACCCTAATCCGTCATATGAAAACTAGAAAATCCTAATAACATCATTTGCAACATTCAAAAACTCTTCGGTTAAACTCATATGTGACTCTCTTGAGGAATTCTCTGGGGTTTTTGGCCTCCATCCCAACATTGCGAAGAGTGAAGCTTTCTATTGTAATGTTGGTGAGAGGACCAGGGGTGCCATTGATCTTATTGTTAAGTTTCCGGAGGGCTCTTTTCCTGTTCGATACCTTGGCGTTCCTCTCATTACCACGAAGACTGTAAAGGACTTGTTGATAAAGTCAAATGCAGGATTAATGACTGGAAAAACAAGTCTCTTTCCTTTGCTGGTCGTCTCCAGCTGATCCGAGGTAAAGCTAAAGTCTCCTGGAAAAACAAGTCTCTAATAACATCATTTTCAACATTCAAAAACTCTAATCCATCATATGAAAACTAGAAAACCCTAATAACATCATTTGCAACATCCAAAAACCCTAATCTATCATATGAAAACTAGAAAACCCTAATCCATCATATGCAACATTCAAAAACCCTAATCCATCATATGAAAACTAGAAAACCCTAATCCATCATATGAAAACTAGAAAACCCTAATAACATCATTTGCAACATTCAAAAACCTTAATCCATCATATGGAAACTTGAAAACCCTAATAACATCATTTGCTACATTCAAAAACCCTAATCCTTCATATGAAAACTATAAAACCCTAATAAATCATTTGCAACATTCAAAAATCCCAATCCATTTTATAAAAACTAGAAAACCCTAATCCATCATATGAAAACTAGAAAACCCTAATCCATCATATGAAAACTAGAAAACCCTAATAACATCATTTGCAACATTCAAAAACCTTAATCCATCATATGAAAACTAGACAACCCTAATTACATCATTTGCAACATTCAAAAACCCTAATCCATCATATGAAAACTAGAAAACCCTAATCCATCATATGAAAACTAGAAAACCCTAATAACATCATTTGCAACATTCAAAAACCCTAATCCGTCATATGAAAACTAGAAAATCCTAATAACATGATTTGCAGCATTCAAAAACCCTAATCCATCATATGAAAACTAGAAAACCCTAATAACATCATTTGTAACATTCAAAAACCCTAATCCATCATATGAAAACAAGAAAACCCTAATAAGATCATTTACAACATTAAAATACCCTAATCCATCAAATGAAAACTAGAAAACTCGAATCCATCATAAGAGAACAAGATAACCCTAATAACAACATTTACAACATTCAAAAACCTAATCCATCATATGAAAGCTAGAAAACCCTAATCCATCATTCAAAAACTAGAAAAACCTAATAACAGCATTTGCAACATTCAAAGACCCTAATTAATGATATGAAAACTAGAAAACCCTAATCCATCATATGAAAACTAGAAAACCCTAATCCATCATCTGAAAACTAGAAAACCCTAATAACATCATTTGCAACATTCAAAAACCCTAATCCATCATAAGAAAACTAGAAAACCCAAATAACATCATTTGCAACATTCAAAAACCCTAATCCATCATATGAAAACTAGAAAACCCTAATCCATCATATGAAAACTAGAAAACCCTAATAACATCATTTGCAACATCCAAAAACCCTAATCTATCATATGAAAACTAGAAAACCCTAATCCATCATATGCAACATTCAAAAACTCTAATCCATCATATGAAAACTAGAAAACCCTAATCCATCATATGAAAACTAGAAAACCCTAATAACATCATTTGCAACATTCAAAAACCTTAATCCATCATATGGAAACTTGAAAACCCTAATAACATCATTTGCTACATTCAAAAACCCTAAACCTTCATATGAAAACTATAAAACCCTAATAACATCATTTGCAACATTCAAAAATCCCAATCCATTTTATAAAAACTAGAAAACCCTAATCCATCATATGAAAACTAGAAAACCCTAATCCATCATATGAAAACTAGAAAACCCTAATAACATCATTTGCAACATTCAAAAACCCTAATCCATCATATGAAAACTAGACAACCCTAATTACATCATTTGCAACATTCAAAAACCCTAATCCATCATATGAAAACTAGAAAACCCTAATTACATCACTTGTAACATTCAAAAACCCTAATCTATCATATGAAAACAAGAAAACCATAATAACATCATTTGCAACATTAAAATACCCTAATCCATCAAATGAAAACTAGAAAACCCGAATCCATCATATGAAAACAAGAAAACCCTAATAACAACATTTGCAACATTCAAAAACCTAATCCATTATACGAAAATTAGAAAACCCTAATCCATCATACAAAAACTAGAAAACCCTAATAACATCATTTGCAACATTCAAAAACCCTAATTAATCATATGAAAACTAAAAAACCCTAATCCATCATATGAAAACTAGAAAACCATAATCCATCATCTGAAAACTAGAAAACCCTAATAGCATCATTTGCAACATTCAAAAACCCTACTCCATCATATGAAAACTAGAAAACCCAAATAACATCATTTGCAACAGTCAAAAACCCTAATCCATCATATGAAAACTAGAAAACCCTAGTAACATCATTTGCAACATTCAAAAACTCTAATCCATCATATGAAAACTAGAAAACCCTAATAACATCATTTGCAACATTCAAAAACCATAATCCATCATATGAAAACAAGAAAACCCTAATAACATCATTTGCAACATTAAAATACTCTAATCCATGAAATGAAAACTAGAAAACCCGAATCCATCATATGAAAACTAGAAAAACCTAATAACGTCATTTGCAACATTCAAAAACCCTAATCCATCATATGAAAACTAGAAAACCCTAATCCATCATACGAAAACTAGAAAACCCTAATAACATCATTTGCAACATTCAAAAACCCTAATCCATCATATGAAAACTTGAAAACCCTAATCCATCATATGAAAACTAGAAAACCCTAATTACATCATTTGCAACATTCAAAAACCCTAATCCGTCATATGAAAACTAGAAAATCCTAATAACTTCATTTGCAACACTCAAAAACCCTAATCCATCATATGAAAACTAGAAAACCCTAATTACATCATTTGTAACACTCAAAAACCCGAATCCATCATATGAGAACAAGAAAACCCTAATAACAACATTTGCAACATTCAAAAACCTAATCCATCATATGAAAACTAGAAAACCCTAATCTATAATACAAAAACTAGAAAACCCTAATAACAGCATTTGCAACATTCAAAAACCCTAATTAATCATATGAAAACTCGAAAACCCTAATCCATCATATGAAAACTAGAAAACCCTAATCCATCATATGAAAACTAGAAAACCCTAACCCATCATATGAAAACTAGAAAACCATAATCCATCATATGAAAACTAGAAACCCTGATAACATCATTTGCAACATCCTAAAACCCTAATCTATCATATGAAAACTAGAAAACCCTAATCCATCATATGCAACATTCAAAAACCCTAATCCATAATATGAAAACTAGAAAACCCTAATCCATCATATGAAAATTAGAAAACCCTAATAACGTCATTTGCAACATTCAAAAACCTTAATCCATCATATGTAAACTTGAAAACCCTAATAACATCATTTGCAACATTCAAAAACCCTAATCCTTCATATGAAAACTAGAAAACCCTAATAACATCATTTGCAACATTAAAAAATCCCAATCCATTATATGAAAACTAGAAAACCCTAATCCATCATATGAAAACTAGAAAACCCTAATCCATCATATGAAAACTAGAAAACCCTAATAACATCATTTGCAACATTCAAAAACCCTAATCCATCATATGAAAACAAGAAAACCGTTATCCATCATATGAAAACTGGAAAACCCTAATAACATCATTTATAACATTCAGAAACCCTAATCCATCATATGAAAACTAGAAAACCCTAAGCCATCATATGAAAACTAGAAAACCCTAATCCATCATATGAAAACTAGAAAACCCTAATAACATCATTTGCAACATTCAAAAACCCTAATCCATCATATGAAAATAAGAAAACCCTAATCCATCATATGAAAACTAGAAAACCCTAATAACATCATTTGCAACATTCAAAAACCCTAATCCGTCATATGAAAACTAGAAAATCCTAATAACATCATTTGCAACATTCAAAAACCCAAACCCATCATATGAAAACTAGAAAACCCTAATAACATCATTTGCAACATTCAAAAACCCTAATCTGTCATATGAAAACTAGAAAACCCTAATAACATCATTTGCAACAGTCAAAAACCCTAATCCATCATATGAAAACTAGAAAACCCTAGTAAAATCATTTGCAACATTCAAAAACCCTAATCCATCATATGAAAACTAGAAAACCCTAATAACATCATTTGCAACATTCAAGAACCCTAATCCATCATATGAAAACAAGAAAACCCAAATAACATCATTTGCAACATTAAAATACCCTAATCCATCAAATGAAAACTAGAAAACCCGAATCGATCATATGAAAACTAGAAAACCCTAATAACATCATTTGCAACTTTCAAAAACCCTAATCCATCATATGAAAACTAGAAAACCCTAATCCATCATACGAAAACTAGAAAACCCTAATAACATCATTTGCAACATTCAAAAACCCTAATCCATCATATGAAAACTAGAAAACCCTAATCCATCATATTAAAACTAGAAAACCCTAATAACATCATTTGCAACATTCAGAACCCCTAATCCGTCATATGAAAACTAGAAAATCCTAATAACATCATTTGCAACATTCAAAAACCCTAATCCATCATATGAAAACTAGAAAACCCTACTAACATCATTTGTAACATTCAAAAACCCTAATCCATCATATGAAAACAAGAAAACCCTAACAACATCATTTGCAACATTAAAATACCCTAATCCATCAAATGAAAACTAGAATACCCGAATCCATCATATGAAAACAAGAAAACCCCAATAACAACATTTGCGACATTCAAAAACCTAATCCATCATATGAAAACTAGAAAACCCTAATTCATCATACAAAAACTAGAAAACCCTAATTCATCATACAAAAATTATCGAATTTTCAAAAAAACAAAAAGATCGTATCATGCGGTCGTGAATAGTATTAAGGATGATATCCGTTGTAGACTGCTGAGTACTTCTATGAAACCTTGTACTAATGTTAATTTGGCTAAAATGATATGGACCATCCCTTAACAAATCTCCTTCTCCTTTTTGCTTCTATATTTCTCTTATTGTATGGTTTGTTTTTTGCAGGATGTTTTCTTTTATGTTATTGTTATGTTTCTGTTTCCATGTACTGTTTTTGGTATCTAGTTTAGCTCTGTTTTATGTTATTGTTATGTTTCTGTTTCCATGTTATGTTTCTGTTTCCATGTACTGTTTTTGGTATCTATGTTTCTGTTCTTTCCTTTGGTGGGGTGTCCCCAGCCTCTTATTGTATTTATTCTTTTTATTAATAAAATTTGCCAGAGGTACCGTCCTCTTTACCCAAAAAAAAAAAACTAGAAAACCCAAATAACATCATTTGCAACATTCAAAAACCCTAATTAATCATATGAAAACTAGAAAACCCTAATCCATCATATGAAAACTAGAAAACCATAATCCATCATCTGAAAACTAGAAAAACCTAATAACATGATTTGCAACATTCAAAAACCCTAATCCATCATATGAAAACTAGAAAACCCAAATAACATCATTTGCAACAGTCAAAAACCCTAATCCATCATATGAAAACTAGAAAACCCTAGTAACATCATTTGCAACATTCAAAAACCCTAATCCATCATATGAAAACTAAAAAACCCTAATAACATCATTTGCAACATTAAAATACCCTAATCCATCAAATGAAAACTAGAAAACCCGAATCCATCATATGAAAACTAGAAAACCCTAATAACATCATTTGCAACATTCAAAAATCCTAATCCATCATATGAAAACTAGAAAACCCTAATCCATCATACGAAAACTAGAAAACCATAATAACATCATTTGCAACATTCAAAAACCCTAATCCATCATATGAAAACTAGAAAACCCTAATCCATCATATGAAAACTAGAAAACCCTAATAACATCATTTGCAACATTCAAAAACCCTAATCCATCATATGAAAACTAGAAAACCCTAATAACATCATTTGTAACATTCAAAAACCCTAATCCATCATATGAAAACAAGAAAACCCTAATAAGATCATTTACAACATTAAAATACCCTAATCCATCAAATGAAAACTAGAAAACCCGAATCCATCATAAGAGAACAAGATAACCCTAATAACAACATTTACAACATTCAAAAACCTAATCCATCATATGAAAGCTAGAAAACCCTAATCCATCATATGAAAACTAGAAAACCCTAATCCATCATCTGAAAACTAGAAAACCCTAATAACATCATTTGCAACATTCAAAAACCCTAATCCATCATATGAAAACTAGAAAACCCAAATAACATCATTTGCAACATTCAAAAACCCTAATCCATCATATGAAAACTAGAAAACCCTAACCCATCATATGAAAACTAGAAAACCCTAATCCATCATATGAAAACTAGAAAACCCTAATAACATCATTTGCAACATCCAAAAACCCTAATCTATCATATGAAAACTAGAAAACCCTAATCCGTCATATGCAACATTCAAAAACCCTAATCCATCATATGAAAACTAGAAAACCCTAATCTATCATATGAAAACTAGAAAACCCTAATAACATCATTTGCAATATTCAAAAACCTTAATCCATCATATGGAAACTTGAAAACCCTAATAACATCATTTGCTACATTCAAAAACCCTAATCCTTCATATGAAAACTAGAAAACCCTAACAACATCATTTGCAACATTCAAAAATCCCAATCCATTTTATAAAAACTAGAAAACCCTAATCGATCATATGAAAACTAGAAAACTCTAATCCATCATATGAAAACTAGAAAACCCTAATAACATCATTTGCAACATTCAAAAACCCTAATCCATCATATGAAAACTAGACAACCCTAACCCATCATATGAAAACTACAAAACCCTAATCCATCATATGAAAACTAGAAAACCCTAATAACATCATTTGCAACATCCAAAACCCTAATCTATCATATGAAAACTAGAAAACCCTAATCCATCATATGCAACACTCAAAAACCCTAATCCATCATATGAAAACTAGAAAACCCTAATCCATCATATGAAAACTAGAAAACCCTAATAACATCATTTGCCACATTCAAAAACCTTAATCCATCATATGGAAACTTGAAAACCCTAATAACATCATTTGCGACATTCAAAAACCCTAATCCTTCATATGAAAACTAGAAAACCCTAATAACATCATTTGCAACATTCAAAAATCCCAATCCATTATATGAAAACTAGAAAACCCTAATCCATCATATGAAAACTAGAAAACACTTATCCATCATATGAAAACTAGAAAACCCTAATAACATCATTTGCAACATTCAAAAACCCTAATCCATCATATGAAAACTAGAAAACCCTAATCCATCATATGAAAACTAGAAAACCCTAATAACATCATTTGCAACATTCAAAAACCCTAATCCATCATATGAAAACTAGAAAACCCTAACCCATCATATGAAAACTAGAAAACCCTAATCCATCATATGAAAACTAGAAAACCCTAATAACATCATTTGGAACATCCAAAAACCCTAATCCATCATATGAAAACTAGAAAACCCTAACCCATCATATGAAAACTAGAAAACCCTAATCCATCATATGAAAACTAGAAAACCCTAATAACATCATTTGTAACATTCAAAAACCCTAATCCATCATATGAAGACAAGAAAACCCTAATAAGATCATTTACAACATTAATATACCCTAATCCATCAAATGAAAACTAGAAAACCCGAATCCATCATAAGAGAACAAGATAACCCTAATTACAACATTTACAACATTCAAAAACCTAATCCATCATATGAAAGCTAGAAAACCCTAATCCATCATTCAAAAACTAGAAAACCCTAATAACAGCATTTGCAACATTCAAAAACCCTAATTAATGATATGAAAACTAGAAAACCCTAATCCATCATATGAAAACTAGAAAACCCTAATCCATCATCTGAAAACTACAAAACCCTAATAACATCATTTGCAACATTAAAAAACGCTAATCCATCATATGAAAACTAGACAACCCTAACCCATCATATGAAAACTAGAAAACCCTAATCCATCATATGAAAACTAGAAAACCCTAATAACATCATTTGCAACATCCAAAAACCCTAATATATCATATGAAAACTAGAAAACCCTAATCCATCATATGCAACATTCAAAAACCCTAATCCATCATATGAAAACTAGAAAACCCTAATCCATCATATGAAAACTAGAAAACCCTAATAACATCATTTGCCACATTCAAAAACCTTAATCCATCATATGGAAACTTGAAAACCCTAATAACATCATTTGCTACATTCGAAAACCCTAATCCTTCATATGAAAACTAGAAAACCCTAATAACATCATTTGCAACATTCAAAAATCCCAATCCATTATATGAAAACTAGAAAACCCTAATCCATCATATGAAAACTAGAAAACACTTATCCATCATATGAAAACTAGAAAACCCAAATAACATCATTTGCAACATTCAAAAACCCTAATCCATCATATGAAAACAAGAAAACCGTTATCCATCATACGAAAACTGGAAAACCCTAATAAAATTATTTACAACATTCTGAAACCCTAATCCATCATATGAAAACTAAAAAACCCTAAGCCATCATATGAAAACTAGAAAACCCTAATCCATCATATGAAAACTTGCAAACCCTAATAACATCATTTGCAGCATTCAAAAGCCCTAATCCATCATACGAATACTAGAAAACCCGAATAACATAATTTGCAACATTCAAAAACCCTAATCCATCATATGAAAACTAGAAAACCCTAATCCATAGTATGAAAACTAGAAAACCCTAATAACATCATTTGCAACATTCAAAAACCCTAATCCATAATATGAATACTAAAAAACCCTAAGCCATCATATGAAAACTAGAAAACCCTCTCTAAGCAAAAAAACCCTCTCTAAGCAAGCTATACGATTTTATGCAATCTTTTAAATTTTTGTATCTTAATTTTAATTATGGTTGGTGTTTCACCACCCATAATTCCTGGTTCTGATCAATCTTTGGATAATGAAAATGTTTTACAAAATCATAAACTTATACTTTCTGAAAATGGTCTTATAGATCATGAAACTACTTTGAATCTGGTTGAAAAAAGATTAAAAAATATTAAAACAAAACAACCATATTTCTTCAAGCAACTTGATAGAGCCATACAAAAAAATAAATCTGTTATAAACCATAAACTTTTTACAGATTTAAATGCTACAAATGAAATATATCTTCATTCTCAAAATATTCCCAAAAAATATAAACATTATGGTGTGAATGATAAACAAGCAGCAGCAGAAGATATTGGTGAAGATGATGATCTAGATGGCGAATCTCAACTCAATGGAGTCCGTGAAACTCATGTTACAAACATAATGAACACCAATGAATCTTCATTCAAGGGAGTCTGTGAACCTCACGAACCAAATATCAGGAAAATGTCATACATTGAAGACTAACATAAAGGTGATGGAGTACAATTCCCTACGGCTTCCTCTTGCATCAATGAAGGTGGTACTCTATCGGTCTTGGCAGATGGTGTCCACTTCAATTCAACCATCGGTTTTGCTGGTAATCACACGTTGAAGTCGCATCAAGCAGCGGGTTTGAAGAATGGGGAAGAAATTGACGTTCAGCCTATGCTAGTTCAACGTGAAGATCAAGATAAAGATCAAGATGCAAACTTGATGAACACCAAAGGGCACGAGGGAGTTGCTGCATCCCATGCTGAACGTGTGCTACATGCTCCAACGGTCATGATTCCTCAAATGTCCACAACGGTCACGAATGCTACAAGTTCATTTGCTGAAGGTATGAAGCTTGACCAATCTATTGTTAATTCTTCCTTTATGAATGTAGAAGGTGGGTTAATTGATAAACTAGTGGGGAATGTGGGAGACATCAATCATAACAATAGGCTAGTGGGAGACAAGGACAAACTAGTGGGAGACAAGGACAAGCAAGCCTCACATGCTACCCATCCCTTTGTAGAAAAGCCGAGATGCTCAATTCATTTTGCGGAACCTAATGTGCCGAGGATTGTAGGAAATGTGGGACATAGCAATGATAATACTAGGATAGTGGGAGACAAGGAGACACTTGACTCACTTGATACCCCTTTTGACTTGCCTTTTCCCTCTTTGAAATTGCCGTATTCTTCTTCTATACGTGCGGATCTTAATGTGCCAACTAGTCAATGTGTTACCAACATTTTGGATCATCTTCCATCTCTTTTGGGCCTCCCTAAAAGAAAATCCCATTTGGGCTACCAAAAACAAACATATTTTCCTTATAGACATAAAAACATTAAGCCCAACAAGTATAATAAAACTAATTGGGCTAACAAAAATAATCCTTTTTATACTAAAAACTATGAAATTCAAAAAACGGATAATCATATTCATGTTAATTCTAGCTTGTGTAATGAAGGCGAAGTTGTTCATTTAAATAATTCCAACAAGCATGATAAGATTAATGGTAACTTGGAAGTAAAAGACTTAAATTACAACGCTTGGTCTAATAAATTACCTATGCTAGTTAACTCTCAAGCTAACATTTTAAGTGGTCCTAAAAAACACTCTAGCGACAAGTTTCGTTTCATTCCTAATCTAAGTAATGATGTTGATGTGCCAGTAGACATCCCGATCAATGTTGTTAATAAGATATGTGAGACTCATGCTCGAACCATATGTGGTTATTTCGTGGGACGTAAAATGAATTATTCTGATGTTCGTTATCTTGCATCTAAGATGTGGTCCCAACATGGTTTGGAAGATGTTCTATTAAATGGTAACGGTGTCTATCTCTTTAAATTCAACAATGACCAGGGTCTAAAACATGTTATCACCCATGGACCTTGGACATTTAGGAGTACCCCCATTGTTATGCAAAAATGGAGACCCGGACTTAGCATTCATAGAAACAACCATGACAACCTTCCTTTATGGATTAAAATACATGACATCCCTTATGAGAATTGGAGTGAGGAAGGATTAAGTCACATTGCTTCTAAAATTGGTAAACCTCTTGCTATGGACTCTTATACAGCTAACATGTGTACTTATGCTGTGGGTAAGGCGGTCTATGCACGTGTCCTTTTAGAGGTCCCTACTCGTCCCTCATGGGTGGACAAAATTAACATCCGTATCCCAGATCCTGAAACACTTGACTTTTCTTCCCATACGCTTAGAGTTAAGTATGAATGGAAACCACCTATGTGCTCTCATTGTAAGGTGTTTGGTCATGAAACACATGTTTGTATGCAAGTTATTACTAAAACTAATGCTCCTTCTAATGCTAATCATATGGATACTTCTACCATTAATGCTACTTCTATTATAGATAATAGTGAGGATTTTACTATGGTTTCAAATAAGAAAAATTCTTCAAAACATGTTTTTACTAAAGACAATAAATATAATGAATCTTCTAAAAGCAATACTAGTAGAAAATACCAAAACAATAACCAAGATAATTTTCTTTCAAAAAATAAATTTTTTTTTTAAAAACTAGTAGAAATAATAAACGGTTTGAGAAAGTTTCGGTTCATTTTAATAATTGTCCCCCTTTATCCACTAATCCCCCTAATCCCCCAATGAAGGATATGTCTGCTACTGTTGGATTCCCTAGCCCTATCATTCATATTTCTTCCTCCCAGCCCATTTATCAATCTAAATCCTCCACCCCTTTATTCAACGCCTTCTCCATTCTAGAGGCTTGTTCCTCTGACGTCACAGATATCCCCTCTACTTCTGTCCCCCTGCCCCATCCTAGTGCGCCTCCCCATTCTAGTCCTGATGATTTTGATCCTGATGCTGATGACCTTATCGTAGAGGATAGTATTGAGGTTGATTCTGATGATGGTGACACAGCCCAGTTCATTGTTAATGTGTCTGGATCCTATAATGATCACCCTATGATAGCTCCGGTGTCCGAGCAGATGGACTCCACCCCCCTTAAAGTTTCCATATGACGCACATCGCTGCATGGAATACTCGCGGTCTTTGTAAGCCTTCTCATCAGAAGGCTCTGAGAGATCTTATACGCGATCAAAATCTTCATATTTGTGCTTCTCTTGAGACTCGGGCTTCTTTCCCTAACCTCCCTCTTATCTGTAGCCGTACTTTTGGTTCCTGGTCTTGGTCATCCAACGGTCTCTTTTCCCCAAGAGGGACTAGAATTGTTGTTGCTTGGGATCCGCTTGCCATTGATATGATGCTTATCGACTTAAATGATCAGGTTATGCATTTCAAAGTTAATATTCGTGATTCTAATAAATCTTTTTTCTGCTCTTTTGTCTATGCTCATAATGATCACATGATCCGTCGCTCTCTCTGGCATTCTCTTGCGGTCCATAAAAATATGGTCAGAGATACCGCTTGGATTATTTTAGGTGATTTCAATGTTGCTCTTGATATTAAAGATAGCACCTCTAGGTCGTCGGGGCTTTCTCGTGCCATGGAGGACTTCAGGGACTGTGTCAATCTGATGGAAATGGAGGATCTTAACTATAAAGGTCTCTTCTACACATGGACCAAATCTCCTAATGTTTCGGGGGGCATCCTCAAGAAGATCGATCGTGTCATGGGAAATACTCAATTTGTTGCTTCTTTCCCTTCCTCTACTGTTAAATTTCTCCCTTAAAGTTCGTCCGATCATACTCCTGCTGTGCTTTCTCTCCCACATCGTGCCCCTTTCCAACCTAAACCTTTCAAGTTCCCTAATTTCTTAACTTATAAGAATGATTTCAAGCAGATTGTTGCCTCTTCTTGGAACCCCAATATCACTGGATATCAGATGTATAAGGTTTTCAAAAACCTTAAAAGTCTGAAAGTGCCTATACGTAAAATGCTTTGAAACCAGGGAAACCTCTTTTCTAAGGTTATCTCTCTTCGTAATGAGCTTGATAGAGTTCAGATTGCTTTGGATCGGGATCCTTTCAATAAGGATCTTCGTGAAGAACAATGCAGGTATCTCCTCGCTTATAACGAGGCTAGCCTGGATGAAGAGAGGTTCCTAAAACAAAAGGCTAAGGTTAACTGGCTGCGGGAGGGTGATAAAAATTCGGCTTTTTTCCACAAAGCGGTTAAAAGCCGTAAATCTTGCAATCGTATTAATTCTATCCAGGATGCTCAAGGTAACTGGATCTCGGGAAATGATCTTCCTAATCTGTTTGTTTCTCACTTTCAAGCCTTCTTGGGTTCTGCCCAGCCTTCCACTGCTATTGGTGATCCTTCTTCCCTCTTCTCTAATAAGCTCTCCCCCCTCCAGTCTGCTGCCATGCTTACTCCTGTTACTGACGTGGAGATTAAGTGTGTCCTGTTCCAGATGGGTGATGATAAAGCTCCTGGTTCTGATGGTTTCTCTGCTAAGTTCTTCAAGTCTGCTTGGGATATTGTGGGTCCTGATTTCTGTATGGCGGTTAAAGAATTCTTCTATTCTGGAAAACTTCTTAAGTCTTTCAACAGCACCATCCTTGCGCTCATCCCTAAAGTTGATTCCCCTTCCAAAGTCACTGATTTCCTCCCTATAGCTTGTTGTAACGTTCTTTACAAATGTATCAGCAAGATTATTGCGGATCGTATCAAAAACCATCTTTCTTCTCTGGTTGATGAAAACCAGTCTGCTTTCATCCCTGGTCGTTTGATTACCGACAACGTCCTTCTTGTCCATGAACTCATGCGTGATTATCATCGTCATCGTGGTCCTCCTAGGTGTGCTTTTAAGGTTGATATTCAAAAATCATACGACACAGTTGACTGGTCGTTTCTTCGGACCATCTTGTTTGGGTTTGGTTTCCCTGATCGTATGATTGACTGGATCATGACATGTGTTTCAACGGTTGCTTACTCTGTGAGTATCAATGGGAATACTCACGGATATTTTGATGGTAAAAGGGGCCTTCGACAGGGTGACCCCCTTTCTCCTTATCTCTTCACTCTTGTCATGGAAGTGCTTAACCTTATGATCAAGAGAAAAATCCATGATTCTGACTCTTTTAAATTCCACAGACAATGTGATGATCAAAGTATCACCCATCTCTGCTTTGCCGACGATCTCCTTCTCTTCTGTCATGGTGATAGCTCTTCGGTTAGAATCATCTGTGATTCTCTTGAGGAATTCTCTGGGGTTTCTGGCCTCCATCCAAATATTGCAAAGAGTGAAGCTTTCTACTGTAATGTTGGTGAGAGGACCAGGGCTGCAATTGATCTTATTGTTAAGTTTCCTGAGGGATCTTTCCCTGTTCGATACCTTGGCATTCCTCTCATCACCACGCGTCTTGCCCACGAAGAATGTAAACCCCTTGTTGATAAAGTCAAATGCAGGATTAATGACTGGAAAAACAAGTCTCTTTCCTTTGCTGGTCGTCTCCAGCTCATCCTATCTGTCCTTTCTTCTACACAAATCTATTGGGCTTCTGTTTTTATTCTTCCTAAATCTATATCAAACGATATTGAGAAGATCATGAGAGGTTTCCTCTGGTGCCATGGTGAGTTAAAGCGTGGGAAAGCTAAAGTCTCATGGGAAATTGTATGCCTTCCTAAGAAACATGGTGGTCTTGGCATACGTAACCTTGCTATCTGGAATGTTGCCCTTATGGCTTCCCATGTTTGGAGACTCCTTTCCAAGAAAGAGTCCCTATGGGTTAAGTGGATCCACTCATACCGTTTATGTGGCCGTAACTTTTGGGATGCCCCCAAAAAATACGGTTCTGGATTTGCCTGGCGTAACATCCTGGATATGCGGGATAAGATAAGGGAGTATATAGTTTCCCAGATAGGTGATGGATGCTCTACTTCTGCTTGGTTCGACAACTGGCACCTTGCGGGCCCTCTTTCTAAATTCTTGTCTGTACGTGACATCCATGATGCGGGTTTCACTCCTGATACTAAGGTTGCTGACCTGGTTCTTAACGGATCTTGGGTTCGGCCTCATACTTGGAGAGATTCCCATGGTGCTCTTCTTTCTCATAATCCTCCTACTATTTCCACATCCGTCCCTGATAAAATCCTTTCGAGATCTAGAGACGGTCAACTCTCCCCTTTCTCTGTTCGATCTGTGTGGCAGTCTATTCGCCCCTATCACCAACCGGTCTTTTGGTTTCATCTTGTTTGGTTCTCTCAGAACATCCCCAGACATGCTTTCATTCTTTGGGTTGCTCTTAAAGATCGTCTTAAGACTCATGATAAAATCAAAATTTGGGACACTAATTCCAATCTCATTTGTGCGTTATGCGGGGACTGTCCGGATTCCCTTTCCCATCTCTTCTTTGAATGCTCTTTCACTTCTTTGGTTTGGCATGACCTCCATCATGTCATGAATCTCTCATTCTCCACTGATAGATGGTCTGATATCATTAGTAAACTCAACCCCATTAATAAGAACAAGACCATTTGGTCCATCATTAGAAGACTTGTTTTTGCTGGAGCGGTCTACCACATCTGGCGGGAAAGAAATTTATGCATTTTTACAAAAATAAAAAGATCTCATCATGCTGTCGTGAACATTGTTAAGGATGATATCCGCTGTAGACTGCTGAGTCTTTCTTTGAAAAAATGCACTAATGTTGATTTGGCTAAAAATATTTGGACCCTCCCTTAATTTTCTTCCTCTAAGCTTTCTTTTTTCTCTGCTTGTTTGGGCTTGTATGGTTTATTTGATTTTGCAGGTTGCTCTCCTTTATGTTATTGTTTGCTTATGGTTCCTTCTTTTGTTTTGGTTCCTGGTTTAGCTTGTTGTCCGTTGGGGCCTGTCCCGATGGATTTTCTGTTTTTTAGTGGGGAGTCCCCAGCCTTATATTGTATTTATTCTTTTTATTAATAAAATTTGCCAGAGGCGCCGCCCTCTTTACCCAAAAAAAAACGAGAAAACCCTAATCCATCATATGAAAACTAGAAAACCCTAATAACATCATTTGGAACATTCAAAACCCCTAATCCGTCATATGAAAACTAGAAAACCCTAATAACATCATTTGCAACAGTCAAAAACCCTAATCCATCATATGAAAACTAGAAAACCCTAGTAACATCATTTGCAACATTAAAATACCCTAATGCATCAAATGAAAACTAGAAAACCCGAATGCATCATATGAAAACTAGAAAACCCTAATAACATCATTTGCAACATTCAAAAACCCTAATACATCATATGAAAAGTAGAAAACCCTAATCCATGATACGAAAACTAGAAAACCCTAATAATATCATTTGCAACATTCAAATACCCTAATCCATCATATGAAAACTAAAAACCCAAATAACATCATTTGCCACATTCAAAAACCCTAATCCATCATATGAAAACTAGAAAACCCTAACCCATCATATGAAAACTAGAAAACCCTAATCCATCATATGAAAACTAGAAAACCCTAATAACATCATTTGCAACATTCAAAAACCCTAATCTATCATATGAAAACTAGAAAACCCTAATCCATCATATGCAACATTCAAAAATTCAAAAACCCTAATCCATCATATGAAAACTAGAAAATCCTAATAACATCATTTGCAACATTCAAAAACCTTAATCCATCATATGGAAACTTGAAAACCCTAATAACATCATTTGCTACATTCAAAAACCCTAATCCTTCATATGAAAACTAGAAAACCCTAATAACATTATTTGCAACTTTCAAAAATCCCAATCCATTATATGAAAACTAGAAAACCCTAATCCATCATATGAAAACTAGAAAACCCTAATCCATCATATGAAAACTAGAAAACCCTAACCCATCATATGAAAACTAGAAAACCCTAATCCATCATATGAAAACTAGAAAACCCTAATAACATCATTTGCAACATCCAAAAACCCTAATCTATCATATGAAAACTAGAAAACCCTAATCCATCATATGCAACATTCAAAAACCCTAATCCAACATATGAAAACTACAAAACCCTAATCCATCATATGAAAACAAGAAAACCCTAATAACATCATTTGCAACATTCAAAAACCTTAATCCATCATATGGAAACTTGAAATCCCTAATAACATCAGTTGCAACATTTAAAAACCCTAATCCTTCATATGAAAACTAGAAAACCCTAATAACATCATTTGCAACATTCAAAAATCCCAATCCATTATATGAAAACTAAAAAACCCTAATCCATCATATGAAAACTAGAAAACACTAATCCATCATATGAAAACTAGAAAAACCTAATAACATCATTTGCAACATTCAAAAACCCTAATCCATCATATGAAAACAAGAAAACCGTTATCCATCATATGAAAACTGGAAAACCTTAATAAAATCATTTACAACATTCTGAAACCCTAATCCATCATATGAAAATTAAAAAACCCTAAGCCATCATATGAAAACTAGAAAACCCTAATCCATCATATGAAAACTAAAAAACCCTAATAACATCATTTGCAGCATTCAAAAACCCTAATCCATCATACGAATACTAGAAAACCCGAATAACATAATTTGCAACATTCAAAAACCCTAATCCATCATATGAAAACTAGAAAACCCTAATCCATAGTATGAAAACTAGAAAACCCTAATAACATCATTTGCAACATTCAAAAACCCTAATCCATCATATGAATACTAACAAACCCTAAGCCATCATATGAAAACTAGAAAACCCTAATCCATCATATGAAAACTAGAAAACCCTAATAACATCATTTGCAACATTCAAAAACCCTAATCCGTCATACGAAAACTAGAAAACCCTAATAACATCATTTGCAACAGTCAAAAACCCGAATCCATCATATGAAAACTAGAAAACCCTAGTAACATCATTTGCAACATTCAAAAACCCTAATCCATCATACGAAAACTAGAAAACCCTAATAACATCATTTGCAACATTAAAATACCCTAATCCATCAAATGAAAACTAGAAAACCCGAATCCATCATATGAAAACTAGAAAACCCTAATAACATTATTTGCAACATTGAAAAACCCTAATACATCATATGAAAACTAGAAAACCCTAATCCATGATACAAAAACTAGAAAACTCTAATAATATCATTTGCAACATTCAAAAACCCTAATCCATCATATGAAAACTAAAAAACCCAAATAACATCATTTGCAACATTCAAAAACCCTAATCCATCATATGAAAACTAGAAAACCCTAACCCATCATATGAAAACTAGAAAACCCTAATCCATCATATGAAAACTAGAAAACCCTAATAACATCATTTGCAACATCCAAAAACCCTAATCTATCATATGAAAACTAGAAAACCCTAATCCATCATATGCAACATTCAAAAACCCTAATCCATCATATGAAAACTAGAAAACCCTAATCCATTATATGAAAACTAGAAAACCCTAATAACATCATTTGCAACATTCAAAAACCTTAATCCATCATATGGAAACTTGAAAACCCTAATAACATCATTTGCTACATTCAAAAACCCTAATCCTTCATATGAAAACTAGAAAACCCTAATAACATTATTTGCAACATTCAAAAATCCCAATCCATTATATGAAAACTAGAAAACCCTAATCCATCAGATGAAAACTAGAAAACCCTAATCCATCATATGAAAACTAGAAAACCCTAATAACTTTATTTGCAACATTCAAAAACCCTAATCCATCATATGAAAACTAGAAAACCCTAACCCATCATATGAAAACTAGAAAACCCTAATAACATCATTTGCAACATTCAAAAACCCTAACCCTTCATATGAAAACTAGAAAACCCTAATCCATCATATGAAAACTAGAAAACCCTAATAACATCATTTGCAACATCCAAAAACCCTAATCTATCATATGAAAACTAGAAAACCCTAATCCATCATATGCAACATTCAAAAACCCTAATCCATCATATGAAAACTAGAAAACCCTAATCCATCATATGAAAAGTAGAAAACCCTAATAACATCATTTGCAACATTCAAAAACCTTAATCCATCATATGGAAACTTGAAATCCCTAATAACATCATTTGCTACATTCAAAAACCCTAATCCTTCATATGAAAACTAGAAAACCCTAATAACATTATTTGCAACATTCAAAAATCCCAATCCATTATATGAAAACTAGAAAACCCTAATCCATCAGATGAAAACTAGAAAACCCTAATCCATCATATGAAAACTAGAAAACCCTAATAACTTTATTTGCAACATTCAAAAACCCTAATCCATCATATGAAAACTAGAAAACCCTAACCCATCATATGAAAACTAGAAAACCCTAATCCATCATATGAAAACTAGAAAACCCTAATAACATCATTTGCAACATCCAAAAACCCTAATCTATCATATGAAAACTAGAAAACCCTAATCCATCATATGCAACATTCAAAAACCCTAATCCATCATATGAAAACTAGAAAACCCTAATCCATCATATGAAAACTAGAAAACCCTAATAACATCATTTGCAACATTCAAAAACCTTAATCCATCATATGGAAACTTGAAATCCCTAATAACATCATTTGCTACATTCAAAAACCCTAATCCTTCATATGAAAACTAGAAAACACTAATAACATCATTTGCAACATTCAAAAATCCCAATCCATTATATGAAAACTAGAAAACCCTAATCCATCATATGAAAACTAGAAAACACTAATCCATCATATGAATACTAGAAAACCCTAATAACATCATTTGCAACATTCAAAAACCCTAATCCATCATATGAAAAATAAAAAACCCTAAGCCATCATATGAAAACTAGAAAACCCTAATCCATCATATGGAAACTAAAAAACCCTAATAACATCATTTGCAACATTCAAAAACCCTAATCGATCATACGAATACTAGAAAACCCGAATAACATAATTTGCAACATTCAAAAACCCTAATCCATAATATGAAAACTATTGTTAAGTCATAAATTAAGATTGAGTCAAATATGCTGATCGGATTTGTTGCCAGATTTTTAGCCTATAATTTTGCTATCGGTTATGGAATGGGTCTGTCCTTCCATACTTAGTTTTTGTTTAAATAGCTTGTTCGTACCCTTGTTAGGGTTAACTTTTTGTAATCAGTTCACGGCACTCATACAGAATAGTTCACATCGAGTTGTTCTTGAGTTGCATTTTAATCATTAGACATCAGTTCTTCATATTGCCTGTTCTTGATCTTGTTTGTTTACATTATTCCGCATTTCTGAACAATGCTCCAACTCCTATTTCTCATGCACCCATCCAGGGGGAGAGTCCAACTCCTATTGCACATGCACCCATCCATGGGGAGAGTTCATTACCTATTCAAGGGGAGAGTATGACTCCTGAATCCGAGTCAACCACTCTACCAGTTGCACAAGATCACCCTGATGATAGAAACGATGCAAACTTCCAGGGGGAGAATGAAGTTGAAAACAATGACCTTGACACAAACCTTGACACACAGTTAGAGGTACACTCGGAAGCAGAAGAAATCATTTTGGAAATTAATCCTGAATATGATTCAAATTATCCTTCAATGATAAAGTGGACGAGAGATCACCCAAAATCTCAAATCATTGGAACAACTTCTGCTGGCGTTCTCACTCGAGCTCAAGCTAAAGAAAAGCGAGCAACATTATTTTCTAAAGTGGAATTTTGCATGTTTCATTCGTTCATCTCCAAGGTTGAACCTAAAACAGTTAAAATAGCACTCGATCATGCTGACTGGGTTCAAGCAATGCAAGATGAGTTAAATGAATTTGAACGAAACAGGGTGTGGCGATTGGTTCCGACTCCAGAAAAAGCATCCGTTCTCGGAATGAAATGGGTCTTTAGAAACAAGTTAGACAAAGAAGGGAATGTCATTCGGAACAAAGCAAGACTGGTTGTCAAAGGTTACTGTCAAGAAGAAGGAATTGATTATGAAGAAACATTTGCACCAGTAGCTAGATTAGAGTCCGTTCGGATTTTTCTTGCTTATGCAGCACACAAAGGTTTTGATGTTTATCAGATGGATGTCAAGTGCGCATTTCTGAATGGAGAATTAGAAGAAACAGTCTATGTCGAACAGCCACCAGGTTTTGTGAGCAGTAAACATCCTGACCATTGCTATATATTAGACAAAGCTGTTTACGGCCTAAAACAAGCTCCACGAGCTTGGTATGAGACTTTAACTCGATTTCTCAAGCAATCCAAGTTCAAGCAAGGATCTGTCGACCCAACTTTCTTTCGCAAAAAGGAAGGGAGTCACCTGATGATTGTTCAAATCTATGTCGATGACATCATTTTCGGATCTACTCATCCTAGCCTGACGGCTGAATTCCGAAAACTGATGGAGACTAAATTTGAAATGAGCTCGATGGGTAAAATCAATTTCTTTCTCGGACATAACATCAGACAAAGCTCAGAAGGCATATTCATCAATCAGGAAGCTTATACCAAATCTCTCTTAGAGAAATTCGGAATGAAGGGAGATTCTAAAGTCAAAGTTCCAATGGCTTTCGGAACAAAACTCACTCCTTCACTAGACAAACCTGCAGCAGATATCACTCTTTATCGTCAAATGATAGGTTCACTTCTCTATCTCACTTCGAGCAGACCTGACATTATGTTTGCTGTTTGTTACTGCGCAAGATTTCAGGCAAATCCTAGAGAGCCACATCACAATGCTGTGAAGAATATATTCCGATATCTCAAAAGAACAACCTCTCTTGGATTATGGTATCCATCACGATCTGGGTTCTTTGTTCAAGCATTTTCCGATGCCGATCTTGGTGGTTGTGGATTGGATCGCAAAAGTACTTCAGGTGGTTGTCAACTACTCGATGGAAAACTCGTAAGCTGGCAATCAAGAAAACAGACTTGCGTGTCTCTCTCAACAGCTGAAGCTGAATACATTGCTGCTGCTTCATGTACCTCTCATATAATATGGATTCAAAACCAACTAAGAGATTATGGAGTCAATATGAAACGTATTCCTCTTTACTGTGATTCCGAAAGTGCGATTAGGATCTGTCACAATCCAGTGCAACACTCAAAGACTAAACACATTGCACTCAGATATCATTTTATCAAAGATCATGTTGAAGACGGCAACATCGAGGTTCATTTCGTACGCTCAAATGATCAACTAGCTGACATCTTCACAAAGGCCCTTCCTGAACTAGCATTCAACAGAATTCTTCATGGTCTCGGAATGATGGAAGCTGAATCCGTTCCGATATCTAGCTGAGATTCCGATTGATTCCGAAAATCGGAATGCCTCGGAATCGGAATTTAGACATGGAAGATTCGGAACGCATGTATCCTTTCTAAAACTTTCTTTGTTTTTCTGTTTTATTATTTTCTTCAAAAAAAAAAAAAAACCAAAAATATTTTGTTTATTTATTTTTATTCTTAATTTGTTTTACTGCTTTACTTATTTCCGCTATTTGTTTTCTTTATTTTGATATATCTCACAAATAATTTTTTTTTTGTTTTTGTCTTTGTGTGACTTATTTAATTTTTTTTTGTGTTGTGTATTTTTTTTATTTTTTTGTATTGTTCTTCTTGCCCATATCCATGCGAATGCAGATAAAGAATTCAATCAGAAATCAGAAAACAACAGAAAACTACATTTTATTCAAGCTACGGGAACAAAGGTTGTTACATCAAAAGCCAAAACAAAAACAACTTCAACCTATAGCTTGTAATAATGCCACATAGGGGGATCACCGGGATGGAAAGCTTGGTAGAGGCGCAGCTCACTCTCATCAACAAACAGGCGACTTCCATCAGCCAGTCCCACGTGGAACTGGTTGTGAGGAGTGGTCCGAATGATCACCGCCGGCCACCAACCCCTTCTGTGCCAGACCTCAACTAGGTCAAATTGTTTGAACACCACCAAGATTCTTGGTGGGACAGGCTGCAGAAAGGGATAGCTTGTTGGGACGATCAGTGGCCCACCACCCTCGCCGTTGTTAAGAGTGGTCATTCTCACCTCATATTGGTGATTCCACACTCTCGTGACAACCCCGCCATAGATGCCTCCGGCGTAGTCGCCTTCTTGCATTTTGACCTCCACTTTGTCAAAACGGTTGTAGGGACGAAGCGCCATGTGATATCTCCTTTGGTGGTAATTTATCTTTTTGGGGTGTGGGTGTTTTCTACTAACACTGCTTCCTTTTTATAGGCAGAAATGACACCGGTTGAGCTTCCAATTGTGGATATTTAATTACTTTATGAAGTGATGATGCAGCCTGCTGTCATTATTATGTATCATAAAGGCGAAGACGGCTGATTAGCAACCGATTGGACGTTTTCCTTTCTTTTCGCCGGAGCATTAAATGTTTTCTCATGATAGCCAAATCCTTGTCAGCATTCTTCAGCAAGAATACAATATTTTTAACTATTTTGAATTGATGGTTTTTTTTTTTTTTTTTTTTTTCCTTTTCTTATTTTCTAAGTACCAAAAACGAATATCCATGATTATTGAAATCTCAACCAATTTCAATATATGATTTCGGCAATTCTAGTCAAAGATCGCAACTCATTTTCACCATGGGGCGCTGTGAGACTCACCATCCTTCCTTGACCCTTCTATTATTTCTCCATATTCACTACACTTCCATATAACTGTAACCCTTATGAAGGTCTTCAACATTACCACTAAAAACTGATGGTTACACAAATTCTGTGTTCATGATTTCGGAATTGTTTTTACCATCATTCCGAATGAAACCCAAAAATCCGATCCCACCAAGGAATTGACGAAAACTTTAAAGGGAATCTCAATCATTCACTTTTGCGTGTTCTTTATGAAATCTACTCTACCCAAGTAATTTCTATCCAAAAAGATCCAGTTTTAATTTTTTTTGAGATTTCCAAACATTTCACAAGTCTGACAAAATTCCCCTAACCCTTACTTGTTTTCATGACTACTCTGGTCAGACAAGTACTGTCTTCCGATTCCGAACATTTCTCACGTTTTCGGAATCCGAAAGATAGTTCAACCCAACCCATTAACTTCATGTCTTAAAAGAAACCTTTCAATGATTCTTATCAATCAATTGATCGTTATTCAACGGGATACCACAAAACTACTTTTGAATCTCTCATGATTCCAAAAGTACAGATCATTGCCTGGGATCAATCAGTTTTATGTCATTTTGACATCACAGACAACCAAATAAATCTTGATTTTCTTCTTTATCTTTGGCACACTCTTGCACGAAAATCATTATTTGATTTTTCTAACTGTGGTTGATTTTCTTTTGATAAGGATTAAGATCGATGACGTGGAAATTTTCTTTTACTCTTCAACATTTTTCAAAATTTTGGATGAGATAATCTTGACGTGGCCGTTATAACGTCATCTCCACAGCAGCTACTTTAACGCTTTTCACGCGCCTGCAATGCGACTTTTGGGGGTATCTCATGATGATACGGCGTGATTCTTGGGAAACGTATTCGGCTGAAGCGGGATTTCCTTTTGCAAATCACTCTTCAAGGGATATTTAAAGGAATTCTGGATTATTATTTCTTTTCTCCGCTCTTCATCTCTCACGCAGAACTCTTCGTCTTCAAAGCCCTCTTTCTCTCACGAATATTCAAGAACTCTCCAATGGCTGGTTCATCTTCAGCGAACGAAAATACTTCATCTTCTCTAATGTTGAAGATCAAACAAAATCAGAACATGATTATTGATCTTCATTCTTCGAAGTATAATGAAGCTCTTCAACCGATGATTGAATGTCTCAAATTCTCCAGGATCTGCAAAGCCCTAACTGCTTCAGAGGAGGTTCCAATCGTGTATCTGTCATCTGCATACTCATCTGCATTCTACAATAAGGCTAATGATGTCGTTACTTTTGAAGTTGGTTCCATCAAAACTCGCATTTCCAAGTCTCGATTTGGAAAATTGCTAGGGTTTACAGATCAAGCTGATATTGTTGATCCTGATTCTCTTTCGCCTTCTACTCTTCCACGGTTTTTCTACCAACTAGGCTACAAGGGAGATATAACGCAACTTTCCAAGTTCACAAAGAAGAGCCTACCGCCTCTGTGGAACTTTCTTTTTACAATCTTGTTCAAAAGTTTCTCCGAACGCACAACAGGCACAGACAGTGCAAGTAAGCTTTTTTACTCTCTATTTTATGGCATCTATCATGATATCAATCTTGATTACGGGTCAATTCTATGGAGTCAATTTGTCGAAAGCGTGAACTACAAAAATCGACACTCCGAAATCTCTTGTGCTCGATTTTGGTCCATTGTGGTAAAAAGGGCGATTGATCAACATCATCTTCATATCATGACTGATTCCGTCTTAGCGGTCATTCCGACGCTGTCAACCACACCGTTTGCAACCACCAAATCGGAGGATTTTGATTTCATTGGGTCCATTCCGATCACAATGTTGGACCGTGTTCCGAAGGACGTCCATGCATTGCTGCGTATCGTCAACTATCTCCATCAGGAATTCGTCCTGTTGATCAAACTCATCAAGTTGCTTTTGATAGACTTGAGAATCCGAAGAAAATCATCAAACGAAAAGGTATAACTGCAGCATCTGACACCGAAAAACAGCCCAAACGTCCAAGGAGACTCCGAAAGCTTGTCCAGTCTTATGATTCCGAAAACGAACTCTCCGAAAGCTTGTCCAGTCTTACCGACAACCTTGACGATGTTCCACCTCCCAAGCCTTCTCCTCCTCCCCAATCACCGCCTCGTGACCCCACACCAAAAACAACTCCTCATTCTAGTCCACAATCCACACCTGAACGTTCGCCCCTCCGAACCACAAACACTCAAAAGTCTCCATCTTTATCACCAAAACAAACTACCATTCCTGAATCCCCTCATAACAACCCCCCTACCGACATTGATGAAGAGGAAGATATCCTGGTTAATGATGATCAGGATGATCTTTCCGATTTCCTTGAATCTCCATCTAATGTCAAACTAAAGACTCCCAGTTCTTCTGTTCCGATGTCATCTGATCAGCTCTCGGAAATCTCTGCCAAACTGGATTCACTTCTCTAATCCCAGGCGCATCCCTCTGCCTCCGATTAGCAATCCCAGTTGAATGCTCACAAAGACTCGGTGGATACCTTGATCACCGAAAACGTCAATCTCATGGGTAAAATCACCTTCCTCATAGAGAAATCTGAAGCCCAAATGCGAGATTCGACCACTTCTATTGGCAGACTGGAAAAAGATGTTCTTAAATTTACTCAAGATTTCCGTGATGCTCATATTCAGAACAATGAAAATATGCAACAGGTCATCTCCAACTTCAGCACCTCGTTGAAGAATGACAAAGAGGCCCTTTCTACCTTACGTTCGGAATTGAAGCAGCAATATTCCGAATGGGTATCCTCTATGGATAGAAAGGTTGATCAACTGAGGACATATTTGGCCTCGGAGAATCATCTGATGGATAAATTAGCCGCCAAAGAAACTAAAATCCAGCTCCTCAAGTCCGATCTCCGTAACAAGTCTGCCATTCTCACATCTGCTTTGTCTTAGAACAAAGCTGTTCGCAGTGGTATATCGGAGATTGACTCCTTTCTTCATCGGATTGTTGAAGACAATGATCCTATTCTTAATCCTCAGGTGCGCAGACATCTGACCCTAAAGCTTCATCCGGTCTTCAATCTTCTTGCCGCTTTAAAGGGTGTTTCGGAAGGTATTGCCTCTCCGAAACAAGGGGGAGACGAAACGAATGAAGAAAGTACATTTAATCAGGAGACTCCGAAGAAAGACACTGAAAGTACATTTAATCAGGAGACTCCGAAGAAAAACTCTCCGATTAAACCCAATGAAAATGCTGAAGGAGGCGCTGGTCCATCCAAAGTCAAAGGCAAGGAGATTTTGGAAGAAAAATAATCTGATCAGAACGCTATGAAATCGAACAGGGATAAGGAAATTGATGAAATTCTCAATCTTACTCGGAAACTTGATGCTGAGGAAGCTGCCAAAAGGGAGGCTGAGTTACTCCTGAAAACTCAAATGTCTTTGTTTCCTCCCTGGCACTATAAAAGAATGACAATGGAAGCAATTACTGAGCCTGTGGAGAACTGGCTTCAACCAATAGCCTCGTACAACACAAGCAATGATGTAAACTCGCAGTTCGACTTTCCGATGACTGCAAAAGCTCTCCTGTTCCGAGGGTTTGAGGAACTCAAAGACACCCGTCTTTCTAGTTCGGAAGTGAATGATTTGCTGTTCACTTTCTATTTGAAGAATGTGCGTCCTCAACATTTAACGTGGAGTTTGAAGAAGATTGTGCAGTTGACTCCCCGTCATCCTGAGGTCACTGCTCCATTCAAAAACCCAAGGTTTTTGGCTTTAAGAGGAGATGATAAAGAGAAGATGGAATTTTCTCTTGCTGACCTCCCATTTCTAAATCCATTCGACTGGATTTCTCTGTTCAATATCTTGTCGAGAGAACAAAAGTATCACCCTCTTTTTGATCATGTCAAAAGAATGCTTGGATACTACATTCTGGAAGTAGCAAAGTTAGATGTTGAAGTTGCTGGAGTTCTAGACAAAGTCCCTTTAACTGTGAGACGTCCTCCGCCCAAAAAACTCCCATCCAACACTACTGATGATAAAACTTGCATCAACGACATGTTAAGGTGGTACATTGAATTCCGAAAGAGGATCCTGGCAATCATTCCGAAGGTGTTTGACAGACAAGCTAATGAAGTGAAACCTAAAGAATGAAGTCATGTCGCATTTTTGACTCAAAGGGGGAGATTGTTAAGTCATAAATTAAGATTGAGTCAAATATGCTGATCGGATTTGTTGCCAGATTTTTAGCCTATAATTTTGCTATCGGTTATGGAATGGGTCTGTCCTTCCATACTTAGTTTTTGTTTAAATAGCTTGTTCGTACCCTTGCTAGGGTTAACTTTTTGTAATCAGTTCACGGCACTCATACAGAATAGTTCACATCGAATTGTTCTTGAGTTGCATTTTAATCATTAGACATCAGTTCTTCATATTGCCTGTTCTTGATCTTGTTTGTTTACATTATTCCGCATTTCTGAATCTCGATCCAACTCTTGTATTTCAACAACTAGAAAACCCTAATCCATAGTATGAAAACTAGAAAACCGTAATAACATCATTTGCAACATTCAAAAACCCTAATCCATCATATGAATACTAAAAAACCCTAAGCCATCATATGAAAACTAGAAAAACCTAATCCATCATATGAAAACTAGAAAACCCTAATAACATCATTTGCAACATTCAAAAACCCTAATCCGTCATATGAAAACTAGAAAACCCTAATAACATCATTTGCAACAATCAAAAACCCTAATCCATCATATGAAAACTAGAAAACCCTAGTAACATCATTTGCAACATTCAAAAACCCTAATCCATCATATGAAAACTAGAAAACCCTAATAACATCATTTGTGACATTCAAAAACCCTAATCCATCATATGAAAACAAGAAAACCCTAATAACATCATTTGCAACATTAAAATACCCTAATGCATCAAATGAAAACTAGAAAACCCGAATCCATCATATGAAAACTAGAAAACCCTAATAACATCATTTGCAACATTCAAAAACCCTAATACATCATATGAAAAGTAGAAAACCCTAATCCATGATACGAAAACTAGAAAACCCTAATAATATGATTTGCAACATTCAAATACCCTAATCCATCATATGAAAACTAAAAAACCCAAATAACATCATTTGCAACATTCAAAAACCCTAATCCATCATATGAAAACTAGAAAACCCTAACCCATCATATGAAAACTAGAAAACCCTAATCCATCATATGAAAACTAGAAAACCGTAATAACATCATTTGCAACATCCAAAAACCCTAATCTATCATATGAAAACTAGAAAACCCTAATCCAACATATGCAACATTCAAAAACCCTAATCCATCATATGAAAACTAGAAAACCCTAATCCATCATATGAAAACTACAAAATCCTAATAACATCATTTGCAACATTCAAAAACCTTAATCCATCATATGGAAACTTGAAAACCCTAATAACATCATTTGCTACATTCAAAAACCCTAATCCTTCATATGAAAACTAGAAAACCCTAATAACATTATTTGCAACATTCAAAAATCCCAATCGATAATATGAAAACTTGAAAACCCTAATCCATCATATGAAAACTAGAAAACCCTAATCCATCATATGAAAACTAGAAAACCCAACCATCACCCTGATGGCCTAGTGGATAAGGCTTAGGACTCTTTCTCTTCCTCCATAAAGAGGTTCCAAGTTCTAATCCCACTCCCTCCCTTTCCCCATAGGGAGTGTTAGGTTTCAATCAGGGGATGGCCACTGGCCACCTCTCTACCCCCGTAGGTGATTGACCCGGACCACCCTGCTGCCAGGTGTGCATGGGCCCCGAGGTTGCTTCATCAGGGTCATCCAAAGGATGGGTCGGGTGGGGTCCTCGGTTACCAAAAAAAAAAAAAAAAAAAAAAAACTAGAAAACCCTAATAACATCATTTGCAACATTCAAAAACCCTAATTTATCATATGAAAACTAGAAAACCCTAATCCAAATCCATCATTAGAAAACTAGAAAACCCTAACCCTTCATATGAAAACTAGAAAACCCTAATCCATCATATGAAAACTAGAAAACCCTAATAACATCATTTGCAACATCCAAAAACCCTAATCTATCATATGAAAACTAGAAAACCCTAATCCATCATATGCAACATTCAAAAACCCTAATCCATCATATGAAAACAAGAAAACCCTAATTACATCATTTGCAACATTCAAAAACCTTAATCCATCATATGGAAACTTGAAATCCCTAATAACATCAGTTGCTACATTCAAAAACCCTAATCCTTCATATGAAAACTAGAAAACCCTAATAACATCATTTGCAACATTCAAAAATCCCAATCCATTATATGAAAATTAGAAAACCCTAATCCATCATATGAAAACTAGAAAACACTAATCCATCATATGAAAACTAGAAAAACCTAATAACATCATTTGCAACATTCAAAAACCCTAATCCATCATATGAAAACAAGAAAACCGTTATCCATCATATGAAAACTGGAAAACCCTAATAAAATCATTTACAACATTCTGAAACCCTAATCCATCATATGAAAATTAAAAAACCCTAAGCCATCATATGAAAACTAGAAAACCCTAATCCATCATATGAAAACTAAAAAACCCTAATAACATCATTTGCAGCATTCAAAAACCCTAATCCATCATACGAATACTAGAAAACCCGAATAACATAATTTGCAACATTCAAAAACCCTAATCCATCATATGAAAACTAGAAAACCCTAATCCATAGTATGAAAACTAGAAAACCCTAATAACATCATTTGCAACATTCAAAAACCCTAATCCATCATATGAATACTAAAAAACCCTAAGCCATCATATGAAAACTAGAAAACCCTAATCCATCATATGAAAACTAGAAAACCCTAATAACATCATTTGCAACATTCAAAAACCCCAATCCATTATATGAAAACTAGAAAACCCTAATCCATCATATGAAAACTAGAAAACACTAATCCATCATATGAAAACTAGAAAAACCTAAATAACATCATTTGCAACATTCAAAAACCCTAATCCATCATATGAAAAGAAGAAAACCGTTATCCATCATATGAAAACTGGAAAACCCTAATAAAATTATTTACAACATTCTGAAACCCTAATCCATCATATGAAAATTAAAAAACCCTAAGCCATCATATAAAAACTAGAAAACCCTAATCCATCATATGAAAACTAAAAAACCCTAATAACATCATTTGCAGCATTCAAAAACCCTAATCCATCATACGAATACTAGAAAACCCGAATAACATAATTTGCAACATTCAAAAACCCTAATCCATCATATGAAAACTAGAAAACCCTAATCCATAGTATGAAAACTAGAAAACCCTAATAACATCATTTGTAACATTCAAAAACCCTAATCCATCATATGAATACTAAAAAACCCTAAGCCATCATATGAAAACTAGAAAACCCTAATCCATCATATGAAAACTAGAAAACCCTAATAACATCATTTGCAACATTCAAAAACCCTAATACATCATATGAAAACTAGAAAACCCTAATCCATGATACAAAAACTAGAAAACTCTAATAATATCATTTGCAACATTCAAAAACCCTAATCCATCATATGAAAACTAAAAAACCCAAATAACATCATTTGCAACATTGAAAAACCCTAATCCATCATATGAAAACTAGAAAACCCTAACCCATCATATGAAAACTAGAAAACCCTAATCCATCATATGAAAACTAGAAAACCCTAATAACATCATTTGCAACATCCAAAAACCCTAATATATCATATGAAAACTAGAAAACCCTAATCCATCATATGCAACATTCAAAAACCCTAATCTATCATATGAAAACTAGAAAACACTAATCCATCATATGAAAACTAGAAAACCCTAATAACATCATTTGCAACATTCAAAAACCTTAATCCATCATATGGAAACTTGAAAACCCTAATAACATCATTTGCTACATTCAAAAACCCTATTCCTTCATATGAAAACTAGAAAACCCTAATAACATTATTTGCAACATTCAAAAATCCCAATCCATTATATGAAAACTAGAAAACCCTAATCCATCATATGAAAACTAGAAAACCCTAATCCATCATATGAAAACTAGAAAACCCTAATAACTTCATTTGCAACATTCAAAAACCCTAATCCATCATATGAAAACTAGAACACCCTAACCCATCATATGAAAACTAGAAAACCCTAATCCATCATATGAAAACTAGAAAACCCAACCATCACCCTAATGGCCTAGTGGATAAGGCTTAGGACTCTTTCTCTTCCTCCATAAAGAGGTTCCAAGTTCTGATCCCACTCCCTCCCTTTCCCCATAGGGAGTGTTAGGTTTCAATCAGGGGATGGCCACTGGCCACCTCTCTACCCCCGTAGGTGATTGACCCGGACCACCCTGCTGCCAGGTGTGCATGGGCCCCGAGGTTGCTTCATCAGGGTCATCCAAAGGATGGGTCGGGTGGGGTCCTCGGTTACCAAAAAAAAAAAAAAAAAAAAAAAAAAAACTAGAAAACCCTAATAACATCATTTGCAACATTCAAAAACCCTAATTTATCATATGAAAACTAGAAAACCCTAATCCAAATCCATCATTAGAAAACTAGAAAACCCTAACCCTTCATATGAAAACTAGAAAACCCTAATCCATCATATGAAAACTAGAAAACCCTAATAACATCATTTGCAACATCCAAAAACCCTAATCTATCATATGAAAACTAGAAAACCCTAATCCATCATATGCAACATTCAAAAACCCTAATCCATCATATGAAAACAAGAAAACCCTAATTACATCATTTGCAACATTCAAAAACCTTAATCCATCATATGGAAACTTGAAATCCCTAATAACATCAGTTGCTACATTCAAAAACCCTAATCCTTCATATGAAAAATAGAAAACCCTAATAACATCATTTGCAACATTCAAAAATCCCAATCCATTATATGAAAACTAGAAAACCCTAATCCATCATATGAAAACTAGAAAACACTAATCCATCATATGAAAACTAGAAAAACCTAATAACATCATTTGCAACATTCAAAAACCCTAATCCATCATATGAAAACAAGAAAACCGTTATCCATCATATGAAAACTGGAAAACCCTAATAAAATCATTTACAACATTCTGAAACCCTAATCCATCATATGATAATTAAAAAACCCTAAGCCATCATATGAAAACTAGAAAACCCTAATCCATCATATGAAAACTAAAAAACCCTAATAACATCATTTGCAGCATTCAAAAACCCTAATCCATCATACGAATACTAGAAAACCCGAATAACATAATTTGCAACATTCAAAAACCCTAATCCATCATATGAAAACTAGAAAACCCTAATCCATAGTATGAAAACTAGAAAACCCTAATAACATCATTTGCAACATTCAAAAACCCTAATCCATCATATGAATACTAAAAAACCCTAAGCCATCATATGAAAACTAGAAAACCCTAATCCATCATATGAAAACTAGAAAACCCTAATAACATCATTTGCAACATTCAAAAACCCCAATCCATTATATGAAAACTAGAAAACCCTAATCCATCATATGAAAACTAGAAAACACTAATCCATCATATGAAAACTAGAAAAACCTAAATAACATCATTTGCAACATTCAAAAACCCTAATCCATCATATGAAAACAAGAAAACCGTTATCCATCATATGAAAACTGGAAAACCCTAATAAAATTATTTACAACATTCTGAAACCCTAATCCATCATATGAAAATTAAAAAACCCTAAGCCATCATATGAAAACTAGAAAACCCTAATCCATCATATGAAAACTAAAAAACCCTAATAACATCATTTGCAGCATTCAAAAACCCTAATCCATCATACGAATACTAGAAAACCCGAATAACATAATTTGCAACATTCAAAAACCCTAATCCATCATATGAAAACTAGAAAACCCTAATCCATAGTATGAAAACTAGAAAACCCTAATAACATCATTTGTAACATTCAAAAACCCTAATCCATCATATGAATACTAAAAAACCCTAAGCCATCATATGAAAACTAGAAAACCCTAATCCATCATATGAAAACTAGAAAACCCTAATAACATCATTTGCAACATTCAAAAACCCTAATACATCATATGAAAACTAGAAAACCCTAATCCATGATACAAAAACTAGAAAACTCTAATAATATCATTTGCAACATTCAAAAAACCTAATCCATCATATGAAAACTAAAAAACCCAAATAACATCATTTGCAACATTGAAAAACCCTAATCCATCATATGAAAACTAGAAAACCCTAACCCATCATATGAAAACTAGAAAACCCTAATCCATCATATGAAAACTAGAAAACCCTAATAACATCATTTGCAACATCCAAAAACCCTAATCTATCATATGAAAACTAGAAAACCCTAATCCATCATATGCAACATTCAAAAACCCTAATCTATCATATGAAAACTAGAAAACACTAATCCATCATATGAAAACTAGAAAACCCTAATAACATCATTTGCAACATTCAAAAACCTTAATCCATCATATGGAAACTTGAAAACCCTAATAACATCATTTGCTACATTCAAAAACCCTATTCCTTCATATGAAAACTAGAAAACCCTAATAACATTATTTGCAACATTCAAAAATCCCAATCCATTATATGAAAACTAGAAAACCCTAATCCATCATATGAAAACTAGAAAACCCTAATCCATCATATGAAAACTAGAAAACCCTAATAACTTCATTTGCAACATTCAAAAACCCTAATCCATCATATGAAAACTAGAAAACCCTAACCCATCATATGAAAACTAGAAAACCCTAATCCATCATATGAAAACTAGAAAACCCAACCATCACCCTAATGGCCTAGTGGATAAGGCTTAGGACTCTTTCTCTTCCTCCATAAAGAGGTTCCAAGTTTTGATCCCACTCCCTCCCTTTCCCCATAGGGAGTGTTTGGTTTCAATCAGGGGATGGCCACTGGCCACCTCTCTACCCCCGTAGGTGATTGACCCGGACCACCCTGCTGCCAGGTGTGCGTGGGCCCCGAGGTTGCTTCATCAGGGTCATCCAAAGGATGGGTCGGGTGGGGTCCTCGGTTACCAAAAAAAAAAAAAAAAAAAAAAAAAAAAAAAAAACTAGAAAACCCTAACCCTTCATATGAAAACTAGAAAACCCTAATCCATCATATGAAAACTAGAAAACCCTAATAACATCATTTGCAACATCCAAAAACCCTAATCTATCATATGAAAACTAGAAAACCCTAATCCATCATATGCAACATTCAAAAACCCTAATCCAACATATGAAAACTAGAAAACCCTAATCCATCATATGAAAACAAGAAAACCCTAATTACATCATTTGCAACATTCAAAAACCTTAATCCATCATATGGAAACTTGAAATCCCTAATAACATCAGTTGCTACATTCAAAAACCCTAATCCTTCATATGAAAACTAGAAAACCCTAATAACATCATTTGCAACATTCAAAAATCCCAATCCATTATATGAAAACTAGAAAACCCTAATCCATCATATGAAAACTAGAAAACACTAATCCATCATATGAAAACTAGAAAAACCTAATAACATCATTTGCAACATTCAAAAACCCTAATCCATCATATGAAAACAAGAAAACCGTTATCCATCATATGAAAACTGGAAAACCCTAATAAAATTATTTACAACATTCTGAAACCCTAATCCATCATATGAAAATTAAAAAACCCTAAGCCATCATATGAAAACTAGAAAACCCTAATCCATCATATGAAAACTAAAAAACCCTAATAACATCATTTGCAGCATTCAAAAACCCTAATCCATCATACGAATACTAGAAAACCCGAATAACATAATTTGCAACATTCAAAAACCCTAATCCATCATATGAAAACTAGAAAACCCTAATCCATAGTATGAAAACTAGAAAACCCTAATAACATCATTTGCAACATTCAAAAACCCTAATCCATCATATGAATACTAAAAAACCCTAAGCCATCATATGAAAACTAGAAAACCCTAATCCATCATATGAAAACTAGAAAACCCTAATAACATCATTTGCAACATTCAAAAACCCTAATACATCATATGAAAACTAGAAAACCCTAATCCATGATACAAAAACTAGAAAACTCTAATAATATCATTTGCAACATTCAAAAACCCTAATCCAACATATGAAAACTAAAAAACCCAAATAACATCATTTGCAACATTCAAAAACCCTAATCCATCATATGAAAACTAGAAAACCCTAACCCATCATATGAAAACTAAAAACCCCTAATCCATCATATGAAAACTAGAAAACCCTAATAACATCATTTGCAACATCCAAAAACCCTAATCTATCATATGAAAACTAGAAAACCCTAATCCATCATATGCAACATTCAAAAACCCTAATCCATCATATGAAAACTAGAAAACCCTAATCCATCATATGAAAACTAGAAAACCCTAATAACATCATTTGCAACATTCAAAAACCTTAATCCATCATATGGAAACTTGAAAACCCTAATAACATCATTTGCTACATTCAAAAACCCTATTCCTTCATATGAAAACTAGAAAACCCTAATAACATTATTTGCAACATTCAAAAATCCCAATCCATTATATGAAAACTAGAAAACCCTAATCCATCATATGAAAACTAGAAAACCCTAATCCATCATATGAAAACTAGAAAACCCTAATAACTTCATTTGCAACATTCAAAAACCCTAATCCATCATATGAAAACTAGAAAACCCTAACCCATCATATGAAAACTAGAAAACCCTAATCCATCATATGAAAACTAGAAAACCCTTTTAGAAGTCCCAATTCGTCCCTCATGGGTTGACAAAATTAACATCCGTATCCCAGACCCTGAAACTTTTGAGTTTTGTTCCCATACGCTTAGAGTTGAGTATGAATGGAAACCACCTATATGCTCTCATTGTAAGGTGTTTGGTCACGAAACACATGTTTGTATGCATGTTATTACTAAAACTAATGTTACTGCTATTGCTAAACATATGGATACTTCTAACATTAATGCTACTTCTATTATAGATAATATTGATGAATTTACTATGGTTTCTAATAAGAAAAATTCTTCTAAACATGTTTCTACAAAAGACAATAAAAATAATGATTCTTCTAAAAGCAATATTAATAGCAAATCCCAAAACTTTACCCAAGATTATTCTCTGTCCAAAAATAAGAACTTTTTAAAAACTATTAGAAATAAGAAACGTTTTGAGAAACATCCGACTCTTATTAATAATTGTCCCCCTCTTTCCCCCATTTCTCCTAATCCCCCTTTGAAGGACAAGGCACCTTGTGTTGGTTTCCCTAGCCCTGTCATTCGTCTCTCTTCCTCCCAACCTCTTATTCAGTCTAAATCCTCCACACCTTTATTCAATGCCTTCTCCATTCTAGAGGGTTGTTCCTCTGACGTCACGGATATTCCCTCTACTTCTGTCCCCCTTCCCCATCCTGGTGCTCCTTCCCATTCTAGTCCTGATGATTTTGATCCTGATGCTGATGACATTATCGTTGAGGATAATAGTATTGAGGTTGATTCTGATGATGGTGAGACTGCCCAGTTCATTGTTAATGAGTCTGGAACCTATAATGATCACCCTATGATAGCTCTGGTGTCCGAGCAGATGGACTCCACCCCACTCCATGTTTCCATATGACGCACATCGCTGCATGGAATACTCGCGGTCTCTGTAAGCCTTCTCATCAGAAAGCCTTGAGAGATCTTATCCGCGACCAAAATCTCCATATTTGTGCTTCTCTTGAGACTCGTGCTTCCTTCCCTAACCTCCCTCTTATCTGTAGTCGTACTTTTGGCTCTTGGTCGTGGTCGTCCAACGGTCTCTTCTCCCCTAGAGGGACTAGAATCGTGGTTGCCTGGGATCCAATGGCCATTGATATGATGCTTATTGACTTAAATGATCAGGTTATGCATTTCAAAGTTATTATTCGTGACTCTAATAAATCCTTTTTCTGCTCGTTCGTCTATGCTCATAATGATCACATGATGCGTCGATCTCTCTGGCATTCTCTTGCGGTCCATAAGAATGTGGTTAGAGATGCCCCTTGGATTCTTTTGGGTGATTTCAATGTTGCTCTTGATATCAAAGATAGCACCTCCGGGTCGTCTGGGATTTCTCGTGCAATGGAGGACTTCAGGGACTGTGTCAATCTGATGGAAATCGAGGATCTTAACTATAAAGGTCTCTTCTACACATGGACCAAGTCTCCTAATGGTTCGGGTGGCATCCTCAAGAAGATCGATCGTGTCATGGGAAATACTCATTTCGTTGCTTCTTTCCCCTCCTCTACTGTCAATTTTCTCCCTTACCGTTCGTCCGATCATACTCCTGCTGTGCTTTCTCTCCCCCATCGTGCCCCTTTCCAACCTAAGCCTTTCAAGTTCCCTAATTTCCTGACTTATAAGGAAGATTTTAAACAGGTTGTTGCCTCTTCTTGGAACCCTAACATCACTGGATATCGGATGTATAAGGTTTTCAAAAACCTTAAAAATCTGAAAGTGCCTATACGTAAGATGCTTCGCAACCAGGGAAACCTCTTTTCTAAGGTTATCTCTCTTCGTAATGAGCTTGATAGAGTTCAGATTGCTTTGGATCGGGATCCTTTCAATAAGGATCTTTGTGAAGAACAATGCAGGTATCTTCTCGCTTATAACCAGGCTAGCCTGGATGAAGAGAGGTTCTTGAAACAAAAGGCTAAGGTTAACTGGCTTCGTGAAGGTGATAAAAATTCGGCTTTTTTCCACAAAGCGGTTAAAAGTCGTAAATCTCGCAATCGTATTAATGCTATCCAGGATGTTCAAGGTAACTGGATCTCGGGGAACGATCTTCCTAATAAGCTCTTCTCTAATAAGCTCTCCCCCCTCCAGTCTGCCGCCATGCTTACTCCTGTTACTGACGCGGAGGTTAAGTGTGTTCTGTTCCAGATGGGTGATGATAAAGCTCCTGGATCGGATGGTTTCTCTGCTAAGTTCTTCAAGTCTGCTTGGGATATTGTGGGTCCTGACTTCTGTATGGCTGTTAAGGAATTCTTCTATTCTGGCAAACTTCTTAAGTCCTTCAACAGCACCATCCTTGCGCTCATTCCTAAAGTTGATTCCCCTTCCAAAGTCACTGATTTCCGCCCTATAGCTTGTTGTAACGTTGTTTACAAATGTATCAGCAAGCTTATTGCGGATCGTATCAAAAACCATCTTCCCTCTCTGGTTGATGAAAACCAGTCTGCTTTCATCCCTGGTCGTCTGATCACCGACAACGTCCTTCTTGTTCACGAGCTCATGCGTGATTATCATCGTCACCGTGGTCCTCCTAGATGTGCTTTTAAGGTTGATATTCAAAAAGCCTACGACACGGTTGACTGGACTTTTCTGCGAACCATCTTGTTTGGGTTTGGTTTCCCCGATCGTATGATTGACTGGATCATGACATGTGTTTCCACGGTTGCTTACTCTGTGAGTATCAATGGGAATACTCATGGTTATTTCGACGGTAAAAGGGGTCTTCGGCAGGGTGACCCCCTCTCTCCTTATCTCTTCACTCTTGTCATGGAAGTGCTTAACCTTATGATCAAGAGAAACATCCATGATTCTGATTCTTTTAAATTCCACAGACAATGTGACGACAAAATATCACCCATCTCTGCTTTGCCGACGATCTCATTCTCTTCTGCCATGGTGATAGCTCCTCGGTTAAACTCATATGTGACTCTCTAGAGGAATTCTCTGGGGTTTCTGGCCTCCATCCCAACATTGCGAAGAGTGAATCTTTCTATTGTAATGTTGGTGAGAGGACCAGGGCTGCCATTGATCTTATTGTTAAGTTTCCGGAGGGCTCTTTTCCTGTTCGATACCTTGGCGTTCCTCTCATCACCACGCGTCTTGCCCACAAAGACTGTAAAGGACTTGTTGATAAAGTCAAATGCAGGATTAATGACTGGAAAAACAAGTCTCTTTCCTTTGCTGGTCGTCTCCAGCTGATACTCTCTGTCCTTTCTTCTACTGAAATCTATTGGGCTTCTGTTTTTATTCTTCCTATATCTATCTCTAACGATATTGAGAAGCTCATGAGAGGTTTCCTCTGGTGCCATGGTGAGTTGAAGCGTGGTAAAGCTAAAGTCTCCTGGAAAACTGTATGCCTTCCTAAGGAACATGGTGGGCTTGGCATACGTAACCTTGCTATCTGGAATGTTGCCCTTATGGCTTCCCATGTTTGGAGACTCCTTTCCAAGAAAGAGTCCCTGTGGGTTAAGTGGATCCACTCTTACCGTTTATGTGGCCGTAACTTTTGGGATGCCCCAAAAAAAAAAGGTTCTGGATTTGCCTGGCGTAACATCCTGGATATGCGGGATAAGATAAGGGAGTATATAGTTTCCCAGATAGGTGATGGATGCTCTACTTCTGCTTGGTTCGATAACTGGCACCCAGCGGGACCTCTATCTAAATTCTTGTCTATCCGTGACATCCATGATGCGGGTTTCACTCCTGATACTAAGGTTGCTGACCTGGTTCTTAACGGATCTTGGGTTCGCCCTCAGTGTTGGAGGGATTCCCATGGTGCTCTTCTTTCTCATAACCCTCCTACTATTTCCACGTCCGTCCCTGATAAACTCCTTTGGAGATCTAGAGACGGTCAACTCTCTCCTTTCTCTGTTCGATCTGTGTGGCAGTCTATTCGCCCCTATCACCAACCGGTCATTTGGTTTCATCTTGTTTGGTTCTCCCAGAACATCCCCAGACATGCTTTCATTCTTTGGGTTGCTCTTAAAGATCGTCTTAAGACTCATGATAAAATCAAAATTTGGGACACTAATTCCAATCTCATCTGTGCGTTCTGCGGGGATTGTCTGGATTCCCTTTCCCATCTCTTCTTTGAATGTTCTTTCACTTCTTTGGTTTGGCATGACCTCCATCATGTCATGAATCTCTCCTTCTCCGCTGATAGCTGGTCTGATATCATTAGTCAACTCAACCCCATTAATAAGAACAAGACCATTTGGTCCATCATTAGAAGACTTGTTTTTGCTGGAGCAGTCTACCACATCTGGCGGGAAAGAAATTTACGCATTTTTAAAAAAATAAAAAGATCTCATCATGCTGTTGTGAATTGTGTTAAGGATGATATCCGCTGTAGACTGCTGAGTCTTTCTTTGAAAACTTGCACTAATGTTGATTTGGCTAAAACTATTTGGACCCTCCCTTAATTTTCCCCCTCTGCGCTTTCTTTTTTCTATGCTTGTTTTGGCTTGTATGGTTTGTTTGTTTTGCAGGTTGCTTTCCTTTATGTTCTTCTTTGCTTATGGTTCCTTCTCTTGGTTTGGTTCCTAGTTTAGCTTGTTGTCCGTTAGGGCCTGTCCCGATGGATTTTCTGTTTTTTGGTGGGGAGTCCCCAGCCATATATTGTATTTATTCTTTTTATTAATAAAATTTGCCAGAGGTGCCGCCCTCTTTACCCAAAAAAAAAAAAAAAAAAAAAAAAAAAAACTAGAAAACCCTAATAACATCATTTGCAACATCCAAAAACCCTAATCTATCATATGAAAACTAGAAAACCCTAATCCATCATATGCAACATTCAAAAACCCTAATCCATCATATGAAAACTAGAAAACCCTAATCCATCATATGAAAACTAGAAAACCCTAATAACTTCATTTGCAACATTCAAAAACCCTAATCCATCATATGAAAACTTGAAAACCCTAACCCATCATATGAAAACTAGAAAACCCTAATCCATCATATGAAAACTAGAAAACCCTAATAACATCATTTGCAACATCCAAAAACCCTAATCTATCATATGAAAACTAGAAAACCCTAATCCATCATATGCAACATTCAAAAACCCTAATCCATCATATGAAAACAAGAATACCGTTATCCATCATATGAAAACTGGAAAACCCTAATAAAATCATTTACAACATTCTGAAACCCTAATCCATCATATGAAAATTAAAAAACCCTAAGCCATCAAATGAAAACTAGAAAACCCTAATCCATCATATGAAAACTAAAAAACCCTAATAACATCATTTGCAGCATTCAAAAACCCTAATCCATCATACGAATACTAGAAAACCTGAATAACATAATTTGCAACATTCAAAAACCCTAATCCATCATATGAAAACTAGAAAACTCTAATCCATAGTATGAAAACTAGAAAACCCCAATAACATCATTTGCAACATTCAAAAACCCTAATCCATCATATGAATACTAAAAAACCCTAAGCCATCATATGAAAACTAGAAAACCCTAATCCATCATATGAAAACTAGAAAACCCTAATAACATCATTTGCAACATTCAAAAACCCTAATATATCATATGAAAACTAGAAAACCCTAATCCATGATACAAAAACTAGAAAACTCTAATAATATCATTTGCAACATTCAAAAACCCTAATCCATCATATGAAAACTAAAAAACCCAAATAACATCATTTGCAACATTCAAAAACCCTAATCCATCATATGAAAACTAGAAAACCCTAACCCATCATATGAAAACTAGAAAACCCTAATCCATCATATGCAACATTCAAAAACCCTAATCCATCATATGAAAACTAGAAAACCCTAATCCATCATATGAAAACTAGAAAACCCTAATAACATCATTTGCAACATTCAAAAACCTTAATCCATCATATGGAAACTTGAAAACCCTAATAACATCATTTGCTACATTCAAAAACCCTAATCCTTCATATGAAAACTAGAAAACCCTAATAACATTATTTGCAACATTCAAAAATCCCAATCCATTATATGAAAACTAGAAAACCCTAATCCATCATATGAAAACTAGAAAACCCTAATCCATCATATGAAAACTAGAAAACCCTAATAACTTCATTTGCAACATTCAAAAACCCTAATCCATCATATGAAAACTAGAAAACCCTAACCCATCATATGAAAATTAGAAAACCCTAATCCATCATATGAAAACTAGAAAACCCTAATAACATCATTTGCAACATCCAAAAACCCTAATCTATCATATGAAAACTAGAAAACCCTAATCCGTCATATGCAACATTCAAAAACCCTAATCCATCATATGAAAACTAGAAAACCCTAATCCATCATATGAAAACTAGAAAACCCTAATAACATCATTTGCAACATTCAAAAACCTTAATCCATCATATGGAAACTTGAAATCCCTAATACCATCATTTTCTACATTCAAAAACCCTAATCCTTCATATGAAAACTAGAAAACACTAATAACATCATTTGCAACATTCAAAAATCCCAATCCATTATATGAAAACTAGAAAACCCTAATCCATCATATGAAAACTAGAAAACACTAATCCATCATATGAAAACTAGAAAACCCTAATAACATCATTTGCAACATTCAAAAACCCTAATCCATCATATGAAAACAAGAAAACCGTTATCTATCATATGAAAACTGGAAAACCCTAATAAAATCATTTACAACATTCTGAAACCCTAATCCATCATATGAAAACTAAAAAACCCTAAGCCATCATATGAAAACTAGAAAACCCTAATCCATCATATGAACCCACCGGTTCATAATATTAATCGACTTACCACATCCCCCCTTTTAATCGATTTACTACATCCCCCCTTTCTCCTAATCCCCCTTTAAAGGGTAAGGATGCTATAGTTGGTTTCCCCAGCCCTATCCTACACCTTTCCTCATCCATACATCGAAAACAGCCTGAATCTTTGACACCTATATTCAACGCCTTCTCCAGTCTTGAGACTTGTTCTTCTGACGTCACTGATTTACCCTCTACTTCTTTCCCCCAGCCTGCTGATGACCTTATCGAAGAGGATAATTGTTTCGAGGTCGACTCTGATAATGGAGACACTGCCCAGTTCATTGTTAAGGAGACTGGATCCCATAATGATTACCCTATGATAGCTCCGGTGTCCGAGCAGATGGACTCCACCCCCCTCCAAGTTTCCATATGACGCACATCGCTGCATGGAATACTCGCGGTCTCTGTAAGCCTTCTCATCAGAAAGCCTTGAGAGATCTTATCCGCGATCAAAATCTTCATATTTGTGCTTCTCTTGAGACTCGTGCTTCCTTCCATAACCTCCCTCTGATCTGTAGCCGTATTTTTGGCTCTTGGTCGTGGTCGTCCAACGGTCTCTTCTCCCCTAGAGGGACTAGAATTGTGGTTGCCTGGGATCCGCTTGCCATTGATATGATGCTTATCGACTTAAATGATCAGGTTATGCATTTCAAAGTTAATATTCGTGATTCTAATAAATCCTTTTTCTGCTCCTTTGTCTATGCTCATAATGATCACATGATGCGTCGCTCTCTCTGGCATTCTCTTGCGGTCCATAAGAATATGGTTAGAGATACCCCTTGGATTATTTTGGGTGATTTCAATGTTGCTCTTGATATTAAAGATAGCACCTCCGGGTCGTCTGGGATTTCTCGTGCCATGGAGGATTTCAGGGACTGTGTCAATCTGATGGAAATGGAGGATCTTAACTATAAAGGTCTCTACTACACTTGGACCAAGTCTCCTAATGGTTCGTGTGGCATCCTCAAAAAGATCGATCGTGTCATGGGAAATACTCACTTCGTTGCTTCTTTCCCCTCCTCTACTGTCAATTTTCTCCCTTACCGTTCGTCCGATCATACTCCTGCTGTGCTTTCTCTCCCCCATCGTGCCCCTTTCCAACCTAAACCTTTCAAGTTCCCTAATTTCCTGACTTATAAGAACGATTTCAAGCAGATTGTTGCCTCTTCTTGGAACCCCAATATTACTGGATATCGGATGTATAAGGTTTTCAAAAACCTTAAAAATCTGAAAGTGCCTATTCGTAAGATGCTTCGCAACCAGGGAAACCTCTTTTCTAAGGTTATCTCTCTTCGTAATGAGCTTGATAGAGTTCAGATTGCTTTGGATCGGGATCCTTTCAATAAGGACCTTCGTGAAGAACAATGCAGATATCTCCTCGCTTATAACGAGGCTAGCCTGGATGAAGAGAGGTTCCTAAAACAAAAAGCTAAGGTTAACTGGCTGCGTGAGGGTGATAAAAATTCGGCTTTTTTCCACAAAGCGGTTAAAAGCCGTAAATCTCGCAATCGTATTAATTCTATCCAGGATGCTCAAGGTAACTGGATCTCGGGGAATGATCTTCCTAATCTATTTGTTTCTCACTTTCAAGCCTTCTTAGGTTCTGCCCAGCCTTCCACTGCTATTCGTGATCCTTCTTCCCTCTTCTCTAATAAGCTCTCCCCCCTCCAGTCTGCCGCCATGCTTACTCCTGTTACTGACGCGGAGGTTAAGTGTGTCCTGTTCCAGATGGGTGATGATAAAGCTCCTGGTTCTGATGGTTTCTCTGCTAAGTTCTTCAAGTCTGCTTGGGATATTGTGGGGCCTGATTTCTGTATGGCTGTTAAGGAATTCTTCTATTCTGGCAAACTTCTTAAGTCTTTCAACAGCACCATCCTTGCGCTCATCCCTAAGGTTGATTCCCCTTCCAAAGTCACTGATTTCCGCCCTATAGCTTGTTGTAACGTTGTTTACAAATGTATCAGCAAGATTATTGCGGATCGTATCAAAAACCATCTTTCCTCTCTGGTTGATGAAAACCAGTCTGCTTTCATCCCTGGTCGTTTGATCACCGACAACGTCCTTCTTGTCCATGAACTCATGCGTGATTATCATCGTCATCGTGGTCCTCCTAGGTGTGCTTTTAAGGTTGATATTCAAAAAGCGTACGACACAGTTGACTGGTCGTTTCTGCGGACCATCTTGTTTGGGTTTGGTTTCCCCGATCGTATGATTGACTGGATCATGACATGTGTTTCCACGGTTGCTTACTCTGTGAGTATAAATGGGAATACTCACGGATATTTTGACGGTAAAAGGGGCCTTCGGCAGGGTGACCCCCTTTCTCCTTATCTTTTCACTCTTGTCATGGAAGTGCTTAACCTTATGATCAAGAGAAACATCCATGATTCTGACTCTTTTAAATTCCATAGACAATGTGATGATCAAAGTATCACCCATCTCTGCTTTGCCGACGATCTCCTTCTCTTCTGTCATGGTGATAGCTCTTCGGTTAGAATCATCTGTGATTCTCTTGAGGAATTGTCTGGGGTTTCTGGCCTCCATCCAAATATTGCTAAGAGTGAAGCTTTCTACTGTAATGTTGGTGAGAGGACCAGGGCTGCCATTGATCTTAGTGTTAAGTTTCCTGAGGGCTCTTTCCCTGTCCGATACCTTGGCGTTCCTCTCATCACCACGCGTCTTGCCCACAAAGACTGTAAAGGCCTTGTTGATAAAGTCAAATGCAGGATTAATGACTGGAAAAACAAGTCTCTTTCCTTTGCTGGTCGTCTCCAGTTCATCCTCTCTGTCCTTTCTTTTACTCAAATCTATTGGGCTTCTGTTTTTATTCTTCGTAAATCTATATCTAACGATATTGAGAAGCTCATGAGAGGTTTCCTATGGTGCCATGGTGAGTTAAAGCGTGGTAAAGCTAAAGTCTCCTGGAAAACTGTATGCCTTCCTAAGGAACATGGTGGCCTTGGCATACGTAACCTTGCTATCTGGAATGTTGCCCTTATGGCTTCCCATGTTTGGAGACTTCTTTCCAAGAAAGAGTCCTTATGGGTTAAGTGGATACACTCATACCGTTTATGTGGCCGTAACTTTTGGGATGCCCCCAAAAAATACGGGTCTGGATTTGCTTGGCGTAACATCCTGGATATGCGGGATAAGATAAGGGAGTATATAGTTTCCCAGATAGGTGATGGATGCTCTACTTCTGCTTGGTTCGATAACTGGCACCCTGCGGGCCCTCTTTCTAAATTCTTGTCTGTCCGTGACATCCATGATGCGGGTTTCACTCCTGATACTAAGGTTGCTGACCTGGTTCTTAACGGATCTTGGGATAGGCCTCATTGTTGGAGAGATTCCCATGGTGCTCTTCTTTCTCATAACCCTCCTACTATTTCCACGTCCGTCCCTGATAAACTCCTTTGGAGATCTAGAGACGGTCAACTCACTCCTTTCTCTGTTCGATCTGTGTGGCAGTCTATTCGCCCCTTTCACCAACCGGTCTTTTGGTTTCATCTTGTTTGGTTCTCCCAGAACATCCCCAGACATGCTTTCATTCTTTGGGTTTCTCTTAAAGAACGTCTTAAGACTCATGATAAAATAAAAATATGGGACACTAATTCCAATCTCATTTGTGCGTTCTGCGGGGAATGTCCGGATTCCATTTCGCATCTCTTCTTTGAATGCTCTTTCACTTCTTTGGTTTGGCATGACCTCCATCATGTCATGAATCTCTCCTTCTCCACTGATACCTGGTCTGATATTATTAGTCAAATCAACCCCATTAATAAGAACAAGACCATTTGGTCCATCATTAGAAGACTTGTTTTTGCTGGAGCGGTATACCACATCTGGCGGGAAAGAAATTTACGCATTTTTAATAAAATAAAAAGATCTCATCATGCTATCGTGAATATTGTTAAGGATGATATCCGCTGTAGACTGCTGAGTCTTTCTTTTAAAACTTGCACTAATGTTGAGTTGGCTAAATCTATTTGGACCCTCCCTTAATTTTCTTCCTCTGCGCTTTCTTTTTTCTATGCTTGTTTTGGCTTGTATGGTTTGTTTGTTTTGCAGGTTGCTTTCCTTTATGTTCTTCCTTGCTTATGGTTCCTTCTCTTATTTTGGTTCCTAGTTTAGATTGTTGTCCGTTGGGGCCTGTCCCGATGGATTTTCTGTTTTTTGGTGGGGAGTCCCCAGCCTTATATTGTATTTATTCTTTTTATTAATAAAATTTGCTAGAGGTGCCGCCCTCTTTACCCAAAAAAAAACTAAAAAACCCTAATAACATCATTTGCAACATTCAAAAACCCTAATCCATCATACGAATACTAGAAAACCCGAATAACATAATTTGCAACATTCAAAAACCCTAATCCATCATATGAAAACTAGAAAACCCTAATCCATAGTATGAAAACTAGAAAACCGTAATAACATCATTTGCAACATTCAAAAACCCTAATCCATCATATGAATACTAAAAAACCCTAAGCCATCATATGAAAACTAGAAAAACCTAATCCATCATATGAAAACTAGAAAACCCTAATAACATCATTTGCAACATTCAAAAACCCTAATCCGTCATATGAAAACTAGAAAACCCTAATAACATCATTTGCAACAGTCAAAAACCCTAATCCATCATATGAAAACTAGAAAACCCTAGTAACATCATTTGCAACATTCAAAAACCCTAATCCATCATATGAAAACTAGAAAACCCTAATAACATCATTTGCAACATTCAAAAACCCTAATCCATCATATGAAAACAAGAAAACCCTAATAACATCATTTGCAACATTAAAATACCCTAATCCATCAAATGAAAACTAGAAAACCCGAATCCATCATATGAAAACTAGAAAACCCTAATAACATCATTTACAACATTCAAAAACCCTAATATATCATATGAAAACTAGAAAACCCTAATCCATGATACGAAAACTAGAAAACCCTAATAACATCATTTGCAACATTCAAAAACCCTAATCCATCATATGAAAACTAGAAAACCCTAATCCATCATATGAAAAACTAGAAAACCCTAATAACATCATTTGCAACATTCAAAATCCCTAATCCGTCATATGAAAACTAGAAAACCCTAATAACATCAATTGCAACAGTCAAAAACCCTAATCCATCATATGAAAACTAGAAAACCCTAGTAACATCATTTGCAACATTCAAAAACCCTAATCCATCATATGAAAACTAGAAAACCCTAATAACATCATTTGCAACATTCAAAATCCCTAATCCATCATATGAAAACAAGAAAACCCTAATAACATCATTTGCAACATTAAAATACCCTAATCCATCAAATGAAAACTAGAAAACCCGAATCCATCATATGAAAAATAGAAAACCCTAATAACATCATTTGCAACATTCAAAAACCCTAATATATCATATAAAACTAGAAAACCCTAATCCATGATACGAAAACTAGAAAACCCTAATAACATCATTTGCAACATTCAAAAACCCAAATCCATCATATGAAAACTAGAAAACCCTAATCCATCATATGAAAACTAGAAAACCCTAATAACATCATTTGCAACATTCAAAAACCCTAATCCGTCATATGAAAACTAGAAAACCCTAATAACATCATTTGCAACAGTCAAAAACCCTAATCCATCATATGAAAACTAGAAAACCCTAGTAACATCATTTGCAACATTCAAAAACCCTAATCCATCATATGAAAACTAGAAAACCCTAATAACATCATTTGCAACATTCAAAAACCCTAATCCATCATATGAAAACAAGAAAACCCTAATAACATCATTTGCAACATTAAAATACCCTAATCCATCAAATGAAAACTAGAAAACCCGAATCCATCATATGAAAACTAGAAAACCCTAATAACTTCATTTGCAACATTCAAAAACCCTAATCCATCATATGAAAACTAGAAAACCCTAACCCATCATATGAAAACTAGAAAACCCTAATCCATCATATGAAAACTAGAAAACCCTAATAACATCATTTGCAACATCCGAAAACCCTAATCTATCATATGAAAACTAGAAAACCCTAATCCATCATATGCAACATTCAAAAACCCTAATCCATCATATGAAAACTAGAAAACCCTAATCCATCATATGAAAACTAGAAAACCCTAATAACATCATTTGCAACATTCAAAAACCTTAATCCATCATATGGAAACTTGAAATCCCTAATAACATCATTTTCTACATTCAAAAACCCTAATCCTTCATATGAAAACTAGAAAACACTAATAACATCATTTGCAACATTCAAAAATCCCAATCCATTATATGAAAACTAGAAAACCCTAATCCATCATATGAAAACTAGAAAACACTAATCCATCATATGAAAACTAGAAAACCCTAATAACATCATTTGCAACATTCAAAAACCCTAATCCATCATATGAAAACAAGAAAACCATTATCTATCATATGAAAACTGGAAAACCCTAATAAAATCATTTACAACATTCTGAAACCCTAATCCATCATATGAAAACTAAAAAACCCTAAGCCATCATATGAAAACTAGAAAACCCTAATCCATCATATGAAAACTAAAAAACCCTAATAACATCATTTGCAACATTCAAAAACCCTAATCCACCATACGAATACTAGAAAACCCGAATAACATAATATGCAACATTCAAAAACCCTAATCCATCATATGAAAACTAGAAAACCCTAATCCATAGTATGAAAACTAGAAAACCATAATAACATCCTTTGCAACATTCAAAAACCCTAATCCATCATATGAATACTAAAAAACCCTAAGCCATCATATGAAAACTAGAAAAACCTAATCCATCATATGAAAACTAGAAAACCCTAATAACATCATTTGCAACATTCAAAAACCCTAATCCGTCATATGAAAACTAGAAAACCCTAATAACATCATTTGCAACAGTCAAAAACCCTAATCCATCATATGAAAACTAGAAAACCCTAGTAACATCATTTGCAACATTCAAAAACCCTAATCCATCATATGAAAACTAGAAAACCCTAATAACATCATTTGCAACATTCAAAAACCCTAATCCATCATATGAAAACAAGAAAACCCTAATAACATCATTTGCAACATTAAAATACCCAAATCCATCAAATGAAAACTAGAAAACTCGAATCCATCATATGAAAACTAGAAAACCCTAATAACATCATTTACAACATTCAAAAACCCTAATATATCATATGAAAACTAGAAAACCCTAATCCATGATACGAAAACTAGAAAACCCTAATAAAATCATTTGCAACATTCAAAAACCCTAATCCATCATATGAAAACTAGAAAACCCTAATCCATCATATGAAAACTAGAAAACCCTAATAACATCATTTGCAACATTCAAAATCCCTAATCCGTCATATGAAAACTAGAAAACCCTAATAACATCATTTGCAACAGTCAAAAACCCTAATCCATCATATGAAAACTAGAAAACCCTAGTAACATCATTTGCAACATTCAAAAACCCTAATCCATCATATGAAAACTAGAAAACCCTAATAACATCATTTGCAACATTCAAAATCCCTAATCCATCATATGAAAACAAGAAAACCCTAATAACATCATTTGCAACATTAAAATACCCTAATCCATCAAATGAAAACTAGAAAACCCGAATCCATCATATGAAAAATAGAAAACCCTAATAACATCATTTGAAACATTCAAAAACCCTAATATATCATATGAAAACTAGAAAACCCTAATCCATGATACGAAAACTAGAAAACCCTAATAACATCATTTGCAACATTCAAAAACCCTAATCCATCATATGAAAACTAGAAAACCCTAATCCATCATATGAAAACTAGAAAACCCTAATAACATCATTTGCAACATTCAAAAACCCTAATCCGTCATATGAAAACTATAAAACCCTAATAACATCATTTGCAACAGTCAAAAACCCTAATCCATCATATGAAAACTAGAAAACCCTAGTAACATCATTTGCAACATTCAAAAACCTTAATCCATCATATGAAAACTAGAAAACCCTAATAACATCATTTGCAACATTCAAAAACCCTAATCCATCATATGAAAACAAGAAAACCCTAATAACATCATTTGCAACATTAAAATACCCTAATCCATCAAATGAAAAATAGAAAACCCGAATCCATCATATGAAAACTAGAAAACCCTAATAACATCATTTGCAACTTTCAAAAACCCTAATACATCATATGAAAACTAGAAAACCCTAATCCATGATACAAAAACTAGAAAACTCTATTAATATCATTTGCAACATTCAAAAACCCTAATCCATCATATTAAAACTAAAAAACCCAAATAATATCATTTGCAACATTCAAAAACCCTAATCCATCATATGAAAACTAGAAAACCCTAACCCATCATATGAAAACTAGAAAACCCTAATCCATCATATGAAAAATAGAAAACCCTAATAACATCATTTGCAACATCCAAAAACCCTAATCTATCATATGAAAACTAGAAAACCCTAATCCATCATATGCAACATTCAAAAACCTAATCCATCATATGAAAACTAGAAAACCCTAATCCATCATATGAAAACTAGAAAACCCTAATAACATCATTTGCAACATTCAAAAACCTTAATCCATCATATGGAAACTTGAAAACCCTAATAACATCATTTGCTACATTCAAAAACCCTAATCCTTCATATGAAAACTAGAAAACCCTAATAACATTATTTGCAACATTCAAAAATCCCAATCCATTATATGAAAACTAGAAAACCCTAATCCATCATATGAAAACTAGAAAACCCTAATCCATCATATGAAAACTAGAAAACCCTAATAACTTCATTTGCAACATTCAAAAACCCTAATCCATCATATGAAAACTAGAAAACCCTAACCCATCATATGAAAACTAGAAAACCCTAATCCATCATATGAAAACTAGAAAACCCTAATAACATCATTTGCAACATCCAAAAACCCTAATCTATCATATGAAAACTAGAAAACCCTAATCCATCATATGCAACATTCAAAACCCCTAATCCATCATATGAAAACTAGAAAACCCTAATCCATCATATGAAAACTAGAAAACCCTAATAACATCATTTGCAACATTCAAAAACCTTAATCCATCATATGGAAACTTGAAATCCCTAATAACATCATTTTCTACATTCAAAAACCCTAATCCTTCATATGAAAACTAGAAAACCCTAATCCATCATATGAAAACTAGAAAACACTAATCCATCATATGAAAACTAGAAAACCCTAATAACATCATTTGCAACATTCAAAAACCCTAATCCATCATATGAAAACAAGAAAACCGTTATCCATCATATGAAAACTAGAAAACCCTAATAAAATCATTTACAACATTCTGAAACCCTAATCCATCATATGAAAACTAAAAAACCCTAAGCCATCATATGAAAACTAGAAAACCCTAATCCATCATATGAAAACTAAAAAACCCTAATAACATCATTTGCAACATTCAAAAACCCTAATCCATCATACGAATACTAGAAAACCCGAATAACATAATTTGCAACATTCAAAAACCCTAATCCATCATATGAAAACTAGAAAACCCTAATCCATAGTTTGAAAACTAGAAAACCGTAATAAAATCATTTGCAACATTCAAAAACCCTAATCCATCATATGAATACTAAAAAACCCTAAGCCATCATATGAAAACTAGAAAAACCTAATCCATCATATGAAAACTAGAAAACCCTAATAACATCATTTGCAACATTCAAAAACCCTAATCCGTCATATGAAAACTAGAAAACCCTAATAACATTATTTGCAACATTCAAAAATCCCAATCCATTAAATGAAAACTAGAAAACCCTAATCCATCATATGAAAACTAGAAAACCCTAATAACATCATTTGCAACATTCAAAAACCCTAATCCATCATATGAAAACAAGAAAACCGTTATCCATCATATGAAAACTGGAAAACCCTAATAAAATCATTTACAATATTCTGAAACCCTAATCCATCATATGAAAACTAAAAAACCCTAAGCCATCATATGAAAACTAGAAAACCCTAATCCATCATATGAAAACTAAAAAACCCTAATAACATCATTTGCAACATTCAAAAACCCTAATCCATCATACGAATACTAGAAAACCCGAATAACATAAGTTGCAACATTCAAAAACCCTAATCAATCATATGAAAACTAGAAAACCCTAATCCATAGTATGAAAACTAGAAAACCGTAATAACATCATTTGCAACATTCAAAAACCCTAATCCATCATATGAATACTAAAAAACCCTAAGCCATCATATGAAAACTAGAAAAACCTAATCCATCATATGAAAACTAGAAAACCCTAATAACATCATTTGCTACATTCAAAAACCCTAATCCTTCATATGAAAACTAGAAAACCCTAATAATATTATTTGCAACATTCAAAAATCCCAATCCATTATATGAAAACTAGAAAACCCTAATCCATCATATGAAAACTAGAAAACCCTAATCCATCATATGAAAACTAGAAAACCCTAATAACTTCATTTGCAACATTCAAAAACCCTAATCCATCATATGAAAACTAGAAAACCCTAACCCATCATATGAAAACTAGAAAACCCTAATCCATCATATGAAAACTAGAAAACCCTAATAACATCATTTGCAACATCCAAAAACCCTAATCTATCATATGAAAACTAGAAAACCCTAATCCATCATATGCAACATTCAAAAACCCTAATGCATCATATGAAAACTAGAAAACCCTAATCCATCATATGAAAACTAGAAAACCCTAATAACATCATTTGCAACATTCAAAAACCTTAATCCATCATATGGAAACTTGAAATCCCTAATAACATCATTTTCTACATTCAAAAACCCTAATCCTTCATATGAAAACTAGAAAACACTAATAACATCATTTGTAACATTCAAAAATCCCAATCCATTATATGAAAACTAGAAAACCCTAATCCATCTTCTGAAAACTAGAAAACACTAATCCATCATATGAAAACTAGAAAACCCTAATAACATCATTTGCAACATTCAAAAACCCTAATCCATCATATGAAAACAAGAAAACCGTTATCCATCATATGAAAACTCGAAAACCCTAATAAAATCATTTACAACATTCTGAAACCCTAATCCATCATATGAAAACTAAAAAACCCTAAGCCATCATATGAAAACTAGAAAACCCTAATCCATCATATGAAAACTAAAAAACCCTAATAACATCATTTGCAACATTCAAAAACCCTAATCCATCATACGAATACTAGAAAACCCGAATAACATAATTTGCAACATTCAAAAACCCTAATCCATCATATGAAAACTAGAAAACCCTAATCCATAGTATGAAAACTAGAAAACCGTAATAACATCATTTGCAACATTCAAAAACCCTAATCCATCATATGAATACTAAAAAACCCTAAGCCATCATATGAAAACTAGAAAAACCTAATCCATCATATGAAAACTAGAAAACCCTAATAACATCATTTGCAACATTGAAAAACCCTAATCCGTCATATGAAACTAGAAAACCCTAATATCATCATTTGCAACAGTCAAAAACGCTAATCCATCATATGAAAACTCGAAAACCCTAGTAACATCATTTGCAACATTCAAACACCCTAATCCATCATATGAAAACTAGAAAACCCTAATAACATCATTTGCAACATTCAAAAACCCTAATCCATCATATGAAAACAAGAAACCCCTAATAACATCATTTGCAACATTAAAATACCCTAATCCATCAAATGAAAACTAGAAAACCCGAATCCATCATATGAAAACTAGAAAACCCTAATAACATCATTTGCAACATTCAAAAACCCTAATATATCATATGAAAACTAGAAAACCCTAATCCATGATACGAAAACTAGAAAACCCTAATAACATCATTTGCAACATTCAAAAACCCTAATCCATCATATGAAAACTAGAAAACCCTAATCCATCATATGAAAACTAGAAACCCTAATAACATCATTTGCAACATTCAAAAACCCTAATCCGTCATATGAAAACTAGAAAACCCTAATAACATCATTTGCAACAGTCAAAAACCCTAATCCATCATATAAAAACTAGAAAACCCTAGTAACATCATTTGCAACATTCAAAAACCCTAATCCATCATATGAAAACTAGAAAACCCTAATAACATCATTTGCAACATTCAAAATCCCTAATCCATCATATGAAAACAAGAAAACCCTAATAACATCATTTGCAACATTAAAATACCCTAATCCATCAAATGAAAACTAGAAAACCCGAATCCATCATATGAAAAATAGAAAACCCTAATAACATCATTTGCAACATTCAAAAACCCTAATATATCATATGAAAACTAGAAAACCCTAATCCATGATACGAAAACTAGAAAACCCTAATAACATCATTTGTAACATTCAAAAACCCTAATCCATCATATGAAAACTAGAAAACCCTAATCCATCATATGAAAACTAGAAAACCCTAATAACATCATTTGCAACATTCAAAAACCCTAATCCGTCATATGAAAACTAGAAAACCCTAGTAACATCATTTGCAACAGTCAAAAACCCTAATCCATCATATGAAAACTAGAAAACCCTAGTAACTTCATTTGCAACATTCAAAAACCCTAATCCATCATATGAAAACTAGACAACCCTAATAACATCATTTGCAACATTCAAAAACCCTAATCCATCATATGAAAACAAGAAAACCCTAATAACATCATTTGCAACATTAAAATACCCTAATCCATCAAATGAAAACTAGAAAACCCTAATAACATCATTTACAACATTCAAAAACCCTAATATATCATATGAAAACTAGAAAACCCTAATCCATGATACGAAAACTAGAAAACCCTAATAACAACATTTGCAACATTCAAAAACCCGAATCCATCATATGAAAACTAAAAAACCCTAGTAACATCATTTGCAACATTCAAAAACCCTAATCCATCATATGAAAACTAGAAAACCCTAATAACATCATTTGCAACATTCAAAAACCCTAATCCATCATATGAAAACAAGAAAACCCTAATAACATCATTTGAAACATTAAAATACCCTAATCCATCAAATGAAAACTAGAAAACCCGAATCCATCATATGAAAAGTAGAAAACCCTAATAACATCATTTACAACATTCAAAAACCCTAATACATCATATGAAAACTAGAAAACCCAAATCCATGATACAAAAACTAGAAAACTCTAATAATATCATTTGCAACATTCAAAAACCCTAATCCATCATATGAAAACTAAAAAACCCAAATAACATCATTTGCAACATTCAAAAACCCTAATCCATCATATGAAAACTAGAAAACCCTAACCCATCATATGAAAACTAGAAAACCCTAATCCATCATATGAAAACTAGAAAACCCTAATAACATCATTTGCAACATCCAAAAACCCTAATCTATCATATGAAAACTAGAAAACCCTAATCCATCATATGCAACATTCAAAAACCCTAATCCATCATATGAAAACTAGAAAACCCTAATCCATCATATGAAAACTAGAAAACCCTAATAACATCATTTGCAACATTCAAAAACCTTAATCCATCATATGGAAACTTGAAAACCCTAATAACATCAATTGCTACATTCAAAAACCCTAATCCTTCATATGAAAACTAGAAAACCCTAATAACATTATTTGCAACATTCAAAAATCCCAATCCATTATATGAAAACTAGAAAACCCTAATCCATCATATGAAAACTAGAAAACCCTAATCCATCATATGAAAACTAGAAAACCCTAATAACTTTATTTGCAACATTCAAAAACCCTAATCCATCATATGAAAACTAGAAAACCCTAACCCATCATATGAAAACTAGAAAACCCTAATCCATCATATGAAAACTAGAAAACCCGAATAAGATCATTTGCAACATCCAAAAACCCTAATCTATCATATGAAAACTAGAAAACCCTAATCCATCATATGCAACATTCAAAAACCCTAATCCATCATATGAAAACTAGAAAACCCTAATCCATCATATGAAAACTAGAAAACCCTAATAACATCATTTGCAACATTCAAAAACCTTAATCCATCATATGGAAACTTGAAATCCCTAATAACATCATTTTCTACATTCAAAAACCCTAATCCTTCATATGAAAACTAGAAAACACTAATAACATCATTTGCAACATTCAAAAATCCCAATCCATTATATGAAAACTAGAAAACCATAATCCATCATATGAAAACTAGAAAACACTAATCCATCATATGAAAACTAGAAAACCCTAATAACATCATTTGCAACATTCAAAAACCTTAATCCATCATATGGAAACTTGAAATCCCTAATAACATCATTTTCTACATTCAAAAACCCTAATCGTTCATATGAAAACTAGAAAACACTAATAACATCATTTGCAACATTCAAAAATCCCAATCCATTATATGAAAACTAGAAAACCCTAATCCATCATATGAAAACTAGAAAACACTAATCCATCATATGAAAACTAGAAAACCCTAATAACATCATTTGCAACATCCAAAAACCCTAATCTATCATATGAAAACTAGAAAACCCTAATCCGTCATATGCAACATTCAAAAACCCTAATCCATCATATGAAAACTAGAAAACCCTAATCCATCATATGAAAACTAGAAAACCCTAATAACATCATTTGCAACATTCAAAAACCTTAATCCATCATATGGAAACTTGAAAACCCTAATAACATCAATTGCTACATTCAAAAACCCTAATCCTTCATATGAAAACTAGAAAACCCTAATAACATTATTTGCAACATTCAAAAATCCCAATCCATTATATGAAAACTAGAAAACCCTAATCCATCATATGAAAACTAGAAAACCCTAATCCATCATATGAAAACTAGAAAACCCTAATAACTTTATTTGCAACATTCAAAAACCCTAATCCATCATATGAAAACTAGAAAACCCTAACCCATCATATGAAAACTAGAAAACCCTAATCCATCATATGAAAACTAGAAAACCCGAATAACATCATTTGCAACATCCAAAAACCCTAATCTATCATATGAAAACTAGAAAACCCTAATCCATCATATGCAACATTCAAAAACCCTAATCCATCATATGAAAACTAGAAAACCCTAATCCATCATATGAAAACTAGAAAACCCTAATAACATCATTTGCAACATTCAAAAACCTTAATCCATCATATGGAAACTTGAAATCCCTAATAACATCATTTTCTACATTCAAAAACCCTAATCCTTCATATGAAAACTAGAAAACACTAATAACATCATTTGCAACATTCAAAAATCCCAATCCATTATATGAAAACTAGAAAACCCTAATCCATCATATGAAAACTAGAAAACACTAATCCATCATATGAAAACTAGAAAACCCTAATAACATCATTTGCAACATTCAAAAACCCTAATCCATCATATGAAAACAAGAAAACCGTTATCCATCATATGAAAACTGGAAAACCCTAATAAAATCATTTACAACATTCTGAAACCCTAGTCCATCATATGAAAACTAAAAAACCCTAAGCCATCATATGAAAACTAGAAAACCCTAATCCATCATATGAAAACTAAAAAACCCTAATAACATCATTTGCAACATTCAAAAACCCTAATCCATCATACGAATACTAGAAAACCCGAATAACATAATTTGCAACATTCAAAAACCCTAATCCATCATATGAAAACTAGAAAACCCTAATCCATAGTATGAAAACTAGAAAACCGTAATAACATCATTTGCAACATTCAAAAACCCTAATCCATCATATGAATACTAAAAAACCCTAAGCCATCATATGAAAACTAGAAAAACCTAATCCATCATATGAAAACTAGAAAACCCTAATAACATCATTTGCAACATTCAAAAACCCTAATCCGCCATATGAAAACTAGAAAACCCTAATAACATCATTTGCAACAGTCAAAAACCCTAATCCATCATATGAAAACTAGAAAACCCTAGTAACATCATTTGCAACATTCAAAAACCCTAATCCATCATATGAAAACTAGAAAACCCTAATAACATCATTTGCAACATTCAAAAACCCTAATCCATCATATGAAAACAAGAAAACCCTAATAACATCATTTGCAACATTAAAATACCCTAATCCATCAAATGAAAACTAGAAAACCCGAATCCATCATATGAAAACTAGAAAACCCTAATAACATCATTTGCAACATTCAAAAACCCTAATATATCATATGAAAACTAGAAAACCCTAATCCATGATACGAAAACTAGAAAATCCTAATAACATCATTTGCAACATTCAAAAACCCTAATCCATCATATGAAAACTAGAAAACCCTAATCCATCATATGAAAACTAGAAAACGCTAATAACATCATTTGCAACATTCAAAAACCCTAATCCGTCATATGAAAACTAGAAAACCCTAATAACATCATTTGCAACAGTCAAAAACCCTAATCCATCATATGAAAACTAGAAAACCCTAGTAACATCATTTGCAACATTCAAAAACCCTAATCCATCATATGAAAACTAGAAAACCCTAATAACATCATTTGCAACATTCAAAATCCCTAATCCATCATATGAAAACAAGAAAACCCTAATAACATCATTTGCAACATTAAAATACCCTAATCCATCAAATGAAAACTAGAAAACCCGAATCCATCATATGAAAAATAGTTTTAATAACATCATTTGCAACATTCAAAAACCCTAATATATCATATGAAAACTAGAAAACCCTAATCCATGATACGAAAACTAGAAAACCCTAATAACATCATTTGCAACATTCAAAAACCCTAATCCATCATATGAAAACTAGAAAACCCTAATCCATCATATGAAAACTATAAAACCCTAATAACATCATTTGCAACATTCAAAAACCCTAATCCGTCATATGAAAACTAGAAAACCCTAATAACATCATTTGCAACAGTCAAAAACCCTAATCCATCATATGAAAACTAGAAAACCCTAGTAACATCCTTTGCAACATTCAAAAACCCTAATCCATCATATGAAAACTAGAAAACCCTAATAACATCATTTGTAACATTCAAAAACCCTAATCCATCATATGAAAACAAGAAAACCCTAATAACATCATTTGCAACATTAAAATACCCTAATCCATCAAATGAAAACTAGAAAACCCGAATCCATCATATGAAAACTAGAAAACCCTAATAACATCATTTGCAACATTCAAAAACCCGAATATATCATATGAAAACTAGAAAACCCTAATCATAGATACGACAACTAGAAAACCCTAATAACATCATTTGCAACATTCAAAAACCCGAATCCATCATATGAAAACTAGAAAACCCTAGTAACATCATTTGCAACATTCAAAAACCCTAATCCATCATATGAAAACTAGAAAACCCTAATAACATCATTTGCAACATTCAAAAACCCTAATCCATCATATGAAAACAAGAAGACCCTAATAACATCATTTGAAAGATTAAAATACCCTAATCCATCAAATGAAAACTAGAAAACCCGAATCCATCATATGAAAACTAGAAAACCCTAATAACATCATTTGCAACATTCAAAAACCCTAATACATCATATGAAAACTAGAAAACCCTAATCTATGATACAAAAACTAGAAAACTCTAATAATATCATTTGCAACATTCAAAAACCCTAATCCATCATATGAAAACTCAAAAACCCAAATAACATCATTTGCAACATTCAAAAACCCTAATCCATCATATGAAAACTAGAAAACCCTAACCCATCATATGAAAACTAGAAAACCCTAATCCATCATATGAAAACTAGAAAACCCTAATAACATCATTTGCAACATCCAAAAACCCTAATCTATCATATGAAAACTAGAAAACCCTAATCCATCATATGCAACATTCAAAAACCCTAATCCATCATATGAAAACTAGAAAACCCTAATCCATCATATGAAAACTAGAAAACCCTAATAACATCATTTGCAACATTCAAAAACCTTAATCCATCATATGGAAACTTGAAAACCCTAATAACATCATTTTCTACATTCAAAAACCCTAATCCTTCATATGAAAACTAGAAAACCCTAATAACATTATTTGCAACATTCAAAAATCCCAATCCATCATATGAAAACTAGAAAACCCTAATAACATCATTTGCAACATTCAAAAACCCTAATATATCATATGAAAACTAGAAAACCCTAATCCATGATACGAAAACTATAAAACCCTAATAACATCATTTGCAACATTCAAAAACCCTAATCCATCATATGAAAACTAGAAAACCCTAATCCATCATATGAAAACTAGAAAACCCTAATAACATCATTTGCAACATTCAAAAACCCTAATCCGTCATATGAAAACTAGAAAACCCTAATAACATCATTTGCAACAGTCAAAAACCCTAATCCATCATATGAAAACTAGAAAACCCTAGTAACATCATTTGCAACATTCAAAAACCCTAATCCATCATATGAAAACTAGAAAACCCTAATAACATCATTTGCAACATTCAAAATCCCTAATCCATCATATGAAAACAAGAAAACCCTAATAACATCATTTGCAACATTAAAATACCCTAATCTATCAAATGAAAACTAGAAAACCCGAATCCATCATATGAAAAATAGAAAACCCTAATAACATCATTTGCAACATTCAAAAACCCTAATATATCATATGAAAACTAGAAAACCCTAATCCATGATACGAAAACTAGAAAACCCTAATAACATCATTTGCAACATTCAAAAACCCTAATCCATCATATGAAAACTAGAAAACCCTAATCCATCATATGAAAACTAGAAAACCCTAATAACATCATTTGCAACATTCAAAAACCCTAATCCGTCATATGAAAACTAGAAAACCCTAATAACATCATTTGCAACAGTCAAAAACCCTAATCCATCATATGAAAACTAGAAAACCCTAGTAACATCATTTGCAACATTCAAAAACCCTAATCCATCATATGAAAACTAGAAAACCCTAATAACATCATTTGCAACATTCAAAAACCCTAATCCATCATATGAAAACAAGAAAACCCTAATAACATCATTTGCAACATTAAAATACCCTAATCCATCAAATGAAAACTAGAAAACCCGAATCCATCATATGAAAACTAGAAAACCCTAATAACATCATTTGCAACATTCAAAAACCCTAATATATCATATGAAAACTAGAAAACCCTAATCCATGATACGAAAACTAGAAAACCCTAATAACATCATTTGCAACATTCAAAAACCCGAATCCATCATATGAAAACTAGAAAACCCTAGTAACATCATTTGCAACATTCAAAAACCCTAATCCATCATATGAAAACTAGAAAACCCTAATAACATCATTTGCAACATTCAAAAACCCTAATCCATCATATGAAAACAAGAAGACCCTAATAACATCATTTGAAAGATTAAAATACCCTAATCCATCAAATGAAAACTAGAAAACCCGAATCCATCATATGAAAACTAGAAAACCCTAATAACATCATTTGCAACATTCAAAAACCCTAATACATCATATGAAAACTAGAAAACCCTAATCTATGATACAAAAACTAGAAAACTCTAATAATATCATTTGCAACATTCAAAAACCCTAATCCATCATATGAAAACTAAAAAAACCCAAATAACATCATTTGCAACATTCAAAAACCCTAATCCATCATATGAAAACTAGAAAATCCTAACCCATCATATGAAAACTAGAAAACCCTAATCCATCATATGAAAACTAGAAAACCCTAATAACATCATTTGCAACATCCAAAAACCCTAATCTATCATATGAAAATTAGAAAACCCTAATCCATCATATGCAACATTCAAAAACCCTAATCCATCATATGAAAACTAGAAAACCCTAATCCATCATATGAAAACTAGAAAACCCTAATAACATCATTTGCAACATTCAAAAACCTTAATCCATCATATGGAAACTTGAAAACCCTAATAACATCAATTGCTACATTCAAAAACCCTAATCCTTCATATGAAAACTAGAAAACCCTAATAACATTATTTGCAACATTCAAAAATCCCAATCCATTATATGAAAACTAGAAAACCCTAATCCATCATATGAAAACTAGAAAACCCTAATCCATCATATGAAAACTAGAAAACCCTAATAACTTTATTTGCAACATTCAAAAACCCTAATCCATCATATGAAAACTAGAAAACCCTAACCCATCATATGAAAACTAGAAAACCCTAATCCATCATATGAAAACTAGAAAACCCGAATAACATCATTTGCAACATACAAAAACCCTAATCTATCATATGAAAACTAGAAAACCCTAATCCATCATATGCAACATTCAAAAACCCTAATCCATCATATGAAAACTAGAAAACCCTAATCCATCATATGAAAACTAGAAAACCCTAATAACATCATTTGCAACCTTCAAAAACCTTAATCCATCATATGGAAACTTGAAATCCCTAATAACATCATTTTCTACATTCAAAAACCCTAATCCTTCATATGAAAACTAGAAAACACTAATAACATCATTTGCAACATTCAAAAATCCCAATCCATTATATGAAAACTAGAAAACCCTAATCCATCATATGAAAACTAGAAAACACTAATCCATCATATGAAAACTAGAAAACCCTAATAACATCATTTGCAACATTCAAAAACCCTAATCCATCATATGAAAACAAGAAAACCGTTATCCATCATATGAAAACTGGAAAACCCTAATAAAATCATTTACAACATTCTGAAACCCTAGTCCATCATATGAAAACTAAAAAACCCTAAGCCATCATATGAAAACTAGAAAACCCTAATCCATCATATGAAAACTAAAAAACCCTAATAACATCATTTGCAACATTCAAAAACCCTAATCCATCATACGAATACTAGAAAACCTGAATAACATAATTTGCAACATTCAAAAACCCTAATCCATCATATGAAAACTAGAAAACCATAATAACATCATTTGCAACATTCAAAAACCCTAATCCATCATATGAATACTAAAAAACCCTAAGCCATCATATGAAAACTAGAAAAACCTAATCCATCATATGAAAACTAGAAAACCCTAATAACATCATTTGCAACATTCAAAAACCCTAATCCGTCATATGAAAACTAGAAAACCCTAATAACATCATTTGCAACAGTCAAAAACCCTAATCCATCATATGAAAACTAGAAAACCCTAGTAACATCATTTGGAACATTCAAAAACCCTAATCCATCATATGAAAACTAGAAAACCCTAATAACATCATTTGCAACATTCAAAAACCCTAATCCATCATATGAAAACAAGAAAACCCTAATAACATCATTTGCAACATTAAAATACCCTAATCCATCAAATGAAAACTAGAAAACCCGAATCCATCATATGAAAACTAGAAAACCCTAATAACATCATTTGCAACATTCAAAAACCCTAATATATCATATAAAAACTAGAAAACCCTAATCCATGATACGAAAACTAGAAAACCCTAATAACATCATTTGCAACATTCAAAAACCCTAATCCATCATATGAAAACTAGAAAACCCTAATCCATCATATGAAAACTAGAAAACCCTAATAACATCATTTGCAACATTCAAAAACCCTAATCCGTCATATGAAAACTAGAAAACCCTAATAACATCATTTGCAACAGTCAAAAACCCTAATCCATCATATGAAAACTAGAAAACCCTAGTAACATCATTTGCAACATTCAAAAACCCTAATCCATCATATGAAAACTAGAAAACCCTAATAACATCGTTTGCAACATTCAAAATCCCTAATCCATCATATGAAAACAAGAAAACCCTAATAACATCATTTGCAACATTAAAATACCCTAATCCATCAAATGAAAACTAGAAAACCCGAATCCATCATATGAAAAATAGAAAACCCTAATAACATCATTTGCAACATTCAAAAACCCTAATATATCATATGAAAACTAAAAACCCTAATCCATGATACGAAAACTAGAAAACCCTAATAACATCATTTGCAACATTCAAAAACCCTAATCCATCATATGAAAACTAGAAAACCCTAATCCATCATATGAAAACTAGAAAACCCTAATAACATCATTTGCGACATTCAAAAACCCTAATCCGTCATATGAAAACTAGAAAACCCTAATAACATCATTTGCAACAGTCAAAAACCCTAATCCATCATATGAAAACTAGAAAACCCTAGTAACATCATTTGCAACATTCAAAAACCCTAATCCATCATATGAAAACTAGAAAACCCTAATAACATCATTTGCAACATTCAAAAACCCTAATCCATCATATGAAAACAAGAAAACCCTTATAACATCATTTGCAACATTAAAATACCCTAATCCATCAAATGAAAACTAGAAAACCCGAATCCATCATTTGAAAACTAGAAAACCCTAATAACATCATTTGCAACATTCAAAAACCCTAATATATCATATGAAAACTAGAAAACCCTAATCCATGATACGAAAACTAGAAAACCCTAATAACATCATTTGCAACATTCAAAAACCCGAATCCATCATATGAAAACTAGAAAACCCTAGTAACATCATTTGCAACATTCAAAAACCGTAATCCATCATATGAAAACTAGAAAACCCTAATAACATCATTTGCAACATTCAAAAACCCTAATCCATCATATGAAAACAAGAAGACCCTAATAACATCATTTGAAAGATTAAAATACCCTAATCCATCAAATGAAAACTAGAAAACCCGAATCCATCATATGAAAACTAGAAAACCCTAATAACATCATTTGCAACATTCAAAAACCCTAATACATCATATGAAAACTAGAAAACCCTAATCTATGATACAAAAACTAGAAAACTCTAATAATATCATTTGCAACATTCAAAAACCCTAATCCATCATATGAAAACTAAAAAACCCAAATAACATCATTTGCAACATTCAAAAACCCTAATCCATCATATGAAAACTAGAAAATCCTAACCCATCATATGAAAACTAGAAAACCCTAATCCATCATATGAAAACTAGAAAACCCTAATAACATCATTTGCAACATCCAAAAACCCTAATCTATCATATGAAAATTAGAAAACCCTAATCCATCATATGCAACATTCAAAAACCCTAATCCATCATATGAAAACTAGAAAACCCTAATCCATCATATGAAAACTAGAAAACCCTAATAACATCATTTGCAACATTCAAAAACCTTAATCCATCATATGGAAACTTGAAAACCCTAATAACATCATTTGCTACATTCAAAAACCCTAATCCTTCATATGAAAACTAGAAAACCCTAATAACATTATTTGCAACATTCAAAAATCCCAATCCATCATATGAAAACTAGAAAACCCTAATAACATCATTTGCAACATTCAAAAACCCTAATATATCATATGAAAACTAGAAAACCCTAATCCATGATACGAAAACTAGAAAACCCTAATAACATCATTTGCAACATTCAAAAACCCTAATCCATCATATGAAAACTAGAAAACCCTAATCCATCATATGAAAACTAGAAAACCCTAATAACATCATTTGCAACATTCAAAAACCCTAATCCGTCATATGAAAACTAGAAAACCCTAATAACATCATTTGCAACAGTCAAAAACCCTAATCCATCATATGAAAACTAGAAAACCCTAGTAACATCATTTGCAACATTCAAAAACCCTAATCCATCATATGAAAACTAGAAAACCCTAATAACATCATTTGCAACATTCAAAATCCCTAATCCATCATATGAAAACAAGAAAACCCTAATAACATCATTTGCAACATTAAAATACCCTAATCCATCAAATGAAAACTAGAAAACCCGAATCCATCATATGAAAAATAGAAAACCCTAATAACATCATTTGCAACATTCAAAAACCCTAATATATCATATGAAAACTAGAAAACCCTAATCCATGATACGAAAACTAGAAAACCCTAATAACATCATTTGCAACATTCAAAAACCCTAATCCATCATATGAAAACTAGAAAACCCTAATCCATCATATGAAAACTAGAAAACCCTAATAACATCATTTGCAACATTCAAAAACCCTAATCCGTCATATGAAAACTAGAAAACCCTAATAACATCATTTGCAACAGTCAAAAACCCTAATCCATCATATGAAAACTAGAAAACCCTAGTAACATCATTTGCAACATTCAAAAACCCTAATCCATCATATGAAAACTAGAAAACCCTAATAACATCATTTGCAACATTCAAAAACCCTAATCCATGATATGAAAACAAGAAAACCCTAATAACATCATTTGCAACATTAAAATACCGTAATCCATCAAATGAAAACTAGAAAACCCGAATCCATCATATGAAAACTAGAAAACCCTAATAACATCATTTGCAACATTCAAAAACCCTAATACATCATATGAAAACTAGAAAACCCTAATCTATGATACAAAAACTAGAAAACTCTAATAATATCATTTGCAACATTCAAAAACCCTAATCCATCATATGAAAACTAAAAAACCCAAATAACATCATTTGCAACATTCAAAAACCCTAATCCATCATATGAAAACTAGAAAATCCTAACCCATCATATGAAAACTTGAAAACCCTAATCCATCATATGAAAACTAGAAAACCCTAATAACATCATTTGCAACATCCAAAAACCCTAATCTATCATATGAAAATTAGAAAACCCTAATCCATCATATGCAACATTCAAAAACCCTAATCCATCATATGAAAACTAGAAAACCCTAATCCATCATATGAAAACTAGAAAACCCTAATAACATCATTTGCAACATTCAAAAACCTTAATCCATCATATGGAAACTTGAAAACCCTAATAACATCATTTGCTACATTCAAAAACCCTAATCCTTCATATGAAAACTAGAAAACCCTAATAACATTATTTGCAACATTCAAAAATCCCAATCCATCATATGAAAACTAGAAAACCCTAATAACATCATTTGCAACATTCAAAAACCCTAATATATCATATGAAAACTAGAAAACCCTAATCCATGATACGAAAACTAGAAAACCCTAATAACATCATTTGCAACATTCAAAAACCCTAATCCATCATATGAAAACTAGAAAACCCTAATCCATCATATGAAAACTAGAAAACCCTAATAACATCATTTGCAACATTCAAAAACCCTAATCCGTCATATGAAAACTAGAAAACCCTAATAACATCATTTGCAACAGTCAAAAACCCTAATCCATCATATGAAAACTAGAAAACCCTAGTAACATCATTTGCAACATTCAAAAACCCTAATCCATCATATGAAAACTAGAAAACCCTAATAACATCATTTGCAACATTCAAAATCCCTAATCCATCATATGAAAACAAGAAAACCCTAATAACATCATTTGCAACATTAAAATACCCTAATCCATCAAATGAAAACTAGAAAACCCGAATCCATCATATGAAAAATAGAAAACTCTAATAACATCATTTGCAACATTCAAAAACCCTAATATATCATATGAAAACTAGAAAACCCTAATCCATGATACGAAAACTAGAAAACCCTAATAACATCATTTGCAACATTCAAAAATCCTAATCCATCATATGAAAACTAGAAAACCCTAATCCATCATATGAAAACTAGAAAACCCTAATAACATCATTTGCAACATTCAAAAACCCTAATCCGTCATATGAAAACTAGAAAACCCTAAAAACATCATTTGCAACAGTCAAAAACCCTAATCCATCATATGAAAACTAGAAAACCCTAGTAACATCATTTGCAACATTCAAAAACCCTAATCCATCATATGAAAACTAGAAAACCCTAATAACATCATTTGCAACATTCAAAAACCCTAATCCATGATATGAAAACAAGAAAACCCTAATAACATCATTTGCAACATTAAAATACCGTAATCCATCAAATGAAAACTAGAAAACCCGAATCCATCATATGAAAACTAGAAAACCCTAATAACATCATTTGCAACATTCAAAAACCCTAATACATCATATGAAAACTAGAAAACCCTAATCTATGATACAAAAACTAGAAAACTCTAATAATATCATTTGCAACATTCAAAAACCCTAATCCATCATATGAAAACTAAAAAACCCAAATAACATCATTTGCAACATTCAAAAACCCTAATCCATCATATGAAAACTAGAAAATCCTAACCCATCATATGAAAACTAGAAAACCCTAATCCATCATATGAAAACTAGAAAACCCTAATAACATCATTTGCAACATCCAAAAACCCTAATCTATCATATGAAAATTAAAAAACCCTAATCCATCATATGCAACATTCAAAAACCCTAATCCATCATATGAAAACTAGAAAACCCTAATCCATCATATGAAAACTAGAAAACCCTAATAACATCATTTGCAACATTCAAAAACCTTAATCCATCATATGGAAACTTGAAAACCCTAATAACATCATTTGCTACATTCAAAAACCCTAATCCTTCATATGAAAACTAGAAAACCCTAATAACATTATTTGCAACATTCAAAAATCCCAATCCATTATATGAAAACTAGAAAACCTTAATCCATCATATGAAAACTAGAAAACCCTAATCCATCATATTAAAACTAGAAAACCCTAATAACTTCATTTGCAACATTCAAAAACCCTAATCCATCATATGAAAACTAGAAAACCCTAACCCATCATATGAAAACTAGAAAACCCTAATCCATCATATGAAAACTAGAAAACCCTAATAACATCTTTTGCAACATCCAAAAACCCTAATCTATCATATGAAAACTAGAAAACCCTAATCCATCATATGCAACATTCAAAAACCCTAATCCATCATATGAAAACTAGAAAACCCTAATAACATCATTTGCAACATTCAAAAACCTTAATCCATCATATGGAAACTTGAAATCCCTAATAACATCATTTTCTACATTCAAAAACCCTAATCCTTCATATGAAAACTAGAAAACACTAATAACATCATTTGCAACATTCAAAAATACCAATCCATTATATGAAAACTAGAAAACCCTAATCCATCATATGAAAACTAGAAAACACTAATCCATCATATGAAAACTAGAAAACCCTAATAACATCATTTGCAACATTCAAAAACCCTAATCCATCATATGAAAACAAGAAAACCGTTATCCATCATATGAAAACTGGAAAACCCTAATAAAATCATTTACAACATTCTGAAACCCTAGTCCATCATATGAAAACTAAAAAACCCTAAGCCATCATATGAAAACTAGAAAACCCTAATCCATCATATGAAAACTAAAAAACCCTAATAACATCATTTGCAACATTCAAAAACCCTAATCCATCATACGAAAACTAGAAAACCCGAATAACATAATTTGCAACATTCAAAAACCCTAATCCATCATATGAAAACTAGAAAACCCTAATCCATAGTATGAAAACTAGAAAACCGTAATAACATCATTTGCAACATTCAAAAACCCTAATCCATCATATGAATACTAAAAAACCCTAAGCCATCATATGAAAACTAGAAAAACCTAATCCATCATATGAAAACTAGAAAACCCTAATAACATCATTTGCAACATTCAAAAACCCTAATCCGTCATATGAAAACTAGAAAACCCTAATAACATCATTTGCAACAGTCAAAAACCCTAATCCATCATATGAAAACTAGAAAACACTAGTAACATCATTTGCAACATTCAAAAACCGTAATCCATCATATGAAAACTAGAAAACCCTAATAACATCATTTGCAACATTCAAAAACCCTAATCCATCATATGAAAACAAGAAAACCCTAATAACATCATTTGCAACATTAAAATACCCTAATCCATCAAATGTAAACTAGAAAACCCGAATCCATCATATGAAAACTAGAAAACCCTAATAACATCATTTGCAACATTCAAAAACCCTAATATATCATATGAAAACTAGAAAACCCTAATCCATGATACGAAAACTAGAAAACCCTAATAACATCATTTGCAACAGTCAAAAACCCTAATCCATGATATGAAAACTAGAAAACCCTAATCCATCATATGAAAACTAGAAAACCCTAATAACATCATTTGCAACATTCAAAAACCCTAATCCATCATATGAAAACTAGAAAACCCTAATAACATCATTTGCAACAGTCAAAACCCTAATCCATCATATGAAAACTAGAAAACCCTAGTAACATCATTTGCAACATTCAAAAACCCTAATCCATCATATGAAAACTAGAAAACCCTAATAACATCATTTGCAACATTCAAAATCCCTAATCCATCATATGAAAACAAGAAAACCCTAATAACATCATTTGCAACATTAAAATACCCTAATCCATCAAATGAAAACTAGAAAACCCGAATCCATCATATGAAAAATAGAAAACCCTAATAACATCATTTGCAACATTCAAAAACCCTAATATATCCTATGAAAACTAGAAAACCCTAATCCATGATACGAAAACTAGAAAACCCTGATAACATCATTTGCAACATTCAAAAACCCTAATCCATCATATGAAAACTAGAAAACCCTAATCCATCATATGAAAACTAGAAAACCCTAATAACATCATTTGCAACATTCAAAAACCCTAATCCGTCATATGAAAAATAGAAAACCCTAATAACATCATTTGCAACAGTCAAAAACCCTAATCCATCATATGAAAACTAGCAAACCCTAGTAACATCATTTGCAACATTCAAAAACCCTAATCCATCATATGAAAACTAGAAAACCCTAATAACATCATTTGCAACATTCAAAAACCCTAATCCATCATATGAAAACAAGAAAACCCTAATAACATCATTTGCAACATTAAAATACCCTAATCCATCAAATGAAAACTAGAAAACCCGAATCCATCATATGAAAACTAGAAAACCCTAATAACATCATTTGCAACATTCAAAAACCCTAATATATCATATGAAAACTAGAAAACCCTAATCCATGATACGAAAACTAGAAAACCCTAATAACATCATTTGCAACATTCAAAAACCCGAATCCATCATATAAAAACTAGAAAACCCTAGTAACATCATTTGCAACATTCAAAAACCCTAATCCATCATATGAAAACTAGAAAACCCTAATAACATCATTTGCAACATTCAAAAACCCTAATCCATCATATGAAAACAAGAAAACCCTAATAACATCATTTGAAAGATTAAAATACCCTAATCCATCAAATGAAAACTAGAAAACCCGAATCCATCATATGAAAACTAGAAAACCCTAATAACATCATTTGCAACATTCAAAAACCCTAATACATCATATGAAAACTAGAAAACCCTAATCCATGATAAAAAAACTAGAAAACTCTAATAATATCATTTGCAACATTCAAAAACCCTAATCCATCATATGAAAACTAAAAAACCCAAATAACATCATTTGCAACATTCAAAAACCCTAATCCATCATATGAAAACTAGAAAACCCTAACCCATCATATGAAAACTAGAAAACCCTAATCCATCATATGAAAACTAGAAAACCCTAATAACATCATTTGCAACATCCAAAAACCCTAATCTATCATATGAAAACTAGAAAACCCTAATCCATCATATGCAACATTCAAAAACCCTAATCCATCATATGAAAACTAAAAAACCCAAATAACATCATTTGCAACATTCAAAAACCCTAATCCATCATATGAAAACTAGAAAACCCTAACCCATCATATGAAAACTAGAAAACCCTAATCCATCATATGAAAACTAGAAAACCCTAATAACATCTTTTGCAACATCCAAAAACCCTAATCTATCATATGAAAACTAGAAAACCCTAATCCATCATATGCAACATTCAAAAACCCTAATCCATCATATGAAAACTAGAAAACCCTAATAACATCATTTGCAACATTCAAAAACCTTAATCCATCATATGGAAACTTGAAATCCCTAATAACATCATTTTCTACATTCAAAAACCCTAATCCTTCATATGAAAACTAGAAAACACTAATAACATCATTTGCAACATTCAAAAATACCAATCCATTATATGAAAACTAGAAAACCCTAATCCATCATATGAAAACTAGAAAACACTAATCCATCATATGAAAACTAGAAAACCCTAATAACATCATTTGCAACATTCAAAAACCCTAATCCATCATATGAAAACAAGAAAACCGTTATCCATCATATGAAAACTGGAAAACCCTAATAAAATCATTTACAACATTCTGAAACCCTAGTCCATCATATGAAAATTAAAAAACCCTAAGCCATCATATGAAAACTAGAAAACCCTAATCCATCATATGAAAACTAAAAAACCCTAATAACATCATTTGCAACATTCAAAAACCCTAATCCATCATACGAAAACTAGAAAACCCGAATAACATAATTTGCAACATTCAAAAACCCTAATCCATCATATGAAAACTAGAAAACCCTAATCCATAGTATGAAAACTAGAAAACCGTAATAACATCATTTGCAACATTCAAAAACCCTAATCCATCATATGAATACTAAAAAACCCTAAGCCATCATATGAAAACTAGAAAAACCTAATCCATCATATGAAAACTAGAAAACCCTAATAACATCATTTGCAACATTCAAAAACCCTAATCCGTCATATGAAAACTAGAAAACCCTAATAACATCATTTGCAACAGTCAAAAACCCTAATCCATCATATGAAAACTAGAAAACACTAGTAACATCATTTGCAACATTCAAAAACCGTAATCCATCATATGAAAACTAGAAAACCCTAATAACATCATTTGCAACATTCAAAAACCCTAATCCATCATATGAAAACAAGAAAACCCTAATAACATCATTTGCAACATTAAAATACCCTAATCCATCAAATGTAAACTAGAAAACCCGAATCCATCATATGAAAACTAGAAAACCCTAATAACATCATTTGCAACATTCAAAAACCCTAATATATCATATGAAAACTAGAAAACCCTAATCCATGATACGAAAACTAGAAAACCCTAATAACATCATTTGCAACAGTCAAAAACCCTAATCCATCATATGAAAACTAGAAAACCCTAATCCATCATATGAAAACTAGAAAACCCTAATAACATCATTTGCAACATTCAAAAACCCTAATCCATCATATGAAAACTAGAAAACCCTAATAACATCATTTGCAACAGTCAAAACCCTAATCCATCATATGAAAACTAGAAAACCCTAGTAACATCATTTGCAACATTCAAAAACCCTAATCCATCATATGAAAACTAGAAAACCCTAATAACATCATTTGCAACATTCAAAATCCCTAATCCATCATATGAAAACAAGAAAACCCTAATAACATCATTTGCAACATTAAAATACCCTAATCCATCAAATGAAAACTAGAAAACCCGAATCCATCATATGAAAAATAGAAAACCCTAATAACATCATTTGCAACATTCAAAAACCCTAATATATCCTATGAAAACTAGAAAACCCTAATCCATGATACGAAAACTAGAAAACCCTGATAACATCATTTGCAACATTCAAAAACCCTAATCCATCATATGAAAACTAGAAAACCCTAATCCATCATATGAAAACTAGAAAACCCTAATAACATCATTTGCAACATTCAAAAACCCTAATCCGTCATATGAAAAATAGAAAACCCTAATAACATCATTTGCAACAGTCAAAAACCCTAATCCATCATATGAAAACTAGAAAACCCTAGTAACATCATTTGCAACATTCAAAAACCCTAATCCATCATATGAAAACTAGAAAACCCTAATAACATCATTTGCAACATTCAAAAACCCTAATCCATCATATGAAAACAAGAAAACCCTAATAACATCATTTGCAACATTAAAATACCCTAATCCATCAAATGAAAACTAGAAAACCCGAATCCATCATATGAAAACTAGAAAACCCTAATAACATCATTTGCAACATTCAAAAACCCTAATATATCATATGAAAACTAGAAAACCCTAATCCATGATACGAAAACTAGAAAACCCTAATAACATCATTTGCAACATTCAAAAACCCGAATCCATCATATAAAAACTAGAAAACCCTAGTAACATCATTTGCAACATTCAAAAACCCTAATCCATCATATGAAAACTAGAAAACCCTAATAACATCATTTGCAACATTCAAAAACCCTAATCCATCATATGAAAACAAGAAAACCCTAATAACATCATTTGAAAGATTAAAATACCCTAATCCATCAAATGAAAACTAGAAAACCCGAATCCATCATATGAAAACTAGAAAACCCTAATAACATCATTTGCAACATTCAAAAACCCTAATACATCATATGAAAACTAGAAAACCCTAATCCATGATAAAAAAAACTAGAAAACTCTAATAATATCATTTGCAACATTCAAAAACCCTAATCCATCATATGAAAACTAAAAAACCCAAATAACATCATTTGCAACATTCAAAAACCCTAATCCATCATATGAAAACTAGAAAACCCTAACCCATCATATGAAAACTAGAAAACCCTAATCCATCATATGAAAACTAGAAAACCCTAATAACATCATTTGCAACATCCAAAAACCCTAATCTATCATATGAAAACTAGAAAACCCTAATCCATCATATGCAACATCCAAAAACCCTAATCCATCATATGCAACATTCAAAAACCCTAATCCATCATATGAAAACTAGAAAACCCTAATCCATCATATGAAAACTAGAAAACCCTAATAACATCATTTGCAACATTCAAAAACCTTAATCCATCATATGGAAACTTGAAAACCCTAATAACATCATTTGCTACATTCAAAAACCCTAATCATTCATATGAAAACTAGAAAACCCTAATAACATTATTTGCAACATTCAAAAATCCCAATCCATTATATGAAAACTAGAAAACTCTAATCCATCATATGAAAACTAGAAAACCCTTAAACCCGAATAAACCCGTCCATCTCTCTCTAACCTCTCTCTAGAATTTTCTCTCTCTAGAAAGTTCTTGTGTTTTTTTGTTTTTGTTCTTGAGTATTTCTTATTTTAATTATGGTTGGTGTTTCACCAGGCATAGTTACTAGTGAAGATCAATGTTTGGAAAATGGAAAAATTTTAGAAAATCAAAATCATAAGTTTTCTGCACATGGTATGCAAGATCATGAAATTACTTTCAATCTGGTAGAAAAAAGATTAAAAAACATAAAAACAAAACAGACTTGTTTCTTTAAACATCTAGATAAAGGAATTCAAAAAAAGAAATCTATTTTCAACCATAAACATATTTCAGAATTAGCAGCTGGAAAAGAAATACAAATACATTATCAAAATGATCTCAAAAAAGATAAGAAATATGGAGTGAATGTCGAAGCTACGACTGAAGGTCCTGATGTATTGGACAAGTGTGCTTCGATTCAGTGGGGTGACACCTTCATTTCGGCTACAAAAGTCTCTGAAGAACACGATGGTGATGCTTTGGAGAAGTTTGATTCACACGAATACTGTGTACAATTGCTAGAGAAGCTTCCTCAAAATATATCTTATGAGGGTGGTACTATCAAGTCGGTTAACCAAATTTCTGAAGAAGGTGGCAAAGCTTTCTCAAAAGATAACATGGAATACTCATATTTCGAAAATAAGGATGGTGAACCTGTTGAATCTAACGGAGCTTCCTTCTGTGAAACGTCTAACAACAAGGGTCACTCGGTTACGCAAATATATGAGGATCGTGAGAAAGGTTCGGGCATGACTGATGGTTTAAGTGCAGAATATTCATCCTCGGAAGACAATGATAGTGAAGATGAAGATGATGAATCAAACATGGATCGTATGGTTGACCCATATACTAACAACCGTGACTGCATGCTGCATCACAAAGGCTCCGGAGATGGAGTTACAAATGGGTCTCTTCAAGCTGCCGGAATAATCTCTTCTGCAAGTGTAGTCCACGCTCCAACGGTCACATACATACCACCGATAATTGGGGAAGGAGATGTAGGAGATGTAGTTAAAAATGATGATGGTAAAGCTGCCAAAGTTTCTTCAAAGAATGGAGTTCCAACGGGTTTGTCAAAAGGAGCCGATCAATTCATAGAAAAATGGGGTAATGACTTTATTCCATCCACTCTTAATTTAAATAATGATTATTCCCATCATGATGTTCCTGGTGACACTAAAGTGGGGGACATAGAAACCCACTTTTCTATACCCCATCATGATGTTCCTAGTGAATTGAGTATTGATTCAAATCCCATGCAATCTCTCGGCATCTCTATGCCCTTCGTCAATATGGATCATAATGGATCCACTTCATATGTGCCTGGATCGACCCATTCCCATCTACCTTCCATGTTGGGCCTTCATAAGACTCCTACACATTTGGGCTATGATAATAATCCTTCAATATTGGGCCTTCCAAAGTCCACCATATCCAATAATTCTATTTACCCTTCCAAGCCCATTAATGCTATATCTTCTAAGGCTTTTACGCATTTTAGTAACAAAAATATTATGAAGTATAAGTCCGCTAATACTAAAAAATCCGGTTGCGATCCATTAACTAATTCTAATAATCAAAAAAATATTATGCGTAATATGGATTCAGATAACATAAATAATAACGCTTGGTCCCGTAAACTTCCGTCGCTTGTTAACTCTCAGGCGAACATCTTGAGTGGTTCTCACAAACACTCAAGTGACAATTTTCGCTTCATTCCTAGCTTAAGTCAAGATATTGAAGTGCCTGTTGACATACCGGTGACGGTCGTTAATAAGATCTGTGAGACTCATGCACGGACCATATGTGGTTATTTTGTTGGATGTAAAATGAATTATTCGGATGTTCGTTATCTCGCTTCTAAGATGTGGTCTAAACATGGACTGGAAGACGTTCTGTTAAATGGTAATGGCGTCTATCTATTTAAATTTAACAACGATCAAGGTCTACAACATGTTATAACCCACGGCCCATGGACTTTTAGGAGTGCCCCCATTGTCATGCAAAAATGGAGACCAGGACTTAGTATTCATAGAAACAACCATGACAAACTTCCTCTATGGATTAAAATCCATGACATCCCTTATGAGACTTGGAGTGAGGAAGGGTTAAGCCACATTGCTTCCAAAATTGGTAAGCCACTTGCCATGGACTCTTATACGGCAAATATGTGCACTTATGCTGCGGGTAAAGCAGTTTATGCCCGTGTCCTGCTCGAAGTTCCATCGCGTCCTTCATGGGTTGACAAAGTTATCATTCGTATCCCCGATCCTGAAACTCTTGAGTTTTCAACTCATACACTTAGAATTGAGTATGAATGGAAACCGCCTATGTGCTTTCAATGTAAGGTCTTTGGACACGAAACCCATGTTTGTATGCATGTTATTGTTAAACAAAATGCTACTTCTTCTGATAAACCTATGGATACTTCTACCATAACTATGGAAAAACTTGAACAACCAATTATAGATAAAAATGATGATTTTACTATGGTTTCAAATAAGAAAAATAAATCAAAACATGTTTCTAATAATGACAAGAAAAATAATGAAACTTCTAAAAGCAATACGAATAGAAATAACAAATACAAGACACATGATAACTCTTTTTCCAAAAATAATAAAAATTTAAAAACAATTAGAAATAAGAAACGATTTGAGAAACGCCCGGTCAATGATATTGATCGAACCTCCAGTTCCCCCCTTTCTCCTAATCCCCCCTTAAAGGGTAAGGAGGCTATAGTTGGTTTCCCTAGCCCTATCCTACACCTTTCCTCATCCCAGCAACGAAAACAGTCTGTATCCTCCACTCCTATATTCAACGCCTTCTCCATTCTAGAGGTTTGTTCTTCTGACGTCACTGATATTCCCTCTAATTCTTTCACCCTGCCTGCTGACGACCTAATCGAAGATGATAACTGTGTTGAGGTCGACTCTGATAATGGTGACACAGCCCAGTTCATTGTTAATGCGACTGGATCCCATAATGATCACCCTATGATAGCTCCGGGGTCCGAGCAGATGGACTCCACCCCCCTCCAAGTTTCCATATGACGCACATCGCTGCATGGAATACTCGCGGTCTCTGTAAGCCTTCTCATCAGAAAGCCTTGAGAGATCTTATCCGCGATCAAAATCTTCATAATTGTGCTTCTCTTGAGACTCGTGCTTCCTTCCCTAACCTCCCTCTTATCTGTAGTCGTACTTTTGGCTCTTGGTCGTGGTCGTCCAACGGTCTCTTCTCCCCTAGAGGGACGAGAATTGTGGTTGCCTGGGACCCGCTTGCAATTGATATGATGCTTATCGACTTAAATGATCAGGTTATGCATTTCAAAGTTAATATTCGTGATTCTAATAAATCCTTTTTCTGCTCCTTCGTCTATGCTCATAATGATCACATGATGCGTCGCTCTCTCTGGCATTCTCTTGCGGTCCATAAGAATATGGTTAGAGATACCCCTTGGATTCTTTTGGGTGATTTCAATGTTGCTCTTGATATTAAAGATAGCACCTCCGGGTCGTCTGGGATCTCTCGTGCCATGGAGGACTTCAGGCACTGTGTCAATCTGATGGAAATGGAGGATCTTAACTATAAAGGTCTCTTCTACACATGGACCAAGTCTCCTAATGGTTCGGGTGGCATCCTCAAGAAGATCGATCGTGTCATGGGAAATACTCACTTCGTTGCTTCTTTCCCCTCCTCTACTGTCAATTTTCTCCCTTACCGTTCGTCCGATCATACTCCTGCTGTGCTTTCTCTCCCCCATCATGCCCCTTTCCAACCGAAGCCATTCAAGTTCCCTAATTTCCTGACTTATAAGAACGATTTCAAGCAGATTGTTGCCTCTTCTTGGAACCCCAATATCACTGGATATCGGATGTATAAGGTTTTCAAAAACCTTAAAAATCTGAAAGTGCCGATACGTAAGATGCTTCCCAACCAGGGAAACCTCTTTTCTAAGGTTATCTCTCTTCGTAATGAGCTCGATAGAGTTCAGATTGCTTTGGATCGGGATCCTTTCAATAAGGATCTTCGTGAAGAACAATGCAGGTATCTCCTCGCTTATAACGAGGCTAGCCTGGATGAAGAGAGGTTTCTGAAACAAAAGGCTAAGGTTAACTGGCTGCGTGAGGGTGATAAAAATTCGGCTTTTTTCCACAAAACGGTTAAAAGTCGTAAATCGCGCAATCGTATTAATTCTATCCAGGATGATCAAGGTAACTGGATATCAGGGAATGATCTTCCTAATCTTTTTGTTTCTCACTTTCAAGCCTTCTTAGGTTCTGCCCATCCTTCCACTGCTATTCGTGATCCCTCTTCCCTCTTCTCTAATAAGCTCTCCCCCCTCCAGTCTGATGCCATGCTTACTCCTGTTACTGACGCAGAGGTAAAATGTGTCTTGCTCCAAATGGGTGATGATAAAGCTCCTGGTTCTGATGGTTTTTCTGCTAAGTTCTTCAAGTCTGCTTGGGATATTGTGGGTCCTGATTTTTGTATGGCTGTTAAGGAATTCTTCTATTCTGGCAAACTTCTTAAGTCTTTCAACAGCACCATTCTTGCGCTCATCCCTAAAGTTGATTCCCCTTCCAAAGTCACTGATTTCTGCCCTATAGCTTGTTGTAACGTTGTTTACAAATGTATCAGCAAAATTATTGCGGAACGTATCAAAAACCATCTTTCTTCTCTGGTTGATGAAAACCAGTCTGCTTTCATCCCTGGTCGTTTGATCACCGATAGCGTCCTCCTTGTCCACGAGCTCATGCGTGATTATCATCGTCATCGTGGTCCTCCTAGGTGTGCTTTTAACGTTGATATTCAAAAAGCTTATGACACGGTTGACTGGACGTTTCTAAGGACCATCTTGTCTGGGTTTGGTTTTCCCGATCGCATGATTGACTGGATCATGACATGTGTTTCCACGGTTGCTTACTCTGTCAGTATCAATGGGAATACTCATGGTTATTTCGACGGTAAAAGGGGCCTTCGGCAGGGTGACCCCCTATCTCCTTATCTCTTCACTCTTGTCATGGAAGTGCTTAACCTTATGATCAAGAGAAACATCCATGATTCTGATTCTTTTAAATTCCACAGACAATGTGATGTTCAAATTATCACCCATCTCTGCTTTGCCGACGTTCTCCTTCTCTTCTGCCATGGTGATAGCTCTTCGGTTAAACTCATATGTGATTCTCTTGAGGAATTCTCTGGGGTTTCTGGCCTCCATCCTAATATTGCAAAGAGTGAAGCTTTCTACTGTAATGTTGGTGAGAGGACCAGGGCTGCCATTGATCTTATTGTTAAGTTTCCTAAGGGCTCTTTCCCTGTCTGATACCTTGGCGTTCCTCTCATGACCACGCGTCTTGCCCACAAAGACTGTAAAGGCCTTATTGATAAAGTCAAATGCAGGATTAATGACTGGAAAAACAAGTCTCTTTCCTTTGCTGGTCGTCTCCAGCTCATCCTCTCTGTCCTTTCTTCTACTCAAATCTATTGGGCTTATGTTTTTATTCTTCCTAAATCTATCTCTAACGATATTGAGAAGCTCATGAGAGGTTTCCTCTGGTGCCATGGTGAGTTAAAGCGTGGTAAAGCTAAAGTCTCCTGGAAAACTGTATGCCTTCCTAAGGAACATGGTGGTCTTGGCATATGTAACCTTGATATCTGGAATGTTGCCCTTATGGCTTCCCATGTTTGGAGACTCCTTTCCAAGAAAGAGTCCCTATGGGTTAAGTGGATCCACTCATACCGTTTATGTGGTCGTAACTTTTGGGATGCCCCCACAAAATACGGTACCGGATTTGCTTGGCGTAACATCCTGAATATGCGGGATAAGATAAGGGAGTATATAGTTTCCCAGATAGGTGATGGATGCTCTACTTTTGTTTGGTTCGACAATTGGCACCCTGCGGGCCCTCTTTCTAAATTCTTGTCTGTCCGTGACATCCATGATGCGGGTTTCACTCCTGATACTAAGGTTGCTGACCTGGTTCTTAATGGATCTTGGGTTCGGCCTCATTGTTGGAGAGATTCCCATGGTGCTCTTCTTTCTCATAACCCTCCTACTATTTCCTCGTCCGTCCCTGATAAACTATTTTGGAGATCTAGAGACGGTCAACTCTCCCCTTTCTCTGTTCAATCTGTGTGGCAGTCTATTCGCCCCTATCACCAACCGGTCTTTTGGTTTCATCTTGTTTGGTTCTCCCAGAACATCCCCAGACATGCTTTCATTCTTTGGGTTGCTCTTAAAGATCGTCTCAAGACTCATGATAAAATCAAAATCTGGGACACTAATTCCAATCTCATTTGTGCGTTCTGCGGGGACTGTCCGGATTCCCTTTCCCATCTCTTCTTTGAATGCTCTTTCACTTCTTTGGTTTGGCATAACCTACATCATGTCATGAATCTCTCCTTCTCCACTGATAGTTGGTCATATATCATTAGTCAACTCAACCCCATTCATAAGAACAAGACCATTTGGTCCATCATTAGAAGACTTGTTTTTGCTGGAGCGGTCTACCACATCTGGCGGGAAAGAAATTTACGTATTTTTAAAAAAATAAAAAGATCTCATCATGCTGTCGTGAATATTGTTAAGGATAATATCCGCTGTAGACTGCTGAGTCTTTCTTTGAAAACTTGCACTAATGTTGATTTGGCTAAATCTATTTGGACCCTCCCTTAATTTTCTTCCTCTGCGCTTTCTTTTTTCTCTGCTTGTTTTGGCTTGTATGGTTTGTTTGTTTTGCAGGTTGCTCTCCTTTATGTTCTTGTTTGCTTATGGTTCCTTCTATTGTTTTGGTTCCTAGTTTAGATTGTTGTTCGTTGGGGCCTGTCCTGATGGATTTTCTATTTTTTGGTGGGGAGTCCCCAGCCTTATATTGTATTTATTCTTTTTATTAATAAAATTTGCCAGAGGTGCCGCCCTCTTTACCCAAAAAAAAACTAGAAAACCCTAATCCATCATATGAAAACTAGAAAACCCTAATAACTTCATTTGCAACATTCAAAAACCCTAATCCATCATATGAAAACTAGAAAACCCTAACCCATCATATGAAAACTAGAAAACCCTAATCCATCATATGAAAACTAGAAAACCCTAATAACATCTTTTGCAACATCCAAAAACCCTAATCTATCATATGAAAACTAGAAAACCCTAATCCATCATATGCAACATTCAAAAACCCTAATCCATCATATGAAAACTAGAAAACCCTAATCCATCATATGAAAACTAGAACACCCTAATAACATCATTTGCAACATTCAAAAACCTTAATCCATTATATGTTAACTTGAAATCCCTAATAACATCATTTTCTACATTCAAAAACCCTAATCCTTCATATGAAAACTAGAAAACACTAATAACATCATTTGCAACATTCAAAAATCCCAATCCATTATATGAAAACTAGAAAACCCTAATCCATCATATGAAAACTAGAAAACACTAATCCATCATATGAAAACTAGAAAACCCTAATAACATCATTTGCAACATTCAAAAACCCTAATCCATCATATGAAAACAAGAAAACCGTTATCCATCATATGAAAACTGGAAAATCCTAATAAAATCATTTACAACATTCTGAAACCCTAATCCATAATATGAAAATTAAAAAACCCTAAGCCATCATATGAAAACTAGAAAACCCTAATCTATCATATGAAAACTAAAAAACCCTAATAACATCATTTGCAACATTCAAAAACCCTAATCCATCATACGAATACTAGAAAACCCGAATAACATAATTTGCAACATTCAAAAACCCTAATCCATCATATGAAAACTAGAAAACCCTAATCCATAGTATGAAAACTAGAAGACCGTAAAAACATCATTTGCAACATTCAAAAACCCTAATCCATCATATGAATACTAAAAAACCCTAAGCCATCAAGGAAAACTAGAAAACCCTAATAACATCGTTTGCAAAATTCAAAAACCCTAATCCGTCATATGAAAACTAGAAAACCCTAATAACATCATTTGCAATAGTCAAAAACCCTAATCCATCATATGAAAACTAGAAAACCCTAGTAACATCATTTGCAACATTCAAAAACCCTAATCCATCATATGAAAACTAGAAAACCCTAATAACATCATTTGCAACATTCAAAAACCCTAATCCATCATATGAAAACAAGAAAACCCTAATAACATCATTTGCAACATTAAAATACCCTAATCCATCAAATAAAAACTAGAAAACCCGAATCCATCATATGAAAACTAGAAAACCCTAATAACATCATTTGCAACATTCAAAAACCCTAATATCTCATATGAAAACTAGAAAACCCTAATCCATGATACGAAAACTAGAAAACCCTAATAACATCATTTGCAACATTCAAAAACCCTAATCCATCATATGAAAACTAGAAAACCCTAATACATCATATGAAAACTAGAAAACCCTAATAACATCATTTGCAACATCCAAAAACCCTAATCCGTCATATGAAAACTAGAAAACCCTAATAACATCATTTGCAACAGTCAAAAACCCTAATCCATCATATGAAAACTAGAAAACCCTAGTAACATCATTTTCTACATTCAAAAACCCTAATCCATCATATGAAAACTAGAAAACCCTAATAACATCATTTGCAACATTCAAAATCCCTAATCCATCATATGAAAACAAGAAAACCCTAATAACATCATTTGCAACATTAAAATACCCTAATCCATCAAATGAAAACTAGAAAACCCGAATCCATCATATGAAAAATAGAAAACCCTAATAACATCATTTGCAACATTCAAAAACCCTAATATATCATATGAAAACTAGAAAACCCTAATCCATGATACGAAAATCAGAAAACCCTAATAACATCATTTGCAACATTCAAAAACCCTAATCCATCATATGAAAACTAGAAAACCCTAATCCATCATATGAAAACTAGAAAACCCTAATAACATCATTTGCAACATTCAAAAACCCTAATCCGTCATATGAAAACTAGAAAACCCTAATAACATCATTTGCAACAGTCAAAAACCCTAATCCATCATATGAAAACTAGAAAACCCTAGTAACGTCATTTGCAACATTCAAAAACCCTAATCCATCATATGAAAACTAGAAAACCCTAATAACATCATTTGCAACATTCAAAAACCCTAATCCATCATATGAAAACAAGAAAACCCTAATAACATCATTTGCAACATTAAAATACCCTAATCCATCAAATGAAAACTAGAAAACCCGAATCCATCATATGAAAACTAGAAAACCCTAATAACATCATTTGCAACATTCAAAAACCCTAATATATCATATGAAAACTAGAAAACCCTAATCCATGATACGAAAACTAGAAAACCCTAATAACATCATTTGCAACATTCAAAAACCCTAATCCATCGTATGAAAACTAGAAAACCCTAATCCATCATATGAAAACTAGAAAACCCTAAAAAATCATTTGTAACATTCAAAAACCCTAATCCATCATATGAAAACAAGAAAACCCTAACAACATCATTTGCAACATTAAAATACCCTAATCCATCAAATGAAAACTAGAAAACCCGAATCCATCATATGAAAACAAGAAAACCCTAATAACAACATTTGCAACATTCAAAAACCTAATCTATCATATGAAAACTAGAAAACCCTAATCCATCATACAAAAACTAGAAAACCCAAATAACATCATTTGCAACATTCAAAAACCCTAATTAATCATATGAAAACTAGAAAACCCTAATCCATCATATGAAAACTAGAAAACCATAATCCATCATCTGAAAACTAGAAAAACCTAATAACATCATTTGCAACATTAAAAAACCCTAATCCATCATATGAAAACTAGAAAACCCAAATAACATCATTTGCAACAGTCAAAAACCCTAATCCATCATATGAAAACTAGAAAACCCTAGTAACATCATTTGCAACATTCAAAAACCCTAATCCATCATATGAAAACTAAAAAACCCTAATAACATCATTTGCAACATTAAAATACCCTAATCCATCAAATGAAAACTAGAAAACCCGAATCCATCATATGAAAACTAGAAAACCCTAATAACATCATTTGCAACATTCAAAAATCCTAATCCATCATATGAAAACTAGAAAACCCTAATCCATCATACGAAAACTAGAAAACCATAATAACATCATTTGCAACATTCAAAAACCCTAATCCATCATATGAAAACTACAAAACCCTAATCCATCATATCAAAACTAGAAAACCCTAATAACATCATTTGCAACATTCAAAAACCCTAATCCGTTATATGAAAACTAGAAAATCCTAATAACATGATTTGCAACATTCAAAAACCCTAATCCATCATATGAAAACTAGAAAACCCTAATAACATCATTTGTAACATTCAAAAACCCTAATCCATCATATGAAAACAAGAAAACCCTAATAAGATCATTTACAACATTAAAATACCCTAATCCATCATATGAAAGCTAGAAAACCCTAATCCATCATTCAAAAACTAGAAAACCCTAATAACAGCATTTGCAACATACAAAAACCCTAATTAATGATATGAAAACTAGAAAACCCTAATCCATCATATGAAAACTAGAAAACCCTAATCCATCATCTGAAAACTAGAAAACCCTAATAACATCATTTGCAACATTCAAAAACCCTAATCCATCATATGAAAACTAGAAAACCCAAATAACATCATTTGCAAGATTCAAAAACCCTAATCCATCATATGAAAACTAGAAAACCCTAACCCATCATATGAAAACTAGAAAACCCTAATGCATCATATGAAAACTAGAAAACCCTAATAACATCATTTGCAACATCCAAAAACCCTAATCTATCATATGAAAACTAGAAAACCCTAATCGATCATATGTAACATTCAAAAACCCTAATCCATCATATGAAAACTAGAAAACCCTAATCCATCATATGAAAACTAGAAAACCCTAATAACATCATTTGCAACATTCAAAAACCTTAATCCATCATATGGAAACTTGAAAACCCTAATAACATCATTTGCTACATTAAAAAACCCTAATCCTTCATATGAAAACTAGAAAACCCTAATAACATCATTTGCAACATTCAAAAATGCCAATCCATTTTATAAAAACTAGAAAACCCTAATCCATCATATGAAAACTAGAAAACCCTAATCCATCATATGAAAACTAGAAAACCCCGCACCTCCATTCCTCCTAGTTCTATTCCTCCCCCTATAAAGGATACTAACGGTTTAGTTGGTTTCCCTAGCCCTATCTTTCGTCCTTCTTCTTCCACGCCACTTAAACAAACTGTTTCCACCACTCCTTTATTCAACGCCTTCGCCGTTCTTGAGGCTTGTTCCTCTGACGTTACTGATTTTCCCTCTACTTCTACCCCTCTTCCTCCCCCTAGTGTCCCCTCCCAAATTTTTACTGGTGATTTTGATCCTGATGCTGATGACCAACTTGACGAGGACAATTGTATTGAGGTCGACTCTGATGATGGGGAGACTGCCCAGTTCATTGTTGGTGAGAATGGTTCTCATTATGATCAACCTATGATAACTCTGGTGTCCGAGCAGATAGACTCCACCCCCTCCAAGTTTCCATATGACGCACATCGCTGCATGGAATACTCGCGGTCTCTGCAAGCCTTCTCATCAGAAAGCCTTGAGAGATCTTATTCGCGATCAAAATCTTCATATTTGTGCTTCTCTTGAGACTCGTGCTTCCTTCCCTAACCTCCCTCTTATTTGTAGTCGTACTTTTGGCTCTTGGTCGTGGTCGTCCAACGGTCTCTTCTCCCCTAGAGGGACTAGAATTGTGGTTTCCTGGGATCCGCTTGCCATTGATATGATGCTTATTGACTTAAATGATCAGGTTATGCATTTCAAAGTTAATATTCGTGATTCTAATAAATCCTTTTTCTGCTCCGTTGTCTATGCTCATAATGATCACATGATGCGTCGCTCTCTCTGGCATTCTCTTGCAGTTCATAAGAATATGGTTAGTGATACCCCTTGGATTCTTTTGGGTGATTTCAATGTTCCTCTTGATATTAAAGATAGCACCTCCGGGTCGTCTGGGATTTCTCATGCCATGGAGGACTTCAGGGACTGTGTCAATCTGATGGAAATGGAGGATCTTAACTATAAAGGTCTCTTCTACACTTGGACCAAGTCTCCTAATGGTTCGGGTGGCATCCTCAAGAAGATCGATCGTGTCATGGGAAATACTCACTTCGTTGCTTCTTTCCCCTCCTCTACTGTCAATTTTCTCCCTTACCGTTCGTCCGATCATACTCCTGCTGTGCTTTCTCTCCCCCATCGTGCCCCTTTCCAACCTAAGCCTTTCAAGTTCCCTAATTTCCTGACTTATAAGAACGATTTCAAGCAGATTGTTGCCTCTTCTTGGAACCCCAATATCACTGGATATCGGATGTATAAGGTTTTCAAAAACCTTAAAAATCTGAAAGTGCCGATACGTAAGATGCTTCGCAACCAGGGAAACCTCTTTTCTATGGTTATCTCTCTTTGTAATGAGCTTGATAGAGTTCAGATTGCTTTGGATCGGGATCCATTCAATAAGGATCTTCGTGAAGAACAATGCAGGTATCTCCTCGCTTATAACGAGGCTAGCCTGGATGAAGAGAGGTTCCTGAAACAAAAGGCTAAGGTTAACTGGCTGCGTGAGGGTGATAAAAATTCGGCTTTTTTCCACAAAGCGGTTAAAAGTCGTAAATCTGGCAATCGTATTAATTCTATCCAGGATGCTCAAGGTAACTGGATCTCGGGGAATGATCTTCCTAATCTTTTTGTTTCTCACTTTCAAGCCTTCTTGGGTTCTGCCCAGCCTTCCACTGCTATTCGTGATCATTCTTCCCTCTTCTCTAATAAGCTTTCCCCCCTCCAGTCTGCCGCCATGCTTATTCCTGTTACTGATGCGGAGGTTAAGTGTGTCCTGTTCCAGATGGGTGATGATAAAGCTCCTGGTTCTGATGGTTTCTCTGCTAAGTTCTTCAAGTCTGCTTGGGATATTGTGGGTCCTGATTTCTGTATGGCTGTTAAGGAATTCTTCTATTCTGGCAAACTTCTTAAGTCTTTCAACAGCACCATCCTTGCGCTCATCCCTAAAGTTGATTCCCCTTCCAAAGTCACTGATTTCCGCCCTATAGCTTGTTGTAACGTTGTTTACAAATGTATCAGCAAGATTATTGCGGATCGTATCAAAAACCATCTTTCTTCTCTGGTTGATGAAAACCAGTCTGCTTTCATTCCTGGTCGTTTGATTACCGACAACATCCTTCTTGTCCATGAACTCATGCGTGATTATCATCGTCATCGTGGTCCTCCTAGGTGTGCCTTTAAGGTTGATATTCAAAAAGCGTACGACACAGTTGACTGGTCGTTTTTGCGGACCATCTTGTTTGGGTTTGGTTTCCCCGATCGTATGGTTGACTGGATCATGACATGTGTTTCCACGGTTGCTTACTCTGTGAGTATCAATGGGAATACTCACGGATATTTCGACGGTAAAAGGGGCCTTCGGCAGGGTGACCCCCTTTCTCCTTATCTCTTCACTCTTGTCATGGAAGTGCTTAACCTTATGATCAAGAGAAACATCCATGATTCTGACTCTTTTAAATTCCACAGACAATGTGATGATCAAAGTATCACCCATCTCTGTTTTGCCGACGATCTCCTTCTCTTCTGTCGTGGTGATAGCTCTTCGGTTAGAATCATCTGTGATTCTCTTGAGGAATTCTCTGGGGTTTCTGGCCTCCATCCAAATATTGCGAAGAGTGAAGCTTACTACTGTAATGTTGGTGAGAGGACCAGGGCTGCCATTGATCTTATTGTTAAGTTTCCTGAGGGCTCTTTTCCTGTCCGATACCTTGACGTTCCTCTCATCACGACGCGTCTTGCCCACAAAGACTGTAAAGGCCTTGTTGATAAAGTCAAATGCAGGATTAATGACTAGAAAAACAAGTCTCTTTCCTTTGCTGGTCATCTCCAGCTCATCCTCTCTGTCCTTTCTTCTACTCAAATCTATTGGGCTTCAGTTTTTATTCTTCCTAAATCTATCTCTAACGATATTGAGAAGCTCATGAGAGGTTTCCTCTGGTGCCATGGTGAGTTGAAGCGTGGTAAAGCTAAAGTCTCCTGGAAAACTGTATGCCTTCCTAAGGAACATGGTGGTCTTGGCATACGTAACCTTGCTATCTGGAATGTTGCCCTTATGGCTTCCCATGTTTGGAGACTCCTTTCCAAGAAAGAGTCCCTATGGGTTAAGTGGATCCACTCATACCGTTTATGTGGCCGTAACTTTTGGGATGCCCCCAAAAAATACTGTTCTGGATTTGCCTGGCGTAACATCCTGGATATGCGGGATAAGATAAGGGAGTATATAGTTTCCCAGATAGGTGATGGATGCTCTACTTCTGCTTGGTTCGATAACTGGCACCCTGCGGGCCCTCTTTCTAAATTCTTGTCTGTCCGTGACATCCATGATGCGGGTTTCACTCCTGATACTAAGGTTGCTGACCTGGTTCTTAACGGATCTTGGGTTCGGCCTCATTGTTGGATAGATTCCCATGGTGCTCTTCTTTCTCATAACCCTCCTACTATTTCCACGTCCGTCCCTGATAAACTCCTTTGGAGATCTAGAGACGGTCAACTCTCTCCTTTCTCTGTTCAATCTGTGTGGCAGTCTATTCGCCCCTATCACCATCCGGTCTTTTGGTTTCATCTTGTTTGGTTCTCCTAGAACATCCCCAGACATGCTTTCATTCTTTGGGTTGCTCTTAAAGATCGTCTTAAGACTCATGATAAAATCAAAATTTGGGACACTAATTCCAATCTCATTTGTGCCTTCTGTGGGGACTGTCCGGATTCCCTTTCCCATCTCTTCTTTGAATGTTCTTTCACTTCTTTGGTTTGGCATGACCTCCATCATGTCATGAATCTCTCCTTCTCCTCCGATAGCTGGTCTGATATCATTAGTCAACTCAACCCCATTAATAAGAACAAGACCATTTGGTCCATCATTAGAAAACTTGTTTTTGCTGGAGCTGTCTACCATATTTGGCGGGAAAGAAATTTACGCATTTATAAAAAAATAAAAAGATCTCATAATGCTGTCGTGAATAGTGTTAAGGATGATATCCGCTGTAGACTGCTGAGTCTTTCTTTGAAAACTTGAGTAACGTTGATTTGGCTAAAACTATTTGGACCCTCCCTTAATTTTCTTCCTCTGCGCTTTCTTTTTTTCTCTGCTTGTTTTGGCTTGTATGGTTTGTTTGTTTTGCAGGTTGCTTTCCTTTATGTTCTTGTTTGCTTATGGTTCCTTCTCTTGTTTTGGTTCCTAGTTTAGCTTGTTGTCCGTTGGGGCCTGTCCCGATGGATTTTCTATTTTTTGGTGGGGAGTCCCCAGCCTTATATTGTATTTATTCTTTTTATTAATAAAATTTGCCAGAGGTGCCGCCCTCTTTACCCAAAAAAAAAAAACTAGAAAACCCTAATAACATCATTTGCAACATTCAAAAACCCTAATCCATCATATGAAAACTAGACAACCCTAACCCATCATATGAAAACTAGAAAACCCTTATCCATCATATGAAAACTAGAAAACCCTAATAACATCATTTGCAACATCCAAAAACCCTAATCTATCATATGAAAACTAGAAAACCCTAATCCATCATATGCAACATTCAAAAACCCTAATCCATCATATGAAAACTAGAAAACCCTAATCCATCATATGAAAACTAGAAAACCCTAATAACATCATTTGCAACATTCAAAAACCTTAATCCATCATATGGAAACTTGAAAACCCTAATAACATCATTTGCTACATTCAAAAACCCTAATCCTTCATATGAAAACTAAAAAACCCTAATAACATCATTTGCAACATTCAAAAATGCCAATCCATTATATGAAAACTAGAAAACCATAATCCATCATATGAAAACTAGAAAACACTTATCCATCATATGAAAACTAGAAAACCCTAATAACATCATTTGCAACATTCAAAAACCCTAATCCATCATATAAAAACAAGAAAACCGTTATCCATCATATGAAAACTGGAAAACCCTAATAAAATCATTAACAACATTCTAAAACCCTAATCCATCATATCAAAACTAAAAAACCCTAAGCCATCATATGAAAACTAGAAAACCCTAATCCATCATATGAAAACTTGCAAACCCTAATAACATCATTTGCAGCATTCAAAAGCCCTAATCCATCATACGAATACTAGAAAACCCGAATAACATAATTTGCAACATTCAAAAACCCTACTCCATCATATGAAAACTAGAAAACCCTAATCCATAGTATGAAAACTAGAAAACCCTAATAACATCATTTGCAACATTCAAAAACCCTAATCCATAATATGAATACTAAAAAACCCTAAGCCATCATATGAAAACTAGAAAACCCTAATCCATCATATGAAAACTAGAAAACCCTAATAACATCATTTGCAACATTCAAAAACCCTAATCCGTCATATGAAAACTAGAAAACCCTAATAACATCATTTGCAACAGTCAAAAACCCTAATCCATCATATGAAAACAAGAAAACCCTAGTAACATCGTTTGCAACATTCAAAAACCCTAATCCATCATATGAAAACTAGAAAACCCTAATAACATCATTTGCAACATTCAAAAACCCTAATCCATCATATGAAAACAAGAAAACCCTAATAACATCGTTTGCAACATTAAAATACCCTAATCCATCAAATGAAAACTATAAAACCCGAATCCATCATATGAAAACTAGAAAACCCTAATAACATCATTTGCAACATTGAAAAACCCTAATACATCATATGAAAAGTAGAAAACCCTAATCCATGATACGAAAACTAGAAAACCCTAATAATATCATTTGCAACATTCAAAAACCCTAATCCATCATATGAAAACTAAAAAACCCAAATAACATCATTTGCAACATTCAAAAACCCTAATCCATCATATGAAAACTAGAAAACCCTAACCCATCATATGAAAACTGGAAAACCCTAATCCATCATATGAAAACTAGAAAACCCTAATAACATCATTTGCAACATCCAAAAACCCTAATCTATCATATGAAAACTAGAAAACCCTAATCCATCATATGCAACATTCAAAAACCCTAATCCATCATATGAAAACTAGAAAACCCTAATCCATCATATGAAAACTAGAAAACCCTAATAACATCATTTGCAACATTCAAAAACCTTAATCCATCATATGGAAACTTGAAAACCCTAATAACATCATTTGCTACATTCAAAAACCCTAATCCTTCATATGAAAACTAGAAAACCCTAATAACATTATTTGCAACATTCAAAAAATCCCAATCCATTATATGAAAACTAGAAAACCCTAATCCATCATATGAAAACTAGAAAACCCTAATCCATCATATGAAAACTAGAAAACCCTAACCCATCATATGAAAACTAGAAAACCCTAATCCATCATATGAAAACAAGAAAACCCTAATCCATCATATGCAACATTCAAAATCCCTAATCCAACATATGAAAACTAGAAAACCCTAATCCATCATATGAAAACTAGAAAACCCTAATAACATCATTTGCAACATTCAAAAACCTTAATCCATCATATGGAAACTTGAAATCCCTAATAACATGATTTGCGACATTCAAAAACCCTAATCCTTCATATGAAAACTAGAAAACCCTAATAACATCATTTGCAACATTCAAAAATCCCAATCCATTATATGAAAACTAGAAAACCCTAATCCATCATATGAAAACTAGAAAACACTAATCCATCATATGAAAATTAGAAAAACCTAATAACATCATTTGCAACATTCAAAAACCCTAATCCATCATATGAAAACAAGAAAACCGTTATCCATCATATGAAAACTGGAAAACCCTAATAAAATCATTTACAACATTCTGAAACCCTAATCCATCATATGAAAACTAAAAAACCCTAAGCCATCATATGAAAACTAGAAAACCCTAATCCATCATATGAAAACTAAAAAACCCTAATAACATCATTTGCAGCATTCAAAAACCCTAATCCATCATACGAATACTAGAAAACCCGAATAACATAATTTGCAACATTCAAAAACCCTAATCCATCATATGAAAACAACAAAACCCTAATCCATAGTATGAAAACTAGAAAACCCGAATAACATCATTTGCAACATTCAAAAACCCTAATCCATCATATGAATACTAAAAAACCCTAAGCCATCATATGAAAACTAGAAAACCCTAATCCATCATATGAAAACTAGAAAACCCTAATAACATCATTTGCAACATTCAAAAACCCTAATCGGTCATATGAAAACTAGAAAACCCCAATAACATCATTTGCAACAGTCAAAAACCCGAATCCATCATATGAAAACTAGAAAACCCTAGTAACATCATTTGCAAAATTCAAAAACCCTAATCCATCATATGAAAACTAGAAAACCCTAATAACATCATTTGCAACATTCAAAAACCCTAATCCATCATATGAAAACAAGAAAACCCTAATAACATCATTTGAAACATTAAAATACCCTAATCCATCAAATGAAAACTAGAAAACCCGAATCGATCATATGAAAACTAGAAAACCCTAATAACATCATTTGCAACATTCAAAAACCCTAATACATCATATGAAAACTAGAAAACCCTAATCCCTGATACGAAAACTAGAAAACTCTAATAATATCATTTGCAACATTCAAAAACGCTAATCCATTATTTGAAAACTAAAAAACCCAAATAACATCATTTGCAACATTAAAAAACCCTAATCCATCATATGAAAACTAGAAAACCCTAACCCATCATATGAAAACTAGAAAACCCTAATCCATCATATGAAAACTAGAAAACCCTAATAACATCATTTGCAACATCCAAAAACTCTAATCTATCATATGAAAACTAGAAAACCCTAATCCATCATATGCAACATTCAAAAACCCAAATCCATCATATGAAAACTAGAAAACCCTAATCCATCATATGAAAACTAGAAAACCCTAATAACATCATTTGCAACATTCAAAAACCTTAATCCATCATATGGAAACTTGAAAACCCTAATAACATCATTTGCTACATTCAAAAACCCTAATCCTTCATATGAAAACTAGAAAACCCTAATAACATTATTTGCAACATTCAAAAAATCCCAATCCATTATATGAAAACTAGAAAACCCTAATCCATCATATGAAAACTAGAAAACCCTAATCCATCATATGAAAACTAGAAAACCCTAACCCATCATATGAAAACTAGAAAACCCTAATCCATCATATGAAAACAAGAAAACCCTAATCCATCATATGCAACATTCAAAAACCCTAATCCAACATATGAAAACTAGAAAACCCTAATCCATCATATGAAAACTAGAAAACCCTAATAACATCATTTGCAACATTCAAAAACCTTAATCCATCATATGGAAACTTGAAATCCCTAATAACATGATTTGCGACATTCAAAAACCCTAATCCTTCATATGAAAACTAGAAAACCCTAATAACATCATTTGCAACATTCAAAAATCCCAATCCATTATATGAAAACTAGAAAACCCTAATCCATCATATGAAAACTAGAAAACACTAATCCATCATATGAAAATTAGAAAAACCTAATAACATCATTTGCAACATTCAAAAACCCTAATCCATCATATGAAAACAAGAAAACCGTTATCCATCATATGAAAACTGGAAAACCCTAATAAAATCATTTACAACATTCTGAAACCCTAATCCATCATATGAAAACTAAAAAACCCTAAGCCATCATATGAAAACTAGAAAACCCTAATCCATCATATGAAAACTAAAAAACCCTAATAACATCATTTGCAGCATTCAAAAACCCTAATCCATCATACGAATACTAGAAAACCCGAATAACATAATTTGCAACATTCAAAACCCCTAATCCATCATATGAAAACAACAAAACCCTAATCCATAGTATGAAAACTAGAAAACCCTAATAACATCATTTGCAACATTCAAAAACCCTAATCCATCATATGAAAACAAGAAAACCCTAATAACATCATTTGAAACATTAAAATACCCTAATCCATCAAATGAAAACTAGAAAACCCGAATCGATCATATGAAAACTAGAAAACCCTAATAACATCATTTGCAACATTCAAAAACCCTAATACATCATATGAAAACTAGAAAACCCTAATCCCTGATACGAAAACTAGAAAACTCTAATAATATCATTTGCAACATTCAAAAACGCTAATCCATTATTTGAAAACTAAAAAACCCAAATAACATCATTTGCAACATTAAAAAACCCTAATCCATCATATGAAAACTAGAAAACCCTAACCCATCATATGAAAACTAGAAAACCCTAATCCATCATATGAAAACTAGAAAACCCTAATAACATCATTTGCAACATCCAAAAACTCTAATCTATCATATGAAAACTAGAAAACCCTAATCCATCATATGCAACATTCAAAAACCCAAATCCATCATATGAAAACTAGAAAACCCTAATCCATCATATGAAAACTAGAAAACCCTAATAACATCATTTGCAACATTCAAAAACCTTAATCCATCATATGGAAACTTGAAAACCCTAATAACATCATTTGCTACATTCAAAAACCCTAATCCTTCATATGAAAACTAGAAAACCCTAATAACATTATTTGCAACATTCAAAAAATCCCAATCCATTATATGAAAACTAGAAAACCCTAATCCATCATATGAAAACTAGAAAACCCTAATCCATCATATGAAAACTAGAAAACCCTAACCCATCATATGAAAACTAGAAAACCCTAATCCATCATATGAAAACAAGAAAACCCTAATCCATCATATGCAACATTCAAAAACCCTAATCCAACATATGAAAACTAGAAAACCCTAATCCATCATATGAAAACTAGAAAACCCTAATAACATCATTTGCAACATTCAAAAACCTTAATCCATCATATGGAAACTTGAAATCCCTAATAACATGATTTGCGACATTCAAAAACCCTAATCCTTCATATGAAAACTAGAAAACCCTAATAACATCATTTGCAACATTCAAAAATCCCAATCCATTATATGAAAACTAGAAAACCCTAATCCATCATATGAAAACTAGAAAACACTAATCCATCATATGAAAATTAGAAAAACCTAATAACATCATTTGCAACATTCAAAAACCCTAATCCATCATATGAAAACAAGAAAACCGTTATCCATCATATGAAAACTGGAAAACCCTAATAAAATCATTTACAACATTCTGAAACCCTAATCCATCATATGAAAACTAAAAAACCCTAAGCCATCATATGAAAACTAGAAAACCCTAATCCATCATATGAAAACTAAAAAACCCTAATAACATCATTTGCAGCATTCAAAAACCCTAATCCATCATACGAATACTAGAAAACCCGAATAACATAATTTGCAACATTCAAAACCCCTAATCCATCATATGAAAACAACAAAACCCTAATCCATAGTATGAAAACTAGAAAACCCTAATAACATCATTTGCAACATTCAAAAACCCTAATCCATCATATGAAAACTAGAAAACCCTAGTAACATCATTTGCAAAATTCAAAAACCCTAATCCATCATATGAAAACTAGAAAACCCTAATAACATCATTTGCAACATTCAAAAACCCTAATCCATCATATGAAAACAAGAAAACCCTAATAACATCATTTGAAACATTAAAATACCCTAATCCATCAAATGAAAACTAGAAAACCCGAATCGATCATATGAAAACTAGAAAACCCTAATAACATCATTTGCAACATTCAAAAACCCTAATACATCATATGAAAACTAGAAAACCCTAATCCCTGATACGAAAACTAGAAAACTCTAATAATATCATTTGCAACATTCAAAAACGCTAATCCATTATTTGAAAACTAAAAAACCCAAATAACATCATTTGCAACATTAAAAAACCCTAATCCATCATATGAAAACTAGAAAACCCTAACCCATCATATGAAAACTAGAAAACCCTAATCCATCATATGAAAACTAGAAAACCCTAATAACATCATTTGCAACATCCAAAAACTCTAATCTATCATATGAAAACTAGAAAACCCTAATCCATCATATGCAACATTCAAAAACCCAAATCCATCATATGAAAACTAGAAAACCCTAATCCATCATATGAAAACTAGAAAACCCTAATAACATCATTTGCAACATTCAAAAACCTTAATCCATCATATGGAAACTTGAAAACCCTAATAACATCATTTGCTACATTCAAAAACCCTAATCCTTCATATGAAAACTAGAAAACCCTAATAACATCATTTGCAACATTCAAAAACCCTAATCCATCATATGAAAACAAGAAAATCCTAATAACATCATTTGAAACATTAAAATACCCTAATCCATCAAATGAAAACTAGAAAACCCGAATCGATCATATGAAAACTAGAAAACCCTAATAACATCATTTGCAACATTCAAAAACCCTAATACATCATATGAAAACTAGAAAACCCTAATCCATGATACGAAAACTAGAAAACTCTAATAATATCATTTGCAACATTCAAAAACGCTAATCCATTATTTGAAAACTAAAAAACCCAAATAACATCATTTGCAACATTAAAAAACCCTAATCCATCATATGAAAACTAGAAAACCCTAACCCATCATATGAAAACTAGAAAACCCTAATCCATCATATGAAAACTAGAAAGCCCTAATAACATCATTTGCAACATCCAAAAACTCTAATCTATCATATGAAAACTAGAAAACCCTAATCCATCATATGCAACATTCAAAAACCCTAATCCATCATATGAAAACTAGAAAACCCTAATCCATCATATGAAAACTAGAAAACCCTAATAACATCATTTGCAACATTCAAAAACCTTAATCCATCATATGGAAACTTGAAAACCCTAATAACATCATTTGCTACATTCAAAAACCCTAATCCTTCATATGAAAACTAGAAAACCCTAATAACATTATTTGCAACATTCAAAAATCCCAATCCATTATATGAAAACTAGAAAACCCTAATCCATCATATGAAAACTAGAAAACCCTAATCCATCATATGAAAACTAGAAAACCCTAATAACTTCATTTGCAACATTCAAAAACCCTAATCCATCATATGAAAACTAGAAAACCCTAACCCATCATATGAAAACTAGAAAACCCTAATCCATCATATGAAAACTAGAAAACCCAAATAACATCATTTGCAACATCCAAAAACCCTAATCTATCATATGAAAACTAGAAAACCCTAATCCATCATATGCAACATTCAAAAACCCTAATCCATCATATGAAAACTAGAAAACCCTAATCCATTATATGAAAACTAGAAAACCCTAATAACATCATTTGCAACATTCAAAAACCTTAATCCATCATATGGAAACTTGAAAACCCTAATAACATCATTTGCTACATTCAAGAACTCTAATCCTTCATATGAAAACTAGAAAACCCTAATAACATCATTTGCAACATTCAAAAATCCCAATCCATTATATGAAAACTAGAAAACCCTAATCCATCATATGAAAACTAGAAAACCCTAATCCATCATATGAAAACTAGAAAACCATAATAACTTCATTTGCAACATTCAAAAACCCTAATCCATCATATGAAAACTAGAAAACCCTAACCCATCATATGAAAACTAGAAAACCCTAATCCATCATATGAAAACTAGAAAACCCAAATAACATCATTTGCAACATCCAAAAACCCTAATCTATCATATGAAAACTAGAAAACCCTAATCCATCATATGCAACATTCAAAAACCCTAATCCATCATATGAAAACTAGAAAACCCTAATCCATCATATGAAAACTAGAAAACCCTAATAACATCATTTGCAACATCCAAAAACCCTAATCCATCATATGAAAACTAGAAAACCCTAATCCATCATATACAACATTCAAAACTTTAATCCATCATATGAAAACTAGAAAACCCTAATCCATCATATGAAAACTAGAAAACCCTAATAACATCATTTGCAACATTCAAAAACCTTAATCCATCATATGGAAACTTGAAATCCCTAATAACATGATTTGCGACATTCAAAAACCCTAATCCTTCATATGAAAACTAGAAAACCCTAATAACATCATTTGCAACATTCAAAAATCCGAATCCATTATATGAAAACTAGAAAACCCTAATCCATCATATGAAAACTAGAAAACACTAATCCATCATATGAAAATTAGAAAAACCTAATAACATCATTTGCAACATTCAAAAACCCTAATCCATCATATGAAAACAAGAAAACCGTTATCCATCATATGAAAACTGGAAAACCCTAATAAAATCATTTACAACATTCTGAAACCCTAATCCATCATATGAAAACTAAAAAACCCTAATAACATCATTTGCAGCATTCAAAAACCCTAATCCATCATACGAATACTAGAAAACCCGAATAACATAATTTGCAACATTCAAAAACCCTAATCCATCATATGAAAACAACAAAACCCTAATCCATAGTATGAAAACTAGAAAACCCTAATAACATCATTTGCAACATTCAAAAACCCTAATCCATCATATGAATACTAAAAAACCCTAAGCCATCATATGAAAACTAGAAAACCCTAATCCATCATATGAAAACTAGAAAACCCTAATAACATCATTTGCAACATTCAAAAACCCTAATCGGTCATATGAAAACTAGAAAACCCCAATAACATCATTTGCAACAGTCAAAAACCTGAATCCATCATATGAAAACTAGAAAACCCTAGTAACATCATTTGCAAAATTCAAAAACCCTAATCCATCATATGAAAACTAGAAAACCCTAATAACATCATTTGCAACATTCAAAAACCCTAATCCATCATATGAAAACAAGAAAACCCTAATAACATCATTTGAAACATTAAAATACCCTAATCCGTCAAATGAAAACTAGAAAACCCGAATCGATCATATGAAAACTAGAAAACCCTAATAACATCATTTGCAACATTCAAAAACCCTAATACATCATATGAAAACTAGAAAACCCTAATCCATGATACGAAAACTAGAAACCTCTAAAGATATCATTTGCAACATTCAAAAACGCTAATCCATTATTTGAAAACTAAAAAACCCAAATAACATCATTTGCAACATTAAAAAACCCTAATCCATCATATGAAAACTAGAAAACCCTAACCCATCATATGAAAACTAGAAAACCCTAATCCATCATATGAAAACTAGAAAACCCTAATAACATCATTTGCAACATCCAAAAACTCTAATCTATCATATGAAAACTAGAAAACCCTAATCCATCATATGCAACATTCAAAAACCCTAATCCATCATATGAAAACTAGAAAACCCTAATCCATCATATGAAAACTAGAAAACCCTAATAACATCATTTGCAACATTCAAAAACCTTAATCCATCATATGGAAACTTGAAAACCCTAATAACATCATTTGCTACATTCAAAAACCCTAATCCTTCATATGAAAACTAGAAAACCCTAATAACATTATTTGCAACATTCAAAAATCCCAATCCATTATATGAAAACTAGAAAACCCTAATCCATCATATGAAAACTAGAAAACCCTAATCCATCATATGAAAACTAGAAAACCCTAATAACTTCATTTGCAACATTCAAAAACCCTAATCCATCATATGAAAACTAGAAAACCCTAACCCATCATATGAAAACTAGAAAACCCTAATCCATCATATGAAAACTAGAAAACCCAAATAACATCATTTGCAACATCCAAAAACCCTAATCTATCATATGAAAACTAGAAAACCCTAATCCATCATATGCAACATTCAAAAACCCTAATCCATCATATGAAAACTAGAAAACCCTAATCCATTATATGAAAACTAGAAAACCCTAATAACATCATTTGCAACATTCAAAAACCTTAATCCATCATATGGAAACTTGAAAACCCTAATAACATCATTTGCTACATTCAAGAACTCTAATCCTTCATATGAAAACTAGAAAACCCTAATAACATCATTTGCAACATTCAAAAATCCCAATCCATTATATGAAAACTAGAAAACCCTAATCCATCATATGAAAACTAGAAAACCCTAATCCATCATATGAAAACTAGAAAACCATAATAACTTCATTTGCAACATTCAAAAACCCTAATCCATCATATGAAAACTAGAAAACCCTAACCCATCATATGAAAACTAGAAAACCCTAATCCATCATATGAAAACTAGAAAACCCAAATAACATCATTTGCAACATCCAAAAACCCTAATCTATCATATGAAAACTAGAAAACCCTAATCCATCATATGCAACATTCAAAAACCCTAATCCATCATATGAAAACTAGAAAACCCTAATCCATCATATGAAAACTAGAAAACCCTTATAACATCATTTGCAACATCCAAAAACCCTAATCCATCATATGAAAACTAGAAAACCCTAATCCATCATATACAACATTCAAAACTTTAATCCATCATATGAAAACTAGAAAACCCTAATCCATCATATGAAAACTAGAAAACCCTAATAACATCATTTGCAACATTCAAAAACCTTAATCCATCATATGGAAACTTGAAATCCCTAATAACATGATTTGCGACATTCAAAAACCCTAATCCTTCATATGAAAACTAGAAAACCCTAATAACATCATTTGCAACATTCAAAAATCCGAATCCATTATATGAAAACTAGAAAACCCTAATCCATCATATGAAAACTAGAAAACACTAATCCATCATATGAAAATTAGAAAAACCTAATAACATCATTTGCAACATTCAAAAACCCTAATCCATCATATGAAAACAAGAAAACCGTTATCCATCATATGAAAACTGGAAAACCCTAATAAAATCATTTACAACATTCTGAAACCCTAATCCATCATATGAAAACTAAAAAACCCTAAGCCATCATATGAAAACTAGAAAACCCTAATCCATCATATGAAAACTAAAAAACCCTAATAACATCATTTGCAGCATTCAAAAACCCTAATCCATCATACGAATACTAGAAAACCCGAATAACATAATTTGCAACATTCAAAAACCCTAATCCATCATATGAAAACAACAAAACCCTAATCCATAGTATGAAAACTAGAAAACCCTAATAACATCATTTGCAACATTCAAAAACCCTAATCCATCATATGAATACTAAAAAACCCTAAGCCATCATATGAAAACTAGAAAACCCTAATCCATCATATGAAAACTAGAAAACCCTAATAACATCATTTGCAACATTCAAAAACCCTAATCGGTCATATGAAAACTAGAAAACCCCAATAACATCATTTGCAACAGTCAAAAACCTGAATCCATCATATGAAAACTAGAAAACCCTAGTAACATCATTTGCAAAATTCAAAAACCCTAATCCATCATATGAAAACTAGAAAACCCTAATAACATCATTTGCAACATTCAAAAACCCTAATCCATCATATGAAAACAAGAAAACCCTAATAACATCATTTGAAACATTAAAATACCCTAATCCATCAAATGAAAACTAGAAAACCCGAATCGATCATATGAAAACTAGAAAACCCTAATAACATCATTTGCAACATTCAAAAACCCTAATACATCATATGAAAACTAGAAAACCCTAATCCATGATACGAAAACTAGAAACCTCTAAAGATATCATTTGCAACATTCAAAAACGCTAATCCATTATTTGAAAACTAAAAAACCCAAATAACATCATTTGCAACATTAAAAAACCCTAATCCATCATATGAAAACTAGAAAACCCTAACCCATCATATGAAAACTAGAAAACCCTAATCCATCATATGAAAACTAGAAAACCCTAATAACATCATTTGCAACATCCAAAAACTCTAATCTATCATATGAAAACTAGAAAACCCTAATCCATCATATGCAACATTCAAAAACCCTAATCCATCATATGAAAACTAGAAAACCCTAATCCATCATATGAAAACTAGAAAACCCTAATAACATCATTTGCAACATTCAAAAACCTTAATCCATCATATGGAAACTTGAAAACCCTAATAACATCATTTGCTACATTCAAAAACCCTAATCCTTCATATGAAAACTAGAAAACCCTAATAACATTATTTGCAACATTCAAAAATCCCAATCCATTATATGAAAACTAGAAAACCCTAATCCATCATATGAAAACTAGAAAACCCTAATCCATCATATGAAAACTAGAAAACCCTAATAACTTCATTTGCAACATTCAAAAACCCTAATCCATCATATGAAAACTAGAAAACCCTAACCCATCATATGAAAACTAGAAAACCCTAATCCATCATATGAAAACTAGAAAACCCAAATAACATCATTTGCAACATCCAAAAACCCTAATCTATCATATGAAAACTAGAAAACCCTAATCCATCATATGCAACATTCAAAAACCCTAATCCATCATATGAAAACTAGGAAACCCTAATCCATCATATGAAAACTAGAAAACCCTAATCACATCATTTGCAACATTCAAAAACCTTAATCCATCATATGGAAACTTGAAAACCCTAATAACATCATTTGCTACATTCAAGAACTCTAATCCTTCATATGAAAACTAGAAAACCCTAATAACATCATTTGCAACATTCAAAAATCCCAATCCATTATATGAAAACTAGAAAACCCTAATCCATCATATGAAAACTAGAAAACCCTAATCCATCATATGAAAACTAGAAAACCCTAATAACTTCATTTGCAACATTCAAAAACCCTAATCCATCATATGAAAACTAGAAAACCCTAACCCATCATATGAAAACTAGAAAACCCTAATCCATCATATGAAAACTAGAAAACCCAAATAACATCATTTGCAACATCCAAAAACCCTAATCTATCATATGAAAACTAGAAAACCCTAATCCATCATATGCAACATTCAAAAACCCTAATCCATCATATGAAAACTAGAAAACCCTAATCCATCATATGAAAACTAGAAAACCCTAATAACATCATTTGCAACATTCAAAAACCTTAATCCATCATATGGAAACTTGAAAACCCTAATAACATCATTTGCTACATTCAAAAACCCTAATCCTTCATATGAAAACTAGAAAACCCTAATAACATTATTTGCAACATTCAAAAATCCCAATCCATTATATGAAAACTAGAAAACCCTAATCCATCATATGAAAACTAGAAAACCCTAATCCATCATATGAAAACTAGAAAACCCTAATAACTTCATTTGCAACATTCAAAAACCCTAATCCATCATATGAAAACTAGAAAACCCTAACCCATCATATGAAAACTAGAAAACCCTAATCCATCATATGAAAACTAGAAAACCCAAATAACATCATTTGCAACATCCAAAAACCCTAATCTATCATATGAAAACTAGAAAACCCTAATCCATCATATGCAACATTCAAAAACCCTGATCCATCATATGAAAACTAGGAAACCCTAATCCATCATATGAAAACTAGAAAACCCTAATCACATCATTTGCAACATTCAAAAACCTTAATCCATCATATGGAAACTTGAAAACCCTAATAACATCATTTGCTACATTCAAGAACTCTAATCCTTCATATGAAAACTAGAAAACCCTAATAACATCATTTGCAACATTCAAAAATCCCAATCCATTATATGAAAACTAGAAAACCCTAATCCATCATATGAAAACTAGAAAACCCTAATCCATCATATGAAAACTAGAAAACCATAATAACTTCATTTGCAACATTCAAAAACCCTAATCCATCATATGAAAACTAGAAAACCCTAACCCATCATATGAAAACTAGAAAACCCTAATCCATCATATGAAAACTAGAAAACCCAAATAACATCATTTGCAACATCCAAAAACCCTAATCTATCATATGAAAACTAGAAAACCCTAATCCATCATATGCAACATTCAAAAACCCTAATCCATCATATGAAAACTAGAAAACCCTAATCCATCATATGAAAACTAGAAAACCCTAATAACATCATTTGCAACATTCAAAAACCTTAATCCATCATATGGAAACTTGAAAACCCTAATAACATCATTTGCTACATTCAAAAACCCTAATCCTTCATATGAAAACTAGAAAACCCTAATCCATCATATTAAAACTAGAAAACCCTAATCCATCATATTAAAACTAGAAAACCCTAATAACATCATTTGCAACATTCAAAAACCCTAATCCATCATATGAAAACTAGACAACCCTAACCCATCATATGAAAACAAGAAAACCTTAATCCATCATATGAAAACTAGAAAACCCTAATAATATCATTTGCAACATCCAAAAACCCTAATCTATCATATGAAAACTAGAAAACCCTAATCCATCATATGCAACATTCAAAAACCCTAATCCATCATATGAAAACTAGAAAACCCTAATCCATTATATGAAAACTAGAAAACCCTAATAACATCATTTGCAACATTCAAAAACCTTAATCCATCATATGGAAACTTGAAAACCCTAATAACATCATTTGCTACATTCAAAAACCCTAATCCTTCATATGAAAACTAGAAAACCAACCATCACCCTGATGGCCTAGTGGATAAGGCTTAGGACTCTTTCTCTTCCCCCATAAAGATGTTCCAAGTTCTAATCCCACTCCCTCCCTTTCCCCATTGGGAGTGTTAGGTTTCAATCAGGGGATGGCCACTGGCCACCTCTCTACCCCCGTAGGTGATTGACCCGGACCACCCTGCTGCCAGGTGTGCGTGGGCCCCGAGGTTGCTTCATCAGGGTCATCCAAAGGATGGGTCGGGTGGGGTCCTCGGTTACCAAAAAAAAAAAAAAAAAAAAACTAGAAAACCCTAATAACATCATTTGCAACATTCAAAAATCCCAATCCATTATATGAAAACTAGAAAACCCTAATCCATCATATGAAAACTAGAAAACACTTATCCATCATATGAAAACTAGAAAACCCTAATAACATCATTTGCAATATTCAAAAACCCTAATCCATCATATGAAAACAAGAAAACCGTTATCCATCATATGAAAACTGGAAAACCCTAATAAAATCATTTACAACATTCTAAAACCCTAATCCATCATATGAAAACTAGAAAACCCTAATCCATCATATGAAAACTTGCAAACCCTAATAAAATCATTTGCAGCATTCAAAAGCCCTAATCCATCATACGAATACTAGAAAACCCGAATAACATAATTTGCAACATTCAAAAACCCTAATCCATCATATGAAAACTAGAAAACCCTAATCCATAGTATGAAAACTAGAAAACCCTAATAACATCATTTGCAACATTCAAAAACCCTAATCCATAATATGAATACAAAAAAACCTTAAGCCATCATATGAAAACTAGAAAACCCTAATCCATCATATGATAACTAGAAAACCCTAATAACATCATTTGCAACATTCAAAAACCCTAATCCGTCATATGAAAACTAGAAAACCCTAATAACATCATTTGCAACAGTCAAAAACGCTAATCCATCATATGAAAACTAGAAAACCCTAGTAACATCATTTGCAACATTCAAAAACCCTAATCCATCTTATGAAAACTAGAAAACCCTAATCACATCATTTGCAACATTCAAAAACCATAATCCATCATATGAAAACAAGAAAACCCTAATAACATCATTTGCAACATTAAAATACCCTAATCCATCAAATGAAAACTAGAAAACCCGAATCCATCATATGAAAACTAGAAAACCTTAATAACATCATTTGCAACATTGAAAAACCCTAATACATCATATGAAAAGTAGAAAACCCTAATCCATGATACGAAAACTAGAAAACCCTAATAATATCATTTGCAACATTCAAAAACCCTAATCCATCATATGAAAACTAAAAAACCCAAATAACATCATTTGCAACATTCAAAAACCCTAATCCATCATATGAATACTAGAAAACTCTAACCCATCATATGAAAACTAGAAAACCCTAATCCATCATATGAAAACTAGAAAACCCTAATAACATCATTTGCAACATCCAAAAACCCTAATCTATCATATGAAAACTAGAAAACCCTAATCCATCATATGCAACATTCAAAAACCCTAATCCATCATATGAAAACTAGAAAACCCTAATCCATTATATGAAAACTAGAAAACCCTAATAACATCATTTGCAACATTCAAAAACCTTAATCCATCATATGGAAACTTGAAAACCCTAATAACATCATTTGCTACATTCAAAAACCCTAATCCTTCATATGAAAACTAGAAAACCAACCATCACCCTGATGGCCTAGTGGATAAGGCTTAGGACTCTTTCTCTTCCCCCATAAAGATGTTCCAAGTTCTAATCCCACTCCCTCCCTTTCCCCATTGGGAGTGTTAGGTTTCAATCAGGGGATGGCCACTGGCCACCTCTCTAGCCCCGTAGGTGATTGACCCGGACCACCCTGCTGCCAGGTGTGCGTGGGCCCCGAGGTTGCTTCATCAGGGTCATCCAAAGGATGGGTCGGGTGGGGTCCTCGGTTACCAAAAAAAAAAAAAAAAAAAAAAAAACTAGAAAACCCTAATAACATCATTTGCAACATTCAAAAATCCCAATCCATTATATGAAAACTAGAAAACCCTAATCCATCATATGAAAACTAGAAAACACTTATCCATCATATGAAAACTAGAAAACCCTAATAACATCATTTGCAATATTCAAAAACCCTAATCCATCATATGAAAACAAGAAAACCGTTATCCATCATATGAAAACTGGAAAACCCTAATAAAATCATTTACAACATTCTAAAACCCTAATCCATCATATGAAAACTAGAAAACCCTAATCCATCATATGAAAACTTGCAAACCCTAATAAAATCATTTGCAGCATTCAAAAGCCCTAATCCATCATACGAATACTAGAAAACCCGAATAACATAATTTGCAACATTCAAAAACCCTAATCCATCATATGAAAACTAGAAAACCCTAATCCATAGTATGAAAACTAGAAAACCCTAATAACATCATTTGCAACATTCAAAAACCCTAATCCATAATATGAATACAAAAAAACCTTAAGCCATCATATGAAAACTAGAAAACCCTAATCCATCATATGAAAACTAGAAAACCCTAATAACATCATTTGCAACATTCAAAAACCCTAATCCGTCATATGAAAACTAGAAAACCCTAATAACATCATTTGCAACAGTCAAAAACCCTAATCCATCATATGAAAACTAGAAAACCCTAGTAACATCATTTGCAACATTCAAAAACCCTAATCCATCTTATGAAAACTAGAAAACCCTAATCACATCATTTGCAACATTCAAAAACCATAATCCATCATATGAAAACAAGAAAACCCTAATAACATCATTTGCAACATTAAAATACCCTAATCCATCAAATGAAAACTAGAAAACCCGAATCCATCATATGAAAACTAGAAAACCTTAATAACATCATTTGCAACATTGAAAAACCCTAATACATCATATGAAAAGTAGAAAACCCTAATCCATGATACGAAAACTAGAAAACCCTAATAATATCATTTGCAACATTCAAAAACCCTAATCCATCATATGAAAACTAAAAAACCCAAATAACATCATTTGCAACATTCAAAAACCCTAATCCATCATATGAAAACTAGAAAACTCTAACCCATCATATGAAAACTAGAAAACCCTAATCCATCATATGAAAACTAGAAAACCCTAATAACATCATTTGCAACATCCAAAAACCCTAATCTATCATATGAAAACTAGAAAACCTTAATCCATCATATGCAACATTCAAAAACCCTAATCCATCATATGAAAACTAGAAAACCCTAATCCATCATATGAAAACTCGAAAACCCTAATAACATCATTTGCAACATTCAAAAACCTTAATCCATCATATGGAAACTTGAAAACCCTAATAACATCATTTGCTACATTCAAAAACCCTAATCCTTCATATGAAAACTAGAAAACCCTAATAACATTATTTGCAACATTCAAAAAATCCCAATCCATTATATGAAAACTAGAAAACCCTAATCCATCATATGAAAACTAGAAAACCCTAATCCATCATATGAAAACTAGAAAACCCTAACCCATCATATGAAAACTAGAAAACCCTAATCCATCATATGAAAGCTAGAAAACCCTAATAACATCATTTGCAACATCCAAAAACCCTAATCTATCATATGAAAACTAGAAAACCCTAATCCATCATATGCAACATTCAAAAACCCTAATCCAACATATGAAAACTAGAAAACCCTAATCCATCATATGAAAACTAGAAAACCCTAATAACATGTAACACCCGACTTATTAACCAAAAACACCCCAAAAAAATTTTCATTTTTTTCAAACCAAATATTTTGCAATTAAAACATATATAGGGGTAATAGTTAATACAATACGAGTACAAGAGTATCACAAAGTACAATACATAAAATATTATACATTCTTCAAGCCGGGTCGTTACTTCAAATACTAAGTCCTCAGTCACGGACTTTATCCTTTCCCTTGGCGGGATCACGCTCACCTACAGGGACATATCAAATAAACGGTGAGCTATAAAGCCCAATGAGTAATCAAATCAAGAATAACATGTATAAGAATAAAATTCTCTATACAAAGTCAAATATGTATTATCATGCAATACAAAATCAAATATGGCTCACGGGTTAGCCCGCTGTTGCCTTGGCTCACGGGTTAGCCCGCTGTTGCCTAGACTCACGGCTTATCCGGTCTTGTCTATATAAGTTTGACTCACAGCTCCGTTCTTGTCTATTAAAGACTCACGGCTTATTTGGTCTTGTCATATCACAGTTTACATAGATATAATGACTCACAGCTCCGTTCTTGTCTATAACAGACTCACGGCTTATCTGGTCTTGTCATATTTCAAATCATGTAATTTGTCATTTTTGTCCCCCAAAATCATATTCATCTGTAGCTGCTCATATAACGTTTATCACAACGGATAACAGTGAGATTACTCACCTGAAGACTTGCTACTACTAGCATTTGTCGTTTCTTGCCTTGAAATGAAATCCGCAAGATTTTGTCCCATACCTATAATTACATTCATTTCACAATGATTATAGGTTAATATACCATTTCGGTTGGTTCTAATGCACAAGAGTCTAATATAAGACAATTTCCAAGCATTAACCATTGGTATAAAAATTTAATACACTTCCCGAAATACGCGTATTCTAATATAAGACAATTTCCAAGCATTAACTAGTTTTAAACCATAAAATGCTCAAATTAAATTCCATTTCTAATTTTTCCCGTTTTTACATTTTTGATCTAAAACCAAAATTATTGAATTCTACTTGCTTCTAATGATTTCTTTCAGTCATTATAGCATCTAGAACTCATTTTAATCCATTAGAATCATGTTTATCACAAGAACTCATCATCTAGGGTTCTTGATCAAAATCCCAATTCTTGAACAATAGCAACCTACTTCCATTTTCTTGATTTAAGTCCTTATTAGCATGACTTAATGGAAGTATTACACCAACTTAACCACATAATCATAACTGCAAATGCAGTTTTTGAGTTCTACAAAACTCATCAAGAACAACTAGTCAAGAACTCGGATTACTAACCTTTATATGCCTCCAATTCTTCAATACCAAGCCTAGACTCGAAATCCAAGCCAAATCCTTCAAAAATTCTTCAAGAAACTGAGATGATCGCTCAAGAAAACTCTCTCCCGTGTCTCTCAAAATCTGCCCACAATTGGGAGAAGCTTCCAAGCTTTTATACCTCCAAAATTTACATTTTGGTCCTTGAAGTTGCATTTTTAGGACTTTTGCCACAATTTACACAATTTATGACACAAATTCAGTTTTTATAACATTTTAAGTCCAAAACTCAAAATATTATTACAAAACAAGTCCTTTTTTTTCAAAAGACCAAATTACCCTTCTAAGGTAAAATGACCATTTTGCCCTTTTTGTTATAATTACATAATAAACATGTTTTGGCGTTACAAATTCTCCCCTCCTTTAAGAGATTTCGTCCCCGAAATCATACAAAAAGTTGAGGATATTTTTCCTTCATTTCACTTTCGGTCTCCCACGTCATGTCGGAACCTTTGTCATGACGCCAAAGCACTTTCACCATGCTGATCTTCTTATTTCGCAGCTGTCTTATCTTGCGGTCTAACACCCTCTCGGGTTGTTCCGGATATCTCAACTTTTCATCCACTTCAATTTCAGCAAGAGGTATATGTTGAGACTTATCAAACAAAGTTTTTCTCAAATGGGACACATGGAATACATCATGTATACCATGAAGTTCATCAGGTAACTCCAATCTATACGCTATGGCTCCAACTCTTTGGGATATACGAAAAGGTCCAATGAAGCGAGGACTCAACTTCCCTTTCTTCCCAAAACGAATTAAGCCTTTCCAAGGGGATACTTTGAGCATTACCATGTCTCCAACTTGGAATTCTATCGGTTTAACCCGTTTGTCCGCATACTGTTTCTTTCTATTCTGAGCTACCTTCAAATTTTCGCGTATCAGTTTGATTTTTTCTTCAGTCTGTGCTACAATTTCAGGTCCAGCCAACGGCTTTTCCCCAACTTCAGTCCAGCAGGTCGGAGTACGACACGGTGCTCCATACAAGGCTTCATACGGGGCCATCTGAATGCTGGAATGATAGCTGTTATTGTACGCGAATTCTACCAGAGGCAAGTGATCTTCCCAACTTCCACCAAAGTCTATGACACAAGTCCTCAGCATGTCTTCCAAAGTTTGGATTGTCCTTTCACTTTGGCCGTCGGTCTGTGGGTGGTATGCTGTACTCATAAGTACTTTCGTACCCAACTGCTTTTGAAGACTCTGCCAAAAATGGGAAGTAAATCTGCTATCTCGATCCGACACGATCGATGCTGGTAATCCATGCCGACAAATCACCTCATCTATGTAGATTTTCGCCAGTTGATCTACTCTGTACTTTTCTTTATATGGTATAAATTGTGCCGATTTGGTCAATCGATCAACAACCACCCATATAGAATCATACCCTCGCGGTGTCCGCGGCAACTTTGTCACAAAATCCATGGTAATATGGTCCCATTTCTTCTCTGGAACCGGCAATGGTTGTATTTCCCCATACGGTTTCTGATGGTTTGACTTAACTTGCAGACAAGTCAAACATCTTTCCACAAATCTTCCAACATCTCTTCATTCCAGGCCACCAATACATCGGTTTTAACGTCCGATACATCTTGGTACTGCCCGGATGAACTGCATAACGACTATAGTGTGCATCTTCTAGAAGCAAGTTCCGCGCCTCTCCTTGTTTTGGGACCCATATTCGACCTCTGAAGGTCTTCAATTTCTGAGCATTTTCTTCCAGATGCTTTAAATATCCAACCATTCTTTCACTTTTTACATTCTCCGGCTTACACGCTTCTTCTTGTGCTGAATGAATCAATTCTGGTAACCGACTTGCTACACCCATGCACGCGGATGTAATTTTCAGAGGAGCTTCTTTTCTGCTTAGTACATCTGCCACCACATTCTCCTTGCCAGTGTGGTACTGAATTTCACAATCAAAGTCTTTCAGTAGATCCATCCACCTTTGCTGTCTCATATTAAGCTCTTTTTGATCGAAGAGGTACTTCAGGCTCTTATGATCAGTGTAAATAACAAACTTTACACCGTATAAATAATGCCTCCATAACTTCAATGCTAGAACCACTGCAGCTAATTCCAGATCATGAACTGGATACTTCTTTTCAACATCTTTTAATTGGCGGGACGCATAGGCTATGACCCGACCCTTCTGCATTAGCACACATCCAAGGCCGATTCTTGAAGCATCGCTGTAGATCACGTATTCTTCTCTGCTTTGCGATAATGTTAACACCGATGCTTCACATAAAGATTGTTTCAATTTCTGAAACGCTTCTTGCTGCTTTTCGGCCCATGTGAACTTTTCACCTTTCTTAGTTAACTTGGTCAACGGAGCAGCTATCGAAGAGAAATTCTCGACAAATCTTCTATAATAGCCTGCTAAACCAAGGAAACTTCGTATTTCAGTTGGACTCCGGGGCGGTTCCCACTTCATCACGGCCTCAATCTTTGCAGGATCAACTTTCACTCCTTCGGCATTAATTACATGGCCAAGAAATTGGACTTCTCTTAGCCAGAATTCACACTTGGAGAATTTTGCACACAACTTCTCCCGGCGAAGCAACTCCAACACTTGTCGCAGGTGCACTTCATGTTCGGCTTGGCTTCGCGAATACACCAAGATGTCATCAATAAACACTATCACCGAGGTATCAAGGAACGGTCGACACACCCGGTTCATAAGATCCATGAATACGGCTGGAGCATTGGTTAACCCAAAAGGCATCACCAAAAACTCATAATGACCGTATCGCGTTCGGAAAGCTGTCTTTGGAACGTCAGATTCTCGAATCTTCAGTTGATGGTAACCCGACCTCAAGTCAATTTTAGAAAAATATGACGCGCCTTGCAGCTGATCAAACAAGTCATCTATTCTGGGTAGCGGGTACTTGTTCTTCACCGTGATCTTGTTTAACTCCCGATAGTCAATAAACATGCGCATTGACCCATCCTTCTTCTTAACAAACAAGATAGGGGCTCCCCAAGGCGATGTACTCGGTCTGATAAAACCCCTGTCTAACAATTCTTCCAGTTGCTTCCGCAGTTCCACCATCTCTGAAGGTGCTAAACGGTATGGAGCTCGGGCAACAGGTGCAGCTCCCGGAATCAGTTCAATCGTGAACTCAACCTGTCGATCTGGTGGCAACCCTGGAAGATCATCTGGAAACACATCTGGGAATTCGTTTACCACATTCACATTCGCTACCCCCACTTTAATTGGTTGAGCCACCGATACATAAGCCAAATAAGAAATCCCTCCTTTACTAACACAGCTTCGGGCTTGAGCAAAGGAGATAACTGGCATTCTCAACCGAGGTCGTTCACCCTGAATCTTTATCCATTCTCCATCCGGTGATAATACCGTGATATTTTTATTTCTGCAATCCATATTAGCATAGTACGTTGCTAACCAATCCATCCCCACAATCACACTAAATTCATTGGTTGTCATCGGCTTCAAATCTATAGGGAAAACGGTCCTGTAGATTTTAAGTTGACAACCTTCCAGATGTTCAGAAACCCAAACATATCGGCCGTCCGCTATAGCCACTTCCAAGCTTTCATTCATTGGGGTTAACGGTACATTCAGGCGAGGCAACAAAGACTCCGATACAAAACAGTGTGTTGCTCCCGGATCAAAAATAACATATACAGGTATGGAATTAAGAGTGAAGATACCTGTCACCACATCCGTCTTCTCACGGGCTTCCTCCACAGTCATCTGGAAAGCTCGCGAGGCCACCGGTCGTCCCCTGTTCTTCGACTCTTCTTTCTTTCCCACTTGATCTTCTCTGGGTCTTTCACTGTATACACCAGATTTCAGTTGGGGACAGTTCAGGCGAATATGATCCGTAGCCCCGCATTGGAAACACCTACTGTCCGCCCGACAGTCCCGTGTAAGATGACCCGTTTTTCCACAATTTCGGCAGCTAACTGACCCAGTATCGCTGCGACAACTGCCCGTGTGCCTTTTTCTGCATTTTTCACACCACTTGCCTTCATCTTTCTGGCCTTTTCCCCTAGACCCGGATTGTTACGACTTTTTCTGAGGCGTCCAACCTTGGTCTTCTGCCTTTCGTTTCGTTTCCAAAACTTTCTTTTCGTCTTCTTGTCGTTTCAGTTCTGTTTCTCTTTCCGTGGCTCGATCCACCACTTGCCGGAAAGTAGGTAGTTTCAGCGGTTGCACGATTTCCCTAATTCGGTTCGTCAACCCCCAGACATACTTATCGATCTTTCTCTTTTCAGTATAGATATGGTGTTCCGCAAACCTAGCTTTCTCCAGAAAGCTAAGAGTATATTCCTGAACAGATCGGGAACCCTGTTCCAAATGCAGGAATTCATCCTCTAATTGCTTTATCGCTACTTCGGAACAATACTCTTCATTGAACTTATTTTTGAACTGTTCCCACGGTACTGATTCCGTTGGTTCAATATTCAAAGACTTATAGTAAATTTGCCACCAGTGTAGTGCACCGCCTGTGAGTTGGTTCGTGGCAAATTCTACTTTATCATCATCCGCACATTTGCTTACTCGGAACACCTTCTCAATATGCATGATCCATTCCATAGCTTTAACTGGATCATCTGTCCCCGAGAATTCCTTTGGTTTACAACCAAGGAAGGCTTTATACATACACCCAACTTTCTTTATCGAGGCTTCCCCACCTTGAGTTTCTTTCACTGCCCGGGCACGACTTTCTCCCTGGCTTTCATCTTCCGGCTGCCTGTCATGAACACTTTTTGCAGCATCTTCAATAGGATTAGGATTGGCACTCGGATTAGGATTGGCACTCGGGTTGGGGTTATTCGTTAATGTAGGCATCATTTGCCTCACCACTTCTTCCACTATCGTCCAAATATCAGGTGGATTTTGTCCCACCGGTTCCCGTGCTGGTGCTCTTCGCCCAACAGAGCCGCGTGACCGAGCTGGTCCACTTCTTGCAGTTCCACGCGAATTCACACCAGTAGGATTACTTCGTGTATTTCTCATACTTCAAAATTTTAGCAAACCGTTAGATTACATATATAATAACAAATGTATATATATCTAACAGTCCATTTGTCTGTTTTTCTCTCAAGGTTTAAGTCCAGGAATCTAGTCTAAGACACCTAGTTCACTTAAACCACGGCTTTGATACCAACTTGTAACACCCGACTTATTAACCAAAAACACCCCAAAAAAATTTTCATTTTTTCAAACCAAATATTTTACAATTAAAACATATATAGGGGGTAATAGTTAATACAATACGAGTACAAGAGTATCACGAAGTACAATACATAAAATATTATACATTCTTCAAGCCGGGTTATTACTTCAAATACTAAGTCCTCAGTCACTGATTTTATCCTTTCCCTTGGCGGGATCACGCTCACCTGCAGGGACATATCAAATAAACGGTGAGCTATAAAGCCCAATGAGTAATCAAATCAAGAATAACATGTATAAGAATAAAATTCTCTATACAAAGTCAAATATGTATTATCATGCAATACAAAATCAAATATGGCTCACGGGTTAGCCCGCTGTTGCCTTGGCTCACGGGTTAGCCCGCTGTTGCCTAGACTCACGGCTTATCCGGTCTTGTCTATATAAGTTTGACTCACAGCTCCGTTCTTGTCTATTAAAGACTCACGGCTTATTTGGTCTTGTCATATCACAGTTTACATAGATATAATGACTCACAGCTCCGTTCTTGTCTATAACAGACTCACGGCTTGTCTGGTCTTGTCATATTTCAAATCATGTAATTTGTCATTTTTGTCCCCTAAAATCATATTCATCTGTAGCTGCTCATATAACGTTTATCACAACGGATAACAGTGAGATTACTCACCTGAAGACTTGCTACTACTAGCTTTTGTCGTTTCTTGCCTTGAAATGAAATCCGCAAGATTTTGTCCCGTACCTATAATTCCATTCATTTCACAATGATTATAGGTTAATATACCATTTCGGTTGGTTCTAATGCACAAGAGTCTAATATAAGACAATTTCCAAGCATTAACCATTGGTATAAAAATTTAATACACTTCCCGAAATATGTGTATTCTACTACAGTACTTTCGGGAGGTCGTATTCGTATTCCGATAATTTTCCATGAAGTTTCACAACATATTAAACCTATGTTCAAAATTTCAGGTCAATCGGATAAGCCTAGCATTGAAATCAAACTTGGAAAATGCACCAAAATTTAACAGAGGCAAGAATGCTTGCTGCCATGAGGTCGGGTCGCGATCGACCCCTGGGTCGGGTCGCGATCCCTGCGACTCCAGGCAGTTTGGTCCGATTTTGGTGTTAAAAACCCCATTTTCCTCTTGTTAAGCACTTATTGCTCGACTTAATCACAAGGAAATGTTCCAAGACCAAAACCTTTGATTATTAACTAGTTTTAAACCATAAAATGCTCAAATTAAATTCCATTTCTAATTTTTCCCGTTTTTACATTTTTGATCTAAAACCAAAATTATTGAATTCTACTTGCTTCTAATGATTTCTTTCAGTCATTATAGCATCTAGAACTCATTTTAATCCATTAGAATCATGTTTATCACAAGAACTCATCATCTAGGGTTCTTGATCCAAATCCCAATTCTTGAACAATAGCAACCTACTTCCATTTTCTTGAATTAAGTCCTTATTAGCATGACTTAATGGACGTATTACACCAACTTAACCACATAATCATAACTGCAAATGCAGTTTTTGAGTTCTACAAAACTCATCAAGAACAACTAGCATGCCTCCAATTCTTCAATACCAAGTCTAGACACGAAATCCAAGCCAAATCCTTAAAAAATTCTTCAAGAAACTGAGATGATCGCTCAAGAAAACCCTATCCCGTGTCTCTCAAAATCTGCCCACAATTGGGAGAAGCTTCCAAGCTTTTATACCTCCAAAATTCACATTTTGGTCCTTGAAGTTGCATTTTTAGGACTTTTGCCACAATTTACACAATTTATGAAACAAATTCAGTTTTTATAACATTTTAAGTCCAAAACTCAAAATATTATTACAAAAACAAGTCCTTTTTTTTCAAAAGACCAAATTACCCTTCTAAGGTAAAATGACCATTTTGCCCTTTTTATTATAATTACATAATAAACATGTTTTGGCGTTACATAACATCATTTGCAACATTCAAAAACCTTAATCCATCATATGGAAACTTGAAATCCCTAATAACATCATTTGCGACATTCAAAAACCCTAATCCTTCATATGAAAACTAGAAAACCCTAATAACATCATTTGCAACATTCAAAAACCCTAATCTATCATATGAAAACAAGAAAACCCTAATAACATCATATGAAAACTAGAAAACACTAATCCATCATATGAAAACTAGAAAAACCTAATAACATCATTTGCAACATTCAAAAACCCTAATCCATCATATGAAAACAAGAAAACCGTTATCCATCATATGAAAACTGGAAAACCCTAATAAAATCATTTACAACATTCTGAAACCCTAATCCATCATATGAAAACTAAAAAACCCTAAGCCATCATATGAAAACTAGAAAACCCTAATCCATCATATGAAAACTAAAAAACCCTAATAACATCATTAGCCGCATTCAAAAACCCTAATCCATCATACGAATACTAGAAAACCCGAATAACATAGTTTGCAACATTCAAAAACCCTAATCCATCATATGAAAACTAGAAAACCTTAATCCATAGTATGGAAACTAGAAAACCCTAATAACATCATTTGCAACATTCAAAAACCCTAATCCATCATATGAATACAAAAAACCCTAAGCCATCATATGAAAACTAGAAAACCCTAATCCATCATATGAAAACTAGAAAACCCTAATAACATCATTTGCAACATTCAAAAACCCTAATCCGTCATATGAAAACTAGAAAACCCTAATAACATCATTTGCAACAGTCAAAAACCCGAATCTATCATATGAAAACTAGAAAACCCTAGTGACATCATTTGCAACATTCAAAAACCCTAATCCATCATATGAAAACTAGAAAACCCAAATAACATCATTTGCAACATTCAAAAACCCTAGTGACATCATTTGCAACATTCAAAAACCTTAATCCATCATATGGAAACTTGAAAACCCTAATAACATCATTTACTACATTCAAAAACCCTAATCCTTCATATGAAAACAAGAAAACCCTAATAACATTATTTGCAACATTCAAAAATCCCAATACATTATATGAAAACCAGAAAACCCTAATTCATCATATGAAAACTAGAAAACCCTAATCCATCATATGAAAACTAGAAAACCCTAATAACTTCATTTGCAACATTCAAAAACCCTAATCCATCATATGAAAACTAGAAAACCCTAATAACATCATTTGCAACATTCAAAAACCTTAATCCATCATATGGAAACTTGAAATCCCTAATAACATCATTTGCGACATTCAAAAACCCTAATCCTTCATATGAACACTAGAAAACCCTAATAACATCATTTGCAACATTCAAAAATCCCAATCCATTATATGAAAACTAGAAAACCCTAATCCATCATATGAAAACTAGAAAACACTAATCCATCATATGAAAACTAGAAAAACCTAATAACATCATTTGCAACATTCAAAAACCCTAATCCATCATATGAAAACTAAAAAACTCTAAGCCATCATATGAAAACTAGAAAACCCTAATCCATCATATGAAAACTAAAAAACCCTAATAACATCATTTGCAGCATTCAAAATCCCTAATCCATCATACGAATACTAGTAAACCCGAATAACATAGTTTGCAACATTCAAAAACCCTAATCCATCATATGAAAACTAGAAAACCTTAATCCATAGTATGGAAACTAGAAAACCCTAATAACATCATTTGCAACATTCAAAAACCCTAATCCATCATATGAATGCAAAAAACCGTAAGCCATCATATGAAAACTAGAAAACCCTAATCCATCATATGAAAACTAGAAAACCCTAATAACATCATTTGCAACATTCAAAAACCTTAATCCATCATATGAAAACTAGAAAACCCTAATAACATCATTTGCAACAGTCAAAAACCCGAATCTATCATATGAAAACTAGAAAACCCTAGTGACATCATTTGCAACATTCAAAAACCCTAATCCATCATATGAAAACTAGAAAACCCTAATAACATCATTTGCAACATTCAAAAACCCTAATCCATCATATGAAAACTAAAAAACCCTAAGCCATCATATGAAAACTAGAAAACCCTAATCCATCATATGAAAACTAAAAAACCCTAATAACATCATTTGCAGCATTCAAAATCCCTAATCCATCATACGAATACTAGAAAACCCGAATAACATAGTTTGCAATATTCAAAAACCCTAATCCATCATATGAAAACTAGAAAACCTTAATCCATAGTATGGAAACTAGAAAACCCTAATAACATCATTTGCAACATTCAAAAACCCTAATCCATCATATGAATACAAAAAACCCTAAGCCATCATATGAAAACTAGAAAACCCTAATCCATCATATGAAAACTAGAAAATCCTAATAACATCATTTGCAACATTCAAAAACCCTAATCCGTCATATGAAAACTAGAAAACCCTAATAACATCATTTGCAACAGTCAAAAACCCGAATCTATCATATGAAAACTAGAAAACCCTAGTGACATCATTTGCAACATTCAAAAACCCTAATCCATCATATGATAACTAGAAAACCCAAATAACATCATTTGCAACATTCAAAAACCCTAGTGACATCATTTGCAACATTCAAAAACCTTAATCCATCATATGGAAACTTGAAAACCCTAATAACATCATTTGCTACATTCAAAAACCCTAATCCTTCATATGAAAACAAGAAAACCCTAATAACATTATTTGCAACATTCAAAAATCCCAATACATTATATGAAAACCAGAAAACCATAATTCATCATATGAAAACTAGAAAACCCTAATCCATCATATGAAAACTAGAAAACCCTAATAACTTTATTTGCAACATTCAAAAACCCTAATCCATCATATGAAAACTAGAAAACCCTAATAACATCATTTGCAACATTCAAAAACCTTAATCCATCATATGGAAACTTGAAATCCCTAATAACATCATTTGCGACATTCAAAAACCCTAATCCTTCATATGAACACTAGAAAACCCTAATAACATCATTTACAACATTCAAAAATCCCAATCCATTATATGAAAACTAGAAAACCCTAATCCATCTTATGAAAACTAGAAAACACTAATCCATCATATGAAAACTAGAAAAACCTAATAACATCATTTGCAACATTCAAAAACCCTAATCCATCAAATGAAAACTAAAAAACCCTAAGCCATCATATGAAAACTAGAAAACCCTAATCCATCATATGAAAACTAAAAAACCCTAATAACATCATTTGCAGCATTCAAAATCCACTACTAGAAAAAGCCTGAATAGCTACGGAAGTTTGCTACAGAGGTGGTATCCGTAGCTATTCTGCTACGGAAATGCTACGGAATAACATTCTATAGCAATTTTGCTACGGAATTTGCTACGGAATTGCACTCCGTGGCTAATATCTTAACAGCTACGAAATTTGGCTACAGAAATAGAATCTGTAGTTATTTTTCTACGGAATTTGCTATGGAGTGGATTTTCGTAGAAAGTTTGCTACGGAATTTGCTATGGAATTGAACTTTGTAGCCAAAATCTGAACAATTACGAAATTTTGCTATAGAAATAAAATCCGTAGCTATTTTTCTATGGAATTTGCTATGGAATGACATATTGTAGCAACTTTGCTATGGAATTTGCTACGAAAATGAATTCGGTTGCTAAAATGTAAATATCTACGAAATTTTGCTACGTAATAGAATTCGTAGCTAGCTTGCTACGGAATTTTCTACGGGATTGGAACTCGTAGCTATCTTGATTTGCATGCTTGCGAACGAATCTATTCGGCGTCTATTAACAGAAAATGGCCCATAGAAAAAAACAATCGACATCTGAAACTATGCACTGAAACGAAGTATTTGCCACCGCCGCATTGCGCGGGTAAGCCCCTACTATATATATATATATATATATATATATATATATATATATATATATATATATATATATATATATGTATATATATATATATATATATATATATATATATATATATATATATATATATATATATACTATTTTATAATACATATATAATTGTACAAATCCCTTAAGCACACATATCTTAAAATTAAGAGGTACCATCCTTGGATGCACTCTCTAATGCCAGCACAGCCGACCTCACAAACCTTGCCAAGCTGTTCCAAAAAATCAAACGTAGATGGCGGGTATTTGTGGATCTTTTTGAATTGGAATGAAAGTGAAAATAACTATTCACATATCCGCCAGTTTCTTTCAAAATAGAATCTCATCCATCTGTTTCTTATTGAATGAATCCAAGGGCTGTTAATAAAACAAAGATCACGGATTGCCACGGTGTTCTTTGTCTCTCACTCCTTATAGTCAACCCGCAACCATTCTAATCCTCAAGTGCAATTCGTCTCTTGTGATATCTCCATTCTATTCCACTTACTAGAATCGTCAAAGCTTTGAGAGAAGTCGAGGCGTTTGCCCTACCGGTCGACGAATTGAAATTTGTCGCAGGTCAGTTCAGGCGGCTGCATAGTAGACAAGTACAACACACTTTCCGATTTTACTCACAGCAGTGGCAGACTTGGGCGGCTTGCTTCATTCATGCGGCCTGGCGGCGGTATTCTAAACGGAAGGTTTTGGATCAGCGGCGGAAGGAGGATGAGGAGGAAGCGGAATTGGCCGCACGCAAAAATGGAGGTGGTGGCGGTGGAAGTTCTTATAGCCTTGGGGCTACTTTTTTGGCGTCGAGATTTGCCGCCAATGCGCTTTGTCGAGTCAACCGGAATCGGAATCTAAAAGAGCGAGAGAATTGATGAAATTGCAGAAGCCGCCGGAACCGGATTTCACTGCGGAAGCTGATTAGTGATATATTTTAGTTTTTGCTGCATCTTGTGCTTGTACATTAACAAAATTATACGTAGCTAATGCATCTAGGCTGGTTATATTATATAAGGATCTTCTAGATGCATCTCTCTGTTTTGAAACCTCACCACATATTAAACCCTAAATTCCAAATTTGCCAACATTGATGCGCCACCGCTACCTGGTTTGTGATCACGCTAATATTGCAATTGAAAAATAGTTTGTAGTTTTCATGATATTTTATTTGGCATTATTGAAAAAAGACCAAGTATACATATCTCGATATAGTTGGAAGACCGATGGTGGTTTTAGATTGAGAGCTCTACGGAATGCTACGGATATTTGTTACGGAGTTAGTCAGTAGCGAGTCTGCTACAAAATATTTGTTACGGAATTAGTCCGTGGGGAAATGGCTACGAAAAATTGTTACGGATTTAGGATGTAGCGAAATTACTATGGAATATTAGAGACGGAATTAGTGCGTAACAATTTGTTACGGAAAATTGGTTACGGAATTAGACCGTAGTGAATTTGCTATAGAACATTTGTTACAGAATTAGTCCGTAGTGAAATTGCGACAAAAATTGATACGGAATTTCTCCGTGGCTAATGTGTTACGGAATAATTCTGTAGCAAATCCCGTAGCAAAAATGCTACGGATTCCGTAACGACCCTTTAGCTACGAGGATTTTCTCCACGGATCGGTTCCGTAGCAAAATCCGTAGCCATTCGTGTTTAGCTACGGAATATCATGCTTTTGCTATGGAAATTTTCCGTAGCTATTTCACATTTTTCTTGTAGTGATCCCTAATCCATCGTACGAATACTAGTAAACCCGAATAACATAATTTGCAAAATTCAAAAACCCTAATCCATCATATGAAAACTAGAAAACCCTAATCCATAGTATGAAAACTAGAAAACCCTAATAACATCATTTGCAACATTCAAAAACCCTAATCCATCATATGAAAACAAGAAAACCGTTATCCATCATATGAAAACTGGAAAACCCTAATAAAATCATTTGCAACATTCAAAAACCCTAATCCATCATATGAATACTAAAAAACCCTAAGCCATCATATGAAAACTAGAAAACCCTAATCCATCATATGAAAACTAGAAAACCCTAATAACATCATTTGCAACATTCAAAAACCCTAATCCATCATATGAAAACTAGAAAACCCTAATAACATCATTTGCAACAGTCAAAAACCCGAATCTATCATATGAAAACTAGAAAACCCTAGTGACATCATTTGCAACATTCAAAAACCCTAATCCATCATATGAAAACTAGAAAACCCTAATAACATCATTTGCAACATTCAAAAACCCTAATTCATCATATGAAAACAAGAAAACCCTAATAACATCATTTGAAACATTAAAATACCCTAATCCATCAAATGAAAACTAGAAAACCCGAATCGATCATATGAAAACTAGAAAACCCTAATAACATCATTTGCAACATTCAAAAACCCTAATACATCATATGAAAACTAGAAAACCCTAATCCATGATACGAAAACTAGAAAACTCTAATAATATCATTTGCAACATTCAAAAACCCTAATCCATTATATGAAAACTAAAAAACCCAAATAACATCATTTGAAACATTCAAAAAACCTAATCCATCATATGAAAACTAGAAAACCCTAACCCATCATACGAAAACTAGAAAACCCTAATCCATCATATGAAAACTAGAAAACCCTAATAACATCATTTGCAACATCCAAAAACCCTAATCTATCATATGAAAACTAGAAAACCCTAATCCATCATATGCAACATTCAAAAACCCTAATCCATCATATGAAAACTAGAAAACCCTAATCCATCATATGAAAACTAGAAAACCCTAATAACATCATTTGCAACATTCAAAAACCTTAATCCATCATATGGAAACTTGAAAACCCTAATAACATCATTTGCTACATTCAAAAACCCTAATCCTTCATATGAAAACTAGAAAACCCTAATAACATTATTTGCAACATTCAAAAATCCCAATCCATTATATGAAAACTAGAAAACCCTAATCCATCATATGAAAACTAGAAAACCCTAATCCATCATATGAAAACTAGAAAACCCTAATAACTTCATTTGCAACATTCAAAAACCCTAATCCATCATATGAAAACTAGAAAACCCTAACCCATCATATGAAAACTAGAAAACCCTAATCCATCATATAAAACTAGAAAACCCTAATAACTTCATTTGCAACATCCAAAAACCCTAATCTATCATATGAAAACTAGAAAACCCTAATCCATCATATGCAACATTCAAAAACCCTAATCCATCATATGAAAACTAGAAAACCCTAATCCATCATATGAAAACTGGAAAACCCTAATAAAATCATTTACAACATTATGAAACCCTAATCCATCATATGAAAACTAAAAAACCCTAAGCCATCATATGAAAACTAGAAAACCCTAATCCATCATATGAAAACTAGAAAACCCTAATAACATCATTTGCAACATTCAAAAACCCTAATCCATCATATGAATACTAAAAAACCCTAAGCCATCATATGAAAACTAGAAAACCCTAATCCATCATATGAAAACTAGAAAACCCTAATAACATCATTTGCAACATTCAAAAACCCTAATCCGTCATATGAAAACTAGAAAACCCTAATAAGATCATTTGCAACAGTCAAAAACCCGAATCTATCATATGAAAACTAGAAAACCCTAGTGACATCATTTGCAACATTCAAAAACCCTAATCCATCATATGAAAACTAGAAAACCCAAATAACATCATTTGCAACATTCAAAAACCCTAGTGACATCATTTGCAACATTCAAAAACCTTAATCCATCATATGGAAACTTGAAAACCCTAATAACATCATTTGCTACATTCAAAAACCCTAATCCTTCATATGAAAACTAGAAAACCCTAATAACATTATTTGCAACATTCAAAAATCCGAATCCATTATATGAAAACTAGAAAACCCTAATCCATCATATGAAAATTAGAAAACACTAATCCATCATATGAAAATTAGAAAAACCTAATAACATCATTTGCAACATTCAAAAACCCTAATCCATCATATGAAAACAAGAAAACCGTTATCCATCATATGAAAACTGGAAAACCCTAATAAAATCATTTAGAACATTCTAAAACCCTAATCCATCATATGAAAACTAAAAAACCCTAAGCCATCATATGAAAAGTAGAAAACCCTAATCTATCATATGAAAACTAAAAAACCCTAATAACATCATTTGCAGCATTCAAAAACCCTAATCCATCATTCGAAGACTAGAAAACCCGAATAACATAATTTGCAACATTCAAAAACCCTAATCCATCATATGAAAACTAGAAAACCCTAATCCATAGTATGAAAACTTGAAAACCCTAATAACATCATTTGCAACATTCAAAAACCCTAATCTATCATATGAATACAAAAAACCCTAAGCCATCATATGAAAACTAGAAAACCCTAATCCATCATATGAAAACTAGAAAACCCTAATAACATCATTTGCAACATTCAAAAACCCTAATCCGTCATATGAAAACTAGAAAACCCAAATAACATCATTTGCAACAGTCAAAAACCCGAATCTATCATATGAAAACTAGAAAACCCTAGTGACATCATTTGCAACATTCAAAAACCCTAATCCATCATATGAAAACTAGAAAACCCAAATAACATCATTTGCAACATTCAAAAACCCTAGTGACATCATTTGCAACATTCAAAAACCTTAATCCATCATATGGAAACTTGAAAACCCTAATAACATCATTTGCTACATTCAAAAACCCTAATCCTTCATATGAAAACTAGAAAACCCTAATAACATTATTTGCAACATTCAAAAATCCCAATCCATTATATGAAAACTAGAAAACCCTAATCCATCATATGAAAACTAGAAAACCCTAATAACTTCTTTTGCAACATTCAAAAACCCTAATCCATCATATGAAAACTAGAAAACCCTAATAACATCATTTGCAACATTCAAAAACCTTAATCCATCATATGGAAACTTGAAATCCATAATAACATCATTTGCAACATTCAAAAATCCCAATCCATTATATGAAAACTAGAAAACCCTAATCCATTATATGAAAACTAGAAAACACTAATCCATCATATGAAAACTAGAAAAACCTAATAACATCATTTGCAACATTCAAAAACCCTAATCCGTCATATGAAAACAAGAAAACCGTTATCTATCATATGAAAACTGGAAAACCCTAATAAAATCATTTACAACATTCTGAAACCGTAATCCATCATATGAAAACTAAAAAACCCTAAGCCATCATATGAAAACTAGAAAACCCTAATCCATCATATGAAAACTAAAAAACCCTAATAACATCATTTGCAGCATTCAAAATCCCTAATCCATCATACGAATACTAGAAAACCCGAATAACATAATTTGCAAAATTCAAAAACCCTAATCCATCATATGAAAACTAGAAAACCCTAATCCATAGTATGAAAACTAGAAAACCCTAATAACATCATTTGCAACATTCAAAAACCCTAATCCATCATATGAATACTAAAAAACCCTAAGCCATCATATGAAAACTAGAAAACCCTAATCCATCATATGAAAACTAGAAAACCCTAATAACATCATTTGCAACATTCAAAAACCCTAATCCATCATATGAAAACTGGAAAACCCTAATAACATCATTTGCAACAGTCAAAAACCCGAATCTATCATATGAAAACTAGAAAACCCTAGTGACATCATTTGCAACATTCAAAAACCCTAATCCATCATATGAAAACAAGAAAACCCTAATAACATCATTTGAAACATTAAAATACCCTAATCCATCAAATGAAAACTAGAAAACCCGAATCGATCATATGAAAACTAGATAACCCTAATAACATCATTTGCAACATTCAAAAACCCAAATACATCATATGAAAACTAGAAAACCCTAATCCATGATACGAAAACTAGAAAACTCTAATAATATCATTTGCAACATTCAAAAACCCTAATCCATTATATGAAAACTAAAAAACCCAAATAACATCATTTGCAACATTCAAAAAACATAATCCATCATATGAAAACTAGAAAACCCTAACCCATCATATGAAAACTAGAAAACCCTAATCCATCATATAAAAACTAGAAAACCCTAATAACATCATTTGCAACATCCAAAAACCCTAATCTATCATATGAAAACTAGAAAACGCTAATCCATCATATGCAACATTCAAAAACCCTAATCCATCATATGAAAACTAGAAAACCCTAATCCATCATATGAAAACTAGAAAACCCTAATAACATCATTTGCAACATTCAAAAACCTTAATCCATCATATGGAAACTTGAAAACCCTAATAACATCATTTGCTACATTCAAAAAACCTAATCCTTCATATGAAAACTAGAAAACCCTAATAACATTATTTGCAACATTCAAAAATCCCAATCCATTATATGAAAACTAGAAAACCCTAATCCATCATATGAAAACTAGAAAACCCTAATCCATCATATGAAAACTAGAAAACCCTAACCCATCATATGAAAACTACAAAACCCTAATCTATCATATGAAAACTATAAAACCCTAATAACATCATTTGCAACATCCAAAAACCCTAATCTATCATATGAAATCTAGAAAACCCTAATCCATCATATGCAACATTCAAAAACCCTAATCCATCATATGAAAACTAGAAAACCCTAATCCATCATATGAAAACTAGAAAACCCTAATAACATCATTTGCAACATTCAAAAACCATAATCCATCATATGGAAACTTGAAATCCCAAATAACATCATTTGCTACATTCAAAAACCCTAATACTTCATATGAAAACTAGAAAACCCTAATAACATCATTTGCAACATTCAAAAATCCCAATCCATTATATGAAAACTAGAAAACCCTAATCCATCATATGAAAACTAGAAAACACTAATCCATCATATGAAAACTAGAAAACCCTAATAACATCATTTGCAACATTCAAAAACCCTAATCCATCATATGAAAACAAGAAAACCGTTATCCATCATATGAAAACTGGAAAACCCTAATAAAATCATTTACAACATTCTGAAACACTAATCCATCATATGAAAACTAAAAAACCCTAAGCCATCATATGAAAACTAGAAAACCCTAATCCATCATATGAAAACTAAAAAACCCTAATAACATCATTTGCAACATTCAAAAACCCTAATCCATCATACGAATACTAGAAAACCCGAATAACATAATTTGCAACATTCAACAACCCTAATCCATCATATGAATACTAAAAAACCCTAAGCCATCATATGAAAAATAGAAAACCCTAATAACATCATTTGCAACATTCAAAAACCCTAATCCGTCATATGAAAACTAGAAACCCTTATAACATCATTTGCATCAGTCAAAAACCCTAATCTATCATATGAAAACTAGAAAACCCTAGTAACATCATTTGCAACATTCAAAAACCCTAATCCATCATATGAAAACTAGAAAACCCTAATAACATCATTTGCAACATTCAAAAACCCTAATAAATCATATGAAACCAAGAAACCCCTAATAACATCATTTGCAACATTAAAATACCCTAATCCATCAAATGAAAACTAGAAAACCCGAATCCATCATATGAAAACTAGAAAACCCTAATAACATCATTTGCAACATTCAAAAACCCTAATATATCATATGAATACTAGAAAACCCTAATCCACGATACGAAAACTAAAAAACCCTAATAACATCATTTGAACATTCAAAAACCCTAATCCATCATATGAAAACTAGAAAACCCTAATCCATCTTATGAAAACTAGAAAACCCTAATAACATCATTTGCAACATTCAAAAACCCTAATCCGTCATATGAAAACTAGAAAATCCTAATAACATCATTTGCAACATTCAAAAACCCTAATCCATCATATGAAAACTAGAAATCCCTAATAACATCAATTGTAACATTCAAAAACCATAATCCATCATATGAAAACAACAAAACCCTAATAACATCATTTGCAACATTAAAATAACCTAATCCATCAAATAAAAACTAGAAAACCCGAATCCATCATATGAAAACAAGAAAACCCTAATAACAACATTTGCAACATTCAAAAACCTAATCCATCATACGAAAAATAGAAACCCTAATCCATCATACAAAAACTAGAAAACCCTAATAACATCATTTGCAACATTCAAAAACCCTAATTAATCATATGAAAACCAGAAAACCCTAATCCATCATATGAAAACTAGAAAACCATAATCCATCATCTGAAAACTAGAAAACCCTAATAACATCATTGGCAACAGTCAAAAACCCTAATCCATCATATGAAAACTAGAAAACCCTAGTAACATCATTTGCAACATTCAAAAACCCTAATCCATCATATGAAAACTAGAAAACCCTAATAACATCATTTGCAACATTCAAAAACCCTAATCCGTCATATGAAAACTAGAAAACCCTAATAACATCATTTGCAACACTCAAAAACCTTAATCCATCATATGGAAACTTGAAATACCAAATAACATCATTTGCTACATTCAAAAACCCTAATCCTTCATATGAAAACTAGAAAACCCTAATAACATCATTTGCAACATTCAAAAATCCCAATCCATCATATAAAAACTAGAAAACCCTAGTAACATCATTTGCAACATTCAAAAACCCTAATCCATCATATGAAAACTAGAAAACCCTAATAACATCATTTGCAATATTCAAAAACCCTAATCCATCATATGAAAACAAGAAAACCCTATTAACATCATTTGCAACATTAAAATACCCTAATCCATCAAATGAAAACTAGAAAACCCGAATCCATCATATGAAAACTAGAAAACCCTAATAACATCATTTGCAACATTCAAAAACCCTAATCCATCATATGAAAACTAGAAAACCCTAATCCATCATACAAAAACTAGAAAACTCTAATAACATCATTTGCAACATTCAAAAACCCTAATCCATCATATGAAAACTAGAAAACCCTAATCCATCATATGAAAACTAGAAACCCCTAATAACATCATTTGCAACATTCAGAAACCCTAATCCGTCATATGAAAACTAGAAAATCCTAATAACATCATTTGCAACATTTAAAAAACCTAATCCATCATATGAAAAATAGAAAACCCTAATAACATCATTTGTAACATTCAAAAACCCTAATCCATCATATGAAAACAAGAAAACCCTAACAACATCATTTGCAACATTAAAATACCATAATCCATCAAATGAAAACTAGAAAACCCGAATCCATCATATGAAAACAAGAAAACCCTAATAACAACATTTGCAACATTCAAAAACCCTAATCCATCATATGAAAACTAGAAAACCCTAATCCATCATACGAAAACTAAGAAAACCCTAATAACATCATTTGCAACATTCAAAAACCCTAATCCATCATATGAAAACTAGAAAACCCTAATCCATCATATGAAAACTAGAAACCCTAATAACATCATTTGCAACATTCAGAAACCCTAATCCGTCATATGAAAACTAGAAAATCCTAATAACATCATTTGCAACATTCAAAAACCCTAATCCATCATATGAAAACTAGAAAACCCCAGTAACATCATTTGTAACATTCAAAAACCCTATTCCATCATATGAAAACAAGAAAACCCTAATAACATCATTTGCAACATTAAAATACCCTAATCCATCAAATGAAAACTAGAAAACCCGAATCCATCATATGAAAATAAGAAAACCCTAATAACAACATTTGCAACTTTCTAAAACCTAATCCATCATACGAAAACTAGAAAACCCTTATCCATCATACAAAAACTAGAAAACCATAATAACATCATTTGCAACATTCAAAAACCCAAATTAATCATATGAAAACTAGAAAACCCTAATCCATTATATGAAAACTAGAAAACCATAATCCATCATCTGAAAACTAGAAAACCCTAATAACATCATTGGCAATATTCAAAAACCCTAATCCATCATATGAAAACTAGAAAACCCAAATAATATCATTTGCAACAGTCAAAAACCCTAATCCATCATATGAAAACTAGAAAACCATAGTAACATCATTTACAACATTCAAAAACCCTAATCCATCATATGAAAACTAGAAAACCCTAATAACATCATTTGCAACATTCAAAAACCCTAATCCGTCATATGAAAACTAGAAAATCCTAATAACATCATTTGCAACATTCAAAAACCCTAATCCATCATATGAAAACTAGAAAACCCAAATAACATCATTTGCAACATTCAAAAACCCTAATCCGTCATATGAAAACTAGAAAACCCTAATAACATCATTTGCAACAGTAAAAAACCCTAATTCATCATATGAAAACTAGAAAACCCTAATAACATCATTTGCAACATTCAAAAACCCTAATCCATCATATGAAAACTAGAAAACCCTAATAACATCATTTGCAACATTCAAAAACCCCAATCTATCATATGAAAACAAGAAAACCCTAATAACATCATTTGCAACATTAAAATACCCTAATCCATCAAATGAAAACTAGAAAACGCGAATTCTTCATATGAAAACTAGAAAACCCTAATAACATCATTTGCAACATTCAAAAACCCTAATCCATCATATGAAAACTAGAAAACCCAAATCCATCATACGAAAACTAGAAAACCCTAATAACATCATTTGCAACATTAAAAAACCCTAATCCATCATATGAAAACTAGAAAACCCTAACCCATCATATAAAAACTAGAAAACCCTAATAACATCATTTGCAACATTCAGAAAACCTAATCCGTCATATGAAAACTAGAAAATCCTAATAACATCATTTGCAACATTCAAACACCCTAATCCATCATATGAAAACTAGAAAACCCTAATAACATCATTTGTAACATTCAAAAACCCTAATCCATCATATGAAAACAAGAAAACCCTAACAACATCATTTGCAACATTAAAATACCCTAATCCATCAAATGAAAACTAGAAAACCCGAATCCATCATATGAAAACAAGAAAACCCAAATAACAATATTTGCAACATTCAAAAACCTAATCCATCATATGAAAACTAGAAAACCCTAATCCATCATACAAAAACTAGAAAACCCTAATAACATCATTTGCAACATTCAAAAACCCTAATTAATCATATGAAAACTAGAAAACCCTAATCCATCATATGAAAACTAGAAAACCATAATCCATCATCTGAAAACTAGAAAACCCTAATAACATCATTTGCAACATTCAAAAACCCTAATCCATTATATGAAAACTAGAAAACCCAAATAACATCATTTGCAACAGTCAAAAACCCTAATCCATCATATGAAAACTAGAAAACCCTAGTAACATCATTTGCAACATTCAAAAACCCTAATCCATCATATGAAAACTAGAAAACCCTAATCCATCCTATGAAAACTAGAAAACCCTAATAACATCATTTGCAACATTCAAAAACCCTAATCCATCATATGAAAACTAGAAAACCCTAATCCATCATATGAAAACAAGAAAACCCTAATAACATCATTTACAACATTCAAAAACCCTAATGTATCATATGAAAACTAGAAAACCCTAATCCATCATACGAAAACTAGAAAACCCTAATAACATCATTTGCAACATTCAAAAACCCTAATCCGTCATATGAAAACTAGAAAACCCTAATCCATCATATGAAAACTAGAAAACCCTAATAACATCATTTGCAACATTCAGAAACCCTAATCCGTCATTTGAAAACTAGAAAATCCTAATAACATCATTTGCAACATTCAAAAACCCTAATCCATCATATGAAAACTAGAAAACCCTAGTAACATCATTTGTAACATTCAAAAACCCTATTCCATCATATGAAAACAAGAAAACCCTAATAACATCATTTGCAACATTAAAATACCCTAATCCATCAAATGAAAACTAGAAAAACCGAATCCATCATATGAAAACAAGAAAACCCTAATAACAACATTTGCAACATTCAAAAACCTAATCCATCATACGAAAACTAGAAAACCCTAATCCATCATACAAAAACTAGAAAACCCTAATAACATCATTTGCAACATTCAAAAACCCTAATTAATCATATGAAAACTAGAAAACCCTAATCCATCATATGAAAACTAGAAAACCATAATCCATCAGCTCATCCTCTCTGTCCTTTCTTCTACTCAAATATATTGGGCTTCTGTTTTTATTCTTCCTAAATCTATCTATAACGATATTGAGAAACTCATGAGAGGTTTCCTCTGGTGCCATGGTGAGCTGAAGCGTGGTAAAGCTAAAGTCTCATGGAAAACTGTATGCCTTCCTAAGGAACATGGTGGGCTTGGCATTCGGAACCTTCCTATCTGGAATGTTGCCCTTATGGCTTCCCATGATTGGAGACTCCTTTCCAAGAAAGAGTCCCTATGGGTTAAGTGGATCCACTCATACCGTTTATGTGGCCGTAACTTTTGGGATGCCCCCAAAAAATACGGTTCGGGTTTTGCCTGGCGTAACATCCTGGATATGCGGGATAAGATAAGGGAGTATATACTTTCCCAGATAGGTGATGGATGCTCTACTTCTGCTTGGTTCGACAACTGGCACCCTGCGGGACCTCTTTCTAAATTCTTGTCTGTCCGTGACATCCATGATGCGGGTTTCACTCCTGATACTAAGGTTGCTGACCTGGTTCGTAACGGATCTTGGGTTAGGCCTCATTGTTGGAGAGATTACCATGGTGCTCTTCTTTCTCATAACCCTCCTACTATTTCCACGTCCGTCCCTGATAAACTCCTTTGGAGATCTAGAGACGGTCAACTCTCTCCTTTCTCTGTTCGATCAGTGTGGCAGTCTATTCGTCCCTATCACCAACCGGTCTTTTGGTTTCATCTTGTGTGGTTCTCCCAGAACATCCCCAGACATGCTTTCATTCTTTGGGTCGCTCTTAAAGATCGTCTTAAGACTCATGATAAAATAAAAATTTGGGACACTAATTCCAATCTCATTTGTGCGTTCTGCGGGGACTGTCCGGATTCCTTTTCCCATCTCTTCTTTGAATGCTCTTTCACTTCTTTGGTTTGGCATGACCTCCATCATGTCATGAATCTCTCCTTCTCCTCTGATAGCTGGTCTGATATCATTAGTCAACTCAACCCCATTAATAAGAACAAAACCATTTGGTCCATCATTAGAAGACTTGTTTTTGCTGGAGCAGTCTACCACATCTGGCGGGAAAGAAATTTACGCATTTTTACAAAAATAAAAAGATCTCATCATGCTGTCGTGAATATTGTTAAGGATGATATCCGCTGCAGGCTGCTGAGTCTTTATTTGAAAACTTGCACTAATGTTGAATTGGCTAAAACTCTTTGGAACCTCACTTAATTTTCTTACTATGAGCCTTCTTTTCTCTGCTTGTTTTGGCTTGTATGGTTTGTTTGTTTTGCAGGTTGATCTCCTTTATGTTCTTGTTTGTTTATGGTTCCTTCTCTTGTTTTGGTACCTAGATTAGCTTGTTGTCCGTTGGGGCCTGTCCCGATGGATTTTCTGTTTTTTGGTGGGGAGTCCCCAGCGTTATATTGTATTTATTCTTATTATTAATAAAATTTGCCAGAGGTGCCGCCCTCTTTACCCAGAAAACTACAAAACCCTATTAACATCATTTGCAACATTCAAAAACCCTAATCCATCATATGAAAACTAGAAAACCCTAGTAACATCATTTGCAACATTCAAAAACCCTAATCCATCATATGAAAACTAGAAAACCCTAATCCATCCTATGAAAACTAGAAAACCCTAATAACATCATTTGCAACATTCAAAAACCCTAATCCATCATATGAAAACTAGAAAACCCTAATCCATCATATGAAAACAAGAAAACCCTAATAACATCATTTACAACATTCAAAAACCCTAATCTATCATATGAAAACTAGAAAACCCTAATCCATCATACGAAAACTAGAAAACCCTAATAACATCATTTGCAACATTCAAAAACCCTAATCCGTCATATGAAAACTAGAAAACCCGAATCCATCATATGAAAACTAGAAAACCCTAATAACATCATTTGCAACATTCAGAAACCCTAATCCGTCATTTGAAAACTAGAAAATCCTAATAACATCATTTGCAACATTCAAAAACCCTAATCCATCATATGAAAACTAGAAAACCCTAGTAACATCATTTGTAACATTCAAAAACCCTATTCCATCATATGAAAACAAGAAAACCCTAATAACATCATTTGCAACATTAAAATACCCTAATTCATCAAATGAAAACTAGAAAACCCGAATCCATCATATGAAAACAAGAAAACCCTAATAACAACATTTGCAACATTCAAAAACCTAATCCATCATACGAAAACTAGAAAACCCTAATCCATCATACAAAAACTAGAAAACCCTAATAACATCATTTGCAACATTCAAAAACCCTAATTAATCATATGAAAACTAGAAAACCCTAATCCATCATATGAAAACTAGAAAACCATAATCCATCATATGAAAACTAGAAAACCCTAATAACATCATTTGCAACATTCAAAAACCCTAATCCATCATATGAAAACTAGAAAACCCTAATCCATCATACGAAAACTAGAAAACCCTAATAACATCATTTGCAACATTCAAAAACCCTAATCCATCATATGTAAACTAGAAAACCCTAATCCATCATATGAAAACAAGAAAACCCTAATAACATCATTTGCAACATTAAAATACCCTAATCCATCAAATGAAAACTAGAAAACCCGAATCCATCGTATGAAAACAAGAAAACCCCTTTTAACAACATTTGCAACATTCAAAAAGCTAATCCATCATACGAAAACTAGAAAACCCTAATCCATCATACAAAAACTAGAAAACCCTAATAACATCATTTGCAACATTCAAAAACCCTAATTAATCATATGAAAACTAGAAAACCCTAATCCATCATATGAAAACTAGAAAACCATAATCCATCATCCGAAAACTAGAAAACCCTAATAACATCATTTGCAACATTCAAAAACCCTAATCCATCATATAAAAACTAGAAAACCCAAATAACATCATTTGCAACAGTCAAAAACCCTAATCCATCATATGAAAACTTGAAAACACTAGTAACATCATTTGCAACATTTAAAAACCCTAATCCATCATATGAAAACTAGAAAACCCTAATAACATCATTTGCAACATTCAAAAACCCTAATCCGTCATATGAAAACTAGAAAATCCTAATATCATCATTTGCAACATTCAAAAACCCTAATCCATCATATGAAAACTAGAAAACCTTAATAACATCATTTGCAACATTCAAAAACCCTAATCCGTCATATGAAAACTAGAAAACCCTAATAACATCATTTGCAACAGTCAAAAACCCTAATCCATCATATGAAAACTAGAAAACCCTAGTAACATCATTTGCAACATTCAAAAACCCTAATCCATCATATGAAAACTAGAAAACCCTAATAACATCATTTGCATCATTCAAAAACCCTAATCTGTTATTTGAAAACTAGAAAACCCTCATAACATCATTTGCAACACTAGAAAACCCTAATCCATCATACGAAAACTAGAAAACCCTAATAATATCATTTGCAACATTCAAAAACCCTAATCCATCATATGAAAACTAGAAATCCCTAACCCATCATATGAAAACTAGAAAACCCTAATAACATCATTTGCAACATTCAGAAACCCTAATCCGTCATATGAAAACTAGAAAATCCTAATAACATCATTTGCAACATTCAAAAACCCTAATCCATCATATGAAAACTAGAAAACCGTAATAACATCATTTGTAACATTCAAAAACCATAATCCATCATATGAAAACAAGAAAACCCTAACAACATTATTTGCAACATTAAAATACCCTAATCCATCACATGAAAACTACAAAACCCGAATCCATCATATGAAAACAAGAAAACCCTAATAACAACATTTGCAACATTCAAAACCTAATCCATCATATGAAAATTAGAAAACCCTAATCCATCATACAAAAACTAGAACACCCTAATAACATCATTTGCAACATTCAAAAACCCTAATTAATCATATGAAAACTAGAAAACCCTAATCCATCATATGAAAACTAGAAAACCCTAATCCATCATATGAAAACTAGAAAACCCTAATAACATCATTTGCAACATTCAAAAACCCTAATCCATCATATGAAAACTAGAAAACCCTAATCCATCATACGAAAACTAGAAAACCCTAATAACATCATTTGCAACATTCAAAAACCCTAATCCATCATATGTAAACTAGAAAACCCTAATCCATCATATGAAAACAAGAAAACCCTAATAACATCATTTTCAACATTAAAATACCCTAATCCATCAAATGAAAACTAGAAAACCCGAATCCATCGTATGAAAACAAGAAATCCCCTTTTAACAACATTTGCAACATTCAAAAAGCTAATCCATCATACGAAAACTAGAAAACCCTAATCCATCATACAAAAACTAGAAAACCCTAATAACATCATTTGCAACATTCAAAAACCCTAATTAATCATATGAAAACTAGAAAACCCTAATCCATCATATGAAAACTAGAAAACCATAATCCATCATCCGAAAACTAGAAAACCCTAATAACATCATTTGCAACATTCAAAAACCCTAATCCATCATATAAAAACTAGAAAACCCAAATAACATCATTTGCAACAGTCAAAAACCCTAATCCATCATATGAAAACTTGAAAACACTAGTAACATCATTTGCAACATTTAAAAACCCTAATCCATCATATGAAAACTAGAAAACCCTAATAACATCATTTGCAACATTCAAAAACCCTAATCCGTCATATGAAAACTAGAAAATCCTAATAACATCATTTGCAACATTCAAAAACCCTAATCCATCATATGAAAACTAGAAAACCTTAATAACATCATTTGCAACATTCAAAAACCCTAATCCGTCATATGAAAACTAGAAAACCCTAATAACATCATTTGCAACAGTCAAAAACCCTAATCCATCATATGAAAACTAGAAAACCCTAGTAACATCATTTGCAACATTCAAAAACCCTAATCCATCATATGAAAACTAGAAAACCCTAATATCATCATTTGCATCTTTCAAAAACCCTAATCTGTTATTTGAAAACTAGAAAACCCTCATAACATCATTTGCAACAGTCAAAAACCCTAATCCATCATATGAAAACTAGAAAACCCTAGTAACATCATTTGCAACATTCAAAAACCCTAATCCATCATATGAAAACTAGAAAACCCTAACCTATCATATGAAAACTAGAAAACCCTAATAACATCATTTGCAACATTCAGAAACCCTAATCCGTCATATGAAAACTAGAAAATCCTAATAACATCATTTGCAACATTCAAAAACCCTAATCCATCATATGAAAACTAGAAAACCGTAATAACATCATTTGTAACATTCAAAAACCATAATCCATCATATGAAAACAAGAAAACCCTAACAACATTATTTGCAACATTAAAATACCCTAATCCATCACATGAAAACTACAAAACCCGAATCCATCATATGAAAACAAGAAAACCCTAATAACAACATTTGCAACATTCAAAACCTAATCCATCATATGAAAACTAGAAAACCCTAATCCATCATACAAAAACTAGAACACCCTAATAACATCATTTGCAACATTCAAAAACCCTAATTAATCATATGAAAACTAGAAAACCCTAATCCATCATATGAAAACTAGAAAACCCTAATCCATCATATGAAAACTAGAAAACCCTAATAACATCATTTGCAACATTCAAAAACCCTAATCCATCATATGAAAACTAGAAAACCCTAATCCATCATACGAAAACTAGAAAACCCTAATAACATCATTTGCAACATTCAAAAACCCTAATCCATCATATGTAAACTAGAAAACCCTAATCCATCATATGAAAACAAGAAAACCCTAATAACATCATTTGCAACATTAAAATACCCTAATCCATCAAATGAAAACTAGAAAACCCGAATCCATCGTATGAAAACAAGAAAACCCCTTTTAACAACATTTGCAACATTCAAAAAGCTAATCCATCATACGAAAACTAGAAAACCCTAATCCATCATACAAAAACTAGAAAACCCTAATAACATCATTTGCAACATTCAAAAACCCTAATTAATCATATGAAAACTAGAAAACCCTAATCCATCATATGAAAACTAGAAAACCATAATCCATCATCCGAAAACTAGAAAACCCTAATAACATCATTTGCAACATTCAAAAACCCTAATCCATCATATAAAAACTAGAAAACCCAAATAACATCATTTGCAACAGTCAAAAACCCTAATCCATCATATGAAAACTTGAAAACACTAGTAACATCATTTGCAACATTTAAAAACCCTAATCCATCATATGAAAACTAGAAAACCCTAATAACATCATTTGCAACATTCAAAAACCCTAATCCGTCATATGAAAACTAGAAAATCCTAATAACATCATTTGCAACATTCAAAAACCCTAATCCATCATATGAAAACTAGAAAACCTTAATAACATCATTTGCAACATTCAAAAACCCTAATCCGTCATATGAAAACTAGAAAACCCTAATAACATCATTTGCAACAGTCAAAAACCCTAATCCATCATATGAAAACTAGAAAACCCTAGTAACATCATTTGCAACATTCAAAAACCCTAATCCATCATATGAAAACTAGAAAACCCTAATAACATCATTTGCATCATTCAAAAACCCTAATCTGTCATTTGAAAACTAGAAAACCCTCATAACATCATTTGCAACAGTCAAAAACCCTAATCCATCATATGAAAACTAGAAAACCCTAGTAACATCATTTGCAACATTCAAAAACCCTAATCCATCATATGAAAACTAGAAAACCCTAATAACATCATTTGCAACATTCAAAAACCCTAATCCATCATATGAAATCAAGAAAACCCTAATAACATCATTTGCAACATTAAAATACCCTAATCCATCAAATGAAAACTAGAAAACCCGAATCCATCATATGAAAACTAGAAAACCCTAATAACATCATTTGCAACATTCAAAAACCCTAATCCATCATATGAAAACTAGAAAACCCTAATCCATCATACGAAAACTAGAAAACCCTAATAACATCATTTGCAACATTCAAAAACCCTAATCCATCATATGAAAACTAGAAAACCCTAACCCATCATATGAAAACTAGAAAACCCTAATAACATCATTTGCAACATTCAGAAACCCTAATCCGTCATATGAAAACTAGAAAATCCTAATAACATCATTTGCAACATTCAAAAACCCTAATCCATCATATGAAAACTAGAAAACCGTAATAACATCATTTGTAACATTCAAAAATCATAATCCATCATATGAAAACAAGAAAACCCTAACAACATCATTTGCAACATTAAAATACCCTAATCCATCACATGAAAACTACAAAACCCGAATCCATCATATGAAAACAAGAAAACCCTAATAACAACATTTGCAACATTCAAAACCTAATCCATCATATGAAAACTAGAAAACCCTAATCCATCATACAAAAACTAGAACACCCTAATAACATCATTTGCAACATTCAAAAACCCTAATTAATCATATGAAAACTAGAAAACCCTAATCCATCATATGAAAACTAGAAAACCCTAATCCATCATATGAAAACTAGAAAACCCTAATAACATCATTTGCAACATTCAAAAACCCTAATCCATCATATGAAAACTAGAAAACCCTAATCCATCATACGAAAACTAGAAAACCCTAATAACATCATTTGCAACATTCAGAAACCCTAATCCGTCATATGAAAACTAGAAAATCCTAATAACATCATTTGCAACATTCAAAAACCCTAATCCATCATATGAAAACTAGAAAACCCAAATAACATCATTTGCAAAAGTCAAAAACCCTAATCCATCATATGAAAACTAGAAAACCCTAGTAACATCATTTGCAACATTCAAAAACCCTAATCTATCATATGAAAACTAGAAAACCGTAATAACATCATTTGTAACATTCAAAAACCATAATCCATCATATGAAAACAAGAAAACCCTAACAACATCATTTACAACATTAAAATACCCTAATCCATCACATGAAAACTACAAAACCCGAATCCATCGTATGAAAACAAGAAAACCCTAATAACAACATTTGCAACATTCAAAACCTAATCCATCATATGAAAACTAGAAAACCCTAATCCATCATACAAAAACTAGAACACCCTAATAACATCATTTGCAACATTTAAAAACCCTAATTAATCATATGAAAACTAGAAAACCCTAATCCATCATATATGAAAACTAGAAAACCCTAATCCATCATATGAAAACTAGAAAACCCTAATAACATCATTTGCAACATTCAAAAACCCTAATCCATCATATGAAAACTAGAAAACCCTAATCCATCATACGAAAACTAGAAAACCCTAATAACATCATTTGCAACATTCAAAAACCCTAATCCATCATATGAAAACTAGAAAACCCTAATCCATCATATGAAAACTAGAAAACCCTAATAACATCATTTGCAACATTCAGAAACCCTAATCCATCATATGAAAACTAGAAAATCCTAATAACATCATTTGCAACATTCAAAAACCCTAATCCATCATATGAAAACTAGAAAACCCAAATAACATCATTTGCAACAGTCAAAAACCCTAATCCATCATATGAAAACTAGAAAACCCTAGTAACATCATTTGCAACATTCAAAAACCTTAATCCATCATATGAAAACTAGAAAACCCTAATCCATCATATGAAAACTAGAAAACCCTAATAACATCATTTGCAACATTCAAAAACCCTAATCCATCATATGAAAACTAGAAAACCCTAATCCATCATACGAAAACTAGAAAACCCTAATAACATCATTTGCAACATTCAAAAACCCTAATCCATCATATGAAAACTAGAAAACCCTAATCTATCATATGAAAACTAGAAAACCCTAATAACATCATTTGCAACATTCAGAAACCCTAATCCGTCATATGAAAACTAGAAAATCCTAATAACATCATTTGCAACATTCAAAAACCCTAATCCATCATATGAAAACTAGAAAACCCTAATAAAATCATTTGTAACATTCAAAAACCCGAATCCATCATATGAAAACAAGAAAACCCTAATAACATCATTTGCAACATTAAAATACCCTAATCCATCAAATGAAAACTAGAAAACCCGAATCCATCATATTAAAACAAGAAAACCCCTTTTAACAACATTTGTAACATTCAAAAACCTAATCCATCATACGAAAACTAGAAAACCCTAATCCATCATACAAAAACTAGAAAACACTAATAACATCATTTGCAACATTCAAAAACCCTAATTAATCATATGAAAACTAGAAAACCCTAATCCATCATATGAAAACTAGAAAACCATAATCCATCATCTGAAAACTAGAAAACCCTAATAACATCATTTCCAACATTCAAAAACCCTAATCCATCATATAAAAACTAGAAAACCCAAATAACATCATTTGCAACAGTCAAAAACCCTAATCCATCATATGAAAACTAGAAAACCCTAGTAACATCATTTGAAACATTCAAAAACCCTAATCCATCATATGAAAACTAGAAAACCCTAATAACATCATTTGCAACATTCAAAAACCCTAATCCGTCATATGAAAACTAGAAAATCCTAATAACATCATTTGCAACATTCAAAAACCCTAATCCATCATATGAAAACTAGAAAACCCTAATAAAATCATTTGCATCATTCAAAAACCCTAATCTGTCATTTGAAAACTAGAAAACCCTCATAACATCATTTGCAACAGTCAAAAACCCTAATCCATCATATGAAAACTAGAAAACCCTAGTAACATCATTTGCAACATTCAAAAACCCTAATCCATCATATGAAAACTAGAAAACCCTAATAACATCATTTGCAACATTCAAAAACCCTAATCCATCATATGAAATCAAGAAAACCCTAATAACATCATTTGCAACATTAAAATACCCTAATCCATCAAATGAAAACTAGAATACCCGAATCCATCATATGAAAACTAGAAAACCCTAATAACATCATTTGCAACATTCAAAAACCCTAATCCATCATATGAAAACTTGAAAACCCTAATCCATCATACGAAAACTAGAAAACCCTAATAACATCATTTGCAACATTCAAAAACCCTAATCCATCATATGAAAACTAGAAAACCCTAACCCATCATATGAAAACTAGAAAACCCTAATAACATCATTTGCAACATTCAGAAACCCTAATCCGTCATATGAAAACTAGAAAATCCTAATAACATCATTTGCAACATTCAAAAACCCTAATCCATCATATGAAAACTAGAAAACCGTAATAACATCATTTGTAACATTCAAAAACCATAATCCATCATATGAAAACAAGAAAACCCTAACAACATTATTTGCAACATTAAAATACCCTAATCCATCACATGAAAACTACAAAACCCGAATCCATCATATGAAAACAAGAAAACCCTAATAACAACATTTGCAACATTCAAAACCTAATCCATCATATGAAAACTAGAAAACCCTAATCCATCATACAAAAACTAGAACACCCTAATAACATCATTTGCAACATTCAATAACCCTAATTAATCATATGAAAACTAGAAAACCCTAATCCATCATATGAAAACTAGAAAACCCTAATCCATCATATGAAAACTAGAAAACCCTAATAACATCATTTGCAACATTCAAAAACCCTAATCCATCATATGAAAACTAGAAAACCCTAATCCATCATACAAAAACTAGAAAACCCTAATAACATCATTTGCAACATTCAAAAACCCTAATCCATCATATGAAAACTAGAAAACCCTAATCCATCATATGAAAACAAGAAAACCCTAATAACATCATTTGCAACATTAAAATACCCTAATCCATCAAATGAAAACTAGAAAACCCGAATCCATCGTATGAAAACAAGAAAACCCCTTTTAACAACATTTGCAACATTCAAAAACCTAATCCATCATACGAAAACTAGAAAACCCTAATCCATCATACAAAAACTAGAAAACCCTAATAACATCATTTGCAACATTCAAAAACCCTAATTAATCATATGAAAACTAGAAAACCCTAATCCATCATATGAAAACTAGAAAACCATAATCCATCATCTGAAAACTAGAAAACCCTAATAACATCATTTGCAACATTCAAAAACCCTAATCCATCATATAAAAACTAGAAAACCCAAATAACATCATTTGCAACAGTCAAAAAGCCTAATCCATCATATGAAAACTTGAAAACCCTAGTAACATCATTTGCAACATTTAAAAACCCTAATCCATCATATGAAAACTAGAAAGCCCTAATAACATCATTTGCAACATTCAAAAACCCTAATCCGTCATATGAAAAATAGAAAATCCTAATAACATCATTTGCAACATTCAAAAACCCCAATCCATCATATGAAAACTAGAAAACCTTAATAACATCATTTGCAACATTCAAAAACCCTAATCCGTCATTTGAAAACTAGAAAACCCTAATAACATCATTTGCAACAGTCAAAAACCCTAATCCATCATATGAAAACTAGAAAACCCTAGTAACATCATTTGCAACATTCAAAAACCCTAATCCATCATATGAAAACTAGAAAACCCTAATAACATCATTTGCATCATTCAAAAACCCTAATCTGTCATTTGAAAACTAGAAAACCCTCATAACATCATTTGCAACAGTCAAAAACCCTAATCCATCATATGAAAACTAGAAAACCCTAGTAACATCATTTGCAACATTCAAAAACCCTAATCCATCATCTGAAAAATAAAAAACCCTAATAACATCATTTGCAACATTCAAAAACCCAAATCCATCATATGAAATCAAGAAAACCCTAATAACATCATTTGCAACATTAAAATAACCTAATCCATCAAATGAAAACTAGAAAACCCGAATCCATCATATGAAAACTAGAAAACCCTAATAACATCATTTGCAACATTCAAAAACCCTAATCCATCATATGAAAACTAGAAAACCCTAATCCATCATACGAAAACTAGAAAATCCTAATAACATCATTTGCAACATTCAAAAACCCTAATCCATCATATGAAAACTAGAAAACCCTAACCCATCATATGAAAACTAGAAAACCCTAATAACATCATTTGCAACATTCAGAAACCCTAATCCGTCATATGAAAACTAGAAAATCCTAATAACATCATTTGCAACATTCAAAAACCCTAATCCATCATATGAAAACTAGAAAACCGTAATAACATCATTTGTAACATTCAAAAACCATAATCCATCATATGAAAACAAGAAAACCCTAACAACATCATTTGCAACATTAAAATACCCTAATCCATCACATGAAAACTACAAAACCCGAATCCATCATATGAAAACAAGAAAACCCTAATAACAACATTTGCAACATTCAAAACCTAATCCATCATATGAAAACTAGAAAACCCTAATCCATCATACAAAAACTAGAACACCCTAATAACATCATTTGCAACATTCAAAAACCCTAATTAATCATATGAAAACTAGAAAACCCTAATCCATCATATGAAAACTAGAAAACCCTAATCCATCATATGAAAACTAGAAAACCCTAATAACATCATTTGCAACATTCAAAAACCCTAATCCATCATATGAAAACTAGAAAACCCTAATCCATCATACGAAAACTTGAAAACCCTAATAACATCATTTGCAACATTCAAAAACCCTAATCCATCATATGAAAACTAGAAAACCCTAATCCATCATATGAAAACTAGAAAACCCTAATAACATCATTTGCAACATTCAGAAACCCTAATCCGTCATATGAAAACTAGAAAATCCTAATAACATCATTTGCAACATTCAAAAACCCTAATCCATCATATGAAAACTAGAAAACCCAAATAACATCATTTGCAACAGTCAAAAACCCTAATCCATCATATGAAAACTAGAAAACCCTAGTAACATCATTTGCAACATTCAAAAACCCTAATCCATCATATGAAAACTAGAAAACCGTAATAACATCATTTGTAACATTCAAAAACCATAATGCATCAAATGAAAACAAGAAAACCCTAACAACATCATTTGCAACATTAAAATACCCTAATCCATCACATGAAAACTACAAAACCCGAATCCATCGTATGAAAACAAGAAAACCCTAATAACAACATTTGCAACATTCAAAACCTAATCCATCATATGAAAACTAGAAAACCCTAATGCATCATACAAAAACTAGAACACCCTAATAACATCATTTGTAACATTCAAAAACCCTAATTAATCATATGAAAACTAGAAAACCCTAAACCATCATATGAAAACTAGAAAACCCTAATCCATCATATGAAAACTAGAAAACCCTAATAACATCATTTGCAACATTCAAAAACCCTAATCCATCATATGAAAACTAGAAAACCCTAATCCATCATACGAAAACTAGAAAACCCTAATAACATCATTTGCAACATTCAAAAACCCTAATCCATCATATGAAAACTAGAAAACCCTAATCCATCATATGAAAACTAGAAAACCCTAATAACATCATTTGCAACATTCAGAAATCCTAATCCATCATATGAAAACTAGAAAACCCAAATAACATCATTTGCAACAGTCAAAAACCCTAATCCATCATATGAAAGCTAGAAAACCCTAGTAACATCATTTGCAACATTCAAAAACCCTAATCCATCATATGAAAACTAGAAAACCCTAATCCATCATATGAAAACTAGAAAACCCTAATAACATCATTTGCAACATTCAAAAACCCTAATCCATCATATGAAAACTAGAAAACCCTAATCCATCATACGAAAACTAGAAAACCCTAATAACATCATTTGCAACATTCAAAAACCCTAATCCATTATATGAAAACTAGAAAACCCTAATCTATCATATGAAAACTAGAAAACCCTAATAACATCATTTGCAACATTCAGAAACCCTAATCCGTCATATGAAAACTAGAAAATCCTAATAACATCATTTGCAACATTCAAAAACCCTAATCCATCATATGAAAACTAGAAAACCCTAATAAAATCATTTGTAACATTCAAAAACCCTAATCCATCATATGAAAACAAGAAAACCCTAATAACATCATTTGCAACATTAAAATACCCTAATCCATCAAATGAGAACTAGAAAACCCGAATCCATCATATGAAAACAAGAAAAACCCCTTTTAACAACATTTGCAACATTCAAAAACCTAATCCATCATACGAAAACTAGAAAACCCTAATCCATCATACAAAAACTAGAAAACACTAATAACATCATTTGCAACATTCAAAAACCCTAATTAATCATATGAAAACTAGAAAACCCTAATCCATCATATGAAAACTAGAAAACCATAATCCATCATCTGAAAACCAGAAAACCCTAATAACATCATTTGCAACATTCAAAAACCCTAATCCATCATATAAAAACTAGAAAACCCAAATAACATCATTTGCAACAGTCAAAAACCCTAATCCATCATATGAAAACTAGAAAACCCTAGTAACATCATTTGCAACATTCAAAAACCCTAATCCATCATATGAAAACTAGAAAACCCTAATAACATCATTTGCAACATTCAAAAACCCTAATCCGTCATATGAAAACTAGAAAATCCTAATAACATCATTTGCAACATTCAAAAACCCTAATCCATCATATGAAAACTAGAAAACCTTAATAACATCATTTGCAACATTCAAAAACCCTAATCCGTCATATGAAAACTAAAAAACCCTAATAACATCATTTCCAACAGTCAAAAACTCTAATCCATCATATGAAAACTAGAAAACCCTAGTAACATCATTTGCAACATTCAAAAACCCTAATCCATCATATGAAAACTAGAAAACCCTAATAACATCATTTGCAACATTCAAAAACCCTAATCCATCATATGAAAACAAGAAAACCCTAATAACATCATTTGCAACATTAAAATACCCAATCCATCAAATGAAAACTAGAAAACCCGAATCCATCATATGAAAACTAGAAAACCCTAATAACATCATTTGCAACATTGAAAAACCCTAATCCATCATATGAAAACTAGAAAACCCTAATCCATCATACGAAAACTAGAAAACCCTAATAACATCATTTGCAACATTCAAAAACCCTAATCCATCATATGAAAACTAGAAAACCCAAATCCATCATATGAAAACTAGAAAACCCTAGTAACATCATTTGCAACATTCAGAAACCCTAATCCGTCATTTGAAAACTAGAAAATCCTAATAACATCATTTGCAACATTCAAAAACCCTAATCCATCATATGAAAACTAGAAAATCCTAATAACATCATTTGTAACATTCAAAAACCCTAATCCATCATATGAAAACAAGAAAACCCTAACAACATCATTTGCAATATTAAAATACCCTAATCCATCAAATGAAAACTAGAAAACCCGAATCCATCATATGAAAACAAGAAAACCCTAATAACAACATTTGCAACATTCAAAAAACTAATCCATCATATGAAAACTAGAAAACCCTAATCCATCATACAAAAACTAGAAAACCCTAATAACATCATTTGCAACATTCAAAAACCCTAATTAATCATATGGAAACTAGAAAACCCTAATCCATCATATGAAAACTAGAAAACCATAATCCATCATCTGAAAACTAGAAAACCCTAATAACATCATTTGCTACATTCAAAAACCCTAATCCATCATATGAAAACTAGAAAACCCAAATAACATCATTTGCAACAGTCAAAAACCCTAAACCATCATATGAAAACTAGAAAACCCTAGTAACATCATTTGCAACATTCAAAACCCTAATCCATCATATGAAAACTAAAAAACCCTAATAACATCATTTGCAACATTCAAAAACCCTAATCCATCATCTGAAAACAATAAAACGCTAATAATATCATTTGCAACATTAAAATACCCTAATCCATCAAATGAAAACTAGAAAACCCGAATCCATCATATGAAAACTAGAAAACCCTAATAACATCATTTGCAACATTCAAAAATCCTAATCCATCATATGAAAACTAGAAAACCCTAATCTATCATACGAAAACTAGAAAACCCTAATAACATCATTTGCAACATTCAAAAACCCTAATCCATCATATGAAAACTAGAAAACCCTAATCCATCATATGAAAAGTTGAAAACCCTAATAACATCATTTGCAACATTCAAAAACCCTAATCCATCATATGAAAACTTGAAAACCCTAATAACATCATTTGGAACATTCAAAAACACTAATCCATCATATGAAAACTAGAAAACCCTAATAACATCATTTGCAACATTCAAAGACCCTAATCCATCATATGAAAACTAGAAAACCCTAGTAACATCATTTGCAACATTCAAAAACCCTAATCCATCATATAAAAACTAGAAAACCCAAATAACATCATTTGCAACAGTCAAAAACCCTAATCCATCATATGAAAACTAGAAAACCCTAGTAACATCATTTGCAACATTCAAAAACCCTAATCCATCATATGAAAACTAGAAAACCCTAATAACATCATTTGCAACATTCAAAAACCCTAATCCGTCGTATGAAAACTAGAAAATCCTAATAACATCATTTGCAACATTCAAAAACCCTAATCCATCATATGAAAACTAGAAAACCTTAATAACATCATTTGCAACATTCAAAAACCCTAATCCGTCATATGAAAACTAAAAAACCCTAATAACATCATTTCCAACAGTCAAAAACTCTAATCCATCATATGAAAACTAGAAAACCCTAGTAACATCATTTGCAACATTCAAAAACCCTAATCCATCATATGAAAACTAGAAAACCCTAATAACATCATTTGCAACATTCAAAAACCCTAATCCATCATATGAAAACAAGAAAACCCTAATAACATCATTTGGAACATTAAAATACCCAATCCATCAAATGAAAACTAGAAAACCCGAATCCATCATATGAAAACTAGAAAACCCTAATAACATCATTTGCAACATTCAAAAACCCTAATCCATCATATGAAAACTAGAAAACCTTAATAACATCATTTGCAACATTCAAAAACCCTAATCCGTCATATGAAAACTAAAAAACCCTAATAACATCATTTCCAACAGTCAAAAACTCTAATCCATCATATGAAAACTAGAAAACCCTAGTAACATCATTTGCAACATTCAAAAACCCTAATCCATCATATGAAAACTAGAAAACCCTAATAACATCATTTGCAACATTCAAAAACCCTAATCCATCATATGAAAACAAGAAAACCCTAATAACATCATTTGGAACATTAAAATACCCAATCCATCAAATGAAAACTAGAAAACCCGAATCCATCATATGAAAACTAGAAAACCCTAATAACATCATTTGCAACATTCAAAAACCCTAATCCATCATATGAAAACTAGAAAACCCTAATCCATCATACGAAAACTAGAAAACCCTAATAACATCATTTGCAACATTCAAAAACCCTAATCCATCATATGAAAACTAGAAAACCCAAATCCATCATATGAAAACTAGAAAACCCTAGTAACATCATTTGCAACATTCAGAAACCCTAATCCGTCATTTGAAAACTAGAAAATCCTAATAACATCATTTGCAACATTCAAAAACCCTAATCCATCGTATGAAAACTAGAAAATCCTAATAACATCATTTGTAACATTCAAAAACCCTAATCCATCATATGAAAACAAGAAAACCCTAACAACATCATTTGCAATATTAAAATACCCTAATCCATCAAATGAAAACTAGAAAACCCGAATCCATCATATGAAAACAAGAAAACCCTAATAACAACATTTGCAACATTCAAAAAACTAATCCATCATATGAAAACTAGAAAACCCTAATCCATCATACAAAAACTAGAAAACCCTAATAACATCATTTGCAACATTCAAAAACCCTAATTAATCATATGGAAACTAGAAAACCCTAATCCATCATATGAAAACTAGAAAACCATAATCCATCATCTGAAAACTAGAAAACCCTAATAACATCATTTGCTACATTCAAAAACCCTAATCCATCATATGAAAACTAGAAAACCCAAATAACATCATTTGCAACAGTCAAAAACCCTAAACCATCATATGAAAACTAGAAAACCCTAGTAACATCATTTGCAACATTCAAAACCCTAATCCATCATATGAAAACTAAAAAACCCTAATAACATCATTTGCAACATTCAAAAACCCTAATCCATCATCTGAAAACAATAAAACGCTAATAATATCATTTGCAACATTAAAATACCCTAATCCATCAAATGAAAACTAGAAAACCCGAATCCATCATATGAAAACTAGAAAACCCTAATAACATCATTTGCAACATTCAAAAATCCTAATCCATCATATGAAAACTAGAAAACCCTAATCTATCATACGAAAACTAGAAAACCCTAATAACATCATTTGCAACATTCAAAAACCCTAATCCATCATATGAAAACTAGAAAACCCTAATCCATCATATGAAAAGTTGAAAACCCTAATAACATCATTTGCAACATTCAAAAACCCTAATCCATCATATGAAAACTTGAAAACCCTAATAACATCATTTGGAACATTCAAAAACACTAATCCATCATATGAAAACTAGAAAACCCTAATAACATCATTTGCAACATTCAAAGACCCTAATCCATCATATGAAAACTAGAAAACCCTAGTAACATCATTTGCAACATTCAAAAACCCTAATCCATCATATGAAAACTAGAAAACCCTAATAACATCATTTGCAACATTCAAAAACCCTAATCCGTCATATGAAAACTAGAAAATCCTAATAACATCATTTGCAACATTCAAAAACCCTAATCCATCATATGAAAACTAGAAAAACTTAATAACATCATTTGCAACATTCAAAAACCCTAATCCGTCACATGAAAACTAAAAAACCCTAATAACATCATTTCCAACAGTCAAAAACCCTAATCCATCATATGAAAACAAGAAAACCCTAGTAACATCATTTGCAACATTCAAAAACCCTAATCCATCATATGAAAACTAGAAAACCCTAATAACATCATTTGCAACATTCAAAAACCCTAATCCATCATATGAAAACAAGAAAACCCTAATAAGATCATTTGCAACATTAAAATACCCAATCCATCAAATGAAAACTAGAAAACCCGAATCCATCATATGAAAACTAGAAAACCCTAATAACATCATTTGCAACATTCAAAAACCCTAATCCATCATATGAAAACTAGAAAACCCTAATCCATCATACGAAAACTAGAAAACCCTAATAACATCATTTGCAACATTCAAAAACCCTAATCCATCATATGAAAACTAGAAAACCCAAATCCATCATATGAAAACTAGAAAACCCTAGTAACATCATTTGCAACATTCAGAAACCCTAATCCGTCATTTGAAAACTAGAAAATCCTAATAACATCATTTGCAACATTCAAAAACCCTAATCCATCATATGAAAACTAGAAAATCCTAATAACATCATTTGTAACATTCAAAAACCCTAATCCATCATATGAAAACAAGAAAACCCTAACAACATCATTTGCAATATTAAAATACCCTAATCCATCAAATGAAAACTAGAAAACCCGAATCCATCATATGAAAACAAGAAAACCCTAATAACAACATTTGCAACATTCAAAAAACTAATCCATCATATGAAAACTAGAAAACCCTAATCCATCATACAAAAACTAGAAAACCCTAATAACATCATTTGCAACATTCAAAAACCCTAATTAATCATATGGAAACTAGAAAACCCTAATCCATCATATGAAAACTAGAAAACCATAATCCATCATCTGAAAACTAGAAAACCCTAATAACATCATTTGCTACATTCAAAAACCCTAATCCATCATATGAAAACTAGAAAACCCAAATAACATCATTTGCAACAGTCAAAAACCCTAAACCATCATATGAAAACTAGAAAACCCTAGTAACATCATTTGCAACATTCAAAACCCTAATCCATCATATGAAAACTAAAAAACCCTAATAACATCATTTGCAACATTCAAAAACCCTAATCCATCATCTGAAAACAATAAAACGCTAATAATATCATTTGCAACATTAAAATACCCTAATCCATCAAATGAAAACTAGAAAACCCGAATCCATCATATGAAAACTAGAAAACCCTAATAACATCATTTGCAACATTCAAAAATCCTAATCCATCATATGAAAACTAGAAAACCCTAATCTATCATACGAAAACTAGAAAACCCTAATAACATCATTTGCAACATTCAAAAACCCTAATCCATCATATGAAAACTAGAAAACCTTAATCCATCATATGAAAAGTTGAAAACCCTAATAACATCATTTGCAACATTCAAAAATCCTAATCCATCATATGAAAACTTGAAAACCCTAATAACATCATTTGGAACATTCAAAAACACTAATCCATCATATGAAAACTAGAAAACCCTAATAACATCATTTGCAACATTCAAAGACCCTAATCCATCATATGAAAACTAGAAAACCCTAGTAACATCATTTGCAACATTCAAAAACCCTAATCCATCATATGAAAACTAGAAAACCCTAATAACATCATTTGCAACATTCAAAAACCCTAATCCGTCATATGAAAACTAGAAAATCCTAATAACATCATTTGCAACATTCAAAAACCCTAATCCATCATATGAAAACTAGAAAACCTTAATAACATCATTTGCAACATTCAAAAACCCTAATCCGTCATATGAAAACTAAAAAACCCTAATAACATCATTTCCAACAGTCAAAAACCCTAATCCATCATATGAAAACAAGAAAACCCTAGTAACATCATTTGCAACATTCAAAAACCCTAATCCATCATATGAAAACTAGAAAACCCTAATAACATCATTTGCAACATTCAAAAACCCTAATCCATCATATGAAAACAAGAAAACCCTAATAAGATCATTTGCAACATTAAAATACCCAATCCATCAAATGAAAACTAGAAAACCCGAATCCATCATATGAAAACTAGAAAACCCTAATAACATCATTTGCAACATTCAAAAACCCTAATCCATCATATGAAAACTAGAAAACCCTAATCCATCATACGAAAACTAGAAAACCCTAATAACATCATTAGCAACATTCAAAAACCCTAATCCATCATATGAAAACTAGAAAACCCAAATCCATCATACGAAAACTAGAAAACCCTAGTAACATCATTTGCAACATTCAGAAACCCTAATCCGTCATTTGAAAACTAGAAAATCCTAATAACATCATTTGCAACATTCAAAAACCCTAATCCATCATATGAAAACTAGAAAATCCTAATAACATCATTTGTAACATTCAAAAACCCTAATCCATCATATGAAAACAAGAAAACCCTAACAACATCATTTGCAATATTAAAATACCCTAATCCATCAAATGAAAACTAGAAAACCCGAATCCATCATATGAAAACAAGAAAACCCTAATAACAACATTTGCAACATTCAAAAAACTAATCCATCATATGAAAACTAGAAAACCCTAATCCATCATACAAAAACTAGAAAACCCTAATAACATCATTTGCAACATTCAAAAACCCTAATTAATCATATGGAAACTAGAAAACCCTAATCCATCATATGAAAACTAGAAAACCATAATCCATCATCTGAAAACTAGAAAACCCTAATAACATCATTTGTTACATTCAAAAACCCTAATCCATCATATGAAAACTAGAAAACCCAAATAACATCATTTGCAACAGTCAAAAACCCTAAACCATCATATGAAAACTAGAAAACCCTAGTAACATCATTTGCAACATTCAAAACCCTAATCCATCATATGAAAACTAAAAAACCCTAATAACATCATTTGCAACATTCAAAAACCCTAATCCATCATCTGAAAACAATAAAACGCTAATAATATCATTTGCAACATTAAAATACCCTAATCCATCAAATGAAAACTAGAAAACCCGAATCCATCATATGAAAACTAGAAAACCCTAATAACATCATTTGCAACATTCAAAAATCCTAATCCATCATATGAAAACTAGAAAACCCTAATCTATCATACGAAAACTAGAAAACCCTAATAACATCATTTGCAACATTCAAAAACCCTAATCCATCATATGAAAACTTGAAAACCCTAATAACATCATTTGGAACATTCAAAAACACTAATCCATCATATGAAAACTAGAAAACCCTAATAACATCATTTGCAACATTCAAAGACCCTAATCCATCATATGAAAACTAGAAAACCCTAGTAACATCATTTGCAACATTCAAAAACCCTAATCCATCATATGAAAACTAGAAAACCCTAATAACATCATTTGCAACATTCAAAAACCCTAATCCATCATATAAAAACAAGAAAACCCTAATAACATCATTTGTAACATTCAAAAACCCTAATCCATCATATGAAAACAAGAAAACCCTAATAAGATCATTTGCAACATTAAAATACCCTAATCCATCAAATGAAAACTAGAAAACCCGAATCCATCATATGAAAACAAGAAAACCCTAATAACAACATTTGCAACATTCAAAAACCAAATCCATCATATGAAAACTAGAAAACCCTAATCCATCATACAAAAATCTTCATCATATTATCACTCATGGACCTTGGACATTTAAGGGTGTCCCGATTGTCATCCAAAAATGGCGTCCCGGACTCGGTATTCATAAGAACAACCACGACAAGCTTCCTCTCTGGATTAAAATCCATGATATTCCCTATGAGGTTTGGAGTGATGATGGTCTTAGCCATATTGCCTCAAAAATCGGTAAGCCTCTTGCTATGGACTCCTATACAGCTAATATGTGCAAGTATGCGGCTGGAAAGTCTGTTTATGCACGTATCCTTCTTGAGATCCCCACAAAATCCTCTTGGGTGGATAAAGTGATTATACGAATTCCTGATCCGGATACTCTAGAATTTTCAACCCATACACTTTGTATTGAGTATGAATGGAAACCCCCTATGTGCTCTCATTGTATGGTTTATGGTCATGAAACGAACAACTGTATGCATGGCATCTCTAAGATTAATGAAGCTAAGACCAAAGATAAAATGCCTATTCATCATGTTATAGTAGATTCTCCTATACAACTTGATGATGGTTTTACGCCGTTTACTAAAAAGAAAAATATATCGAAAAAAGGCCAAAATAATGAAAATACCTCTAATGATATTCCACAAAGTAATTCTAAGATTAATACCCAAAGGGTTAGGATGGCTAAAGAATCTTCAAAAAACAAAGTTTACAATAAAAATTATAATAGTAATAATAAGTCTCGATCCCAGTTTCGCCCTGCCCCTTTAAAGAACCGCCCTCCCATTCTACCTCAATCTACTATTCCCTCCCAGAAGGACTCTAGAGGTGTAGTAGGTTTCTATAGCCTTATCATTCGTCTTTCTTCATACCAGCCCATAAATCAGTCTGCTTCCTCCACCCCTTTATTCAACGCCTTCTCCATTCTAGAGGCTTGTTCCTCTGACGTCACGGATATTCCCTCTACTTCTGTCCCCCTGCCCCATTCTGGTACTCCTTCCCATTCTAGTCCTGATGATTTTGATCCTGATGATGATGACCTAATCGTTGAGGATAATAGTCTTGAGGTTGATTCCGATGTTGGTGAAACTGCCCAGTTCATTATTAATGAATCTGGATCCTATAATGATCACCCTATGATAGCTCCGGTGTCCGAGCAGATGGACTCCACCACCCTCCAAGTTTCCATATGACGCACATCGGTGCTTGGAATACGTGCGGTCTATGTAAGCCTTCTCATCAGAAAGCCTTGAGAGATCTTATCCGCGATCAAAATCTGCATATTTGTGCTTCTCTTGAGACTCGTGCTTCCTTCCCTAACCTCCCTCTTATCTGTAGTCGTACTTTTGGCTCCTGGTCTTGGTCGTCCAACGGTCTTTTTTCCCCTAGAGGGACTAGAATTGTTGTTGCTTGGGATCCGCTTGCCATTGATATGATACTTATCGACTTAAATGATCAGGTTATGCATTTCAAAGTTAATATTCGTGATTCTAATAAATCTTTTTTCTGCTCTTTCGTCTATGCTCATAATGATCACATGATGCGTCGCTCTCTCTGGCATTCTCTTGCGGTCCATAAGAATATGGTTAGAGATACCCCTTGGATTCTTTTGGGTGATTTCAATGCTGCTCTTGATATTAAAGATAGCACCTCCGGGTCGTCGGGGCTTTCTCGTGCCATGGAGGACTTCAGGGACTGTGTCAATCTGATGGAAATAGAGGATCTTAACTATAAAGGTCTCTGCTACACATGGACCAAATCTCCTAATGGTTCGGGGGGAATCCTCAAGAAGATCGATCGTGTCATGGGAAATACTCATTTCGTTGCTTCCTTCCCTTCCTCTACTGTTAATTTTCTCCCTTACCGTTCGTCCGATCATACTCCTGCTGTGCTTTCTATCCCCCATCGTGCCCCATTTCCAACCTAAACCTTTCAAGTTCCCTAATTTCCTGACTTATAAGAACGATTTCAAGCAGATTGTTGCCTCTTCTTGGAACCCCAATATCACTGGATATCGGATGTATAAGGTTTTCAAAAACCTTAAAAATCTGAAAGTGCCTATATGTAAAATGCTTCGCAACCAGGGAAACCTCTTTTATAAGGTTATCTCTCTTCGTAATGAGCTTGATAGAGTTCAGATTGCTTTGGATCGGGATCCTTTCAATAAGGAGCTTCGTGAAGAACAATGCAGGTACCTCGTCGCTTATAGCGAGGCTAGCCTGGATGAAGAGAGGTTCCTAAAACAAAAGGCTAAGGTTAACTGGCTGCGTGAGGGTGACAAAAATTCGGCTTTTTTCCACAAAGCGGTTAAAATCCGTAAATCTCGCAATCGTATTAATTCTATCCAGGATGCTCAAGGTAACTGGATCTCGGGAAATGATCTTCCTAATCTGTTTGTTTCTCACTTTCAAGCCTTTTTGGGTTCTGTCCAGCCTTCCACTGCTATTCGTGATCCTTCTTCCCTCTTCTCTAATAAGATCTCCCCCCTCCAGTCTGACGCCATGCTTACTCCTGTTACTGATGCGGAGGTTAAGTGTGTCCTGTTCCAGATGGGTGATGATAAAGCTCCTGGTTCTTATGGTTTCTCTGCTAAGTTCTTCAAGTCTGCTTGGGATATTGTGGGTCCTGATTTCTGTATGGCTGTTAAGGAATTCTTCTATTCTGGCAAACTTCTTAAGTCTTTCAACAGCACCATCCTTGCGCTCATCCCTAAAGTTGAATTCCCTTCCAAAGTCACTGATTTCCGCCCTATAGCTTGTTGTAACGTTGTTTACAAATGTATCAGCAAGATTATTGCGGATCGTATCAAAAACCATCTTTCTTCTCTGGTTGATGAAAACCAGTCTGCTTTCATCCCTGGTCGTTTGATCACCGACAATGTCCTTCTTGTCCATGAACTCATGCGTGATTATCATCGTCATCGTGGTCCTCCTAAGTGTGCTTTTAAGGTTGATATTCAAAAAGCGTATGACACAGTTGACTGGTCGTTTCTGCGGACCATCCTGTTCGGGTTTGGTTTCCCCGATCGTATGATTGACTGGATCATGACATGTGTTTCCACGGTTGCTTACTCTGTGAGTATCAATGGGAATACTCACGGATATTTTGACGGTAAAAGGGGCCTTCGGCAGGGTGACCCCCTTTCTCCTTATCTCTTCACTCTTGTCATGGAAGTGCTAAACCTTATGATCAAGAGAAACATCCATGATTCTGACTCTTTTAAATTCCACAGACAATGTGATGATCAAAGTATCACACATCCCTGCTTTGCCGACGATCTCCTTCTCTTCTGTCATGGTGATAGCTCTTCGGTTAGAATCATCTGTGATTCTCTTGAGGAATTCTCTGGGGTTTCTGGCCTCCATCCAAATATTGCTAAGAGTGAAGCTTTCTACTGTAATGTTGGTGAGAGGACCAGGGCTGCCATTGATCTTATTGTTAAGTTTCCTGAGGGCTCTTTCCCTGTCCGATACCTTGGCGTTCCTCTCATCACTACGCGTCTTGCCCACAAAGACTGTAAAGGCCTTGTTGATAAAGTCAAATGCAGGATTAATGACTGGAAAAACAAGTCTCTTTCCTTTGCTGGTCGTCTCCAGCTCATCCTCTCTGTCCTTTCTTCTACTCAAATCTATTGGGCTTCTGTTTTTATTCTGCCTAAATCTATCTCTAACGATATTGAGAAGCTCATGAGAGGCTTCCTCTGGTGCCATGGTGAGTTAAAGCGTGGTAAAGCTAAAGTCTCCTGGAAAACTGTTTGCCTTCCTAAGGAACAGGGTGGTCTTGGCATACGTAACCTTGCTATCTGGAATGTTGCCCTTATGGCTTCCCATGTTTGGAGACTCCTTTCCAAGAAAGAGTCCCTATGGGTTAAGTGGATCCACTCATACCGTTTATGTGGTCGAAACTTTTGGGATGCCCCAAAAAAATACGGTTCTGGATTTGCCTGGCGTAACATCCTGGATATGCGGGATAAGATAAGGGAGTATATAGTTTCCCAGATAGGTGATGGATGCTCTACTTCTGCTTGGTTCGACAACTGGCACCCTGCAGGCCCTCTTTCTAAATTCTTGTCTGCCTGTGACATCCATGATGCGGGTTTCACTCCTAATACTAAGGTTGCTGACCTGGTAATTAATGGATCTTGGGTTCGGCCTCATTGTTGGAGGGATTCCCATGGTGCTCTTCTTTCTCATAACCCTCCTACTATTTCCACGTCCGTCCCTGATAAAATCCTTTGGAGATCTAGAGACGGTCAACTCTCTCCTTTCTCTGTTCGATCTGTGTGGAAGTCTATTCGCCCCTATCAACAACCGGTCTTTTGGTTTCATCTTGTTTGGTTCTCTCAGAACATCTCCAGACATGCTTTCATTCTTTGGGTTGCTCTTAAAGATCGTCTTAAGACTCATGATAAAATCAAAATTTGGGACACTAATTCCAATCTCATTTGTGCGTTATGCGGGGACTGTCCGGATTCCCTTTCACATCTCTTCTTTAAATGCTCTTTCACTTCTTTGGTTTGGCATGACCTCCATCATGTCATGAATCTCTCCTTCTCCACTGATAGCTGGTCTGATATCATTAGTCAACTCAACCCCATTAATAAGAACAAGACCATTTGGTCCATCATTAGAAGACTTGTTTTTGCTGGAGCGGTCTACCACATCTGGCGGGAAAGAAATTTACGCATTTTTACAAAAATAAAAAGATCTCATCATGCTGTCGTGAATATTGTTAAGGATGATATCCGCTGTAGACTGCTGAGTCTTTCTTTGAAAACTTCCACTAATGTTGATTTGGCTAAAACTATTTGGACCCTCCCTTAATTTTCTTCCTCTAAGCTTTCTTTTTTCTCTGCTTGTTTTGGCTTGTATGGTTTGTTTGTTTTGCAGGTTGCTATCCTTTATGTTCTTGTTTGATTATGGTTCCTTCTCTTGTGTTGGTTCCTAGTTTAGCTTGTTGTCCGTTGGGGTCTGTCCCGATGGATTTTCTGTTTTTTGGTGGGGAGTCCCCAGCCTTATATTGTATTTATTTTTTTTATTAATAAAATTTGCCAGAGGTGCCGCCCTCTTTACCCAAAAAAAAAAACTAGAAAACCCTAATAACATCATTTGCAACATTCAAAAACCCTAATTAATCATATAAAAACTAGAAAACCCTCATCCATCATATGAAAACTAGAAAACCATAATCCATCATCTGAAAACTAGAAAACCCTAATAACATCATTTGCAACATTCAAAAACCCTAATCCATCATATGAAAACTAGAAAACCCAAATAACATCATTTGCAATAGTCAAAAACCCTAATCCATCATATGAAAACTAGAAAACCCTAGTAACATCATTTGCAACATTCAAAAACCCTAATCCATCATATGAAAACTATAAAACCCTAATCCATCATATGAAAACTAGAAAACCCTAATAACATCATTTGCAACATTCAAAAACCCTAATCCATCATATGAAAACTAGAAAACCCTAATCCATCATACAAAAACTAGAAAACCCTAATAACATCATTTGCAACATTCAAAAACCCTAATCCATCATATGAAAATTAGAAAACCCTAATCCATCATATGAAAACTAGAAAACCCTAATAACATCATTTGCAACATTCAGAAACCCTAATCCGTCATATGAAAACTAGAAAATCCTAATAACATCATTTGCAACATTCAAAAACCCTAATCCATCATATGAAAACTGGAAAACCCTAATAACATCATTTGTAACATTCAAAAACCCTAATCCATCATATGAAAACAAGAAAACCCTAATAACATCATTTGCAACATTAAAATACCCTAATCCATCAAATGAAACTAGAAAACCCGAATCCATCATATGAAAACAAGAAAACCCTAATAACAACATTTGCAACATTCAAAAACCTAATCCATCATACGAAAACTAGAAAACCCTAATCCATCATACAAAAACTAGAAAACCCTAATAACATCATTTGCAACATTCAAAAACCCTAATTAATCATATGAAAACTAGAAAACCCTAATCCATCATATGAAAACTAGAAAACCATAATCCATCATCTGAAAACTAGAAAACCCTAATAACATCATTTGCAACATTCAAAAACCTTAATCCATCATATGAAAACAACAAAACCCTAGTAACATCATTTGCAACATTCAAAAACCCTAATCCATCATATGAAAACTAGCAAAACCCTAATAACATCATTTGCAACATTCAAAAACCCTAATCCATCATATGAAAACTACAAAACCCTAGTAGCATCATTTGCAACATTCAAAAACCCTAATCCATCATATGAAAACTAGAAAACCCTAATAACATCATTTGCAACATTCAAAAACCCTAATCCGTCATATGAAAACTAGAAAATCCTAATAACATCATTTGCAACATTCAAAAACCCTAATCTATCAAATGAAAACTAGAAAACCCAAATAACATCATTTGCAACATTCAAAAACCCTAATCCGTCATATGAAAACTAAAAAACCCTAATAACATCATTTGCAACAGTCAAAAACCCAAAACCATCATATGAAAACTAGAAAACCCTAGTAACATCATTTGCAACATTCAAAAACCCTAATCCATCATATGAAAACCAGAAAACCCTAATAACATCATTTGCAACATTCAAAAACCCTAATCCATCATATGAAAATAAGAAAACCCTAATAACATCATTTGCAACATTAAAATACCTTAATCCATCAAATGAAAACTAGAAAACCCGAATCCATCATATGAAAACTAGAAAACCCTAATAACATCATTTGCAACATTCAAAAACCCTAATCCATCATATGAAAGCTAGAAAACCCTAATCCATCATACGAAAACTAGAAAACCCTAATAACATCATTTGCAACATTCAAAAACCCTAATCCATCATATGAAAACTAGAAAACCCTAACCCATTATATGAAAACTAGAAAACCCTAATAACATCATTTGCAACATTCAAAAACCCTAATCCGTCATATGAAAACTAGAAAATCCTAATAACATCATTTGCAACATTCAAAAACCCTAATCAATCATATGAAAACTAGAAAACCCTAATAACATCATTTGTAACATTCAAAAACCCTAATCCATCATATGAAAACAAGAAAACCCTAACAACATCATTTGCAACATTAAAATACCCTAATCCATCAAATGAAAACTAGAAAACCCGAATCCATCATATGAAAACAAGAAAACCCTAATAACAACATTTGCAACATTCAAAAACCTAATCCATCATATGAAAACTAGAAAACCCTAATCCATCATACAAAAACTAGAAAACCCTAATAACATCATTTGCAACATTCAAAAACCCTAATTAATCATATGAAAACTAGAAAACCCTAATCCATCATATGAAAACTAGAAAACCATAATCCATCATCTGAAAACTAGAAAACCCTAATAACATCATTTGCAACATTCAAAAAACCCTAATCCATCATATGAAAACTAGAAAACCCAAATAACATCATTTGCAACAGTCAAAAACCCTAATCCATCATATGAACACTACAAGAAAAAAGGGTATCAGAGACTGACATGATCAGTCTCCGATGGTCAATAATCAGTCTCCAATGAGAATCAGAGACTGATTTAGCTAGTCCCCAGCTAGTCCTAGAAACCTAGTCCTAGATAATCAAATTTTTAAGTATTTAGGACTGAAAATCAGTCCCTAATGAATCAAAGTATCAAAGACAAAAAATCAGTCTTTAAAGCTATCTCATCCAGTCTCTAATTTATTTCTTTGAGTCTCCGATTTTAGGTCATATCAGTCCCTGATATGATTTTTTAAGAACTAAATATCAGTATTTGATTTTAGGTCGTATCAGTCCCTGATACTATTTTTTAGGGACTAAATATCAGTCTTTGATACAATGATGTTCAGTCTCTAAAGTCTATCTTTCAAGTTTTTACATTTTCTAATTTAGTCTCTAATATTATTTTTCAGCTGAATATTTGTCTCTATACAATGCCATTCAGTCTTTAATTTAGTCTCTAATATTATTTTTGAAAAATCAAAATGAACCGGATAGGTTGGTTTAACCAAGAACCGATAGATCCACTTGTTCAACAAAAAAAGCATAAACCGGCTGTTGTCAAAACTAAACGTTTCAGTCAAAAACTGGAACGTTTAACAAAAAATCAAATTGGTTTAACCTAAGAATCGGCTTTTATTAAAATATTTTTTAAAAATTGTAAACTTATATATATGAGTTATGCGCCTATTCACAATTGTCATTGCCGAAGCCTCACGATTTACTCCTTGCTCCCCCACCCTTTTATATGTGCATCCCTCCTCATCTAATTTGTGTAACCCACCGATGTGGGATAAAATCATAGATACATGCTCTTGAAAATAAAGTGGTTGTGTTCTCATTTAGTTATAAGTTGGTTTTTTTACCAAGCTTCAATGAGGATGAAGATTTAAATAATATGAATAGTTTCAAAACATTTCACTTAAGAAAATTACTAATATCGCATAAAATTTATTTCTTCAAGACAAGTTACTTTAGAAAAATATTAGTTCCATGCGTATTTGGTTATATATATATATATATATATATATATATATATATATATATATATATATATATATATATATATATATATATATATATATATATATATATATATATATATATATATATATATATATATATATATCACCTGGTCTTTGAAACTGGTTCAATCGAACCAATTAAACCATCGAACCGGTAAGAAGGCCGGTTCACAGTCCGGTCCGGTTTTTAAAACATTGGTCTTTAACTTCGTTTTTCAATGACCGTATATCAATCTAGAATACAATGTTATTCAACGACCGACTATCTATCTCTAACACTGTTTTGAAAACAACCTGGTTTAACCGGGAACCGATTAGGTCAATGATCGGTCAAACACAAAAACAGCCTATAATTAAACCAGTCAAAACTGGCAAAAATCGGTCGGACTAAACCGTTAAAACCGGTTTTTGTAAAAAAAGTAATTGATTAAAATTTCTAAAAATCTAAAAAAAAATTAAAACAGAAAGCCATGTGATGTACGCCGACAATGCCTTAACATTGTCCGCCACCTCTCTCACCACCACACAATCGCCACTGTCACCTCTACCACCACCTCCATCTCCATCTACCTCAATCATATATATGAATAAATCATATGTGAATAATAACAATCTCTCTCCGTAGCCACGACAGTACTGGAGTAGCATGAAAAAATATGTGCCCCAAATTTATTATCGAAATCTCTATTTTTTTTTTTCAGATTTTCAAGTGAGCATTCCTTTGTGTGTGTGTGTCTATATTATATATTTGTGGTTGAAACTCCTATATTTTCTGAAATTATCTAATCTAATAAATTGTAACCATAAAATACTTAAGATTCAGTTAGTTACCATTTGTGGTTGCCTAGGATTTACTGAACCGGTAAGGTGGGCGGTTTAATGTCCTGTTCGTTACCATTTGTGGTTGGCTAGTAGTGTGCATATCGGCTGAGAAGTGAGAAAATGAAAGAAAATATTAGTGTTTGGCAAGTTTTAAGGGTTTAAAGGGGAGACGACAGATGTCCATGAGTCCACAATGTTGGCAATCGGACCCAACACATGTATGATTTTAAGAATTTTAGTCCAGATGGTTTATAAGTAGTTAAAGATACACATGACAAAACAATCCACGTCGGATAATAGAATTCGATCTTTAAGAGGTTTTCCTCCAAATGCAAAATTGATGCAATTCTACCGGAGACTGAAATTTCGTCCTTAATAAGCTCCCTACAAAAAATTAGAAATTTGCATAAATCTATCCAAGACTGAAATTCAGTCGCTAATAAGTTTCCCTCTAAAACCAAATTGAAGCTAGTTTATCCTAAACTAAAATTCTGTCTCTAACTTTGTTCCTTTTAAACAATATTTGTGATTGATTCATCAGTTTCTATTATATGATATTAGGGAGAAAATAATGAATCTCAAAACACAAAAATTTAGTCTTTAACAAGTTTACCTCCAAATAAAAATTCGAGCATTCTATTAGAGACTGAAATTTAGTCCTCAATAAGCTCGAGACAAAATAAAATAGACTTAAGTTTATCTGTAACTAAAATTCAGTCTTCAATAAATTTCCTTCCAAAGTGAAAATTGGTGATACTCTATCAGAGACTGAAATGCAGTCCCTAATATGTTTCCCTCCAAACATAAATGGGCGCAAATGTGTTGGGGGCTGAATATCAGTCTCAGATACGTTTGGTCAGTCCTTGATAATTCATACATTAATATCAGTCTCAGATATTATCTAAGACTAATTCATTAGTCTTAGATAAATGGTATTTAAGACTGATTATTCAGTCTCTAATATATTAGTCACATATGACCATTTTTCTTGTAGTGGAAAACTAGAAAACCCTAGTAACATCATTTGCAACATTCAAAAACCCTAATCCATCATATGAAAACTAGAAAACCCTAATACATCATATGAAAACTAGAAAACCCTAATAACATCATTTGCAACATTCAAAAACCCTAATCCATCATATGAAAACTAGAAAACCCTAATCCATCATACGAAAACTAGAAAACCCTAATAACATCATTTGCAACATTCAAAAACCCTAATCCATCATATGAAAACTAGAAAACGCTAATCCATCATATGAAAAGTAGAAAACCCTAATAACACCATTTGCAACATTCAGAAACCCTAATCCGTCATATGAAAACTAGAAAATCCTAATAACATCATTTGCAACATTCAAAAACCCTAATCCATCATATGAAAACTAGAAAACCCTAATAACATCATTTGTGACATTCAAAAACCCTAATCCATCATATGAAAACAAGAAAACCCTAATAACATCATTTGCAACATTAAAATACCCTAATCCATTAAATGAAAACTAGAAAACCCAAATCCATCATATGAAAACAAGAAAACCCTAATAACAACATTTGCAACATTCAAAAACCTAATCCATCATACGAAAACTAGAAAACCCTAATCCATCATACAAAAACTAGAAAACCCTAAGAACATCATTTGCAACATTCAAAAACCCTAATTAATCATATGAAAACTAGAACACCCTAATCCATCATATGAATACTAGAAAACCAAACCATCACCCTGATGGCCTAGTGGATAAGGCTTAGGACTCTTTCTCTTCCCCCATAAAGAGGTTCCAAGTTCTAATCCCACTCCCTCCCTTTCCCCATAGGGAGTGTTAGGCTTCAATCAGGGGATGGCCACTGGCCACCTCTCTACCCCCGTAGGTGATTGACCCGGACTACCCTGCTGCCAGGTGTGCGTGGGCCCCGAGGTTGCTTCATCAGGGTCATCCAAAGGATGGGTCGGGTGGGGTCCTCGGTTATCAAAAAAAAAAAATCTACAAAACCATAATCCATCATCTGAAAACTAGAAAACCCTAATAACATCATTTGCAACATTCAAAAAACCCTAATCCATCATATGAAAACTAGAAAACCCAAATAACATCATTTGCAACAGTCAAAAACCCTAATCCATCATATGAAAACTAGAAAACCCTAGTAACATCATTTGCAACATTCAAAAACCCTAATCTATCATATGAAAACTAGAAAACCCTAATCCATCATACGAAAACTAGAAAACCCTAATAACATCATTTGCAAGATTCAAAAACCCTAATCCATCATATGAAAACTAGAAAACCCTAATAACATCATTTGCAACATTCAGAAACCCTAATCCGTCATATGATAACTAGAAAATCCTAATAACATCATTTGCAACAGTCAAAAACCCTAATCCATCATATGAAAACTAGAAAACCCTAATAACATCATTTGTAACATTCAAAAACCCTAATCCATCATATGAAAAAAAGAAAACCCTAATAACATCATTTGCAACATTAAAATTGCCTAATCCATCAAATGAAAACTAGAAAACCCGAATCCATCATATGAAAACAAGAAAACCCTAATAACAACATTTGCACCATTCAAAAACCTAATCCATCATACGAAAACTAGAAAACCCTAATCCATCATACAAAAACTAGAAAACCCTAATAACATCATTTGCAACATTCAAAAACCCTAATTAATCATATGAAAACTAGAAAACCCTAATCCATCATATGAAAACTAGAAAACCATAATCCATCATCTGAAAACTAGAAAACCGTAATAACATCATTTGCAACATTCAAAAACCCTAATCCATTATATGAAAACTAGAAAACCCAAATAACATCATGTGCAACAGTCAAAAACCCTAATCCATCATATGAAAACTAGAAAACCCTAGTAACATCATTTGCGACATTCAAAAACCCTAATCAATCATATGAAAACTAGAAAACCCTAATAACATCATTTGCAACATTCAAAAACCCTAATCCGTCATATGAAAACTAGAAAATCCTAATAACATCATTTGTAACATTCAAAAACCCTAATCCGTCATATGAAAACTAGAAAACCCTAATAACATCATTTGCAACATTCAAAAACCCTAATCCGTCATATGAAAACTAGAAAACCCTAATAACATCATTTCCAACAGTCAAAAACCCTAATCCATCATATGAAAACTAGAAAACCCTAGTAACATCATTTGCAACTTTCAAAAACCCTAATCCATCATATGAAAACTAGAAAACCCTAATAACATCATTTGCAACATTCAAAAACCCTAATCCATCATATGAAAACAAGAAAACCCTAATAACATCATTTGCAACATTAAAATACCCTAATCCATCAAATGAAAACTAGAAAACCCGAATCCATCATATGAAAACTAGAAAACCCTAATAACATCATTTGCAACATTCAAAAACCTTAATCGATCATATAAAAACTAGAAAACCCTAATAACATCATTTGTAACATTCAAAAACCCTAATCCATCATATGAAAAAAAGAAAACCCTAATAACATCGTTTGCAACATTAAAATACCTAATCCATCAAATGAAAACTAGAAAACCCGAATCCATCATATGAAAACAAGAAAACCCTAATAACAACATTTGCACCATTCAAAAACCTAATCCATCATACGAAAACTAGAAAACCCTAATCCATCATACAAAAACTAGAAAACCCTAATAACATCATTTGCAACATTCAAAAACCCTAATTAATCATATGAAAACTAGAAAACCCTAATCCATCATATGAAAACTAGAAAACCATAATCCATCATCTGAAAACTAGAAAACCCTAATAACATCATTTGCAACATTCAAAAACCCTAATCCATCATATGAAAACTAGAAAACCCAAATAACATCATTTGCAACAGTCAAAAACCCTAATCCATCATATGAAAACTAGAAAACCCTAGTAACATCATTTGCGACATTCAAAAACCCTAATCCATCATATGAAAACTAGAAAACCCTAATAACATCATTTGCAACATTCAAAAACCTTAATCCGTCATATGAAAACTAGAAAATCCTAATAACATCATTTGAAACATTCAAAAACCCTAATCCATCATATGAAAACTAGAAAACCCTAATAACATCATTTGCAACATTCAAAAACCCTAATCCGTCATATGAAAACTAGAAAACCCTAATAACATCATTTCCAACAGTCAAAAACCCTAATCCATCATATGAAAACTAGAAAACACTAGTAACATCATTTGCAACATTCAAAAACCCTAATCCATCATATGAAAACTAGAAAACCCTAATAACATCATTTGCAACATTCAAAAACCCTAATCCATCATATGAAAACAAGAAAACCCTAATAACATCATTTGCAACATTAAAATACCCTAATCCATCAAATGAAAACTAGAAAACCCGAATCCATCATATGAAAACTAGAAAACCCTAATAACATCATTTGCAACATTCAAAAACCCTAATCGATCATATGAAAACTAGAAAACCCTAATAACATCATTTGCAACATTAAAAAACCCTAATCCATCATATGAAAACTAGAAAACCCTAATAACATCATTTGTAATATTCAAAAACCCTAATCCATCATATGAAAACAAGAAAACCCTAACAACATCATTTGCAACATTAAAATACCCTAATCCATCAAATGAAAACTAGAAAACCCGAATCCATCATATGAAAACAAGAAAACCCTAATCCATCATACGAAAACTAGAAAACCCTAATCCATCATACGAAAACTAGAAAACCCTAATAACATCATTTGCAACATTAAAAAACCCTAATCCATCATATGAAAACTAGAAAACCCTAATAACATCATTTGCAACATTCAGAAACCCTAATCTGTCATTTGAAAACTAGAAAATCCTAATAACATCATTTGCAACATTCAAAAACCCTAATCCATCATATGAAAACTAGAAAACCCTAATAACATCATTTGTAACATTCAAAAACCCTAATCCATCATATGAAAACAAGAAAACCCTAACAACATCATTTGCAACATTAAAATACCCTAATCCATCAAATGAAAACTAGAAAACCCGAATCCATCTTATGAAAACAAGAAAACCCTAATCCATCATATGAAAACTAGAAAACCCTAATCCATCATACAAAAACTAGAAAACCCTAATAACATCATTTGCAACATTCAAAAACCCTAATTAATCATATGGAAACTAGAAAACCCTAATCTATCATATTAAAACTAGAAAACCATAATCCATCATCTGAAAACTAGAAAACCCTAATAACATCATTTGCAACATTCAAAAACCCTAATCCGTCATATAAAAACTAGAAAACCAAAATAACATCATTTGCAACAGTCAAAAACCCTAATCCATCATATGAAAACTAGAAAACCCTAGTAACATCATTTGCAACATTCAAAAACCCTAATCCATCATATGAAAACTAAAAAACCCTAATAACATCATTTGCAACATTCAAAAACCCTAATCCATCATCTGAAAACAATAAAACCCTAATAACATCATTTGCAACATTAAAATACCATAATCCATCAAATGAAAACTAGAAAACCCGAATCCATCATATGAAAACTAGAAAACCCTAATAACATCATTTGCAACATTCAAAAATCCTAATCCATCATATGAAAACTAGAAAACCCTAATCCATCATACGAAAACTAGAAAACCCTAATAACATCATTTGCAACATTCAAAAACCCTAATCCATCATATGAAAACTAGAAAACCCTAATCCATCATATGAAAAGTTGAAAACCCTAATAACATCATTTGCAACATTCAAAAACCCTAATCCATCATATGAAAACTTGAAAACCCTAATAACATCATTTGGAACATTCAAAAACACTAATCCGTCATATGAAAACTAGAAAACCCTAATAACATCATTTGCAACATTCAAAGACCCTAATCAATCATATGAAAACTAGAAAACCCTAGTAACATCATTTGCAACATTCAAAAACCCTAATCCATCATATGAAAACTAGAAAACCCTAATAACATCATTTGCAATATTCAAAAAGCCTAATCCATCATATGAAAACTAGAAAACCCTAATAACATCATTTGTAACATTCAAAAACCCTAATCCATCATATGAAAACAAGAAAACCCTAATAAGATCATTTGCAACATTAAAATACCCTAATCCATCAAATGAAAACTAGAAAACCCGGATCCATCATAAGAGAACAAGATAACCCTAATAACAACATTTGCAACATTCAAAAACCTAATCCATCATATGAAAACTAGAAAACCCTAATCCATCATTCAAAAACTAGAAAACACATTTCCAAAAGTTCTCTCTCGAAAAGTGTTCTTAAGTTCTGGTTACATTTTATCATTTTTTAATTTTCTGGTTGTAGTTTAACATGGCTAGTGATACACCGGGCATCAATCTGGATTATAATTCAGTTCTCACTAATGATATTGGTGTTACAATGGAGGAACAACAACATGATAAAAAGTTAGTGATGTTCTCGGCTAAAATGGATCAATATTCAAAGTCTGATTTCATTACTTCTGATGAAATTAAGCAAAAGAAACAAGTCAAACAACAAAGAAAGCACTATCATACATCTGAAAAACCTACACTACTAAAAGAATCTGTTGTTAAAGTTATTCAACATAGAAAAGATCATATAATGCAGAAAAGAAAAGATGTTGATGGTTTGATTTCTTCCAAGAAAGGTGTCGTTTCTGAAATTGCACGAACAAATGCAAATGAATCCAATCACGTGCCTGATTTGATCTCCACTGGTCTGCTTCAATCGACTCAAATAATGGTACAAGATGGAAAATGTCTTCACAATCCAGATCTGATCTTTACAATCCTCAAAGATTCCTCACTTGCTGGAAAATTAAATAATTGCTCGATATTGGAAAAACCTGAAAATCGTTCAATAATCTTGAAGAATGATATGGTGGAGAAACAATACGAGACACTGCATGGTCACGTATTAGAGGATGATATGGTGAAGGATTATAAGATGGATCAAGTAGAACACATAAACGACGAAGGTGAGCTTCCCGGTAATAAAACATGTTCATTCGATCAAGATACTTGTAAGTATACATCCAAGGGCCTGATGACATATACTTACGATCAAACTACAAGCAAAGCTCCGGTCAAGATGGTGAAAGTTGATCAAATCGGGGGAACTTCAAGCTGCTTTTCCGGCCAAAATACATCCGACATCAATAAATCACCTCCAACGGATTTGTCTCATAGAAATGATATTGCCATAGAAAAAAGGGGTAATCTCTATATTCCATCTTCTAATACTAGGCCAAATGATGCTTGTCCCCTTAGTGGACTTGACTTTAAAGAATCCTATGCTCCTAATTATCAATGTTCCCCTTTACATGTTGACTCATCCCCCCCTTTCTCTTCATGTGCGGCTGTTATGGAAAATCCGATGCATTTGGCATCTATTCTTGGGCCACTTCCTAATTCTTTAAACAATGTGAAGCAAACAACCCACTTGCCTAAAAGATCGGCCCAATTTAGCCCTTTTCGTGGGCCTTTGATTTTTAATCAGCCCAAGGACTTCATTACACAAGCCCAAGAGTCTTTAAATGGACATGTCACTCTTCCTATAACCCATATAAAATCTAATGTAGTAGATGATAAAAATTATGAAATTAAAAATAAAGACAATAATGCTTGGGCTAGGAAACTTCCTTTACTTAATAACTCGCATGCTAATATCATTACTGGCTCACAAAAACACACTAATGATAAGTTTCGTTTTATACCTAATTTATGTAATGACATTAATGTGCCAGTTGATATTCCTCTACCGGCAGTTACTAAAGTTTGTGAAACCTTTGCACGAACTATCTGTGGTTACTTTGTAGGGAAAAAAAATGAAATACTCTGATGTTCGTTATCTAGCTTCAAAATTGTGGTCTATCCATGGTCTTCAAGATGTCCTTCTAAATGGAAAAGGTGTTTATCTTTTTAAATTCAGTGACGACAATGGTCTTCATCATGTTATCACCCATGGACCCTGGACTTTTAAGGGTGTCCCGATTGTCATACAAAAATGGCGTCCCGGTCTGAGTATTCATAAAAACAGCCATGACAAGCTTCCTCTCTGGATTAAAATCCATGATATTCCCTATGAAGCTTGGAGTGATGATGGTCTTAGCCACATTGCCTCAAAAATTGGTAAGCCTCTTGCTATGGACTCCTATACAGCTAATATGTGCAAATATGCGGCTGGGAAATCTGTATATGCCCGGGTCCTTCTTGAGGTCCCCACAAAATCTTCATGCGTGGATAAAGTTATTATACGTATTCCTGATCCTGATACCCTTGAATTTTCCACCCATACTCTCAGTATTGAATATGAATGGAAACCCCCTATGTGCTCTCATTGCATGGTTTATGGTCATGAAAATAACAACTGTATGCATGTCATCTCTAAGACTAATGAAGCTATGCCTAAAGATAAAATGCCTATTGATCAGGTGATAGTTACTTCTCCTATGCTACTTGATGATGGTTTTACGGTTGTTACAAAAAAGAAAACCTTAACGAAACAAGGGCCAAATTATGAAAATACTATTAATGATATTTCGCAAGGTAAGTCTATTAGAAATACCCTAATAGGTGGGATGGATAAAGAAGATGCAAAATATTATGTCAATAATAAAAGTATTAATAGTAAATTTCATTTGCGAACCAAGAATCAACCTGTTCCTAAAAAAATTAGTCCTTCAACTCGCCATGTCACTACCAAGAAACGCCCTCCTCCCACTATCCCTCATTCTAGTAATCCTTCTCACAAGAATTCTATAGATGTTGTTGGTTTCCCTAGCCCCATCCTCCGGCTCTCATCCTCTACACCCCCAAAAATATCTAAGCTCCCAACTCCTACTTTCAACGCCTTTTCCATTATTGAGTCTTGTTCCAACGATATGAAGGATCTTCCTGCTCCCTCTTCCCATCTTCCACCCATTCATGTCCCATCCCCTCTTATTCCTGATGATTTTGATCCGGATTCTGTAGACCTCTCCGATGTCGATGAACTCATTGAGGTTGAAACTGATGATGGTGACATGGCCAAGTTTATTAATGATGATGATCTTGAACCACCTAATGACCAAATTAGAAGAGCTCAGGAGTCCGAGCAGATGGACTCCACCCACACCCCAGTTTCCATATGACGCACATCGCTGCATGGAATACTCACGGTCTCTGTAAGCCTTTACATCAGAAAGCTTTAAGAGATCTTATTCGCGATCATTATCTACAAATTTGTGCTTCTATCGAGACTCGTGCTTCCTTCTCTAATCTTCCTCTTATCTGTACGCGTGCTTTTGGATCCTGGTCTTGGTCCTCTAACGGTCTTTTTAGCCCTCGGGGGACTAGAATTGTGGTAGCCTAGGACCCCATTGCTATTGATATGATGCTTCTTGACTTAAATGATCAGGTTATGCATTTTTACGTTAAAATTCGTGCCTCTAATAAATCCTTCTTCTGCTCTTTCGTCTATGCTCATAATAATCACATTCTGCGACGCTCCCTTTGGCATTCTCTTTCGGCCCATAAGAAAGTAGTTAAAAATGCCCCTTGGATCCTCTTGGGTGATTTCAATGTTGCTCTTGACATGAAAGATAGCACCTACGGGACTTCTGTTATCTCACGTGCCATGGAGGACTTCAGGGACTGTGTTAATCACATAGAGATGGAGGACCTTAACTATAAAGGTCTCTTTTACACCTGGACCAAGTCTCCTAATGGTACTGGTGGGATTCTCAAAAAAATCCATCGTGTCATGGGAAATACTTATTTCATTGCCTCTTTCCCCTCGGCTTCTGTCAATTTTCTCCCCTATCGTTCTTCTGACCATACCCCTGCTGTGCTTTCTCTTCCCAGTAGATCTACGTTCAGGCCGAAACCATTCAAATTCCCTAACTTCCTGACTTATAAGAACGATTTCAAGCAGGTTGTCGCTGATTCTTGGAAATCCAATATCCCTGGATATAGGATGTATAAGGTTTTCCAAAAACTTAAAAACTTGAAAAAACCTTTGCGTCTTCTTCTTCGTAGCCAGGGCAACATCTTCTCCAAGGTTATCTCCCTTCGTAATGAACTTGATAGAATTCAGATTGCTCTGGATCGGGACCCTTTCAATAATGATCTACGTGAAGAACAATGCAGGTATCTCCTCGCTTATAACGAGGCTACCCTTGATGAAGAGAGGTTCCTGAAACAAAAGGCCAAGGTTGACTGGTTACGTGAGGGAGATAAAAATTCTAGATTTTTCCACAAATCGGTTAGAAGCCGCTTATCTCGTAGCCGTATCGATTCTATCCAGGATGCTCATGGAAACTGGATATCGGGAAATGACCTTCCAAACCTTTTTGTCTCCCACTTTCAAACTTTCTTAGGATCTGCATACCCTTCCATTCCTATTCGTGACCCTTGTTCCCTTTTCTCTAATAAGCTTTCCCCTATCCAGTCTGCCGCCATGCTTACTCCTGTTACGGATGAGGAGATTAGGGGCGTCATGTTCCAAATGGGAGATGATAAAGCCCCTGGTCCTGATGGCTTCTCGGCTAAGTTCTTCAAGTCTGCCTGGGATACTGTGGGTACTGATGTTTGTTTGGCGGTTAAGGAGTTCTTTTCGTCTGGAAAACTCCTTAAGTCTTTCAACAACACTGTTCTTGCTCTCATCCCTAAGGTTGACTCCCCTTCCAAAGTCACTGATTTTCGTCCAATCGCATGCTGTAATGTTGTTTACAAATGTATTAGCAAGATTATTGCGGACCGTATCAAGAATCATCTCTCGTGTTTGGTTAATGATAACCAGTCTGCTTTCATCCCTGGTCGTTTGATCTCCGACAACGTTCTTCTTGTACACGAGCTCATGAGGGATTATCATCGTCAACGTGGTCCACCAAGATGTGCTTTTAAAGTGGATATTCAAAAAGCCTATGACACTGTCGACTGGTCTTTTCTTCGCACCATCTAGGTTGGATTTGGTTTCCCCGATCGTATGATTGACTGGATCATGACATGTGTTTCTACTACGGCTTACTCTGTGAGTATCAATGGTAGCATACATGGTTTTTTCAACGGTAAACGAGGCCTTCGCCAAGGAGACCCTCTATCTCCCTATCTCTTCACTCTTGTTATGGAGGTTCTTAACCTTATGATCAAGAGAAAATTTTCTGATTCCGATTCTTTTAAATTCCACCGTCATTGTGAGGAACAGAATATCACACATCTATGCTTTGCCAATGATCTTCTCCTCTTCTCTCATGGGGATAGATCTTCGGTAAGGATCATATGTGATTCCCTTGCTGAATTCTCTGGGGTTTCTGGGCTCCATCCAAATGTTGAGAAAAGCGAAGCCTTTTACTGCAATGTTGGTGATACTACTAGAGTTGCTATTGAACATATGGTTGGGATCCCTGAGGGATCTTTCCCTGTACGATACCTTGGTATCCCTCTTATCACCACCCGTCTTGCCCACAAGGACTGTAAATGTCTTGTTGATAAAGTCAAATGCAGGATTAATGACTGGAAAAACAAATCTCTCTCCTTTGCTGGCCGTCTTCAGCTTATTCTCTCTGTTCTTTCTTCTATGCAAATCTATTGGGCTTCTGTTTTTATTCTTCCTAAATCTATTTCTAAAGATATTGAGAAACTCATAAGGGGTTTCCTCTGGTGCCATGGTGAGTTAAAACGTGGTAAAGCTAAAGTTTCCTGGAAAACTGTGTGTCTCCCTAAGGAACATGGTGGACTTGGAATCCGTAATCTTGCTGTTTGGAATGTTGCCCTTATGGCTTCTCATGTTTGGAGACTTCTCTCTAAGAAGGATTCTCTTTGGGTCAAGTGGATCCATTCTTACCGTCTCTGTGGACGTAATTTTTGGGATGCCCCCAAAAAATACGGTTCAGGTTTTGCTTGGCGAAACATCCTCGATATGCGAAGTAAGATAAGAGATTTTATTGTTTCCCAGATTGGTGATGGGTCCTCTACATCCGCATGGTTTGATAACTGGCATCCTGCTGGTCCCCTCTCTAAATTCATTTCTGCGCATCAAATCAGGGCTGCGGGATTCAATCCTGATAGTAAGGTTGCTGATCTTGTCATCAACGGATATTGGGTTCGGCCTGGTCAATGGATGGACTCCCATCCTAATCTTCATCCTCAAAACCCTCCTTCTCTTTCCCCTTACGTTCCTGATAAACTCCAATGGAGATCTAGTGACGGTAATCTTTCTGATTTTTCTGTGCGTTCCGTTTGGCAGTCTATTCGCCCCTATGACTAGCCTGTTGATTGGTATCATCTGGTTTGGTTCACCCAAAATATCCCTAGACATGCTTTCATTCTTTGGGTTGCTCTTAAAAACCGTCTTAAGACTCATGATAAAATCAAAATTTGGGATACTAACTCCAGCCTCATTTGTACCTTCTGCGGGGATTGTCCTGATTCACTTTCCCACCTTTTCTTCGAGTGCTCTTTCCCATCTATGGTTTGGCATGATCTTCAACATGTCATGAATCTCTCCGTCTCCACTAATAGCTGGTCCGATATCATTAATCAACTCAAACCAGTGTCTAAGACTAAGACCATTTGGTCCATCATTAGAAGACTTGTGCTTGCTGGAGCAGTTTACCACATTTGGCAGGAAAGAAATTTTCGAATTTTCAAAAAAACTAAAAGATCGTATCATGCCGTGGTGAATAGTATTAAGGATGATATACGCTGTAGACTGTTGAGTCTTTCTATGAAACCATGCATTAATGTTAATATGGCTAAAAGGATATGGACCATCCCTTAAAAATACTCCTATTTGCTTCTATATTTCTCTTCTTGTATGGTTTGTTCTTGCAGGTGGTTTTCCTTTATGTTACTGTTATGTTTCTGGTCCTATGTACTGTTTTGGTTCCTAGTTTAGCGTTGTTGTCCTTTGGGGCATGTCCCGATTGATTTTCTATTTTTTCCTTTGGTGGGGACTGCCTCTTATTGTATTTATTCTTTTTATTAATAAAATTTGCCAGAGGTACCGTCGTCTGAAAACTAGAAAACACTAATAACAGCATTTGCAACTTTCAAAAACTCTAATTAATCATATGAAAACTAGAAAACCCTAATCCATTATATGAAAACTAGAAAACCCTAATCCATCGTCTGAAAACTAGAAAACCCTAATAACAACATTTGCAACATTCAAAAACCCTAATCCATCATATGAAAACTAGAAAACCCAAATAAGATCATTTGCAACATTCAAAAACCCTAATCCATCATATGAAAACTAGAAAACCCTAACCCATCATATGAAAACTAGAAAACCCTAATCCATCATATGAAAACTAAAAAACCCTAATAACAGCATTTGCAACATCCAAAAACCCTAATCTATCATATGAAAACTAGAAAACCCTAATCCATCATATGCAACATTCAAAAACCCTAATCCATCATATGAAAACTAGAAAACCCTAATCCATCATATGAAAACTAGAAAACCCTAATAACATCATTTGCAACATTCAAAAACCTTAATCCATCATATGGAAACTTAAAAACCCTAATAACATCATTTGCTACATTCAAAAACCCTAATCCTTCATATGAAAACTAGGAAACCCTAATAACATCATTTGCAATATTCAAAAATCCCAATCCACTATATGAAAACTAGAAAACCCTAATCCATCATATGAAAACTAGAAAACCCTAATCCATCATATGAAATCTAGAAAACCCTAATAATATCATTTGCAACATTCAAACACCCTAATCCATCATATGAAAACAAGAAAACCGTTATCCATCATATGAAAACTGGAAAACCCTAATAAAATCATTTACAACATTCACAAACCCTAATCCATCATATGAAAACTAAAAAACCCTAAGCCATCATATGAAAACTAGAAATCCCTAATCCATCATATGAAAACTAGAAAACCCTAATAACATCATTTGCAACATTCAAAAACCCTAATCCATCATACGAATACTAGAAAACCCGAATAACATAATTTGCAACATTAAAATACCCTAATCCATCAAATGAAAACTAGAAAACCCGAATCCATCATATGAAAACTAGAAAACCCTAATCCATCATACGAAAACTAGAAAATCCTAATAACATCATTTGCAACATTCAAAAACCCTAATCCATCATATGAAAACTAGAAAACCCTAATCCATCATATGAAAACTAGAAAACCCTAATAACATCATTTGCAACATTCAGAAACCCTAATCCGTCATATGAAAACTAGAAAATCCTAATAACATCATTTGCAACATTCAAAAACCCTAATCCATCATATGAAAACTAGAAAACCCTAATAACATCATTTGTAACATTCAAAAACCCTAATCCATCATATGAAAACAAGAAAACCCTAACAACATCATTTGCAACATTAAAATACCCTAATCCATCAAATGAAAACTAGAAAACCCGAATCCTTCATATGAAAACAAGAAAACCCTAATAACAACATTTGCAACATTCAAAAACCTAATCCATCATATGAAAACTAGAAAACCCTAATCCATCATACAAAAACTAGAAAACCCTAATAACATCATTTGCAACATTCAAAACTCTAATTAATCATATGAAAACTAGAAAACCCTAATCCATCATATGAAAAATTAGAAAACCATAATCCATCATCTGAAAACTAGAAAACCCTAATAACATCATTTGCAACATTCAAAAACCCTAATCCATCATATGAAAACTAGAAAACCCAAATAACATCATTTGCAACAGTCAAAAACCCTAATCCATCATATGAAAACTAGAAAACCCTAGTAACATCATTTGCAACATTCAAAACCCATAATCCATCATATGAAAACTAAAAAACCCTAATAACATCATTTGCAACATTCAAAAACCCTAATCCATCATATGAAAACAAGAAAACCCTAATAACATCATTTGCAACATTAAAATACCCTAATCCATAAAATGAAAACTAGAAAACTCGAATCCATCATATGAAAACTAGAAAACCCTAATAACATCATTTGCAACATTCAAAAATCCTAATCCGTCATATGAAAACTAGAAAACCCTAATCCATCATACGAAAACTAGAAAACCCTAATAACATCATTTGCAACATTCAAAAACCCTAATCCATCATATGAAAACTAGAAAACCCAATGAAAACTAGAAAACCAAAACCACAATTCTGTCTAGCCTCTCTCTAGAATTTCCTCTCTCTAGAAAGTTTTTGTGTCTTTTGTGTCTTTTGGTCTTTATTCTGTTGTATTTTACAATGGATAATGATTCATTAGATTGTGATTCCATTTTAATGTCAAATGATGGTGTTATAATGGATCAGCAACATCATTCTCATAAGTTATCTACTGGAAAAGGTCAACAAGTTAATGCTATTACGTTTTCTGAAAATTTTAAACAAGAGTTTAAATTTTCATCTATAGAAAACAAATCTGAAGATCATGGAAATGCAATCAACTACAATAAAGATCAGAAAGAGAAAAAACTTCATATTCTTTATTTGAGGCCACTGATGAACGAAGAAATAAATGCAAAAATGACAATATTCAGCGAAAAAGACTATCTACTGGTGGGATCTTGTCTTCAGTTGGTGCTCACGCTTGTTACTCTAAAGAGGACACTTGCATGCAACTTTACTCAACATCCAATGGAGGAGATACGAGTCTGATTTTTTCAGCAAATGATGAAACTCCTTCAACAAATGGAGTTAATTGTGATATCTCATGTGCAAGTGGTGAAGAAAATACAATGGCCACCAAGGGAGGTGTCTATACTACGGTCTCATTCAGCCAGGATTGCATGGATCATCAATTCACAAAGGGTGGTGGAGGTGTATCTCTATCGGCTACTGAAATTGTTTCTTCAAACCATGGAACTCAACAGGAAACGGTTACAAATAGCAATCCTAGAAACAAGAAAATGGGAGAAGCTAATAAAACATTGTTAAACTTCAAGGCTGGGGAACATATTAACAAGCTAGTGTACCCATCCGATCATGAAGATCATCTTTTTTTAGCTCACGGTAACTATATTCCCGATCATACAATCCAAGGTGTTCGTGATCCTCAAGCCACTATCGTGAAGAACAACGAAGGCCAAGTGGGAGATGCTGAATTCCTTGCTGCTAGGGGAGTACACGCTCTAACGGTCAAGAACTCTAACAAGTCCACAACGGTCATGAGCGATAAAAACTGCATGGAAGAAGAAAAAAATGGTGAAGATGAAGATCTTTTACTCGAAACTATGGCTGATGAACCCGCTACAAAAAAAGATAACTGCATCCATGGTAAAGATGAACCGGCTATGGTTCAATCAGATGAACCTGTTGCACGTCATGAACACGCTCCAATACATGGTGAAGATGAACCGGCTATGGTTCAATCAGATGCACGTAAGGAACACGCTCCAACGGGATTGCAAGAACACGCTCCAACGGTCTTCAACAGCACACATCTCATCGGCTAAGGTAAAAGTTCTAATGAAACCTCTCCTTTAAATTATAAAAATGAATTAGATGATGCTTTCAACTTAAAGTATAAGATAGTGGGGGGAAACTTTCATGAAAAGAATAAGATGGAGCATGCTTGTGTCCCCTCTTTGATAGACAATCTAACACCTTTTCATATTACCCATAATTTAATGCCTACAACTTGTTTTGAAAATATAAATATCGGTTCTATCTCTTCATCTAGATACCCGAATTTGACTCCTAATGGACCAAAGCCAACCCAAGTAACTTCCATTTTGGGCCTTCCAAATGATCCAAAACATTCTCATGTCCCTTCCCCATTGGCCCAACTAAACCATTCATCTATCTTGGGCCATCAGAAGCCCATGTTAAATGTCCAAGTGAAATCTGTTAAAGGTAACATAGATGCAAATATTAAGCCCACAGATGAAAATATTAAGCCCAAATACTCTACAGATGCTTATCACCATGAGCCCAATGCAAAGAATGATAATATTTCTAATACATTTAGATATAAATCCAATGGAAATAATTTTAATTTAAATCATCAAAATAATAATAAAGATAAAAATGTTTGGTCTTGCAAATTACCGTTACTTAATAACTCTCATGCTAATATCATTACTGGTTCACAAAAACACGCTAACGATAACTTTCGTTTTATTCCTAATTTATGTAATGATATGAATGTTCCAGTAGATATTCCTTTATTGTCCGTTAATAAAGTTTGTCAAACATTGGCTAGGACTATCTGTGGTTACTTTGTCGGAAAAAAAATGAATTACTCTGATGTTCGTTATCTAGCTTCCAAAATGTGGTCTTTACATGGCCTTCAAGATGTCCTCCTAAATGGAAAAGGAGTTTATCTTTTTAAATTTAGTGACGACAATGGTCTGAATCATGTTATCACCCATGGACCCTGGACTTTTAAGGGTGTCCCGATGGTCATTCAAAAATGGCGTCCTGGTCTGAGTATTCATAAGGATAATCACGACAAGCTTCCTCTCTGGATTAAAATCCATGATATTCCCTATGAGGCATGGAGTGATGATGGACTTAGTCATATTGCCTCTAAAATTGGTAAGCCTCTTGCTATGGACTCCTATACGGCTAATATGTGTAAGTATGCAGCTGGTAAATCTGTTTATGCCCGTGTCCTTCTTGAGGTCCCAACAAAATCTAATTGGGTAGATACAGTTAATATACGTATTCCTGATCCGGATTCTCTTGAATACTCCACACATACCCTTAATATTGAATATGAATGGAAACCCCCTATGTGCTGTCATTGTATGGTCTATGGTCATGAAAATATAAACTGTATGCATGTTATATCTAAGAACAATGAAGCTAAGCCCAAAGATAAAATGCCTATTGATCAGGTGATAGTTACATCTCCTATGCAAATTGATGATGGATTTACGGTGGTTACTAATAAGAAATCTTTAATGAAACAAGGGCCAAATTCTGAAATTACTAAAAAGGATACTTCACAAGGTAAGTCTATTAGAATTACCCAATCGGGTTCGAAGGATACTGTAACAACTAAAAATAATGTCAATAATAAATATGTTAAAAACAAAATTGATTTAAGAAGTGAGAATCGCCCTTTACCAAAAAAAAAACTAGTCCTTCAACTAACCTTGGTCCTAACAAGAGACGCCCTCACATTATCCATCAATCTAGAGATGTTGTTGGTTTCCCTAGCCCCATCATCCGGCTCTCATCATCTACACCTCCTAAAATATCTCAGCTATCTACTCCTATATTCAACGCCTTTTCTATTCTAGAGTCTTGTTCAAACGATATAACGGATATTCCTGCTACCTCTTCCAAACTCCATCCTAGTAATACCCCTTCCCCTCTTATTCCTGATGATTTTGATCCAGATTCTGTAGACATTTCGGATGTGGATGAACTCATTGAGGTCGAATCTGATGATGGTGTAACGGCCAAATTTATCAATGATAATGATATGGAATCACCTAATGACCAAATTAGAACAACTCAGGCGTCCGAGCAGATGGACTCCACCCCCATCCAAGTTTCCATATGACGCACATCGCTGCTTGGAATACTCACGGTCTCTGTAAGCCTTCTCATCAGAAAGCCTTGAGAGATCTTATCCGGGATCAAAATCTTCATATTTGTGCTTCTCTTGAGACTCGTGCTTCCTTCCCTAACCTCCCTCTTATCTGTAGTCGTACTTTTGGCTCTTGGTCGTGGTCGTCCAACGGTCTCTTCTCCCCTAGAGGGACTAGAATTGTGGTTGCCTGGGATCCGCTTGCCATTGATATGATGCTAATCGACTTAAATGACCAGGTTATGCATTTTAAAGTTAATATTCGTGATTCTAATAAATCTTTTTTCTGCTCCTTCGTCTATGCTCATAATGATCTCATGATGCGTCGCTCTCTCTGGCATTCTATTGCGGTACATAATAATATGGTTAGAGATACCCCTTGGATTCTTTTGGGTGATTTCAATGTTGCTCTTGATATTAAAGATAGCACCTCCGGGTCGTCTGGGATTTCTCGTGCAATGGAGGACTTCAGGGACTGAGTTAATCTGATGGAAATGGAGGATCTTAACTATAAAGGTCTCTTCTACACATGGACCAAGTCTCCTAATGGATCGGGTGGCATCCTCAAAAAGATCGATCGTGTCATGGGAAATACTCACTTCGTTTCTTCTTTCCCCTCCTCTACTGTCAATTTTCTCCCTTACCGTTCGTCCGATCATACTCCTGCTGTGCTTTCTCTCCCCCATCGTGCCCCTTTCCAACCTAAACCTTTCAAGTTCCCTAATTTCCTGACTTATAAGAACGATTTCAAACATATTGTTGCCTCTTCTTGGAACCCCAATATCACTGGATATCGGATGTACAAGGTTTTCAAAAACCTTAAAAATCTGAAAGTGCCTATACGTAAGATGCTGCGCAACCAGGGAAACCTCTTTTCTAAGGTTATCTCTCTTCGTAATGAGCTTGATAGAGTTCAGATTGCTTTGGATCGGGATCCTTTCAATAAGGATCTTCGTGAAGAACAATGCAGGTATCTCCTCGCTTATAACGAGGCTAGCTTGGATGAAGAGAGGTTCCTAAAACAAAAGGCTAAGGTTAACTGGCTGCGTGAGGGTGATAAAAATTCGGCTTTTTTCCACAAAGCCGTTAAAAGCCGTAAATCTCGCAATCGTATTAATTCTATCCAGGATGCTCAAGGTAACTGGATATCGGGGAATGATCTTCCTAATCTGTTGGTTTCTCACTTTCAAGCCTTCTTGGGTTCTGCCCAGCCTTCCACTGCTATTCGTGATCCTTCTTCCCTCTTCTCTAATAAGCTCTCCCTCATCCAGTCTGCCGCCATGCTTACTCCTGTTACTGACGCGGAGGTTAAGTGTGTTCTGTTCCAGATGGGTGATGATAAAGCTCCTAGTTCTGATGGTTTCACTGCTAAGTTCTTCAAGTCTGCTTGGGATATTGTGGGTCCTGATTTCTGTATGGCTGTTAAGGAATTCTTCTATTCTGGTAAACTTCTTAAGTCTTTCAACAGCACCATCCTTGCGCTCATCCCTAAAGTTGATTCCTCTTCCAAAGTCACTGATTTCCGCCCTATAGCTTGTTGTAACGTTGTTTACAAATGTATCAGCAAGATTATTGCGGATCGTATCAAAAACCATCTTTCTTCTCTGGTTGATGAAAACCAGTCTGCTTTCATCCCTGGTCGTTTGATCACCAACAACGTCCTTCTTGTCCATGAACTCATGCGTGATTATCATCGTCATCGTGGTTCTCCTAGGTGTGCTTTTAAGGTTGATATTCAAAAAGCGTACGACACAGTTGACTGGTCGTTTCTGCGGACCATCTTGTTCGGGTTTGGTTTCCCCGATCGTATGATTGACTGGATCATGACATGTGTTTCCACGGTTGCTTACTCTGTGAGTATCAATGGGAATACTCACGGATATTTTGACGGTAAAAGGGGCCTTCGGCAGGGTGACCCCCTTTCTCCTTATCTCTTCACTCTTGTCATGGAAGTGCTTAACCTTATGATCAAGAGAAATATCCATGATTCTGACTCTTTTAAATTTCACAGACAATGTGATGATCAAAGTATCACCCATCTCTGCTTTGCCGACGATCTCCTTCTCTTCTGTCATGGTGATAGCTCTTCGGTTAGAATCATCTGTGATTCTCTTCAGGAATTCTCTGGGGTTTCTAGCCTCCATCCAAATATTGCAAAGAGTGAAGCTTTCTACTGCCATTGATCTTATTGTTAAGTTTCCTGAGGGCTCTTTCCCTGTCCGATACCTTGGCATTCCTCTCATCACCACTCGTCTTGCCCACAAAGACTGTAAAGGCCTTATTGATAAAGTCAAATGCAGGATTAATGACTGGAAAAACAAGTCTCTTTCCTTTGCTGGTCGTCTCCAGCTCATCCTCTCTGTCCTTTCTTCTACTCAAATCTATTGGGCTTCTGTTTTTATTCTTCCTAAATCTATCTCTAACGATATTGAGAAGCTCATGAGAGGTTTCCTCTGGTGCCATGGTGAGTTAAAGCGTGGTAAAGCTAAAGTCTCCTGGAAAACTGTATGCCTTCCTAAGGAACATGGTGGTCTTGGCATACGTAACCTTGCTATCTGGAATGTTGCCCTTATGGCTTCCCATGTTTGGAGACTCCTTTCCAAGAAAGAGTCCCTATGGGTTAAGTGGATCCCCTCATACCGTTTATGTGGCCGTAACTTTTGGGATGCCCCCAAAAAATACGGGACCGGATTTGCTTGGCGTAACATCCTGGATATGCGGGATAAGATAAGGGAGTATATAGTTTCCCAGATAGGTGATGGATGCTCTACTTCTGCTTGGTTCGACAATTGGCACCCTGCGGGCCCTCTTTCTAAATTCTTGACTGTCCGTGACATCCATGATGCGGGTTTCACTCCTTATACTAAGGTTGCTGACCTGGTTCTTAACGGATCTTGGGTTCGGCCTCATTGTTGGAGAGATTCCCATGGTGCTCTTCTTTCTCATAACCCTCCTACTATTTCCACGTCCGTCCCTGATAAACTCCTTTGGAGATCTAGAGACGGTCAACTATCCCCTTTCTCTGTTCGATCTGTGTGGCAGTCTATTCGCCCCTATCACCAACCGGTCTTTTGGTTTCATCTTGTTTGGTTCTCCCAGAACATTCCCAGACATGCTTTCATTCTTTGGGTTGCTCTTAAAGATCGTCTCAAGACTCATGAAAAAATCAAAATCTGGGACACAAATTCCAATCTCATTTGTGCGTTCTGCGGGGACTGTCCGGATTCCCTTTCACATCTCTTCTTTGAATGCTCTTTCACTTATTTGGTTTGGCATGACCTCCATCATGTCATGAATCTCTCCTTCTCCACTGATAGCTGGTCTGATATCATTAGTCAACTCAACCCCATTAATAAGAACAAGACCATTTGGTCCATCATTAGAAGACTTGTTTTTGCTGGAGCGGTCTACCACATCTGGCGGGAAACAAATTTACGCATTTTTTAAAAAATAAAAAGATCTCATCATGCTGTCGTGAATATTGTTAAGGATGATATCCGCTGTAGACTGCTGAGTCTTTCTTTGAAACCTTGCACTAATGTTGATTTGGCTAAAACTATTTGGACCCTCCCTTAATTTTCTTCCTCTGCGCTTTCTTATTTCTCTGCTTGTTTTGGCTTGTATGGTTTGTTTGTTTTGCAGGTTGCTCTCCTTTATGTTCTTGTTTGCTTATGGTTCCTTCTCTTGTTTTGGTTCCTAGTTTAGCTTGTTGTCCGTTGGGGCCTGTCCCGATGGATTTTCTGTTTTTTGGTGGGGAGTCCCCAGCCTTATATTGTATGTATTCTTTTTATTAATAAAATTTGCCAGAGGTGCCGCCCTCTTTACCCAAAAAAAAAAACTAGAAAACCCTAATCCATCATATGAAAACTAGAAAACCCTAATAACATCATTTGCAACATTCAAAAACCATAATCCGTAATATTAAAACTAGAAAATCCTAATAACATCATTTGCAACATTCAAAAACCCTAATCCATCATATGAAAACTAGAAAACCCTAATAACATCATTTGTAACATTCAAAAACCCTAATCCATCATATGAAAACAAGAAAACCCTAATAAGATCATTTGCAACATTAAAATACCCTAATCCATCAAATGAAAACTAGAAAACCCGAATCCATCATAAGAGAACAAGATAACTCTAATAACAACATTTGAAACATTCAAAAACCTAATCCATCATATGAAAACTAGAAAACCCTAATCCATCATTCAAAAACTAGAAAACCCTAATAACAACATTTGCAACATTCAAAAACCCTAATTAATCATATGAAAACTAGAAAACCCTAATCCATCATATGAAAACTAGAAAACCCTAATCCATCATCTGAAAACTAGAAAACTCTAATAACATTATTTGCAACATTCAAAAACCCTAATCCATCATATGAAAACTTGAAAACCCAAATAAAATCATTTACAACATTCAAAAACCCTAATCCATCATATGAAAACTAGAAAACCCTAACCCATCATATGAAAACTAGAAAACCCTAATCCATCATATGAAAACTAGAAAACCCTAATAACATCATTTGCAACATCCAAAAACCCTAATCTATCATAAGAAAACTAGAAAACCCTAATCCATCATATGCAACATTCAAAAACCCTAATCCATCATTTGAAAACTAGAAAACCCTAATCCATCATATGAAAACTAGAAAACCCTAATAACATCATTTGCAACATTCAAAAACCTTAATCCATCATATGGAAACTTGAAAACCCTAATAACATCATTTGCTACATTCAAAAACCCTAATCCTTCATATGAAAACTAGAAAACCCTAATAACATCATTTGCAACATTCAAAAATCGCAATCCATTATATGAAAACTAGAAAACCCTAATCCATCATATGAAAACTAGAAAACCCCAATCCATCATATGAAAACTAGAAAACCCTAATAACATCTTTTGCAACATTCAAAAAACCTAATCCATCATATGAAAACTAGAAAACCCTAATAACATCATTTGCAACATTCAAAAACCCTAATCCGTCATATGAAAACTAGAAAATCCTAATAACATCATTTGCAACATTCAAAAACCCTAATCCATCATATGGAAACTAGAAAACCCAAATAACATCATTTGCAACATTCAAAAACCCTAATCCGTCATATGAAAACTAGAAAACCCTAATAACATCATTTGCAACAGTAATAAACCCTAATTCATCATATGAAAACTAGAAAACCCTAATAACATCATTTGCAACATTCAAAAACCCTAATCCATCATATGAAAACTAGAAAACCCTAATAACATCATTTGCAACATTCAAAAACCCTAATCTATCATATGAAAACAAGAAAACCCTAATAACATCATTTGCAACATTAACATACCCTAATCCATCAAATGAAAACTAGAAAACGCGAATTCTTCATATGAAAACTAGAAAACCCTAATAACATCATTTGCAACATTCAAAAACCCTAATCCATCATATGAAAACTAGAAAAACCAAATCCATCATACGAAAACTAGAAAACCCTAATAACATCATTTGCAACATTAAAAAACCCTAATCCATCATATGAAAACTAGAAAACCCTAACCCATCATATAAAAACTAGAAAACCCTAATAACATCATTTGCAACATTCAGAAAACCTAATCCGTCATATGAAAACTAGAAAATCCTAATAACATCATTTGCAACATTCAAACACCCTAATCCATCATATGAAAACTAGAAAACCCTAATAACATCATTTGTAGCATTCAAAAACCCTAATCCATCATATGAAAACAAGAAAACCCTAACAACATCATTTGCGACATTAAAATACCCTAATCCATCAAATGAAAACTAGAAAACCCGAATCCATCATATGAAAACAAGAAAACCCTAATAACAATATTTGCAACATTCAAAAACCTAATCCATCATATGAAAACTAGAAAACCCTAATCCATCATACAAAAACTAGAAAACCCTAATAACATCATTTACAACATTCAAAAACCCTAATTAATCATATGAAAACTAGAAAACCCTAATCCATCATATGAAAACTAGAAAACCATAATCCATCATCTGAAAACTAGAAAACCCTAATAACATCATTTGCAACAATCAAAAACCCTAATCCATTATATGAAAACTAGAAAACCCAAATAACATCATTTGCAACAGTCAAAAACCCTAATCCATCATATGAAAACTAGAAAACCCTAGTAACATCATTTGCAACATTCAAAAACCCTAATCCATCATATGAAAACTAGAAAACCCTAATCCATCCTATGAAAACTAGAAAACCCTAATAACATCATTTGCAACATTCAAAAACCCTAATCCATCATATGAAAACTAGAAAACCCTAATCCATCATATGAAAACAAGAAAACCCTAATAACATCATTTACAACATTCAAAAACCCTAATGTATCATATGAAAACTAGAAAACCCTAATCCATCATACGAAAACTAGAAAACCCTAATAACATCTTTTGCAACATTCAAAAACCCTAATCCGTCATATGAAAACTAGAAAACCCTAATCCATCATATGAAAACTAGAAAACCCTAATAACATCATTTGCAACATTCAGAAACCCTAATCCGTCATTTGAGAACTAGAAAATCCTAATAACATCATTTGCAACATTCAAAAACCCTAATCCATCATATGAAAACAAGAAAACCCTAATAACATCATTTGCAACATTAAAATACCCTAATCCATCAAATGAAAACTAGAAAACCCGAATCCATCATATGAAAACAAGAAAACCCTAATAACAACATTTGCAACATTCAAAAACCTAATCCATCATACGAAAACTAGAAAACCCTAATCCATCATACAAAAACTAGAAAACCCTAATAACATCATTTGCAACATTCAAAAAGCCTAATTAATCATATGAAAACTAGAAAACCCTAATCCATCATATGAAAACTAGAAAACCATAATCCATCAGCTCATCCTCTCTAATCTTTCTTCTACTCAAATATATTGGGCTTCTGTTTTTATTCTTCCTAAATCTATCTATAACGATATTGAGAAACTCATGAGAGGTTTCCTCTGGTGCCATGGTGAGCTGAAGCGTGGTAAAGCTAAAGTCTCATGGAAAACTGTATGCCTTCCTAAGGAACTTGGTGGGCTTGGCATTCGGAACCTTGCTATCTGGAATGTTGCCCTTATGGCTTCCCATGTTTGGAGACTCCTTTCCAAGAAAGAGTCCCTATGGGTTAAGTGGATCCACTCATACCGTTTATGTGGCCGTAACTTTTGGGATGCCCCCAAAAAATACGGTTCGGGTTTTGCCTGGCGTAACATCCTGGATATGCGGGATAAGATAAGGGAGTATATAGTTTCCCAGATAGGTGATGGATGCTCTACTTCTGCTTGGTTCGACAACTGGCACCCTGCGGGACCTCTTTCTAAATTCTTGTCTGTCCGTGACATCCATGATGCGGGTTTCACTCCTGATACTAAGGTTGCTGACCTGGTTCGTAACGGATCTTGGGTTAGGCCTCATTGTTGGAGAGATTACCATGGTGCTCTTGTTTCTCATAACCCTCCTACTATTTCCACGTCCATCCCTGATAAACTCCTTTGGAGATCTAGAGACGGTCAACTCTCTCCTTTCTCTGTTCGATATGTGTGGCAGTCTATTCGTCCCTATCACCAACCGGTCTTTTGGTTTCATCTTGTGTGGTTCTCCCAGAACATCCCCAGACATGCTTTCATTCTTTGGGTCGCTCTTAAAGATCGTCTTAAGACTCATGATAAAATAAAAATTTGGGACACTAATTCCAATCTCATTTGTGCGTTCTGCGAGGACTGTCCGGATTCCCTTTCCCATCTCTTCTTTGAATGCTCTTTCACTTCTTTGGTTTGGCATGACCTCCATCATGTCATGAATCTCTCCTTCTCCTCTGATAGCTGGTCTGATATCATTAGTCAACTCAACCCCATTAATAAGAACAAAACCATTTGGTCCATCATTAGAAGACTTGTTTTTGCTGGAGCAGTCTACCACATCTGGCGGGAAAGAAATTTACGCATTTTTACAAAAATAAAAAGATCTCATCATGCTGTCGTGAATATTGTTAAGGATGATATCCGCTGCAGGCTGCTGAGTCTTTATTTGAAAACTTGCACTAATGTTGAAATGGCTAAAACTCTTTGGAACCTCACTTAATTTTCTTACTATGAGCCTTCTTTTCTCTGCTTGTTTTGGCTTGTATGGTTTGTTTGTTTTGCAGGTTGATCTCCTTTATGTTCTTGTTTGTTTATGGTTCCTTCTCTTGTTTTGGTACCTAGATTAGCTTGTTGTCCGTTGGGGCCTGTCCCGATGGATTTTCTGTTTTTTGGTGGGGAGTCCCCAGCCTTATATTGTATTTATTCTTTTTATTAATAAAATTTGCCAGAGGTGCTGCCCTCTTTACCCAGAAAACTACAAAACCCTATTAACATCATCTGCAACATTCAAAAACCCTATTCCATCATATGAAAACTAGAAAACCCTAGTAACATCATTTGCAACATTCAAAAACCCTAATCCATCATATGAAAACTAGAAAACCCTAATCCATCCTATGAAAACTAGAAAACCCTAATAACATCATTTGCAACATTCAAAAACCCTAATCCATCATATGAAAACTAGAAAACCCTAATCCATCATATGAAAACAAGAAAACCCTAATAACATCATTTACAACATTCAAAAACCCTAATCTATCATATGAAAACTAGAAAACCCTAATCCATCATACGAAAACTAGAAAACCCTAATAACATCATTTGCAACATTCAAAAACCCTAATCCGTCATATGAAAACTAGAAAACGCTAATCCATCATATGAAAACTAGAAAACCCTAATAACATCATTTGCAACATTCAGAAACCCTAATCCGTCATTTGAAAACTAGAAAATCCTAATAACATCATTTGCAACATTCAAAAACCCTAATCCATCATATGAAAACTAGAAAACCCTAGTAACATCATTTGTAACATTCAAAAACCCTATTCCATCATATGAAAACAAGAAAACCCTAATAACATCATTTGCAACATTAAAATACCCTAATCCATCAAATGAAAACTAGAAAACCCGAATCCATCATATGAAAACAAGAAAACCCTAATAACAACATTTGCAACATTCAATAACCTAATCCATCATACGAAAACTAGAAAACCCTAATCCATCATACAAAAACTAGAAAACCCTAATAACATCATTTGCAACATTCAAAAACCCTAATTAATCATATGAAAACTAGAAAACCCTAATCCATCATATGAAAACTAGAAAACCATAATCCATCAGCTCATCCTCTCTGTCCTTTCTTCTACTCAAATATATTGGGCTTCTGTTTTTATTCTTCCTAAATCTATCTATAACGATATTGAGAAACTCATGAGAGGTTTCCTCTGGTGCCATGGTGAGCTGAAGCGTGGTAAAGCTAAAGTCTCATGGAAAACTGTATGCCTTCCTAAGGAACATGGTGGGCTTGGCATTCGGAACCTTGCTATCTGGAATGTTGCCCTTATGGCTTCCCATGTTTGGAGACTCCTTTCCAAGAAAGAGTCCCTATGGGTTAAGTGGATCCACTCATACCGTTTATGTGGCCGTAACTTTTGGGATGCCCCCAAAAAATACGGTTCGGGTTTTGCCTGGCGTAACATCCTGGATATGCGGGATAAGATAAGGGAGTATATAGTTTCCCAGATAGGTGATGGATGCTCTACTTCTGCTTGGTTCGACAACTGGCACCCTGCGGGACCTCTTTCTAAATTCTTGTCTGTCCGTGACATCCATGATGCGGGTTTCACTCCTGATACTAAGGTTGCTGACCTGGTTCGTAACGGATCTTGGGTTAGGCCTCATTGTTGGAGAGATTACCATGGTGCTCTTGTTTCTCATAACCCTCCTACTATTTCCACGTCCGTCCCTGATAAACTCCTTTAGAGATCTAGAGACGGTCAACTCTCTCCTTTCTCTGTTCGATCTGTGTGGCAGTCTATTCGTCCCTATCACCAACCGGTCTTTTGGTTTCATCTTGTGTGGTTCTCCCAGAACATCCCCAGACATGCTTTCATTCTTTGGGTCGCTCTTAAAGATCGTCTTAAGACTCATGATAAAATAAAAATTTGGGACACTAATTCCAATCTCATTTGTGCGTTCTGCGGGGACTGTCCGGATTCCCTTTCCCATCTCTTCTTTGAATGCTCTTTCACTTCTTTGGTTTGGCATGACCTCCATCATGTCATGAATCTCTCCTTCTCCTCTGATAGCTGGTCTGATATCATTAGTCAACTCAACCCCATTAATAAGAACAAAACCATTTGGTCCATCATTAGAAGACTTGTTTTTGCTGGAGCAGTCTACCACATCTGGCGGGAAAGAAATTTACGCATTTTTACAAAAATAAAAAGATCTCATCATGCTGTCGTGAATATTGTTAAGGATGATATCCGCTGCAGGCTGCTGAGTCTTTATTTGAAAACTTGCACTAATGTTGAATTGGCTAAAACTCTTTGGAACCTCACTTAATTTTCTTACTATGAGCCTTCTTTTCTCTGCTTGTTTTGGCTTGTATGGTTTGTTTGTTTTGCAGGTTGATCTCCTTTATGTTCTTGTTTGTTTATGGTTCCTTCTCTTGTTTTGGTACCTAGATTAGCTTGTGGTCCGTTGGGGCCTGTCCCGATGGATTTTCTGTTTTTTGGTGGGGAGTCCCCAGCCTTATATTGTATTTATTCTCTTTATTAATAAAATTTGTCAGAGGTGCCGCCCTCTTTACCCAGAAAACTACAAAACCCTATTAACATCATTTGCAACATTCAAAAACCCTAATCCATCATATGAAAACTAGAAAACCCTAGTAACATCATTTGCAACATTCAAAAACCCTAATCCATCATATGAAAACTAGAAAACCCTAATAACCTCATTTGCAACATTCAAAAACCCTAATCCGTTATATGAAAACTAGAAAATCCTAATAACATCATTTGCAACATTCAAAAACCCTAATCCATCATATGAAAACTAGAAAACCCTAATAACATCATTTGCATCATTCAAAAACCCTAATCTGTCATTTGAAAACTAGAAAACCCTCATAATATCATTTGCAACAGTCAAAAACCCTAATCCATCATATGAAAACTAGAAAACCCTAGTAACATCATTTGCAACATTCAAAAACCCTAATCCATCATATGAAAACTAGAAAACCCTAATAACATCATTTGCAACATTCAAAAACCCTAATCCATCATATGAAAACAAGAAAACCCTAATAACATCATTTGCAACATTAAAATACCCTAATCCATCAAATGAAAACTAGAAAACCCGAATCCATCATATGAAAACTAGAAAACCCTAATAACATCATTTGCAACATTCAAAAACCCTAATCCATCATATGAAAACTAGAAAACCCTAATCCTTCATACGAAAACTAGAAAACCCTAATAACATCATTTGCAACATTCAAAAACCCTAATCCATCATATGAAAACTAGAAAACCCTAACCCATCATATGAAAACTAGAAAACCCTAATAACATCATTTGCAACATTCAGAAACCCTAATCCGTCATATGAAAACTAGAAAATCCTAATAACATCATTTGCAACATTCAAAAACCCTAATCCATCATATGAAAACTAGAAAACCCTAAGAACATCATTTGTAACATTCAAAAACCATAATCCATCATATGAAAACAAGAAAACCCTAACAACATCATTTGCAACATTAAAATACCCTAATCCATCAAATGAAAACTAGAAAACCCGAATCCATCATATGAAAACAAGAAAACCCTAATAACAACATTTGCAACATTCAAAACCTAATCCATCATATGAAAACTAGAAAACCCTAATCCATCATACAAAAACTAGAACACCCTAATAACATCATTTGCAACATTCAAAAACCCTAATTAATCATATGAAAACTAGAAAACCCAAATCCATCATATGAAAACTAGAAAACCATAATCCATCATCTGAAAACTAGAAAACCTTAATAACATCATTTGCAACATTCAAAAACCCTAATCCATCATATGAAAACTAGAAAACCCAAATAACATCATTTGCAACAGTCAAAAACCCTAATCCATCATATGAAAACTAGAAAACCCTAGTAACATCATTTGCAACATTCAAAAATCCTAATCCATCATATGAAAACTAGAAAACCAACCATCACCCTGATGGCCTAGTGGATAAGGCTTACGACTCTTTCTCTTTCCCCATAAAGAGGTTCCAAGTTCTAATCCCACTCCCTCCCTTTCCCCATAGGGAGTGTTAGGTTTCAATCAGGGAATGGCCACTGGCCACCTCTCAACCCCCGTAGGTGATTGACCCGGACCACACTGCTGCCAGGTGTGCATGGGCCCCGAGGTTGCTTCATCAGGGTCATCCAAAGGATGGGTCGGGTGGGGTCCTCGGTTACCAAAAAAAAAAAACCAAAAAAAAACTAGAAAACCCTAATCCATCATATGAAAACTAGAAAACCCTAATAACATCATTTGCAACATTCAAAAACCCTAATCCATCATATGAAAACTAGAAAACCCTAGTAACATCATTTGCAACATTCAAAAACCCTAATCCATCATATGAAAACCAGAAAACCCTAATAAAATCATTTGTAACATTCAAAAACCCTAATCCATCATATGAAAACAAGAAAACCCTAATAACATCATACGAAAACTAGAAAACCCTAATCCATCATACGAAAACTAGAAAACCCTAATAACATCATTTGCAACATTCAAAAACCCTAATCCATCATATGAAAACTAGAAAACCCTAATCCATCATATGAAAACTAGAAAACCCTAATAACATCATTTGCAACATTCAGAAACCCTAATCCGTCATATGAAAACTAGAAAATCCTAATAACATCATTTGCAACATTCAAACACCCTAATCCATCATATGAAAACCAGAAAACCCTAATAAAATCATTTGTAACATTCAAAAACCCTAATCCATCATATGAAAACAAGAAAACCCTAATAACATCATTTGCAACATTAAAATACCCTAATCCATCAAATGAAAACTAGAAAACCCGAATCCATCGTATGAAAACAAGAAAACCCCTTTTAACAACATTCGCAACATTCAAAAACCTAATCCATCATACGAAAACTAGAAAACCCTAATCCATCATACAAAAACTAGAAAACCCTAATAACATCATTTCCAACATTCAAAAACCCTAATTAATCATATGAAAACTAGAAAACCCTAATCCATCATACGAAAACTAGAAAACCATAATCCATCATCTGAAAACTAGAAAACCCTAATAACATCATTTGCAACATTCAAAAACCCTAATCCATCATATAAAAACTAGAAAACTCAAATAACATCATTTGCAACAGTCAAAAACCCTAATCCATCATATGAAAACTTGAAAACCCTAGTAACATCATTTGCAACATTCAAAAACCCTAATCCATCATATGAAAACAAGAAAACGCTAATAACATCATTTGCAACATTCAAAAACCCTAATCCGTCATATGAAAACTAGAAAATCCTAATAACATCATTTGCAACATTCAAAAACCCTAATCCATCATATGAAAACTAGAAAACCTTAATAACATCATTTGCAACATTCAAAAACCCTAATCCGTCATATGAAAACTAGAAAACCCTAATAACATCATTTGCAACAGTCAAAAACCCTAATCCATCATATGAAAACTAGAAAACCCTAGTAACATCATTTGCAACATTCAAAAACCCTAATCCATCATATGAAAACTAGAAAACCTTAATAACATCATTTGCATCATTCAAAAACCCTAATCTGTCATTTGAAAACTAGAAAACCCTCATAACATCATTTGCAACAGTCAAAAACCCTAATCCATCATATGAAAACTAGAAAACCCTAGTTACATCATTTGCAACATTCAAAAACCCTAATCCATCATATGAAAACTAGAAAACCCTAATAACATCATTTGCAACATTCAAAAACCCTAATCCATCATATGAAATCAAGAAAACCCTAATAACATCATTTGCAACATTAAAATACCCTAATCCATCAAATGAAAACTAGAAAACCCGAATCCATCATATGAAAACTAGAAAACCCTAATAACATCATTTGCAACATTCACAAACCCTAATCCATCATATGAAAACTAGAAAACCCTAATCCATCATACGAAAACTAGAAAACCCTAATAACATCATTTGCAACAATCAAAAACCCTAATCCATCATATGAAAACTAGAAAACCCTAACCCATCATATGAAAACTAGAAAACCCTAATAACATCATTTGCAACATTCAGAAACCCTAATCCGTCATATGAAAACTAGAAAATCCTAATAACATCATTTGCAACATTCAAAAACCCTAATCCATCATATGAAAACTAGAAAACCCTAATAACATCATTTGTAACATTCAAAAACCATAATCCATCATATGAAAACAAGAAAACCCTAACAACATTATTTGCAACATTAAAATACCCTAATCCATCACATGAAAACTACAAAACCCGAATCCATCATATGAAAACAAGAAAACCCTAATAACAACATTTGCAACATTCAAAACCTAATCCATCATAAGAAAACTAGAAAACCCTAATCCATCATACAAAAACTAGAACACCCTAATAACATCATTTGCAACATTCAAAAACCCTAATTAATCATATGAAAACTAGAAAACCCTAATCCATCATATGAAAACTAGAAAACCCTAATCCATCATATGAAAACTAGAAAACCCTAATAACATCATTTGCAACATTCAAAAACCCTAATCCATCATATGAAAACTAGAAAACTCTAATCCATCATACGAAAACTAGAAAACCCTAATAACATCATTTGCAACATTCAAAAACCCTAATCCATCATATGTAAACTAGAAAACCCTAATCCATCATATGAAAACAAGAAAACCCTAATAACATCATTTGCAACATTAAAATACCCTAATCCATCAAATGAAAACTAGAAAACCCGAATCCATCGTATGAAAACAAGAAAACCCCTTTTAACAACATTTGCAACATTCAAAAACCTAATCCATCATACGAAAACTAGAAAACCCTAGTCCATCATACAAAAACTAGAAAACCCTAATAACATCATTTGCAACATTCAAAAACCCTAATTAATCATATGAAAACTAGAAAACCCTAATCCATCATATGAAAACTAGAAAACCATAATCCATCATCTGAAAACTAGAAAACCCTAATAACATCATTTGCAACATTCAAAAACCCTAATCCATCATATAAAAACTAGAAAACCCAAATAACATCATTTGCAACAGTCAAAAACCCTAATCCATCATATGAAAACTTGAAAACCCTAGTAAACATCATTTGCAACATTTAAAAACCCTAATCCATCATATGAAAACTAGAAAACCCTAATAACATCATTTGCAACATTCAAAAACCCTAATCCATCATATGAAAACTAGAAAATCCTAATAACATCATTTGCAACATTCAAAAACCCTAATCCATCATATGAAAACTAGAAAACCTTAATAACATCATTTGCAACATTCAAAAACCCTAATCCGTCATATGAAAACTAGAAAACCCTAATAACATCATTTGCAACAGTCAAAAACCCTAATCCATCATATGAAAACTAGAAAACCCTAGTAACATCATTTGCAACATTCAAAAACCCTAATCCATCATATGAAAACTAGAAAACCCTAATAACATCATTTGCATCATTCAAAAACCCTAATCTGTCATTTGAAAACTAGAAAACCCTCATAACATCATTTGCAACAGTCAAAAACCCTAATCCATCATATGAAAACTAGAAAACCCTAGTAACATCATTTGCAACATTCAAAAACCCTAATCCATCATATGAAAACTAGAAAACCCTAATAACATCATTTGGAACATTCAAAAACCCTAATCCATCATATGAAATCAAGAAAACCCTAATAACATCATTTGCAACATTAAAATACCCTAATCCATCAAATGAAAACTAGAAAACCCGAATCCATCATATGAAAACTAGAAAACCCTAATAACATCATTTGCAACATTCAAAAACCCTAATCCATCATATGAAAACTAGAAAACCCTAATCCATCATACGGAAACTAGAAAACCCTAATAACATCATTTGCAACATTCAAAAACCCTAATCCATCATATGAAAACTAGAAAACCCTAACCCATCATATTAAAACTAGAAAACCCTAATAACATCATTTGCAACATTCAGAAACCCTAATCCGTCATATGATAACTAGAAAATCCTAATAACATCATTTGCAACATTCAAAAACCCTAATCCATCATATGAAAACTAGAAAACCCTAATAACATCATTTGTAACATTCAAAAACCATAATCCATCATATGAAAACAAGAAAACCCTAAAAACATTATTTGCAACATTAAAATACCCTAATCCATCACATGAAAACTACAAAACCCGAATCCATCATATGAAAACAAGAAAACCCTAATAACAACATTTGCAACATTCAAAACCTAATCCATCATATGAAAACTAGAAAACCCTAATCAATCATACAAAAACTAGAACACCCTAATAACATCATTTGCAACATTCAAAAACCCTAATTAATCATATGAAAACTAGAAAACCCTAATCCATCATATGAAAACTAGAAAACCCTAATCCATCATATGAAAACTAGAAAACCCTAATAACATGATTTGCAACATTCAAAAACCCTAATCCATCATATGAAAACTAGAAAACCCTAATCCATCATACGAAAACTAGAAAACCCTAATAACATCATTTGCAACATTCAAAAACCCTAATCCATCATATGTAAACTAGAAAACCCTAATCCATCATATGAAAACAAGAAAACCCTAATAACATCATTTGCAACATTAAAATACCCTAATCCATGAAATGAAAACTAGAAAACCCGAATCCATCGTATGAAAACAAGAAAACCCCTTTTAACAACATTTGCAACATTCAAAAACCTAATCCATCATACGAAAACTAGAAAACCCTAATCCATCATACAAAAACTAGAAAACCCTAATAACATCATTTGCAACATTCAAAAACCCTAATTAATCATATGAAAACTAGAAAACCCTAATCCATCATATGAAAACTAGAAAACCATAATCCATCATCTGAAAACTAGAAAACCCTAATAACATCATTTGCAACATTCAAAAACCCTAATCCATCATATAAAAACTAGAAAACCCAAATAACATCATTTGCAACAGTCAAAAACCCTAATCCATCATATGAAAACTTGAAAACCCTAGTAACATCATTTGCAACATTTAAAAACCCTAATCCATCATATGAAAACTAGAAAACCCTAATAACATCATTTGCAACATTCAAAAACCCTAATCCGTCATATGAAAACTTGAAAATCCTAATAACATCATTTGCAACATTCAAAAACCCTAATCCATCATATGAAAACTAGAAAACCTTAATAACATCATTTGCAACATTCAAAAACCCTAATCCGTCATATGAAAACTAGAAAACCCTAATAACATCATTTGCAACAGTCAAAAACCCTAATCCATCATATGAAAACTAGAAAACCCTAGTAACATCATTTGCAACATTCAAAAACCCTAATCCATCATATGAAAACTAGAAAACCCTAATAACATCATTTGCATCATTCAAAAACCCTAATCTGTCATTTGAAAACTAGAAAACCCTCATAACATCATTTGCAACAGTCAAAAACCCTAATCCATCATATGAAAACTAGAAAACCCTAGTAACATCATTTGCAACATTCAAAAACCCTAATCCATCATATGAAAACTAGAAAACCCTAATAACATCATTTGCAACATTCAAAAACCCTAATCCATCATATGAAATCAAGAAAACCCTAATAACATCATTTGCAACATTAAAATACCCTAATCCATCAAATGAAAACTAGAAAACCCGAATCCATCATATGAAAACTAGAAAACCCTAATAACATCATTTGCAACATTCAAAAACCCTAATCCATCATATGAAAACTAGAAAACCCTAATCCATCATACGAAAACTAGAAAACCCTAATAACATCATTTGCAACATTCAAAAACCCTAATCCATCATATGTAAACTAGAAAACCCTAATCCATCATATGTAAACTAGAAAACCCTAATCCATCATATGAAAACAAGAAAACCCTAATAACATCATTTGCAACATTAAAATACCCTAATCCATCAAATGAAAACTAGAAAACCCGAATCCATCATATGAAAACTAGAAAACCCTAATAACATCATTTGCAACATTCAAAAACCCTAATCCATCATATGAAAACTAGAAAACCCTAATCCATCATACAAAAACTAGAAAACCCTAATAACATCATTTGCAACATTCAAAAACCCTAATTAATCATATGAAAACTAGAAAACCCTAATCCATCATATGAAAACTAGAAAACCCTAATCCATCATACAAAAACTAGAACACCCTAATAACATCATTTGCAACATTCAAAAACCCTAATTAATCATATGAAAACTAGAAAACCCTAATCCATCATATGAAAACTAGAAAACCCTAATCCATCATATGAAAACTAGAAAACCCTAATAACATGATTTGCAACATTCAAAAACCCTAATCCATCATATGAAAACTAGAAAACCCTAATCCATCATACGAAAACTAGAAAACCCTAATAACATCATTTGCAACATTCAAAAACCCTAATCCATCATATGTAAACTAGAAAACCCTAATCCATCATATGAAAACAAGAAAACCCTAATAACATCATTTGCAACATTAAAATACCCTAATCCATCAAATGAAAACTAGAAAACCCGAATCCATCGTATGAAAACAAGAAAACCCCTTTTAACAACATTTGCAACATTCAAAAACCTAATCCATCATACGAAAACTAGAAAACCCTAATCCATCATACAAAAACTAGAAAACCCTAATAACATCATTTGCAACATTCAAAAACCCTAATTAATCATATGAAAACTAGAAAACCCTAATCCATCATATGAAAACTAGAAAACCATAATCCATCATCTGAAAACTAGAAAACCCTAATAACATCATTTGCAACATTCAAAAACCCTAATCCATCATATAAAAACTAGAAAACCCAAATAACATCATTTGCAACAGTCAAAAACCCTAATCCATCATATGAAAACTTGAAAACCCTAGTAACATCATTTGCAACATTTAAAAACCCTAATCCATCATATGAAAACTAGAAAACCCTAATAACATCATTTGCAACATTCAAAAACCCTAATCCGTCATATGAAAACTAGAAAATCCTAATAACATCATTTGCAACATTCAAAAACCCTAATCCATCATATGAAAACTAGAAAACCTTAATAACATCATTTGCAACATTCAAAAACCCTAATCCGTCATATGAAAACTAGAAAACCCTAATAACATCATTTGCAACAGTCAAAAACCCTAATCCATCATATGAAAACTAGAAAACCCTAGTAACATCATTTGCAACATTCAAAAACCCTAATCCATCATATGAAAACTAGAAAACCCTAATAACATCATTTGCATCATTCAAAAACCCTAATCTGTCATTTGAAAACTAGAAAACCCTCATAACATCATTTGCAACAGTCAAAAACCCTAATCCATCATATGAAAACTAGAAAACCCTAGTAACATTATTTGCAACATTCAAAAACCCTAATCCATCATATGAAAACTAGAAAACCCTAATAACATCATTTGCAACATTCAAAAACCCTAATCCATCATATGAAATCAAGAAAACCCTAATAACATCATTTGCAACATTAAAATACCCTAATCCATCAAATGAAAACTAGAAAACCCGAATCCATCATATGAAAACTAGAAAACCCTAATAACATCATTTGCAACATTCAAAAACCCTAATCCATCATATGAAAACTAGAAAACCCTAATCCATCATACGAAAACTAGAAAACCCTAATAACATCATTTGCAACATTCAAAAACCCTAATCCATCATATGTAAACTAGAAAACCCTAATCCATCATATGAAAACAAGAAAACCCTAATAACATCATTTGCAACATTAAAATACCCTAATCCATCAAATGAAAACTAGAAAACCCGAATCCATCATATGAAAACTAGAAAACCCTAATAACATCATTTGCAACATTCAAAAACCCTAATCCATCATATGAAAACTAGAAAACCCTAATCCATCATACAAAAACTAGAAAACCCTAATAACATCATTTGCAACATTCAAAAACCCTAATTAATCATATGAAAACTAGAAAACCCTAATCCATCATATGAAAACTAGAAAACCATAATCCATCATCTGAAAACTAGAAAACCCTAATAACATCATTTGCAACATTCAAAAACCCTAATCCATCATATAAAAACTAGAAAACCCAAATAACATCATTTGCAACAGTCAAAAACCCTAATCCATCATATGAAAACTTGAAAACCCTAGTAACATCATTTGCAACATTTAAAAACCCTAATCCATCATATGAAAACTAGAAAACCCTAATAACATCATTTGCAACATTCAAAAACCCTAATCCGTCATATGAAAACTAGAAAATCCTAATAACATCATTTGCAACATTCAAAAACCCTAATCCATCATATGAAAACTAGAAAACCTTAATAACATCATTTGCAACATTCAAAAACCCTAATCCGTCATATGAAAACTAGAAAACCCTAATAACATCATTTGCAACAGTCAAAAACCCTAATCCATCATATGAAAACTAGAAAACCCTAGTAACATCATTTGCAACATTCAAAAACCCTAATCCATCATATGAAAACTAGAAAACCCTAATAACATCATTTGCATCATTCAAAAACCCTAATCTGTCATTTGAAAACTAGAAAACCCTCATAACATCATTTGCAATAGTCAAAAACCCTAATCCATCATATGAAAACTAGAAAACCCTAGTAACATCATTTGCAACATTCAAAAACCCTAATCCATCATATGAAAACTAGAAAACCCTAATATAATCATTTGCAACATTCAAAAACCCTAATCCATCATATGAAATCAAGAAAACCCTAATAACATCATTTGCAACATTAAAATACCCTAATCCATCAAATGAAAACTAGAAAACCCGAATCCATCATATGAAAACTAGAAAACCCTAATAACATCATTTGCAACATTCAAAAACCCTAATCCATCATATGAAAACTAGAAAACCCTAATCCATCATACGAAAACTAGAAAACCCTAATAACATCATTTGCAACATTCAAAAACCCTAATCCATCATATGAAAACTAGAAAACCCTAACCCATCATATGAAAACTAGAAAACCCTAATAACATCATTTGCAACATTCAGAAACCCTAATCCGTCATATGAAAACTAGAAAATCCTAATAACATCATTTGCAACATTCAAAAACCCTAATCCATCATATGAAAACTAGAAAACCGTAATAACATCATTTGTAACATTCAAAAACCATAATCCATCATATGAAAACAAGAAAACCCTAACAACATCATTTGCAACATTAAAATACCCTAATCTATCACATGAAAACTACAAAACCCGAATCCATCATATGAAAACAAGAAAACCCTAATAACAACATTTGCAACATTCAAAACCTAATCCATCATATGAAAACTAGAAAACCCTAATCCATCATACAAAAACTAGAACACCCTAATAACATCATTTGCAACATTCAAAAACCCTAATTAATCATATGAAAACTAGAAAACCCTAATCCATCATATGAAAACTAGAAAACCCTAATCCATCATATGAAAACTAGAAAACCCTAATAACATCATTTGCAACATTCAAAAACCCTAATCCATCATATGAAAACTAGAAAACCCTAATCCATCATACGAAAACTAGAAAACCCTAATAACATCATTTGCAACATTCAAAAACCCTAATCCATCATATGAAAACTAGAAAACCCTAATCCATCATATGAAAACTAGAAAACCCTAATAACATCATTTGCAACATTCAGAAACCCTAATCCGTCATATGAAAACTAGAAAATCCTAATAACATCATTTGCAACATTCAAAAACCCTAATCCATCATATGAAAACTAGAAAACCCAAATAACATCATTTGCAACAGTCAAAAACCCTAATCCATCATATGAAAACAAGAAAACCCTAGTAACATCATTTGCAACATTCAAAAACCCTAATCCATCATATGAAAACTAGAAAACCGTAATAACATCATTTGTAACATTCAAAAACCATAATCCATCATATGAAAACAAGAAAACCCTAACAACATCATTTGCAACATTAAAATACCCTAATCCATCACATGAAAACTACAAAACCCGAATCCATCGTATGAAAACAAGAAAACCCTAATAACAACATTTGCAACATTCAAAACCTAATCCATCATATGAAAACTAGAAAACCCTAATCCATCATACAAAAACTAGAACACCCTAATAACATCATTTGCAACATTCAAAAACCCTAATTAATCATATGAAAACTAGAAAACCCTAATCCATCATATGAAAACTAGAAAACCCTAATCCATCATATGAAAACTAGAAAACCCTAATAACATCATTTGCAACATTCAAAAACCCTAATCCATCATATGAAAACTAGAAAACCCTAATCCATCATACGAAAACTAGAAAACCCTAATAACATCATTTGCAACATTCAAAAACCCTAATCCATCATATGAAAACTAGAAAACCCTAATCCATCATATGAAAACTAGAAAACCCTAATAACATCATTTGCAACATTCAGAAACCCTAATCCGTCATATGAAAACTAGAAAATCCTAATAACATCATTTGCAACATTCAAAAACCCTAATCCATCATATGAAAACTAGAAAACCCAAATAACATCATTTGCAACAGTCAAAAACCCTAATCCATCATATGAAAACTAGAAAACCCTAGTAACATCATTTGCAACATTCAAAAACCCTAATTCATCATATGAAAACTAGAAAACCCTAATCCATCATATGAAAACTAGAAAACCCTAATAACATCATTTGCAACATTCAAAAACCCTAATCCATCATATGAAAACTAGAAAACCTAATCCATCATACGAAAACTAGAAAACCCTAATAACATCATTTGCAACATTCAAAAACCCTAATCCATCATATGAAAACTAGAAAACCCTAATCTATCATATGAAAACTAGAAAACCATAATAACATCATTTGCAACATTCAGAAACCCTAATCCGTCATATGAAAACTAGAAAATCCTAATAACATCATTTGCAACATTCAAAAACCCTAATCCATCATATGAAAACTAGAAAACCCTAATAAAATCATTTGTAACAATCAAAAACCCTAATCCATCATATGAAAACAAGAAAACACTAATAACATCATTTGCAACATTAAAATACCCTAATCCATCAAATGAAAACTAGAAAACCCGAATCCATCATATGAAAACAAGAAAACCCCTTTTAACAACATTTGCAACATTCAAAAACCTAATCCATCATACGAAAACTAGAAAACCCTAATCCATCATACAAAAACTAGAAAACACTAATAACATCATTTGCAACATTCAAAAACCCTAATTAATCATATGAAAACTAGAAAACCCTAATCCATCATATGAAAACTAGAAAACCATAATCCATCATCTGAAAACTAGAAAACCCTAATAACATCATTTGCAACATTCAAAAACCCTAATCCATCATATAAAAACTAGAAAACCCAAATAACATCGTTTGCAACAGTCAAAAACCCTAATCCATCATATGAAAACTAGAAAACCCTAGTAACATCATTTGCAACATTCAAAAACCCTAATCCATCATATGAAAACTAGAAAACCCTAATAACATCATTTGCAACATTCAAAAACCCTAATCCGTCATATGAAAACTAGAAAATCCTAATAACATCATTTGCAACATTCAAAAACCCTAATCCATCATATGAAAACTAGAAAACCCTAATAACATCATTTGCATCATTCAAAAACCCTAATCTGTCATTTGAAAACTAGAAAACCCTCATAACATCATTTGCAACAGTCAAAAACCCTAATCCATCATATGAAAAGTAGAAAACCCTAGTAACATCATTTGCAACATTCAAAAACCCTAATCCATCATATGAAAACTAGAAAACCCTAATAACATCATTTGCAACATTCAAAAACCCTAATCCATCATATGAAATCAAGAAAACCCTAATAACATCATTTGCAACATTAAAATACCCTAATCCATCAAATGAAAACTAGAAAACCCGAATCCATCATATGAAAACTAGAAAACCCTAATAACATCATTTGCAACATTCAAAAACCCTAATCCATCATATGAAAACTTGAAAACCCTAATCCATCATACGAAAACTAGAAAACCCAAATAACATCATTTGCAACATTCAAAAACCCTAATCCATCATATGAAAACTAGAAAACCCTAACCCATCATATGAAAACTAGAAAACCCTAATAACATCATTTGCAACATTCAGAAACCCTAATCCGTCATATGAAAACTAGAAAATCCTAATAACATCATTTGCAACATTCAAAAACCCTAATCCATCATATGAAAACTAGAAAACCGTAATAACATCATTTGTAACATTCAAAAACCATAATCCATCATATGAAAACAAGAAAACCCTAACAACATTATTTGCAACATTAAAATACCCTAATCCATCACATGAAAACTACAAAACCCGAATCCATCATATGAAAACAAGAAAACCCTAATAACAACATTTGCAACATTCAAAACCTAATCCATCATATGAAAACTAGAAAACCCTAATCCATCATACAAAAACTAGAACACCCTAATAACATCATTTGCAACATTCAAAAACCCTAATTAATCATATGAAAACTAGAAAACCCTAATCCATCATATGAAAACTAGAAAACCCTAATCCATCATATGAAAACTAGAAAACCCTAATAACATCATTTGCAACATTCAAAAACCCTAATCCATCATATGAAAACTAGAAAACCCTAATCCATCATACGAAAACTAGAAAACCCTAATAACATCATTTGCAACATTCAAAAACCCTAATCCATCATATGAAAACTAGAAAACCCTAATCCATCATATGAAAACTAGAAAACCCTAATAACATCATTTGCAACATTCAGAAACCCTAATCCGTCATATGAAAACTAGAAAATCCTAATAACATCATTTGCAACATTCAAAAACCCTAATCCATCATATGAAAACTAGAAAACCCAAATAACATCATTTGCAACAGTCAAAAACCATAATCCATCATATGAAAACTAGAAAACCCTAGTAACATCATTTGCAACATTCAAAAACCCTAATCCATCATATGAAAACTAGAAAACCGTAATAACATCATTTGTAACATTCAAAAACCATAATCCATCATATGAAAACAAGAAAACCCTAACAACATCATTTGCAACATTAAAATACCCTAATCCATCACATGAAAACTACAAAACCCGAATCCATCGTATGAAAACAAGAAAACCCTAATAACAACATTTGCAACATTCAAAACCTAATCCATCATATGAAAACTAGAAAACCCTAATGCATCATACAAAAACTAGAACACCCTAATAACATCATTTGTAACATTCAAAAACCCTAATTAATCATATGAAAACTAGAAAACCCTAAACCATCATATGAAAACTAGAAAACCCTAATCCATCATATGAACACTAGAAAACCCTAATAACATCATTTGCAACATTCAAAAACCCTAATCTATCATATGAAAACTAGAAAACCCTAATCCATCATATGAAAACTAGAAAACCCTAATAACATCATTTGCAACATTCAAAAACCCTAATCCATCATATGAAAACTAGAAAACCCTAATAACATCATTTGCAACAGTCAAAAACCCTAATCCATCATATGAAAACTAGAAAACCCTAGTAACATCATTTGCAACATTCAAAAACCCTAATCCATCATATGAAAACTAGAAAACCCTAATAACATCATTTGCATCATTCAAAAACCCTAATCTGTCATTTGAAAACTAGAAAACCCTCATAACATCATTTGCAACAGTCAAAAACCCTAATCCATCATATGAAAACTAGAAAACCCTAGTAACATCATTTGCAACATTCAAAAACCCTAATCCATCATATGAAAACTAGAAAACCCTAATAACATCATTTGCAACATTCAAAAACCCTAATCCATCATATGAAATCAAGAAAACCCTAATAACATCATTTGCAACATTAAAATACCCTAATCCATCAAATGAAAACTAGAAAACCCGAATCCATCATATGAAAACTAGAAAACCCTAATAACATCATTTGCAACATTCAAAAACCCTAATCCATCATATGAAAACTAGAAAACCCTAATCCATCATACGAAAACTAGAAAACCCTAATAACATCATTTGCAACATTCAGAAACCCTAATCCGTCATATGAAAACTAGAAAATCCTAATAACATCATTTGCAACATTCAAAAACCCTAATCCATCATATGAAAACTAGAAAACCGTAATAACATCATTTGTAACATTCAAAAACCATAATCCATCATATGAAAACAAGAAAACCCTAACAACATCATTTGCAACATTAAAATACCCTAATCTATCACATGAAAACTACAAAACCCGAATCCATCATATGAAAACAAGAAAACCCTAATAACAACATTTGCAACATTCAAAACCTAATCCATCATATGAAAACTAGAAAACCCTAATCCATCATACAAAAACTAGAACACCCTAATAACATCATTTGCAACATTCAAAAACCCTAATTAATCATATGAAAACTAGAAAACCCTAATCCATCATATGAAAACTAGAAAACCCTAATCCATCATATGAAAACTAGAAAACCCTAATAACATCATTTGCAACATTCAAAAACCCTAATCCATCATATGAAAACTAGAAAACCCTAATCCATCATACGAAAACTAGAAAACCCTAATAACATCATTTGCAACATTCAAAAACCCTAATCCATCATATGAAAACTAGAAAACCCTAATCCATCATATGAAAACTAGAAAACCCTAATAACATCATTTGCAACATTCAGAAACCCTAATCCGTCATATGAAAACTAGAAAATCCTAATAACATCATTTGCAACATTCAAAAACCCTAATCCATCATATGAAAACTAGAAAACCCAAATAACATCATTTGCAACAGTCAAAAACCCTAATCCATCATATGAAAACAAGAAAACCCTGGTAACATCATTTGCAACATTCAAAAACCCTAATCCATCATATGAAAACTAGAAAACCGTAATAACATCATTTGTAACATTCAAAAACCATAATCCATCATATGAAAACAAGAAAACCCTAACAACATCATTTGCAACATTAAAATACCCTAATCCATCACATGAAAACTACAAAACCCGAATCCATCGTATGAAAACAAGAAAACCCTAATAACAACATTTGCAACATTCAAAACCTAATCCATCATATGAAAACTAGAAAACCCTAATCCATCATACAAAAACTAGAACACCCTAATAACATCATTTGCAACATTCAAAAACCCTAATTAATCATATGAAAACTAGAAAACCCTAATCCATCATATGAAAACTAGAAAACCCTAATCCATCATATGAAAACTAGAAAACCCTAATAACATCATTTGCAACATTCAAAAACCCTAATCCATCATATGAAAACTAGAAAACCCTAATCCATCATACGAAAACTAGAAAACCCTAATAACATCATTTGCAACATTCAAAAACCCTAATCCATCATATGAAAACTAGAAAACCCTAATCCATCATATGAAAACTAGAAAACCCTAATAACATCATTTGCAACATTCAGAAACCCTAATCCATCATATGAAAACTAGAAAATCCTAATAACATCATTTGCAACATTCAAAAACCCTAATCCATCATATGAAAACTAGAAAACCCAAATAACATCATTTGCAACAGTCAAAAACCCTAATCCATCATATGAAAACTAGAAAACCCTAGTAACATCATTTGCAACATTCAAAAACCCTAATTCATCATATGAAAACTAGAAAACCCTAATCCATCATATGAAAACTAGAAAACCCTAATAACATCATTTGCAACATTCAAAAACCCTAATCCATCATATGAAAACTAGAAAACCTAATCCATCAGACGAAAACTAGAAAACCCTAATAACATCATTTGCAACATTCAAAAACCCTAATCCATCATATGAAAACTAGAAAACCCTAATCTATCATATGAAAACTAGAAAACCATAATAACATCATTTGCAACATTCAGAAACCCTAATCCGTCATATGAAAACTAGAAAATCCTAATAACATCATTTGCAACATTCAAAAACCCTAATCCATCATATGAAAACTAGAAAACCCTAATAAAATCATTTGTAACAATCAAAAACCCTAATCCATCATATGAAAACAAGAAAACACTAATAACATCATTTGCAACATTAAAATACCCTAATCCATCAAATGAAAACTAGAAAACCCGAATCCATCATATGAAAACAAGAAAACCCCTTTTAACAACATTTGCAACATTCAAAAACCTAATCCATCATACGAAAACTAGAAAACCCTAATCCATCATACAAAAACTAGAAAACACTAATAACATCATTTGCAACATTCAAAAACCCTAATTAATCATATGAAAACTAGAAAACCCTAATCCATCATATGAAAACTAGAAAACCATAATCCATCATCTGAAAACTAGAAAACCCTAATAACATCATTTGCAACATTCAAAAACCCTAATCCATCATATAAAAACTAGAAAACCCAAATAACATCGTTTGCAACAGTCAAAAACCCTAATCCATCATATGAAAACTAGAAAATCCTAATAACATCATTTGCAACATTCAAAAACCCTAATCCATCATATGAAAACTAGAAAACCCTAATAAAATCATTTGTAACAATCAAAAACCCTAATCCATCATATGAAAACAAGAAAACACTAATAACATCATTTGCAACATTAAAATACCCTAATCCATCAAATGAAAACTAGAAAACCCGAATCCATCATATGAAAACAAGAAAACCCCTTTTAACAACATTTGCAACATTCAAAAACCTAATCCATCATACGAAAACTAGAAAACCCTAATCCATCATACAAAAACTAGAAAACACTAATAACATCATTTGCAACATTCAAAAACCCTAATTAATCATATGAAAACTAGAAAACCCTAATCCATCATATGAAAACTAGAAAACCATAATCCATCATCTGAAAACTAGAAAACCCTAATAACATCATTTGCAACATTCAAAAACCCTAATCCATCATATAAAAACTAGAAAACCCAAATAACATCGTTTGCAACAGTCAAAAATCCTAATCCATCATATGAAAACTAGAAAACCCTAGTAACATCATTTGCAACATTCAAAAACCCTAATCCATCATATGAAAACTAGAAAACCCTAATAACATCATTTGCAACATTCAAAAACCCTAATCCGTCATATGAAAACTAGAAAATCCTAATAACATCATTTGCAACATTCAAAAACCCTAATCCATCATATGAAAACTAGAAAACCCTAATAACATCATTTGCATCATTCAAAAACTCTAATCTGTCATTTGAAAACTAGAAAACCCTCATAACATCATTTGCAACAGTCAAAAACCCTAATCCATCATATGAAAACTAGAAAACCCTAGTAACATCATTTGCAACATTCAAAAACCCTAATCCATCATATGAAAACTAGAAAACCCTAATAACATCATTTGCAACATTCAAAAACCCTAATCCATCATATGAAATCAAGAAAACCCTAATAACATCATTTGCAACATTAAAATACCCTAATCCATCAAATGAAAACTAGAAAACCCGAATCCATCATATGAAAACTAGAAAACCCTAATAACATCATTTGCAACATTCAAAAACCCTAATCCATCATATGAAAACTTGAAAACCCTAATCCATCATACGAAAACTAGAAAACCCAAATAACATCATTTGCAACATTCAAAAACCCTAATCCATCATATGAAAACTAGAAAACCCTAACCCATCATATGAAAACTAGAAAACCCTAATAACATCATTTGCAACATTCAGAAACCCTAATCCGTCATATGAAAACTAGAAAATCCTAATAACATCATTTGCAACATTCAAAAACCCTAATCCATCATATGAAAACTAGAAAACCGTAATAACATCATTTGTAACATTCAAAAACCATAATCCATCATATGAAAACAAGAAAACCCTAACAACATTATTTGCAACATTAAAATACCCTAATCCATCACATGAAAACTACAAAACCCGAATCCATCATATGAAAACAAGAAAACCCTAATAACAACATTTGCAACATTCAAAACCTAATCCATCATATGAAAACTAGAAAACCCTAATCCATCATACAAAAACTAGAACACCCTAATAACATCATTTGCAACATTCAAAAACCCTAATTAATCATATGAAAACTAGAAAACCCTAATCCATCATATGAAAACTAGAAAACCCTAATCCATCATATGAAAACTAGAAAACCCTAATAACATCATTTGCAACATTCAAAAACCCTAATCCATCATATGAAAACTAGAAAACCCTAATCCATCATACGAAAACTAGAAAACCCTAATAACATCATTTGCAACATTCAAAAACCCTAATCCATCATATGAAAACTAGAAAACCCTAATCCATCATATGAAAACTAGAAAACCCTAATAACATCATTTGCAACATTCAGAAACCCTAATCCGTCATATGAAAACTAGAAAATCCTAATAACATCATTTGCAACATTCAAAAACCCTAATCCATCATATGAAAACTAGAAAACCCAAATAACATCATTTGCAACAGTCAAAAACCCTAATCCATCATATGAAAACTAGAAAACCCTAGTAACATCATTTGCAACATTCAAAAACCCTAATTCATCATATGAAAACTAGAAAACCCTAATCCATCATATGAAAACTAGAAAACCCTAATAACATCATTTGCAACATTCAAAAACCCTAATCCATCATATGAAAACTAGAAAACCTAATCCATCATACGAAAACTAGAAAACCCTAATAACATCATTTGCAACATTCAAAAACCCTAATCCATCATATGAAAACTAGAAAACCCTAATCTATCATATGAAAACTAGAAAACCATAATAACATCATTTGCAACATTCAGAAACCCTAATCCGTCATATGAAAACTAGAAAATCCTAATAACATCATTTGCAACATTCAAAAACCCTAATCCATCATATGAAAACTAGAAAACCCTAATAAAATCATTTGTAACAATCAAAAACCCTAATCCATCATATGAAAACAAGAAAACACTAATAACATCATTTGCAACATTAAAATACCCTAATCCATCAAATGAAAACTAGAAAACCCGAATCCATCATATGAAAACAAGAAAACCCCTTTTAACAACATTTGCAACATTCAAAAACCTAATCCATCATACGAAAACTAGAAAACCCTAATCCATCATACAAAAACTAGAAAACACTAATAACATCACTTGCAACATTCAAAAACCCTAATTAATCATATGAAAACTAGAAAACCCTAATCCATCATATGAAAACTAGAAAACCATAATCCATCATCTGAAAACTAGAAAACCCTAATAACATCATTTGCAACATTCAAAAACCCTAATCCATCATATAAAAACTAGAAAACCCAAATAACATCGTTTGCAACAGTCAAAAATCCTAATCCATCATATGAAAACTAGAAAACCCTAGTAACATCATTTGCAACATTCAAAAACCCTAATCCATCATATGAAAACTAGAAAACCCTAATAACATCATTTGCAACATTCAAAAACCCTAATCCGTCATATGAAAACTAGAAAATCCTAATAACATCATTTGCAACATTCAAAAACCCTAATCCATCATATGAAAACTAGAAAACCCTAATAACATCATTTGCATCATTCAAAAACCCTAATCTGTCATTTGAAAACTAGAAAACCCTCATAACATCATTTGCAACAGTCAAAAACCCTAATCCATCATATGAAAACTAGAAAACCCTAGTAACATCATTTGCAACATTCAAAAACCCTAATCCATCATATGAAAACTAGAAAACCCTAATAACATCATTTGCAACATTCAAAAACCCTAATCCATCATATGAAATCAAGAAAACCCTAATAACATCATTTGCAACATTAAAATACCCTAATCCATCAAATGAAAACTAGAAAACCCGAATCCATCATATGAAAACTAGAAAACCCTAATAACATCATTTGCAACATTCAAAAACCCTAATCCATCATATGAAAACTTGAAAACCCTAATCCATCATACGAAAACTAGAAAACCCAAATAACATCATTTGCAACATTCAAAAACCCTAATCCATCATATGAAAACTAGAAAACCCTAACCCATCATATGAAAACTAGAAAACCCTAATAACATCATTTGCAACATTCAGAAACCCTAATCCGTCATATGAAAACTAGAAAATCCTAATAACATCATTTGCAACATTCAAAAACCCTAATCCATCATATGAAAACTAGAAAACCGTAATAACATCATTTGTAACATTCAAAAACCATAATCCATCATATGAAAACAAGAAAACCCTAACAACATTATTTGCAACATTAAAATACCCTAATCCATCACATGAAAACTACAAAACCCGAATCCATCATATGAAAACAAGAAAACCCTAATAACAACATTTGCAACATTCAAAACCTAATCCATCATATGAAAACTAGAAAACCCTAATCCATCATACAAAAACTAGAACACCCTAATAACATCATTTGCTACATTCAAAAACCCTAATTAATCATATGAAAACTAGAAAACCCTAATCCATCATATGAAAACTAGAAAACCCTAATCCATCATATGAAAACTAGAAAACCCTAATAACATCATTTGCAACATTCAAAAACCCTAATCCATCATATGAAAACTAGAAAACCCTAATCCATCATATGAAAACTAGAAAACCCTAATAACATCATTTGCAACATTCAGAAACCCTAATCCGTCATATGAAAACTAGAAAATCCTAATAACATCATTTGCAACATTCAAAAACCCTAATCCATCATATGAAAACTAGAAAACCCAAATAACATCATTTGCAACAGTCAAAAACCATAATCCATCATATGAAAACTAGAAAACCCTAGTAACATCATTTGCAACATTCAAAAACCCTAATCCATCATATGAAAACTAGAAAACCGTAATAACATCATTTGTAACATTCAAAAACCATAATCCATCATATGAAAACAAGAAAACCCTAACAACATCATTTGCAACATTAAAATACCCTAATCCATCACATGAAAACTACAAAACCCGAATCCATCGTATGAAAACAAGAAAACCCTAATAACAACATTTGCAACATTCAAAACCTAATCCATCATATGAAAACTAGAAAACCCTAATGCATCATACAAAAACTAGAACACCCTAATAACATCATTTGTAACATTCAAAAACCCTAATTAATCATATGAAAACTAGAAAACCCTAAACCATCATATGAAAACTAGAAAACCCTAATCCATCATATGAAAACTAGAAAACCCTAATAACATCATTTGCAACATTCAAAAACCCTAATCCATCATATGAAAACTAGAAAACCCTAGTAACATCATTTGCAACATTCAAAAACCCTAATCCATCATATGAAAACTAGAAAACCCTAATAACATCATTTGCAACATTCAAAAACCCTAATCCATCATATGAAAACAAGAAAACCCTAATAGCATCATTTGCAACATTAAGATACCCTAATCCATCAAATGAAAACTAGAAAACCTGAATCCATCATATGCAAACTAAAAAACCCGAATCCATCATATGAAAACTAGAAAACCCTAATAACATCATTTGCAACATTTAAAAACCCTAATCCATCATATGAAAACTAGAAAACCCTAATCCATAGTATGCAAACTAGAAAACCCTAATAACATCATTTGCAACATTCAAAAACCCTAATCCGTCATATGAAAACTAGAAAACCCTAACCCATCATATGAAAACTAGAAAACCCTAATAACATCATTTGCAACATTCAGAAACCCTAATCCGTCATATGAAAACTAGAAAATCCTAATAACATCATTTGCAACATTCAAAAACCCTAATCCATCATATGAAAACTAGAAAACCGTAATAACATCATTTGTAACATTCAAAAACCATAATCCATCATATGAAAACAAGAAAACCCTAACAACATCATTTGCAACATTAAAATACCCTAATCCATCACATGAAAACTACAAAACCCGAATCCATCATATGAAAACAAGAAAACCCTAATAACAACATTTGCAACATTCAAAACCTAATCCATCATATGAAAACTAGAAAACCCTAATCCATCATACAAAAACTAGAACACCCTAATAACATCATTTGCAACATTCAAAAACCCTAATTAATCATATGAAAACTAGAAAACCCTAATCCATCATATGAAAACTAGAAAACCCTAATCCATCATATGAAAACTAGAAAACCCTAATAACATCATTTGCAACATTCAAAAACCCTAATCCATCATATGAAAACTAGAAAACCCTAATCCATCATACGAAAACTAGAAAACCCTAATAACATCATTTGCAACATTCAAAAACCCTAATCCATCATATGAAAACTAGAAAACCCTAATCCATCATATGAAAATTAGAAAACCCTAATAACATCATTTGCAACATTCAGAAACCCTAATCTGTCATATGAAAACTAGAAAATCCTAATAACATCATTTGCAACATTCAAAAACCCTAATCCATCATATGAAAACTAGAAAACCCAAATAACATCATTTGCAACAGTCAAAAACCATAATCCATCATATGAAAACTAGAAAACCCTAGTAACATCATTTGCAACATTCAAAAACCCTAATCCATCATATGAAAACTAGAAAACCGTAATAACATCATTTGTAACATTCAAAAACCATAATCCATCATATGAAAACAAGAAAACCCTAACAACATCATTTGCAACATTAAAATACCCTAATCCATCACATGAAAACTACAAAACCCGAATCCATCGTATGAAAACAAGAAAACCCTAATAACAACATTTGCAACATTCAAAACCTAATCCATCATATGAAAACTAGAAAACCCTAATGCATCATACAAAAACTAGAACACCCTAATAACATCATTTGTAACATTCAAAAACCCTAATTAATCATATGAAAACTAGAAAACCCTAAACCATCATATGAAAACTAGAAAACCCTAATCCATCATATGAAAACTAGAAAACCCTAATAACAACATTTGCAACATTCAAAAACCCTAATCCATCATATGAAAACTAGAAAACCCTAATCCATCATATGAAAGCTAGAAAACCCTAGTAACATCATTTGCAACATTCAAAAACCCTAATCCATCATATGAAAACTAGAAAACCCTAATCCATCATATGAAAACTAGAAAACCCTAATAACATCATTTGCAACATTCAAAAACCCTAATCCATCATATGAAAACTAGAAAACCCTAATCCATCATATGAAAACTAGAAAACCCTAATAACATCATTTGCAACATTCAAAAACCCTAATCCATCATATGAAAACTAGAAAACCCTAATCTATCATATGAAAACTAGAAAACCCTAATAACATCATTTGCAACATTCAGAAACCCTAATCCGTCATATGAAAACTAGAAAATCCTAATAACATCATTTGCAACATTCAAAAACCCTAATCCATCATATGAAATCTAGAAAACCCTAATAAAATCATTTGTAACATTCAAAAACCCTAATCCATCATATGAAAACAAGAAAACCCTAATAACATCATTTGCAACATTAAAATACCCTAATCCATCAAATGAAAACTAGAAAACCCGAATCCATCATATGAAAACAAGAAAACCCCTTTTAACAACATTTGCAACATTCAAAAACCTACTCCATCATACGAAAACTAGAAAACCCTAATCCATCATACAAAAAGTAGAAAACACTAATAACATCATTTGCAACATTCAAAAACCCTAATTAATCATATGAAAACTAGAAAACCCTAATCCATCATATGAAAACTAGAAAACCATAATCCATCATCTGAAAACCAGAAAACCCTAATAACATCATTTGCAACATTCAAAAACCCTAATCCATCATATAAAAACTAGAAAACCCAAATAACATCATTTGCAACAGTCAAAAACCCTAATCCATCATATGAAAACTAGAAAACCCTAGTAACATCATTTGCAACATTCAAAAACCCTAATCCATCATATGAAAACTAGAAAACCCTAATAACATCATTTGCAACATTCAAAAACCCTAATCCGTCATATGAAAACTAGAAAATCCTAATAACATCATTTGCAACATTCAAAAACCCTAATCCATCATATGAAAACTAGAAAACCTTAATAACATCATTTGCAACATTCAAAAACCCTAATCCGTCATATGAAAACTAAAAAACCCTAATAACATCATTTCCAACAGTCAAAAACCCTAATCCATCATATGAAAACTAGAAAACCCTAGTAACATCATTTGCAACATTCAAAAACCCTAATCCATCATATGAAAACTAGAAAACCCTAATAACATCATTTGCAACATTCAAAAACCCTAATCCATCATATGAAAACAAGAAAACCCTAATAACATCATTTGCAACATTAAAATACCCAATCCATCAAATGAAAACTAGAAAACCCGAATCCATCATATGAAAACTAGAAAACCCTAATAACATCATTTGTAACATTCAAAAACCCTAATCCATCATATGAAAACTAGAAAACCCTAATCCATCATACGAAAACTAGAAAACCCTAATAACATCATTTGCAACATTCAAAAACCCTAATCCATCATATGAAAACTAGAAAACCCAAATCCATCATATGAAAACTAGAAAACCCTAGTAACATCATTTGCAACATTCAGAAACCCTAATCCGTCATTTGAAAACTAGAAAATCCTAATAACATCATTTGCAACATTCAAAAACCCTAATCCATCATATGAAAACTAGAAAATCCTAATAACATCATTTGTAACATTCAAAAACCCTAATCCATCATATGAAAACAAGAAAACCCTAACAACATCATTTGCAATATTAAAATACCCTAATCCATCAAATGAAAACTAGAAAACCCGAATCCATCATATGAAAACAAGAAAACCCTAATAACAACATTTGCAACATTCAAAAAACTAATCCATCATATGAAAACTAGAAAACCCTAATCCATCATACAAAAACTAGAAAACCCTAATAACATCATTTGCAACATTCAAAAACCCTAATTAATCATATGGAAACTAGAAAACCCTAATCCATCATATGAAAACTAGAAAACCATAATCCATCATCTGAAAACTAGAAAACCATAATAACATCATTTGCTACATTCAAAAACCCTAATCCATCATATGAAAACTAGAAAACCCAAATAACATCATTTGCAACAGTCAAAAACCCTAAACCATCATATGAAAACTAGAAAACCCTAGTAACATCATTTGCAACATTCAAAACCCTAATCCATCATATGAAAACTAAAAAACCCTAATAACATCATTTGCAACATTCAAAAACCCTAATCCATCATCTGAAAACAATAAAACGCTAATAATATCATTTGCAACATTAAAATACCCTAATCCATCAAATGAAAACTAGAAAACCCGAATCCATCATATGAAAACTAGAAAACCCTAATAACATCATTTGCAACATTCAAAAATCCTAATCCATCATATGAAAACTAGAAAACCCTAATCTATCATACGAAAACTAGAAAACCCTAATAACATCATTTGCAACATTCAAAAACCCTAATCCATCATATGAAAACTAGAAAACCCTAATCCATCATATGAAAAGTTGAAAACCCTAATAACATCATTTGCAACATTCAAAAACCCTAATCCATCATATGAAAACTTGAAAACCCTAATAACATCATTTGGAACATTCAAAAACACTAATCCATCATATGAAAACTAGAAAACCCTAATAACATCATTTGCAACATTCAAAGACCCTAATCCATCATATGAAAACTAGAAAACCCTAGTAACATCATTTGCAACATTCAAAAACCCTAATCCATTATATGAAAACTAGAAAACCCTAATAACATCATTTGCAACATTCAAAAACCCTAATCCATCGTATAAAAACTAGAAAACCCTAATAACATCATTTGTAACATTCAAAAACCCTAATCCATCATATGAAAACAAGAAAACCCTAATAAGATCATTTGCAACATTAAAATACCCTAATCCATCAAATGAAAACTAGAAAACCCGAATCCATCATATGAAAACAAGAAAACCCTAATAACAACATTTGCAACATTCAAAAACCTAATCCATTATATGAAAACTAGAAAACCCTAATCCATCATACAAAAATCTTCATCATATTATCACTCATGGACCTTGGACATTTAAGGGTGTCCCGATTGTCATCCAAAAATGGCGTCCCGGACTCGGTATTCATAAGAACAACCACGACAAGCTTCCTCTCTGGATTAAAATCCATGATATTCCCTATGAGGCTTGGAGTGATGATGGTCTTAGCCATATTGCCTCAAAAATCGGTAAGCCTCTTGCTATGGACTCCTATACAGCTAATATGTGCAAGTATGCGGCTGGAAAGTCTGTTTATGCACGTATCATTCTTGAGATCCCCACAAAATCCTCTTGGGTGGATAAAGTGATTATACGAATTCCTGATCCGGATACTCTAGAATTTTCAACCCATACACTTTGTATTGAGTATGAATGGAAACCCCCTATGTGCTCTCATTGTATGGTTTATGGTCATGAAACGAACAACTGTATGCATGGCATCTCTAAGATTAATGAAGCTAAGACCAAAGATAAAATGCCTATTCATCATGTTATAGTAGATTCTCCTATACAACTTGATGATGGTTTTACGCTGGTTACTAAAAAGAAAAATATATCGAAAAAAGGCCAAAATAATGAAAATACCTCTAATGATATTCAACAAAGTAATTCTAAGATTAATACCCAAAGGGTTAGGATGGCTAAAGAATCTTCAAAAAACAAAGTTTACAATAAAAATTATAATAGTAATAATAAGTCTCGATCCCAGTTTCGCCCTGCCCCTTTAAAGAACCGCCCTCCCATTCTACCTCAATCTACTATTCCCTCCCAGAAGGACTCTAGAGGTGTAGTAGGTTTCTATAGCCTTATCATTCGTCTTTCTTCATACCAGCCCATAAATCAGTCTGCTTCCTCCACCCCTTTATTCAACGCCTGCTCCATTCTAGAGGTTTGTTCCTCTGACGTCACGGATATTCCCTCTACTTCTGTCCCCCTGCCCCATTCTGGTACTCCTTCCCATTCTAGTCCTGATGATTTTGATCCTGATGATGATGACCTAATCGTTGAGGATAATAGTCTTGAGGTTGATTCTGATGTTGGTGAAACTGCCCAGTTCATTATTAATGAATCTGGATCCTATAATGATCACCCTATGATAGCTCCGGTGTCCGAGCAGATGGACTCCACCACCCTCCAAGTTTCCATATGACGCACATCGGTGCTTGGAATACGCGCAGTCTATGTAAGCCTTCTCATCAGAAAGCCTTGAGAGATCTTATCCGCGATCAAAATCTGCATATTTGTGCTTCTCTTGAGACTCGTGCTTCCTTCCCTAACCTCCCTCTTATCTGTAGTCGTACTTTTGGCTCCTGGTCTTGGTCGTCCAACGGTCTTTTTTCCCCTAGAGGGACTAGAATTGTTGTTGCTTGGGATCCGCTTGCCATTGATATGATACTTATCGACTTAAATGATCAGGTTATGCATTTCAAAGTTAATATTCGTGATTCTAATAAATCTTTTTTCTGCTCTTTCGTCTATGCTCATAATGATCACATGATGCGTCGCTCTCTCTGGCATTCTCTTGCGGTCCATAAGAATATGGTTAGAGATACCCCTTGGATTCTTTTGGGTGATTTCAATGCTGCTCTTGATATTAAAGATAGCACCTCCGGGTCGTCGGGGCTTTCTCGTGCCATGGAGGACTTCAGGGACTGTGTCAATCTGATGGAAATAGAGGATCTTAACTATAAAGGTCTCTTCTACACATGGACCAAATCTCCTAATGGTTCGGGGGGAATCCTCAAGAAGATCGATCGTGTCATGGGAAATACTCATTTCGTTGCTTCCTTCCCTTCCTCTACTGTTAATTTTCTCCCTTACCGTTCGTCCGATCATACTCCTGCTGTGCTTTCTATCCCCCATCGTGCCCCATTTCCAACCTAAACCTTTCAAGTTCCCTAATTTCCTGACTTATAAGAACGATTTCAAGCAGATTGTTGCCTCTTCTTGGAACCCCAATATCACTGGATATCGGATGTATAAGGTTTTCAAAAACCTTAAAAATCTGAAAGTGCCTATACGTAAAATGCTTCGCAACCAGGGAAACCTCTTTTATAAGGTTATCTCTCTTCGTAATGAGCTTGATAGAGTTCAGATTGCTTTGGATCGGGATCCTTTCAATAAGGAGCTTCGTGAAGAACAATGCAGGTACCTCGTCGCTTATAGCGAGGCTAGCCTGGATGAAGAGAGGTTCCTAAAACAAAAGGCTAAGGTTAACTGGCTGCGTGAGGGTGACAAAAATTCGGCTTTTTTCCACAAAGCGGTTAAAAGCCGTAAATCTCGCAATCGTATTAATTCTATCCAGGATGCTCAAGGTAACTAGATCTCGGGAAATGATCTTCCTAATCTGTTTGTTTCTCACTTTCAAGCCTTTTTGGGTTCTGTCCAGCCTTCCACTGCTATTCGTGATCCTTCTTCCCTCTTCTCTAATAAGATCTCCCCCCTCCAGTCTGACGCCATGCTTACTCCTGTTACTGATGCGGAGGTTAAGTGTGTCCTGTTCCAGATGGGTGATGATAAAGCTCCTGGTTCTGATGGTTTCTCTGCTAAGTTCTTCAAGTCTGCTTGGGATATTGTGGGTCCTGATTTTTGTATGGCTGTTAAGGAATTCTTCTATTCTGGCAAACTTCTTAAGTCTTTCAACAGCACCATCCTTGCGCTCATCCCTAAAGTTGAATCCCCTTCCAAAGTCACTGATTTCCGCCCTATAGCTTGTTGTAACGTTGTTTACAAATGTATCAGCAAGATTATTGCGGATCGTATCAAAAACCATCTTTCTTCTCTGGTTGATGAAAACCAGTCTGCTTTCATCCCTGGTCGTTTGATCACCGACAATGTCCTTCTTGTCCATGAACTCATGCGTGATTATCATCGTCATCGTGGTCCTCCTAGGTGTGCTTTTAAGGTTGATATTCAAAAAGCGTACGACACAGTTGACTGGTCGTTTCTGCGGACCATCCTGTTCAGGTTTGGTTTCCCCGATCGTATGATTGACTGGATCATGACATGTGTTTCCACGGTTGCTTACTCTGTGAGTATCAATGGGAATACTCACGGATATTTTGACGGTAAAAGGGGCCTTCGGCAGGGTGACCCCCTTTCTCCTTATCTCTTCACTCTTGTCATGGAAGTGCTAAACCTTACGATCAAGAGAAACATCCATGATTCTGACTCTTTTAAATTCCACAGACAATGTGATGATCAAAGTATCACCCATCTCTGCTTTGCCGACGATCTCCTTCTCTTCTGTCATGGTGATAGCTCTTCGGTTAGAATCATCTGTGATTCTCTTGAGGAATTCTCTGGGGTTTCTGGCCTCCATCCAAATATTGCTAAGAGTGAAGCTTTCTACTGTAATGTTGGTGAGAGGACCAGGGCTGCCATTGATCTTATTGTTAAGTTTCCTGAGGGCTCTTTCCCTGTCCGATACCTTGGCGTTCCTCTCATCACTACGCGTCTTGCCCACAAAGACTGTAAAGGCCTTGTTGATAAAGTCAAATGCAGGATTAATGACTGGAAAAACAAGTCTCTTTCCTTTGCTGGTCGTCTCCAGCTCATCCTCTCTGTCCTTTCTTCTACTCAAATCTATTGGGCTTCTGTTTTTATTCTGCCTAAATCTATCTCTAACGATATTGAGAAGCTCATGAGAGGCTTCCTCTGGTGCCATGGTGAGTTAAAGCGTGGTAAAGCTAAAGTCTCCTGGAAAACTGTTTGCCTTCCTAAGGAACAGGGTGGTCTTGGCATACGTAACCTTGCTATCTGGAAGGTTGCCCTTATGGCTTCCCATGTTTGGAGACTCCTTTCCAAGAAAGAGTCCCTATGGGTTAAGTGGATCCACTCATACCGTTTATGTGGTCGAAACTTTTGGGATGCCCAAAAAAAATACTTTTCTGGATTTGCCTGGCGTAACATCCTGGATATGCGGGATAAGATAAGGGAGTATATAGTTTCCCAGATAGGTGATGGATGCTCTACTTCTGCTTGGTTCGACAACTGGCACCCTGCAGGCCCTCTTTCTAAATTCTTGTCTGCCTGTGACATCCATGATGCGGGTTTCACTCCTGATACTAAGGTTGCTGACCTGGTAATTAATGGATCTTGGGTTCGGCCTCATTGTTGGAGGGATTCCCATGGTGCTCTTCTTTCTCATAACCCTCCTACTATTTCCACGTCTGTCCCTGATAAAATCCTTTGGAGATCTAGAGACGGTCAACTCTCTCCTTTCTCTGTTCGATCTGTGTGGAAGTCTATTCGCCCCTATCAACAACCGGTCTTTTGGTTTCATCTTGTTTGGTTCTCTCAGAACATCCCCAGACATGCTTTCATTCTTTGGGTTGCTCTTAAAGATCGTCTTAAGACTCATGATAAAATCAAAATTTGGGACACTAATTCCAATCTCATTTGTGCGTTATGCGGGGACTGTCCGGATTCCCTTTCACATCTCTTCTTTAAATGCTCTTTCACTTCTTTGGTTTGGCATGACCTCCATCATGTCATGAATCTCTCCTTCTCCACTGATAGCTGGTCTGATATCATTAGTCAACTCAACCCCATTAATAAGAACAAGACCATTTGGTCCATCATTAGAAGACTTGTTTTTGCTGGAGCGGTCTACCACATCTGGCGGGAAAGAAATTTACGCATTTTTTAAAAAATAAAAAGATCTCATCATGCTGTCGTGAATATTGTTAAGGATGATATCCGCTGTAGACTGCTGAGTCTTTCTTTGAAAACTTCCACTAATGTTGATTTGGCTAAAACTATTTGGACCCTCCCTTAATTTTCTTCCTCTAAGCTTTTTTTTTTCTCTGCTTGTTTTGGCTTGTATGATTTGTTTGTTTTGCAGGTTGCTATCCTTTATGTTCATGTTTGATTATGGTTCCTTCTCTTGTGTTGGTTCCTTGTTTAGCTTGTTGTCCGTTGGGGTCTTTCCGGATGGATTTTCTGTTTTTTGGTGGGGAGTCCCCAGCCTTATATTGTATTTATTCTTTTTATTAATAAAATTTGCCAGAGGTGCCGCCCTCTTTACCCAAAAAAAAAACTAGAAAACCCTAATAACATCATTTGCAACATTCAAAAACCCTAATTAATCATATAAAAACTAGAAAACCCTAATCCATCATATGAAAACTAGAAAACCATAATCCATCATCTGAAAACTAGAAAACCCTAATCACATCATTTGCAACATTCAAAAACCCTAATCCATCATATGAAAACTAGAAAACCCAAATAACATCATTTGCAATAGTCAAAAACCCTAATCCATCATATGAAAACTAGAAAACCCTAGTAACATCATTTGCAACATTCAAAAACACTAATCCATCATATGAAAACTAGAAAACCCTAATCCATCATATGAAAACTAGAAAACCCTAATAACATCATTTGCAACATTCAAAAACCCTAATCCATCATATGAAAACTAGAAAACCCTAATCCATCATACAAAAACTAGAAAACCCTAATAACATCATTTGCAACATTCAAAAACCCTAATCCATCATATGAAAATTAGAAAACCCTAATCCATCATATGAAAACTAGAAAACCCTAATAACATCATTTGCAACATTCAGAAACCCTAATCCGTCATATGAAAACTAGAAAATCCTAATAACATCATTTGCAACATTCAAAAACCCTAATCCATCATATGAAAACTGGAAAACCCTAATAACATCATTTGTAACATTCAAAAACCCTAATCCATCATATGAAAACAAGAAAACCCTAATAACATCATTTGCAACATTAAAATACCCTAATCCATCAAATGAAAACTAGAAAACCCGAATCCATCATATGAAAACAAGAAAACCCTAATAACAACATTTGCAACATTCAAAAACCTAATCCATCATACGAAAACTAGAAAACCCTAATCCATCATACAAAAACTAGAAAACCCTAATAACATCATTTGCAACATTCAAAAACCCTAATTAATCATATGAAAACTAGAAAACCCTAATCCATCATATGAAAACTAGAAAACCATAATCCATCATCTGAAAACTAGAAAACCCTAATAACATCATTTGCAACATTCAAAAACCTTAATCCATCATATGAAAACTACAAAACCCTAGTAACATCATTTGCAACATTCAAAAACCCTAATCCATCATATGAAAACTAGCAAAACCCTAATAACATCATTTGCAACATTCAAAAACCCTAATCCATCATATGAAAACTACAAAACCCTAGTAGCATCATTTGCAACATTCAAAAACCCTAATCCATCATATGAAAACTAGAAAACCCTAATAACATCATTTGCAACATTTAAAAACCCTAATCCGTCATATGAAAACTAGAAAATCCTAATAACATCATTTGCAACATTCAAAAACCCTAATCCATCAAATGAAAACTAGAAAACCCAAATAACATCATTTGCAACATTCAAAAACCTTAATCCATCATATGAAAACTACAAAACCCTAGTAACATCATTTGCAACTTTCAAAAACCCTAATCCATCATATGAAAACTAGCAAAACCCTAATAACATCATTTGCAACATTCAAAAACCCTAATCCATCATATGAAAACTACAAAACCCTAGTAGCATCATTTGCAACATTCAAAAACCCTAATCCATCATATGAAAACTAGAAAACCCTAATAACATCATTTGCAACATTCAAAAACCCTAATCCGTCAAATGAAAACTAGAAAATCCTAATAACATCATTTGCAACATTCAAAAACCCTAATCCATCAAATGAAAACTAGAAAACCCAAATAACATCATTTGCAACATTCAAAAACCCTAATCCGTCATATGAAAACTAGAAAACCCTAATAACATCATTTGCAACAGTCAAAAACCCAAAACCATCATATGAAAACTAGAAAACCCTAGTAACATCATTTGCAACATTCAAAAACCCTAATCCATCATATGAAAACCAGAAAACCCTAATAACATCATTTGCAACATTCAAAAACCCTAATCCATCATATGAAAATAAGAAAACCCTAATAACATCATTTGCAACATTAAAATACCTTAATCCATCAAATGAAAACTATTAAACCCGAATCCATCATATGAAAACTAGAAAACCCTAATAACATCATTTGCAACATTCAAAAACCCTAATCCATCATATGAAAACTAGAAAACCCTAATCCATCATACGAAAACTAGAAAACCCTAATAACATCATTTGCAACATTCAAAAACCCTAATCCATCATATGAAAACTAGAAAACCCTAACCCATTATATGAAAACTAGAAAACCCTAATAACATCATTTGCAACATTCAAAAACCCTAATCCATCATATGAAAACTAGAAAATCCTAATAACATCATTTGCAACATTCAAAAACCCTAATCAATCATATGAAAACTAGAAAACCCTAATAACATCATTTGTAACATTCAAAAACCCTAATCCATCATATGAAAACAAGAAAACCCTAACAACATCATTTGCAACATTAAAATACCCTAATCCATCAAATGAAAACTAGAAAAGCCGAATCCATCATATGAAAACAAGAAAACCCTAATAACAACATTTGCAACATTCAAAAACCTAATCCATCATATGAAAACTAGAAAACCCTAATCCATCATACAAAAACAAGAAAACCCTAATAACATCATTTGCAACATTCAAAAACCCTAATTAATCATATGAAAACTAGAAAACCCTTATCCATCATATGAAAACTAGAAAACCATAATCCATCATCTGAAAACTAGAAAACCCTAATAACATCATTTGCAACATTCAAAAAACCCTAATCCATCATATGAAAACTAGAAAACCCAAATAACATCATTTGCAACAGTCAAAAACCCTAATCCATCATATGAACACTACAAGAAAAAAGGGTATCAGAGACTGACATGATCAGTCTCCGATGGTCAATAATCAGTCTCCAATGAGAATCAGAGACTGATTTAGCTAGTCCCCAGCTAGTCCTAGAAACCTAGTCCTAGATAATCAAATTTTTAAGTATGTAGGACTGAAAATCTGTCCCTAATGAATCAAAGTATCAAAGACAGAAAATCAGTCTTTAAAGCTATCTCATCCAGTCTCTAATTTATTTCTTTGAGTCTCCGATTTTAGGTCGTATCAGTCCCTGATATGATTTTTTAAGAACTAAATATCAGTATTTGATTTTAGGTCGTATCAGTCCCTGATACTATTTTTTAGGGACTAAATATCAGTCTTTGATACAATGATGTTCAGTCTCTAAAGTCTATCTTTCAAGTTTTTACATTTTCTAATTTAGTCTCTAATATTATTTTTCAGCTGAATATTTGTCTCTATAGAATGCCATTCAGTCTTTAATTTAGTCTCTAATATTATTTTTGAAAAATGAAAATGAACCGGATAGGTTGGTTCAACCAAGAACCGATAGATCCACTTGTTCAACAAAAAAAGCATAAACCGGCTATTGTCAAAACTAAACGTTTCAGTCAAAAACTGGAACGTTTAACAAAAAATCAAACTGGTTTAACCTAAGAATCGGCTTTCATTAAAATAATTTTTAAAAATTGTAAACTGATATATATGAGTTATGCGCCTATTCACAATTGTCATTGCCGAAGCCTCACGATTTACTCCTTGCTCCCCCACCCTTTTATATGTGCATCCCTCCTCATCTAATTTGTGTAACCCACCGATGTGGGATAAAATCATAGATACATGCTCTTGAAAATAAAGTGGTTGTGTTCTCATTTAGTTATAAGTTGGTTTTTTTACCAAGCTTCAATGATGATGAAGATTTAAATAATATGAATAGTTTCAAAACATTTCACTTAAGAAAATTACTAATATCGCATGAAATTTATTTCTTCAAGACAAGTTACTTTAGAAAAATATTAGTTCCATGCGTATTTGGTTATATATATATATATATATATATATATATATATATATATATATATATATATATATATATATATATCACCTGGTCTTTGAAACTGGTTCAATCGAACCAATTAAACCATCGAACCGGTAAGAAGGCCGGTTCACAGTCCGGTCCGGTTTTTAAAACATTGGTCTTTAACTTCGTTTTTCAATGACCGTATATCAATCTAGAATACAATGTTATTCAACGACCGACTATCTATCTCTAACACTGTTTTGAAAACAACCTGGTTTAACCGGGAACCGATTAGGTCAATGATCGGTCAAACACAAAAACAGCCTATAATTAAACCAGTCAAAACTGGCAAAAATCGGTCGGACTAAACCGTTAAAACCGGTTTTTGTAAAAAAAGTAATTGATTAAAATTTCTAAAAATCTAAAAAAAATTTAAAACAGAAAGCCATGTGATGTACGCCGACAATGCCTTAAAATTGTCCGCCACCTCTCTCACCACCACACAATCGCCACTGTCACCTCTACCACCACCTCCATCTCCATCTACCTCAATCATATATATGAATAAATCATATGTGAATAATAACAATCTCTCTCCGTAGCCACGACAGTACTGGAGTAGCATGAAAAAATATGTGCCCCAAATTTATTCTCGAAATCTCTATTTTTTTTTTTTCAGATTTTCAAGTGAGCATTCCTTTGTGTGTGTGTGTCTATATTATATATTTGTGGTTGAAACTCCTATATTTTCTGAAATTATCTAATCTAATAAATTGTAACCATAAAATACTTAAGATTCAGTTAGTTACCATTTGTGGTTGCCTAGGATTTACTGAACCGGTAAGGTGGGCGGTTTAATGTCCTGTTCGTTACCATTTGTGGTTGGCTAGTAGTGTGCATATCGGCTGAGAAGTGAGAAAATGAAAGAAAATATTAGTGTTTGGCAAGTTTTAAGGGTTTAAAGGGGAGACGACAGATGTCCATGAGTCCACAATGTTGGCAATCGGACCCAACACATGTATGATTTTAAGAATTTTAGTCCAGATGGTTTATAAGTAGTTAAAGATACACATGACAAAACAATCCACGTCGGATAATAGAATTCGATCTTTAAGAGGTTTTCCTCCAAATGCAAAATTGATGCAATTCTACCGGAGACTGAAATTTCGTCCTTAATAAGCTCCCTACAAAAAATTAGAAATTTGCATAAATCTATCCAGGACTGAAATTCAGTCGCTAATAAGTTTCCCTCTAAAACCAAATTGAAGCTAGTTTATCCTAAACTAAAATTCTATCTCTAACTTTGTTCCTTTTAAACAATATTTGTGATTGATTCATCAGTTTTTATTATATGATATTAGGGAGAAAATAATGAATCTCAAAACACAAAAATTTAGTCTTTAACAAGTTTACCTCCAAATAAAAATTGGAGCATTCTATTAGAGACTGAAATTTAGTCCTCAATAAGCTCGAGACAAAATAAAATAGACTTAAGTTTATCTGTAACTTAAATTCAGTCTTTAATAAATTTCCTTCCAAAGTGAAAATTGGTGATACTCTATTAGAGACTGAAATGCAGTCCCTAATATGTTTCCCTCCAAACATAAATGGGCGCAAATGTGTTGGGGGCTGAATATCAGTCTCAGATACGTTTGGTCAGTCCTTGATAATTCATACATTAATATCAGTCTCAGATATTATCTAAGACTAATTCATTAGTCTTAGATAAATGGTATTTAAGACTGATTATTCAGTCTCTAATATATTAGTCACATATGACCATTTTTCTTGTAGTGGAAAACTAGAAAACCCTAGTAACATCATTTGCAACATTCAAAAACCCTAATCCATCATATGAAAACTAGAAAACCCTAATCCATCATATGAAAACTAGAAAACCCTAATAACATCATTTGCAACATTCAAAAACCCTAATCCATCATATGAAAACTAGAAAACCCTAATCCATCATACGAAAACTAGAAAACCCTAATAACATCATTTGCAACATTCAAAAACCCTAATCCATCATATGAAAACTAGAAAACCCTAATCCATCATATGAAAACTAGAAAACCCTAATAACACCATTTGCAACATTCAGAAACCCTAATCCGTCATATGAAAACTAGAAAATCCTAATAACATCATTTGCAACATTCAAAAACCCTAATCCATCATATCAAAACTAGAAAACCCTAATAACATCATTTGTAACATTCAAAAACCCTAATCCATCATATGAAAACAAGAAAACCCTAATAACATCATTTGCAACATTAAAATACCCTAATCCATTAAATGAAAACTAGAAAACCCGAATCCATCATATGAAAACAAGAAAACCCTAATAACAACATTTGCAACATTCAAAAACCTAATCCATCATACGAAAACTAGAAAACCCTAATCCATCATACAAAAACTAGAAAACCCTAAGAACATCATTTGCAACATTCAAAAACCCTAATTAATCATATGAAAACTAGAACACCCTAATCCATCATATGAAAACTAGAAAACCAAACCATCACCCTGATGGCCTAGTGGATAAGGCTTAGGACTCTTTCTCTTCCCCCATAAAGAGGTTCCAAGTTCTAATCCCACTCCCTCCCTTTCCCCATAGGGAGTGTTAGACTACCCTGCTGCCAGGTGTGCGTGGGCCCCGAGGTTGCTTTATCAGGGTCATCCAAAGGATGGGTCGGGTGGGGTCCTCGGTTATCAAAAAAAAAAAAACAAATCTACAAAACCATAATCCATCATCTAAAAACTAGAAAACCCTAATAACATCATTTGCAACATTCAAAAAACCCTAATCCATCATATGAAAACTAGAAAACCCAAATTACATCATTTGCAACAGTCAAAAACCCTAATACATCATATGAAAACTAGAAAACCCTAGTAACATCATTTGCAACATTCAAAAACCCTAATCTATCATATGAAAACTAGAAAACCCTAATAACATCATTTGCAAGATTCAAAAACCCTAATCCATCATATGAAAACTAGAAAACCCTAATAACATCATTTGCAACATTCAGAAACCCTAATCCGTCATATGATAACTAGAAAATCCTAATAACATCATTTGCAACAGTCAAAAACCCTAATCCATCATATGAAAACTAGAAAACCCTAATAACATCATTTGTAACATTCAAAAACCCTAATCCATCATATGAAAAAAAGAAAACCCTAATAACATCATTTGCAACATTAAAATAGCCTAATCCATCAAATGAAAACTAGAAAACCCGAATCCATCATATGAAAACAAGAAAACCCTAATAACAACATTTGCACCATTCAAAAACCTAATCCATCATACGAAAACTAGAAAACCCTAATCCATCATACAAAAACTAGAAAACCCTAATAACATCATTTGCAACATTCAAAAACCCTAATTAATCATATGAAAACTAGAAAACCCTAATCCATCATATGAAAACTAGAAAACCATAATCCATCATCTGAAAACTAGAAAACCCTAATAACATCATTTGCAACATTCAAAAACCCTAATCCATTATATGAAAACTAGAAAACCCAAATAACATCATTTGCAACAGTCAAAAACCCTAATCCATCATATGAAAACTAGAAAACCCTAGTAACATCATTTGCGACATTCAAAAACCCTAATCCATCATATGAAAACTAGAAAACCCTAATAACATCATTTGCAACATTCAAAAACCCTAATCCGTCATATGAAAACTAGAAAATCCTAATAACATCATTTGCAACATTCAAAAACCTTAATCCATCATATGAAAACTAGAAAACCCTAATAACATCATTTGCAACATTCAAAAACCCTAATCCGTCATATGAAAACTAGAAAACCCTAATAACATCATTTCCAACAGTCAAAAACCCTAATCCATCATATGAAAACTAGAAAACCCTAGTAACATCATTTGCAACATTCAAAAACCCTAATCCATCATATGAAAACTAGAAAACCCTAATAACATCATTTGCAACATTCAAAAACCCTAATCCATCATATGAAAACAAGAAAACCCTAATAACATCATTTGCAACATTAAAATACCCTAATCCATCAAATGAAAACTAGAAAACCCGAATCCATCATATGAAAACTAGAAAACCCTAATAACATCATTTGCAACATTCAAAACCCTTAATCGATCATATAAAAACTAGAAAACCCTAATAACATCATTTGTAACATTCAAAAACCCTAATCCATCATATGAAAAAAAGAAAACCCTAATAACATCATTTGCAACATTAAAATACCCTAATCCATCAAATGAAAACTAGAAAACCCGAATGCATCATATGAAAACAAGAAAACCCTAATAACAACATTTGCACCATTCAAAAACCTAATCCATCATACGAAAACTAGAAAACCCTAATCCATCTTACAAAAACTAGAAAACCCTAATAACATCATTTGCAACATTCAAAAACCCTAATTAATCATATGAAAACTAGAAAACCCTAATCCATAATATGAAAACTAGAAAACCATAATCCATCATCTGAAAACTAGAAAACCCTAATAACATCATTTGCAACATTCAAAAACCCTAATCCATCATATGAAAACTAGAAAACCCAAATAACATCATTTGCAACAGTCAAAAACCCTAATCCATCATATGAAAACTAGAAAACCCTAGTAACATCATTTGCGACATTCAAAAACCCTAATCCATCATATGAAAACTAGAAAACCCTAATAACATCATTTGCAACATTCAAAAACCCTAATCCGTCATATGAAAACTAGAAAATCCTAATAACATCATTTGCAACATTCAAAAACCCTAATCCATCATATGAAAACTAGAAAACCCTAATAACATCATTTGCAACATTCAAAAACCCTAATCCGTCATATGAAAACTAGAAAACCCTAATAACATCATTTCCAACAGTCAAAAACCCTAATCCATCATATGAAAACTAGAAAACACTAGTAACATCATTTGCAACATTCAAAAACCCTAATCCATCATATGAAAACTAGAAAACCCTAATAACATCATTTGCAACCTTCAAAAACCCTAATCCATCATATGAAAACAAGAAAACCCTAATAACATCATTTGCAACTTTAAAATACCCTAATCCATCAAATGAAAACTAGAAAACCCGAATCCATCATATGAAAACTAGAAAACCCTAATAACATCATTTGCAACATTCAAAAACCCTAATCGATCATATGAAAACTAGAAAACCCTAATAACATCATTTGCAACATTAAAAAACCCTAATCCATCATATGAAAACTAGAAAACCCTAATAACATCATTTGTAATATTCAAAAACCCTAATCCATCATATGAAAACAAGAAAACCCTAACAACATCATTTGCAACATTAAAATACCCTAATCCATCAAATGAAAACTAGAAAACCCGAATCCATCATATGAAAACAAGAAAACCCTAATCCATCATACGAAAACTAGAAAACTCTAATCCATCATACAAAAACTAGAAAACCCTAAGAACATCATTTGCAACATTCTAAAACCCTAATTAATCATATGAAAACTAGAACACCCTAATCCATCATATGAAAACTAGAAAACCAAACCATCACCCTGATGGCCTAGTGGATAAGGCTTAGGACTCTTTCTCTTCCCCCATAAAGAGGTTCCAAGTTCTAATCCCACTCCCTCCCTTTCCCCATAGGGAGTGTTAGGCTTCAATCAGGGGATGGCCACTGGCCACCTCTCTACCCCCGTAGGTGATTGACCCGGACTACCCTGCTGCCAGGTGTGCGTGGGCCCCGAGGTTGCTTTATCAGGGTCATCCAAAGGATGGGTCGGGTGGGGTCCTCGGTTATCAAAAAAAAAAATCTACAAAACCATAATCCATCATCTAAAAACTAGAAAACCCTAATAACATCATTTGCAACATTCAAAAAACCCTAATCCATCATATGAAAACTAGAAAACCCAAATAACATCATTTGCAACAGTCAAAAACCCTAATACATCATATGAAAACTAGAAAACCCTAGTAACATCATTTGCAACATTCAAAAACCCTAATCTATCATATGAAAACTAGAAAACCCTAATAACATCATTTGCAAGATTCAAAAACCCTAATCCATCATATGAAAACTAGAAAACCCTAATAACATCATTTGCAACATTCAGAAACCCTAATCCGTCATATGATAACTAGAAAATCCTAATAACATCATTTGCAACAGTCAAAAACCCTAATCCATCATATGAAAACTAGAAAACCCTAATAACATCATTTGTAACATTCAAAAACCCTAATCCATCATATGAAAAAAAGAAAACCCTAATAACATCATTTGCAACATTAAAATAGCCTAATCCATCAAATGAAAACTAGAAAACCCGAATCCATCATATGAAAACAAGAAAACCCTAATAACAACATTTGCACCATTCAAAAACCTAATCCATCATACGAAAACTAGAAAACCCTAATCCATCATACAAAAACTAGAAAACCCTAATAACATCATTTGCAACATTCAAAAACCCTAATTAATCATATGAAAACTAGAAAACCCTAATCCATCATATGAAAACTAGAAAACCCTAATAACATCATTTGCAACATTCAAAAACCCTAATCCATTATATGAAAACTAGAAAACCCAAATAACATCATTTGCAACAGTCAAAAACCCTAATCCATCATATGAAAACTAGAAAACCCTAGTAACATCATTTGCGACATTCAAAAACCCTAATCCATCATATGAAAACTAGAAAACCCTAATAACATCATTTGTAATATTCAAAAACCCTAATCCATCATATGAAAACAAGAAAACCCTAACAACATCATTTGCAACATTAAAATACCCTAATCCATCAAATGAAAACTAGAAAACCCGAATCCATCATATGAAAACAAGAAAACCCTAATCCATCATACGAAAACTAGAAAACCCTAATCCATCATACAAAAACTAGAAAACCCTAAGAACATCATTTGCAACATTCTAAAACCCTAATTAATCATATGAAAACTAGAACACCCTAATCCATCATATGAAAACTAGAAAACCAAACCATCACCCTGATGGCCTAGTGGATAAGGCTTAGGACTCTTTCTCTTCCCCCATAAAGAGGTTCCAAGTTCTAATCCCACTCCCTCCCTTTCCCCATAGGGAGTGTTAGGCTTCAATCAGGGGATGGCCACTGGCCACCTCTCTACCCCCGTAGGTGATTGACCCGGACTACCCTGCTGCCAGGTGTGCGTGGGCCCCGAGGTTGCTTTATCAGGGTCATCCAAAGGATGGGTCGGGTGGGGTCCTCGGTTATCAAAAAAAAAAATCTACAAAACCATAATCCATCATCTAAAAACTAGAAAACCCTAATAACATCATTTGCAACATTCAAAAAACCCTAATCCATCATATGAAAACTAGAAAACCCAAATAACATCATTTGCAACAGTCAAAAACCCTAATACATCATATGAAAACTAGAAAACCCTAGTAACATCATTTGCAACATTCAAAAACCCTAATCTATCATATGAAAACTAGAAAACCCTAATAACATCATTTGCAAGATTCAAAAACCCTAATCCATCATATGAAAACTAGAAAACCCTAATAACATCATTTGCAACATTCAGAAACCCTAATCCGTCATATGATAACTAGAAAATCCTAATAACATCATTTGCAACAGTCAAAAACCCTAATCCATCATATGAAAACTAGAAAACCCTAATAACATCATTTGTAACATTCAAAAACCCTAATCCATCATATGAAAAAAAGAAAACCCTAATAACATCATTTGCAACATTAAAATAGCCTAATCCATCAAATGAAAACTAGAAAACCCGAATCCATCATATGAAAACAAGAAAACCCTAATAACAACATTTGCACCATTCAAAAACCTAATCCATCATACGAAAACTAGAAAACCCTAATCCATCATACAAAAACTAGAAAACCCTAATAACATCATTTGCAACATTCAAAAACCCTAATTAATCATATGAAAACTAGAAAACCATAATCCATCATCTGAAAACTAGAAAACCCTAATAACATCATTTGCAACATTCAAAAACCCTAATCCATTATATGAAAACTAGAAAACCCAAATAACATCATTTGCAACAGTCAAAAACCCTAATCCATCATATGAAAACTAGAAAACCCTAGTAACATCATTTGCGACATTCAAAAACCCTAATCCATCATATGAAAACTAGAAAACCCTAATAACATCATTTGCAACATTCAAAAACCCTAATCCGTCATATGAAAACTAGAAAATCCTAATAACATCATTTGCAACATTCAAAAACCCTAATCCATCATATGAAAACTAGAAAACCCTAATAACATCATTTGCAACATTCAAAAACCCTAATCCGTCATATGAAAACTAGAAAACCCTAATAACATCATTTCCAACAGTCAAAAACCCTAATCCATCATATGAAAACTAGAAAACCCTAGTAACATCATTTACAACATTCAAAAACCCTAATCCATCATATGAAAACTAGAAAACCCTAATAACATCATTTGCAACATTCAAAAACCCTAATCCATCATATGAAAACAAGAAAACCCTAATAACATCATTTGCAACATTAAAATACCCTAATCCATCAAATGAAAACTAGAAAACCCGAATCCATCATATGAAAACTAGAAAACCCTAATAACATCATTTGCAACATTCAAAACCCTTAATCGATCATATAAAAACTAGAAAACCCTAATAACATCATTTGTAACATTCAAAAACCCTAATCCATCATATGAAAAAAAGAAAACCCTAATAACATCATTTGCAACATTAAAATACCCTAGTCCATCAAATGAAAACTAGAAAACCCGAATGCATCATATGAAAACAAGAAAACCCTAATAACAACATTTGCACCATTCAAAAACCTAATCCATCATACGAAAACTAGAAAACCCTAATCCATCATACAAAAACTAGAAAACCCTAATAACATCATTTGCAACATTCAAAAACCCTAATTAATCATATGAAAACTAGAAAACCCTAATCCATCATATGAAAACTAGAAAACCATAATCCATCATCTGAAAACTAGAAAACCCTAATAACATCATTTGCAACATTCAAAAACCCTAATCCATTATATGAAAACTAGAAAACCCAAATAACATCATTTGCAACAGTCAAAAACCCTAATCCATCATATGAAAACTAGAAAACCCTAGTAACATCATTTGCGACATTCAAAAACCCTAATCCATCATATGAAAACTAGAAAACCCTAATAACATCATTTGCAACATTCAAAAACCCTAATCCGTCATATGAAAACTAGAAAATCCTAATAACATCATTTGCAACATTCAAAAACCCTAATCCATCATATGAAAACTAGAAAACCCTAATAACATCATTTGCAACATTCAAAAACCCTAATCCGTCATATGAAAACTAGAAAACCCTAATAACATCATTTCCAACAGTCAAAAACCCTAATCCATCATATGAAAACTAGAAAACCCTAGTAACATCATTTACAACATTCAAAAACCCTAATCCATCATATGAAAACTAGAAAACCCTAATAACATCATTTGCAACATTCAAAAACCCTAATCCATCATATGAAAACAAGAAAACCCTAATAACATCATTTGCAACATTAAAATACCCTAATCCATCAAATGAAAACTAGAAAACCCGAATCCATCATATGAAAACTAGAAAACCCTAATAACATCATTTGCAACATTCAAAACCCTTAATCGATCATATAAAAACTAGAAAACCCTAATAACATCATTTGTAACATTCAAAAACCCTAATCCATCATATGAAAAAAAGAAAACCCTAATAACATCATTTGCAACATTAAAATACCCTAGTCCATCAAATGAAAACTAGAAAACCCGAATGCATCATATGAAAACAAGAAAACCCTAATAACAACATTTGCACCATTCAAAAACCTAATCCATCATACGAAAACTAGAAAACCCTAATCCATCATACAAAAACTAGAAAACCCTAATAACATCATTTGCAACATTCAAAAACCCTAATTAATCATATGAAAACTAGAAAACCCTAATCCATCATATGAAAACTAGAAAACCATAATCCATCATCTGAAAACTAGAAAACCCTAATAACATCATTTGCAACATTCAAAAACCCTAATCCATCATATGAAAACAAGAAAACCCTAATAACATCATTTGCAACATTAAAATACCCTAATCCATCAAATGAAAACTAGAAAACCCGAATCCATCATATGAAAACTAGAAAACCCTAATAACATCATTTGCAACATTCAAAAACCCTAATCGATCATATGAAAACTAGAAAACCCTAATAACATCATTTGCAACATTAAAAAACCCTAATCCATCATATGAAAACTAGAAAACCCTAATAACATCATTTGTAATATTCAAAAACCCTAATCCATCATATGAAAACAAGAAAACCCTAACAACATCATTTGCAACATTAAAATACCCTAATCCATCAAATGAAAACTAGAAAACCCGAATCCATCATATGAAAACAAGAAAACCCTAATCCATCATACGAAAACTAGAAAACCCTAATCCATCATACAAAAACTAGAAAACCCTAAGAACATCATTTGCAACATTCAAAAACCCTAATTAATCATATGAAAACTAGAACACCCTAATCCATCATATGAAAACTAGAAAACCAAACCATCACCCTGATGGCCTAGTGGATAAGGCTTAGGACTCTTTCTCTTCCCCCATAAAGAGGTTCCAAGTTCTAATCCCACTCCCTCCCTATCCCCATAGAGAGTGTTAGGCTTCAATCAGGGGATGGCCACTGGCCACCTCTCTACCCCCGTAGGTGATTGACCCGGACTACCCTGCTGCCAGGTGTGCGTGGGCCCCGAGGTTGCTTTATCAGGGTCATCCAAAGGATGGGTTGGGTGGGGTCCTCGGTTATCAAAAAAAAAAAAAAAAATCTACAAAACCATAATCCATCATCTAAAAACTAGAAAACCCTAATAACATCATTTGCAACATTCAAAAAACCCTAATCCATCATATGAAAACTAGAAAACCCAAATAACATCATTTGCAACAGTCAAAAACCCTAATACATCATATGAAAACTAGAAAACCCTAGTAACATCATTTGCAACATTCAAAAACCCTAATCTATCATATGAAAACTAGAAAACCCTAATAACATCATTTGCAAGATTCAAAAACCCTAATCCATCATATGAAAACTAGAAAACCCTAATAACATCATTTGCAACATTCAGAAACCCTAATCCGTCATATGATAACTAGAAAATCCTAATAACATCATTTGCAACAATCAAAAACCCTAATCCATCATATGAAAACTAGAAAACCCTAATAACATCATTTGTAACATTCAAAAACCCTAATCCATCATATGAAAAAAAGAAAACCCTAATAACATCATTTGCAACATTAAAATAGCCTAATCCATCAAATGAAAACTAGAAAACCCGAATCCATCATATGAAAACAAGAAAACCCTAATAACAACATTTGCACCATTCAAAAACCTAATCCATCATACGAAAACTAGAAAACCCTAATCCATCATACAAAAACTAGAAAACCCTAATAACATCATTTGCAACATTCAAAAACCCTAATTAATCATATAAAAACTAGAAAACCCTAATCCATCATATGAAAACTAGAAAACCATAATCCATCATCTGAAAACTAGAAAACCCTAATAACATCATTTGCAACATTCAAAAACCCTAATCCATTATATGAAAACTAGAAAACCCAAATAACATCATTTGCAACAATCAAAAACCCTAATCCATCATATGAAAACTAGAAAACCCTAGTAACATCATTTGCGACATTCAAAAACCCTAATCCATCATATGAAAACTAGAAAACCCTAATAACATCATTTGCAACATTCAAAAACCCTAATCCGTCATATGAAAACTAGAAAATCCTAATAACATCATTTGCAACATTCAAAAACCCTAATCCATCATATGAAAACTAGAAAACCCTAATAACATCATTTGCAACATTCAAAAACCCTAATCCGTCATATGAAAACTAGAAAACCCTAATAACATCATTTCCAACAGTCAAAAACCCTAATCCATCATATGAAAACTAAAAAACCCTAGTAACATCATTTGCAACATTAAAAAACCCTAATCCATCATATGAAAACTAGAAAACCCTAATAACATCATTTGCAACATTCAAAAACCCTAATCCATCATATGAAAACAAGAAAACCCTAATAACATCATTTGCAACATTAAAATACCCTAATCCATCAAATGAAAACTAGAAAACCCGAATCCATCATATGAAAACTAGAAAACCCTAATAACATCATTTGCAACATTAAAATACCCTAATCCATCAAATGAAAACTAGAAAACCCGAATGCATCATATGAAAACAAGAAAACCCTAATAACAACATTTGCACCATTCAAAAACCTAATCCATCATACGAAAACTAGAAAACCCTAATCCATCATACAAAAACTAGAAAACCCTAATAACATCATTTGCAACATTCAAAAACCCTAATTAATCATATGAAAACTAGAAAACCCTAATCCATCATATGAAAACTAGAAAACCATAATCCATCATCTGAAAACTAGAAAACCCTAATAACATCATTTGCAACATTCAAAAACCCTAATCCATCATATGAAAACTAGAAAACCCAAATAACATCATTTGCAACAGTCAAAAACCCTAATCCATCATATGAAAACTAGAAAACCCTAGTAACATCATTTGCGACATTCAAAAACCCTAATCCATCATATGAAAACTAGAAAACCCTAATAACATCAGTTGCAACATTCAAAAACCCTAATCCGTCATATGAAAACTAGAAAATCCTAATAACATCATTTGCAACATTCAAAAACCCTAATCCATCATATGAAAACTAGAAAACCCTAATAACATCATTTGCAACATTCAAAAACCCTAATCCGTCATATGAAAACTAGAAAACCCTAATAACATCATTTCCAACAGTCAAAAACCCTAATCCATCATATGAAAACTAGAAAACACTAGTAACATCATTTGCAACATTCAAAAACCCTAATCCATCATATGAAAACTAGAAAACCCTAATAACATCATTTGCAACATTCAAAAACCCTAATCCATCATATGAAAACAAGAAAACCCTAATAACATCATTTGCAACATTAAAATACCCTAATCCATCAAATGAAAACTAGAAAACCCGAATCCATCATATGAAAACTAGAAAACCCTAATAACATCATTTGCAACATTCAAAAACCCTAATCGATCATATGAAATCTAGAAAACCCTAATAACATCATTTGCAACATTAAAAAACCCTAATCCATCATATGAAAACTAGAAAACCCTAATAACATCATTTGTAATATTCAAAAACCCTAATCCATCATATGAAAACAAGAAAACCCTAACAACATCATTTGCAACATTAAAATACCCTAATCCATCAAATGAAAACTAGAAAACCCGAATCCATCATATGAAAACAAGAAAACCCTAATCCATCATACGAAAACTAGAAAACCCTAATCCATCATACGAAAACTAAAAAACCCTAATAACATCATTTGCAACATTAAAAAACCCTAATCCATCATATGAAAACTAGAAAACCCTAATAACATCATTTGCAACATTCAGAAACCGTAATCCGTCATTTGAAAACTAGAAAATCCTAATAACATCATTTGCAACATTCAAAAACCCTAATCCATCATATGAAAACTAGAAAACCCTAATAACATCATTTGTAACATTCAAAAACCCTAATCCATCATATGAAAACAAGAAAACCCTAACAACATCATTTGCAACATTAAAATACCCTAATCCATCAGATGAAAACTAGAAAACCCGAATCCATCTTATGAAAACAAGAAAACCCTAATCCATCATATGAAAACTAGAAAACCCTAATACATCATACAAAAACTAGAAAACCCTAATAACATCATTTGCAACATTCAAAAACCCTACTTAATCATATGGAAACTAGAAAACCCTAATCCATCATATGAAAACTAGAAAACCATAATCCATCATCTGAAAACTAGAAAACCCTAATAACATCATTTGCAACATTCAAAAACCCTAATCCATCATATAAAAACTAGAAAACCAAAATAACATCATTTGCAACAGTCAAAAACCCTAATCCGTCATATGAAAACTAGAAAATCCTAATAACATCATTTGCAACATTCAAAAACCCTAATCCATCATATGAAAACTAGAAAACCCTAATAACATCATTTGCAACATTCAAAAACCCTAATCCGTCATATGAAAACTAGAAAACCCTAATAACATCATTTCCAACAGTCAAAAACCCTAATCCATCATATGAAAACTAGAAAACACTAGTAACATCATTTGCAACATTCAAAAACCCTAATCCATCATATGAAAACTAGAAAACCCTAATAACATCATTTGCAACATTCAAAAACCCTAATCCATCATATGAAAACAAGAAAACCCTAATAACATCATTTGCAACATTAAAATACCCTAATCCATCAAATGAAAACTAGAAAACCTGAATCCATCATATGAAAACTAGAAAACCCTAATAACATCATTTGCAACATTCAAAAACCCTAATCGATCATATGAAAACTAGAAAACCCTAATAACATCATTTGCAACATTAAAAAACCCTAATCCATCATATGAAAACTAGAAAACCCTAATAACATCATTTGTAATATTCAAAAACCCTAATCCATCATATGAAAACAAGAAAACCCTAACAACATCATTTGCAACATTAAAATACCCTAATCCATCAAATGAAAACTAGAAAACCCGAATCCATCATATGAAAACAAGAAAACCCTAATCCATCATACGAAAACTAGAAAACCCTAATCCATCATACGAAAACTAGAAAACCCTAATAACATCATTTGCAACATTAAAAAACCCTAATCCATCATATGAAAACTAGAAAACCCTAATAACATCATTTGCAACATTCAGAAACCCTAATCCGTCATTTGAAAACTAGAAAATCATAATAACATCATTTGCAACATTCAAAAACCCTAATCCATCATATGAAAACTAGAAAACCCTAATAACATCATTTGTAACATTCAAAAACCCTAATCTATCATATGAAAACAAGAAAACCCTAACAACATCATTTGCAACATTAAAATACCCTAATCCATCAAATGAAAACTAGAAAACCCGAATCCATCTTATGAAAACAAGAAAACCCTAATCCATCATATGAAAACTAGAAAACCCTAATACATCATACAAAAACTAGAAAACCCTAATAACATCATTTGCAACATTCAAAAACCCTAATTAATCATATGGAAACTAGAAAACCCTAATCCATCATATGAAAACTAGAAAACCATAATCCATCATCTAAAAACTAGAAAACCCTAATAACATCATTTGCAATATTCAAAAACCCTAATCCGTCATATGAAAACTAGAAAATCCTAATAACATCATTTGCAACATTCAAAAACCCTAATCCATCATATGAAAACTAGAAAACCCTAATAACATCATTTGCAACATTCAAAAACCCTAATCCGTCATATGAAAACTAGAAAACCCTAATAACATCATTTCCAACAGTCAAAAACCCTAATCCATCATATGAAAACTAGAAAACCCTAGTAACATCATTTGCAACATTCAAAAAGCCTAATCCATCATATGAAAACTAGAAAACCCTAATAACATCATTTGCAACATTCCAAAACCCTAATCCATCATATGAAAACAAGAAAACCCTAATAACATCATTTGCAACATTAAAATACCCTAATCCATCAAATGAAAACTAGAAAACCCGAATCCATCATATGAAAACTAGAAAACCCTAATAACATCATTTGCAACATTCAAAACCCTTAATCGATCATATAAAAACTAGAAAACCCTAATAACATCATTTGTAACATTCAAAAACCCTAATCCATCATATGAAAAAAAGAAAACCCTAATAACATCATTTGCAACATTAAAATACCCTAATCCATCAAATGAAAACTAGAAAACCCGAATGCATCATATGAAAACAAGAAAACCCTAATAACAACATTTGCGCCATTCAAAAACCTAATCCATCATACGAAAACTAGAAAACCCTAATCCATCATACAAAAACTAGAAAACCCTAATAACATCATTTGCAACATTCAAAAACCCTAATTAATCATATGAAAACTAGAAAACCCTAATCCATCATATGAAAACTAGAAAACCATAATCCATCATCTGAAAACTAGAAAACCCTAATAACATCATTTGCAACATTCAAAAACCCTAATCCATCATATGAAAACTAGAAAACCCAAATAACATCATTTGCAACACTCAAAAACCCTAATCCATCATATGAAAACTAGAAAACCCTAGTAACATCATTTGCGACATTCAAAAACCCTAATCCATCATATGAAAACTAGAAAACCCTAATAACATCATTTGCAACATTCAAAAACCCTAATCCGTCATATGAAAACTAGAAAATCCTAATAACATCATTTGCAACATTCAAAAACCCTAATCCATCATATGAAAACTAGAAAACCCTAATAACATCATTTGCAACATTCAAAAACCCTAATCCGTCATATGAAAACTAGAAAACCCTAATAACATCATTTCCAACAGTCAAAAACCCTAATCCATCATATGAAAACTAGAAAACACTAGTAACATCATTTGCAACATTCAAAAACCCTAATCCATCATATGAAAACTAGAAAACCCTAATAACATCATTTGCAACATTCAAAAACCCTAATCCATCATATGAAAACAAGAAAACCCTAATAACATCATTTGCAACATTAAAATACCCTAATCCATCAAATGAAAACTAGAAAACCCGAATCCATCATATGAAAACTAGAAAACCCTAATAACATCATTTGCAACATTCAAAAACCCTAATCGATCATATGAAAACTAGAAAACCCTAATAACATCATTTGCAACATTAAAAAACCCTAATCCATCATATGAAAACTAGAAAACCCTAATAACATCATTTGTAATATTCAAAAACCCTAATCCATCATATGAAAACAAGAAAACCCTAACAACATCATTTGCAACATTAAAATACCCTAATCCATCAAATGAAAACTAGAAAACCCGAATCCATCATATGAAAACAAGAAAACCCTAATCCATCATACGAAAACTAGAAAACCCTAATCCATCATACGAAAACTAAAAAACCCTAATAACATCATTTGCAACATTAAAAAACCCTAATCCATCATATGAAAACTAGAAAACCCTAATAACATCATTTGCAACATTCAGAAACCCTAATCCGTCATTTGAAAACTAGAAAATCCTAATAACATCATTTGCAACATTCAAAAACCCTAATCCATCATATGAAAACTAGAAAACCCTAATAACATCATTTGTAACATTCAAAAACCCTAATCCATCATATGAAAACAAGAAAACCCTAACAACATCATTTGCAACATTAAAATACCCTAATCCATCAGATGAAAACTAGAAAACCCGAATCCATCTTATGAAAACAAGAAAACCCTAATCCATCATATGAAAACTAGAAAACCCTAATACATCATACAAAAACTAGAAAACCCTAATAACATCATTTGCAACATTCAAAAACCCTACTTAATCATATGGAAACTAGAAAACCCTAATCCATCATATGAAAACTAGAAAACCATAATCCATCATCTGAAAACTAGAAAACCCTAATAACATCATTTGCAACATTCAAAAACCCTAATCCATCATATAAAAACTAGAAAACCAAAATAACATCATTTGCAACAGTCAAAAACCCTAATCCGTCATATGAAAACTAGAAAATCCTAATAACATCATTTGCAACATTCAAAAACCCTAATCCATCATATGAAAACTAGAAAACCCTAATAACATCATTTACAACATTCAAAAACCCTAATCCGTCATATGAAAACTAGAAAACCCTAATAACATCATTTCCAACAGTCAAAAACCCTAATCCATCATATGAAAACTAGAAAACACTAGTAACATCATTTGCAACATTAAAATACCATAATCCATCAAATGAAAACTAGAAAACCCGAATCCATCATATGAAAACTAGAAAACCCTAATAACATCATTTGCAACATTCAAAAATCCTAATCCATCATATGAAAACTAGAAAACCCTAATCCATCATACGAAAACTAGAAAACCCTAATAACATCATTTGCAACATTCAAAAACCCTAATCCATCATATGAAAACTAGAAAACCCTAATCCATCATATGAAAAGTTGAAAACCCTAATAACATCATTTGCAACATTCAAAAACCCTAATCCATCATATGAAAACTTGAAAACCCTAATAACATCATTTGGAACATTCAAAAACACTAATCCGTCATATGAAAACTAGAAAACCCTAATAACATCATTTGCAACATTCAAAGACCCTAATCAATCATATGAAAACTAGAAAACACTAGTAACATCATTTGCAACATTCAAAAACCCTAATCCATCATATGAAAACTAGAAAACCCTAATAACATCATTTGCAACATTCAAAAAGCCTAATCCATCATATGAAAACTAGAAAACCCTAATAACATCATTTGTAACATTCAAAAACCCTAATCCATCATATGAAAATAAGAAAACCCTAATAAGATCATTTGCAACATTAAAATACCCTAATCCATCAAATGAAAACTAGAAAAGCCGGATCCATCATAAGAGAACAAGATAACCCTAATAACAACATTTGCAACATTCAAAAACCTAATCCATCATATGAAAACTAGAAAACCCTAATCCATCATTCAAAAACTAGAAAACACATTTCCAAAAGTTCTCTCTCTAAAAGTGTTCTTAAGTTCTGGTTACATTTTATCATTTTTTAATTTTCTGGTTGTAGTTTAACATGGCTAGTGATACACCGGGCATCAATATGGATTATAATTCAGTTCTCACTAATGATATTGGTGTTACATTGAAGGAACAACAACATGATAAAAAGTTAGTGATGTTCTCGGCTAAAATGGATCAATATTCAAAGTCTGATTTCATTACTTCTGATGAAATTAAGCAAAAGAAACAAGCCAAACAACAAAGAAAGCACTATCATACATCTGAAAAACCTACACTACTAAAAGAATCTGTTGTTAAAGTTATTCAACATAGAAAAGATCATATAATGCAGAAAAGAAAAGATGTTGATGGTTTGATTTCTTCCAAGAAAGGTGTCGTTTCTGAAATTGCACGAACAAATGCAAATGAATCCAATCACGTGCCTGATTTGATCTCCACTGGTCTGCTTCAATCGATTCAAATAATGGTACAAGATGGAAAATGTCTTCACAATCCAGATCTGATCTTTACAATCCTCAAAGATTCCTCACTTGCTGGAAAATTAAATAATTGCTCGATATTGGAAAAACCTGAAAATCGTTCAATAATCTTGAAGAATGATATGGTGGAGAAACAATACGAGACACTGCATGGTCACGTATTATAGGATGATATGGTGAAGGATTATAAGATGGATCAAGTAGAACACATAAACGACGAAGGTGAGCTTCCCGGTAATAAAACATGTTCATTCGATCAAGATACTTGTAAGTATACATCCAAGGGCCTGATGACATATACTTACGATCAAACTACAAGCAAAGCTCCGGTCAAGATGGTGAAAGTTGATCAAATCGGGGGAACTTCAAGCTGCTTTTCCGGCCAAAATACATCCGACATCAATAAATCACCTCCAACGGATTTGTCTCATAGAAATGATATTGCCATAGAAAAAAGGGGTAATCTCTATATTCCATCTTCTAATACTAGGCCAAATGATGCTTGTCCCCTTAGTGGACTTGACTTTAAAGAATCCTATGCTCCTAATTATCAATGTTCCCCTTTACATGTTGACTCATCCCCCCCTTTCTCTTCATGTGCGGCTGTTATGGAAAATCCGATGCATTTGGCATCTATTCTTGGGCCACTTCCTAATTCTTTAAACAATGTGAAGCAAACAACCCACTTGCCTAAAAGATCGGCCCAATTTAGCCCTTTTCGTGGGCCTTTGATTTTTAATCAGCCCAAGGACTTCATTACACAAGCCCAAGAGTCTTTAAATGGACATGTCACTCTTCCTATAACCCATATAAAATCTAATGTAGTAGATGATAAAAATTATGAAATTAAAAATAAAGACAATAATGCTTGGGCTAGGAAACTTCCTTTACTTAATAACTCGCATGCTAATATCATTACTGGCTCACAAAAACACACTAATGATAAGTTTCGTTTTATACCTAATTTATGTAATGACATTAATGTGCCAGTTGATATTCCTCTACCGGCAGTTACTAAAGTTTGTGAAACCTTTGCACGAACTATCTATGGTTACTTTGTAGGGAAAAAAATGAAATACTCTGATGTTCGTTATCTAGCTTCAAAATTGTGGTCTATCCATGGTCTTCAAGATGTCCTTCTAAATGGAAAAGGTGTTTATCTTTTTAAATTCAGTGACGACAATGGTCTTCATCATGTTATCACCCATGGACCCTGGACTTTTAAGGGTGTCCCGATTGTCATACAAAAATGGCGTCCCGGTCTGAGTATTCATAAAAACAGTCATGACAAGCTTCCTCTCTGGATTAAAATCCATGATATTCCCTATGAAGCTTGGAGTGATGATGGTCTTAGCCACATTTCCTCAAAAATTGGTAAGCCTCTTGCTATGGACTCCTATACGGCTAATATGTGCAAATATGCGGCTGGGAAATCTGTATATGCCCGGGTCCTTCTTGAGGTCCCCACAAAATCTTCATGGGTGGATAAAGTTATTATACGTATTCCTGATCCTGATACCCTTGAATTTTCCACCCATACTCTCAGTATTGAATATGAATGGAAACCCCCTATGTGCTCTCATTGCATGGTTTATGGTCATGAAAATAACAACTGTATGCATGTCATCTCTAAGACTAATGAAGCTATGCCTAAAGATAAAATGCCTATTGATCAGGTGATAGTTACCTCTCCTATGCTACTTGATGATGGTTTTACGGTTGTTACAAAAAAGAAAACTTTAACGAAACAAGGGCCAAATTATGAAAATACTATTAATGATATTTCGCAAGGTAAGTCTATTAGAAATACCCTAATAGGTGGGATGGATAAAGAAGATGCAAAATATTATGTCAATAATAAAAGTATTAATAGTAAATTTCATTTGCGAACCAAGAATCACCCTGTTCCTAAAAAAATTAGTCCTTCAACTCGCCATGTCACTAACAAGAAACGCCCTCCTCCCACTATCCCTCATTCTAGTAATCCCTCTCACAAGAATTCTATAGATGTTGTTGGTTTCCCTAGCCCCATCCTCCGGCTCTCATCCTCTACACCCCCAAAAATATCTAAGCTCCCAACTCCTACTTTCAACGCCTTTTCCATTCTTGAGTCTTGTTCCAACGATATGAAGGATCTTCCTACTCCCTCTTCCCATCTTCCACCCATTCATGTCCCATCCCCTCTTATTCCTGATGATTTTGATCCGGATTCTGTAGACCTCTCCGATGTCGATGAACTCATTGAGGTTGAAACTGATGATGGTGACATGGCCAAGTTTATTAATGATGATGATCTTGAACCACCTAATGACCAAATTAGAAGAGCTCAGGAGTCCGAGCAGATGGACTCCACCCACACCCCAGTTTCCATATGACGCACATCGCTGCATGGAATACTCACGGTCTCTGTAAGCCTTTACATCAGAAAGCTTTAAGAGATCTTATTCGCGATCATAATCTACAAATTTGTGCTTCTATCGAGACTCGTGCTTCCTTCTCTAATCTTCCTCTTATCTGTACGCGTGCTTTTGGATCCTGGTCTTGGTCCTCTAACGGTCTTTTTAGCCCTCGGGGGACTAGAATTGTGGTAGCCTAGGACCCCATTGCTATTGATATGATGCTTCTTGACTTAAATGATCAGGTTATGCATTTTTACGTTAAAATTCGTGCCTCTAATAAATCCTTCTTCTGCTCTTTCGTCTATGCTCATAATAATCACATTCTGCGACGCTCCCTTTGGCATTCTCTTTCGGCCCATAAGAAAGTAGTTAAAAATGCCCCTTGGATCCTCTTGGGTGATTTCAATGTTGCTCTTGACATGAAAGATAGCACCTACGGGACTTCTGTTATCTCACGTGCCATGGAGGACTTCAGGGACTGTGTTAATCACATAGAGATGGAGGACCTTAACTATAAAGGTCTCTTTTACACCTGGACCAAGTCTCCTAATGGTACTGGTGGGATTCTCAAAAAAATCGATCGTGTCATGGGAAATACTTATTTCATTGCCTCTTTCCCCTCGGCTTCTGTCAATTTTCTCCCCTATCGTTCTTCTGACCATACCCCTGCTGTGCTTTCTCTTCCCAGTAGATCTACGTTCAGGTCGAAACCATTCAAATTCCCTAACTTCCTGACTTATAAGAACGATTTCAAGCAGGTTGTCGCTGATTCTTGGAAATCCAATATCCCTGGATATAGGATGTATAAGGTTTTCCAAAAACTTAAAAACTTGAAAAAACCTTTGCGTCTTCTTCTTCGTAGCTAGGGCAACATCTTCACCAAGGTTATCTCCCTTCGTAATGAACTTGATAGAATTCAGATTGCTCTGGATCGGGACCCTTTCAATAATGATCTACGTGAAGAACAATGCAGGTATCTCCTCGCTTATAACGAGGCTACCCTTGATGAAGAGAGGTTCCTGAAACAAAAGGCCAAGGTTGACTGGTTACGTGAGGGAGATAAAAATTCTGGATTTTTCCACAAATCGGTTAGAAGCCGCTTATCTCGTAGCCATATCGATTCTATCCAGGATGCTCATGGAAACTGGATATCGGGAAATGACCTTCCAAACCTTTTTGTCTCCCACTTTCAAACTTTCTTAGGATCTGCATACCCTTCCATTCCTATTCGTGACCCTTGTTCCCTTTTCTCTAATAAGCTTTCCCCTATCCAGTCTGCCGCCATGCTTACTCCTGTTACGGATGAGGAGATTAGGGGCGTCATGTTCCAAATGGGAGATGATAAAGCCCCTGGTCCTGATGGCTTCTCGGCTAAGTTCTTCAAGTCTGCCTGGGATACTGTGGGTACTGATGTTTGTTTGGCGGTTAAGGAGTTCTTTTCGTCTGGAAAACTCCTTAAGTCTTTCAACAACACTGTTCTTGCTCTCATCCCTAAGGTTGACTCCCCTTCCAAAGTCACTGATTTTCGTCCAATCGCATGCTGTAATGTTGTTTACAAATGTATTAGCAAGATTATTGCGGACCGTATCAAGAATCATCTCTCGTGTTTGGTTAATGATAACCAGTCTGCTTTCATCCCTGGTCGTTTGATCTCCGACAACGTTCTTCTTGTACACGAGCTCATGAGGGATTATCATCGTCAACGTGGTCCACCAAGATGTGCTTTTAAAGTGGATATTCAAAAAGCCTATGACACTGTCGACTGGTCTTTTCTTCGCACCATCTAGGTTGGATTTGGTTTCCCCGATCGTATGATTGACTGGATCATGACATGTGTTTCTACTACGGCTTACTCTGTGAGTATCAATGGTAACATACATGGTTTTTTCAACGGTAAACGAGGCCTTCGCCAAGGAGACCCTCTATCTCCCTATCTCTTCACTCTTGTTATGGAGGTTCTTAACCTTATGATCAAGAGAAAAATTTCTGATTCCGATTCTTTTAAATACCACCGTCATTGTGAGGAACAGAATATCACACATCTATGCTTTGCCGATGATCTTCTCCTCTTCTCTCATGGGGATAGATCTTCGGTAAGGATCATATGTGATTCCCTTGCTGAATTCTCTGGGGTTTCTGGGCTCCATCCAAATGTTGAGAAAAGCGAAGCCTTTTACTGCAATGTTGGTGATACTACTAGGGCTGCTATTGAACATATGGTTGGGATCCCTGAGGGATCTTTCCCTGTACGATACCTTGGTATCCCTCTTATCACCACCCGTCTTGCCCATAAGGACTGTAAATGTCTTGTTGATAAAGTCAAATGCAGGATTAATGACTGGAAAAACAAATCTCTCTCCTTTGCTGGCCGTCTTCAGCTTATTCTCTCTGTTCTTTCTTCTATGCAAATCTATTGGGCTTCTGATTTTATTCTTCCTAAATCTATTTCTAAAGATATTGAGAAACTCATAAGGGGTTTCCTCTGGTGCCATGGTGAGTTAAAACGTGGTAAAGCTAAAGTTTCCTGGAAAACTGTGTGTCTCCCTAAGGAACATGGTGGACTTGGAATCCGTAATCTTGCTGTTTGGAATGTTGCCCTTATGGCTTCTCATGTTTGGAGACTTCTCTCTAAGAAGGATTCTCTTTGGGTCAAGTGGATCCATTCTTACTGTCTCTGTGGACGTAATTTTTGGGATGCCCCCAAAAAATACGGTTCAGGTTTTGCTTGGCGAAACATCCTCGATATGCGAAGTAAGATAAGAGATTTTATTGTTTCCCAGATTGGTGATGGGTCCTCTACATCCGCATGGTTTGATAACTGGCATCCTGCTGGTCCCCTCTCTAAATTCATTTCTGCGCATCAAATCAGGGCTGCGGGATTCAATCCTGATAGTAAGGTTGCTGATCTTGTCATCAACGGATATTGGGTTCGGCCTGGTCAATGGATGGACTCCCATCCTAATCTTCTTCCTCAAAACCCTCCTTCTCTTTCCCCTTACGTTCCTGATAAACTCCAATGGAGATCTAGTGACGGTAATCTTTCTGATTTTTCTGTGCGTTTCGTTTGGCAGTCTATTCGCCCCTATGACCAGCCTGTTGATTGGTATCATCTGGTTTGGTTCACCCAAAATATCCCTAGACATGCTTCCATTCTTTGGGTTGCTCTTAAAAACCGTCTTAAGACTCATGATAAAATCAAAATTTGGGATACTAACTCCAGCCTCATTTGTGCCTTCTGCAGGGATTGTCCTGATTCACTTTCCCACCTTTTCTTCGAGTGCTCTTTCCCCTCTATAGTTTGGCATGATCTTCAACATGTCATGAATCTCTCCGTCTCCACTAATAGCTGGTCCGATATCATTAATCAACTCAAACCAGTGTCTAAGACTAAGACCATTTGGTCCATCATCAGAAGACTTGTGCTTGCTGGAGCAGTTTACCACATTTGGCAGGAAAGAAATTTTCGAATTTTCAAAAAAACTAAAAGATGGTATCATGCCGTGGTGAATAGTATTAAGGATGATATACACTGTAGACTGTTGAGTCTTTCTATGAAACCATGCATTAATGTTAATATGGCTAAAAGGATATGGACTATCCCTTAAAAATACTCCTATTTGCTTCTATATTTCTCTTCTTGTATGGTTTGTTCTTGCAGGTGGTTTTCCTTTATGTTATTGTTATGTTTCTGGTCCTATGTACTGTTTTGGTTCCTAGTTTAGCGTTGTTGTCCTTTGGGGCATGTCCCGATGGATTTTCTGTTTTTTCCTTTGGTGGGGAGTCCCCAGCCTCTTATTGTATTTATTCTTTTTATTAATAAAATTTGCCAGAGGTACAGTCCTCTTTACCCAAAAAAAAAACTAGAAAACACTAATAACAGCATTTGCAACATTCAAAAACTCTAATTAATCATATGAAAACTAGAAAACCCTAATCCATTATATGAAAACTAGAAAACCCTAATCCATCGTCTGAAAACTAGAAAACCCTAATAACAACATTTGCAACATTCAAAAACACTAATCCATCATATGAAAACTAGAAAACCCAAATAAGATCATTTGCAACATTCAAAAACCCTAATCCATCATATGAAAACTAGAAAACCCTAACCCATCATATGAAAACTAGAAAACCCTAATCTATCATATGAAAACTAAAAAACCCTAATAACAGCATTTGCAACATCCAAAAACCCTAATCTATCATATGAAAACTAGAAAACCCTAATCCATCATATGCAACATTCAAAAACCCTAATCCATCATATGAAAACTAGAAAACCCTAATCCATCATATGAAAACTAGAAAACCCTAATAACATCATTTGCAACATTCAAAAACCTTAATCCATCATATGGAAACTTAAAAACCCTAATAACATCATTTGCTACATTCAAAAACCCTAATCCTTCATATGAAAACTAGGAAACCCTAATAACATCATTTGCAACATTCAAAAATCCCAATCCACTATATGAAAACTAGAAAACCCTAATCCATCATATGAAAACTAGAAAACCCTAATCCATCATATGAAATCTAGAAAACCCTAATAACATCATTTGCAACATTCAAACACCCTAATCCATCATATGAAAACAAGAAAACCGTTATCCATCATATGAAAATTGGAAAACCATAATAAAATCATTTACAACATTCACAAACCCTAATCCATCAAATGAAAACTAAAAAACCCTAAGCCATCATATGAAAACTAGAAATCCCTAATCCATCATATGAAAACTAGAAAACCCTAATAACATCATTTGCAACATTCAAAAACCCAAATCCATCATACGAATACTAGAAAACCCGAATAACATAATTTGCAACATTAAAATACCCTAATCCATCAAATGAAAACTAGAAAACCCGAATCCATCATATGAAAACTAGAAAACCCTAATAACATCATTTGCAACATTCAAAAACCCTAATCCATCATATGAAAACTAGAAAACCCTAATCCATCATACGAAAACTAGAAAATCCTAATAACATCATTTGCAACATTCAAAAACCCTAATCCATCATATGAAAACTAGAAAACCCAAATCCATCATACGAAAACTAGAAAACCCTAATAACATCATTTGCAACATTCAGAAACCCTAATCCGTCATATGAAAACTAGAAAATCCTAATAACATCATTTGCAACATTCAAAAACCCTAATCCATCATATGAAAACTAGAAAACCCTAATAACATCATTTGTAACATTCAAAAACCCTAATCCATCATATGAAAACAAGAAAACCCTAACAACATCATTTGCAACATTAAAATACCCTAATCCATTAAATGAAAACTAGAAAACCCGAATCCATCATATGAAAACAAGAAAAACCCTAATAACAACATTTGCAACATTCAAAAACCTAATCCATCATATGAAAACTAGAAAACCCTAATCCATCATACAAAAACTAGAAAACCCTAATAACATCATTTGCAACATTCAAAACTCTAATTAATCATATGAAAACTAGAAAACCCTAATCCATCATATGAAAAATTAGAAAACCATAATCCATCATCTGAAAACTAGAAAACCCTAATAACATCATTTGCAACATTCAAAAACCCTAATCCATCATATGAAAACTAGAAAACCCAAATAAGATCATTTGCAACAGTCAAAAACCCTAATCCATCTTATGAAAACTAGAAAACCCTAGTAACATCATTTGCAACATTCAAAACCCCTAATCCATCATATGAAAACTTAAAAACCCTAATAACATCATTTGCAACATTCAAAAACCCTAATCCATCATATGAAAACAAGAAAACCCTAATAACATCATTTGCAACATTAAAATACCCTAATCTATAAAATGAAAACTAGAAAACCCGAATCCATCATATGAAAACTAGAAAACCCTAATAACATCATTTGCAACATTCAAAAATCCTAATCCATCATATGAAAACTAGAAAACCCAAATAAGATCATTTGCAACATTCAAAAACCCTAATCCATCATATGAAAACTAGAAAACCCTAACCCATCATATGAAAACTAGAAAACCCTAATCCATCATATGAAAACTAAAAAACCCTAATAACAGCATTTGCAACATCCAAAAACCCTAATCTATCATATGAAAACTAGAAAACCCTAATCCATCATATGCAACATTCAAAAACCCTAATCCATCATATGAAAACTAGAAAACCCTAATCCATCATATGAAAACTAGAAAACCCTAATAACATCATTTGCAACATTCAAAAACCTTAATCCATCATATGGAAACTTAAAAACCCTAATAACATCATTTGCTACATTCAAAAACCCTAATCCTTCATATGAAAACTAGGAAACCCTAATAACATCATTTGCAACATTCAAAAATCCCAATCCACTATATGAAAACTAGAAAACCCTAATCCATCATATGAAAACTAGAAAACCCTAATCCATCATATGAAATCTAGAAAACCCTAATAACATCATTTGCAACATTCAAACACCCTAATCCATCATATGAAAACAAGAAAACCGTTATCCATCATATGAAAACTGGAAAACCATAATAAAATCATTTACAACATTCACAAACCCTAATCCATCAAAAGAAAACTAAAAAACCCTAAGCCATCATATGAAAACTAGAAATCCCTAATCCATCATATGAAAACTAGAAAACCCTAATAACATCATTTGCAACATTCAAAAACCCTAATCCATCATACGAATACTAGAAAACCCGAATAACATAATTTGCAACATTAAAATACCCTAATCCATCAACTGAAAACTAGAAAACCCGAATCCATCATATGAAAACTAGAAAACCCTAATAACATCATTTGCAACATTCAAAAACCCTAATCCATCATATGAAAACTAGAAAACCCTAATCCATCATACGAAAACTAGAAAATCCTAATAACATCATTTGCAACATTCAAAAACCCTAATCCATCATATGAAAACTAGAAAACCCTAATCCATCATACGAAAACTAGAAAACCCTAATAACATCATTTGCAACATTCAGAAACCCTAATCCGTCATATGAAAACTAGAAAATCCTAATAACATCATTTGCAACATTCAAAAACCCTAATCCGTCATATGAAAACTAGAAAACCCTAATAACATCATTTGTAACATTCAAAAACCCTAATCCATCATATGAAAACAAGAAAACCCTAACAACATCATTTGCAACATTAAAATACCCTAATCCATTAAATGAAAACTAGAAAACCCGAATCCATCATATGAAAACAAGAAAAACCCTAATAACAACATTTGCAACATTCAAAAACCTAATCCATCATATGAAAACTAGAAAACCCTAATCCATCATACAAAAACTAGAAAACCCTAATAACATCATTTGCAACATTCAAAACTCTAATTAATCATATGAAAACTAGAAAACCCTAATCCATCATATGAAAAATTAGAAAACCATAATCCATCATCTGAAAACTAGAAAACCCTAATAACATCATTTGCAACATTCAAAAACCCTAATCCATCATATGAAAACTAGAAAACCCAAATAAGATCATTTGCAACAGTCAAAAACCCTAATCCATCTTATGAAAACTAGAAAACCCTAGTAACATCATTTGCAACATTCAAAACCCCTAATCCATCATATGAAAACTTAAAAACCCTAATAACATCATTTGCAACATTCAAAAACCCTAATCCATCATATGAAAACAAGAAAACCCTAATAACATCATTTGCAACATTAAAATACCCTAATCCATAAAATGAAAACTAGAAAACCCGAATCCATCATATGAAAACTAGAAAACCCTAATAACATCATTTGCAACATTCAAAAATCCTAATCCATCATATGAAAACTAGAAAACCCTAATCCATCATACGAAAACTAGAAAACCCTAATAACATCATTTGCAACATTCAAAAACCCTAATCCATCATATGAAAACTAGAAAACCCAATGAAACCTAGAAAACCAAAACCACAATTCTGTCTAGCCTCTCTCTAGAATTTCCTCTCTCTAGAAAGTTTTTGTGTCTTTTGTGTCTTTTGGTCTTTATTCTGTTGTATTTTACAATGGATAATGATTCATTAGATTGTGATTCCATTTTAATGTCAAATGATGGTGTTATAATGGATCAGCAACATCATTCTCATAAGTTATCTACTGGAAAAGGTCAACAAGTTAACGCTATTACGTTTTATGAAAATTTTAAACAAGAGTTTAAATTTTCATCTATAGAAAACAAATCTGAAGATCATGGCAATGCAATCAATTACAATAAAGATCAGAAAGAGAAAAAACTTCATATGGCTTTACGTAATATCAAAGGATCAATATTTAAGAATTACTCATATTCTTTATTTGAGGCCACTGATGAACGAAGAAATAAATGCAAAAATGACAATATTCAGCGAAAAAGACTATCCACTGGTGGGATCTTGTCTTCAGTTGGTGCTCACGCTTGTTACTCTAAAGAGGACACTTGCATGCAACTTTACTCAACATCCAATGGAGGAGATACGAGTCTGATTTTTTCAGCAAATGATGAAACTCCTTCAACAAATGGAGTTAATTGTGATATCTCATGTGCAAGTGGTGAAGAAAATACAATGGCCACCAAGGGAGGTGTCTATACTACGGTCTCATTCAGCCGGGATTGCATGGATCATCAATTCACAAAGGGTGGTGGAGGTGTATCTCTATCGGCTACTGAAATTGTTTCTTCAAACCATGGAACTCAACAGGAAACGGTTACAAATAGCAATCCTAGAAACAAGAAAATGGGAGAAGCTAATAAAACATTGTTAAACTTCAAGGCTGGGGAACATATTAACAAGCTAGTGTACCCATCCGATCATGAAGATCATCTTTTTTTAGCTCACGGTAACTATATTCCCGATCATACAATCCAAGGTGTTCGTGATCCTCAAGCCACTATCGTGAAGAACAACGAAGGCCAAGTGGGAGATGCTGAATTCCTTGCTGCTAGGGGAGTACACGCTCTAACGATCAAGAACTCTAACAAGTCCACAACGGTCATGAGCGATAAAAACTGCATGGAAGAAGAAAAAAATGGTGAAGATGAAGATCTTTTACTCGAAACTATGGCTGATGAACCCGCTACAAAAAAAGATAACTGCATCCATGGTAAAGATGAACCGGCTATGGTTCAATCAGATGAACCTGTTGCACGTCATGAACACGCTCCAATACATGGTGAAGATGAACCGGCTATGGTTCAATCAGATGCACGTAAGGAACACGCTCCAACGGGATTGCAAGAACACGCTCCAACGGTCTTCAACAGCACACATCTCATCGGCTAAGGTAAAAGTTCTAATGAAACCTCTTCTTTAAATTATAAAAAATGAATTAGATGATGCTTTCAACTTAAAGTATAAGATAGTGGGGGGAAACTTTCATGAAAAGAATAAGATGGAGCATGCTTGTGTCCCCTCTTTGATAGACAATCTAACACCTTTTCATATTACCCATAATTTAATGCCTACAACTTGTTTTGAAAATATAAATATCAGTTCTATCTCTTCATCTAGATACCCGAATTTGATTCCTAATGGACCAAAGCTAACCCAAGTAACTTCCATTTTGGGCCTTCCAAATGATCCAAAACATTCTCATGTCCCTTCCCCATTGGCCCAACTAAACCATTCATCTATCTTGGGCCATCAGAAGCCCATGTTAAATGTCCAAGTGAAATCTGTTAAAGGTAACATAGATGCAAATATTAAGCCCACAGATGAAAATATTAAGCCCAAATACTCTATAGATGCTTATCACCATGAGCCCAATGCAAAGAATGATAATATTTCTAATACATTTAGATATAAATCCAATGGAAATAATTTTAATTTAAATCATCGAAATAATAATAAAGATAAAAATGTTTGGTCTCGCAAATTACCGTTACTTAATAACTCTCATGCTAATATCATTACTGGTTCACAAAAACACGCTAACGATAACTTTCGTTTTATTCCTCATTTATGTAATGATATGAATGTTCCAGTAGATATTCCTTTATTGTCCGTTAATAAAGTTTGTCAAACATTGGCTAGGACTATCTGTGGTTACTTTGTCGGAAAAAAAATGAATTACTCTGATGTTCGTTATCTAGCTTCCAAAATGTGGTCTTTACATGGCCTTCAAGATGTCCTCCTAAATGGAAAAGGAGTTTATCTTTTTAAATTTAGTGACGACAATGGTCTGAATCATGTTATCACCCATGGACCCTGGACTTTTAAGGGTGTCCCGATGGTCATTCAAAAATGGCGTCCTGGTCTGAGTATTCATAAGGATAATCACGACAAGCTTCCTCTTTGGATTAAAATCCATGATATTCCCTATGAGGCATGGAGTGATGATGGACTTAGTCATATTGCCTCTAAAATTGGTAAGCCTCTTGCTATGGACTCCTATACGGCTAATATGTGTAAGTATGCAGCTGGTAAATCTGTTTATGCCCGTGTCCTTCTTGAGGTCCCAACAAAATCTAATTGGGTAGATACAGTTAATATACGTATTCCTGATCCGGATTCTCTTGAATACTCCACACATACCCTTAATATTGAATATGAATGGAAACCCCCTATGTGCTCTCATTGTATGGTCTATGGTCATGAAAATATAAACTGTATGCATGTTATATCTTAGAACAATGAAGCTAAGCCCAAAGATAAAATGCCTATTGATCAGGTGATAGTTACATCTCCTATGCAAATTGATGATGGATTTACGGTGGTTACTAAAAAGAAATCTTTAATGAAACAAGGGCCAAATTCTGAAATTACTAAAAAGGATACTTCACAAGGTAAGTCTATTAGAATTACCCAATCGGGTTCGAAGGATACTGTAACAACTAAAAATAATGTCAATAATAAATATGTTAAAAATAAAATTGATTTAAGAAGTGAGAATCGCCCTTTACCAAAAAAAACTAGTCCTTCAACTAACCTTGGTCCTAACAAGAGACGCCCTCACATTATCCATCAATCTAGAGATGTTGTTGGTTTCCCTAGCCCCATCATCCGGCTCTCATCATCTACACCTCCTAAAATATCTCAGCTATCCACTCCTATATTCAACGCCTTTTCTATTCTACAGTATTGTTCAAACGATATAACGGATATTCCTGCTACCTCTTCCAAACTCCATCCTAGTAATACCCCTTCCCCTCTTATTCCTGATGATTTTGATCCAGATTCTGTAGACATTTCGGATGTGGATGAACTCATTGAGGTCGAATCTGATGATGGTGTAACGGCCAAATTTATCAATGATAATGATATGGAATCACCTAATGACCAAATTAGAACAACTCAGGCGTCCGAGCAGATGGACTCCACCCCCATCCAAGTTTCCATATGACGCACATCGCTGCTTGGAATACTCACGGTCTCTGTAAGCCTTCTCATCAGAAAGCCTTGAGAGATCTTACCCGGGATCAAAATCTTCATATTTGTGCTTCTCTTGAGACTCGTGCTTCCTTCCCTAACCTCCCTCTTATCTGTAGTCGTACTTTTGGCTCTTGGTCGTGGTCGTCCAACGGTCTCTTGTCCCCTAGAGGGACTAGAATTGTGGTTGCCTGGGATCCGCTTGCCATTGATATGATGCTAATCGACTTAAATGACCAGGTTATGCATTTCAAAGTTAATATTCGTGATTCTAATAAATCTTTTTTCTGCTCCTTCGTCTATGCTCATAATGATCTCATGATGCGTCGCTCTCTCTGGCATTCTCTTGCGGTACATAATAATATGGTTAGAGATACCCCTTGGATTCTTTTGGGTAATTTCAATGTTGCTCTTGATATTAAAGATAGCACCTCCGGGTCGTCTGGGATTTCTCGTGCAATGGAGGACTTCAGGGACTGTGTTAATCTGATGGAAATGGAGGATCTTAACTATAAAGGTCTCTTCTACACATGGACCAAGTCTCCTAATGGATCGGGTGGCATCCTCAAAAAGATCGATCGTGTCATGGGAAATACTCACTTCGTTTCTTGTTTCCCCTCCTCTACTGTCAATTTTCTCCCTTACCGTTCGTCCGATCATACTCCTGCTGTGCTTTCTCTCCCCCATCGTGCCCCTTTCCAACCTAAACCTTTCAAGTTCCCTAATTTCCTGACTTATAAGAACGATTTCAAACATATTGTTGCCTCTTCTTGGAACCCCAATATCACTGGATATCGGATGTATAAGGTTTTCAAAAACCTTAAAAATCTGAAAGTGCCTATACGTAAGATGCTGCGCAACCAGGGAAACCTCTTTTCTAAGGTTATCTCTCTTCGTAATGAGCTTGATAGAGTTCAGATTGCTTTGGATCGGGATCCTTTCAATAAGGATCTTCGTGAAGAACAATGCAGTTATCTCCTCGCTTATAACGAGGCTAGCCTGGATGAAGAGAGGTTCCTAAAACAAAAGGCTAAGGTTAACTAGCTGCGTGAGGGTGATAAAAATTCGGCTTTTTTCCACAAAGCCGTTAAAAGCCGTAAATCTCGCAATCGTATTAATTCTATCCAGGATGCTCAAGGTAACTGGATATCGGGGAATGATCTTCCTAATCTGTTTGTTTCTCACTTTCAAGCCTTCTTGGGTTCTGCCCAGCCTTCCACTGCTATTCGTGATCCTTCTTCCCTCTTCTCTAATAAGCTCTCCCTCATCCAGTCTGCCGCCATGCTTACTCCTGTTACTGACGCGGAGGTTAAGTGTGTTCTGTTCCAGATGGGTGATGATAAAGCTCCTGGTTCTGATGGTTTCACTGCTAAGTTCTTCAAGTCTGCTTGGGATATTGTGGGTCCTGATTTCTGTATGGCTGTTAAGGAATTCTTCTATTCTGGTAAACTTCTTAAGTCTTTCAACAGCACCATCCTTGCGCTCATCCCTAAAGTTGATTCCTCTTCCAAAGTCACTGATTTCCGCCCTATAGCTTGTTGTAACGTTGTTTACAAATGTATCAGCAAGATTATTGCGGATCGTATCAAAAACCATCTTTCTTCTCTGGTTGATGAAAACCAGTCTACTTTCATCCCTGGTCGTTTGATCACCGACAACGTCCTTCTTGTCCATGAACTCATGCGTGATTATCATCGTCATCGTGGTCCTCCTAGGTGTGCTTTTAAGGTTGATATTCAAAAAGCGTACGACACAGTTGACTGGTCGTTTCTGCGGACCATCTTGTTCGGGTTTGGTTTCCCCGATCGTATGATTGACTGGATCATGACATGTGTTTCCACGGTTGCTTACTCTGTGAGTATCAATGGGAATACTCACGGATATTTTGACGGTAAAAGGGGCCTTCGGCAGGGTGACCCCCTTTCTCCTTATCTTGTCATGGAAGTGCTTAACCTTATGATCAAGAGAAATATCCATGATTCTGACTCTTTTAAATTTCACAGACAATGTGATGATCAAAGTATCACCCATCTCTGCTTTGCCGACGATCTCCTTCTCTTCTGTCATGGTGATAGCTCTTCGTTTAGAATCATCTGTGATTCTCTTGATGAATTCTCTAGGGTTTCTGGCCTCCATCCAAATATTGCAAAGAGTGAAGCTTTCTACTGTAATGTTGGTGAGAGGACCAGGGCTGCCATTGATCTTATTGTTAAGTTTCCTGAGGGCTCTTTCCCTGTCCGATACCTTGGCATTCCTCTCATCACCACTCGTCTTGCCCACAAAGACTGTAAAGGCCTTATTGATAAAGTCAAATGCAGGATTAATGACTGGAAAAACAAGTCTCTTTCCTTTGCTGGTCGTCTCCAGCTCATCCTCTCTGTCCTTTCTTCTACTCAAATCTATTGGGCTTCTGTTTTTATTCTTCCTAAATCTATCTCTAACGATATTGAGAAGCTCATGAGAGGTTTCCTCTAGTGCCATGGTGAGTTAAAGCGTGGTAAAGCTAAAGTCTCCTGGAAAACTGTATGCCTTCCTAAGGAACATGGTGGTCTTGGCATACGTAACCTTGCTATCTGGAATGTTGCCCTTATGGCTTCCCATGTTTGGAGACTCCTTTCCAAGAAAGAGTCCCTATGGGTTAAGTGGATCCACTCATACCGTTTATGTGGCCGAAACTTTTGGGATGCCCCCAAAAAATACGGGACCGGATTTGCTTGGCGTAACATCCTGGATATGCGGGATAAGATAAGGGAGTATATAGTTTCCCAGATAGGTGATGGATGCTCTACTTCTGCTTGGTTCGACAATTGGCACCCTGCGGGCCCTCTTTCTAAATTCTTGACTGTCCGTGACATCCATGATGCGGGTTTCACTCCTTATACTAAGGTTGCTGACCTGGTTCTTAACGGATCCTGGGTTCGGCCTCATTGTTGGAGAGATTCCCATGGTGCTCTTCTTTCTCATAACCCTCCTACTATTTCCACGTCCGTCCCTGATAAACTCCTTTGGAGATCTAGAGACGGTCAACTATCCCCTTTCTCTGTTCGATCTGTGTGGCAGTCTATTCGCCCCTATCACCAACCGGTCTTTTGGTTTCATCTTGTTTGGTTCTCCCAGAACATTCGCAGACATGCTTTCATTCTTTGGGTTGCTCTTAAAGATCGTCTCAAGACTCATGAAAAAATCAAAATCTGGGACACAAATTCCAATCTCATTTGTGCGTTCTGCGGGGACTGTCCGGATTCCCTTTCCCATCTCTTCTTTGAATGCTCTTTCACTTCTTTGGTTTGGCATGACCTCCATCATGTCATGAATCTCTCATTCTCCACTGATAGCTGGTCTGATATCATTAGTCAACTCAACCCCATTAATAAGAACAAGACCATTTGGTCCATCATTAGAAGACTTGTTTTTGCTGGAGCGGTCTACCACATCTGGCGGGAAAGAAATTTACGCATTTTTAAAAAAATAAAAAGATCTCATCATGCTGTCGTGAATATTGTTAAGGATGATATCCGCTGTAGACTGCTGAGTCTTTCTTTGAAAACTTGCACTAATGTTGATTTGGCTAAAACTATTTGGACCCTCCCTTAATTTTCTTCCTCTGCGCTTTCTTATTTCTCTGCTTGTTTTGGCTTGTATGGTTTGTTTGTTTTGCAGGTTGCTCTCCTTTATGTTCTTGTTTGCTTATGGTTCCTTCTCTTGTTTTGGTTCCTAGTTTAGCTTGTTGTCCGTTGGGGCCTGTCCCGATGGATTTTCTGTTTTTTGGTGGGGAGTCCCCAGCCTTATATTGTATTTATTCTTTTTATTAATAAAATTTGCCAGAGGTGCCGCCCTCTTTACCCAAAAAAAAAAACTAGAAAACCCTAATCCATCATATGAAAACTAGAAAACCCTAATAACATCATTTGTAACATTCAAAAACCCTAATCCATCATATGAAAACAAGAAAACCCTAATAAGATCATTTGCAACATTAAAATACCCTAATCCATCAAATGAAAATTAGAAAACCCGAATCCATCATAAGAGAACAAGATAACTCTAATAACAACATTTGCAACATTCAAAAACCTAATCCATCATATGAAAACTAGAAAACCCTAATCCATCTTTCAAAAACTAGAAAACCCTAATAACAACATTTGCAACATTCAAAAACCCTAATTAATCATATGAAAACTAGAAAACCCTAATCCATCATATGAAAACTAGAAAACCCTAATCCATCATCTGAAAACTAGAAAACTCTAATAACATTATTTGCAACATTCAAAAACCCTAATCCATCATATGAAAACTTGAAAACCCAAATAAAATCATTTACAACATTCAAAAACCCTAATCCATCATATGAAAACTAGAAAACCCTAACCCATCATATGAAAACTAGAAAACCCTAATCCATCATATGAAAACTAGAAAACCCTAATAACATCATTTGCAACATCCAAAAACCCTAATCTATCATAAGAAAACTACAAAACCCTAATCCATCATATGCAACATTCAAAAACCCTAATCCATCGTTTAAAAACTAGAAAACCCTAATCCATCATATGAAAACTAGAAAACCCTAATAACATCATTTGCAACATTCCAAAACCTTAATCCATCATATGGAAACTTGAAAACCCTAATAACATCATTTGCTACATTCAAAAACCCTAATCCTTCATATGAAAACTAGAAAACCCTAATAACATCATTTGCAACATTCAAAAATCGCAATCCATTATATGAAAACTAGAAAACCCTAATCCATCATATGAAAACTAGAAAACCCCAATCCATCATATGAAAACTAGAAAACCCTAATAACATCTTTTGCAACATTCAAAAAACCTAATCCATCATATGAAAACAAGAAAACCGTTATCGATCATATGAAAACTGGAAAACCCTAATAAAATCATTTACAACATTCAGAAACCCTAATCCATCATATTAAAACTAAAAAACCCTAAGCCATCATATGAAAACTAGAAATCCCTAATCCATCATATGAAAACTAGAAAACCCTAATAACATCATTTGCAACATTCAAAAACCCTAATCCATCATACGAATACTAGAAAACCCGAATAACATAATTTGCAATATTCAAAAACCCTAATCCATCATATGAAAACTAGAAAACCCTAATCCATAGTATGAAAACTAGAAAACCCTAATAACATCATTTGCAACATTAAAAAACCCTAATCCATCATATGAATACCAACAAACCCTAAGCCAACATATGAAAACTAGAAAACCCAAATCCATCATATGAAAACTAGAAAACCCTCATAACATCATTTGCAACATCAAAAAACCCTAATCCGTCATATGAAAACTAGAAAACCCTAATAACATCATTTGCAACAGTCAAAAACCCTAATCCATCATATGAAAACTAGAAAACCCTAGTAACATCATTTGCAACATTCAAAAACCCAAATCCATCATATGAAAATAGAAAACCCTAATAACATCATTTGCAACATTCAAAAACCCTAATCCATTATATGAAAAAAAGAAAAACCTAATAACATCATTTGCAACATTAAAATACCCTAATCCATCAAATGAAAACAAGAAAACTCGAATCCATCATATGAAAACTAGAAAACCCTAATAACATCATTTGCAACATTCAAAAACCTTAATACCTCATATGAAAACTAAAAAAACCCTAATCCATAATTCGAAAACTAGAAAACCCTAATAACATCATTTGCAATATTCAAAAACCCTAATCCATCATATGAAAACTAGAAAAGCCTAATCCATCATATGAAAACTAGAAGACCCTAATAACATCATTTGCAACATTCAAAAACCCTAATCCGTCATATAAAAACTAGAAAATCCTAATAACATCATTTGCAACATTCAAAAACCCTAATCCATCATATGAAAACTAGAAAACCCTAATAACATCATTTGTAACATTCAAAATCCCTAACCTATCATATGAAAATAAGAAAACCCTAATAACATCATTTGCAACATTAAAATACCCTAATCCATCAAATGAAAACTAGAAAACACGAATCCATCATATGAAAACAAGAAAACCCTAATAACAACATTTGCAACATTCAAAAACCTAATCCATCATACGAAAACTAGAAAACCCTAATCCATCATACAAAAACTAGAAAACCCTAATAACATCATTTGCAACATTCAAAAACCCTAATCCATCATATGAAAACTAGAAAACCCAAATAACATCATTTGCAATAGTCAAAAACCCTAATCCATCATATGAAAACTAGAAAACCCTAGTAACATCATTTGCAATATTCAAAAACCCTAATCCATCATATGAAAACTAGAAAACCCTAATAACATCATTTGCAACATTCAAAAACCCTAATCCATCATATGAAAACAAGAAAACCCTAGAAACATCAGTTGCAACATTAAAATACCCTAATCCATCAAATGAAAACTAGAAAACCCGAATCCATCATATGAAAACTAGAAAACCCTAATAACATCATTTGCAACATTCAAAACCCTTAATCGATCATATAAAAACTAGAAAACCCTAATAACATCATTTGTAACATTCAAAAACCCTAATCCATCATATGAAAAAAAGAAAACCCTAATAACATCATTTGCAACATTAAAATACCCTAATCCATCAAATGAAAACTAGAAAACCCGAATGCATCATATGAAAACAAGAAAACCCTAATAACAACATTTGCACCATTCAAAAACCTAATCCATCATATGAAAACTAGAAAACCCTAATCCATCATACAAAAACTAGAAAACCCTAATAACATCATTTGCAACATTCAAAACTCTAATTAATCATATGAAAACTAGAAAACCCTAATCCATCATATGAAAAATTAGAAAACCATAATCCATCATCTGAAAACTAGAAAACCCTAATAACATCATTTGCAACATTCAAAAACCCTAATCCATCATATGAAAACTAGAAAACCCAAATAAGATCATTTGCAACAGTCAAAAACCCTAATCCATCTTATGAAAACTAGAAAACCCTAGTAACATCATTTGCAACATTCAAAACCCCTAATCCATCATATGAAAACTTAAAAACCCTAATAACATCATTTGCAACATTCAAAAACCCTAATCCATCATATGAAAACAAGAAAACCCTAATAACATCATTTGCAACATTAAAATACCCTACTCCATAAAATGAAAACTAGAAAACCCGAATCCATCATATGAAAACTAGAAAAACCTAATAACATCATTTGCAACATTCAAAAATCCTAATCCATCATATGAAAACTAGAAAACCCAAATAAGATCATTTGCAACATTCAAAAACCCTAATCCATCATATGAAAACTAGAAAACCCTAACCCATCATATGAAAACTAGAAAACCCTAATCCATCATATGAAAACTAAAAAACCCTAATAACAGCATTTGCAACATCCAAAAACCCTAATCTATCATATGAAAACTAGAAAACCCTAATCCATCATATGCAACATTCAAAAACCCTAATCCATCATATGAAAACTAGAAAACCCTAATCCATCATATGAAAACTAGAAAACCCTAATAACATCATTTGCAACATTCAAAAACCTTAATCCATCATATGGAAACTTAAAAACCCTAATAACATCATTTGCTACATTCAAAAACCCTAATCCTTCATATGAAAACTAGGAAACCCTAATAACATCATTTGCAACATTCAAAAATCCCAATCCACTATATGAAAACTAGAAAACCCTAATCCATCATATGAAAACTAGAAAACCCTAATCCATCATATGAAATCTAGAAAATCCTAATAACATCATTTGCAACATTCAAACACCCTAATCCATCATATGAAAACAAGAAAACCGTTATCCATCATATGAAAACTGGAAAACCATAATAAAATCATTTACAACATTCACAAACCCTAATCCATCAAATGAAAACTAAAAAACCCTAAGCCATCATATGAAAACTAGAAATCCCTAATCCATCATATGAAAACTAGAAAACCCTAATAACATCATTTGCAACATTCAAAAACCCTAATCCATCATACGAATACTAGAAAACCCGAATAACATAATTTGCAACATTAAAATACCCTAATCCATCAAATGAAAACTAGAAAACCCGAATCCATCATATGAAAACTAGAAAACCCTAATAACATCATTTGCAACATTCAAAAACCCTAATCTATCATATGAAAACTAGAAAACCCTAATCCATCATACGAAAACTAGAAAATCCTAATAACATCATTTGCAACATTCAAAAACCCTAATCCATCATATGAAAACTAGAAAACCCTAATCCATCATACGAAAACTAGAAAACCCTAATAACATCATTTGCAACATTCAGAAACCCTAATCCGTCATATGAAAACTAGAAAATCCTAATAACATCATTTGCAACATTCAAAAACCCTAATCCATCATATGAAAACTAGAAAACCCTAATAACATCATTTGTAACATTCAAAAACCCTAATCCATCATATGAAAACAAGAAAACCCTAACAACATCATTTGCAACATTAAAATACCCTAATCCATTAAATGAAAACTAGAAAACCCGAATCCATCATATGAAAACAAGAAAAACCCTAATAACAACATTTGCAACATTCAAAAACCTAATCCATCATATGAAAACTAGAAAACCCTAATCCATCATACAAAAACTAGAAAACCCTAATAACATCATTTGCAACATTCAAAACTCTAATTAATCATATGAAAACTAGAAAACCCTAATCCATCATATGAAAAATTAGAAAACCATAATCCATCATCTGAAAACTAGAAAACCCTAATAACATCATTTGCAACATTCAAAAACCCTAATCCATCATATGAAAACTAGAAAACCCAAATAAGATCATTTGCAACAGTCAAAAACCCTAATCCATCTTATGAAAACTAGAAAACCCTAGTAACATCATTTGCAACATTCAAAACCCCTAATCCATCATATGAAAACTTAAAAACCCTAATAACATCATTTGCAACATTCAAAAACCCTAATCCATCATATGAAAACAAGAAAACCCTAATAACATCATTTGCAACATTAAAATACCCTAATCCATAAAATGAAAACTAGAAAACCCGAATCCATCATATGAAAACTAGAAAACCCTAATAACATCATTTGCAACATTCAAAAATCCTAATCCATCATATGAAAACTAGAAAACCCTAATCCATCATACGAAAACTAGAAAACCCTAATAACATCATTTGCAACATTCAAAAACCCTAATCCATCATATGAAAACTAGAAAACCCAATGAAACCTAGAAAACCAAAACCACAATTCTGTCTAGCCTCTCTCTAGAATTTCCTCTCTCTAGAAAGTTTTTGTGTCTTTTGTGTCTTTTGGTCTTTATTCTGTTGTATTTTACAATGGATAATGATTCATTAGATTGTGATTCCATTTTAATGTCAAATGATGGTGTTATAATGGATCAGCAACATCATTCTCATAAGTTATCTACTGGAAAAGGTCAACAAGTTAATGCTATTACGTTTTATGAAAATTTTAAACAAGAGTTTAAATTTTCATCTATAGAAAACAAATCTGAAGATCATGGCAATGCAATCAATTACAATAAAGATCAGAAAGAGAAAAAACTTCATATGGCTTTACGTAATATCAAAGGATCAATATTTAAGAATTACTCATATTCTTTATTTGAGGCCACTGATGAACGAAGAAATAAATGCAAAAATGACAATATTCAGCGAAAAAGACTATCCACTGGTGGGATCTTGTCTTCAGTTGGTGCTCACGCTTGTTACTCTAAAGAGGACACTTGCATGCAACTTTACTCAACATCCAATGGAGGAGATACGAGTCTGATTTTTTCAGCAAATGATGAAACTCCTTCAACAAATGGAGTTAATTGTGATATCTCATGTGCAAGTGGTGAAGAAAATACAATGGCCACCAAGGGAGGTGTCTATACTACGGTCTCATTCAGCCGGGATTGCATGGATCATCAATTCACAAAGGGTGGTGGAGGTGTATCTCTATCGGCTACTGAAATTGTTTCTTCAAACCATGGAACTCAACAGGAAACGGTTACAAATAGCAATCCTAGAAACAAGAAAATGGGAGAAGCTAATAAAACATTGTTAAACTTCAAGGCTGGGGAACATATTAACAAGCTAGTGTACCCATCCGATCATGAAGATCATCTTTTTTTAGCTCACGGTAACTATATTCCCGATCATACAATCCAAGGTGTTCGTGATCCTCAAGCCACTATCGTGAAGAACAACGAAGGCCAAGTGGGAGATGCTGAATTCCTTGCTGCTAGGGGAGTACACGCTCTAACGGTCAAGAACTCTAACAAGTCCACAACGGTCATGAGCGATAAAAACTGCATGGAAGAAGAAAAAAATGGTGAAGATGAAGATCTTTTACTCGAAACTATGGCTGATGAACCCGCTACAAAAAAAGATAACTGCATCCATGGTAAAGATGAACCGGCTATGGTTCAATCAGATGAACCTGTTGCACGTCATGAACACGCTCCAATACATGGTGAAGATGAACCGGCTATGGTTCAATCAGATGCACGTAAGGAACACGCTCCAACGGGATTGCAAGAACACGCTCCAACGGTCTTCAACAACACACATCTCATCGGCTAAGGTAAAAGTTCTAATGAAACCTCTCCTTTAAATTATAAAAATGAATTAGATGATGCTTTCAACTTAAAGTATAAGATAGTGGGGGGAAACATTCATGAAAAGAATAAGATGGAGCATGCTTGTGTCCCCTCTTTGATAGACAATCTAACACCTTTTCATATTACCCATAATTTAATGCCTACAACTTGTTTTGAAAATATAAATATCGGTTCTATCTCTTCATCTAGATACCCGAATTTGATTCCTAATGGACCAAAGCTAACCCAAGTAACTTCCATTTTGGGCCTTCCAAATGATCCAAAACATTCTCATGTCCCTTCCCCATTGGCCCAACTAAACCATTCATCTATCTTGGGCCATCAGAAGCCCATGTTAAATGTCCAAGTGAAATCTGTTAAAGGTAACATAGATGCAAATATTAAGCCCACAGATGAAAATATTAAGCCCAAATACGCTAACGATAACTTTCGTTTTATTCCTAATTTATGTAATGATATGAATGTTCCAGTAGATATTCCTTTATTGTCCGTTAATAAAGTTTGTCAAACATTGGCTAGGACTATCTGTGGTTACTTTGTCGGAAAAAAAATGAATTACTCTGATGTTCGTTATCTAGCTTCCAAAATGTGGTCTTTACATGGCCTTCAAGATGTCCTCCTAAATGGAAAAGGAGTTTATCTTTTTAAATTTAGTGACGACAATGGTCTGAATCATGTTATCACCCATGGACCCTGGACTTTTAAGGGTGTCCCGATGGTCATTCAAAAATGGCGTCCTGGTCTGAGTATTCATAAGGATAATCACGACAAGCTTCCTCTCTGGATTAAAATCCATGATATTCCCTATGAGGCATGGAGTGATGATGGACTTAGTCATATTGCCTCTAAAATTGGTAAGCCTCTTGCTATGGACTCCTATACGGCTAATATGTGTAAGTATGCAGCTGGTAAATCTGTTTATGCCCGTGTCCTTCTTGAGGTCCCAACAAAATCTAATTGGGTAGATACAGTTAATATACGTATTCCTGATCCGGATTCTCTTGAATACTCCACACATACCCTTAATATTGAATATGAATGGAAACCCCCTATGTGCTCTCATTGTATGGTCTATGGTCATGAAAATATAAACTGTATGCATGTTATATCTTAGAACAATGAAGATAAGCCCAAAGATAAAATGCCTATTGATCAGGTGATAGTTACATCTCCTATGCAAATTGATGATGGATTTACGGTGGTTACTAAAAAGAAATCTTTAATGAAACAAGGGCCAAATTCTGAAATTACTAAAAAGGATACTTCACAAGGTAAGTCTATTAGAATTACCCAATCGGGTTCGAAGGATACTGTAACAACTAAAAATAATGTCAATAATAAATATGTTAAAAATAAAATTGATTTAAGAAGTGAGAATCGCCCTTTACCAAAAAAAACTAGTCCTTCAACTAACCTTGGTCCTAACAAGAGACGCCCTCACATTATCCATCAATCTAGAGATGTTGTTGGTTTCCCTAGCCCCATCATCCAGCTCTCATCATCTACACCTCCTAAAATATCTCAGCTATCCACTCCTATATTCAACGCCTTTTCTATTCTACAGTATTGTTCAAACGATATAACGGATATTCCTGCTACCTCTTCCAAACTCCATCCTAGTAATACCCCTTCCCCTCTTATTCCTGATGATTTTGATCCAGATTGTGTAGACATTTCGGATGTGGATGAACTCATTGAGGTCGAATCTGATGATGGTGTAACGGCCAAATTTATCAATGATAATGATATGGAATCACCTAATGACCAAATTAGAACAACTCAGGTGTCCGAGCAGATGGACTCCACCCCCATCCAAGTTTCCATATGACGCACATCGCTGCTTGGAATACTCACGGTCTCTGTAAGCCTTCTCATCAGAAAGCCTTGAGAGATCTTATCCGGGATCAAAATCTTCATATTTGTGCTTCTCTTGAGACTCGTGCTTCCTTCCCTAACCTCCCTCTTATCTGTAGTCGTACTTTTGGCTCTTGGTCGTGGTCGTCCAACGGTCTCTTCTCCCCTAGAGGGACTAGAATTATGGTTGCCTGGGATCCGCTTGCCATTGATATGATGCTAATCGACTTAAATGACCAGGTTATGCATTTCAAAGTTAATATTCGTGATTCTAATAAATCTTTTTTCTGCTCCTTCGTCTATGCTCATAATGATCTCATGATGCGTCGCTCTCTCTGGCATTCTCTTGCGGTACATAATAATATGGTTAGAGATACCCCTTGGATTCTTTTGGGTAATTTCAATGTTGCTCTTGATATTAAAGATAGCACCTCCGGGTCGTCTGGGATTTCTCGTGCAATGGAGGACTTCAGGGACTGTGTTAATCTGATGGAAATGGAGGATCTTAACTATAAAGGTCTCTTCTACACATGGACCAAGTCTCCTAATGGATCGGGTGGCATCCTCAAAAAGATCGATCGTGTCATGGGAAATACTCACTTCGTTTCTTCTTTCCCCTCCTCTACTGTCAATTTTCTCCCTTACCGTTCGTCCGATCATACTCCTGCTGTGCTTTCTCTCCCCCATCGTGCCCCTTTCCAACCTAAACCTTTCAAGTTCCCTAATTTCCTGACTTATAAGAACGATTTCAAACATATCGTTGCCTCTTCTTGGAACCCCAATATCACTGGATATCGGATGTATAAGGTTTTCAAAAACCTTAAAAATCTGAAAGTGCCTATACGTAAGATGCTGCGCAACCAGGGAAACCTCTTTTCTAAGGTTATCTCTCTTCGTAATGAGCCTGATAGAGTTCAGATTGCTTTGGATCGGGATCCTTTCAATAAGGATCTTCGTGAAGAACAATGCAGGTATCTCCTCGCTTATAACGAGGCTAGCCTGGATGAAGAGAGGTTCCTAAAACAAAATGCTAAGGTTAACTGGCTGCGTGAGGGTGATAAAAATTCGGCTTTTTTCCACAAAGCCGTTAAAAGCCGTAAATCTCGCAATCGTATTAATTCTATCCAGGATGCTCAAGGTAACTGGATATCGGGGAATGATCTTCCTAATCTGTTTGTTTCTCACTTTCAAGCCTTCTTGGGTTCTGCCCAGCCTTCCACTGCTATTCGTGATCCTTCTTCCCTCTTCTCTAATAAGCTCTCCCTCATCCAGTCTGCCGCCATGCTTACTCCTGTTACTGACGCGGAGGTTAAGTGTGTTCTGTTCCAGATGGGTGATGATAAAGCTCCTGGTTCTGATGGTTTCACTGCTAAGTTCTTCAAGTCTGCTTGGGATATTGTGGGTCTTGATTTCTGTATGGCTGTTAAGGAATTCTTCTATTCTGGTAAACTTCTTAAGTCTTTCAACAGCACCATCCTTACGCTCATCCCTAAAGTTGATTCCTCTTCCAAAGTCACTGATTTCCGCCCTATAGCTTGTTGTAACGTTGTTTACATATGTATCAGCAAGATTATTGCGGATCGTATCAAAAACCATCTTTCTTCTCTGGTTGATGAAAACCAGTCTACTTTCATCCCTGGTCGTTTGATCACCGACAACGTCCTTCTTGTCCATGAACTCATGCGTGATTATCATCGTCATCGTGGTCCTCCTAGGTGTGCTTTTAAGGTTGATATTCAAAAAGCGTACGACACAGTTGACTGGTCGTTTCTGCGGACCATCTTGTTCGGGTTTGGTTTCCCCGATCGTATGATTGACTGGATCATGACATGTGTTTCCACGGTTGCTTACTCTGTGAGTATCAATGGGAATACTCACGGATATTTTGACGTTAAAAGGGGCCTTCGGCAGGGTGACCCCCTTTCTCCTTATCTTGTCATGGAAGTGCTTAACCTTATGATCAAGAGAAATATCCATGATTCTGACTCTTTTAAATTTCACAGACAATGTGATGATCAAAGTATCACCCATCTCTGCTTTGCCGACGATCTCCTTCTCTTCTGTCATGGTGATAGCTCTTCGGTTAGAATCATCTGTGATTCTCTTGATGAATTCTCTGGGGTTTCTGGCCTCCATCCAAATATTGCAAAGAGTGAAGCTTTCTACTGTAATGTTGGTGAGAGGACCAGGGCTGCCATTGATCTTATTGTTAAGTTTCCTGAGGGCTCTTTCCCTGTCCGATACCTTGGCATTCCTCTCATCACCACTCGTCTTGCCCACAAAGACTGTAAAGGCCTTATTGATAAAGTCAAATGCAGGATTAATGACTGGAAAAACAAGTCTCTTTCCTTTGCTGGTCGTCTCCAGCTCATCCTCTCTGTCCTTTCTTCTACTCAAATCTATTGGGCTTCGGTTTTTATTCTTCCTAAATCTATCTCTAACGATATTGAGAAGCTCATGAGAGGTTTCCTCTGGTGCCATGGTGAGTTAAAGCGTGGTAAAGCTAAAGTCTCCTGGAAAACTGTATGCCTTCCTAAGGAACATGGTGGTCTTGGCATACGTAACCTTGCTATCTGGAATGTTGCCCTTATGGCTTCCCATGTTTGGAGACTCCTTTCCAAGAAAGAGTCCCTATGGGTTAAGTGGATCCACTCATACCGTTTATGTGGCCGAAACGTTTGGGATGCCCCCAAAAAATACGAGACCGGATTTGCTTGGCGTAACATCCTGGATATGCGGGATAAGATAAGGGAGTATATAGTTTCCCAGATAGGTGATGGATGCTCTACTTCTGCTTGGTTCGACAATTGGCACCCTGCGGGCCCTCTTTCTAAATTCTTGACTGTCCGTGACATCCATGATGCGGGTTTCACTCCTTATACTAAGGTTGCTGACCTGGTTCTTAACGGATCTTGGGTTCGGCCTCATTGTTGGAGAGATTCCCATGGTGCTCTTCTTTCTCATAACCCTCCTACTATTTCCACGTCCGTCCCTGATAAACTCCTTTGGAGATCTAGAGACGGTCAACTATCCCCTTTCTCTGTTCGATCTGTGTGGCAGTCTATTCGCCCCTATCACCAACCGGTCTTTTGGTTTCATCTTGTTTGGTTCTCCCAGAACATTCGCAGACATGCTTTCATTCTTTGGGTTGCTCTTAAAGATCGTCTCAAGACTCATGAAAAAATCAAAATCTGGGACACAAATTCCAATCTCATTTGTGCGTTCTGCGGGGACTGTCCGGATTCCCTTTCCCATCTCTTCTTTGAATGCTCTTTCACTTCTTTGGTTTGGCATGACCTCCATCATGTCATGAATCTCTCCTTCTCCACTGATAGCTGGTCTGATATCATTAGTCAACTCAACCCCATTAATAAGAACAAGACCATTTGGTCCATCATTAGAAGACTTGTTTTTGCTGGAGCGGTCTACCACATCTGGCGGGAAAGAAATTTACGCATTTTTAAAAAAATAAAAAGATCTCATCATGCTGTCGTGAATATTGTTAAGGATGATATCCGCTGTAGACTGCTGAGTCTTTCTTTGAAAACTTGCACTAATGTTGATTTGGCTAAAACTATTTGGACCCTACCTTAATTTTCTTCCTCTGCGCTTTCTTATTTCTCTGCTTGTTTTGGCTTGTATGGTTTGTTTGTTTTGCAGGTTGCTCTCCTTTATGTTCTTGTTTGCTTATGGTTCCTTCTCTTGTTTTGGTTCCTAGTTTAGCTTGTTGTCCGTTGGGGCCTGTCCCGATGGATTTTCTGTTTTTTGGTGGGGGTCCCCAGCCTTATATTGTATTTATTCTTTTTATTAATAAAATTTGCCAGAGGTGCCGCCCTCTTTACCCAAAAAAAAAAACTAGAAAACCCTAATCCATCATATGAAAACTAGAAAACCCTAATAACATCATTTGTAACATTCAAAAACCCTAATCCATCATATGAAAACAAGAAAACCCTAATAAGATCATTTGCAACATTAAAATACCCTAATCCATCAAATGAAAATTAGAAAACCCGAATCCATCATAAGAGAACAAGATAACTCTAATAACAACATTTGCAACATTCAAAAACCTAATCCATCATATGAAAACTAGAAAACCCTAATCCATCATTCAAAAACTAGAAAACCCTAATAACAACATTTGCAACATTCAAAAACCCTAATTAATCATATGAAAACTAGAAAACCCTAATCCATCATATGAAAACTAGAAAACCCTAATCCATCATCTGAAAACTAGAAAACTCTAATAACATTATTTGCAACATTCAAAAACCCTAATCCATCATATGAAAACTTGAAAACCCAAATAAAATCATTTACAACATTCAAAAACCCTAATCCATCATATGAAAACTAGAAAACCCTAACCCATCATATGAAAACTAGAAAACCCTAATCCATCATATGAAAACTAGAAAACCCTAATAACATCATTTGCAACATCCAAAAACCCTAATCTATCATAAGAAAATTACAAAACCCTAATCCATCATATGCAACATTCAAAAACCCTAATCCATCATTTGAAAACTAGAAAACCCTAATCCATCATATGAAAACTAGAAAACCCTAATAACATCATTTGCAACATTCCAAAACCTTAATCCATCATATGGAAACTTGAAAACCCTAATAACATCATTTGCTACATTCAAAAACCCTAATCCTTCATATGAAAACTAGAAAACCCTAATAACATCATTTGCAACATTCAAAAATCGCAATCCATTATATGAAAACTAGAAAACCCTAATCCATCATATGAAAACTAGAAAACCCCAATCCATCATATGAAAACTAGAAAACCCTAATAACATCTTTTGCAACATTCAAAAAACCTAATCCATCATATGAAAACAAGAAAACCGTTATCGATCATATGAAAACTGGAAAACCCTAATAAAATCATTTACAACATTCAGAAACCCTAATCCATCATATTAAAACTAAAAAACCCTAAGCCATCATATGAAAACTAGAAATCCCTAATCCATCATATGAAAACTAGAAAACCCTAATAACATCATTTGCAACATTCAAAAACCCTAATCCATCATACGAATACTAGAAAACCCGAATAACATAATTTGCAATATTCAAAAACCCTAATCCATCATATGAAAACTAGAAAACCCTAATCCATAGTATGAAAACTAGAAAACCCTAATAACATCATTTGCAACATTAAAAAACCCTAATCCATCATATGAATACCAAAAAACCCTAAGCCAACATATGAAAACTAGAAAACCCTAATCCATCATATGAAAACTAGAAAACCCTCATAACATCATTTGCAACATCAAAAAACCCTAATCCGTCATATGAAAACTAGAAAACCCTAATAACATCATTTGCAACAGTCAAAAACCCTAATCCATCATATGAAAACTAGAAAACCCTAGTAACATCATTTGCAACATTCAAAAACCCTAATCCATCATATGAAAATAGAAAACCTAATAACATCATTTGCAACATTAAAATACCCTAATCCATCAAATGAAAACAAGAAAACTCGAATCCATCATATGAAAACTAGAAAACCCTAATAACATCATTTGCAACATTCAAAAACCTTAATACCTCATATGAAAACTAAAAAAACCCTAATCCATAATTCGAAAACTAGAAAACCCTAATAACATCATTTGCAATATTCAAAAACCCTAATCCATCATATGAAAACTAGAAAAGCCTAATCCATCATATGAAAACTAGAAGACCCTAATAACATCATTTGCAACATTCAAAAACCCTAATCCGTCATATAAAAACTAGAAAATCCTAATAACATCATTTGCAACATTCAAAAACCCTAATCCATCATATGAAAACTAGAAAACCCTAATAACATCATTTGTAACATTCAAAATCCCTAACCTATCATATGAAAATAAGAAAACCCTAATAACATCATTTGCAACATTAAAATACCGTAATCCATCAAATGAAAACTAGAAAACACGAATCCATCATATGAAAACAAGAAAACCCTAATAACAACATTTGCAACATTCAAAAACCTAATCCATCATACGAAAACTAGAAAACCCTAATCCATCATACAAAAACTAGAAAACCCTAATAACATCATTTGCAACATTCAAAAACCGTAATCCGTCATATGAAAACTAGAAAACCCAAATAACATCATTTGCAATAGTCAAAAACCCTAATCCATCATATGAAAACTAGAAAACCCTAGTAACATCATTTGCAATATTCAAAAACCCTAATCCATCATATGAAAACTAGAAAACCCTAATAACATCATTTGCAACATTCAAAAACCCTAATCCATCATATGAAAACAAGAAAACCCTAGAAACATCATTTGCAACATTAAAATACCCTAATCCATCAAATGAAAACTAGAAAACCCGAATCCATCATATGAAAACTAGAAAACCCTAATAACATCATTTGCAACATTCAAAAACCCTAATCCATTATATGAAAACTAGAAAACCCTAATCCATCATACGAAAACTAGAAAACCCTAATAACATCATTGGCAACATTCAAAAACCCTAATTCATCATATGAAAACTAGAAAATCCTAATCCATCATATGAAAACTAGAAAACCCCAATAACATCATTTGCAACATTCAAAAACCCTAATCCGTCATATGAAAACTAGAAAATCCTAATAACATCATTTGCAACATTCAAAAACCCTAATCCATCATATGAAAACTGGAAAACCCTAATAACATCATTTGTAACATTCAAAAACCCTAATCCATCATATGAAAACAAGAAAACCCTAATAACATCATTTGCAACATTAAAAAATCACAACATTTGCAACATTCAAAAACCTAATCCATCATATGAAAACTAGAAAACCCTAACCATCATACAAAAACTAGAAAACCCTAATAACAGCATTTGCAACATTCAAAAACCCTAATTAATCATATGAAAACTAGAAAACCCTAATCCATCATATGAAAACTAGAAAAACCTAATCCATCATTTGCAATATTCAAAAACCCTAATCCATCATATGAAAACTAGAAAACCCAAATAACATCATTTGCAACATTCAAAAACCACAATCCATCATATGAAAACTAGAAAACCCTAACCCATCAAATGAAAACTACAAAACCCTAATCCATCATAAAAAACTAGAAAACCCTAATAACATCATTTGCAACATCCAAAAACCCTAATCTATCATATGAAAAATAGAAAACCCTAATCCATCATATGCAACATTTAAAAACCCTAATCCATCATATGAAAACTAGAAAACCCTAATCCATCATATGAAAACTAGAAAACCCTAATAACATCATTTGCAACATTCAAAAACCTTAATCCATCATATGGAAACTTAAAAACCCTAATAACATCATTTGCAACATTCAAAAACCCTAATCCTTCATATGAAAACTAGAAAACCCAAATAACATCATTTGCAACATTCAAAAATCACAATCCATTATATGAAAACTAGAAAACCCTAATCCATCATATGAAAGCTAGAAAACCCTAATCCATCATATGAAAACTAGAAAACCCTAATGACATCATTTGCAATATTCAAAAACCCTAATCCATCATATGAAAACAATAAAACCGTTATCTATCATATGAAAACTGGAAAACCCTAATAACATCATTTACAACATTCAGAAACCCTAATCCATCATATGAAAACTAAAAAACCCTAAGCCATCATATGAAAACTAGAAAACCCTAATCCATCATATGAAAACTAGAAAACCCTAATAACATCATTTGCAACATTCAAAAACCCTAATAAATCATATGAAAACTAGAAAACCCTAATCCATCATACGAAAACTAGAAAACCCTAATAACATCATTTGCAACATTCAAAAACCCTAATCCATCATATGAAAACTAGAAAACCCTAATCCATCATATGAAAACTAGAAAACCCTAATAACATCATTTGCAACATTCAAAAACCCTAATCCGTCATATGAAAACTATAAAATCCTAATAACATCATTTGCAACATTTAAAAACCCTAATCCATCATATGAAAACTAGAAAACCCTAATAACATCATTTGTAAAATTCAAAAACCGTAATCCATCATATGAAAACAAGAAAACCCTAATAACATCATTTGCAACATTAAAATACCCTAATCCATCAAATGAAAACTCGAAAACCCGAATCCATCATATGAAAACAAGAAAACCCTAATAACAACATTTACAACATTCAAAAACCTAATCCATCATACGAAAACTAGAAAACCCTAATCCATCATACAAAAACTAGAAAACCCTAATAACATCATTTGCAACATTCAAAAACCCTAATTAATCATATGAAAACTAGAAAACCCTAATCCATCATATGAAAACTAGAAAACCATAATCCATCATTTGAAAACTAGAAAACCCTAATAACATCATTTGCAACATTCAAAAACCCTAATCCATCATATGAAAACTAGAAAACCCAAATAACATCATTTGCAACAGTCAAAAACCCTAATCCATCATATGAAAACTAGAAGACCATAATCCATCATTTGAAAACTAGAAAACCCTAATAACATCATTTGCAACATTCAAAAACCCTAATTAATCATATGAAAACTAGAAAACCCTAATCCATCATATGAAAACTAGAAAACCATAATCCATCATCTGAAAACTAGAAAACCCTAATAACATCATTTGCAACATTCAAAACCCTAATCCATCATATGAAAACTAGAAAACCCAAATAACATCATTTGCAATAGTCAAAAACCCTAATCCATCATATGAAAACTAGAAAACCCTAGTAACGTCATTTGCAACATTCAAAAACCCTAATCCATCATATGAAAACTAGAAAACCCTAATAACATCATTTGCAACATTCAAAAACCCTAATCCATCATATGAAAACAAGAAAACCCTAGAAACATCATTTGCAACATTAAAATACCCTAATCCATCAAATGAAAACTAGAAAACCCGAATCCATCATATGAAAACTAGAAAACCCTAATAACATCATTTGCAACATTCAAAAACCCTAATCCATCATATAAAAACTAGAAAACCCTAATCCATCATACGAAAACTAGAAAACCCTAATAACATCATTGGCAACATTCAAAAACCCTAATCCATCATATGAAAACTAGAAAATCCTAATCCATCGTATGAAAACTAGAAAAGCCTAATAACATCATTTGTAACATTCAAAAACCCTAATCCGTCATATGAAAACTAGAAAATCCTAATAACATCATTTGCAACATTCAAAAACCCTAATCCATCATATGAAAACTAGAAAACCCTAATAACATCATTTGTAACATTCAAAAACCCTAATCCATCATATGAAAACAAGAAAACCATAATAACATCATTTGCAACATTAAAATACCCTAATCCATCAAATGAAAACTAGAAAACCCGAATCCATCATATGAGAACAAGAAAACCCTAATAACAACATTTGCAACATTCAAAAACCTAATCCATCATATGAAAACTAGAAAATCCTAACCATCATACAAAAACTAGAAAACCCTAATAACAGCATTTGCAACATTCAAAAACCCTAATTAATCATATGAAAACTAGAAAACCCTAATCCATCATATGAAAACTAGAAAACCCTAATCCATCATCGGAAAACTAGAAAACCCTAATAACATCATTTGCAACATTCAAAAACCCTAATCCATCATATGAAAACTAGAAAACCCAAATAACATCATTTGCAACATTCAAAAACCACAATCCATCATATGAAAACTAGAAAACCCTAACCCATCAAATGAAAACTACAAAACCCTAATCCATCATAAAAAACTAGAAAACCCTAATAACATCATTTGCAACATCCAAAAACCCTAATCTATCATATGAAAACTAGAAAACCCTAATCCATCATATGCAACATTTAAAAACCCTAATCCATCATATGAAAACTAGAAAACCCTAATCCATCATATGAAAACTAGAAACCCCTAATAACATCATTTGCAACATTCAAAAACCTTAATCCATCATATGGAAACTTAAAAACCCTAATAACATCATTTGCAACATTCAAAAACCCTAATCCTTCATATGAAAACTAGAAAACCCAAATAACATCATTTGCAACATTCAAAAATCACAATCCATTATATGAAAACTAGAAAACCCTAATCCATCATATGAAAACTAGAAAACCCTAATCCATCATATGAAAACTAGAAAACCCTAATGACATCATTTGCAATATTCAAAAACCCTAATCCATCATATGAAAACAATAAAACCGTTATCTATCATATGAAAACTGGAAAACCCTAATAACATCATTTACAACATTCAGAAACCCTAATCCATCATATGAAAACTAAAAAACCCTAAGCCATCAAATGAAAACTAGAAAACCCTAATCCATCATATGAAAACTAAAAAACCCTAATAACATCATTTGCAACATTCAAAAACCCTAATCCGTCATATGAAAACTAGAAAACCCTAATAACATCATTTGCAACAGTCAAAACCCCTAATCCATCATATGAAAACTAGAAAACCCTAGTAACATCATTTGCAACATTCAAAAACCCTAATCCATCATATGAAAACTAGAAAACCCTAATAACATCATTTGCAACATTCAAAAACCCTAATACATCATATGAAAACTAGAAAACCCTAATCCATCATACGAAAACTAGAAAACCCTAATAACATCATTTGCAACATTCAAAAACCCTAATCCATCATATGAAAACTAGAAACCCCTAATCCATCATATGAAAACTAGAAAACCCTAATAACATCATTTGCAACATTCAAAAACCCTAATCCGTCATATGAAAACTATAAAATCCTAATAACATCATTTACAACATTTAAAAACCCTAATCCATCATATGAAAACTAGAAAACCCTAATAACATCATTTGTAAAATTCAAAAACCATAATCCATCATATGAAAACAAGAAAACCCTAATAACATCATTTGCAACATTAAAATACCCTAATCCATCAAATGAAAACTCGAAAACCCGAATCCATCATATGAAAACAAGAAAACCCTAATAACAACATTTACAACATTCAAAAACCTAATCCATCATACGAAAACTAGAAAACCCTAATCCATCATACAAAAACTAGAAAACCCTAATAACAGCATTTGCAACATTCAAAAACCCTAATTAATCATATGAAAACTAGAAAACCCTAATCCATCATATGAAAACTAGAAAACCATAATCCATCATTTGAAAACTAGAAAACCCAAATAACATCATTTGCAACAGTCAAAAACCCTAATCCATCATATGAAAACTAGAAAACCATAATCCATCATTTGAAAACTATAAAACCCTAATAACATCATTTGCAACATTCAAAAACCCTAATTAATCATATGAAAACTAGAAAACCCTAATCCATCATATGAAAACTAGAAAACCATAATCCATCATCTGAAAACTAGAAAACCCTAATAACATCATTTGCAACATTCAAAACCCTAATCCATCATATGAAAACTAGAAAACCCAAATAACATCATTTGCAATAGTCAAAAACCCTAATCCATCATATGAAAACTAGAAAACCCTAGTAACGTCATTTGCAACATTCAAAAACCATAATCCATCATATGAAAACTAGAAAACCCTAATAACATCATTTGCAACATTCAAAAACCCTAATCCATCATATGAAAACAAGAAAACCCTAGAAACATCATTTGCAACATTAAAATACCCTAATCCATCAAATGAAAACTAGAAAACCCGAATCCATCATATGAAAACTAGAAAACCCTAATAACATCATTTGCAACATTCAAAAACCCTAATCCATCATATGAAAACTACAAAACCCTAATCCATCATACGAAAACTAGAAAACCCTAATAACATCATTGGCAACATTCAAAAACCCTAATCCATCATATGAAAACTAGAAAATCCTAATCCATCATATGAAAACTAGAAAACCCTAATAACATCATTTGCAACATTCAAAAACCCTAATCCGTCATATGAAAACTAGAAAATCCTAATAACATCATTTGCAACATTCAAAAACCCTAATCCAGCATATGAAAACTAGAAAACCCTAATAACATCATTTGTAACATTCAAAAACCCTAATCCATCATATGAAAACAAGAAAACCCTAATAACATCATTTGCAACATTAAAATACCCTAATCCATCAAATGAAAACTAGAAAACCCGAATCCATCATATGAGAACAAGAATACCCTAATAACAACATTTGCAACATTCAAAAACCTAATCCATCATATGAAAACTAGAAAACCCTAACCATCATACAAAAACTAGAAAACCCTAATAACAGCATTTGCAACATTAGAAAACCCTAATTAATCATATGAAAACTAGAAAACCCTAATCCATCATATGAAAACTAGAAAACCCTAATCCATCATCTGAAAACTAGAAAACCCTAATAGCATCATTTGCAACATTCAAAAACCCTAATCCATCATATGAAAACTAGAAAACCCAAATAACATCATTTGCAACATTCAAAAACCACAATCCATCATATGAAAACTAGAAAACCCTAACCCATCAAATGAAAACTACAAAACCCTAATCTATCATAAAAAACTAGAAAACCCTAATAACATAATTTGCAACATCCAAAAACCCTAATCTATCATATGAAAACTAGAAAACCCTAATCCATCATATGCAACATTTAAAAACCCTAATCCATCATATGAAAACTAGAAAACCCTAATCCATCATATGAAAACTAGAAAACCCTAATAACATCATTTGCAACATTCAAAAACCTTAATCCATCATATGGAAACTTAAAAACCCTAATAACATCGTTTGCAACATTCAAAAACCCTAATCCTTCATATGAAAACTAGAAAACCCAAATAACATCATTTGCAACATTCAAAAATCCCAATCCATTATATGAAAACTAGAAAACCCTAATCCATCATATGAAAACTAGAAAACCCTAATCCATCATATGAAAACTAGAAAACCCTAATGACATCATTTGCAACATTCAAAAACCCTAATCCATCATATGAAAACAAGAAAACCGTTATCTATCATATGAAAACTGGAAAACCCTAATAACATAATTTACAACATTCAGAAACCCTAATCCATCATATGAAAACTAAAAAACCCTAAGCCATCAAATGAAAACTAGAAAACCCTAATCCATCATATGAAAACTAAAAAACCCTAATCCATCATATGAAAACTAGAAAACCATAATCCATCATCTGAAAACTAGAAAACCCTAATAACATCATTTGCAACATTCAAAACCCTAATCCATCATATGAAAACTAGAAAACCCAAATAACATCATTTGCAATAGTCAAAAACCCTAATCCATTATATGAAAACTAGAAAACCCTAGTAACGTCATTTGCAACATTCAAAAACCCTAATCCATCATATGAAAACTAGAAAACCCTAATAACATCATTTGCAACATTCAAAAACCCTAATCCATAATATGAAAACAAGAAAACCCTAGAAACATCATTTGCAACATTAAAATACCCTAATCCATCAAATGAAAACTAGAAAACCCGAATCCATCATATGAAAACTAGAAAACCCTAATAACATCATTTGCAACATTCAAAAACCCTAATCCATCATATAAAAACTAGAAAACCCTAATCCATCATACGAAAACTAGAAAACCCTAATAACATCATTGGCAACATTCAAAAAACCTAATCCATCATATGAAAACTAGAAAATCCTAACCATCATACAAAAACTAGAAAACCCTAATAACAGCATTTGCAACATTCAAAAACCCTAATTAATCATATGAAAACTAGAAAACCCTAATTAATCATATGAAAACTAGAAAACCCTAATCCATCATCGGAAAACTAGAAAACCCTAATAACATCATTTGCAACATTCAAAAACCCTAATCCATCATATGAAAACTAGAAAACCCAAATAACATCATTTGCAACATTCAAAAACCACAATCCATCATATGAAAACTAGAAAACCCTAACCCATCAAATGAAAACTACAAAACCCTAATCCATCATAAAAAACTAGAAAACCCTAATAACATCATTTGCAACATCCAAAAACCCTAATCTATCAAATGAAAACTAGAAAACCCTAATCCATCATATGCAACATTTAAAAACCCTAATCCATCATATGAAAACTAGAAAACCCTAATCCATCATATGAAAACTAGAAACCCCTAATAACATCATTTGCAACATTCAAAAACCTTAATCCATCATATGGAAACTTAAAAACCCTAATAACATCATTTGCAACATTCAAAAACCCTAATCCTTCATATGAAAACTAGAAAACCCAAATAACATCATTTGCAACATTCAAAAATCACAATCCATTATATGAAAACTAGAAAACCCTAATCCATCATATGAAAACTAGAAAACCCTAATCCATCATATGAAAACTAGAAAACCCTAATGACATCATTTGCAATATTCAAAAACCCTAATCCACCATATGAAAACAATAAAACCGTTATCTATCATATGAAAACTGGAAAACCCTAATAACATCATTTACAACATTCAGAAACCCTAATCCATCATATGAAAACTAAAAAACCCTAAGCCATCAAATGAAAACTAGAAAACCCTAATCCATCATATGAAAACTAAAAAACCCTAATAACATCATTTGCAACATTCAAAAACCCTAATCCGTCATATGAAAACTAGAAAACCCTAATAACATCATTTGCAACAGTCAAAAACCCTAATCCATCATATGAAAACTAGAAAACCCTAGTAACATCATTTGCAACATTCAAAAACCCTAATCCATCATATGAAAACTAGAAAACCCTAATAACATCATTTGCAACATTCAAAAACCCTAATACATCATATGAAAACTAGAAAACCCTAATCCATCATACGAAAACTAGAAAACCCTAATAACATCATTTGCAACATTCAAAAACACTAATCCATCATATGAAAACTAGAAAACCCTAATCCATCATATGAAAACTAGAAAACCCTAATAACATCATTTGCAACATTCAAAAACCCTAATCCGTCATATGAAAACTATAAAATCCTAATAACATCATTTACAACATTTAAAAACCCTAATCCATCATATGAAAACTAGAAAACCCTAATAACATCATTTGTAAAATTCAAAAACCATAATCCATCATATGAAAACAAGAAAACCCTAATAACATCATTTGCAACATTAAAATACCCTAATCCATCAAATGAAAACTCGAAAACCCGAATCCATCATATGAAAACAAGAAAACCCTAATAACAACATTTACAACATTCAAAAACCTAATCCATCATACGAAAACTAGAAAACCCTAATCCATCATACAAAAACTAGAAAATCCTAATAACAGCATTTGCAACATTAAAAAACCCTAATTAATCATATGAAAACTAGAAAACCCTAATCCATCATATGAAAACTAGAAAACCATAATCCATCATTTGAAAACTAGAAAACCCAAATAACATCATTTGCAACAGTCAAAAACCCTAATCCATCATATGAAAACTAGAAAACCATAATCCATCATTTGAAAACTAGAAAACCCTAATAACATCATTTGCAACATTCAAAAACCCTAATTAATCATATGAAAACTAGAAAACCCTAATCCATCATATGAAAACTAGAAAACCATAATCCATCATCTGAAAACTAGAAAACCCTAATAACATCATTTGCAACATTCAAAACCCTAATCCATCATATGAAAACTAGAAAACCCAAATAACATCATTTGCAATAGTCAAAAACCCTAATCCATCATATGAAAACTAGAAAACCCTAGTAACGTCATTTGCAACATTCAAAAACCCTAATCCATCATATGAAAACTAGAAAACCCTAATAACATCATTTGCAACATTCAAAAACCCTAATCCATCATATGAAAACAAGAAAACCCTAGAAACATCATTTGCAACATTAAAATACCCTAATCCATCAAATGAAAACTAGAAAACCCTAATCCATCATATGAAAACTAGAAAACCCTAATAACATCATTTGCAACATTCAAAAACCCTAATCCATCATATGAAAACTAGAAAACCCTAATCCATCATACGAAAACTAGAAAACCCTAATAACATCATTGGCAACATTCAAAAACCCTAATCCATCATATGAAAACTAGAAAATCCTAATCCATCATATGAAAACTAGAAAACCCTAATAACATCATTTGCAACATTCAAAAACCCTAATCCGTCATATGAAAACTAGAAAATCCTAATAACATCATTTGCAACATTCAAAAACCCTAATCCATCATATGAAAACTAGAAAACCCTAATAACATCATTTGTAACATTCAAAAACCCTAATCCATCATATGAAAACAAGAAAACCCTAATAACATCATTTGCAATATTAAAATACCCTAATCCATCAAATGAAAACTAGAAAACCCGAATCCATCATATGAGAACAAGAATACCCTAATAACAACATTTGCAACATTCAAAAACCTAATCCATCATATGAAAACTAGAAAACCCTAACCATCATACAAAAACTAGAAAACCATAATAACAGCAGTTGCAACATTAGAAAACCCTAATTAATCATATGAAAACTAGAAAACCCTAATCCATCATATGAAAACTAGAAAACCCTAATCCATCATCTGAAAACTAGAAAACCCTAATAGCATCATTTGCAACATTCAAAAACCCTAATCCATCATATGAAAACTAGAAAACCCAAATAACATCATTTGCAACATTCAAAAACCACAATCCATCATATGAAAACTAGAAAACCCTAACCCATCAAATGAAAACTACAAAACCCTAATCTATCATAAAAAACTAGAAAACCCTAATAACATCATTTGCAACATCCAAAAACCCTAATCTATCATATGAAAACTAGAAAACCCTAATCCATCATATGCAACATTTAAAAACCCTAATCCATCATATGAAAACTAGAAAACCCTAATCCATCATATGAAAACTAGAAAACCCTAATAACATCATTTGCAACATTCAAAAACCTTAATCCATCATATGGAAACTTAAAAACCCTAATAACATCATTTGCAACATTCAAAAACCCTAATCCTTCATATGAAAACTAGAAAACCCAAATAACATCATTTGCAACATTCAAAAATCCCAATCCATTATATGAAAACTAGAAAACCCTAATCCATCATATGAAAACTAGAAAACCCTAATCCATCATATGAAAACTAGAAAACCCTAATGACATCATTTGCAACATTCAAAAACCCTAATCCATCATATGAAAACAAGAAAACCGTTATCTATCATATGAAAACTGGAAAACCCTAATAACATCATTTACAACATTCAGAAACCCTAATCCATCATATGAAAATTAAAAAACCCTAAGCCATCATATGGAAACTAGAAAACCCTAATCCATCATATGAAAACTTGAAAACCCTAATAACATCATTTGCAACATTCAAAAACCCTAATCCGTCATATGAAAACTAGAAAACCCTAATAACATCATTTGCAACAGTCAAAAACCCTAATCCATCATATGAAAACTAGAAAACCATAATCCATCATTTGAAAACTAGAAAACCCTAATAACATCATTTGCAACATTCAAAAACCCTAATTAATCATATGAAAACTAGAAAACCCTAATCCATCATATGAAAACTAGAAAACCATAATCCATCATCTGAAAACTAGAAAACCCTAATAACATCATTTGCAACATTCAAAACCCTAATCCATCATATGAAAACTAGAAAACCCAAATAACATCATTTGCAATAGTCAAAAACCCTAATCCATCATATGAAAACTAGAAAACCCTAGTAACGTCATTTGCAACATTCAAAAACCCTAATCCATCATATGAAAACTAGAAAACCCTAATAACATCATTTGCAACATTCAAAAACCCTAATCCATCATATGAAAACAAGAAAACCCTAGAAACATCATTTGCAACATTAAAATACCCTAATCCATCAAATGAAAACTAGAAAACCCGAATCCATCATATGAAAACTAGAAAACCCTAATAACATCATTTGCAACATTCAAAAACCCTAATCCATCATATGAAAACTAGAAAACCCTAATCCATCATACGAAAACTAGAAAACCTTAATAACATCATTGGCAACATTCAAAAACCCTAATCCATCATATGAAAACTAGAAAATCCTAATCCATCATATGAAAACTAGAAAACCCTAATAACATCATTTGCAACATTCAAAAACCCTAATCCGTCATATGAAAACTAGAAAAATCCTAATAACATCATTTGCAACATTCAAAAACCCTAATCCATCATATGAAAACTAGAAAACCCTAATAACATCATTTGTAACATTCAAAAACCATAATCCATCATATGAAAACAAGAAAACCCTAATAACATCATTTGCAACATTAAAATACCCTAATCCATCAAATGAAAACTAGAAAACCCGAATCCATCATATGAGAACAAGAATACCCTAATAACAACATTTGCAACATTCAAAAACCTAATCCATCATATGAAAACTAGAAAACCCTAACCATCATACAAAAACTAGAAAACCCTAATAACAGCATTTGCAATATTAGAAAACCCTAATTAATCATAAGAAAACTAGAAAACCCTAATCCATCATATGAAAACTAGAAAACCCTAATCCATCATCTGAAAACTAGAAAACCCTAATAGCATCATTTGCAACATTCAAAAACTCTAATCCATCATATGAAAACTAGAAAACCCAAATAACATCATTTGCAACATTCAAAAACCACAATCCATCACATGAAAACTAGAAAACCCTAACCCATCAAATGAAAACTACAAAACCCTAATCTATCATAAAAAACTAGAAAACCCTAATAACATCATTTGCAACATCCAAAAACCCTAATCTATCATATGAAAACTAGAAAACCCTAATCCATCATATGCAACATTTAAAAACCCTAATCCATCATATGAAAACTAGAAAACCCTAATCCATCATATGAAAACTAGAAAACCCTAATAACATCATTTGCAACATTCAAAAACCTTAATCCATCATATGGAAACTTAAAAACCCTAATAACATCATTTGCAACATTCAAAAACCCTAATCCTTCATATGAAAACTAGAAAACCCAAATAACATCATTTGCAACATTCAAAAATCCCAATCCATTATATGAAAACTAGAAAACCCTAATCCATCATATGAAAACTAGAAAACCCTAATCCATCATATGAAAACTGGAAAACCCTAATGACATCATTTGCAACATTCAAAAACCCTAATCCATCATATGAAAACAAGAAAACCGTTATCTATCATATGAAAACTGGAAAACCCTAATAACATCATTTACAACATTCAGAAACCCTAATCCATCATATGAAAACTAAAAAACCCTAAGCCATCATATGGAAACTAGAAAACCCTAATCCATCATATGAAAACTTGAAAACCCTAATAACATCATTTGCAACATTCAAAAACCCTAATCCGTCATATGAAAACTAGAAAACCCTAATAACATCATTTGCAACAGTCAAAAACCCTAATCCATCATATGAAAACTAGAAAACCCTAGTAACATCATTTGCAACATTCAAAAACCCTAATCCATCATATGAAAACTAGAAAACCCTGATAACATCATTTGCAACATTCAAAAACCCTAATACATCATATGAAAACTAGAAAACCCTAATCCATCATACGAAAACTAGAAAACCCTAATAACATCATTTGCAACATTCAAAAACCCTAATCCATCATATGAAAACTAGAAAACCCTAATCCATCATATGAAAACTAGAAAACCCTAATAACATCATTTGCAACATTCAAAAACCCTAATCCGTCATATGAAAACTATAAAATCCTAATAACATCATTTGCAACATTCAAAAACCCTAATCCATCATATAAATCTAGAAAACCCTAATAACATCATTTGTAACATTCAAAAACCGTAATCCATCATATGAAAACAAAAAAACCCTAATAACATCATTTGCAACATTAAAATACCCTAATCCATCAAATGAAAACTCAAAAACCCGAATCCATCATATGAAAACAAGAAAACCCTAATAACAACATTTACAACATTCAAAAACCTAATCCATCGTACGAAAACTAGAAAACCCTAATCCATCATACAAAAACTAGAAAACCCTAATAACATCATTTGCAACATTCAAAAACCCTAATTAATCATATGAAAACTAGAAAACCCTAATCCATCATATGAAAACTAGAAAACCATAATCCATCATTTGAAAACTAGAAAACCCTAATAACATCATTTGCAACATTCAAAAACCCTAATCCATCATATGAAAACTAGAAAACCCAAATAACATCATTTGCAACAGTCAAAAACCCTAATCCATCATATGAAAACTAGAAAACCATAATCCATCATTTGAAAACTAGAAAACCCTAATAACATCATTTGCAACATTCAAAAACCCTAATTAATCATATGAAAACTAGAAAACCCTAATCCATCATATGAAAACTAGAAAACCATAATCCATCATCTGAAAACTAGAAAACCCTAATAACATCATTTGCAATATTCAAAAACCCTAATCCATCATATGAAAACTAGAAAACCCAAATAACATCATTTGCAATAGTCAAAAACCCTAATCCATCATATGAAAACTAGAAAACCCTAGTAACATCATTTGCAACATTCAAAAACCCTAATCCATCATATGAAAACTAGAAAACCCTAATAACATCATTTGCAACATTCAAAAACCCTAATCCATCATATGAAAACAAGAAAACCCTAGAAACATCATTTGCAACATTAAAATACTCTAATCCATCAATAAAACTAGAAAACCCGAATCCATCATATGAAAACTAGAAAACCCTAATAACATCATTTGCAACATTCAAAAACCCTAATCCATCATATGAAAACTAGAAAACCCTAATCCATCATATGAAAACTAGAAAACCCTAATAACATCATTTGCAACATTCAAAAACCATAATCTGTCATATGAAAACTAGAAAATACTAATAACATCATTTGCAACATTCAAAAACCCTAATCCATCATATGAAAACTAGAAAACCCTAATAACATCATTTGTAACATTCAAAAACCCTAATCCATCATATGAAAACAATAAAACCCTAATAAGTTCATTTGCAACATTAAAATACCCTAATCCATCAAATGAAAACTAGAAAACCCGAATCCATCATAAGAGAACAAGATAACTCTAATAACAACATTTGCAACATTCAAAAACCTAATCCATCATTTGAAAACTAGAAAACCCTAATCCATCATTCAAAAACTAGAAAACCCTAATAACAACATTTGCAACATTCAAAAACCCTAATTAATCATATGAAAACTAGAAAACCCTAATCCATCATATGAAAAATAGAAAACCCTAATCCATCATCTGAAAACTAGAAAACCCTAATAACATCATTTGCAACATTCAAAAACCCTAATCCATCATATGAAAACTAGAAAACCCAAATAACATCATTTGCAACATTCAAAAATCCCAATCCATTATATGAAAACTAGAAAACCCTAATCCATCATATGAAAACTAGAAAACCCTAATCCATCATATGAAAACTAGAAAACCCTAATGACATCATTTGCAACATTCAAAAACCGTAATCCATCATATGAAAACAAGAAAACCGTTATCTATCATATGAAAACTGGAAAACACTAATAACATCATTTACAACATTCAGAAACCCTAATCCATCATATGAAAACTAAAAAACCCTAAGCCATCATATGAAAACTAGAAAACCCTAATCCATCATATGAAAACTAGAACACCCTAATAACATCATTTGCAACATTCAAAAACCCTAATCCATCATACGAAAACTAGAAAACCCTAATAACATCATTTGCAACAGTCAAAAACCCTAATCCATCATATGAAAACTAGAAAACCCTAGTAACATCATTTGCAACATTCAAAAACCCTAATCCATCATATGAAAACTAGAAAACCCTAATAACATCATTTGAAACATTCAAAAACCCTAATCCATCATACGAAAACTAGAAAACCCAAATAACATCATTTGCAATAGTCAAAAACCCTAATCCATCATATGAAAACTAGAAAACCCTAGTAACATCATTTGCAAAATTCAAAAACCCTAATCCATCATATGAAAACTAGAAAACCCTAATAACATCATTTGCAACATTCAAAAACCCTAATCCATCATATGAAAACAAGAAAACCCTAGAAACATCATTTGCAACATTAAAATACCCTAATCCATCAAATGAAAACTAGAAACCCCGAATCCATCATATGAAAACTACAAAACCCTAATAACATCATTTGCAACATTCAAAAACCCTAATCCATCATATGAAAACTAGAAAACCCTAATCCATCATACGAAAACTAGAAAACCCTAATAACATCATTGGCAACATTCAAAAACCCTAATCCATCATATGAAAACTAGAAAATCCTAATCCATCATATGAAAACTAGAAAACCCTAATAACATCATTTGCAACATTCAAAAACCCTAATCCGTCATATGAAAACTAGAAAATCCTAATAACATCATTTGCAACATTCAAAAACCCTAATCCATCATATGAAAACTAGAAAACCCTAATAACATCATTTGTAACATTCAAAAACCGTAATCCATCATATGAAAACAAAAAAACCCTAATAACATCATTTGCAACATTAAAATACCCTAATCCATCAAATGAAAACTCAAAAACCCGAATCCATCATATGAAAACAAGAAAACCCTAATAACATCATTTGCAACATTAAAATACCCTAATCCATCAAATGAAAACTAGAAAAAATGAATCCATCATATGAAAACTAGAAAACCCTGATAACATCATTTGCAACATTCAAAAACCCTAATCCGTCATATGAAAACTATAAAATCCTAATAACATCATTTGCAACATTCAAAAACCCTAATCCATCATATAAATCTAGAAAACCCTAATAACATCATTTGTAACATTCAAAAACCGTAATCCATCATATGAAAACAAAAAAACCCTAATAACATCATTTGCAACATTAAAATACCCTAATCCATCAAATGAAAACTCAAAAACCCGAATCCATCATATGAAAACAAGAAAACCCTAATAACAACATTTACAACATTCAAAAACCTAATCCATCGTACGAAAACTAGAAAACCCTAATCCATCATACAAAAACTAGAAAACCCTAATAACATCATTTGCAACATTCAAAAACCCTAATTAATCATATGAAAACTAGAAAACCCTAATCCATCATATGAAAACTAGAAAACCATAATCCATCATTTGAAAACTAGAAAACCCTAATAACATCATTTGCAACATTCAAAAACCCTAATCCATCATATGAAAACTAGAAAACCCAAATAACATCATTTGCAACAGTCAAAAACCCTAATCCATCATATGAAAACTAGAAAACCATAATCCATCATTTGAAAACTAGAAAACCCTAATAACATCATTTGCAACATTCAAAAACCCTAATTAATCATATGAAAACTAGAAAACCCTAATCCATCATATGAAAACTAGAAAACCATAATCCATCATCTGAAAACTAGAAAACCCTAATAACATCATTTGCAATATTCAAAAACCCTAATCCATCATATGAAAACTAGAAAACCCAAATAACATCATTTGCAATAGTCAAAAACCCTAATCCATCATATGAAAACTAGAAAACCCTAGTAACATCATTTGCAACATTCAAAAACCCTAATCCATCATATGAAAACTAGAAAACCCTAATAACATCATTTTCAACATTCAAAAACCCTAATCCATCATATGAAAACAAGAAAACCCTAGAAACATCATTTGCAACATTAAAATACTCTAATCCATCAATAAAACTAGAAAACCCGAATCCATCATATGAAAACTAGAAAACCCCAATAACATCATTTGCAACATTCAAAAACCATAATCCATCATATGAAAACTAGAAAACCCTAATCCATCATATGAAAACTAGAAAACCCTAATAACATCATTTGCAACATTCAAAAACCATAATCTGTCATATGAAAACTAGAAAATACTAATAACATCATTTGCAACATTCAAAAACCCTAATCCATCATATGAAAACTAGAAAACCCTAATAACATCATTTGTAACATTCAAAAACCCTAATCCATCATATGAAAACAATAAAACCCTAATAAGATCATTTGCAACATTAAAATACCCTAATCCATCAAATGAAAACTAGAAAACCCGAATCCATCATAAGAGAACAAGATAACTCTAATAACAACATTTGCAACATTCAAAAACCTAATCCATCATTTGAAAACTAGAAAACCCTAATCCAACATTCAAAAACCCTAATTAATCATATGAAAACTAGAAAACCCTAATCCATCATATGAAAAATAGAAAACCCTAATCCATCATCTGAAAACTAGAAAACCCTAATAACATCATTTGCAACATTCAAAAACCCTAATCCATCATATGAAAACTAGAAAACCCAAATAACATCATTTGCAACATTCAAAAATCCCAATCCATTATATGAAAACTAGAAAACCCTAATCCATCATATGAAAACTAGAAAACCCTAATCCATCATATGAAAACTAGAAAACCCTAATGACATCATTTGCAACATTCAAAAACCGTAATCCATCATATGAAAACAAGAAAACCGTTATCTATCATATGAAAACTGGAAAACACTAATAACATCATTTACAACATTCAGAAACCCTAATCCATCATATGAAAACTAAAAAACCCTAAGCCATCATATGAAAACTAGAAAACCCTAATCCATCATATGAAAACTAGAACACCCTAATAACATCATTTGCAACATTCAAAAACCCTAATCCATCATACGAAAACTAGAAAACCCTAATAACATCATTTGCAACAGTCAAAAACCCTAATCCATCATATGAAAACTAGAAAACCCTAGTAACATCATTTGCAACATTCAAAAACCCTAATCCATCATATGAAAACTAGAAAACCCTAATAACATCATTTGCAACATTCAAAAACCCTAATCCATCATACGAAAACTAGAAAACCCAAATAACATCATTTGCAATAGTCAAAAACCCTAATCCATCATATGAAAACTAGAAAACCCTAGTAACATCATTTGCAACATTCAAAAACCCTAATCCATCATATGAAAACTAGAAAACCCTAATAACATCATTTGCAACATTCAAAAACCCTAATCCATCATATGAAAACAAGAAAACCCTAGAAACATCATTTGCAACATTAAAATACCCTAATCCATCAAATGAAAACTAGAAACCCCGAATCCATCATATGAAAACTACAAAACCCTAATAACATCATTTGCAACATTCAAAAACCCTAATCCATCATATGAAAACAAGAAAACCCTAGAAACATCATTTGCAACATTAAAATACTCTAATCCATCAATAAAACTAGAAAACCCGAATCCATCATATGAAAACTAGAAAACCCTAATAACATCATTTGCAACATTCAAAAACCCTAATCCATCATATGAAAACTAGAAAACCCTAATCCATCATATGAAAACTAGAAAACCCTAATAACATCATTTGCAACATTCAAAAACCATAATCTGTCATATGAAAACTAGAAAATACTAATAACATCATTTGCAACATTCAAAAACCCTAATCCATCATATGAAAACTAGAAAACCCTAATAACATCATTTGTAACATTCAAAAACCCTAATCCATCATATGAAAACAATAAAACCCTAATAAGATCATTTGCAACATTAAAATACCCTAATCCATCAAATGAAAACTAGAAAACCCGAATCCATCATAAGAGAACAAGATAACTCTAATAACAACATTTGCAACATTCAAAAACCTAATCCATCATTTGAAAACTAGAAAACCCTAATCCATCATTGAAAAACTAGAAAACCCTAATAACAACATTTGCAACATTCAAAAACCCTAATTAATCATATGAAAACTAGAAAACCCTAATCCATCATATGAAAAATAGAAAACCCTAATCCATCATCTGAAAACTAGAAAACCCTAATAACATCATTTGCAACATTCAAAAACCCTAATCCATCATATGAAAACTAGAAAACCCAAATAACATCATTTGCAACATTCAAAAATCCCAATCCATTATATGAAAACTAGAAAACCCTAATCCATCATATGAAAACTAGAAAACCCTAATCCATCATATGAAAACTAGAAAACCCTAATGACATCATTTGCAACATTCAAAAACCGTAATCCATCATATGAAAACAAGAAAACCGTTATCTATCATATGAAAACTGGAAAACACTAATAACATCATTTACAACATTCAGAAACCCTAATCCATCATATGAAAACTAAAAAACCCTAAGCCATCATATGAAAACTAGAAAACCCTAATCCATCATATGAAAACTAGAACACCCTAATAACATCATTTGCAACATTCAAAAACCCTAATCCATCATACGAAAACTAGAAAACCCTAATAACATCATTTGCAACAGTCAAAAACCCTAATCCATCATATGAAAACTAGAAAACCCTAGTAACATCATTTGCAACATTCAAAAACCCTAATCCATCATATGAAAACTAGAAAACCCTAATAACATCATTTGCAACATTCAAAAACCCTAATCCATCATACGAAAACTAGAAAACCCAAATAACATCATTTGCAATAGTCAAAAACCCTAATCCATCATATGAAAACTAGAAAACCCTAGAAACATCATTTGCAACATTCAAAAACCCTAATCCATCATATGAAAACTAGAAAACCCTAATAACATCATTTGCAACATTCAAAAACCCTAATCCATCATATGAAAACAAGAAAACCCTAGAAACATCATTTGCAACATTAAAATACCCTAATCCATCAAATGAAAACTAGAAACCCCGAATCCATCATATGAAAACTACAAAACCCTAATAACATCATTTGCAACATTCAAAAACCCTAATCCATCATATGAAAACTAGAAAACCCTAATCCATCATACGAAAACTAGAAAACCCTAATAACATCATTGGTGTTGAAAAATGTTTTTGTATGTGACCATCATTGAAATAAGACGAAATGTTTTTTATTATCTAACAAATATTATCAGTTCATTTCAGGTTGCGTGGATTCGAGATTAAAAATGAGAAAATAAAAGAAAATGATTTTTAAAACCAAAACAAAGAAAAATACAAAAGAAAATTAAATTAAATCTATTTAAAATGAATTTTTGGAAATATATTTTCTAAATAATTTATTTTATTAGACTTAATTAATTTTATAAATTAAAAATGATTTTTCCTAATTTATTTGAATTTATTTTGATTTTTAAAACATTTTAAATCAATTTAAATTAAATAAAATAAGAAAAAAAACCGGAGCCCAAAACCGGAGCCCAACAAGCCGCAGCCCAGTCCGCCAGCCTTCCCGGATCCACCTGCTCCGCACCCGACGACCCGCCTGGATCCACTTCGTCTCACGGAAGATCCGCGCCTCGACCCGGAAATGCGACCCAGCTCCGCCCCGCCTCCAACTCGTTTCCCTCAAAAGCTCCCAACCCGAACCGCACCCGAACCGAACCATTTCTTCTCACAAATGAAGCTATGCCTGTATGCATGTCATCTCTAAGACTAATGAAGCTATGCCTAAAGATAAAATGCCTATTGATCAGGTGATAGTTACCTCTCCTATGCTACTTGATGATGGTTTTACGGTTGTTACAAAAAAGAAAACTTTAACGAAACAAGGGCCAAATTATGAAAATACTATTAATGATATTTCGCAAGGTAAGTCTATTAGAAATACCCTAATAGGTGGGATGGATAAAGAAGATGCAAAATATTATGTCAATAATAAAAGTATTAATAGTAAATTTCATTTGCGAACCAAGAATCACCCTGTTCCTAAAAAAATTAGTCCTTCAACTCGCCATGTCACTAACAAGAAACGCCCTCCTCCCACTATCCCTCATTCTAGTAATCCCTCTCACAAGAATTCTATAGATGTTGTTGGTTTCCCTAGCCCCATCCTCCGGCTCTCATCCTCTACACCCCCAAAAATATCTAAGCTCCCAACTCCTACTTTCAACGCCTTTTCCATTCTTGAGTCTTGTTCCAACGATATGAAGGATCTTCCTACTCCCTCTTCCCATCTTCCACCCATTCATGTCCCATCCCCTCTTATTCCTGATGATTTTGATCCGGATTCTGTAGACCTCTCCGATGTCGATGAACTCATTGAGGTTGAAACTGATGATGGTGACATGGCCAAGTTTATTAATGATGATGATCTTGAACCACCTAATGACCAAATTAGAAGAGCTCAGGAGTCCGAGCAGATGGACTCCACCCACACCCCAGTTTCCATATGACGCACATCGCTGCATGGAATACTCACGGTCTCTGTAAGCCTTTACATCAGAAAGCTTTAAGAGATCTTATTCGCGATCATAATCTACAAATTTGTGCTTCTATCGAGACTCGTGCTTCCTTCTCTAATCTTCCTCTTATCTGTACGCGTGCTTTTGGATCCTGGTCTTGGTCCTCTAACGGTCTTTTTAGCCCTCGGGGGACTAGAATTGTGGTAGCCTAGGACCCCATTGCTATTGATATGATGCTTCTTGACTTAAATGATCAGGTTATGCATTTTTACGTTAAAATTCGTGCCTCTAATAAATCCTTCTTCTGCTCTTTCGTCTATGCTCATAATAATCACATTCTGCGACGCTCCCTTTGGCATTCTCTTTCGGCCCATAAGAAAGTAGTTAAAAATGCCCCTTGGATCCTCTTGGGTGATTTCAATGTTGCTCTTGACATGAAAGATAGCACCTACGGGACTTCTGTTATCTCACGTGCCATGGAGGACTTCAGGGACTGTGTTAATCACATAGAGATGGAGGACCTTAACTATAAAGGTCTCTTTTACACCTGGACCAAGTCTCCTAATGGTACTGGTGGGATTCTCAAAAAAATCGATCGTGTCATGGGAAATACTTATTTCATTGCCTCTTTCCCCTCGGCTTCTGTCAATTTTCTCCCCTATCGTTCTTCTGACCATACCCCTGCTGTGCTTTCTCTTCCCAGTAGATCTACGTTCAGGTCGAAACCATTCAAATTCCCTAACTTCCTGACTTATAAGAACGATTTCAAGCAGGTTGTCGCTGATTCTTGGAAATCCAATATCCCTGGATATAGGATGTATAAGGTTTTCCAAAAACTTAAAAACTTGAAAAAACCTTTGCGTCTTCTTCTTCGTAGCCAGGGCAACATCTTCACCAAGGTTATCTCCCTTCGTAATGAACTTGATAGAATTCAGATTGCTCTGGATCGGGACCCTTTCAATAATGATCTACGTGAAGAACAATGCAGGTATCTCCTCGCTTATAACGAGGCTACCCTTGATGAAGAGAGGTTCCTGAAACAAAAGGCCAAGGTTGACTGGTTACGTGAGGGAGATAAAAATTCTGGATTTTTCCACAAATCGGTTAGAAGCCGCTTATCTCGTAGCCATATCGATTCTATCCAGGATGCTCATGGAAACTGGATATCGGGAAATGACCTTCCAAACCTTTTTGTCTCCCACTTTCAAACTTTCTTAGGATCTGCATACCCTTCCATTCCTATTCGTGACCCTTGTTCCCTTTTCTCTAATAAGCTTTCCCCTATCCAGTCTGCCGCCATGCTTACTCCTGTTACGGATGAGGAGATTAGGGGCGTCATGTTCCAAATGGGAGATGATAAAGCCCCTGGTCCTGATGGCTTCTCGGCTAAGTTCTTCAAGTCTGCCTGGGATACTGTGGGTACTGATGTTTGTTTGGCGGTTAAGGAGTTCTTTTCGTCTGGAAAACTCCTTAAGTCTTTCAACAACACTGTTCTTGCTCTCATCCCTAAGGTTGACTCCCCTTCCAAAGTCACTGATTTTCGTCCAATCGCATGCTGTAATGTTGTTTACAAATGTATTAGCAAGATTATTGCGGACCGTATCAAGAATCATCTCTCGTGTTTGGTTAATGATAACCAGTCTGCTTTCATCCCTGGTCGTTTGATCTCCGACAACGTTCTTCTTGTACACGAGCTCATGAGGGATTATCATCGTCAACGTGGTCCACCAAGATGTGCTTTTAAAGTGGATATTCAAAAAGCCTATGACACTGTCGACTGGTCTTTTCTTCGCACCATCTAGGTTGGATTTGGTTTCCCCGATCGTATGATTGACTGGATCATGACATGTGTTTCTACTACGGCTTACTCTGTGAGTATCAATGGTAACATACATGGTTTTTTCAACGGTAAACGAGGCCTTCGCCAAGGAGACCCTCTATCTCCCTATCTCTTCACTCTTGTTATGGAGGTTCTTAACCTTATGATCAAGAGAAAAATTTCTGATTCCGATTCTTTTAAATACCACCGTCATTGTGAGGAACAGAATATCACACATCTATGCTTTGCCGATGATCTTCTCCTCTTCTCTCATGGGGATAGATCTTCGGTAAGGATCATATGTGATTCCCTTGCTGAATTCTCTGGGGTTTCTGGGCTCCATCCAAATGTTGAGAAAAGCGAAGCCTTTTACTGCAATGTTGGTGATACTACTAGGGCTGCTATTGAACATATGGTTGGGATCCCTGAGGGATCTTTCCCTGTACGATACCTTGGTATCCCTCTTATCACCACCCGTCTTGCCCATAAGGACTGTAAATGTCTTGTTGATAAAGTCAAATGCAGGATTAATGACTGGAAAAACAAATCTCTCTCCTTTGCTGGCCGTCTTCAGCTTATTCTCTCTGTTCTTTCTTCTATGCAAATCTATTGGGCTTCTGATTTTATTCTTCCTAAATCTATTTCTAAAGATATTGAGAAACTCATAAGGGGTTTCCTCTGGTGCCATGGTGAGTTAAAACGTGGTAAAGCTAAAGTTTCCTGGAAAACTGTGTGTCTCCCTAAGGAACATGGTGGACTTGGAATCCGTAATCTTGCTGTTTGGAATGTTGCCCTTATGGCTTCTCATGTTTGGAGACTTCTCTCTAAGAAGGATTCTCTTTGGGTCAAGTGGATCCATTCTTACTGTCTCTGTGGACGTAATTTTTGGGATGCCCCCAAAAAATACGGTTCAGGTTTTGCTTGGCGAAACATCCTCGATATGCGAAGTAAGATAAGAGATTTTATTGTTTCCCAGATTGGTGATGGGTCCTCTACATCCGCATGGTTTGATAACTGGCATCCTGCTGGTCCCCTCTCTAAATTCATTTCTGCGCATCAAATCAGGGCTGCGGGATTCAATCCTGATAGTAAGGTTGCTGATCTTGTCATCAACGGATATTGGGTTCGGCCTGGTCAATGGATGGACTCCCATCCTAATCTTCTTCCTCAAAACCCTCCTTCTCTTTCCCCTTACGTTCCTGATAAACTCCAATGGAGATCTAGTGACGGTAATCTTTCTGATTTTTCTGTGCGTTTCGTTTGGCAGTCTATTCGCCCCTATGACCAGCCTGTTGATTGGTATCATCTGGTTTGGTTCACCCAAAATATCCCTAGACATGCTTCCATTCTTTGGGTTGCTCTTAAAAACCGTCTTAAGACTCATGATAAAATCAAAATTTGGGATACTAACTCCAGCCTCATTTGTGCCTTCTGCAGGGATTGTCCTGATTCACTTTCCCACCTTTTCTTCGAGTGCTCTTTCCCCTCTATAGTTTGGCATGATCTTCAACATGTCATGAATCTCTCCGTCTCCACTAATAGCTGGTCCGATATCATTAATCAACTCAAACCAGTGTCTAAGACTAAGACCATTTGGTCCATCATCAGAAGACTTGTGCTTGCTGGAGCAGTTTACCACATTTGGCAGGAAAGAAATTTTCGAATTTTCAAAAAAACTAAAAGATGGTATCATGCCGTGGTGAATAGTATTAAGGATGATATACACTGTAGACGGTTGAGTCTTTCTATGAAACCATGCATTAATGTTAATATGGCTAAAAGGATATGGACTATCCCTTAAAAATACTCCTATTTGCTTCTATATTTCTCTTCTTGTATGGTTTGTTCTTGCAGGTGGTTTTCCTTTATGTTATTGTTATGTTTCTGGTCCTATGTACTGTTTTGGTTCCTAGTTTAGCGTTGTTGTCCTTTGGGGCATGTCCCGATGGATTTTCTGTTTTTTCCTTTGGTGGGGAGTCCCCAGCCTCTTATTGTATTTATTCTTTTTATTAATAAAATTTGCCAGAGGTACAGTCCTCTTTACCCAAAAAAAAAACTAGAAAACACTAATAACAGCATTTGCAACATTCAAAAACTCTAATTAATCATATGAAAACTAGAAAACCCTAATCCATTATATGAAAACTAGAAAACCCTAATCCATCGTCTGAAAACTAGAAAACCCTAATAACAACATTTGCAACATTCAAAAACACTAATCCATCATATGAAAACTAGAAAACCCAAATAAGATCATTTGCAACATTCAAAAACCCTAATCCATCATATGAAAACTAGAAAACCCTAACCCATCATATGAAAACTAGAAAACCCTAATCTATCATATGAAAACTAAAAAACCCTAATAACAGCATTTGCAACATCCAAAAACCCTAATCTATCATATGAAAACTAGAAAACCCTAATCCATCATATGCAACATTCAAAAACCCTAATCCATCATATGAAAACTAGAAAACCCTAATCCATCATATGAAAACTAGAAAACCCTAATAACATCATTTGCAACATTCAAAAACCTTAATCCATCATATGGAAACTTAAAAACCCTAATAACATCATTTGCTACATTCAAAAACCCTAATCCTTCATATGAAAACTAGGAAACCCTAATAACATCATTTGCAACATTCAAAAATCCCAATCCACTATATGAAAACTAGAAAACCCTAATCCATCATATGAAAACTAGAAAACCCTAATCCATCATATGAAATCTAGAAAACCCTAATAACATCATTTGCAACATTCAAACACCCTAATCCATCATATGAAAACAAGAAAACCGTTATCCATCATATGAAAATTGGAAAACCATAATAAAATCATTTACAACATTCACAAACCCTAATCCATCAAATGAAAACTAAAAAACCCTAAGCCATCATATGAAAACTAGAAATCCCTAATCCATCATATGAAAACTAGAAAACCCTAATAACATCATTTGCAACATTCAAAAACCCAAATCCATCATACGAATACTAGAAAACCCGAATAACATAATTTGCAACATTAAAATACCCTAATCCATCAAATGAAAACTAGAAAACCCGAATCCATCATATGAAAACTAGAAAACCCTAATAACATCATTTGCAACATTCAAAAACCCTAATCCATCATATGAAAACTAGAAAACCCTAATCCATCATACGAAAACTAGAAAATCCTAATAACATCATTTGCAACATTCAAAAACCCTAATCCATCATATGAAAACTAGAAAACCCAAATCCATCATACGAAAACTAGAAAACCCTAATAACATCATTTGCAACATTCAGAAACCCTAATCCGTCATATGAAAACTAGAAAATCCTAATAACATCATTTGCAACATTCAAAAACCCTAATCCATCATATGAAAACTAGAAAACCCTAATAACATCATTTGTAACATTCAAAAACCCTAATCCATCATATGAAAACAAGAAAACCCTAACAACATCATTTGCAACATTAAAATACCCTAATCCATTAAATGAAAACTAGAAAACCCGAATCCATCATATGAAAACAAGAAAAACCCTAATAACAACATTTGCAACATTCAAAAACCTAATCCATCATATGAAAACTAGAAAACCCTAATCCATCATACAAAAACTAGAAAACCCTAATAACATCATTTGCAACATTCAAAACTCTAATTAATCATATGAAAACTAGAAAACCCTAATCCATCATATGAAAAATTAGAAAACCATAATCCATCATCTGAAAACTAGAAAACCCTAATAACATCATTTGCAACATTCAAAAACCCTAATCCATCATATGAAAACTAGAAAACCCAAATAAGATCATTTGCAACAGTCAAAAACCCTAATCCATCTTATGAAAACTAGAAAACCCTAGTAACATCATTTGCAACATTCAAAACCCCTAATCCATCATATGAAAACTTAAAAACCCTAATAACATCATTTGCAACATTCAAAAACCCTAATCCATCATATGAAAACAAGAAAACCCTAATAACATCATTTGCAACATTAAAATACCCTAATCTATAAAATGAAAACTAGAAAACCCGAATCCATCATATGAAAACTAGAAAACCCTAATAACATCATTTGCAACATTCAAAAATCCTAATCCATCATATGAAAACTAGAAAACCCAAATAAGATCATTTGCAACATTCAAAAACCCTAATCCATCATATGAAAACTAGAAAACCCTAACCCATCATATGAAAACTAGAAAACCCTAATCCATCATATGAAAACTAAAAAACCCTAATAACAGCATTTGCAACATCCAAAAACCCTAATCTATCATATGAAAACTAGAAAACCCTAATCCATCATATGCAACATTCAAAAACCCTAATCCATCATATGAAAACTAGAAAACCCTAATCCATCATATGAAAACTAGAAAACCCTAATAACATCATTTGCAACATTCAAAAACCTTAATCCATCATATGGAAACTTAAAAACCCTAATAACATCATTTGCTACATTCAAAAACCCTAATCCTTCATATGAAAACTAGGAAACCCTAATAACATCATTTGCAACATTCAAAAATCCCAATCCACTATATGAAAACTAGAAAACCCTAATCCATCATATGAAAACTAGAAAACCCTAATCCATCATATGAAATCTAGAAAACCCTAATAACATCATTTGCAACATTCAAACACCCTAATCCATCATATGAAAACAAGAAAACCGTTATCCATCATATGAAAACTGGAAAACCATAATAAAATCATTTACAACATTCACAAACCCTAATCCATCAAAAGAAAACTAAAAAACCCTAAGCCATCATATGAAAACTAGAAATCCCTAATCCATCATATGAAAACTAGAAAACCCTAATAACATCATTTGCAACATTCAAAAACCCTAATCCATCATACGAATACTAGAAAACCCGAATAACATAATTTGCAACATTAAAATACCCTAATCCATCAACTGAAAACTAGAAAACCCGAATCCATCATATGAAAACTAGAAAACCCTAATAACATCATTTGCAACATTCAAAAACCCTAATCCATCATATGAAAACTAGAAAACCCTAATCCATCATACGAAAACTAGAAAATCCTAATAACATCATTTGCAACATTCAAAAACCCTAATCCATCATATGAAAACTAGAAAACCCTAATCCATCATACGAAAACTAGAAAACCCTAATAACATCATTTGCAACATTCAGAAACCCTAATCCGTCATATGAAAACTAGAAAATCCTAATAACATCATTTGCAACATTCAAAAACCCTAATCCGTCATATGAAAACTAGAAAACCCTAATAACATCATTTGTAACATTCAAAAACCCTAATCCATCATATGAAAACAAGAAAACCCTAACAACATCATTTGCAACATTAAAATACCCTAATCCATTAAATGAAAACTAGAAAACCCGAATCCATCATATGAAAACAAGAAAAACCCTAATAACAACATTTGCAACATTCAAAAACCTAATCCATCATATGAAAACTAGAAAACCCTAATCCATCATACAAAAACTAGAAAACCCTAATAACATCATTTGCAACATTCAAAACTCTAATTAATCATATGAAAACTAGAAAACCCTAATCCATCATATGAAAAATTAGAAAACCATAATCCATCATCTGAAAACTAGAAAACCCTAATAACATCATTTGCAACATTCAAAAACCCTAATCCATCATATGAAAACTAGAAAACCCAAATAAGATCATTTGCAACAGTCAAAAACCCTAATCCATCTTATGAAAACTAGAAAACCCTAGTAACATCATTTGCAACATTCAAAACCCCTAATCCATCATATGAAAACTTAAAAACCCTAATAACATCATTTGCAACATTCAAAAACCCTAATCCATCATATGAAAACAAGAAAACCCTAATAACATCATTTGCAACATTAAAATACCCTAATCCATAAAATGAAAACTAGAAAACCCGAATCCATCATATGAAAACTAGAAAACCCTAATAACATCATTTGCAACATTCAAAAATCCTAATCCATCATATGAAAACTAGAAAACCCTAATCCATCATACGAAAACTAGAAAACCCTAATAACATCATTTGCAACATTCAAAAACCCTAATCCATCATATGAAAACTAGAAAACCCAATGAAACCTAGAAAACCAAAACCACAATTCTGTCTAGCCTCTCTCTAGAATTTCCTCTCTCTAGAAAGTTTTTGTGTCTTTTGTGTCTTTTGGTCTTTATTCTGTTGTATTTTACAATGGATAATGATTCATTAGATTGTGATTCCATTTTAATGTCAAATGATGGTGTTATAATGGATCAGCAACATCATTCTCATAAGTTATCTACTGGAAAAGGTCAACAAGTTAACGCTATTACGTTTTATGAAAATTTTAAACAAGAGTTTAAATTTTCATCTATAGAAAACAAATCTGAAGATCATGGCAATGCAATCAATTACAATAAAGATCAGAAAGAGAAAAAACTTCATATGGCTTTACGTAATATCAAAGGATCAATATTTAAGAATTACTCATATTCTTTATTTGAGGCCACTGATGAACGAAGAAATAAATGCAAAAATGACAATATTCAGCGAAAAAGACTATCCACTGGTGGGATCTTGTCTTCAGTTGGTGCTCACGCTTGTTACTCTAAAGAGGACACTTGCATGCAACTTTACTCAACATCCAATGGAGGAGATACGAGTCTGATTTTTTCAGCAAATGATGAAACTCCTTCAACAAATGGAGTTAATTGTGATATCTCATGTGCAAGTGGTGAAGAAAATACAATGGCCACCAAGGGAGGTGTCTATACTACGGTCTCATTCAGCCGGGATTGCATGGATCATCAATTCACAAAGGGTGGTGGAGGTGTATCTCTATCGGCTACTGAAATTGTTTCTTCAAACCATGGAACTCAACAGGAAACGGTTACAAATAGCAATCCTAGAAACAAGAAAATGGGAGAAGCTAATAAAACATTGTTAAACTTCAAGGCTGGGGAACATATTAACAAGCTAGTGTACCCATCCGATCATGAAGATCATCTTTTTTTAGCTCACGGTAACTATATTCCCGATCATACAATCCAAGGTGTTCGTGATCCTCAAGCCACTATCGTGAAGAACAACGAAGGCCAAGTGGGAGATGCTGAATTCCTTGCTGCTAGGGGAGTACACGCTCTAACGATCAAGAACTCTAACAAGTCCACAACGGTCATGAGCGATAAAAACTGCATGGAAGAAGAAAAAAATGGTGAAGATGAAGATCTTTTACTCGAAACTATGGCTGATGAACCCGCTACAAAAAAAGATAACTGCATCCATGGTAAAGATGAACCGGCTATGGTTCAATCAGATGAACCTGTTGCACGTCATGAACACGCTCCAATACATGGTGAAGATGAACCGGCTATGGTTCAATCAGATGCACGTAAGGAACACGCTCCAACGGGATTGCAAGAACACGCTCCAACGGTCTTCAACAGCACACATCTCATCGGCTAAGGTAAAAGTTCTAATGAAACCTCTTCTTTAAATTATAAAAAATGAATTAGATGATGCTTTCAACTTAAAGTATAAGATAGTGGGGGGAAACTTTCATGAAAAGAATAAGATGGAGCATGCTTGTGTCCCCTCTTTGATAGACAATCTAACACCTTTTCATATTACCCATAATTTAATGCCTACAACTTGTTTTGAAAATATAAATATCGGTTCTATCTCTTCATCTAGATACCCGAATTTGATTCCTAATGGACCAAAGCTAACCCAAGTAACTTCCATTTTGGGCCTTCCAAATGATCCAAAACATTCTCATGTCCCTTCCCCATTGGCCCAACTAAACCATTCATCTATCTTGGGCCATCAGAAGCCCATGTTAAATGTCCAAGTGAAATCTGTTAAAGGTAACATAGATGCAAATATTAAGCCCACAGATGAAAATATTAAGCCCAAATACTCTATAGATGCTTATCACCATGAGCCCAATGCAAAGAATGATAATATTTCTAATACATTTAGATATAAATCCAATGGAAATAATTTTAATTTAAATCATCGAAATAATAATAAAGATAAAAATGTTTGGTCTCGCAAATTACCGTTACTTAATAACTCTCATGCTAATATCATTACTGGTTCACAAAAACACGCTAACGATAACTTTCGTTTTATTCCTCATTTATGTAATGATATGAATGTTCCAGTAGATATTCCTTTATTGTCCGTTAATAAAGTTTGTCAAACATTGGCTAGGACTATCTGTGGTTACTTTGTCGGAAAAAAAATGAATTACTCTGATGTTCGTTATCTAGCTTCCAAAATGTGGTCTTTACATGGCCTTCAAGATGTCCTCCTAAATGGAAAAGGAGTTTATCTTTTTAAATTTAGTGACGACAATGGTCTGAATCATGTTATCACCCATGGACCCTGGACTTTTAAGGGTGTCCCGATGGTCATTCAAAAATGGCGTCCTGGTCTGAGTATTCATAAGGATAATCACGACAAGCTTCCTCTTTGGATTAAAATCCATGATATTCCCTATGAGGCATGGAGTGATGATGGACTTAGTCATATTGCCTCTAAAATTGGTAAGCCTCTTGCTATGGACTCCTATACGGCTAATATGTGTAAGTATGCAGCTGGTAAATCTGTTTATGCCCGTGTCCTTCTTGAGGTCCCAACAAAATCTAATTGGGTAGATACAGTTAATATACGTATTCCTGATCCGGATTCTCTTGAATACTCCACACATACCCTTAATATTGAATATGAATGGAAACCCCCTATGTGCTCTCATTGTATGGTCTATGGTCATGAAAATATAAACTGTATGCATGTTATATCTTAGAACAATGAAGCTAAGCCCAAAGATAAAATGCCTATTGATCAGGTGATAGTTACATCTCCTATGCAAATTGATGATGGATTTACGGTGGTTACTAAAAAGAAATCTTTAATGAAACAAGGGCCAAATTCTGAAATTACTAAAAAGGATACTTCACAAGGTAAGTCTATTAGAATTACCCAATCGGGTTCGAAGGATACTGTAACAACTAAAAATAATGTCAATAATAAATATGTTAAAAATAAAATTGATTTAAGAAGTGAGAATCGCCCTTTACCAAAAAAAACTAGTCCTTCAACTAACCTTGGTCCTAACAAGAGACGCCCTCACATTATCCATCAATCTAGAGATGTTGTTGGTTTCCCTAGCCCCATCATCCGGCTCTCATCATCTACACCTCCTAAAATATCTCAGCTATCCACTCCTATATTCAACGCCTTTTCTATTCTACAGTATTGTTCAAACGATATAACGGATATTCCTGCTACCTCTTCCAAACTCCATCCTAGTAATACCCCTTCCCCTCTTATTCCTGATGATTTTGATCCAGATTCTGTAGACATTTCGGATGTGGATGAACTCATTGAGGTCGAATCTGATGATGGTGTAACGGCCAAATTTATCAATGATAATGATATGGAATCACCTAATGACCAAATTAGAACAACTCAGGCGTCCGAGCAGATGGACTCCACCCCCATCCAAGTTTCCATATGACGCACATCGCTGCTTGGAATACTCACGGTCTCTGTAAGCCTTCTCATCAGAAAGCCTTGAGAGATCTTACCCGGGATCAAAATCTTCATATTTGTGCTTCTCTTGAGACTCGTGCTTCCTTCCCTAACCTCCCTCTTATCTGTAGTCGTACTTTTGGCTCTTGGTCGTGGTCGTCCAACGGTCTCTTCTCCCCTAGAGGGACTAGAATTGTGGTTGCCTGGGATCCGCTTGCCATTGATATGATGCTAATCGACTTAAATGACCAGGTTATGCATTTCAAAGTTAATATTCGTGATTCTAATAAATCTTTTTTCTGCTCCTTCGTCTATGCTCATAATGATCTCATGATGCGTCGCTCTCTCTGGCATTCTCTTGCGGTACATAATAATATGGTTAGAGATACCCCTTGGATTCTTTTGGGTAATTTCAATGTTGCTCTTGATATTAAAGATAGCACCTCCGGGTCGTCTGGGATTTCTCGTGCAATGGAGGACTTCAGGGACTGTGTTAATCTGATGGAAATGGAGGATCTTAACTATAAAGGTCTCTTCTACACATGGACCAAGTCTCCTAATGGATCGGGTGGCATCCTCAAAAAGATCGATCGTGTCATGGGAAATACTCACTTCGTTTCTTGTTTCCCCTCCTCTACTGTCAATTTTCTCCCTTACCGTTCGTCCGATCATACTCCTGCTGTGCTTTCTCTCCCCCATCGTGCCCCTTTCCAACCTAAACCTTTCAAGTTCCCTAATTTCCTGACTTATAAGAACGATTTCAAACATATTGTTGCCTCTTCTTGGAACCCCAATATCACTGGATATCGGATGTATAAGGTTTTCAAAAACCTTAAAAATCTGAAAGTGCCTATACGTAAGATGCTGCGCAACCAGGGAAACCTCTTTTCTAAGGTTATCTCTCTTCGTAATGAGCTTGATAGAGTTCAGATTGCTTTGGATCGGGATCCTTTCAATAAGGATCTTCGTGAAGAACAATGCAGGTATCTCCTCGCTTATAACGAGGCTAGCCTGGATGAAGAGAGGTTCCTAAAACAAAAGGCTAAGGTTAACTAGCTGCGTGAGGGTGATAAAAATTCGGCTTTTTTCCACAAAGCCGTTAAAAGCCGTAAATCTCGCAATCGTATTAATTCTATCCAGGATGCTCAAGGTAACTGGATATCGGGGAATGATCTTCCTAATCTGTTTGTTTCTCACTTTCAAGCCTTCTTGGGTTCTGCCCAGCCTTCCACTGCTATTCGTGATCCTTCTTCCCTCTTCTCTAATAAGCTCTCCCTCATCCAGTCTGCCGCCATGCTTACTCCTGTTACTGACGCGGAGGTTAAGTGTGTTCTGTTCCAGATGGGTGATGATAAAGCTCCTGGTTCTGATGGTTTCACTGCTAAGTTCTTCAAGTCTGCTTGGGATATTGTGGGTCCTGATTTCTGTATGGCTGTTAAGGAATTCTTCTATTCTGGTAAACTTCTTAAGTCTTTCAACAGCACCATCCTTGCGCTCATCCCTAAAGTTGATTCCTCTTCCAAAGTCACTGATTTCCGCCCTATAGCTTGTTGTAACGTTGTTTACAAATGTATCAGCAAGATTATTGCGGATCGTATCAAAAACCATCTTTCTTCTCTGGTTGATGAAAACCAGTCTACTTTCATCCCTGGTCGTTTGATCACCGACAACGTCCTTCTTGTCCATGAACTCATGCGTGATTATCATCGTCATCGTGGTCCTCCTAGGTGTGCTTTTAAGGTTGATATTCAAAAAGCGTACGACACAGTTGACTGGTCGTTTCTGCGGACCATCTTGTTCGGGTTTGGTTTCCCCGATCGTATGATTGACTGGATCATGACATGTGTTTCCACGGTTGCTTACTCTGTGAGTATCAATGGGAATACTCACGGATATTTTGACGGTAAAAGGGGCCTTCGGCAGGGTGACCCCCTTTCTCCTTATCTTGTCATGGAAGTGCTTAACCTTATGATCAAGAGAAATATCCATGATTCTGACTCTTTTAAATTTCACAGACAATGTGATGATCAAAGTATCACCCATCTCTGCTTTGCCGACGATCTCCTTCTCTTCTGTCATGGTGATAGCTCTTCGTTTAGAATCATCTGTGATTCTCTTGATGAATTCTCTAGGGTTTCTGGCCTCCATCCAAATATTGCAAAGAGTGAAGCTTTCTACTGTAATGTTGGTGAGAGGACCAGGGCTGCCATTGATCTTATTGTTAAGTTTCCTGAGGGCTCTTTCCCTGTCCGATACCTTGGCATTCCTCTCATCACCACTCGTCTTGCCCACAAAGACTGTAAAGGCCTTATTGATAAAGTCAAATGCAGGATTAATGACTGGAAAAACAAGTCTCTTTCCTTTGCTGGTCGTCTCCAGCTCATCCTCTCTGTCCTTTCTTCTACTCAAATCTATTGGGCTTCTGTTTTTATTCTTCCTAAATCTATCTCTAACGATATTGAGAAGCTCATGAGAGGTTTCCTCTAGTGCCATGGTGAGTTAAAGCGTGGTAAAGCTAAAGTCTCCTGGAAAACTGTATGCCTTCCTAAGGAACATGGTGGTCTTGGCATACGTAACCTTGCTATCTGGAATGTTGCCCTTATGGCTTCCCATGTTTGGAGACTCCTTTCCAAGAAAGAGTCCCTATGGGTTAAGTGGATCCACTCATACCGTTTATGTGGCCGAAACTTTTGGGATGCCCCCAAAAAATACGGGACCGGATTTGCTTGGCGTAACATCCTGGATATGCGGGATAAGATAAGGGAGTATATAGTTTCCCAGATAGGTGATGGATGCTCTACTTCTGCTTGGTTCGACAATTGGCACCCTGCGGGCCCTCTTTCTAAATTCTTGACTGTCCGTGACATCCATGATGCGGGTTTCACTCCTTATACTAAGGTTGCTGACCTGGTTCTTAACGGATCCTGGGTTCGGCCTCATTGTTGGAGAGATTCCCATGGTGCTCTTCTTTCTCATAACCCTCCTACTATTTCCACGTCCGTCCCTGATAAACTCCTTTGGAGATCTAGAGACGGTCAACTATCCCCTTTCTCTGTTCGATCTGTGTGGCAGTCTATTCGCCCCTATCACCAACCGGTCTTTTGGTTTCATCTTGTTTGGTTCTCCCAGAACATTCGCAGACATGCTTTCATTCTTTGGGTTGCTCTTAAAGATCGTCTCAAGACTCATGAAAAAATCAAAATCTGGGACACAAATTCCAATCTCATTTGTGCGTTCTGCGGGGACTGTCCGGATTCCCTTTCCCATCTCTTCTTTGAATGCTCTTTCACTTCTTTGGTTTGGCATGACCTCCATCATGTCATGAATCTCTCATTCTCCACTGATAGCTGGTCTGATATCATTAGTCAACTCAACCCCATTAATAAGAACAAGACCATTTGGTCCATCATTTGAAGACTTGTTTTTGCTGGAGCGGTCTACCACATCTGGCGGGAAAGAAATTTACGCATTTTTAAAAAAATAAAAAGATCTCATCATGCTGTCGTGAATATTGTTAAGGATGATATCCGCTGTAGACTGCTGAGTCTTTCTTTGAAAACTTGCACTAATGTTGATTTGGCTAAAACTATTTGGACCCTCCCTTAATTTTCTTCCTCTGCGCTTTCTTATTTCTCTGCTTGTTTTGGCTTGTATGGTTTGTTTGTTTTGCAGGTTGCTCTCCTTTATGTTCTTGTTTGCTTATGGTTCCTTCTCTTGTTTTGGTTCCTAGTTTAGCTTGTTGTCCGTTGGGGCCTGTCCCGATGGATTTTCTGTTTTTTGGTGGGGAGTCCCCAGCCTTATATTGTATTTATTCTTTTTATTAATAAAATTTGCCAGAGGTGCCGCCCTCTTTACCCAAAAAAAAAAAACTAGAAAACCCTAATCCATCATATGAAAACTAGAAAACCCTAATAACATCATTTGTAACATTCAAAAACCCTAATCCATCATATGAAAACAAGAAAACCCTAATAAGATCATTTGCAACATTAAAATACCCTAATCCATCAAATGAAAATTAGAAAACCCGAATCCATCATAAGAGAACAAGATAACTCTAATAACAACATTTGCAACATTCAAAAACCTAATCCATCATATGAAAACTAGAAAACCCTAATCCATCTTTCAAAAACTAGAAAACCCTAATAACAACATTTGCAACATTCAAAAACCCTAATTAATCATATGAAAACTAGAAAACCCTAATCCATCATATGAAAACTAGAAAACCCTAATCCATCATCTGAAAACTAGAAAACTCTAATAACATTATTTGCAACATTCAAAAACCCTAATCCATCATATGAAAACTTGAAAACCCAAATAAAATCATTTACAACATTCAAAAACCCTAATCCATCATAGGAAAACTAGAAAACCCTAACCCATCATATGAAAACTAGAAAACCCTAATCCATCATATGAAAACTAGAAAACCCTAATAACATCATTTGCAACATCCAAAAACCCTAATCTATCATAAGAAAACTACAAAACCCTAATCCATCATATGCAACATTCAAAAACCCTAATCCATCGTTTAAAAACTAGAAAACCCTAATCCATCATATGAAAACTAGAAAACCCTAATAACATCATTTGCAACATTCCAAAACCTTAATCCATCATATGGAAACTTGAAAACCCTAATAACATCATTTGCTACATTCAAAAACCCTAATCCTTCATATGAAAACTAGAAAACCCTAATAACATCATTTGCAACATTCAAAAATCGCAATCCATTATATGAAAACTAGAAAACCCTAATCCATCATATGAAAACTAGAAAACCCCAATCCATCATATGAAAACTAGAAAACCCTAATAACATCTTTTGCAACATTCAAAAAACCTAATCCATCATATGAAAACAAGAAAACCGTTATCGATCATATGAAAACTGGAAAACCCTAATAAAATCATTTACAACATTCAGAAACCCTAATCCATCATATTAAAACTAAAAAACCCTAAGCCATCATATGAAAACTAGAAATCCCTAATCCATCATATGAAAACTAGAAAACCCTAATAACATCATTTGCAACATTCAAAAACCCTAATCCATCATACGAATACTAGAAAACCCGAATAACATAATTTGCAATATTCAAAAACCCTAATCCATCATATGAAAACTAGAAAACCCTAATCCATAGTATGAAAACTAGAAAACCCTAATAACATCATTTGCAACATTAAAAAACCCTAATCCATCATATGAATACCAACAAACCCTAAGCCAACATATGAAAACTAGAAAACCCAAATCCATCATATGAAAACTAGAAAACCCTCATAACATCATTTGCAACATCAAAAAACCCTAATCCGTCATATGAAAACTAGAAAACCCTAATAACATCATTTGCAACAGTCAAAAACCCTAATCCATCATATGAAAACTAGAAAACCCTAGTAACATCATTTGCAACATTCAAAAACCCAAATCCATCATATGAAAATAGAAAACCCTAATAACATCATTTGCAACATTCAAAAACCCTAATCCATTATATGAAAAAAAGAAAAACCTAATAACATCATTTGCAACATTAAAATACCCTAATCCATCAAATGAAAACAAGAAAACTCGAATCCATCATATGAAAACTAGAAAACCCTAATAACATCATTTGCAACATTCAAAAACCTTAATACCTCATATGAAAACTAAAAAAACCCTAATCCATAATTCGAAAACTAGAAAACCCTAATAACATCATTTGCAATATTCAAAAACCCTAATCCATCATATGAAAACTAGAAAAGCCTAATCCATCATATGAAAACTAGAAGACCCTAATAACATCATTTGCAACATTCAAAAACCCTAATCCGTCATATAAAAACTAGAAAATCCTAATAACATCATTTGCAACATTCAAAAACCCTAATCCATCATATGAAAACTAGAAAACCCTAATAACATCATTTGTAACATTCAAAATCCCTAACCTATCATATGAAAATAAGAAAACCCTAATAACATCATTTGCAACATTAAAATACCCTAATCCATCAAATGAAAACTAGAAAACACGAATCCATCATATGAAAACAAGAAAACCCTAATAACAACATTTGCAACATTCAAAAACCTAATCCATCATACGAAAACTAGAAAACCCTAATCCATCATACAAAAACTAGAAAACCCTAATAACATCATTTGCAACATTCAAAAACCCTAATCCATCATATGAAAACTAGAAAACCCAAATAACATCATTTGCAATAGTCAAAAACCCTAATCCATCATATGAAAACTAGAAAACCCTAGTAACATCATTTGCAATATTCAAAAACCCTAATCCATCATATGAAAACTAGAAAACCCTAATAACATCATTTGCAACATTCAAAAACCCTAATCCATCATATGAAAACAAGAAAACCCTAGAAACATCAGTTGCAACATTAAAATACCCTAATCCATCAAATGAAAACTAGAAAACCCGAATCCATCATATGAAAACTAGAAAACCCTAATAACATCATTTGCAACATTCAAAACCCTTAATCGATCATATAAAAACTAGAAAACCCTAATAACATCATTTGTAACATTCAAAAACCCTAATCCATCATATGAAAAAAAGAAAACCCTAATAACATCATTTGCAACATTAAAATACCCTAATCCATCAAATGAAAACTAGAAAACCCGAATGCATCATATGAAAACAAGAAAACCCTAATAACAACATTTGCACCATTCAAAAACCTAATCCATCATATGAAAACTAGAAAACCCTAATCCATCATACAAAAACTAGAAAACCCTAATAACATCATTTGCAACATTCAAAACTCTAATTAATCATATGAAAACTAGAAAACCCTAATCCATCATATGAAAAATTAGAAAACCATAATCCATCATCTGAAAACTAGAAAACCCTAATAACATCATTTGCAACATTCAAAAACCCTAATCCATCATATGAAAACTAGAAAACCCAAATAAGATCATTTGCAACAGTCAAAAACCCTAATCCATCTTATGAAAACTAGAAAACCCTAGTAACATCATTTGCAACATTCAAAACCCCTAATCCATCATATGAAAACTTAAAAACCCTAATAACATCATTTGCAACATTCAAAAACCCTAATCCATCATATGAAAACAAGAAAACCCTAATAACATCATTTGCAACATTAAAATACCCTACTCCATAAAATGAAAACTAGAAAACCCGAATCCATCATATGAAAACTAGAAAAACCTAATAACATCATTTGCAACATTCAAAAATCCTAATCCATCATATGAAAACTAGAAAACCCAAATAAGATCATTTGCAACATTCAAAAACCCTAATCCATCATATGAAAACTAGAAAACCCTAACCCATCATATGAAAACTAGAAAACCCTAATCCATCATATGAAAACTAAAAAACCCTAATAACAGCATTTGCAACATCCAAAAACCCTAATCTATCATATGAAAACTAGAAAACCCTAATCCATCATATGCAACATTCAAAAACCCTAATCCATCATATGAAAACTAGAAAACCCTAATCCATCATATGAAAACTAGAAAACCCTAATAACATCATTTGCAACATTCAAAAACCTTAATCCATCATATGGAAACTTAAAAACCCTAATAACATCATTTGCTACATTCAAAAACCCTAATCCTTCATATGAAAACTAGGAAACCCTAATAACATCATTTGCAACATTCAAAAATCCCAATCCACTATATGAAAACTAGAAAACCCTAATCCATCATATGAAAACTAGAAAACCCTAATCCATCATATGAAATCTAGAAAATCCTAATAACATCATTTGCAACATTCAAACACCCTAATCCATCATATGAAAACAAGAAAACCGTTATCCATCATATGAAAACTGGAAAACCATAATAAAATCATTTACAACATTCACAAACCCTAATCCATCAAATGAAAACTAAAAAACCCTAAGCCATCATATGAAAACTAGAAATCCCTAATCCATCATATGAAAACTAGAAAACCCTAATAACATCATTTGCAACATTCAAAAACCCTAATCCATCATACGAATACTAGAAAACCCGAATAACATAATTTGCAACATTAAAATACCCTAATCCATCAAATGAAAACTAGAAAACCCGAATCCATCATATGAAAACTAGAAAACCCTAATAACATCATTTGCAACATTCAAAAACCCTAATCTATCATATGAAAACTAGAAAACCCTAATCCATCATACGAAAACTAGAAAATCCTAATAACATCATTTGCAACATTCAAAAACCCTAATCCATCATATGAAAACTAGAAAACCCTAATCCATCATACGAAAACTAGAAAACCCTAATAACATCATTTGCAACATTCAGAAACCCTAATCCGTCATATGAAAACTAGAAAATCCTAATAACATCATTTGCAACATTCAAAAACCCTAATCCATCATATGAAAACTAGAAAACCCTAATAACATCATTTGTAACATTCAAAAACCCTAATCCATCATATGAAAACAAGAAAACCCTAACAACATCATTTGCAACATTAAAATACCCTAATCCATTAAATGAAAACTAGAAAACCCGAATCCATCATATGAAAACAAGAAAAACCCTAATAACAACATTTGCAACATTCAAAAACCTAATCCATCATATGAAAACTAGAAAACCCTAATCCATCATACAAAAACTAGAAAACCCTAATAACATCATTTGCAACATTCAAAACTCTAATTAATCATATGAAAACTAGAAAACCCTAATCCATCATATGAAAAATTAGAAAACCATAATCCATCATCTGAAAACTAGAAAACCCTAATAACATCATTTGCAACATTCAAAAACCCTAATCCATCATATGAAAACTAGAAAACCCAAATAAGATCATTTGCAACAGTCAAAAACCCTAATCCATCTTATGAAAACTAGAAAACCCTAGTAACATCATTTGCAACATTCAAAACCCCTAATCCATCATATGAAAACTTAAAAACCCTAATAACATCATTTGCAACATTCAAAAACCCTAATCCATCATATGAAAACAAGAAAACCCTAATAACATCATTTGCAACATTAAAATACCCTAATCCATAAAATGAAAACTAGAAAACCCGAATCCATCATATGAAAACTAGAAAACCCTAATAACATCATTTGCAACATTCAAAAATCCTAATCCATCATATGAAAACTAGAAAACCCTAATCCATCATACGAAAACTAGAAAACCCTAATAACATCATTTGCAACATTCAAAAACCCTAATCCATCATATGAAAACTAGAAAACCCAATGAAACCTAGAAAACCAAAACCACAATTCTGTCTAGCCTCTCTCTAGAATTTCCTCTCTCTAGAAAGTTTTTGTGTCTTTTGTGTCTTTTGGTCTTTATTCTGTTGTATTTTACAATGGATAATGATTCATTAGATTGTGATTCCATTTTAATGTCAAATGATGGTGTTATAATGGATCAGCAACATCATTCTCATAAGTTATCTACTGGAAAAGGTCAACAAGTTAATGCTATTACGTTTTATGAAAATTTTAAACAAGAGTTTAAATTTTCATCTATAGAAAACAAATCTGAAGATCATGGCAATGCAATCAATTACAATAAAGATCAGAAAGAGAAAAAACTTCATATGGCTTTACGTAATATCAAAGGATCAATATTTAAGAATTACTCATATTCTTTATTTGAGGCCACTGATGAACGAAGAAATAAATGCAAAAATGACAATATTCAGCGAAAAAGACTATCCACTGGTGGGATCTTGTCTTCAGTTGGTGCTCACGCTTGTTACTCTAAAGAGGACACTTGCATGCAACTTTACTCAACATCCAATGGAGGAGATACGAGTCTGATTTTTTCAGCAAATGATGAAACTCCTTCAACAAATGGAGTTAATTGTGATATCTCATGTGCAAGTGGTGAAGAAAATACAATGGCCACCAAGGGAGGTGTCTATACTACGGTCTCATTCAGCCGGGATTGCATGGATCATCAATTCACAAAGGGTGGTGGAGGTGTATCTCTATCGGCTACTGAAATTGTTTCTTCAAACCATGGAACTCAACAGGAAACGGTTACAAATAGCAATCCTAGAAACAAGAAAATGGGAGAAGCTAATAAAACATTGTTAAACTTCAAGGCTGGGGAACATATTAACAAGCTAGTGTACCCATCCGATCATGAAGATCATCTTTTTTTAGCTCACGGTAACTATATTCCCGATCATACAATCCAAGGTGTTCGTGATCCTCAAGCCACTATCGTGAAGAACAACGAAGGCCAAGTGGGAGATGCTGAATTCCTTGCTGCTAGGGGAGTACACGCTCTAACGGTCAAGAACTCTAACAAGTCCACAACGGTCATGAGCGATAAAAACTGCATGGAAGAAGAAAAAAATGGTGAAGATGAAGATCTTTTACTCGAAACTATGGCTGATGAACCCGCTACAAAAAAAGATAACTGCATCCATGGTAAAGATGAACCGGCTATGGTTCAATCAGATGAACCTGTTGCACGTCATGAACACGCTCCAATACATGGTGAAGATGAACCGGCTATGGTTCAATCAGATGCACGTAAGGAACACGCTCCAACGGGATTGCAAGAACACGCTCCAACGGTCTTCAACAACACACATCTCATCGGCTAAGGTAAAAGTTCTAATGAAACCTCTCCTTTAAATTATAAAAATGAATTAGATGATGCTTTCAACTTAAAGTATAAGATAGTGGGGGGAAACATTCATGAAAAGAATAAGATGGAGCATGCTTGTGTCCCCTCTTTGATAGACAATCTAACACCTTTTCATATTACCCATAATTTAATGCCTACAACTTGTTTTGAAAATATAAATATCGGTTCTATCTCTTCATCTAGATACCCGAATTTGATTCCTAATGGACCAAAGCTAACCCAAGTAACTTCCATTTTGGGCCTTCCAAATGATCCAAAACATTCTCATGTCCCTTCCCCATTGGCCCAACTAAACCATTCATCTATCTTGGGCCATCAGAAGCCCATGTTAAATGTCCAAGTGAAATCTGTTAAAGGTAACATAGATGCAAATATTAAGCCCACAGATGAAAATATTAAGCCCAAATACGCTAACGATAACTTTCGTTTTATTCCTAATTTATGTAATGATATGAATGTTCCAGTAGATATTCCTTTATTGTCCGTTAATAAAGTTTGTCAAACATTGGCTAGGACTATCTGTGGTTACTTTGTCGGAAAAAAAATGAATTACTCTGATGTTCGTTATCTAGCTTCCAAAATGTGGTCTTTACATGGCCTTCAAGATGTCCTCCTAAATGGAAAAGGAGTTTATCTTTTTAAATTTAGTGACGACAATGGTCTGAATCATGTTATCACCCATGGACCCTGGACTTTTAAGGGTGTCCCGATGGTCATTCAAAAATGGCGTCCTGGTCTGAGTATTCATAAGGATAATCACGACAAGCTTCCTCTCTGGATTAAAATCCATGATATTCCCTATGAGGCATGGAGTGATGATGGACTTAGTCATATTGCCTCTAAAATTGGTAAGCCTCTTGCTATGGACTCCTATACGGCTAATATGTGTAAGTATGCAGCTGGTAAATCTGTTTATGCCCGTGTCCTTCTTGAGGTCCCAACAAAATCTAATTGGGTAGATACAGTTAATATACGTATTCCTGATCCGGATTCTCTTGAATACTCCACACATACCCTTAATATTGAATATGAATGGAAACCCCCTATGTGCTCTCATTGTATGGTCTATGGTCATGAAAATATAAACTGTATGCATGTTATATCTTAGAACAATGAAGATAAGCCCAAAGATAAAATGCCTATTGATCAGGTGATAGTTACATCTCCTATGCAAATTGATGATGGATTTACGGTGGTTACTAAAAAGAAATCTTTAATGAAACAAGGGCCAAATTCTGAAATTACTAAAAAGGATACTTCACAAGGTAAGTCTATTAGAATTACCCAATCGGGTTCGAAGGATACTGTAACAACTAAAAATAATGTCAATAATAAATATGTTAAAAATAAAATTGATTTAAGAAGTGAGAATCGCCCTTTACCAAAAAAAACTAGTCCTTCAACTAACCTTGGTCCTAACAAGAGACGCCCTCACATTATCCATCAATCTAGAGATGTTGTTGGTTTCCCTAGCCCCATCATCCAGCTCTCATCATCTACACCTCCTAAAATATCTCAGCTATCCACTCCTATATTCAACGCCTTTTCTATTCTACAGTATTGTTCAAACGATATAACGGATATTCCTGCTACCTCTTCCAAACTCCATCCTAGTAATACCCCTTCCCCTCTTATTCCTGATGATTTTGATCCAGATTGTGTAGACATTTCGGATGTGGATGAACTCATTGAGGTCGAATCTGATGATGGTGTAACGGCCAAATTTATCAATGATAATGATATGGAATCACCTAATGACCAAATTAGAACAACTCAGGTGTCCGAGCAGATGGACTCCACCCCCATCCAAGTTTCCATATGACGCACATCGCTGCTTGGAATACTCACGGTCTCTGTAAGCCTTCTCATCAGAAAGCCTTGAGAGATCTTATCCGGGATCAAAATCTTCATATTTGTGCTTCTCTTGAGACTCGTGCTTCCTTCCCTAACCTCCCTCTTATCTGTAGTCGTACTTTTGGCTCTTGGTCGTGGTCGTCCAACGGTCTCTTCTCCCCTAGAGGGACTAGAATTATGGTTGCCTGGGATCCGCTTGCCATTGATATGATGCTAATCGACTTAAATGACCAGGTTATGCATTTCAAAGTTAATATTCGTGATTCTAATAAATCTTTTTTCTGCTCCTTCGTCTATGCTCATAATGATCTCATGATGCGTCGCTCTCTCTGGCATTCTCTTGCGGTACATAATAATATGGTTAGAGATACCCCTTGGATTCTTTTGGGTAATTTCAATGTTGCTCTTGATATTAAAGATAGCACCTCCGGGTCGTCTGGGATTTCTCGTGCAATGGAGGACTTCAGGGACTGTGTTAATCTGATGGAAATGGAGGATCTTAACTATAAAGGTCTCTTCTACACATGGACCAAGTCTCCTAATGGATCGGGTGGCATCCTCAAAAAGATCGATCGTGTCATGGGAAATACTCACTTCGTTTCTTCTTTCCCCTCCTCTACTGTCAATTTTCTCCCTTACCGTTCGTCCGATCATACTCCTGCTGTGCTTTCTCTCCCCCATCGTGCCCCTTTCCAACCTAAACCTTTCAAGTTCCCTAATTTCCTGACTTATAAGAACGATTTCAAACATATCGTTGCCTCTTCTTGGAACCCCAATATCACTGGATATCGGATGTATAAGGTTTTCAAAAACCTTAAAAATCTGAAAGTGCCTATACGTAAGATGCTGCGCAACCAGGGAAACCTCTTTTCTAAGGTTATCTCTCTTCGTAATGAGCCTGATAGAGTTCAGATTGCTTTGGATCGGGATCCTTTCAATAAGGATCTTCGTGAAGAACAATGCAGGTATCTCCTCGCTTATAACGAGGCTAGCCTGGATGAAGAGAGGTTCCTAAAACAAAATGCTAAGGTTAACTGGCTGCGTGAGGGTGATAAAAATTCGGCTTTTTTCCACAAAGCCGTTAAAAGCCGTAAATCTCGCAATCGTATTAATTCTATCCAGGATGCTCAAGGTAACTGGATATCGGGGAATGATCTTCCTAATCTGTTTGTTTCTCACTTTCAAGCCTTCTTGGGTTCTGCCCAGCCTTCCACTGCTATTCGTGATCCTTCTTCCCTCTTCTCTAATAAGCTCTCCCTCATCCAGTCTGCCGCCATGCTTACTCCTGTTACTGACGCGGAGGTTAAGTGTGTTCTGTTCCAGATGGGTGATGATAAAGCTCCTGGTTCTGATGGTTTCACTGCTAAGTTCTTCAAGTCTGCTTGGGATATTGTGGGTCTTGATTTCTGTATGGCTGTTAAGGAATTCTTCTATTCTGGTAAACTTCTTAAGTCTTTCAACAGCACCATCCTTACGCTCATCCCTAAAGTTGATTCCTCTTCCAAAGTCACTGATTTCCGCCCTATAGCTTGTTGTAACGTTGTTTACATATGTATCAGCAAGATTATTGCGGATCGTATCAAAAACCATCTTTCTTCTCTGGTTGATGAAAACCAGTCTACTTTCATCCCTGGTCGTTTGATCACCGACAACGTCCTTCTTGTCCATGAACTCATGCGTGATTATCATCGTCATCGTGGTCCTCCTAGGTGTGCTTTTAAGGTTGATATTCAAAAAGCGTACGACACAGTTGACTGGTCGTTTCTGCGGACCATCTTGTTCGGGTTTGGTTTCCCCGATCGTATGATTGACTGGATCATGACATGTGTTTCCACGGTTGCTTACTCTGTGAGTATCAATGGGAATACTCACGGATATTTTGACGTTAAAAGGGGCCTTCGGCAGGGTGACCCCCTTTCTCCTTATCTTGTCATGGAAGTGCTTAACCTTATGATCAAGAGAAATATCCATGATTCTGACTCTTTTAAATTTCACAGACAATGTGATGATCAAAGTATCACCCATCTCTGCTTTGCCGACGATCTCCTTCTCTTCTGTCATGGTGATAGCTCTTCGGTTAGAATCATCTGTGATTCTCTTGATGAATTCTCTGGGGTTTCTGGCCTCCATCCAAATATTGCAAAGAGTGAAGCTTTCTACTGTAATGTTGGTGAGAGGACCAGGGCTGCCATTGATCTTATTGTTAAGTTTCCTGAGGGCTCTTTCCCTGTCCGATACCTTGGCATTCCTCTCATCACCACTCGTCTTGCCCACAAAGACTGTAAAGGCCTTATTGATAAAGTCAAATGCAGGATTAATGACTGGAAAAACAAGTCTCTTTCCTTTGCTGGTCGTCTCCAGCTCATCCTCTCTGTCCTTTCTTCTACTCAAATCTATTGGGCTTCGGTTTTTATTCTTCCTAAATCTATCTCTAACGATATTGAGAAGCTCATGAGAGGTTTCCTCTGGTGCCATGGTGAGTTAAAGCGTGGTAAAGCTAAAGTCTCCTGGAAAACTGTATGCCTTCCTAAGGAACATGGTGGTCTTGGCATACGTAACCTTGCTATCTGGAATGTTGCCCTTATGGCTTCCCATGTTTGGAGACTCCTTTCCAAGAAAGAGTCCCTATGGGTTAAGTGGATCCACTCATACCGTTTATGTGGCCGAAACGTTTGGGATGCCCCCAAAAAATACGAGACCGGATTTGCTTGGCGTAACATCCTGGATATGCGGGATAAGATAAGGGAGTATATAGTTTCCCAGATAGGTGATGGATGCTCTACTTCTGCTTGGTTCGACAATTGGCACCCTGCGGGCCCTCTTTCTAAATTCTTGACTGTCCGTGACATCCATGATGCGGGTTTCACTCCTTATACTAAGGTTGCTGACCTGGTTCTTAACGGATCTTGGGTTCGGCCTCATTGTTGGAGAGATTCCCATGGTGCTCTTCTTTCTCATAACCCTCCTACTATTTCCACGTCCGTCCCTGATAAACTCCTTTGGAGATCTAGAGACGGTCAACTATCCCCTTTCTCTGTTCGATCTGTGTGGCAGTCTATTCGCCCCTATCACCAACCGGTCTTTTGGTTTCATCTTGTTTGGTTCTCCCAGAACATTCGCAGACATGCTTTCATTCTTTGGGTTGCTCTTAAAGATCGTCTCAAGACTCATGAAAAAATCAAAATCTGGGACACAAATTCCAATCTCATTTGTGCGTTCTGCGGGGACTGTCCGGATTCCCTTTCCCATCTCTTCTTTGAATGCTCTTTCACTTCTTTGGTTTGGCATGACCTCCATCATGTCATGAATCTCTCCTTCTCCACTGATAGCTGGTCTGATATCATTAGTCAACTCAACCCCATTAATAAGAACAAGACCATTTGGTCCATCATTAGAAGACTTGTTTTTGCTGGAGCGGTCTACCACATCTGGCGGGAAAGAAATTTACGCATTTTTAAAAAAATAAAAAGATCTCATCATGCTGTCGTGAATATTGTTAAGGATGATATCCGCTGTAGACTGCTGAGTCTTTCTTTGAAAACTTGCACTAATGTTGATTTGGCTAAAACTATTTGGACCCTACCTTAATTTTCTTCCTCTGCGCTTTCTTATTTCTCTGCTTGTTTTGGCTTGTATGGTTTGTTTGTTTTGCAGGTTGCTCTCCTTTATGTTCTTGTTTGCTTATGGTTCCTTCTCTTGTTTTGGTTCCTAGTTTAGCTTGTTGTCCGTTGGGGCCTGTCCCGATGGATTTTCTGTTTTTTGGTGGGGGTCCCCAGCCTTATATTGTATTTATTCTTTTTATTAATAAAATTTGCCAGAGGTGCCGCCCTCTTTACCCAAAAAAAAAAACTAGAAAACCCTAATCCATCATATGAAAACTAGAAAACCCTAATAACATCATTTGTAACATTCAAAAACCCTAATCCATCATATGAAAACAAGAAAACCCTAATAAGATCATTTGCAACATTAAAATACCCTAATCCATCAAATGAAAATTAGAAAACCCGAATCCATCATAAGAGAACAAGATAACTCTAATAACAACATTTGCAACATTCAAAAACCTAATCCATCATATGAAAACTAGAAAACCCTAATCCATCATTCAAAAACTAGAAAACCCTAATAACAACATTTGCAACATTCAAAAACCCTAATTAATCATATGAAAACTAGAAAACCCTAATCCATCATATGAAAACTAGAAAACCCTAATCCATCATCTGAAAACTAGAAAACTCTAATAACATTATTTGCAACATTCAAAAACCCTAATCCATCATATGAAAACTTGAAAACCCAAATAAAATCATTTACAACATTCAAAAACCCTAATCCATCATATGAAAACTAGAAAACCCTAACCCATCATATGAAAACTAGAAAACCCTAATCCATCATATGAAAACTAGAAAACCCTAATAACATCATTTGCAACATCCAAAAACCCTAATCTATCATAAGAAAATTACAAAACCCTAATCCATCATATGCAACATTCAAAAACCCTAATCCATCATTTGAAAACTAGAAAACCCTAATCCATCATATGAAAACTAGAAAACCCTAATAACATCATTTGCAACATTCCAAAACCTTAATCCATCATATGGAAACTTGAAAACCCTAATAACATCATTTGCTACATTCAAAAACCCTAATCCTTCATATGAAAACTAGAAAACCCTAATAACATCATTTGCAACATTCAAAAATCGCAATCCATTATATGAAAACTAGAAAACCCTAATCCATCATATGAAAACTAGAAAACCCCAATCCATCATATGAAAACTAGAAAACCCTAATAACATCTTTTGCAACATTCAAAAAACCTAATCCATCATATGAAAACAAGAAAACCGTTATCGATCATATGAAAACTGGAAAACCCTAATAAAATCATTTACAACATTCAGAAACCCTAATCCATCATATTAAAACTAAAAAACCCTAAGCCATCATATGAAAACTAGAAATCCCTAATCCATCATATGAAAACTAGAAAACCCTAATAACATCATTTGCAACATTCAAAAACCCTAATCCATCATACGAATACTAGAAAACCCGAATAACATAATTTGCAATATTCAAAAACCCTAATCCATCATATGAAAACTAGAAAACCCTAATCCATAGTATGAAAACTAGAAAACCCTAATAACATCATTTGCAACATTAAAAAACCCTAATCCATCATATGAATACCAAAAAACCCTAAGCCAACATATGAAAACTAGAAAACCCTAATCCATCATATGAAAACTAGAAAACCCTCATAACATCATTTGCAACATCAAAAAACCCTAATCCGTCATATGAAAACTAGAAAACCCTAATAACATCATTTGCAACAGTCAAAAACCCTAATCCATCATATGAAAACTAGAAAACCCTAGTAACATCATTTGCAACATTCAAAAACCCTAATCCATCATATGAAAATAGAAAACCTAATAACATCATTTGCAACATTAAAATACCCTAATCCATCAAATGAAAACAAGAAAACTCGAATCCATCATATGAAAACTAGAAAACCCTAATAACATCATTTGCAACATTCAAAAACCTTAATACCTCATATGAAAACTAAAAAAACCCTAATCCATAATTCGAAAACTAGAAAACCCTAATAACATCATTTGCAATATTCAAAAACCCTAATCCATCATATGAAAACTAGAAAAGCCTAATCCATCATATGAAAACTAGAAGACCCTAATAACATCATTTGCAACATTCAAAAACCCTAATCCGTCATATAAAAACTAGAAAATCCTAATAACATCATTTGCAACATTCAAAAACCCTAATCCATCATATGAAAACTAGAAAACCCTAATAACATCATTTGTAACATTCAAAATCCCTAACCTATCATATGAAAATAAGAAAACCCTAATAACATCATTTGCAACATTAAAATACCGTAATCCATCAAATGAAAACTAGAAAACACGAATCCATCATATGAAAACAAGAAAACCCTAATAACAACATTTGCAACATTCAAAAACCTAATCCATCATACGAAAACTAGAAAACCCTAATCCATCATACAAAAACTAGAAAACCCTAATAACATCATTTGCAACATTCAAAAACCGTAATCCGTCATATGAAAACTAGAAAACCCAAATAACATCATTTGCAATAGTCAAAAACCCTAATCCATCATATGAAAACTAGAAAACCCTAGTAACATCATTTGCAATATTCAAAAACCCTAATCCATCATATGAAAACTAGAAAACCCTAATAACATCATTTGCAACATTCAAAAACCCTAATCCATCATATGAAAACAAGAAAACCCTAGAAACATCATTTGCAACATTAAAATACCCTAATCCATCAAATGAAAACTAGAAAACCCGAATCCATCATATGAAAACTAGAAAACCCTAATAACATCATTTGCAACATTCAAAAACCCTAATCCATTATATGAAAACTAGAAAACCCTAATCCATCATACGAAAACTAGAAAACCCTAATAACATCATTGGCAACATTCAAAAACCCTAATTCATCATATGAAAACTAGAAAATCCTAATCCATCATATGAAAACTAGAAAACCCCAATAACATCATTTGCAACATTCAAAAACCCTAATCCGTCATATGAAAACTAGAAAATCCTAATAACATCATTTGCAACATTCAAAAACCCTAATCCATCATATGAAAACTGGAAAACCCTAATAACATCATTTGTAACATTCAAAAACCCTAATCCATCATATGAAAACAAGAAAACCCTAATAACATCATTTGCAACATTAAAAAATCACAACATTTGCAACATTCAAAAACCTAATCCATCATATGAAAACTAGAAAACCCTAACCATCATACAAAAACTAGAAAACCCTAATAACAGCATTTGCAACATTCAAAAACCCTAATTAATCATATGAAAACTAGAAAACCCTAATCCATCATATGAAAACTAGAAAAACCTAATCCATCATTTGCAATATTCAAAAACCCTAATCCATCATATGAAAACTAGAAAACCCAAATAACATCATTTGCAACATTCAAAAACCACAATCCATCATATGAAAACTAGAAAACCCTAACCCATCAAATGAAAACTACAAAACCCTAATCCATCATAAAAAACTAGAAAACCCTAATAACATCATTTGCAACATCCAAAAACCCTAATCTATCATATGAAAAATAGAAAACCCTAATCCATCATATGCAACATTTAAAAACCCTAATCCATCATATGAAAACTAGAAAACCCTAATCCATCATATGAAAACTAGAAAACCCTAATAACATCATTTGCAACATTCAAAAACCTTAATCCATCATATGGAAACTTAAAAACCCTAATAACATCATTTGCAACATTCAAAAACCCTAATCCTTCATATGAAAACTAGAAAACCCAAATAACATCATTTGCAACATTCAAAAATCACAATCCATTATATGAAAACTAGAAAACCCTAATCCATCATATGAAAGCTAGAAAACCCTAATCCATCATATGAAAACTAGAAAACCCTAATGACATCATTTGCAATATTCAAAAACCCTAATCCATCATATGAAAACAATAAAACCGTTATCTATCATATGAAAACTGGAAAACCCTAATAACATCATTTACAACATTCAGAAACCCTAATCCATCATATGAAAACTAAAAAACCCTAAGCCATCATATGAAAACTAGAAAACCCTAATCCATCATATGAAAACTAGAAAACCCTAATAACATCATTTGCAACATTCAAAAACCCTAATAAATCATATGAAAACTAGAAAACCCTAATCCATCATACGAAAACTAGAAAACCCTAATAACATCATTTGCAACATTCAAAAACCCTAATCCATCATATGAAAACTAGAAAACCCTAATCCATCATATGAAAACTAGAAAACCCTAATAACATCATTTGCAACATTCAAAAACCCTAATCCGTCATATGAAAACTATAAAATCCTAATAACATCATTTGCAACATTTAAAAACCCTAATCCATCATATGAAAACTAGAAAACCCTAATAACATCATTTGTAAAATTCAAAAACCGTAATCCATCATATGAAAACAAGAAAACCCTAATAACATCATTTGCAACATTAAAATACCCTAATCCATCAAATGAAAACTCGAAAACCCGAATCCATCATATGAAAACAAGAAAACCCTAATAACAACATTTACAACATTCAAAAACCTAATCCATCATACGAAAACTAGAAAACCCTAATCCATCATACAAAAACTAGAAAACCCTAATAACATCATTTGCAACATTCAAAAACCCTAATTAATCATATGAAAACTAGAAAACCCTAATCCATCATATGAAAACTAGAAAACCATAATCCATCATTTGAAAACTAGAAAACCCTAATAACATCATTTGCAACATTCAAAAACCCTAATCCATCATATGAAAACTAGAAAACCCAAATAACATCATTTGCAACAGTCAAAAACCCTAATCCATCATATGAAAACTAGAAGACCATAATCCATCATTTGAAAACTAGAAAACCCTAATAACATCATTTGCAACATTCAAAAACCCTAATTAATCATATGAAAACTAGAAAACCCTAATCCATCATATGAAAACTAGAAAACCATAATCCATCATCTGAAAACTAGAAAACCCTAATAACATCATTTGCAACATTCAAAACCCTAATCCATCATATGAAAACTAGAAAACCCAAATAACATCATTTGCAATAGTCAAAAACCCTAATCCATCATATGAAAACTAGAAAACCCTAGTAACGTCATTTGCAACATTCAAAAACCCTAATCCATCATATGAAAACTAGAAAACCCTAATAACATCATTTGCAACATTCAAAAACCCTAATCCATCATATGAAAACAAGAAAACCCTAGAAACATCATTTGCAACATTAAAATACCCTAATCCATCAAATGAAAACTAGAAAACCCGAATCCATCATATGAAAACTAGAAAACCCTAATAACATCATTTGCAACATTCAAAAACCCTAATCCATCATATAAAAACTAGAAAACCCTAATCCATCATACGAAAACTAGAAAACCCTAATAACATCATTGGCAACATTCAAAAACCCTAATCCATCATATGAAAACTAGAAAATCCTAATCCATCGTATGAAAACTAGAAAAGCCTAATAACATCATTTGTAACATTCAAAAACCCTAATCCGTCATATGAAAACTAGAAAATCCTAATAACATCATTTGCAACATTCAAAAACCCTAATCCATCATATGAAAACTAGAAAACCCTAATAACATCATTTGTAACATTCAAAAACCCTAATCCATCATATGAAAACAAGAAAACCATAATAACATCATTTGCAACATTAAAATACCCTAATCCATCAAATGAAAACTAGAAAACCCGAATCCATCATATGAGAACAAGAAAACCCTAATAACAACATTTGCAACATTCAAAAACCTAATCCATCATATGAAAACTAGAAAATCCTAACCATCATACAAAAACTAGAAAACCCTAATAACAGCATTTGCAACATTCAAAAACCCTAATTAATCATATGAAAACTAGAAAACCCTAATCCATCATATGAAAACTAGAAAACCCTAATCCATCATCGGAAAACTAGAAAACCCTAATAACATCATTTGCAACATTCAAAAACCCTAATCCATCATATGAAAACTAGAAAACCCAAATAACATCATTTGCAACATTCAAAAACCACAATCCATCATATGAAAACTAGAAAACCCTAACCCATCAAATGAAAACTACAAAACCCTAATCCATCATAAAAAACTAGAAAACCCTAATAACATCATTTGCAACATCCAAAAACCCTAATCTATCATATGAAAACTAGAAAACCCTAATCCATCATATGCAACATTTAAAAACCCTAATCCATCATATGAAAACTAGAAAACCCTAATCCATCATATGAAAACTAGAAACCCCTAATAACATCATTTGCAACATTCAAAAACCTTAATCCATCATATGGAAACTTAAAAACCCTAATAACATCATTTGCAACATTCAAAAACCCTAATCCTTCATATGAAAACTAGAAAACCCAAATAACATCATTTGCAACATTCAAAAATCACAATCCATTATATGAAAACTAGAAAACCCTAATCCATCATATGAAAACTAGAAAACCCTAATCCATCATATGAAAACTAGAAAACCCTAATGACATCATTTGCAATATTCAAAAACCCTAATCCATCATATGAAAACAATAAAACCGTTATCTATCATATGAAAACTGGAAAACCCTAATAACATCATTTACAACATTCAGAAACCCTAATCCATCATATGAAAACTAAAAAACCCTAAGCCATCAAATGAAAACTAGAAAACCCTAATCCATCATATGAAAACTAAAAAACCCTAATAACATCATTTGCAACATTCAAAAACCCTAATCCGTCATATGAAAACTAGAAAACCCTAATAACATCATTTGCAACAGTCAAAACCCCTAATCCATCATATGAAAACTAGAAAACCCTAGTAACATCATTTGCAACATTCAAAAACCCTAATCCATCATATGAAAACTAGAAAACCCTAATAACATCATTTGCAACATTCAAAAACCCTAATACATCATATGAAAACTAGAAAACCCTAATCCATCATACGAAAACTAGAAAACCCTAATAACATCATTTGCAACATTCAAAAACCCTAATCCATCATATGAAAACTAGAAACCCCTAATCCATCATATGAAAACTAGAAAACCCTAATAACATCATTTGCAACATTCAAAAACCCTAATCCGTCATATGAAAACTATAAAATCCTAATAACATCATTTACAACATTTAAAAACCCTAATCCATCATATGAAAACTAGAAAACCCTAATAACATCATTTGTAAAATTCAAAAACCATAATCCATCATATGAAAACAAGAAAACCCTAATAACATCATTTGCAACATTAAAATACCCTAATCCATCAAATGAAAACTCGAAAACCCGAATCCATCATATGAAAACAAGAAAACCCTAATAACAACATTTACAACATTCAAAAACCTAATCCATCATACGAAAACTAGAAAACCCTAATCCATCATACAAAAACTAGAAAACCCTAATAACAGCATTTGCAACATTCAAAAACCCTAATTAATCATATGAAAACTAGAAAACCCTAATCCATCATATGAAAACTAGAAAACCATAATCCATCATTTGAAAACTAGAAAACCCAAATAACATCATTTGCAACAGTCAAAAACCCTAATCCATCATATGAAAACTAGAAAACCATAATCCATCATTTGAAAACTATAAAACCCTAATAACATCATTTGCAACATTCAAAAACCCTAATTAATCATATGAAAACTAGAAAACCCTAATCCATCATATGAAAACTAGAAAACCATAATCCATCATCTGAAAACTAGAAAACCCTAATAACATCATTTGCAACATTCAAAACCCTAATCCATCATATGAAAACTAGAAAACCCAAATAACATCATTTGCAATAGTCAAAAACCCTAATCCATCATATGAAAACTAGAAAACCCTAGTAACGTCATTTGCAACATTCAAAAACCATAATCCATCATATGAAAACTAGAAAACCCTAATAACATCATTTGCAACATTCAAAAACCCTAATCCATCATATGAAAACAAGAAAACCCTAGAAACATCATTTGCAACATTAAAATACCCTAATCCATCAAATGAAAACTAGAAAACCCGAATCCATCATATGAAAACTAGAAAACCCTAATAACATCATTTGCAACATTCAAAAACCCTAATCCATCATATGAAAACTACAAAACCCTAATCCATCATACGAAAACTAGAAAACCCTAATAACATCATTGGCAACATTCAAAAACCCTAATCCATCATATGAAAACTAGAAAATCCTAATCCATCATATGAAAACTAGAAAACCCTAATAACATCATTTGCAACATTCAAAAACCCTAATCCGTCATATGAAAACTAGAAAATCCTAATAACATCATTTGCAACATTCAAAAACCCTAATCCAGCATATGAAAACTAGAAAACCCTAATAACATCATTTGTAACATTCAAAAACCCTAATCCATCATATGAAAACAAGAAAACCCTAATAACATCATTTGCAACATTAAAATACCCTAATCCATCAAATGAAAACTAGAAAACCCGAATCCATCATATGAGAACAAGAATACCCTAATAACAACATTTGCAACATTCAAAAACCTAATCCATCATATGAAAACTAGAAAACCCTAACCATCATACAAAAACTAGAAAACCCTAATAACAGCATTTGCAACATTAGAAAACCCTAATTAATCATATGAAAACTAGAAAACCCTAATCCATCATATGAAAACTAGAAAACCCTAATCCATCATCTGAAAACTAGAAAACCCTAATAGCATCATTTGCAACATTCAAAAACCCTAATCCATCATATGAAAACTAGAAAACCCAAATAACATCATTTGCAACATTCAAAAACCACAATCCATCATATGAAAACTAGAAAACCCTAACCCATCAAATGAAAACTACAAAACCCTAATCTATCATAAAAAACTAGAAAACCCTAATAACATCATTTGCAACATCCAAAAACCCTAATCTATCATATGAAAACTAGAAAACCCTAATCCATCATATGCAACATTTAAAAACCCTAATCCATCATATGAAAACTAGAAAACCCTAATCCATCATATGAAAACTAGAAAACCCTAATAACATCATTTGCAACATTCAAAAACCTTAATCCATCATATGGAAACTTAAAAACCCTAATAACATCGTTTGCAACATTCAAAAACCCTAATCCTTCATATGAAAACTAGAAAACCCAAATAACATCATTTGCAACATTCAAAAATCCCAATCCATTATATGAAAACTAGAAAACCCTAATCCATCATATGAAAACTAGAAAACCCTAATCCATCATATGAAAACTAGAAAACCCTAATGACATCATTTGCAACATTCAAAAACCCTAATCCATCATATGAAAACAAGAAAACCGTTATCTATCATATGAAAACTGGAAAACCCTAATAACATAATTTACAACATTCAGAAACCCTAATCCATCATATGAAAACTAAAAAACCCTAAGCCATCAAATGAAAACTAGAAAACCCTAATCCATCATATGAAAACTAAAAAACCCTAATCCATCATATGAAAACTAGAAAACCATAATCCATCATCTGAAAACTAGAAAACCCTAATAACATCATTTGCAACATTCAAAACCCTAATCCATCATATGAAAACTAGAAAACCCAAATAACATCATTTGCAATAGTCAAAAACCCTAATCCATTATATGAAAACTAGAAAACCCTAGTAACGTCATTTGCAACATTCAAAAACCCTAATCCATCATATGAAAACTAGAAAACCCTAATAACATCATTTGCAACATTCAAAAACCCTAATCCATAATATGAAAACAAGAAAACCCTAGAAACATCATTTGCAACATTAAAATACCCTAATCCATCAAATGAAAACTAGAAAACCCGAATCCATCATATGAAAACTAGAAAACCCTAATAACATCATTTGCAACATTCAAAAACCCTAATCCATCATATAAAAACTAGAAAACCCTAATCCATCATACGAAAACTAGAAAACCCTAATAACATCATTGGCAACATTCAAAAAACCTAATCCATCATATGAAAACTAGAAAATCCTAACCATCATACAAAAACTAGAAAACCCTAATAACAGCATTTGCAACATTCAAAAACCCTAATTAATCATATGAAAACTAGAAAACCCTAATTAATCATATGAAAACTAGAAAACCCTAATCCATCATCGGAAAACTAGAAAACCCTAATAACATCATTTGCAACATTCAAAAACCCTAATCCATCATATGAAAACTAGAAAACCCAAATAACATCATTTGCAACATTCAAAAACCACAATCCATCATATGAAAACTAGAAAACCCTAACCCATCAAATGAAAACTACAAAACCCTAATCCATCATAAAAAACTAGAAAACCCTAATAACATCATTTGCAACATCCAAAAACCCTAATCTATCAAATGAAAACTAGAAAACCCTAATCCATCATATGCAACATTTAAAAACCCTAATCCATCATATGAAAACTAGAAAACCCTAATCCATCATATGAAAACTAGAAACCCCTAATAACATCATTTGCAACATTCAAAAACCTTAATCCATCATATGGAAACTTAAAAACCCTAATAACATCATTTGCAACATTCAAAAACCCTAATCCTTCATATGAAAACTAGAAAACCCAAATAACATCATTTGCAACATTCAAAAATCACAATCCATTATATGAAAACTAGAAAACCCTAATCCATCATATGAAAACTAGAAAACCCTAATCCATCATATGAAAACTAGAAAACCCTAATGACATCATTTGCAATATTCAAAAACCCTAATCCACCATATGAAAACAATAAAACCGTTATCTATCATATGAAAACTGGAAAACCCTAATAACATCATTTACAACATTCAGAAACCCTAATCCATCATATGAAAACTAAAAAACCCTAAGCCATCAAATGAAAACTAGAAAACCCTAATCCATCATATGAAAACTAAAAAACCCTAATAACATCATTTGCAACATTCAAAAACCCTAATCCGTCATATGAAAACTAGAAAACCCTAATAACATCATTTGCAACAGTCAAAAACCCTAATCCATCATATGAAAACTAGAAAACCCTAGTAACATCATTTGCAACATTCAAAAACCCTAATCCATCATATGAAAACTAGAAAACCCTAATAACATCATTTGCAACATTCAAAAACCCTAATACATCATATGAAAACTAGAAAACCCTAATCCATCATACGAAAACTAGAAAACCCTAATAACATCATTTGCAACATTCAAAAACACTAATCCATCATATGAAAACTAGAAAACCCTAATCCATCATATGAAAACTAGAAAACCCTAATAACATCATTTGCAACATTCAAAAACCCTAATCCGTCATATGAAAACTATAAAATCCTAATAACATCATTTACAACATTTAAAAACCCTAATCCATCATATGAAAACTAGAAAACCCTAATAACATCATTTGTAAAATTCAAAAACCATAATCCATCATATGAAAACAAGAAAACCCTAATAACATCATTTGCAACATTAAAATACCCTAATCCATCAAATGAAAACTCGAAAACCCGAATCCATCATATGAAAACAAGAAAACCCTAATAACAACATTTACAACATTCAAAAACCTAATCCATCATACGAAAACTAGAAAACCCTAATCCATCATACAAAAACTAGAAAATCCTAATAACAGCATTTGCAACATTAAAAAACCCTAATTAATCATATGAAAACTAGAAAACCCTAATCCATCATATGAAAACTAGAAAACCATAATCCATCATTTGAAAACTAGAAAACCCAAATAACATCATTTGCAACAGTCAAAAACCCTAATCCATCATATGAAAACTAGAAAACCATAATCCATCATTTGAAAACTAGAAAACCCTAATAACATCATTTGCAACATTCAAAAACCCTAATTAATCATATGAAAACTAGAAAACCCTAATCCATCATATGAAAACTAGAAAACCATAATCCATCATCTGAAAACTAGAAAACCCTAATAACATCATTTGCAACATTCAAAACCCTAATCCATCATATGAAAACTAGAAAACCCAAATAACATCATTTGCAATAGTCAAAAACCCTAATCCATCATATGAAAACTAGAAAACCCTAGTAACGTCATTTGCAACATTCAAAAACCCTAATCCATCATATGAAAACTAGAAAACCCTAATAACATCATTTGCAACATTCAAAAACCCTAATCCATCATATGAAAACAAGAAAACCCTAGAAACATCATTTGCAACATTAAAATACCCTAATCCATCAAATGAAAACTAGAAAACCCTAATCCATCATATGAAAACTAGAAAACCCTAATAACATCATTTGCAACATTCAAAAACCCTAATCCATCATATGAAAACTAGAAAACCCTAATCCATCATACGAAAACTAGAAAACCCTAATAACATCATTGGCAACATTCAAAAACCCTAATCCATCATATGAAAACTAGAAAATCCTAATCCATCATATGAAAACTAGAAAACCCTAATAACATCATTTGCAACATTCAAAAACCCTAATCCGTCATATGAAAACTAGAAAATCCTAATAACATCATTTGCAACATTCAAAAACCCTAATCCATCATATGAAAACTAGAAAACCCTAATAACATCATTTGTAACATTCAAAAACCCTAATCCATCATATGAAAACAAGAAAACCCTAATAACATCATTTGCAATATTAAAATACCCTAATCCATCAAATGAAAACTAGAAAACCCGAATCCATCATATGAGAACAAGAATACCCTAATAACAACATTTGCAACATTCAAAAACCTAATCCATCATATGAAAACTAGAAAACCCTAACCATCATACAAAAACTAGAAAACCATAATAACAGCAGTTGCAACATTAGAAAACCCTAATTAATCATATGAAAACTAGAAAACCCTAATCCATCATATGAAAACTAGAAAACCCTAATCCATCATCTGAAAACTAGAAAACCCTAATAGCATCATTTGCAACATTCAAAAACCCTAATCCATCATATGAAAACTAGAAAACCCAAATAACATCATTTGCAACATTCAAAAACCACAATCCATCATATGAAAACTAGAAAACCCTAACCCATCAAATGAAAACTACAAAACCCTAATCTATCATAAAAAACTAGAAAACCCTAATAACATCATTTGCAACATCCAAAAACCCTAATCTATCATATGAAAACTAGAAAACCCTAATCCATCATATGCAACATTTAAAAACCCTAATCCATCATATGAAAACTAGAAAACCCTAATCCATCATATGAAAACTAGAAAACCCTAATAACATCATTTGCAACATTCAAAAACCTTAATCCATCATATGGAAACTTAAAAACCCTAATAACATCATTTGCAACATTCAAAAACCCTAATCCTTCATATGAAAACTAGAAAACCCAAATAACATCATTTGCAACATTCAAAAATCCCAATCCATTATATGAAAACTAGAAAACCCTAATCCATCATATGAAAACTAGAAAACCCTAATCCATCATATGAAAACTAGAAAACCCTAATGACATCATTTGCAACATTCAAAAACCCTAATCCATCATATGAAAACAAGAAAACCGTTATCTATCATATGAAAACTGGAAAACCCTAATAACATCATTTACAACATTCAGAAACCCTAATCCATCATATGAAAATTAAAAAACCCTAAGCCATCATATGGAAACTAGAAAACCCTAATCCATCATATGAAAACTTGAAAACCCTAATAACATCATTTGCAACATTCAAAAACCCTAATCCGTCATATGAAAACTAGAAAACCCTAATAACATCATTTGCAACAGTCAAAAACCCTAATCCATCATATGAAAACTAGAAAACCATAATCCATCATTTGAAAACTAGAAAACCCTAATAACATCATTTGCAACATTCAAAAACCCTAATTAATCATATGAAAACTAGAAAACCCTAATCCATCATATGAAAACTAGAAAACCATAATCCATCATCTGAAAACTAGAAAACCCTAATAACATCATTTGCAACATTCAAAACCCTAATCCATCATATGAAAACTAGAAAACCCAAATAACATCATTTGCAATAGTCAAAAACCCTAATCCATCATATGAAAACTAGAAAACCCTAGTAACGTCATTTGCAACATTCAAAAACCCTAATCCATCATATGAAAACTAGAAAACCCTAATAACATCATTTGCAACATTCAAAAACCCTAATCCATCATATGAAAACAAGAAAACCCTAGAAACATCATTTGCAACATTAAAATACCCTAATCCATCAAATGAAAACTAGAAAACCCGAATCCATCATATGAAAACTAGAAAACCCTAATAACATCATTTGCAACATTCAAAAACCCTAATCCATCATATGAAAACTAGAAAACCCTAATCCATCATACGAAAACTAGAAAACCTTAATAACATCATTGGCAACATTCAAAAACCCTAATCCATCATATGAAAACTAGAAAATCCTAATCCATCATATGAAAACTAGAAAACCCTAATAACATCATTTGCAACATTCAAAAACCCTAATCCGTCATATGAAAACTAGAAAAATCCTAATAACATCATTTGCAACATTCAAAAACCCTAATCCATCATATGAAAACTAGAAAACCCTAATAACATCATTTGTAACATTCAAAAACCATAATCCATCATATGAAAACAAGAAAACCCTAATAACATCATTTGCAACATTAAAATACCCTAATCCATCAAATGAAAACTAGAAAACCCGAATCCATCATATGAGAACAAGAATACCCTAATAACAACATTTGCAACATTCAAAAACCTAATCCATCATATGAAAACTAGAAAACCCTAACCATCATACAAAAACTAGAAAACCCTAATAACAGCATTTGCAATATTAGAAAACCCTAATTAATCATAAGAAAACTAGAAAACCCTAATCCATCATATGAAAACTAGAAAACCCTAATCCATCATCTGAAAACTAGAAAACCCTAATAGCATCATTTGCAACATTCAAAAACTCTAATCCATCATATGAAAACTAGAAAACCCAAATAACATCATTTGCAACATTCAAAAACCACAATCCATCACATGAAAACTAGAAAACCCTAACCCATCAAATGAAAACTACAAAACCCTAATCTATCATAAAAAACTAGAAAACCCTAATAACATCATTTGCAACATCCAAAAACCCTAATCTATCATATGAAAACTAGAAAACCCTAATCCATCATATGCAACATTTAAAAACCCTAATCCATCATATGAAAACTAGAAAACCCTAATCCATCATATGAAAACTAGAAAACCCTAATAACATCATTTGCAACATTCAAAAACCTTAATCCATCATATGGAAACTTAAAAACCCTAATAACATCATTTGCAACATTCAAAAACCCTAATCCTTCATATGAAAACTAGAAAACCCAAATAACATCATTTGCAACATTCAAAAATCCCAATCCATTATATGAAAACTAGAAAACCCTAATCCATCATATGAAAACTAGAAAACCCTAATCCATCATATGAAAACTGGAAAACCCTAATGACATCATTTGCAACATTCAAAAACCCTAATCCATCATATGAAAACAAGAAAACCGTTATCTATCATATGAAAACTGGAAAACCCTAATAACATCATTTACAACATTCAGAAACCCTAATCCATCATATGAAAACTAAAAAACCCTAAGCCATCATATGGAAACTAGAAAACCCTAATCCATCATATGAAAACTTGAAAACCCTAATAACATCATTTGCAACATTCAAAAACCCTAATCCGTCATATGAAAACTAGAAAACCCTAATAACATCATTTGCAACAGTCAAAAACCCTAATCCATCATATGAAAACTAGAAAACCCTAGTAACATCATTTGCAACATTCAAAAACCCTAATCCATCATATGAAAACTAGAAAACCCTGATAACATCATTTGCAACATTCAAAAACCCTAATACATCATATGAAAACTAGAAAACCCTAATCCATCATACGAAAACTAGAAAACCCTAATAACATCATTTGCAACATTCAAAAACCCTAATCCATCATATGAAAACTAGAAAACCCTAATCCATCATATGAAAACTAGAAAACCCTAATAACATCATTTGCAACATTCAAAAACCCTAATCCGTCATATGAAAACTATAAAATCCTAATAACATCATTTGCAACATTCAAAAACCCTAATCCATCATATAAATCTAGAAAACCCTAATAACATCATTTGTAACATTCAAAAACCGTAATCCATCATATGAAAACAAAAAAACCCTAATAACATCATTTGCAACATTAAAATACCCTAATCCATCAAATGAAAACTCAAAAACCCGAATCCATCATATGAAAACAAGAAAACCCTAATAACAACATTTACAACATTCAAAAACCTAATCCATCGTACGAAAACTAGAAAACCCTAATCCATCATACAAAAACTAGAAAACCCTAATAACATCATTTGCAACATTCAAAAACCCTAATTAATCATATGAAAACTAGAAAACCCTAATCCATCATATGAAAACTAGAAAACCATAATCCATCATTTGAAAACTAGAAAACCCTAATAACATCATTTGCAACATTCAAAAACCCTAATCCATCATATGAAAACTAGAAAACCCAAATAACATCATTTGCAACAGTCAAAAACCCTAATCCATCATATGAAAACTAGAAAACCATAATCCATCATTTGAAAACTAGAAAACCCTAATAACATCATTTGCAACATTCAAAAACCCTAATTAATCATATGAAAACTAGAAAACCCTAATCCATCATATGAAAACTAGAAAACCATAATCCATCATCTGAAAACTAGAAAACCCTAATAACATCATTTGCAATATTCAAAAACCCTAATCCATCATATGAAAACTAGAAAACCCAAATAACATCATTTGCAATAGTCAAAAACCCTAATCCATCATATGAAAACTAGAAAACCCTAGTAACATCATTTGCAACATTCAAAAACCCTAATCCATCATATGAAAACTAGAAAACCCTAATAACATCATTTGCAACATTCAAAAACCCTAATCCATCATATGAAAACAAGAAAACCCTAGAAACATCATTTGCAACATTAAAATACTCTAATCCATCAATAAAACTAGAAAACCCGAATCCATCATATGAAAACTAGAAAACCCTAATAACATCATTTGCAACATTCAAAAACCCTAATCCATCATATGAAAACTAGAAAACCCTAATCCATCATATGAAAACTAGAAAACCCTAATAACATCATTTGCAACATTCAAAAACCATAATCTGTCATATGAAAACTAGAAAATACTAATAACATCATTTGCAACATTCAAAAACCCTAATCCATCATATGAAAACTAGAAAACCCTAATAACATCATTTGTAACATTCAAAAACCCTAATCCATCATATGAAAACAATAAAACCCTAATAAGTTCATTTGCAACATTAAAATACCCTAATCCATCAAATGAAAACTAGAAAACCCGAATCCATCATAAGAGAACAAGATAACTCTAATAACAACATTTGCAACATTCAAAAACCTAATCCATCATTTGAAAACTAGAAAACCCTAATCCATCATTCAAAAACTAGAAAACCCTAATAACAACATTTGCAACATTCAAAAACCCTAATTAATCATATGAAAACTAGAAAACCCTAATCCATCATATGAAAAATAGAAAACCCTAATCCATCATCTGAAAACTAGAAAACCCTAATAACATCATTTGCAACATTCAAAAACCCTAATCCATCATATGAAAACTAGAAAACCCAAATAACATCATTTGCAACATTCAAAAATCCCAATCCATTATATGAAAACTAGAAAACCCTAATCCATCATATGAAAACTAGAAAACCCTAATCCATCATATGAAAACTAGAAAACCCTAATGACATCATTTGCAACATTCAAAAACCGTAATCCATCATATGAAAACAAGAAAACCGTTATCTATCATATGAAAACTGGAAAACACTAATAACATCATTTACAACATTCAGAAACCCTAATCCATCATATGAAAACTAAAAAACCCTAAGCCATCATATGAAAACTAGAAAACCCTAATCCATCATATGAAAACTAGAACACCCTAATAACATCATTTGCAACATTCAAAAACCCTAATCCATCATACGAAAACTAGAAAACCCTAATAACATCATTTGCAACAGTCAAAAACCCTAATCCATCATATGAAAACTAGAAAACCCTAGTAACATCATTTGCAACATTCAAAAACCCTAATCCATCATATGAAAACTAGAAAACCCTAATAACATCATTTGAAACATTCAAAAACCCTAATCCATCATACGAAAACTAGAAAACCCAAATAACATCATTTGCAATAGTCAAAAACCCTAATCCATCATATGAAAACTAGAAAACCCTAGTAACATCATTTGCAAAATTCAAAAACCCTAATCCATCATATGAAAACTAGAAAACCCTAATAACATCATTTGCAACATTCAAAAACCCTAATCCATCATATGAAAACAAGAAAACCCTAGAAACATCATTTGCAACATTAAAATACCCTAATCCATCAAATGAAAACTAGAAACCCCGAATCCATCATATGAAAACTACAAAACCCTAATAACATCATTTGCAACATTCAAAAACCCTAATCCATCATATGAAAACTAGAAAACCCTAATCCATCATACGAAAACTAGAAAACCCTAATAACATCATTGGCAACATTCAAAAACCCTAATCCATCATATGAAAACTAGAAAATCCTAATCCATCATATGAAAACTAGAAAACCCTAATAACATCATTTGCAACATTCAAAAACCCTAATCCGTCATATGAAAACTAGAAAATCCTAATAACATCATTTGCAACATTCAAAAACCCTAATCCATCATATGAAAACTAGAAAACCCTAATAACATCATTTGTAACATTCAAAAACCGTAATCCATCATATGAAAACAAAAAAACCCTAATAACATCATTTGCAACATTAAAATACCCTAATCCATCAAATGAAAACTCAAAAACCCGAATCCATCATATGAAAACAAGAAAACCCTAATAACATCATTTGCAACATTAAAATACCCTAATCCATCAAATGAAAACTAGAAAAAATGAATCCATCATATGAAAACTAGAAAACCCTGATAACATCATTTGCAACATTCAAAAACCCTAATCCGTCATATGAAAACTATAAAATCCTAATAACATCATTTGCAACATTCAAAAACCCTAATCCATCATATAAATCTAGAAAACCCTAATAACATCATTTGTAACATTCAAAAACCGTAATCCATCATATGAAAACAAAAAAACCCTAATAACATCATTTGCAACATTAAAATACCCTAATCCATCAAATGAAAACTCAAAAACCCGAATCCATCATATGAAAACAAGAAAACCCTAATAACAACATTTACAACATTCAAAAACCTAATCCATCGTACGAAAACTAGAAAACCCTAATCCATCATACAAAAACTAGAAAACCCTAATAACATCATTTGCAACATTCAAAAACCCTAATTAATCATATGAAAACTAGAAAACCCTAATCCATCATATGAAAACTAGAAAACCATAATCCATCATTTGAAAACTAGAAAACCCTAATAACATCATTTGCAACATTCAAAAACCCTAATCCATCATATGAAAACTAGAAAACCCAAATAACATCATTTGCAACAGTCAAAAACCCTAATCCATCATATGAAAACTAGAAAACCATAATCCATCATTTGAAAACTAGAAAACCCTAATAACATCATTTGCAACATTCAAAAACCCTAATTAATCATATGAAAACTAGAAAACCCTAATCCATCATATGAAAACTAGAAAACCATAATCCATCATCTGAAAACTAGAAAACCCTAATAACATCATTTGCAATATTCAAAAACCCTAATCCATCATATGAAAACTAGAAAACCCAAATAACATCATTTGCAATAGTCAAAAACCCTAATCCATCATATGAAAACTAGAAAACCCTAGTAACATCATTTGCAACATTCAAAAACCCTAATCCATCATATGAAAACTAGAAAACCCTAATAACATCATTTTCAACATTCAAAAACCCTAATCCATCATATGAAAACAAGAAAACCCTAGAAACATCATTTGCAACATTAAAATACTCTAATCCATCAATAAAACTAGAAAACCCGAATCCATCATATGAAAACTAGAAAACCCCAATAACATCATTTGCAACATTCAAAAACCATAATCCATCATATGAAAACTAGAAAACCCTAATCCATCATATGAAAACTAGAAAACCCTAATAACATCATTTGCAACATTCAAAAACCATAATCTGTCATATGAAAACTAGAAAATACTAATAACATCATTTGCAACATTCAAAAACCCTAATCCATCATATGAAAACTAGAAAACCCTAATAACATCATTTGTAACATTCAAAAACCCTAATCCATCATATGAAAACAATAAAACCCTAATAAGATCATTTGCAACATTAAAATACCCTAATCCATCAAATGAAAACTAGAAAACCCGAATCCATCATAAGAGAACAAGATAACTCTAATAACAACATTTGCAACATTCAAAAACCTAATCCATCATTTGAAAACTAGAAAACCCTAATCCAACATTCAAAAACCCTAATTAATCATATGAAAACTAGAAAACCCTAATCCATCATATGAAAAATAGAAAACCCTAATCCATCATCTGAAAACTAGAAAACCCTAATAACATCATTTGCAACATTCAAAAACCCTAATCCATCATATGAAAACTAGAAAACCCAAATAACATCATTTGCAACATTCAAAAATCCCAATCCATTATATGAAAACTAGAAAACCCTAATCCATCATATGAAAACTAGAAAACCCTAATCCATCATATGAAAACTAGAAAACCCTAATGACATCATTTGCAACATTCAAAAACCGTAATCCATCATATGAAAACAAGAAAACCGTTATCTATCATATGAAAACTGGAAAACACTAATAACATCATTTACAACATTCAGAAACCCTAATCCATCATATGAAAACTAAAAAACCCTAAGCCATCATATGAAAACTAGAAAACCCTAATCCATCATATGAAAACTAGAACACCCTAATAACATCATTTGCAACATTCAAAAACCCTAATCCATCATACGAAAACTAGAAAACCCTAATAACATCATTTGCAACAGTCAAAAACCCTAATCCATCATATGAAAACTAGAAAACCCTAGTAACATCATTTGCAACATTCAAAAACCCTAATCCATCATATGAAAACTAGAAAACCCTAATAACATCATTTGCAACATTCAAAAACCCTAATCCATCATACGAAAACTAGAAAACCCAAATAACATCATTTGCAATAGTCAAAAACCCTAATCCATCATATGAAAACTAGAAAACCCTAGTAACATCATTTGCAACATTCAAAAACCCTAATCCATCATATGAAAACTAGAAAACCCTAATAACATCATTTGCAACATTCAAAAACCCTAATCCATCATATGAAAACAAGAAAACCCTAGAAACATCATTTGCAACATTAAAATACCCTAATCCATCAAATGAAAACTAGAAACCCCGAATCCATCATATGAAAACTACAAAACCCTAATAACATCATTTGCAACATTCAAAAACCCTAATCCATCATATGAAAACAAGAAAACCCTAGAAACATCATTTGCAACATTAAAATACTCTAATCCATCAATAAAACTAGAAAACCCGAATCCATCATATGAAAACTAGAAAACCCTAATAACATCATTTGCAACATTCAAAAACCCTAATCCATCATATGAAAACTAGAAAACCCTAATCCATCATATGAAAACTAGAAAACCCTAATAACATCATTTGCAACATTCAAAAACCATAATCTGTCATATGAAAACTAGAAAATACTAATAACATCATTTGCAACATTCAAAAACCCTAATCCATCATATGAAAACTAGAAAACCCTAATAACATCATTTGTAACATTCAAAAACCCTAATCCATCATATGAAAACAATAAAACCCTAATAAGATCATTTGCAACATTAAAATACCCTAATCCATCAAATGAAAACTAGAAAACCCGAATCCATCATAAGAGAACAAGATAACTCTAATAACAACATTTGCAACATTCAAAAACCTAATCCATCATTTGAAAACTAGAAAACCCTAATCCATCATTGAAAAACTAGAAAACCCTAATAACAACATTTGCAACATTCAAAAACCCTAATTAATCATATGAAAACTAGAAAACCCTAATCCATCATATGAAAAATAGAAAACCCTAATCCATCATCTGAAAACTAGAAAACCCTAATAACATCATTTGCAACATTCAAAAACCCTAATCCATCATATGAAAACTAGAAAACCCAAATAACATCATTTGCAACATTCAAAAATCCCAATCCATTATATGAAAACTAGAAAACCCTAATCCATCATATGAAAACTAGAAAACCCTAATCCATCATATGAAAACTAGAAAACCCTAATGACATCATTTGCAACATTCAAAAACCGTAATCCATCATATGAAAACAAGAAAACCGTTATCTATCATATGAAAACTGGAAAACACTAATAACATCATTTACAACATTCAGAAACCCTAATCCATCATATGAAAACTAAAAAACCCTAAGCCATCATATGAAAACTAGAAAACCCTAATCCATCATATGAAAACTAGAACACCCTAATAACATCATTTGCAACATTCAAAAACCCTAATCCATCATACGAAAACTAGAAAACCCTAATAACATCATTTGCAACAGTCAAAAACCCTAATCCATCATATGAAAACTAGAAAACCCTAGTAACATCATTTGCAACATTCAAAAACCCTAATCCATCATATGAAAACTAGAAAACCCTAATAACATCATTTGCAACATTCAAAAACCCTAATCCATCATACGAAAACTAGAAAACCCAAATAACATCATTTGCAATAGTCAAAAACCCTAATCCATCATATGAAAACTAGAAAACCCTAGAAACATCATTTGCAACATTCAAAAACCCTAATCCATCATATGAAAACTAGAAAACCCTAATAACATCATTTGCAACATTCAAAAACCCTAATCCATCATATGAAAACAAGAAAACCCTAGAAACATCATTTGCAACATTAAAATACCCTAATCCATCAAATGAAAACTAGAAACCCCGAATCCATCATATGAAAACTACAAAACCCTAATAACATCATTTGCAACATTCAAAAACCCTAATCCATCATATGAAAACTAGAAAACCCTAATCCATCATACGAAAACTAGAAAACCCTAATAACATCATTGGTGTTGAAAAATGTTTTTGTATGTGACCATCATTGAAATAAGACGAAATGTTTTTTATTATCTAACAAATATTATCAGTTCATTTCAGGTTGCGTGGATTCGAGATTAAAAATGAGAAAATAAAAGAAAATGATTTTTAAAACCAAAACAAAGAAAAATACAAAAGAAAATTAAATTAAATCTATTTAAAATGAATTTTTGGAAATATATTTTCTAAATAATTTATTTTATTAGACTTAATTAATTTTATAAATTAAAAATGATTTTTCCTAATTTATTTGAATTTATTTTGATTTTTAAAACATTTTAAATCAATTTAAATTAAATAAAATAAGAAAAAAAACCGGAGCCCAAAACCGGAGCCCAACAAGCCGCAGCCCAGTCCGCCAGCCTTCCCGGATCCACCTGCTCCGCACCCGACGACCCGCCTGGATCCACTTCGTCTCACGGAAGATCCGCGCCTCGACCCGGAAATGCGACCCAGCTCCGCCCCGCCTCCAACTCGTTTCCCTCAAAAGCTCCCAACCCGAACCGCACCCGAACCGAACCATTTCTTCTCACAAAAAACCCGCGTGTAAACCCGGAAACGCGACCCACGAACCGACCCGACGACCCGCGTGTTTCTGAGATGAAATACTTACATTTTCAGTCCCTAAACTTCCGAAAACTTATCAAAACTCACCCAAAACCCTTACAACTCCATATATAAACCATTTTACACCATTTTTTCATTACAACACATAATTATAAACCAAAACTCTCTCAAAAACCTCTCCAACTTCCACCATCTTATTTCCAACTTCCAAACACTCTCCAAAACACCAAAAACACCAAGAACACACACCAAAAACACCAAGAACACCAAGAAAAACACCAAGAACACCAAGATCATCACCAAGATTACCAAGATCACCAAACAAGTCAAGATTACCAAGATCATCAAACAAGAACAAATAGAGACACACTCTATTAGAAATCCAGTCCAACCCTAAGCCAGTTCAGTCAATTTATTTGACGAACCTACTTGATAGACCAGTCGTTCCACAGTCCTGTTGTAAACCAGTTCAGTCAATCTATTGACGAACCTACTTGATATATATATATTTATATAATTATAGTCATTTACATTATTTATCGTTTTATGTCTTTTAATTATAGTCATTTATATTATTTATCGCTTTAAGTCATTTAATTACTGCAATTTATATTATTTATATATCTTTCACACAGTAAACGGTGCAAACCTTTATTTGTGGCGATCATATTATATATTTTTATTCTGCAACTCTTATTATTTATTCCGCATTTATCTTTAATATATATATATTTGTCACACAATAAACGGTGCAAACCTTTATTTGTGGTGATCATATTTCATATTTTCAACAATTGGTATCAGAGCTCGTGTGATTTACTTTGAAATTTTCATCAAATACTTTTGGTTAGCGTTTATATAAACCTTCCATAAGCGTTTCTTTGAATATTTCATTTTAATATCACTTGTTAAAAAATCCTTCTTTTTAAATTAAAATTAAAAATCTTAAAAACATGTCTTCTGCTAATTACTCCAACATGAACTCAGTTTCTATTGCTAACAGTTTAGGATCTGGTTCACGGGCACCCATACTTATTCCCGAAGAGTATAATTCGTGGGTTGGCCGTATGAATCTTCATCTTAACTCCATAAGTGAAAATGTTTGGAAATGTGTAGAAGGAACATATATTGCTTCAGAGGATTTGTCTACCCTTGCTACAACTCAAGCAACTCGTGTTGAAACCGAGAAAAGGTTGAATCTCCAAGCCAAAAAGGAGCTTGTGTCCGGAATTCCCCACAGTATTTTAAGTCAAATGGATGACATAATACTGTTGACTGCGAATCAAATTTGGGAAAACTTAAAAAACCGTTTTTGTGGAAATCAAAGAATTATTGGAAATAAAAGAACATCCGTTTTAAATGAATTCGATAATTTCAAGATGCTTTCATCAGAAACCATCCATGATGCACATGATAGGTTCAATTTTATCATGGTAAAATTGAATAACTTGGGCATCAAAAAGACACAGCACGAGATCAATCTCAAATTTCTAAACAATCTTTACGAAAGCTGGAAGATGGTTAAACTCATCATTCAGGGAAATCCTGCCATTCATACGGAAACTCTATACAATTTGTACGGAGAACTTCAATCGTATGAATCCTCGATTGACCCACCAACCTCTACAGCTTTTGGAGGACCACTTGCTCTTGTGTCCACATCTTCTCAAAACCAAACACCTTTCAACGATCAAAACTTTAATCATTCTAATCAAACCACAACTTTTCAAAGCCAAGATTTTGTAAATAATTGTTTTGATCAGTTCAATTCGAACGATGAAGCAGATTATCAACAATTGTGTGCTTTGGTTGCAAATACAAATCTCCAAAGATTTATTCCAAATCTTGGTCAATCGAATTTTAAACCAAATTTTCAAAACCGACCACAATTTGGACAAAATAATTCTGGATTTCAACCAAGACCACAATTTGGTCAAAACAACCAAGGTTTTCAACCAAGACCTTATTTTGGACAAAATTCGCAAAGACCCTCTTTCCAAAATAACTCAAACCAGGGATTTCAAAACAATCCCAACTCAAATCATCAAAACAATAACCAAAACAACGGTCTTCAAAACCAAAACCGGGGATTCCAAAATCAAGGATACAATAATCAAAATAATGGTTTTTCAAACAACCAAAATTCTGGATTCCAACAAAACTCCTCTCAATCTTCCCAACAAATCCAAACTCAAACACCAGAACGACTTCCAATCAAAAGTCAAAAGGAAGAAAGTGATGAAGAAGTGATTATCTGTCACAATTGCAAAGGAACTAATCACTACGCAAGAGAGTGCCGAGCCAAAAACAAGACAAAAATAAAAGACTCGGCATACTACGCTCAAAAAGCCGATGAGTTAAAGAAAAAGGAAAACCAAGAAAACCAAAGAGCTTTGATGGCAATCCACGAACCAAATGTGGAATACTGGCCAACCTCTGAAGACGAAGCCGACAATGAACCGACACAATCCAACTTCTGCTTCGTAGTTGGTACAACTTCAAGAGCTCCAAATGTCATAGAACAGGTATGGACTATGATCTCTGAACTCGGTTTTTCTAAAATAATTTTTGAGTCCCATATATCCAAAATTGAGAAAAGTTTAGAAGCTGATCTCAAGAAATACCATGACACAGTGGTTAATTCTGAAATCTTCAAATGTGAGTTACAAACCCTACAACTCAAATTTGCAGAATTAACCAGAACAAGGACCAAATTGGAAAGAGACGTTGAAAGAAAATCAGAAGATTACAATCACGTCTTTGAACAATTAAATCAATCTCTAATTCAGAAAAAGGAATTGGAATTAAAAAATCAATCAGTTATTTCTTCTGAAACAAAAGATGTTTTAGAAATGGAAATCATTCAGTTGACACAAAACTTTCAAGAGTCAACTGAAAAACACAAAATCTTAAATGAAAAACTGACTGATTCTTTAAACCAAATCACCTTTCTTGAATCTGAAAACAAAAGATTGATACAGAATGTGGAATCTATCAAAATTGCCAGAAAACTCAGCGATGAGATATTCACCAAGGCAAACACCTTGGGTACTGGAAAATTTGATACAAGTTACAGACCAGGAATTGGTAGAGAAACCTTTGAAAAAGAACTAGAAAATCAAGAAAACATAATAATTTGTGAAAACTCTGAATCAACTCTACCAGATCTTTTCACATCTGTTAATGAGGAAGATTCAGATGACGAAACAGTTATCAACTGTAGCCCAGATGATACTGATTTCAATGTTTCCAAATCAAACTCTGCTAGTTCTTCAAATCAACAAATCAAAAATACCAATGAAGCAATCAAAACCCCACTTAACAAACCAAAAGTTTTTGAAAACAAACAAAAGAAACCTGTTCAACCTGTCATACCTCAAAAACAAGTTTCCAAACCAAAACATTTTCAAAAACATTATGAAAACCGCTTTCTTGATACCACCTTTAACCGTTCAAATAACTTTCAAAAACATTCAAATCAGAAAGTTCTAAACAATCATAATCAAAAAGCTTTTCAAAACCGTCCGTCTCATCCTACACATGAAAAACACTTTTCAAACACATCTTCACATCTAGGATATTCATCACCAAATCACAGATTTTATCAACCCACTGGTTTTCAAAAACAAATATCATTTTGGGAAAACTTGATAAATCAAATAAAACCTCAACCATTCTATCCCAATAAACCAAAGTCATTGAACAACAAACCCAAAATAGGAAAAGCTAACAAACCAGGACCCATTCAGATTTGGGTACCTAAAATTTCTGTCTAATTGCAGGGATCTAATGCTGGAGAACCCAAGGATGATACATGGTACATTGATAGTGGCTGCTCCAAGCATATGACAGGAAACAGAAACTACCTTCGTGACTTCAGACCCACCCAAACCAATCAAGACGTTACCTTTGGCAACAACATGACGGCGAAAATCAAAGGTTATGGAAACATAACTAATGGTAACTTCACCATAAAGAAAGTTGCTTATGTTGATGACCTGAAACACAACCTCATCAGTGTTTCTCAACTCTGCGATAACGATCTTGATGTCCTATTTACCAAACAAAGAAGCTTGATTATGGACGCCAACTCCAAAGAAATCATTGTTGATTCACACCGTGCCGGAAATATGTATCCACTAGACATGGATCTTATTTATGGTAAACCCGATATTTGTCTGTTATCCAAAGCCCCAGCAGATATTAGTTGGTTATGGCACCGCCGCCTTTCCCATCTAAATTTCGGGTACATCAACAAATTGATCGGCGATGATCTAGTTCGAGGACTGCCACTTCTGAAGCTCGAAAATGAAACTCTTTGTGCCGCTTGTGAAAAGGGAAAACTTTCCAAATCCTCTCACAAAAGCATTACAGAATCTAGTGTATCCGAACCACTAGAATTGCTGCACATAGACCTCTGTGGCCCCGCCAAAATCCAAACAATACAAGGGAAGAAGTATGTCCTTGTCATAGTTGATGGCTTCACTCGATTTACATGGGTCTTTTTCTTAAGACTAAAATCAGAAGCACCAGAAGAGATGATCAACTTTATAAAACAGATCGAACTAAAGCTCAAACGACCAGTTCGAAGAATCCGAAGTGATAATGGTTTAGAGTTCAAAAACATAACTCTAGACTCATTTCTCAAAAACAAAGGCATCGAACACAACTTCTCAGCCCCTTACACTCCTCAACAAAACGGCGTTGTTGAAAGAAGGAACCGAACTCTGTGCGAAGCTGCAAGATCAATGCTCATCTTTGCTGATCTGCCACAATACTTCTGGGCAGAAGCAATTGCCACAGCTTGCTACTCACAAAATCGCTCCTTAATTCACAAAAATCTTCATAAAACACCATATGAAGTCATTAACAACCGAAAACCAAATATCAAATTTTTTCATATTTTTGGTTGTCGATGCTTCATAAAGAATAATAAAGACCACCTTTCAAAATTTGAATCAAGGTCGGACGAAGGAATTTTCCTTGGTTACTCATTTTCTTCAGCTGCTTATCGTGTACTGAACAAACGTACAAGAGTAATTGAAGAAAGTACCGATGTCCACTTCGATGAATTTTATGTCAGAAAATTGGATCGTGAACATTTTGGTTCACAAATGATAGATAATATTTTTCAAAATCCAATTCCACAAACACCATCTCCTGACATAGACATTGAAGTTGATATTGATTTACTTTTTGAACAACCTAAAACTGCTTATAATTCTGAAATTCTAACTACTCAAATTGATCCTACAGGAACACCCACTGAAGGAACTCCACAAAGAAACAGAAATGTTGCAGATCAAGTTGAGGGGGAACCACAAACACATACTTCCTCATTAGAACAAACACCAAATCCTCCTTTAACCACTCCAAATTTAACCACCCCAGATTTTACCACTCCATCCCCAAATATCCAAAACAATCCCGATGAAACATTTATGGGGGAACCTTCAAACCTCTTCCAAGAAGAAACTACTGGAGAAGAACAATGGGATACTGAAAATCCTATTATTACAACGGAAGAAAATCGTTTAATAAAATGGACCAGAAATCATCCCACTGACCTAATCATCGGAGATCCCAATTCAGGCATCCAAACTAGAGCCGCAACTGCAAATGAATGTTTATTTGGAGCCTTCCTATCCATGACTGAACCCAAAACCATACATACTGCTCTCAAAGACCCAGACTGGGTAAAAGCTATGCAAGAAGAGCTAGCTGAATTCGAAAGAAATGACGTATGGAATCTTGTTCCTACACCACCCGATGTTACTATCATAGGCTCAAGATGGGTATTCAGAAACAAGACTGACGATCAAGGAGTCGTGTGTCGAAACAAGGCACGTCTCGTAGTCAAAGGCTATTCACAACAAGAAGGAATAGACTACGATGAAACATATGCTCCAGTCGCCAGAATAGAAGCTATCCGCATCTTTCTCGCATATGCTGCACATAAGAACTTTAAAGTTTTTCAAATGGACGTTAAATGTGCATTCCTACATGGAGAGTTAGATCGTGAAGTATACATCCAACAACCACCAGGCTTTGAAGATCCCAACTTTCCTCATCACAGCTTCAAATTGCAGAAAGCTGTCTATGGCTTAAAACAAGCACCCCGAGCCTGGTATGCCACCTTGTCAACATTCCTCGAAGAATCAGGTTTTAAAAGAGGTTCAATTGATCAAACCCTCTTTCGTAAAATCTTTAACAAGCATCTTTTAATCGTACAAATATATGTTGATGACATTATTTTCGGTTCTACTGATGAATCTTTGAGTGTTAAGTTTGCAGATCTAATGAAAAGCAAATTTGAAATGAGCATGATTGGGGAGATGACTACTTTTCTCGGACTTCAAATCAAACAGTCCAATGATGGCATATTCATCAACCAAGAGAATTATGTCAAAAACCTTCTCACTCGCTTTTCAATGGACAAATCCAATACTGCCAAAACCCCAATGGCCTTTGGATACAAAATCGATGCAGACTTAAATGGCAAACCCGTTGACCAGAAAAGATATCGTGGAATGATCGGATCACTATTATACCTCACTGCCAGCAGACCTGACATTATGTTTTCTACTTGTGTCTGTGCCAGATACCAAGCAAATCCTATGGAATCTCATGTCATTGCTGTGAAACGCATCTTCAAATACCTAAAAGGCACTCCCAAACTTGGCCTTTGGTATCCAGCTAAATCCGATTTTCAGCTGAACGCTTTCACCGACTCAGACTATGGAGGATGCAAGCTAGATAGGAAAAGTACATCTGGTAGCTGTCAATTCCTAGGAGGTCGACTAGTGAGTTGGTCTTCAAAGAAACAGAGTTGTGTATCCACATCAACAGCAGAAGCTGAATACGTCGCTGCCGCCAGCTGTTGTTCACAAGTCATATGGATGCAAACTCAACTGCGTGACTATGGCTTCAGAGTTTCACAAATTCCCATATTTTGTGACTCAACCAGTGCAATAGCCATTTCTCACAATCCCGTTCACCATTCCATGACAAAGCACATCGACATTCGATATCATTTCATCAAAGACAACATTCAAAAGGGTCATATCGAATTACACTTCATAAACACCGAAGATCAAATTGCCGATGTCTTCACTAAGGCTCTCGATGAAACAAAGTTTCTATACTTCCTAGGCCGTCTAGGAATGTTAAATACAGATATCATCCATCCTTAAACTTTTACTTTTTGTTTGTACAAACGTGTGTTTACTTTAATTCAAAATATAAAACAAATAAAAAAATTACAAAACTTCAAAAAAAACAAAAAGATTTTAGATTTTTATAATTTTCATATCTTTCCTTAAAAAAACCAACATTTCCAAAAAAAAAAAACTTAAAAAAAAATAACCAAAATTTCCAAAAACATTCAGAAAAACAAATTTTCAAAAATACAATAAAATACTTGCCATAATAAGCTTTTATAGAACCTTGTGATTAATCGTCTATTGACTTAATTTTCAGATGCTTATGCTCGATGAAGATTTTAAGTCATATTGATTCTCAATTGGAGTGAAGGTTCAAATCTCCTACTTTTCATAATGTATATAACTTTATTTCCTTCGATTTTATTTCATTATTGACGATTTTAAAAAATCAAGGGACATAAGGTTAGGAGGTTCAGATGAAAACAAAAACCCAAGTGAGAATTTGTGCCTCGTCGATCTAAATCACTGTGGAATTCATTTCTTGTGAGCTTAGGTGTGTCTCTATTGCTTTTAAGGTATACCCGATTATACCTTGTCACGGTCTCATTTTTGCTTAGATATCAAAATGACCAGGGACGATACTTTCATTTCTTACATACTAGACAAATTGTCTTTTATGCCACCTATCCCTACCTAGATATTAGCCAACCAAAAATGAAGACAGCCTCAAAATAGAAAGACTTCAAACAGCGACATATCCTTACAAGAAAATCAAAGGCGAAACAAAGATCTATCAACATCCAATCCTCAAAGACGAATCAACAAGAAACTCAAATCACTCACCGAAGAAATACCAAGTTAAACAAACTTTCAACCAAATGGTTATTTAAAAAAAAAACATCATCAAATCCCGCAATTTGTTTTTAACCGTTTTTCAGAAAAGCAAACATCTCAATCACTCAAGACAGATACTCTTACAAAAACAAAAACAAAAAATTTTGTAGCAACTTCTCAATGATAAAGCAAAATATCTTTTTACAATAAATCGATATTGATCAACAAACAGGATACCATCAAAGAAGAAACTGCAACAACAATGGATTTCCCGGGATACTGTAGCCTTCATCACTGAAGTTTCTTAGTTGCAAACTGCACTATGAAAATTGTTAAACCCATCTACATGTATTTCCCGACGGAGAGAGAGTGAACGTTAATGGCATGAATGAAGAAACCCATTGAGTAATGCCGAAACCAGTCTTATGTGATTGATTATCTAATAATGAGACTAAGTGACTTTACAGGAAAAGCATAGATGAATACCTCCAATATGAGTGTGAGTCGTCAGAGAGAGATATCACTCATTTTTAGTGATCATTAACTTGTTCTGCTGCCAGAATAACCAAACACCCAAGTGAAATGTGAGCTATATCTATGAGCGTTCATCTGAATCGACCTGTTAGACCACTTGTCGTCATTAATAATGCCATAAAATCTTATGAAATTTCTTTAAATACATATATGACTACCCTTTGATAACCGAACCCGAGACTTTGATTCGGAAACAAACATTCTTCAAAATCTTTTTCAAAACATAAGATATGTAAAACCAAGTCACAAACTTTCAAAATGATTACAATGGTTTTATATATATCTTATCATTGACAAAACTTTTATCTCAAATCTTAAATGTTAAAATTGTTAATGTGATTATACCTGTCCTTATTTCATCAATGATCACATAGGGGGAAATTGTTGAAAAATGTTTTTGTATGTGACCATCATTGAAATAAGACGAAATGTTTTTTATTATCTAACAAATATTATCAGTTCATTTCAGGTTGCGTGGATTCGAGATTAAAAATGAGAAAATAAAAGAAAATGATTTTTAAAACCAAAACAAAGAAAAATACAAAAGAAAATTAAATTAAATCTATTTAAAATGAATTTTTGGAAATATATTTTCTAAATAATTTATTTTATTAGACTTAATTAATTTTATAAATTAAAAATGATTTTTCCTAATTTATTTGAATTTATTTTGATTTTTAAAACATTTTAAATCAATTTAAATTAAATAAAATAAGAAAAAAAACCGGAGCCCAAAACCGGAGCCCAACAAGCCGCAGCCCAGTCCGCCAGCCTTCCCGGATCCAGCTGCTCCGCACCCGACGACCCGCCTGGATCCACTTCGTCTCACGGAAGATCCGCGCCTCGACCCGGAAATGCGACCCAGCTCCGCCCCGCCTCCAACTCGTTTCCCTCAAAAGCTCCCAACCCGAACCGCACCCGAACCGAACCATTTCTTCTCACAAAAAACCCGCGTGTAAACCCGGAAACGCGACCCACGAACCGACCCGACGACCCGCGTGTTTCTGAGATGAAATACTTACATTTTCAGTCCCTAAACTTCCGAAAACTTATCAAAACTCACCCAAAACCCTTACAACTCCATATATAAACCATTTTACACCATTTTTTCATTACAACACATAATTATAAACCAAAACTCTCTCAAAAACCTCTCCAACTTCCACCATCTTATTTCCAACTTCCAAACACTCTCCAAAACACCAAAAACACCAAGAACACACACCAAAAACACCAAGAACACCAAGAAAAACACCAAGAACACCAAGATCATCACCAAGATTACCAAGATCACCAAACAAGTCAAGATTACCAAGATCATCAAACAAGAACAAATAGAGACACAGTCTATTAGAAATCCAGTCCAACCCTAAGCCAGTTCAGTCAATTTATTTGACGAACCTACTTGATAGACCAGTCGTTCCACAGTCCTGTTGTAAACCAGTTCAGTCAATCTATTGACGAACCTACTTGATATATATATATTTATATAATTATAGTCATTTACATTATTTATCGTTTTATGTCTTTTAATTATAGTCATTTATATTATTTATCGCTTTAAGTCATTTAATTACTGCAATTTATATTATTTATATATCTTTCACACAGTAAACGGTGCAAACCTTTATTTGTGGCGATCATATTATATATTTTTATTCTGCAACTCTTATTATTTATTCCGCATTTATCTTTAATATATATATATTTGTCACACAATAAACGGTGCAAACCTTTATTTGTGGTGATCATATTTCATATTTTCAACAATTGGCAACATTCAAAAACCCTAATCCATCATATGAAAACTAGAAAATCCTAATCCATCATATGAAAACTAGAAAACCCTAATAACATCATTTGCAACATTCAAAAACCCTAATCCGTCATATGAAAACTAGAAAATCCTAATAACATCATTTGCAACATTCAAAAACCCTAATCCATCATATGAAAACTAGAAAACCCTAATAACATCATTTGTAACATTCAAAAACCCTAATCCATCATATGAAAACAAGAAAACCCTAATAACATCATTTGCAACATTAAAATACCCTAATCCATCAAATGAAAACTAGAAAAAACGAATCCATCATATGAGAACAAGAATACCCTAATAACAACATTTGCAACATTCAAAAACCTTATCCATCATATGAAAACTAGAAAACCCTAACCATCATACAAAAACTAGAAAACCCTAATAACAGCATTTGCAACATTCAAAAACCCTAATTAATCATATGAAAACTAGAAAACCCTATTCCATCATATGAAAACTAGAAAAACCTAATCCATCATTTGCAACATTCAAAAACCCTAATCCGTCATATGAAAACTATAAAATCCTAATAACATCATTTGCAACATTCAAAAACCCTAATCCATCATATAAAACTAGAAAACCCTAATAACATCATTTGTAACATTCAAAAACCGTAATCCATCATATGAAAACAAAAAAACCCTAATAACATCATTTGCAACATTAAAATACCCTAATCCATCAAATGAAAACTCAAAAACCCGAATCCATCATATGAAAACAAGAAAACCCTAATAACAACATTTATAACATTCAAAAACCTAATCCATCGTACGAAAACTAGAAAACCCTAATCCATCATACAAAAACTAGAAAACCCTAATAACATCATTTGCAACATTCAAAAACCCTAATTAATCATATGAAAACTAGAAAACCCTAATCCATCATATGAAAACTAGAAAACCATAATCCATCATTTGAAAACTAGAAAACCCTAATAACATCATTTGCAACATTCAAAAACCCTAATCCATCATATGAAAACTAGAAAACCCAAATAACATCATTTGCAACAGTCAAAAACCCTAATCCATCATATGAAAACTAGAAAACCATAATCCATCATTTGAAAACTAGAAAACCCTAATAACATCATTTGCAACATTCAAAAACCCTAATTAATCATATGAAAACTAGAAAACCCTAATCCATCATATGAAAACTAGAAAACCATAATCCATCATCTGAAAACTAGAAAACCCTAATAACATCATTTGCAATATTCAAAAACCCTAATCCATCATATGAAAACTAGAAAACCCAAATAACATCATTTGCAATAGTCAAAAACCCTAATCCATCATATGAAAACTAGAAAACCCTAGTAACATCATTTGCAACATTCAAAAACCCTAATCCATCATATGAAAACTAGAAAACCCTAATAACATCATTTGCAACATTCAAAAACCCTAATCCATCATATGAAAAAAAGAAAACCCTAGAAACATCATTTGCAACATTAAAATACCCTAATCCATCAATAAAACTAGAAAACCCGAATCCATCATATGAAAACTAGAAAACCCTAATAACATCATTTGCAACATTCAAAAACCCTAATCCATCATATGAAAACTAGAAAACCCTAATCCATCATATGAAAACTAGAAAACCCTAATAACATCATTTGCAACATTCAAAAACCATAATCTGTCATATGAAAACTAGAAAATACTAATAACATCATTTGCAACATTCAAAAACCCTAATCCATCATATGAAAACTAGAAAACCCTAATAACATCATTTGTAACATTCAAAAACCCTAATCCATCATATGAAAACAAGAAAACCCTAATAAGATCATTTGCAACATTAAAATACCCTAATCCATCAAATGAAAACTAGAAAACCCGAATCCATCATAAGAGAACAAGATAACTCTAATAACAACATTTGCAACATTCAAAAACCTAATCCATCATTTGAAAACTAGAAAACCCTAATCCATCATTCAAAAACTAGAAAACCCTAATAACAACATTTGCAACATTCAAAAACCCTAATTAATCATATGAAAACTAGAAAACCCTAATCCATCATATGAAAAATAGAAAACCCTAATCCATCATCTGAAAACTAGAAAATCCTAATAACATCATTTGCAACATTCAAAAACCCTAATCCATCATATGAAAACTAGAAAACCCAAATAACATCATTTGCAACATTCAAAAATCCCAATCCATTATATGAAAACTAGAAAACCCTAATCCATCATATGAAAACTAGAAAACCCTAATCCATCATATGAAAACCCTAATGACATCATTTGCAACATTCAAAACCCGTAATCCATCATATGAAAACAAGAAAACCGTTATCTATCATATGAAAACTGGAAAACACTAATAACATCATTTACAACATTCAGAAACCCTAATCCATCATATGAAAACTAAAAAACCCTAAGCCATCATATGAAAACTAGAAAACCCTAATCCATCATATGAAAACTAGAACACCCTAATAACATCATTTGCAACATTCAAAAACCCTAATCCATCATATGAAAACTAGAAAACCCTAATAACATCATTTGCACAGTCAAAAACCCTAATCCATCATATGAAAACTAGAAAACCCTAGTAACATCATTTGCAACATTCAAAAACCCTAATCCATTATATGAAAACTAGAAAACCCTAATAACATCATTTGCAACATTCAAAAACCCTAATCCATCATACGAAAACTAGAAAACCCAAATAACATCATTTGCAATAGTCAAAAACCCTAATCCATCATATGAAAACTAGAAAACCCTAGTAACATCATTTGCAACATTCAAAAACCCTAATCCATCATATGAAAACAAGAAAACCCTAATAACATCATTTGCAACATTCAAAAACCCTAATCCATCATATGAAAACAAGAAAACCCTAGAAACATCATTTGCAACATTAAAATACCCTAATCCATCAAATGAAAACTAGAAACCCCGAATCCATCATATGAAAACTACAAAACCCTAATAACATCATTTGCAACATTCAAAAACCCTAATCTATCATATGAAAACTAGAAAACCCTAATCCATCATACGAAAACTAGAAAACCCTAATAACATCATTGGCAACATTCAAAAACCCTAATCCATCATATGAAAACTAGAAAATCCTAATACATCATATGAAAACTAGAAAACCTTAATAACATCATTTGCAACATTCAAAAACCCTAATCCGTCATATGAAAACTAGAAAATCCTAATAACATCATTTGCAACATTCAAAAACCCTAATCCATCATATGAAAACAAGAAAACCCTAATAACATCATTTGCAACATTAAAATACCCTAATCCATCAAATGAAAACTAGAAAAAATGAATCCATCATATGAAAACTAGAAAACCCTGATAACAACATTTGCAACATTCAAAAACCTTATCCATCATATGAAAACTAGAAAACCCTAACCATCATACAAAAACTAGAAAACCCTAATAACAGCATTTGCAACATTCAAAAACCCTAATTAATCATATGAAAACTAGAAAACCCTAATCCATCATATGAAAATTAGAAAACCCTAATCCATCATCTGAAAACTAGAAAACCCTAATAGCATGATTTGCAACATTCAAAAACCCTAATCCATCATATGAAAACTAGAAAACCCAAATAACATCATTTTCAACATTCAAAAACCACAATCCATCATATGAAAACTAGAAAACCCTAACCCATCAAATGAAAACTACAAAACCCTAATCCATCATAAAAAACTAGAAAACCCTAATAACATCATTTGCAACATCTAAAAACCCTAATCTATCATATGAAAACTAGAAAACCCTAATCCATCATATGCAACATTTAAAAACCCTAATTCATCATATGAAAACTAGAAAACCCTAATCCATCATATGAAAACTAGAAAACCCTAATAACATCATTTGCAACATTCAAAAACCTTAATCCATCATATGGAAACTTAAAAACCCTAATAACATCATTTGCAACATTCAAAAACCCTAATCCTTCATATGAAAAGTAGAAAACCCAAATAACATCATTTGCAACATTCAAAAATCCCAATCCATTATATGAAAACTAGAAAACCCTAATCCATCATATGAAAACTAGAAAACCCTAATCCATCATATGAAAACTAGAAAACCCTAATGACATCATTTGCAACATTCAAAAACCCTAATCCATCATATGAAAACAAGAAAACCGTTATCTATCATATGAAAACTGGAAAACCCTAACAACATCATTTACAACATTCAGAAACCCTAATCCATCATATGAAAACTAAAAAACCCTAAGCCATCATATGAAAACTAGAAAACCCTAATCCATCATATGAAAACTAGAAAACCCTAATAACATCATTTGCAACATTCAAAAACCCTAATCCGTCATATGAAAACTAGAAAACCCTAATAACATCATTTGCAACAGTCAAAACCCCTAATCCATCATATGAAAACTAGAAAACCCTAGTAACATCATTTGCAACATTCAAAAACCTTAATCCATCATATGAAAACTAGAAAACCCTAATAACATCATTTGCAACATTCAAAAACCCTAATACATCATATGAAAACTAGAAAACCCTAATCCATCATACGAAAACCAGAAAACCCTACTAACATCATTTGCAACATTCAAAAACCCTAATCCATCATATGAAAACTAGAAAACCCTAATCCATCATATGAAAACTAGAAAACCCTAATAACATCATTTGCAACATTCAAAAACCCTAATCCATCATATGAAAACTAGAAAACCCTAATAACATCATTTGTAACATTCAAAAACCGTAATCCATCATATGAAAACAAGAAAACCCTAATAACATCATTTGCAACATTAAAATACCCTAATCCATCAAATGAAAACTCGAAAACCCGAATCCATCATATGAAAACAAGAAAACCCTAATAACAACATTTACAACATTCAAAAACCTAATCCATCATACGAAAACTAGAAAACCCTAATCCATCATACAAAAACTAGAAAACCCTAATAACATCATTTGCAATATTCAAAAACCCTAATTAATCATATGAAAACTAGAAAACCCTAATCCATCATATGAAAACTAGAAAACCATAATCCATCATTTGAAAACTAGAAAACCCTAATAACATCATTTGCAACATTCAAAAACCCTAATCCATCATATGAAAACTAGAAAACCCAAATAACATCATTTGCAACAGTCAAAAACCCTAATCCATCATATGAAAACTAGAAAACCATAATCCATCATTTGAAAACTAGAAAACCCTAATAACATCATTTGCAACATTCAAAAAGCCTAATTAATCATATGAAAACTAGAAAACCCTAATCCATCATATGAAAACTAGAAAACCATAATCCATCATCTGAAAACTAGAAAACCCTAATAACATCATTTGCAACATTCAAAAACCCTAATCCATCATATGAAAACTAGAAAACCCAAATAAAATCATTTGCAATAGTCAAAAACCCTAATCCATCATATGAAAACTAGAAAACCCTAGTAACATCATTTGCAACATTCAAAAACCCTAATCCATCATATGAAAACTAGAAAACCCTAATAACATCATTTGCAACATTCAAAAACCCTAATCCATCATATGAAAACAAGAAAACCCTAGAAACATCATTTGCAACATTAAAATACCCTAATCCATCAATGAAAACTAGAAAACCCGAATCCATCATATGAAAACTAGAAAACCCTAATAGCATCATTTGCAACATTCAAAAACCCTAATCCATCATATGAAAACTAGAAAACCCCAATCCATCATATGAAAACTAGAAAACCCAAATAACATCATTTGCAACATTCAAAAATCCCAATCCATTATATGAAAACTAGAAAACCCTAATCCATCATATGAAAACTAGAAAACCCTAATCCATCATATGAAAACTAGAAAACCCTAATGACATCATTTGCAACATTCAAAAACCCTAATCCATCATATGAAAACAAGAAAACCGTTATCTATCATATGAAAACTGGAAAACCCTAACAACATCATTTACAACATTCAGAAACCCTAATCCATCATATGAAAACTAAAAAACCCTAAGCCATCATATGAAAACTAGAAAACCCTAATCCATCATATGAAAACTAGAAAACCCTAATAACATCATTTGCAACATTCAAAAACCCTAATCCGTCATATGAAAACTAGAAAACCCTAATAACATCATTTGCAACAGTCAAAAACCCTAATCCATCATATGAAAACTAGAAAACCCTAGTAACATCATTTGCAACATTCAAAAACCTTAATCCATCATATGAAAACTAGAAAACCCTAATAACATCATTTGCAACATTCAAAAACCCTAATACATCATATGAAAACTAGAAAACCCTAATCCATCATACGAAAACCAGAAAACCCTAATAACATCATTTGCAACATTCAAAAACCCTAATCCATCATATGAAAACTAGAAAACCCTAATCCATCATATGAAAACTAGAAAACCCTAATAACATCATTTGCAACATTCAAAAACCCTAATCCATCATATGAAAACTAGAAAACCCTAATAACATCATTTGTAACATTCAAAAACCGTAATCCATCATATGAAAACAAGAAAACCCTAATAACATCATTTGCAACATTAAAATACCCTAATCCATCAAATGAAAACTCGAAAACCCGAATCCATCATATGAAAACAAGAAAACCCTAATAACAACATTTACAACATTCAAAAACCTAATCCATCATACGAAAACTAGAAAACCCTAATCCATCATACAAAAACTAGAAAACCCTAATAACATCATTTGCAATATTCAAAAACCCTAATTAATCATATGAAAACTAGAAAACCCTAATCCATCATATGAAAACTACAAAACCATAATCCATCATTTGAAAACTAGAAAACCCTAATAACATCATTTGCAACATTCAAAAACCCTAATCCATCATATGAAAACTAGAAAACCCAAATAACATCATTTGCAACAGTCAAAAACCCTAATCCATCATATGAAAACTAGAAAACCATAATCCATCATTTGAAAACTAGAAAACCCTAATAACATCATTTGCAACATTCAAAAAGCCTAATTAATCATATGAAAACTAGAAAACCCTAATCCATCATATGAAAACTAGAAAACCATAATCCATCATCTGAAAACTAGAAAACCCTAATAACATCATTTGCAACATTCAAAAACCCTAATCCATCATATGAAAACTAGAAAACCCAAATAAAATCATTTGCAATAGTCAAAAACCCTAATCCATCATATGAAAACTAGAAAACCCTAGTAACATCATTTGCAACATTCAAAAACCCTAATCCATCATATGAAAACTAGAAAACCCTAATAACATCATTTGCAACATTCAAAAACCCTAATCCATCATATGAAAACAAGAAAACCCTAGAAACATCATTTGCAACATTAAAATACCCTAATCCATCAATGAAAACTAGAAAACCCGAATCCATCATATGAAAACTAGAAAACCCTAATAGCATCATTTGCAACATTCAAAAACCCTAATCCATCATATGAAAACTAGAAAACCCCAATCCATCATATGAAAACTAGAAAACCCAAATAACATCATTTGCAACATTCAAAAATCCCAATCCATTATATGAAAACTAGAAAACCCTAATCCATCATATGAAAACTAGAAAACCCTAATCCATCATATGAAAACTAGAAAACCCTAATGACATCATTTGCAACATTCAAAAACCCTAATCCATCATATGAAAACAAGAAAACCGTTATCTATCATATGAAAACTGGAAAACCCTAACAACATCATTTACAACATTCAGAAACCCTAATCCATCATATGAAAACTAAAAAACCCTAAGCCATCATATGAAAACTAGAAAACCCTAATCCATCATATGAAAACTAGAAAACCCTAATAACATCATTTGCAACATTCAAAAACCCTAATCCGTCATATGAAAACTAGAAAACCCTAATAACATCATTTGCAACAGTCAAAAACCCTAATCCATCATATGAAAACTAGAAAACCCTAGTAACATCATTTGCAACATTCAAAAACCTTAATCCATCATATGAAAACTAGAAAACCCTAATAACATCATTTGCAACATTCAAAAACCCTAATACATCATATGAAAACTAGAAAACCCTAATCCATCATACGAAAACCAGAAAACCCTAATAACATCATTTGCAACATTCAAAAACCCTAATCCATCATATGAAAACTAGAAAACCCTAATCCATCATATGAAAACTAGAAAACCCTAATAACATCATTTGCAACATTCAAAAACCCTAATCCATCATATGAAAACTAGAAAACCCTAATAACATCATTTGTAACATTCAAAAACCGTAATCCATCATATGAAAACAAGAAAACCCTAATAACATCATTTGCAACATTAAAATACCCTAATCCATCAAATGAAAACTCGAAAACCCGAATCCATCATATGAAAACAAGAAAACCCTAATAACAACATTTACAACATTCAAAAACCTAATCCATCATACGAAAACTAGAAAACCCTAATCCATCATACAAAAACTAGAAAACCCTAATAACATCATTTGCAATATTCAAAAACCCTAATTAATCATATGAAAACTAGAAAACCCTAATCCATCATATGAAAACTAGAAAACCATAATCCATCATTTGAAAACTAGAAAACCCTAATAACATCATTTGCAACATTCAAAAACCCTAATCCATCATATGAAAACTAGAAAACCCAAATAACATCATTTGCAACAGTCAAAAACCCTAATCCATCATATGAAAACTAGAAAACCATAATCCATCATTTGAAAACTAGAAAACCCTAATAACATCATTTGCAACATTCAAAAAGCCTAATTAATCATATGAAAACTAGAAAACCCTAATCCATCATATGAAAACTAGAAAACCATAATCCATCATCTGAAAACTAGAAAACCCTAATAACATCATTTGCAACATTCAAAAACCCTAATCCATCATATGAAAACTAGAAAACCCAAATAAAATCATTTGCAATAGTCAAAAACCCTAATCCATCATATGAAAACTAGAAAACCCTAGTAACATCATTTGCAACATTCAAAAACCCTAATCCATCATATGAAAACTAGAAAACCCTAATAACATCATTTGCAACATTCAAAAACCCTAATCCATCATATGAAAACAAGAAAACCCTAGAAACATCATTTGCAACATTAAAATACCCTAATCCATCAATGAAAACTAGAAAACCCGAATCCATCATATGAAAACTAGAAAACCCTAATAGCATCATTTGCAACATTCAAAAACCCTAATCCATCATATGAAAACTAGAAAACCCCAATCCATCATATGAAAACTAGAAAACCCAAATAACATCATTTGCAACATTCAAAAATCCCAATCCATTATATGAAAACTAGAAAACCCTAATCCATCATATGAAAACTAGAAAACCCTAATCCATCATATGAAAACTAGAAAACCCTAATGACATCATTTGCAACATTCAAAAACCCTAATCCATCATATGAAAACAAGAAAACCGTTATCTATCATATGAAAACTGGAAAACCCTAACAACATCATTTACAACATTCAGAAACCCTAATCCATCATATGAAAACTAAAAAACCCTAAGCCATCATATGAAAACTAGAAAACCCTAATCCATCATATGAAAACTAGAAAACCCTAATAACATCATTTGCAACATTCAAAAACCCTAATCCGTCATATGAAAACTAGAAAACCCTAATAACATCATTTGCAACAGTCAAAAACCCTAATCCATCATATGAAAACTAGAAAACCCTAGTAACATCATTTGCAACATTCAAAAACCTTAATCCATCATATGAAAACTAGAAAACCCTAATAACATCATTTGCAACATTCAAAAACCCTAATACATCATATGAAAACTAGAAAACCCTAATCCATCATACGAAAACCAGAAAACCCTAATAACATCATTTGCAACATTCAAAAACCCTAATCCATCATATGAAAACTAGAAAACCCTAATCCATCATATGAAAACTAGAAAACCCTAATAACATCATTTGCAACATTCAAAAACCCTAATCCATCATATGAAAACTAGAAAACCCTAATAACATCATTTGTAACATTCAAAAACCGTAATCCATCATATGAAAACAAGAAAACCCTAATAACATCATTTGCAACATTAAAATACCCTAATCCATCAAATGAAAACTCGAAAACCCGAATCCATCATATGAAAACAAGAAAACCCTAATAACAACATTTACAACATTCAAAAACCTAATCCATCATACGAAAACTAGAAAACCCTAATCCATCATACAAAAACTAGAAAACCCTAATAACATCATTTGCAATATTCAAAAACCCTAATTAATCATATGAAAACTAGAAAACCCTAATCCATCATATGAAAACTAGAAAACCATAATCCATCATTTGAAAACTAGAAAACCCTAATAACATCATTTGCAACATTCAAAAACCCTAATCCATCATATGAAAACTAGAAAACCCAAATAACATCATTTGCAACAGTCAAAAACCCTAATCCATCATATGAAAACTAGAAAACCATAATCCATCATTTGAAAACTAGAAAACCCTAATAACATCATTTGCAACATTCAAAAAGCCTAATTAATCATATGAAAACTAGAAAACCCTAATCCATCATATGAAAACTAGAAAACCATAATCCATCATCTGAAAACTAGAAAACCCTAATAACATCATTTGCAACATTCAAAAACCCTAATCCATCATATGAAAACTAGAAAACCCAAATAAAATCATTTGCAATAGTCAAAAACCCTAATCCATCATATGAAAACTAGAAAACCCTAGTAACATCATTTGCAACATTCAAAAACCCTAATCCATCATATGAAAACTAGAAAACCCTAATAACATCATTTGCAACATTCAAAAACCCTAATCCATCATATGAAAACAAGAAAACCCTAGAAACATCATTTGCAACATTAAAATACCATAATCCATCAATGAAAACTAGAAAACCCGAATCCATCATATGAAAACTAGAAAACCCTAATAGCATCATTTGCAACATTCAAAAACCCTAATCCATCATATGAAAACTAGAAAACCCCAATCCATCATATGAAAACTAGAAAACCCTAATAACATCATTTGCAACATTCAAAAACCAAAATCTGTCATATGAAAACTAGAAAATCCTAATAACATCATTTGCAACATTCAAAAACCCTAATCCATCATATGAAAACTAGAAAACCCTAATAACATCATTTGTAACATTCAAAAACCCTAATCCATCATATGAAAACAAGAAAACCATAATAAGATCATTTGCAACATTAAAATACCCTAATCCATCAAATGAAAACTAGAAAACCCGAATCCATCATAAGAGAACAAGATAACTCTAATAACAACATTTGCAACATTCAAAAACCTAATCCATCATATGAAAACTAGAAAACCCTAATCCATCATTCAAAAACTAGAAAACCCTAATAACAACATTTGCAACATTCAAAAACCCTAATTAATCATATGAAAACTAGAAAACCCTAATCCATCATCTGAAAACTAGAAAATCCTAATAACATCATTTGCAACATTCAAAAACCCTAATCCATCATATGAAAACTAGAAAACCCAAATAACATCATTTGCAACATTCAAAAATCCCAATCCATTATATGAAAACTAGAAAACCCTAATCCATCATATGAAAACTAGAAAACCCTAATCCATCATATGAAAACTAGAAAACCCTAATGACATCATTTGCAACATTAAAAAACCGTAATCCATCATATGAAAACAAGAAAACCGTTATCTATCATATGAAAACTGGAAAACACTAATAACATCATTTACAACATTCAGAAACCCTAATCCATCATATGAAAAATAAAAAACCCTAAGCCAGCATATGAAAACTAGAAAACCCTAATCCATCATATGAAAACTAGAAAACCCTAATAACATCATTTGCAACATTCAAAAACCCTAATCCGTCATATGAAAACTAGAAAACCCTAATAACATCATTTGCAACAGTCAAAAACCCTAATCTATCATATGAAAACTAGAAAACCCTAGTAACATCATTTGCAACATTCAAAAACCCTAATCCATCATATGAAAACTAGAAAACCCTAATAACATCATTTGCAACATTCAAAAACCCTAATACATCATATGAAAACTAGAAAACCCTAATCCATCATACGAAAACTAGAAAACTCTAATAACATCATTTGCAACATTCAAAAACCCTAATCCATCATATGAAAACTAGAAAACCCTAATCCATCATATGAAAACTAGAAAACCCTAATAACATCATTTGCAACATTCAAAAACTCTAATCCATCATATGAAAACTATAAAATCCTAATAATATCATTTGCAACATTCAAAAACCCTAATCCATCATATGAAAACTAGAAAACCCTAATAACATCATTTGTAACATTCAAAAACCGTAATCCATCATATGAAAACAAGAAAACCCTAATAACATCATTTGCAACATTAAAATACCCTAATCCATCAAATGAAAACTCGAAAACCCGAATCCATCATATGAAAACAAGAAAACCCTAATAACAACATTTACAACATTCAAAAACCTAATCCATCATACGAAAACTAGAAAACCCTAATCCATCATACAAAAACTAGAAAACCCTAATAACTTCATTTGCAACATTCAAAAACCCTAATTAATCATATGAAAACTAGAAAACCCTAATCCATCATATGAAAACTATAAAACCATAATCCATCATTTGAAAACTAGAAAACCATAATAACATCATTTGCAACATTCAAAAACCCTAATCCATCATATGAAAACTAGAAAACCCAAATAACATCATTTGCAACAGTCAAAAACCCTAATCCATCATATGAAAACTAGAAAACCAAAATCCATCATTTGAAAACTAGAAAACCCTAATAACATCATTTGCAACATTCAAAAACCCTAATTAATCATATGAAAACTAGAAAACCCTAATCCATCATATGAAAACTAGAAAACCATAATCCATCATTTGAAAACTAGAAAACCCTAATAACATCATTTGCAACATTCAAAAACCCTAATCCATCATATGAAAACTAGAAAACCCAAATAACATCATTTGCAATAGTCAAAAACCCTAATCCATCATCTGAAAACTAGAAAACCCTAATAACATCATTTGCAACATTCAAAAACCCTAATCCATCATATGAAAACTAGAAAAACCCAAATAACATCATTTGCAACATTCAAAAACCACAATCCATCATATGAAAACTAAAAAACCCTAACCCATCAAATGAAAACTACAAAACCCTAATCCATCATAAAAAACTAGAAAACCCTAATAACATTATTTGCAACATCCAAAAACCCTAATCTATCATATGAAAACTAGAAAACCCTAATCCATCAAATGCAACATTTAAAAACCCTAATCCATCATATGAAAACTAGAAAACCCTAATCCATCATATGAAAACTAGAAAACCCTAATAACATCATTTGCAACATTTAAAAACCTTAATCCATCATATGGAAACTTAAAAACCCTAATAACATCATTTGCAACATTCAAAAACCCTAATCCTTCTTATGAAAACTAGAAAACCCAAATAACATCATTTGCAAAATTCAAAAATCCCTATCCATTATATGAAAACTAGAAAACCCTAATCCATCATATGAAAACTAGAAAACCCTAATCCATCATATGAAAACTAGAAAACCCTAATGACATCATTTGCAACATTCAAAAACCCTAATCCATCATATGAAAACAAGAAAACCGTTATCTATCATATGAAAACTGGAAAACCCTAATAACATCATTTACAACATTCAGAAACCCTAATCCATCATATGAAAACTAAAAAACCCTAAGCCATCATATGAAAACTAGAAAACCCTAATCCATCATATGAAAACTAGAAAACCCTAATAACATCATTTGCAACATTCAAAAACCTTAATCCGTCATATGAAAACTAGAAAACCCTAATAACATCATTTGCAACAGTCAAAAACCCTAATCCATCATATGAAAACTAGAAAACCCTAGTAACATCATTTGCAACATTCAAAAACCCTAATCCATCATATGAAAACTAGAAAACCCTAATAACATCATTTGCAACATTCAAAAACCCTAATCCATCATATGAAAACTAGAAAACCCTAATAACATGATTTGTAACATTCAAAAACCCTAATCCATCATATGAAAACAAGAAAACCCTAATAACATCATTTGCAACATTAAAATACCCTAATCCATCAAATGAAAACTAGAAAACCCGAATCCAACATATGAGAACAAGAAAACCCTAATAACAACATTTGCAACATTCAAAAACCTAATCCATCATATGAAAACAAGAAAACCCTAACCATCATAGAAAAACTAGAAAACCCTAATAACAGCATTTGCAACATTCAAAAACCCTAATTAATCATATGAAAACTAGAAAACCCTAATCCATCATATGAAAACTAGAAAACCCTAATCCATCATCTGAAAACTAGAAAACCCTAATAACATCATTTGCAACATTTAAAAACCTTAATCCATCATATGGAAACTTAAAAACCCTAATAACATCATTTGCAACATTCAAAAACCCTAATCCTTCATATGAAAACTAGAAAACCCAAATAACATCATTTGCAACATTCAAAAATCCCAATCCATTATATGAAAACTAGAAAACCCTAATCCATCATATGAAAACTAGAAAACCCTAATCCGTCATATGAAAACTAGAAAACCCTAATGACATCATTTGCAACATTCAAAAACCCTAATCCATCATATGAAAACAAGAAAACCGTTATCTATCATATGAAAACTGGAAAACCCTAATAACATCATTTACAACATTCAGAAACCCTAATCCATCATATGAAAACTAAAAAACCCTAAGCCATCATATGAAAACTAGAAAACCCTAATCCATCATATGAAAACTAGAAAACCCTAATAACATCATTTGCAACATTCAAAAACCCTAATCCGTCATATGAAAACTAGAAAACCCTAATAACATCATTTGCAACAGTCAAAAACCCTAATCCATCATATGAAAACTAGAAAACCCTAGTAACATCATTTGCAACATTCAAAAACCCTAATCCATCATATGAAAACTAGAAAACCCTAATAACATCATTTGCAACATTCAAAAACCCTAATCCATCATATGAAAACTAGAAAACCCTAATAACATAATTTTAACATTCAAAAACCCTAATCCATCATATGAAAACAAGAAAACCCTAATAACATCATTTGCAACATTAAAATACCCTAATCCATCAAATGAAAACTAGAAAACCCGAATCCATCATATGAGAACAAGAAAACCCTAATAACAACATTTGCAACATTCAAAAACCTAATCCATCATATGAAAACTAGAAAACCCTAACCATCATACAAAAACTAGGAAACCCTAATAACAGCATTTGCAACATTCAAAAACCCTAATTAATCATATGAAAACTAGAAAACCCTAATCCATCATATGAAAACTCGAAAACCCTAATCCATCATCTGAAAACTAGAAAACCCTAATAACATCATTTGCAACATTCAAAAACCCTAATCCATCATATGAAAACTAGAAAACCAAAATAACATCATTTGCAACATTCAAAAACCACAATCCATCATATGAAAACTAGAAAACCCTAACCCATCAAATGAAAACTACAAAACCCTAATCCATCATAAAAAACTAGAAAACCCTAATAACATCATTTGCAACATCCAAAAACCCTAATCTATCATATGAAAACTAGAAAACCCTAATCCATCATATGCAACATTTAAAAACCCTAATCCATCATATGAAAACTAGAAAACCCTAATCCATCATATGAAAACTAGAAAACCCTAATAACATCATTTGCAACATTTAAAAACCTTAATCCATCATATGGAAACTTAAAAACCCTAATAACATCATTTGCAACATTCAAAAACCCTAATCCTTCATATGAAAACTAGAAAACCCAAATAACATCATTTGCAACATTCAAAAATCCCAATCCATTATATGAAAACTAGAAAACCCTAATCCATCATATGAAAACTAGAAAACCCTAATCCATCATATGAAAACTAGAAAACCCTAATGACATCATTTGCAACATTCAAAAACCCTAATCCATCATATGAAAACAAGAAAACCGTTATCTATCATATGAAAACTGGAAAACCCTAATAACATCATTTACAACATTCAGAAACCCTAATCCATCATATGAAAACTAAAAAACCTAAGCCATCATATGAAAACTAGAAAACCCTAATCCATCATATGAAAACTAGAAAACCCTAATAACATCATTTGCAACATTCAAAAACCCTAATCCGTGATATGAAAACTAGAAAACCCTAATAACATCATTTGCAACAGTCAAAAACCCTAATCCATCATATGAAAACTAGAAAACCCTAGTAACATCATTTGCAACATTCAAAAACGCTAATCCATCATATGAAAACTAGAAAACCCTAATAACATCATTTGCAACATTCAAAAACCCTAATCCATTATATGAAAACTAGAAAACCCTAATAACATCATTTGTAACATTCAAAAACCCTAATCCATCATATGAAAACAAGAAAACCCTAATAACATCATTTGCAACATTAAAATACCCTAATCCATCAAATGAAAACTAGAAAACCCGAATCCATCATATGAGAACAAGAAAACCCTAATAACAACATTTGCAACATTCAAAAACCTAATCCATCATATGAAAACTAGAAAACCCTAACCATCATACAAAAACTAGAAAACCCTAATAACAGCATTTGCAACATTCAAAAACCCTAATTAATCATATGAAAACTAGAAAACCCTAATCCATCATATGAAAACTAGAAAACCCTAATCCATCATCTGAAAACTAGAAAACCCTAATAACATCATTTGCAACATTCAAAAACCCTAATCCATCATATGAAAACTAGAAAACCCAAATAACATCATTTGCAACATTCAAAAACCACAATCCATCATATGAAAACTAGAAAACCCTAACCCATCAAATGAAAACTACAAAACCCTAATCCATCATAAAAAACTAGAAAACCCTAATAACATCATTTGCAACATCCAAAAACCCTAATCTATCATATGAAAACTAGAAAACCCTAATCCATCATATGCAACATTTAAAAACCCTAATCCATCATATGAAAACTAGAAAACCTAATCCATCATATGAAAACTAGAAAACCCTAATAACATCATTTGCAACATTTAAAAACCTTAATCCATCATATGGAAACTTAAAAACCCTAATAACATCATTTGCAACATTCAAAAACCCTAATCCTTCATATGAAAACTAGAAAACCCAAATAACATCATTTGCAACATTCAAAAATCCCAATCCATTATATGAAAACTAGAAAACCCTAATCCATCATATGAAAACTAGAAAACCCTAATCCATCATATGAAAACTAGAAAACCCTAATGACATCATTTGCAACATTCAAAAACCCTAATCCATCATATGAAAACAAGAAAACCGTTATCTATCATATGAAAACTGGAAAACCCTAATAACATCATTTACAACATTCAGAAACCCTAATCCATCATATGAAAACTAAAAAACCCTAAGCCATCATATGAAAACTAGAAAACCCTAATCCATCATATGAAAACTAGAAAACCCTAATAACATCATTTGCAACATTCAAAAACCCTAATCCGTCATTTGAAAACTAGAAAACCCTAATAACATCATTTGCAACAGTCAAAAACCCTAATCCATCATATGAAAACTAGAAAACCCTAGTAAAATCATTTGCAACATTCAAAAACCCTAATCCATCATATGAAAACTAGAAAACCCTAATAACATCATTTGCAACATTCAAAAACCCTAATACATCATATGAAAACTAGAAAACCCTAATCCATCATACGAAAACTGGAAAACCCTAATAACATCATTTGCAACATTCAAAAACCCTAATCCATCATATGAAAACTAGAAAACCCTAATCCATCATATGAAAACTAGAAAACCCTAATAACATCATTTGCAACATTCAAAAACCCAAATACGTCATATGAAATCTATAAAATCCTAATAACATCATTTGCAACATTCAAAAACCCTAATCTATCATATGAAAACTAGAAAACCCTAATAACATCATTTGTAACATTCAAAAACCGTAATCCATCATATGAAAACAAGAAAACCCTAATAACATCATTTGCAACATTAAAATACCCTAATCCATCAAATGAAAACTCGAAAACCCGAATCCATCATATGAAAACAAGAAAACCCTAATAACAACATTTACAACATTCAAAAACCTAATCCATCATACGAAAACTAGAAAACCCTAATCCATCATACAAATGGGTTCGGCCTCATTGTTGGAGAGATTACCATGGTGCTCTTCTTTCTCATAACCCTCCTACTATTTCCTTGTCCGTCCCTGATAAACTTTTTTGGAGATCTAGAGACGGTCAACTATCCCCTTTCTCTGTTCGATCTGTGTGGCAGTCTATTCGCCCCTATCACCAACCGGTCTTTAGGTTTCATCTTGTTTGGTTCTCCCAGAACATCCCCAGACATGCTTTCATTCTTTGGGTTGCTCTTAAAGATCCTCTCAAGACTCATGATAAAATCAAAATATGGGACACTAATTCCAATCTCATTTGTGCGTTCTGCGGGGACTGTCCGGATTCCCTTTCACATCTCTTCTTTGAATGCTCTTTCACTTCTTTGGTTTGGCATGACCTCCATCATGTCATGAATCTCTCCTTCTCCACTGATAGCTGGTCTGATATCATTAGTCAACTCAACCCCATTAATAAGACCAAGACCATTTGGTCCATCATTAGAAGACTTGTTTTTGCGGGAGCGATCTACCACATTTGGCGGGAAAGAAATTTACGCATTTTTAAAAAAATAAAAAGATCACCTCATGCTGTCGTGAATATTGTTAAGGATGATATCCGCTGTAGACTGCTGAGTCTTTCTTTGAAAACTTGCACTAATGTTGATTTGGCTAAAACTATTTGGACCCTCCCATAATTTTCTTCCTCTGCGCTTTCTTTTTTCTCAGCTTGTTTTGGCTTGTATGGTTTGTTTGTTTTGCAGGTTGCTCTCCTTTATGTTCTTTTTTGCTTATGGTTCCTTCTATTGTTTTGGTTCCTAGTTTAGCTTGTTGTTCGTTGGGGCCTGTCCCGATGAATTTTCTGTTTTTTGGTGGGGAGTCCCCAGCCTTATATTGTATTTATTCTTTTTATTAATAAAATTTGACAGAGGTGCCGCCCTCTTTACCCAAAAAAAACTAGAAAACCCTAATAACATCATTTGCAACATTCAAAAACCCTAATTAATCATACGAAAACTAGAAAACCCTAATCCATCATATGAAAACTAGAAAACCATAATCCATCATTTGAAAACTAGAAAACCCTAATAACATCATTTGCAACATTCAAAAACCCTAATCCATCATATGAAAACTAGAAAACCCAAATAACATCATTTGCAACAGTCAAAAACACTAATCCATCATATGAAAACTAGAAAACCCTAGTAACATCATTTGCAACATTCAAAAACCCTAATCCATCATATGAAAACTAGAAAACCCTAATAACATCATTTGTAACATTCAAAAACCCTAATCCATCATATGAAAACAAGAAAACCCTAATAGCATCATTTACAACATTAAGATACCCTAATCCATCAAATGAAAACTAGAAAACCCGAATCCATCATATGAAAACTAGAAAACCCTAATAACATCATTTGCAACATTTAAAAACCCTAGTCCATCATATGAAAACTAGAAAACCCTAATCCATAGTATGCAAACTAGAAAACCCTAACAACATCATTTGCAACATTCAAAAACCCTAATCCATCATATGAAAACTAGAAAACCCTAATCCATCATATGAAAACTAGAAAACCCTAATAACATCATTTGCAACATCCAAAAACCCTAATCTATCATATGAAAACTAGAAAACCCTAATCCATCATATGCAACACTCAAAAACCCTAATCCATCATATGAAAACTGGAAAACCCTAATCCATCATATGAAAACTAGAAAACCCTAATAACGTCATTTGCAACATTCAAAAACCTTAATCCATCATATGGAAACTTGAAATCCCTAACAACATCATTTACAACATTCAAAAACCCTAATCCTTCATATGAAAACTAGAAAACCCTAATAACATCATTTGCAACATTCAAAAATGCCAATCTATTATATGAAAACTAGAAAATCCTAATCCATCATATGAAAACTAGAAAACCCTAATCCATCATATGAAAACTAAAAAAACCCTAATAACATCATTTGAAACATTCAAAAACCCTAATCCATCATATGAAAACAAGAAAACCGTTATCCATCATATGAAAGCTGGAAAACCCTAATAACATCATTTACAACATTAAGAAACCCTAATCCATCATATGAAAACTAAAAAACCCTAAGCCATCATATGAAAACTAGAAAACCCTAATCTATCATATGAAAACTAGAAAACCCTAATAATATCATTTGCAACATTCAAAAACCCTAATCCATCATACGAATACTAGAAAACCCGAATAACATAATTTGAAACATTCAAAAACCCTAATCCATCATATGAAAACTAGAAAACCCTAATCCATAGTATGCAAACTAGAAAACCCTAATAACATCATTTGCAACATTCAAAAACCCTAATCCATCATATGAAAACTTGAAAACCCTAATCCATCATATGAAAACTAGAAAACCCTAATAACATCATTTGCAACATTCAAAAACCCTAATCCGTCATATGAAAACTAGAAAATCCTAATAACATCATTTGCAACATTCAAAAACCCAAATCCATCATATGAAAACTAGAAAACCCTAATAACATCATTTGCAACATTCAAAAACCCTAATCCATCATATGAAAACAAGAAAACCCTAATAACATCATTTGCAAAATTAAAATACTCTAATCCATCAAATGAAATCTAGAAAACCCGAATCCATCATATGAAAACAAGAAAACCCTAATAACATCATATGCAACATTCAAAAATCCTAATCCATCATATGAAAACTAGAAAACCCTAATCCATCATACAAAAACTAGAAAACCAAAATGACATCATTTGCAACATTGAAAAACCCTAATTAATCATATGAAAACTAGAAAAACCTAATCTATCATATGAAAACTAGAAAACCCTAATCCATTATCTAAAAACTAGAAAACCCTAATCACATCATTTGCAACATTCAAAAACCCTAATCCATGATATGAAAACTATAAAACCCAAATAACATCATTTGCAACATTCAAAAACCTTAATCCATCATATGAAAACTAGTAAACTCTAATAACATCATTTGCAACTTTGAAAAAACCCTAATCCATCATATGAAAACTAGAAAACCCTAACCCATCATATAAAAACTACAAAACGCTAATCCATAATATGAAAACTAGAAAACCCTAATAACATCATTTGTAACATCCAAAAACCCTAATCCATTATATGAAAACTAGAAAACCCTAATAACATCATTTGCAACATTCAAAAACCTTAATCCATCATATGAAAACAAGAAAACCGTTATCCATCATATGAAAAATGGAAAACCCTAATAACATCATTTACAACATTCAGAAACCCTAATCCATCATATGAAAACTAAAAAACCCTAAGCCATCATATGAAAACTAGAAAACCCTAATCTATCATATGAAAACTAGAAAAGCCTAATAACATCATTTGCAACATTCAAAAACCCTAATCCATCATACGAATACTAGAAAACCCGAATAACATAATTTGAAACATTCAAAAACCCTAATCCATCATATGAAATCTAGAAAACCCTAATCCATAGTATGCAAACTAGAAAACCCTAATAACATCATTTGCAACATTCAAAAACCCTAATCCATCATATGAAAACTAGATAACCCTAATTCATCATATGAAAACTTGAAAACCCTAATAACATCATTTGCAACAATCAAAAACCCTAATCCGTCATATGAAAACTAGAAAATCCTAGTAACATCATTTGCAACATTCAAAAACCCAAATCCATCATAAGAAAACTAGAAAACCCTAATAACATCATTTGCCACATTCAAAAACCCTAATCCATCATATGAAAACTAGAAAACCCTAATAACATCATTTGTAACATTCAAAAACCCTAATCCATCATATGAAAACAAGAAAACCCTAATAACATCATTTGCAACATTAAAATACCCTAATCCATAAAATGAAAACTCGAAAACCCGAATCCATCATATGAAAACAAGAAAACCCTAATAACAACATTAGCAACATTCAAAAACCTAATCCATCATACGAAAACTAGAAAACCCTAATCCATCATACAAAAACTAGAAAACCCTAATAACATCATTTGCAACATTCAAAAACCCTAATTAATCATATGAAAACTAGAAAACCCTAATCCATCATATGAAAACTAGAAAACCATAATCCATCATTTGAAAACTAGAAAACCCTAATAACATCATTTGCAACATTCAAAAACCCTAATCCATCATATGAAAACTAGAAAACCCAAATAACATCATTTGCAACAGTCAAAAACCCTAATCCATCATATGAAAACTAGAAAACCCTAGTAACATCATTTGCAACATTCAAAAACCCTAATCCATCATATGAAAACTAGAAAACCCTAATAACATCATTTGCAACATTCAAAAACCCTAATCCATCATATGAAAACAAGAAAACCCTAATAGCATCATTTGCAACATTAAGATACCCTAATCCATCAAATGAAAACTAGTAAACCCGAATCCTTCATATGAAAGCTAGAAAACCCGAATCCATCATATGAAAACTAGAAAACCCTAATAACATCATTTGCAACATTTAAAAACCCTAATCCATCATATGAAAACTAGAAAACCCTAATCCATAGTATGCAAACTAGAAAACCCTAATAACATCATTTGCAACATTCAAAAACCCTAATCCATCATATGAAAACTAGAAAACCCTAATCCATCATATGAAAACTAGAAAACCCTAATAACATCATTTGCAACATCCAAAAACCCAAATCTATCATATGAAAACTAGAAAACCCTAATCCATCATATGCAACACTTGAAAACCCTAATCCATCATATGAAAACTGGAAAACCCTAATCCATCATATGAAAACTAGAAAACCCTAATAACGTCATTTGCAACATTCAAAAACCTTAATCCATCATATGGAAACTTGAAAACCCTAATAACATCATTTGCAACATTCAAAAACCCTAATCCTTCATATGAAAACTAGAAAACCCTAATAACATCATTTGCAAGATTCAAAAATCCCAATTTATTATATGAAAACTAGAAAATTCTAATCCATCATATGAAAACTAGAAAACCCTAATCCATCATATGAAAACTAAAAAACCCTAATAACATCATTTGCAACATTCAAAAACCCTAATCCATCATATGAAAACAAGAAAACCGTTATCAATCATATGAAAACTGGAAAACCCTAATAACATCATTTACAACATTCAGAAACCCTAATCCATCATATGAAAACTTAAAAACCCTAAGCCATCATATGAAAACCAGAAAACCCTAATCTATCATATGAAAACTAGAAAACCCTAATAACATCATTTGCAACATTCAAAAACCCTAATCCATCATACGAATACTAGAAAACCCGAATAACATAATTTGAAACATTCAAAAACCCTAATCCATCATATGAAAACTAGAAAACCCTAATCCATAGTATGCAAACTAGAAAACCATAATAACATCATTTGCAACATTCAAAAACCCTAATCCATTATATCAAAACTAGAAAACCGTAATCCATCATATGAAAACTAGAAAACCCTAATAACATCATTTGCAACATTCAAAAACCCTAATCCGTCATATGAAAACTAGAAAATCCTAGTAACATCATTTGCAACATTCAAAAACCCAAATCCATCATATGAAAACTAGAAAACCCTAGTAACATCATTTGCAACATTTAAAAACCCTAATCCATCATATGAAAACTAGAAAACCCTAATAACATCATTTGTAACATTCAAAAACCCTAATCCATCATATGAAAACAAGAAAACCCTAATAACATCATTTGCAACATTAAAATACCCTAATCCATCATATGAAAACAAGAAAACCCTAATAACAACATTAGCAACATTCCAAAACCTAATCCATCATACGAAAACTAGAAAACCCTAATCCATCATACAAAAACTAGAAAACCTCAATAACATCATTTAAAACATTCAAAAACCCTAATTAATCATATGAAAACTAGAAAACCCTAATCCATCATATGAAAACTAGAAAACCATAATCCATCATTTGAAAACTAGAAAACCCTAATAACATCATTTGCAACATTCAAAAACCCTAATCCATCATATGAAAACTAGAAAACCCAAATAACATCATTTGCAACAGTCAAAAACCCTAATCCATCATATGAAAACTAGAAAACCCTAGTAACATCATTTGCAACATTCAAAAACCCTAATCCATCATATGAAAACTAGAAAACCCTAATAACATCATTTGCAACATTCAAAAACCCTAATCGATCATATGAAAACAAGAAAACCCTAATAGCATCATTTGCAACATTAAGATACCCTAATCCATCAAATGAAAACTAGAAAACCCGAATCCATCATATGCAAACTAAAAAACCCGAATCCATCATATGAAAACTAGAAAACCCTAATAACATCATTTGCAACATTTAAAAACCATAATCCATCATATAAAAACTAGAAAACCCTAATCCATAGTATGCAAACTAGAAAACCCTAATAACATCATTTGCAACATTCAAAAACCCTAATCCATCATATGAAAACTAGAAAACCCTAATCCATCATATGAAAACTAGAAAACCCTAATAACATCATTTGCAACATCCAAAAACCCTAATCTATCATATGAAAACTAGAAAACCCTAATCCATCATATGCAACACTCAAAAACCCTAATCCATCATATGAAAACTAGAAAACTCTAATAACGTCATTTGCAACATTCAAAAACCTTAATCCATCATATGGAAACTTGAAAAACCTAATAACATCATTTGCAACATTCAAAAACCCTAATCCTTCATATGAAAACTAGAAAACCCTAATAACATCATTTGCAACATTTAAAAATCCCAATCTATTATATGAAAACTAGAAAATCCTAATCCATCATATGAAAACTAGAAAACCCTAATCCATCATATGAAAACTAAAAAACCCTAATAACATCATTTGCAACATTCAAAAACCCTAATCCATCATATGAAAACAAGAAAACCGTTATCAATCATATGAAATCTGGAAAATCCTAATAACATCATTTACAACATTCAGAAACCCTAATCCATCATATGAAAACTAAAAAACCCTAAGCCATCATATAAAAACTAGAAAACCCTAATCTATCATATGAAAACTAGAAAACCCTAATAAAATCATTTGCAACATTCAAAAACCCTAATCCATCATACGAATACTAGAAAACCCGAATAACATAATTTGAAACATTCAAAAACCCTAATCCATCATATGAAAACTAGAAAACCCTAATCCATAATATGCAAACTAGAAAACCCTAATAACATCATTGGCAACATTCAAAAACCCTAATCCATCATATGAAAACTAGAAAACCTTAATCCATCATATCAAAACTAGAAAACCCTAATAACATCATTTGCAGCATTCAAAAACCCTAATCCGTCATATGAAAACTAGAAAATACTAATAACATCATTTGCAACATTCAAAAACCCAAATCCATCATATGAAAACTAGAAAACCCTAATAACATCATTTGCAACATTCAAAAACCCTAATCCATCATATGAAAACAAGAAAACCCTAATAACATCATTTGCAAAATTAAAAATACTCTAATCCATCAAATGAAATCTATAAAACCCGAATCCATCATATGAAAACAAGAAAACCCTAATAACATCATTTGCAACATTCAAAAACCCTAATCTATCATATGAAAACTAGAAAACCCTAATTCATTATCTAAAAACTAGAAAACCCTAATCACATCATTTGCAACATTCAAAAACCCTAATCCATGATATGAAAACTACAAAACCCAAATAACATCATTTGCAACATTCAAAAACCTTAATCCATCATATGAAAACTAGTAAACTCTAATAACATCATTTGCAACTTTGAAAAAACCCTAATCCATCATATGAAAACTAGAAAACCCTAACCCATCATATAAAAACTACAAAACGCTAATCCATCATATGAAAACTAGAAAACCCTAATAACATCATTTGTAACATCCAAAAACCCTAATCCATTATATGAAAACTAGAAAACCCTAATCCACCATATGCAACGTTCAAAAACCTTAATCCATCATATGAAAACTAGAAAACCCTAATCCATCATATGAAAACTATAAAACCCTAATAACGTCATTTGGAACATTCAAAAACCATAATCTATCATATGGAAACTTTAAAACCCTAATAACATCATTTGCAGCATTCAAAAACCCTAATCCTTCATATGAAAACTAGAAAACCCTAATAACATCATTTGCAACATTCAAAAACCCTAATCCTTCATATGAAAACTAGAAAACCCAAATAACATCATTTGCAACATTCAAAAATCCCAATCCATTATATGAAAACTAGAAAACCCTAATCCATCATATGAAAACCAGAAAACCCTAATAACATCATTTGCAACATTCAAAAACCCTAATCCATCATATGAAAACAAGAAAACCGTTATCTATCATATGAAAACTGGAAAACCCTAATAACATCATTTACAACATTCAGAAACCCTAATCCATCATATGAAAACTAAAAAACCCTAAGCCATCATATGAAAACTAGAAAACCCTAATCCATCATATGAAAACTAGAAAACCCTAATAACATCATTTGCAACATTTAAAAACCCTAATCCGTCATATGAAAACTAGAAAACCCTAATAACATCATTTGCAACAGTCAAAAACCCTAATCCATCATATGAAAACTAGAAAACTCTAGTAACATCATTTGCAACATTCAAAAACCCTAATCCATCATATGAAAACTAGAAAACCCTAATAACATCATTTGCAACATTCAAAAACGCTAATCCATCATATGAAAACAAGAAAACCCTAATAACATCATTTGCAACATTAAAATACCCTAATCCATCAAATGAAAACTAGAAAACCCGAATCCATCATATGAAAACTAGAAAACCCTAATAACATCATTTACAACATTCAAAAACCCTAATACATCATATGAAAACTAGAAAACCCTAATCCATGATACGAAAACTAGAAAACCCTAATAACATCATTCGCAACATTCAAAAACCCTAATCCATGATATGAAAACTAGAAAACCCTAATCCATCATATGAAAACTAGAAAACCCTAATAACATCATTTGCAACATTCAAAAACCCTAATCCGTCATATGAAAACTAGAAAATCCTAATAACATCATTTGCAACATTCAAAAACCCTAATCCATCATATGAAAACTAGAAAACCCTAATAACATCATTTGCAACATTCAAAAACCCTAATCCATCATATGAAAACAAGAAAACCCTAATAACATCATTTGCAACATTAAAATACCCTAATCCATCAAATGAAAACTAGAAAACCCGAATCCATCATATGAAACCTAGAAAACCCTAATAACATCATTTGCAACATTGAAAAACCCTAATACATCATATGAAAAGTAGAAAACCCTAATGCATGATACGAAAACTAGAAAACCCTAATAATATCATTTGCAAAATTCAAAAACCCTAATCCATCATATGAAAACTAGAAAACCCTAATCCATCATATGAAAACTAAAAAACCCTAAGCTATCATATGAAAACTAGAAAACCCTAATCTATCATATGAAAACTAGAAAACCCTAATCCATAGTATGCAAACTAGAAAACCCTAATAACATCATTTGCAACATTCAAAAACCCTAATCCATCATATGAAAAGTAGAAAACCCTAATCCATCATATGAAAACTAGAAAACCCTAATAACATCATTTGCAACATTCAAAAACCCTAACCCGTCATATGAAAACTAGAAAATCCTAATAACATCATTTGCAACATTCAAAAACCCAAATCCATCATATGAAAACTAGAAAAGCCTAATAACATCATTTACAACATTCAAAAACCCTAATCTATCATATGAAAACAAGAAAACCCTAATAACATCATTTGCAAAATTAAAATACTCTAATCCATCAAATGAAATCTAGAAAACCCGAATCCATCATATGAAAACAAGAAAACCCTAATAACATCATTTGCAACATTCAAAAACCCTAATCCATCATATGAAAACTAGAAAACCCTAATCAATCATGCAAAAACTAGAAAACCATAATGACATCATTTGCAACATTGAAAAACCCTAATTAATCATATGAAAACTAGAAAATCCTAATCTATCATATGAAAACTAGAAAACTCTAATCCATTATCTGAAATCTAGAAAACCCTAATCACATCATTTGCAACATTCAAAAACCCTAATCCATGATATGAATAACATCATTTGCAACATTCAAAAACCTTAATCCATCATATGAAAACTAGTAAACTCTAATAACATCATTTGCAACAATGAAAAACCGTAATCCATCATATGAAAATTAGAAAACCCTAACCCATCATATAAAAACTACAAAACCCTAATCCATCATATGAAAACTAGAAAACCCTAATAACATCATTTGTAACATCCAAAAACCCTAATCCATTTTATGAAAACTAGAAAACCCAAATCCATCATATGCAATGTTCAAAAACCTTAATCCATCATATGAAAACTAGAAAACCCTAATCCATCATATGAAATCTAGAAAACCCTAATAACGTCATTTGGAACATTCAAAAACCATAATCTATCATATGGAAACTTTAAAACCCTAATAACATCATTTGCAGCATTCAAAAACCCTGATCCTTCATATGAAAACTAGAAAACCCTAATAACATTCAAAAATCCTAATCCATTATATGAAAACTAGAAAACCCTTATCCATCATATAAAAACTAGAAAACCCTAATAACATCATTTGCAACATTAAAATACCCTAATCCATCAAATGAAAACTAGAAAACCCGAATCCATCATATGAAAACTAGAAAACCCTAATAACATCATTTGCAACATTCAAAAACCCTAATCCATCATATGAAAACTAGAAAACCCTAATCCATCATACGAAAGCTAGAAAACCCTAATAACATCATTTGCAACATTAAAAAACCCTAATCCATCATATGAAAACTAGAAAACCCAAATCCATCATATGAAAACTAGAAAACCCTAATAACATCATTTGCAACATTAAAAAACCCTAATCCGCCATATGAAAACTAGAAAATCCTAATAACATTATTTGCAACATTCAAAAACCCTAATCCATCATATGAAAACTAGAAAACCCTAATAACATCATTTGTAACATTCAAAAACCCTAATCCATCATATGAAAACAAGAAAACCCTAATAACATCATTTGCAACATTAAAATACCCTAATCCATCAAATGAAAACTAGAAAACCCGAAACCATCATATGAAAACAAGAAAACCCTAATAACAACATTTGCAACATTCAAAAACCTAATCCATCATATGAAAACTAGAAAACCCTAATCCATCATACACAAACTAGAAAACCCTAATAACATCATTTGCAACATTCAAAAACCCAAATTAATCATATGAAAACTAGAAAACCTAATCCATCATATGAAAACTAGAAAACCCTAATCCATCATCTGAAAACTAGAAAACCCTAATAACATCATTTGCAACATTCAAATACCCTAATCCATCATATGAAAACTAGAAAACCCAAATAACATCATTTGCAACAGTCAAAAACCGTAATCCATCATATGAAAACAAGAAAAGCCTAGTAACATCATTTGCAACATTCAAAAACCCTAATCCATCATATGAAAACTAGAAAACCGTAATAACATCATTTGCAACATTCAAAAACCCTAATCCATCATATGAAAACAAGAAAACCCTAATAACATCATTTGCAACATTAAAATACCCTAATCCATCAAATGAAAACTAGAAAACCCGAATCCATCATAGGAAAACTAGAAAACCCAAATAACAACATTAGCAACATTCAAAAACCTAATCCATCATACGAAAACTAGAAAACCCTAATCCATCATACAAAAACTAGAAAACCTCAATAACATCATTTGCAACATTCAAAAACCCTAATTAATCATATGAAAACTAGAAAACCCTAATCCATCATATGAAAACTAAAAAACCATAATCCATCATTTGAAAACTAGAAAACCCTAATAACATCATTTGCAACATTCAAAAACCCTAATCCATCATATGAAAACTAGAAAACCTAAATAACATCATTTGCAACAGTCAAAAACCCTAATCCATCATATGAAAACTAGAAAACCCTAGTAACATCATTTGCAACATTCAAAAACCCTAATCCATCATATGAAAACTAGAAAACCCTAATAACATCATTTGCAACATTCAAAAACCCTAATCCATCATATGAAAACAAGAAAACCCTAATAGCATCATTTGCAACATTAAGATACCCTAATCCATCAAATGAAAACTAGAAAACCCGAATTCATCATATGCAAACTAAAAAACCCGAATCCATCATATGAAAACTAGAAAACCCTAATAACATCATTTGCAACATTTAAAAACCCTAATCCATCATATGAAAACTAGAAAACCCTAATCCATAGTATGCAAACTAGAAAACCCTAATAACATCATTTGCAACATTCAAAAACCCTAATCCATCATATGAAAACTAGAAAACCCTAATCCATCATATGAAAACTAGAAAACCCTAATAACATCATTTGCAACATCCAAAAACCCTAATCTATCATATGAAAACTAGAAAACCCTAATCCATCATATGCAACACTCAAAAACCCTAATCCATCTATGAAAACTGGAAAACCCTAATCCATCATATGAAAACTAGAAAACCCTAATAACGTCATTTGCAACATTCAATAACCTTAATCCATCATATGGAAACTTGAAAAACCTAATAACATCATTTGCAACATTCAAAAACCCTAATCCTTCATATGAAAACTAGAAAACCCTAATAACATCATTTGCAACATTCAAAAATCCCAATCTATTATATGAAAACTAGAAAATCCTAATCCATCATATGAAAACTAGAAAACCCTAATCCATCATATGAAAACTAAAAAACCCTAATAACATCATTTGCAACATTCAAAAACCCTAATCCATCATATGAAAACAAGAAAACCGTTATCAATCATATGAAAACTGGAAAACCCTAATAACATCATTTACAACATTCAGAAACCCTAATCCATCATATGAAAACTAAAAAACCCTAAGCCATCATATGAAAACTAGAAAACCCTAATCTATCATATGAAAACTAGAAAACCCTAATAACATCATTTGCAACATTCAAAAACCCTAATCCATCATACGAATACTAGAAAACCCGAATAACATAATTTGAAACATTCAAAAACCCTAATCCATCATATGAAAACTAGAAAACCCTAATCCATAGTATGCAAACTAGAAAACCCTAATAACATCATTTGCAACATTCAAAAACCCTAATCCATCATATGAAAACTAGAAAACACTAATCCATCATATCAAAACTAGAAAACCCTAATAACATCATTTGCAGCATTCAAAAACCATAATCCGTCATATCAAAACTAGAAAACACTAATAACATCATTTGCAACATTCAAAAACCCAAATCCATCATATGAAAACTAGAAAACCCTAATAACATCATTTGCAACATTCAAAAACCCTAATCCATCATATGAAAACAAGAAAACCCTAATAACATCATTTGCAAAATTAAAAATACTCTAATCCATCAAATGAAATCTATAAAACCCGAATCCATCATATGAAAACAAGAAAACCCTAATAACATCATTTGCAACATTCAAAAACCCTAATCCATCATATGAAAACTAGAAAACCCTAATCCATCATACAAAAACTAGAAAACCATAATGATATCATTTGCAACATTAAAAAACCCTAATTAATCATATGAAAACTAGAAAAACCTAATCTATCATATGAAAACTAGAAAACCCTAATCCATTATCTAAAAACTAGAAAACCCTAATCACATCATTTGCAACATTCAAAATCCCTAATCCATGATATGAAAACTACAAAACCCAAATAACATCATTTGCAACATTCAAAAACCTTAATCCATCATATGAAAACTAGTAAACTCTAATAACATCATTTGCAACTTTGAAAAAACCCTAATCCATCATATGAAAACTAGAAAACCCTAACCCATCATATAAAAACTACAAAACGCTAATCCATCATATGAAAACTAGAAAACCCTAATAACATCATTTGTAACATCCAAAAACCCTAATCCATTATATGAAAACTAGGAAACCCTAATCCACCATATGCAACGTTCAAAAACCTTAATCCATCATATGAAAACTAGAAAACCCTAATCCATCATATGAAAACTAGAAAACCCTAATAACGTCACTTGGAACATTCAAAAACCATAATCTATCATATGGAAACTTTAAAACCCTAATAACATCATTTGCAGCATTCAAAAACCCTAATCCTTCATATGAAAACTAGAAAACCCTAATAACATCATTTGCAACATTCAAAAACCCTAATCCTTCATATGAAAACTAGAAAACCCAAATAACATCATTTGCAACATTCAAAAATCCCAATCCATTATATGAAAACTAGAAAACCCTAATCCATCATATGAAAACCAGAAAACCCTAATAACATCATTTGCAACATTCAAAAACCCTAATCCATCATATGAAAACAAGAAAACCGTTATCTATCATATGAAAACTGGAAAACCCTAATAACATCATTTACAACATTCAGAAACCCTAATCCATCATATGAAAACTAAAAAACCCTAAGCCATCATATGAAAACTAGAAAACCCTAATCCATCATATGAAAACTAGAAAACCCTAATAACATCATTTGCAACATTCAAAAACCCTAATCCGTCATATGAAAACTAGAAAACCCTAATAACATCATTTGCAACAGTCAAAAACCCTAATCCATCATATGAAAACTAGAAAACTCTAGTAACATCATTTGCAACATTCAAAAACCCTAATCCATCATATGAAAAGTAGAAAACCCTAATAACATCATTTGCAACATTCAAAAATGCTAATCCATCATATGAAAACAAGAAAACCCTAATAACATCATTTGCAACATTAAAAAACCCTAATCCATCAAATGAAAACTAGAAAACCCGAATCCATCATATGAAAACTAGAAAACCTTAATAACATCATTTGCAACATTCAAAAACCCTAATACATCATATGAAAACTAGAAAACCCTAATCCATCATACGAAAACTAGAAAACCCTAATAACATCATTCGCAACATTCAAAAACCCTAATCCATCATATGAAAACTAGAAAACCCTAATCCATCATATGAAAACTAGAAAACCCTAATAACATCATTTGCAACATTTAAAAACCCTAATCCGTCATATGAAAACTAGAAAATCCTAATAACATCATTTGCAACATTCAAAAACCTAATCCATCATATGAAAACTAGAAAACCCTAATAACATCATTTGCAACATTCAAAAACCCTAATCCATCATATGAAAACAAGAAAACCCTAATAACATCATTTGCAACATTAAAATACCCTAATCCATCAAATGAAAACTAGAAAACCCGAATCCATCATATGAAAACTAGAAAACCCTAATAACATCATTTGCAACATTGAAAAACCCTAATACATCATATGAAAAGTAGAAAACCCTAATCCATGATACGAAAACTAGAAATCCCTAATAATATCATTTGCAACATTCAAAAACCCTAATCCATCATATGAAAACTAGAAAACCCTAATCCATCATATGAAAACTAAAAAACCCTAAGCCATCATATGAAAACTAGAAAACCCTAATCTATCATATGAAAACTAGAAAACCCTAATCCATAGTATGCAAACTAGAAAACTCTAATAACATCATTTGCAACATTCAAAAACCCTAATCCATCATATGAAAACTAGAAAATCCTAATAACATCATTTGCAACATTCAAAAACCCAAATCCATCATATGAAAACTAGAAAACCCTAATAACATCATTTGCAACATTCAAAAACCCTAATCTATCATATGAAAACAAGAAAACCCTAATAACATCATTTGCAAAATTAAAATACTCTAATCCATCAAATGAAATCTAGAAAACCCGAATCCATCATATGAAAACAAGAAAACCCTAATAACATCATTTGCAACATTCAAAAACCCTAATCCATCATATGAAAACTAGAAAACCCTAATCCATCATGCAAAAATTAGAAAACCATAATGACATCATTTGCAACATTGAAAAACCCTAATTAATCATATGAAAACTAGAAAATCCTAATCTATCATATGAAAACTAGAAAACTCTAATCCATTATCTGAAATCTAGAAAACCCTAATAACATCATTTGCAACATTCAAAAACCTTAATCCATCATATGAAAACTAGTAAACTCTAATAACATCATTTGCAACTATGAAAAACCCTAATCCATCATATGAAAACTAGAAAACCCTAACCCATCATATAAAAACTACAAAACCCTAATCCATCATATGAAAACTAGAAAACCCTAATAACATCATTTGTAACATCCAAAAACCCTAATCCATTTTATGAAAACTAGAAAACCCTAATCCATCATATGCAATGTTCAAAAACCTTAATCCATCATATGAAAACTAGAAAACCCTAATCCATCATATGAAATCTAGAAAACCCTAATAACGTCATTTGGAACATTCAAAAACCATAATCTATCATATGGAAACTTTAAAACCCTAATAACATCATTTGCAGCATTCAAAAACCCTGATCCTTCATATGAAAACTAGAAAACCCTAATAACATTGAAAAATCCTAATCCATTATATGAAAACTAGAAAACCCTTATCCATCATATGAAAACTAGAAAACCCTAATAACATCATTTGCAACATTAAAATACCCTAATCCATCAAATGAAAACTAGAAAACCCGAATCCATCATATGAAAACTAGAAAACCCTAATAACATCATTTGCAACATTCAAAAACCCTAATCCATCATATGAAAACTAGAAAACCCTAATCCATCATACGAAAGCTAGAAAACCCTAATAACATCATTTGCAACATTAAAAAACCCTAATCCATCATATGAAAACTAGAAAACCCTAATCCATCATATGAATACTAGAAAACCCTAATAACATCATTTGCAACATTCAAAAACCCTAATCCATCATATGAAAACTAGAAAACCCTAATCCATCATACGAAAGCTAGAAAACCCTAATAACATCATGACAAACTTCCGCTATGGATAAAAATCCATGACATCCCTTATGAGACTTGGAGTGAGGAAGGATTAAGCCACATTGCCTAAAAAATCGGTAAGCCGCTTGCCATGGACTCTTATACAGCTAATATGTGCACTTATGCTGCGGGTAAAGCTGTTTATGCCCGTGTACTGCTAGAAATCCCCTCACGTCCTTCATGGGTGGAGAAAATTAACATACGTATTCTTGATCCTGAAACACTAGAGTTTTCTTCCCATACGCTTAGAGTTGAGTATGAATGGAAACCTCCTATGTGCTCTCATTGTAAGGTGTTTGGTCACGAAACACATGTTTGTATGCATGTTATTACTAACAACAATGCTACTTCTTTTGCTAAACATATGGATACTTCTACCATTAATGCCACTTCTATTATAGATAATATTGATGATTTTACTATGGTTTCTAATAAGAAAAATTCTTCTAAACAAGTTTCTACTAAAGACAATAAAAATAATGAATCATCTAAAAGCAATACTACTAGAAAATACCAAAACAACACCAAAGATAATTCTTTCTCCAAAAATAAATACAATTTAAAAAATATTAGAAATAAGAAACGTTTTGAGAAAATTCCAGTTCTTATTAATAATTGCCCCCCTTTATCCCCCAATTCTCCTAATCCCCCCTTGAAGGATAAACCGGCTATTGTTGGTTTCCCTAGCCCTGTCATCCGACTTTCTTCCTCCCAACACCTTAATCAGTGTGTATCCTCCACACCTTTATTCAATGCCTTCTCCATTCTAGAGGCTTGTTCCTCTGACGTCACATATATTCCCTCTACTTCTTTCCCCCTTCCCCATCCTGGTTCTCCTTCCCATTCTAGACCTGATGATTTTGATCCTGATGCTGAGGACCTAATCGAAGAGGACAATTGTATTGAGGTCGACTCTGATGATGGTGAGACTGCCAAGTTCATTGTTGATAAGAATGGATCACATTCTGATCAACCTATGATAACTCTGGTGTCCGAGCAGATGGACTCCACCCCCCTCCATGTTTCCATATGACGCACATCGCTGCATGGAATACTCGCGGTCTCTGTAAGCCTTCTCATCAGAAAGCCTTGAGAGATCTTATCCGCGATCAAAATCTTCATATTTGTGCTTCTCTTGAGACTCGTGCTTCCTTCCATAACCTCCCTCTTATCTGTAGTCATACTTTTGGCTCTTGGTCGTGGTCGTCCAACGGTCTCTTCTCCCCTAGAGGGACTAGAATTGTGGTTGCCTGGGATCCGCTTGCCATTGATATGATGCTTATCGACTTAAATGATCAGGTTATGCATTTCAAAGTTATTATTCGTGATTCTAATAAATCTTTCTTCTGCTCCTTCGTCTATGCTCATAATGATCACATGATGCGTCGCTCTCTTTGGCATTCTCTTGCGGTCCATAAGAATATGGTTAGAGATACCCCTTGGATTCTTTTGGGTGATTTCAATGTTGCTCTTGATATCAAAGATAGCACCTCCGGGTCGTCTGGGATTTCTCGTGCCATGGAGGACTTCAGGGACTGTGTCAATCTGATGGAAATGGAGGATCTTAACTATAAAGGTCTCTTCTACACATGGACCAAGTCTCCTAATGGTTCGGGTGGCATCCTCAAGAAGATCGATCGTGTCATGGGAAATACTCACTTCGTTGCTTCTTTCCCCTCCTCTACTGTCAATTTTCTCCCTTACCGTTCGTCCGATCATACTCCTGCTGTGCTTTCTCTCCCCCATCGTGCCCCTTTCCAACCTAAGCCTTTCAAGTTCCCTAATTTCCTGACTTATAAGAACGATTTCAAACAGATTGTTGCCTCTTCCTGGAACCCCAATATCACTGGATATCGGATGTATAAGGTTTTCAAAAACCTTAAAAATCTGAAAGTGCCGATACGTAAGATGCTTCGCAACCAGGGAAACCTCTTTTCTAAGGTTATCTCTCTTCGTAATGAGCTTGATAGAGTTCAGATTGCTTAGGATCGGGATCCTTTCAATAAGGATCTTCGTGAAGAACAATGCAGGTATCTCCTCGCTTACAACGAGGCTAGCCTGGATGAAGAGAGGTTCCTGAAACAAAAGGCTAAGGTTAACTGGCTGCGTGAGGGTGATAAAAATTCGGCTTTTTTCCACAAAGCGGTTAAAAGTCGTAAATCTCGCAATCGTATTAACTCTATCCAAGATGCTCATGGTAACTGGATCTCGGGGAATGATCTTCCTAATCTTTTTGTTTCTAACTTTCAAGCCTTCTTGGGTTCTGCCCAGCCTACCACTGCTATTTGTGATCCTTCTTCCCTTTCTCTAATAAGCTCTCCCCCCTCCAGTCTGCCTCCACGCTTACTCCTGTTACTGACACGGAGGTTAAGTGTGTCCTGTTCCAGATGGGTGATGATAAAGCTCCTGGTTCTGATGGTTTTTCTGCTAAGTTCTTCAAGTCTGCTTGGGATATTGTGGGTCCTAATTTCCGCCCTATAGCTTGTTGTAACGTTGTTTACAAATGTATCAGCAAGATTATTGCGGATCGTATCAAAAACCATATTTCTTCTCTGGTTGATGAAAAACCAGTCTGCTTTCATCCCTGGCCGTTTGATCACCGACAACGTCCTTCTTGTCCACGAGCTCATGCGTGATTATCATCGTCATCGTGGTCCTCCTAGGTGTGCTTTTAAGGTTGATATTCAAAAAGCCTACGACACGGTTGACTGGTCGTTTTTGCGGACCATCTTGTTTGGGTTTGGATTCCCCGATCGTATGATTGACTGGATCATGACATGTGTTTCCACGGTTGCTTACTCTGTGAGTATCAATGGGAATACTCATGGTTATTTCGACGGTAAAAGGGGCCTTCGGCAGGGTGACCCCCTCTCTCCTTATCTCTTCACTCTTGTCATGGAAGTGCTTAACCTTATGATCAAGAGAAACATCCATGATTCTGATTCTTTTAAATTCCACAGACAATGTGAGGATCAAAATATCACCCATCTCTGCTTTGCCGACGATCTCCTTCTCTTCTACCATGGTGATAGCTCTTCGGTTAAACTCATGTGTGATTCTCTTGAGGAATTCGCTGGGGTTTCTGGCCTCCATCCCAATACTGCGAAGAGTGAAACTTTCTACTGTAATGTTGGTGAGAGGACCAGGGCTGCCATTGACCTTATTGTTAAGTTTCCTGAGGGCTCTTTTCCTGTCCGATACCTTGGAGTTCCTCTCATCACCACGCGTCTTGCCCACAAAGACTGTAAAGGCCTTGTTGATAAAGTCAAATGCAGGATTAATGACTGGAAAAACAAGTCTCTTTCCTTTGCTGGTCGTCTCCAGCTCATCCTCTCTGTCCTTTCTTCTACTCAAATCTATTGGGCTTCTGTTTTTATTCTTCCCAAATCTATCTCTAACGATATTGAGAAGCTCATGAGAGGTTTCCTCTGGTGCCATGGTGAGTTGAAGCGTGGTAAAGCTAAAGTCTCATGGAAAACTGTATGCCTTCCTAAGGAACATGGTGGTCTTGGCATACGTAACCTTGCTATCTGGAATGTTGCCCTTATGGCTTCCCATGTTTGGAGACTCCTTTCCAAGAAAGAGTCCCTATGGGTTAAGTGGATCCACTCTTACCGTTTATGTGGCCGTAACTTTTGGGATGCCCCCAAAAAATACGGTTCTGGATTTGCCTGGCGTAACATCCTGGATATGCGGGATAAGATAAGGGAGTTTATAGTTTCCCAGATTGGTGATGGATGCTCTAATTCTGCTTGGTTCGATAACTGGCACCCTGCGGGCCCTCTTTCTAAAGTCTTGTCTGTCCGTGACATCCATGATGCGGGTTTCACTCCTGATACTAAGGTTGCTGACCTGGTTCTTAACGGATCTTGGGTTCGGCCTCACTGTTGGAGAGATTCCCATGGTGCTCTTCTTTCTCATAACCCTCCTACTCTTTCCACATCCGTCCCTGATAATCTCCTTTGGAGATCTAGAGACGGTCAACTCTCTCCTTTCTCTGTTCGTTCTGTTTGGCAGACTATTCGCCCCTTTCAACAACCGGTCTTTTGGTTTCATCTTGTTTGGTTCTCCCAGAACATCCCCAGACATGCTTTCATTCTTTGGGTTGCTCTTAAAAATCGTCTTAAGACTCATGATAAAATCAAAATCTGGGACACTAATTCCAATCTCATTTGTGCGTTGGCGCCTGTCCCGATGGATTTTCTTTTTTTTGGTGGGGAGTCCCCAGCCTTATATTGTATTTATTCTTTTTATTAATAAAATTTGCCAGAGGTGTCGCCCTCTTTACCCAAAAAAAAAAAAAAAAAAAAAAAAAAAAAAAAAAACTAGAAAACCCTAATAACATCATTTGCAACATTAAAAAACCCTAATCCGCCATATGAAAACTAGAAAATCCTAATAACATCATTTGCAACATTCAAAAACCCTAATCCATCATATGAAAACTAGAAAACCCTAATAACATCATTTGTAACATTCAAAAACCCTAATCCATCATATGAAAACAAGAAAACCCTAATAACATCATTTGCAACATTAAAATACCCTAATCCATCAAATGAAAACTAGAAAACCCGAAACCATCATATGAAAACAAGAAAACCCTAATAACAACATTTGCAACATTCAAAAAACCTAATCCATCATATGAAAACTAGAAAACCCTAATCCATCATACACAAACTAGAAAACCCTAATAACATCATTTGCAACATTCAAAAACCCAAATTAATCATATGAAAACTAGAAAACCCTAATCCATCATATGAAAACTAAAAAACCCTAATCCATCATCTGAAAACTAGAAAACCCTAATAACATCATTTGCAACATTCAAAAACCGTAATCCATCATATGAAAACTAGAAAACACAAATAACATCATTTGCAACAGTCAAAAACCGTAATCCATCATATGAAAACTAGAAAAGCCTAGTAACATCATTTGCAACATTCAAAAACCCTAATCCATCATATGAAAACTAGAAAACCGTAATAACATCATTTGCAACATTCAAAAACCCTAATCCATCATATGAAAACAAGAAAACCCTAATAACATCATTTGAAACATTAAAATACCCTAATCCATCAAATGAAAACTAGAAAACCCGAATCCATCATAGGAAAACTAGAAAACCCTAATAACATCATTTGCAACATTCAAAAACCCTAATCCATCATATGAAAACTAGAAAACCCTAATCCATCATACGAAAACTAGAAAACCCTAATAACATCATTAGCAACATTCAAAAACCCTAATCCATCATATGAAAACTAGAAAACCCTAATAACATCATTTGCAACATTCAAAAACCCTAATCCGTTATATGTAAACTAGAAAATCCTAATAACATCATTTGCAACATTCAAAAACCCTAATCCATCATAGGAAAACTAGATAACCCTAATAACGTCATTTGTAACATTCAAAAACCCTAATCCATCATATGAAAACAAGAAAACCCTAATAACATCATTTGCAACATTAAAATACCTTAATCCATCAAATGAAATCTAGAAAACCCGAATCCATCATATGAAAACAAGAAAACCCTAATAACATCATTTGCAACATTCAAAAACCCTAATCCATCATATGAAAACTAGAAAACCCTAATCCATCATACAAAAACTAGAAAACCATAATGACATCATTTGCAACATTGAAAAACCCTAATTAATCATATGAAAACTAGAAAACCCTAATCTATCATATGAAAACAAAAAACCCTAATCCATTATCTGAAAACTAGAAAACCCTAATCACATCATTTGCAACATTCAAAAACCCTAATCCATGATATGAAAACTACAAAACCTAAATAACATCATTTGCAACATTCAAAAACCTTAATCCATTATATGAAAACTAGTAAACTCTAATAACATCATTTGCAACTATGAAAAACCCTAATCCATCATATGAAAACTAGAAAACCCTAACCCATCATATAAAAACTACAAACCCTAATCCATCATATGAAAACTAGAAAACCCTAATAACGTCATTTGTAACATCCAAAAACCCTAATCCATTTTATGAAAACTAGAAAACCCTAATCCATCATATGCAACGTTCAAAAACCTTAATCCATCATATGAAAACTAGAAAACCCTAATCCATCATATGAAAACTATAAAACCCTGATAACGTCATTTGGAACATTCAAAAACCATAATCTATCATATGGAAACTTTAAAACCCTAATAACATCATTTGCAGCATTCAAAAACGCTAATCATTCATATGAAAACTAGAAAACCCTAATAACATTCAAAAATCCTAATCCATTATATGAAAACTAAAAAACCCTTATCCATCAAATGAAAACTAGAAAACCCTAATAACATCATTTGCAACATTAAAATACCCTAATCCATCAAATGAAAACTAGAAAACCCGAATGCATCATATGAAAGCTAGAAAACCCTAATCCATCATATGAAAACTAGAAAACCCTAGTCCATCATACGAAAACTAGAAAACCCTAATAACATCATTTGCAACATTCAAAAACCCTAATCCATCATTTGAAAACTAGAAAACCCTAATCCATCATATGAAAACTAGAAAACCCTAATAACATCATTTGCAACATTCAAAAACCCTAATCCGTCATATGAAAACTAGAAAATCCTAATAACATCATTTGCAACATTCAAAAACCCTAATCCATCATATGAAAACTAGAAAACCCTAATAACATCATTTTTAACATTCAAAAACCTTAATCCATCAAATGAAAACAAGAAAACCCTAATAACATCATTTGCAACATTAAAATACCCTAATCCATCAAATGAAAAGTAGAAAACCCAAAACCATCATATGAAAACAAGAAAACCCTAATAACAACATTTGCAACATTCAAAAACCTAATCCATCATATGAAAACTAGAAAACCATAATCCATCATACACAAACTAGAAAACCCTAATAACATCATTTGCAACATTCAAAAACCCTAATTAATCATATGAAAACTAGAAAACCCTAATCCATCATATGAAAACTAGAAAACCCAAATCCATCATCTGAAAACTAGAAAACCCTAATAACATCATTTGCAACATTCAAAAACCCTAATCCATCATATGAAAACTAGAAAACCCAAATAACATCATTTGCAACAGTCAAAAACCCTAATCCATCATATGAAAACTTGAAAAGCCTAGTAACATCATTTGCAACATTCAAAAACCCTAATCCATCATATGAAAAGTAGAAAACCGTAATAACATCATTTGCAACTTTCGAAAACCCTAATCCATCATATGAAAACAAGAAAACCCTAATAACATCATTTGCAACATTAAAATACCCTAATCCATCAAATGAAAACTAGAAAACCCGAATCCATCATAGCAAAACTAGAAAGCCCTAATAACATCATTTGCAACATTCAAAAACCCTAATCCATCATATGAAAACTAGAAAACCCTAATCCAACATACGAAAACTAGAAAACCCTAATAACATCATTAGAAACATTCAAAAACCCTAATCCATCATATGAAAACTAGAAAACCCTAATAACATCATTTGCAACATTCAAAAACCCTAATCCGTCATATGTAAACTAGAAAATCCTAATAACATCATTTGCAACATTCAAAAACCCTAATCCATCATAGGAAAACTAGATAACCCTAATAACGACATTTGTAACATTCAAAAACCCTAATCCATCATATGAAAACAAGAAAACCCTAATAACATCATTTCCAACATTAAAATACCTTAATCCATCAAATGAAATCTAGAAAACCCGAATCCATCATATGAAAACAAGAAAACCCTAATAACATCATTTGCAACATTCAAAAACCCTAATCCATCATACAAAAACTAGAAAACCATAATGACATCATTTGCAACATTCAAAAACCCTAATTAATCATATGAAAACTAGAAAACCCTAATCCATCATATGAAAACTAGAAAACACTAATCCATCATCTGAAAACTAGAAAACCCTAATCACATCATTTGCAACATTCAAAAACCCTAATCCATCATATGAAAACTAGAAAACCCTAATCCATCATACAAAAACTAGAAAACCATAATGACATCATTTGCAACATTCAAAAACCCTAATTAATCATATGAAAACTAGAAAACCCTAATCTATTATATGAAAACTAGAAAACCCTAATCCATTATCTGAAAACTAGAAAACCCCAAGAAAACCCCAAAATTTCCTCTCTAACCTCTCTCTAGAATTTTTCTCTCTCTAGAAACTTTTTGGGTTTTTTAGGCTTTGTTCTGTCGATTTTTAACATGGATGATGATTCACCAGTTTGTGATTCCATCTTAATGTCTAATGATGGTGTTATGATGGATCATCAACATTATTCTCATGAGTTATCTTCTGGAAAAGGGCATAATATGAATGCTATTAAGGTTTCTGAAAATCTTAAACAAGATTTTAAATTTTCTTTTAAAGAAAACAAATCAGAAAATCATGGTACTGCCATCATTTACAATAAAGATCAGAAAGAGAAAAAACTCTATATGGCTTTACGTAATATCAAAGGTTCAATATTTCAAGATTATTCGTCCTCTCTAAAAGAGGCCACTGATGAACGAAGGAAAAAAATGCAAAAGTGATACTATTCAGCGAAAACGATTGACCATTGATGTAATCTCGGCTTCAAACAATGTTCAAACGAGCTATGGATTAGATGAATATGCAGATGTTCAAAGTGGCTTGGTCGATGGAATGGTTGAAGATGTATCATTTGAAACTAGGCATGCAGATGAGGCCGATTACCATGTTGATGAAGATAATGATAATTCTGGTATCTTGATAAAAAGAAATGGTGATAATATTCATGGGATAAACAAGATTATCGAAGGAGAAGATTGTCCTGATCATATGTTTAACATGCCGAGCAACATTTTGAAGTCTCTTATGGTTGATGCTGATCAAAATAACCACGGGAAAGAAGCTGAATCTGATGTGGATCCTATGTTTGAACCGGCTACAAAAGCGGATGAATGCATGCAGCTTTACTCAAAGTCCGATGGAGGAGATACGGGTCTGAATAATCCAGCTAACGAAAGTACTCCACCTGCATGTGGACTTCACGCTCCAATGGTTATAATCACCACTTCTAAGCATGGAGAAGAGTCTTTAAATCCGAGCACGGCTGAAAAAGAAATGGAGACATGGGGTAAATCATTTTCTTCTTCTAACTTTAATCTAAAAAATTCTGAATATTCCTTAAAAAGCTATGACAACTTGCCCACTAGTCTTCAATTTAAAGAACCCAATGTGGAGGATGATTGGCCACTTCCTAAAGTTGTTGACTACCCACCTTTCTTGTCCCCTTGCCATCCGATCTCTACCTTGCCAAAGAATAATTGTTCCTCTCTCTTGGGTCCACACCCCAAACAATTGTCCCATAATTCCTTGCATGATAAATCGGACAATTATTCCCATCTCAAACCTATATGTGGACCGAATTACCCATTAAACTCTAGAAATATGTCCAAAGTCCATCCCCCAATTGTTGAAGCCCATAAGTCTTTTAATGCCCAAGTTATAAACAATGTTGTTGATTTATGTGATAATAATATTAAGCCCAATGAATCTAGTAATTACAAATCTCATGACCAAAATATAATTTATGATACTAGATTTAAAGGAAATAAAAATAATATTAAAAATGCTTGGGAACGATCTTTACCCTTACTTAATAACTCACATGCCAATATTATTACTGGATCACAAAAACAGGCCAACGATAAGTTTCGTTTTATTCCTAATTTAAGTAATGACAATAATGTTCCTGTTGATATTCCTTTAACAGCCTTTACTAAAGTATGTGAAACATTTGCTAGGACTATCTGTGGGTATTTTGTAGGAATAAAAATGAATTACTCTGATGTTCGATATCTTGCATCTAAAATGTGGTCTATCCATGGTCTTCAAGATGTTCTCCAAAATGGAAAAGGTGTTTACCTTTTTAAATTTAGTGACGACAATGTTCTTCATCATGTTATCACTCATGGACCCTGGACTTTTAAAGGTGTCCCGATTGTTAAGCAAAAATGGCGTCCCGGTCTTAATATCCATAAGAACAATCATGACAAGCTCCCTTTATGGATTAAAATTCATGATATTCCCTATGAGGCATGGAGTGATGATGGTCTTAGCCACATTGCTTCAAAAATTGGAAAGCCTCTTGCTATGGACTCCTATACTGCTAATATGTGCAAATATGCGGCAGGAAAATCTGTTTATGCTCGTGTCCTTCTTGAGATACCTACTAAATCATCTTGGGTGGATAAAGTGATTATCCGTATTCCTGATCCTAATACTCTTGAGTTTTATAAGCATACTCTTCGTATTGAGTATGAATGGAAACCCCCTATGTGCTCTCATTGCATGGTTTTTGGTCATGAAAATAAAAACTGTATGCATGTCATCTCTAAAACTAATGAAGGTAATCCCAAAGATAAAATGCCTCTTGATCATGGTATAGTGAATTCTCCTATGCAACTTGATGATGGATTTACGGTCGTCAACAATAAGAAAAATCGCACCAAAAAAGGGTTAAATTCTGAAAGCACTACCAATGATATTCTGCAAAGTAATTCTTATAAAAACACACAAGGGATTAGGAAGAGTAAAGATACTCCAATAAACAAGTTTTGGCATAAAAGTAAAAAAAAAGTATTAATAAGTCTCGTTTCGAATACCGCCCGGTTCCTAATGATCACCGCAACTCCATCCCTCCTAGTTCTATTCCTCCCCCTCTAAAGGATACTAACGTTCTAGCTGGTTTCCCGAGCCCTATCATTCGTCTTTCTTCTTCCTCGGCCTTTAAACAATCTGTATCCCCCACTACTTTATTCAACGCCTTCTCCGTCCTTGACGCCTGTTCCTCAGACGTTACTGATTTACCCTCTCCTGCTCCCACTCTTCCTCTTCCTAGTGTTCCCCCACAAATTATTACAGGTGATTTTGATCCTGATGCTGATAACCTTCTTGACGAGGACAATTGTATTGAGGTCGACTCTGATGATGGTGAGACTGCCAAGTTCATTGTTGATAAGAATGGATCTCATCCTGATCAACCTATCATAACTCTGGTGTCCGAGAAGATGGACTCCACCCCCCTCCAAGTTTCCATATGACGCACATCGCTGCATGGAATACTCACGGTCTCTGTAAGCCTTCTCATCAGAAAGCCTTGAGAGATCTTATCCGCGATCAAAATCTTCATATTTGTGCTACCCTTGAGACTCGTGCTTCCTTCTCTAACCTCCCTACTATCTGTAGTCGTACGTTTGGCTCCTGGTCGTGGTCGTCCAACGGTCTTTTTTCCCCTAGAGGGACTCGAATTGTGGTTGCCTGGGACCCGCTAGCCATTGATATGATTCTTATCGACTTAAATGATCAGGTTATGCATTTCAAAGTTCATATTCGTGATTCTAATAAATCGTTTTTCTGCTCCTTCGTCTATGCTCATAACAATCACATGCTGCGACGCTCTCTTTGGCATTCTCTTGCGGTCCATAAGAATATGGTTAAAGATAATCCTTGGATTATCTTGGGTGATTTCAATGTTGCTCTTGATATTAAAGATAGCACTAACGGGTCGTCTGGGCTTTCTCGTGCCATGGAGGACTTCAGAGACTGTGTCAATCTGATGGAAATGGAGGATCTTAACTATAAAGGTCTTTTCTACACTTGGACCAAGTCTTCTAATGGTTTGGGTGGCATCCTCAAGAAAATTGACCGTGTCATGGGAAATACCCACTTCGTTGCTTCTTTCCCCTCATCTACTGTCAGTTTTCTCCCTTACCGTTCGTCTGATCATACCCCTGCTGTGCTTTCTCTCCCCCATCGTGCCCCTTTCCAACCTAAGCCTATCAAGTTCCCTAATTTCCTGACTTATAAGAACGATTTCAAGCAGATTGTTGCCTCTTCTTGGAACCCCAATATCACTGGATATCGGATGTTTAAGGTTTTCAAAAACCTTAAAAATCTGAAAGTGCCTATACGTAAGATGCTTCGCAACCAGGGAAACCTCTTTTCTAAGGTTATCTCTCTTTGTAATGAGCTTGATACAGTTCAGATTGCTTTGGATCGGGATCCTTTCAATAAGGATCTTCGTGAAGAACAATGCAGGTATCTCCTCGCTTATAACGAGGCTAGCCTGGATGAATAGAGGTTCCTGAAACAAAAGGCTAAGGTTAACTGGCTCTTTGAGGGTGATAAAAATTCGGCTTTTTTCCACAAAGCGGTTAAAAGTCGTAAATCTCGAAATCGTATAAATTCTATCCAGGATGCTCTCGGAAACTGGATCTCAGGGAATGATCTTCCTAATCTTTTTGTTTCTCACTTTCAAGCCTTCTTGGGGTCTGTCCAGCCTTCCACTGATATTCGTGATCCTTCTTCCCTCTTCTCTAATAAGCTCTCCCCCCTCCAGTCTGCCGCCATGCTTACTCCTGTTACTAATGATGAGGTTAAGTGTGTCCTGTTCCAGATGGGTGATGATAAAGCGCCTGGTTCTGATGATTTCTCTGCTAAGTTCTTCAAATCTGCTTGGGATATTGTGGGTCCTGATTTCTGTATGGCTGTTAAGGAATTCTTCTATTCTGGCAAACTTCTTAAGTCTTTCAACAGCACCATCCTTGCGCTCATCCCTAAAGTTGATTCCCCTTCCAAAGTCACTGATTTCCGCCCCATAGCTTGTTGTAACGTTGTTTACAAATGTATCAGCAAGATTATTGCGGATCCTATCAAAAACCATCTTTCTTCTCTGGTTGATGAAAACCAGTCTGCTTTCATCCCTGGTCGTTTGATCACCGACAACGTCCTTCTTGTCCACGAACTCATGCGTGATTATCATCGTCATCGTGGTCCTCCTAGGTGTGCTTTTAAGGTTGATATTCAAAAAGCGTACGACACGGTTGACTGGTCGTTTCTGCGGACCATCTTGTTTGGCTTTGGATTCCCCGAACGTATGATTGACTGGATCATGACATGTGTTTCCACGGTTGCTTACTCTGTGAGTATCAATGGGAATACTCATGGTTATTTCGTGCTTAACCTTATGATCAAGAGAAACATCCATGATTCTGATTCTTTTAAATTCCATAGACAATGTGATGATCAAAATATCACCCATCTTTGCTTTGCCGACGATCTCCTTCTCTTCTGCCATGGTGATAGCTCTTCGGTTAAACTCATATGTGATTCTCTTGAGGAATTCTCTGGGGTTTCTGGCCTCCATCCCAATACTGCGAAGAGTGAAGCTTTCTACTATAATGTTGGTGAGAGGACCAGGGCTGCCATTGATCTTATTGTTAAGTTTCCTGAGGGCTCTTTCCCTGTCCGATACCTTGGCGTTCCTCTCATCACCACGCGTCTTGCCCACAAAGACTGTAAAGGTCTCTTTCCTTTGCTGGTCGTCTCCAGCTCATCCTCTCTGTCCTTTCTTCTACTCAAACCTATTGGGCTTCTGTTTTTATTCTTCCTAAATCTATCTCTAACGATATTGAGAAGCTCATGAGAGGTTTCCTCTGGTGCCATGGTGAGTTAAAGCGTGGTAAAGCTAAAGTCTCCTGGAAAAGTGTATGCCTTCCTAAGGAACATGGTGGTCTTGGCATACGTAACCTTGCTATCTGGAATGTTGCCCTTATGGCTTCCCATGTTTGGAGACTCCTTTCCAAGAAAGAGTCCCTATGGGTTAAGTGGATCAACTCATACCGTTTATGTGGCCGTAACTTTTGGGATGCCCTTAAAAAATACGGTTCTGGATTTGCCTGGCGTAACATCCTGGATATGCGGGATAAGATAAGGGAGTATATAGTTTCCCAGATAGGTGATGGATGCTCTACTTCTGCTTGGTTCGATAATTGGCACCCTGCGGGCCCTCTTTCTAAATTCTTGTCTGTCCGTGACATCCATGATGCGGGTTTCACTCTTGATACTAAGGTTGCTGACCTGGTTCTTAACGGATCTTGGGTTCGGCCTCATTGTTGGAGGGATTCCCATGGTGCTCTTCTTTCTCATAACCCTCCTACTATTTCCACGTCCGTCCCTGATAAACTCCTTTGGAGATCTAGAGACGGTCAACTCTCTCCTTTCTCTGTTCGATCTGTATGGCAGTCTATTCGCCCCTATCACCAACCGGTCTTTTGGTTTCATCTTGTTTGGTTCTCCCTGAACATTCCCAGACATGCTTTCATTCTTTGGGTTGCTCTTAAAGATCGTCTTAAGACTCATGATAAAATCAAAATTTGGGACACTAATTCCAATCTCATTTGTGCGTTCTGCGGGGACTGTCCGGATTCCCTTTCCCATCTCTTCTTTGAATGCTCTTTCACTTCTTTGGTTTGCCATGACCTCCATCATGTCATGAATCTCTCCTTCTCCACTGATAGCTGGTCTGATATCATTGGTCAACTCAACCCCATTAATAAGAACAACACCATTTGGTCCATCATTAGAAGACTTGTTTTTGCTGGAGCGGTCTACCACATCTGGCGGGAAAGAAATTTACGCATTTTTACAAAATTAAAAAGATCTCATCATGCTGTCGTGAATATTGTTAAGGATGATATCCGCTGTAGACTGCTGAGTCTTTCTTTGAAAACTTGCACTAATGTTGATTTTGCTAAAACTCTTTGGACCCTCCCTTAATTTTCTTCCTCTGCGCTTTCTTTTTTCTCTGCTTGTTTTGGCTTGTATGGTTTGTTTGTTTTGCAGGTTGCTCTCCTTTATGTTCTTGTTTGCTTATGGTTCCTTATCTTCTTTTGGTTCCTAGTTTAGCCTGTTGTCCGTTGGGGCCTGTCTCTATTTTTTTGGTGGGGAGTCCCCAGCCTTATATTGTATTTATTCTTTTTATTAATAAAATTTGCCAAAGGTGCCGCCCTCTTTACCCAAAAAAACTAGAAAACCCTAATAACATCATTTGCAACATTCAAAAACCCTAATCCATGATATGAAAACTACAAAACCCAAATAACATCATTTGCAACATTCAAAAACCTTAATCCATCATATGAAAACTAGTAAACTCTAATAACATCATTTGCAACTTTGAAAAACCCTAATCCATCATATGAAAGCTAGAAAACCCTAATAACATCATTTGCAACATCCAAAAACCCTAATCCATTATATGAAAACTAGAAAACCCTAATCCATCATATGCAAGATTCAAAAACCTTAATCCATCATATGAAAACTAGAAAACCCTAATCCATCATATGAAAACTAGAAAACCTAAATAACGTCATTTGGAACATTCAAAAACCATAATCTATCATATGGAAACTTTAAAACCCTAATAACATCATTTGCAGCATTCAAAAACCCTAATCCTTCATATGATAACTAGAAAACCCTAATAACATTCAAAAATCCTAAACCATTATATGAAAACTAGAAAACCCTTATCCATCATATGAAAACTAGAAAACCCTAATAACATCATTTGCAACATTCAAAAACCCTAATCCATCATATGAAAACTAGAAAACCCTAATCCATCATACGAAAACTAGAAAACCCTAATAACATCATTTGCAACATTCAAAAACCCTAATCCATCATATGAAAACTAGAAAACCCTAATAACATCATTTGCAACATTCAAAAACCTTAATCCATCATATGGAAACTTGAAAACCCTAATAACATCATTTGCAACATTCAAAAACCCTAATCCGTCATATGAAAACTAGAAAATCCTAATAACATCATTTGCAATATTCAAAAACCCTAATCCAGCATATGAAAACTAGAAAACCCTAATAACATCATTTGTAACATTCAAAAACCCGAATCCATCATATGAAAACAAGAAAACCCTAATAACATCATTTGCAACATTAAAATACCCTAATCCATCAAATGAAAACTAGAAAACCCGAATCCATCATATGAAAATAAGAAAACCCTAATAACAACATTTGCAACATTCAAAAACCTAATCCATCATATGAAAACTAGAAAACCCTAATCCATCTTACACAAGCTAGAAAACCCTAATAACATCATTTGCAACATTCAAAAACCCTAATTAATCATATGAAAACTAGAAAACCCTAATCCATCATATGAAAACTAGAAAACCCTAATCCATCATCTGAAAACTAGAAAACCCTAATAACATCATTTGCAACATTCAAAAACCCTAATCCATCATATGAAAACTAGAAAACCCAAATAACATCATTTGCAACAGTCAAAAACCCTAATACATCATATGAAAACTAGAAAACCCTGGTAACATCATTTGCAACATTCAAAAACCCTAATCCATCATATGAAAACTAGAAAACCCTAATAACATCATTTGTAACATTCAAAAACCCTAATCCATCATATGAAAACAAGAAAACCCTAATAACATCATTTGCAACATTAAAATACCCTAATCCATCAAATGAAAACTAGAAAACCTGAATCCATCATATGAAAACTAGAAAACCCTAATAACATCATTTTCAACATTCAAAAACCCTAATCCATCATACGAAAACTAGAAAACCCTAATAACATCATTTGCAACATTCAAAAACCCCAATCCATCATATGAAAACTAGAAAACCCTAATCCATCATATGATAACTAGAAAACCCTAATAACATCATTTGCAACATTCAAAAACCCTAATCCGTCATATGAAAACTAGAAAATCCTAATAACATCATTTGCAACATTCAAAAACCCTAATCCATCATATGAAAACTAGAAAACCCTAATAACATCATTTGCAACATTCAAAAACCCTAATCCATCATATGAAAACTAGAAAACCCAAATAACATCATTTGCAACAGTCAAAAACCCTAATCCATCATATGAAAACTAGAAAAGCCTAGTAACATCATTTGCAACATTCAAAAACCCTAATCCATCATATGAAAACTAGAAAACCGTAATAACATCATTTGCAACATTCAAAAACCCTAATCCATCATATGAAAACAAGAAAACCCTAATAACATCATTTGCAACATTAAAATACCCTAATCCATCAAATGAAAACTAGAAAACCCGAATCCATCATAGGAAAACTAGAAAACCCTAATAACATCATTTGCAACATTCAAAAACCCTAATCCATCATATGAAAACTAGAAAACCCTAATCCATCATACGAAAACAAGAAAACCCTAATAACATCATTAGCAACATTCAAAAACCCTAATCCATCATATGAAAACTAGAAAACCCTAATAACATCATTTGCAACATTCAAAAACCCTAATCCGTTATATGTAAACTAGAAAATCCTAATAACATCATTTGCAACATTCAAAAACCCTAATCCATCATAGGAAAACTAGATAACCCTAATAACGTCATTTGTAACATTCAAAAACCCTAATCCATCATATGAAAACAAGAAAACCCTAATAACATCAGTTGCAACATTAAAATACCTTAATCCATCAAATGAAATCTAGAAAACCCGAATCCATCATATGAAAACATGAAAACCCTAATAACATCATTTGCAACATTCAAAAACCCTAATCCATCATATGAAAACTAGAAAACCCTAATCCATCATACAAAAACTAGAAAACCATAATGACATCATTTGCAACATTGAAAAACCCTAATTAATCATATGAAAACTAGAAAACCCTAATCTATCATATGAAAACTAGAAAACCCTAATCCATTATCTGAAAACTAGAAAACCCTAATCACATCATTTGCAACATTCAAAAACCCTAATCCATGATATGAAAACTACAAAACCCAAGTAACGTCATTTGCAACATTCAAAAACCATAATCCATCATATGAAAACTAGTAAACTCTAATAACATCATTTGCAACTATGAAAACCCCTAACCCATCATATGAAAACTAGAAAACCCTAACCCATCATATAAAAACTACAAAACCCTAATCCATCATATGAAAACTAGGAAACCCTAATAACGTCATTTGTAACATCCAAAAACCCTAATCCATTTTATGAAAACTAGAAATCCCTAATCCATCATACGAAAACTAGAAAACCCTAATAACATCATTTGCAACATTCAAAAACCCTAATCCATCATATGAAAACTAGAAAACCCTAATAACATCATTTGCAACATTAAAAAACCTTAATCCATCATATGGAAACTTGAAAACCCTAATAACATCATTTGCAACATTCAAAAACCCTAATCCGTCATATGAAAACTAGAAAATCCTAATAACATCATTTGCAACATTCAAAAACCCTAATCCAGCATATGAAAACTAGAAAACCGTAATAACATCATTTGTAACATTCAAAAACCCGAATCCATCATATGAAAACAAGAAAACCCTAATAACATCATTTGCAACATTAAAATACCCTAATCCATCAAATGAAAACTAGAAAACCCGAATCCATCATATGAAAATAAGAAAACCCTAATAACAACATTTGCAACATTCAAAAACCTAATCCATCATACGAAAACTAGAAAACCCTAATCCATCTTACACAAGCTAGAAAACCCTAATAACATCATTTGCAACATTTAAAAACCCTAATTAATCATATGAAAACTAGAAAACCCTAATCCATCATATGAAAACTAGAAAACCCTAATCCATCATCTGAAAACTAGAAAACCCTAATAACATCATTTGCAACATTCAAAAACCCTAATCCATCATATGAAAACTAGAAAACCCAAATAACATCATTTGCAACAGTCAAAAACCCTAATACATCATATGAAAACTAGAAAACCCTGGTAACATCATTTGCAACATTCAAAAACCCTAATCCATCATATGAAAACTAGAAAACCCTAATAACATCATTTGTAACATTCAAAAACCCTAATCCATCATATGAAAACAAGTAAACCCTAATAACATCATTTGCAACATTAAAAATACCCTAATCCATCAAATGAAAACTAGAAAACCTGAATCCATCATATGAAAACTAGAAAACCCTAATAACATCATTTTCAACATTCAATAACCCTAATCCATCATATGAAAACTAAAAAACCTTAATCCATCATACGAAAACTAGAAAACCCTAATAACATCATTTGCAACATACAAAAAAACCCTAATCCATCATATGAAAACTAGAAAACCCTAATCCATCATATGATAACTAGAAAACCCTAATAACATCATTTGCAACATTCAAAAACCCTAATCCGTCATATAAAAACTAGAAAATCCTAATAACATCATTTGCAACATTCAAAAACCCTAATCCATCATATGAAAACTAGAAAACCCTAATAACATCATTTGCAACATTCAAAAACCCTAATCCATCATATGAAAACTAGAAAACCCTAATAACATCATTTGCAACATTCAAAAACCCTAATCCATCATATGAAAACTAGAAAACCCTAATAACATCATTTGTAACATTCAAAAACCCTAATCCATCATATGAAAACAAGTAAACCCTAATAACATCATTTGCAACATTAAAAATACCCTAATCCATCAAATGAAAACTAGAAAACCTGAATCCATCATATGAAAACTAGAAAACCCTAATAACATCATTTTCAACATTCAATAACCCTAATCCATCATATGAAAACTAAAAAACCTTAATCCATCATACGAAAACTAGAAAACCCTAATAACATCATTTGCAACATACAAAAAAACCCTAATCCATCATATGAAAACTAGAAAACCCTAATCCATCATATGATAACTAGAAAACCCTAATAACATCATTTGCAACATTCAAAAACCCTAATCCGTCATATAAAAACTAGAAAATCCTAATAACATCATTTGCAACATTCAAAAACCCTAATCCATCATATGAAAACTAGAAAACCCTAATAACATCATTTGCAACATTCAAAAACCCTAATCCATCATATGAAAACTAGAAAACCCAAATAACATCATTTGCAACAGTCAAAAACCCTAATCCATCATATGAAAACTAGAAAAGCCTAGTAACATCATTTGCAACATTCAAAAACCCTAATCCATCATATGAAAACTAGAAAACCGTAATAACATCATTTGCAACATTCAAAAACCCTAATCCATCATATGAAAACAAGAAAACCCTAATAACATCATTTGCAACATTAAAATACCCGAATCCATCAAATGAAAACTAGAAAACCCGAATCCATCATAGGAAAACTAGAAAACCCTAATAACATCATTTGCAACATTCAAAAACCCTAATCCATCATATGAAAACTAGAAAACCCTAATCCATCATACGAAAACAAGAAAACCCTAATAACATCATTAGCAACATTCAAAAACCCTAATCCATCATATGAAAACTAGAAAACCCTAATAACATCATTTGCAACATTCAAAAACCCTAATCCGTTATATGTAAACTAGAAAATCCTAATAACATCATTTGCAACATTCAAAAACCCTAATCCAGCATATGAAAACTAGAAAACCCTAATAACATCATTTGTAACATTCAAAAACCCGAATCCATCATATGAAAACAAGAAAACCCTAATAACATCATTTGCAACATTAAAATACCCTAATCCATCAAATGAAAACTAGAAAACCCGAATCCATCATATGAAAATAAGAAAACCCTAATAACAACATTTGCAACATTCAAAAACCTAATCCATCATACGAAAACTAGAAAACCCTAATCCATCTTACACAAGCTAGAAAACCCTAATAACATCATTTGCAACATTTAAAAACCCTAATTAATCATATGAAAACTAGAAAACCCTAATCCATCATATGAAAACTAGAAAACCCTAATCCATCATCTGAAAACTAGAAAACCCTAATAACATCATTTGCAACATTCAAAAACCCTAATCCATCATATGAAAACTAGAAAACCCAAATAACATCATTTGCAACAGTCAAAAACCCTAATACATCATATGAAAACTAGAAAACCCTGGTAACATCATTTGCAACATTCAAAAACCCTAATCCATCATATGAAAACTAGAAAACCCTAATAACATCATTTGTAACATTCAAAAACCCTAATCCATCATATGAAAACAAGTAAACCCTAATAACATCATTTGCAACATTAAAATACCCTAATCCATCAAATGAAAACTAGAAAACCTGAATCCATCATATGAAAACTAGAAAACCCTAATAACATCATTTTCAACATTCAATAACCCTAATCCATCATATGAAAACTAAAAAACCTTAATCCATCATACGAAAACTAGAAAACCCTAATAACATCATTTGCAACATACAAAAAAACCCTAATCCATCATATGAAAACTAGAAAACCCTAATCCATCATATGATAACTAGAAAACCCTAATAACATCATTTGCAACATTCAAAAACCCTAATCCGTCATATGAAAACTAGAAAATCCTAATAACATCATTTGCAACATTCAAAAACCCTAATCCATCATATGAAAACTAGAAAACCCTAATAACATCATTTGCAACATTCAAAAACCCTAATCCATCATATGAAAACTAGAAAACCCAAATAACATCATTTGCAACAGTCAAAAACCCTAATCCATCATATGAAAACTAGAAAAGCCTAGTAACATCATTTGCAACATTCAAAAACCCTAATCCATCATATGAAAACTAGAAAACCGTAATAACATCATTTGCAACATTCAAAAACCCTAATCCATCATATGAAAACAAGAAAACCCTAATAACATCATTTGCAACATTAAAATACCCGAATCCATCAAATGAAAACTAGAAAACCCGAATCCATCATAGGAAAACTAGAAAACCCTAATAACATCATTTGCAACATTCAAAAACCCTAATCCATCATATGAAAACTAGAAAACCCAAATAACATCATTTGCAACAGTCAAAAACCCTAATACATCATATGAAAACTAGAAAACCCTGGTAACATCATTTGCAACATTCAAAAACCCTAATCCATCATATGAAAACTAGAAAACCCTAATAACATCATTTGTAACATTCAAAAACCCTAATCCATCATATGAAAACAAGAAAACCCTAATAACATCATTTGCAACATTAAAATACCCTAATCCATCAAATGAAAACTAGAAAACCTGAATCCATCATATGAAAACTAGAAAACCCTAATAACATCATTTTCAACATTCAATAACCCTAATCCATCATATGAAAACTAAAAAACCCTAATCCATCATACGAAAACTAGAAAACCCTAATAACATCATTTGCAACATTCAAAAACCCTAATCCATCATATGAAAACTAGAAAACCCTAATCCATCATATGATAACTAGAAAACCCTAATAACATCATTTGCAACATTCAAAAACCCTAATCCGTCATATGAAAACTAGAAAATCCTAATAACATCATTTGCAACATTCAAAAACCCTAATCCATCATATGAAAACTAGACAACCCTAATAACATCATTTGCAACATTCAAAAACCCTAATCCATCATATGAAAACTAGAAAACCCAAATAACATCATTTGCAACAGTCAAAAACCCTAATCCATCATATGAAAACTAGAAAAGCCTAGTAACATCATTTGCAACATTCAAAAACCCTAATCCATCATATGAAAACTAGAAAACCGTAATAACATCATTTGCAACATTCAAAAACCCTAATCCATCATATGAAAACAAGAAAACCCTAATAACATCATTTGCAACATTAAAATACCCTAATCCATCAAATGAAAACTAGAAAACCCGAATCCATCATAGGAAAACTAGAAAACCCTAATAACATCATTTGCAACATTCAAAAACCCTAATCCATCATATGAAAACTAGAAAACCCTAACCCATCATACGAAAACAAGAAAACCCTAATAACATCATTAGCAACATTCAAAAACCCTAATCCATCATATGAAAACTAGAAAACCCTAATAACATCATTTGCAACATTCAAAAACCCTAATCCGTTATATGTAAACTAGAAAATCCTAATAACATCATTTGCAACATTCAAAAACCCTAATCCATCATAGGAAAACTAGATAACCCTAATAACGTCATTTGTAACATTCAAAAACCCTAATCCATCATATGAAAACAAGAAAACCCTAATAAAATCAGTTGCAACATTAAAATACCTTAATCCATCAAATGAAATCTAGAAAACCCGAATCCATCATATGAAAACAAGGAAACCCTAATAACATCATTTGCAACATTCAAAAACCCTAATCCATCATATGAAAACTAGAAAACCCAAATAACATCATTTGCAACAGTCAAAAACCCTAATACATCATATGAAAACTAGAAAACCCTCGTAACATCATTTGCAACATTCAAAAACCCTAATCCATCATATGAAAACTAGAAAACCGTAATAACATCATTTGCAACATTCAAAAACCCTAATCCATCATATGAAAACAAGAAAATCCTAATAACATCATTTGCAACATTAAAATACCCTAATCCATCAAATGAAAACTAGAAAACCCGAATCCATCATAGGAAAACTAGAAAACCCTAATAACATCATTTGCAACATTCAAAAACCCTAATCCATCATATGAAAACTAGAAAACCCAAATAACATCATTTGCAACAGTCAAAAACCCTAATACATCATATGAAAACTAGAAAACCCTGGTAACATCATTTGCAACATTCAAAAACCCTAATCCATCATATGAAAACTAGAAAACCCTAATAACATCATTTGTAACATTCAAAAACCCTAATCCATCATATGAAAACAAGAAAACCCTAATAACATCATTTGCAACATTAAAATACCCTAATCCATCTAATGAAAACTAGAAAACCTGAATCCATCATATGAAAACTAGAAAACCCTAATAACATCATTTTCAACATTCAATAACCCTAATCCATCATATGAAAACTAAAAAACCCTAATCCATCATACGAAAACTAGAAAACCCTAATAACATCATTTGCAACATTCAAAAACCCTAATCCATCATATGAAAACTAGAAAACCCTAATCCATCATATGATAACTAGAAAACCCTAATAACATCATTTGCAACATTCAAAAACCCTAATCCGTCATATGAAAACTAGAAAATCCTAATAACATCATTTGCAACATTCAAAAACCCTAATCCCTCATATGAAAACTAGAAAACCCTAATAACATCATTTGCAACATTCAAAAACCCTAATCCATCATATGAAAACTAGAAAACCCAAATAACATCATTTGCAACAGTCAAAAACCCTAATCCATCATATGAAAACTAGAAAAGCCTAGTAACATCATTTGCAACATTCAAAAACCCTAATCCATCATATGAAAACTAGAAAACCGTAATAACATCATTTGCAACATTCAAAAACCCTAATCCATCATATGAAAACAAGAAAACCCTAATAACATCATTTGCAACATTAAAATACCCTAATCCATCAAATGAAAACTAGAAAACCCGAATCCATCATAGGAAAACTAGAAAACCCTAATAACATCATTTGCAACATTCAAAAACCCTAATCCATCATATGAAAACTAGAAAACCCTAATCCATCATACGAAAACAAGAAAACCCTAATAACATCATTAGCAACATTCAAAAACCCTAATCCATCATATGAAAACTAGAAAACCCTAATAACATCATTTGCAACATTCAAAAACCCTAATCCGTTATATGTAAACTAGAAAATCCTAATAACATCATTTGCAACATTCAAAAACCCTAATCCATCATAGGAAAACTAGATAACCCTAATAACGTCATTTGTAACATTCAAAAACCCTAATCCATCATATGAAAACAAGAAAACCCTAATAACATCAGTTGCAACATTAAAATACCTTAATCCATCAAATGAAATCTAGAAAACCCGAATCCATCATATGAAAACAAGAAAACCCTAATAACATCATTTGCAACATTCAAAAACCCTAATCCATCATATGAAAACTAGAAAACCCTAATCCATCATACAAAAACTAGAAAACCATAATGACATCATTTGCAACATTGAAAAACCCTAATTAATCATATGAAAACTAGAAAACCCTAATCTATCATATGAAAACTAGAAAACCCTAATCCATTATCTGAAAACTAGAAAACCCTAATCACATCATTTGCAACATTCAAAAACCGTAATCCATGATATGAAAACTACAAAACCCAAATAACATCATTTGCAACATTCAAAAACCATAATCCATCATATGAAAACTAGTAAACTCTAATAACATGATTTGCAACTATGAAAACCCCTAATCCATCATATGAAAACTAGAAAACCCTAACCCATCATATAAAAACTACAAAACCCTAATCCATCATATGAAAACTAGGAAACCCTAATAACGTCATTTGTAACATCCAAAAACCCTAATCCATTTTATGAAAACTAGAAATCCCTAATCCATCATATGCAACGTTCAAAAACCTTAATCCATCATATGAAAACTAGAAAACCCTAATCCATCATATGAAAACTAGAAAACCCTAGTAACGTCATTTGGAACATTCAAAAACCATAATCTATCATATGGAAACTTTAAAACCCTAATAACATCATTTGCAGCATTCAAAAACCCTAATCCTTCATATGAAAACTAGAAAACCCTAATAACATTCAAAAATCCTAATCCATTATATGAAAACTAGAAAACCCTTATCCATCATATGAAAACTAGAAAACCCTAATAACATCATTTGCAACATTAAAATACCCTAATCCATCAAGTGAAAACTAGAAAACCCGAATCCATCATATGAAAACTAGAAAATCCTAATAACATCATTTGCAACATTCAAAAACCCTAATCCATCATATGAAAACTAGAAAACCCTAATCCATCATATGTAAACTAGAAAACCCTAATAACATCATTTGCAACATTCAAAAACCCTAATCCATCATATGAAAACTAGAATACCCTAATCCATCATATGAAACTAGAAAACCCTAATAACATCATTTGCAACATTAAAAAACCCTAATCCGTCATATGAAAACTAGAAAATCCTAATAATATCATTTGCAACATTCAAAAACCCTAATCCATCATATGAAAACTAGAAAACCCTAATAACATCATTTGTAACATTCAAAAACCCTAATCCATCATATGAAAACAAGAAAACCCTAATAACATCATTTGCAATATTAAAATACCCTAATCCATCAAATGAAAACTAGAAAACCCGAAACCATCATATGAAAACAAGAAAACCCTAATAACAACATTTGCAACATTCAAAAACCTAATCCATCATATGAAAACTAGAAAATCCTAATCCATCATACACAAACTAGAAAACCCTAATAACATCATTTGCAACATTCAAAAACCCTAATTAATCATATGAAAACTAGAAAACCCTAATCCATCATATGAAAACTAGAAAACCCTAATCCATCATCTGAAAACTAGAAAACCCAAATAACATCATTTGCAACAGTCAAAAACCCTAATCCATCATATGAAAACTTGAAAAGCCTAGTAACATCATTTGCAACATTGAAAAACCCTAATCCATCATATGAAAAGTAGAAAACCGTAATAACATCATTTGCAACTTTCAAAAACCCTAATCTATCATATGAAAACAAGAAAACCCTAATAACATCATTTGCAACATTAAAATACCCTAATCCATCAAATGAAAACTAGAAAACCCGAATCCATCATAGGAAAACTAGAAAACCCTAATAACATCATTTGCAACATTCAAAAACCCTAATCCATCATATGAAAACTAGAAAACCCTAATCGAACATACGAAAACTAGAAAACCCTAATAACATCATTAGCACCATTCAAAAACCCTAATCCATCATATGAAAACTAGAAAACCCTAATAACAACATTTGCAACATTCAAAAACCCTAATCCGTCATATGTAAACTACAAAATCCTAATAACATCATTTGCAACATTCAAAAACCCTAATACATCATAGGAAAACTAGATAACCCTAATAACGTCATTTGCAACATTCAAAAACCCTAATCCATCATATGAAAACAAGAAAACCCTAATAACATCATTTGCAACATTAGAATACCTTAATCCATCAAATGAAATCTAGAAAACCCGAATCCATCATATGAAAACAAGAAAACCCTAATAACATCATTTGCAACATTCAAAAACCCTAATCCATCATATGAAAACTAGAAAACCCTAATCCATCATACAAAAACTAGAAAACCATAATGACATTATTTGCAACATTCAAAAACCCTAATTAATCATATGAAAACTAGAAAACCCTAATCCATCATATGAAAACTAGAAAACACTAATCCATCATCTGAAAACTAGAAAACCCTAATCACATCATTTGCAACATTCAAAAACCCTAATCCATCATATGAAAACTAGAAAACCCTAATCACATCATTTGTAACATCCTGGATATGCGGGATAAGATAAGGGAGTATATAATTTCCCAGATAGGTGATGGATGCTCTACTTCTGCTTGGTTCGACAACTGGCACCCTGCGAGCCCTCTTTCTAAATTCTTACCTGTCCGTGACATCCATGATGCGGGTTTCACTCCTGATACTAAGGTTGCTGACCTTGTTCTTAACGGTTCTTGGGTTCGGCCTCATTGTTGGAGAGATTCCCATGGTGCTCTTCTTTCTCATAACCCTCCTACTATTTCCACGTCCGTCCCTGATAAACTCCTTTGGAGATCTAGAGACAGTCAACTCTCTACTTTCTCTGTTTGATCTGTGTGGCAGTCTATTCGCCCCTATGACCAACCGGTGTTTTGGTTTCATCTTGTTTGGTTCTCCCAGAACATCCCCAGACATGCTTCCATTCTTTGGGTTGCTCTTAAAGATCGTCTTAAGACTCATGATAAAATCAAAATTTGGGACACTAATTCAAATCTCATTTGTGCGTTCTGCGGGGACTGTCCGGATTCCCTTTCCCATCTCTTCTTTGAATGCTCTTTCACTTCTTTGGTTTGGCATGACCTCCATCATGTCATGAATCTCTCCTTCTCCACTGATAGCTGGTCTGATATCACTAGTCAACTAAACCCCATTAATAAGAACAAGACCATTTGGTCCATCATTAGAAGACTTGTTTTTGCTGGAGCAGTCTACCATATTTGGAGGGAAAGAAATTTACGCATTTTTACAAAAATAAAAAGATCTCATCATGCTGTCGTGAATATTGTTAAGGATGATATCCGCTGTAGACTGCTGAGTCTTTCTTTGAAAACTTGCACTAATGTTGATTTGGCTAAAACTCTTTGGACCCTCCCTTAATTTTCTTCCTCTGCACTTTCTTTTTTCTCTGCTTGTTTTGCTTTGTATGGTTTGTTTGTTTTGCAGGATTGCTCTCCTTTATGTTCTTGTTTGCTGATGGTTGCTTCTCTTGTATTGGTTCCTAGTTTAGCTTGTTATCCGTTGGGGCCTGTCCCGATGGATTTTCTATTTTTTGGTGGGGAGTCCCCAGCCTTATATTGTATTTATTCTTTTTATTAATAAAATTTAACAGAGGTGCCGCCCTCTTTACCCAAAAAAAAACTAGAAAACCATAATGACATCATTTGCAACATTCAAAAACCCTAATTAATCATATGAAAACTAGAAAACCCTAATCTATCATATGAAAACTAGAAAACCCTAATCCATTATCTGAAAACAAGAAAACCCTAATAACATCATTTGCAACATTCAAAAACCCTAATCCATGATATGAAAACTACAAAACCCAAATAACATCATTTGCAACATTCAAAAACCTTAATCCATCATATGAAAACAAGTAAACTCTAATAACATCATTTGCAACTTTGAAAAACCCTAATCCATCATATGAAAGCTAGAAAACCCTAATAACATCATTTGCAACATCCAAAAACCCTAATCCATTATATGAAAACTAGAAAACCCTAATCCATCATATGCAAGATTCAAAAACCTTAATCCATCATATGAAAACTAGAAAACCCTAATCCATCATATGAAAACTAGAAAACCTAAATAACGTCATTTGGAACATTCAAAAACCATAATCTATCATATGGAAACTTTAAAACCCTAATAACATCATTTGCAGCATTCAAAAACCCTAATCCTTCATATGAAAACTAGAAAAGCCTAATAACATTCAAAAATCCTAATCCATTATATGAAAACTAGAAAACCCTTATCCATCATATGAAAACTAGAAAACCCTAATAACATCATTTGCAACATTAAAATACCCTAATCAATCAAATGAAAACTAGAAAACCCAATTCCATCATATGAAAACTAGAAAACCCTAATAACATCATTTGCAACATTCAAAAACCCTAATCCATCATATGAAAACTAGAAAACCCTAATCCATCATACGAAAACTAGAAAACCCTAATAACATCATTTGCAACATTCAAAAACCCTAATCCATCATATGAAAACTAGAAAACTCTAATAACATCATTTGCAACATTCGAAAACCTTAATCCATCATATGGAAACTTGAAAACCCTAATAACATCATTTGCAACATTCAAAAACCCTAATCCGTCATATGAAAACTAGAAAATCCTAATAACATCATTTGCAACATTCAAAAACCCTAATCCATCATATGAAAACTAGAAAACCCTAATAACATCATTTGTAATATTCAAAAACCCGAATCCATCATATGAAAACAAGAAAACCCTAATAACATCATTTGCAACATTAAAATACCCTAATCCATCAAATGAAAACTAGAAAACCCGAATCCATCATATGAAAATAAGAAAACCCTAATAACAACATTTGCAACATTCAAAAACCTAATCCATCATATGAAAACTAGAAAACCCTAATCCATCTTACTCAAGTTAGAAAACCCTAATAACATCATTTGCAACATTCAAAAACCCTAATTAATCATATGAAAACTAGAAAACCCTAATCCATCATATGAAAACTAGAAAACCCTAATCCATCATCTGAAAACTAGAAAACCCTAATAACATCATTTGCAACATTCAAAAACTCTAATCCATCATATGAAAACTAGAAAACCCAAATAACATCATTTGCAACAGTCAAAAACCCTAATACATCATATGAAAACTAGAAAACCCTGGTCACATCATTTGCAACATTCAAAAACCCTAATCCATCATATGAAAACTAGAAAACCCTAATAACAGCATTTGCAACATTCAAAAACCCTAATCCATCATATGAAAACAAGAAAACCCTAATAACATCATTTGCAACATTAAAATACCCTAATCCATCAAATGAAAACTAGAAAACCTGATCCATCATATGAAAACTAGAAAACCCTAATAACATCATTTTCAACATTCAAAAACCATAATCCATCATATGAAAACTAAAAAACCCTAATCCATCATACGAAAACTAGAAAACCCTAATAACATCATTTGCAACATTCAAAAACCCTAATCCATCATATGAAAACTAGAAAACCCTAATCCATCATATGAAAACTAGAAAACCCAACAACCCTTCATAATAGTCAATAACCAAAATTCTCTCTAGAAATTTTAAGTTTTTGGTTTTCTTTTCTCAATTCCCAACATGGCTGGTGTATCACCAGGCATGAATCCTGGTCAAAATTCATCAATGGAAACATGTGAGGTGCCTGATACTCAAAATCATATGTTTTCTGCTAAAACCTTTCAAGATTCTGAACTTACTTTAAAAAATGTTGAAAAAAGATTAAAAAAGATGAGGAACAAACATCCACGTATCTTCAAACAACCATCTGTTAAAAATACTATCTTGAATATCTCGATAGACAGAAGCTCACAAGAAAGGTATTCTCTTATTAACAATAAACGGTTTACAGAAGTTGATGGAAAAGAAAGCGAAAAAATATCTGAAACTGATCTAGAAAAAGAAAAAGAATATGGATTGCATGTTGCTGATTCGACTCAATGTAGTGATGTCTTGGAGAAGTGTGCTTCACCTAAAGACCGTGAGCAGTTGCTAGATACACTTTCTCGAAAGATAACTCATGTGAGTGATACAATAAAATTGGTTCGGAATTTTTCTGGAGATTGCTGCCAAGATGACGATCACGACAGGAAATACCATCTCCTCTCTACACCTATGATGACGGAATCCTCATATTCTGAAGCTAATGATTGTTACAAAGCTGGTTGCAAAGACGGAATGACTACGGACTACTCATCCTCGGAATATAATGATGGTAAAGATGATGATGCTGAAGATAAGGATGAAGATGATGAATGTCCGAACAAAGGAGATTGTATGCTGCCCCAATTCACGTCCAGTGGGGGAGTAAAAGCTATGTGTCTTGGAGATGAAGATGGTGAAAAGGATGAATGTCCGAACCCAATGCTTACCAACAAAGGCGACTGCATGCTGCACCATTTCACGTCCGGGTCCGGTGGTCAAGTTAGAGCTATGTGTATTCCAGTTCAGGCGACCGGAGATGTCTCTTCTACTAGTGGAGAAGATGCTACAACGGTCACTAATATCACCTCGATCATTGGGGAGGGTAAAACATATTCTTCTCTTTTAAATCCCAACCGTATCAATCCTTCTTTAGATAAAGCTGAAAATAATGAATGCCTAGATAAGGAATATAGACATAACCGTATCATTGGGAAGACAAAGAGTATTAATGGGGAGAGTAATTCACATGCCTTTAGTTTAAATGGAACTTTTGACCAAATTTTTGACCCTAAGGTGGGAGACAAGGAGACCAACTTTCTCTCCTACCAAGATGATGCACATGCCAACCCTTTTGATGTGTCCCTCCCTTTTGTGCATGATACGATGACTTCCTCTTATTGTGCGGATCCTCATAGGCCGAAAATGTTCTCTAGCATTAAGGATCCTCAAGATTCTCTTTTGGGCCTACCTAAATTTCATTCACATTTGGGCCAACCAAAACCAAACTATGCTTCTTCACATTTGGGCCAACCAAAACCAAACTATGCTTCTTCTAGATTGAACAACTATAAGCCCAATGATTTTAATAAAACAAAGTGGGCTAACAAAAATATGTCATTTAATGCTAAAAAATATGTAATTCATAAACCGGATAATCATATTCCTGTTAATTCTAGATTTTGTAATGAAGCAAATGTTGTTCAGTTACATAATTCCAACAAACAAAGTAAAATTAATGGTAATTTTGAACTAAAGGACATAAAATACAATGCTTGGTCTAGTAAATTACCTATGTTAGTTAACTCTCAAGCGAACATTTTAACTGGTCCTAATAAACATTCCAGCGAAAATTTTCGTTTCATTCCTAATCTGAGTAATGATATTGATGTGCCAGTAGATATACCGATAAATGTTGTTAATAAGATATGTGAGACTCATGCTCGAACCATATGTGGTTATTTCGTGGGATGTAAATTGAATTATTCAGATGTTCGTTATCTAGCATCAAAGATGTGGTCTAAACATGGTCTGGAAGATGTTTTGTTAAATGGTAACGGTGTCTATCTTTTTAAATTTAACAATGACCAAGGTCTAAAACATGTTATCACTCACGGCCCATAGACATTTAGGAATGCCCCCATTGTTATGCAAAAATGGAGACCCGGACTTAGCATTCATAGAAACAACCATGACAAACTTCGTCTATGGATTAAAATACATGACATCCCTTATGAAACTTGGAGTGAGGAAGGATTAAGTCACATTGCTTCTAAAATTGGTAAGCCTCTTGCTATGGACTCTTATACAGCTAACATGTGTACTTATGCTGCGGGTAAGGCAGTTTATGCACGTGTCCTTTTAGAAGTCCCAACTCGTCCCTCTTGGGTGGACAAAATTAACATCCGTATCCCAGATCCTGAAACATCTGAGTTCTCTTCCCATACCCTTAGAGTTGAGTATGAATGGAAACCTCCTATGTGCTCTCATTGTAAGGTGTATGGTCACGAAACACATGTCTGTATGCATGTCATTACTAAAACTAATGCTCCTTCTATTGCTAAACATATGGATACTTCTACCATTAATGCTACTTCTATTATTGATAATACAGATGATTTTACTATGGTTTCAAATAAGAAAAATTCTTCTAAACATGTTTCTACTAAAGAAAATAAAAATAATGAATCTTCTAAAAGCAATACAAGTAGAAAATACCAAAACAATACCAAAGAAAATTCCCCTTCCAAAAATAAAAACAATTTAATACCATTAGAAATAAGAAACGTTTTGAGAAACGTCCGATTCATATTAATAATAGCCCCCTTTTATTCACCAATTCCCCTAATCCCCCAACGAAGGATAAGTCGGCTATTGTTGGATTCCCTAGCCCTATCATTAGACTTTCTTCCTCCCAGCCCCTAAATCAGTTTGAATCCTCCACTCCTTTATTCAACGCCTTCTCCATTCTAGAGGCATGTTCCTCTGACGTCACGGATATTCCCTCTACTTCTGTCCCCCTGCCCCATTCTGGTGCTCCTTCCCATTCTTGTCCTGATGATTTTGATCCTGATTCTGATGACCTAATCGGTGAGGATATTAGTATTGAGGTTGATTCTGATGATGGTGACACTGCCCAGTTCATTGTCAATGAGTCTGGATCCTATAATGATCACCCTATGATAGCTCCGGTGTCCGAGCAGATGGACTCCACCCCCATCCAAGTTTCCATATGACGCACATCGCTGCTTGGAATACTCGCGGTCTCTGTAAGCCTTCTCATCAGAAAGCCTTGAGAGATCTTATCCGCGATCAAAATCTTCATATTTGTGCTTCTGTTAAGACTTGTGCTTCCTTCCCTAACCTCCGTCTTATCTGTAGTCGTACTTTTGGCTCTTGGTCGTGGTCATCCAACGGTCTCTTCTCCCCTAGAGGGACTAGAATTGTGGTTGCCTGGGATCCGCTTGCCATTGATATGATGCTTATCGACTTAAATGAACAGGTTATGCATTTCAAAGTTAATATTCGTGATTCTAATAAATCTTTTTTCTGCTCCTTCGTCTATGCTCATAATGATCACATGATGCGTCGCTCTCTCTAGCATTCTCTTGTGGTCCATAAGAATATGGTTAGAGATACCCCTTGGATTATTTTGGGTGATTTCAATGTTGCTCTTGATATTAAAGATAGCACTTCCGGGTCGTCTGGGATCTCTCGTGCAATGGAGGACTTCAGGGACTGTGTCAATCTGATGGAAATGGAGGATCTTAACTATAAAGGTCTCTTCTACACATGGACCAAGTCTCCTAATGGTTCGGGTGGCATCCTCAAGAAGATCCATCGTGTCATGGGAAATACTCAATTTGTTGCTTCTTTCCCCTCCTCTACTGTCAATTTTCTCCCTTACCGTACGTCCGCTCATACTCCTGCTGTGCTTTCTCTCCCCCAGCGTGCCCCTTTCCAACCTAAACCTTTCAAGTTCCCTAATTTCCTGACTTATAAGAACGATTTCAAGCAGATTGTTGCCTCTTCTTGGAACCCCAATATCACTGGATATCGGATGTATAAGGTTTTCAAAAACCTTAAAAATCTGAAAGTGCCGATACGAAAAATGCTTCACAACCAGGGAAACCTCTTTTCTAAGGTTATATCTCTTCGTAATGAGCTTGATAGAGTTCAGATTGCTTTGGATCGGGATCCTTTCAATAAGGATCTTCGTGAAGAACATTACAGGTACCTCAAAGCTTTTAACGAGGCTAGCCTGGATGAAGAGAGGTTCCTGAAACAAAAGGCTAAGGTTAACTGGCTGCGTGAGGGTGATAAAAATTCGGCTTTTTTCCACAAAGCGGTTAAAAGCCGTAAATCTCGCAATCGTATTAATTCTATCCAGGATGCTCATGGTAATTGGAACTCGGGGAATGATCTTCCTAATCTGTTTGTTTCTCATTTTCAAGCCTTCTTGGGTTCTGCCCAGCCGTCCACTGCTATTCGTGATCCTTCTTCCCTCTTCTCTAATAAGCTCTCCCCCCTGCAGTCTGCCGCCATGCTTACTCCTGTTACTGACACGGAGGTTAAGTGTGTCCTGTTCCAAATGGGTGATGATAAAGCTCCTGGTTCTGATGGTTTCTCTGCTAAGTTCTTCAAGTCTGCTTGGGATATTGTGGGTCCTGATTTCTGTATGGCTGTTAAGGAATTCTTCTATTCTGGCAAACTTCTTAAGTCTTTCAACAGCACAATCCTTACGCTCATCCCTAAAGTTGATTCCCCTTCCAAAGTCACTGATTTCCGCCCTATAGCTTGTTGTAACGTCGTTTACAAATGTATCAGCAAGATTATTGCGGATCGTATCAAAAACCATCTTTCTTCTCTGGTTGATGAAAACCAGTCTGCTTTCATCCCTGGTCGTTTGATCACCGACAACGTCCTTCTTGTCCATGAACTCATGCGTGATTATCATCGTCATCGTGGTCATCCTAGGTGTGCTTTTAAGGTTGATATTCAAAAAGCGTACGACACAGTGGACTGTTCGTTTCTGCGGACCATCTTGTTTGGGTTTGGTTTCCCCGAACGTATGATTGACTGGATCATGACTTGTGTTTCCACGGTTGCTTACTCTGTGAGTATCAATGGGAATACTCACGGATATTTTGACGGTAAACGGGGCCTTAGGCAGGGTGACCCCTTTCTCCTTATCTTTTCACTCTTGTCATGGAAGTGTTTAACTTTATGATCAAGAGAAACATCCATGATTCTGACTCTTTTAAATTCCACAGACAATGTGATGATCAAAGTATCACCCATCTCTGCTTTGCCGATGATCTCCTTCTCTTCTGTCATGGTGATAGCTCTTCGGTTAGAATCATCTGTAATTCTCTAGAGGAATTCTCTGGGGTTTCTGGCCTCCATCCAAATATTGCTAAGAGTGAAGCTTTCTAATGTAATGTTGGTGAGAGGACCAGGGCTGCCATTGATCTTATTGTTAAGTTTCCTGAGGGCTCTTTCCCTGTCCGATACCTTCTGTTTTTATTCTTCCTAAATCTATCTCTAACGATATTGAGAAGCTCATGAGAGGTTTCCTCTGGTGCCATGGTCAGTTAAAGCGTGGTAAAGCTAAAGTCTCCTGGAAAACTGTATGCCTTCCTAAGGAACATGGTGGTCTTGGCATACGTAACCTTGCTATCTAGAATATTGCCCTTATGGCTTCCCATGTTTGGAGACTCCTTTCCAAGAAAGAGTCCCTATGGGTTAAGTGGATCCACCCAAAAAATACGGGTCTGGATTTGCTTGGCGTAACATCCTGGATATGCGGGATAAGATAAGGGAGTATATAGTTTCCCAGATAGGTGATCGATGCTCTGCTTCTGCTTGGTTCGACAACTGGCACCCTGCGGGCCCTCTTTCTAAATTCTTGTCTGTCCGTGACATCCGTGATGCGGGTTTCACTCCTGATACTAAGGTTGCTGACCTGGTTCTTAACGGATCTTGGGTTCGGCCTCATTGTTGGAGAGATTCCCATGGTGCTCTTCTTTCTCATAACCCTCCTACTATTTCCACGTCCGTCCCTGATAAACTCCTTTGGAGATCTAGAGACGGTCAACTATCTCCTTTCTCTGTTCGATCTGTGTGGCAGTCTATTCGCCCCTATCACCAACCGGTCTTTTGGTTTCATCTTGTTTGGTTCTCACAGAACATCCCCAGACATGCTTTCATTCTTTGGGTTGCTCTTAAAGATCGTCTTAAGACTCATGATAAAATCAAAATCTGGGACACTAATTCCAATCTCATTTGTGCGTTCTGCGGGGACTGTCCGGATTCCCTTTCCCATCTCTTCTTTGAATGCTCTTTCACTTCTTTGGTTTGGAATGACCTCCATCATGTCATGAATCTCTCCTTCTCCACTGATAGCTGGTCTGATATCATTAGTCAACTCAACCCCATTAATAAGAACAAGACCATCTGGTCCATCATTAGAAGACTTGTTTTTCCTGGAGCGGTCTACCACATCTGGCGGGAAAGAAATTTACGCATTCTTACAAAAATAAAAAGATCTCATCATGCTGTCGTTAATATTGTTAAGGATGATATCCGCTGTAGACTGCTGAGTCTTTCTTTTAAAACTTGCACTAATGTTGAGTTGGCTAAAACTATTTGGACCCTCCCTTAATTTTCTTACTCTAAGCTTTCTTTTTTCTCTGCTTGTTTTGGCTTGTATGGTGTGTTTGTTTTGCAGGTTGCTCTCCTTTATGTTATTGTTTTCTTATGGTTCCTTCTATTGTTTTGGTTCCTAGTTTAGCTTGTTGTCCGTTGGGGCATGTCCCGATGGATTTTCTGTTTTTTGGTGGGGAGTCCCCAGCCTTAAATTGTATTTATTCTTTTTATTAATAAAATTTGCCAGAGGTGCCACCCTCTTTACCCAAAAAAAAAACTAGAAAACCCTAATAACATCATTTGCAACATTCAAAAACCCTAATCCATCATATGAAAACTAGAAAATCCTAATAACATCATTTGCAACATTCAAAAACCCTAATCCATCATATGAAAACTAGAAAACCCTAATAATATCATTTGCAACATTCAAAAACCCTAATTAATCATATGAAAACTAGAAAACCCTAATCTATCATATGAAAACTAGAAAACCCTAATCCATTATCTGAAAACTAGAAAACCTTAATCACATAGTTTGCAACATTAAAAAACCCTAATCCATGATATGAAAACTACAAAACCCAAATAACATCATTTGCAACATTCAAAAACCTTAATCCATCATATGAAAGCTAGTAAACTCTAATAACATCATTTGTAACTTTGAAAAACCCTAATCCATCATATGAAAACTAGAAAACCCGAACCCATCATATAAAAACTACAAAACCCTAATCCATCATATGAAAACTAGAAAACCCTAATAACATCATTTGCAACATCCAAAAACCCTTATCCATTATATGAAAACTAGAAAACCCTAATCCATCATATGCAACATTCAAAAACTTAATCCATCATATGAAAACTAGAAAACCCTAATCCATCATATGAAAACTAGAAAACCCTAATAACGTCATTTGGAACAATCAAAAACGATAATCTATCATATGGAAACTTTAAAACCCTAATAACATCATTTGCAGCATTCAAAAACCCTAATCCTTCATATGAAAACTAGAAAACCCTAATAACATTCAAAAATCCTAATCCATTATATGAAAACTAGAAAACCCTTATCCATCATATGAAAACTAGAAAACCCTAATAACATCATTTGCAACATTAAAATACCCTAATCCATCAAATGAAAACTAGAAAACCCGAATCCATCATATGAAAACTAGAAAACCCTAAAAACATCATTTTCAACATTCAAAAACCCTAATCCATCATATGAAAACTAGAAAACCCTAATCCATCATACGAAAACTAGAAAACCCTAATAACATCATTTGCAACATTCAAAAACCCTAATCCATCATATGAAAACTAGAAAACCCTAATCCATTATATGAAAACTAGAAAACCCTAATAACATCATTTGAAACATTCAAAAACCCTAATATGTCATATGAAAACTAGAAAATCCTAATAACATCATTTGCACCATTCAAAAACCCTAATCCATCATATGAAAACTAGAAAACCCTAACAACATCATTTGTAACATTCAAAAACCCTAATCCATCATATGAAAACAAGAAAACCCTAATAACATCATTTGCAACATTAAAATACCCTAATCCATCAAATGAAAACTAGAAAACCCGAATCCATCTTATGAAAACAAGAAAACCCTAATAACAACATTTCTAACATTCCAAAACCTAATCCATCATATGAAAACTAGAAAATCCTAATAACATCATTTGCAACATTCAAAAACCCTAATCCATCATATGAAAACTAGAAAACCCTAATAATATCATTTGCAACATTCAAAAACCCTAATTAATCATATGAAAACTAGAAAACCATAATCTATCATATGAAAATTAGAAAACCCTAATCCATTATCTGAAAACTAGAAAACCATAATCACATAGTTTGCAACATTAAAAAACCCTAATCCATGATATGAAAACTACAAAACCCAAATAACATCATTTGCAACATTCAAAAACCTTAATCCATCATATGAAAGCTAGTAAACTCTAATAACATCATTTGTAACTTTGAAAAACCCTAATCCATCATATGAAAACTAGAAAACCCGAACCCATCATATAAAAACTACAAAACCCTAATCCATCATATGAAAACTAGAAAACCCTAATAACATCATTTGCAACATCCAAAAACCCTTATCCATTATATGAAAACTAGAAAACCCTAATCAATCATATGCAACATTCAAAAACCTTAGTCCATCATATGAAAACTAGAAAACCCTAATCCATCATATGAAAACTAGAAAACCCTAATAACGTCATTTGGAACAATCAAAAACGATAATCTATCATATGGAAACTTTAAAACCCTAATAACATCATTTGCAGCATTCAAAAACCCTAATCCTTCATATGAAAACTAGAAAACCCTAATAACATTCAAAAATCCTAATCCATTATATGAAAACTAGAAAACCCTTATCCATCATATGAAAACTAGAAAACCCTAATAACATCATTTGCAACATTAAAATACCCTAATCCATCAAATGAAAACTAGAAAACCCGAATCCATCATATGAAAACTAGAAAACCCTAAAAACATCATTTTCAACATTCAAAAAACCTAATCCATCATATGAAAACTAGAAAACCCTAATCCATCATACGAAAACTAGAAAACCCTAATAACATCATTTGCAACATTCAAAAACCCTAATCCATTATATGAAAACTAGAAAACCCTAATCCATTATATGAAAACTAGAAAACCCTAATAACATCATTTGAAACATTCAAAAACCCTAATCTGTCATATGAAAACTTGAAAATCCTAATAACATCATTTGCAACATTCAAAAACCCTAATCCATCATATGAAAACTAGAAAACCCTAATAACATCATTTGTAACATTCAAAAACCCTAATCCATCATATGAAAACAAGAAAACCCTAATAACATCATTTGCAACGTTAAAATACCCTAATCCATCAAATGAAAACTAGAAAACCCGAATCCATCATATGAAAACAAGAAAACCCTAATAACAACATTTCTAACATTCCAAAACCTAATCCATCATATGAAAACTAGAAAATCCTAATAACATCATTTGCAACATTCAAAAACCCTAATCCATCATATGAAAACTAGAAAACCCTAATAATATCATTTGCAACATTCAAAAACCCTAATTAATCATATGAAAACTAGAAAACCCTAATCTATCATATGAAAACTAGAAAACCCTAATCCATTATCTGAAAACTAGAAAACCTTAATCACATAGTTTGCAACATTAAAAAACCCTAATCCATGATATGAAAACTACAAAACCCAAATAACATCATTTGCAACATTCAAAAACCTTAATCCATCATATGAAAGCTAGTAAACTCTAATAACATCATTTGTAACTTTGAAAAACCCTAATCCATCATATGAAAACTAGAAAACCCGAACCCATCATATAAAAACTACAAAACCCTAATCCATCATATGAAAACTAGAAAACCCTAATAACATCATTTGCAACATCCAAAAACCCTTATCCATTATATGAAAACTAGAAAACCCTAATCCATCATATGCAACATTCAAAAACCTTAATCCATCATATGAAAACTAGAAAACCCTAATCCATCATATGAAAACTAGAAAACCCTAATAACATCATTTGGAACAATCAAAAACGATAATCTATCATATGGAAACTTTAAAACCCTAATAAGATCATTTGCAGCATTCAAAAACCCTAATCCTTCATATGAAAACTAGAAAACCCTAATAACATTCAAAAATCCTAATCCATTATATGAAAACTAGAAAACGCTTATCCATCATATGAAAACTAGAAAACCCTAATAACATCATTTGCAACATTCAAATACCCTAATCCATCAAATGAAAACTAGAAAACCCGAATCCATCATATGAAAACTAGAAAACCCTAAAAACATCATTTTCAACATTCAAAAACCCTAATCCATCATATGAAAACTAGAAAACCCTAATCCATCATACGAAAACTAGAAAACCCTAATAACATCATTTGCAACATTCAAAAACCCTAATCCATCATATGAAAACTAGAAAACCCTAATCCATTATATAAAAACTAGAAAACCCTAATAACATCATTTGCAACATTCAAAAACCCTAATCCGTCATATGAAAACTAGAAAATCTTAATAACATCATTTGCAACATTCAAAAACCCTAATCCATCATATGAAAACTAGAAAACCCTAATAACATCATTTGTAACATTCAAAAACCCTAATCCATCATATGAAAACAAGAAAACCCTAATAACATCATTTGCAACATTAAAATACCCTAATCCATCAAATGAAAACTAGAAAACCCGAATCCATCATATGAAAACAAGAAAACCCTAATAACAACATTTCTAACATTCCAAAACCTAATCCATCATATGAAAACTAGAAAACCCTAATCCATCATATACAAACTAGAAAACCCTAATAACATCATTTGCAACATTCAAAAACCCTAATCCATCATATGAAAACTAGAAAACCCTAATCCATCATATGAAAACTAGAAAACCCTAATGCATCATCTGAAAACTAGAAAACCCTAATAACATCATTTGCAACCTTCAAAAACCCTAATCCATCATATGAAAACTAGAAAACCCAAATAACATCATTTGCAACACTCAAAAACCCTAATCCATCATATGAAAACTAGAAAACCCTAGTAACATCATTTGCAACATTCAAAAACCCTAATCCATCATATGAAACCTAGAAAACCCAAATCCATCATACGAAAACTAGAAAACCCTAATAACATCATTTGCAACATTCAAAAACCGTAATCCATCATATGAAAACTAGAAAACCCTAATCCATCATATGAAAACTAGAAAGCCTTAATAACATCATTTGCAACATTCAAAAACCCTAATCCGTCATATGAAAACTAGAAAACCATCACCCTGATGGTCTAGTGGATAAGGCTTAGGACTCTTTCTCTTCCCCCACAAAGAGGTTCCAAGTTCTAATCCCACTCCCTCCCTTTCCCCATAGGGAGTGTTAGATTTCAATCAGGGGATGGCCACTGGCCACCTCTCTACCCCCGTTGGTGATTGACCCGGACCACCCTGCTGCCAGGTGTGCATGGGCCCCGAGGTTGCTTCATCAGGGTCATCCAAAGGATGGGTCGGGTGGGGTCCTCGGTTACCAAAAAAAAAAAAAAAAAAAAAAAACTAGAAAGTCCTAATAACATCATTTGCAACATTCAAAAACCCTAATCCATCATATGAAAACTAGAAAACCCTAATAACATCATTTGTAACATTCAAAAACCCTAATCCATCATATGAAAACAAGAAAACCCTAATAACATCATTTGCAACTTAAAAATACCCTAATCCATCAAATCAAAACTAGAAAACCCGAATCAATCATATGAAAACAAGAAAACCCTAATAACAACATTTGCAACATTCAAAAACCTAATCCATCATATGAAAACTAGAAAACCCTAATCCATCATACACAAACTAGAAAACCCTAAGAACATCATTTGCAACATTCAAAAACCCTAATTAATCATATGAAAACTAGAAAACCCTAATCCATCATATGAAAACTAGAAAACAATAATCCATCATCTGTAAACTAGAAAACCATAATAACATCATTTGCAACATTTAAAAACCTAATCCATCATATGAAAACTAGAAAACCCAAATAACATCATTTGCAACAGTCAAAAACCCTAATCCATCATATGAAAACTAGAAAACCCTAGTAACATCATTTGTAACATTCAAAAACCCTAATCCATCATATGAACCCTAGAAAACCCTAATAACATCATTTGCACCATTCAAAAACCCTAATCCATCATATGAAAACTAGAAAACCCTAATAACATCATTTGCAACATTAAAATACCCTAATCCATCAAATGAAAACTAGAAAACCCGAATCCATCATATGAAAACTAGAAAACCCTAATAACATCATTTGCAACATTCAAAAACCCTAATCCATCATATGAAAACTAGAAAACCCTAATCCATCATACGAAAACTAGAAAACCCTAATAACATCATTTGCAACATTCAAAAACCCTAATCCATCATATGAAAACTAGAAAACCCTAATCCATCATATGAAAACTAGAAAACCCTAATAACATCATTTGCAACATTCAAAAACCCTAATCCGTCATATGAAAACTAGAAAATCCTAATAACATCATTTGCAACATTCAAAAACCCTAATCCATCATATGAAAACTACAAAACCCTAATAACATCATTTGTAACATTCAAAAACCCTAATCCATTATATGAAAACAAGAAAACCCTAATAACATCATTTGCAACATTAAAATACCTTAATCCATCAAATGAAATCTAGAAAACCCGAATCCATCATATGAAAACAAGAAAACCCTAATAACATCATTTGCAACATTCAAAAACCCTAATCCATCATATGAAATCTAGAAAACCCTAATCCATCATATAAAATCTAGAAAACCATAATGACATCATTTGCAACATTCAAAAACCCTAATTAATCATATGAAAACTAGAAAACCCTAATCCATCATATGAAAACTAGAAAACCCTAATCCATCATCTGAAAACTAGAAAACCCTAATCACATCATTTGCAACATTCAAAAACCCTAATCCATCATATGAAAACTAGTAAACTCTAATAACATCATTTGCAACTTTGAAAAACCCTAATCCATCATATGAAAACTAGAAAACCCTAACCCATCATATAAAAACTAGAAAACCCTAATCCATCATATGAAAACTAGAAAACCCTAATAATATCATTTGCAACATCCAAAAACCCTAATCCATCATATGAAAACTAGAAAACCCTAATCCATCATATGCAACATTCAAAAACTTTAATCCATCATATGAAAACTAGAAAACCCTAATCCATCATCTGAAAACTAGAAAACCCTAATAAGGTCATTTGGAACATTCAAAAACCTTAATCCATCATATGGAAACTTGAAAACCCTAATAACATCATTTGCAACATTCAAAAACCCTAATCCTTCATATGAAAACTAGAAAACCCTAATAACATCATTTGCAACATTCAAAAATCCTACTCCATTATATGAAAACTAGAAAACCCTAATCCATCATATGAAAACTAGAAAACCCTAATCCATCATATGAAAACTAGAAAACCCTAATCCATCATACGAAAACTAGAAAACCCTAATAACATCATTTGCAACA